>OX439462.1:0-4800000 GCA_949320045.1 Scotopteryx bipunctaria
GTCCCTATAAGCCCGAAAGGGGTGTATTCAGACCGAGCACTTGAATACATTGACGTGTGCAAAAGTTCAATACATCATATTTGAAATTCAATACAATTAAAAACAAATTATTTCATGAGAAATTTGTGACAACCCTATGTGTTTGTTTACCATTTGCGTAGGTAACAAACACACGCGCACCCTCCTATCGCGTCGGACCCACACATACGCAGACAATTGAACGCGCGGCAAGTTTCAAAAAGTACCTAGGTGTAATCACCAAAGTTTTCGTAAGAATTTGCAATTTTTTAATTCTACGTAGAAATTAAAGTCGAAGATAAAATCACGATATCTTTCACACATAAAAAAACAACTACCTACCTACATCTACCTAGGTAGTTACCTAAGGACCTAGGTACAGGAAAAGTTAAGTTAAGTATACCTTTTCTCCCTTCTTCTTGGTTGGCTCGGAACACGGCTAATTGACATGGTAGGTATGTAGGTACCTAGGTTGGTATTAAGTACTGGTACACATTCACATTCACAATCACAAAATTATTTTTGTCATTTTTTATTAGTAAGCTAGGTACTAATGGGGTACCTACTAGGTAGGGTGATAGGTTAGGTACCTATCATCATAACTACCTATCACTGAATTTTATCACTGTTGACACACACAGTAGGTACTCGGTATCCATCAAAGGGAAGTAGGTACAACACACCACCGAATTCCCGGTCTTCCCTCACTGGTGCGCCGGTGGAAAGATCCCGTCGAGAGAAGACGGTTCACCAATCCCAGAAAATAGCCCGTAAGATGGCAATGGCCGCCCTGGATAACGCTCTCTGTAGAGCTGACGCGCCGCTACTAAGCTATTAATTATTTGGTGCTGCTCCAACACACACACACAACACCATATCATAATACTCACCGTTTGAGTACAAAGCCGACATCGTATCGTTAATTAGTTACGCGAACCGAGAGATTGCTTGTTGCAGTTGTTGCAAGGAACGAATGCTAATTGCGACTGATAAAAACCGATCTGTTTTGCGACCAAAAGTAGGTACCTATTGCCGAAAGCCGAATTTTTAGGGTTCCTTGTCTGGGGTAACCCACTAAATACCGATTGGGAAAAAAAAGGAAAAAAACTTCACCATACATCTACTACTACTACTACTACTACTACTACTACTACTGTCGTCGTGTCCGTGTCGCTAGCTCTTTTGAACCAGTGTGGTGGAAGGATTAGAGTGCACCTTGAAGGTTCCTTTCGTACACTTTGACACACGTCTATGACATGCCTGGTTTCCTCACGAGGTTTTCCTTCACCGTTTGAGAGCATTGATATTGCACACATAAATTTCGAATCGAAAAATCCATAGATTCGAACTCACGACTTAAGGATGGGAAGGCGGGGTTCATACCAATATGCTACCATGTGCTCCATCCCCATTTGCTACTAGGTACCTACCTACTTACATAATAGCCTACCAACAATTACGTAGTTCAATCAAGAAAAGTAAAAAACAAATAAACCTACGGAACCAATTTGATTTTATTAAACAAACGCTTGCGGTGCGGTGTCGGTTGACGGTTGCGGATTTTGAATTTAGCAAAGGCACCGACAGCCAATTAGGGCGAGGTGCCATCCCACTAGTTGTTGTTGTTGTTTCAATGCAACCAATGACAAATAGGCTGTTCACGATGAAAATGAAGATTAGTAAGACAGATAAGTCACAACCTTTGACTTTAGTGCCCAAGTAGGTAGGTACAAAATTGCATTGAAAAATGCTCCAATGAATATTGGAATAATACATCGTTGGAAAAACTAAAGTGGAATAGGGTCACGGCTTTATCCTCAGGCACGGTAGACCTCTTCTCATACTTCTTGTTACCTACTCAAGATGCTTTTAAGGCCCGAGTAGGTAGGTACAAAATTGAGTAGGTATCACGGCTTTATCCTCAGGCATGGTAGACATCCTCTCATACTCCTTGGCACCCACTGAGGATACCTTTAAGGCCCGAGTAGGTAGGTACAAAATTGAGTAGGTAAGGTACCTATCTCCTATACTAGGTACTTAACAAAGAGATCTGAAAGGATGTTTACGGTGCCAAGGGATTTTAGTCGTGATGTGACCTTACATTTTAATTACCAATAAATACCAAGGTACCACTAGGCCTTCAAAAAAAAAAAATAGAAATTACTTATTAAGCCACCTCGTTATTAGGTAAGTAGGTAGGCATTTTACTAATGGTGTCTGTTCTGTTACCTGTTTCATCTAGAGTTCACACTTAAAGGTCAAAAAACAGCTGTAAATAGGGATGCCTCATGTTCTGTCAAGTTACGTATTGGAGCAAAGTTTAAGAGACATTTCATGAATGAAAAACTTTGAAATTTTAAAAGTCGTTGAACAAACGTTGTTCGCAATGACGTATAGAACACCCCCGTTTCGGGCTTATAGGGACATTATGTTACACGTTGTATTTTATATTGTTAGCAACTTCCCCACCAGGAGGCAAACGACGAGGCGACTGCCTATAAATAGCGGGCCGAACCGAGGCTTGCGGTCACTTCGCTCGTGGTGCTCGACTGTGCAACATCTCATGGACAGTAGAGTTTTATTGTTTTTGTGTGATTTTGGTGTGAAGGACGCGTGAGTCATATTGTGTTTTGGTTTTGTCATTTTCATGTGTAATTTAGATCATTTTCAATGTGTGTGGTCCAATCTGATTGTAGTCGTTTTGTTTAATTTTGATTAAAGTGATTGTTTATGTTTAGATAAGCCTGTGGTTTATTTTTTTTAATGAATCAGATCCTTTTTACCTAAAAATATATTTAATATTATAAACCATCAACAAAATTTATTAAAAAAAATACAAAATAACACTATTCTACAGCTTGTAATTTCAATAATTAAAAATGAACAATAGTTTGACACTAAGTTTTAAATATGTCCGCTCGCTCCGACCGTCCGAGAAAAAGTGGCAGCTCGTGTGCTTGTTCGGCTCTCGAAGGCTAGCAGAGGTGGCCTGATGGTGGTAGCAAACCACGCCCCTTTGTCATGCGTTTTGCTCGTTACATTAACATAACGAGCGATACCTGTACTATGCCAAAGTTGCTGCAGTGTCGCATTCCATGTGACTGTGAAATTGTGTGGACCAAATTATTTCATCTCTTCGCCTACCGAGCTTACTGAATCAGCAAGTAGGTACTCCACATACATGTGGCGTACCTACTCCACCTTCACATACTTACCTCTGGAGAACCTGTAACATAAAAACATTATTAATTAAATTATCGAATATCGAAAGCCGGTCGGATCCGCAACGTTAGAAATCGTACCGATATGAAAGTCCCACTGGCCGCCGCGAACTGCTTTAGCGACCTGCGGCTGCGCTCGTAGCGCCGCGCCGCCATTCGGTCGGTCGAGCAGTGAGATTCATGCTACTACGTAAGACGCACGTCGCTTTGCCCGCTGTACTTTTGCTTTCCGCTACGATACCTATCTGTACTATATTTCATCTTCATTTTCATTCTTCTTGCTGTGAACTATCTAGCTATCGCTGTGACTGTTTGTGCTGTGTAAAAACTTTATGTAAAAACTGAATATAGAATCAAGCAGTGAGTGGAACAGAATCCTGTGTTTTTATTGTGCTGAAACAACCTCACCAAAACCCATAGGATTTGTACGACCACCACATACACATAACAAAATAAAAATATAAAAAGTACTAAAAAAGAAAAAGAAAATTAATAAACAACGTAGGGCGCTAAGAGACTTTCGTGTACTGGTGTAATAGGCTACTGGTGTAAAAGCATTGACAAAAGGCTTTGAACAATGTTATTTTGACGGGCACACAGCACCGAGCAAACCTACGGGCTACCATATTACCTCTAACCGTAGTGGTCACATAGCTATTCCACTTGCTATCACAGTTCCCATCAGGTGTTACGATGGAAGATGACACAATTCCTCGGACTCCTAGAGCCACAAGGTACATATTTTCACTTTGAAAATCTCCATCAGACTGAGCTGCCCATCAAATTATCCATTTTTCCTGTCAAACTGAAGTCGTAATTCTGGAACTCAGTTTGAAATGGAATCTTGTGTTTTTAATTACAGAGGTTCTCTTCTACTTTAGGTTAGGTTGGTGCAGATTCCAATTCAAACCTACTCGTACGTGAATTCGAAGATAAAATAGACTAGGTGACAGACTTCCCTTTAGCAATATCAAAACATGTCAAAATAAATGTGTTAGATTTTTGATGAAAAACATGTTAAACACAATGAATTTTCCGCTTGATGTTTCTTCAGAGTCCGGCTCAAGACCACCTGCTGAGGCCTGCGGGGCTGCAGCTGGTCCTAGCACCTAACTCCTAATACATATCTTCACATGTTCCTAGCAGGTTTTCCTATTTGCTTCTCATCCGCCTCAGCCAGGGTAGGTTCAAATAAAACACCAGTTCTTCTCTTTAACTTGATCTTATGTACCTAAGTAAAGTACCTGTCCTGTGCTGCCTCAAATTCAGGACTGACTTCGAAATTGGAAAAAAATAATTAGAATCGATTAGACAAAGGAATCATTATAACAATGATGAATATTATTACAAATAAATCAAGAAATTTACGAATTCACGCAATTATACCTATTATTTTACAATAAGTTCTTCGTCGTAAGTAGTCTTTTGTCCTAAAACCGCTTTGAGTCGTTGATTGATGAAAGAAATGATAAACAGCCTTTTAAATGAGTTTAAATGTTATATAACATTTATTTGCACGAACACAATGTGATAGAATAATATGGTCTTGTAGCTGACACAGCTACTTACCTATTTACCTCACAACCTTACCATACCATACCAATACCATGAAATACCTTTAGAATACCAGGATTACAGGGAAGAAAGAAAACACAATCAAGAAACTTTAATTCACCAACGTTTGACCTTTTTGTATCGTGAAACAAGAACTGCACATCACTGCACTGCGAGCTCCATCACCACCAACTCTTCGTGACGACGTTCACCGGGCTCACATTTTCACTACAGCTCCCACTTTCACCATCGCGACGAGCACCGAGCGAGATCACGCAAACTTTACACAGACGTCCGTTCTCCACCGCAGTCGCCGCCGAATGAGGGCGGAGCTTTTTTTTTTTTTTTTTTTTTTTTTTTTTTTCGGACGGAATATAATGCTGTGGGTCTCAGATGACCGCTGGCAGCGTTACCGGGCTTTGGTGAGCGCAGAGGGCGCGACACCGAGAAAAAAGGTTTTTGTGGCAACTAGCGCAAGGGCACCACTTAGGTACGAACCTCGGCTTGGGCTGTTGCCTGAATGCAGAATCTAACGGCTGCGCCCGGAGGGGGCGAGCGAGAAGAGAAACGTCGACTCCGCCGGCGGAGTCGGTGTGGTGTGATGGTGTCTAGTTGAACCTACGTCGGCGTGACGGCGGGCTCCCCTCCGCGTTAGCGGAGGTGATCTCGTCATCGGGGTCTCCAAGAACGTGTCTTGGCCTACGGAGGGACCTAGGGGCGTCAGGTGGTTTGACGGTGGGATAGTCGGGGATCGTGGAGACGAGAGGGTTCGGGTGATGGGGGGCCGCATCATAAAACCGCCTGGAGGCGAGTTTTATGTGTGCGGCTAGGGACTCTAAACCGAGGTCGCGATGAAGGTCGATGTTGCGCATAAATCTAGGCGCGCCTGTGGCGACGCGCGTAAATTTATTTTGCACCTTCTGGAGTTTTGGGACGTGAGAGGAGTGGGCGAACGCCACGGAGGCGTACGTCATGACTGGTCTTATGCAAGTTTTGTAAAGTGTCATCTTATTTCTAAGAGACATTTTACTCTTCTCGCATAAGAGGGGATGTAGACGGCCAAGGATGAACTTGGCACGGTTTCGGACAGTGGCGATGTGTTTGCCAAAAGAAAGACGACTATCAAGGAAAACACCTAGGTATCGGGCTGACTTTGCCCAGGGAATGGGCTTGTCGTAGAGGGTGATCGACCTGAGGGGCCTGCGGAGGGATTGGTGCCCCTTCCAAAAGTACACTGCTGTACTCTTGGTTGGGTTCACCTCGATGCGCCACTTGCTGAACCATGCACCTAGTGCATTGAGGGCTTTCTGCAGCCTTATACACACCCGGTTCGAGTTCGGATCGGATGTGTATAGGGCCGTGTCGTCTGCGAACAGGGCGACCTCCACTTGGTGGGTACGGGGGATGTCGCTGGTGTACAGCGTGAATAGGAGAGGGGCGAGAACAGAGCCCTGAGGGACTCCGGCTCGGATGGGGCGAGGGTTGGAGAGGGTACCCTCCACGCGGTAGCGAAAGCTTCGATTTAGCAGGTATTCTCGTATGATGAGCACGAGTCTATCCGGCACTCCGAGAGTGGACAGCTTGTAGATCAAGCCGTTGTGCCAGACCTTATCGAAGGCTTTCGCTACATCGAGGAAGATAGCACCGGTACCTGCAGGGTAGGTATGGTGGAACTTGGAGAGCACGTGCTCCGTGATGCGGAGCACTTGCTGGGGACAGGAGTGTCTAGCTCGGAAGCCAAACTGTTCGTCGGGGAGGAGCTTGAGCTCGTCAACAAAAGACCAGAGTCGTCTCAGAAGGAGTCGCTCGTATATCTTACCCAGGGAGCTGAGAAGACTGATGGGGCGGTAGCTAGAAGGCTCCGTAGCCTTTTTTCCTGGTTTGGGGATGCCGATGACGGTGGCTTCCTTCCAGGCGTCGGGGAATGTGCAATTCTCCATGGCCGCATTGAAGATGCTGACCAGGAGGTATATAAGGGCTACGGGGAAGCTCTTCAGGACCCTGTTGCTGATGCCATCAACGCCAGGGGCCTTCCGAGGGTGGAGATCCTTGATAATCGCCTTAACTTCCGAGGCTCTAACGAGGGAGAGAGGAGGGGCGATCGGGGGAAGAGAGACTAACCGTTCGACTTCACTGTTCACCGTATCGAGGTGAGCAGGGTCGACAGGGGCGAGACTGGGGGAGCATTGAGACTCGAGGCTTTCAGCTAAGCATTCAGCCTTTTCGTCATCGTCGAATGCGAGGGACTGGTCGGGTCGAGTCAGTGGGGGCATGACTGAGATAGTGTCGGCCTTCATGGATCGAGCAAGTTCCCAGTACGCTAGGTGACTTGGCTTGATCCCGGAAAGCTTGCTATCCCAGTCGTTGTTCCTATGGTCGCGAATGCGGCTCTTGACCAGCCGTTCAAGAGCGCGCAGCCTACGTCTGTTAAGGTCGGTGGGCCAGGAGCTGTATCTCCTCGTCGCTGCGTGCTTCTCCGTGATCAACCGTCTCACATCATCGGGCAGGGCCCGGAGGTGGTCAGCCACCGCCGGAACCTGCTTCGATGAACCGCTGATAGCGGCGGTGACATGGCTGGTCAGGGAGTCGACCGCAATAGTGACGTCGTCAGGGGACCTAATGTCGTCAGGGATCCTCTCAAGATCGGGTGAGTGGATATTCCCGAGAGCTTTCCCGAGTTTATGCCACTGCACCACTGTCTTGGTGAGGGGGGACGTGTCAGGGGGGGAGCCCAGGCGCATGAGCACCGGGCGGTGGTCGGAGTCCAGTTCGTGCAGCGTTTCTATAGAGTTCAACCGTAGGGTGACACTCTTTAGCAACGCCATGTCGAGTATGTCAGGTCTGTGTCCTGTTATGTAAGGGTAATGGGTCGGGGTCATAGGGGGGATGACATCGAAGCTAAGGGAGTCGGCTAGGCTTTCAAGTATCCTGCCGTTTTGGGAGGTGGTGAGGCAATTCCACAGGGTGTTCTTGCAGTTGAAGTCACCCGCCAGAATGACGGAGCTTCCCAGGTTGAGGAGTGCGTCGACGTCACTCCTGAGTAGGGGCTTTTTTGGGCTGAGATAGCAAGAGGCTATAGTGATCGAGGGGTGACCGGTCATGGCTAGTCTACAGACGGAGGCTTCTAAGTTAGTCAGGGGGGGGGTGTCGATGGGAATGCAGTGCAGGGACCTCTTGTGATAGATCAGTGTGCCTCCTTTAGGGGCACCGATTCTATCATTGCGGACCAGTTGGTAATTCGCAATCCTGGGATTGCGATCGGCCGGCTTCAAGAAGGACTCCTGCACTAGCATTACATCGACACTGTGTCGGGACAGAAAGTCAGCAACGAGAA
The DNA here is from genome assembly GCA_949320045.1 of Scotopteryx bipunctaria. NCBI lineage: Eukaryota > Metazoa > Arthropoda > Insecta > Lepidoptera > Geometridae > Scotopteryx > Scotopteryx bipunctaria. Next base: position 8,128 of record OX439462.1, read on the forward strand.
AGCGCTGCTTGAGGAGACCATCAGCGTTGAAAAACGCTAATGAGACGGAGCGGGGTTTCAGTCTCTCTTTTTGTACAATCATGATGTACCGTTGGGGTGGGGGGGGGAGAGATTTGAAGTCATAATGGAGAGAATTTTCTCCTGGTTGGCAGCGATGAACTCCATGAAGAGGGAGGACATCACGGACTGAAGGTCAGCTGCCGGTGGGGGTGGTGGCGGGTTAGCCGCGACGGGTCTGGAAGAGACCTTCGGGGGGGCAGTGCGGGGGGAGGCCTGGGCCTGGCGGCCTAGGCTGGTGCCGGGCAGGGGTCTTTCCCAGGCATTGGGAAGGGGAGCCCTAGGGGGAGCCATGGACACTTTAGGAGTGTCCTTGGTGTATCGCGGGGAGGGTGGGGGCACCCGTTCCGGGGCCCTCCGAGCCACCTTTCTGCTGGCCCTGGGTGCCATGGGGCAGCCGCGATAGTTCGCGGTGTGGCCCACGGCACGACAGAGCACGCAGCTAGGTGGCTCAGGAACGTTCGGAGTGCGGGTGCAGTCAGCGGTGCCATGGTCACCCAGGCACTTGACGCATCGGGGGCGGGCGAAACAGTTTCGCGCTGAGTGGCCATAGAGTTGGAACCTATGGCACTGAGCGGGGCTGCTGTTGCGGTAGGGGATTTCTACAGACAGGCCCGAAAGGCCGTTCACCGCCTTCAATTTGAAGACGGCTTTGCCTTCAGGCGAAAGATCCAAAACGACCAAGACGAGGTCAAAGGCCGTTTTGGTTCGGCCACTGTACATCCTGTGTACTTCGTGGACTGGGAGGTTTTGGCTGACGAGGTCAGCCTTTATGGCCTCCGTGCTGTGCTCCGCGGGAAGGCCGCGAATCACCACACGGAGGCGGCGCTCGTCTTCGAGGGCATAGGTATGATAACCTATGCCCTCGCTTCTGAGGAGGGATGTTAGCTGCCTGTGGTTGGCAGCTGTCTGTACTTGGACCTTAATGCCGTCCCTTGTACTTTTCGCGTGGGTGAACGTAATGTTCCGCGATCGGCAGGCGATGGACACCTTGTCCCACTTCTCCTTCTGACGAAGGTAGATGGGGGGGGGGGTCTTTTCCTTCTTCGCTGAGGGCGAAGAAGGAGCCCGAGGGGACTGAGCCGGGGAGGCCGACCGGGGGCTGACGCTCGGAGCGGTGAGTTTGGCGGGAGGGCGTGTTTTCGGAGAGCTCCTTCTCTTTCTCTTCCCTTGGACGAGGGTGAATCCCGAGTCCGCGGAGTCAGAGTCTGAGGAGGAGGAGTCCGAATCGGGAGGGGGTAGGTCAGTGTCCATGACGGACGCTGAAGCTGCCTCGGATGGGGGGGGGAGGACCTGGGGGACAGGGGGCTCCTGAGGGGGGGAGATAGCCAGAGGGGCCGGGGGAGAGGCCGGAGGGGCCGGGGAGGGAGGCAGCACTTTGGCTGCCTTCGAGGTTGAGGCTTGAGGAGCCTCGACCTCGGGGACCGCGACGGCCTTGGTGGCCGAGTTTAGTGCTCGGGCCTTGGTTTTGGCCTGAAGGGCCGGGATTGCCTTGCCCGCAGGGGCAGGCATGGGGGCCGGAAGGGCCAGGGAGGCGATGTTTGTGGCCCTAGTGGCCTGAGGCTGGGCATCCGGCCCAGGGGCTTCCGGCCCGTCGCCTGCGATCAGGCGATCCAGCTCCGCGAGCGGGTGATGTTTTAAGAGCATCCCCAACAGAGTCTCGATCAGAAGAGCAATCCGAGGTTTGCTCCAGTTGTCGAGTCTCTGCAGGGAGACTTTCGGGGCGGGGGGGGTCATGATGAACCCTAGTCTCCCAAGGGGGATGTCCTTGGGAGGTGAGTGATCCTTCCCGTCGGGTATAGACGGGAAGGGGGTGAGTGCCTAAGTGTCCTACCTAAATGGTGTGTCCCAGATGCCTCTCTTGCGGGGCAAGTGGGGTGTGTCCTACCCGATATCTGGCGTCGACTAGGAGTTCCCCCAAGGCCGGTGGTGCCAGACCCAGCCGGATTCTCGCGTTCCTCGGAAGGAGGAAAGCGAGGCGCTCCGGGTCCACGCCCTACCAGGTTCGTTGGCACTGTTAAGTATCCCCTGGTAGACCACTAAGCGTGGATTTTGCCACGAAACACGATCGCTCTAAAAAGAGCGACCTGGAGTCGTCCTGAGAAGGACGGGTTGCTTGTCGGCGCGGGCGTGCCCTGAAAAGGACAAGCGCGCTCCGACAAGTGCGTGCGGCTCGGCTCGCAAGCCGGGCTGCACTGAACGCAGCGCGGCGCAGGGCCGGGCAGCGGGAGCGGCGCGGCGCGGGGGCCGTGCGGCGGGGCGTCCTGGGCGGGGCCAGGAGCGGAGCGAAGTGGAGACGTCTTGCTAGCTCGGGGGCTAGCGGCGGAATGAAATTTTTCGAGGGCGGAGCCGGGGCCGAACAAATATTTATAGCCTCGGGACTCGCCCCGAGTCTCTCACAACCCGCTCGCGCGCGGCACCGTCTTAGCAAGCGCGCGAATTAGAATCCTGTTTTCTTATTGGTTGATTTGTCTTTGGTTTTCATATAAATATTTGTCCTTTTTGTAAATAAAATCATTCCTATTTCTACACTCCAACTGAGTCTTACTATCTCCAAACCTCCGCAGTAGATTCCCGAAAATAGTAGGTACTACTACATTGGTGACCTCGTGAAAGACACAGCATTCCTGAGGAGAAATCTCACGCTCAACTCAGCGCTCTCCGAAGAACGAAGACCCCCACACAGAAATGGAGAATCAAGATACAAGCACCGCCACCACCGCCGCCGCCGCCGCCGTCGCCCTACCTCACGAAATAGCTGGCATAGCACTTTCGATGAGAATACCACCGTTTTGGAGAGACAATCCCCGACTGTGGTTTATCAGCTTCGAAGCGGCAACCAGCGAACTACACAAAGGAGAAGACCAGCTAGCGCAGATGCTCATCGCCAAATTAGAAAAGCAAGACATCGAACAGATCGCCGATTTGCTTCTCCACCCGCCATCATCAAAAGAATACACCGCTCTGAAGAACAGGCTCATTTCATCATACGAAGAATCCGACAACCGCAAGCTCCAGAGACTACTGTGCGAGGTCCAGCTAGGAGACCAGAAGCCTACACAACTGCTACGGAGGATGCGAAGCCTAGCTCACGACAAGATCCCAGACTCTACCCTGCGAATGATGTGGACCAACCACCTGCCTCTACACATCCAATCCGTCCTGACAGTCAGCGATACCTTCTCCAGCAGTACTTCACTCGACGAACTCGCACTGTTAGCCGACAGGATGATGGAAGCCAGCTCAAGCACGCAAGTCTCAGCCGTCGAAGCTAAGCCACCACAAACTCAAGCAAACACCGACACGAAGTACCTCGTAGAAGAAATTCAGAAGCTGTCAGCCGAAATCGCCGCTCTCAAATCACCTCGCCAACAAAACAATCATCATCAGTATCAACCTCGACGTCCATCCCACCGTGAAAACCACTCTCCAAGCCGCGACTACATCAGCCACCGTCAGCGAAGCCCATCGCCATCACCTCATTGCTACTACCACCGAAGATTTGGTTCCGAAGCATTCCGCTGCACTACGCCATGCTCATTCAAAAAGAATAAAACGTCGGAAAACTAGAAAGCACGCTGGATGAGGCGGAATCCGGCGTGGGCGAAATTTCATACCGCCTATTCGTCACCGACAGAAAAACGAATCTCCAATTCCTAATCGACACCGGTGCTAACATCTCCGTGTTACCTCCAGCCAAAGGACAAACACCGAAGCCACTCAATTTTCATCTCTACGCCGCTAACAATACAGTCATCCCTACATACGGAGAAAAAACGCTGGAACTGGACCTACATCTACGTCGACCCTTCAAATGGACATTCATCGTTGCGAAAGTCAGCAAACCAATCCTCGGAGCTGATTTTCTCAAACATCATCAACTCGTCGTCGACCTCAAGAACAGAAGACTCATCGACTCCGTAACAAAACTATCATCAAGTTCATCAGTGCGAGCTACAAACATACCTACAATCAGAAGTATCGACGTACAAAAATCCTACCACGACATCCTAGCGGATTTTCCCGGAACTACAAGACTAACTTCAATGAACCTAACTACACTTCACAACGTCGAACATTACATCGAAACTACAGGACCGCCGCTACACTGCAAAGCACGACCAGTCGCACCTCACCGCTATGAACAAGTACGAAAAGAATTCCAAAACATGATGGATCAAGGTCTATGCCGTCCAAGCAAAAGCCCATGGTCTTCGCCTCTTCACATCGTACCAAAAAAGAACGGTGATATACGCGTCTGCGGTGACTACCGAAGACTCAACGCCGTCACTACACCCGACCGATATCCCATACCCAGAATCAAGGATTTCACCTACCAACTGTCAAGCAAAACTATCTTCAGTACCATCGATCTCAACCGAGCCTACCAACAACTGAAAGTTCGTGAAGAAGACGTAGAGAAGACGGCAATTATCACTCCTATGGGCTTATTCGAGTTTCAACGTATGTGCCCAGGACTCAAGAACGCCGGACAGACATTCCAACGCTTCATTCACGAAGTACTACGTGGACTCGATTTTGTCTACGCTTTCATCGACGATCTACTTATCGCAAGTTCCGACGAAGAAGCTCACAAAAATCACCTCCGCGCTGTACTGCAACGACTTGAAGAAAATGGCATCACTATCAATCCTTCGAAATGCGTTTTCGGCCAGCCAGAAGTCAAGTTTCTTGGTTTCACCGTCAACAGAGAGGGAATCAAACCGCCTACCGAAAAAGTCGACGCAATATGTAGCTACGCCAAGCCGAAAACAATAGAAGAATTACGGCGATTTCTCGGCATGATCAACTTCTACCGCGAGCACATACCTAAAGCAGCCGAAATTCAAGCGCCACTCCACGCATACCTACACAACGGGAAGAAAAAAGATCGGTCACAAATCGAATGGAACGACGAGGCAACGAAAGCATTCGAAGCGAGTAAACTGGCGATTCAAAATGCTGCTTTACTCGCGCACCCATCTCACGAAGCGCCAATTGCTATCTTCAGCGACGCGTCCGACCAATCAGCAGGCGCCGTGTTACAACAGTACATCGACGAAAAATGGCAACCACTCGGCTACTTCTCAAAGAAATTCTCCGACGCGCAGCGTAACTACAGTACATTCGACCGAGAGCTACTAGCTATCTACATGGCAATCAAACATTTTCGAAAAACGTTCGAGGGGCGAAACCTCATCGTTTTCACCGATCACAAGCCGCTAACCTTCGTGCTACAAAAACCTCCGTCAGCCTCAGAAACACCACGACGCGCAAGACAGCTCATCTTCATCAGCGAGTTCACCACCGACATAAGACACGTCAGCGGGAGTGACAACGTAGTCGCCGACGCACTCAGCCGCATACCTATCGAAGCAATCACTTGCCCAACATCAATGGATTACGACAAAATCGCCGAAGCGCAAGAAAGAGACAGAGATACTATCGACCGCCTCGCAAGTCGAAACAATTTGGATCTCCGACGAGTCTCAATACCTGGTTCTCAAAAACCTATCTACTGCGAAATGTCAACATCCTTCATTCGACCCTACCTTTTTTTTTTTTTTTTTTTTTTTGGCAGGTGGAAAAATCTGCTCCCAGACGAACCAGCTGCGATAAGGGTCGCAGCTGGACAGTGTGGGGTTGTCGAAATCCGACGACCCACTAAAAAACCACCTGGTGGCCAGCCTCGATGCATGTCAAGGGGCTCCGGGATCTCCATACGGAACGCACCGGTGCCCCTCTCGCATCGTGCTCTAGAGCACTGTCCCGGTAATGGCACCCACAGCCACGCCCGGCACCCTCGCGTGCTACGACGAAACTTGCCACAAGAATCGCCGCCCTCCCGGGATCCGTAGCCGGTAGACGGAGCCCTCACTCCGCTACCGCGGACCCAAAAGGTCCCCTGTTTGGCAGGGGATACCACTCGCCCCCTCACGGGGCAGGCGGTGCGGGGCGGCCGTTAGCGCCCCGCCGCCGCCTCCTCCGAGCGGGATCGGCCCTCTCCCGACCTCGCTCAGCTGCCTCTTTCTGGACCATCACGGTCTCACAGAAAGAGGCTACGGCCTGCCACGCCGCCTCATCTGCCAGCATAGCCTCGACTACGCTCGGCAGAGAGAGATCCTGCCCGATCCTGTTGACCAGGATTCCGCGCTCCTGGCACCACGCTGAGCACTGCTCCAGCGTGTGCTGCGCGGAATCCAAGTCCCACCCACAATGGTGGCATTGTGGTGTCGGTTCGCGTCCGATCCTATTCAGATACTCACCGAAGCAACCGTGCCCGGTGAGTACCTGAGTAAGTCGATAGGTGACGTACCCGTGTTCCCTCCCCAGCCAGGCTTCGAAAAAAGGCGCAATGGCGCCGACGACGCGTTGGCGCGAGCACCGCGGCTCCTCGAGCCGCTCGCGCCACATCCCGAGCGCACGTCGGCGCTCTTGCGCCCGCACTTCAGCAGGCGCAGTTCCGCTCCCATCATCCTGTCGGAGACGGACGTACACACGCGCGTCCATCACCGCCAAGACGTCCAGGGGCGGAAACCGCGCCAGGATTGTTGCCGCCTCAAAGGATACTGTGCGGTATCCTCGTGCGATCCTGATGGCTATAGGACGCTGTAGGCTATTGAACAATAACCTACAGCGCCTAACACCCGCCAGTCTCCCAGACCAGACGGGTGCTCCGTAGAGAGCCATCGATCGCACGACCCCCGCATAGAGGCGGCGCACGCCCTCCCTGGGTCCCCCGAGATTTGGCAGCAGTCTGTGCAGAGCACCCACTGCCCTCTGAATCCGGGGGACGGAGCGGCTGAAGTGCTCCCCGAAGTCCCAGCGTCCGTCCAAGGTGAGGCCTAGGTACCTCATGTACCGCCCCACCTGGACGTCCACGTCACCTACGCGAACCGACAAGCTGGGTGGTTCCCTTCCCCTCGGGAATTTGTGGAACCACAGCGCCTCGGTCTTGTGAGGCGCTATCCGCAGACCCAGCTCGTGGATCTTCTCCACGACACATGCCACCCCAAGCTCGGCGATCTCCTTGGTCCCTTCGAAGGACTCCCCACCGGCTAGTACGAGAGTGTCGTCCGCATAGCAGACGACTCGTACGCTGGCGGGGAGATCGACGCGCAGGACCGCGTCGTACGCGAAGTTCCACAAGAGGGGGCCGAGCACGGACCCCTGTGGAACTCCGCAGTACACCTCCCTCTGGTGCAATGTACCGTCACTGCCCACGTACTGCACACACCTGTCCCGCAAGTAGGCACCGACTATGCGCTGCAGGTAGAGGGGCACTCCGTGAACCACGAGTGCCGCCCTGATCGCCCTCCAGGGCAGGGAGTTAAAGGCGTTGACGATGTCCAAGGACACCGCCAACACCCTCCCGCCCCGGGACACTACCCGGTCCGACAGCGTACGGACGCGAAGAATCGCGTCCACTGTCGAACGCGCTTGCCGGAAACCGAACTGGTAATCCGACAAGTCGGGGCCTTCCTGCGACAGATGTGTGCATAGACGGCCGGCAATTATTCTCTCGAATAACTTGCCGGCTTCGTCCAGCAGGCAAATGGGACGGTACGCAGAGGGAGAATCCGCGGCCCTGCCGTCCTTCTTCAAGAGGACCAACCTTGCCTCCTTCCATTCCTTGGGGAACACACCGGAGCGGAGGCAGCCGTCAAACAGCCACCTCAGCTTGTCCCCCAAGCCGGCGGATAGAGCCAGCACCCAGGCCCGACCTGGAATCCCGTCAGGCCCGGGTGCTGTTTTACGAGCCCTGAGACGCTTCACAGCTCGGTCCAACTCCTCGGCAGTTACCCCCATTTCGTCGGCCCAGATGGTCGGGTCCGACGAAGACACGGGGGTAAAGGGACTGTCCTGGACCCTAGGGAAGAGCGTATCCACCACTCCTCCCACGAACTCAGGGTCCAGGGTTTCCGTCAACGGAGGGACCCATGGCCGGAGCTTGCCCAGTACCATCTTGTACGGGCGCCCCCATGGGTCCCTGTTCAGTCCCTCGAGGAGTTCGCTCCAGGACCGAGACTTGGCCTCGGCGATCGCGCCTTGGAGCGCCTTGGTAGCGTCTCGGTATACCTCGTAAACTCTATCCACCTCTTCGGCAAGGGCTCGCCTTCTTCTCCGGGCTCTGGTGTACTGGCGTCGGGAGCGCAGGCAGACCTCACGCAACCGCGCTATCTCCTCCGACCACCAGTACACCGCCCTGCGCTTGGTAGGCCTGCTCCGGGGCATCGATACGTCGCAGATCGACGTCATCGTTGCCCGGAACCAGGCCGCCTCCCTTACAGGATCGGGCAGGATCCCTTCGGCGTGGTCTTCCGGCCAGGCCGCGACGATGGCGGCGGCTTCGAGCAGATCCCTGTCGAGCCGCTTGAGGGCCCATCGTCGCGGCGGGCTGCTATTGCGGCGGGACGCACTGCCGGGGGGGCGGAGGGCCACATCGAAAACGATGTGGCGGTGGTCGGATAACGTGACCACCTCCTCCGCAACTCTCCATCCCGACACGAGGTGGGTGGCCGAGGGGGTCGACCATGAAAGGTCCACGATCGACTCCCCCTGCCACCGCACACATGTGCTTACAGACCCCCGATTTAACAACCGGAGGTCCATACCCGCCGCCCATTCCACCATGGTCTCTCCTCTTCGGTTGTCCTGGCGACTCCCCCACTCACGAGAGTGAGCGTTGAAGTCGCCCAGGACAAGCACGGGACGCGGAAGGCACCTGCGTATGCAGTTTCCCACCGCGTCCAGGTACGCCTCGTACTCGACGAGGGTACAGTTGGGAGAGATATAGCAGCCCACAACGGCTAGGTGACCCCACGTCGTAGCTACGAATCCCTGTCCCTTCTCCAGAAGGGCACAGGGGGGGTCACCTTGGCCACCACCCCAGAAAATGGCGACGACGCCCAATTCGTCCCCGAACCAGCGAGGATGGTCCGGGACACGGTAGGGCTCCGCCACCACGGCAAGTGCAATCGACCACTGCGCGAGGGTTTGCAGGAAAAGATCCTGCGCGCCTCGGCAGTGGTTCAGATTGCACTGAAGGACTCGTAAGGTGTGATCCATTACGAGGCCTCCATGGCCTCCTGGGGTGGGGCCGGTTGGCCCGACTGAGCGGCCCCCTTTGTTGGGGCCGCCCTGCCTTCCGGTGCTGGGGCCGAGGGGGGAGGAGCTGGTCTCCCCTTTGCCTTAGGAGGGCAGCATTGCTTGCTACCCATCCTATGGTCGGCCTTACAGCCCTTGCCCGAGCACAGCGGACACCTGCGCGGACGCGTGCACTGGCTCGCCCGATGATCGGGCTCCCCGCACGCGTAGCACAGGCTGCTACGGTCCACCGCGCTCTGGCACGTGCTGCGTACGTGCCCGTACTCCAAGCACCGGAAGCACTGGAGTGGCCTCGAGGTCAAATAATCGACCCGGGCCGAGACCCAGCCGACGACGACGTGCCCTGCCGCTGCTAGCTTCCGCACGGAAGCTAGTGGACAACGGACCCACACCGTGCCCAGGGCAGAGGATGAGCGACGAATGTCACCCACCCGCACGTCGTTGACCGAGCAGCCTCCGGCCTCGGCGACCGCGGTCTGCACCTCTTGAGGTGAGACGCTGTCGTCGAGGTCCTTCAGCCGCAACTCCCCCGTTTTCATCGGGCGCGCAACACGCGCACCCAAATCGACGAGGGCCACGCTCATGCGTTCGGCCAGCCTGTCAGCTTTGGAGGTGCAGTCAGGCCCAGACACCTCCAAAATGAGTCCTCCAGTGATGGCCTTCTTCGAGCGGACCTGGTCCACTCCGAAGTCGGCCAACCTTATGCGGGCCTTCGCGGCCGCCATGACCGCGGCGAGGGTGACGTCCGAACCCTCCGGAATCGTCACCGTTATCGCCGCAGATGTGGGCAGTCGCGCAGGCTTCGCCTTAGCGCCCGCCTTGGCCTTAGCCTTTGGGCTGGCCTTTGGGCCAGCCTTGGGGCCAGGCTTAGTGCCGGCGCCTTTGCCAGCCATGGGGGCGGGCTTGGGGGCGGGCTTTGCCGTCGCTGGGGCCTTCTGCTTAGGCTTCTTGGCCTTCCTCCCCACCACTGTCGCCCAGCTGGACTCGGGCGCCGTCTGCGCCCGAGCCTCAGCAGACCGCGGCTGCGCGGGTGGCTGGGGAGTGGCTGGCGGTGGGCGATTTGCCCACGCCTTGCCCTGTCCTGAAGGCCCCGGAGAGGGCCCTGGCCCGGAGGGAGCTGCAGGTCCCTGGGAGGGTGGCCGCATTACTGCAGCCAACTTCCTGTCCATGAGAGCGCTAATGCGCTCCATGAACTGGCCCTCCCAGTCTGTCCCACCAGCGGCAGGCGATGTTGCCGCCGGCTTGGGACTGGCCGGCTGACGGACAGCCTCCGTCAGCTGCTCCACCTTTGCGGTGAGAGCGGCCATCTGAGCCCGCAGCTCCGCGTTCTCCCGCTCGAGACGCGTGACGTTGGCGTCCACGGCGGTTCGCTGAGCGAGCTCCACCGCGACCGCCATCGCTCTCCGGGCCGACGTCCGCAGACCCTTCACGAAGTCGCCGCGCAGGTTCTTCGACTTGTCGGCGATCTTCTCGACGGTCTCCAGCTCGACCGTCATGCGGGCGCCCAGCTCCTCCGTAGAGAGCGCCCGCATTTCCGCCCCCAATTCGTCTGGCTTCGGAAGTTTCCCCTTTGACCGGGTGGTCGTTGGGGAAACTCCAGGGTTGAAGACGTCGTCTTCGTCCCCTTTGCCCTTCAGAAACGAGGCGCGCATCGACCCTTGAGGGTCGGAGGCACCATCGTTTGTCCTTCTACTACGCTTCTGGGCCGCTCGGGAAGCTCCCGATGCCGTAGAAGCGTAGGAGGAGTAAGACATTACGGAACCGTCTGACTCCTCTCCCGCGCTCGTCGCCGCATTCGGCGTCGCCGGTCTTGCGAAAGGCTCTCTCTTTCGCTTGCCCCTACCTGATGTGCTGCGGCCGCGCAAGGCAACCGAAGCGACCACACATGCTCTCTCGGTGTTAGCACACGCAAGAGCACCACCCTCATCATCTTTTATGTTTGTTTTGTCCATAGCTGATCCCACGATTATGAGGGAAGTATACTGTCACCCCGGCCGGAGCCCTCTGCAGCCGGGGAAGGGTACATACTGCGGAGGTCCCCTGGTATCCGCAGGTTTTAACGTGTTTTCTCACGGGTTTTGTGTCGAGTTTTTCCCTACTCAGGCCGGCCAATTAAGGCAAGCCCTCATCGGATCCGCACAGCCACAACATACCTCCTTAACGCCAAAACGGAGGTCGCTGAAGCTGGCAGTGCGGAGCCGGATGGAGAGTTGGCGTACTCTCTCCGACGGAACTGGATAATACAGGCCGTATCACCCAGCCCGCCTGAACGGCAAATACTGCCCTCCCTACAAATCCCGACCGCATCCCACATGCGGCGAGGATTACAAACTCCGGACGCTGGCAAGGAGACCCTCCCCAGTGCCGGCCCGACGGCACTATGAATGCGCGCCGAGCACGTCCCGCTTCATCCGCTGCACCCTCTGAAAATCAGAGCGATGCGCGGAGAAGCCCACATCCGTACCCCATCTTCCCATTTTTCCCTTAAAACTCCCGACCACATCCCACATGCGGCGAGGAGCATAAGGGACACCTCCCGTCTCATCTCACTGTGCCCTCTGCTATTCAGAGGGACACGCGGAGAGACCCTCCGTGTCGGGTTATTAGCCACCGTGCGACTGCACGATGTTACCAGGGTACACCACGAGGAGGTTACCCGACCAAGTACCCCTCATTCGACCCTACCTACCTGCAGAATATCGACGCGCCGCATTCGACTCACTTCATTCGATCAGCCACCCAGACCCAGGGATAAGAACAACCCGCAGGCTGGTCAGTCAAAAGTTCTTCTGGCCGTCGATGAACAGCGACGCAGGGACGTGGGCGAAACAATGCCTACAATGTCAGCGGTGTAAAGTTCAAAGACACACAACGAGCAGCCTATCCACTTTCGCACCAGCTGACCGCTTTCAACACGTACATATCGACATCGTTGGACCGCTACCTACTTCACCACAAGGACATCGATATCTTGTCACCATGATCGACCGAGCGACAAGATGGCCCGAAGCAATACCTACAGACGACACATCAGCTGAGACCGTAGCAAAAATAGTCTACGAACACTGGATTACTCGCTTCGGTTCACCAAGGCTAATAACCACCGACCAAGGAAGAAACTTCGAAAGTCGACTATTCGCCAAGCTACTTCACACTGTTGGGACTGAGAAGACTCGCACTACAGCCTACCATCCACAAGCAAACGGCATAGTCGAAAGATGGCACCGCTCACTCAAGACCGCGCTGAAAGCTCGTCTATCAGTACATACATCGTGGATAGACGAGCTACCTACAGTTTTGATGGGTCTACGCGCCGCCGCACGCTCGGACACTGGTGTGAGCGCCGCTGAACTTACCTACGGATACAACCTTCGCCTACCATGTGATTTCTTCACCACTCCATCATCAGCTGAGCCCCAGGACATGGACTTCGATTATGTAAGCCGACTACGCTCAACAATCAACGCCGCACGTCCGAGTCAGCCCACAACATCACACGGAAACAAACGTCCTATCTTCGTACATAAAGATCTACAAACCTGCGAACAAGTCTTCATCCGCAACGACGCCGTGAAGAAACCTCTGCAACCTACATACGAAGGACCCTACAAAGTACTGGAGAGGAACAGCAAGACTTTCAAGATACTACTACCGGAGAGAAGATCGGCAGTCATATCTATCGATCGACTTAAGCCTGCCTACACAGTCGACGAAAATAGCTATGATACCTACCTACCAGTACCTACATCAAGCTACTTACCATCATCACATCAATTACCTTCACCAGCGGACAACAGTCAACATTTACCACCAGCACCAGCCTCATCACTTCCCCCACCAGCGACTCAAGACTCTACCACAAGCCAAACATCGCGCCAAGTTCCATCATCGATCCTGAGGACAACTCGGAGTGGACGCGATGTCAAGCTTCCGGTACGCTTTCGCTAGGGAAGGAGCCATGTAGCTGACACAGCTACTTACCTATTTACCTCACAACCTTACCATACCATACCAATACCATGAAATACCTTTAGAATACCAGGATTACAGGGAAGAAAGAAAACACAATCAAGAAACTTTAATTCACCAACGTTTGACCTTTTTGTATCGTGAAACAAGAACTGCACATCACTGCACTGCGAGCTCCATCACCACCAACTCTTCGTGACGACGTTCACCGGGCTCACATCTTCACTACAGCTCCCACTTTCACCATCGCGACGAGCACCGAGCGAGATCACGCAGCACTTTACACAGACGTCCGTTCTCCACCGCAGTCGCAGCGGAATGAGGGCGGAGCCGGGGCCGAACAAATATTTATAGCCTTGGGACTCGCCCCGCGTCTCTCACACCCCGCTCGCGCGCGGCACCGTCTTAGCAAGCGCGCGAATTAGAATCTGGTTCTTATTGGTTAATTTGTGTTCTAGTTTCATATAAATATTTGTCCTTTTTGTAAATAAAATCATTCCTATTTCTACACTCCAACTGAGTCTTACTATCTCCAAACCTCCGCAGTAGATTCCCGCAAATAGTAGGTACTACTACAGTCTAAAATACAGCGGAGACTTAGTACTAGGGTTCCGTTGGCACTTGGCACCCTTCGGGTACGGAACCGTCTTGCATCTGAGCCTGCACAATAGCAACGTGACTAGCGAATAGCGATATGTAGGTACCTACGTGGTTACAAGCAGTCAAGTCATACCTTCTCGTACCTACTGGTAACAACCTGGTGCGAGCTGCGAGCACAGATCGTACGCCGGAGCAGCTGGTTCAGCAGCCGCGCGCTCGGCCGCGGCCGTCGAGAAGGAAATGAAAACATTGAGCTCGTCGCCAACAGTTCGCAGGACAATGTGCGCGAGAGCGGCTGCCCTGGAGCTTTTAGTTCTAAAAACTATCGTGCACTAAATATTGAAGGATCCTAGATTTCACCCTTTGAAATAAAACCCACACCTTCCTTTGTAAAAGTTTATTGAAGTAAATTAAGGTTTAAAAAGTTGGATTCTACTACCGGACACCCTGCTGGTAGGTACTTACATAAAATCACGCCTGATTCCCGTAGGGGTAGGCAGAGATCACGGATCGCCATTTGCTACGATCCTGACATACTTCTTTCGCTTCATTCACTCTCATTACATTTCTCATGCATGCTCGTCGGTTTAATTTTACCTATTACTTTATCATCATCATCTTCCTGCCTCTCACAGCATGCTGTAAGAGTTTTGGCCTTAGAATAAGGTTTTGACTAAGGTGTTTGTTAAGACCGGCTGCCTGCCTGACGCCAACCCTTCTTGGAAATACTTTGCTTATTGTATCTCATGTTAGAGGATACTATGCCTTAGTCAACTTTTATGACATGCTCGGGGAGAGAAGCAGTTTGAAGTATTCTGTTTTTTCTTTACTCCCAGTCCAGCGAAGAAGTCAAGTAAGTCCTGCTGGTACCTACCTACTTACTTATTTATTTGGCTTTGGCCGGACCCTTGGTAGGTTGGTGCGTCGAATAAACAAGGTCGAATAAGAAAACTACGTTTGTACTTATCCAATCACTTTAATTTTATTGTATTTTTATCCTTTTTTAACATACTTAGGTACTTATTATTAGGTGTATGCGGTGCGGGGTCGGTCAGGCACAGGCAGGTCAGGCGTCGTCCACGTAGAAGGCGGCGTGCGGCGGCGTCGGCGGCGCCTGGTACGGCCCTGAAGTTGCAACACCAGACAGTGTTGCCACATTGGAATTCGATAAATCTGAATCGAAAAGTCAAATCAGTATCGAATCTGTATGAGAATAATAAGCTATAATCTGTATAAAATTTAAATGAATATGTTTCTCTGATAACTAGATAAGCTGTCAAAATAAAGATCTATAATTTTCTTCAGTCAGATGAGAACCTACACAAAATACATCTATGCACAAAACGTAGTCGACAAACAATTAATTCGATTCATTCTTTCATTGACGATTTACATGTTTCGGGAATTCCCCTCTCTGTAAGGCATTAATGTTGCCAAGAAGTCGACAACGGTTTACCCCCTATCAACAGAAAAAGGTCAATAAAAGACCACCAATACAGATAAGAGATTTTTTTATCTGTATTGGTGGTCTGAAATCTGTATAGGTACCTACAGATAAATCTGTATATATGGCAACACTGCACGAGTAGAACCTACGACTACACAATATCCAGCCTACCCTACAGTTTCAATCCTTCAAGCACCTTTACCTACCTCCTACCTGCCGATCGGGGGCCGGCTCGCGGCTCGGCGCCGGCGGCCGGCCGGCGCGCGGCCTGCGCTGGAGGCGGAGGGGGGTGGGGGGAGGGATACTCACTGCTCGTGGGTGTGGAGGTGTCGGTGTCGGTGGCTTGCTCCTCGGTCGTTGCAAGTTCAGGTGACTCGCTCGTCTCGTCGTCTGTGAGATAAACAGTAGTTGCAGAGCATGAAACCTATGCAATACTAGCAATTAATGGAGCAGAGTAGTGTGTTGTAGTAGTTACCCAGGTCGTCGACGATGTCGGACGACGGCGCCGGCGCCGGCGTTGGGAGATCCGTATCTATAACGAATATAATATTGCTTCTGCTATCTAGGTGAAGTAACTTTATTTACTTAGGTAGGTACTTTTCCATAAAAACTTACGGTTTACGCCCGCCGTGCACAAAGTGCTCGAGTACCCTGCATACGTTTATCATGTTTAGGTTAGGTTCTTAGGTACTCGTAGGTACCTAGTAGGTAGGTACCTCTACTTTATAGTTAGAAAATCTAAAAAAGCCTTCTTACATTGTGGAAGGCTCGTTTTATTTGCCACCGGAGAACCTGTTTTCAAGAACCCAAGTTTTATTTAACACATTTTTGCATCAAGATACTTATACCTATCCTTAAAATCATTTTTGCAGGTAAAACTTACTTAGATCCATCGTAGAATTTCCTTGGTTCAATATCAAACTAATAGAGGTGACGTCATCACCAGAGTGAGTAATAACGTCGGAAGTGAAGGAGGAGGCAGTGTCAGCAGACGGGATATCATCAGAAGCCGTGTCATCGTGGGGGACATTATCATCATAGGGAACATAATTATTGTCATTGGGCGGGGCATCATCATCATCGTCATCAGGAGGTGCAGTGTCATCGAGAGAGACATTGTCATCATAGGGAACGTAATCGTCGGCATGGCGCGCGGCATCATCAGCAGCCGGCGCACAGTGGATCGAAAAAGCCCATTCCATAGACATAGAACTTTTTTTTTGTAAACATGCTTTTTCTTGTTGGAAACCAACACAGAACCTAATTAGGAGCCCAAACTATATAATATTTATTCACCTCTCGTGATTATGACGCAGTAAAGATTTTTCGAACTAAAATATGTATGGAGAAAAACATGAAAATCGATATTTTTCGGCTCTCGGGCGAGTGCCCGTTATTTCTTCTTGTATGAATAATGTCCTTAATTTTTGCTATCTTTAGACATATAGCACACATAGGGCACTCGATGGACTTCAGGTGAAAAAAAATAAAATATATTTTTAAATTAATATTTTGCATTTTTCTTATTATTCAAAGTACATTACGTCCTAAAAATAATATTTAGACTTACTTAATCATTGTTACAGTTTTAATGCAATAATTCACCTACCATAATGATAGAAAATATAGAATGAAAAAATATATTTAATTTTTATATTTAGTTAGAGTAAACGCATATTACCAAAAAGTTACAAATTACCAAACACAATCATTGTTTATAAAATAAACGCATATAAGTAGAAACTACAAAGTCGATGAAACAATTTACACAAAATAAATAACAAAAAAAACTGACTAAACGCATATTTTTCTTATCTATATTATACGTTACAGCACACAATAATTATTAAAAAAAACTATATTATTATGTACCTACAAGTTACGAAATTTCTCTAATACAATTACACCATATTAAAAAGATACATCCATATCAGAATCTGTGTCTGAACCTGTGTCTTCTGGTTCCATGTTACTTACATCTATAAATTCTGTCTCAAGGTGTTCTGTATTAATAGACATAAGACCTAAAGCTTCGGAACTTAACTCTTTCCTCCGTGCTGCATTGAGTACAGGTCTTGTGGAAGAAATGCTTGCCAGACTGCTTTAGAATCACAAATAGATCCAGATTGGTTTTCACACTATATTTCTCCATTTTTAACAATTTTTAACTCGAAATTTCGCAGATGTCTTACGTAGGGAAGTTTTAATATAACTAAAAAAATATTCAGTACCCTCTTTATTTATACTAATTTCATACCGGCTAACGACTTCTAGATAAAACTAGACAATGACAATCTCTAGTTAGGTAAGTACCTAAATGACATCTTTTTTTAAGAAAACGACAACAACAATTAACTAAAGTAAAGCACTATTCAAAATTAAGCAGAATTCGTAGAATACAATTAACTATCATTAGTGACGGATTAGCAGGTAGTTAAAGATAAGTAGGTAAATTTTGTAACAATGATAAAGTCAAGTAACTTAATGACCCCTTGTGCATATAATAACAGAATAGACAACAGGTATTACCGGCTAAATATCATAAAACCACCATAAAATAAGGGATTAACAGGTAAAATTATAAAGTGCGGTAGGTGAAATAATACATTAAAACTATAACAATGATTAAGTAAGTCTAAATATTATTTTTAGGACGTAATGTACTTTGAATAATAAGAAAAATGCAAAATATTAATTTAAAAATATATTTTATTTTTTTTCACCTAAAGTCCATCTAGTGCCCTATGTGTGCTATATGTCTAAAGATAGCAAAAATTAAGGACATTATTCATACAAGAAGAAATAACGGGCACTCGCCCGAGAGCCGAAAAATATCGATTTTCATGTTTTTCTCCATACATATTTTAGTTCGAAAAATCTTTACTGCGTCATAATCACGAGAGGTGAATAAATATGATATAGTTTGGGCTCCTAATTAGGTTCTGTGTTGGTTTCCAACAAGAAAAAGCATGTTTACAAAAAAAAAGTTCTATGTCTATGGAATGGGCTTTTTCGATCCACTGTGCGGCGGGGCGCGCGGGGGGCGGGGCGCGGGCGGGTGCGGGGCGCGCGGGGGGCGGGCGCGCCGTCGCCAGCTCGACCTACAACACCGCACCGGCTCGGTTCATCATACTCGGCATCTCGCCTTATTCCCGATATCGCAAGACGTTTTAAAGTGGATAGTTGTAAGTATTTAAATGAGGAAAATAAATTCTAATTTTCAAAAATATCATCATGCCTCACTGAAATATAGGGGGATGCTCGATAAAAGGGGGCGACAAAAGTAGGTATTACATTTCTTCAAAATTAACTTTATTTTGATTCATTCAATAAAACATTCGCATTTGAACTGTTGCCTCCTGTTTATTTGGTCGAAGGTTGCCTCCATTGATTCAATCAAACAACGGAATAGGTATTTACCTATGCCGTAGGTCTATTTTTACCGAAGTGGGACAAATAGAATCGTATCAATGTATGTAATACTTAATGGGGAATGAAATATTGATCAGGTCGGTGAGTTGTGTCGAGGGCTTACCGCGATGCAGGCGCCGCCGAGGAGGGCGAGGGCGAGGGCGAGGGCGGGGGCGAGGGCGAGGGCGCGCACGAGCATGGTGCGCGGGTGGCGGCGCGCGTTGCACAAGCCGCGATAGCCGTAGTGTTGTAGGTACCTACCTACCTACTCGCAGGTACTCAGGTGTAGCGAACTAATAAAACAGCGACGATATTGTCCAACTTTTTATGTTCTATTTTCAATTCAATTTGCATGTTTTTTTGCCGAACGGTTGGCGCGGCGCCAGCCACGGGATATCACTATACAAGGATAACTTTAAACACTTAATTTACGACGAGCCGCAGTCGGCTCGTCCTATACAATACAACTCATAAATATAACAAATACAACAATAATAATAATAATAATGTACAGAAACAATAACGTAATATTTTGTTGCATTCCCAAGAGGTCACTGGGCGCCACGCGTCGCCGGTCGCGGCCACGACCCACGAGTCGCGGGTCGCGGCGGGCGGACGCGGCGCCCCTCCCCGCGGTCGCGGCCGCTGCGCGCGACTCGTCTCCGCATAGTGGTTCGTTCGGCGGAGGCCGCGCGAGTCGCGGGTCGCGGGTCGCGGGTCGCGGGCGGCGGCACGCGACACGCGCCACATCTCTAGCACCGCCAACATTATTTTCCATCCTCGAGGATGTTTAATTGATCGTTTACAATAACAAGGGGCGGCGACCACCGCGCGGACGCCGCCCCTCGTCGCACCGACATAACAACACATTTACAAAAAATATAAGTAGCAATATAGGTAATAAAAAATAAAACAAATAAATCGCACGCTCTCACCTCGCACACACCAGTCACGCATGCCTCGCGCGGCGCCGGCGCCTGCCTCGCGCGCCTGCCTCGCGCCGCACCCTCGATGAATCATTCATTTTCGAAGCCAAATCATACACTAATTAGAACTTGGATAAGTTATCTGTGTGGAGCCGAGGCCGAGGGGCTGGTGGCTGGTACTGGCACATCCACCGTGCAGTGGGTACGAGCATGCGAGCGTTGATCGCGGACGATGGTGACTAGTCGCGGACGCGGACGCGGACGCAGACGCAGACGCTCCTCTCAGCACTTCATCAAATAAAGTATAACGTAACGTAACGGTTAATACTATAGAATACACTATCTCTAATCTCACTAGAGTCGAAACAGCATCTCACTGTGTACGGCCGCGAGCCTACACTACGCGATGTATGTATGTATGTATGTATGTATGTATGTATGTATGTATGTATGTATGCATGTACTACTGCTAGAGTACATGTACTGGTACTCCAGCGCACTAGCTCCGTCCGAGGAGTCAGGAGACGCGTCACATTCACATGCCGCATTCGAAAGGACGTCTAAGCTCTGTGATATCATCCGCTTCAATACGACAAGTACTAAATTATCTCTTTAAATAGCAATTGACGGACACTTGTAGAGTTCTGTAGAATGAGTAAGGTGACATGAGAATCCTTTACAAAAATTATCTGAATGTACAATAAACAAAATGCAACCTGAATTAAGCCGATCTTTTATTATACTTCGTCTAACCCTTTATTTACTTTTGACAGAGCTGAGATCTGAGAACTTGAGAACGTAACTGTTCCATGCTTTACAAAAGTAAACTTTAAAATGCGTAATAGAAGAGATATAACTTGCTTTATGATATTTATCTACTCTATTTATTGGCCAACTAGCTAAGAACAGTTACGTTACGTTCTATCTTTATATTCCGAGTGCAAATTAATGAAAAATTTCAGTTCATCAAATTCATGTTTTCAAACATTTTTAGATTATCAAACGAATGACGTTTGATGTATTAAAATTAGGGAAATTATATTCTATTCTATTTTGAGACGGACTTATAGTTCAGAAGTAAACAGTATAAAACTGATTTTAAACTTTAAGCTTAAATAGACTGCGTTTTCCGTTCTGGAATTTCATAAATCAATTATAATAAAACGTACAAAATGTTGAGCAAAAATAAAATATCAATGAGTTTAATCGATTTAAACTTCTTCATAAGTAAATCGATTGTTTCAGAAATCGAATTGGTAACGCTATTATTAGGACATCAAAAAAATGTCTCTCAACTCAGTGTGAATAGTAAATGAAATGGTTGGACGGAGAATAATAATAATTAAATATGCATAGATGCCAAACGATCCTTAAATAATAATAATTTTGATACAAGTCATTCAATATTTACAGCGCACTTTGAAACATATCTGTACAAATACATAACCCGCCGCACTCAGGATCCCCAGTTAACTTATAAACTTCCTTTATTTTTGACTCTGATAAAACAAACATTTTTGTTAAGGAACCATTAAATGGACGTTAAAGTTAAGTGACGTCTCCGAGTGCAGATGTAAAGTTAACATTGTGGTAACTATGGGCGAGGCTGTTCCGATCTGTCACGCACACATGCGCACACACTAACACACACACACACACACACACACACACACACACACACTCAAGGCGGCCACTCCCGGGGAGGGGCATCCTCGGCGTGGCGGCACCTGCGGGCGTCCACGCGTGAATACCTTGTGCGAGATGCACGCACACACACATACACACACACGCACACACGCACGCACACACGCACACACACGCACGCACGCACGCACACACACACTGCACGCTCCACGTAGCTACAGGCAGAGCCTGCGCGCAAGCGTCCGCACGATTCTCAACCGACGGAATCAGCTCTCCCGACAAAACTATAAAATAAAACGAATACTTACATAATTTTATTTATCAATGATTTTTACGTCGATCTAATATTATTTTTTTCCAAAATATCGTCGTGGAGATTGGAATTGGCCGAGTTTTAGTGTCTTTTGAGACATAGATCCTAGTCTAGGAGGAGTGGCCGGGGAGCTCGAGGGGACCGCGAGTCTCTCAGACTCGACCCCGCGCCGCTCCCGCCGGATGACGTCATCCCACTTCCTTTTATATCTTGTCACTTCAGACGGCGCCGGCGGCGGACGCCCCGATCCGACGAGAACGCTGATACAAATAGGAACATTTACAATTTTGAAAAATATAATTCTCGCGTCGCTACCGTCACTCAGGTAGACCTCGGATCGACGCTCCCGCCCTCGTCGCGGATCGATTTAATTTAATCTTAGATAATTTCGAAGGATCGTCGAGTCGCCGCCGGCCGCGTCGAGAGCTACGTCCACGGAAGGTGGCTCTCGCTGCGCGTGCGGCGCGGCGCGGAGCCCTAGGTGCGCGTGAGCGTGGAGGAGGGCACCTCCGTGGAGGCGGCGGCCAGGCGCAGCGCGGCGCACGCCAGCGGCGGCGCGGCGGGCGGCGCGGGCGGCGGCGCGGCGCCCTCCTCGCTGTAGCCGTCCACCTGCAACACAAGCGCACACTGCCGTCAGCGCGTCCGTCGGCCGGGGCCGGGGCCGGCGGACAGGCGAGCCCTACCGTGAGCAGCGCGTGCTTGAACGTCTCGTAGGTGAGCCAGCAGATGGCGGCGGCCGGCATCTGGTAGAGCACGCGCGCCGTGGCGCCGCGCGCGAACCCGCCGAAGCGGCCGTGCCGCCACACCGTGGCCGCCGCGCGCGGCAGCGTGTTCACTCCCGCCTGGAAAGTGACCAGCGATGCGTGAGCACTGAGCGAGGGGACGCGCGAGGTGACGTCGGACGTGAGGCGCGGACCTCCTGCGTGTTGAGCAGCGTCTTGCAGACGTCGAGCGGCGTGGTGGCGGCGGCGGCGAGGGCGCCGGCCAGCGCGCCGGCGGCGGCGTGCGCGCGCGGGTCGTAGCGCCGCAGCGGGTTGAGCCGCGCCGTGGCCCACTCGTACGCCACGAAGTGCAGCGCCTGCAACACGCGCCACGTCAGCGTCAGCGTCAGCGTCGGCCGCGGCCGCCCCGCCTGCCTGCCTGCGCCCGCTACGCTACCTGGAAGGGCACGTTCATGGCGAGCTGCGTGGGGTAGGAGCGGTAGAAGGCGCGCAGGCCCTCGCGGCGCCACACGCCGCGCACGCACTCCCACACGCCGCGGTACGGCGAGTGCAGCATCTGCAGCCGCTGCTTCACCACTGCAACAACACCGCGCACACATTGTCTCGCGCCATGCATCGAGGAAGCTCTCCTTCTTCCGAACCCTTTACCGAGGTATTCCTTCAATTACTCGACTAGAAAGGTTGACTTGAACACATTTGTTTCTTCCTCATGGGGAATCTTAGATCGGTCTCCGACGGCGACGTCAACATTGATAGTCTCGTGACAACACAAACAACCTTGCTTAGCGGCGTAGGAGACCGAGTGCAGTGAGCGTACATTAGCGGCTTGTGCGAGTTATCGCGGTCAGCGCCCCGCACTCAGTCGGGTTCGGAGGTGTCGATAACTGTCCGTGTTGGTCGCGCTATCGCATCCACTACTTATTGCTAGTCGGTACCTACTTCTCCCAGATAAAATATATTACTTCTACATAAACTATATGGGACAATGTTTTCTCGAGTCACTGCTATTGTGACAAAATCATCCTATCGCTATTTCGATGACCTCCTCACCTTAGACCACTCACAAGAGTGCATTGATCTAAATAAATAGATTCCAAGTACCGACTACAAGTGAATTGCCAAGCAGATTGCTAGTTCCTAGTGATATATTCTGAGCAGACAGACACCATACACTGCGATAAGAGGTCAAAATTCTAAAATTCAAAATAATTTTATTCCTTAAAATCTGTGGGATATATTTATATCCTAACTTAATATTGTAAACGCGAAAGTTTGTACATATGGATGTTCGTTACTCTTTCACGCAAAAACTACTGATGGATTTTAATGAAACTTGGAATATACATAGTACATTGTGCCGGATTAACATATAGGTAGGTACCACGCGAGCGAAAACAACTAGAAGTTGCCCTGTGCGCGGCGTGCGAGCGTCGGAATAAGTAAATGAAGTCGGATAACCTGGAATATAAATGAGAGCGTCGGAATAAGTAAATGAAGTCGGATAACCTGGTATATAAATGAGAGCATCGGAATAAGTAAATGAAGTCGGATAACCTGGTATATAAATGAGAGCATCGGAATAAGTAAATGAAGTCGGATAACCTGGTATATAAATGAGAGCATCGGAATAAGTAAATGAAGTCGGATAACTTGGTATATAAATGAGAGCGTCGGAATAAGTAAATGAAGTCGGATAACCTGGTATATAAAAGTATAGAAACGAGTGAAAGGGGTGAAAACATTTGTATGAAACTTTTAACGCGCAGTGCGATTTGTTTGAAACTCGGTCTGAATACCATAAATGCAAAATAACTGGACACGTGTTTCAGGATATTTCAAAACAACTCCTAAAAAGCGGTAAAATGAGGTGTAAAACTTTTTAGCGGGCGGTGCCATTGGCTTAACACTCAGTTTCATGGAAACGAACGTGTTCCAGGGTTTTTAAAAATAACCCTCAAAAAGGGTTAAAATAAGGTGTCAAAGTTTGCAGTACGCGAGTGAAACCGCGCGTGTAAGCTAGTTACTTGTAATCATAACACAAGGAGTATATATTTAGGTTGTTCACGTCATTGCGTGTGATTGGGATTGGTCGGAGTCGTTTTGTTTGTTTGCTCTATTTATGCATCTTACTTATTCTTCAAGAGGCTTTCTTTGCTTCGACAACATAATATTAAATTAGTTTAGTATTTTCGAGAAACAGACTCGATAAGTAAATATTTACTCAGTAGGTATCGTCAACATTCTTTCCACACAATAAGAGACTGGTTATTTTATCAGTTGCGTTTTATGTAAATTACGCGAAACTCAAACAATTAAACCGTTTTAAGACAATCATTCTTATATGTACTAATTAAACAAGTCAAGTCTTTCTTTTAATACTTATAATGTATTACTAGATAGTCTTGTCACTAGTTCCTTTCGAATCAGTGTGGTGAAAGGATTTTAAGTGCACCTCAAAGAGGCTCCTTTTGTGCACTTGACGCATGTTTTCGAACTTTTTTTTCTACCACATGCCGATGTTTTCCTTCACCGATTGAGAGTACTGGGATAGCGCACATCAATTTTTCGAATAGAAAAATCCATTCGAGCAGGACCGGATTTGAATCCACGACCTTAGGGTCGGAAGGTTTTAACTCCCGACGAAAAAGAGGGGTGTTATAATTTTGTAGGGTGTATCTGTGTGTCTGTCTGTGGTATCGTGGCTCCCAAACGAATGGATAGATTTTTCTGTTTGAAGTTAACGTGATCGAGATGGTTCTTAGCTATAGTGTATGAAGATCTGTGGAGGCGTTTGAAGATCATCAGCTCCTTTCCTACTTGACAAAAGGATCTTTCCATTTGAGTTGTTCTGTTCGGGGTCTAGCTTTATTTAATTGTTAATTTAGGAGCTTGTATTTAAAGGAACTTTTTCTAAGTAGGCAGCCACGTCGAAGTAGATGAATAAAAAATGTAGTAGGTATATCAATGACAATGCAAATAAGTAGAGCGTCGTGGGCGACGTAACAGCTGCAAGTTCAAGGTCCGCGCCCGCGCCCCGCCCCGCCCCGCCCCGCCCCGCCCGCGCACCGCCGGCCGGAGCGGCGAGCAG
Organism: Scotopteryx bipunctaria; assembly: GCA_949320045.1. Lineage (NCBI taxonomy): Eukaryota > Metazoa > Arthropoda > Insecta > Lepidoptera > Geometridae > Scotopteryx > Scotopteryx bipunctaria. The sequence continues at coordinate 33,413 of OX439462.1, forward strand.
GAGCTCCACGACGCGACGTCATCGTGGTTCTATCCACACTTCAAGAGGGTTCGCTTCGCGCGCCGACTCACAGATGGAGCTCGATGCGCTCGACTGAGCACTGTGCTGTGTCTCAATGGGAACGCCGGCGCCGCGCCGCGCCGACTCAATGATCTAACAGGAAAACCGCTATCGAACCGTAAACCGTCAGCGCGAATGCGAATCTTACATCAAACAAAACAACATCATAACAGATCATCGTGTTCTGAGAGCGTGTGTTTTTTTCGCACAACATATTAACGGACAACCCGGAAGCTAGACAACCTGTCCGAACATTGAATAACAAAACGGAATCAACAAGACACGAACAAGCAGCGCTATGATTCCATAACAACGGAAAGTAAACGGAGTCGGGAGGAAGGGCGGCCAGCGCGCGCGGCGCCGGCGGTTCCGGCCATTCAGCCGCCCCGCGCCCGCCCCCCGCGCCCCGCGACCCGTGGAAACGTCGCACCGACTACCACAGGGAAACAAATTACTTGAAAGTACTTCCCGTCGAGAAAATTATCATTGCTGCGATTAATACTATACATTATTTAAATCTCATCCGTGCTATTTTTCTTATTCGATGTCACAGTTCAAAGCAAGAAGATATGTAGGTAGGTGGTACTTGTCGAAAGCTCGACTCATAAAATTGTTTTAATTAATTTGTTTGCTTCTGAATACATGTTTGTATATATGAGTGTACCGACTCGACGACCGCGCGGCATGCGCTCCGGCGCGGCGGCGGCGGCAGCGCCCCCCGCGCCCCCCGCGCCCGCCGCGCCCTGCACATCCAACTAACAAACGTTCTGCCTTCTATTCTAGTCACGACATGAATGTGCCGCATCGCGCGCGGGGCCGGTCGCGCCGCGCGCAGCTCTGCACTGCACATCGCACGACCAGCCCCGCCGCGCCCCGCCCCGCCGCGCCCCGCCCCGCCCGGTCTCCGGCGCCGGCGACGCGCGCGGCGGCCGAGACGAGGCGAGTTCGTAAAACTGGTTTACATTTCTATTTTTAAACGTTCGAAAGTGATTTCAATCCATTAAACGGATCACGTATAATGTACCCGAAGTACCTAAGCACTTGCAAGTTGCAAATACATAGCTCAATCACGTTGACGTCATCACTAATGAAACTTTGAATTTGTTTTCGCGTAGGTAGAATTGCGTTCAAAACTAACTGCCAGTTCTGTTCTGTTATATCAGATTCCAAGCGAGATGACTCACCTTCAGCTGGATTGGAGACGGCGTCGTGGACGACGGACGCTATGCACCCCGACAGACCTGGAACATTGTAATGGCTATTTATAAAAACAGTTCACATTTAGTCTGTCTAATCTACTTTCGTTTCGGAAACAAAGCAGATCACCAGAAGTCAATGTGAAATTTCAGACATAGGTAAGCTTCTGTCAGCACAAGCAGGACTGTCGTTATAGTAGGTATATATATATATATACCAGAAAACTGATCCCCAAACGAAACAACTGCCTCACATTAATCTTACTGAAAATGAGACGTAAAGACCATCGGACAATGTGGGCATCATTACAGGACATTGTGAGCTGAACCATCTTCTACTCGGAACAGGAGTAGCGGACAGAAGCCTCTGTCGCGGACCCTTCAAGAGGAAGAGACTGTGGAGCGCGTAACACTTCATTGTTCCGCCGCAAACTAATTAGGACAGCTCGGGACTGCAGACAGTCATCGAGAATTACCCGGCATCTTTAACCTCGTCTACATCGACAGCCGCCTCAACACCGTCGAGGATCCTTCAAGTAGCAGGGGACAGTGCACAATACACCCCCTTACACTGAGGCACATTAGTGCAGATCTTTCAGATTTCCATAAATTGAATTGACCACGGGACACTGACTGCTGTAACGTTGCAATAGACACGGTAGTGGGAGGTGGGAGGTGGGGGCGGAGGGAGGAGGGGTGGGGTCGTACCGTGCACGATGTGGTCGTGGCGGTGGCGCGTGAAGTGCGCGAGGGAGTGCTTGCAGTGCTCGTAGGTGGCGAAGTAGAAGGCGTGCGCCGGCCCCGCGCCCAGCACCACCGCGCCCATGCCGCGCACCGGCCTGCAACACCATTACACCACTACACCACCACAGTACATCGCTAACAATCCTTTAACGTCACCATCATCTACCTGCTCTTATCCCACTTAAGTGGGGTCGTAAGACATTAGCATTCGTGAAGTGAAGTAAGTGCCTGACTCTGACAGAAGGTACCTACACTCGATCACCCGAGGCTGAGGCACTCGTAGGTAAAACGTCGCCTAAATTACTTAGCACAATGGTAAGTGAGTTCGTATGAGCTAGTGGCCAACTCTTGTGACGGAGTTTTCAGGCCGCCTGAAGGCCTCCGCGCGGGCTTAACGACATAAAAGCCGGGGCCGACAATTGAACGTGCCCTCCGAAGCACGGAAGGTCTCAGCTCGTAATGCCACTTGCGGTCACCCATCCCCATAGTGACCGCGCACAACGTTGCTTAACTTCAACGATCAATCAAGAACGTTTAAGCAAGCTACGCCACGAGCGCTTCGAACACAATAAACACTTTCGCACAATAAAGAACATAAACAAGTATGTAACCTACCACAAGGGTTTTGTTTGAATAGAACTCCGAGCCGGCCGACCTTCCTAGTTCAAGGTCGGAGGCGATCCCCGGCCCCGGCGGGCGCGGGGCGGGGCGGGGGGCGCGGGCGGCCGCCTCCTCCCGCGCGCTGGCCACGCGAGCGGCACGCGGCAGCGGCAAGGGATGCCAACTCGCTAATCGATCGATATACTTTTAGTACCAGTCCTAAAGTAACGTACTTAGGTACCACCACGAATGTATACAGGGTGTAGAGCGGTGGATCATCCATCGGTGGCAGAGCGATGGGTGACCGGTTGAATCGCTAGTATGTTCCGCGATATTCATTGGTTCAAAAGTTATTCAAAGATTTTAGTCAAAATCCGATTTTAGGCTAGATGTCCCAACTGTCTCCGCGTAGCTGAATAGAAAGGTCTTTCGTCTCACACACACACAGTACAAAAAGTACAGTACAATACCGTTTCGAGTCGTCATTTCATTAAATATAAAAATACTGAATAATCTTTGAAAGAAAATCTGAAAACTAAATTCATCATTGAAAAAAAAATTAATTACGTTTTTTACAACCTAACTTAAAAACTACTTTCATTCAAGGACAAGTTATTTTCTTTCGTTTAGGCACAGAACAGGTTCCTAATAGATTAAAGAAGGCACTGTCTTTTGATCATAAAATAAAAACCGGTCAAGTGCGAGTCGAATTCGCACGTACAAGTACATAAATGTTTCGTGTGCGGAGCGAGCCCTCTGTTGTTTTATTTTTATAATTTGTTATAGCGGCGATAGAAATACATACTCTGTGAAAATTTAAACTCTCTAGATACATATTACATTCATGAGATCCAGCCCGCTGAGAGACAGACGGACGGACGGACGGACGGACGGACGGACGGACGGACGAACGGACGGACAACGGATGCTTAGTAGGATAGTAGGTCCCGTGGGAACCCTAAAAACTAAATCAACAAAAGCTAGGTACTGATAAGCTACAGTAGTACTTCACCTTGCCTTGACAAACAAAGTGGAAAACTAAGAATTAGATAACTGTAGGTACTTAAATGTATTTGCTCCTCGATACCAAGTCATATTGGTCCAGTGAATGAATCAAATACATAAATGTTGCGATGCGATGTGTGATGTATGTGCGAGTCGATCAGTCGACCGCCAGCGCCAGGCCAGGGGACCGCGTGCTGCGAGCTGCGAGCGGGGTCGCTCGTCCTGCGTGACGCAACGCAACGCCGGTAGGTAACTACTCACTTCCCCACTAAATTGCTCAAAGGAAAAGATATTTCATCACATATTATCATAATTAATTCAGTCAGGCTATTAATTCTCATTTACCGGCAGGAGCATGTTTACACAATTCCAATAATAGAGCTGTCTCGACAGCCTACACCTATTTAATATCCAGCGTTGCTGATAGTACGAGTAGATAAGGTGAAAGTGTGTATACAAGCACAATTGATTCGGGTTGAGAGCGCTGCGCGAGTGTGTGCACGCGCCGAGCCACGGGCGGCGGCGGCGGCGGCGCGGCGGCGCGGGCGGCGTCCTCGGGGCACATTTACATACACACACAATACTTACAATGTGTTCTGCAAACACGCCCCGCAGGCGGCGGCGGCGGCGCAGGCGGCGGCGGCGGCGCGGGCGGCGTCCTCGGGGCACATTTACATACACACACAATACTTACAATGTGTTCTGCAAACACGCCCCGCAGGCGGCGGCGGCGGCGGCGGCGGCGGCGGCGGCGGCGCGGGCGGCGTCCTCGGGGCACATTTACATACACACACAATACTTACAATGTGTTCTGCAAACACGCCCCGCAGGCGGCGGCGGCGGCGGCGCGGGCGGCGTCCTCGGGGCACATTTACATACACACACAATACTTACAATGTGTTCTGCAAACACGCCCCGCAGGCGGCGGCGGCGGCGGCGGCGGCGGCGGCGGCGGCGCGGGCGGCGTCCTCGGGGCACATTTACATACACACACAATACTTACAATGTGTTCTGCAAACACGCCCCGCAGGCGGCGGCGGCGGCGGCGGCGCGGGCGGCGTCCTCGGGGCACATTTACATACACACACAATACTTACAATGTGTTCTGCAAACACGCCCCGCAGGCGGCGGCGGCGGCGCGGGCGGCGTCCTCGGGGCACATTTACATACACACACAATACTTACAATGTGTTCTGCAAACACGCCCCGCAGGCGGCGGCGGCGGCGCGGGCGGCGTCCTCGGGGCACATTTACATACACACACAATACTTACAATGTGTTCTGCAAACACGCCCCGCAGGCGGCGGCGGCGGCGGCGGCGCGGGCGGCGTCCTCGGGGCACATTTACATACACACACAATACTTACAATGTGTTCTGCAAACACGCCCCGCAGGCGGCGGCGGCGGCGCGGGCGGCGTCCTCGGGGCACATTTACATACACACACAATACTTACAATGTGTTCTGCAAACACGCCCCGCAGGCGGCGGCGGCGGCGGCGGCGCGGGCGGCGTCCTCGGGGCACATTTACATACACACACAATACTTACAATGTGTTCTGCAAACACGCCCCGCAGGCGGCGGCGGCGGCGGCGGCGCGGGCGGCGTCCTCGGGGCACATTTACATACACACACAATACTTACAATGTGTTCTGCAAACACGCCCCGCAGGCGGCGGCGGCGGCGCGGGCGGCGTCCTCGGGGCACATTTACATACACACACAATACTTACAATGTGTTCTGCAAACACGCCCCGCAGGCGGCGGCGGCGGCGCGGGCGGCGTCCTCGGGGCACATTTACATACACACACAATACTTACAATGTGTTCTGCAAACACGCCCCGCAGGCGGCGGCGGCGGCGGCGGCGCGGGCGGCGTCCTCGGGGCACATTTACATACACACACAATACTTACAATGTGTTCTGCAAACACGCCCCGCAGGCGGCGGCGGCGGCGGCGGCGGCGGCGGCGGCGGCGCGGGCGGCGTCCTCGGGGCACATTTACATACACACACAATACTTACAATGTGTTCTGCAAACACGCCCCGCAGGCGGCGGCGGCGGCGGCGCGGGCGGCGTCCTCGGGGCACATTTACATACACACACAATACTTACAATGTGTTCTGCAAACACGCCCCGCAGGCGGCGGCGGCGGCGGCGGCGGCGGCGGCGGCGGCGCGGGCGGCGTCCTCGGGGCACATTTACATACACACACAATACTTACAATGTGTTCTGCAAACACGCCCCGCAGGCGGCGGCGGCGGCGGCGGCGCGGGCGGCGTCCTCGGGGCACATTTACATACACACACAATACTTACAATGTGTTCTGCAAACACGCCCCGCAGGCGGCGGCGGCGGCGCGGGCGGCGTCCTCGGGGCACATTTACATACACACACAATACTTACAATGTGTTCTGCAAACACGCCCCGCAGGCGGCGGCGGCGGCGCGGGCGGCGTCCTCGGGGCACATTTACATACACACACAATACTTACAATGTGTTCTGCAAACACGCCCCGCAGGCGGCGGCGGCGGCGGCGGCGCGGGCGGCGTCCTCGGGGCACATTTACATACACACACAATACTTACAATGTGTTCTGCAAACACGCCCCGCAGGCGGCGGCGGCGGCGCGGGCGGCGTCCTCGGGGCACATTTACATACACACACAATACTTACAATGTGTTCTGCAAACACGCCCCGCAGGCGGCGGCGGCGGCGGCGGCGCGGGCGGCGTCCTCGGGGCACATTTACATACACACACAATACTTACAATGTGTTCTGCAAACACGCCCCGCAGGCGGCGGCGGCGGCGGCGGCGCGGGCGGCGTCCTCGGGGCACATTTACATACACACACAATACTTACAATGTGTTCTGCAAACACGCCCCGCAGGCGGCGGCGGCGGCGCGGGCGGCGTCCTCGGGGCACATTTACATACACACACAATACTTACAATGTGTTCTGCAAACACGCCCCGCAGGCGGCGGCGGCGGCGGCGGCGCGGGCGGCGTCCTCGGGGCACATTTACATACACACACAATACTTACAATGTGTTCTGCAAACACGCCCCGCAGGCGGCGGCGGCGGCGGCGGCGGCGGCGGCGGCGGCGCGGGCGGCGTCCTCGGGGCACATTTACATACACACACAATACTTACAATGTGTTCTGCAAACACGCCCCGCAGGCGGCGGCGGCGGCGGCGGCGGCGGCGGCGGCGGCGCGGGCGGCGTCCTCGGGGCACATTTACATACACACACAATACTTACAATGTGTTCTGCAAACACGCCCCGCAGGCGGCGGCGGCGGCGGCGGCGGCGGCGGCGGCGCGGGCGGCGTCCTCGGGGCACATTTACATACACACACAATACTTACAATGTGTTCTGCAAACACGCCCCGCAGGCGGCGGCGGCGGCGGCGGCGCGGGCGGCGTCCTCGGGGCACATTTACATACACACACAATACTTACAATGTGTTCTGCAAACACGCCCCGCAGGCGGCGGCGGCGGCGCGGGCGGCGTCCTCGGGGCACATTTACATACACACACAATACTTACAATGTGTTCTGCAAACACGCCCCGCAGGCGGCGGCGGCGGCGCGGGCGGCGTCCTCGGGGCACATTTACATACACACACAATACTTACAATGTGTTCTGCAAACACGCCCCGCAGGCGGCGGCGGCGGCGGCGGCGCGGGCGGCGTCCTCGGGGCACATTTACATACACACACAATACTTACAATGTGTTCTGCAAACACGCCCCGCAGGCGGCGGCGGCGGCGCGGGCGGCGTCCTCGGGGCACATTTACATACACACACAATACTTACAATGTGTTCTGCAAACACGCCCCGCAGGCGGCGGCGGCGGCGGCGGCGCGGGCGGCGTCCTCGGGGCACATTTACATACACACACAATACTTACAATGTGTTCTGCAAACACGCCCCGCAGGCGGCGGCGGCGGCGGCGGCGCGGGCGGCGTCCTCGGGGCACATTTACATACACACACAATACTTACAATGTGTTCTGCAAACACGCCCCGCAGGCGGCGGCGGCGGCGCGGGCGGCGTCCTCGGGGCACATTTACATACACACACAATACTTACAATGTGTTCTGCAAACACGCCCCGCAGGCGGCGGCGGCAGCGCGGGCGGCGTCCTCGGGGCACATTTACATACACACACAATACTTACAATGTGTTCTGCAAACACGCCCCGCAGGCGGCGGCGGCGGCGGCGGCGGCGGCAGCTCCGCAAACATGCGCTAGCGGAGGTGCTCGTAATTGCTACTCTTGGAAATATACGTACGAGTACCATTTTCTAATAAAATATCAAATCGATCCGAATCTATTATTCACTAATATCATATCAATAATATCATGTTTAGGGTTCCGTACCCGGAAGGTGCCTACGGGACCGACTACTAAGTCTCCGTTGTCCGTCGGTCCGTCCGTCTGTCAGCGGGCTAGATCTCATGACCCTGAAGAGTTGAAATTTTCACAATGCGTGTATTTCTATTGCCACTATAACAACTTAACAAGTAAAAAAAATAAAATGAACCAAAAATAAATTAAAGGGGGCTCCATACACGAATCTTTTTTGTTTAAGTACATAATACTTAGTAAAAAACATAATTAAAAAGTAAATGTACATGGTACGGAACCTTTAGTGTGCGAATTCGACTCGCACTTGACCGGTTTCATTTGTTATCTCAAAACACACCTTTACCAAAACGTCATTACCTATCTTCTGAACGTGCAGTGGACTAGATAACAGATCCTGTTGAAACCAAGCACGCCTATCAGTTTACATTACTTATCAAAATCGTAGAGTTGCCTTTGGCAGAACACTGTTCATCATGGAGCCGATAAGCGGTAATAAATAACGCATACTCGTTGGTACGCGCCTCTTGTCGAGTCGTACTATTTAATAACTAGTGCAGCCAGCCCCCTTGCCAATATTTTGTACGGAAAATTTAATTTACTTTTAGAAATAATAATACTTATGTTGCAACTAGCCAACCCGGAAAGGTGAAGTACACGATTGTATACATAATACACAACAAGTGTAAGACAATATGCTTCCTTCGATATCGAAGCGTACCTACTCGTACCTCCTACCTCCTAGGCACAGCCATTGCAAGTCGCAAGCTACGGACTGACTACGGGTTAACTACATTAACCTTACACCTCGGGTAATGGTTAGCATGTAAACTACGCACACTATAAATTATAAACCTTATTTGTATAATAAATAAAATAAAATTACATGCGGCTGAATAGTCACGCAAGCTCCTAGCTCTACGGATTTAATAAAAAAACAATGTGACAGTGACACTTGAGCACCAACACCAATCGTGCGCAAAAAAAGGAAAGCGATGGAGCTAGGAACATGTATTCAGCCGCAGGGCAGAATGCAGAATTTCATCATCGGTAGTTACAAAATATTGTTAACTTATATTAAAAAAGTGAAAACTTCTGTTTCGTTTCTAAAATATTAGAAATAATAAGAGTATGCACCTTTTTGTAAAATTTTACTTTCCCTATTTTCATCAACTAGTGCAACGCCCGCGGCCGCACCCGCGCCGCGTGGAGTAGGTCCCTGACTCCGCGTGCACTTGTTTGGTAAACCTCTAAATTGGTTAGTCAAAGTTAACATTACTTTATTCCTTAAAATGACGGGGATCATTAGAACATGTACGTTGCATTGACAGTGACACCTGACCACGTTAAGACTGACCACTGACTACTGACCACTGACCACTGACTACTGACCACTGACTACTGACTACTGACTACTGACCACTGACTACTGACTACTGACGGACAACGCAGAGCCCGAGCGCTGCTCCCGGAGACTTGACGTCCGGAGGGTGTGTGTGTTCCATGAAGCATGTAGACGTAGGTATAATAACAAATATTTTCTTGAAATTCTACCCCTAAGGGAGTGAAAAGGTAACGTTTCTATGAAAAATCGTATTGCTTGAACTTTCACATAAATACTCTTCAATATAAATAATAAACGGCTACATTATACAATAGTTGTAAAAGTAGTTAAAGATTGTATGAGAACTTTTTAACGAGTGGTCCGATCGTTATGATAGCTATAATGTAACGCGATTTAAGATTTCATCTAAAATGTATTTGATTACTGCAACGACCTTCCTCTCCTCCTTATCAGTAGCGTGCTCTTATCAGGTCGCGGGGGCGGCCGCCACCGCCGCCGCCACCGCCACCGCCGCCGCCACCGCCATCGCGAGGTGCGCTACGCACTCGGACATGGCACATTAGCCATCGTAACAGGGAGCTGGTCAACTGTATGTATGTATGTATGTATGCTTCGTAGATACCTACCGATTGGTTCTAATTAGTTATAGCCACAGCCACGCTACCGCGCTACATGTACCTCAAGTAGGTGACGTTGCATTTTACAAAACCGGTTATAGTTTCTTGTGCTTTATGTTTTGGTTTTATTTTTATTTTTACTCGCTGTTTTTTTAATGAAAAAAATCCTACTAGATAAACAGTTGTTCTGAAGGAAATAAATTCCTCGGGGATAACCAGAACCATTTGATGATCTGCTAGGAAAAAAACTTTCTTTGAGATAACTGGTTAGTTCCCAGGAATACTTTTTCCTTGCAGATAACCATAAAAAATTGGTTATCTCTGAGGAAAATAAAATCCTTTGAAATAAATAACTAGTTATCTTGAAGGAAAATTATTCCTTACAGATCACTGGTTATCTGAATGCGGTTATCTCCGAGGAATAAGACAATAAATATTAAAAAGTGACCACGTGTAGAGCGTGATTGTTCAGTAGTGAGTGGAGTTCTAGTTTTTGAACTTACTTTATACTTTTAATGATGGCACGGTCTTTGTCATTTGAATCGTTTCCTCATAATGTACAACTATCAAAACGTTAATAAACATACACCATACGGCATTAATCATTGAATTACAATAACTTGTAAGGCCGTAGGTACTTATGAGAGGTACTCGCAGGTCGCAGCTTGTACGGTACGGTACCTATCATTACATTTACTGCGAGTAGGTACTTGTTATTTATTAAATGTTTTGTGAAAACAGCTCCTCAACAAGCTGCCGTAGGTACTCAACATAGACGCTAATGCCAAACATATGTACTCGTACATGACTTATTGTCATCAACTCTACTACTACGAGTACTACTACTACTACTACTACTCTAGTCTAGGCAGCATAACAGTTGACGTTCATTACCGATATCTACCAGTCAACAGCGATCCTAATTGAACAATTGTTAGATTGAGTGATTGAGAACGAGTGAGTCTATAGCCAAATTCACTTAGCGTCTAACAATGTCGTTAGAAGATACAACAGAGTGGGGAAGTACCCTACAAAATGTACGGGGGGTTGCCGTCACGTGGTCACGTGGCTAGGCTACGTTACGCACGACATCTACTACAGGGCGGGTGCGGGGTGCGGGGTGCGGGGTGCGGGGTGACAGCAAGTAGAACCAGCGGCCACCAGCCTGCTCCTCACCGGAGATGCGGTGTCACGGCGCACGTGTCCGTTCTGGCGTTACGGCGTGATTGATGCACAAACACACATCGCCACATGCACAGTAATGCACACATCCTCACAAACTTCCGCATTTTCATGTAGTTACAATATAATTACGTCAGGTTCTTCACACCAACCCACGAAATCGCGAGTTCGACTAAACAAAATAATTATGACCATGACAAATCAGATTTAAACGTGAATCGCGATCATTTTAAGCGCGTCCATAGTCACATCTCAGTAGGACTCCTCTCCGTAGGACTCACATCATCGTCAGCTCGCTCCACCCGCCTCCCCTCCCCCTCCCCCTCCCCCTCCCCCTCCCCCTCAGCACAGCGCAGCTCCCCAGCCTCACCGCACCGCTCCATCCGCCCACATTCCTATCCAACACTCTTCTCGTCACCTCAACTTGCTTTTGTTATTGTAGTTTAAATAACTATGTCTTTCTGATAATGACCTAGGTACCTTGCCGATTATTGATCGAGCGAGCGAACATCTCAGCGGCAACTTGGCAGATTTGACGTCGTATGTTTGTGGATGTGTTCGTTAGAGCACAACATTGGAACCGTTAATCCGATCCGAATGAAGCTTGGACGGTCGATTAGATCGTGCCGTGAAGATTTGCCGAAACGGGGTTGGAAAAATATTGGGTTCCCAAGAGGGTAAAAATAAAATATTTACCAATGTATTGCCGTTGGCCATATGAAAAAGCTTTATTTGTACATTCCAAAATAGTTTTTATATTTATTCTAGGATGTAGTTTTTGAAATAAAACGAAAAAAGTAATATTTAAAGAAGCGTTATTGTAACCTGAGCTCCCTTTTGTTATAATTAAGTGTGATGTGCGCGGGATCCAACACTCCTACACTCCCCCCCCCGTCAGCCTCCCAGCGCAAGTTAGAGTCGACGTAAACTCTTCATTCTGTATTGTTTTTTATAGAGTTGACCATTGGACCTAACTAAGTGTGGGTAGTTGCTACTTGTCTACTCGGATCGGATGTACCTAGAGTACGTATACGTAGCTATGCGCACGCGCGCGGCAGCCAGCAGGCTAGGAGCGCGCGAGATCTCACTTCGGTGCGAACCACTACCTAGTTATAAAGTTTCTGTTAACAGTTTGTTTTACTCGTAGGTAGATTTAATTTGGCTAGAGTTCAGTCCCGCGTCAGCGCCTTTAGTTCAGCAGCTCGTGCAGAAGCGGCTCTGACGTAAACACACTCGTCTATGCACTTTGCTGTAGTTGTGCGTGCGCTACCCGCGCGAGCGCCGCGGCCCCGGCCCCGGCCCGGCCCGGCCCGGCCCCGGCCCCGGCCGAGCGCGCGCGCGCCTGCTCGAGGAGACAACGTGCAAGTTCATTGCAAATTAAATTAACTCACAACTTATTCAGCCTCGATGGCGTGGCGGGCGAGTGCTCGGCTGAGACGCAAAAGACGCGGGTTCGATTCCCGCTACGGGAGAAATGTTTGAATGTTCTGCAAATATTTCTTCAGGGTCTGGGTGTTGTAGTATTATATATTATAAGGTTTATATTTAACATACATTTATTCCCTAGCGGGAATCGAGCCCGCACCTCTTGCGTCTCAGAAGAGCACAAATATGGACAAAATTTGTTTTTTCTTTTTTGATACCTACCCTCATACAAGAGGAGCGTAGCGCAGGCGAACAAACGTTAGCATGAAATGGCTCCAGCAAGTGAACGCGACCCGAGACTTGGATACACATACACACAAACATAATATTCAAAGAGTTATGCAGTGTCCGTCTGTCCGCCGCCGCCGCGCCCCGCGCCCCGCGCCCCGCGCCCCGCGCCACGAGGACATTATATGTATTATATCTCGGTGATTCACACGACTAAGCAAACATCTGGCCAAGGGCGTCGCCAGCCGATTGCGCAGGGGGGGCAAGTTGACTTTACCTACTACAATTCATACTTTTCTCATTCTCTATGAATGAGAAAAGTATGAATTGGCAACTTTTTTAGAATCTCTAGGGGGGGGCAGCTGCCCCTCCCTGCCCCCCCTTGGCGACGCCCTTGCATCTGGCAATAAGGAAAACAGTGCAAAACGTGAATTGATAAAAGAGAAGCCGTGAAAAGTACCTCAGTAGGTAGGTACCTGCCTTACACGAGTCCACACGATGGACCAAAACACTCGTTACAGATATAAGTAGCGTGCTCATCGCACGTGCCTGTGATCACCACGCTACCTGCCTAGTGCCGAGTGCCTAGTGCCGAGTGCCTAGTGCCTAGTGCCTACACCAACTCTAGTGTATAACTGAATGCGATGACAAGTCTGCTCCCAGAGCTGGATGTTTAGTTGCTGGCGGCACAGGCCGTGGCTCACCTGAGCAGCCCCTCGCGCTTGATCATGTAGCGGAAGGTCTCGCTGATGGAGCTGTTGTGCGCCGTCCGGAGCGACTGCATCCGCGTCTGCGACAACAACACCAAGCTTTAACCGGGTCTACTGCACCCTACCCGGGGGATTATAAAACATTATTAAACAGCGCTACCCGCTTTAAATTAACTGTCGATATTACTACTCCTAGTATTGTATGGTGAGATTATAATAGCTTTGCTATTTTGATTTGTATCTTTGGTGGGCATTACGAAACTAAGAGTAGGTCTACGAGTACTTCGTGTGTGCGTGGAAATTTCTACCTATTAGGTTCTATAGTAGGTCGTTCCAGGATTTTTATTATTCAGTATTGAATTAATTTTTTTAGTTGCTTAAACGTACATAGTTATCTATTTTATGTAAAATGTACCTACGTGCGCATTGAGTACCGGTATGCATGCATGCGCACGTACATTGCATAATAAAAAAACTTAACACTACAAAAACTAAAACAGTAAAAACTAACTTTGTAAGGAAACTGTATCTTGGATACAAAAAGCCACAAATCATACAAGGTCGTAGGTATTAAAGGTGGGATCTTAACATCCTACCAATATTCAAAAGTTTGTGTCTGTGGTTAAATTTTTGGTTAATCTGTCAACAAACCAGGTGCATGGCGGAAGCTATGAGATAATACAATTTCAATAAAACCATCAGCAAACTCACTTTACTAAACTACTGCAATTCAATATCAGAGAGACCCAACAGGGTGAGCTGAGCAGACAATTTTTGTTCATTTATAAATTGAATGGTAGCAGCAAACTGTCGGTCATCCAGCATTCAGCACAAGTGTCATTATTTCCAATGACGGAAGAGAGTGAACGTACAAATTACAGTTTAATGGAACACACAAGCGATTCTTTTAACAAACAAGATTTTTTAATGACTAGATTTTTATTTCATGGGGTATAATTTAGTCTTCAGCCAGTTAGTCAGAACCATTATCAGCGTGGCGCGCGGCATTGAGGATGGGTATAAATAAATACGGAGACTGTCGCTCAACTATCACTGTGAGACAAGATGGGTGCGAGCGCACAGCTGGGAGGGGTGCTGCTGCTGGTGGTGGTGGTGGTGGCGCTGGCGAGCCGGGCGGAGGCGCTCGACGAGGAGATGGCGGAGCTCGCCAAGATGGTGCGCGAGAGCTGCGCCGACGAGACCGGCGTGGACATCGCGCTGGTGGAGCGCGTGAACGCGGGCGCCGAGCTGGCCGACGTGCCCGACGCCGTGCTCAAGTGCTACATCAAGTGCACCATGGAGACGGCCGGCATGTTCTCCGACGGCGCCGTGGACGTGGAGGCGGTGCTGGCGCTGCTGCCCGACGACTTGCGCCGCAAGAACGAGGCCTCCATCCGCGCGTGCGGCACCCGCAGCGGCGACGACCCCTGCGACACCGCCTACCGCAGCCAGCTCTGCTGGCAGCAGGCCAACAAGGCAGACTACTTCCTCATTTAGCCAATAGTCGCCTGCTCAACTTACAGCCTATTAGGCCCCATATTCAAATGGAAACACTAAAAATACCTATGCCTAGAGTATTCACATTTACGTTTGAGCAAATCTGTTTTAAATAATTTTCATGATTTGTTGCCACAAAATCTCATAAATTTCAAAACTGTTTCATATTAAAGATTCTATGAAGTAGTGTTCTTATCTATTATTATCTATATCTTTATTTATTTCTATTAGGGCATTTAAGTCTGTTTGAATAAATCTTTAAGGTACACTTAGCTCTGCAAGAGCCAGCCTCCGGGTCCGGATCATTGATGGCTTCTCATCAAAGTTGCTGTAAAGTGGTAGTTAGTAAGTTACCTACCTATTTGTTTTAGAGAGAGGGTAATCTCAGGAAAATAAACACATAATGAGAGCACTCTCCCCATCGAGCAATGTCAGGCACCATCATCATCAACCTTGACGGCACCAACAACGGCCTCAACAACACCATCGAGGATACTGGAACACTGCTGCCAACATCCCATAGTCCTTCTCCGGTACTTCAAGGAGTTGTGCTGGCTGGGGGAGGGTTAGCAGGGGGATAATGCACAATACACCCCACCGCGGGATGTCAGTGCAGATCTTTGTTCCCCAAACATTAATTACAATTAGAATGATCACTCTCCCCAACTGCTTTATTTATGTCTATGTGACTAAAACTTTGCATAGTTTTGATAAAGTTGTAGCATTACGTGAAATTAAGTCCAGCAATATTTATTACTGAATCAAACATAAGTAGATACTAATACTTATACTACAGATCTAGCGCTTATCTGAAGCAGGGTAGCGGTGTAGGAGGGGTGTTAAGTAATGTCATTGACACGAGACTTCAACACAACATGTTTGTTGAACAAAACGTACCTACACCAGGTTTGCAAGCAAACATGAGACCTCTGATTGAGGCTTGAACTATGTATGTATGTATGTATACATATATTACAAGGCAAGATAATGTGATCCCAATTCTGCTGACCATAAAAATTATTAATATAAATGAAATCTCAACAAGAGAAAAAAGAAGAAGAAAGATTTCTTTTACATCTTCCATCACTATGTGTTACACAACAGTTCTGGCACATTATGATGACAAGACATCCCCCCGCACCCCTCTGTTACCCTCTATAGCCTCCTCAATTAAACACTATGACTGTAATCTTATATCATAAGAATCTTTGTCCTGACTGACTGACTGGCAGACAACGCACAGCCTAAACCGCTGGACGTAGAGACTTGAAAGGGATTTTTCAAAATTCAACCTCTAAAGGGGTGAAAAGGGATGAAAACCTGGAATCAATTTTTGGTCTAAAACTGCACATAACCTATATCAAATTATAGAGCAATATACTATTATTTTAACGAAAAATAGAATACTTTTATTTTAACATTTGACAGTGATGATACCACAGATTAGTAATAGATGATACAAAACATATGGAAAAAGAACTGTCAATGTCAAATTACACCACATTTATTGGCGTCTAAAAAAAATTGTTGCGATAAAATTTTTAGGACTGTTAACACTGCAGGTGGGTTACTATGTAGTCTTAGAGCAGGGCAGTAGTTGAACTGCTCGACTTTTTTGTGCTTATTTGTTCTGCATAAGGTTCAAAAAGGACATACTATAAATGCAAAAGTTTGTGAAGATGGATGGGTGGATAGATTTAAGTATGTTTGTTACTCTTTCAAGCAAAAACTACGGAATATACCCTATTATTCATATTCGTTCGCTAAAGATAGCCATTGCTTAAAGTTAGCCCTGTCACTGTTTGTCATTATGAAATGGTAAGAGATGGCAATACTTTAGTCATCGTTTAGCGTACACTATATTATAATGAATAATGAGGATAGTAGGTACCTACGTGTGCTGGAATGGGACGTAGGGTACTTTTTATCTGGGTACCGCGTGAGCGAAGCCGCGGGCGGCTGCTAGTAGTAAATATAACTACTACAATTTTAAAAGATTACCTCTAAGAGACCCCTTAAATAGAATTAAGTACATTATTTTTAGTATCCTAAAATCCTTCTACTTATAGTTCTTAGTGCATTGGTATCCATATTTACAAAATCTCCTATGATGAAAGTATGTAGAATCATTCATTTATTGGTATAAATGCATACAAACAACATAATATTTAGCCAAATGCCACTTCAAGGCCATGGCTAGAACATTGTGTACACAAACAAACCTTCAGTTCTTTTATAATGTTTTGCAAAGGCATCTCTTAGATAGTCCTCATTCATGTGCAAAGTTCAATCAGGATAAGACTAACAATAACATGGGAGTAAATAAATATAGAAGTAAATAAAGACACAAATGTGTGCAAGTACCTACACCTAGCAGATAGTTCCACTGACAGCGGCTCATGAAAACAGGAACCAGTAGGTACACAAGGAATCAATTCAGTGCTTAGTCGGTATCACTAATCACCCCCACAGCACTCTTATTGGAACCTTTTACAGCAACAATTGGGTTGCAAAGAATATAGTGCAATATGGCTTGACAGGCTAGTACAGAATCGTCAAAATAACATTTTCCTATTGATTGTATCATGGAATGCGATGTTTAGGTATATTAGTTTTATAGAATAGAAAGGAAATAGATGATTGGGAAGTCTTTACATAACCATCAAGTGGCAAATGAGTGGCGTAATAGGGCAGCCGCCGAGCTGTCAGCTCGGAGAGGTTAGGAGGCGCGGCGGCGGCGCCCCGGGCTCACCTTCACCGAGTCCAGCGGGTACATTACGCAATGCTCCATCACCCCCGCGATCGCTCCTGCCGTCATGTGTGTGACGAAGTTCTGGGTCGGGAGGGTTTCATAGTCTTCAAAGTTCATAATACTCACTGAATACTGACACTTACGAAATAAACACAGATTTAGGTCAAAATAAAAGGGGTTTACTTTTGTTTTACCGAATTAGTAGTATCATTTTTACCAACTATTTTCGTCACAGTTATCTGTAATTTAGAACGATCAAAATTGATTTGACTCCATCAACGCGCCTTGAACCAGCACGCGCGACTTTTGCAACCACAGACTGACCGACTGACTAACTAACTGACTTCAACTGACTTGACTGTTGAGTGAGCAATTTTTATTTTAATTGTCATTTTTGTTCAGCTGTCAATCTGTCACTGTCATAAAAATCTATCAATCATACATCACTTATTTTTGCTGTCACTGTCGTTTATAAAGTGAGGTAACATTTATTCTTCCAAGGGTAACCCAAAAGCTCCCAAAAGAATAATAGATAGAAAAATCATTTTGTTTATTTTTTGGCAGACCATATCTTTACAGACATTGGCAAAATTGTGACGTAACGTCACTGTAGCCACTTTAGAAGAACTGAACTGAAGAATAATAGATTGATCCTTTCAGCTAGCGTTGCCGACCATATTGATAATAATATTATACTTTTTATTGTTCAATGAAAAAAATAATTAAAATACTGATTTCATAAACACTGGTACTTTAAGTAAAGTAAGCTCTAATAAAACTTATGCAAACGAAACAAACTATAATTCAGTTTCAGAACGAAATTGTCAATGTCAAACGACTGAGTGGTATTTACTTACGTACGAATATTTTAAATCCAACAACAAATTGTTAGACTGTGCAAAAAGTACAAACAAATTATGTATTTAAACGTTAAAAAAATTTATACATAATTCTACCTACTGTTTCTTTTTCTAAAAAACTGTGCAATTTAATTTCTCTGACTTAGATATACTGTATTTCTTGTACAAAAAGTTGGCAACCCTATTTTCAGCTGACCTTTGATTATGATTATACCTCGGAACAATAAATACATAGCTATATTAATAAATAGTACAAACATACCATATTATCACGCCCATAATCCTTAATGGGGTGGGTAGAGCCACAAGTAAACATAAGAAAACTTGCAGCCATAACTTCTGATTTAAAGTTCTAAGATGGATATTATCCATTTATATTTGGTGTGATCATCCTATCGTGCCCCTCTATTAATTTTGCGTTGCGAAGTATGTATATGTGGGGGGGGGGGGATGGTATTAAAAGAGAGATGTGGAGTGAAAGAAGATGTAGTGATGAGGATTGAGAAAGGTATGTTAAGATGGTTCGTTCAGGTTGACGACCTCGGTGGCGCTGGCGGGCGAATGCTCGGCGGTGGCGGGCTGAGACGCAAGAAGTGCGGGTTCGATTCCTGCTACGGGAGAAATGTTTGTATGTTCTGCAAATATTTCTTCCGGGTCTGGGTGTTGTAGTATCATAAATATGTATTTACAAAAAAGTAAATAAGTTGTAGTAGTACCTACTATTTGCGGGAATCTACTGCGGAGGTTTGGAGATAGTAAGACTCAGTTGGAGTGTAGAAATAGGAATGATTTTATTTACAAAAAGGACAAATATTTATATGAAAACCAAAGACAAATCAACCAATAAGAAAACAGGATTCTAATTCGCGCGCTTGCTAAGACGGTGCCGCGCGCGAGCGGGGTGTGAGAGACGCGGGGCGAGTCCCGAGGCTATAAATATTTGTTCGGCCCCGGCTCTGCCCTCATTCGGCGGCGACTGCGGTGGAGAACGGACGTCTGTGTAAAGTTCTGCGTGATCTCACTCGGTGCTCGTCGCGATGGTGAAAGTGGGAGCTGTAGTGAAAATGTGAGCCCGGTGAACGTCGTCACGAAGAGTTGGTGGTGGGTGATGGAGCTCGCAGTGCAGTGATGTGCAGTTCTTGTTTCACTTAACAAAAGGTCAAACGTTGGTGAATTAAAGTTTCTTGATTGTGTTTTCTTTCTTCCCTGTAATCCTGGTATTCTAAAGGTATTTCATGGTACTGGTATGGTATGGTAAGGTTGTGAGGTAAATGGGTAAGTAGCTGTGTCAGCTACATGGCTCCTTCCCTAGCGAAAGCGTACCGGAAGCTTGACATCGCGTCCACTCCGAGTTGTCCTCAGGATCGATGATGGAACTTGGCGCGATATTTGGCTTGTGGTAGAGTCTTGAGTCGCTGGTGGGGGAAGTGATGAGGCTGGTGCTGGTGGTAAATGTTGACTGTTGTCCGCTGGTGAAGGTAATTGATGTGATGATGGTAAGTAGCTTGATGTAGGTATCATAGCTACTTTCGTCGACTGTGTAGGCAGGCTTAAGTCGATCGATAGATATGACTGCAGATCTTCTCTCCGGTAGTAGTATCTTGAAAGTCTTGCTGTTACTCTCCAGTACTTTGTAGGGTCCTTCGTATGTAGGTTGCAGAAGTTTCTTCACGGCGTCGTTGCGGATGAAGACTTGTTCGCAGGTTTGTAGATCTTTATGTACGAAGATAGGACGTCTGTTGCCGTGTGATGCTGTGGGCTGGCTCGGACGTGCGGCGTTGATTGTTGAGCGTAGTCGGCTTACATAATCAGAGTCCATGTCCTGGTGCTCAGCTGATGATGGAGTGGTGAAGAAATCACATGGTAGGCGAAGGTTGTATCCGTAGGTAAGTTCAGCGGCGCTCACACCAGTGTCCGAGCGTGCGGCGGCGCGTAGACCCATCAAAACTGTAGGTAGCTCGTCTATCCACGATGTATGTACTGATAGACGAGCTTTCAGCGCGGTCTTGAGTGAGCGGTGCCATCTTTCGACTATGCCGTTTGCTTGTGGATGGTAGGCTGTAGTGCGAGTCTTCTCAGTCCCAATTGGCGAATAGTCGACTTTCGAAGTTTCTTCCTTGGTCGGTGGTTATTAGCCTTGGTGAATCGAAGCGAGTAATCCAGTGTTCGTAGACTATTTTCGCTACGGTCTCAGCTGATGTGTCGTCTGTAGGTATTGCTTCGGGCCATCTTGTCGCTCGGTCGATCATGGTGACAAGATATCGATGTCCTTGTGGTGAAGTAGGTAGCGGTCCAACGATATCGATATGTACGTGTTGAAAGCGGTCAGCTGGTGCGAAAGTGGATAGGCTGCTTGTTGTGTGTCTTTGAACTTTACACCGCTGACATTGTAGGCATTGTTTCGCCCACGTCCCTGCGTCGCTGTTCATCGACGGCCAAAAGAACTTTTGACTGACCAGCCTGCGGGTTGTTCTTATCCCTGGGTCTGGGTGGCTGATCGAATGAAGTGAGTCGAATGCGGCGCGTCGATATTCTGCAGGTAGGTAGGGACGAATGCAGGATGTTGATGTAGCGGGTGGAGAAGCAAATCGGAGATCTGTTCAATGTCTTGCTTTTCTAATTTGGCGATGAGTATTTGCGCTAGCTGGGCTTCTCCTTTGTGGAGTTCGTTGGTTGCCGCTTCGAAGCTGATGAACCACAGCCAGGGATTGTCTCTCCAAAACGGTGGTATCCTCATCGAAAGTGCTATGCCAGCTATTTCGTGAGGTAGGGCGACGGCGGCGGCGGTGGTGGCGGTGCTTGTATCTTGATTCTCCATTTCTGTGTGGGGGTCTTCGTTCTTCGGAGAGCGCTGAGTTGAGCGTGAGATTTCTCCTCAGGAAGGCTGTGTCTTTCACGGGGTCACCAATGTAGTAGTACCTACTATTTGCGGGAATCTACTGCGGAGGTTTGGAGATCAGTAAGACTCAGTTGGAGTGTAGAAATACGAATGAATTTATTTACAAAAAGGACAAATATTTATATGAAAACCAAAGACAAATCAACCAATAAGAAAACAGGATTCTAATTCGCGCGCTTGCTAAGACGGTGCCGCGCGCGAGCGGGGTGTGAGAGACGCGGGGCGAGTCCCGAGGCTATAAATATTTGTTCGGCCCCGGCTCTGCCCTCATTCGGCGGCGACTGCGGTGGAGAACGGACGTCTGTGTAAAGTTCTGCGTGATCTCACTCGGTGCTCGTCGCGATGGTGAAAGTGGGAGCTGTAGTGAAAATGTGAGCCCGGTGAACGTCGTCACGAAGAGTTGGTGGTGATGGAGCTCGCAGTGCAGTGATGTGCAGTTCTTGTTTCACTTAACAAAAGGTCAAACGTTGGTGAATTAAAGTTTCTTGATTGTGTTTTCTTTCTTCCCTGTAATCCTGGTAATCCTGGTATTCTAAAGGTATTTCATGGTACTGGTATGGTATGGTAAGGTTGTGAGGTAAATGGGTAAGTAGCTGTGTCAGCTACAAAGTATTCTATCAGCCATCTGGCGCTCGTAGTACAAGCTTTGCTTGGTTTGGGGCCAGATGGCGCTGAGTAAAATGTCCACAAATATTTATTTATGTAGAAAGGATGAATAAAAGACTATTAACGAAACGGGTGTATGAGGCGAGTGTGAATGGTAGGTACTGTTGGAAGGGGAAGACCTCGGCGCACGTTCCTCCTGGAGCAAGTCGGCGACATGAGACCTACCTACCCTAAACTGGCGAGCTTGCATGCAGGAACGTAATGAGAGTGAGTGAAGTAAGTACCTAGGTACCTATGTCAAAATCGTAGCAAATTAAGATCCGTGATCTCGGCCTACCCTTATGGGAGGCAGGCGTGATTTTATGTATGTAGGTTAGGTATGTAAAAACGACCGATGATTTGCCCCTTGCATTGCATCAACGTCTCCCAACTCTAGTTCTTATGACATAAGTACTTACCTAGGTAGGTGGTACCTTACCTACCTATCTAGTGTGATATCACGATGGACTTGTAATGATCTACTAGTGAAATGAACCTACGAAATTATGATGGAGATAATTAAAATCTTAGTTAAGGATCGAAAAGTAAATTGGCGTTACAAGTCATGAACTAAGTAGGTAAAAAGTTAAATAGGTGTGTGCATTCATGTTTCTCCTCAGTCTTTAAGATTCCTTGAAAGTTACAACAATTGCCTGTTTTAAGTTTGTCATATTAATGTAGTTTACAAAATGAAGTTACTGTTTATTGCTTACTTTTCTAGTAGCATTTTTTACATGGCTTACCGTAAGTTGAATGATTTCATGTTGGTTACCTATAGGTAGGTACGTATTAGGTAGATAAGTTAGGTACCTACCTTGTTGGTCAAGCGAGCGAAGATCTGTGTCAACTTTAGTGGGCTCTTTTGCTTTGTAGTGCTCTTTGAGTCGCGCTTTCATTATGTACGAGGCCAGTATTTATTACATTATGTACCTACGAGTACGATGTACTTCAATTGTGACGGCTAGGTACCTACCTACCTACCTGCTTACAATAATATAGTCAGCCAGTACCGGTCCTGCAGACGGAACATCGAGTCGAGAGATCTCGGTTCAGAACCACTGTTGTAGTTAGTACCACTACGATTACCTAACCTACCCCACGAGTGCCGCCAAATAACTTTAATCTAATGAGTATTTTCTTTCAAGTATTTTGGGGTTCTGCAAATGGACAAAGCTTCGAAAATTCAAATACATATTTCAAGAAATTTGAATTTGATATGTTCAACCGCGGATCTTTTAATATTAGCAACTGCTTGAAAGATCTTATGACCTGCTATGAACTCGTCAAGTAAGTAAGATTTTGTTGCTATTGGTCTATATTTGAATAGACTCTAGATTAATAGGTAGGTACCTACTTAGTAGGTAGGCAGCACTGCAGGTTACCTACAAATGTAAAACAAATAATTTATTATTTGTCTAATAGGAAGGTCCCTAGATATTTTTTAATTTATCTGATACTAGTTGCCGCCCGCGACTTCGCTCGCGTGGTACACGGATGAAAAACAGCATATATGTTAATCCAGCACACGTACTATGAATATCCAAGTTTCATTCAAATCCGTTCAGCCGTTTAGGCGTGATTGAGGCACAAACATCCTCACAAACTTTCGCATTTATAAGTAGGATACCAACTAAGCACTACCTATGTAGGTACCTAACCTGGTGACTGTCGGCTGTCGGGTGTTGTTGTTAGTTAGGTGGTAGTCAGTAGATCGCGATGTCCGCAGGGGCGACGTGATCTGCCAGGACTTCCGGTACCTCGACACGATCTGCCTCAACACGCACTACGTCTGCCACGACGAGCTGGGAGACTACGACTGTGAGTTTGACATTTATCTAGTTAGTGTCAGAACATCTCCCGCTTTTCTTTTGATCCAAGAATTCCTTCTGGTGCCATGATGCATAACATTTATCTTTGTGCGTGTAGGCTTATTACCTGTACTCGAAATACACACTGCATTCAGGCATTCAAAACTGCCTAACCAGATTCCATGCCACATATTTTTGCAGTTGACTGTACCTATATGTACCTAGTTACATGCAATGTATTGGCCTATTTATATGTTATTCCGCTATGTACCTATACCCCCAGTTTCATTCAAATCTCTTCAGCCATGACGGCGTCCCACAAAAACTTTCGCAGGTATTTAAAATTTTTGGTTACTTTTATGAATAGGTATCTAGCCTACCTATACCTAAAATGTGTTTAGCCATTAGCACTCGAAGCGAAGCCCAGGGAGAAGGTTCGTATGAGGGTGTATAATACAAGACGTGGTTTCAGCGTACACCTTCAGGTGGTCGGCGATGGAGGCGTACTGCCAGCACTACTCGTGGACGTAGCGCCGCCGCCGCCGCCGCCGCCGCCGCCGCGATACTGTTGCTCCCGCCTACAGAGCGGTGCTTGTTCAACAAATAAAACCACCAGTACATAGTCGGAAATGCAAGTTTATTACTTCAAAAGCATAATCTTCATGAAAATCATTGATCGTACACATTCCTTTCACTCGTTCATTACAACATTGGCAGGCTCGTGCCGTCCCCGGCCGGCGCCCGGACCGGCGCCGGCCGGGTCAGCGTTCGAGGTTCGGGAGCCGCGATGTATAAAATATAAGCATTATTACAAAATAAATTCTATATACACATCCAGATACAATACTATAAATAGATACACCCAGGGCCCGCCCGCCGCGCCGCGCGCCGCGCGCCGGCCGGCATGCGGCATGCGGCATGCGGCATGCGGCAGCCCTCAGGCATTCATTATAATGCCTATAAATTTGATAATTTCAATAAGTAGCTTAGAATTTATTAAAGATAACTGTGCTTTAAAAAAATTCTAGTAAATTGTCGAATTGTTATGTTAACAATAGATATTGAGGATTTCAAGAGATGAACTATCCCGCAGTGATAGGTTCCGCTTTAAGTTATCAATTATTTTTATAAGCTTAATACGATTCAAATCCGATAAAATTGTAATATACTATGAAAAAAATTCATTTCAATATGCGAACACTCAGGGACAGTGTACGCATGTCGGTAGACGAGTGAACACTATCGGCGGGGGCGCGGGCGCTGCGCCAGGGCGAGCGCCGCGCACTGCACTCCTTCAGTAAATGGTAACAAATTAGGCATTTGAATAATTTGTAATGTAAGCTTCAGTTCCACCCCTCCCCCCTCCCTTCCCTAGTCTACTTGCACTCGCAGCTTACTCTAGGCATCGTCCGCGTCGCGCCAGCGAGCAAGCCACCGTTTCACAATAAAAATACTATTTCAAAAGTCCTACATATTGCAACCAAATAATATCTGCCTATAATAAAATTAAAAACAAATAACGAACCGATAAGCATCACTGCTACACGAAGGTATATCAACTCTGTTCCGTTCCGTGCGTTAACATCCCACTCGGCTCAGCTCACATGGAAATATCCCTTCTGTGTGAGTGACGCAAACCAGCTGATCACACACGCACGCACGCACACACACACACACACACACACACACACACACACACACACACACAGGCACGCACCCCACTCGCTCGCGGCCGCCTCC
This sequence comes from Scotopteryx bipunctaria, assembly GCA_949320045.1. NCBI lineage: Eukaryota > Metazoa > Arthropoda > Insecta > Lepidoptera > Geometridae > Scotopteryx > Scotopteryx bipunctaria. The sequence continues at coordinate 59,098 of OX439462.1, forward strand.
AGTGCAAGTGCCTGTGGTTGCACTTGCACTGACTGCGCGCGAGACTTTCCCAGAACTAATATAATGGCTCACTAAAGTGTTAACCTTATTTTGGATTAGGTACACTTATGTATATAAGATTGTAAAATTACATTTTAGTAATAATGTTTCTCGAACTGATTGCTTAATGTAACATGACACAAATTGAAGGCTAATGTGACTTGACTAATGTGACCTGTCTGTCAGCACCTAGGTGATAATTCCAGCGAACAATTAGTAAAATGGCAAAGCATCATGTTGTTATATGTACGTAACATCGAACATAAATCACAACAACGCACACACAAGTGAACCGACCGCCGCCGTCCTGAAGCGCGGAGCGCCTCTGCAGCCGCACTCCGCACTCCGCACTCCGCACTCCGCGACAACGCGTCCAACTAAACCTAACACATATCTTACATACACGAAAATATTTGGTTCTCACTAAATCAAATAAGTTTGACAACGCTCACACAAAATCACAATAATATAGAATATACGAGTAGGATCTCCATCTACGAAAGGCATCGATATATTAATTACAATAATATAATCTGTACGACGTCACTGCGTGACGCTCCGAGGCCCCGCCGGCCGTAGGACTGCACTGCGCTGCGCTGTGCTGCGCTGTGCTGTGCGGTGCCGACAGCGCCTCCGACACAATCGAAGCGGGTTCTATGAACCGTCGCCGTTCGCAAGCATCGCGCTACACTCAACACGATACATCTAATATATTATTATGTGAAAAGTTATTACAATATATTCATCACTAGTTAAAGTAAGGAGGTCGTAAGATAAAACCGCAACAAGAGACTGATCTCTCCGCGCCACGAATATCCAACTATCCTCTAAAATTAAGCTACATTTTGATCTTCCTCATAAAAATGCTCGTCAATAAATAGATGACTGATGTCGGATGGACATTTTTACAAGAGAACTTCTAGAATACAAATCGAATCGAACTTAAACTAGGATAAAACATCTGTTAACGTAGAATAAAATATAAAATTATGCTCAATATGACGACCGCGGGAGGTACCGCGCGGGCTCTTGCGGATAATATCAGGTGAAGCTCAACTCGAAGTGAAGCGACCTAGGAGACGCCGCACAATATAACCATGGATCTCGGCCAGCGCAACACCCCGGGGGCGGGGTGCGGGGTGCTAGGCGCGGGGCGCGGGGGCGGGGGAGGCGGCTAGAAGAGGCGCGCGCGGCGCTTGAGCTCGTTGCGGCGCCACTGTGGCAGGCGGTAGAAGTCCTGCCGCGTCACCTGCAGGATCGCCTCGAACTCCGCGTCCGACAGGTGCCGCTGGAACAAGCACAAGCAACCCACTCACATCGCACCCGAGACTCCACTGCGGCGACACTTATATTGCGGGGTGGCGTGACCGTGCGCCGCGATCTAAGTTGCCTATATTTTCATACAAAACGAAGCTAAGTACGTCCACAGTGGAGTAGCATCTTTATTTATTAGTGTCGAGGAAGCTCGTTCTGTTTATACGACGTTCAACATGAACACCTGATGCAAGATGCTAACAGAGCGCGCACTCGACAGTATTTGGCGCAGCCAGCGGGATAACTGCTCGACTAGGACGAGTCGTAGATATATATCTTACCTCATCATCGCAATACTACGAAGCGTCGCGTTCTGCGTCCTCGTCTATCCCGCGACAAATCATAATAACTGCGCCTGCCTACGCAACAATTTTACCAAAGTTCGCCAGGTTAGACCCTGGCGGCAAAGCCAAGCGGCAAGTGCATGGTAGCACTAGTAGTAGTGGTACCTCGAGGTTGAGGCGGTCGACGTCGGGCGGCAGGCGGTAGTTGGTGATGAGCAGCAGGTGGTAGGGGTACAGCTTGGCGGGCTCGTGCAGCAAGTGGCTCGTGGCCATGTTTGGCAGGCTGCGCCGGACGCCCCCGCCCCCGACCCCCCCTGCGCCCACGCCGTAGCCTCGCGCACCGCCCAGCGTGCTGCCGCCGCGGATCATCATCACGCCGCCGTCCGTCGTCTAAGAAACACAAGTGAGATGATGGATGGAGGTGGGAATTAATGATGGAAATTGATTAGATAAATAATAAAACTCACCACAGCACTTCTATCCACATCCGTTATGGAACCGGCAGAGACTGAAAACACAAGTATATCAGTATTTTTTTTTATCTGCAATATTTAGCGTTATTTGTATGTTTTATTAAGCGATGACGAAGCGAAACACTACAAAATATTTTTTTCTGAAACTATGATATAAAATAAACGATTTGCGTGATGTTTCGTAAGACGAGATAATGATCCACAAATATTTTCGAAAGCAAGCCTATGTTTGTGGTCGACAAATCAAATTATTTCGATATCTCACAAAAACCTACGATAAAAATATCTGAAATGGGTGAACGCAATTATAAATTCAACTGACATAAACATTAATTAATTATGACGTATATCGACAACTCAAATGAATAAAATACATATTAAATATGGAAAACAAACAAGCGCTTTGCGGATGGGGTTCTGTGTGGTAGCCGAATATCTACAGTCTTCTTTTGGTGAAGCTAACTAATACCGACCTAAACTAAAACGCGCACTTATATTGAACCCTATCACCATGAAAATAGAGTTCAATTCGATAAAGCTTCTGGTTGTGATGAAGGTAAGCTTCAAGCTCGAGGCGGATACTCACCGCACAGGTCCGTCCGCACTGCGCACAAACCAACAACCCCGAGTGAATACAAACTAAACCTTAACTTTATACATTTAGGACGCGAATTCGTTTGGTGTAATTGTTCAAAACAATAGCGCATATTTACTCACTATCTGATTTGCCGCTGCTGAAGTCCGTGCTGTGAGTCTTGTCTCCCATCCCGCTGAACGTGAAGTCACCCTGAAATCGCAAAAAACACCATGTTAATGTAGGCTGTTTGTGAAATACATTAAACGTTTAAATAAAAATACTATCACAAACACAAAAGCTCGAAAACATAGACTACATCTTGTTTTAAGTGAAATATTTTAAAATAGTATAAAGTGGCGCAGCCGGTGGGATCATCAGGCCGAATTCACTATTGGTAAATCTGTAAAATCATCTTAATTCTTTTAAATCTAATCTATAATTATAATACTGTGGCCTTGATGTAAAATTACGGCCAACATAGAAATACCATGAGTTTCTTCGTTCTGTAAAGTTACCGATCGAAATAGAAATCCTCATGCAATTAAAAGACTTCCTCAATCACTAAGAAATTATGAGACCTTTATACAAGAGCGTAAACGTGTTCAATTTCTACGAAGCGACAATATATGAGAAACCTACATCCCTGCTGTACATTGCACAGGTTTGTGCAGAGCGGTGCGCGCAAGTGGGTGCATACTCACGGCGGTGCTGGAGGAGAAGGTGTGCGACCTGGCGGCGAGCCCGTACCCGGGGCGCGGCGCCGCGCGCAGCGACGACACCACTGCAACATGCCACTTGTACCTCCCCTCGCCCTCGCCCAGTACAGTACCCACATCACCGGCCGCACTGCCAGATCCCCAGCCCTTCTCTAATCCACATTACCTACTCTCCCAAAACTATCCAATTCTCACCTACACATTCATTGTCTTTTATGATCAAAACAGAACCATGGAAGTACAAATTAAAAATACACATTTATTGCAAGGATAAACAAAGTTCTGCTTTGATAAACCATCCTATTCATTCGTTTCTTATTATAAGCTTAAAATTATACGACGCAGGCAGAACCCGACTCAGATGAGTACCACCCTATTTACCAAATTGACTAGTTTTATTTAAATTTAACATAAATAGATCAGAACAGTTATAGATGATCTGGTGTTGAAGGTAGCGAGAGAGGGGTGGTCTGCGTCGAGTCCTCGCTGCGCGGTACTTACGTCGAGCCGGAGCGGGGTGGCGGGGTCGGGGGCGGGGGCGGTGGCGCGGGCGCCGGCGGCCGGCAGCGTGGCGGAGCGCAGCGCGTAGCCGGGCCGCGGCGCCGCGTGCACCGCTGCACCACACACACACACACTCGTACATAAGCGGCTCATGGCTAGCGTTCATCGTTGTTCCCTTCATCCTAACTTTCATTTCATTGGCACATGTCCAGCGGTGGACTTGTTTAGGCTGCTGATGAACTTCAATGAGACCGGAATGCGCGGGACACTTGAGACGATTTGGTTTATCGATTCATGTGGCGCAGCGCTGCCCTCCATCGTAAAATTAGTATGAATTAGGAACAACCATCAACGATTCCTTAGAGTCAGAACACCCTGTTTAAATACGGACAACAATTCTGCAAATCAAATAAATAGAACTTCAAAAAATAATATAAATAAATTCTAATCACAGCCAATTAAATAGATGTACAATAAAATATTGTAAGTAATAATAAAATGTAAATGTTTATACACTTTTTCGGTTTAATTTATTGGTTTTCAAAATTGTCTGTGAGATATCTAATCACATCCAATCCATCCTTGTTAAATAAGAATGAAATAATAATTAATTAATTCGATTATGTATCTAAAATTGTATTCTAAGGCTGCATAAGAATTGAAAATTTGAACTAGTAGGTATTTAATTATATTATTATAAGTTTCACTTTAATAAAATTTAGTGGGTGGTAAACATGCAATGATTATGAAAGCTAAAAGTTAGTTAAAAACAAGCATAATAGATATTAATAAATAAAAAACACATGAATGAGGCAGCGAATAGTGTATTTATATTTATAAATAAGAGCTTTTTCATAATACTAATAAATGTATAAAGTCAATATAAATATTGCATAACACGTAGGAATAAGAAGCTTGAAACGTCAAACTGAACCACTGACCAATAAAGCAGGCACATACACGATACACGACGCGCGCCCCGCAGGCCCGCACGCAACAAATGTACAAGTTACTTCTAACCAAATACTAACAAATAACTTTAGGAATAAATTAAAACAATCTTTCTCGATAACGGGTTATAATACATTGATATAATATACATATAAAGAAAATAAATTAAAATGACAATAAATCTTTTTTTTGAACCCGATAAACTATTTTTATTTAATTATACGACAAACCGTTATTATTATTTTTATCGAAAGGAAAGGAGCGAGCGGCGCGGCGTCGTGCCAAGCTCAAGCAGGCTGCAGGTACGAGTACCTACTCTACGCAAATAACATTCAATGGAAAGTACCTCGTAGTTGTCTCACCTTTTTAGCAGAAATGCTCGCGCCAATAACCGCCTACCGACCTCCGCCATTCGAATAGCCTAAAGCCTGGCGCATCGACGGCATACCCGTCCTTTTCTAACTACGGTGGAGCGAAAGAGACAGGTACGCTGACGATGCCTGCCAGAGGTAGGGTCATCGCAAACACTTTCAAGTATTTCATTAACCCCCGAATACTCAAACGCATCTCAGAGTTGAGCACGTCTCAAGTGACGAGTTTTTGACAGATTTTCATCAAAAACTGTCAAAAAACCGTGACTTGAGACGTGCTCAACTCTGAGTCTCGTTTGAGTATTCGGGGTCATCAATCTTTATCGGATCAGAGAGTCTTCGTCCGAACAATTTCAATGAGGTAAGACGCGTTTGCGATGACAATGAAATGCCTTAGAAATAATTAATAATATAATATTTTGAGGTAACTTCTACTGGATCGCAATGAAAGGCAAAGCATGTTTTGTAAAACTAAATAAAATATTAGACTGTAATAGGATTACTTGGCTGCTCATACAAATAATATAGTTCAGGGCATAATATGCAAATATTGTTCTAGATGGCGTTTGCACTGATACATAAGAGTTGCAAGAATATGTTACTGCTTGGATGCTTACCATTTTCAGTATAGTAAGAATGTGTTTGTACTGCAAGAGAAACGACACAAAATATACTCTGCCCTTTATGCTACACCCAGAGAGAGACAGAGGAGGAGACTGTCGCAAGAACCCAGGAGAGAAGTCGTGAACACTAGGGATCTGTACATCGGTGCGCGTTAGTCATTGGTTAGTTGCAGATGCTGGATGACGTAGGTACTTAGGGCCATTATCACTTATACTAATTAGTTTACGTACAAATTCAGATTTCATAATTTACATTATATTAAATTATTTGTGATAGCTTGAGATCTAAATTTGAACGAAGTGGAACACATAGTCATTGGATAAAATAGCAATGTATGAGTTATATCGCTTTGATATAAATTAATGAATCCTCAGAATGTGCAGTCTCATCAGAGCGAAGACTAATGAAGTGATATAGTTAGTGTAAACTGTAATGCGTTATGTTGTGTAAATACGGGTAGGTGGATTCGTTCGGCCATGATAAGGGTTAAATAACACCCGTCTAGTACAAGACTCCTAACAAAAAAGTCACAAGGTATGTCAGGAATTTTACTGTAATTATGAGATTTCCATGTCCCACTGTTGGCAAAAACCTCCTCCCATTTCCTCGATTCCGTACGATGCACATTTTATTGTACTCAAAAAAAAATGATAGCTCTTTATTAAGTAGGTATACTGTGTATTTTGTGTGTGTGTGTGTGTGTGTGTGTGTGTGTGAATGTGAGTGTGTAGTCTCACCGTTGTAGCTGGGTATGTGGCTGGAGGCGTGCGTGTCGTACATCTCCGAGTCCAGCGCGGGGCGCGGGTGGTCGAGGTGGCGCGACGGGGACGCTCCCACCGGCGACGAGTAGCGCAGTCGCGCGACCGCCTCGCGCGAAGCTGATGGCGTCCTGCAAATATACATTCATGTTATAATATATTACTACTACTCGCGCGTGTCACTGCCTCTCATCTCCCGGCTAGACTATTGCGATACTGTGAACTTACAGCGTGACGACGCCAAACTTGAGCGTCACGTGTTGCGCGTTAATTGTTGAGACAATACAGGGCTTGACAGTGACAGGTAGGCAGCCATGTGAATGTTCACTAACGCAATAGGTGAAGCTGTGCAGGATCGCTATAATGTATTCGCAGAGTCACCCTGCTCGATGAACACTCGATGACAGCTCTTGTGTAACCAATCGGACAGTAACGTAGGAGTTTTATATATTATGATTGAAGATCGAAAAATTTCCTAAAATAATTAACGACTGGACTGTAATCCCACCGGCTGCGCCAACTTTTTACGCAGCCGGTAGATGACATATTGAAATTCATCTTTACCTGCTCGCATTTCTAGGATCCAAATTTTGTTTCTTCCACTGTTGTAACTTTTCTCGCTCCTTAACTTCCTTGAGGAATACCTGGAATTTACATAATTTACGCTCAGAAAGTGAAGATGAATATTCGTAATGGTCAATTATGGACACGTATTATAGGGAAGTGCTCACTTGTGCGATCCCCGACTGGATCTTGGAGAGCTCGTGGTGCTCGCGGCGCAGCTGGTCGTGTCCGTTGAGGTGTCCGTTGGGCGCGCCGGCGGCGGCGTCGGCCTCGTCGGCCTCGTCCTCGCTCTCCGCCACGCCCTTGTAGGTGTCGGACCAGCGCCGGCGCCGCTCCGGGTCGGTGTAGGGGTAGGGCGGCGCGGGGAAGTCGTCGCGCTCGATCTTGGGTTGCGCGCCGGGCGGCGGCTTGTACGCCGACGGGTAGTGCGACAGCTCGATGGGCTCCTGCACGACACGACGTAACTCAACTCGCGAAGGTAATGAAACACTATCACCTGCCCTGCAGCGAGGGCGAGGGCGTGTGCGTGTGGAGTACCTCGTTGTTCATGTGCGGCGACTTGGGGCGCGGCGTCTCGCTGCGGATGGAGTCGACGAGCACGCGCATGCCGCCGCGCCGCCCCCCGCCGCCGCCCGCGCCGCCGCCCGCGCTGCTCGCGCCCGCGCGGGAGGACGCGCGCGTCGACGACGACGCTGGAACAGGACACGACGCGACACCACGTTACGTCATGTTGTGCTGGTAGTGGGCGGGGTGCGGGGTGCGGGGTAGTACTCACAGGGCGGGCGGTGGAAGTGCGGCGAGGCGGGCGCGCGGTCGGCGGGCCCGAGCGGGCGGCGCAGGTAGTTGGGCTCGCAGGTGAGGTACGAGTAGGTGGTGATGCGGTGCGGCGAGCAGCCGCCCGAGCCGTACGAGCGCAGCACCAGCCCCGGGGACACGCCGCCGCTGCGGTACCCGTACTGCGCAAACACCAGTTACCATCCCGCCGACACTCACAGCACACACTCATACATTTCGTACCTACTGTCTAGCGACTTGGCTAACACACAGTGACTTGGCTGCGGCCAACAAGGAACCATCAAAGAGCTCCTTGCAAAATTTAATACGGAAGTATTTACATTAACATTATTGCAAAATTTCATAGAAAATTTGTAGGACGCTGTTGATTGAATCTCGAATTTCCTCTTGCTCTATAGTTTATTGAATCACAGTCGAAGATACGATAGCGTAAATCTAATCTACAACGAGTGACACATCCACATGCTTCCGACATTGTGCAACAAACAGCGAATAACAACAACGATGTAGATATTAAATATAAATTAAATAAACATGTAATTACTGTGTGAATAATTAAATGTGCCCTTGTACGAGTATCAGTTTCCATCCCAAATAAGTTTTGACGTAGGTGGGTATCATCAAGACGTAGGTACCTATTATTATTTAGACATTCAGCTGTGATAGTGATGGTCGATTCTCGTACTGTGCTCGTAGCCGAGCGATCATCGCCATGCAGCTTAGTTCGTATCGAGCTTTCGTCATACGCAACCCCATAAATAGCCCGCACAAGAGCACAATAAACTTAAAAGAACTGAAAATAAAGTAAAAGTGTAACCTTTCTGTTCAAGCTACTGTAGGGGCTGCAGTAGGAGCCGTTGACGCTGGGCGTGCGCGAGCGCAGCGAGAACTGACAACAGACAGGAGCATGCACTAGCTACCACCACGCCGCCGCCGCCGCCGCCGCGGCACGCCGCGCGCGGCACGAGACGCACTGCGCACGGCGTGTCGCGCGCGGGACATGTTACGTATGATACATCGCATCCAGCATGTCGCACCACACCACATGCGGAACACTACGCGACACGATAACAACTGTTACTGTTAGACCCCGAGGCCGGGCTAGGGGCGTACGTAACGCGTCGCATGTCACTGCTACGAGTACTAACTAGAGGCTTTTTATTTCCCTTCTTATCGTGTCGTGTTTAACATTTTTATATAGACTCGTGCGGCATGAGTCCAAATAAAAACGTTTGGTGCAATGCAAAATAAAAATACTGCAACAAAAGAAAAATAATAAATCTCTTTTTTTCCAAATACTGTGGAACGACATAAATTAGTGCATTTAAAACATCTACCGGTGTGACAACATCAATAATACAGGTGTAGAGGTTCTGAAAGAGGTAAACCGAACTACTGGTTAACTCCAAAACTTTGAATTCTGAATTCTATTTTTCTATTAAATTTTGATAGTAGTGCACAAGTAGCTTTTGACCACACTGGTTCTAAAGAACTGGTGACACGACTAGGTGGGTAGTGGGTAGTGGGGAGTGGGGAGTGTACCTGCAGCTCGGAGGAGGCGCGGTCGGCGAGCGTGTCGTTGGGCGTGGGCGCGCCGCTGGGGGGCGCGTGCGGCGCCGGGCCGCAGCGCGGGTGCCAGATGGCAGCGCCCTGCAACACACACGTACATGAGGGTACACCATCGACCTGGTGGCGGCGGCGCTCGAGCGGCGCGCACCTGCAGGAACATCTCCTCGCCGTCGCCGAAGGGGTCGCCGCACTTGGAGCAGCGCGCGCACGTCGGGTGGAAGTGGTGGTTCTCGCCCGCCTGCAGCACCTGCAACAGATCCACCACTCACTCGTGACTGACCCTTGGTCTGCTCCCTGTCAGGACACCGATGTTCCCATTACATAAGGTATCCATATCTGCTACTCGTCGTCTCACAGGCTCTTTCGAACTATGCTTCAAAGATTTAAAGTGCGCCTCGAAGGCTCCTTTGATGCACTCGATTCACGTGTTCCAACTCTTCAGGTCCTCCGACACGCCGGCTTCCTCGCGATGTTTTCCTTCACCGTCGAGAGGGCCTTCACCGGCGGCGGGATGGTCTGGAGGGGCTCACCTTGCCGGAGATGTATCTGGCGCAGTAGGCGCAGCGCACGCCGAAGAGGCGCTGGTAGTCGCGCTCGCAGTAGGGCGCGCCGCCGCGGCCCATGTACTCGCCCTGCAGCACGCCGCCGCACGCCACGCACGCGAAGCACCACGTGTGCCACTGCCTGCAACACGCCGCTGGTTACACGACACGCCTCGCGCGTCGCTCGCCTCCGAGAACCACCACCGAACCCAACTACATCATTCTTGCAGCAAGGTCTGGGACACGGTAGTGCCCCGCCCCGCCACGCCGGCAGCGCGGCATTACCTCTCTTTTCCCGAAGCGTTTCGTCGTTTTTTCGAACCGTCATAGCTTCGGTTCGGAGGATGCTAGAAAGCTGAAATTTTCAGGGTAGGATGTCCTCGGTACAATTATCGAATACATTGAGTGTCAATTATCTAGCTTTTATGGTTTCAGATTTGTTGATATCTAAAGAACGTCGTGATCTCAAAACTTTTAACAGTAAAGCATTATGAGTCTCGGCACCCATTTTACTTGGAATATTTCTGGTGGGATATAATTTACAAAGCAAAAAACCAGTCGAAACCATTGTGTCAAGTGCATGAAAGTAGCCATTGAGGCGCACCTTAAATCCTTTCACTGGTTCGAAAGACTGACACGATTAGTAGTAGAAGTAGTAGTTGAGTAGTGCGTCTCACCTGTCCAGGGCTACCAACGCTTGTCCTTCCGATAGCTCCTGCCCGCACCCCGCACAGTCTGAAAGTGCAAAAACAAATTGCTAAAAGTACATCCCTAGTTTTGTATAACACGTACTCGTAGACATGTTTTGTTTATACTTCGGTTTCCTTTCTCAGGCACCGCCTGTCGCCTATGAGTTCGTTGGCTTTTGACAGGAAACTGATTTAAATTTATTTGACAACAATCAAGGGACACACCGTTACACCGTGCCCGACGTCAGAGTTCATCAAGCAAAGCTCGGTTCCATCCACCTCATCCATTATTCAAGCCTTGTCTGTCGCAATAAGAGTTTTGCAAGACTTTTGCCAGAATTTGTAACAATACCAATTAAGTGAGTATGTAAATATATGTTAAGTCGACGAACTGGAAATTTAAATTTAGCAAAAAATAAAAGAATTTAGATAAGCATTTCGTCAGTGTTGTCATTTCGGAGTGCTTCGCCTCATCCATGGCAGACCACTGTTGATGTCGGCCGAACGGAGGGTTCGGGACAGGATTAATGGTCGTGTCCCGGATAGCACCGCGGTATTGCGAAGCTATTCGTTTTGCGTCCTTGTCTGTTCTGTCGGTGGCCAATCACGTGCCCTTTCACTTGTTCGCTAAAACCCGATACAGCTACAGGGCTCGTGCCGACACTGAAGGTGGATGATAGCTCAGCGGTCGATGTCGGAATAGACACTTGCGCTGAGGTGAGCCTGCTCCAGTAGATAACAAACAAATAGTTGAGTCACCATTAGGGTCTGAAGGTGGTCTTGTGTCGTCGGCGCTGGGCGGGCGCGGGTCCGGCGCGGGCGCGGCGAGGGGCGCGGGGGCGGCGCGCGCCGTCTGCCGCTGCGGGCCCGCCGGCGCCGCCACGCAGCCGCCGCACACCACCTCCGCGCCCGTGTACGTCACCTTCTCGCCGGACGGGAACGCGCGCCTGCACAGAGATCCCACTCGCTACCATCAGCTGCGCTGAAAGACTTACTTTACACATGCTCCAACAGAACTCTGTTAGCAATAACATTGTACAGATCATTTGCTAAAGAAAACTTGTCAGAAGTGGTTTCTTGTCTGACTCTCCTTGATTCGCTGAAATTTACTTTTGAACTTGGGCGAGATAGGAACCTCAAAAGCTTCTATAACCGTCACATTTGCTTATCTTTTTTAGGGTGCCATACCCACTAACCGTACAGACATTTAGTACAATATAATTTACTGATTTGTACACATATCTATCTAAACAATGTGCTGAATCAGGAGGTACTCACTTGCACCTGGCGCAGGTGAAGCATTTCTGGTGGTAAGTGTTCCCGAGCGCGGACACCACCTCGCCCTCCACGTACTGGTTGCACGCCGCGCATCGCGTCCCGAACGCGCGCTGGTAGTCCTGCAACACACGCCCTCCTCGTGAGTACGGAGGAGCACAGCTCCCGCTCCCGACTCTGGCAGAGGTCAAGGCAGCGGGTGCTCGGGATCTCTAGAAGACGTTCGAGGACAGGGTGTGCATACCTGTGGGCAGTAGTAGTGGGAGTCCTTGCAGAAGAAGCCGCCCTTGGCGAGCGAGGCGGAGCAGGTGCGGCACGTGAAGCACGCCGTGTGGAAGTACTTGTCGGAGACGCGCAGCACCTCGCCGCTGCACTTGCCGCCGCACGCGCCGCACACCACCTTGCCTGCAACACGACCACGCCCGGTTTCTACTCGTACTTTGTGGCGGCCGACGCTCGGCTCTATTTCAATCATAACTTAAATTGTCAAGTTGCTCGTCTTCACAGGATTTGACCTTTAAATGCTACAGTAGCACACTAGTAGTGGTGGAATCCACTACTTTCGTCCTTAGTTATCCCCGGCACGTCTCGACGATGTGTCACATTATCGCTCTTGCAACAACCTACATAAAAGGCTGTAAAGTTGCGCTGGCCCCTAACGATGAACCTTTAGAACTAATGGCCAATAACTGCGATTGTAATAAATTAGAATTAATCGTGAGGGTCAATTGGAGGGCGGCTGCTAACGAGGTTGGTCTGGTCCACTGCGTTATCGCATCGCAGGGAGCACAATCTGTACTGACTATTATGGGATCCTTGTGACAAGTAAGGTATCTATTAAGTAGATATCTATCGTTTGCCTCAAACAATGCATATTGTTGTTTATTATAATAACAGGCTTTCTACAAGAAAGTGGAAATCAAATAGCTATGTTCACCAGAGTTAGATCAAAATATAAAATATAATTCAGACACTGAGATAGGAACATTCTACAATGCGCTACAAAGGCGCTACATGAGGAGACAAGAGTGTTGCAAAGGCGCAACACGTAATTGGGTCAGACGGGGTGGTTCCCTCGGCTCCCCCGGGCTCGCGCGCGCTTCCGCAACAACACTTTGTTAACACTAAACACTAATTCAAGCTCTCCGAGCATGAGACAACTTTGTAAACCGAACATAGCAATAATACGAAAGGAATTCCATCAGTCGGCCAGACTCATCGTGCACATTGATGCATTCACACAAATGGTAAAGCAAGTCATAAAACTTACGAAACCGGCCCACCATGAAACATTTTACTGACAAAGCACAAAACGTGTGCAATCCTTTCGCAAAACCTACGAGCAGGCACTCGCGCGATTTTATATCCCCTTCGGACAAGTTGCAGTGCACCTCTTTGTTGAAAGCTTTCGGCTACAAAATCGTAAAAGCAACTGAGAAAGGAACCAACCAACCGTACCAAATGGGATCCCACCGCAATGCACAAAGCCTACAAGTCCGTTCGCAGAGGCGCATCGCGTATCGGGGCCGCGCGAGCCCCGCCCGCGCGCCGCCGCCGCCGCCGGCTGCACTACCGCATGTAACATTAATTGAATCAACCTGTCCCAATCCCAATTATGAGGTCGGATTCGAGGCGTGACTTGTTTAATGACCGACTGTAGCAAAAAGCTTTATGGACTCTTATTCGATTAGCTTGAAGCTGAATTTCAAATCTACATCCGACTCAGGTCGCATTACAAACGCCTTGCTGCGAGGAGAACGTAACTGTTTGACAGGTGCGATCTGTCCGGCTGCGAGCTGATCGGTTGATCCTTGTGCCACATTCAGACCTCAGTGACATCATTTGCATAGAGCACCGCCCACATTCAATCCACCTCGTTAGACGACGAGTCTAACGCACGGGCGACGTGTTGCCTGCTCGCATGTACTCGGACCGTTTAAATCACGTGACAGTTATAAATATGATGACAAGATAGTGTAGAGCAAAAATACAGGTAGGTTCCCATTCGGCGAAGAACAATTCTCTGCCGATATTTCATTTTCATGGATTTGCTATCAAGCCGTTCTGGGTCTAGTCCATTTAAATAGGCGACACCTACAGCAAGCGATATGTTGGCCTTATAGGTCACGTAATGCGATGTTACGCGCAAAAGCGCTGACCTCATCGTCTGGGATCGATTGCTGCAGGGCGGGTTCACGGACCGCGCCGTGCCGCGTCTCGTGTCGTGACAGACGCAACAATGCCACTCACCGCACCAAATCACGGCTTCGTCGGCCGATTCCAAAGCTTTGTTACGATAAAAATAAACGTCTACGTCCATCAGTCCTTCTTGACTAGATTGGATCCCAAAATAAGGTTCATAATCATCAATTCGAACTTGAAACAAGTGAAGTCTAATCCAAACAAATAAAGACAAGGATTATCATAAAGAAACAATTTCAAAAACAGAGCAGATAAATCCGGCATTTCAACGACCATTGCGGGATGAGCATGTAAGAAGCGTTAGTTCCCAATTAGGTGTGGCGCCGGGGGCCGGCCGCTGATGCAAGAGCTGGGCAAGTGCAGGTCGGAGCGCGGCGGCGGCGGCGGCGGCGGCGGCGGCGGCGGCGTCGGCGGCGGCGGCGGCGGCGCGCGTCGCAAGCGCGAGTCGAAACAGCACGTAACACAAGCTGCGGAAGTTCGCTCGCGGCTTCAAAACAAACGCACTAAATCACTAGCTTATTTCCGGTTTATGAAAGCAAGATTCAATGCAGACATCAATTATCTGATGGATTAACTTTTCATGTTAGACATTTTCAAATTACGCATTCTTACAACCATAAATAAACTTGCATCGCAGCGTGTGCTGTATAATGTTTATCTCTGTAAGGATAAGTATCGCAGCAGTCGTCTCTGCACTACGTCTGCATCTGGTGCTGAGGCCGACAGCGCACGTGGCGCGCGTTAGTGCACTCGCGCGCCCCCCCCCCCCCCCCGCCCCCCACATGTATATGCCGCGAGGACATCTGCTGTGCCGATAACACGGTGCATTTGACTACAGGCACGCATCAGGACCAAGCACTTTAGTAAGATAAGATACCTTTATCCAAGTATCGACAATCACCACTACCAAATGGATTAGACGTTAAAAAGGTACTCTTCCAAAACAGCCCGAGGTCATTATTCGGTAGAGTTACGAGAGAGCTAATCAATCAACAACTCTTCACGTCTCTGGGGATCCACTCGATGGCCATAACTCTCCATCTAAAGCACATCAAAGTCCAATCAGATTAACGGCGTACACTTAACCCGTTAAGAGCTGAATGAAATGCATACCCTCGCCCATTAACTAACGGCTGAACATTTTTCTAAAGTGGAGAGTCCGAAGCGGATGTAACAGATTAAAGCTATTTTTAATGGACAGACAATTTATGTGGAAACATAAACAAGGGAGAAATAGCGGAGACGTTAAAATAGGGATAGAACCAGCGTACGACTCCTAGTCTGAATAATATAACAATGCCGACCTCTATATTTTGTGTGAAACTATCACAGAATCAGCTTTGGAAACGACTCATTCTTTTACTAACCAAGAAAGACATGCTTCGAATGCTTTCAAGCAATATTTTAGATTTGTAAAACACGTGCTCACGAGATGTAAGAAAATAAAACATGAATCAATATGATAAGAGCGTGCGAGGCTGCGGCGGCGCTTAGAAGGAATTTGGGTAAAAATAACATCCCCGCGCTGGCGGCGCGCCAGCTCTGGAGACGGGCATGCCGCCCGCGAGCCCCAGCCTCGGCGACTGAAACACTTCTGCACTGGCCCCTGTTCTTCCACAAGAGTCGACCTATATTTCACTTCGGATGCCGCTACGGTGGTACCGAGCCGAAAAATATTTAAACAACTTGGGTTGCATTTTTTTTCCATATACTCGAGAGATGAAGACAAGCACGGGTAATGGTATTATTGTAGACTCACTGGTAGTGTTACCAGCATTCGCCCGTTGTGCCCGGAAGAAATGTGGCCTGTATGTTGGTCACGAACTAAATCCTCCAAACTTCGTTCAGCCGTTACGATACACTCACGTTTGAATTTTTTTCAGTGCAATATCATCACATTTTATAAGCCATGCAAGAACACCTTTATCAGATATACTCCATTGCATCATCGACTTTCCTTCGTGAAGGAATGCACGCGCGCCCGCGCTGTGCGCCCTCAGCTTCCGCGTCTGTCTCCTGAATACTTCACATTCCAGGACATCGTTATAGACATAATGGCCAACAAGCTTCGTTTTAGAATGTGGGATTACACAACTACATCACCTAACACAGCACCTAGCCTCTATTCTGTGACTATAAACTCAAAACGCAAGCACGCAGCCGGCAGCCGGCAGCCAGCGCACGCCCAGCGGTCGACCCGAGAATCAAACTCAAATAAAACCAATTATCTGCAGCGCGCAGCGGAACATCCACCACTGAACAATTAATGTCTATGAGAACCAACACTTACTCAAATAATATAAACAAAGGTTGGAGTTGAAGGAAAAAAATGCAGTATATTACAAGTGTTATTTGATTTTGTGTGGCTGATCCAGCACAGCGGGACCACAAAAAGAAATTCTGGAAAACCGACTGTTTGAGTACCTACGCCCGCCGCTATGATCTCGGGAGTTTGTCAGAGTTCGTCAGTCTCGCTGTTGGGAGGTACGTCTGGCACAGCTGTACTGTAACGACGTGCTTGCAGCCGAGTCACCTGGATCTTTAAAACGAAACGACGTAGCGAAAATCTGATTACTCATCAGGTAGTCGGTAGTTTGTTAGAGTTGATATCGCAAACGTAATTTAGGAACATTGCATAATACGAGCTCGGGTTTAGATATAAATTAGGTACCATTTTTATTTTAATCTTTTGATATTTGTTCATGATCAGTGTGTGAGAGAAGTGTGTGATTAAGGTCTGAGGAATGCTTGAGAGCATTATAATGAGATAAAATTAGCATTTCGTATGAATTAATGACTTTGCAAAGAGCACGAACAACCGCCGAAATTAGGGAACAACTGGAATGTTGATGAATCGCGTTCATGAACCCACTTATTATTATAAACCCACATAAGTATTCCAAACCAACTAACGCCGTTAGACAAAGAGATATTTACGCGTTTGATATTATCAACATAGAGATTGATACAGTGTATTTCTCCACAACTGAATTCCTAATACAAGGAAAGCTGGGACCTACCTAGATTAACAAAAGTAAACTTCATAAATCAGGCAATTTCTCTCAGATTACACGAACCACGGAGTGGGCAGTGCTGCTCGACTGCGCGAGGCGGCCCGCGGCCCACAATCACTAGCGCCGGACAATCCAACAATATCTCAAATTCGACTTCGCTATCCCGGAACAAACGAGCAGAGAGTACATAACACCTCAGGCAACAGAAAAACCAGTGAATCACCAGTCCTTTTTTGCAAGTGCATCCTGTCTGTGTCTGGCGGAACATCGTTGGCGATTATTACTGTAATTATGGGATGTTTCTTTGATTACAGCTCGTTAGAGTTCGTCTAAGAATGTTCAAAATGTAGATTCACTTTAGAGGGCGACATTTGTTTATATACGAGTAGGTACTCGTGTTTTATATCAAGCTAATTGGGAAACTTAGAAAGACCACATTTTAATTCACTATTTGGTTTAACTTTATTCAACTTTACTTTTCCAAGTAACATTAAGTTATGGATGTGCTTGCTAGCTTCAGGGAAGAACAATAATCCTTATTGGAGCGCGGCACATCACAGCCATTCCAGGCGGGTGAGGACGCGCAGCGCGCCCACAAGCACTGCGCCAGTGGGCAGTGAGCGGCGCAGCTCGTTAATGCAACCACGTACTGAAAATTAGTGCGCGATAACTGTCAAAACATAGCACATTTTCCATGCTACTGAGAACAGCCAAGGAATCCATGAATCAAATCATACAGAATCGAATATCAATACGACGAGCACGTCGATCGCAAATGATTACACGCTGCAGTTTACACTCGTCGATCTCTCGACAGTTCAGCGATCAGAAGATAGCGACATGCCTATTTGTTTCAAGTGCGTATATCCTGCCGACGCGCAGGCTCGGACGCTCGTAGCAATTAAATATAAATGCTGATAAACGATAAGCATTTAAATAGCAGTTGATTCATAAATCAAGCGATCGGGAGAAAGTCTTTAATAAGAAAGCAGTTAGAACTTCAACAAAGGACGATCAAGAATAGCAATTTGATATTTATTCGCTATTAGAAGTTAGAAAATAAAATAAATAAACACAATAACACAATATATTTTTGCGGTTTGGAGCTTAAACTTAAAGGAGATCAGAACAAGTTTGGTTATTACAACTTATTACTTATTACGTTAATGCTGTTAGCTCACCAGCAATGACTGTTCTGTGTTGGTATCAAATCACGAAATGTACAAATTAAATCTGAAATTAGTTGTTTTTGTAGGAGAACTCTAATGACACTATAATTTTCTATCCAAATGTATTATGACAAATTGGTTTATGGCCTGAGGCTGTCAGAGGATACCTAGAGACAGTGATATAATGAGTATCAACAAAACAAATGTATTGCTGGCGGCAGCTTTAAAAACTGCGTCATACATCAATACTTGTAAACTAATAAGATGAATAAATAGACAGTCGCTAAAGAACGTTGATGATATAGAACGGATTAGCAACTATGAGCCTCATCAAAGACAGGCTTAGTAAAATGCTTGAGGAGAAATTAAAGATATTAATTGAAAGGCCTTCATTTATACCTATCTACATCAGCTACGTAGAATAAAATAAATTTCAAAAGGAAATAGCTGGTGCACTTCATATCTACAGACGATGCCGTACTCTTTACAGTAAGTTGGTTTTAGATGGTCCCTCTTGTCTGTGTACCTACTGTTTGTGTGTTTTAGGTTTAAATTTTTGACATAAATTTTATTTTATTTTTACTATTATTGTATTTCTATGATTATTAACTTAAGTATATGGGTTTTTTGTCTGAAATAAACAATTTTTATTTTATTATTTAACGATAACAGTTGCTTAGTAGTCAAATCAACTAGTTGCGTTCCATAAGCTGTGATGGTCGGTAAAGGGATTTTCTCTTCCATATAAGGTGTAATGGCTCCTGCCGCATCCATGGCTGCGCGAGTGTGATTTGTGGGGCGATTAACGCCTCGGTTGCCATTCCGGCGAGCCATGCCTAATGGGACAGCCGCTACTGGGCACAAGACGACGAGATGTATGAATGTTTGGGCGTGTTTGCGTTATGATAAGTTGAGCGCAAAATCATTTTCTACAGCAGGGGTTCCTAAACCTGACTGGTTGCAAAGTTTCGATGTTCTCGTATCAACAAATGTCTGGTTAAACATTTCTATCATTGGAGAGACATGCGCCGTCCTCGGGTGAAGAAGAAACATTTGATTTTGCACTGTGCTCCTTGCCTGTTAAGACATTTACAGTTAGCTCGACTTTTATAGCGATTGGTTTGATCTCAACAATATCGTTCGAAAGCAAGTACCGGCGCGGCGTCGCGTCGTGAGATGCCCATCAAATGTTATCGTATCGTCAATTAACATCACTTAGCTCTTTGTCTGCGCGGCGTCGGCCGGCGGAGAGCTTTCTCAGAGGTTACACAACAAGTACATACAATGCCTGTTGTTTTGTTTTATTAGCACTTCCGCATTAAGTACATTCATTACCTGCAACCAGTGGATTTAGATTTTTAAAACAAACCGGCAAGAGTCGAAGGTTAAGGATAACGTAATAAATCCCAAGGTTTTATTATACAAGGAAAAACTTAATCCGAGGTGTAATCTTAATCTCATTCGCAAGGTTCGAGTTCTAAACCCGCCACAATCTATTGATTTTCATAGAACTCAAGAAATGTAAACATGAAAGCAAGAACTCTCGTGCTCGTCTCGTGACCAGCTGTCGAGAAGGATATCAGATCGAATGTGACATGCACATTTCCATATTCCACACAGACTGCGGAGCGGCCGACCAAATGCTCAATTAAGGATATGAAACAGAAAACACGTATATTTTACGAGAATCGCGTGCACACGTCCTACCACTACGTTCACTCTACGAGACGGTAACAGGGTTTATATTCCAACAGAGTTTTGTGACAATCTGTATAAGGATAATTTACTTCTTGTTGCTGTTATAAATTGTTCCGAGTGTGCACATGACTACGTTGAAAATTTTCCATGAAGTTCGAGGCAGGGCAAACGCCATGATGATAATGTCGATCACTATTGTGCCGTCAGCGTCGGCGCCATTGCACGCGTACGAATTAATAATGCTTCGAGATAGTAGCTGTGAGAGACAGCCCTCGAAGACAAGGCGGATACTTTCATTCCCGACATTCTTGTCGCAGCTGATCGATGACTCTTAGTAATCACCAGTCTCTTTTCACCACCAAAACCTACGCCAGTGACAGTGACAAATAAAGAACGGGCATTCGTGGAAAAAGTTTTACTAAGGCTTAATTATTGTGTTGTCTCTGTCTACGAATGGTAGACAAGAACAGCTACTAAACGTTCGCAACACTTCAGGTCCAATCGAAAGATTGACTTAACTGCTTCTAGGAAGCCTACGCAATTAAGGTCGATGGTGCACGGGCGCCACAGCGACGGAGCTTTTCTTAGAATATTTCCCTAAACAGAAATGACACCACCTCCACCGTCTGCTCCACTCCCTACAAAATACTTAGGCGAAAGTTTGTGCGGATGTGGAGATCTTTGTGTTTCAATCACTTCCTAAGGCCTGAGCGGATTTCAATGAAACTTGGAATATAAATGAGCTGAAATAACACTTACCCCCAAATACTCAAATGCGACTCAGAGTTGAGCACGTTTCAAGTCACGGTTTTTTGGCAGTTTTTGATGAAAATCTGTCAAAAAATAGTCACTTGAGACGTGCTCAACTTTGAGATGCGTTTGAGTATTCGGGGGTTAGGCTCCTATTTATCCGTGCACCGCGCAAGCCGAGCCGCGAGCATGGACGAGTTGTCACCAGCGATCCGAGAGTGGGCCCGGTGCCGGTGGCTGGAGCAGCGGGGAGGCTCCTGGCGCAGGATGGGCTCATCGGAGGCCGACCTCGCTCCCACGTGCATCACACTACACATGCCTACCTACTCGTACACGCGCCGAGCTCGCTGTCACGCGCCTAAATACAACAACCACTATCATAGACCAACTCAACGTTGGATGCATGACTCAACTACAAGCAAACACAGACAAGGACACTAATATTGCACAATGGACAAGAAAAACGGAATGAATCATTCTCTTTAAATTGACAATAGCGAATACCATTTGAGATTATAAACTTTAGCTTGGCATCCCAACGATGCGCACATCAGAGTATTGAAAAGTTATTTCGAGCGACAATTGATTTGCTAAAAACTTGAAGATAAATGACGTAACTGTCGCTGAAAACTTCAGTTTATTCCTTGAGCAGCTTTTAGGCAATCTTTGTCTTTCCTATAAAATAAAATAAGGCGATGAGTTCACAAGAACATTGTGTAGTTAGCGTGGATCGGAAATAAGTCGAGTAACGGCAGAGCTTTCGTTCGATAAACAATTCCGAGCGATTCGATTACGTGCCGTTCTACGCAACCGCAGAGCGAGCACGCAACAGGACTGTTTGTTACAGTTTTTTTAAAGGAAGTGATTGTTTCATTTTCAGAACACAACCGGTGTACACTTAGGACAGATGTTAACAATAACTATTGAGCATAATATATGGAATTACCATTTGGGTACAAACTGCAAGTAAATAAGTAGTAGTTGTGAATTAAAAGCATTGTACTCGTGGTCAGCACAGCATCGACCAGTACACAGCACACAAAGAAACTTTCAGTCGAACAATGGCTGCGTGTGCTGTCGATAATTTTAGATGGCGCCGCAGATTCCGCGGAATTTGTTGTTATAAACCAGCGGCTACTATTGCCTAAGAGTTTATTAAACTTTGCACTCTTAGCTTCATGTAAATTTTCATGAAAGTCTATGAATCCTACAGAGAGGACTGACCTCTAAGAGACGACTACCCCCACATGTCACTAAACTCTTGAAGACATAAAGTTGTGCAATCAGGTGCGAGGCATGAACCTTATCGTCAATCAAGACGGACTTGCAGCGACACTCCATCAGGCAGGCATTAGCCTACTAGTCGGGCGGCCACACCACTCGGCCGCTCGTCAGCGCGCGAGCGAGGGGCTGCAGCCCATTACTACGCTCATGGCGCTACAGCCACACTCCCGTGATTGGCGATGCACACATGCACACTCTATTGCAATCAGACTGAAAGCTTTAGAAGTTAAACCATAAACAAATCTAATACGAGTGGGTTTTCCCACCCATTCCATGAACTAAAGTGAGGTACGAACTTATGGAGTTTATTGGCGAAGAAGTGGAAACACGACCCCCTGGAGAATACAATCAAAACAACAAAAAATAAAAATATCAAGAAAATATCTGATTACAATTAAACACAAAAGTGTATTATAGTAGAAACTTAAATAAAAGAATCGATACACGTAGAAGCATATTTGCACACAGTGCGCGGAAAGTGTCCTCTAAAGCACTGCTCTTGGAAACCAGGCAAATAGATTAGGCACCGCAGGCCTAATCGCATTTTGATAGCGACTCCGAAGTAATAAAAGGGGCACAGAGGCTCCGCGCTTTCCCCCGTGGAGGAATTACTTGAAAGCTGCGGTAATTGAGTTAGCCACGGAAACTCTTCTACCTCACTATTAAACTAGCGGTGCGAGTCTAATTGAACACAAAGATCGCGAGAACTTCCATGACGCTTCCATCCACGGAACGGAGGTTCAGAAGCTTCTCAATATCACAGTGAGTATTGGACCAGCCAAGCGGAAGAGAGATCAAAATCATGATGGAATGATCGCCAATTACCAGAATACAAGAACATTATCTAAATGTGTAATAGCATTTCGAAAGTAATTTAAATGAGTGAAAGTCCCGCAAAAAATGTATCTATCTTCATAATAGAAGCAAGAGAGCTCCAACGAGCTAATCAACACGATGATACTATCAATAACTGGCGCCTAATTCTGGCGCGGTAATTACTTAGTGCTTTCTAAAGCATACAAAAGCCCCGCTGCATTCCCATTTATCAAGACGACTCTATGTCGCCAGTCTGGCTAAAACAAATCCATTAATAGCGAGCTCTCCGCTTCATACTCCAACCAAGGAATGCTATTCAAGGTACATGCTAAATTATCGAGAAACAGTTTGAAAGACTCTGTAGAGCCTTTAGAAGCACAGTCCTGGCTGTACGGCGACCGAAATAGAAAGCAAATGCTTCCACGAGATGCAATCTGTTGCGACCCTGCCTACTGCCTACTCCTAGCCTTTCACAGCCGGGTGATTGAGACGGATGGCCCCGTGTCTACTCGCTATTCAATCATTTGTCTTTGTCCATTAAAACGTCCAACTGATGCATAAAGATTTCGGCGTTACATAAAATTAAAGGCCATAAAAATATGCCGATTGAAAGATAATCTAATGAGTATGCAAATACATCACCATCATCATGAGATAAAATTGTTTTAAATAAGAAGGAAGACAATCTGTAACGAACACTACACAAAACTATCGGATGTTGAATTAATGTTACACAACGAAGCAAACAAAATAAAGTATATTGTAATAACAAGTGTGATCAAATAAAATAGCTAATGTCCCTAATCAAGATGATTGAAACACGCAACACACATTACCGCAACACAATCTCGGAGCTGCTTCAGCGGACGCGCGGGGGGGGTGACTGAGGCCGAGACTCTCGAGACCAAGGTGCGGGTTCCGATACCACTCGACTAGTTGTTGACACTATTGGGTCTATCGCTCTAGGAGACGATGCTGGACGTGATAAACAACTGAAGTGAGCTCACTCATACTCCAGACTACAGAGCCGGCAGGTAAATCTGTTTTCGTTAAAAATGAAATTGACTTAAGCGATCGCTAAGCCTCTGTTTTCAACTAGTCTCAGGGTGACCTGTCAAGGTACTTGGATTTATCCAGTGCAGAGTCTTCGAGATGCGGATGTAGATTACCAGCTTTCATCTCATCAAGTGCCGGTTTGAGGCAATCACTCACAGATGTAACTCAAAATAGTAATCATCATTATTGCATTACAAAAACTTTCGCGTGGGTGTTCCCGATAGGAAGCGGTCGTGTGATCAATGCCCGTGCCGTCGCGTCGGCGTCGGTTCCCGCGCCTCCGACATAACCTGCATTGCATTTGTTAAGATGTAACTCTATGTTTGACTATGCTCGCTACATCTAGTGGTCGTGCTACAACACTGAAACGTCTGACACTGAAGTCCACTGCTGGGCATGGGCCTCCTGATATACTTCTAAGGCGAAACATTTCACGCTACTTCCATCCACCGGGCTTTACAATTTTATCCACCGTCGTGTGGAGAAGACGCTTAGCAATCAAGTTTGGTGAAACGACAGGTACGAGAGTGAGGGTGAAACGAGACGACATAAGAAAATAGGCCGATTAGGTTCGGGACACGATCAGCACTCTGACGAGATGCCGGCGCGCGGCGTCGGCCGGGGACTGACTCGCCAAACAAGACCCTGACCTTGACACTTTCGATGGCCGTGAAGACGACGTACCTATAAATAAAGGTGATTCAGAGCAGCTGCAAGCGGTAAGCTCGAATGCATCAAGTGATTTGTTTCCCCTTCAATCGCACAACCGGTTGGTCGTTTTGAATCGTCGCAAGTGGAGTCACAGTGAGGAACAACGGAATGACGTGTTCTCCTCGACCTCACAGTGATTAAGGAATCAGCATTTTTTGTGACATCTCTATTTTTTTACCCGACTGCGAAGGAGGGTAATGGGTGGTCGGGGTGTATGTATGTTCATTTGTGCATTCCAAACGATGGGACGGATTTTGACAAATGAGATGTCTTTGGATTCGTCTGGGGTACAGCCTATGATTAATCCAATATGGCGACATTAAGGAGCCATTTTCAATTAACTAAGATGATACAAAAGTTAAATAAATAAATAAAAAATAAATACTTGTTATAATTTGTAAATCCGCGTTCTGGCAAACATTTTTGCCTTTATTGTCCTTTGATAAACATTTACATTGAATTTTAATCAACCATCATTATAACTTGTTTCTGATTTTAAATTATCAAAGGATCTCTCAAAAGTTCCTACTACCTTTCGGTTGTCCTTACAAGTTGTCCGTCGTCACGTCAAGAACTACCGTCGCATACTCGTAGCGTACGTCGTGGACAAGGCGTCCGTCGTTTCAATCTCAAATGTCTTACCTGAAACAAATAAAAACAAATCAGCATTCGCATCACAATCTATACAATTACATGGAACATCTCCAAGATCTATATAATAGAAGGAAAATGTTAGACAAATGACATGAGCCTCGGAAAACATTCTCCGTGTACGTGCGGGGCGGGGGACTGCACACTCTGCACAGACAACATGCGAGTTTGTATACAAATACGGAGTAGCTGTAATAGAATATTCTGTGAGAATAATATTCTCCTCATATTAGGGTCGCAACAACGTCGAACATTTGTTCAGTGCGCCTGCACCGAGCGACGCCGCGCCCCGCCCCCCCGCGCCCCCGCGCCCCCGCGCCCCCGCGCCCCCGCGCCGGGGCTTCGGGACAAGCTATTCACTTGAGATTGTTTGCAACAAAACGCAGCGGTAAAGGAATTCAATGTGTAGAACCGACCATTTCAATAATGTTGGTTTACTACCTGTTACCTACATTAGGTTATACCTACAATACTGCTTTCTTTCTTTCTTTCTTATCGTATTGTATGTAATAGTTACTTCATTATCTTCATAAATGCAATCTCTTTGGTAGAATACCTAACTAAAACCTGCTCGGTCTTGTTTCAATTTCAAACTGCGAGAAAAACAAAAGAATGTCATTAGTTCTCGAAAAAAGCCTGAAAATGAAATGATGCTAATTTTATAATTTTCTGTATTTTGATGTATTTTTCTGAATAAAAGCACATGTGAGTATATTCATGGTTTTAATTAATTAAATTAGGCTAGGTAGTCTACACTACTATATACTGTATTATAAGTATGTATTTGCAAAAAAAGGATACTATAAGTATTCTATCAGCCATCTGGTGCCTATAATAGTATAAGCTTTGCTTAGTTTGGGGCAAGATGGCGCAGTCTGAAATGTCCACAATAAAAAAAAAATGTTTCTAAAACCACTGAGAATAAACTTTCTAAATCTCAACTTTCAAAGAACATAAAAATATCTAAAAGAAAGGTTTATAGCAGGATGTGTTGACGGTGCGCGTGCGCAGGGAAGTGATTATCACATGATTAGCGAACTCAAGTTCAGGGCGGCAAGGCCAAGGCGCCGCACAGATTACACAACAGTTACTAACCAACTATACACACAACCACGCACGATACAGAGCTAACACAAACACTACGACTACATGGACGAATTATGCAAATTACTAAAATATATAACGCAGCCGATTGTAATTGTTGAATGGCTAATTGGATGGCGGTAGATCAATACTTATTATGAATTGAAAATGCAAACAATGCGTATGCACACAAGTCGATGGTTATCTAATAACTTGCGTGTTTAATGCGGAATTGAATTAGTAAACAGTCGTTAATCATGTTTCGCAAGAGAAGGGCATTACGGCAACAACCGCGCCCGCCGGCGCCCGCCGAATACCTACCATTGGGTAAGAGGTAAAGTTAATTCGCGCTGGGCCTCACCTGCTCCACTAACTTCAACTATAACTTCGACCAGTTCAACTAATTGCAACAAAAAAATCCAGTTATTTCAACTTTGATACTTTTTTGTAAAAGTTGAACTTTCTGGATAACATTGTTCCTATTAGTTCAACTGTCCCTCAACATTAAGCAATGCTGCTTTTATTTGTGAAACGTAAGACTGACGATAAGCTATTATAAAACCGGACCAATTCAATTCAATCGAACTGATCAGAACGCATCGCACAATGAACTAATGGGACTCCATTGGAGGGATCCACACACAACAGGGGACGCTCAAGTGCTCGGAGACCACAATAGCAGCGCGACAAAGGACGCAGCAGACCGGCTCTATCTCAGGATGTCATCAACTCTGATGTATCCAGCGGCTACTCGACGACGCTTCAGAGCGGCTTCAGAGCTTCAGACCACCTCGTGGACCGAAGACATTGTGAAGGTCGCGAATCGTCCGCCTGCTTGAATATTAGGCAAGCTTATGTCCAGCAGTGGGCTCTAAAGCTCCACGTGATTATCAAATCTGATCGAACCAAAACGCACGTTGATTTAAAAGGCTTGTGTTTATTAGGCATAGGCCGCATTACCATTACAAGTTACTTTAAATAACTTGAAAATAATAAAGCGATAGGTAACCAAAATACAAGTCAAACAAAGGTTGCACAGCACAGCCCCACTCTATCTGTTAATCGTCGATCTAAATAGCTCTACGTAGACGAACAGAGGAAAACATAGCTCGGAGCAGTATTACATCAACATAACTATTTTAGCGGAATTAGACCGTGACATTGTTATATTATTATAGAGCAAAGTTTTATTATAGAGCTAGCTGTAGAATACAGGCTCAAAAAAGAAGTTCATATGTCTCCCAGCAAATCTTCATAGCACGATCTAATATTACCTTCTAATACTACCAAGTTTCATACAGATTGGATTAATGGTTCGAAAGTTATGCTCTAACAAACATATCCACAAACACACATACATATAAACACACATACATCCAAACACACATACATACAAACATACAACGCCATATCACCCAAGTTACCAATGAGATCTTCGCTCGCTTCGCTCGTTCGATCTACAAAGCCACAAAACGATTACTGAATGGAAACTGCCGATACGGGATTTGTAAAACCGCAGAAGTACGTACCTACTCCTACCTACTATATTACTACTACTGCTATGTACTACTTATTGTAGGTATTGCACTAAATTAGTCATCGAAAAGTCGCCGGCGGCGCGCGGCGGCGCGGCGCGCAGCTTTGTTGACAAACAGCCCTGAACTAACAATACTGCTCAGATCCGCTATTTATAAACATACAGATTCAACGCGCATTCGACAACATAATGGCCTTTCGTCAAAACACAAACGTTATCCATCAAAACGCGGTTAATACAAAACAGCAGAGTTTGCGGACGTCGCGTCGGCGTGCTCGAGCCCGGCTGAACCTTAGGCGGTCACAATTGGGATGGGCGACCGCAAGTGACATTACGAGCTGAGCGCTTCCGTGCTTTGGAGGGCACGTTAAACAGTCGGTCCCGGCGTTTAAGTCGTTAAGCCCTGACGGAGGCCTTTAGGCGGCCTAAAAACTCCGTCACTAGAGTTGGCCACCAGCTCCTACGAACATGCATACATAGTAGTCGAACCCGGCGGCGGCGGACGCGGCGGACGCGGCGGACGCGGCGGACAACCGCGAACCAATCGCGCACAACTACAGGCATCGCTACAGCACTGCAGGACCCTTCTTCGACTAACGATCGGGCCGGGCAGGGACTGAACGCACGCGCTTACTAATATACTAATGTAAACAAGAGGAGAGCTTTTAAAATAACTGAACCGAAATAGATTTGAACTGTTAAGAAACTTGCACAGTTGGTTCAATGACATCTAAAGCTCACTCTAACGCATGAATAGGTTTCAAAATTATTAAAGACTAGCTTGCGCCCGCGACTTCGCTCGCGTGGTGTCCGGACAAAAAGTAGCACATTATGTTATTCCAGCACACATACTACGTATATTCCAAGTTTCATTCAAATCCGTTCAGCCAGTACGGCGTGATTGAGCCACAAACATACATCCACACATCCTCACAAACTTCCGCATTTATAATATTAGTAGGACTATGTGGATATAGTGGTCGTCGACATCACTCACGCTCACTACATCATTGTATGAGTAGGTGACTGACCTAATTCAGAACAAGAAAAACGTGACATATCATTACATCGGATCAGATAGCGTTCATTGATTAGCGCGTTCCGCTCCGGTCCGCTCCGCGCCGTGTCGGCGAGCACGCCATTCACTCTGCCAACTGTAGGTGAACCGCATCGATAGCAGATGACCACAGCTTAAAGAAAGGCAGTGGTGCAAGCTTGCGGGTCATTCAGCTTGAGGACAAGCTATTATGCCAGTTTCAGCTTCCTGTTACTCAACCGCGAAATGAATTATTGATATAATATCACAATTCTTTTTTGTTATTCACTTCCTGGCAGTTTAAAAATAAATAAAAGCTATTATAAACTGTAGAGCAAAAAATCGATTCGAATAGCTTGAGTTATTGGGAATGATTTCATTGATACACCTAACTTTTGCATAACAATTTCGATTGAAAATCGATCATCGTAACGATTCAGACCACGTCGCCATTTCTAGCGGTTGAATAAATCAGTGGCGTGAAATAACCGCGCGGGCCGGGGGGGGGGGGGGGCGTCGCACGGATACAAACAATGTCACGCTCGCACAGCACACCTCGTCTCCCGTCGCACCGACAACGCGTCCAATAATAACAGAAGTGATAATGCCGATCCGCGCCATCTGTGTCGGGGAACAACATGATAAGCACTGATGTCACCGGTGCAGTACCACTCTCCATAGTTCACTTGCCAATCACGATATGAACGTTTTAGAAATGACTTCATTCGCTTTCAAACAAGGAAAATCATTATA
The DNA here is from genome assembly GCA_949320045.1 of Scotopteryx bipunctaria. Classification (NCBI taxonomy): domain Eukaryota; kingdom Metazoa; phylum Arthropoda; class Insecta; order Lepidoptera; family Geometridae; genus Scotopteryx; species Scotopteryx bipunctaria. Next base: position 88,900 of record OX439462.1, read on the forward strand.
CCAATTGCCAGATAATGAATAAATGACAAACAACAGCATGTTCAAATTACTTACTAATAATAAAGTTGCATCTTGGAAGAAAGATCATAATAGAGTATTGAAGTAGAGGATAATGTATGCTGATAAGATAGCTTGCGAAAACAGTCAATAAATGGAGGAAAAGTGATATTTTTTTATTCCGCCATTATTATCACAAGTAACACCTAATCCAATCATGTAGTTAGTCGCTATCTAGTCGCGATGACATCAGACAACATTAATTAGACTGCGCGTAATCTAACAGCAAAGCCGCGCACCACGCGCTATCAGCACCCGACCAAGGCTTGCTAGTCATCAGACGACTCCGCATTATGAAAATCTAGTTGGAGCCGACGACTTCGCCCGCAGTTAGGTTACAATATAGTTACAGACTTGGAAAACAAAAAGATACTCCGAGGCATTGCCGCGTGTACACTTGTTCCATCACATTCGATTCATCCGAATCCATCTGAGACCGCGGCGGAGCGTGCCGGTTACGAAATAGGTTCACGCCACAAAACCGCCGTAAAAATGCGCCATTAGGTACATCCTCGCGAGTGCTGCGAACTAAGGAGCTTGCACTCCGCGCGCTGTGCGCCGCGCTCTGTGCGCTGTGCGCCGTGCGCTGTGCGCCGTGCGGCTCTACCTCGCTACTGTGTTGGAAATCCACGCGATTATACGATCGTTAGTTTTTAACGACATCATCAAGTTCGTCGATACTTTGTTCCGATTTGCTATGGCATAAGTCAGGGCACGGTCCGTTCGCCCACATGTTACATTGTTATGAATTAGCTCGGGTCTCGGAGTCTGCCAGTCCTTATTACTATTCAATGTCTCATATTTGGTAGTCGTTAGGTGTTAGTTCGTTTCACCCGCGCATTCCCCATATTTCCAAATTCCTAGTAGGTACATCCCGAAGTAGTTGGTGAAGCACATGGTGAAGAATGCAGGGCACTGCCGAACCCACCGCACCGGCGCGGCGTCACGCGGCGCGCGGTGACATCACCGCTAATAATGCCAAGGGCAGGCGCGTCACCGCGGCCGCTACGCGCTCGTCTATGCATTCGGATAACCCACGACTATTTTGGATACAAACCGAGAATTTTTCAAAAAAGCTTCTCGCGGCCGCAGGTTGAGTCAGAATTGCGTATTCTTAACATGTCGAATAACTGTTCCATTATCCTGTTTGTGTATTTTAGCAAATCGATAAGACGATATAATTTGACGAATGCTCTCGAACTCCCGATAGCGTTTTATTCTGATCCAACAATGCAGACGGAGTCATGTATTCCGTGACTTTGGCCCTTATCAGAGCTCAAATTAACAAGTTTCAGACAGTTTTCATAAATAATTGAGCGCGCGCTGAGCCACTGAAGTCACCTTCGAGCCTCATTTCTATTCATGACGCAGGTACTCCTCATTCCACTTCGTATAAATCACTCCTCGTAATGGTATTATTTATGGATTTGGATACAATGAGCCCGCATATAAAACATACAGGCCACACTAGTTTAGGGCCACACTTTACTTATGAACATTTAAACACTGTTTCAGATTCGCTCTGCCACTAGCTGACAGAAAAGGCTTTAAATATTGTGTAGAAAGACTCACAAGAGAACCCCTTGGTGTAGGATGGTCACACGAGGCATTCAGAAGGGCCGAGCGCGAGCGGTCCGCCGGGAGGGCTGCGGCCGCGGCTCACGACACCCACTAGCTGTTGCATAAGACCCGAGAACGAAAGTGCACACAGGCGTAATACTCGGAACGCTTACTTACACTACTTCATAAGGAACCCCTACAAGCTAAATAAAACAACTTTTGGTACCATAATTTACAAGCGAAAACTGTGGGCATGTTTATACGAGCGAAGCCAATTCACAGAAAACTGAGGTTAAAAACCCCATTACTGAAAGTTATGAACCAAATAGTAGAAAGGTTAACATAACAGAGTTTTTAAAACTAAATGTAAAGGGCTTTGTTGAACTCGACGGATAAATATATAACGTTAATGACTGATAGCGGCGACCGGCTCGCCCACATGTTTGAACACAGTTGCAAGTGATGGGAAATCTTCAGCATTTTGAAGTGAAACATCCAAGCATTATCAAATTCTACACATAGCGTAAACAGATTGCAAAATAAATCAACGATTAGTAGCAACAGCAGCACCCGGCACATCACGCGGCACGCGCCGCGCCGCGCCGCACCGCACCGCACCGCGCCGCACCGCGCCGCACGACACGACGACCTCCGCCATCGAGTAGAGACAGACATCAATTACTATTGAACACCTGTTCAACACTTTTAGTTAAGTTTGATTCCTTAGGTTAATTAATTCGATGATAGATAAATGTGCAAGTACCTATAAGGTATCTAGATAACTGTTCAGACTGTTTAGATCCAAACAAGTAAAAAAAAATATTTTTTTTTAACTCACGACGATAAAAAAATAGTTATTAAATAACTAAATCGAAATCGGTTCAGTAGTGTTTTGAGGAAAATGGTAACAAACACAAATAAATAAACATACAACTTCTTAGGCCAAACGCATAATATATCTTCTCCGTTCAGTGGTGGGTAAAAGAGGCTGTAATTAACCGTGTCGGGTTTAATGACTAAAATGTTCCTAGATTGTATTTTAATGTTTAAACAACTTTATAAACATAAATGTAGAGCACGCAAATGTACGAGCGCCAGTTAGTCCATTGCGGTTTGAGGGCTAACTCTGTTTTGTTCTTTTTTTCTTTCTACCTATTTTTACAAATGAATTTACGAGGCTGTTCCAATGGCAGGAGTAAAGAGATTGCAGTTCCATTGACGTAGGACGGCGTTACATAAATCATAGCAACAGTTACATGTAACTCCGACACTAGTTAATATCAGAACATTAAAGTAAAATATGAGGTACATCGGATCCGATGCGATGTTCAGCATCGGCGCCAGACAGACAGACATTGCGAAACAAAGCGGGCCCCGACGATGCGAGTGAGTCACTCGCCTCAGTGGAGCTCGTCTATTAGAACAAAAGCAAAAGTCGCTGATGGCAATAACAGGCGAGGGAGTCACGTCGCGGGCGCGGGGTCGACGACCCGCCACGCTGCTGTTTATACTGCGACGGCGAGGGCTGAGCAGTGAGCACCCGCCAGTTCCTATACGAACAGGTTATCTCGTTGCCAAAATGCATTTTCAGTCTTCGTACAATATATCTTTTTGTGAATAAACCCAGCTAACGGAACTTATTGTTTATCCAGTAAGAAAGTTCCGATAGTTATAGCAGCCCCAGTGGCGGCTTAGCAGGGGGCGTTGCAGACGAGCGACTGCACGCGATGCCGCCGCAACCGCACATGTACCTGTATAATTGGATCTGACGTCGGTAGTAGTATTCCGTGGATTACAACCAAGAGATCTGAGAAGAGATACCGAACTAACAAAGCTTCAGGAGTCGAAGACGCTTCACTTTTAAAGTAGCTGAAATAAAAGTATCCAAGAGATGTAGCGAGAATAACAATTGAGATATCATCCATAACCGAAATGGAAGCTATGGACTCAAATTCAATAATATTATCCGACATCGACAAACAAATAATGAGGCGTTCGCCATAATATACCGGAACATGTAAATGGTTCGGAAGCTCGACGCAGGACACGGGTACTCGTAGGCACCGCGCATAAAGTGAAATCCAAAAACGGCAGCAGTTTCATAACTTAACAGGAATAGAGAGGGCGGATGTACACTATGTACAGCTACAGAGTGCGTTTCCGCATGTGAACGCGCGTGAGCTGCTACTCGCAGTACCAGCACATGCTCACTTCCGTCATTAACTTCGGCAACATAACTGGATTTGACGTATTTTTCTATTTGCCTTCACAGAATGATATGACAAAGTTTATCTTTATCCATACCTTTCACAGCGACCCGAACTAGGTCCAATTATATATTCTAACAGCTCTCATTATCTTGATGACGATAAAATACCATCACGAAGTCCAAACGAAACAAATTGAAGCTAATCAGAATATAGGAAGTGCCGTAATGGACGATTTGTATTTGAAGGCCGGAGCTATTACGTAACTGGGAAAATAATGAGGAAGGCTGGCGAATCAAAATAGCAATAATTTGATGACTAACTCGCGAGGAATCTAGTCGGTGGAAGAAGTTAATCGCTGAACTTACATTCCTCTTATGTTCATAAAAAAACTATAGTGACAGTAAGTAGGTGATGTTACCATACGGAGAGAAACGAAATCATTGTAGCAAAGCCTGCAACTGTAGGCAATAAAGACAAGCCATTAAAGCAATGGCGCAATCGAGCCATCAAGTACAAGTTGAACGATCCAACAATCCACAAACGAGCTATCCAAACATTCTACCAGCCAATTGCGTATTCATTGCATAACAAGTACAAGAACACATCGATCGAGACAATAACAGTGTTCGTGAATCACGCGGAGGACTTGACCCTCTATAACGTTGATCTCACATTTCAAAAGTCCCGTTTACACTACACACACCAACTACAACTGTTTCAGATTATACGTTATTACACGTCGAGTAGCAGCTTAGCTTTATGAAAGTTTACCGCACGGGATCATTCAAATGACTACTAGCTTGCAGTTGTTTTATTTATCGTCGTCGGCGTCGACGTCGGGACGTCGGCTTCGGTGTTAGAGGATTCGTCGGCAAAGGCATTTCCAAACAGATTTGCATTCATCAGCCAATATCAGCAGGCATTAGGATTACGAAACAGAGTATCCGCTAGTTCAACGGGCGTCATTTCATCAGCAGCAGTGAGAAGGAACCCTCGTTATAAGTCCACAATGACCCCATTTATCGGCCGATAGCGGCAGAATGTGACTCGATGTAATCTGTGGTGGCATTAAGGTAATTAACTGTACTCTCTCCTACACGTACTTATCTGATGGTCTGTTAGTTATTGCAATGAGTCCGCCAAACGGTTTATGTGTAATGTTTTACTCCATTTTCTTTACTCTAAGTGCAATTTTCAAGCGTTTAATTTTACTTTGTTTGTTTTTATCATACATACATACATACATACATATTATCTTCCCTTACGGGATGGACAGAGTCACAAGTGATCATAAGAAAACTTGCAGCCACTTCTGATCCAAGACTCCCAAGATAGATAATGGTGATCTATCATGCTGTTGGAAAAAAGGTGGAAAAAAGAAAATTAGTAAATGTTCCAGATCAAAATATCAACTTAAAAGTATCTGTAGGCGAATTATTAATTGACGCAATGAGAGTCAAGTGGAAGAACCTACATATGGGACCGTACAACCTTCACACAAAAGTTACACAGCTTTTAACACGCTCGGCATCTAACTAAACAGTATACTCGTCACAGCCATTACTAACGGTCCCAGCCAACAAAATATCAATTAGAGGCACCAGGAAGCACTGCCCATTACACACGGGAGCAGTAGAGTAGGGGATAATTAAACCCTAATTCTAGTACATACTAATTATAATAAAATTCTTTGCGTCCACGCCCTCGGCGATGTGAACGGTAGTGGGCATCGGAGCGAGGAGGGCAGCTATCAGGGGAACAAAGGAACTGGTGTTCGAGTGAGTGCTAACCGCTAACGAAGGTGAAACAAATCAGATATAGAGCATTTCGAAAGGGAATTCACATAAACTCGCGAGAGTATTTCGCACTTCACAATTAGCATTATCTCAAATAGAACAGACGTAATGCGATAACTCAACGTGCATAGTTCTTTCCGAGAGAAGGGCCCGACATAACCTTTTAGATTTATTGGAAACTGTAGAACCATTTCTTTTCCCTCGTCGTTTTTTGGACTTGTCTAAACCATCTTGTGTCTACTAATAGCGGTTCACTTAAACTTAAAAACTCGTTTACAAGTGTATTGTATTGACGTGAATATCTCGACTAATGCATTTCCGTGTGCAAACAGCGGCACGGTAGCCGCCTGCAGCCGGCCGCGCCGCGGTTCCCACGCGCCCCGTCTCACGGATCTATTGTGCCGCACACCAACAACCTTAACCCACGATTTATAGGATGTACAACAGTACTTCCCGTAGACCAAGCGGAAGATTTTGCACCATATATTATGATCTCTGATCTGTAGACAGAACCTGATACCGTTACATATCGCTCTGCCCCACTAATAAACATAAATCAGGAGAAACGTGTAGGAGTCAAAAACTAGGGCTACGCCACACCCGCCCGGCACAGCAGCAAGGCACGGGGCGCAGCGCACTCTCGGGACGGTTGAGTCCGGGCGGGCGCGGGGCGCGGGGCGCGGGGCGCGGGGCGCGGCGGCGCGCGGCGCGTGCGCCAGTGACAGCGGTTACACAACTCGCTCAATGGAGCCGGATGACGCATGCTCTGGAGTGACCGGCAATACATCGGTACATGCCATAAAAGTGATGTATGGACGTAGTAAAAATGCTTGTGATGCAATTTCTTAAGGTTTTTTTCTAGTTCATGACGAGGAACTAATAGGGAGTGCCCTGGCAGTTTCCTGTTGCCAACCGTTTTGAATGAAAGGTAACAAGCTCTCCTCAACTTTTTTGTTGACTCTGAATGCATGCATGTGACGTGAAGTTTGAGATAGAGACTTGGTTATCTGTGTTATTATGACTCAACATGCTAATATTAAAGTTAGTGACAGCATTGTGTCGTTAATTATTGGTCAAGGCGGGTGTGATCACGAATTAGAACAAGCAACCTAAGTACATGGAAGCCGCGGGAACACTCAACGCTCTCGCAAGGTTTTTTTTAAGCTTGGATTAGTCAGCGGCCTTTTTCATTTTAAGAATATACATCCACATGCAATGAAAGTCTTGAAATATTGCTACTTTACACAAGGTAAGTAAGTATAATGCTGGTAATTTAATAAAATGTATCACACATTAAATGTCCAATAAAAAGTCGGTAAACATGAGATGCCATGAAAAATCAGAGACACAAATTGAATCGGTGCGGTGCACAAAGTGAATATAAGATTTGTTTATACACATTAAATCCACACAAATGACCGACATTCTCCTAAATAAATGTTGTCGGGGAACCTCAAGTGAAAATCCCAAGTCATCAACATAGGTATCCCTCAAATGCAGGTCTTAGGAGAATATCGGAGGATCTAAGCTCGTTCCCGGGCGCGGCCGGAAGGAACGCTTCGTTGGCGAGAGCCGTCACGCTCCTAATTGGCTATTTGTATGGTTTAATCGTCACAAGATCAAACCTAATTTGAATCTGATGAGATGCGCGCCGGAGCAAATGTACCAGCGCTTACTCTTTGTAGTTTTAGATTGGCTGTGTATAAATTCGGTATCCTTTTAACTTAAAGGGTTAACGTATATCGGATTCCTGAGGAATATAATTATTACAAACATGAACAGAGGTCGATCTAAGTCCCACGGAGCAGGTCAACGGAGTCAATTGGAGGAAAGTTGCGCAATGCTATGCTACAGAGTGCAGAGTATCCAGTACGTGGAGTGCGGGCCGCGGGGGCGGGGGCGGGGGCGGGGGCGGGGGCGGGCGCCGGCAGGGAATTGCTCCGTTTTGTTATTACAACAGAATGTGGACAAATCCGATCACGTTCTATGAAATGATGTCCTCACTCACAATATTATGTCGTAAAGTATCTCGCTCGATTGCCGAATAAGATGATGTTGCTCAATTTAAGTAATAAACATAGAAATATTAATAATTTATTTATTAATATTTCTATGTTTTATTTGTGGATATTTCACACAGCACTATCTAGCCCCAAACTAAGCAAAGCTTGTAGAATACTTATATACCTTTTTTACTTATAATTTGCAGAAAATACAAACATTTCTCCCAAAGCAGGAATCAAACCCACGCCTCTTGCATCTCAGCCGAACATCCACGCCACCGAGGTTAATAAAGTATAATACATTAAGAAACAAAAAACAACATTAAGTATTCTAACAATATCTTAATCTTATCGCAACCTAACCTACCCTGATAACTGATAATGACCATGCAGCTGATAGCCACGAGTACCACCTCGATGACAAACAAAGCCAACGCTAATGACAAACTAATGGAATCAACTCATCAGTTTGACGAACTGATAGAATAAAATTCTTCCAGCTGACAAATTAATAGATCGGTAAAAAATCCTCTTGTAAATATGCATTAGAGATTGAGCAACGGCAGATGCGCCGGTGACTGACGCGCGACAGATAACATTCCAGGCAGCTTCCTAAAATAACCAACCAAAATATACCATCGCAGTATTTTATTCAGAATCGTTCTCGTTCGTGGTAGCATGTGACTAACAAGTCATTTATTTGCCAGCACGTAACCTTCAATATATGGGAACTAAGTTTTCCATTGTTGAAATAGATCGTCGATAAGAAACGAGAAGTAATTATGATAAATTCATTGTATAACATTCAGATTACGAGAACTGGGCGAAAAATAATAAACATAATAACGCTCGTTCGTGGGCATGGCTGATGTTTCTCACAGTAAAATGTTAATTGTTAATAAGGAACGGCGACGCGGGTAGACGAGCCCGCACGAGACGTGACGTCACGAGCGCGATGCACACGCGAGCAGCTACTGAACCGAACACTACCGCAAGCTGCCTCTACGACCGCAGCATTTGATGCACAGCATCAGTTCACATAATCTCCAGGACTAGGGTTGCCACCTGCCACTTCTCTACCAGCATGGAAAATACGAGTTCTCGATTTTTTTTTACGGGAGACAAATAAAAAAACAGCCCCAAGCACTGACATTCTTTCAAATCTCCAAGCTCTCGAGATAGTCTGATGATGTCTAAGTGGGTAGTCAGAGGCACGTCCAAACATAATATAATGTAGTAACTATGCAGTGCTAACTCGCTGTATACGTGACAGGTTGCAAGCCTCTCGCCGCAAATTCGAAGCCCGCCCGTAATTGTTATAAATTACGGGAGTTTTGTTCACCTCCTATTCTAATTTGCTAATTACAAGTTCTTAGGTAGATAGAGAGAGCCTGAAAAATGGGGTAACTCGTAAAATACGGGGCATCTGAGAACCCTATCCAGAATCCAAGATTCTTATAATCCCTAATTGAGACATCGGTTTAAAGATTTGCCGTAACCTAACAAAGAATTATTTAATAAGTGCACTGCGAGTAAAATATAAAATGTTGTCCAAGATAATACGTACCGGACATACACCGGATTGGAATATTTTGTAGAAAGATTGGCCAATTAGGAAGCCTCGCAATGGAGACAATTGGCGACCTTGAGGTGTCGCGTAGCGGAGGTCGCCGCGCGCCGCCGAGGGGACGCGCATCCTTTTGCAACAAACTGTTCGAGACCGAGGCCGGGAACTGTGCCTATCTATAGTTGGGGACCTTCATTATTTGATTTGTATAATTTTTAGTATTCATACACCCGTAAAGGTAGGTTTCGGCAGGGCTATATAATCTTTAAGACCATAGCCGTATGTAACATGAATAAATTATTATAATTATGATTACATTGTATTGCCCGCCGTGAGTCTACAGGAATTCAAAGATTAGATATTATGTATGTCCGTATGAGGTAATGGCCAACTCTATAGTGACGGAGTTTTTAGGCCGCCTTAAGATACTGTCTAAAGTTACGATAACTATATAAATAGTAGATTTGGGACTTGCCTAAGTGATGTATGAAACATTTATTAAATCATCTAGCAGGAGTCGCAAATCGCAATTAACAATCCCGATTCCTATTTATCAATGCGGATTTGAATAAAAGTCTTTTTACATTAGTCCCCTGGGAGAGAGGGAGAGCCCTCGTGTGGGACGCCGTGTGTCAACACATGTCGACACTCCGGCGCTATCTCATCTCAGTGGGACAATGCACAAAGCTGGAGCCGCGGCTGGAACAACCGAAAACGCCAAGCGGCGTAAATATATTTAGTTCTCTCGAGCGAATTTTAGCGGCGCTTGGTGTTGAATGAAACACTAGAACGTTGAAACGGTGGTGCTTCAAACAAAACATCCGCACTCCGCACTCCGCACTAAACACACCCTATTTTAAAACGTTTTAGTTTAGATTTTGTGCGAATGCGAGCGAGCATTCCGCGTTCACGAAATATTTAAGATGACAAACGAAACATCTCAGAGATTACGGTCAGTTTTGTTTTGCTCACTGAGTCACTGCCAAGAAATATACGAATATTACGAATTACTCGAAAGGTAAACCTTGCTAAGAAATACAGTTTTGCGAAACATTCGGAGAGTAACTGTTTGCACGGCTTGCAGTCGAGTGGAGTCCGGTCACTGCAACCTTTGAGCAAAATGTTTGCATTGTACAAAACGCCTTTTACATTACGTGTGCAGCCTTCCTCCAGGCAAACAACACTACGGTACCACACGAGAACGCTCAGTAATGTACATGTTCAATCAATAACGTTAAGATATGTCCAACCTTTACTCGGCGTCGAGCGGAGGCGACGTAGCCCTCAGAGTAAATAAATGTAGTTAAGTTAGGTCTACCATACATTGGTTGTATGTACTGTAGACTAGACACCTCTTAATGTATGCAGTCTTTCGACATTACAGCGTGAAACGGAGTGGAGTCGCCGAGGCAGCTGGGCGCGAGGCGCGCGTGCTCGCGCATCCTTCAACTAACTCAGCTGATGTCGCACTCGCAGCTCCAGGACAACAGCTGGCTCACGCATTGGAAATCATTTGGGAACATGTCTGAGTAGTGGCGTGCTGCAAGTAACAGTCTGGTGTGCCCATCTGTAGCAGGGTCTATTGGAGCAAGGAATAGGCAACAGGGTTTTCAAAGGTTCCGAGTAACTAAACAGCCGAATTTAGTGGATTATCGTTTGACTAGTAGACTCTGTCGAAATCCGACCCACACCCACACGTCTGCAACCAGACCGGCACGACATTCAACTGAGAGTTGGATGGGCTGTGTCGATGAAGGGGTTCCTCCGCAGGGCGGGCCGCGGCCGCGCATCCGGGAACCAGTTCAGCGTACTTGCCGAGACGGGCGTCATGCCGCGCAGTCACAGAGACGCGGGCACTTGCAGTCGGACAGACGGACGGACGGACAGCGGTGGTTTAGTAATAGGGTCCAGTTGGCCCCCTTCAGGTACGGAACAATAACAAGGAAATAAATGAATATAAAATAAGAAACATGACAAAGAACAAAAAACACAGCAGCACATCCTACCATTTAAGTGCTGCACACACACGAAAATAAATAAAAATATAACTTAACTAAATGCACGGACCTTGTGAAGCTAACGACCGACACGACACTTAAACAACTCAACAAACGAGTATTAAAATAACATTGAGTCAGAGACAAAGCACACGGACCAACACACGATATTTAAAAACAAACAAGTGGACCACTCGCAAAGTGACACCTCACCGACGTACACAAACATAAGCTTTGATTACTTTGTAAAACTAGGCATCGGAGGCAGGAGTAACCTTGACCTTGCGCACCAATCATTAAGTTGGGTCAACATAGATAAGTAGTTTTATAGTATAACACATCCTCTACAAAGTAATTTCGAAAGGACACAACTATCACAGAAACTAGAGGTCAGATCAATTTGGAGAGTTGTACTTTTAAATCGAGTTTCACTAATGAATATGACTCATAAATTAATTAAACTCAACGATGCGATGGATATACTGATAAAGCACAAGGTTAAATTGAAACATTACATATTTGGTACAGAAATGAACGCCCAATTTGGCGAAATACACAGATATATGCAGTGCCGGTCGCTATCGGTGAGCGAGGCTTACTGTGCGCACAGAGCCAACACTCGAACGTTTGCAACAAGATCCCACCGGCCCGCTGACAGCAACCCCCAGCCCGCACTACGAGCAGACACCAGAATCACGATATCGGTCTCGCAAGCGCCTCCGATTGGCGCCTCAATGTCAACCTTGTCGCAGTCGAACAAGTGCTCGCGCTCTTCAGCTATTAGAGCCCCCATTTTACACTATTAACACAATTAATGATGTGGAAAATCAGAAGTTGCGGTCTTGATAGCGATTTACATTTTAACTAAGCGTCACTATGTGGAAAAATCCAATTTAAGCAAAGACACGCGGAACTGTTTACGAATACGATTTGGTTTTTAAAAAACTTACGTTAATAATTTCGCAGAGCTAGGTGTTACTGATAACTTACCTGTGAATCAAAAAATAAGAGTTAATATTGCATCCTATTAAGGTACACATTGAGAGCACTTGTGATCTAGTGGTAACACCCCCGCCTTCTGATTCTGAGGATGCGGGTTTAAACCCGGTCATTTCACCGATGGATTTTTCATTTCGAAAAATTTATGCGCGCTATACCAGAACTCTCAAACGATGAAGGAAAACATCTAGAGGAATCCTGCGGCTAAGTCAGCGCGTATTAACTATGTCTTTCCTGTGGATAAGACCAACTAAACTGAGAAGATGATATAGGGGCTGGGCAAGCCTACTCCATCTAAAAAAATCGTCATGACGCTGTATAAATCACCTATAATAGATGGTAAAGGCCTTAGTTTACTAAAATAACACATAACACATAATCAATTACATACAACTAAAGTATTTTCCTAGAGTAAATTAAAGGAAGTAAAAGTTTGTCTATTAATGCAAGGAGGGAGATGGCCCTCATAAAATAACTTCAATCGAGACTAATAGGACACACGTGTCCCTTATAAAGGATCCTAAGGGAATCGGTGCCGTAGTATCTATAGAACTCGAGTACCTAAGTATACGTACAGCGACCCCCTTCAAGCTCTCCCCGCACCCGCACCCGGGGCACGTGACCTTCTTACCCCACTCTATAAATAGTTGTGAATGGAGCGTCTGAATATGAACGATACAATTTTACTACCAGTTCATTTTTTATAACTTTTAAAATGTACCAACCAACAGAGCAAGGACAAAGATACGATTCTAGAAGGCTGATTCATAAATGCAACACTGGTAATTTTGATAGAAAAGCAACAGAAATGAATTATGGCGATTATCCACGCAATGTGTCGCGATTGTGAAAATAAATCAAATTACAAGTCTAAAGTGTGTTTTGGTTGTTTTAAATATCGTCCTTCACCAGCTACAATCCGAATGAAAAGCGACGAGAGTCGCCGAGCGAGAATAAACGAAACATGAACCCGACCGAACGGCAGCGATCGATCACGCAAACGTGCAATAAATCTAAACACTACCACAGATGCTCTCGGAACCACGTCTAGCGGCGGTACAGCAAGAGACAATAGGTCTATGGCCAAACCAAACCAGCACGAAGACCCACATTACTCCGTCAATTTATGCAAGCTTCTAAAATATTTATTATATATTTAGGAATGTTTTCTGCAGATAATATCTTCCCAATCAGCTAAATAAAAATGATTGGTGATTCTTCAGTTCAATGGATCTTTGTGCCGTAAAGAGTTTAGTTCGCGGAAGCTCAGGTCAAAGATCATCAACAAGGAATCCCTGTTGTCAAGAAAGCGTGTAGCGCACCCTTCCCCTCCGACATACTCTATAATAACAGGATGATACGCCACATAGCACACCTCAAGCATATGATCGAAGGGAACCCCCTCCCTAGCCATCTATTTGCGTCCTCGCACGAGGCCTAATTACCGCGCATCCGGACACTGACTGCTGTGTATCTGTGGCGGCGCCTGCGAGCCGACCGCGCCCATACACCGAATTGCCTTCCACATTACTCCAGAGAACTTACTCCATCTACGGCCCGCTATAGAACGTTACTGACCTCATGTGCCCAACATGTTAACTTATGAATGGGATCATTTGGGCCTATTTTTTTCCAATCCGAATGTTATGCAGATAAGAGTTAATCTGCAAACTTTAATACTGAAACTCGAATGGCCTAAGCTAGAGCGACACGACATAGGCAGTGAAACTGAATACGATAAGGGCGACCTCGGATATTATTTTAAGGGCAAGGAAGGATTGTCTGACTGTAAGCAATATCGTGCGATCCGTGGCTCTGATGACTTTGGATAAGTGCTCGAGCCGGTGGCACCTCCCATGTCCTCAACAACCGGTCCTACCCGGCGACCGCGACGCCTGCCGAAGGTCAAGAATACATTCATTTGGAAGTACCGATCTCTGATTCAATGTCACATCGATTTGTGAAGCATGTAGGTATATCATTATTCCAAAACGCAGACGCCATAACAATTCGAACACAATGCCTCCATTAAAAGTTAAACATGAGCTTTCTGGAAGCATAAACGTTCTTGCCGGGCCGGGCCGGGCGGGTCCGGCGCACTCGCTCGACCTTCACTCCCTAACATTTCATACATTTTCCTTCTTACACTACATATCTAGGTACTTTGTTACTATCACTTACTATTATTAATACTATTGGGTCATACTGTCCCATTGTGGGCAACCAATGGCAAAAAAAAATTGTTGATAACAAGCCACATACTGGATTAACGCATGCGTCTAACAGTCTATCTATCTATCTATTTAGTCGTGTCACTACGGGTAGTTCTTTCGAACCAGTGTGGTGTAAGAATTTAAACTGCGCCACAAGGGCTCCTGTCGTACACAGCAATAACTCGTCTGACAGTAATCGATATGTCACATGCAGAGTGCGAGTGACAAAAACACGAGATCGCCTCACAACTGTTTAGTCTGTGGAGATGCTGATCTGAAGCGGAGCGCGCCCGCACGGCCTGAGCCGCGCCGGTGCCGGTGGCGATATCGTTGATGACGCCTTCCTAATAATCATCTGGAGATATGAATATTATGAGTACACACACCTACAGCTGGTTGATGATGTTGTATAAGATTGATTAGCTAAGATTTTCAATGCACATCAAAAGTTTACTGGTAATAAAATATATGTACTTTTAAATGATTCGATGTCATTGTAATTCTAAAGAATCGAAGGAAATTACTGAATTATTAGAAAATATTTCAGCAGTAAAATTGTTAGCGAGGCAGTCATTCGAGTAGCCGGTAAAAGAAAAATCCTCCAGCGTCATAAAATATAACGAGACAAGCCATAAAACGATTCTATCGTGAACACATTGCTCGTGCTCCAGCCAGCCCGAGCCAGCGCGGCGCACCTGCTGGAGGGTTCTATAAAACCTTCGATTCCATATGTAAATCTAAATTCACAAAAACTACAACTGTCCCTCTATGGTACATTCTCTGCAGATATAATAGCTGATTAAATAAATAAACCACATTTAAAATGTGTAAGTACAAAAAGTTCCAGTTCCAGTTTTTCTGTGAGGGAATATGCATGTTTTTTTTTACATAAATTGTTTACATTGTTCTACCATACTATTTTACGCAGGCTTTCAGTGACGTCATAGGCTAAGTCGTGATGGTTTACTACATTTTGACGAATACAAATACTATAAATTGTTCTTTCACATTTTTACTTTGGAAAATGCCAAAAAAATCCTTTTTATTATAGATATCTTTCAGTCATCGTCTTAGATAATCTATCATATTCCCTATTGCGGCGTATTTCGACAGAAGACTTGCAAGTTGAATGCGAACCGGAGCCGGCCAGGCTCGTGATTCAACAAGTGATTATCTGTTTCCGCAGAAAAAACCCCAAACAGGCAGCTCAACTCCACACAGAGCACCCAGTGTGGAGACAGTGGCCAACATCGAATGGATTCCGCAGCCGCAGCTCACCTGCACCAAACAGCAGGCTGAGCGCCGCTACATCCGGCGAGACTTGGTATGCGTAACCGCAATAACGCCATTTTCAAGCAATTAACTCAACCGTCAAATTAGTTTTGAATATTCATTAAATCACCATGAATCTGGTTAGTTTATCTTGAGTTAATTAATAATTATGTATTTAAATCGTTAATTAGTAACTATATATTTTAACGAATCGAAATCCTGTTACTTTACCATTATTTTGTTCAGTGGTATTGCGATCCGGCTCGAAAGACCAAAAGGGATCCATAAGATATTGAAATGAGGACAATAATGAAGCCATTTGGTAATCCGGTCAGACGCTCGCTAGTAGGTAATGCGCTATCAATGTGACCGCGCGCGCGCGTGAGAAGCGGAGCGTTCTAATCACAATTAATAGCAACTATGAAAAATAATGATTGTTTCTAGAGAATCAGATCTCTTTCCTTCGTCAGTCAGTTTTGAATAGAATAATTACTATTTAGAGAAAATATTAACTAATTATTACAGAAAATGTACAGGACAAAACAATTAGCGCCAAATTATAAAACCGCAAACATTACCTCGGTTTCGGTGTAAGTTTCGAGCGACGCGCA
Source organism: Scotopteryx bipunctaria (assembly GCA_949320045.1). Lineage (NCBI taxonomy): Eukaryota > Metazoa > Arthropoda > Insecta > Lepidoptera > Geometridae > Scotopteryx > Scotopteryx bipunctaria. The sequence continues at coordinate 105,185 of OX439462.1, forward strand.
ACAGGATATTATGCAACCTGTGGTATTACAACTAATACAATATTTAAATAAAACAAAATGAACAAACGTCCAGTGTGTAACTCCGCACGCCGCTGAGCAAGGCGGTCGGATGTGATCGCCGCTCGGGCGGACCTTGCTAAAACTAGACAAACCTTTTTGCATGTTGATTCCATTACTAATTAGCACCAGTAAATACTATTACATATTAAAAACATGATTGTTTTTTCATTTAGCGATTTACTTGAAACTTCACCTAGAAAAGTACAAAACAAATGGATATAATACAAAATAAACGTGTTTCAGGGTTTTTCAATATAACCCTCAAAAGGGGCAAAACGCGTATCAAAGTTTGTATGGGAACTTTTTGACGGGAAGTGCAACTCGGTTTGAATACTTAAAATAAATAATAAATGGACAGTTGTTTCTAGATTTTTCAAAATAACCCTTATAAAAGGTATAATGGGGTAGATACCCCGATACCACCCATTAAGCGATTAGTGCTATTGGCTTATGTATGGTATGGATACTTTATACACAAAACCAATGGACGTATCTCAAGAGTTTTTCAAAACAACCTTCATAAACTCGTACGTTTTACCCCTTAAATAGTGTCAAAATTTACTCCACACGAGCGAAGCCGCGCGGGTAAACTTGTTAATCGTAAAGCAAAGACGGTATTGTTTCCTATTTATACCTGTATGTACTTAAAATAAAAACTAAAGAGAAAACTCAGTACATGTCGCAGGGAAAGCAGACTATAAGACCGAAACTAAAGAAATTGATAACTATAATGAGACTGGCAGGAAACTAATGAGACAAGAAAGCAGTATGGATTGATACGGTTTCTTAAATAACCGCTATCTAATCAGCCGTTTCTATTCTTACGACTTCATTCTCATTAAAATGCCCGAGTCGTGTCACGACTAATTTGTTGTATGCACTATAATATTACAGAGTAATTGTTTTAGCAAATCTGCATAGAGCGAAATATTCCACTGTTAATCGAGTTTGAGAGTAGCACGGTCACGCTCTTCAATGCTCCGTGAAACACGAGAACACGTCCATTAATGTTTGAGCAATCGATCGAAAGAGAAACCATGCATTTCAACCATTACGTGGTCGGCTGAAGTAACAACCACTCTGGAGTAACAGGCTTCGGAATCGAAATACAAGGCGTCGTGAAGACGATTTCCTGAATCGAATCTATAATATCGGGCCGAATGGTAACCCTCGCGAAATCAATTTAAGTTTGCGCGAGACGAATGGATTGCTGTGTAAAAAACTTGATGATAAAGATTCTATAAAATACGCACTGAAATGAAATGTACCTAGAAACACATTCCGAGAAAAACGATACGACGCGCGCGAGTGCCAAAACGCGAACACATCCAGAGGACTCTGTCCCAATATTTAAACAAATTAGTTTTCTCAGAATGCAGAGGTAAATGACACGCGACCTGGTGATATGTGGGATCGAATAAGTACCGAAATACTCTTCACGATATACGAGTATATAACACTACAGAAGATCAGTCGTGGTGAAATTTAAATTAAAACAAAGAATATAACAAAATATACATATAACAGCCTGGTATCAGAACTGTGAGTACCAACACCACTACACCCAGACCCGGAAGAAATATTTGCAGAACATGCAAAAATTTCTTCCTTAGCGGGAATCGAACCCGCGCCACGCCACTGATGCTATCAAAGATAATAAGGCCGTATAGACAAGATAAATGCATTACAGGTGTTTGCAAAACTGAATTACGTAGACTACTCGTCAGATTTATTGAGATTATCACAAGTTATTTTTGAGAAATGATTATATTCTGGCAAAAAATATTTTCATGTGCGCTCTATCTAGCCTAAACCGTATCTCATAGAATGTTCACAAGCTGATAACGGCCAGTGTCAGTGGTTGTGTTTAATCAGCAGAAATATTTAATGACGTGATAATCAAGGCCAGAGCAGACCTAATGATGTAACCGCAACAACAATAGATTCCAATTCTTGTGAGAACCGACCGACCTTTTCATGACCAAGCAACAACAAAATTTAATAGCTTCGACGTCAACCGTAAAGTAACCTTTAGCAGCAAGATGACATCATGATAAACTCTACGCGATAATACATTTTGGATTTTAGCATACCTCTTTTCGCTTGTTTCTCTCGTTCCTTCTCCTTTTCACGCGCTTTTTTCTCTCTCTTCTCCCGTTCCTGCTTCTCCTTCTCCAACCTCTTCATCTCTTTCTTTAACTCCTTCTCATTTTTCTTCGACTTCGTGTCGTCGATCTTTTCCGAGAGGATGAAAGTCCCCGTCTGGAGCTTCACATCTTCCTCCTTTGGCCTCATGTTGCTAAACTACTCACAGCGACGACGTAAATATGGAATCCCAAAATGCACTCGCGAAGGATTCACCAGGATCGAATTTCGAATCGACACAGATCGGTGCGGTTATCGCAAGCAGGCGCGGGCTCGCTATCGGCAACGATATCGGTATTATCACTGGCACTCTCTACGATTTCGACACTGAAGAGCGCGATGATAGGATCGATCGAGGGACGGAGCACCGGCCGCGACCGAGTCTCGAGCAGCACTGCGGGCGCCGGCTCCGCGCCCCCGGCGTGCGCGTGCGCGTGCGCGAGCGCAGCGTCGCCTGCCGGCGCGGACGCGTGCCGCCTCCGTCTCTATAAATAAGCCTCACTTCCTTACACTAAGGAATCAGAAAACGGTTTATGGCCATTGAACCCATGAAAGCTTCGACCGATGACTAAGCAGTGATTTTGATCGATCATGTGCTCCAGTTCGTTCCGTTGTCGTCGCGCGGGCGCGGAGACGCCGCGCCGGCAGCGTGTTTACATGCGCGTGCGACACGCTCGAGGCTCGAGGCTGTCGTGTCGATGCCAACTGCCAAGGTCTCGGGTAGCGCCGACCGCCGACTCTACGACGATGTTGCAAAATTTGAACAGTTTTAGTTTCATCCAGCAGACAACCTCGATCGTAGTCATTCGAAGCACTTTAAGAATAGCCGCGCCGAAGGGTATTTCCCTCAGAAAAGCAACCCAACCTTACAGAATTCCAATGGATTTAATGGGAAGTATGGACGCATAAAAACGCGGTGGTCTTCAATGCGCCGCTTGCATTTCCTTTACGAAACCGACAAGCCATGCCCAAAAATGGTGTTGTCAGTGAATGGAAGACAAAAAGCCGCTTTCGAAACAGCCAGGGCGACCCCAAAACAACATGAAAGACACCGTGAGAAGCGATACCTTTCGGGGATCAACAGAATATTTATGATTTCGATTACTACAAACTTTAAACGATCGTTGACGTGTTACTCCGCTACGCAACATAACAATGGTACCTAGGGACAACGGTGCAGCACACACAACTTGCATATCAAACGGCTAATAACTTTACAACAATAATAAATTATAAATCAGGTAACTGACAATAACGCGTAGTCACTATACTCAGACTTCATCGTATCACAGCAAAGATATTTTAGGTACAAAAATTGAAAATTTATAGCACATCTAAATTAGTATCCTCCCAACATAATGGACCTTATAAATGGGCGATGGGCTGATCACCTGTCACCATGGTTCACCATATCCATCTTAGGACTTTAAATCAAAAGTGGCTGCAAATTTTCTTTTGTTTACGTTTTGGCTCTACCCACCTCGTTACGGATACGAACTTGATAATAAGTACGTATGTACATTTAAATTAGTCCTATTAGTTCCGGTCTTTATGAACTCAAAACAAGGTCACAGCTATCAATTAGCCGCCAGCCAGGCAAGTTAATTATAAAGTATCTATTTAGACCAGAGCGTTAGCGGCAACTGGATCATCCTGCTAATTGGGGTAAAAAACGTAATTTTCATTAGTGATGTTTTGTTATAAAATTATGTACTTTTTGATATTTTTTTTATTCAGGCCGTACATATAAATACATACATAGAAGCGCTGGACTGCAAGTTAAAGGCGTTCGGGACTGCCTGCAATGACACATTGTAAATAAGCTATTCCCAAAGCGCAGTGGAGCGCGGCGGCGGCGGCGGCGGCGGCGGCGGCGGCGGCACGCTCCAGCGCTCGTGTCGAAACCCGCCCGCCGGCCACCGCTGACCATCCTGAGAAAGTCTTGCGATACCCGACACTTTGCGACCCTGCAGCGGATCCATATCACCGGTAATAAGGTCCTTATCCCCTTCAAGGAGACCATAATCTTGAATCTTTCTTTGCAATGGCGATGTAATTTACAAGATTGAAGATTATTGATCGAGGACTGTTTTAACTTGAGTGTTACTCTTTTACGAAGAGGGATAGTAAATATAGTTTAGCAAAAAAACGGAGCCGAAGCAACCTAAAGGACTTTGGCGCTTGTGAGCTTATCGAAAGTTCAGCTTAAATGCGATTTACCGTTCCAATCTAAGACCTGGTGAAAGAGCTTAATTAACCTAGATCCTGTAAGCATGAGTAATTTGTGAAACCAATCTGCGCAAATGAATTACTATCTCCAAGCTCAGTCCATCAGTCTAATGAGTGAAAACGGATGCATCATCGGTAGAGCTAGTGATAATGTACAGAAGGCAATATGGAACACAACTCTGTTGCCGATCATTGGTTCACAGGTAATTTCTTTAGGATCATGCATGAGTGAAACGCGCCCGCGTTATACATTGTATAACGACTTTGACTTTGACTGCGAATGCTGTTTTCTTGGGTCCATGTCTATGAATAGTACATAAAAGCTCTGTACATTATCCCTCTTCCATAACAGTGAAAGTAATATAATCTCGTGAAGTAGCGGTTTGTTATTTCAGGCCGAGACTAATAACATCGGAAGGAACACTTTCTTGATTCGCTAAGTGAAGCGTGGCGGGAAGAGCTTCAACTTTCTTAGACTTTCCTGTGGCCTTTCGAGTGCCAACAACACGGCCAGTTCCTGAAGTACGCTTTCTTGTCGCAGCCACAGCTGAGCAGCAGTGGCCGCCGGGCCCCGTCTCGCCGGGAAGTGAACTCGAGGGCAAACTGGATTGCATTTGCACGCGTTGTCGTCGTCATGTCGGGTGGTACGTCCGAGCGAGTGTTGCGCTGTAGAAAGTGCTCGCGGAAACTCCGATCAATCCCTCCCATTATGCTAAGCTTATTTGCATTTCAAGTCGTAGTTAGGATTACTAAACTATGGTCTTTTACCATCTATACTAGCTGATTTAGACAGCGCCAGGAGGCAACTTTTTTTGCCTACACTAACGCGTCCCGTTAGTTAGGATTACAAGCAGAGATTATTCCTATGAACAATAGGAAAATGATTTGTTAAAAGAAAAGAACAATGATAAAACGAAACCATGTAATCCGGTAGGTCGCGGCGCGGCGCGGAGCCGCCGACGGAGCGGAATGTATCGTCTCTCGAAGTTTCCGACGCTCAGATCGAATAATGAGAAGTTTGGGCGAATGCGTATTCGGTACAATGCTTTGATGAAATTATGAAGTGGATTGGTTGAATGTTCGATTAGTATTTGGGAGCAACTTTGCTGATGTATTTGATAGACTTCAATAGTAGGTACCTACTTACATTGATAATTGAAAAGTCGATGTTACTGATGGAATGATTATAGCTTTCAAACTTCGGCGTAACTTATGGTATTTTACGAACTCGTTTCAGTAAGTATTTGTTACCTTGACACCGACCGTGTCACGAACAGTAGCAGCAGTAGGTTAGGTAGGTAAGGTACTTAGGTACCTCCATTAGAACAAACTATGTACCTAAATATTGTTAGCTTACATATAATAATCATTTTAGATTTATCGTATACATAAAACTGTTGGAATTGTTCATTGTGATAGTAGCGAACTTTGTATTTCAACTCGTGTGAAATGAAAGAGTAGGCAGGATGACTTTTGCTACCATCGCCTTCCGGAAAGAAGTAGATTTGACAGATTTTCTTCTTTCGATTTTTCCGACAACCTGTCAAAACAAATCTGTCAAAACAGATGAAATAAAGACAATTGATCGTTAGTGAAAAGACAGGGTGTGTGTTATTTGGATTAATGTTGAAAAACCTCTAATAAATGGACCTTTGATTATATAATCAAAGGTCCATGTGGACTAAAGTCATCATCAAACTGGATTACATATTTGAACATCTGAACTTACTCAGTAATAACAACCATCTCAGTCTGATCCTAGCCTAGCTAATCATGAGACCAGCATGTCTTCGGTTGGACTCGATTTAAACTCGATATTTGTGCGTAGATATGACCTGTTTGTATGATTCCAAGTGATCGGACGTCCAAGGCCGGCGTGATAATGCAAGTCCTGAGATACCTACTAGAGCCGGCCACAGATTATGAACATCTGAGGCACGTCAAGCAAGCCGTGACTCAGCTCGGACCACGACTATGGCGGTAATAGATAAACTCTAGTGCCTATCAAACACGTCAATAGTTTAATTTTAGATCCCGATACAAGTGAATTTTAAGCCTTTTGTCGATAGGAAAGAACAGACTTGTACGGTTCCACCATACATTTTGGTAATCTGCGCCTGCGGCGATTTACTTCGTATCGCGCGCGCTGCACTTTTATTTAAGTAGATTATTACTTCACTAGCATTTGACCGCGAGTAGGTACGTGACCTACTCTCGCGCAAGAGACCCTACTAAGGAAAGATTTGCCACCAAACCTTGTAATTAAACACGTAACTGCAAATAAACTTAACTAACTTGTGAATCTTGTGTTTTACGTACTCATAACTAACTGGCTAAAACTCTTAAGTGAACTATCAGTAACCCATAGCCCTTAGGTACAAACTTTCACTTTGGAATATTAGTTTTATTAGTCATATTATAAATATTAGTAGGTATCTACCGATTCCGATGGATGGCAGATGGCATACAGTTTAGTAAGGAGCGACTTACAGTCCTGTGTACGACAGAGTGGTTCGTTTGTGCGTGGAAGCTCCAACACATTGTCGCCGTCGTTCTATATAGGGCGGGGAGTTTCCGGGAGGCGAGCGACGTTCCCGCTCCGCGCCCGACTCCGCGCAATCGTCCGCACATCAGCGCTTTACAACCACATTCATTATCTAAATAAAATAAACATAAAGTAAGAGATTAAATTGCGTCATAGCCTCTAAATCTGATACCCATTAGAGCACATAATGTTAGGTACCTACTAGGCTCTATGTCTCAGATTAGGTCAGAGTATATTCAACCTCCCCACTCTTTCACAATCTCCGGCCCTCTACGTAAGTGAACCCTTCTTTCGTGTACCTAACTACCTACCCATTATCAACTTCTCAAATTATCGCTCCTAATTAGCATGCAAAAGTTAAATCAATTAAGTACGCTGTCTGTTGAAGTGGGATGCGGAGCGTGACCGGGGCCAGTCAGGGACTCTCCCCTTCTAAATGCAATAACTGCAAATACGCCAATTTCCGATCAAACGAGCAGTTTGTACGACGTGCATCGTCGAACCGTATACAAAACACGCATTGGATAATTGAATGAGCAGATATCAGATTACAGAGTAATCTTATCGTTGACCATTTCATGTATGGTGTAGTCGGTGATCATGTCGTAAACATTTATATGTAAAGGTATGTTTTTTACAACATTGCACCAACAAGAACTCATTGCGATGATAAGTCTCCGAAATGGAATCCAGTAGACCAGCTTCGCAGTAGACGCGTCTGAGAGGGTCTTCTAGCCTTCGCGGAAATGTTGCGCGAAAGGAGCCTCTTTAAAGATCACAGTACCTACTGGTTCCAAAGAACGAGTTAAGTAGTCTGGTCTTTGGAATTGTGCCTACGTTCCAGAAAGAGTTGTCGGGCGATGACATCATGTTTATTGAGCTTATGTCCGTTTGAGTTGATGAACTTGAGCTTGTCATATTAATGTTTGAACCAGTGAGGCGCGGCTAGGGACGGTAGTTCGCCTTCACCCACATATAGAAATTCGTAATTGGAGTACAGTGACTCATCGCGGACACATTATGAGCCTGTGCCATAAATCAACACCATAAACCTGGTCGTTTGAAAGGGAAACTGATTTGATAGACTTTGTCTTGAAAATCACACGTCTTAATTGGCTACGAGCGTCGCCCGTGCCCCGAGCACGAGCACGAGCTCTGCCCACGTTCGCTCGCATGGTGTCGGCAAGCAGTCTGCAGTCTGCAGTCTGCAGTCTACCGGGTAGTTCGGCCGAGCTGAGATGTCGCGCGCGATGTCCACAAGCGTGATTTGCACTCGCGCGCTGTGCTCTCTTGTACTTACATACTTACATACTTTGTATCAACTTTTGCTGCCCGATTTTTTTTCGATGCAACGAAATTCTCCTTAGAAGTAGCTGAGTCGATAAGTATCAAAAAATATTTTGCAACATCGCTCATTTTCATGGCGAAATCACGCTTGGACAAAATTGATTTCATAAAAAAGAGCAAATCGTTCTTAAGCAACTTTTCCGGTACTTTCCTGCCACTTCTCTTCTGGTTCAAATTCTCCCACCCTAATATTCAGTCTAACCTGAACCACGAAGACATCGAAACTTTAACAAGAGGGAATTCAGGTTACAACGGTTTCTAAGTTTTACTTATTTCGCTGGAACCCTATATTTTAAATCTTTACAACCTCTTCACTCTTACTTTTTATAGAATACTAGCGGCCGCCCGCGGCTTCGCTCACGCGGTACCCAGATAAAAAGTACCCTATATCCCATTCCAGCACACGTAGGTACCTACTATCCTCATTATTCATTATAAACGCGTTTAAATGTAGTCCAAAAAAAATTCAAGATTTTTAAATAAAAAAATGGTTGCTGTGCCTCACTCGACATAGATGGGTATAGTGTGTCGCGGACTTTTTTGTAGATATTTATAAGATCTACAATTAATTAGAACATTTTATGGTTCTATCTTTTATAGTTTAGGCAGCGTACGCAAAATAAGTAACTTTTCTGGTTGATTTTTTACACCTTGTGTCCGAAAAACCCAAATATCTTACGGAACCCTATTTTTTTCCAAAATAAAATATAGCCTATGTTACTCGTGGATAATGTAGCTTTCGAATGGTGAAAGAATTTTTAAAATCGGTCCAGTAGTTTTTGAGCCTATTCAGTACAAACAAACAAACAAAGTTTTCCTCTTTATAATATTAGTGTAGATACAAAGGTCTATAGAATGCATCCAGCTGCTTTTCTTCCCGAGCATGTCGTAAAAGTCGACTAAGGGATTATCCTCTCCAACACGATGGACCACCTACCTATATGGGCGATGGGCTGATCGATCACTTGTCACCATGGATCACCATATTCATATTGGGACTTCGAATCAGGAGTGGCTGCAAGTTTTCTTATGACTTGTGGCTCTGCCCACCCCATTAGGAACGCTGGCGTTACATAGTGTAAATAAAGTATGTAAGTACAAAAAAGTCGCGAATGCTAAACTTGCGGATCGAGGACACGGCGCGCGAGATCTCAGTTCGGAGGGAACTACTAGTAAGTTAAGTACTACTCGTAGTGTCTAGTCTACAAGTCTACATGTGTGTGGGACAAACCGACGAATCTCTCCATCTGGGTATCGCAAGCTATTTCCAAATCACCTTGCACCTTGTTCACTTTCAAAACCTCGACCACTGACTAGATTAGATGTATGTTAGTCCTGGAATAACTGAGCGCTCCTGAAGGAAACAAAGTATCTAGACAGTAGACACTACATGCAAAAATGTTTTTGTTGTTTGACTTCGTTAGACATAATTAGTGATTTGGCTATAGGCTCAGATCTAGCAAAAACATTGGGTACGAATGCCGCAGGCGCAACTATCGTTCGGAGAAACCTACAACCTCATATACCTTTACAGCTCATATCAACTGTTTACGGTTCTTCTGATACACGGCTATAATAGGAGCGTAATTTAAAACTAGGCAGAACTGTTGATGGTAGGGGAGGTATCATGGCTCCGGGCTTCGCAAACAGCAGGATCTATAGAATAATCTGTGATGTCGGTCAGAATAGACACCATTGTGAACTCTATGTTAGTATTGGTACTCTATCATTAGCAAAGCCTCCTACCACATCACTCCGAACGACGCTGAAATGAAATGATTTTTTAAAATGCAGATAAGCTTACAGAAAAAAACCCAAAACGCTTAACTACCTACCTACCTGAAGATAGTAGAATTATCGGAATATCAGTAAACTAAAATAAATCAAGAAATAACTGATGAATATACACGATTGTATTCAAATTGTATTATATTTAAGTAAATAATCGGTATCGGTTTGGGCTAAACTGGAAGCCAATTCCTCTAAAGTCAAAGTTAAAGTCGGAGTAGAATATTATAGATCTAGGCCTCTAACTAGAGAGCATTGAATAAAAAATGTTGCATAATGTTAAAAGATTGAATGGACTTGGCGGGATAGGTAATATTTCAGAAGCTAGGATGAGAATATTTTTTGTGTTGTTTGAGACAAGCCAACAAAAATGTTACACAAACGGAATTTGTCCAAAATGCTACATACTCGTAGGTACTAAGTTATGGTCAAAACGACCTCGGTTTCTGCTTTCACATAAGTTTTGCAACCTAAGTCATTCGAAACCATTAACAACTTGCAGCAATACCAATAAGTTATGTAATAGAATGCCAGACGAGCAGTGCTTAAGCAAAACAAAACCGAGACAGCGATTTATTTGCGCAGAAGTGGGTAACTCAACTCTAGAAGCTCAGCTCCAGATCGTGAATAAACTGGTGAACCGCTCAAGTAGGTATTTTACTCAGTCTCCCATTTTTACGCAAATGTAGCTCAACCTTCACGTGTTACGAGTACATGAGTACAAGACAAGTAGGTAAGTACTTTTGTAATAACACTTTCCCATTCAAGTGCAGTCGTGAGGTCGCGGACACTGTTTGCGCAAGTGTAGTGGTAATCCAGCTAACACCCATGTCGATGCCTCTAATAGCGTTTCCATTCAGTTATTCTGCGGCTACATTATTTAGCTTCGACGATGGTGCAGCCGTATGATTTGTCACAAGATAAACGCGGACCTTCGCCGTAGCTCGATATTGAAGTAGTTTTTTCTATTTTCTTTAAATGTCGAATCAAAATTAAAGGACCATCAATTCTTAAGGTACCTGCCACTAATACAGTTTACCTTTTCGCAACAACAGTTTCTCTGATTTTCTTACAACGTCAAGAAAAATAAGCTCCATTTGCAGTTTGAACATTGCGTAAGATCTGAGAGGCGCTCCCGTGGCGCACATAGTTATCGGCAAATCCCTCCCGGAAGCCGCCCTTGGGTACCTACCTAGGTACATGTTCGACGGAAGCCACGTGTCCCCCAAAAGCTACGACTTGAATAAGAATTGCGATGTAGGAAAGTTTACGGATCGAAGGACCAATAAAGCGCATGACGTGGTAGGATGTAAGTATAGGGCGTATAATGTTATGTAGTGAACTGGTGAATGGAATTTATGAGCCGCGATTATTCAATATCGAAACTCAAAGGGAAGGCATGGCAGGAGTTGTGTTGGTGGGAGCCTGCGGGCAGTGAAGGCGGCCGCTGGAGCGGCGCGGTGTCCGGTGGCGGTGTCGATGGCGTATCGCATGCTCCGCCGCCCGCTTCGATTACACTGCGACTCACTGACCCTTTCCTTGTTTGCCAGGACTGCAGAATAGCCTAAGGCTATTGCCTGCTTGAGGCCTCTAGCGTTTATCAAATGATGAATGATCAAAAACAGAATCATGTGAAAGGTATTATAAAAATGTTCTACAATATTGCTGGGTGAGACATTAGCTCTCCTAAGAACACCTGTTATCATCACATTCAAGTGTGAGTATTGTCTTGGTGACCAGCCAAAGAGTGCCAGTGAGCCTGCAAGTTGAACTTGCACCCCTTTAAAAAGTGGTCTGTTTTTATAAGGCAGCAAAAGATTTTAGCGTGAACTGGTTCAACAGTTACTTCATAAGTCCGATTTGCAATTCTAATCTATTGAGAATGCAGGACATGCTATCAGCCAATGGACGCGCATTTTTGCTTTAATTGCCAAACTGACCCACTTTGTGCATGCCTTGTGCATTAGTTCCAAGACATTAGTGGGTGTAACTATTAGATACATTCATTTTAGTTTACATTTTGTCAAAAGGTAATATTATCCAAAAAAATATTTAAACTATCTATGATGTAAAATTGTTACGATGTCAGCTAACAATTCTACAATATTTATTTTGATTCAGTGGTTAATTTTAAAACACAGTTTTAATAAAAATGACAATTTACAGAATACAGTCCACTTATTGCATATTGTGGTACAACTTCTTTATCAGCTCTGAAGCAAGGTCAGTACAATTATCATCTCCAGTGTGATATAATGACAGTCTCTCAGCATGCTAATCACTTCACAGCAGCCACGTAACTCACCGCTTACTTGCTCAAGGATAACTTTTCGGTCTCAACTTCTAATGATACTAATTTGTCGATAACTTCCGACCTAATTTTAACTTTTTCATCGGAAACTTATCTTATAGTTTCTATGCAAAGTGCCAACCAACTACTTAGGTACTTGTACTGTTAAATGTAGAGATAAGAAAATGCGTGCAATTTTAGCACCTTCACTTAAGAACGATAAGGTTTGTTACAGCTTAGTATTAATTTTAACCTCGCAATTTACGAGGAGAGCGTGAAAAAAATCGATATTTCTTCCAATAAACAAGATAGTGAGCGCGCCGCGGCTACGATTCCAATTAGAACGTGAATTCCGCCAAGGAACTGCCGCACTCGAGGCTCGATGCCGCACATAACACCGAACTTATTGCTTCAGTCAGGGAATTCACAAAAAAACAAAAGTAATTGTACAAAGCCGGCGTACTCACCCATTTTGTTTCACTTGCTCGTTCTCACTCCGATGGACAATCACAATGGCTTTTTTCGATTTATCGCATTCCCATATTCACACTATCACTTATTAAAGTACACACACTACTTTTCCTTGCTTGTTTTAATTTAAAAATCATTAAAATTCTGCGACAACTAAAAATTGGGATGCGTGAAGCACAACGACATCGCATCGCACGCACAGCAAGCAGCTGTCAGAAAGCGCGCGTGCGTTCGGAAATAGACGAAAGACGAATACAAAATTTTTGTTGCGTTCAGAAATCGTTCTTAAGACTACGACTGCGTTTGTTGAAGTTGAAATGTGGTGTGTGATTAAAGTAATTGTGGAAGATTGCGGGTGCTTGCGAGCGAGACTGCTCCATAACGTACCTACTTAAATATTGAATTACTAGACGATATATATATAGGATCTTACAAGCTCATAGCAGGTATCAATTTCATCTAACAGCAACAACTTGGACTAACCCTAACGTTGAGGTCTTCCTTAAAAATAATTCTGACCTCTATTAAGTACCAATACTTGGTTAATTTCGTTTGACTAAAACTATAGCAATGTATGTAAGATACCCCATGGGCGTAGTGGTCAGGAAAACCGTCAAACTACCCACATAATAGAAGGAGAAGGATATTTCTATGTAAATAAAACAACGAGTTAGGGAACAGCTTCATAAAATAAGTGCTTTTTAATTGATTAAAATTACTTAGTATAGGTACATAGGTAATCTGAATGAAAATGTTAGTGTTTACAAACAATATGTCTAGCTTGTAAGTAGGTACAGTTCTACTGAAGTGAACCAAAACTTATTTACAGAATTTCAGAGAAAATAAACAAAACAATATTCTAAAATATCAAAATGAACTAAAAAACTTTATTAAAGTAAGGTACTCTGGGTGTATCGTTTGGGTAATATTTGTTGTACTGGCTATTCAATGTAGCCCACATCAGGCAAGTGACAACCGGACACAAGACGCGACTCGATAGCGCTAAGTCAACACAACACAACTGTAGGAATCACTTTGATAACTTCGTCTTAGGTCTTGCTCACTTGCTTAGCGCTATCCTTGTCCATATTGTAGGTAGAGTTAGTCAAGGCACTTCTCAACAGAGAAATGAAGATCACCTAATACATAACGACATCTGTAGATATATCCAGCTTGCCTTATCAAACGACGAGCACTATGCAACAATACTGTAGAGTACAAGTATATCCGAACACCTCCTATTCTAAGCGTATTATAGCAACCACTCGCCATCTCCACTAGTCGATCGACATATCAGGGTATCAATTCTTGAAAATCACCGAATGATAAAAAGTCACCAAAACGGTCCATTTTCATTGATTTTTTTCAATTTCGTAGGCGTGAAAGTCATTTTGTGACTTCAAAATTAAAATAAGTTTTGAAATCACCAAATGCCTTTTAGGTGATTTTTAAGAATTGATGCCCAGTATGTACCTACCGCATTTAATTCACACCTATCTACAAAATAATATTCCTATAATCTCTGGTTTTATCCACTACCCGCGGCGCCACCTACCAGAATGAACTAAGAGTTCCTAGCTTACATTTGACACTTGTCTTGATCATTGGACACCTGTAGGTGCCTACAAATCCTACAATAGATTCCAACTCTTGATTTTCAATCAAGGTTGAATTAAGCTGCAATGCAGATTCATCTTGAATTTGAATAAATAAAATCAGAGAGTATAATAAAATTATCACTAAACTTCATAATTTTATATCTATGAGAAGGCAAACGAACAGCGTTTTGCACTAAGCAGTACACAATCGAATTATTCACACCTTGTTCTATGAGACGAGATCAAAATGGTACATAAATATCAGTACCTAAGCATAACCACAAACAAATATATTCAAAATATATATTATACCTTCAAAATTTAAACTTTATTTATCTTTGTTGGATGTTTATCTCGTCTCAAAGAACATCTATTTGCATTATTTGCAAAACAAATTCCTTGTATTTACATTCGTACTATATTAATATAAATATTAGAACCTTACTCTCTGTACATTAATTTTAATAGACTCTTTAATAATAGGTTTCAATGTTAGTTCTATTCGATCTAGCGCGTTCTATAAGAATTTTGGTAAAATCTGATGGTAAGGCGGTGCACAGCTGGCGAGACGGTGGGGTTTGACTTATGTCATTTTCTTTCTAGAAATAATCAGTAACGTGAAATAGATTAATATACCTTCCATCATACTGGAAATTGGTTAACGAAATACGAACTTATTGATTTAAGTTAGTGTTTTAGCGATAGACATTCGGTTAAATAACATTATATACAAATGCAACACGCCCCGCCCCGCTCCGCAAGATGTGCGCTCGCCCTTAGGTAACAATGTTACCGTAACATACGGTAATAGACGACGGCGTCACGTCCGTCCATGAATGATTACGAATTTAATTTTTATCCCTTCAGTTTGAATACCACATTCCACCCATATCTGTAAACCTTACAACGTGCCTACGCTTGGCACTAGCCTGGTACTGTCAAACGCTTGGCTTAAATAATTAATGCTAAGCGTTAGGATATAATAAGTAAGGTCTTTATATTTCAGCATTCGTTTTTCAAGAAAATAAACGGCATAGGTATCTGCCTTTTTGTCTAGCCTTGGTATACCAAAATGGCGCCTTGATCTTATCGTTTTTAAACATTTGGTACTGACTCAAAAGACGCTAACTTTGGTAGCTTTTGGAAACAAAAGTAAGGAATCTTTTCTATAATTTGACTGATTCCCAGAATTGACAGATAAAATAGAATGGGGATGTTTTGTTAATTGGTAAGTTAGACTTGGAAACTTTAGAAAGCGCGAAGCTTATAAGTGCAAAATCGAGTGTTGATTTTGAAAGTATTTAGCGAAACCAAATATTATGGAAGTTTTTCGATCACATTTTCCAATATTTTTTTTCACTTTTTATCTTGAATAAATAAGCAATAATGGTCAGTTCAGTTAACAAACGTGAGAATTTCAATAATCATCAGAAAAGTGAACTTTTAAACGTAAGAGTCGTTCATTTCAAAAGCCGAAAGCCGATTGAACTGCATTAGAATAGAATCCTGAGCGCGCGTTGAATACGCCTGTTCACTCTTGCTAGAAAAGAATAGGGGAAACCCCGCAGGGAATCCCGGCTTCAAAACTTGCATTTAAAGCTACCAATTCTATCGCTACCTGAGATTTCATCTCCCACGGATTTTCCGCCTGCACCTCTTAGGTAGATCACGGCTCACTGTGACAATTAAATTTTAGCACAGCACTAATAAATAGCTGTCGTATTGACCCATATATTAAGACTATCGATTCTTCCAATCGTAGATTTATAACGTATTGCAATCGCCCCAATTAACTGTTTCAACATCTACCTGCAGATGCGCGCGTTCGAGTTTAAACCACCCGTCGTTTGAAAACCATCCATTTTAAGTTCACAAAAAATTACGATATCGATACTAATTAAATCGATTTCAATGTTTTTTTATCGTAGGTACATAGTTAAAATGCTTATTATCATACTAGCTTCCACTAGCAGCTTTTTCGCATTGGACCTGCATTAAAAGTAGCATTTACTCGTAATGTTAGGAAGGATGCAAAGTTTCTTTCTAATCACTTTAGCCATCACGGCGGGATTGAGACAAACTTTCCGATTTGTTATATGTATTAATAGGATGATTTTCACAAACTAGGCAATTTAAGTCAGCAGACAATCTCATATGAGTGTTGAAGGATGTATCAGCGTGTGTGTGTGTGTGTGTGTGTGTGTGTGTGTGCGCGCGTCACTCGTCGTCGGTGTCGGGGTCGCTGTAGTCGGCGGCGGGCGGCAGCCGTGGCGGGAAGGGGCCCTGGATCTGTTGCCTGCAACACACACAAGTTTAAAGAACCTCTTAATTCCGGATTCTTCTGACGTCAGATTCATAAATCTGACGTCAGAAGAAAAAAAATGTTGTCACCCAAAAAATAGTAGCGTTGCTTCAGCTCGTATTTGCCAATGCTCGTGTAAGTAGCGATATTATTTACACGGCACGCTTTCAGACAAGTAGTCAAACTAAATTAAATTATTATTGAACTAAATACTTCAGCTATATTCGCTTCGATCTTAATGCTTTTTCGATCATAATTCTTTCAATGAGCTTCTCAATTCTCTCAGTGAGCATGACTATTTAATTTCATCAAAAGATGGCAGCCCATCAAATGTCAAAACGGCGAATGTGATAATTGTTGAGAGGACGGGACGTGCACTCACGCGAGGCGGCGGTAGTGGTTCAGCCACTCCTCCAGCATCTGCGCCTGCAGCAGCGGCCGCGGCGGCAGCGCCAGCCGCGCCGCTAGCGCGCCGCCGCCGCACGCCGCCGCGCGCGTCCAGCTGCGCACCACGCCCTCCGCGTCGCCCATCTGTACGAGTGCACAACACACAACTCAACACGCCGCACAGCACACCTAACCAAACCACACCTTCCTCCGCTTTATAACTCAGCGCCCTGCGGCTTACTGGTCCGCGCGATGGCCCAGCGCACCGCACGTGCAGTGGGGAGGCGACTCACCTCCTCCATGGTGAGGAAGTGCACGGGCAGCAGCTTGCCGCTGCAGTCCGTCAGCGGCACGTACACGCACGCCGCCTCCTCGCCCTGCCGCTCGCGCGCCCGCTCGCTGCAACAACGCCCCGCGCTTACATACCGACCGACCGAGCCCTGACCCCACCCGGATCATGCCCATCACAATCACAACCTATAACTATCAAACCACTACATTCGGAGGCACGCCGGAGTGGGATGCTGATAGATATTCTGATACACATTCTATTGAGATAATTGGAAAATGGTCCGCGGCGGCGCCTCGAGCGGCCTCGCGGCGCAGCCTCGCTCGAGCCGTCGTGACGACTCGTCTCTACTATTTTCCGTCCAGATTTCATGTAGATAAATGACCCTAAGATATGCTAGATGATGGTGATGATGAGTGCGGACGGACTGATCGGTGCGCTAGCCAGGTAAGACGCGCGATCCAACTCGTGCGAACTACATAGCCGAAGTATTAAATATTAGCGGAACATTGCAGTAGTCAGTGTAGTAGTGTAGTGTAGTGTAGTGTAGTGTAGTGTAGTGTAGTGTAGTGTAGAGGTGTACATGACTAGTAAGCAGCGCTACCTGCAGATGTAGTGCAGCGCGTAGGGCTGCTTGGGCACGAGCGCGGAGAAGTGTCCGCGCGTGTAGCCGAGGCACAGCGGCGACTTCACGCAGAACGACGGCTCCCACAGCAGCGGCAGGTAGATGCCTGCAACACATCGATCACAACTTGTGACTCCGCTGGAGATCCGCACGCGGCGACGAGCGGCAGGAAGTGAACCACCGCGAGACTGACCTTGGAAGCCGGCGTAGCCGAGCGCCTCGCCGCGGAACGAGTTGACGACGTCCACGCCGTACACCACCAGCGGCCGCCGCAGCACGTGCGCCAGCACGAACACGTGCAGCTGCAACCGTGCAAGTTACCGATCAATTACCGACCTCGCCGAACGACCAACCTGATACATACCTACATACATATTATTGCGCCCCTATCCCTAATGAGGTGAGCAGAAAGTGAGCACAAGTGATCAAAAGAAAACTTGCAGCCTCTGCTGATTCAAAGTCCCAAGATGAATAATGGTGAAACATGGTCGCACGCAGGTGATCAGCCCATCGCCCATATAGATGGCCCATTATGTTGGGAGGACCTATCCCTTGGACGACTTTTACGACAAGCTCGGTGAGAGAAGCAGCTGGGCGCATTCAATGTTTCTCTTTACTCCAGGTCCAGCGGAGAAGTAACCTGCTAATATGAAGAAATGGCTAGAAGTTGGTAGTGCTAGTGTCGTCGTACCTGGTGCAGAGGCGTGCCGGGCTCGGGCGCGGCGGCCACGAGGCGCGCCCACTCCGCGCGCAGCTGCGACTCCTCCGGCACGTAGTCCAGCCGCTGCGCCTGAAGGACAACTACATTCGGTTACTTCATCGATGCGATCCTGACGAAAACCCCAACTAATTTCCTGAAGTAAAAATGTTACCCAATAATGGACTTCAGGCCGAAGGTTTCAATAGGAACGGGCGCGACACTTACGTTCTCTACGTATAATCGCCCCTAAAACGGTTAGGTACGGATCTGTAGTCAGAGTTAAAATGCTACAAATGTCTCTCCCCTTCTTTCGTGTCAATGTCTTGACCTCAAATGTTTTCGACCGGGTATTCGGCAACTCTAACTCCCCTCTCCGTTGCCTGGTTCAGGTCCTCTCGTGTGCGGTGGTCGGGCAGACAGGGCACGTGAGCAGCTGCTCCACGCTTTGTTAGTTCTCCACAGCTGCACTCGCTCCGGGGTCGATGTAACCCTACTTAGCTAGGTTTTGGTGATATTTAGGGACTTCCAATTACTAATTAGGGCTAGGCCAGTTGTACGAAGCACGCGAGGTGAAGACCCCGAAAGCTGTGAAGGCTATGAAGCTGTAGAAATTAGTTGCTGGAGTAAATTATTTCTGGAACCTACTTTGACGATCTCTGAGGAGTTTGGTGATGTCGGCGTTTAGCTCTGGTACGTATCTGGTTCTGGTACGTTACGTACAGCATATATCGTGCTGTCGAGAGGCAGACCATATAACAAACCTACCGTAGTTGCTTGGAAGAGGATCTCATCTCATCGTTGAGCAGTCAATACAAAGGTGTCAATAATGATGGGCGTGATACTTAGGCCCCAAGTTAAAAATGCCCCATAGTAATGAGTAACAGAAAGTGTATCTGACCTGCAGGCGCTCCCAGGCCATCCATCTCGCGAGGAAAGGTCTGGCGGCGTGCGCCAGCGTGGCGGCGAGCGCGGCGCGCAGTGTGTTGTCGCGGTCAGCCACGCCCAGCGCCGCCTGGCACACCGCGTCCGGCAGGCAGTCGCCCGCCGACCTGTTCCACAGCGCATACAGCCGCGACCCTGCACATATTCCACTACTGTACTACACGCACGCACGCACGCACGCACACGCACACACACACTCTCTCACACACACACGCGCACACACACACAGACACACACTGTACCTAGCGTGAGCCGCAGGTCGCGATGCCAGTTGATGAGCGGCGGGCGGTGGCTCTCCAGCGTGTCCTGCACGTCGCGGTCCAGCAGCTCCGAGAACAGCTGCGACCGCAGCGCGCCCGGCAGCTCCGATATCTCTGCGCACACCCCACACGTCACGTTACTGCTGCACAGCACACACCGCGCGCTACAGACGGCTCAGCGGGAGAGCTGGACTCACCGCAGGGCAGCGAGAAGGTGGAGAACTCGTTGAGGAAGCGGCACGGGAAGGAGCCCTTCTTGTAGCGCACGCAGCTCGCCAGGTGAGCGCGGATACCGCGTGCCAGATCTGGCGCTGGAACCACACGTTTCATGGTTTTATTCAGTGCAATTACGAGGACATTCTGATATGATACCATGAGGACACCCCGCTTTCAAGGCATATTACCGATGTAAGAGGGAGAACGCTTGAGCCCCGGCCCGCCACCCGAGATGCCCGACAGCAACAACGCGAGGATCTCCTGACGTTTGAACCTAAAAACCAACAATATGACGATAATTCAAACTGTGTGCATGTGTGGGGTGTGGTGTGTGCGGAATGCTGTTATATGTGTTACCGGATGGCGAGGTGCACGAGCGTGTGGCCGGGGTCGAAGGCGGAGGCGCGGTTCAACAGCGCCACCTCGGGCGCAGTCAGAGCGCGCGCCGGGTCGCCGCCCGCCGCCAGGTACTTCTCCACGCACTGGATCGAGTTCTCCACCACGCCTGCAACCGGACACACCACTACACGCCCCGCTCACCGACATCGGAAGGCCGACTGCGCTGCGAGTCACAGATCACACACATTCATCGCCGGCTCAAGGAAGCCGTAGACACATCAACCCGGAAACGACTTCCATCGTCTCGGAGCAGAACAAGCTGGTGAACCGTAAAGGGCGCGTGATCAACTCGTCGTCAGCGCGGCGTCAGCCAGCCGTCAACGTGCCGAAGCCGAAGGTGCGGCTCCAGTTACGAGACTCTGTTCGGTTCACTTCTTGTCGCGGCGGGCGATGGCGAGCTCGTGATGACGCGTTTCAGAGTTCATGTATTGACCTTTAAGCTCTCTTATGGTACCGGCCCGACACAGCTGATTACTTGACAATGAAAAGAAGGCGTAAGTGGAGCTCTGTAGATAGATACCTGCCGACACATGCGCGCTAGCGTTTGCTATTTTGTCTCAGAGCTAAACTTAAAGCCCACACATGACAAGCTATAAACTGTACCGGAGTTGTGCTTTAAGAAAAGGGCCTCGAAGACTCCCTTTGACAAATAACACAAGTTAATATGGATCTGTGAATGACATTTTAAAGGTTAAATCTATGAAGCGGCTTACCTAGGCAGGCTTGCAGCCATATCCAGTCGATGTTCTTGTGCGGACGCTTGGCGCGGCGCTCCGCCGGCTCCGGGCACGCCACGCTGTTGCAGATGTCGTTGATACCTGCACCGACACGACATGCTCGTTACTATTTAGATCCATGGCACTGACTGGCCGATTGTTTTGCTGATGCATGTCATGCATGGTGTACCTTACCTATGCTGGGCTTGAGGGGGCGCGCGCCGGCAGGAGGCGCGGGGGGCTGAGGGGTTGGCGTAGGGGCGGGGGCGGGGGCTGAGGCGGGGGGCGCGGGCGGTAGGTCGGGCGCGGCGCCGCACATCGCGCACCGGTGCGCCTTCGGCCAATTCTCGTATGTACACACCTGGAACGTTATCAAAAATTATTTGTTTAGACAAGTAAAAAAACCGAATGGGTCAAACTTAGGTAAGTAATATAATTACATCCGCCATGTTGAAATGACACTAAAATACACAACAAAAGCGGTAGGAATGGTACATTATAATTATGTAGCCGCGAGAATAGTTACCGAGCAGGACCACTTGTTGGCGATCGCGCTGGAGTGCGGCGTGGCCGGCGGCGACGCTATCCGCAGCGGCTTCAGGCGCTCCGCCACCGCGTCCACGCCTGCAACCGAAACGATCCTACGTATTTACACAAGTCACATGCATGATCAATTTACGATTGTAAATCTTGATTTGGCAAACAAGCTTGGAAACTATTTCCCTCGTTTAGTCTTATCTTTCATTCATTTTTAGTGACGATGGCTTCCAATTGGACGAGACGTGCTTTTCTGGGAGCATCTCGCTGGTTATATGAATAGCCGCGACTCCACTGCGGGGCACGGATACAATCCACGCCCACTACAACAATCGATGCATCCGGGCGCAGCGTGGTCGTGTCAGTGGAGGTTGTCGCCCACATTTTCATACAAAGTACACGTGCCTTGCCTCTGCGAGCTCCGCAGTGGAGTCGCGCTTGTATATAGAAGGATGAAGAGCATCAATCAGAGATGATGATGCAGTGGATACGTACTGCAAGCCTCGGGCGAGGGCAGCGCGCTGGCGTGATCCTGCAGGTTGAAGATGTCCTCCCCCAGCACCGGCTTGGCGGCGCGGCACATCGTGCACTGAAGCAAAACCAACTCTGTAGTGCGAGCCCCACGTCGGGCGCCACTGCGGAACGTTTATTAGTACCACCGCGTGTATGCAGATGGTAAACTATATCCAAGTAGTTCCTAGACTCTACAACTACGGAGAAAGCCTGCTTATTAGAATGATTAAAAGCAGAATACCTAAGTCTAATAGGTATTAGACTTATCCTGCATTCTATTACTAATACTTACTATATTTATTTACGATTACGACAGTTAATGTGATATATTGGAGAAATGGGTCTTACTTAAGTCTTAGGTACTAATTAGTAATCTAGCTGCTATAGGAGTGGGGTGATAGTTTCTATACACACTCTTTTATCAATAGAAGCGTAAAATCTCGTAAAGAACGGCAACCCAAAGGAAGAGACCAATTTTTTATAGGTGAGCCCTCCTCGAAGAGTGTACAATAACACGTTTTTGTATGTTCTTCTTCTCTAACAATGAAATGATGGAATATAATTATGTGTACTTAACTCTGTTTCAACTTGATCACATTTGAAACTGTCCAATAGGACGGCTATTTGATTAGCAAAGCCATCATATTTGACAACCGACTAATAGAAAGTAATTGTAACAAAGATAAAGTATGACAACTATGCGGTGGGATGGAGTTACCTTTCTGGAGAGTGGGTAGTTCTCATAGGTGCACGTCTCGCAGCGCCACTTGGCCTGCTCGGCGGGGGGCGCCGAGCTCGCCGTCATCTGTCAACATTACTACTATTACTATTGAGCTAGCGAAGCGAGCAAAGATCTGTGTCAACATGACAGATTGAATATCAAATCACCTTTGTAAACAGACTTTCAATTGAACATGGTGTTGTGATAAACCATTTCTGATCACGAGCCATTGTTTGAACTGTTGTGGAATGACCTAGGTATTTACATTTTTATCAGTCCCCTGATAGCAGAGTTAATGGGGTCAGCACAACATTCAACTTGATGATAACAAGTTCAATACATCTCCTTGAGAGTTTTACATGAATATTTAGACCTGCTAGATTTCTCTACAGAATAATGAGGATCAGTCACATCACATAACAAAGTTTTTAGCGGTCTATCTATCTATCTATCTACTATAGGTAGGTATGTGTCATGTTACATGAATGTGTATACAGACAGGTTTTGAGATTTTGTTACAGGCTGCAGTAGGGATCATAATCATTCACCTCATGCAGAGCAACTGCACATACATGCATTGCAACAGTACAGCCCCTTAGCAACTTTCAACTGCAAATCCTTCAAATAGTTTTTTATATATTCAAATAGTTCTTTTTTTACAAAAACAACTACCTCATGCAGAGTAGCTTTGATTTTAAGAAAAAACTTAAATTTTATTTACTCAATTGGCAGAAAGCGCAGGAAAGCTTTTTGTTGGATACAAGTGGTATATAGAAATAATGTCCCTTTGCAATATCATTATTTTTATCTTAATCTTTTTAACTTTTGCCAACTTGCGTCTACTTTGTTTTTTTTTCATGTTTTCATGTCCACTCAGCCCTAACGGAAGATCCAAACTAGACCCAAACTTGGTGTTTTGTAGTCTTGTTTTTATTATTGTCATTTTATGTACCTATCAAAAGGGTGTAATAAAATTTATAGGTAACATTGTTTAAAGTTATTGTTATTTTGCAATTTTCAATTTCATTTCTGTAACAACAATTTATCAAAGTATCAATAACACAAATTAAAATAACAATAACATTAATATTTATAGCTAATTAAAAGAAACAATAAAATAGCAAAGGAAAATAAGGGCCAGTACAAGAATATTGGGACACACTGCCATTGATACTATTGTTGTTAACCAAATGAGCGAGGGAGCCTAAATAGCAGCAGTGCTGGGCGTGGTGATGGTGATGCCACCGGCGCCGGCGGGAGGAACCGGTACCTGCGCGATGTTAGTCTGCGAGGCTCCGGTGGAGGCGTCGACGCCAGCGGCCTGGCTGCCGCGGCTGGCATGACTGGCGGCCGCCTGCGCGTCCTCGCTCATCGTCCCTGCACCTGCACCATCGGCCGTCGGCGACCGCGCTGCACTATCACGAGTTCATCGTCGCGACGCCACTCGAGCACCGTCCGCACGCGCACCTCCCGACGCGAATAGAAAGGAGAACGATTTCACTAACGACCACTTTGTCGTATTTTCACCAATTTTTATCGCGAACCTCAACTACTTATTTACCTTGAATAGATCGCGAGGTTGAAGATGCGAAACTTGGCAATGCTTGCCTTAGAATTTTGGCGTCGTTACACAACATAAAACACTGGCGATGCCATAAGGTCAAGACTACTCGAGCGACACGACTCGTTCAGCCAGCCCGCAGCGAAAGGTGTGACGGCTGACGGTGATTGTGCTAGCTAACACACAACGCGTTCGAGGATTGAAAGATTTCGATGGACGAAACAAACCCAGGGTAAACGGAGGAAAATAAAAGAAACAATCAATGAAGGTGAAGTGAAGATGTGTTTAGAACTGTATTTTTTTGTCAAATTTTGTATCATTCATCCATCAGTCAATTTTTATGTCATCATTGTCACGACGATTGAATCGGAACGAAAAATGAGATGAATGGACAGACCAGATGGATGTCAAAGTCAATTTTGGAAGAATAAGTCATTTTTAGTCATAACATTTTATCAACCAATCAGGTACATAATATAACATTTTTGACCAATTGTAAACAAGGATAGATTAATCCAGTCTATGGTTTTTATATGTAAATAGTTTCGTTCCATAACTACGACGGACGACGCAATACGCAAGTAGATTTAACATTTTATACTAATCAAAATCAACTACCTACCTACATTTTGTGATAAAATCAGAAATCTTTTATTTAAATATATTCAATTTAAAAACCTATTGAAAGTCTTCATTCTATAAAAATAATAAAACTAATTTTGTTACTGAAAAAAAAACACTCTTGTCTTTGGTGAAATTTTGTATTGCCAACTCTAGTATTTATGAATTCCCTGAAAATAAGATTCATTCATATTAAATAAATACACTCAAAAATAAGTAGATTCAATTACATTCAAATATAATAAACATAATTTTATTGTTTACAGCCTATTATCTTAAAACATATGATAGTTCACTCGGAAGAATCCTGAAAAAAAAAACAGAATAGCCTTTTTGATATGCTTCATAGTTAAGATAAAGAGCTAGTAGACAAGCGACGATGACTAGAGTTTTTCATCTCCCCAGCACGAAGAGGGTGATTTTGGTGCGTAAAAACTCGCAGAAAAATTGCTTTTTGCTGCAAGTGTGAATAGAAGTGATTCGAATGTCGAACACCACTTTTTGAAATTACTCGGCGCTGAAAAACATATTAAGCTCCAGTACCGTTATTCGAAGCATAACAAAAATGTATTTGAGTTTATGCTTCGAATAAGGTATTCCGCTTAATAAGCGTTTTATTGGTAGGTAAAACGCTGTCATTAAAGAATATATGTAACAAAGCGTACAACTTAAACATGAACATAAATCTCTACTAATAAAGAACAAAATATCGAAGAACTGTTTTTTTGCTTGTTTATTGATTGAGTGAGCGAAGCGAGTGAATCTCCGTGGTAACTTGGGCGATTTGGTGTTGCATGTTTGTATGTATGTATTTGTGGATAGGTATGTTTGATAGAGCATAACTTTCGAACCGTTAATCCAATCTGTATGAAACTTGGTAAGTCGATTGATTGATGATTTGCTGGGAAGTATAATGAGCTTAATCGGTGAAAAGTTTGTAAAGATAATATAGAGTTCCCAAAATGAAAATAGAAAACAGTTTTTACAATTGTATCGAGTGGGGTGTCATATGAAATGAAAGGGCTTTACTTGTACATTTCAAAGTGGTTTTTATTTTTAATAGGAAAAGTTGTTTTGGAACCATAAGTCCTTTTTTGTGAAATTAATTTAAACTTATTTTTTCATTTTGGCGAAGCGTGAGTACACCACGAAAATGGGCGATGTTGCCAAAATACTTTTTTAATGCTTTTATAATACTTGTGGCTCTGCCCACCCCGTTAGGGATACTGACATGCTAATATGTATCTATGGATGTACGAATATTGGTTTTACTAAATAAAAAAAACAATGGTACCAATTTTAATATTATGGCATGAACTCGTTATGGATGGTATATTTTTCTTCGCTAGTTGGCAACATTTATTGTCCCAGATTTGTGAGTGCCGGCATCGCACGTGAACGTGTCGTTAAAATCTAAATAAATTAGTGAAATCACGATGACGGACGAATATTTCTATGGTAAGCCAATATCTTCATAATATTCCTCATAATCTAATGCTTATATTTACATCCCACGCAATGTACTTCATGTCTAAATATGAAATTGAAATATGGAGATTGAAGCGTCTGCTGAATACCCGGCTCGCCATTTTATTTCTTTCTAATACTTAAAAGTTTAAACACAGTCGTATTATGTGATGAAATGCTTGCTTGGTGTCTTCGATAATTGTTCACTTTCAAGCGTAAATTCATTGTTACTGAAATATTAAACTGCCTTGCCGCCATTTTCGTTATAGTCTAATCGAAATTGCAATTTTCCTCTGAATAATATAATGGCGCTTTCTGGAGAACAATACAAACAATTAGATACCTACAATATGCGGAACTTTTCTCAACTCGATAGATTTTATCGCATTCGCGTGGTTCTCAGAAATGTGCGTAGTCAGAGACAGTGGCGCGTAATTTAAACTTTGATGCGTCCAAGCGGCGTCCTTTGATAGCTTGTGACTCGTCTTATGGGTGTGTTTGCATCATTATAGGTATATCGAATAGTATTGATACTAGCTAAACGGCACAACATACGAAATAAGTAGTCCATTGTCATTGTTTACGTTATGTGGCGTCGCCACCGCTACCGGCGATGTCCGTTTGAGGTTATGTCCGAAGGCCCAAGGACGCAGCACGCCTAACTACTCGTTCGCCGTAACGGCCCGACTTACCTACAAGTTATTCACCTTCCGTGTCTGGCGGTAGGTACATGAGGGCAGAGGTGAATGCACGCATTATCTTCCTTCGTTAACCTTCGAGCCAGTTCGAAAGTTCGTGTGATGATTAATAATCACCATGTGTTTACACATTTTGATGGAGCGCGACGTCGTTTTGATTGTTGCATTGCCGTTTGTGATGCTTTTGAGGCATTTGTCTGACTTTATACTTTCCTACATCTGCATGTGGGCACTAACAATGTAGCATGCTCAAGGATCATTGTACTTTTTCAGGTGTTACCCTGTCAGATGCCAACAAATCAGTAACATGGGACCCCGAGGCCACAGACTACAATCCACGCAACAACAAACTGGTGATCCGCCAAGCGCTGCTGGGACCAGATGCTAAACCCGATGAACTTAATGTTATCCAGGTAAACTATTGTTTTAGCTAAATAGTGTATGTAACAATTCATCATTTTAAAGTAACCAATTTATGCTGTGAAATACCAACTTTATATTCTGTGAAAGTCATTTAAAGATGACTCAAATATTGAGGCAATATTGCAATCCTACAATTAATTTTAGATTTAGGTTTTTTGACTAACTTTTACAACATCAGGAGGGTTAAACGAGGTTTGAGTCTACATTATTTTTCAGAATATCCTTGTGGTCAAGCAATTCACATTTTACCATAATGCTCTTAAAACTATCCTTTCAGTTAGATTTTTTTACTGTTATACCTATCTAAGGTTACACTTTTGTTTTACATCTTGCCCTGGTACTCTTGGTTCCCTGGTGAGGTTTTGGTCATGGTTATTCTACAAAATAACAACTTTTTTAGAACTGGACTGCTGTCCAGTTCTAAAAAAGTTGTTATTTTGTTACAACCCATTTATATTACAACAATTACTCTACAAATAATATTACAATTACTCTGTTACAACCCATTTATATTACATCTTGCTAGATGTAATATAAATGGGTTGTAACAGAGCTATCTTTAAGAAAAGATGCTATTTCCAGGTAGAAACAATGTCAATGCAAGAGGCGATCAAGATACCTATAGCGGTGCTGAAGGCGGGCGAGACGCGGCACGCGCGCCTCGACATCGAGTTCCCCGACGCGCCCGTCACCTTCACTATCCTACAGGTAATACTCTCACAGGCACAACATTGTTAATTGTTTCTCTTGATTTACTTTTTTGTACTACTACTTGTGGTACTAGTTCTTTCAGCTCAGTGGTGTAAAAGGATTTAAAGTGTATCTCACTTTTGTGATCTTGACACCATGTTATCGAACTTTTCAGGTTCTACAACATGCTGGATTACTTTTCTGTAGACACAAATTATTCTGATCATGCCCATAGTTGGCTATGTGACGTCACATTAAATTGAATATGGCGCCCTCTAGACTAGAGCCCATGTCATGAGCGATAAAAGAAAAATTTTTGGGTATCAGATGAAATGGTTTAATTAGCACATTTCAAAAATAAAAATATAAGTTTGGTATTACATACCTATACTTCCGCCATACTGGAAATACAATTTTTATAAACAAACCGTCGTGTATTTTTCGTTATTACGATGTAGTTTAGTTTTAAGTAAATATAAATATAATTATTAAATAAACAATTAATTTAATTTTATAAAAGCAAGTTTTAGTGATTTACTTGAAACTTCGTCTGGAAATTTAAAGTACAAAAGAATAGGACACATGTTTCAAAGTTTTTCAAAATAACCTTCAAAAGGGGGTAAAATGAGGTGTCAAAGTTTGTATGGTAACTTTTTAACGGGTGGTGTGGTTGGCTTGAAACTTGGCTAGGATATGTTAAATACAAAATTAATGGAAAAGTGTTCAGTTTTTCAAAATAACCCTCAAAAAGGGTAAGATGGGTGTCAAAATTTACACCACACGAGTGATACACGAATAATCTAGTATGATTATAATAAAAGAAAGAAAACCCCTCTGATTCAAATAATAATAATGATGATAAACTTACTTTACTTTTGTAAACATTGATGGGCGCGCGACTCCGTTTTGGTTGTTGCACCGCCTTCTCATGATTTCTTGAGGCATTTGTCTGAATTAACTTCATAAACCATCTGTTGAATGATTTCCAAAGATTTGTTTTAAAATTTAAGTGTTTGGTTCAAGGGTTCAGGGCCAGTTCATTTGATTGGGCACCACCTGCTCAGTGGCCCCATTGAAGAGTTTGATGATATGGAGGAAATGGAAGAGGAGATGTTGGACGAAGAGGAAGGTGATGACTCTGAGCTGAAGGTATGTTGATCAAATGTCTTGGTTATGTCTTGACTCAGCTTCTGCACATAGCAACTGATAGATGGGAATAGAACAACTGACTCTTATCCATTATATTGTGAAGTAATTTTCAAAATGTAAGAGTTAATTTCAGGTAAATTATTATTGCCAAAAGTCGCTGAGTGTAAGAGCTTGTTTGATTTGATTGACCTAATACTGTGCCATTTGGCGCCAGTTTTATGGATTACTAATATCTGCAGTTTGTTTTGTATGTACTATAGTGCACTAGGACAATTAGAAAATGTGCATGAAATCATTAGAGAACTGAAATGTTACAGTAACAATAAATTTGCAGGAAGCTATAAATAAGAAAAAAGAACCTGCCGGCAAGCGAAAGGTGAATGAGGTACTGAAAACCTTCAACTAATAATTTTAAAACTGGTGCTCCACCACAGGGCAAAGGGCTCCAGAACAATGACAGTCACTTGTGTATAAAAACTTAAATAGGCAATAATACTTGCGGGAAACTAAACCACCATGCACGACTCCAATCACGTCCCAGAACAATAATATTCTGCCTGCTGCATCATAGAAGCTATCAGTTTGGCTCCTATGCGCCAGTATTTTTACCTATTGGATTGTATTGGTAGAACATTAGAAATATATTCGTAATATGTAGCATGGGCTGTCATTTTGAATGTAACTGGGCAACAAAATTGATTTCATGAATGAAATAGATGAAAATTGGCTGGTGGTTTTCTGTACTCATTCTTGTCCTTTACCTTCTGATGAACAACCAAAAACTGTAATTTGCATGTGAATAACATAGGGAATTATTAGCTTTCTGAAGTTTTAAACATCTCGTAAAAGCTTTTGTTTCATGTAGTACTAGTCTGGTAATGGATTTTAACAGACTGTTTTGGCTATACTATAAATTCATTTAGCTTTTTAAACTAACAAAATTTTTATACATACTTAGAAATGTTTGTAAAGGACATATGCATAATATACAAATTGGGTGTATGTTAAAGGTTGACTTTTTTGTTTCAAAATGAAAGCTAAGTGAATATTTTTTGGCCTCTGGCTGTGTGCGGTCACTAATGCAGGTGTTGTTCCTCAGGGAGAAGACGAAGAGGAGCCCAAGGGCAAGAAGGCGAAAATGTCTAACAACGCCAAAGGCAAGGCGCCCTCGCCCAAGAAGAACGCCAAGAAGTGAGGCGGGCGCGTTGCGGCGCCTGCTAGTTGTACGATAGTGTGGTAACTAGGTTAGCGATGTATCGAGCGTGGCTGAGTGTGTGCGTGCCAGTGATGTCGGGTCCGGTGCCTGCGACCGCGATCTAGTGTGATTCTCTTCACTATTATTTTTATTTTTTCGATACAAATTTTTGTTCCATTCCTTACTGTGGTATAGAGTTATGGATGTCAAATTTAATAAGTAAGTCTTGAATTCATGCAGATGTATTTTTAAGTTAAGACATAAATTTAAGCATAATCAGTGTGATGTAACATTGATCATTTTGTAATGAGTAGCCACCGTCGACATGTAATTGAATCTGCTAACGATTTCTCAATTTAGAATGAAAAAACTGATCTATTATTAGTTTGTTTTGTACATATACATTTAAAGGCATAAGAACGGTAACAATAAAATAAAACCATTTCTAAACATTAACTCCTGGTTTTATTTAAACGCGCTATTTCTATGGTAATAATAGGGCTCCACATCACTAAGGTACAGTTTCAAAATAGTGTCACTACTCTCAATCTACATTAACTTTGTGTTACCTACATCACAGTATTACAATTTTTCCCTAAAGTCTGCACTCTGCTATTTAACTGTATTGAATACTGCAAAAGTCTGCACTAAGCTCCGTAATCTTACACTGCAAACCCCCCGGGGAGTTTATTGTAATGCTGTGACAACCGTTTAGATGTTAGACATACAGTCAAGGGCAAAAACATGTTACACTTACAGTTTACATAGTTTGGCATTCATCTACAGAGGCAATAAATTGTAAACATTTACAAGTACCTATGTTTACTTTGTCATGGTCAAAAACATGTAGACAATCAAATGCAAAAACATGGTCATAAGTATGGATACAAGAATTATACAAAGCAAATTATACCTAAATATAAAGATTGAAACTATAAAATGATAGGTTATTGACATCAGTCATGTCATGTTTCTTTCTGTATTAAGGTATTAAATAGTAATCTATACTATACCTAGATACCTACCAATAGAAGAGCTAACCTGACTAGCCGGGTACCCACCTAGCGCACAGGCTCGCGCGGTAGCCTCGGTGTACAGATCGCGAGCGATGGCTCCCGAGGCAGGCTAAGCCATAATAAGTCCGCGAGTATTCGACCGTTCCCACCCACCTAACGCACAGCGCTCACTGAGGCGCCTTTGAGCGCGTCAAGTTTACCGACAACAGATGGCTCAGGCGAGCGAACGCGCGCCCGTGGCACGTCCACATCAGTCGAGGCATTTGGCTCGCGAGCCTGTGCGCTAGGTGGGTACCCGGCTAATGACTGATTCATCATCGCCGAGCCGAAACCGCTGAAGCTAGAAAGCTGAAACTCTGAAGGTAGCTTCCAAGTTTCAATACAACCTTTGACACACCCCATTTCACCGTTGTTGGAAAATCCTGAAACACGTGTCCATGTTTTGCATTGTAGCTGACACAGCTACTTACCCATTTACCTCACAACCTTACCATACCATACCAGTACCATGAAATACCTTTAGAATACCAGGATTACAGGGAAGAAAGAAAACACAATCAAGAAACTTTAATTCACCATCGTTTGACCTTTTGTTAAGTGAAACAAGAACTGCACATCACTGCACTGCGAGCTCCATCACCACCAATTCTTCGTGACGACGTTCACCGGGCTCACATTTTCACTACAGCTCCCACTTTCACCATCGCGACGAGCACCGAGCGAGATCACGCAAACTTTACACAGACGTCCGTTCTCCACCGCAGTCGCCGCCGAATGAGGGCGGAGCCGGGGCCGAACAAATATTTATAGCCTCGGGACTCGCCCCGCGTCTCTCACACCCCGCTCGCGCGCGGCACCGTCTTAGCAAGCGCGTGAATTAGAATCCTGTTTTCTTATTGGTTGATTTGTCTTTGGTTTTCATATAAATATTTGTCCTTTTTGTAAATAAAATCATTCCTATTTCTACACTCCAACTGAGTCTTACTATCTCCAAACCTCCGCAGTAGATTCCCGCAAATAGTAGGTACTACTACATTGGTGACCCCGTGAAAGACACAGCCTTCCTGAGGAGAAATCTCACGCTCAACTCAGCGCTCTCCGAAGAACGAAGACCCCCACACAGAAATGGAGAATCAAGATACAAGCACCGCCACCACCACCACCACCACCGCCGCCGTCGCCCTACCTCACGAAATAGCTGGCATAGCACTTTCGATGAGGATACCACCGTTTTGGAGAGACAATCCCCGACTGTGGTTTATCAGCTTCGAAGCGGCAACCAACGGAACTCCACAAAGGAGAAGCCCAGCTAGCGCAGATGCTCATCGCCAAATTAGAAAAGCAAGACATTGAACAGATCTCCGATTTGCTTCTCCACCCGCCATCATCAAAAGAATACACCGCTCTGAAGAACAGGCTCATTTCATCATACGAAGAATCCGACAACCGCAAGCTCCAGAGACTACTGTGCGAAGTCCAGCTAGGAGACCAGAAGCCTACACAACTGCTACGGAGGATGCGAAGCCTAGCTCACAAGATCCCAGACTCTACCCTGCGAATGATGTGGACCAACCACCTACCTCCACACATCCAATCCGTCCTGACAGTCAGCGATACCTTATCCAGCTGTACTTCACTCGACGAACTCGCACTGTTAGCCGACAGGATGATGGAAGCCAGTTCAAGCACACAAGTCTCAGCCGTCGAAGTTAAGCCACCACAAACTCAAGCCAACACCGACACGAAGTACCTCATAGAAGAACTTCAGCAGCTGTCAGTCGAAATTGCCGCTCTCAAATCACCTCGCCAACAAAACAATCATCATCACTATCAACCTCGACGTCCATCCTACCGTGAAAATCACTCTCCAAGCCGCGACTACATCAGCCACCGTCAGCGAAGCCCATCGCCATCACCTCATTGCTACTACCACAGAAGATTTGGTTCCGAAGCATTCCGCTGCACTACGCCATGCTCATTCAACAAGAATAAAACGTCGGAAAACTAGAAAGCACGCTGGATGAGGCGGAATCCGGCGTGGGCGAAATATCATACCGCCTATTCGTCACCGACAGAAAAACGAATCTCCAATTCCTAATCGACACCGGTGCTAACATCTCCGTGTTACCTCCAGCCAAAGGACAAACACCGAAGCCACTCAATTTTCATCTCTACGCCGCTAACAACACAGTCATCCCTACATACGGAGAAAAAACGCTGGAACTGGACCTTCATCTACGTCGACCCTTCAAATGGACATTCATCGTTGCGAAAGTCAGCAAACCAATCCTCGGAGCTGATTTTCTCAAACATCATCAACTCATCGTCGACCTCAAGAACAGAAGACTCATCGACTCCGTAACAAAACTATCATCAAGTTCATCAGTGCGAGCTACAAACATACCTACAATCAGAAGTATCGACGTACAAAAATCCTACCAATCAGCAGGCGCCGTGCTACAACAGTACATCGACGAAAAATGGCAACCACTCGGCTACTTCTCAAAGAAATTCTCCGACGCGCAGCGTAACTACAGCACATTCGACCGAGAGCTACTAGCTATCTACATGGCAATCAAACATTTTCGAAAAACGTTCGAGGGGCGAAACCTCATCGTATTCACCGACCACAAGCCGCTAACCTTCGTACTACAAAAACCTCCGTCAGCCACAGAAACACCACGACGCGCAAGACAGCTCATCTTCATCAGAGAGTTCACCACCGACATAAGACACGTCAGCGGGAGTGACAACGTAGTTGCCGACGCACTCAGCCGCATACCTATCGAAGCAATCACTTGCCCAACATCAATGGATTACGACAAAATCGCCGAAGCGCAAGAAAGAGACAGAGATACCATCGACCGCCTCGCAAGTCAAAATAATTTGGATCTCCGACGAGTCTCAATACCTGGTTCTCAAAAACCTATCTACTGCGAAATGTCGACATCCTTCATTCGACCCTACCTACCTGCAGAATACCGACGCGCCGC
Organism: Scotopteryx bipunctaria; assembly: GCA_949320045.1. NCBI lineage: Eukaryota > Metazoa > Arthropoda > Insecta > Lepidoptera > Geometridae > Scotopteryx > Scotopteryx bipunctaria. The sequence goes on from OX439462.1 coordinate 140,078, forward strand.
ATTCGACTCGCTTCATTCGATCAGCCACCCAGGGATAAGAACAACCCGCAGGCTGGTCAGTCAGAAGTTCTTCTGGCCGTCGATGAACAGCGACGCAGGGACGTGGGCGAAACAATGCCTACAATGTCAGCGGTGTAAAGTTCAAAGACACACAACAAGCAGCCTATCCACTTTCGCACCAGCTGACCGCTTTCAACACGTACATATCGACATCGTTGGACCGCTACCTACTTCACCACAAGGATATCGATATCTTGTCATCATGATCGACCGAGCGACAAGATGGCCCGAAGCAATACCTACAGACGACACATCAGCTGAGACCATAGCGAAAATAGTCTATGAACATTGGATCACTCGCTTCGGTTCACCAAGGCTAATAACCACCGAACAAGGAAGAAACTTCGAAAGCCGACTATTCGCCAAGCTACTTCACACTGTTGGGACTGACAAGACTCGCACTACAGCCTACCATCCACAAGCAAACGGCATAGTCGAAAGATGGCACCGCTCACTCAAGACCGCGCTGAAAGCTCGTCTATCAGTACATAAATACATCGTGGATAGACGAGCTACCTACAGGTCTACGCGCCGCCGCACGCTCCGACACTGGTGTGAGCGCCGCTGAACTTACCTACGGATACAACCTTCGCCTACCATGTGATTTCTTCACCACTCGCATCATCAGCTGAGCACCAGGACATGGACTCTGATTATGTAAGCCGACTACGCTCAACAATCAACGCCGCACGTCCGAGCCAGCCCACAACATCACACGGAAACAAACGTCCTATCTTCGTACATAAAGATTTACAAACCTGCGAACAAGTCTTCATTCGCAACGACGCCGTGAAGAAACCTCTGCAACCTACATACGAAGGACCCTACAAAGTACTGGAGAGGAACAGCAAGACTTTCAAGATACTACTACCGGAGAGAAGATCGGCAGTCGTATCTATCGATCGACTTAAGCCTGCCTACACAGTCGACGAAAGTAGCTATGATACCTACCTACCAGTACCTACATCAAGCTACTTACCATCATCACATCAATTACCTTCACCAGCGGAACACAGTCAACATTTACCACCAGCACCAGCCTCATCACTTCCCCCACCAGCGACTCAAGACTCTACCACAAGCCAAACATCGCGTCAAGTTCCATCATCGATCCTGAGGACAACTCGGAGTGGACGCGATGTCAAGCTTCCGGTACGCTTTCGCTAGGGAAGGAGCCATGTAGCTGACACAGCTACTTACCCATTTACCTCACAACCTTACCATACCATACCAGTACCATGAAATACCTTTAGAATACCAGGATTACCAGGATTACCAGGATTACAGGGAAGAAAGAAAACACAATCAAGAAACTTTAATTCACCAACGTTTGACCTTTTGTTAAGTGAAACAAGAACTGCACATCACTGCACTGCGAGCTCCATCACCACCAACTCTTCGTGACGACGTTCACCGGGCTCACATTTTCACTACAGCTCCCACTTTCACCATCGCGACGAGCACCGAGCGAGATCACGCAAACTTTACACAGACGTCCGTTCTCCACCGCAGTCGCCGCCGAATGAGGGCGGAGCCGGGGCCGAACAAATATTTATAGCCTCGGGACTCGCCCCGCGTCTCTCACACCCCGCTCGCGCGCGGCACCGTCTTAGCAAGCGCGTGAAGTAGAATCCTGTTTTCTTATTTGTTGATTTGTCTTTGGTTTTCATATAAATATTTGTCCTTTTTGTAAATAAAATCATTCCTATTTCTACACTCCAACTGAGTCTTACTATCTCCAAACCTCCGCAGTAGATTCCCGCAAATAGTAGGTACTACTACAGCATTTTTAGTATCCGAACAGAGTTTCAAGCAAATTGCATTACGCGTTTAAAAGTTCCATACAAACGTTTTCACCCCTTTAGGGGTTGAATTTCGAAAAATACCGCCTTAGTGGGTGCTTTCGCTATAAAAGGAAGCTCCCTTCCAAGTTTCAGCTTTCTAGCTTCAGCGGTTTCGAATCTTAAGAGTATTTTTTTCCTGTAGGTATTGAAATAAAAGGTTATGACTTCCTTATTAAATTATCAATCATTCCATTGTTTAGTAAGTACTCTTTAGTATTGAGTGAGTGGTGGAAATAATGCCCTCTAAAGTTTGATTTGTTATTAGTGTTTATTTATTGCTTATAACTATGGATACATAACATACTACTAAAATTGTGTAGGTACATATTTATAAACTCTGATGTTTCCATATTTATAATCGTGTTGAGTGAGGGTGATATTTTGAGGTAGTGGAGTGTATACATATTTTTGCCTTTGACTGTACATCTTTTAGCAGGGGAACATGGATAAGTTCAGATTAATTTTTTTTATCAACGAGCATGTCCGACATCACATGGATACTGCATTCTAAAGAAGAATGTGAAGTTGTGAAGCGACGCGCGCCTGCTCCATTTAGCGCATCAGAATTATTTTCCTTGAAGTAAGCTTAACAAAATTTTATTCCGTTCCCTCTGAATATGATTAGCTTCGTCCATAGCTGCTATCAGCCTCTCGAAGTTGTCGTCGTCCTTTACATCATGGGCCTGCTGCACCACCACTTGCAGGTCACTCGCCACATCGTCGAGATGGACACGAGGGATCTTCTTGGGTTCATCAAAAATTCTTTCACAGTACTCGTAATACGGCCAGTTGCTAGTACGGCCCGTAAGCTGTCTTTTCTTATCTAATCTAAAGTAAGTCTGTTTCAAGTTCCTAAACTTTCTGTCACACTCTTCAGGGCTCATACCTATTTTAGGAGCGAGCAATTTCCACACATTTTTCTTCTTTAGCCGCTGGTCTCGAAATTTCTCCTTGTTATCTAAATAAAAGCTCAGAATATGCTTCACGTAGTCGTCGTGTGTCGTATTTCCGGTTTCCCAGCTGCTGCTACAATTACTGGGGTCGTAAATTCTTTCAAAATCCTTGTAATATCTCCATTTCGTGATAGATCTGCCGGAATTAGCTCTACTTTTCAGGTTTAAGTAAGTCTGCTTCATGTTTCGGAACTTTTTGTCGCAGTTAGTAGCACTCTCTCCCACGACCATCGATATTTCTTTCCACAGGTTTTTTTTCTTATACCTTGGACTTCTGAACTTGTCTGCTATCTGAAAATATGCATCAATCAGCTCTTTGGTTTTAGTTCTATTCCATGGTCCGGTCCGAGGGTTGTATTCGTAGAATATTCTCTCGAAGAATTGATGGTAAGGCCATTTGGTGGGTTTGCCAGTATCGCGGCTGCGTTGCAACCACTTAAAATGAGCCCTTTTTAAGTTTTTGTATTTGTGGTAGCAGTTATATTCTGTTGTTCCTAACTGTAAAGCGATGTCCTTCCAAACATCTTTTTGTAAACAATCTGAACTGCGAAATCGGTTAAGATTTTCTATGTATAAATTCAATAGGTCCCTAACTTTTTGGTCATTCCAGGGCTCTAAAACGGAGGGTGGTAGAGATTTGCACTCGTTGAAGACTTTCTCACAAATATTGTAGTGTACCCATTTTATTTCTTTGCCTGTTCTTCTCTTCTTCAGCAGTCTTATGAATGTTCTTCTGAGATTTTTATATTTAGTGGAGCATTCTTCAGGAGTGGTTCCAACGTGTTCTGCAATGTCTTCTAGCAGAATTTTGTCTTTCATGGGATTTCTGAAATTATTTTCTAGACATAATGTGAGGAGCAGTTTGATTCTATAGCGGTCCCAAAAATTGTTTTCTTTTTTAGCATTGTCTGTGTCTAGTGGCTCAGTGGTCACTTCCTGCGATGTGATGGGGGGTTCGTTAACGTGTATGTACTGCCGGTCCCCCGTCTCTACGATATTATATCTAGCTTCCTGACCTGTAACTATAAAAATGGAAACTGAAAACTGGTATTTTGTAGGAAGGCAGGTACCTATTAGCTCCTACCTACCCATGAAACTGGGAAATTTTGGATCCTAAGTTCATTTTTGTAAGTAGGTAAATGACACGTTAGAAGCGGGTTAGCACCTATTTTTATTTTATATTCGTCGGCGTTTATTGAAAACCTCATAGATTTTTACCATTTTCTTTTTATTGCTCATCTGTATGAAAACCTCGAAACGCGCAATCCGTTCTCATTGAAGTTGTTATTTATTGTTTCATAAACGCGCATAATACTAAAAAAAGTCCTAACAAAATTGTAGGCACCAGACGTTTTTTTTTTCATCCAGAATAGTTTAATAGAAACCGAACTAGGTACGAGGTTTTCACTATACGCCGACGATCGATACAGGTAATAGGTAGCTACTCAAATAGATTGATAGAGAAAGGTTATTTGCTTAGGTGCGAGTTATCTCTGCAAATGGTCTTACCTGTTCCTATTCCTTTCAAGCATAGCGTAAGCATACCTACTACCATGTTGTGTTGGTGGTACCTGCCAGGTGTTAGGTACTTACTCTGAGGATTGTGTACAGTAAAATTATTGCTGCTAATAAGAACATTGCTCTGGTCTTCTCTGAGGACGAACCAGTAACTTTGGCTGTGAGGATTGTTTAAATTCATCTTTCTGCTTCGGTGTTAATTTGTTGAATAAAGAATTAAATAAATGTAAGCTTTCATTCAAGTTTTCACAAACAAAACGAAGTCATTATTTTTGTTTGTTTGCTCGCTCAGTGCGAATGCGAAGTGTGACAACTAGGGACGAATCGAATAGAAAGTATCGATACTGTGCTCATGAGTAGTATCGAAACAAATCGTGTACTTTTCTTGTTAACGTCAAGATAGCGACGCCACCTCTCTTAAATAGTTTCTTAGAGATAATCCTATCCTACTATATTATTATAAATGTGAAAGTTTGTAAGTTTGGATGTTTGTGCCTCAATCACGCCTAAACGGCTGAACGGATTTGAATGAAACTTGGAATAGTGTTTTTTTAAAGTAAAATAATGATTTCCGTCGGAACATAATAATAATAATAATATAATTAATTAATTAGAAGGAAAATAAGTTTATGATTATAGAAATTTAATTAAATTTATTGATAGTTTATAATGAATTTTAGTATTGTTATTTTGATAATCATAATTAAAAAAGTCGCTTGGCGCTATTTCGCCTCCCGCCATATTGTTGTTTACAAAAAGTATGGCGCGAGGCGAGCTGGGACAGTTTCTCGGTGTCGCGCCCTCTGCGCTCACCAAAGCCCGGTAACGCTGCCAGCGGTCATCTGAGACCCACAGCATTATATTCCGTCCGAAAAAAGCTGGGGCAGTCGATTGGTAGCTAGTAAAAAGATAAGACGTGCCAATATTCTCAAACGTTATATAAAGTTTTATTTGGATAATCTTGAATAAAATATAGTGATATAAAGTGACATGGTGTTTGAACTTTGGCTTGCGCCAATATTATAGCAAAATATTCAAGTTTGATCCCACGAGATGACATAAGTGCCAAGATGGGGCGGGACCACCGTTTTTCTCAGAATAACAAAGTTGCAGCCATACACTGATAACACAGACAATAGGTACAGAATGAAATGACTACCTAGATACAACTTATTCAGATAAACTTTAGTAAGTACCTAACAGGCTACCACTAAGATATACCACAATAGTTTCAGAAAAAAAATATCGATTATGTACAAAAAATACTGCTTGATCAAGACAGAGCAACGTAATTTTGTGTTCTCTCTCATTATATTTTAGTACGGTTTACCTTCGTTTTACCTGCGTATGTCTTCATATGGAGGTACATAGTTAGAAATGTTACATAAATGTCTAGGTCAGGCATGGGAGATTCACAAGAAAAACTTGAACTGCAGTCTACCAGTCCTTGAGCTGGAGCTAAACCACAGCTCAAACAGCTCAGAATCTTAATAACAACACGACTGACTCATTTGTAGGTAGTTAGATAAGTGCTGTATAAGCCGTAAAACCAAGTTTTTAAAAGTCATTTTTAAGATTTGTTCGATACGATACCCGCCAAAAAGAACTCATTGAGTAAAGGAAAAGTACTCGATACCACAAAGTATCGATACTTTGATCGATAAAGTAGTGACAACGTAGTGTTTTTCTATACTACTAGTTCCATTCGAATCAAGCGATGATTCGAATCAATATAAAATCTCATTTGAATTTGAGTTCTATCTGTCATCATTCGAATCAAATGTGATTCGAGTCTCATGACTAGTCCCCTTTACGTTACGTCTGCCTCTGCTGCGTCCGCCATATTTATTTTGTTTTCGTTCTTGTGCCGATTGACGGCAACGAGATTTTTATATTTGAGCTATTTACGCATAAAAAGTGCCCTCTTTGGTATATACCAAGTGTGTGTGTCGGATTTATCGTTCGCCCTGGTGTTATGCTGTGTATTTCGAGGAAAAGAAACGGAGAATCTTGACAAAGGTATTCTAAGGTCGCCGCGACTTTGTTTTAGGCCGTCCGCGCCGGCAGGCAGCGCGGCGTGGTTTTATCATTGTTTTGGACACTTATCCACAGTCCTAACAATCACAAAGACAGCTTAGTTAATTTTTAGTGAAATAGATGCTCGTTCATGAAAAAGCTGTCATTATGTTTTTGTAAACATCAATGAGACATCCGACGTCTCACTGACGCGGTTATCGCAATGGCGGGAAACTTGCTTTGTTGGGGAGATAGGATTTTTCATCACCACTCGTAAATGGACCTTGTATTTTTTGTAACAAGAAGCCTTTCTAAGGAAGAAGGAATTAGGTGTTGGTTCATGTTTAGTCACATCCAGGATGTTTGTTGGTAACGTGTACTACTTGTGTAGGATGTCGGGCGGGCGGCTAGTGGTGTTGGACCGCGGCGGGCGCGACGGCAAGCGGTTCTCGCTGGCGGCGGGGCTGGCCACGCTGGGCTCGGCGGCCGCCTGCGACATCCGCGTCATGCTGGCCGCCGTGAGCCCGCACCACGCCACCGTCTCCGTGCACAACTCTCAGGTAGGACACCTCATCCTGCTTCTCTCACCGCATGTCGTGAATGTCGACTAAATATTATTAGAGGTTTTATGGTAATTAACATTTACCTTTCAGACTGTGATCCGTAATGTCGGCGACGGTGAGACCATTGTGAACGGACAGAGCATCAGTGTGGCAGCATTGCGACATGGAGACATCATAACACTTGGAGACCGCTCTCTTCGCTGGGAGTACTCTGCTCCTAATAAGAGACAGCTAGGTGAGTTTTATACATCCTCATATGCATTGCACATTGTGTATGTATTACTATGCATATCTATTTTTCTGGCAATATTCTGTTAACAGCTCTTTCCATTCATGCAAGTCCTAGTTAACATTTTAATTTTCCGTACCTGGTTAAAAAGTAGCCTATATGTTATTCCAGCACATAAACTGTATATTCCAAGTTTCATCTAAATCTGTTCAACCATTTAGGTCTGATTGAGGCACAAACATACATCCTATGTTTATTTAAGGTGAATTGATCCATTTTGTGTTTTTATCTATAAACTAAATCATTAAAACATGTAAAATGTAAAAACTAAAGGATTATATCCTAAAAAATATTAGAAATCCTGTCATTTGTCTACTGTTACTTTACTGGCTGCAACCAGTACACTGAAAATGAAAATGAAAAATGAAAATATTTATTTCTTTAGCTTAGTATAAAAACATTATGTACATACTTTCCCTAACGATGTTCTCTGTTAGTGAACTTTGTTCTTTGAGAAATAAATATCTAACAAAATTAAAACGAGACACTTTAGTGACAATAAAACGTGATTGTGGCATTTCGGTATACTACTGATAAATCCAACAGTTTAAAATTCCGAAATGTACGATGTGAAAATTTTCAAAGTTTGTGCCTCAATCACTCCTTATCAGATTTGATTGAAACTTGAAATACGTACGCTACTGAAACAAGTGGTCTGTCCAGCATCGCCGGGTCTGCCTGCTGTGCAGGGCGCGGCGCCGGCGGGGCGGGGCGCGGGGCGCGGGGCGCGCGGCGGACAGCGCGCCAGCTCGGCCGGGGTGCCGGCGCCGCGCGACCGGGCCGCGCAGCTCGCCATCGAGTTGAACCACCGCGCCTCCATGCCAGGTATTTCACTTACTTGTTACCTGGAACCAGCGTGCTGCACTAGACCGACCACCAGTGCCATGCCCTGTACTCGCCCCTTACTTGAATGGGGATACTCTAATGAGGCACGGTGTAAGTGCCGAGTACCATAGACCATGCCCCCACCTATTTTAGACTACTGACACTTTGTGAAATCTGTTTGAACTGTATTTAGTTTTATATAACTGTATCATGTTTTGTTTCTGTCACAGCCAGCTCAGGAGGTAAGCAAGTGGCCATCGTGCAGCCGCAAAGAAGAGACACAAACGAACATAATGGTGAGTCTAATTGATTTCACGCCATGTAATCACCATTATTTCTTCATCGAGTATGTAATACTGTTGTAAATTACTCTTGCTTTGAGATTAACTTATAGTAAGGATATGGTTGATATTGTTATGTATTGTCGCAGTGAGTTCGAGCGCGGCGCGCGGCGCGCAAGCCAAGCGGCGCTCCAAGCCAGACCTGGACTCCTCGGTGGACAGCGACGCTGACAAGCGGAACACTAGGATCAGCCCAAAGACAGGTAGGCACTTTTATCCACTTATTATTCACTAGTTAAGTTCTATCCGGGTTATCCTGGCTTAAAAGCTGCAACCCCACTGAGGCTTTGGACGTGCATGCTAGAAGTCGCGTCTTGCTGCGTTGTCTAATATGTACTCTGCATGTTGCTACTCCACTGCGTGCGACATACGCATGCGAGCCACGCTCAGTTTGCAACACGCTACCTCTAATATTTGTTAGAGTGTAGTTGTATAGATGTAACGAGCTAATTGGACGACGAATCTATGTTTGTGTTGGTGACGTCATTAGGCCAAACATCCGTGCGTAGCGTGACGTTTTAATTGGGTCTTTTAACCTCCTAACAAATACTGTTAACCAGTAAAACTACTTCACTGCTTAAAGACAACTTCTACTGTAAGGTTTTGTTACTGCTTTTAGGACAAGTTGGAAGTTGGACGTTGAGATCAGTCTCACAATAATTATTTACAGTTCCGTCGAACACAACAAAAGCGACCCTGTGGATCGAGTCCCGCAAGAACAGCCCGCGGCGCTTGCGGCGCTCGCTGGCCGCCCACAAGAGCACTCCTTTGCGGCTCGCTGTACTCAAGAAGGCGCAGAGCGCGCACAAGGCGGTTAGAGTTGTGAAGATTGAAGCTCCGTCGAAGATTGGTGAGTAAACTGTTTTGTCTAGCTTCACCTGCGTAGTGCGTAGTTCACTCGCGTCGCATAATTTTTGGCTACACCTTTTAGAAGTACATTCGAAAATTCTCAACTTTTTTCCCTTAGAAGAAAACACTCCTAAGCTTGCTGACATGAAGTTTTATGGACAGTGAGTTGATTCCACAATAATTGTTGTATAAAAATAGTAAAAGAATATAAGACTGTCATGTTAAACTGTTTTTTTTTTAGGTCCTATCATCCTTACAGCATTGTGACCATAAAAATATCAGTAACATGCAAGCTTTTCTAATCTTTAGATCACACCAAGCAAGCCGCAATAATGCTGATGACGGGTCACACCCCGAAATCCCGCCTCAGCCTGAACCAGTCCAAAAAGACTCCTACTTACGTGATCAAGAAGCCCAGTCCAGTGCGCAAGACCCCCAGCCGCAAGAGCCGGCAGGGCGGCCGCGGCTCCAGGGAGACTGGCGCTGGGGTTACGCCTAAGCGAGCCAGCACCTTCTCGCAAGACAGCAGGCGGAGTAAGAGAGGCTCAGGAAATCAGTCTGTAAGTATCACGACTATAGTTAAAATAATATTACAAATCAATCCAAATTTTGTAAGGGTATGAGGATGTTTCGCTACATGCCGTAAGGGTTGAACGAATTTGAAATATTTTAATCTCTTGTTTACCCAAGCTGATTACATTGTATGTCAACCAGGTAACAATCCTAGAGATCACGGATTCGGCCACTAGCTCAACCATCCGCGGCAGCAGCGTCGCAACTCGTGCCAGCAAGAGCTCTCAAAAGTCACCCCCGTTACCGAGCCCTAAGAAATCCGCACTCAAAGACCTCTCTAAAAAGGGAAGCCGAAAAACCGAGTCCATCAAATTTGATCTGAGTAACCTGGAGAATCACCAGGAATCGGAAATAACGAGCAGATTGGAAAGCGAGGAAAGCATGTCGGAAGATGATCTGACCCTGCGCTATTCGGAATCGAGCAACCAATCTCCGTCGCCGAGGAAGTCCATCCACTCCCGCGGCAGCAGAATGTTGGAGAGGCTGGGAACCACTCTGACGCTGTCTCCGTCGAGCACGCTCACTCCCAACTCGCCGTCTTCGAGGAAATCCGCGCGCAGCTCCATGATGGTCCAGAAGGCGCTAGACGACTCACAGCTGTTCGATTACACCAAGACCGATCAGAGCGGCGACACGACCGTCGCCACCGCCTTCAAAACCAGAACCCTGAGCCCCCGGACGAGGAACATGGAATCCTACTCCATCGTCGACTTGGTGTCGGTCGATTCCGATACTTCCAAATCTGAGTATAATTCCGCCGATTCAACGAACACTGCGGACTACGGAACACCTAACGCTACGAGCCGTAAGACGCGATCGACAATCAATCCGACCTTACTCGGCTCGAGCACCCCGTACGTCGCGCACGTGAGATCCACGCGGTCGCGCTCCAGCCCTAATATCAGCAAGAGAAGTACTAGGAGCTCAGCGGCCAGCAGAAGGTCTAAATCTCTATCCACTCCCGAGAATAGGCACATCTCGGTTAACAGCACCCGCTTGTCGCGCGCCTCCAGAAGCCGGTCGCGGATCGGCGACAGCGACCTGCTGCTCCTCGACGATACCGAGCTCGAAGACTCCTCGCCGAAGACGTCCCGACGCACGAGAAACAAGTCTGCCACCGTCGATCCTTCCAACGTGGACGACTCCATGGGGAGCACAGGAAAAGACGGAACGAGCACTCCTGAGAATCGGCAGAGTCCGGTCGAGATTGGAACGCCTGTTCTGAGCATTCAAAGCTTGCTGGACTCGAGTCGGAGCCCCCAGCGTTCTCAGAACGCGGCGCGGAAGGGAAGGAATTCCGTCAATTACAAGAGGAAGACTTTTGGTGCGCTTTCTGAACCGAAGCGGCGCCCTGCCATCAAGTCGAAGTCGCTGGGCATCTCCGCTAGGCAGACCATCTTGAGACTGAGCAAGGACTCCTCGGAGTTGTCCGACAGAACTGACCCGGACGCCCCCAAGCCCGATAACGAGAATACGGTCACCCCAAAAAGCGCTGTCAAGCTAGTACAGGAAGCGGTCAAGAACAAGCATTCGACTGCGAAGAAACCACAGTCGAAGCGCACCATGATCGACGACCTCAATCAATCGGACATCGTCAAGCAACTTTTCAACAGTCCTGTTAAACGAAAGCTATCCCAGAGCATGACCGAGTTCTCCAGGAAGCAACTTTTCGATGATGACGAAATTGTGATAGCTAAGCGACCGACTCGGAATACGATCGCACTGTCGAGGAGATCCATCGACGAGCGCTCGGAGCCCTCGGAGACGTTCACTCCCGAACGCTTCGTCAGCCCGCTGAGCACGCCGCGCCACAGCCCCGACCTCAGCGGCCTGCAGCGGCTCTTCCAGGACGCCACTCCGGAGAACTACCCGCTCAATGTCAGAAGCGACCGAAGCTTACTACGGACCCATCGAACGCGGCTATCCGTTAAAAACGATCTCACTGACGTCCAAGGACTGAAACTGATGTTCGGAAAGTCTCCTAAAAACCGCCTGAGCGATGTCAGGGTGAAGGAAGTTTTCAGGGCATCGCCGAACAACGATCTGCGCCGCGTTTCCGGTGTCAAAAGAATATTCAATAGAGAAACATCACCAAGGAACGACTTGACCGACGTCAGGGGCGTCAAAAAACTCTTCAGAAAATCTCCTAATAACGATCTGAGGAATGTTTTCGGCGTGAAGAGGACATTACGAAACTCGCCAACAAACGACCTGACCGACGTTCGCGGTGTGCGGAAGATGTTCCGAAACGAGAAAATTAAGCGGAGCTCATACGATGTGAGCGGCGTTGAGGAGCTCTTCAATACGTCCACTCACTCTACTCACAACTCGGAGGCCTTGTTCGACCAGTTGCTGGGGAAGCCGCCCATTAAAGCAGTGTACTCAAAAACATTCTCGACGAGACTGCGCCGGAAACCCAAGACCCGAAAGATGAAATCCCTGCACAGTTCACTGGACGTGATCACCAACAACGTAGAGGAATGGTTGGAGCAGGAGTTGCAGAAGCGTTTCAACCACGAACCCACCGCTTCCAAGTCCAGAGATGCATCCAGGAACGTCGCCAAGGAGTTGAACAATATGGTGACGTCCACCGTGGAAGGCGAGGAGCCGATTAGAGCTTCGAGAACCAGAAACAGCTCCATAAAGAAATCTGCATCCGAAATCTACAGCGCGCATACTTTGCCGATAAAAAAGCGGTCCTTCGTCGAGTCTGCGACGGAAATGAACAAGCCGAAGCTGCCGATAAAGAAGAGGGCGGTAGTGCACTCGACGCCCGTGAAGGGCAGGGTCAGCATCACCATGAACGCGTCGGAGCTGGGCCGCGTCTCGCCCATCGCCGCTGTCGACAACACCCATGTGGACCACGACGCATCTTTGACTAGGTAACTAGTTTAGTGATTGACCAATGATTTCCTGTTCCGATGTTAGGGCGTAGACGCTAATCTTTCGCCGCCAAAGTATATAAACGACAGGAGTGCAAGTCTGTAGCAATATATGAAACTCTTGTAGGTTACTTTATTCAACCCACTAGATTTTGACGTTATTGAAATAAACATCAGTTTTTTCAAGCGTTGTAACTATAATAATATGTTGTATTTAACTTTTTACAGAACGACACGACAAAAAGCTATTTCTCAAGTGCCTCAAAGCGGAGCATCTAAAGCGAAAACTCCACAAAAGACTCTCAACAAACTTAGCCCTAAGCCTTCCCCTCAGAAGAATGCCAGTCCGAAAGCCTCGCTTAAGAAATCCAAAGCTACCAGTCCTAAGGCTTCCCCTAAGCAACCTGAAAGCACTCCACCCAAACGCGTCACTAGAAACAGACAGAATGCCTCTTCGGGGAAAAACATTAAGAAACGCAGAGCTTCACTAGTGATCAGTAAGAAGGTCCCCGTCATAAGTCCCAAAGCTGATCCGAAGAAAACTCTAGAAAATACCCAAGAAAGTCCTAAAAAGCGCGTCACTCGCGGACAGAAACAGCAGAAGGTAGAAACGCCAAAGAGAACCAGAGTAAAGGCGCAAAAAGCCACCGTTGTAGTCCCAAAGCCATCGCCCAAGCTGAAACCTCAGGCTAAAGTTAAGGAACCAGAAGTTGTCACAAGAACCACAAGAACTCGCAAGAACATAGCTGCAGAAATAGAAACTGAATCTCCAAAGAAATCTCAGCCGAGAACTCGCGGAAGGCAAAATGAACCTAAAGTCAAAGAGAATAAGACTGATAATGTTGACAGACCTACGCGAGGCCGTAAAACTACTGTTGAAATCGAGCCTCCGGTGACCAAACGAGGTCGTAGTAAAGTAACTGGTGTTCAAGAAGTGAAAACTCGAGGCAAATCAGCTACCAAAGCCAACCCTGAAATTGACGGAAAACAACCTAAAACTCGCGGCAAAAAGGTTGAAACTCAAGTGAGCGTTCAATCGGAACCGACTACCCTTCGCGGGCGCAAAAACACTGAAAATATTAGCTCACCAACTCAACCTAAAACTAAGGCTGAGAAAGCCAAAACTCCAGTCAATAATGAACCTAAAACGCGCGGCAAAAAGATTGAAACTCAATCCAGCACGCAATCCGAGCCGACGACCCGCGGACGAAGAGCCAAAGCAACTGACGACACCGTAGCAACAGAAAGTAGAGGCCGAAAGCGGAAAACTACCGCTACAGAAGAAGTACCGCTAAAAATCACTAAAACTATGACCAGGAGAACTAAAAGGGCTGAGACCGAACCAACTGACACAAATAATGCAGCTAAAACAAAAGCAGTTGGCAACAAGAGTGACATTATTGAAAAGGAAATTAAAACTAGAGGACGGGCTAAGAAAGTAGAAGAAGTTGAAAAACCAGCGCCGGCTAAAGCTACTAGGGCAAGAAAAGTAAGTAATTTCTTTTATCATATATATTTTCATTACACTGGTTCTTTCGTGAATTTATAATTAAAAGTTACATTTCTTGCAGGCGGCAGAACCTAAAGAAAGTCCCGTTGCAGACAAAAGAAAGAGGACAACCAAAGTAGAGGCTTCACCATCTAAAGGTATGAAATAAGTACATACATATATATTATCACGCCCATATTCCTAATGGGGTGGGCAGAGCCACAAGTTATCAACTTGCAAGCACTCCTGATTCAAAGTTCCAAGATGGATGTGGTGAACCAAAGTGACAGGTGATCAGTATCAGTATTTACAAACAATCTAAAATTTACTGATTTAAATACAAAAATAATAATTAAATTAAAAATTAATCATTGCATTTCTTGCTTGATTTTATTTTAAGAAACATTTATGTACATGTACGATGGTACGGAACCCTTCGTGTGTGAATTCGACTCTCTCTTGACGTGTTTTATTTTACGAATGAAGAGTCTTAGTAGGAGTTATAATGAATATTATTTCCAGCAGACAAGAAGTCTGCGGCGGCGGCTAAGAAGGCCCGCGGCGACTCGGCGCCTACTAGAGCGCGCTCCACGAGAAGGAAACCCCAGGAAGGTAAGACAAACTACTTACTACTTTATCAACTATTCTTGCATCCTTGTCTATACCTCCCTAAAACTCGCCGTTTATAAGCTACTCTGAGGCGGGCAGGTATCCGGCTAAGACGCGATGCGTGCGGGTTCGATTCCCACAGCTGTTGACCATTCACGACAGGAAATAAAACTGTGTTAAGTTTTATTTATGTAAAGATTTGGCGTTATTTTTACGAATGCTATCAGTCACAAGTTGTTTACCTTTCAATTGCATCCAAATCCCAATGATTAATATTTGTGACAGTATTGAATTGCGTGTGTATTTCAGAGAGCGCAGCCGGGCGGAGCCGCCGGCGGTAACATGCGCATGGAATCACTATAGTACAAAAAAGTAATATAAGGTATGTATTTGGCCTCTCATTCTGAATTATTAATTCAATGGAAGTAGTGAAATGATTAGTAGAAGTCATCGGTCCATCTGCTGGAGGCCGTCTTACACTTTGTGTCCCGGTCCGTGGCCGCCATTCGAGGACCTTTACTTAATCCATAACGGTTATCTGTTCTCTTGCTTGTTCTCCTACTTCAAAACTACCTACTTTTTGGATATCATCCAATCACTACACAACTAAACATAGTTTACAATAATAATTCCTTGTTTCAGGTGCATCTATATATCTGATATTGTTAAGGATTTTTACATAGTTATTTATACTTTCTTATCCTATGTTCTACTTTATTCATACCATGTCAACTCGATCTTGGAATAGAGCAATAATTATAACAATTCTTTGAATGAAGGACAATTTGCTACGTTTTTAAAGTCTTTACGTTCTACACTACCACTACTGCTAGTACTACTAGTAGGTTTAGTAGTAGTTATAGCAAACTTTTGAGTCGCATCGCGATTGAATCGCTGTGACAATAGTTAAAATATGGTAAAACCTAGGTATTACCTCAGAACAGCCTAATGTGCTTTTTTAAAGGGAACTGAAAGTACAACTTTAGAATAGATAGCTTATAAAAGTTTATTTTATAGTTAAGAGCTTATTTTTAGAATTATTGTTGTGCTAAGTTCTGGATTGATAGACTATCTGACGCTAGAACACAATTAGAGTAATATAATATTTCTAATAATCACCAACCATTTCTAAATAGCGTGACGCCAATGCGGACTAAAGTATTTTAACCCTGACAATATAAGGTAGTGGTTGGTAAAAAAATCTTTTAAGTCATGCATGGTACAGTCGCGGACAAAATCACTTTACTAATAGCAATGATAACTAGTTCTTTTGATCACTAGCTATTACGTATAGCTAGTGATATATTTATTTTCATTCTTCGATTTTGTACAAATCTTTCTTTTACAACATTATTTCAGACTTATTTCGTTTACAGTGACTGTACCACAGTTGAAATTATAGCTTTCATTCATTACAAATTATGTATATCATACCTCAAATAAATAATAACAATTGTGTTAAGCACTAGTTTTACTAAGTTGGTTGGAATCAGCGTAGATTATTTTAACTTTGCTTATTTTATTGTTTTTTTTTATTAATTGATTATGCACAACATTATGGTTTTAAGATTTGTATTAAGCTTTTTTCTAATAATTGTAGTTTAATTTTTTATCATTTTAAATATCGGTTTAGCTATTCCATGCATTCAACTCGCTATTTCTATTCTATCCAAAAAAATTGTCTTATTTGGTATTAGTCTAATTTCTTACTTATTTACTTGTTCATTAAATATTTTTTTAAATAGGTGTCCAATAAGCCCTACCGTAATCAAAAGTTTATTTGGTTGCATCAAATATAACATTTTATAGAAACTTGGAGCTAGTATGTTATTTGAATGATGCAGGACATTGTGCTAATTCCGAAGATTCCGCTAATTCATGAAGGTCAAAATAAAAGTTACAAAAAGTAAGCAAGGTGCTTCTTGAACACTCAACAATAGTTTAGAATGCAATACAAAACAACGAAAATGTGTAAAATAACTTTGGCCTGAATATTATAGTTTTATACTTGTGATAATTTCCTTTCCCACCACCTTTGTTTTTATCAAGTTATAAGGTTGGCGAAAAAGCCCCGAAACAAGTTGTTTCTTTATAGAGTGAAACAATGTGTCGTTTGCCAAATAAAATAATTATGGGAACAAAATGATAAAATTGACGTTTTAGATTTAGGTATTATCACACATACTCTTATGTCGACAGTTCCGTTACTTATACCGACACAAGCTGGAGCTGTTTTGAACTTTGTTATAACTAATAAATTGTGATTATGCATTATCATTGTATTTTATTGATAAATGAACCTCCTAGACTTGGCATTAGGATGTCTTTGTAATGCAGGTAACAAAAACAGTTCAAAAGTGTATCACATAATTTATTCTCAATAAATAAGTAGCTTACACCTAAACATTTAATCCAATTATTACGTTGCTGTTAGGTTCTTCAGATGTAACCTATTGAACTGTCCGTCAATGTTTTCACCTCAGGTTTTTACTATATGTTTCAATCAGTTTCTATCAGTGGGTTGTCAAATAATGACGGGATTTCTTAAACTTCCTTTATAATCAATATAAATAGCAGTCATGTTGACGGTTCTAACATAGAAACTGTATGGAACATCGTTAGACAACTATCCCTCTGGTTACATAAATCTGAACATAGTAGACATTCTCCATCTATTCCACGTACGTCTCTGCGTCAGTCGGATTGTCGGATCTTGACGGGATCGGACGTGTGGAGCACCAGGTAATAAAGCGGTCAGCGCCGCGAAGACATCTGGCAGCGTCATATAATGCTTTTGCGCGTCAGTCGGATGTGGCATCTTTACCGGGTTGAACATGCGGAAGGCCGCTGGTAGTGCGGCTGGCAGGGCCGTGGCGCGAGTCTGCAGGCAGCGTAGCCATCCCGCTCGCAGGATACGGCGTCTGTCTACGTCTACGCGTCAGTGGGCTGTCGAATCTTCACGGGGTTGGATATCCTGAAGACGGCGGGCAGCAAGGCGGCGAGCGCCGCGAAGACATCGGGCGGCGTGTCCTTGGGCGGCGCCGCCGTCAGCGTGCGCAGCTCGGCGCCGCCCCAGCCCGCCAGCTCCAGCATGAACCCCTTCACGCACTTCAACACCAGCTCCGCGCGCCGCACGCACCACCCCACCGTCATCTCCTGCAACAACACAACCCCTCCGAATTACACCTCCGGTCTTATTCAATCCTTTATTACAAGCAATTTTTTGGTTCAATGGGATCAGGATGACAGAATGATTGATAAAACAGAGAGAAGCAAGTAACGCCGAGTGGGATGAGTCCGATCTAAAAAAAGGGATAAATACTAATTCGTAAAAGGTTACCTCTGTGATCTCGTGCCTCAGGAGCAGCGGCAGCGAGAGGCTGGTGACGTCGTTGGCGCAGGCCGCCTTCAGCACGTTGCGCAGCCCCAGGATGGCGGGGTGCCGCGACGTTATGTCTCCTGAAACAACATTGTTGCTGATGACGTTTTATATTACTTAGTCAATTTTCAATTCTGAAACTTATCTTCAAAGCTTTGATCTTAGGGTAAAATAGAATAGCGTGTCATAAATCATAAAACGGGTATCGCAAAAACCCCGTTTTATGATTACAAAAACCACTTTGTTTTCGTGTTCGGATGGCCAAGGGCTGCAGTTGTTAGTGATCCAAGAGCTGCAAACAGTCGCTCCAAAGAGTGCTGACCGGATCTGAGTGTGGAGTGGTCGACGAGCAGGTGGAAGACGACGTGCGCGTCGGGCAAGTTGCTGTGCGTGGTCACGAACACGTCGCCCGCCTGCAGGCCGCGCCGGCGGCCGCGCGCCCCGCCTCCCGCGCCCCCGCCGCCCGCCTGCGCCTGCGCCTGCTCCGACTGCTCCTTCAGGCGCTGCGCGTTGCGAGCCTCGGCCTGGAAGAGATATTGTTTAGAGCCTCAAGTTCCATAACAGTTTGGATTGGTTAAGTCATTGTGGGGAAGAGATTATCAGCGTTGCCGCATACAATTTATGACTGCATTTAATTCATGTACTTATCAGTAAAGCCACCATATTAGATTTTCGTCGTTTTCTGCCATGTCATTCTCGGATCCAGACGAATCCAACGACATCTCATTTATCAAAATCCGTCCAACCAGATGGGCTACAGCTTCAGCCAGCTAGTAGAGAGTGACTCACCGGCGCCTCGACTCTCTCCGCGATGTGTCGGAGCTGCGCGTCGACGTGCGGGAAGTGGTGGTCGGTGCGCCTGGCGGCGGCCGCGGCCAGCGCCGACAGCGGCGGCGCGCGCCTGGCGGGACCCGACTCTGACACTAGCACCACGCCCGACAGCTCGCTCGAGTACAGCGAGAGGGAGGCCTGCAGCCGCCGCGACGACTCCGTGTCGCTGCAACCAACAACTTTCATGTCATGTCTAACCTCTTTGCATCAAACATTTTATTCGGTTGACGGAATGGTAAACTAATGCTTTGCGAACTTGAAACTTGTTATGAATGCAATGTTGGATGGCGGTAAGGTTATCGACACTATCGCGTACTCAAAACGAAAAAATGAATACGTCAATCAAAAATATTCTAACCGGCACTGACTGGTTACAAACAGACGGAACTCACTGGAGTTCCGTCTGTTTGTATGGAATCAAATTTAAAAAAAAAAGAATCTATGCTATGGTGTAATGGTGTTGTAGAAAAGGCGGGAGAAAGGATTCTGGGAGTGTCTGCGTCTTTTGCTCGTAATTAAAAAAGATCACCATGGACAAAATTGGAGGGAGCTCCAATAGTCAAGAATAATTCAAAACACAGTCAACGCTAGAAGCAAGAGTTCGGTGCAAATGAGGAGTATAAGTCACCTGTCGGGGTTGTCCAGCGCGCAGAGCTCGAGCAGGTCGGCGGCGACGATGCGGATGTTGTGTGTCTGCTTGAGCTGGCTGCCGAGGTGGATGGTGAAGCTCTCCTCCAGGCGCGTGGGCGGCGCGGGCGGCGGCGGCGGCGGCGGCACGCCCGGCGCCCCGGAGAACGTGCCCAGCGGGGAGTTACTGGAAAATTATGGTGAAAATGCATTGACTTTTATACCAATGTCATCCCAATTTAATTTAGGTACATACTTGAAATGTCGTTTTTTTATTTATTACATTCTTTACTCTTCATCACCGAGTATAGCGCTAATTATATGCGGTATGACCTTAGAATAGCAAAGCAATGTTGTTTGGTACCTGGGCGTGCTGAGTTGCGCAGTGGTCTGGTAGTGGTCGAGGGTCGCCATGAGCCAGGCGCGGTGCGTGGCGCGCTGCGTCTGCCAGAGCGCGTCGAGCTGCGAGCCGCCACGGCCCGCCACCAGCGCCTGCTCCTCGAAGTGCCGTGCCGCCAGCGAGTTGATCTCCTGCTCCGTCGTCGTGATGTTCAGCTGACGGACCATCTCTTCCATCTCCTCTGTTTGTCTGACCAAAGTATTTGTTTGTTATAAGGAAACCTCAATCAAAACATATACAAATATTTTATTCAGAACAGAACATTTTATTAGGTACATACATGTACGGTTTGTGCAAACCGCACAAATTCCAACATGTTCTCGCGGATCAGCGTTTTACGCCACGGCGTGGTTTTCTTACCAAAGCAAAGCAGGGCAGTTGCAATCAACCACTAACAACGACACCACGTCGTAGCGTACTATCGCTAACGTTACTCATCAAACTGAATGAATAAACGGGGAACCTTTACCTTTAACAAACTATTTTACTCAACGAACCTATAAGACACTAGGGTCCAGACCCACAATACATAATAGTGTCTAAAGTGATCAAACTCCGAATGTTAGAAACTGTGTAGTAGTTTTTGAACATCCATAATTTCATTTACAACTTAAATATACCTCGGAGGCGTAATGGGCGAGTGTTCGGCTGAGACGCAAGAGGTGTGGGTTCGCTTCCCGCTACAGGAGAAATGTATGTTCTGAAAATATTTCCTCTGTGTCTGGGTGTTGTAGTAGTATTATTAAGTATGTATTTACAAAAAAAGTATAGCTCTGTAGTAGCGAAACTTATAATTACCAGCACAATTGATATTCTACTTACTTCTGTGTGAGCTGCTTTATATCCTCATCTCTCTGGTTTCTAACCTCACTGAAGGTTTCAGCATAAGAGTTCTCCATCTGTAGGATTGTCTCCAGAGCTGGGGAATGCACTAATTTGTGGTAAGCTGCTGCAAACACCTGGTAAAAAAAATTACCCTTTAAGGATATAACAGTCAGCGACACAAGTTGGAAAATTTTACCAGACTAAGCTACAATTGGAAGCCAAAGCTATTTAGGATATTAAAACATCTTACATGAACTGGTACTGACTTTGAATTGATTCTACCTGTACTTCAGCCAAACTGGATACAATTTATGTAAACAAACCATCACTGTTTAACCTTAAACTTACTTCAAAGTTTATCAAATGTTTAAGTAGTACTAATGGTTAAATTGAGGTGTTAAAACTAATGTGAGGTTTATTTACCTAAAACTAAAATGATTAATGCACAATAACATCCTCATGTTCACTACTTGAAGGAGATTAGTTGAGTTGCTAAACCTTAATATTTTAGCAGCTATCTCATGTAGGCTCTGACCTCTTCATCAGATGTTCCCTTCTGCTCTGCAAAGTCCATGACATTGTCCTTGAATAGCTTCTCCCAGTTCTTGACAATGCCTTCAGAGTTAAGCTCGCTGCGTTGGAGTTGGCTCAGTAGTCTCTCATCTCTCTCATTGTGAAATGCTTTGGTCTCTTCGGCTACGAACTTCGCTAGTTTCTCGTTTAGCTCTAAAAACGAGGCAATTGAATCTTTGATAAATGTTAAAGTAGATAAAAGGTTAATGAGTAGATAGGTAGTAATGTAGAAACTTTTTATATTGCCTACTTGCAGCGGAAGTGGGCGGAAACGTTGATTTCTAATTGTCTAAATTGACGTTAGATACTTTGTTTTGGATACTTTCCGACTCTGTGAAAGTTGTTTTATAAGTTGCTCTAATATCTTTAGCAGATATCAAAGTAATCTAGGACTTACCGTCTTCTAAATAAACTGGAATGTGGAACATGTTTAAGACCCGCTGCACGAGCTCCCGCGTCGAGCCGCTGTGGGGAATCTCCACCGGAACTTCCAGTTTGAACAGGACTTCTTCGTTGGTACACGTTGGAAATGAAAATTTGAAGGTTTTTGTAACATTTTGTACTGTTTTTACTTCTGCGGTCATCTTTAGATTATCTTTACTGCTTTGCTTGCAATACAAACAACAAACTAAACTGCCAGCCAACAGCTGACTAAATTTGACATTGACATAATTATGATGATTGTTGACATCGGCAGTAGCACGACAAAAAGTTGCTACGTTCCGTTGCGCGCAGATAATGATCTCAAACGTCGCTACCGCCACTTAAGTATGCTGTGCTCTGTGAGAAAGATTTGCTTTTCATGCTTTATGAATCGGTGCGAAGTTGATTTGCTGTTGTGAGGGTGGTGTCGAAGTTTCGGACTGTTATGTATAGGTATTTACGAGAACGCCACAAACTATTATAATAATGCAACCACGACGCGCTGCATCCCGCTATGTTTTTAGGACCAACAAACAGAACCGCGTTGGTGCGTCCGTCGCTCGCAACATGTCGCTGAGTGCAGCCGCACTGCTGCCCCTGGCCGTAGTGCATCGAGCATTTAACTGAATGCTCGATGCCGTAGTGTGAGGCTGTGAGATGATTTTTTTTCCTCGATAACGTTTCTGGGCGTATTTTGACCTCTGCCATGTATCGCAATAAGAATATGCGTACCTAAGTACGTATTTCCCATAACAGACATTACATTAGACAACATTACAGTTAAGATTGGGTAGGTAGGTACTTACCTACAATCCACTTATAGGTAGGTACCTATTTTACATAATAGGTACACGTTTTGTGGAATACATAGGCTATATATTCCACAAAACGGGGCGTTCCTCTGCTAATAATCAACAAATTCAGAGAGCAACATCACATTTAGACACGTGAAGCAATTGGGTATACCTAATTACCTAGTAGGTACCTACCTTCCTAAGACCCAGCCGCGGGAATCGAGCCCGCACTTAGTATTTTTCTCATATATTCTAAATACTTACCTATAGTCTATAATATGTAGAATCTTAATAATATTTTTTGGAGTTCTTCCTACGGTTTTTTCTTATCTCAACTTTTTATACTTGCCTACCTAGTGCACGTCACTGCGGCTGCATTATCGGGCTTAAAGAAATCTTGTCGCATGTCTGTATCGCAGTATTGCGATAGTGTAGCCGCAGGCGTAAACTAGTGTAGCTGTAAACTAGGGGAAGGTAGTTGGTTTTGTCAATGCAACGCAAGTTAATTTTTTGTAGGACGGTTTTTGTTTATTAAATAATTCTTCGTATAAAAGTGCTGTTCAGACTTTTTCATCATTTATTGTATCAGAAATAACGTGAATACATAGTATCCTTTACAAAATATATTGTTAGCGATCAGCTGGTCAGATCTTCACATACGGGGTCAGCTTACTATACGTTTTAGAAATAGTACTATAATTATATAAATATAAAATAGAAATAAATTATCAAATAAATAAAAAAAATGTTCGGTTCACGTAGGTTTTAATGAACCTGGTCAGCCGGGTGCTGCGAGCAGTGCTGTGCCGAGCGTGCCGGAGGGCGGCTACGCGGCTTCACCCCCGTCCCCGCCCTCGCCCCCCTCCTCCTCGGCGCTGGCGGTCAGCATCGCGATGAGCTTGTGAGTGTCAATAAAGCCATCATCGTCAATGTCCATGGAGTCATAGGCCTCCTCTACTTCTTTCTCGGAGAACTTGTCGCCCCAGGTCATGAGGGCGTGCTTGAGTCTCTCCGAGTCGATCTTGCCCTCTTCATCGAAGGTTTTGAAGGCTGCGATGACGACGTCGTCCTCGTCGGAGCCGCCGGACATGCGCTTGGCGAAGAGGGTGAGTAGCTGGGTGAAGTTGATGGGGCCGGAGGCCTCGTTGACCATCTCGTCGAGCTCCTTCTCCGCGACGAGTCTGCCCAGCGAGTCCCAGGTGGCGCGGAGGTCGTTCTTGCCCAGAATGCCGTCTTTGTCGTGGTCCATTAGCTGGAAGGCCTGGGGGAGAAAAAAATACACGTTCAATTCTGTTCAAAGTAAGCGGGACAAGCAAATTTTGTTATAAGCATTGTGCTAATACGATCGCGGTAAAGATTAATGCCTCGTGGAGGTTTCTTGGGTGCACTGGCAGTGTTTGTTATTTTTAGTTGTAAATTAATTTATGATATAGATTAATAGTAAATTATCGGCTAAGGGAAATAGTAAGTTTTAACTAGTAAAAAAGCATTTCTAACATTTTCGAATGGTATTATTGAGTATTAGCTAATAATTACCTACTATTAATAGCAACGATCTTGTATGTTAGGTAATAGCAGATAAGTTCCTAACAAATATTAGGTAGTTGTAGTTACAGATTTCTTAATTATCATTTTAGTAAGTAATGGAAACTTCTACTTTGTTTTCATCTACTAGTTAATGAGTTAGGACAAGAAGGTAGTAAGGTATCCGCCCACTATGCGGATCCGTAACCGGAGTCGTCCCGGCCGGCGCGCGGCGCTGAGCGGATACTCTCACTACCATGTTAGAGTAACTTGGCCAGCAGATGAAAATTATAAGTAGCAATCGATAAAACAAGGTCGCAAGTTACTAACTGCCAAAACTTACAGAGTAGTCGATAATAACGCCCGAATGGTCTTCCGGAGGTACTAAATAGATTATTTCCTCAAGCCATCACCACACTTGCCCAGACAGGCGAGGCAGGTCGGGCAGGACGTAGTCAGGGTCTCCTCTCTACCGTTTCTTCACCGGACGTCCTCGTCCCGGCACAAGAAAGCAGAGCGAGTTTGACAGGACTTCGCATCGCTTACTTTGTGCTGGGTGACGCTTCGGTTACGGAAAGGTGTAGTGGATGGAGACTATGGTTTTTAAACTACAAAATTTGTTTGGGGAAAAATGATGCACACACGACACAGAGGAGACTAATTAACACAAAAAATAAAATTACCTATCTCATGTTTTCTATTTCTGTTCTTCTGTTTGACCCTATTGTTATTTTTGTTGTGTCTAGTGTTTTGTGTTCTCTGTATATTGTGTGTCAAATAAACAATTTCTATTTCTATTTCTTATGTATTGTATTTTTAACAACGAGTCTGTGTGCTGTGTACCTACTAACTACGGGAGAAAGGTAAGTTGGTGTGGTGTCTCTTAGAGTTCTATATTACGATGGTATTACCCTATAATATAATTTCTTCAATCATTTGTTCTGTATTCAGAGTATGAATTTATTATTGTATTTTATACAAAAAAACTGATAACGTCAATTTATATGTGTGCGTGTCATACAGCTGTGTCATACAGTTCCAACTCGCACTTGACCGGTAATTTTCGTCTCTTTTAGAACTTAGTTTGCGTGTCTGCAAATGGATGCGTTGAAAGGATTCAAGTAGGTATGTATGATGTCTATACTTGAGCCAAACTGGAGGTACAATTTAAGTAAACAAACCGTCGCGTATTTTTCCTTATTACAATGAAATCACTAGTTTTAGGTAAGTGAAGCTCGCAACATACGTTTTTACATCTTAAATTAACTATTAGTATAAGTTCCATTATAGTTCAGTTTTTGTTTTGTTTCTGAAGTTCCATTAGACGGGGGTGTGGGGGGTGTGGTGCGGGTGTGTTGGTGTAATGTAATGAGAAAATCAACGATTTTATAAAACTGCGACCCACTGGGCCCATGTCATTTCTTTCAGACTTCTTCATCATTTATTTTTTGTAACAGAAATAATATGAATACATAGTATCCTTTACAAAATATATTAAAACGATCAGCTGTTCGATCTCAACAATAGTACGGGAACAGTACTACACATTTTTGGAAATTGTACTTATTTATTAATAAATAAAAAATGGAAATAAATTATTAAATAAATAAAAAATTTGTTCGGTTCACGGGTTTTAATGAACCTCGGCGGCCGGGTGGAGCGGCGACTGCCGTGGAGTAGCGATCAGTTTGCCTGCAGCGAGTGGGATTACGCGGCTTCGCCACCTTCCTCCTCCTCGGCGCTGGCGGTCAGCATGGTGATGAGCTTCTGGGTGTCGATGAAGCCCTTGTCGTCGATCTCCATCTGGTCGTACGCCTCGTCGACCTCGTCGGCGGAGAACTTGTCGCCCCAGGTCATGAGCGCGTGCCTCAGCCTCTCGGAGTCGATCTTGCCTTCGTCGTCGAAGCTCTTGAAAGCATTGATAACGACGTCGTCATCGTCGGAACCGCCGGACATGCGGTTGGCGAAGAGGGTCAGCAGCTGGGTGAAGTTGATGGGGCCGGAAGCCTCGCTGATCATCTCGTCGAGCTCCTTCTCGTTGGCGAGCCTGCCGATGGAGTCGAAGGTGGCGCGGAGGTCGTTCTTGCCGATGATGCCGTCCTTGTCGGCGTCTATTAGCTGGAAAGCCTGGGATGAAAAGAACAATTTGTCAGAAAAATGCTAGGTATGTAGGTATTTATCAACAGCACAGGTGGGGTCGGGAAACGCAGTCAATAAGGCACTTGTCTCATACAAGGAATGCTCCCTTCGCTCGCCACGCTCATCAAGATTCCATAATTAAGGTCAGAGATTCTTTGTTGATCATCCAACTCTAAAGAGTATGGCTTGAAAATAAGGATCATGGCAAAAATACCAGTTAGGTATTTAGTTTAGCACCTCCCAATGGTTTAAATAGTTTTGTGTTAGGATATAACGCGCTAAAAATTAATAATTTCTAAAAAGCATGTTAATAAACTTTAAAGGTACTTACATGTTCTTGCTAGTTGTTTCATTTCACACTTTAAGTTAATAAGCATCAGAAGCAGTGGAGCGTCATTTTTAAACTGTTGGTAAAAGTGCGTTAAATGGTTAAATGGCATTAAAAATTAATAGCGAAGCCTAGTATTAACTATTACTACTAATAGTACTTAGTACCTCTAACTGAACAACAATAATTCTCATTCAGAATAAGCCTCATTTTGATCTACCTACTGGGAATCATAGCATTGCGGGTTCGAAATCTACACATAATGTTATCCCTGCAAGCACAAAATAACATGTTGGTTATCTGTTCTATGTATTGAGGAAGTCATCGCATTATGATGCCATAGCGGCACAATTTAGAAAATGATAACACGGCGTTGGAGATGATGTTTACTAAACATCCCCGAGCACGAGCTGAAACTAAACATCGTCTCACACAAGTTACGGAGTTCCTACGAAATGACGTATTTCCAAAGATCACAATAGACGCAAACACATAATAATGAAAGGTCCAGTGGACACTTGAGTGGACACTTTGACCTTCAAGATCGTACATACAATGGACAACTTAGTTTTTCCCACGAGTTAATAATATAGGCCCAAATATGGGTCCTTGTGGCACTCCTTCAAGTTTGTATAATTACTGACTAGTAAGGTCCCATTGATAAAAAGCTAATATCAATGGTTATCTACTTCTTCTTCTTTTTTCTTTTTAAATTTTTGCGTTGATGTTATCATACTCGTAGGTACTTGAGTTAGGTACGTTGGTTTTAATATCCAGTCAAAAGCATAAGTATTTGTAAGTTAACTACTGTTATAAAACAAAAGAAGCATAATAAGTATTAGGTATGTTGAAAATTAAGTTATTTTGCAATTATTTGTAAGTGCTATTTTACAGCATAAAATTGTGTTTTGACATTGAGCAGTGCTTTGTTTAGTGCTATTTTTGTCCTTTCTCTTGTGGCAGAACAAATATAGCTCTATCGTTCAAGTTATACCGCTTGTGCCTGAAACTATTGAAAGAACGACTTGATAAGATGTCGCTGTTATGAGTTTGTATATCCTTACCTCTTTGAACTCAGCAACCTGCTTCTGTGAGAACATGGAGAAGACATTGGATCCGGAGCGCTTGGCTGCCTTGCGGCTGCCTCGCGAGGAGGCGCGGTCGCCGGCGGGCGCGGCGGCCGCGGGGGCCGCAGGGGCCTCATCGGCCGCGGGGGCACCTTCCTCCTTGGTGCTCTTCTTCTTCTTGATCTTCTTTTCCTTGTCCGCCTGGGGATAGAGATTGCTTTTTAATCACTCTGTTACATCAGGTTTTGTTTGTTGATGGAGTCTGACAAGGATTGTGGACAGACCTTGCATGTTTCAAATTGTGGTTTTATTTGTCAAGTTTGATATTTTGGTCATTTAAATATAATTTAATTGACTTTTATTTGAGGCACTCGAACCGGTCCCTTGTTTGCAGTTCAAGATCCATTTCAGTTTGGAGGCTTTCGCCTTCTACCTAGGTACTACTTATTCGATTTGATTTAAGATTTTGAATACTTCCAAATCATTTCGATATAATGTTTTCCCGAAACTATTATCGAATTATTTTTATCCATGGTTCGGTTCAGTATTTGATCGGCGCAGCCCGTTTAGGCGTGCCGCGCACGCCTCTATATTTAGCGCCCATCGCCGGCGTCTGCTTACACTTCATTACGTAAAATTTTATTATTAGATTCTAGTCGCGTCCCGATTTCCTTTGCCTTGCCAGATTTGAGATTATCTTTCGATTGTTCTTTTGATTTATTATTGCGTTTTCAGATGTTGTATACGTGAAGAGCTTGAATAGACTTGTATAAGAGGTTTATAGTTCAATTTTAAACTGCTAAATATGAATAGGTACGCTTAAAATAAGTATTCGTGGGTAAGCCATAGTAACGTAAAGGTAGGTAGGTACCCTTTATTTAAACTTTAATTGGCTGAGTTTATTCCCTTTGTTAATTATACAGTTTGGTTTGTTTTTAATTATATTCTGCCATGGCTTTTATCTTTGTTTCGATTTATGTCGAGCTTTTAACAAAGTCTGATTATTTATTTAACTTGATTTGTTGATCACAATGCTTCATTATTGTAAACGCACGAATGTCCATAGTTTTTGCGCTCATTTATCAAAGGTACATCACATTTTCACATGTGTTTAATATGTTTTCACTTCCAACACATGCATATCGATCGCACAGGAAGAAAGTCCACTATAAGGTCCGAATATTTAGTTTTATTTTTCATTTCTTTGATCCACGTTATCTTCCTCACTTCCACAGTTCACTTCTTCACTAACACTTCACTAACTTACCATTTTGTGCTAGTGTTGGATCGATGAAGGAGAGACTGTTTCGCTCGGCAGTCCCACCCTGACTCCGAGTATTCGTTCCCACTCCCAGGTCCAGGAGTTTCCCTCCCCCCACTCCCCTCTCCCGGCTGACTGCTGATTCCATATTTAGTTCGACAAATGCGGACAGAAGCCGATACGACTTCACAACCATTCTGCCTTTCCGTTGAGCCGCCCGCCTGCCTCGATTGTTTTATTTTTAAAGTAATCGGCTCACCTGAACCAGTTTTAGTTTTCTGGGTTTCCATGTCGGCCGGAATGCTATCGATGTATTTTGAATCAGCCGCTGCAGCGCCGAGCCTCGCAGAAGTCACGTAATGTGGATATCACACCGGCTGCGGTTCTTCGTCGATTTCCGACTTAGTTGCTATTTTGAAAGTATCTTTCGATGAAAACTTTACTTCACTGTCAGTGTATTGACTCATGTTTGTCGCATCCGTATCATATTATCTCTCAATGTTAGTTAAATCATCAATCATTTCATAAATATCGCGATTAGGTGGATCAAGGCTAATAGGACGTTCAACTTGTCTATGTTTCGCTAAGATGTACAGTCTGTTGCTGGTAATGTGTTCCTACTTCCATTTTATGATTTTAGTGTATCTCCACGCGACTCTGCCTGCTTTCTACTACGTGTTCTATTGTTTGTGATATCATTTAATTCATACAATGTATCGTAAATTTATTTGCATCAAATGTAATTTAATCTTGATTTTCGAAAATGTTAACTATGTGTAAGAAATCATGTAAGAATTGAGAAATAAAGCTGAAAAATATTATTTCACATAAGATTAGGAAAGTTTTAGGGTGTATTACGTCGTCTTTTGGGATGTTTGGCTTAGCTTGGAGGAGCTCAGTAAAATATGGGGTTTTTAAACTCTGCATTGAACTGAACTGCAACTGAACGTAGCAACATTTTTATTGCACTAACAGCGGTTACTGCAATAAAGCAGTAACTTTTAAGGAATTCAGATTTTGGTCGTGGATCATCTTCAAGTCGCCAGTCACATCCCTTTCGATGCTAAGTATTTCTTCTTCTAGGAAAGTGTTGATCAAAGTTGCACAAAATGCCGGGCTTTGTCCTTTTCCATCCTTCGGGAGGACATTCCGGCCCACCTGACCGCAAGGCCGCACGACCAGTAAACACTAATACGTCAGACTTCCGCGCATGCCACAGCCTAAGTTTAGCGCACTGACTCATATCGACAAGAATAAGGTCATTGTAATCCGAGTCGGAGTTCGATTCCCGGGCCGCGTTGTCTTGGCATGACGATGTAGGCTGATGGCGAAGCGGGTTCAATTTACAACTTGAAAAGTTTGTATTGAAAATTTTGAGAAACAAAAAATTCTAAAAACTATGAGGAATTCCTAAAAATACATTAGGACTGGTTTAAGTAGGTAGGTATTTATGAAGCATCGTCTGCCCTGGGAGTATTGGGCTGGCCTATGTCCAGCAGTGAACTTCTTTAGATTGATGATGATGATTTGCCTAGTTTCTTGTCTGATTAATACATCTATCTATCTAGTCATGTCACTAGTTCTTTCGAACCAGCGTGATGAAAGGATTTAAAGTGCGCCTCAATGGTTCCTTTCGTGCATCTGAGACATAGTTTCGAACTTTTTAGGATCTACGACATGTGGGTTTCCTCCTTCACTGTTTTAGATTAGGTACCTAGTACCTGCTGGTAACGCACATAAATTGTACGAATAGAAAAACCCATTGGTGCACGACTGGATTTGAACCCACGACCTTAGGATCGGAAGGCAGGGTCACTACCACTAGACCACCAGTGCTCTCTATTATATATATAACTTCTTATCTATCAATTTCTTTATGTACTTCTATGTGAAGAGAGCAAAGCTCACTTAAATCATCATAGTTCAATAAGGTTCTCCTTGTATTGCTAATGCATGGTTACAATATTATTCTAGTAAACGACGGATCGTTCATTACCATTACAACGTCGCTATGGTAATGGACCTTCCTTCGTCCGTTAGTATAATATTGGAATCGGCCTTATGTAGTGAGCTGAGGTACCTGAGTACTTCTTTCTGTAGGCAATGTTTACAACCAAGCAACAGTTGAAGAACCGGCCTCCGTGACGTCATATCTTCCATCTCTTTCTATGGCCATGCCCCTGTCCAGTTGTACCTCACAGTTGTACGATCGACGCCTTTCACTTACTAAGTTAAGGCGAAACATAGCGCTATGTCTCCAACTTGAAACAAAAATATTTACGGAAAATGTGAAGTGACAATGTGTAACTTGAATAGTCAGATTATACCAAAGTTATTGTGCTTAGTTTACTTATTATTACTACTTAGTGGTGAGTAGAAAGTTTATAACAAAATTTGGAAATCTTTAGAAAAACTAACTTTAGGAAACACCTAAAGTTGTACCTACCTACTTTTAAACAGTAGGTAGGTACTTTACCATAGACGAGGGCTAACCTACATAATTTCAAAGTTTTTAATTGTGTCAAAAACAAAATAATTATCTTTTACCATTAATGAATGAGATACCTACTAATTCTTAGCATATTATTATTTATGACTAATCTTCTTTAGCAATTTTAACTGTTTATGTTATTGAACATTCATTCATTGATAGATCAATGTCACAACTCAAGTGATTAATAAAATCGAAAGTTGTCAGTTGCAGCTAACTTTTACCGCTTTGTTAGGCTTTGTTATACGAGTAGCTTGTGTAGGTACCTACATACTTACCTACACGTAGGCTTCTGGTGTCCATCTGTGATTGAAGGGCCGGTTTAACTAGATATTTA
This sequence comes from Scotopteryx bipunctaria, assembly GCA_949320045.1. Taxonomy (NCBI): domain Eukaryota; kingdom Metazoa; phylum Arthropoda; class Insecta; order Lepidoptera; family Geometridae; genus Scotopteryx; species Scotopteryx bipunctaria. The sequence continues at coordinate 171,888 of OX439462.1, forward strand.
GGATGTAGTATTGAATAAAAAAATTAAACTGCTTTAATTTTAATCTGTTAGTGTTACTGGGACCAAGAAGACCAGCGCTTGGCATTTTTTGTTACCTTATTAGCTTTGACAATGATTGTTCCTGTGTGTGTTGGTACAAAATAAATATTTATTTATTCTTACCTAATACTTTATAGAAACATCAAACTCTTTGGTCCTCCGCGCCTACATCTCCCAACATGGCCTCCACGGCGAAATCGAGTTCTCCCACAAAAACGAGACGATTATCAGCATCAGAACCAACCTGAAGACCACGCTGCAGTATCCTGATGGGGTCTTTCGGTGGACCATTCACGAGTTCCCGGTCGATTACAGGGATCTCACCAATGAGCGTTGCTCTGAGGCCAATCTGGGAAAAGAGCTAACCGATTTAACGGAGGAACTTGGCTACCTCATCATCCCAGGCAAAGACCACGCGGAATTCGAAAGCATTAACACACTAACTGGAAACAATGGTCTCTGGGGAAAGAGTATCGTATTCGAAACTGCAGAGAGAGACAGAGTTATCTGCGCATCTATTCTTTCGACGGAGCAAATGTATGAGAAGCACGCGGTAGCGAAGTTTACGGCTCCCGTTGCTGGTACACTACACTTTAGATGGCTATCAGCAAGGGAGTTTGACGAGACAGATTCGTACATCCAAGCTGATCTGTATCACGCGAAAGCTGTAAGCGAAAAGGTGGAATACACAGAACACAACTGGAAGCTCTTCGTCACTGATATCTTCGACTCAGACAAAGGAAACTATGAAGACAACTGCAATGTGCTTCAACTGGTTTTCGATCCAGAAAGTAGTGCAGATGGCATGAGTGTGGGGGACCTAGACGGTCGGTTAGGACGCATTAAGGTGGCCACAGATGCTAATGTGCAGAAGGTTAAGACTCTGTATAAGAATGAAGTGATAAACGTGCTGCGGAGCGACATGGAGGTGACGAAGAGGAGTCTTTACGTGGTGATCTACGACAATAAGCACGCGGAGAGCTTCCTCGCGTGTGCGAAGCTCAGGCTGATGCCGCCTAAAAGTACAAAGTAAGTTACATATCCACGAGCCGAAGGCATCGCCTTGAATGATGAGGTGACTGTATTAACCATAAGTAAGCCATGACGGAGGCCTTTAGGCGGCCTAAAAACTCCGCCACTACAGTTGGCCTCTAGCTCATACGAACATACTGTATTAACGAAACCTAGGTACCGTACTTACTTGAATGGTAGCCAAGCCATTAGTCTAAATAATATTGATGGAAAATGCATAATTAAATAGTTAATAATTAAATTCTTTCCAATCGGTCTCAAATTAAGAATTATTAGAAAAATTTAAGAACCGATGATGATTATAGTTATTTAAGCCCTTTTTATTCATACATAGAAGAATAGAAAAAAATATGGCAAACTCTTTTTCAGAGTTTTAATCAACATGGACGGCATCCGAGGCACGGTAGACTTCTTGCAGCGCTCACCCTTCGACCCCACATGGACCAACGTCCAGCTCGGGACCGCAGACATGGACTATGAGTCCAACCTGCGCTTCGTTAGCTCCGTGCTGAGGTACAGCATCCGGGAGCTGCCTCCGAAGAGTTCCGAGGTTGGGAACCTTGAAAAGTTCTGTAATACCACAGGAGGGCTGTATAACCCGACTCAGATAGACTTGAAAACTGTTCCTCCACCAGGTAAGGGATTGTGTTGTCACTAATGTTATTTATTTCAAATTATTTGTAGGTTTCATGTGTAAATAGGGTTATGGATACAATTTAAAACAGCTTGAAATTACCTAAAAAAATCTGTTATTTTTCTGCGTAAGACGTCCTTACGCAGTAGGAATTAGTCTTTTATAATCATCATCAGTCTATTAAAAGTCCATAAGTCTACCGTCGGACGTATGCCTATTGCCTATCCAATAAAATTCAAATTTTTCTTTATCCTTTTAGAAATAAAGGTGGAATTTGCCATTACATCTCGCAGTATCAACATTTGGCGTTTGTTGGTAGCTCGCCAATGAGTGTTTACGTTCGCCCGCTCACAATACGTACTCACTTGGCATCTGTTAGGAATCTGCGGCATCTGATTCTGATACCGAAAGTACCATTTGATCACGTCACTATCCGACTAAGGGCAAAACATTACCCTCGTCTGAATGCACTTTCTTAGTTTATCTGGAGTAGTTTTTTTTCTGATTGTTATACTCCTACCTTACTACTACTCGTATCAATAGTTCCGGATCCACCAGGATGGAGAAAGGATAGAAGTTCGCCTCAAAAGGGCTCCTTCTGTTTCTGATGAATGTGAGTAGTTGTGATGAATTTGTATTTGGATGAGCTAGCGTAGACTCCTAATGGCTAATAAATCGATGTATCCTCTAAGCTCCTGCAAAACAGCAGCGACCATATCTTAATTGTCGCTTGAATGAACTCCCATTGCCCCCAGGGTTGAGCACACAAGACCAATATCCAGTGGGCGATCTGTTCGGCAAGTACAAGGAGCGCACGGAGTACCTGAACCACAAGTACCTCCTGCCCGGGCTGGCCAACGAGCTGAGCGGCGCCTACTGGGACACCTACCTGCCACTGCAGGGTGTCAATAGTGTGGTCCATCGGGCTTTGGTCGTGGAGAGGTGAGAGTGAACAACACACGAGTGGCCAGAAGATGGCTACTTCCTACAATATCTATATCACTATCCCACGCCCACAAATGTATGAAATACTAGTAAAATATTTTTCACTTCTCTTGCTCAAAAAGTCCGTCATTGTTGCATACCAGAGCGGAGATAAAATAGCATTTTTTTTTAAATTATATTTTAGCAACGCGCCCACAAAAACGAAAAAGTCTTTATTTGTAAATAGAATAATCATGAATAAAGACTCGACTTATTACTGATTAATAAAACAGCTTATTTTTAAAATGGATAATAGAAGCAGCGATCTTTACGGTAGAATGCGAGCATTGCGTTGCGTTTATGAAATTAAAAAAAGGCATTGGCGCGAAATCTTTAGAATTTTTCTGTAATTACAAATTGAATTGGTGACCGTATTTCTTATTGCATTGGATTATTTTGTTTTCTCGCAATCGTAGTGAAAAGTAGAGTGCGCTAAAAACTCATTATAACTCGGTTTATAAAACTACCTCGTATAATGTACGAGTATTTAAATTTAATTTGGTTTTTTTATTTATTTGGTCATTTTACTATTTAAACAATCTACTATATAAATGCATTGGAATCTAGGTAGCATATTTAGCCCTTGACTGTCAGTACTGCCACCATGGATTGTATAGCTGAACTTACGTTAATGTAACTTTAATAGAAATATCACCAAATCACTAACCTGCACATTACTTCCAGACGGTCTCCGAAGCCCGATCTGTGCGGCACGCTCACCTCGTACGAATACGACTCGGAGTCCCAGACGGCCGTGTCCTCGGCGCTGGTCATCTTCAGGTACCCGCTGGTGGGTCGCGTCATCTTCCGCCAGCCACAGGACCGGCCTTGGGAGGACACCACTATTATTATTGAAAGCATGGTAAGCACTAACTTCGTTTTGGGTTAGTCCTTCTGATGTGTCACCATTCAGACGTGTCATCGAAATAAATACTCCAAGCACTAAAAAAATAATTGGCGATCTGTCTGTGAGTACCTTGGACGAATTCGTCCAAGGTGGGTACTGAAGGTCTAGTAGTAGTGATCCATTGTAGTCCTTCAATCATTGTCATCGCTCCGAAGGTCGGGGTTTGAATCCAGTTGTGCACCTGATATGCAACTGATTTAATGAAAGAACGAAAGAATGTATGTGAGTTATACCAGATCTCTCCGGAAGCGTTGAAAAATAAACGTGGAGAAACTAGCATCTCGTGAGTCTAAAAAACTCAAAGACACCATGTCAAGAGCATGAAAGGAGTTTCATTACGGCGCTTTAATCCTTTGAAGACTGGTTCGGCGGGAGTTGAGTAGGTTAGTGGTAAACCGCGTTCAACGGTCAGAGGTGTTCCCAGATCCACGCGGACGGCGCCAACGTGAACAACACGCACTCGCACCGGTGGGCGGTGCACGCGCTCGCGCCGGGCGGCGACTACTACAACTGGACGGGGCGCTGCCTCAGCGCCGGGGGGGTCTACGAGCCGCACAACCTGGACATCGACACCAGGCACCCCGAGCAGTACTGCCGGCCGGGCTTGGAGGGACTTTGCAGGCTCGGGGACTTCACTACCAGGTACTTCGTATAAGTAACACCAAACAGTCCCACGCTACTTCGTCACTGGTCCAAATTATTCACAGTTCTGATCTGACCCCACATTAGGACTTCTTGTGTAGTTATCTATAACTACGAGTAGCATGGTAGGCACTACAACGTTCACCATAGTCCATACTGGTTTGAAGTATGCCTTAAAGAGGCTTCTTCGTGATTCTATTGATCTTGATGGACTAGTGATCATCACCATCATTATCTCACCTGCGACATTTGTGTTGTAGGTGTTTAGTAAAAGATTATAATTATTGTTGCTTGTTCCCAGACATGGAATGCTATCAATCGCGGGTAAGAAGCGTGACAGTGACGCGCTGACGCGTCGTCTGTTCACGGACACCGCGGTCGCGCTCAGCGGGAAGCACTCCATCATGAGGAAGACGCTGCTGATCTACGATGACCACGGACCCGTCGCCAGGGGGGAGAGGATGGCTTGTTCTATGTGAGCACAAACATAAACATTACCTATGCAAATCACACCGATAAAAAAACAGAAGCGGGATTGACTTTGCTAGTTTCTGTCCTCTATAATTCTGTCCCTTGACTTGTTGACTTTTGAGACCTTTTTCACACCTTTAACCTTTTTGACATGTAGAATAAGCGGCTACCCTCGCCGGAAGGCGGTCGTGAGGGACTGGTTTGGGAACGGCGTGCCTATCTCCATGAAAGGCAAGATCGAGTTCATCCAGCAGTCGGAGTATGACGTCACCAATGTCGAGGTCTCGCTGGACGGCTTGGACGACGTCAAGAACTATAAGATTCATATTGTAAGTAATTTGTCGACCCTTTAGGTAGATGCTAAGATTAATATCATCCTGTGGTTTTATCAGAATTAATCACCAACATAAATGATTGTCTTACATCCTTCCTGATACAAATCATCTTGGCTCCAGATAAGTCAGTCTTATGACGTTCCATAACAACCTTTGATGTTCTTCTTCCAGGCACCAGTGGAAAAAGACCTCGAGTTTCCCTGCGAAGCCTCGTCTCTGTACCACACATACAATCCCTTCAACGTGAGCAAAGCACATAGTCCGCCTCCTCTGAAAGGTGAGAGTTGTTTACTGACTCCCTCATCATCGGACCCTCCTAGATAACTAAACCTAAACCAAGATAAATATGGCCTTAGGCTAGCAAAATAATTCCATCTCATCTAGACGACTTTTCCTTCCGTTGTCACCAATTAGAAATGTCCTTAAAAATAAGTTTCTCTAGCTTTTGCTTGCAACTTCATCAGCATTTAATATTTTGAGGCAAATGGTAGACTATGATGCAATCTATTCTTGTAAAATATTATCAATTTCTGTTTAGCAGTTTAGGCGTGATAATTATCCCTGAGACTTTTGCATACAAACATACATTATACACTCGTAATCGTAATGGGGTAGGCAAAGCCACAAGTAAACATAAAACTTGCAGCCACTTCTGATTTAAAGTCCAAAAATGGCTTTGTCGAACCATGGTGACAGGTGATTAGCCAATCGCTCATATTGGTGTTCCATTATTTTGGAGAGGATACTATCCCTTAGTCGACTTTTACGACATGCTCGGGGAGAGAAGCAGCTGGATGCATTCTATGCTTTTTTACTCTCAGTCCAGCAGAGAAGTAAGAATTTTGTATTAATAGTGTTTATATGGATATTCTAGGAACAGCAGATCAGTACCAGCTCGGGGACCTGGGCGACAAGTACGGGCTGGTGGAGTCCAGGAGCTACTCCAACAGCTTTAACGAGACGCAGGTCTCCGTCTTCGGACCCTACAGCATCTTGGGCCGCTCTGTGGTCCTGCACAGGAAGGTACGGTAGACACAAAACTAACCTGTCGTGAGCACAGTACAGATAGTCAGCTGGTGAATTTCATCGTCAGGTTTTATAATACTTACGAACTCATTCATATTCTTATGATCTTTATCTGATTTGATATGGAGCTTACATTTTACCCGTGTAAAGAGCAGCCTATATGTTGCTCCAGGTCATGAATTATATATATTCGAAGTTTCATTAAAATCCGTTCATGTGTGTAAAACGGTACAAATGCGTGTAAAGTAGTTTTAAGTTTTTATATATTTATTTTCTGTTTCTATCGGCCGTAAGTTAAGATAATTGAGATTTGTAACTTTCCTAATATTGCCTGAAATAAAGTTATTTATCTATTTATATTTATAAACTCAACGGCCTCCGTGGCGTGGCGGGGGAGTGCTGGGGACGCAAGAGGCGCGGGTTCGTTTCTTACAGCGGGAGAAGTGTTTGCATGTTCTGCAAATATTTCTACCGCGGCTGGATGTTTTGGCTTAGTATCAGAAACTACGAGTAACAGGGAACCATAGCTTGGGGTCAGAACTATGTACGTCATCATCATCAGCCTATAGCAGTCCACGAAGGGCCTACCCTAATGAGCGCCATCGTGGCTTGGCGCATCCAGTCTGCCGGCTGCCTTCGCGTATTGTGTAATGTCGAGAGGTGCGTTGTTGGCGCAGAGTCGGTCGGGGCGCTGGGCGTGCTCGAGCGTGGAGCGCGGCTACAGTCCGTCGGAGGCGCGCGAGCTCCGCGCCATCGCCTCCTTCCACCACCCGGGGGGCTTCGCCTGGGGCTACGTGCGCATGACGCAGCTCATCCACAACGACGGCTCCTCCAGCGACACCGTCATCGAGCTCAAGCTGAGGCATCCTGGACTCAGGGACCGGAACTTGGTAAGCGGTGGTTACATGGGGCAAAACTTCCATGTGCCACCAACTCAGATCCTACTGATGCTAGAGCACTGGTGGTCTAGTGGTAGTGACCCCGCCTGACGGTCCTAAGATCGTGGGTACAAATCTTATCGTGAACCAACGGATTTTTCTGTTTGGAAAATGTATGTACGCTATACAAGTACTCTAAAATGGTGAAGGAAAACATGACAGCAGGGTGAAACTAAAACCAAAGATTAGACGAAATAAATAGATACTTTATAGCCTTATGTAATTCAGCTTCATAGATTATTTCCACAAAATCGATAAGGAAAACTCAACTTTCAATTCTAGACTATTTTTTATAGTATTACAGCGTAGCTAAGGTGAGGCTGATATAACTGATGAAGAGTTTTTGGGCATAATTGAACATTGTGAACTGTGAATTGTCTACATAGACTCACCACCACAACTGGAACATCTTCGTGAACCCGGTGGGCGTGGACGCGGCCGTGCTGGTCACCAACACGCGCTGCGTGGCCGGCGGCTACCGCTGGAACCCCTACTTCACGCAGCTCGCTGACCCCCTCAATGTGAGTAGACCAGCTCAATCTAAGGATTACTCAGTGTGAATGACACAGTAGACCCGCTTATCACCAGAAACTATGGGCTAACCATTATCCACAACCCATAGTACACGCTGTGGGACAGCTGAGTGTAGGCCTCCTTTTGTTTCCACTATTCGCTGCGGTTCTATGCATCTGATCTGCAATTATTGATATCGTCGACCCATCGCGAAGTTTGACAACTTCTATGTCCGTTTCTAGGCTACCATTCTTTCAAAGCCTTACTCCATCTGCCATCACTTCATCTAATAGTGGTTATAAACGAGGAAGTAATTCATCATCATCATCATCACCTTCCTGCCTCCTTCCACTTTATGATGGGTTGGCACAACATGTATACTTCTTCCTCTCTGTCCGCCGTCATCACAACACTTACTCATGTCACCTTTTACATCCTTTCATTGATTGAACACTATGTTGAGTAGAATCTGATTGACTATTTGTTTTAGCGAGATCTGTACGAGCAGGAGTGCGGCCCCGACAACCCGCTCCGCTGCGACGTCGGCGACATCACGGCCAGACTTGGAACCATCAGTAAGTCCTTCAGCATGTTTCCTTCAAGGAATACCAAGTTTATGTTCCTTCCGTGCCTTCCTTAAAAACCCATAGTGAGTCTAGTGAGTCTATTCTAGTCGTGTCAGTGGTTCTTTCGAACCAGTGTGGTGAAAGGATTTAAAGTGAGACTCAAAGGCTCAAGCGGAGTCTAGCAGCACCTGAATTGGCCAATAGCTTAATACGTTAATTTGTTAATTCATATGAGCTAGTGGCCAACTCTTGTGACAGAGTTTCTAGGCCACCCAAAGGCCTCCGTCATGGCTTATTGACTTAAAAGCCGGGACCGACAATTAATACGTACATTTATACTTGTCCTTACTAAATAACTCCTGTTGTGTCACTACTTCTTTCGAGTGTCGTGAAAGGAGTTTAAGTGTGCCTAAACAGGCATTCTTTAATGCATTTGACACTCATGTTTTAAAAGGTTTTAGGCGAGTTTGGTTACTTATCGTCCCCCAGGCATCGGCGGCGAGCGGCAGGTGTTCGTGGACAGCAACTTCCCGCTGGAAGGCGCGGTGAGCGCGCTGGGCCGCTCGCTGGTCATCTTCGGGCCGGAGCGCAGCTCCGAGCGCTTCGCCTGCGCCAACATCCAGCCCGACAAGGACATCATCAAGTTCGCCAACATCATGAAGCCGCCGAGATTCGTCCTGTAAGATATCTGCACTAAGAGATCATAGTCAAAGAATATTCTAGAACTTTCAAAATGCTTTCCAAAGGATGATAAGGAAATATCTACACAACAATAATCTCAAAAAACAAGTACTAGGTGCTAGGTACTTGGCCACTCGTGTCGTTCTCGTGGGGTGAAGTGAAGTTTGATTGTATTTTAACTGTAGAGAGTATTCTTCGAAACAGATCTTTCGCTGATGGAAAACTTATTCCTAAGGGTTTACAGATATTTTGAAAGATCAGTAAATGATCTATCATCTAAGCCTCTGCGAGTGCTCAGAGCTAGTAATTCATAAAGTCGTGACTTCAGTGCAGCGCAGACGCAGCCCACGACCAGGCAACGTGCATGAGTGTATCGTTCTCAGCCGTGGGCTTAGGTTCCAACATAACACCAGTACCAGTGGTGTTCAAAGTTGCCTCCTGATGGTGCATAGATGGTAAAAGGGCTTGATGGTTGTGCAGGGGCCAGTTCCTGGCGGAGGTGCGGCGCGTGATGGGCGTGCCCGAGTGGATGGTGGGCGTGGACTCGCGGCGCACGCGCACGCTGCACCACGACTCCTGCATACAGGTACTGTCCGCACGACCAGCGCACGACTGGTTCCACTCCTCCAACAGACTAGGAAGACCCACCCCACCCTGAGTGAAGGCTTCAGAGAGCTGTAACATACATACATATTATCACGCCCGGATCCCTGATGGGGTGGGCAGAGCCACAAGTAAACGTAAGAAAACTTGCAGCCACTTCTGATTTAAAGTCCTAAGATGGATATGGTGAACCATGGTGACAGGTGATCAGCCCATCGCCCATATAGATGGTCCATCATTTTGGAGAGGTGTATGTATCCCTTAGTCGACTTTTACGACATGCTCATGGAGAGAAGCAGCTGGACGCTATGCTCTTTCTTGGTGTGATTTTATGTATGTATGTATTTTGCATTCCATTTATCCGGATAGAAAGCGAGTGAAGCTGCGAGCGTAAGCTAGTTATATAATAATACGATACGATTGTTAAATGTGCAGGTGTTGCTGCACTTCACGGGTCCGTACGCCAGCCGTCTCGAGCTCGATTTCACCAGGTAAGGGTCCTCCTTCGTTTGAGTCTCATTATTACTTCTGGTCACTTCTCATTCAAATTCAATGAAGCATACATTAAAAACTAAATACCTAGGTACCTACTGAAAGGTTTTGCAAATTACTCCTTGTATCGGTGCTATCCGAGCAAATGAAGCAAGGCTACCAACAGAACAGTATAGAAGCCATAGAAGTGAAGCTCATTGTCCTCTCCAGGCTGTTGGCGTCGGGCAGGCTGGACTCCCCGAGCATCTTCATCCCGGGCTACGTCAACACCAAGAGGAAGGCCACCATCTCCTACCGCCCCTGCGGACTCACCGACCCCAACGAGAAGAAAAGTAAGGAGAAAATAACTGAGGTTCTCGCCCACTACCCTGTTACGTGACCGGACCGGGACCGTCTCGGCGGAAGAAATAAAATGTTTTTTCTTTGTTTTTTGTTGAAACTGATGTCACCACATTCCAAACGATCCTAATGATTTTAAAATACAATACAGAGCTCGGAGACATCGCTTCAAAATATTTTATTTTTTGCGAACTTAATACAAGAGGAATGAAATAAGAGTGAATGAAGCGAAATAAGACTATGTCAGGATCGTAGCAATATTCTTATGGGAGACAGGCGTGATTTTATGTATGAATTTAATACTCTGAATAAATCTTTTATATTTTTGGAAAATGTATGATGATTGCTGTGTGTTATTTATTTATTTTATTTTGTTCCAGAAGGGAACTTCTTCTCGTCAACATCATCATCGGCCGCTGCGAAAAGAGTATCCATAGGCATCTGCTTCGTCACATTCCTAACTCTAGTTAAAATGATATATTTTTAAGAAAAATAAATTATTTGTTACAATACATTTTTTATATTATTATCCACGTCGTGGAACAAACTACAAACTTAAAAGATCTCCGCTACTACTGCACCATCACCGGGCACAAAAATCAAAGCAGATAGTCAAAGAACCATCAAAATAATTGCGGTGCGGTTCTTTTACGATCCGGTGTTGTGGGCGAAGGTCTTAAATAGTGTATATACTCATAATGTCTATGGTTCACACGCACAAGATTGCAAGCATTGCATTTCAGTGCAATAGCGCGGAAACCGGGCGCGGGCAGTCCAAATTTAACCCGCGGCTCAATAACATCTTCCTAATTAATTGATCGAGCGAGCTGTTAGTGTAGGGGAATTTGAACCACAATCAATCAAATCAAATGTGTTGATTTGCAAGAATTTAAGTTACAATGTAGGTCTTAAAATTCTTAAATCTTAAAATCAGAAGAGAAGTTGCAGGAAAGTTGCTTATGAACCGTTTGCTCTTTTTTGTTATATCAATTTCGGCATAGTAATTTTTTGGCCAAGCGTGAGTTCACCATTAAAATAAACGATGTTGCCATAATATTTTTTGATGCTTATCGACTCAGTTACTCCTGAGGAGCATTTCGTTGCATCGAAATAATCGGGACGACAGAAGTTGGCAGAAAGCGTAAGAACAAAAAACCTCAGAATGCAAATCTTACGGGTTGTGGACATGGCTAGATCTCGGTTCAGGGCGAACTACTAGTTATTAAGTGTTAAATAAATCGAGTGTCAAATAAACGAATCTTTGTATTTCTGAGCACATCAAAGGTCCTTCGAGCCTCCGAAGGCGGAATTAAAACCGTGAAGTGCATTTTGTGATTTTTGTGACTGGATTGTTACATGATGCCAATGATGATATTTATGATGTCCCGTACAATGACATTGTCGTAGGGTGACCGAGAAAAAACCAAGTACATAACCGGAAGCCAAGAAAAAACTTTGTAAACATATTGTAACAATGTACCTCGAAATAGCATCATGAAGGCACATTATTCATAGACATTGAAAGATTCATGAGCCTAGTTATAAGAGAAAGTTTGAAAATATAGGACTTTCCCTTCTTTAATGATGACAGATAAATAAGGTGGGAAATAACTTTCAGTGAAAACAAAATTTTATTTTATCCCGCCATTTTTACTTTATCATCCCCTATCCTTAGTCTGAGACCAATTTGACTTCTTACGTTCCGCGCATGCGTGAATTAAATCAATACCCACCCTCAATACTGTGCCATTTTCCCCAAACAATACCAGCTAGCATCAAAAATGCGATTTAAAATGTATTTCCTACTATTCCTCTCCATAATCTATGTCACCGAGGCAAATTTGGAAGGTCCCTTCCTATTTTTCGGCCCAAAATCCCTCGAGAAGTACCGGAGACCAGCCTTGAAGTACTTGGAGCAGGATGACCTGATGAAGATCTATGGAGAGCAGGCTGCGATAGTGGTGTTCAACAACCAGGACTCCGTGCCCCTGTCGAGCGGATACTTCCCTCGGCTGCGGAAGATGGTGGAAGGTCAGACTACGCTGGTCCTGCCTCAGGACTTCCTGGATGTGCATCCCGATTATATCAGCAATGAGACTCAGGTAACTTTACTTAGTTGTGGCATTTATATTGGAAATTAATATATAACGCTTGGAAAAACTTGTGAAAAACTCAAGCTTATTTTATGCGATTTCGGGTTTCTGACAACTATCCCGTTTTATAAACAGACCGAAAAAAATTAAGAAAGGTTCTGTCGAAAAAAGCTTGTGTACACATTTTTTGTTTGGCTTTTTTTGTGTGTGGCCGTGGTCCGGTTATGGAACAGAGGATCCCAGGCGAATTTAATTTCAATTACCTTCAAGCACGGTGGACAACGATATGTCAAGGAGTTATTGTATGACGCTTAGAATTCCGTTATCTCGGTAAAAGTGTGTTCTGTAATCAGGTGCTGACGCTGCAGGGTCCGTGGTCGGAGCGCGACGCGCAGATGACGGAGACCTTCGCCAGGCTGCAGGACATCTATGGATCTGGCAGGGTCTTGGGAATCCTGGGTAAGACCGTAAAACGGAAAGAGACGTAAAAATCTCCAACACGTCCTAGCTTGGCTCTGTCTAAATATAAAAGTACAATGTTTCAGAATCTTTGTAAGTACAGACATTAACCTTCAGGGACATGTATGGGCTACAGACAGTTGTAAAAAATCTATTGGATAAATTTGCTGCATTTTGCCTTTTTTTTTCAGGGAATTCTGTCTCCCAAAGCCAGCTGGAGTACCCCGACAGCGAGTGGGCGCGCGTGCGGCGCCAGGCCGAGGAGTCCACCACCACCTCCGCGCCGCAGGAGGACGAGAAGCCGGCCAAGGCGCTGCCGAAGTACGCGCTCTACAACGCTACTGGTAAGAACATTCCTACCTATACTTCAGCCAAACAAATGGTCGCGTATTTTTCGTTATTATGATGAAATTACTATAGTTTTAGGTAAGTAAACCTCGCAACATAAGTTTTCACACCTTAATTTAAGTATTAGTACTATTTAAAAGTTCCATAAACATGTTATAAAAAACTTACTTTTCACTACATGTTAAGTGTATGGGCGGTTTGTTTACATTAATTGTAACTTCAGTTTGGCTGAAGTATAGGTTTGGTGCGACGCACGCAGAGGCTACGCACGTGTGCTCAGATTATCTTTGTATAAAATGTCGGCGGCAACCTTCATTGCTTATGACCATGCCCACGGCTGGCACGGCTACACTATGCGAGGATGCTTCAATTGTTCCCGCTGGGCGTGGCTTGTTTTCGCGCGCCGCAGTTTCTACTGAGATGGGGACCTCTTTGGTCCAACAGTACCGTTTTTTGTTTTTATTTCTTTGGTAATTATTATGACAAATATTTCATATCTTTCCTAAAAGGACTTTGCCGTAACGCTTGAAGAAGGTGGCCGAGAAACTATGTTTAGTTAAAGAAAATGCATAACAAAATGGATATTGCTGAGTGACATTGTTTGTTCTTTCAGGGCCTCCCGGTAAAGGCGCCCTGCTGTACTCCACGGGCTGGCCGACGCTGCACTTCGCCAACGGCTCCAGCACGGTGCTGGGCGCGCCCGTCGGCGACCAGACCGTCAAGCCCACCAGGCTCTACACCATCCTCGTGGTCAAGTTCGCTGATGGAGATAGTCGGGACAAGGTATTATCTGTCATACTATCGTGCTAGCTCTTCCTTTTTTTATAAACTTAACTTAACGTAACTTTACCCACTTCTAGGTATAGGCCAGAATATGTGTGTGCCATGTTCTCACGTTCCATTGCTAGCTGAGTATTTGCATTTGTCTCCAAAAAGAATTTAACCTATGAAGTTTATGCAAATAGATATTTTGTTTTAGATTACTCTAGAGTTCAGCTTCAAGCAGTCAGCTGGGTGGTGGACCGCAGTCGGCGTGGAGGTCAAGTTCGGCCTGGAGACTACTGGTGAGATTCATTGATCATTTCTTAACAAGAGGTCTAGGATAGCATTGAAGCTAAGGCCTGATGATGACCTATCAGAATTTTAGGTTTAGCAGCACTTGCAGAAATATCCTACTAATATTATATATCGGAAAGTTTATGACTCAGTCACGGCTTTACGGATTTAAATTAAACTTGGAATATACATACTTCATGACTTGAAATAACATAAAGATTACTTCGAAGCCAATTCGAAACTATAAAATACTTTTATACAAAACTTGAAGACTCTCTACGATCTGTTTCCAGGGTTGAACCTGAAGGCCCCGGCGCCACCAGACGCGCCTTCCGCTGTCCTCGGCAAGTCCTACCACTGCCCGCTGCCGCTCGTCTACTCCTCGGAAGAAGCTACCCTAACTCTTCCTAATGTCCAGGTAACTAATAAGAAGATTGAGGGAGTCGTCTTCAAACATTGCAAATATAATTCGCACAAAAAGCAACGGGATTGTCGCAGTATCTTTAAGCCAAAAATGGTTCCCAGAATCACCGACACGTGGGCAGAGAAAGTCCATGATCTTTTATAAGAAAGTTATGGGCAAACATAGTGCGAAAGTGAACTACTCTTTCGTGCTGATAATGATGCTGCAATCATTTGCAAGGGGAGTTGTAACCAGCATCTTTTGTTCAGTTTTAATAATGTTTTTTTCCTACAGATGCAAATATTCATGGACAGTACAGAGAAGTTCGCGGACGCTTTCGACTGCATCACCTTTACGTCAGTTCCTATCTGGTGAGAGTCACTTTATTTATTTTTCTAAAGGGAAACTGAGTTTCTTGAACATTTTTTATCGGTAAATGTTGCTTTTCCGAATTAAAATCTTCGTCCGCCATTTTTTGCCACTATAGCTTGCAAAGGTGCTTTTGCAAAAAACGGACGATGGCAGTTCATTATATTCTAGATGTATCACGATCAGAAAAGCCGTGTGGGCCTAGGGGGAGGTACCACGAATTCAGAAGCCGATTAAGATAAGAGGGTGGTGTAGTTGCTGCAAGCTACTGATTAAAATACCTCCCGGGCGCTATCTATACTATATATTAACGTTTATTGGCCGTGGTCTTATCAGTACCAGAAGGTTTATTCAGAGCCAAGTTTTGCCTACATTAACGAGACTTTGTAGAGCCCGGGAGGATTTTTAAAGCTTGCAGAATACAGTAGCCTTACGATTTGGTAAAGTCCAAATATCTACAGACAGATAGAAATAATACAAAATAATGTTTTTCTCAGGTCTGGTTTGATGGTGACCTTCATAATGCTGATCGGCCTCGCGATTTCGATCACTATGATCATGGACATAAGGACCATGGACCGCTTCGAGACGAACCGCAGCAAGCAGCTCACCATCACTGTCACTGAATAGACTTCCTCTTCAGTTCTGCGCGCCTGGTAATCTCGTGACGGAGCTTAGAGGCTTTGTCACGGCTTGGTGTCGGTTTAGCCGCGGTTCCACAGCGGCGCACGCAGAGGCTACGCACGTAAGCCGCGTGTGTTTATTTCCTTGTTTGTCTTTAATATGGTCCACGGATATGATCCACGCCCACTTATGTTGAACTTCAGCGACGCATCTGAGTAGACCACGTCTGTATGACGTCATCCATCGTGGCCCGTAGGAAAGGATCCCGCCTACTTCTTCATACAAAGCGAAGCTACGTAGCGCGCCCGTGCGCTTCAGTGGACTTGTACCTTTACAGCTAGGACCGATAGTTTAATATAATAACTGAAGGTCAGTTGGTCAGAAGTGGTTATCCATTTAAATGTTGATCATGTGCATCACTACATAAGCTAGTTGATACAAAAGAATATCAGACCATATTAAATGATCGCAGGTTCGATTTCCGAATTGACATATCTTGTTTGCTAAATGTGATTTTATATGTTTTAGGAAAAATATCAATGTCTTAAAATTATTTCAACTAGGTAATTATAGTTATTTTATTGTTGTTGTATTCATAACTAGTTAGAACGTTGAAAACTGTCGAAATATAAAAAAATAAAGGTACATATCTACTTAATAAAAACATATCTACCTGTTTATGCACATTTTTATTAATGTAACGAATTTAACCCTTTTTCCTCGTTAGTTCAAAAATAACCAGTTAGGAAAGGATTAAAGTAGATACAACCTTTTATGACTAACTTTTTAAATTGTAGTTGGTAGCACAACCGGAATTGAATCCATTACCTTAGAACCGGAAGAAGCTATCACTAGACCACAGGTGCTTGCATTATAAAAATGTTTCATACTAAAAAAACAAATTTAAATAAAAATGATAAAAATAAAATAGCCCAACTTCAAAAAAAGAAGTTTAAAATGTCATCGTAAATTTCTCCAACCAGTTGTTGTTTCTAAATGATAAATATAATCAATTTATGTCTAATCCTCCTAATAATGTGCAATAAATTCCCACCTATGGGGAAGTGGGCCTCGAAGGTCAACCTAGCTTTCTATACCCACTTACATATTATGGACGAAACCGGTATTCATAATAGTCTTGCTAAGAACTACATATAATTTAATTATATTGAGTCCAGTCTGTTTGTTGAGTAGACAAATGGTTAGCGACTTAGCGATAAGCAGCGATGCGAAAGTGCTAAGCGGGATGAACTAATAAAAATCAGCCCGGCCCCGTTCGCGCAGTACCCACCCCTGATAATAGGTGCCTCAATGTTATATCAGGTTATAAATATGTATTCCAAGTTTCAATGCGTTCAGCTGTTGCGGAGATGAGTGGAAACGAACATACACACACTCAGTTACACTAATGACGTGATGTAGACTTAAACCCAAAAACGAATAAAAACTATGGCCTTTTACCATCTATAGTAGATGATTTATATCTTCAGGAGGCAACTTTTACATTCACAAACGGGATGCTGTAGTGCCCGGGACGAATTAAGATGGAGTAGGCTTACCCAGCACCTATTCCATCCTCTCAGTTTAATCGGCCTTGTCCACAGGAAAGACATGGTCAATACGTGCGGAGCTGACTAAGCCGCGGGTTTTCCTTCATCGTTATGATGTATAGTATAGACTAAACATAACGTAACTCTTTCTAATTCCAAAGAAAAAAAAAATATTTTGACAAAGGCATACAATAAGTCATACAAGACACAATTCCGGAAATAATTAACACTTTCGTTTCACTTTGCTATCGATATCAATTTGACTAACTTGACACAGAATATTAAATAATACGAAACAAGGCTAGGTACTTTTACTTTTTGCCAAAATTTATGATACATCGATATTTGGAACGCGAAATAGAAAAGTAAAAGTTGATACATAAAGAGACAAAAGGAATTAAGTAGTATCACGAGTCATTGAAATTCTATATTCTATATGAATTAATTACATTTTAGAAATCAAAAGTGAACTCAATCAAATCTACTTTGGTTCGTAAACTATTCTTAGCCTTAGTAGGTACATACATATGTATGTACTAAGGCCTTTACCATATACAATAGATGATTTATACAGCGTCAGGAGGCAACTTTTTACCTTCACAAAGGGAACGCTGTGCCCGGAACAAATTAATATGGAGTAGACTTGCTCAGCATCTATTCTATCCTCTCAGCTTAGTACTGGTACAGCGCACATACATTTTTCGCACAGAAAAATCCATTGGTTTGAACTGGGTTTGAACCCACGACCTTAGGATCGGAAGGCGGGGTCACTACCAACTAGACCACCAGAGCTGTCACATATGAACATACATGAACATAATACCACACTCTTGTTTTCCATAGGCAGGCAGAAACCATCAGGATCTCCTATTTGCTATGACTGACATACTACTCTCGCTTTGTTTTCTTGTTTCTACTTATATTATAAATCTAAAAGTTTTTAAGAATGAGGTGGATGTGTCTCACTCAATCACGTCGTAAAGGCTGAACGAATTTGGATGAAACTTGAATTTACACAGTTCGTGACCTGGAGGACAAGAGCGCTATTTTTCTACGTGCTTAAGGTTTAGGTACTTTTGCTTTAGCACATGTCAACGTTTAATTAGAATAGAACAGAAAATAATTTATTGACAACACACAAAAATAATAAAAGTACTTGCAGTGTTTGAAGTTTTTAGAGAAGAGAGAAAATTTTAGAGTAGCAGTTCACCTATGTATAATTTTGGTTGTTTTGAAAACATTCAAAATTGGCACGATTGCCAGGTTGGAACATCGTAATTATACTTGTACTAAAAGGCTAGCTAACCTACTCTTAATTCTGCAATGGTGGAAGCCACAATCACAAGATTATTTATTTATTTGGCTTAAACTATTATCTGTAAAAAACATATAAATAAGTATAATAAAAGAGTCACGTCGAAGAAATAGCAATTGGCAGTAGTTCAAACGGTGCTTTGTGCGGGTTTTAAATAGAGCTGTAATCTGAGTCACCGGCGCAAGTCTGGGGCGTCAGCTACCCAGCCAAAATAGACCAGGGACCACTGTACACCAACACGATAACCGACCATTTACACAGTAATCGACAGTTTTAGACACGTGCATTTACTTAGATCATCATAACTAGTCATCTGCATAAGCATTTCACCCTCGGCTGGTTTACAGGAACAGAAATTAGAAAGTATTTAATTCTTTGAAATCTCTTGCATCATTTAGAAACGTTGAATTTACACCTGTTCGTAAGGCGACCAGTCGAGGTATTTCCAAGATGGAATTTATTCAAGTACTACAGTTATAAACATCAAAAGGCCTGTCAAAGGTTTTTGTTCTGGGTCGGTGACAGCCAAACGGCTGTGGTCACGTGGCCCACGTGGTCCGACAGCAATGTAAGCGACTACGTGACTTTTTTCCAGCTGGTGCGATGATCCGATGAAGCTTATGGAATGGATAAGATATTAAATGGTCAAAAGTTCGTCAAAGCACGCGACGCGACTGCTGGTCTTATCACGGTCCGGTTACGAAACGAGGTATATCTATCTCGTCGTGTCACTAGTTCTTTCGAACCAGTGCGGTAAAAGGGTTTAAAGTGCGCCTCAAAGACCCCTTGAAACGAGGTAGTGGGCGGGGACTGTAATATGTTTTACGATATAAATCATCCACCGCTTTACCATCGCGGGAAAGATGAAAGACATGCGCTGCCATGAGACAAAAGCGAAAGTAACCGCGGATGGTGCATACGAGTTCAACATACTGCCGTTCGGGTTGGTTTGGGCGCACGACTGCACGGTGCGAACCTACACATCATACTTATTCCATGCTTTGTATAGTACATGTTTTCTATGGTCTATGGAGGAAAAGATAGCAAAACAAAGTTCTTGTAGCGATTAGAACTTTATGTGGTAGGTATAATTTAGTCTGGATAACGTAGTATTATGGTACTCGTAGTTTCTGATACTTACGTACGAAATAGGAAATTCTAGTACTAGAGGTCCTATGTATGTGGCTGTGGGTGGTTATTTATATACGTAGTGCATCTCGCTTAGCTTTTTTCGTTTTGAAAAAAGTATTTGCACTCAAAGATTTTCTCAAAATGGTGAAGGAAAATTTCGCAAGAAAACCCGCAGTTAGTAGTTAGTGTAGCCAAATGTTGGCTGGCGATGTATAGATAATCTAGTATCATATAGATAATACCTAAATCGTATAGGTACATAGTAAGGGCCTTCAGTGCTCGCTTTGCTCACATTTTGTACCCATAAGACGCTGTTTCCATTATCGGACTTTCACTTATGAAGCTCGCGTCAGGGGGCTAATGTGATTATTCACATTTCATTGGAATACTTCACCTCATGGCACACTTCATCGACGGTGGGCGGAGCGCTTTTTATTGACCACTCGGACTAGCCGAGTTAAGACATAAAACAAATAATTGGTTTAGACAAGTTCACTGTTCAAACCCAAGGTGATATCGTGGTAGAGTTATATCGTAGGTACATCCGTGTCTCCCAAAGGGGCTCTTCTTCTTTCGTGTCCTATTTTAGCGAGGATCTTCGCCCCTTCCACAGCGTTAGGTGGGAATGACAGGTTAGCAGGTCCACCATAACCCCTTTCTATACATTTTTCGTCTAAATTTTTTTCTAATAAATGTATATTAAATGAATATTTGTAAGTTTCAGCCGAGTACTCGTCCGCCAGTCCGTCACATCACCGAGGTATGCCCCAATACAAAGAAGCGAAGCAAAGAGGTGTTAAAGTTTGCTAATAGAAATTTTTTCGTTAAGTCGCCATGGTCGGCAATGGGCCATGGACTTACTATTTCGCAAGCTATTGAATCCGTTCCTAACAGTAGCGCACTAGGAAAGTCCGCGGATGAATTGAGCAAACAAGAATTAACAGCATCATCAGAATTTTATTATATTAAGAATTATCATTTCTGGAAAATCTGTTATCGACTGTCAACGTGTCATACTCGGCGATAACTCAAACTCAAAATTTAATACTCAAGAGTTTTAATAGTATGATGATAAAACTCAGTTGAACTTCTGTCACTGACTGGGATAATTTTCTTTAGCTTCAAGAACAACCGGGATTGAAACCCATTTGAGAATGGGTAACGGAAGTCAGTCTACTTAATAGGGCGGTCTGCGGTGCAATGACCTCAAATCTCCAATGTCTCCAACCACATTGACCACAAGAATACTATGCCTTCTACTTGCGCAGCCTTAACCTTCAAGCATCCGTTTCCTGAAAACTAATGACCGTCATAACCCAGACGTCAAGTGTAAGCACATTCCTTTAAAGGGCTTTCGTTCCAAATCATTATTTTATTTCATGTTGATCTGAAATATAAATTGATTTACAGTGTAGTTTTTCCTTTTCGCTACTCAATGGCATCGCGATTTTATTTAGAGTATAGATAAAAAAAAAAAACATAGTAGCATAACCCTTGTTTCGGCTGTGGCAACACTAGCTGTCACTTTTTCTTCGCGCGCTCTGCCGGCATCGTTTGATTTCTGTATATTTTTTGCAAAATCCTTGCAAATCCAGTTAATCTTCCACAATATTAAGTGTTTTTGTTATCGGTGATAATAGTTCGTTGGTAGACATGCCCAGTGCTAAGAAATTACGAAAAGGAGATCAATAGAATTAACTTTCAAAAAACTGAAACAAATGGGAAATTGATTGCACTACTTCTAGACAATAACTTCAACTTTATAGAGAAGGTCAAGCGAGATAAACACCTCTATGGCATTGACTTGGGGTCAAAAATAAAAACTAATCAAGAAGACTATACCAACACCAAAGACTGTAGCACTCCAGAGTGTTGGCACCCCGAAACCGTGCCACACAGCCGCTGCCTCAGCAAGGAAGCCACAGCTACAGCCGTTCACGCCCCTTGAGGGCTACACCCCGAGGACCTCTGGCACCTCAGGACCTCAAGCACTGAACAATCAGGTACAGGCAGGCAATGTAAAACAATATTTTTCCTATTGGAATCATATTACTAATGACCCTGTACTTCTATCTGATGGATATCAAACCCCTCTCTTTGAAGTGCCTACACAAAGCATAATACCTACAAATAATATATCTAGCACAGAACAATATGCAACAGGCTATCACTAATTTGCTAGAACTAGGAGCTATACAGCCATGTAATCATAGTAGTGATTAATTTATCTCCAAAGTATTTCTAAGACCCCTAATGGGAAGTTCAGATTAATTCTTAATTTAAAACCCCTTGAAAAGTTCATCAAAGTTGAACATTTTAAGATGGAGGACATTATAACAGCTATAAAAATAGCAGACCATAATTTTTATATGTGCTCTATAGATTTGAAAGAATCTTATTTTTTAGTGTCTGTGGCCCCGGAGAACAGGATATACTTGGGTTTTCAGGTTAAAAATTCCCTGTATCAATTCACAGTTCTCTCTTATGGCCTTATACAGCTCCAAGTGTCTTTACAAAATTACTTAAACCTGTCATCAGTGTCCTTCAAAAACAAGGATTCTCATTAACCATTTACCTGATGATTACTTAATAATACAAGCATACATATTATCATGCCCATATTCCTAACGGGGTGGGCAGAACCACAAGTGATCATAAATAAGCTTGCAGCCACTTCTGATCCAAGACATAAACTATGAAAAAAGTGTCTTAACACCAAGTACATCTTGCAAATTCCTGGGTTTCATCATTAATTTACATGATATGACTCTTGACCTACCACAATAAAACGAATTAAAGTTTTAGTATCAAAATTCAAAAATCTTAAGCATTGCTAAATAAGAGTTTTTAAGCACTTTATTAGCAGCTTGGCCAGATGTACCTTTTTTGGCATATTACATACTAAAATATTAGAAAGAAAAAAGTACTTAGCTCTATCATTAAATCATGATAACTATGATGCTACAATGACACTAAAACCTATTCTCTTACCTGACTTAAAGTGGTAGTCTTCTAACATCAATCTCACAAATAAAAGTATATGTTGTAATCAATTCAAAATGGAAATATTTTCAGATGCATCTTTGATTGGATGAGGAATACATTGCAGTGGCGAGTGTTGGTGGTTTGTGGTCACACTTAGAACAAGAAATTCACATAAACCAGTTAGAACTCCTGACAGCCTTATTTGTATTAAAATGCTTTGCGAAGTCACAAAGTCACTGCAATATATTAATTCGAATTGACAACACTACCGCCATTGCGTGTATTAGTAAAATAACATCAATACTGAGTGGGAATTAAGCAATGAAGCCTATTCTTTTATAAAATATTAGTTTGAAGTCCCCCACATCGATATATTTGCTTCCAGAATCAATAAAAAATGTGATAGTCATGTCTCATGGAATAGAGAACCTTGTGCATTTAACATAGATGCTCTGACACTTAACTGGGAATCATATTTTTTTTTATGCTTTTTCCACCATTTGCCCTTGTAACTAAAAGTTTACAAAAAATAAAAAATTATAAAGCCAAAGGCATTATAGCCTACCCAGTTTGGGAGTCACAACCCTGGTATCCACTTGCCATGAACCTAATAATAACAACTTGCTGATATCTTCTTTTAGGTCAATATACCCGCTGAGCAGCCATCTTACCCTGGCAGTGAACATCTTCTGTGGCAGGCATTTAGATGCCGAGGTTTACCGGAAAGCTCATTGAACGTCATGTTAGCTTCCATATCTGAAGGTACTATGAGGCAATACAATACTACTTACAAAAGCTGGTAGAGGTTTTGTCACACACAACCAGGAGTTATTTCTGACATCTGTGCCATTTGTCATACAATATTCTTAACAGAAAAAATTTAAAATGGAGCCGGTTACAATAACCTCAACCTTACTAACCTTAACTGCCATAAATCGGCACTATCCCTCATCATGGGGGAAAAATGAGCACAGATGACAGAATTAAAAGGCTCCAAAAAAGGAGTGTTCAGACTAAAACCTACCATGCCACAATATGCAGAGATTTGGTACCCAAGTATTGTATTACATCATCTTGCCAAATTACCTTAAAACTCTGCTTTGAGCAAATAAATGTTCACAAAAAAGTTGGCCACTATTAGCTTTAGCAACTGCTCAATGGGTGCAAACAATATCTTTGATTAAGACATAACATTACTATGTCTAATAATAACATTCTCATAAACTATTAGTGACTTAGTCAAAACATCTGTAAACACAAGAAAGGCTACTAATTTAAACCTCCCATTTTATTCTTAAGAGCCTAAAATATGCCCTGCCAGCTTCTTCAGCTTCACACTTCAAGATTACATTCAGTACACAGCTTCAATTAGAAATGAGAAACCATATCTCTTTCTTACCTATAAGAAACCTTATTACCATGCATTAAAGCAAACTATAAGCAGGTGATTAAAAGTACCCTCACTGAGAGTGGAATTTATACAAGTAAATTCACCACTCATAGTACCCGTCACTCTGCTACCTCATCTGCTAATAGAGCCCTGTGTCTATGGATGTTATCAGGAAAACAGCTGGCTGGTCAAATAGTTCATCAACATTTGCCAAGTGTTAGGTATAATTTACCCATTGAAAACCAAAATAATAACAATGATAATGTTCAGTCTATTTTCAATGTGACATGTCTTTGTCTAATATAATAATTTATTTGACTTATGATTAAGTGGATTAAATATTACATAATTAGGCTGATCTCATGTAGGTAGTAGAAAAGCCTACTACCATACTCATCAGTAAAACCACACAACAGGAAAGTGCTGTGTAGTCATTTATTGTGTATCATTCAACTACATAGCTAACAATTAGTTTATTTGATTTGAAGTTTGAGTTGAACTTATTACATAACTAGATGGCAGCACAGGTAAAATTAGTACGCGCTATCGTTGCGTTTTGAACTTTACGCCGGTAATTTCTAACAAACTAAAGCTTTTCAATTTTATAACATAAGTAAGATGTTTTGTATAAGCCAACAGTTAGCTTAATGGATTTGAAGTTTGAATTGAACTTATAACATAATGTTTTGTTTGTATAAGGTAACCTTATATACTACAAATTAAACAAAATTGAAGTTTAAAAGATTTATTATTGTTAAAATAATTCAGATTAAAACAAAACCAAATCTTACTAAATATCGCCCATTATGCTCTTTACTCTAAACAACTACACTGTAAATCAATTTATATTTCAGATCAACATGAAATAAAATTGAAAATTGGATGAACTTACCCAAGTGAAATCCAATTGTAATTTTATGAATGTTGATCTGAAATATAAATACCCACCCAGCCCTGTATCATGGCCCAAGGCATAATGGGCACCTAGGAGGTATCCGGGTTCAGCTCTGAATCAGTGACAGCTAGTGTTGCCACAGCCGAAACAAGGGTTATGCTACTATGTTTTTTTTTTTTATCTATACTCTAAATAAAATCGCGATGCCATTGAGTAGCGAAAAGGAAAAACTACACTGTAAATCAATTTATATTTCAGATCAACATTCATAAAATTACAATTGGATTTCACTTGGGTAAGTTCATCCAATTTTCAATTTTAAAACTTATTTAATTTTTAATTTGAAGTCACCAAATGACTTTCAAGCTACAAAATTGAAAAAATAAATTAATAGGATATGAACCATTTTGGTGACTTTTTAACTCAAGTGATTTTTAAGATTTGATACCCTGGCCGATGGTTTACTGCACATATTTCTGTATAAGTTGTATAGCAGTTAGCGCACATTTTGACAGAAATGTGATGTGAGACCAAATTCGAACCCACGTCCTTAGGAACCCATCAATTGAATTGAATTGAATTGAATTGAATTTTATTAACACACAACACGAAAAAGGTTTAGTAACAACAGATAGGTAAAGGTACTTAAAATTAAATAATAAATTAAAATAAGAAAAAAAGAAGAAAGAAAAACCAATTGGGTAGGCAGTTCAGAGTAGGTAGGTACACACCTACTAGAGAAATGACATTTGCATTTACTTAATAGGCACAAGTTTAGTAGCATAATAGGTAGGTATAGGGAACCTACCTTCCCATCACCCGCCAGCCTACACAAGAAGGTACCTACAAACACGTCTTTCGCTTGGTGTTAACTAGGTCCAGTCTCAGCTTTAATGCCACTCCTATAATAGGAGACAGCGCTGGTTTTCAGACTGGGCCATCACCACTAGACTACCAGTGTTCTCTGTAGTAACTCAAGATTGTTGAATTTAAAGCACAATTATGTATTTGAATTTGTCACGTCCCCCTATTAAGGCCACCGTTTCTTAAACAAAGTCTAGCAGGGCGCGCCCCTCGATAGGCACATAACGTGTGAAGTCATTGAGCACCGCTATACTAAGTGCCTATTTCATCAACACGTTCAGTCACCACCTCGTTTGGTACTGTTATGTGTGTAGCTCGTTTATTTGGGTACATTGGCTTTAGGTAGGTATAAGGTAGGTGTAGGGTCTGTTGCGGACCCTAAACATAACTATGATAAAATTGATAGGATTTGATCAGATCGGGAAATGATAATAATAAAAACGACCGCACGTTGCCGTAGTGAGTTTTGAACTGGGTTTATTGTGTAATAAGTAAATTACTTGCTAAAGCACAATGCATTTTGTGCTGAGTGTGCGGGCTGGCCCGTACAGTAGGCTAAGGTCGTGGGTTGAAATCCGGCTGTGCATGAATGATTTTCTGTTCGAAAAATGTATGATTGATACCAATACCAACTTGAAACCAAAACTCGGTTTCCACTGCATTGCGTTAGTATGAATAATCTGAAATAAATAATTAATAATAATAATAATTGCTTGATTCGATTGATTTATATTCAAGCTCAGTAACAACCATTTCAATACTACTACTACAGGTCTTTCAAGCCAGTTGTAAAATATATTTATTTGCCGTTATTTTACTATCTACTTATAATTAACTAAATTGTTATTATTAGAAGCTTTGAAATATCAGTTTCTAAACAATTAAACACTTTACACTCCTTTATTACAATGACATTGATAAACGCGTTAAAGTACCACAAACCTATTATTACAGAGTAAGGCTCTACGTCCACTACTCCGTTCCATAACCGGACAAACCACCTCGGCACAAAAAACAACGCAAGGTAAGTACTGTAAAAATTTGACTTTTTTGTTTTGCATTTTTGTGTCGTGGCGGTTCGATCAAAGACGGGTGGTGGGCAGAACCCTTTAAAATAGCACAAACCTATAATTAGAGAATAAAGAAGCCAGGGACAGTCAATCACAGAATGCAGAACAGGGTCATCCGAGAACGAGCGGATTCTAATCGCCGATGGAAAAGAAAGCTGTTATTGTTACTGCTGTCAGTAGTACTGTCGCTGAGAGAAGTGCTTTAACGCTTTTGCGAGATTAGAAGGTGAAAATACTGGCGGTGTCCGTGCGTCCGTTGCTATTCTGCATGACAGTTGCTGACTGTTAATAGTTTGCTCAGTATACTGCGGTCATAGCACGGATTAGTGTGCGGAGACCCGTGAAACGTCATCATTTCCCTGCCCTTATCCCACTTTATGTGGGGTCGGCACAACATGTTGTATCCTTCTTCTATTTCCTTACCGGATTAACATATAAGCTATTTTTTATCCGGGTAACACGCGAGCGAAGCCGCGGGCGGCAGCTAGTGCAGCTAGTGAAAGTTTTTGAGGATGTTTGTATGTTTGTGCCTCAATCACGTCATAACGACTGTACGGATTTAAATGAAATTTGGAATACACGTAGCATGTGTGCTGGAATAACATATAGGCTACTTTTTTTTGGATACAACGCGAGCGAAGCGGCGGACGGCAGCTAGTAAAATATAAACAGCAAACGATTCTCTAAAATACCTATAAACACTTTGATACACATAACAAAGTTTTAAAATAAAGGTAGTTTTGCAGAGGACTGTACAACTGTGTCTTCTATCAAGGCTATCTCTATTAGGCAGGTAACAATGCTTACAATAAGAACTCGAGTGATATTACTCGTTCCTACTTAGATAGCAGTATACACAATCATCGCTTCTGGAGTAGGCAGCTTTTTGTGATATGAGATGAGTATTAGATATTAATGTGGATGGATACAAGAATAGAGGTAGACGAAGAAGAGATCACTGGTGGTCTAGTTGGTAGTGACCCCGTCTTCCGATCCTAAGGTCGTGGGTACGAATCCGGTCCTGTACCAATGGATTTTTCTGTGCGAATTTATATGCGCTATACCAGTACTCCCAAACGGTGAAGAAAAACATCGTGAGGAAACCCGCGGCTTAGTCATTTCCGCACGTATTGACCATGTCTTTCATGTGGACAAGGCCGACTAAGCTGAGAGGATGGAACAGGTGTTGGGCAAGCCTATTCCATCTTAAATAGTCCCGGGCACTACAGAGCGTCCCGTTTGTGAAGGTAAAAGTTGCCTCCTGATGCTGTATAAATTATCTACTCTAGATGGTAAAAGACCTTAGTTAAGAAGAATAGATGGATGGATTGCGTGAAAGATGACATGAGTAAGAAAGGAGTGAACACTGAGATGACGACTGATAGGGGAGTGGAAGAAAAACACATGTCGTGCCGACCCCATGTAAGTGGGATAAGGGCAGGGAGATGATAAGTTAGTTAGTTCGTATGAGATAATGGCCAAAGAGAGAGAGAGAGAGAGAGAGAGAATTCAGAAATTCAGAGAACGCAGCGGAAAATGAAGTTTGCATGAAAGAAAAAATCAACAAGGCAAAGTTGTGAGGTCACTACTAATATTATAAACGCGAAAGTTTGTATGTATGGATGTATGGATGTTTGTTACTCTATTGCGCATAAACGGCAAAACGGATTTGAATGAAACCTGGAATATACATAGTACATGTGCTGGATTAACATATAGGCTATTTTTATCCGGGTACCACGCGAGCGAAGCCGCGGGCGGCAGCTAGTCATAAATAAAAAAAATGTCAGTTTTTGGCACGCCCGGTTTCTGAAAGAGGATGTATGACGCAATGCGGCTCGCTACAGGTCTGCACCGAGAAAGCACCCGCCATTAATTATTTATTATAATAAATTTACGGCATGCGGTGAAAGGAGATTGATTTCAGATAACGTTCCGTTCTGCAGGGGCCGCGCGGAGGTCTGCGGAGCGGACCTTTTGGGAGAAACTCAAAATAAAAATAGTTTATGTAGTAGAGTAAAGGACCACTTTAAATAGTTTTAAAGAGAGATTTTGGGTAATTGATATAACATTCTATAACTCGACCTCGGTGGCGTGGTGGGCGAGTGCTCGGCTGAGACTCGACAGGTGCGGGTTCGATTCCGACTGCGAGATAAATGTTTGCATATTCTGCCAATACTTCGCCCATGTTTACTTGTGACTCTGCCCACCCCACTAGGGATACATTACTTTAGGTATATTATGTATGTATGTATGTATGTTTGGGTGATGTGGTACTGCTAGGCACTACTAGTCGTGTCTCTAGCTCTGTCGGACTAGCGTGGTAAATGTATTTAAAGTCCGTCTCAAAGGCCCTTTTCGTGCACATGACACGTTTTCGAACATTTTAGGTTCAATGACATACCAGTTTCCTCACGCTGTTTTCCTTCACCGTTTGAGAGTACTGGTATAGCGTACATAAATACGCACAGAAAAGTCCATTGGTACACAATGCTTTGAAGCCACCTTAGGATCGGAAGGCGGGGTCACTACCAACCACCAGTGCTCTCAGAACTCTCTCTCTTCCTAACTATTTATCCCACATGGTGGTGGGGTCAGCCTTTCTAATACTCCTCCTCCACTTCGCCCTATCCATGACGTCGTCTTTGGAAACATTGCATTCAGCCAAGTTTTTTTTTTAACTGAAATAGGTTTGCGTTTGACGACACTCTACCTGATGTTAAGTAACAGTGTGGTCTAAGATGAAGCACGCTTACCTAGAAGAAACCTATTGATTCTCGATTTAAAGACACCCATATTATACTCTTCTTTGCAGTTCGTACAAAGAATGTGGACTCAAAGCGCTTAGTACGGTCTTATGTCTTATGTCGCGGTTTGCTACAGCTGTCCAGGTGGTCTTTGGTCTCCTTGGTCTTTTGCCAGAATTTTTAGTGCTCTCAGAACAGTAAATACAATTGTTTAGTTCCAGCACGACGCTACAAACATGGGGAGTGTAGATCGGGTGCGTCGTGAAAGCGGTAGAGGTCGCCGCGCGCGGGCGCAGACGTGATCACTCTTCTTGCAGGGTTCCGTAGGTAAAATCGATGATGAAACTCTTGTCAAACACCACCGGTCAACAGTAGGGTTTACGATACAACAAGCGTCAAAATAAAGTTCAGTCGGATCGAATTCATATATAAAAAGGCCTTTTGATTTATACAGCGTCAGGAGGCAACTTGTACCTTCACAAACGGGACGCTGTAGTGCCCGGGACGAATTAAGATGGAGTAGGCTTGCCCAGCACCTATTCCATCCTCTCAGCTTAGTTGGCCTTGTCCACAGGAAAGACATAAGTAGTCAATACGTGCGAAGCTGACTAAGCCGCGGGTTTCCTCACGACGTTTTCCTTCACCGTTTGAGAGATCGAATTCATAAGCTGACATAAATACATAATTCGTAGTCGGAAACGTCCGAACGTTCGGCCGATATTTCGGATTTATCACAGAACTGGACCACTTGAAAACGGCTATTGATCTCAAAAATGTTCTATTTTGAAATGAAGGCGATCTTCCTTCCGATGAATTGGTTGATTTCACTCTCAGAACAGCAAATGAACTTCATGATTTAATTTTCGCATGTAACTTGATATTGTTGAATCATTGAGTCACAAAGATTACAGAGTATACGGGTATTTTTTATATGGACTCAAGCAGCTATTTGGAATGCCTGTGTCACGGTAAAATAATATCCAGTAGAAGGATTCACAGTCAAGGGGGATAAACACCTCTCAAATGTGGTAGGGCGACGTAATTAGGAGGCAGAGAGGTAGGTCTAGGTACCTATATCTAATCAATTAAAAAAAACAGGACCTTGTCACATCCATCTTTTTTTGGTTTCCCTATCTGCGGAACCCAGCGCAAAACCACGGAACTCCCGCTTCACTCCAGTATTACGTAACTTGGTATCTTAAGTTAACGAAAGTTATTGAGTAATGGAACTTCAATCATTTGTATGAACGCGCACGACAAGTGCTTTCAAGAGCTAAGGAGTGGACTTTAATTATTTAATCTGTTGCATAAATCTACAAATATCTTTGAACTTTCAAGCTCTATGCACTAAGGCGAACGCGAACGAATCGAAGCGAACAAGAGATAGATAGTTTTTTTAAAGATATTTATTAACAGAAAGAAACTTACAACTAATACAAATATAATTTTCGAAATACAAAAGAAACTGTCGGGCTATCTAAAGATCGTTGAAAACGATCTATACTTAGACGATAATTTATTGTTTGCATGCAACACAGCTTTTTTTTTAATTAAACTAATACGAAAAAGAAAAAAATACAGCTTTGTATTGATCATTTACCAAGATTAGTTAGTAGCTCTAGTTATTAGTTAGTAGCTCTAGTTATTAGCAGCTGAATGTTTTAAGAATAATTTCAGAATTAATATTGACCCTCACGGCGCCGGCGATACATCTTATGACTACGACTTTGCAGAGCAAGTTTCATAGATATGTTTTACTACTCTCACCAGCGGATATATGGAAGAGCGAATCCAAATTTCGTGGCGGGTACTAGTTCTTCCAAACCAGTGTGGAGAAAGGACTAAAGATATTATAACTAGTAATAGAAGAGATAAACTTCTGCTTCGACATTTCAGTGACGGCGAGCGAAGCGAACATCGTTACGCCTTTGCATTACGCCTCGGCAATTTTTGTCTAGCTTCTGAAATACGAACTAACGCGATGTATTGTATGTATGTTCTTATGAGCTAGTGGCCAACTCTAGTTATTATTAGTTAAATAATAGTTGCATATTCGAAAAAAAAACGGTTTTCATAAAAAGCGCGAAGTTTGCCGAGGTACTACTGTACATATCACCAATTATTACTTTTTGATTTTATACATAGGTACTTATTTATAGCTCAATACTTTCATCGATTACCTCAACACGCACACAAACACACCCACACACAGACACAATCTTTGTATTGTCTCCTAGCTTTTCCGAGGTCACTAAACTTTATGGCGAGACATACAGCACCCGGCGATTGGTCTGGCACTCGGAAATTTTCGTATTTTTTGACAATTATCTTGCGCAAAATTCTAAGCTTAACCGGACTTAGCAATTCTTAAAATGTTGCTTTCTCTCATAAAATAACCAAGATAATTTGAAAGCTGTCAAATTAAGTTAAGTTATGTATAAATGAGTGACACTATTGTCTATTACGCAAACATTAGTAACACATTCGAAACTGAATTCATTTAACATAAAAATATATTTTATAAAAAGTGTGAGATCAGAATCACGAAAAAAGAAAACATATCGTCGTGCAAGACTTCTTTGGCATAGAAACCATGGACAAACACAATAGCCACCTATGATATGCCATTGCAACGGCCGTTATCTGCTTAAGTACGATTCGTTCCTAGAAGTCTACCATCTACAATGCACTTGGAAAGTTTTTCATTAGCACTTGGAATTAACGCCTACACACAGATACAAACATAGTTACTACGTAAATAAACCAACGTTACGTAACGCTTCAATGCTTAGAATAAGAATAACAATAAAATTATATTTGTTGTGTAATTTGTAAGTTTGTAATGTACCACAAAAAATAGACATTGAAATCGCGCTGTTTACTTTATAGTCTTTTAATATCAACTAACGGATGTCCGTAGGTAGGTGGTAGATTACCATAGTATCTTGCAAACATGAATGAATGCAATATCATTGGCATTACTCATGATGAGAGCACTGGTTGTTTAGTGGTAGCGACCCCGGCTTCCGATCCAAAGATCGTGGGTTCCAGTCGCGCACCAATGCATTTTGTATTTCTGGATTTTCGTGTGTCACTATTCTCACTTCATTTACTCTCAACTAATTTTTCGTTCAAGCTCGTCGGTTTAGGGTACCTACTCTTGGTTTGAACTTTTTCTAAAATGCATAATATTCACCACAGTAAGTTTTTGCGAAACTTCAAAAGAATACGTTCCTGTATCTATTTAATGCACATTTAATTTGTAGCACAATGTTGAGTCGTCTTTAAACTCGCATCAGCAGCTTCTCCACGGTTATCGCACAAATTACTGGAATCACATGCTCTGTGCTGCGTTTGTGTTGGTTAGTTACTTGAACCGTGGAGATTACTTTAAAATATCTGTTAAACGCCCACCTGACAACGATAATGGCAAAGACCAATATTTCAAATATTACCGTTTGTTTAGATAGTCCGATTGTTTCTTATGTATTTTATATCAATTAAGTATTTTTTGAAAAAAAAAAATTGCCTATGTCCGTCTCCGGGATGCAATCTAAATGCGGGCCAAATTTTATCACAATCTGTTTAGTATTTTAGGCGTGAAAAGGTAACAGACAGACAGAGTGACTTTTGCATTTATAATATTAGTATGGGTTAACTTTCTTTCTGTTAGTAAATGTTATATTTCAAATATTATTATATAAATATTATAAGTAGAATATGCAAAAATATCAATACTATAAAATAAGATTGTATTTATTGTGTGACTATGTAGTAAATGATATGTTAAATTTAGACTTAAACCTATTATTTCTTAGCAGCAACAGCCCTAAGGGAAGATACAATATAG
This sequence comes from Scotopteryx bipunctaria, assembly GCA_949320045.1. NCBI lineage: Eukaryota > Metazoa > Arthropoda > Insecta > Lepidoptera > Geometridae > Scotopteryx > Scotopteryx bipunctaria. Next base: position 205,239 of record OX439462.1, read on the forward strand.
GCAAATATTAAAAACGTCTATTTACCAGAGTCAATGGGCGTGGGTACTAGCGGTACGTTTTGTTATAGTTGCTCTACTAATCTCATTAGAACAACTTTTAACAGCCAGGAAGTATGTAAATACCCAAATTATTTTTTTATTGCTTCTCACACTTCCGTATTACAAGTAGGTAAATATTTGCTTTATGACCGTTTACCTACTTTTTAATACATACATACATATTATCACGTCTGTATCCTTAATGAGGTGGGCAGAACAGAAAATATTTTGCGTTTTTTAGAGCTGCCGTTTTTCGCGGGACATCCTTCTAAAACGGGCTCCAGTAGTAGTCACTGGCATGAGTCACTGGCACCAGTCACTGGCACCAGTGACTGGCTGTATTTAAGCGAACCTTTGATTGTGTAGGCAGTGTCGACGGAAACCTTTGTCGAGGTGTTAAGTGCGGGTGGGAAGATCTAACAGATAGACAAATTGGAGCCTTTTGTATCAGGGCGGCGGCGGCGGGCGGGCTCGTGACTCCTCACGTATAATGCTCATTTTTAAACGTGTGGGATTGTGTTAAATGCAATGGTCGTGCCTCTGTCGAAGCTTTCAGCATTTTTTAAAGGTACCGTACGAGTTGGCAGCGGACGACACGAGGCAGCAGCGGACGACGTGTCGCAGCGACACTACTGGTTTCTATGTATTTCTATGGAACGCGTCGCTAGCTTCGTGTCGCTAACTACGGAGGGAATTTCATAGAAATACATAGAAACCAGTAGTGTCGCTGCGACACGTCGTCCGCTGCTGCCTCATGTCGTCCGCTGCCAACTCGTACCTTTAGGTGGACTTTTAAAACGTCAAGAAGTTCAACGTCAATGATTTAGCTCTGTCGTGGCTTGTTTCGAAAGGACCCCATTTACTAATACTCCGCTGTCCGTCCGTCCGTCTGTCAGCGGGCTGTATCTCATGAACCGTAATAGGTAGAGAGTTGAATTTTTTACTGAGTATATCCCTGTATTCTATTGCCGCTGTAACAAATAATAAATATAATAAAAATAACTTTAGCCCGCCGCTTCGCTCGCGTGATATCCTGACAAACAGTAGCTTAATGTTTTTCCAGCACACATACTATGTATATTCCGAGTTTCATTCAAATCCGTTCAGCCATTACGGCGTGATTGAGGCACAAATATACATCTACACATCCTCAAAAACTTTAGCATTATCATACAAGATTTTTATTTTACGTTCGTAATCGATAAAGTACATAGGGTAAAAGTAATGTGTGATGGTAGGCACCTACGGAATCCTTCGTGTAGGAATTCGACTCGCACTTGACTGCTTTTATTTAAAGAATATTCCTCATTGAAGAATATGCTCCCAAGAATGGCTGGATCATTGTTTTTGTTTCATTTAAACGTGCAATTAGTTGATAATAAAAACCACGTTTACTGATATTAATTACTCTGCTTTGCTTAGCGGAGCATCACGTTACATAATACATAAGTGAGTACCTATAATTATACAGTACATAAGTAGGTAAGTAACCTCGTAACGAGGCTATCTACATCTGGCGAAGAATTACGATTACGAATATCATACATACCTCTAATCCTACTATATTATAAATCAGAATGTTTGTATGTTTTACCTCAATCTCTGTAACGGTTGAACGGATTTAAATCATCATCAACATTTGAGTCTGGACTCAGTTCGTGTCACAAGTTCTTCCGAACTATTGTGGTGAAAGGATTTAAAGTGCGCCTCAAATGCACTTGATACATGGTTTTCGAACTTTATTAGGTTTTATGACATGACGGTTTCCTCACGATGAATCCATTGGTGCGCGACCGGAATTGAACCCACGACCTTAGGATAGGCGGGGCCCCTACCACTAGACCCACACTGCTAGGTGATACCCCTATCAATTTTTTGGGCTTTGAATAGGTATAGGTAACTTGGAAAATATGTATCTATATAGTTTGTTGAGACAAGGACTTACATTGTATATAACTGGTAGTGGGTGGAGACCCTTTATCTTTTTTACAACAAGCTGGTAACGAGCACATAAATCGGATTCAATACAACGTTTCTAGATGGGAATCGAACCTGCTACAGCGCGCGATCGATCTCCTCTACGCAAGAGAGGAACATCGAATAAATCATGAGAAATCTACCGCGGAAGCTTGCCACCTGTCGTTGGACCGTGTTATGCCATATGGAGCTAGTCTTTACTAATATTATAAAGGGGAAATATTGTTTTGTTTTTTTGTTTGTAACGAATAGGCTCCGAAGTTTTTGGCGTGCGCTGCGAAAACTATTGATTATAGAACAAAATAATGTAGGTAGGTACTACACGCGTACGAAGTTGCGGTCAACAGCTAGTATAGTCATATTTTTACTTTTTATTAAGGCCTGTTCCTATATTCAACTAAGTACATGTTTTAATCATACATTCTTCACACTGCTTCCTAAAAGTTACAAAATTAGTTTCATCAAACAATACAATTAATGTACCTACCTTAATAACATAATTTAATATTTTTAAGAATGTAATAATGTAATAGTACACACAGTTACAAAGACAAACTACAATAACATTAAAAACTTTAAGGTAATCGGTATAATAATCTATATACTAATATAATAATATTATAAAGCTGCAGTGTTTGTTTGTTTGTTTGAACGCGCTAATCTCTGGAACTACTGGTCCGATTTGAATGATTCAGTATTGGGTAGTCCATTTATCGAGGAAGGCTATAGGCTATGTTTTTTTTTTCAAAATTAGGGATCCGTAATAAAATTGCTATTTTGTAACACAAGGTGTAAAATCGAAAACCTATTTTTGCGTGCGCTGCAAAAACTAATGACAATAGAACAAAATGATGTACTACGGGTTTGTAGATCCTATTAAGACCTACAAAAAAGTCCGCGAGAACATATATCTAGCTATCATGGTTTAATCACAATAACCGATTTTGTGTTCAAAATAATTATTAAATCGTCTGAAGAAAAAAAAACTACATTAAATATGTATCGTAATATTAATCTTTATAGAAATTAAGCATTATGTTATCAAGAGTATTTATGTAGAAGTAAAATACTTTTTGTTTCATCTCAATCGGATATTTCGTTTAAAAGTTATCACGTGTGTAAGATGTTAAGAGTTGGTAGGGAGGCTATAATATAGGCAATATTTTATCTCGGTATTTCCACGGAAACGAGAAAAACGGCGACGTTACCTCGTTGGATAGCTATACTTATCCCTTGTCCGAGGTAAGCGCCAGCCCTTTGGTCATTGGTCACATCTATTAGCTTCTTGGATATCTCCTTGAAAAGAATCCACGCCTCCGGACCCCAGGGTCCTAAAGTTTCCTACCTTAATTAAGTTTGAAAAATAATGGTTCGAAAGAACTAGTGACAGTTGTAGTAGTAGCAGTATTAGTAGGTAGGTACGTGTGTAAGTTTCTAGAAAAATTATTATTTTCCTGACTCGCGTCGCATAACCCCGTCCAAGCTTTCACAGCGCAGCAGAATTCGTCTGAGCTTCACATTTCTCGCGTTCTCGACGAGCGTCGCACGTGTTCACACGTCGTCATTCCATTCCGAGCTTTATACCCATCAGAATTAAAACTGTTTTTCAATAACCTGAAGCGAACTCTGAAAGCTATAGTCTCATAGAACTACAAACTTGAACTTTATTGCTCATGGAATAGAGACTGTTTTTCTGAATTCATATTTCTTCAGGAGTTGAACTGAAGTGCTTGTGTTTGTATTTTTGTGATCGTGTTAGTGTTTGTTTGGATTGCTTTTATGCAAATAGTGAGTAAATAATAATCTATCAAGTCGTGTCATTAGATGAAATGTAACTTAGAAAATTATTAATGAATGCTATCATTGTCATCATTGTTTACTATCTGCCGCCCGTGACTTCGCTCGCGTGGTACCCGGATAAAAAATAACCTATATGTTAATCCAGTACATGTACTATGTATATTCCAAGTTTCATTCGAATCCGTTCAGCCATTTAGGCGTGAAAGAGTAACAAACATCCATACAAACTTTCGCGTTTATAATATTAGTAGGATTATTTTGTATCAAGAGTACGAAAGGGCCATCGGCGCACATTATATCCTTTCACCACACTGGTTCGAAAGAGTAAATATTGTAAAAGCTGGTATTATTGCTGCAAGTCATCAGCATATCTTTCCGACATCATCAAACCAGGTCATCGTACGGGTGACCACCACAGAACCAGTAGCAACAGTGGCACAATAGCCGACCGTCATACTCCATGATGCATCATGCAAATATTATCGCAACACACATCTGAATTACAAACTCTGCTTACTAACGACGTAACCTGAATCAGTTGTTCCACTATACCTACATAAATACATATTAACACGCCCGTGTCCCTAATGGGGTGGGCAGAGCCACGAGTAAATCATAAGAAAACTTGCAGCCACTCCTGATTCAAAGTCCCAAGATGGATATGGTGAACCATGGTGACAGGTGATCAGCCCATCGCACATAATTATAGGCGGTCCATCATGTTGGAGAAGATGGCGATGGCATGTTGAGCGATGCATTGTCGAACCATGGGCGAGCATGTCGTAAAAGTCGACTAAGGGATAGTTCCCTTAGTCGACTTTTACGACATGCTCGGGGAGAGAAGCAGCCGGACCCATTCTATGATTTTTCTTTACTCCCAGTGCAGTAGAGAACTAAAACTAGAATTATGTAAAAGCTAGCAGGTACATAATTTCTGGAATGTATGTACAGCAGCATACATTGCCTCTTTATATAATAAACATTTTATTTCCATAATTACTTTTCTCTCTTCTTCCTCATCTATATTTACTGAACCGGTCAAGTGTGAGTCAATTTCGCACACATTTTTTTATATATACATAAAAAATATTTAATTTATGGACTCCTTTTTTTATTATTTGTTGTTATAGCAGCAACATAAAATACACATTCTGTGAAAATTTCATTTTTATTTCGTTCGTTCTGTATCTTTTTAACGGTTCATGAGATCCAGCCCTCTGACAGACAGACGGACGGACGGACAGCGGTGGCTTAGTTATTAGGGCCCCGTTGACTCCCTTCGGGTACGGAACCCTAAAAAGCCTCTTTAGGGTTCATTACAAACCTTTCACAATTGTAGTAAACAGGAGGATGATTCTGTAACTTTAGTTGCAATTAATTTCTAACAGCAAATGCGCTATTTAACAACCGATTGAAAACGTTTGCAACGAAGACCTTCTGTACGGCTTCACCATACATTTTGGTAATTTGCGCATGCGGCGATTTCCTTTATATCGCGCGCACTGCACTTTTATTTTATGAAGATTATTTTAATAACATTTTACATTGAGTACGCGACCTACTCTCGCGCAAGAGACACTACTAAGGAAAGATTAGCCACCTGACCTTGTAGTTAAACTCTAACAAATAAACGCTTCCTGATCAGAAAGTCTAATTTAAAAAATGCCTAGGAAGTAAAATGCCTAAAATGTAAAATGATTATTTTGCAGAAAGCCTAAACAGAAAAATGACTAAAGTTCCATTGTGCCTAAAATATAAAAGGTATATCTAACTTGTGCGAATCTTGTGTTTTTACGTGCTCCTTTAAACTTTAACTGAACTGGCTAAAACTTGAGTGAACTCAGTGATACGTTGGTGCTGTGTACATAAGTGCAACTATCCACTTGAACATCCTCCCATGTAAGACATAGGGCGCTAACAGGAGCCCTTAGCCCTCACACCTTCATAATCATTATACAAACTGTGAACGGCCTCGGTGGCGGGGCGGGCGATTGCTCGGCAGAGACGCAAGAGGCGCGGGTTCGATTCCCACTGCGGAAGTAATGTTTGCATGAACTGCAAATATTTCTTCCGGGTCTGGGTGTTGTGGTACCATGGTACTCGTAGTTTCTGATACCCACGACACAGGGAATCCTAGTGTGGGGTCAGGACTATGTATGTGACTGTTGGGTGTTATTAATTAAATTTATTAATGTGATGGAGAATTAGCCAGTGTGGTGATAGGACCTCTGAGTCATGCCGATGAGCATTGGAATGTGACCGCAATCTCCCACGATGCGCGCGCGCCACGCCTCAATAGACAACTGCTTTACATTGCTGGAAGCGGCTGATGATATTTTTTGGAGGAATACCTACCTGGGCCGCCATAAGAATAAAGCGCTCGTGGCGTAGCTTGCTTAGGCGTTCTTGATTGATCGTTAAAATTAAGCAACGATATGCGCGGTCACAAATTGGGATGGGTGATCGCAAGTGGCATTACGAGCCGAGCGCTTCCGTGCTTCGGAGGGCACGTTAAACAGTCGGTCCCGGCTTTTAAGTCGTTAAGCCATGACGGGGGCCTTTAGGCGGCCTAAAAACTCCGTCACTAGAGTTGGCCACTAGCTCATACGAACATACATACATACCATAAGAATATTGGTGGGTCGATTCTAGGACCATGGGTTTGACATTTGGGGTCCTTAAGAGGGATCTAGAGCAAAGAGCGGGAGGAAACCGGCATGTCGTAGAACCTAAAAGTTAAAAAAAGTGAGTCGAGGAGTTTAATTCTATAATAATAATTCATTTATTGTGGAACATAGGTCAATTACAGATTATACTTACTTACTAAGATCGCTATGCTACCATTTGACAATTGGTGTAGAATATATTTATGTTATTTTAATCAAAATATATAAAATTTGAATTAACCCTATGATACGATAAGAATAATTATAATAATAATAGCACTGGCTCTTTCACAACACTGCTTCGGACTAGTCACACAAGTAGTAGGTAAACACCGCATTTACACCAAAACACTGTTAAAATAGTACCTACTAGGCATAGGTACTTCAGACAAACTAGAGATAGGTACAATTTACTGCCCATACTTAAACTTATCTTAACACCTAAAACTGACTTTCTTATTACATGTTTATGGAACTTTTATTTAAGTAATACCTACTAATAGTTAAATTACTTTAATAAGTGATTTCGTAATAACGAAAAGTACGCGACAGACGGTTTGTTTAAACAAATTGTATCTCCGGTTTGGCGGAACTACATTGTTTTACAGTTTTGTGATTTTGTGTCCAAAGTGACATGATGTATTTTCTCCGAGAATGAAGTCCTTGGCCGTGCTTCAATGGGCCATTTGAAAAAGAATCTAATACAACCTTCCGTAAGCCGACCATCAACAATGCGTGTTGACATCTTCCTTCCTCATAGTCGGCTAATACCTTCCTCACCAAGCACTTCAACAAACGCGTTGACAGTTGTAATTACAACGAAAATGCACAGAAAAACGACACTTTCTAGAAAACTTGTATTTTCCATGTATTAAGCTATGTTTGAACCGACGCGAACAGTAGTTCAGTACAGTAGTAAAAGCTGATATAAAATACCTAGGTTTCTCTAAGTTCCATTCGTAGATAAACCTGATTTTTACTTGATGAAATAAGGGTCTCCATCCACTATTCCATTACATAAACGGGCCATCAAAACAGAAATTTGACTAGCCAACATTTAAGAGGACTTATTTCTTTGTGCCTGGATAGTCATCGAATGGCATATTAAGACCCAATAAGGCTTCATGACATTGAAAGTCAAAGTCAAAGTAAAAAAAATGATTATCCCTTTAAATCACTAGGATCACGTGGACACGTCTTAAATCTACGTTGCATTTAAAAAGAAAGAAAGAAAGAAATACATTTATTTGGCACACACACAAAACAAACAATTTATATAAAAGACTGGGAAGGAACAAAAAATCATACAAAAGAGAAGAAGAAGGCAAACAAATAGCAACAAACACAAAAAAAGTACCTACAACTAACTATTAGCCTTTCCCAAGAACCAATCGACGATGTTGTGTGGCCAAAAAGGTTGGAGCTCAGCATGTGCTACTTCCAGATTTAACGAACATATTTAAACCTGTTCGTAACGCGACCAAGCGGGGAAGATACAGGTAAGAAACCACGCTTGGCTATTTTTTTGGAAAATTATCCCTTTGCAATCATGTTTATAAAAGGAGTTGGAGCATTATCAGTCTCAAACATTTTTGTCTTCTATTTATTCGGATATTTTATAGTAAGCTTTTTAAACAACTTTCGTTTTAATAGAGTTTTGTAAGATATTTAAATTAATTAGAGAATGGATTTTGAAAGAAAAGTAACTGAGGATGACTCTTCTGCGTTACTGATCTTCGCGTCAGCTGATGCAGTATCTTTATAAAGCCAACACCTTCCACTAGAGAAGTGAAATCAAGTTTAAACTAGTCCTACAACTACTGGCTACTTGTCTAGCACTGATGGAGAAACTTTTAAATTAAACATTGGTATAAATTTAGCCTTTAATATAATTTAAACCTGACATTATTCATTTTAAATTACTAAACTCATTTTGGTCACGATATTAGGCTTCTTTCAAGCATTTCACAGTGTAACAGAGATAAAAATTATATTTCCGGAAAATAATAATGATGCTCCTAAAATCTTACTTATATTATAAACGCGAAAGTTTGTGAGATTGGATATTTGAATGTTTGTGCCTCAATCACGCCTAAACGGCTGAACGGATCAAATGAACGGAGAGACAAACATACATCGTCACATTTGTCACATCCACACATCCTCACAAACTTTCGCATTTATAATATTAGTAGATTACACATATATTATCACGCCCGTATCCCTAACGGGGTGGGCAGAACCACAAGTAATCATAAGAAAACTTGCTACTACTTTATTATCACGATTTATGGATTATCTTTCCTTATCGGAACCATCACCGCGTTGCGTCACACGAAAGTAAAAACTCACGAGTCGTGAGAATCTTTTCAACAAAAAATATTTTAATTTATTGTTTCTTTCTTCGCCCGCTCTCTGACTGCCCCTGGATACTCACACGCCATAGTCTTATTGTAATACTAAAGTAGGTACTTACCATTCATAATTCCATTTCCAGTTCAGTTGAGGAGTTCAGAGCTCACCTATCATTCATTGCGTTCAGAATGTTATTAAAAAAATATATATTTGAGGACATTTCACACAACGCCATTTAGCCCCAAACTAAGCAAAGCTTGTAATATGGGAACTAGATGTCTCATATAATACTTTTACCCTTTTTTTTGTAAATACATACTTATAATACATAATACTACAACACCCAGACCCGCAAGAAATATTTGCAGAACATACAAACATTTCTCCCGTAGCGGGAATCGAACCCGCGCCTCTTGCGTCTCTGCTGAGCACTCGCCCGCCACGCCACCGAGGTCGTCATATTAATAAATTTCTTTTCAAACAAGAGTTCTAAATACCTAAGTCTAAGTCCCACCCAAAACAAAACATTCCATGTAAGGTTGGTTGCCAAGACTCAGAAGTTCATTTAATGCTTTTACTGTTAAAAAGTTATGAGATTTCCACAGCGCATTACATAGTTCTAAGTGTTCTTGACTGTACCACATTTATAACAAACTAGCTGTTGCCCGCGACTTCGTACGCGTGTAGTACATTATTTTGTTCTATACTTAATCAATAGTTTTCGCAGCGCACGCCAAGAACTATTTAGGGTTTTCTACCTTGGGTTAATATTGCAATTTTCTTACGGATCCCTAATTTTTTTGAAAATATATTATAGCCTATACTGGTCCCCGAAAATGTAGCTTTCTATTGGTGAAAGAATTTTTGAAATCGGTCCAGTAGTTTCGGAGCCTATTCGTTACAAACAAACAAAAAATCTTTCCTCTTTATAATATTAGTATGATAACTCTACCTGTAAGCCCTGGCTCTACAAACTCTACATATTCGTAAAAATATGGCTTGGCTTTGATAAAGTTGAAAATTTCAGCTTACTAGCATCATCCGGACCGAAGCTATGACGGTTCAAAAATACGACGAACGCTTCGGGAAAAGAGAGGTAATGCCGCGCTTCTTTTGGCTCGTCTACTCCTGGGGGCACTACCGACCGTGTCCCCAGATACAGAATTTGTATTCTTGTGTTCGAACTAAATATTTTTGAATAGTTTAGATACCCCAGGGCCATGCAACTGTCACGAACGGATGCAGAAGTTGATGACTTTTTTAGAATTATGGTTTCTGACTAAAAAGTCATCAACTTCTTATGCTGTCTGTATGTCTTTGTAGTCCATCGCTGGGCATGTTTTCGACCATAAATTTGCTACCGCAACAGCGGCATCCGAAGAGATGTTGAGGTCTTGTGCAAGTACAGAGGTAAGTGGTGCGGCATACACAACAGTCGCAATGCGCACCTGAATCATATAACCATTCCCACTAAACTTACACGAAATACATCTACATCTACCCACTTGTGCTCGCAATCTGGATATTCAAGTTAACACTGACACGAAAGAAGTTGTATATTAATTAATGAACCATTAAGTGGTGGCTGAGTGACGCCACAGGTGATGTGAGGTTATAAGGTCACAAACGAAGGTCAATGACCATAGCGGGCGGCGGACATTAGCCAAATAAAGCACGTCGCTCACTTGTAATCGGTTCCACGACACCTGTGTTATGGGATTAGTGGGACGAGTCAACACGGAATTACAAATCGAATTATTCGTGTGAAAATCCCGTTGAAAATAAAGGTTCAAGCTCATTAGGGCGGGCCGCGTCAACTTCATCCACTTGATCCACTTCATCAACTTCAATAAAACTACTGTATATCAAGTATAAAAAATGGCGCTCTCGCACTTCTTTTTGTTATAGCGTCGTGTACCTGGCAGGTTTACTTGCACTGTTACACCCGTCAATTGACATTAATTAAGTAATCTTTGACATTTCTTTCTGGATCCTAATGTCAGTGTCAAAATTCCAACCATAAAACATGAACACTCCCTAAAAACTGTCATTCTGTATAAAATTACAATTTTGGGTCAGAGAAAGAGGTAATGATAAGTAACTTTGCATAGAGAAAACTATGAACCGATTTTCTAACTTCAAGCACCTTCCTTACTAATTATTTCACCGCTAAACAGAGCTATCATCGTTCTTAGCTGCAATGACTATTAGTTCGTCACTAGCTACTTGTCCCACTGCCCCGAAATAACGTTATTTTCGCGGTCCCTCGATAGTCCGCACGTAGCTTTATGAAGTTGGATGAAATGTTCATACACAAGTGTTGAATTCGAGATGAGCCCGTTAAGTAACGGACAGATAGACATACATACTTGTCATGTTGTCATCATTGAACAATGAGTGTGAACTGGACTTAATTTTTTAGGGCTGACAGACACCATCCGCGCATTTTAATTTTTTTTGACTCAAAAAATCTCTAAGTCTAAATCCTTCAAACACTTTAGTTTTTTTTGCGCGACTACGTGAACGTTGAAAGTCCCATAAGAATTAATTCAGCCGTCAATTACCTACGTCGTGTACAAATATCTACATATTCTCACAAGCTTTCGGTTATTGTAGAGTCAAACCTACATACGTAATGCTATGTAATAATGTGTTTTGAAACATGCTTCTATAATTAATTACATGTAGCTCTGCCCACCCCATTAGGGATACGGGGGTGATAATAATGTATGTGTATCTTGAAACATAAAATTGTTACAATTGGCAATGTGGCGATAGCAAACTCTTTTGTATTCTAACCTTTTTTCTGTAGAACTCAGAACTCATTTGAAAAGTTGACGGAAGTTACATAATTTTTGACATGTTTATAAATTTGATCATCTGCGAAAAAAATAGCGGTCTGTGATTTTGCAATAATGTTGAAAATGCAAAAGATAATGAGCAAACAGTAAGGAAAATGTTGTGAAGAAAGTTTTATACTTGATCATCTGAACTTTTCTCTACAATAAGCATTTAAAAATATATCTTAAAAACAAAGTCAGCATTTCCTTGTCCTCTTCCCACTTTATGTGGGGTGTTTCAATTTCATCTCAAAAACAAAGTGACAACCATAAATACCTGAGCAACTGCTGCAAAAGCTCAAAACCACTCTTCGGAAGTGAACCAAGACTAGAAGTGGAATGTCTTATTTTATGCACTTTTCGATTAGAAAATAGGAAGGCGGACCGGTCGGCGAGGTAATAATGCAACTTTCGGGTCAATAGTGCGGGTTTGAGCTGGCCGAGTCGACGTAATGTGGGTTAGTGGTGCTAAGGCCTTTATTTGTGCCTTAATTATTAATGTGACTTTAATTTATGATGCCGTAAAATTACGGTAATCTCTAACTTAGGCATTAGGAAGCTAGACGGCTGATCGCACCAGCTTGTCAAACAAGAGACAAGGAGAAAAATTCTCGTAGTCCGACTGATCGCACCAGCTGGAAAAAGTTCGCGTAGTCTGATTGGTTAGACAGCTGTCAGACCACGTGGCCACAGCCGGCTAGACCGCCCACTTTCCTATCAAAAGCTAGGAAAAATGACAAAAATGTTTTACGGGGTTATCGGCGAAGAAGCTAACAAAAATGCAAAACATTATTTAGGTACTAAGTAAAAAATCAGAAGCTGCCATAAAATCTACATTTTCTAAAGGTTTCAGTCTTTTGTTATTCTTTCTGTTTTTCTTTCTCTAAAACTGTCGATCGTAAAACAAAGGTTTTAATTAAGATCTTACATAATAAGATCCTGTAAAATATTGTCATCTTACATCATGTTTTGCCAGTTTTTACCTCCTTGCTTGTCATAGATTATATACTACTCAGTATTGCCGCTAAACATTATCACAAACCTCATTTGTTTGGTAGAATGATAAAATATTCCTTGGTCGAATACCGATTTGGAAGTGGAGAAAAAAGATTTAAAAAGTTGTAATATATTTTGAAGAGTACAATTTATGAAATGAATGTTAATTTATATGATTTCGACGTATTTTGTTAAATAAACCCACATGTGAGTAAAGTTGTGTTTATATTTCAATACAGTAGGCATAATAACTATATTCTTTGGTGTAAAGTAGAAAAGTAGGTACCTAAATCTTGGTCACCAGTTCCACTAGGCTTCTCGCTTGGCTCTCTTTGTGTGAAGTACTTGGATTTAGTTGATGGTGAGTCATCGTAAGCTTTGTCGTCAATTGTAATAGTGTAACAGTCATCGAGCATTTAACTAATAGAGTAGTAAAATGAGCCATCCAATTGCACAACTGATATGATGATATGCACCTGTATAATAACAATTCACGCTCGCACTGAATCAGTACCAAACCAACAAGTGATCTGTGTGTGTGTCCGTCTCCCGATACTCGAAAATATTCAAAATTTGGTTTTATAACCCATAATGCCGTATTGTTCTATTCGGTGGTGTGGAAAAAACAGCAGGACATCGAATTTTAAAACAGACGGAATCACGTTTCATCGGTAAGCATCAATAAACTATAATTTTATTTCAATTTACAACCATTTATCACGGCTCAAGTTAAACTGGTCAAATAAAACGAAACAATGGACGCTTGTCTATGCGTCCTGCTCTTACCTAGGTGTAACCTATATTATGCCATCCTTTTTATTCATTACACGTGTTACTAGTGATGCTGCACTGTCATAATCAAAATTAGTATCGATATTTATCAGAAAAGGTTATTTATGACAAACAAATAAGTACCCAGATATAATAAATTGAATAAGTACATTTGAAGAACGGGGCGTCCTCTAGTTTATATCTATACTAATATTATAAATAGGAATTAAGATTTTTTGTTTTTTTGTTTGTAACGAAATCCGGGATCCGTAAGAAAATTGCAATATTGTAACCCAAGGTAGAAAATCCAAAACAGTTTTTGGCGTGTGGCTCCGAAGTTACTGGACCGATTTCAAAAATTCTTTCAACAATAGAAAGCCCCTTTATCAAGGTCTAGTATAGACTATAATAAATATCTTCAAAAAATTAGGGATCCGTAAGAAAATTGCAATATTGTAACCCAAGGTAGAAAACCAAAAATAGTTTTTGGCGTGTGGCTCCGAAACTACTGGACCGATTTCAAAAATTCTTTCACCAATAGAAAGCTATATTATCAGGGTCCAGTATAGGCTATAATATATTTTCAAAAAGTTAGGGATCCGTAAGAAAATTGCAATATTGTAACCCAAGGTAGAAAACCAAAAATAGTTTTTGGCGTGTGGCTCCGAAACTGCTGGACCGATTTCAAAAATTCTTTCACCAATAGAAAGCTATATTATCAGGGTCCAGTATAGGCTATAAAATATTTTCAAAAAGTTAGGGATCCGTAAGAAAATTGCAATATTGTAACCCAAGGTAGAAAACCAAAAATAGTTTTTGGCGTGTGGCTCCGAAACTGCTGGACCGATTTCAAAAATTCTTTCACCAATAGAAAGCTATATTATCAGGGTCCAGTATAGGCTATAAAATATTTTCAAAAAATTAGGGATCCGTAAGAAAATTGCAATATTGTAACCCAAGGTAGAAAATCCAAAATAGTTTTTGGCGTGTGGCTCCGAAACTACTGGACCGATTTCAAAAATTCTTTCACCAGTGGAAAGCTACATTATCAGGGTCCAGTATAGGTTATAATAAATTTTCAAAAAGTTAGGGATCCGTAAGAAAATTGCAATAGTGTAACCCAAGGTAGAAAACCAAAAATAGTTTTTGGCGTGTGGCTCCGAAACTGCTGGACCGATTTCAAAAATTCTTTCACCAATAGAAAGCTATATTATCAGGGTCCAGTATAGGCTATAAAATATTTTCAAAAAATTAGGGATCCGTAAGAAAATTGCAATATTGTAACCCAAGGTAGAAAATCCAAAATAGTCTTTGGCGTGCGGCTCAGAAACTACTGGACCGATTTCAAAAATTCTTCCACCAATAGAAAGCTACATTATCAGGGTCCAGTACAGGCTATAATAAATTTTCAAAAAGTTAGGGATCCGTAAGAAAATTGCAATATTGTAACCCAAGGTAGAAAACCAAAAATAGTTTTTGGCGTGTGGCTCCGAAACTGCTGGACCGATTTCAAAAATTCTTTCACCAATAGAAAGCTATATTATCAGGGTCCAGTATAGGCTATAAAATATTTTCAAAAAATTAGGGATCCGTAAGAAAATTGCAATATTGTAACCCAAGGTAGAAAATCCAAAATAGTTTTTGGCGTGTGGCTCCGAAACTACTGGACCGATTTCAAAAATTCTTTCACCAGTGGAAAGCTACATTATCAGGGTCCAGTATAGGTTATAATAAATTTTCAAAAAGTTAGGGATCCGTAAGAAAATTGCAATATTGTAACCCAAGGTAGAAAACCAAAAATAGTTTTTGGCGTGTGGCTCCGAAACTGCTGGACCGATTTCAAAAATTCTTTCACCAATAGAAAGCTATATTATCAGGGTCCAGTATAGGCTATAAAATATTTTCAAAAAATTAGGGATCCGTAAGAAAATTGCAATATTGTAACCCAAGGTAGAAAATCCAAAATAGTTTTTGGCGTGTGGCTCCGAAACTACTGGACCGATTTCAAAAATTCTTCCACCAATAGAAAGCTATATTATCAGGGTCCAGTATAGGCTATAAAATATTTTCAAAAAATTAGGGATCCGTAAGAAAATTGCAATATTGTAACCCAAGGTAGAAAATCCAAAATAGTTTTTGGCGTGTGGCTCCGAAACTACTGGACCGATTTCAAAAATTCTTCCACCAATAGAAAGCTACATTATCAGGGTCCAGTATAGGCTATAATAAATTTTCAAAAAGTTAGGGATCCGTAAGAAAATTGCAATATTGTAACCCAAGGTAGAAAACCAAAAATAGTTTTTGGCGTGTGGCTCCGAAACTACTGGACCGATTTCAAAAATTCTTTCACCAATAGAAAGCTATATTATCAGGGTCCAGTATAGGCTATAATATATTTTCAAAAAATTAGGGATCTGTAAGAAAATTGCAATATTGTAACCCAAGGTAGAAAATCCAAAATAGTTTTCGGCGTGCGCTGTGAAAACTATTGATTATAGAACAAAATAATGTACCTACTACACGCGTACGAAGTCGCGGGCAACAGCTAGTATTAATATAATTTCAGTCAGCTACTTGAATTAAAATTTATAATGGTTGTTCTATTAATGACTGTAATTAAATAAATAAATAATAAATATTTGAGGATATATCACACAGAACCATCTAGCCCCAAACTAAGCAAAACTTGTACTATGGGAATCAGGTGGCTGATAGAATGCTTATATACTAGGTAGGTACTAGGTAGGTACTTATACTTATACACCATATTATAACACCCAGACCCGGAAGACATATTTGTAATAAAGAAACCTGAATTATTTTTCACCTTTTATTGAATATGACGAGAAACAAGCAGTGAGAAGAATTTATACGAAATTAATTCACTTTAAAAACCAGTAACAGTAACACAGTAAGATATTATGGGGAATTACTGAACTGTTTTACAATAAACTTCCAGAAAATTTTTGCAAGTTTTTCCTTTATTTTCCTTAATATAAAAAAAGCTTTATTTCATTAATTATAACACACTAGCCTTTGCCTTTGAAATCGGTCCAGTAGTTTCGGAGCCACACGTCAAAAACTACTTTTGGTTTTCTACCTTGGGTTACAATATTGCAATTTTCTTACGGATCCCTAATTTTTTGAAAATTTATTATAGCCTATACTGGACCCTGATAATTTATTTATTTATTTATTTATTTATTCATTATTAATTAGTACGATTATTAGAACCAATTACACTAATTAACATTATACACAAAAAGACAGAAAAAATAATAATAATATAAAATAAAATACAAGTCCTAATTAAAAATTATCATCTAAACACATTAAAATTTTGACTCATTCATACATCAATCTCGCAAAATCTCAGGCACACTAACATTATCTTCTTCCATTCATCGGCAAAAATATCACAATCCGGGTTCTGGTCAAGAAGTCTATTGAGAGCGGCGAGGGTGCGAGGGAGTGGCGAGTTGGAGCGAGCAACTGTTCGACTAAGAGGCACAGCGAAAAGTCTATGACTTCTGCTGCGAAGGTAATTGTCTGGTAGATAGAGTCGACAAAGAAGGTTGTGCAAATCAGGAGTGTCAATCGTACCACGGAGTACCTTACACGCAGTTGCTATCTGATCGTACGCTCTTCTGGTTTGTAGGGAATTGTAGCCAAGACATCCTAGGAGAAACCTGGTTGGGTAGAGGAACGGATAATACCCAAAAGTTCGTTTGTAGAGATATCTAAGAAACACCTTCTGAACCTTTTCCAGTAACAAAGTGTACGTGCTTTCATAGGGACTCCAGATGCAACAACTTGACTCAAGCTTGCTACGCACTAGAGCCCCAAATAAAAGCCGCACAACATTGTCGCAGCGAAAGTCTCGGGCGCTCCTCAGAATAAAGCCAAGTCTCTGAAAAGACTCCTTAGCAACTGTGGAGATGTGGTCGTGAAACGTGAGCCTTCGGTCAAAAGTAACTCCTAAATCCTTTATTACAATTGCTTTAGGGATCATTTTACCATGAATCGCATAATCAAAGGATACCGGCTGCCTTTTTCGACCGAAAGTCATTACGGAGCATTTCGAAGAATTAAACTCCATTTTATTGTCAAGGCTCCATCGACAAACCGCATCAATATCAGACTGAAGCACCTCACAATCCGCCACGCATTGTATAACCGTGTAGAGCTTCAGATCATCCGCATACAATAGACACTCTGCACGCTCCACAACGCCTGGCAGATCATTGACCATCAAGATGAAAAGAAGAGGCCCCAAGATGGAGCCCTGGCTCACACCCGACCGCGTGTGATAGGGTGCAGACTCATAGATACCGTGTCTGACATACTGCTGGCGGTCGCGCAGATAGTCGGCGAGCAGCCGAAGAAGATCTGGCGCAAAGCCTATGGCACACAGTTTGGTCAGAAGTATGTCATTATTGACCCTATCGAATGCTTTTTGAAAATCAAAGTAGACTACGTCCACTTGACAGCCAATGTCTAGTTTGGCAGAGATGTACTCTACAAGAGTCAAAAGGTTGGAGTTGACCGACCGTTTATGTCTGAATCCATGTTGAGCGTTGCATAGAAACGTCTTGACTTGTGAGTAAATGATTTTGTGCAAAACATTTTCAAATACCTTCGCTGGAGAAGACAGTAAGGCGATAGGACGATGCTCCTCAACCACCAGCTTATTGGAGGTTTTTGGGATCGGTGTTACCCTTGATACCTTCCACTGTGCAGGATACACACCTGTTTGTAATGCCAGATTAAATATATGCAAAAGTGGGGAAACAAAGCTTATGTTAACCGATTTAAGAAGGGCGGGTGGTATACCATCCGGTCCTAAAGAGCTTTTTGGTTTTAATTTTTTAATTCCATATAGAATATCTTGAGGCGTGAACTTAAATACATTAACATAGTTGCTGTTGCAGCTTTTATCACAGCGACTAATATTGTCAGCGTTAAGAGTTGGAACGTCAGGCAGGAACGTGCTTCTAAAAAATTTAGCAAACGCTTCCGCTGCCGCAACACCCGAGCATGATTCGCCTTTGAAAATAACATTGGGCTCAAAGCCGCCTTTTGTCCTCAGACTGGAGACGTGCCTCCAAAATGCTCGAGGGTTCAGCGCAATGTTACCTTCAATACCCCTCAAGTACAAGTCATAAGCTCTAGAAGCCCGAGTCTTTAAAGAAGCCCTCATATCAGAGAATAATTTGTAGGCCTCGTTTGATTTGGTTTTCTTCCAGTTGGCATGAAGTTTCACTTTCCATTTTATATCTCTGATAATGTCAGGGGTAAACCAAACGGGGTACCGCTTAGTTTCTGTTTTCTTGCGACTCTTTTTATGTAAACAGCTGTCAAATATTTCATAAACAGTGGCATAGAAAGCATCAGTTGCGAATGTTATATTGTCGGAGAGTAACACTCGATCCCATGAAGCGTTAGAAAGAGAGAGATGTAAGAGCTCAGCATCACACCGGTTGAAGTTCCAGTCTCTAGCTGGATTTATATTGCTCGGCTCAATACATTCCGAACCACGCTCCCCTCTTACTATCACCTCAATATCTAGGGCAGGGTGGTATGCGTCTATGGGGACTATGCCCTCGGTGCCAGAGACCAACATGTACTTATACATGTACCAATAATGTAGCTTTCTACTGGTGAAAGAATTTTTGAAATCGGTCCAGTAGTTTCGGAGCCACACGCCACAAACTATTTTTGGTTTTCTACCTTGGGTTACAATATTGCAATTTTCTTACGGATCCCTAATTTTTTTTAAAATTTATTATAGCCTATACTGGACCCTGATAATGTAGCTTTCTACTGGTGAAAGAATTTTTGAAATCGGTCTAGTAGTTTCGGAGCCACACGCCACAAACTATTTTTGGTTTTCTACCTTGGGTTACAATATTGCAATTTTCTTACGGATCCCTAATTTTTTTGAAAATTTATTATAACCTATTCTGGACCCTGATAATGTAGCTTTCTATTGGTGAAAGAATTTTTGAAATCGGTCCAGTAGTTTCGGAGCTACACGCCAAAAACTATTTTTGGTTTTCTACCTTGGGTTACAATATTGCAATTTTCTTACTGATCCCTATTTTTTTTGAAAATTTATTATAGCTTATACTGGACCCTGATAATGTAGCTTTCTATTGGTGAAAGAATTTTTGAAATCGGTCCAGTAGTTTCTGAGCCGCACGCCAAAGACTATTTTGGATTTTCTACCTTGGGTTACAATATTGCAATTTTCTTACGGATCCCTAATTTTTTGAAAATATTTTATAGCCTATACTGGACCCTGATAATATAGCTTTCTATTGGTGAAAGAGTTTTTGAAATCGGTCCAGCAGTTTCGGAGCCACACGCCAAAAACTATTTTTGGTTTTCTACCTTGGGTTACACTATTGCAATTTTCTTACGGATCCCTAACTTTTTGAAAATTTATTATAACCTATACTGGACCCTGATAATGTAGCTTTCCACTGGTGAAAGAATTTTTGAAATCGGTCCAGTAGTTTCGGAGCCACACGCCAAAAACTATTTTGGATTTTCTACCTTGGGTTACAATATTGCAATTTTCTTACGGATCCCTAATTTTTTGAAAATATTTTATAGCCTATACTGGACCCTGATAATATAGCTTTCTATTGGTGAAAGAGTTTTTGAAATCGGTCCAGCAGTTTCGGAGCCACACGCCAAAAACTATTTTTGGTTTTCTACCTTGGGTTACACTATTGCAATTTTCTTACGGATCCCTAATTTTTTTGAAAATTTATTATAGTCTATACTGGACCCTGATAATGCAGCTTTGTACTGGTGAAAGAATTTTTGAAATCGGTCCAGTAGTTTCGGAGCCTATTCGTTACAAACAAAAAAACAAAAAATCGTTCCTCTATAATATTAGTATAGAAAGTATAGATAGGCTATACCTTATATTTCCTTAATAAATAAAGTTAGTATTATTTAGGGGGCTAGATGGCGCTGTGTGAATTGTCCACAAATATTTATATATATTTAAGATTCCTTTGATTATCGAATTTATTTCATTTATTACTATATTTTTTTTAAGTATGGAAGTTCTATTTTATAAAGTTTCTTGTTATTATTTCGTACACACACGCACAAACACACACATAAACATAATACATTTAAACTTATTTGTATTCCACTAAACAAACATTGCTATCGATATTTTTTTATTTTTTATTTTTAGAATCGATTAGAATAGATATCGATATGAATATTTTATTGCACAGCTCTAGTTCAATACTTGACATTGAGTCGGCCAATCAGAGCGCAGGGGCGGGCCCACTGTTCTGATCTGTTTTGGCGGAATTATTTTTCGAACAAAACGAATAACATTACCCCTCTATTCAGTTAAATGCTCGATGGTAACAGTTAACCAGTTAGCGTGTGGTGCAAGTTACAAGAGACAGAATCTCGACTTTTTTGTGTTTCTATTGTTTAGTTCCGTTGATTTCCGCAGTACTGAAAATAATATAAATATTTGTGGACATTTCACACAGTGCCATCTAGCCCCAAACTAAATAAAGCTTGTACTATGGGCACCAGATGGCTGATAGAATACCTACTTATATATTTATTTTTATAAATACATACTTATATTACAACAACCAAACCCGGAAGATATATTTGCAGAACATACAAGCATTTCTCCTGTAGCGGAATCGAACCCGCGCCTCTTGCGTCTCAGCTGAGTACTCGCCCGCCACGTCACCGAGGTCGCCACTATACTTTGTGAAATTTTCTCTAATTGTTCCTTTACGTATTGGCGTAAATCTTGGGGAGAGGAATTGAAAGTGAAAACGTCTTAAATACGTTAGGATTGCAAATGGCTCTAATTGCAAGCTTGCAATCTTATTGATCATGTTATACCGCCACAGTATGCGATATAAATCAGGTAATAGGCACTGCTTTCTTCTATACCCTGGCTTACCTACCAGCAGCAAAAGACTTCACATGATTTTGACTAGTTAACAAAATATTTCTCAGTAGGTTAATAGAAAATCTCAAGTCAGTTGTTCCGCTAGATGACACAACTTGGACCACGTCTTCCTGCAGACCACCTGCCGCATTGCACTGTCAATTTCTTCTGAACCCAAAGAAGGAGTTTGTCGTATTGTTGTCCAAAATTTAATCTGTACCTAACGGGGCCTATTATGAAGATGGCAATGACCTTTCAGGAATTCTTACAAAGATCGCTAGACTGTTTGAACCAGTGTGGTGAAAGGAATAAACTGCACCTCAAAGAAGCTCCTTTTGTGCCTCAGTCATGTTTTTGAACTTTTGTGTATCTATTTTGTATTCTAAGCTCGTTTTTTCTCCCCCAGATCAAAGTCCCCCACAACATGGGCTAGCACTACTCCATCATGAACGAAAGTCGCGAGCGCATCCGCCGCGAGCGGGAGAGAGAGAAGAACACGTATACCTCTCCCCGTCTCGCTCTCCGTCGCGTGCTGCTGCTGGCTGAAGGCAGGCAGTTCCGAGAAGCGGCCGCCATCTTGGCCAGACTGGGACCTGGTGTTCTGCAGAGTGTAGCTTCGGAACTGCCCATAGATCTGCTGGTGGAGGCTCTGCCGCATTCAGCTCATCTGATTGAAACTCTCTTGAATCGGTAAGTCGATAAATATAGTAAATATGTTAATGGCGAGTGAAGCGAGTTCTTGTTATTGAAAATACGGGCGAGCTAAGCGAGTAAGTATTTAATCTGAGTTTCTGATGGGAGCAGTAATCCGCAGTAAAATATATCTACCCTAATGTCAGGTTAATTTATGGCGAGATAAATGAGTCTCCACTTTACACTTGCCGTATAAAAATTAATGTTTCAAAAGCTTCACAGAAGCTATTATAATCTCTAACACCCTCGTAATAAAGGTCAAGGTTGTGTATAAAAGTGCCCGGGAATAAGAAAGTTCGGCGAGTCTGAGGAATCCGGTCCTGCTTTCTCGTGATTTATAATGTGCTGTCATGGTTATTACCGTCTGCTTCAAGGACAACACATTACCCACTGCTCTCATGGACTTAATCACCTTGAAAAGTCTCATGGTGACATCAAGGGGTAATAAAAAAACATGATCATTATTATGTCCCCTTATCTGTAACTACCTATCGTATTTTAAATAGAAATCTACCGAACAAGGAAAATAAAAACAACAAAGATGTAGGTGTCTACAGATGCTCAGACAACTGTTTTGTTATTAGATAGTAAGATATAAAATAATGTTACCTAACATATTACGTATTATCCGTCAGTTTAACGTGACGAAGTGTCAAGGGTCAGCTTATTTCAGCAATTGTGAATGCATTAGGGAGTGAATCATCGACTTATGTCCATGAAACCGTTAGGTCATTATTTAACTGCTAGTTTTTGCTAGTACTTACTAAATCATGCCGTAAATATCAATTTACTTGACCTTTTTACGAGCTCTTATTACTGTAGTTTATTAGGAAGTAGGTTAATGGTGTAACTATAAAATAATACAGGAACCATTATGCTTTCCTGAAACAGAACTTGCCTCAAGAGGGAAGCACACCATATCTTTTTATGCTGATTATGTTAAAAGCATTTGATGAGTCTAAAGTATAAATAACTGGTTTCAAAATGAAGTTTGCATATTGAAGTTTTAATTTTCAATATGTTTTTAGACATTACTCATCTCAAGTAAGTGGAATTAATTGATTTAGAAAATTGGATGCACATACAATGTAGAAAGCTAAAATATTTCCACGGTTGGATGATGCCTGATTAATCAGCTGATCAGTTGCCATCTTATCCGTTCAATGACTCTTAGACCACGATATGTACTGGCTTCTGCCAATTTTTACAAAATTTGCTTTTCATACCATACATTAAAAATAGTTATTTTTTTAACAGTGAGCAATGTTATTTTTTGCTGCAAGTGCTGACTTTAAATCACGAACCAGTGAAGTAGTCTAGAATTGAATGACGAGCGTAGCGAGTGATTCTATTATAGACTACTGCGCACAGTGAGTGTTTAAAAGACACGAGACATAAAAAATTTGCTCTTTTGTGTTGTGAAACACACAACTTTTCACCTCGACTAGCGTGAAAAGGTTTATGGTTTAAATAATTCGAAATTCAAACCACTTTTACTCACGCTCGCAGCAAAGCGATTTTGCTGCATAAGTAGCATCTTATGCATCATAAGTATCCTTTTTGTGCTGGAGAGGTGAAAAGTAAACGGAGCTCTGTATGTACAATAAAGTCTATATTTGAAGTTGTGTGTGTGATGGTTTTTAGTCGGTTCAGCTTCATTGATTATTTTTGCTTGAGCGATCGTTGAATATTGATGTGTTTTGATGCTGATAGATCTGCTTCCGGCTTGCTCTGTGATTAGATCTGTATCTAGGACGGTGGAGAAATGTGAGGTAATATGTAATTAAACGTACAATGTATATTGGTATGTAAGTAGTTTGTTGTGGGCAATGGCGTAGAGGGATATAAAAACGGTGAAACGGTTGGGAAATTATTAGCTTCGAGAAATAGGTTTATATCGGCCATTCTGGTTCCCATATTACAAGCTTTGCTTAGTTTGGGGCTAGATGGCACCGTGTGATATGCCCACTAATATTTATTATATCTTGTTTTCTGACAAATCAAGAATAATCCGAATCAAGTAGGCACATAGCCGAATTAGTTTAAAAACTAGCATAACTCAATTAAGATTTTAAATTACAATGACGTTAAGAAAGCGGCGGATAAAAACAGCCCAATTAATAAGTATAATGATTATAATGCACGTGTTGTCAGAATCAAATATTCTATATCGAATCCGGCGAGAGTAGGTATAGTCAGCTTCGATCAAGTAGAATCTACTGGAGCAGAGAAAATAGTGAGAATATCAAACACTCCATTGCTTTGATATCAAGCTATTGGTCAATACCTGCATTTAACAAATAAATACCCTATAAAGAGTGTCCACTGCCTATCAAATTGAAACCTTATATCATAGTCATAGAGTATATACGTAGGTGCAGAAGTAATATTCTTTATTGAAAATACTGACCTCACGCTGCGTGCGCGCACGAAATCGAGTCAAGTTACTTGTGGCCATTATCGAGACATGATTTCGATTTCGTGTGTGTAATGATCGTACCAGAGAAGATATGAGAACATGCAATTTCAATAAAGACGGCTTGCTTTATCCATCGGTAACCGTAATTAGTGTAGATGGGTAGAAAAAAAGGCTGTTACGTACTCAGGGATCAAGGTTTGATAATTTGCTAATTCGACTATTTCTGATATACTTACTGATATCATAAATCTGAATTTTTTTATTTATGTGAACATTCTCAAACACAAACGCACACGCCACACATACCTTGGTTTGTTCTCTGATAACCAGACTCTTAAGAGACTAGGGGGAACAGGCCAACCCTCCCACGCTTACATTCATACATACATACTCTTCTGTTCGAATTATGTACTATTAATAATAATCTTCTAGGTTTTGGGCAATTAATCTTGTTGTTTGTTTTTGTGCTTTGATATTCTAATACTTCACCGGCAAATTCCACTGTAACTTGTGTTTTTTCGTAATAAATAAATAAAAAATAACATTGTTGTATATCATGGCGTAACGCTGAACGCATTTAAATGAAACTCTGTTTGTATTTATTTCTTGACTTGGGATAACATAATAATTATAGATAGGCCACTTTATCCGTTACCACGAGAGCCAATACACGGGCAGAAGTTAATTTCCAACGACATAAATTATAATGGTTTATTCCAATCTGTACTATCGACAGTTCGATGATCGAACTGTTTGGAAAAAATGTTCCATTTAGACTGACTAATCTAACTATTTGGACATGCAGATTTTATTCTAAATAGTACTGATATAAATATTATGGTAGGTTCACTCAAGCAGAAAAGTGGTTTATTTCTTTTAATAAGTAGTTTGCCTTTTTTAATTGCTTACTTCAGTTTTCAATAGTTACTCAGGGATCAACTTTGGGGCCTCATTTCTTACCTGTCGATACTCAAAGCTTGGTTTTTGTTCGGTAAACTCATTGGAAACCTTAAAAAGGCTTCCCGGGAGAGAGTGGAGTCCCGAGACCGGTGCGTCCACTTTCACCGTCGAGTCAACACATCCGACCACCTGGCGGGTCAATTGAGGCTATAAGCTCGTTCGATTCCCAAAGGCGTAGCTTTCGGTCAAACCCTTATTCCTAATATAGGTATTTTACGAGACTCTAAAATGAACTAACGAAAATTGTTTGCTTACTGCACTTGTGTTTACCTGTTTCGCATGTAGCTTAAGACAATTATTTGTGATAAATACATTTTTTATTCATGTGTAAACTGTTGGTGAACCTAATAAATAAATAAACCGTGATCAAATACTACTAATCTCCCAGTTATTTCTAACTAGCAAGGTCGTCGCCAGCCAATGGCCAAGATCATACAATAAAGGATTTTATTTTAAATTAAGGTTAACACGATTTTACTAATAAAGTCATTATTTTTATAAAGTTATCTCTAGGAGACGTTGGCGACGCCCTTGCGAAGAATGAATATGAATCCATCTAGTAAAATATTCCAATTAATGCAGTGGTTCCCACATCCCCGTTTCCGTGGGAACAGGCGCATCACTTGGCATCTGTATTTGGTTCGTAGCCGCTGTTGGTACCCACATTACAGAGTAGTACTGTTATTCTTTGTTTACAGAAAGATGTCACCTCATCTTGAGAAAGATTCTTGTAAATTCTGAGAAATAGTCAATGCTAATAGATTTATAGGATTGCGGTGAGAGTATGAAGCGCTCGTGTTGTAGCTTGCTTAGACGTTCTTGATTGATCGTTGAAGTTAAGCAACGTTGTGCGTGGTCACAATTTGGATGGGTGACCGCAAGTGTCACGAGCTGAGCGCTTCCGTGCTTCGGAGGTCACGTTAAACAGTCGGTCCCGGCTTTTAAGTCGTTAAGCCACGACGGAGGCCTTTAGGCGGCTTCAAAACTCCGTCACAAGTGTTGGCCACTAGCTCATACGAACTTACTTTTACCTAAATAGTATATTCTATTATTTAGATGATAGCGATGTCGATGGTGCGCGACTAATGTCCGGTTCCTATAGTAAACTGACGAACTACTTACGAACTTATTATTATGAAAAAATGTATTGCTCTTTTTGACAATATCCAAGTTAATCTACACGGAATTCTGAACCTCTCTACCATTAATTAGTCTTCCGTTAGTTGAGTACCTATAGGTACTTTTCTCTTGCCAAAGCACGAACGCCAACAACACATTATCCAAGTACAGGTCTCAATTGGCATAATGTGTTTAAACAATATTATTTATGATAAGATCAAGCTAGACTTCAAATGTGAAAATGACTACAACTATGTAAATAAGGTCATTGGCTTCACAGCGAGGATAGGCGTCCATTGGGGCAGAAAGAATCTCGGCGACCACGCACCGGAAAGCAGCGTAGATGCAAGCTCGAATTATCTTTGATTAGGTCCCATTCGCTTCCCTCGCGTTATACACGGATAACAAGTAGCCTATATTATTTCAGATCAATATGCTCCAAGTTTCATTCAAATCCGCTCAGCCGGTTTAACCATGATTAGGAAACATACAAACATCCTCCATATCGTCACATCCTCACCAATTTTCGCAATAGTAGGGATTTAATTACAAAATGTTGCAAAGATATTGATGTTTGTTGTCATTTTTAGAGCGACATATGACAATTGATGGGGGGGGGGGGGTGTTTATTGGCATTTCTTACACTCGGGGACATTGGGACGAGTATAATGTTCAGCATTGGACGGTTACAAGATATTTAAACAACCCAATCTGTTTGCCAATGTGTTATTCAAACAACCGATTTATTTTTGGTGTTCAACAGAACACCAAAAATCAATTGGACCTGTGAAAGTTGGAAAGATATTTGTAAAGTAGGTAAGGAGCTGATGATCTTCAAACAGATTTTTATAAACTAAAACTAAGAACCATCTCGATCACATCGCTTTCAAACAGAGAAAAACTCATCACAATCGGTCCATTCGTTTGGGAGTTACGATACCACAGATAGACATACAGGTACACGCTACAAACTTATGAAACCCCTCTTTTTTGTCGGGGGTTAAAAATGACGAGGATGATGATAAATGATTCATCGTAACCAAATCAAACAGGAAGTACAATGCAACAGCGGCCTTAAATGACTACGAAATACTAATTATTAAGTTAATAAGCAAAGTAATAAAACATTTTGTAATCGTAATGTAAAAAATGCAGCGGTTTCAACGAAACTTATAAAAATGTGAGCCAATAATATATTTGGAACCGTCATGGAGCAAATAAAGAGAGGATAAGAAAAAACCGAAATGGAAGAAACGAATGAAACCGTAAGGATAAAACGAGAGGGCGGCTACAATAAAATTAATGAAATACATTTAAAATGCGATATAATGCTGTAACCCAAGATCCAGTTTGAAAGAAAGGTCGTTGAACCGATGGAGATTGAGTTGCGTAACTTTATGTGGTCGCTTTTCGAATACCACTTGTTTAAAGCTTTCGGAAGTGCTATCGACTGTCGTAAAAATGAAATGGATTTGTAAATATAAAGTTGTAAACATCCAAATATATATATTTTTTTGTTACTAACCGGCTGATTGACTTACAATAAACGCACAACCCAAACCATTCGTCCTAGACCCATTAAACTTGGAGGATAATAAATAATATTCTTGTAGTTGTGGGGTGCACTAAGAAAGGAATTCCCGGAGTTACCCCCGAATACTCAAACGCGACTCAGAGTTGAGCACGTCTCAACTCACGGTTTTTTGACAGTTTCTGATGAAAATCTGTCAAAAAATCGTCATTTGAGACGTGCTCAACTTTGAAGGCCAAAAAATAAAAGAAGAAGAAGAAGATACGTTTGAGTATTCGGGGGTTAGACTCCTAAGGAACGCAGCGGGAAGATGAAGCTTGTATGAAAAAAATCTCAACGCAGCGTTCCACTAGTCAGAAATAAAGGCTTAAGATAATAAATCGACGCAAGTATAGTAAGGATTCCATGACAGCGTTGGGATTTTGTGACACATTCGCGTCGGCGTCGCAGTCGTCTATGACATTTGTTCCTTTAACAGTGCATTCCTGTCGTGTGTAAGCTACAAGATCGGGACACCCGCCTGTAATAGGATCGGCAAGTTATGTGCCGTGATTTGATATACTTTTGAGGTTCGCTTTGCTTTTTTGTGTCTACCTTTTGTTTCTAGCAATCAAAAAAGTCAGTTGTTATATAAGAGTCTAGCCAAAAGCCCCAAGACCGTGGTGACGTAACTCAAACATACTATAAATAGGTAGCTAAGCAGTAAAAGTAAAATAAGTAAACAAATAAAAAGGGGGTCAGTTAGCCAACCTGTAGTTCTCAGTAATAGAGAGCACTGGTAGTCTAGTTGGTAGTGACCCCGCCTTCCGATCCTAAGGTCGTGGGTTCAAGCCCGGTCGTGTACCTATGCATTTTTCTGTTCGAAAAATTCATGTGCGCTATACCAGTACTCTCAAACGGTGAAGGAAAACATAGTGAATAACCCGCGGCTTAGTCAGCTCCGCACGTATTGACCATGTCTTTCCTGTGGACAAGGCTGACGAAGCTGAGAGGATGAAATAGGTGCTGGGCAAGCCTACTCCATCTTAATTCGTCTTGAGCACTACAGCGTCTCGTTTGTGAAGGTAAAAGTTGCCCCCTGACGCTGTATAAATCATCTACTTATAGATGGTAAAAGGCCTTAGTTAGTTTAGCAAGTTCGTTAGATGCAAAGTAGCTTTGGTCTAGATTATTATTATGTTCTTCTATCTTAGCAAATTATTTGTCCGCAGGCTAATATCACTGAACATCTCCCCCCGGCCGGACATCCAGTGCGACGCGGTGGCATGGCGGCTCGTTGGTTTACTGGGAGCAGACCAGGGCACTGGGCTCCGAGCCAGGACAGCTCGCCTGTCTAGCGCGCTGGTCCACTACACTCCGGACTCGAGGGATACCATCGACAGTAGACGGAGACAGCTTGATGCTGCTGTTCAGGGTAAGTAGACCATTAGACCACTACACAAATTTGAATTATGTAGGGGTAAATCGAGCTCTGTTGGCATAATGGCTTCTCGTCGGTCTTTTGCGAGAAGAACAGCAGCTACATATATTTTTTGTGTTTGGCTAGGGTTTCCGCCAACCAGCCCGTTTCTTAACGAATACTAGAACCGGCACCTCAAGTACCATGGTTTAGGGGACTTTTGACCATTTGTTATCCTTTTATTTGTACCGGGACACTTATAGTCGGAATCTGGAACGGGAAAGTGATTGGAGACAAAGACTTAATGGGCTTCCCATTACGTTTTTGATTGGTTTGTGAAGTGGGTGGGCTGTGGATTCAATTCAAATTAGCTCAGATTCTGCCACTAATGAGTCGATGATACTGAATATTAATTGGCTCACTGATTAAGGCGATAATTACAAGTCTGCCACGAGCTCATTACGCCCAATTTAGTGGCAAGTGGCAATGACAATGAAAGCGCTTCACGCGCTAATAAGCCACCGAATGAAACCGCCTGCATTTTGGACTTTATGACAAGGCTGGTTTATTGAGCAATTATAAACATTAATTATAATTACTCGATAAATTTCCAGCTGTATAGTTTTAACAACATACAATACGGAATGTTATCGATAGAAAATCGGTTTTAAATAATAAAACTAGGTTTACACCCAATTGCCAAGAGACCTTGTTGTAGGGATCCTGCTTTCTGATCATTGGGTCGTGGGTTCTAAATTTGACATCAATGACTAGTGGAAAACTGCGATAGACCTATGCCAGCTAACTTCTGTATGTTAGCTTACCTTCCCTGAAGTATCAAAACTGAGGGCCTAGTCAAAGTAAGTTTGCTAGTAGAAAAGTTCAATAATATGAAACAAAGACAAAGGATCATAATCTAGAGACGATAACAAACAAAGGTTTAAGCCGTAAGCATCAAATTTTGATAGAATAACAAAAACAAATTATGGAAGGTAACGCGGTTTCCTTCAAGAGCGGATGTTATGATTCAGATCTGAAGCAGGAAGTCGGTGGTGGATTATAAATTATAACTATCCGAACATGGATGTAATTAAATTGATTTCCTTTCGAGAAAGCAGATTATTGTTGGGTAATGCCCGCGGATTAGACAGGTTGACATGGCATAGGTAGGTACCTAAGCATTTTTAGGATTTGTGTTTTTCGGATAGTTGTTGTTGTCCTGAATCTGGTTCGGTTCAAAAAAAGATCCTGTCAAAGTTTTCTTGACCAGTCACATAATTTGACAACCATGTCACTGTCGCAGGTCTGGGCACGCACGGCCTGACCGCGGACTCCTCGGGCACGCTCATCTCGCTGCACGTGGCGATGAAGAACGAACTGCAGCGCCACGTGGAGGTCTACAAGCAGGCACTGCACAAGCTTGAGGAACTGGTGAGTGATACACGATAGGCCAATCACCTTTAGTCTGAGACACAAAACACGAGTAGTCCACTGGTATTTTTCCCGCTCTCTATTTCTCCCATCACAATGAATTGAACCCATTGCATCAAATATACGTGTATCTATCCGAGCACTCGCCACACCACCGCGCACCGATGTCGTCATACATACAGAAAACTCTTCGTGATTCCAGTCCCCAGTGACGATCAACCAGGACCCGGCCTCGTCGTCCCACCAGCGTCTGCTGGCGCTCTCTCACGCCGACGTGGAGCGCCGGCTGATCGACAACAAGAGCCTGCTGACCATCGTGGACAAGCCGGCGCTGAGGCAGCTACCGACCCTGGTGGCGTCGCTGGCCGCTCGGGTCGAGAGCGACAAGGCCGTGCTGGCGTGCGTCGGCCAGATCAAGAGAAGCGACTCCACACTTGACCTCAGCGACACCAGGTTAGTGTGAGTCTCTCGAATTGTTTACCTTACTGTCTTATATAAATTGGAGGTATGCTTCGGTATAGACTAGTGAATTATGACCTTGAATAAAAAAAATCGGGTTTAAGGAAGGATAGGAATTTCGGAAAACTAGACTAGAAAAAAATTACAGAAGTTGGAATGCAGCAATATCCAAATGGTGGCCGAGGGATGCTAAACAACCACGAGGCTGACCGCGAGGCTGATCTGTTAGTTCGACGACATCGTGGGCGTAGGGAAACTGTTAGGGGATTGGAAGAAGTGGCGTACTAGGGAGGAGGCCCATAATCAGCGCACAGGCTGGAGAGATAGAAGTATTCAACCCCAATGAAATCATACAATCTTAGTATGTAGGTACCTCTACAATTAAATCACCAAAATATTTATGAAAAATCCCTAATCTATACTAATATTATAAAGCTGCAGAGTTTGTTTGTTTGTTTGAACGCGCTAATCTCTGGAACTACTGGTCCGATTTGAATGATTCTTTCAGTGTTGGGTAGTCCATTTATCGAGGAAGGCTATAGGCTATGTTTTATTATTTTCAAAATTAGGGATCCGTAATAAAATTGCTATTTTGTAACACAAGGTGTAAAATCGAAAACCTATTTTTGCGTGCGCTGCTAAAACTATTGACAATAGAACAAAATGATGTACTACGGGTTTGTAGATCCCATTAAGACCTACAAAAAAGTCCGCGAGAACATATATCTTGCTATCATGGTTTAATCACAATAACCGATTTTGTGTTCAAAAAAATTATTAAATCGTCTTAAGAAAAAAAACTACGTTAAATATGTATCGTAATATTAATCTTTATCGAAATCAAGCATTATGTTATCAAGAGTATTTATGTAGAAGTAAAATACTTTTTGTTTCATCTCAATCGGATATTTCGTTTAAAAGTTATCACGTGTGTAAGATGTTAAGAGTTGGTACCTATTAATGAGTTATGGGCCATAGAGTTTTTTATCAACATAAAATCCTGTAATAATCTTTTTCGAAATATATTTGTTGATGATTGTAAGTATAAGATCTTTGAAGAGTATAATAAATACATTTCTAAAATAACTCTGCTAAGGAAATCCACGCGCGCTTGATGCAAGCAAGACGAGACGCTGGCGGCGGCGCGGCGGCGGGCGAGACGAGGAAGCCGCGCTTGCTGGCCGCCTGTGAGAAAAACGCGGGTGAAACCGCGGAGCACAGCTAGTCTTTGATAAAGCTGTTTTTATCTATGACTGGCTCCGACGTAAACCGACTTTGCACCGAATATAGAGCGGCCTTGGCGATTACTAATTAAAACACTCAGCATATTTCCTACAACAGGACGCGATAATATCGCAGGAAAGGGAAATTTCTCGCATTATTGTAAAGCCGAGCTTCCGCCTCAGAGCGTTATGCGATGGAGCCGTGCGATAGCCACCATTTTTTCTAATAAACTTTGGTTTTATTATAAACACGAGACCTAAGATTTGAATACGAAAACTCGTAGAACCGCGGCTTTGTCCGCAATGAGTTTTTCATTTTCTCGGGTTTCCTCACGATGTTTTCCTTCACCATTTGATAGTACTGGTATAGCGCACAGAAAAATCCATTGGTGCACGATCGTATTTGAACCCACGACCTTAGGATCGGAAAGCGAGGTCACTACCAACTAGACCACCAGTGCTCTCTAGATTTATCGACTACATCAAATTCTTTGTGTATTAAATACTTACAATAATTGCTATTGCTCACATATAAATTTTCACTTCCATTCAATAATTGCTCGTAATTATTTTCACTTTTGCAGACCAATTTATTTCAATTACATGTAAAAGGTGTGCAATAACAATGTCAAATAATGATTTCAAAGAAAAAACGTATCCAAAACTGTTAATAACTGTTATTGAGATGTTAACCAGCTAGTTACCAAATTGTTTTAAACGTTTTATGTCGCGTGTTTGAAAAGCGTTTATTATTGTTTATGTAATGAGTAATGAGTGTCGGAAGTGATTATTGTTACAATGTTTAAAACACTCTCTGTTACTCTGAAGAGTAGACATTCCACCTTGATGATGATCCAGATCAGGTGAGCTATCTCGGTTTGCAAAGGTCTTTAGGTAGCCTGACCGTTTTCTTTTGTATTTTTTTAGTTTAGTTTGTAAACACTTTTAACTTATTGTAAGTTTATTTTCGTTAATACCTAAATGTTAGGTTCTCGAAATGTTTACAGTATCAGGCAGAATTCTCTTAAAAAGAATCCTTAAGACAATGCGATGACGTTTTATTGGAACACCAGAGAGCAGTAGAGAACGATCATCTGATAGGTCTGTACGGTCGATCTCCAGTTTATAGTCTGTGCTTATGTAATACGCCCTAGAGTCATCTACGATGGCATATTGAACGAAAAACTTCTCTTTTAAGAGATTTTTTGATTACGACATAGGGCTCTAACCAAAATAATCCGTTTCTATGTATTTTCGCATATCTACCAAAAACCCATTATCAAATGCAAATAGCCTCGATTTCGACTCGTTGTTGCGTAACTCGTCAACTTCACGACACCGTCCTCCATTTACATGATTTCTCTAAACACATCAATCCACAAATATTGCGTAAGGTGCAACTTTCTCCCAAAATTACATCACGAACTATTAATGATATCGGCTCATCAATCGAAAACTTTAAATTGGCTGCTGACCCTTGATCAGCTTCAAACTTGTTTTTTTTACTCAGACTTCGTCACCAAATCAGATGACGTCAACACAACAAATGTAGCCTACTCGGATGCGTCGCCCACGCAGCTCAACGCAAGCGCACGCGGCACACGGATGCGTGGCTACACTACTAAAAATACTACAATGACAAAATACTCTGTCTGTAGTTTAGAAGACTGTTAGTTCTGTCGAACCAGCGTGGTGAAAGGATTTTATGTGCGCCTTAAGGAGGCTCCTTTCGTGCACTTGACACAAGTTTTCAAACTGATAAGACATAAGTAGAACACGGCATTCGACTTTCGTTTTTCCACTTCATGATACGGCATCCTAAAAAAACTTAGCTAATTTCTGATCATTAATTCAATTCAGCAATTGTCTCCTTAATTACATCAGCACATTAAGTTTAAAACAATAGGAAATAGCTGGAATACTCACAATTACATCAGATCCCTTTATGTGGAGACAAAGCTCGGTAACTGAGTTCCCACATTTCACCGAGCTCAAGAAAGCGATTATCTAACAAATAATTCATTACATTTTTGACAGATTGCTTTGTCACACGGATTTCCTCGCAAAAACTAGTTTTTGAATAAATAAATAACACCCAATAGTCACATACATAGTCCTGACCCCACACTAGGATTCCCTGTGTCGTGGGTATCAGAAACTACGAGTATCATGGTACCACAACACCCAGACCCGGAAGAAATATTTACAGGACATGCAAACATTTCTTCCGCAGCGGGAATCGAACCCGCGCCTCTTGCGTCTCTGCCGAGCAATCCCCCGCCACGCCACCGAGGCCGCCAGTTGAAATAAAATGGAGGAGGTTATGGTCACGCTACGCACGGATGCGTTGTCGGCCGTGGGTCATATAGTCAAAACTTTATCTAAGTCTCTTCCGCTCTCTTACCCCGTGTTTTGGGAACGCGTAGAGAGACGATTTTTTGTGGTTTATCCAACAGCCCTTGTATTCCAAAGACTTTCTGTCAAAGAAAGTTATGGTCTATGAATAGAACAAGGAACAGGAAAATCTGTAGAGAGTACGAATAAAATATTATTTACCATCCATTGAAGATGTTTCACCATTGTTTATAAAATGGATTTTCCTATCGATTATTAATTTTTATGGGAACTAAGGAAATAAAAATTACTCTATGTCGAATCAATGGGTTGTTATGTTATTGTGAAGGGATATAGTTTGATTGTCACGTTTCGACGTGTTTGTTATACTTTCCATTTCGTTCATGGTTGTATCGAATTGATAGAGCGTGGGCAATTGATTTGAAGTATTAACCACATATTTGAAGGCGATGACCGCTCATCTATTTTTTATGGAACAAATTTAAATAACAAAGTAGGCCGTTATTCCAATATAAAATATAATGTAGGTATTCTCAGTTTTTATCCAAATCCATATAGCCGTTATTATTTTATCGGGCTAAAAATATTTTAAACATTCTTTCAAACTTCCGGACTTAAAATACTGGCAGTAGTTAGTTACTTAAGACCTATTAGTAGAAATTTTGATTGTAGGAAGGATAGAATAGGATTTGAAGGCATGGAAGAACTCGACAGTCAGCTCTATCTTGCTTTGTTTTTTTTTTTCAATTGTGATCATAATTTCCGTCGGGTTGCGCTCTACAGGTTTTTCTTGCAACTTTGTGTTTACTTGTGCAGCAAAATTTATGTTCACTATTGTTCTTTCAGAAAAAGTAAAGCTTCCTTACGCTGTCTAAGATTATCTAGTATAGATGGTCGTGGGTTCAAATCCGGTGGAGCACCAATGAGTTATTTTGTTAGAAAAAATGATTTGCGCTGTACTAGTAAGTACTCTCAAACGGTGAAGGAAAACGTGAGAACGTTAAATAAATAGTTCGAAAACACGTGTTAAATGCATGAACGGAGCCTTTGAGGCGCACTTTAAATCCTTGCATAGTTCGAAAGAACTAGTGACACGACTAGTTCTTCCCTCCTAGTGAAGAACGCAGTAACTAGCATTTTTGGCAGAAATTAGTCAGATACATATTCGGAATCGCCTAACAAAATACCACATTCTGTTCTCACTCACGTATCAAAACATATTTGACATAGTAACTGCGTTCTTCACTAGGAGGGCAGAGTAGTAGTATAGATGATAAAGACTATCGTGTTCTGTTGGTCGTGTTACCGTGAATTCATTGTAGGTTCAAGACGTTTTAAAAGGATCCCAAACGTTCCTACTAAATAAAGGATTTTATTGTTTTTCCAGGCCAGTAGCCGGGGTGCTGATGAGCTACTCCCGCGGCTGCGCGGCGGTGCTCACGCAGATGGAGGGGGAGGGGGAGGGGGAGGGCGCGGGGGACGCGGCTACCCCCCGCTCGCCGACCGACTCCGCGAGCGACGGCTACCACTCCGATAGTGATGACTCGCAACATCCCGACAGGTTCATATTATAATAATAAATTAAAGGTCGACTAAGGGATTATCCTCTCCAAAATGGTGAATCACCTATGTGGGCGACGGGCTGATCACCTGTCACCATGGTTCACCATATCCATCTTGGGATTTTAAATCAGAAGTGGCTGCAAGTTTTCTTATTTTTACTTGTGGCTCTGCCTACCCCATTAGGGATACGGGCGTGATAATATGTATGTATGTAAATTAACACCCAACAGTCACATACATAGTCCTGACCCCACACTAGGATTCCCTGTGTCGTGGGTATCAGAAGCTACGAGTACCATGGTACCACAACACCCAGACCCGGAAGAAATATTTACAGATCATGCAAACATTTCTTCCGCAGCGGGAATCGAACCCGCGCCTCTTAGGTCTCTGCCGAGCAATCGCCCGCCACGCCACCGAGGCCGATCTTAGAAATCCGTGGGGCACGGGTGCCCACCGCGTTTTCAAAATTATTTTAGGTCTGGTCGAAGCGATGCGCGATTCAAGAGCTGGTTCTTATCTGGCTCAACGGATCAGTATTGCCATTCAGCGTGGCAATGCGGCCAGCATCTTGGGCACGCTTCCACCGTCTGATGAGCTGGGTCAGGCTGTTTCTTTTGTATTTTGTAAATTATATTTGTTTTAAGTTTCTTTCTGTTAATAAATGTAATTATCTTAGTAATTAATACCAACTATATGGGCGATGGGCGATCACTTGTCACCATGGTTCACGATATCCACCTTGGGACTTTGAATCAGGAGTGGCTTCAATCATAAGAAAACTTGTAGGAACACGGGCGTATGTGCATAAAGAATGTAATAAATCCCATTTATCGCCAAACTAAGCTGAAGCGAAGTTTCTACTAAAGAAACCTAAAATATCGGTTTTTTAAAAGTCCTAATCATTTTACCCTGTTCACTGTTTCGATTGCGTCAGAACTGCAAGGTTCTAAAAGCAGCAGATGAAGGGGCTGATAGTCAATTGGAATTGACAGCTATGAAATTAGATTTCGGACAACAGAACCAGATTGACGGCATCAGTCATGGAGAGCTTGCCCAACCCATCTTCGATGAAGTTGGTCACTTGTAACGTGGTTTGGTTGTCCTCCAGGAGTAAGCTGGTCTCGCAGTACGCGGCGGTGTGGACCCGCGCGGCCGACGAAGCCCTGCCGGCGCTGGCCGCACTGGAGCCCTTGCGCCAGACGCCGCACCTCAAGTACAAGATCGTCTTCTCCGTGGTTGTTGTAAGTATTCATACGTTCGGCAAGTAGCGCAGGTTCTAGGCATCTATAAGTTACAAGGTGTTTGGTATTATGACTCATCGTTGGCCTTTACACATTTATTTATTTATAGGAAAACCAACAGCTACAGTAGCAAATTAAATACACTCATAAAAAACAGAGAGCCAATAATATCTTCTATTACATATGATTTGGGTGGCATCAGGTTACAGAACAATGAGAGTTAGAGCACTTTTTTTCGTGACTAAATAGGCCTAGACTTATTATGTTTAAGACCTTACAAATAACTAAATTTGAACTTGTGTCGTGATTTTATGTATGTACTCGTATATTTTGTTGATAATGCGAATCAGAAGCTTGCTTTTCTTTCGTTGTTCAGATGAACATAATTCACAGGTGTATAGATATACATCTGATAATATTGTTTTTCTTTAGCGTAATTGTTCATGGCAGTTTTGTGTCGTAAAATGTTTTTACACGTGAAAACCTGTTATTGGCTTTCTGTTTTTTTATAAGTGTATTTAATTTGTTACTGAAGCTGTTGGTTTTCCTACAAATAAATAAATATCACTGGAAAATGTACCCAGATGTACGTGTAGATAGCAGCGGGTACTAGGCAACCATACGTTACAAGGTCCAATGATTCACCTAAGGTACCGAAAAGTTTGAAATTACGTCTCATCATAACGCCTATGTTTTTAAATTATAGTCTTTCTTGGATTCCACAAAAAAACCTTGAAAATGGTCACTTATCTGATTGTAGGAAAAAATTACATGCGGAAGTTACACTGGTTTCGATATTCGTGTGGTGTATTCCAGCTGTCATTCCGAGCTGCCATCAGCCTGCGCGACCGGCGGCTCGGCGAGACGAAGGCGCTGCTGGGCGCGGCCGAGGAGGGCACGCCGAGCGTGGCGCGCCTGCTGGCCGCCGCCGCGCGCGTGCTGGCCGACACCGCGCACTCCTTCCCGCTGGGCGAGGCCGAGCGCACCGTCGTCAACCAGGTAACACGCGAACCAGTGCGCTGCAAAACTCTTCTTATAATTTACTAATTCGGCCGAGGATCTCAAAAGGCGCAAATATCCAAACCTCAACGGAGCTTATGTTTGCCTTTTGGGGTCGAGACTCTAAGTCCGCGGGGCACCCGAGCCTACAGCGGCATCCTTTTTTCAAAATTCTTTCGAAAAAAAGATATTTTATGCACGATTCAAGAGTTGGTTCAGTCAGTATTGCCAATGCGGCCAGCGTCTTGGGCACGCTTCTACCGTCTGATGAGCTGGAACAGGTGAGCTATCTGTAGACCGTCTGCAACGGTCTTTAGATGGCCTGACTGTTTCTTTTGTATTTTGTAAATTATAATTGAATTAGTTGTTAGTTTATTTCTATTAATTGAAGATAGATTGACAATGTACTTAACTTTGGGATGCCGAAGGTCAGTCAAAGTAAAAATAATGCTTTGTATCCCATGTTAGAAGTTGATAAATGAATTCAGTGCGCAAAGCCGTGGCTACACACACGTGGTGGAGACATAATGTGAACATTTTCTTCACGCGTACTTTGTAATCTCTTCTAAACGGTGTTTGTATACAAGTCTACGAAGGAGATATGTCATCGCCACATCTCTGCCACTTGTGCACATGTCGTGGCAACTTCCTACCAGCCATTCTCCATGTTCTAGGTCCTGAGCACTCTCCGCGAGTACCCGTGCCTGGCGGGCTGCGCGCCGCTGCACGCGCTGGTGGCCGCCGCCTGCCGCGCCGCCTGGACCATCAGCCTGCACTCCCCCCCGCTGCGGATCGACACCGACTTCACCCCAGGTGAGAACAGCCAACCCCAAGGTCGTGCCTGCACCAGCAACCTTTGCTTCAATGTCCTTTACAACGGTTTTGCAAGCTATATGGCATGCCCATTGCCACGTCAACTTATTCTGAGAGCTATGTCAGTGACCCTGGTTCTATGAAGTTCCTCATCACGGATATCACGCAGGGAAACCCCAAGCATAACCCTCTGCATAGCCAGCATTTGTGCTATTGTATGAAGCCAAGTGACCACGTCTCAGATTCTTTATTGCTTTGGTCTCTGCATAGAACACGATAGAGGGGTCCATTTTATATTTATCTTAAGAAGCGGTTAAGGGGATATATGAAGTTGCACAACCTGAACGTACGTCCTGTACGTGGAGGCTAGCAAAATGGAAAGGAGGTATTACCCAGAGGTGATCCAGCTGAAATCATGACGATGATATTTTGGCCATGTTCTTTTAAATTAACTTTTGTTTTTTGTCGGTTCCAGTTCTGATGAACCCCGAGAAGCACGTGCGCTACTCGAGCGACGGGCGCGACCGGCGCTCCGACCTCATCAAGTCGTTCGTGTGGCCGGCGCTCATGGACGGCAACCGCTGCGTCTTCAGAGCTGTTGTCCTTACGTGATCTGATCACCCATTGACCATGGAGGTTTTTGTACGGCGATTATGTATCATTGTTGCATGCACTTCCTATCGAGATGGAATTTATTATTCTAAAGACAAAGTAGAGTTTAAATCTCTAGTACTAATAAATCGCGTAAATCATTATAAAAAGCGTATTATGATGTACGATCCGCCAGCCCGCAATTACTATCTGTCGAATGACAAAATCTGCCCTCCTATATCTAAAACATCGCTAAGCCACAAAACCAAGTTTTGAGATATGAGCGAAAAACGCGGTAGTATAAATATCTATATATTTTATCGTAGATAGCGCTGTTTTTGCTAGAGCTATTTCCTGAACTAAAAACGCTAGAAGAATGATTCTAAAACAGATCGATAGAGAATTTTTTTCTAAGTAGAATGGCATCAAAAACTCAAAATCGACCCCCTGTGGCTTAGCGATGTTTTAGATATAGGAGGGCAGCAATATATCGGCTTACTACATAAAAATGATGTGACAAATAAAGTTCTTATCTATTTATCTACTTAACAGTCGCATTTGACCGTTTAGAATAGAATCTGATTGCAACAGAGTTACATGATCACCCCCTGATATAGGGCGTTGGGGGTCTTTTTGACCCTTTTCAGTCTAGCTGTAAATTTCATCGAAAACTATCAAAGAATGACACGATTACTTGCTATGCAGCATTTCGCTGGAAATTTTGCATCGGAACCTGTCATAAAATCCATAGATTTTT
The DNA here is from genome assembly GCA_949320045.1 of Scotopteryx bipunctaria. NCBI lineage: Eukaryota > Metazoa > Arthropoda > Insecta > Lepidoptera > Geometridae > Scotopteryx > Scotopteryx bipunctaria. The sequence goes on from OX439462.1 coordinate 246,187, forward strand.
CTCTATAAATCCGATAGTTTGTAAGGTTGTTTGTATCTCTATCACGCCGGAACGGCTGAAGGAATTAATTGAAACTTTAAATATATACAAAAACTGTCATGATGTTTATATATCATGTCTCTCACTATTGATAGTAGTCATGTTTAGTTTATGAAACAGAATATAAAGAAGCAAATCCTTTGTTCTGAGATTAGCTCTGATGACTCATTTCGTTACATTCAAGAGCCATTGAAACAAGTGTTGACACTCATTTCAATCTGTAGAAGCATCTGAAAGATATTGGATAAAATAATGAAGAATAACTTATACTATTTAATAACTATAAGTATAATTATTTCAATATTCTATTTAATTTTAGTCTTAAGTCTGTACAAACATTCCATTCTCTAGATTACTGATTTATTTGTAATTCCAATAAACCTTTATCTCTGAATCGTTGTTTTTGTGACAGGCGCTGACTAACCCTATCTGATTAGATAGAACATATCACTTATAACGCACAATCTGCTTTCCCTTCAGTAGATTGCAACCTTTCAACGAAGATATTGTGTTTTGTGAGCATTATCAAGTTTCCTTTTAAACCTTGATCACAATGAGTGGTAATTACCCAGGATACCCCGGAGCACCCCCTCCATACGGCCCCCCACCGCCATGGGGACACCATCCTCCCCCGCACTCGTACCCCCCACCATCACATTATCCCCCACCATCACATTATCCCCCACCCGATGGCAGCCAAGTCACGATATCATCCTACCCCCCTCCAGACGGCGGGCAGACATCAGCACCATATCCTTACTTTGTGCCTGGAACCATGATGATTCCCATCCCAATGGCGTCAGTGCCAGCGCCAGCCCAACCCGAACCTCCCCAGGCCACTTACGTCACCAACTACATCTACCATGGACAGACTGACGTTTCCAACCAGAACCAAGTATCTGTTGTTGAGACCTCAGGAGATTTCGACTGGTTACCCATAACCGCTTCAACTGCGAACACGCTTACTGGTAGAGCGGTTGTTGGAGGTCACGAAGGTTGGGACGGTAGCCCTCTCTGGGTGATCCGGGCATGGCATAACGGAGACCTGATTCCTGGGAAGTTATCGGTCAGACACAGCGCAGCATCGATCATGTACGATGGGAAAGAGATCCCAAAACAGAACATTGAGGTTCTATGCGCGGCGCCGGAAAACCTGCGGTGGGTTCCGTCATCGAACGGCAACGTACCCCCTGGAGCGATACCTGGAGGAAGGACTTCTTCTGGAGAGACTTTGTACGTCGGAAGGGCCAGGTATCAGCTGTCCATCACACCTGGGAAGGTGCACCCCAGCCACAACTCTTGCTACATTGGATTTGGGGGACAAGAGGTGGCGCATAAAATGTATGATGTCTTATGCCGGATTAGTTAGTTTGGTGAAGAATATAGTCGTAGCTGTGATCATGGACTATGAACTGCGTAATGTTAGTGAACATTTCTGGCATTTTTAATTAGAGCCTCAGAATATAGTAAGTTAGGGCGCTTGCCCACGGCGACTTTTTGTAGTAATGCAGTAGGTTTAGGTACCTTCGCCAGCAGACATAACCACGATTCTGTATCGTTGTTGTCGAGATTTAGTAGCGGTTCAGAAGCGCGTTTATGAAACTGCATCGCTAAAGTCACCATGTTTATTAGAACTCTTTCGGTTTAAGGATCCAAGTATAAAAGTTGCAAAATAGCTTTGTGTCCAATAGCACCGCGTCAAAATGACGTGATTTAAAATCAACCAATAGACAGTTTAGATGACGAATCATTAGCAGAGTTACAGTAATCAGCGTCACTGTAGTTATTAAATGTTACATTGTCATCTATGAAATCATAAATATTTTTGTAAATAAATTATTAATACTTTCTTACTCATAAAAAATATACAATAGAAACCCTCCCTTTGTGTTTTACTTATAATCTAGCGGACTCATTGATAAGATAAGCTATCGAAGTAGGTACAAGTGTGTTCATTCAAACCCAGGCGTACCAATATTATTGGACCGCGTATGTTTTTCTTCCTTACCATTATCATCATCATCATCGTCATCATCATCATGCCCATATCCCACTCAAGTGGGGTTGGCACAACATGTGTTCTTCCAGTCCCCTCTTACTTATATCATCATTCACGCATCCACCTCTTCTTTGATCTACCTTTACCCTTGTATCCATCCACTTTCATATCTAACATTCTTCTCGTCACATGACATTCCTCCCGACATCCCTCCGCATGACATGCCCATACCATATTAATTCTATTTGTCACGTCCCGGTCTACATCGCAGTTATTCCGAATAATGAGCCGAGGTACTGAAAGTCGAAGCAGACTGGAAAAGACACGCCATCTATGGCTGGTGAGAAACTGGATGGACCACTAAAGTCGCAGAACGGTGCTCGGTTTCTGTTCTGCTGATCTTCAGTCCGATACTCTCCAGTTTCTCTTGCCAATTTTCCAGTTTACAGTTGAATTATTTTATTATTTACTTAAATCAATTTCATGTTTACGTTTTTGGTAATTCCTCAATTTGCACACCGACTCAGGTAAAGCATGTTGTGTCACACCTACCATAAATAATGTTGTCATCTTTTGTACCTACACATGTTTCGCAAATAAATTATCTTTATCTTTTATCTTTACCAGTGTCGTCGGCGAACAGCGTGTACCAGGGTACCTCCTCCTGTATGTCCGATGTTAACGTCTCCATTACCAGGAGGCATAAATAAGGGTTTCCTCCATACCATCGTCACCAGTACTTTCAAACGGTGAAGGAAAGCATCGTGATTAGACCGGCTTGACTAAAAGTTTGTAAGCAAGTGCAGGGAAGAAGCCTTCTTGCTGGTTCGAAAGAACTAGTGACATAAGTAGCAAAACTGTGACTAGCTATCAATTTGGTCTCAGCAAAACAAAACGGCACCTCACCAATTGACACCCATTTGCAGCTGACCGTCGAATCGACCAACGAAAATAAACCTTATTACCTAGATATAAAACATAAATTCTATTACAAAAGATTGCTTGAAAGTTTATACAGTGAACCTTCCAGTGGGAATTTGAGCTTTATGCCCTCGGTATAAAGATGAAGAGGGTGCAACAGTAGCAACAGGTAAGTAACGTAAGATCGCTAATAACTCCATTTAACCTCGTCAAATACGATCCTGGGTTGGGGTGTGGTGGCTGTAATAGCGGGCGCGGGGTAATAATATGTCCCATTTTTCACTGGCACCCAGGTAATAAGGGTTTGGCTTGACTGCTAGCAATGACACTTAACAAACCATGATGGGGATTGTTTCCTCGTGATATACATAATTTAGTCCTATTCGGCGCACCTTAGACACAGAATAAATAAATAATAAATAACACTCAACAGTCACATACATACTCCTGACCCCACACTAGGATTCCCTGTATCGTGGGTATCAGAAACTACGAGTACCATGGTACCACAACACCCAGACCAGGAAGAAATATTTACAGATCATGCAAACATTTCTTCCGCAGCGGGAATCGAACCCGCGCCTCTTGCGTCTCTGCCGAGCAATCGCCCGCCACGCCACCGAGGCCGTCAGAATATTCAATAAGATTGGTTTATTCTAATCTGTCCTTAACAGTTCGATGATCGAACTGTTTGGAAAAAATTGTTTCAAGTAGTTTTAAGACTGACTAATCTGATCGTTTTTTATTGCTTGGAATATGCATAGCATAGGTATAACAACGTGGTGTAAATTCAAAATAAAAAAACATTAGATAAGGTATTTTCGGCATAAATCAAACTTACTTAAGTTTGATTTCTACTGAAAATACCTTAAAACGAATGGACCATCTATATGTGCGATGGGCTGATCACCTGTCACCATAGTTCACCATTATCCATGTTATCCATCTTGGGACTTTGAATCAGGAGTAGCTGCAAGTTTTCTTATGATTACTTGTGGCTCTGCCCACCCTGTTAGGGATACGGGCGTGATAATATGTATGTACGTATTAATAAGTAAATAGCAATGAATTTAGAAGGCACTACTTCCATACCAAATGTAACAACGACGTAGTCTGTCTAATTACATCAGACGAAACAATAGTAAGGTACTGCAAACTAAACCACTACCCACGCAAGTAAATCTAAGTAAATAATGTAAGCACTACACCTTACTTAATCCTAACTTAAGAGCAGTGTACCTCGCCCTAAGTAAACTCAAACTATGCGGGTATCATCACTAATACGCTAAATAACATAACACTAATCTGGGTTGAAACTTGGACCGGTGCGGTGGGACTAACAGCGGTGTGGACCGATATCCCCAAACTTTAAAACAGTTTGGAATTTGAAGAGGTCTAAGAAATTGAAACTAAGGGTCGAGTGGTGAAAACTCTTTCGGGTTTGGTCGGAGTTACAGCGAGTATCTTTCTAAGATCATCAGTACACTAGTTCGAGTATCTCAATTATTTCTCCCGTTTTAAGATTCGATTTTTTTTCTTCTCTGCTGGACTGGAAGTAAAGAAAAAGCATAGAATGTGTCCAGCTGCTTCTCTCCCCGAGCATGTCATAAAAGTCGACTAAGGGTTAGTATTCTCTCCAGCATGATGGACCATCTGTATGGACTGGAAGTAACTACTAAACAATTTGAGGCTAGATTAATATTGTCAGCAATTAAGAAACTCCGTAGTGGCCAATTGTGTAAGTGGTGATCAATTGAATAATCACGTTGGATTTGAGCTATTTTTTCCATTAGTCAAACGAAAGAATTGGTCCTTCTCGACTATCAATGGCTGTCATAAAATCATGACATATGGATAATAAATAACAGCCAACAGTCACATACATAGTTCTTGACCCCACAATAGGATTCCTTGTATAATAAAATGTAGGGTATCGAAATCGGATTTGTGCACCAATTAGCAACCAATTTATCGATAGTTCGACATTTTGATGGACATTTTGACTGTTTTAAAGAGTGATTCCAAATTCCGTAGCTTTAAGCACAATAAATATGAAAATATCGTGATTGGTCTAATCCAGGATGGCCAAATAGAACCGGTTAGGTACTAAGTACTACTAGTGTGGTGAAAGAATTTTAAGTGCACGTCGAAGGTTCTTCGAACTTTTTAGGTCCTACGACATGCCTGCTTCCTGCGAGTAACTGGTAGGTATAGAGCACATAATTTTTTCGAACAGAAAAATCCATTGGTGCAGGATCGGATCAGAAGGCGGCGATTACTAGACCACCTGTGCTTTAGAAAGAGTTTTAAAAGTGAATTTTTAAAGAGTATTCAAGAACGAACAGAAAATGCGTTTGATGCCACGGGCCGACGCTAAAGGGAACATTATACGTACCATTTAATAAACTCAATTAAGAACAGACCAACATCAGAAGTCCAACGGTCGCCGGGGAATCACAACGTTTAACAAAATTAGACAGAGCTGGCAACACCACCACCCTGTGTTAGAAAGAGAAGGACGATCTAAAAAGGTTTTTCGCAAATTTGAAGGTTCTGCGGCTAATTGTGTTTGTGTGTTTGCGTTATTCGCTTTGGTGTACGTTGGCCGTTTAAACGTGGCTTTGAGGTGAGCTTTTAACGAAATGAATATAAAAATATGTTCGAAGAAAACATTTGTAATATTGGTCTTTTTATAAAAGAGGGGTGCATAAATAAACGTCGAAATTTGCTCTCAAAGACTCGCTTAATTTATGTCTTTCATGTAGATACTGACATACAAACATACATATTATCACCTGCATCCCTAATGAGGCGGGCAGAGCCACGAGTAAACATAAGAAAACCTGCAGTCACTTCTGATTTAAAGTCCTAAGATGGATATGGTAAACCATGGTGACAGGTGATCAGCCCATCGCTCATATAGGTGATCCATCATGTTGGAGGATACTATCCCTTAGTCGACTTTTAAGACATGCTCGGGGAGAGAAGCCGCTGGACGCATTCTATGTTTTTTCTTTACTCCCAGTCCAGCAGAGAAGTAGATATTAAGGTTTTCTACATCTACATCTACATCTACATATAATATTATAAAGAGGAAAACTTTGTTTGTATGTTTGTTTGTTTGTACTGAATAGGCTCAAAAACTACTGGACCGATTTTAAAAATTCTTTCACCATTCGAAAGCTACATTATCCACGAGTAACATAGGCTATATTTTATTTTGGAAAAAAATAGGGTTCCGTAAGATATTTGGGTTTTTCGGACACAAGGTGTAAAAAATCAACCAGAAAAGTTACTTATTTTGCGTACGCTGCCTAAACTATAAAAGATAGAACCATAAAATGTTCTAATTAATTGTAGATCTTATAAATATCTACAAAAAAGTCCGCGACACACTATACCCATCTATGTCGAGTGAGGCACAGCAACCATTTTTTTATTTAAAAATCTTGAATTTTTTTTGGACTACATTTAAACGCGTTTATTTTACTCATGCTATTAATCCTTATCAAAATAAATGATTTCATCACTAAGAACAGTTTATGGAGATAATATTTGGTCTTTGAATGATTAAAATTGGACGTTTGGTTTTGAAGTTATGGCGAAATTAAAATATTACGATTTCTGCTGCACGGCCCGTTGCGAAGTGGGCGTCACCAAGGCGGGGGTGCGCGTGCGGGAGGGGAGTTTAGATCTATGAGTAAGGTACCCGCGCGGCTCAGTCGCGAGGTCGGCTCCCTACGCAACGGTCGTGCGCGAAGTCTATATAGTATAAAAATGAATCGCAAAATGTGTTGGTAAGCGCATAACTCAACAACGCCTGGACCAATTTGGCCAAATCTTTTTTTAAAATGTTCGTTGAAGTTCAAGGATGGTTTTTACGGCGAGAAAAATTAGAATTATTGCTGGAAAAACCCTAAAAATAGCCCTTTTCTTTTTCCCATACAAATGATTTGTAACTAAAACGTAGTCAATTTGAGCTTTATTGCTATGGTATAAAGTTCATATTAAATTACAAGCACTTGAATTATTAATTTTATTGCTATGGTATAAAGTTCATATTAAATTACAAGCACTTGAATTATTAATTTTAAGGCGATACGAAGTTCGCGGGGTCAGCTAGTCAAAAATAAACTAATTAAGTAACAGCGATATAAAAACTCGTGAGCAAATACAGGTCCGTAGTCTGCCTACCCCTAGGGAAAACTGGCACTTTATTATGACTGTATATATTGATTTAATGTAAAAAAATCTTGATTTCGCGGCTTAAAAAAAGGTACCTATATAAATAACGTTGTTAACATCTACAATGTGAGAGTGGGTAGAATTAAATTTTGGTCCCCGCTTGTTAGCCGTGCAAATAAGGCCTAATTAGAGCCGAGGTCCACAGACGGTTGACTTGTTTTACATGTTTTTTGTAAATATACATACTACTGCATACTACAGGTATAGAAAACCTATATAAATAAAAAAAAATTTAATAGCGGCGATGGGCTGACAACCTTACTTACCTACCATACAGACTTATGTTAGAGAGAGTTAACGTCATAAAAATAAAAATGATGGAAATTCGGCCGTTTTCTTGTGGTCCTAATTCACGCTGTCGCGAGTTTGATTCTTTTAAATTTAAATAAAAACTCGAGGAGACATAATGATAATTTTACATATACCTAAATAGTTGTACTGAGAAAAAGAGGGGATTCTAATGCCATCAATTTCATTGTAGCAAAAATAAGTGAAAATGAGTATAGATAGAAGAATCCGCAAAATAGAAGAGCTGGATATCGAGGGTGTGCAGCGGTTGCTCAGGACATGTTCCATGGAGGAGTTCCTGGAGTTCGTGGTGGAGAAGCACATCGATGGGAGGAAACTGGTGGTGAGCAGAATTATACTACTACTAGATACATACATACCTACTTACATATTATCACGCCCGTATCCCTAATGGGCCTAGTCATTATAAGGAAAGCAACCACTATTGATTTTCAAGTCCCAGGATGGATATGGTCAACCAAGGTTCTAGTAACATCTTGGTCCTCTCCAACATAATGCAACATAATGTAACATCATGTTACATTATGTTGGAGAGGATGTTATCTCTTATATAGTCGTCTTTTACGATATTCTTTGTTATAGCAGCAATAGAAATACACGCTCTGAAAATTTCAACTCTCTATCAATTACGGTTCATGAGATACAGCCCGCTGACGGACGGACGGACAGCGGAGGCTTAGTAATAGGCTCCCGTAGGCACCCTTCCAGTGCGGAACCCTAAAAATCAAAAGCCTTTAGGGTTTAGTAATTGCCAATGTGTCAAAAGGTCATCGAGCCTTCACCGTTACTCAATTCAAAACAAAACTTGTAATAGGTCTCAAAAGGCGCCTTCAGTCCACTAATTGGCACCACCACTCGAAGGTCAAGCAAGTTTGACATCGAATTAGAGGATACCAGGAGCATCTCACTTGGAACAACTTGCATTATAAATTAAGCTCTATTGCTATTGCTTTAGACTTCATTATTGAAGGGGAAAGTCAGGTGACCCAGTATAAAATCCATTTTAGATGACTTCAGTTCATTTATTACAGAATTTCCTTAACTTTTACATTTTTAAACATTGTTGCAAAATTACACCCGACCGCCAATCTTTGCGCCGATACTCTGTTTTTTTTCAGTCAAAAATATATGACTTCGGTAAACTTTTCAGATGAGTTCCACATAGGGTCTATCAGAAAAGGTTATAAGTAATACAAAGAAGTTTGCTATCGTCACATTACCAATTTCAACAGTTTTATATTTCAAAATTGAATAAAAATAATTATAACTAATGTAAGGTAACATTAACAAGATGAATACATTCGAGTACATACATAAAAACGCGCCTGTGATACATAACTACCACTCATTAACATTTTACTAGCACAATAAAACTGAAATCTGTCTACGTAAAGTTAACCCACATTTCATTTGATGCCAAACACAGTTTTATGATTCCTTTTAATTTTTGTTCGAAAACTTTATTTACCGCCATACTAAATGATGTCTGAAGTTATAACACCGCTAAGATGCATATTTGAAACCAAATTTTAAGATTATCATCTTACTGGTAAGATTATAAATAGGGTTTCAGGTTTCGGTTTAGCTACGAAGCGGATAAACATAAAATTACATACACAGAGGAGAAAAGAAGCGGATTCACTGTTCTGAAATTACTTTATTATTGATGTTATTTTACTTCGCATACATACATATCATCACGCCCATATCCTTAATGGCAGAGACACAAGTAATCATAAGAAAACTTGCAGACACTCACTCCTGATTTAAAGTCCCATGATGGATGTTGGATATGATGACAGGTGATCAGCCCATCGCTCATGTAGATGGCCCATCTTGTTGGAGAGGGTGCTATCCCTTGGTCGATTTTTACGACATGCTCGGGGAGAGAAGCAGCTGGACGCATTCTGTGTTTTTCCTTTACTCCCCGTCCAGCAGAGAACAGTCCAGCAGTTACTTCGCATAGTCAGATAAAAATACCCTGTTCCTGCCTTCGCTCGTGCCATAAATAGTTTTCAATAATTAGCAAGCATTACAAATATTAGATACCCACATTGTTCCGTGTGGTCTCGTGGAATGATACTCGTAGGCTACTACTGCCGGCTCTGTGGCTGATCCTGAATAGTTGAGCCGAGATTCCAAGACAAAGGCCTCCCTGGCGGACCCTTCATTAAAAGTTGGGGCAACTATCATCACAGCCCGGGGGATTGCCGTCCAGTCGTCCACTCAATGAACAAGATCTCTATACGCTGGCTAGGTGGAAATTCTCTTAAAACTTCAGATATTCAAGATCCTTGTTTTTAAAGACATCTAGTCTTCCGCAAACGCGTTGATCTCGGTGGTGTGGCGGGCAAGTGCTCGGCTGAGATGTAAGAAGCGCGAGTTCGAATCCCGCTCAGGGAGAAATGTTTGTATGTTCTGCAAATACTTTTTCCGGGTCTGAGTGTTGTAATATTATGTATTTAAAAAAAAATAAGTATTTATCAGCCATTTGGTTCCCATAGTAAGCTTTGCTTAGTTTGGGGCTAGATGGCGCTCCGTGAAATGTCAACAATTATTCGTCTTCTCCCTACTTTTCGTTTAGGTACTTGGAGGTGTTTGGGTTATATCGATTTGAGTTACCTAGCTGTTCTCAAAGGCTTTACGTCTGACAGGGCAGCCAATTTAGAAAGGCTTTCAACACCTGCTTCAATGCTCGAATTAGTGGGAAACTAGAAACACGATAAGAATTTAAGGCCCTTTTCTCACATATTTACTTTTACAAAACTGTAATAATAAATAAATAAATAAATAACACCCAACCAAATAAAAAAATAAAAAAAAGGCTTTAATGCTTACCATACCATAAATAATAAACCCTGCTAGACTGCTAACAAGGCTCTGGCGACTCACCAAGACTGGCCAGCGTGGTATTTTAAGGCCAAATCCCCTCACAACGATATACGCCGATAAAGAATGGCCTTCAGTCCCCGGCAGCTACGCTATTCTGGCGGCGGCTCCGGTTCCGGAGGGGCAGAAGGTGGAATACGTAGCTGGGCAGCAATGGATTAGGCTGGTGAGGGACCGAAAGGCCGAAACGGTGTATTAGAGAGGAGGCCTATATCCAGCAGCGGGTGCACACGGGCTAATTAGATAGAACCTATGTGGTGGTAGGCACCTAGAGGTTAAACATGATATCTGTATCTGCAAAGATCAAGCCCTATCTGTACTTTAAATAAAACACTCTTCTTTCAGTCTATAAAAACATGTAAAGTAGTTTTTCAGTTGCAGTCTATTTCTGCTTTTTTTGCTAAAATCTCGTAACTGGACGTGAAGCATCAAACTACTGCTCAAACAACTCCCGATAAAACTACCTAATTACAAAACTTTTTAAATCTAGCTATCACTTCTCAAATAAAAATTGCTCTTATCCTCTGTTTATAAAGCTCAAAATCAAACTAACATCGGTTCGTTTCAGAACGTCACTGAGGGAATAGTGAAGCTGTGGAGGCCGAAAATTAATGCAAAAAAATTAATAATGTTTGTCGAAGACATTAAAAGTAATCCTGATAAATACGAGAACATTCACTTGAAAACAAATGCTATTAAATTAATCAAAGATCTTCAAATTGAAACAATCCCAAATACAACGAAAGAAGATACAGTAGTTGGAATAATTAATAAAGAAACGGTTGTGGAAGTAACAATTGAGCAAAAAACACAAATGGCGATTGAGAGTCAGTATCAGACAGTCAATAAAATAAAAGAAAATTCTAATATAGTTTCAGAAGAATACCAAACAGTAAAAAAAACAAAAGAAAACAATCTTAATTTCAATAATATAGAAGACTTAATCAAGAAAATAGTACCGGCAAAAAGCTTTCTGTACAGAAATCACGAAAAGAAAGCAGAGGCCACTTCATACTTACCAATGGACGCCGGTACGCAGAAGAAACGAAAAATATTCAGAGTAAGCTCATACGATTACCCAATATTTGATTTTAAAAGATACTCTAAGCCCGAAGGAGATAGAGGTTATTATCCCATGAAACGAAACAGCAGATTCTTCATACAAAAAACCAAAGCACCTGAATCTAGAACAAAATACAAATCTATATCTACTACAGAAGAACTGAAATACCCTGAAGATCATTTTTACGAAGACCTTTGCTACAATGACATTGATCATGAAAAAGGCTCTGTATCCAGCGCTCAGTCAAAACCTTACAAATTAAAAATCCAGGAGCTATTTCAGTCGTTTAAGATGCCATTTTTCAAGAAAGCTGAAGAAGTAGAGAAAGTTGAAGAGGATAAACCAGAAGAAAAGAGAGTGGTTGTGGATGAAAAAGAACCGATGTATGAGAATAGTGAAAGCATGGCTAATATGTACGATTCCGTGCACGTCCGTAATCAAAGTGAAGAAGTCGTTAAGGTAAATAACACAATTCCAATACCGAAGTAAATTTCGAGTATTTTTGTAGTATTTTATTTACTGACATCTGCCCGCGGATCCACTCGCGTTAAAAGTATCATGATTAAAAGTTGTCTTTAAAACACATAAACTTGGCATATAAATTGCATGCATAGCATACAGCCGCGGAAGTACCCGGATGAAAGGTACTACCTACTTTATCTTACGCGCGGTCGGATGCTGGTACCTACGGTTTTTAAAACGACAACGTATTATTATTAGTAACTATAATTTCAGACGAAGCTACCAGTAGAAGAGTACTTGGAGCCAACACAGCTGAGCAAGGACTATTGTGATGTGAGCTACAAGCAGAAGGACGAGTCTCTGCTCGGGTACATCATGAGCATACTCGAGACACGCTTCGGGTACAGACGAGGTAAAGACACTTCGCTGATGCAGCTGAGCCATCACTAATGCGACGTGAGTTACAAACAGAAGGTCGTCCTTCTACCTGATGGTAGACATCATCATCATGAGCATACTCGAGACCGGCTTCGGGTACAGACGAGTACACCTAAATAAGGTAAAAAAAGATATGAATAAAGTATGTTTGAAAGGAAACGTTTTGAATGCAGCGATTGATGAATGGCAAAAAAGAATGGTAGAAAGGTTTGGGATTATGGCCGCTACATAAACTGTGTAAAGTTATGTGATTTAAACTTAAGTATTAATAAAAATATACGGTGATAGAGGAAGCTAGAAAGTAATATGTACCTATTTTAAAACAATAACGTCAATCTATATCGCTTCATACCAAAAATTATCTTCCTTTTGGGAAACTTTTTTCAAGACAACAATAAATATACACAGCAAAACTCAAAAAATGTCCAACAAACTTTAATGGCTTTTGTTATGTAAAAATACTGCACTATAAAATATGTGTAACCTTCAACGAATTTCACATTTTCCTGAGTTTTTGTTGCTTGTTTCTTTATTGTACCACTCTGATACTATTCAACGTTTTTAAATGTGTAGGTATCTAGTTCTATTGCAGGCAACTGTACGTATATATATAATGTAGGCCCTGAAACATATATAATCTCCTCAGTGCCGAGGGTCCATAGCTCTGTCTCGGCCGGGCCGGATATTGCCCGAGGCGTCAGAATCATCATAATGACGTGTAATCTCATTTCACGTCATTCCGACGTCGATTTAAACTCGGATGCTGTCACACCGATCTTATTCCCGGCTTAAACTGATTTACTGAACTACATAAATATTTACATAATATGACACCTGTTTCCCAAAGGGGTATGCAGAGATCACGGATTATTCCTAAGATCCTGAAATTGAGTCTAATGACATTCTTCATGCGTTTTTAAAAAAGCTAATTCTTGTCAAATGTTTGCTAACGAAATCACTTTCCTGTCAGAACGAAAGCAAAACAAATGACTGTTTTGTTTCTTTTCCGACGGGGGAGTGGTTAGGTACGTTCTGGTAATGGAACCGGTCAGTAGCATGAACACAGCTGTGTTTCTGCCATGTAGTCATATCTTAGGGATAAGAATTACACACATTGATTGCGCCCTTTTTAGTTATTCTAATTTTTGAAATCTTTATTAAGTTTTACTTCTCTGCAGGACTAGGAGTAAAGAAAAAACATAGAATTGTCCAGCTGATGTCGTAAAAGTCGAATAAGAGATAGTATTTTCTCCAAAATGATGAACCACCTATATGAGCGATGGGCTGATCACCTGTCCCCATGGTTCACCATATCCATTTTAGGACTTTAAATCAGAAGTGGCAGCAAGCTTTCTTATGTTTACTTGTGGCTCTGCCTTGATTTGTATCAGTATTACCGTTACTAAGTAGTGTCACCTGTTCTTTCGAACCAGTGTGGTGAAAGGATTCAAGAGCCTCGCGCACTTGACACCATATTTTCGAACCTATGACTCAGTATGTGTGAGTAACTCCACGGATGATTAAGTTAAATGTTAGTATATGCCTGTTCCTGTGGGGTGATGAAGTGAAGTAATGTATCGGTGTGAGCGTTGCCGAACCTCCCCGCGCCTCGCAATGGAATTAGCGAATCCAATAAGCCCTCGCGATGGCTGACGAATTAAAACCGTCCATGTGTGCGACACCCGCATCGTTTGTTTTCACGATTTTAATATTATATTTGCAGTTTTGAGGATAAATAATTATTAAGGTGAAAACACCTATCTATATAGTTATTTTAGGGTACCTATTAATCCGTTCCAAAACTGGACAATCAACTGCACAATAAAGAAAAGCCAAGTTACTGGATATCCCAATGTCACGCTTCATCAGGCTGAAATCCGTGGCAGATGGAGACAAACCAGAGACCGAGTCCTTGCACGGAGTCACGATCCTCAACAGAGAGAGAGAACTATCATGGAGGATGTATTCTTTGTTCCTGTCCTTGATTGGTATACCAAGCTTCGAGATTCATTCCCACAATACGATTGCCCCACCTTGAAAAGCAAAGAAGCGAAGTGATTTTAATTAGCGTTGAAATTAATTACGGTTTCTTGAACTTTACTTAAAATAATATAGCACAGATATAATTAATATTTTACACTTGAACGCTTTATCGGCAATAGCTAATTACTTTTCTTGGAATCTCATGAATCCAGTGATATATGAATCCTTTCACATAAATAAGAATTCCATAATTTGTTCTCTAATCATATAAAACTTTTACGTTGGGTACTGACTTTCCTCTTAGAGTATATTTCCGAAATAGAACTCCTAGTAGATGCGGCAAGAATATGAAGTTTGTGTGAAAAAAAACCAAAGTCAAATAAATTACATTAGTGTGTCAATCAAGTTCAAACAATCAGATAGTGTTCCGCCAGAAGGTCGAATGGGCCATGTAAATGAGGTCCTATGGGCACTTTTTGCTTTTGGGTCAAATCTTGTAGGTCCAGTGGGTACCAGATCAGTTAAATTGTAATTGTACCAAAAGTCTAACTACATTTACGAGCTTTAAAAGTAAACAAAGAAAATTATTTTTCAAGAACGACTGAGACGTCAAAATGAGCGTGACTATAAAAATTACACCTCATATTTTATTCCCAAGCATTTTAATTAAAGTAAAAGTCTCATTAAACGAATTGTAACTAAAAGCTGGCATTCCTCATAATGCTTTAACGAGTGCTTCCACTTTCTCATAAAGCTGTTTTTTTTGTTTTATTTTTGAAACATGTGCCGTATGGTTGCAGTTGCTAGTGTTGGGAATCGCAGGATGTTTTAACGATGTTTTTTTTTGGCAATCGTAGGGTGGGATGATTGATTTTTGATTGCTTTATTTGATTGATCGATACACGGGTATTGATTGATTTTTGATTGCTTACCTTCAATGCTTGTTGTTTCAAGACAGTAAGATGAAATAATGAGGTTATCATTATTTAGCCAGTATTTATGTAAGTTTCTCTATATCTACGGTGATTTAAAAAATAATCGTTATTTTTTATTTATGAGCGTCTTAAAAACAGCCATGCCATCGTCAACGAGACAATTTTATCGATAACTTTCCCATCACTATTTAGTAGCATTTGTACCGTATTTTTATTATTGTCATTGTGGAAATAAGAGTAAAAAGTATTGTTGAGAGTCATCTTTCTTTACATACTAGTTTAGGATCCATTGTGGCAGTGTCGTGTTAATGCTTGTGTTGTGTTTTATTCGTATCACTGGTTCTTTTGTGGTTATAGGACTACTACAGCTAGTCGAGCTGCTGTTTTATTTCGAATTTTAGTAGATATAGGATGGCGTGTCGTCCTAAAGACTGAAAAAGATATATTTCATTCATGGTATTATTTGAATGTAGGTTTTCGTAACAAAATAAATATTTTTCTTTCTATTATAACGAAATTATTATGAAAATGATGTGAGAGCTTTTAGAAATGTAGCACGTAAAGCACGTCAGTAGACAATTTTAAAAATACCTAATGCTTTTGTAAAATATGATGAACAGGGATGAATTGAGAAAAAGAAGGGGGTCCTTTGCTCTGCAGTAGACACTAAAGAATCCTAGCAATAATGATTTTATAATTAAAATAGAATTATAATAAGCGTAGAAGTGGTTTACGACCTACAGGGGCCGAGATGAGTCGGGTTTCTTAGATATATTGTCGCAATAAGTAGTGACTCCCTCAGACTGTGAGTCATCATCAAATTAATACTAATTGAACAATCCTGGTGACGACACTCCTTAGGTACCTACATGTTTCTGTTTTGTTGGATTATGATTATAAAAAAAATCTAACCAAACCATATCCAGACGAAAGAGGAACATGGAATTTCAGAAGACAAAACACGATGGACTAAAAATCGTATGACCTCTTGTCGATCGACCTGATGGTAGGATAGCAGATGTTATTTTCAACTTTAGTAAGTGTTTAAATGTAATGCGAGTACTTTTCTACCTACCATTGCATCCCAAAAGGAAGATTATTTAATTTTGTGCCTTGTTATAAAAAGAGTGGGCTTATTAAACTTCTCAAATTGAGACAATTCAAACTGA
The DNA here is from genome assembly GCA_949320045.1 of Scotopteryx bipunctaria. Classification (NCBI taxonomy): domain Eukaryota; kingdom Metazoa; phylum Arthropoda; class Insecta; order Lepidoptera; family Geometridae; genus Scotopteryx; species Scotopteryx bipunctaria. The sequence continues at coordinate 262,639 of OX439462.1, forward strand.
CACCCTCAAAAACCTTCCAAAGTGATGTGAACGATGTGCTGGTGGATCAAAGTGAGTGTGTCCCTGATGTGGGCGCTGGGACGGAGACTGGGAGACCACGTGGTGGATGTCTTCTACAGGATGGTCCACTTCCTCACTGACGTGGTGGCTGGTAAGTTGACTGGTCTTAGTTCCCTGCATTTCAAGGTCAAGGTAAACATTACCTAAACAAACTACGATCATTTTGAATAGCGTCCAAAAATCGGCTGCAGAAACGTAGGTCGTCCAACGGCGAGATTTGAGTTAGCATCATCTTTGGCCTGACCTGGATGAAATTAGCAATGGACCATGGAGAATGGCAAAGACAAAGGGAGGCCTATAACCTAGCAGTGGGTGAATTTGTGTTGCGAATGATGAAACGTGTGTTTGCGTGTTCGTGTCGATTTTGACTGTTCTTTCGCTGGTGTATACTCTGAGAGGTCCCGAGGTGGTCCCATATAAACTGTACTCCAGAAGGATTTATACATTACTCATAAAACTGAAAAGCCGCCATAATCTCTTCAAATTACAACTTGTCGTTTCTTGGGCACGTTTCTTTAGAGTGTAAGGTGGACAGGGTCGTCTTAACTTGTATTATTAATATGACGTTACTTCGTGCATGCGTAAAACTGCTGTCTGCTCGGTGCTTTCAGAAGAAGAACAAGAAGAAGAAGATGACCCCAAGAAGTTTTTATCATTCAGCGAGCCGGCGAAAGCTAGTTTATTAAAAACTTCGTCTTCTTCCACAGAAACAAATGACGCTCAAATCGAAGACTCTGAACCAGAGTCGCCAACCGACCAGTGGTCCGACCCCCCCCACCACATGGCCGACCGGCCGCTGCCCGTGCCAGTGGAAAACGAACCTTACTACATGGACATAGACCGGGTCGAGGCGGAGAACCTGCTGAGAGGCCAGCCTGATGGAACCTTCGTGCTTCGACCCTCCAGTCAGGTAGGTTATCTTGTTTTTTTGAAACAGCGCCATCTAGTTCCAAACAGCCCCAAACTAAGCAATGCTTGTGCTGGGAACCAGATGGCTGTATATTTTTCTGGATGTTGTGGTACTATGGTACTCTTAGTTTTTGATATCCACGATATAATGAAACCTAGTGTGGGGTCAGAACTATGTCTGTGACTTTTGGACATTTTTAATTTATTAAAAAAACTGTCTTCTGTAATACCTTTAAAAAACTGAACCTTAATTTTCATTCCCTCTGTAACAAAATGGATATCTGTAAGATGCTAATCAGTGAAGAGAATATGCTAAATCGGATCGTATTGAGGATTACGGGAAACCCGATTAGCTTATGTTCATACTAGTGATTGCTCCGGAATTCGTTCACGTCATCCCTGGTAAATACAAGGCTTTGAAATAATATTTCTTTACTCTAAAATGAAGTCTAGAAGGGGGCTGTCATTAACATCAGTCAATCACGAAACGATTTACTAGCTTCGTTAGAGTAGTACCCGGATGCACATGTACTATGTATACATATCTAGTCATGTCACTAGTTCTTTCGAACCAGTGTGGTGAGAGGATTTAAAGTGCTCCTCAAAGGCTCCTTTTGTACCTATACCCATTCTAGGTTTCACCCCCTCAGTCATCATGGCGTGATTGGAGCACAAATATACAAACATCCTCACAAAGCGGACAACATAGTAGCATGGATTTTAGACGTGGGAAGAAAATACCTTGCCTACATAATAAGCTTTCGTGTTTTTGGGGATCCGCGTGATTACTTATAGACTGCGTAATAAATAACATTCAACAGGCACATACAGTAGAACTACAAATATTATGCGCCTCGTTAAAATTCGTCCGCAACTAATAGTCAACCAATAATAACTCTTAACCAACCCTTAAAAATATGTCTACAAAAAATATGTATCTACATAATTATTGTAATATTTCCATATATACAAAGACAAACTATAATAACATTAAAAACTTTAAGGTAATCAGTATAGAAATAATAAGAAATAAAAATGAGCTCAGTTTTTTATCTGAGTTCGCCTACAGATAGAAAACAGAGCTCAGATCACCGACCGCAGGTAAGGTCCCCAAAAGGCTGGCGACGTTACCCCGTTGGATAGCTATACTTATCCTTTGTCCGAGGTAAGCGCCAGCCCTTTGGTCATTGGTCATATCTATTAGCTTCTTGGATATCTCCTTGAAAAGAAGCCACGCCTCCGGACCCCAGAGTCCTAAAGTTTCCACGCCAAAAGGCATAAATATGTAACCATCACCTAAGGATGCATATTTACGCCTTTTGAATAATATTACATTATGATCATCGCGTTAGTTCGTATTTCAGAAGCTAGACGAAAATTGCCCAGGCGCACAATATTTGTGGTACTATTGTATATTGACTAACAAGGTAGTTATTCTGTCGAATGATATCGGTTGCATTTGTTTTCATGCAAAGAACTAGTTTGTACTCGTAGGATCAAACACACTGCTGTAATCCCGATTGATCCGAATGCGATTTTACGATTTGAATACACTAGCAACACCCGGCGAATTCGGTCGCGTTGAGTTTTTAGAGTTACGTGTCCGAAGAGTGCCAACGGGACCCTATTACTAAGCCTCCGCTGTCCATCTGTCCGTCCGTCTGTCAGCGGGTTTTATCGAAGGTTGAAAATTTCACGAAATTTCAACGCATGCAGGCACAAATTAACTTATTTACATTAAAAATACTTTGAAATTTCGAATTTTGAAAATTCTCATCTTACCAAGGGGATGTTGAAACATCGCCAAAATAGTTTCACGTAAACCCCCTAACGTTCCCAGTAAAATGTTATTTATTGTGTCGCATGCGTAAATTGCTGCGATGATCCCGCTGCTATTGCAATGGGATTGTCGCTATTACATTGCGGCCTTGTTTCACACGACGACGGAAATTTAGTTTCAAATATAAAAATACTGACTGTAACTATGCTTCGCTCGTGTCATATTTTATTCAAATTCGTTCAGCCGTTACGGCTTTATCGAGGCACAAACATCCAAACATCCTATCTCACATGCTTTCGCATTTGCTATCTTTTCTGATGAAACATAAAACTCATACGATAGCTTAAGTTCACGGTCACCGCCACATTACATCCGTAAGTAACGGTCATCACATTTCCAAATACTGGTTCCAGAAAATGTCACCAACAATCTGATTAAAGTGACTGCCTGACTACAATATAATTTAACTACGAAAGTTCAACACCCTCAATCAAAAAGCGAACGGTCGGGACATTCCGAATGACGTAAAGGTTGACAAGTTGAAGGCGCAATAAGCGGGCAACAAGCAACTACTGCCTGACATTTGAGTTGCTAGATGTGGTCGTCATCGTAGCCGCAAGTTTTCCCACCCATTAGGAATACGGGCGTGATAATTTAATTGTATATTCCTATGTGCTTCTAACGTAAAAGTTTTAGGAGCTACGCACGCAGAGGCTATGCACGTTAGCTGGATGTCTATTTAGATATGGCTTTTCTCCACGGCTGGCAACAGCCCCCACATCAGCTGCTTTGCCATATAGTTTGCGCCACGTTGAGCTATGTGAATGACGAATCCGAGTAGGCCACGTTTGTGTTAATGACATCATTGAGCTACGCATCCTTGCGTAGCGTGGCGTGTGGCGTGGACCGGCGGGAATGACGAAATGTGAAGTAAATGTTGCCCAATGTGGTAATCCAGTTGCCCGTCTAAGATTATGTTTAAGGCTCTATTAAAAACTAATCTACCTTAAAATTATGCGGAACCATTAACCTTTCATAGCCCTTTCCGCGAAGCCCGTGCGAGTATCTGCAGATAGGGCCTTTATTGGAAGTATTCATTGCGTGAAAAAGTCGAGAGATTATTTTGTAAGATGCGTACTTTTAGCTCTCGAGCGAAAATTGCGTGTTCCAAAAATAATGGAGGATTTGCACACGGTTTATAAAATACTTGCTTTCTTCAAGGTACTTACTGTTTTGAAGTATCTAGTACTTATCCTTACTATATTATCATCATCATCGCAGCCAGATCTCAGCCACTGCAGGTAGATAGGACCGGTGAGAAGTGACAAGAGCAAAAGTGGAAGTCTTGCTCTTGCCGCGTCTCAACTGTCAATTTTGTCAACATAATCAGTATAGTTCAGTTTGTTTTCTAGTCGAGCCACGCGTACACGCTTAGCGTGGCCTGCGCCGCCGCCGTGCACAACGTGGGCGTGCGCCGCCGGCCGGACGGGCGGCTGGCGCTCGGCTTCGCAAGGAAAGGTAAAAATGTTCTACTCATCTGTGACAAACTTCACACAACATTCATGACACTTGACTAAAATGATTCAGGAGGCTTTAACGGGACACTAGTACGATTTTAAATGGGTACTTTGCCAAGGTGTTCTTGGACTGGGAGTAAAGAAAAAACATAGAATGCGTCCAGCTGCTACTCTCCCCGAGCATGTCGTAAAAGTCGACTAAGGGATAGTATCCTCCAACATGATGAAATCCATCTAAAAACTCCGTCACCACAGTTGATCACTAGCTCATTCGAACTTACTTACTTTAGTGTGTCTGGGGGTTACAACAATGCTACGACTGCTAGAAATGAAAATAAAAAGAGTTTTTTTAGTGCATGTGACTTCTGTCTAAAATCCTGATGTTCTCCACCAGGTGAGCGAAGCTTCTCGGACGTGTCTGGTCTGCTGCGCCACCACAGGCGGCGGCGGCTGCTGCTGGTGGCGGGGGGGGCGGTGGTCGGCGCCACCGCTCTGCACGACCCCCCGCAGTACTACCAGACTCCCTGCAATCTTCCCGTCAAAATCATCTAGATAACTTACTAATAGAACCGTTTGGGGAGGGGTGGAGTAGAAAAGGAAGAGCCCACAGAACTACTACACTCTTTGAAATGTTTTCGGCCAAAATCATTTATAGAAACTTACTAGAGAAGTCTGTTCGTGGCATAGGTATCTATTATGATCACAAAATCATTTATAATATAGGTACCTCGTTTCATATCATCATTGGCATTTACACATTCTCTTACAGATGATTTAGGTGGCATTACTAAGAGTTGGCTACTAGCTCATACGCACATAAATACATACATAGGTGGCATTAGAGTTAGAGCCCTTTTTTTCATGACTAAAAGGCGTATGCGGGAGTGGCAGCCTCGACCACACTTCCTACAAATAAAAGGCCCCGGGGTTGCCACAGGGTTCGGAGCTCGATCGTGACGCTCAGACGGCTCATGTAATGAATGGTCGAGCCAAGCGTTACCATGAGCGACGACACCGTTAGCCACGGTTTTTCTCCAGGCATCACAATCTTCAGAGACATCCGATTATATAGAACGTGGTGGAGACCCTAAGCTTTCATAAGTATATGAAGGCCATTCAAAGATAATTTTGTGTAGGGAGACCGTCTGAATTATGTAGCTTAGAAATAAGTATTAAAAAGGTTCCTTGTACGGGCCCCCTTTTATTTTATTTTTAATATTTTGTTGTTATAGCGGCAATAGAAATACACACTCTGTGAACATTTCAACTCTACCTATTGCGGTTCATGGATACAGCCCGCTGACAGACGGACGGACGGACGGACAGCGGAGGCTTAGTAATAGGGTCCCGTTGACACTCCTCGGGTAACAGAAACTTATCTAAAAAGCTAATTATGTACGAGTATATATTTAACACAAAATATGTTTTAAAAAAAGTTTTTCCATCGGCGCCAAAGATTTTATAATTAAATAGTTTTGTATAAAAACATGTTTGTATTTTTTGTACCCCCTGACGTCTTCTGCAATCTTTTCGTAATTACAAATGAAGCTGTTTTTCCTGTAGCTATTTTATTTTTTGGTATATTTAAATAGTGCTCCGGCAAAAGCTGAGTAGTGCTACAAATACGAAAGGAAGAGAGTTAATTTACTAATGGCTCTTAATAACAAAACCATTAGCAAATGAACCGCCTACTAGTAGTTTCAGATTTGTATATTTATACAATTAATGACATGATATCATACTAATATTAAAAACTAGCTGCCGCCACCGGTTTCGCTCGCGTGGTACCCGGATAATAAATAGCCTAATGTTAATCTAGCACATGTACTATGTATATTCCAAGATTCATTCAAATCCGTTCAGTAGTTTTTGCGTGAAAAAGTAACAAACATCCATACATACAAACTTGCGCGTTTATAATATTAGTACGATGTGAAAGTTTGTGAGGATGTATGTTTGTGCCTCAATGACGCCGCAACGGCTGAACGGATTTGAATGAAACCTGAAATATACATTATGTGTGCTAGAATAACATATAGGCTACTTTTTGTCTGGAAACCGCGCGAGCGAAGCCGCTGGCAAAAGCCAATTCTATATGTTTTTTTGAGTGTTCATCCCTCAGGATGTTTAAAATGTATTACTCTCAGAATATATATTCAGTTTTTGTGGAACAACAAAACATCATACATCAAGATAAAATGTAAACTACACCCACCCTGGATTTTTACTAAGCGTCTTGTATTTTTATCCGACTTCAATTAAAGAAATTCTTAACTTTGCTGTATGTTTTTTTTTCATTGTCTTTACCACAAAACCCAGACCCGGAAGAAATATTTACAGAAAATGCTAATATTTCTCTCGCAGCAGTCTCGGCCGAGCACTCGCCCGCCACCGCGCACCAAGGCCTTTTATATATCACTAGCAGCCGCCCGCGGCTTCGCTCACGCGGTACCCAGATAAAAAGTACCCTATGTCCCATTCCAGCACCCGTAGGTACCTACTATCCTCATTTTTCATTATAATATAGTGTACGCTAAACGATGACTAAAGTATTGCCATCTCTTACCATTTCATAATGACAAACAGTGACAGGGCTAACTTTAAGCAATGGCTAACTTTAGCGAACGAATATGAATAATAGGGTATGTAAGTATATTCCGTAGTTTTTGCGTGAAAGAGTAACAAACATACCTAAATCTAAAAATTAAGAAATTTCGGTGAATTTAGGAAAAATTTTGAGAGTTAAGGTAAACTTTTCAAAACGCAACGACAGCGCGTTCTAGGATTTGATCAGAATTAGCAGCGACATCTAGTTTTCAGACGTAGAATTACGTCAGAACTCCATGAATAATCAAGATTGGAAACTTATTAGACCAGTAATAATTTATGCTTCCTTTCACAGGTAATTTGACATTGACAGTTCCTTTTCCATATGTTTTGTATCATCTGTTACTAATCTGTGTGCATCATCGCTGTCATTATGTCAAAATAAAAGTATTCTATTTTTCATGAAAAACATACAAAAAATAGAATTTACAGGTAATTATGACATCAACTAAATAAGAAAAATCGGCTCTTTAATTTGATATAGGTTATGTGCAGTTTTAGACCAAAAATTGATTCCAGGTTTTCATCCCTTTTCACCCCTTTAGAGGTTGAATTTTGAAAAATCCCTTCTAAGTACACCCCTACGTACCAAGGTTTACCTACACTGAAAATTTCAAGTCTCTACGTCCAGCGGTTTAGGCTGTGCGTTGTCTGTCAGTCAGTCAGTCAGTCAGTCAGTCAGTCAGTCAGTCAGTCAGTCAGTCAGGACAAAGATTCTTATAATATAAGATTTAAATAAATAAATAAATATTTGTGGACATTTCACACAGCGCCATCTAGCCCCAAACTAAGCAAAGCTTGTACTATGGGAACCAGATGGCTGATAAAATATTTATATACTTTTTTTCTCAACACATAATACTACAACACCCATACCCGGCAGAAATATTTGCAGAACATACAAACATTTATCCCGTAGCGGGACTCGAACCCGCGCCTCTTGCGTCGCAGCTGAGCACTCGCCAGCCTCGCCACCGAAGTCGTCAGGATGGCGCCGAGGAGTTTTATCTCGTTTTACACTGAAATTGGTTTTAATTATCTAGCGTGGGTAGTGTTATACTGGGATTTAATAAAACGCCTACACGCCAAGCATAGTTATGTAATACTTTCAAAGTTCCGTGTTCTGTTTAAAAGGTCAGAGATGATTTTGTAGCGGAAATAGCAGGTAGTAAATGTTCATCCTTAGGGCTAGGTAATGATAGACGTAGAATACTGTTACTAGTTGTGTGTCGTGTCACTGGTTCTTTTGAACCAGTGTGGTGAAAGTCTTCCAGTGCACCTCAAAGGCTCTTAATGCATGTTGTCGAACTTTTTTTAAGTACTTACTTCATGCCGGTTTCCTCGCGAAGTTTTCTTCACCTAGTAGTTCTAGGTACTGGTATAGCGCACATACATTTTTCGAACGGAAAAATCTATTGATGTACGTTCAGATTTGAACCCACGACGTTAGGACCGGAAAGCGGGACCACTACCACTAGACCACCAGTGCTCTCATCAAAGGTAGAATGAAATGCCTGCAAGAACATAACAGCAATGGAAAAAGCCAAACTTATTATTTCCATCAGGCGCCTTGTAAATGAGTTCAGCAAACATTACGTATTTTCGGAGCGATTGTTTTGTCAAAATAAAGGGATAATAAAACAAGAAAGGCGTTCATTGATCCTGATTCCCGGCTGATTAGCAATTCCTCCTAATTTCCCCTTTGGCATTCTCGCAGCGTTTCAATGGGCCGCACTTGGTATTCGTGGCTCAATTTAGCCCACAAAAATACTGCATAGTAATCGAGTGAGCCAAATTCCGCTACGGATTCGCTACGGACTTCTGAACCCTTTGCTTAGTTGTAGGTACCTTACTACCCAACCCTCTTTTTACAATGTTTTACAAATTTCACTCACATAAATTATTTGCACAATGTTGTGACTATTATTGCCCGTGACGGGTGATAGAGGGCAGTGGGCGACACATGTTGCCGACCCCAAAGTGGGATCAGGGAGATGATGATGATGACTGTATCGGGCTTCTATATGATTTGTCATACGGGCCAGGACACATGAGGATAGACCAGGACACAAAACGCGAAACGTCGCAGCATCACAACAGTATAGCAGCAGTAGCCAATCGAGCAGATGGCCTGAGAGTCAGAGCTGGGACCTGATGAGTGATCATCTCCGCTGAGGAAACTTTAGAGTTACCCCGCTGTGCCAAATCATATGGTGGCACCTGACGCTCAACTTTCCTGTCATCATGGGGACGCTGTAGTGCCCGGGACGAATTAAGATGGAATAGGCTTGCCCAGCACCTATGCCATCCTCTCAGCTTAGTCGGCCTTGTTCACAGGAAAGACATGGTCAATACGTGCGGAGCTGACTAAGCCGCGGGTTTCCTCACGATGTTTTCTTTCACCGTTTGAGAGAACTGGTATAGCGCACATACATTTTTCGCACAGAAAAATCCATTGGTACACGACCGGATGTGAACCCACGTACTTTTCTGAAGGCATCACTACCAACTAGACCACCATCCATTTCTGTACACCGAACCTGGAAAATGGCCATTTTCATTAGACGTCACGATACGACACAACTCCTCTTATTGTGATCAGAGACTCGTGTCGTTGCGTGTCATCCATTGGAAAATCAGCTAGGGTTAGACACCTTTCAATTTTTCATCCGATTTATTACAAAAGTACCCGCAGTTCATCTCTGTTCCCAACAAAGACGTCTCCTAATTAGTAATTGAAGACAGCGGCGTTGGAATCCTCTCTAATGACAGCATCTAAACGGAGATATTCAATTCTTTATCTTCCATTCAAATTGTAACAGGGCATTGTTTAGAAAGCGTGGAAGAATTTTTGTTGTGACCTTTAGAAAGACCCTAAATTAATACCAACTCTACAAGTCATGTCACTGATTCTTTAGAAACAATGTGATGAAAGGTTCCTTTCGTGCACTTGGCACAATGTTTTCGAAATTTTTAGGTTCTACAACTTGCCGGTTTTCTCACAAATTACAAGTAAACCACATATATTTATCTAACAGAAAAATCCATTGGTCTGGATCTCAAACCTATGATCTTAGAAGCAGAAAGTAAAGGGGCCACCTCTAAACTACTAGTGCTCAAATATACCCGAATGTTCTTGAAGATCTTGTCAGATACATATCTGTATGGCCAGGAATGATAAAGAAGGAGCCATGGGATAACTCCCCACTTTTATCAGTAATTCATAACCGTTACGTCACATAAAACCGCCTTTTACAGCTAAACTTAGATTGAGTTTTCCCTCCAAATATTATGAATTCTTTGATGAGGAACCTGCTTAATAACTCTGACTTTATAAAAGCTCTAATTTAAATTTACCTGTGTGTATGTTTGTTGGGTCAAATCTTGCAACTGCTTTTTAAAGCAGTTGTCTTCAACCGATTGAGCTGCAATTTTGAAAACACGTGTTGACAGATAGACGCGTCATATCATAAGTGAAAATCATTGACGCAAAAAAAGAAGTATTGAAAAGAAAAAACACTGTTGGAGAATTTCTGAAAATAAACATATTATTGTATTGACAGAGATGTGTACTGACGATAATGTTTAGTGCGCAACCAATAAAGTATACTTTCTTCGGGCATAAAATTCATACAAGACTAGGTATCTCGAGGCTATTCTTTTCATTAGCCAAAGAATAATCAAAACTAACAATTAGCAAACATCGTGAGAACATACAAAAACATGCACAATAAATTAAAACCTCATTATTTTTTAAGGGTTAGGAATGCTACCGCGCAAGACTTGTGTTTGTTTAGAGGACGTGCCTCGCTCGCGTCAAGCGTAAACAGCGCGCGAAACTGGTAGGAGAGCATTTGCCTCGCGCGGCAGCCTCGCAAGGCTGACGACAGTACCATAAGAAGTCCGTTTTATGTCTACTAAATATAAGTAACGAGCAAATTAGCCGTATCGCGCGCACACTCCCACATATAAACACATCAATACAAATCAACTTTACTACTGACCTTTCCGACTACGGCCATGGCATGAAATTAATCTATCACTTGATATGGGATTTTGGTAATGAAACAGGCCTTTTACCATCTATAGTAGATGATTTATACAGCGACAGGAGGCAACTTTTACCTTCACTAACGGGACGCTGTAGTGCCCGGGACGAATTAAGATGGAGTAGGCTTGCCCAGCACCTATTCCATCTTCTCAGCTTAGTCGGCCTTGTCCACAGGATGGACGATCGACGATGGTTCTTATGGATTAGGGCGCGCGAAGACAATAAATAGGCTTCTACTTACATGATAAGTCCTAAGTTTGAATCCCATGCCGCGCTTGCAGACTTAAATCCTCTAACTTTTAATATATTTTTGCTGTTTCATATTCATATTTACAGCATACCATTAGCCGTATCATCAAAAATACCGGTCAAGTGAGAGTCGAATTCGTACACGGATGGTCCCGTGCCATCGTACAAGTATATAAATGTATGGGGCCCCCTTTTATTTTAAAAAGTAAATTTAATCTATTTTTAATATTTGTAGACATTTCACACAGCGCCATTTAGCCCCAAACTAAGCAATTCAATTCAGTTCAATTCAATTTATTTATTGGTACATAAATGCAATAAAATAAAATAATAAAAATTAAATCATTAATTGATTAAATTGTTATTTACATAATAATGTACAGTGTCTACTAAATGAGAAACTCATCAACCCTATAATGGACCAAAGTTTGGACTATGGGCACCAGATGGCTGATAGAATACTTTTTTTTTGTAAATACATACATTTTAAAAAACACCACGACCCGGAAGAAATATTTGCAGAACATACAAACATTTCTCCCGTAGCGGGAAACGAACCCGCACCTCTTGCGTTTCAGCCGAGCACTTATTATTTATCGTTTCGTGTCGAGCGTTTATTTTTATTATTTGTTGTTATAAACTAAAAAAAAGTATTGTTGTTTCACACACTCTATGAAAATTTCAACTCTACCTATTACAGTTCATGAGAAACGACCGCTGACAGACGGACGGACAGCGGAGGCTTAGATTTAGGATTAGTCACCTTCCGGTACGGAACCCTAAAAATATGCTAAAATATCTACATGAGTTTACGTTTTATCCGCATTCTCATACATATCTAGTGCCTCGGAGATGGCTCACACGGCAGTCAGTGCAGACATGAGCCATTGGGAGGGTCGTAAAGGAATTAATAGTGGCCATTTCAGCTGCGGATAGGAATCAAGTGCTAATACAATAAGGGGATGTGCGTACTTTACGGGTAGGGAGGGGATGACAAGTCACAGACTGTGCGCTTGAAGGCATTATCTACTGGTTTTTTCAGAATAACTACATAAGTATTTTTTTCGCGACGAAACGACATGAAATGTGGACGAAAAAATTAAACTAAATGTTACCTGGATCAACAGAGGTCATTTTCCACTTCTCGCTGAACTGGTGCGTCCAGCTGCTTCTCTCCCCGAGCATGTCTCAAAAGTCAACTAAGAGATAGTATCCTCCAACATGATGGACCGTCTATATGGGCGATGGGCTGATCACCTGTCGCCATGGTTCACCATATCCATCTTGGGACTAATCAGGAGTGGCTGCAAGTTTTCTTATGATTACTTGTGGCTCTGCCCACCCCATCAGGGATACGGGCGTGATAATATGTATGTATTTTCAAAGTTTTATTTATAAACCCTCCTGATTCTGAAATATGTAAACAATGAGTTCAATATTTGATTAAATAGTCGCAAAGCCGAAGTCATTAATTAATGTCATAAGCAAATAGGGCCGTAGAGGACGTTCTGTTGACCGAAAATCTGGAACAGCTAGTATTCTGAACGTGTAGAAAAAAAAGTTTCGCCAGGCCTTCAAATTGTACGTCAAATAACGCCAAAATATTTTTTTAACCTATTTCGTCCCATTGCTGGGTAAAGGTGTCCCCCATGGATTTAAAGAAATTCTTCTTCGGTTATACAGATATTTTTTGGCCTGCTCAGGGTTCCGTACCCGAAGAGTGCCAACGGGACCCTATAACTAAGCCTCCGCTGTCAGTCCGTCTATCAGCGGGCTGGATCTCACGAACCGTAATAGGTTGAGAGTTGAAATTTTCACAGAATGTGTATTCCTATTGCCGTTATAACAACAACAAAACATTTTTAATGTACGGAGCCCTTGCGAATTTGACTTGCACTTGATCGATTTTATTATTTTTTGGCAATTCTTTTTTCGGAGTGAATTCGGAGTAAGTGACGTCACTACACCTGCGTGTCGATTCAATTGTAAGTGGGCACGCACACTCGAATATTTTATCACGACGGGCTCTATGGATTATTCCTCAGAATTGGATTAGGGGTTGCTGCCCGCACTACTACTCGTAGCTCGTAGACCTGTCGACGCTAGTTTTACCCGACTCTTGGCACAAATTCACCATTATGTTTTGTATTCTACTGCGTTTCTATCCTACACTAGACCTAGACTTTTGTATCCTAAACGGCTGAACGGATTTGGAACAAACTTGAAAGTCAAAGTCAACATTTTTTATTCCATAAAATTACGTTGGACACGTCATAAATCTACGTTGCATTTACACCTGTTCGTAATGCGACCAAGCGTGGAAGATGCCACACAGATGTAAGAAACCACGCTTGGCTTTTTTTTTGGAAAATGATCCCTTTACAACCATGTTTATAAAAGGAGTTGGAGCATTATTCAGTCTCAAGCATTAGTGACTTCTATATAATAAAATATAACATAAGCAAGAGAGGTTAGGTTCTAATATCCTGCCTGATACCATGAAATTAAGAGTCTTTGCTCACTATCCCATTTCGTCACCGACCTCTACAAAAAAAAAACAAAGCAAAAAAGCGGTCAAGGCGAGTCGAATTCGCACACCGAGGGTTCCGCACCATCGTACATGGAAGTATATTATAATACATACATGTTTCTTGTACGGGACCCTCTTTTAATTTATTTTTATTATTTGTTGTTATAGCGACAAAAGAAATACACACTCTGTGAAATTTTTAACTCTACCTATGAGTTCTATTATTATTCTATTTTATTCTCTTCTACGGTTCATGAGATACAGGCCGCTGTCAGACTGACGGACGGACAGCGGAGGCTTAGTAATAGGGCCCCGAAGGTACCTAGTCTACCTAGTCGTGTCACAAGTGTGGTGAAAGGATTTAAGATGCCTCAAAAAGGCTCTTTTGGTGCACTTGTTGACACCATGTTTTTGAACTCTTCAGGATCTACGACATGCCGGTTTCCTCACTATACGTTTGAGAGTACTGGTATAGCGCTAACGGAGTAGTAGGCAGAGGCCCTAAGAAGTTTCAGTGTAATATTTCGAAAGTAACCCGAAGGAAGTCGGGATTCGTGAATAATTGGAGCCGTCGGCGCCCGAGTCGCCAAAGTTTTTCGAAGAGATAAGTTAAATTGATATTGAGGCTTTGGTTTAGAAGCAGCGGCTTTACCTTTGCGGAGGTAATATAGACGTAGACTCACTGGTTTTTTCTCGGTTCGTGTATCAATCAAACTAACGGATGTCCGTAGGTTGCTAAAGAGACATCTCTATGTCATCTGTCTGTCATGAAACATGAGTCAAAATGTTGTCATTTTTATCTACGGACATCCGTTCAATAGGAACGGTAGGTTTTTTCTTTCGGTAACAATGTTTTCCACCACCTTTGTACAGAGTACAGAGTAAGTATAACTCGTGTAGTAAAAGGTTAAAGTACATCTCAAAGAGGCTTCTTCCGTGCGCGTGACACAATTTTCGAACTTCTAGGTTATAAGCAATGATGATTTTGGATCATTTTTTCATACTAAGAAATTAGTGAAATGATCCACAACATAAAATAAGTGGCAAAGCCTAATAGTATGGTTCTTTCACCGGCATATAACGGCCGTCTCATGACTCCCGCCATATGGCAGACGGCGTCTTAAATGTCTCGGATGAAGGATTCCGAGAGCTGCAATTTGTACTAAGTTAGCAACTCGATCTTTGAGAGCTTCGTAGAAATCGCGTTTTAAAGTTTTTACTTGAAATTGAATATTTTAATGCAGTGATCTGAGTGGCTGGTACAAGTTTTTCAATTGAGAATGTTTAAGTAAAAAAACAGCGCCATCTTTTGCATATCAGCAGTACCTTTTGTCCATATAAATAAAATTGCAGTTGTTAACGATGGCGTGAAGCTGAGCACTAACCCGCCACACCAATGAGGTCGTCTTCAGATGTTTTTAAATGTACCACACATTATAGAAATAACATCAAAACTTATGGCACAATTTTAAAAAATTTGAAATGGATGTTTTTTTTGCATTTAAATGTAAGTAGGTAACCTCTTTCTTGGTAGTCTGATCATCCAAGTGAAGCTGCAGACCAACGTAGGTGCGAAATAAATCAAAAATCTTACCGTTAAGAATATTGGCTTAATATCTACTTTACCCACTGCTGGGTAATGATATAACTTGCAAAAAACATTGAAAACCACGATTTTTTTGGAAATATTTTTTTTAAGGATCAACGATCACCCCTTTCCTTGATCGCTTTGAAAGTATTTTCCTACAGCGCATATACATATTTGTGAAGGAAAAATCCATGTTCGACCGGATTCAAACCCACGGCAGGAGCGGAGGCCGGAGTCATTACAACTAGAGTACCAGAGCTATCTGTCATCTGTTCTCGTTGTTTCAATACAACCGAGTAGTAAACTTGCGAAACATTTGTATAAATCTCAGTCCAATATTTACCAACTGCTTCAGACGGTGTCCTCGTTGAAACTTGTGAAAGACCTGCGCTGAATACAGGTGCTGACATCTCTTGGACAATGTAAACATCATCATTGTTTCAGTAAATTGGAATAAGATTTAATAATGGTTATAAACAGATATTAATATTTATAAAAACATAGAATGCGTCCAGCTGCTTCTCTCCCCGAGCATGTTGTAAAAGTCGACTAAGGGATAGTATCCTCCAACATGATGAGATACAATAAGCAAGTATTCCCAAGGAGGGTTGACGTCAGGCAGGCGGCCGGTCATAAAACACCTTAGCCAAAACTCTTACACCATGATCCAAGGGTCATGCTGTGCCGACCTCACATAGAGTGGGATAAGGGCAGGAAGATGATGACAACAGAAAATAAACAGCATTATGGTATGACTTCCGTCCATCTCTGGCGCTGCAGCTAAAGTAATTCCCGCCTGACCGTATTAGGGTAGGAAGATGATGACATACATAAACTTATAATACATAATACTACAACACCCAGACCCGGAAGAAAAATTTGCAGAACATACAAACATTTCTCCCGTAGCGGGGTTCGAACCCGCGCTTTTTGCGTCACAGCCGAGCACTCGCCCGCCACGCCACCGAGGTCGTCAAAATGTTCACACCTAGCATGGCTTACGTGTTACTTGGTCGATGTTACTCCGCAATGTTCGTAAGATTGCGTACAAGTGGATTGCGCGTTAAGATAACGAGGCGCCATGTGTGCGGGATCACCTCTCATGGGGAACTAGTTTAGCTATAATGTCTACTCTCTGAGAATCCCTCACCGTCATGATGGTAGAAATTATCGCACAAAGCACTGCGGACGACCCAGTTCACTATGACGGTTGTGTAGTTCGCATTTTGTCATGGTGTGAGCTTCAAATTAATCTTAAGGTCGTGTACCTATGGATTTTTCTGTGCGAAAAATTTATGTGCGCCATACGTCAGAGGCATCTTTCGTGCACTTTACTTATGCTTTCGAACTTTGCGACTTTTCGACATATCGGTTTTCTTACGATGTTTATACCAGTAGGTACTCTCAAACGGTGAAGGAAAACATCGTGAGAAAACCCGCGTCTTAGTCAGCTCCGCACGTATTGACTATGTCTTTCCTGTGGACAAGATCGACTAAGCTGAGAGGATGGAATAGGTGCTGGACAAGCCTACTCCAAGTAAATCCGTTCCGGGCAATACCGCCAGCGTTCCGTTTGTTAAGGTAAAATTTGCCTCCTGACGCCGTATAATTTATCTACTATAGATGGTAAAAGGCCTTAGTTTTTTTTGTATTGTAAAAGATTTTGCATATTCTTTGTGGCCCACGAAGGTCAGATCACCAGGCAGACCGCTAGCTAGGAGATCAGAGGACATTGGATTAAGAAGAGTAAAAAAAGGGGGGTCTAGCACACAGCAATGGATGTGGGCTAATGATAGTTTCAAGATTTTTCAAAATACTTTAAATAAAAACGATTAATTATTCATCATCATCATTTCTCTGTCCCCACGAAAAAAAACTTCGGAGTAAGTAGCGGAGATACCGTGAAGCATAAAAAAGCATTCGTATTGTGAAAATAATACAGCTGAATTATACGTTAACCTAAATTGCAAAATTAAATGTTATGTTGGTTTTATGTCGGATATCGGTTTTTAAAAACCACGTCAGTTGTTTTCGCATAATACTTTGCCCATTTCCACTATCAATAAAGGAACCTCTAATGTGCTCTGAATTCCACCGGTTCCTCTTCTCTCTAAAGTCTTCTTTGCCATGGTTAATGATAGAACGTTACCTATGTTGTTACCTTCAGGCCGCCACGACGTGCTCAAAGACAAGACTTCCTCAAAAATCAAAAAGTTTTTGAGGATATCCTCAAATATTGATTTATAATATTAATGCAACCACTAGCTGTTGCCCGCAAACTCGATCGCATTGAGTATGATTTTCAGAATTTTAACTTGATGAAAAAATCTATGGAGCGCAAAAATTGCGGTCTTACAATAAAAATAAAACTGATCAAATTATGTTTCATGTTAGTCAAAGTCAAAATTTGTATATTCTTTAAAATGAGCTTATAATGCTTATTTTTATAATGAAGCGCTCGTGGCGTAGCTTACTTCGACGTTCTTGATTGACCGTTGAAGTTAAGCAACGTTGTGCGCGGTCACAATTGAGATGGGTGGCCGTAAGTGGCATTATGAGCTGAGCGCTTCCGTGCTTCGAAGGGCACGTTAAATTAGCCACGACGGAGGCCTTCAGGTGGGATAAAAACTCCGTCACAAGAGTTGGCCACTAGCTCAAACGAACTTACGAGTACTAGATGATAAGCTTATCGCTTCTGTGTAGAATTGGGATAGAGATAGCTCTCGTATAATATTCCATCGGGTATGTTTCGAGGAGATATACTGATGTTGCAACGTTATCTGAGGTCAAGGCGGTTGCAAGAGACTAAACATTACTCAACCCGTCCGTATCACAACATCAGGCGATGGGCTAAGACCTTTACTGAGTACATACGCCAAACAATATAAATAAACAAATATTTGTGGACATTTGACACAGCGCCATCTAGCTCCAAACTAAGCAAAGCTTGTACTATGGACACGATGGCTGATAGAATACTTTTATACTTTTTTTGTAAATCCTACTAATATTATGAATGCGAAAGTCTGTGTGGATGTGACGATGTATGTTTGTGCCTCAATCACGCCGTAACGGCTGAACGGATTTGAATGAAACTTGGAATATACATAGTATGTGTGCTGGAATAACCTATAGGCTACTTTTAGTCCGGATACAACGCGAGCGAAGCTGCAGGCGAAAGTTAGTACATATATAAGTATAAACACATCTTAGACTTGAGGTAGGTACCTACTGATCGATGCGCTGTTTGGACTGTAATCAGTTTCTAGATAACTGATTCCTGCTGGAATCTTCCATGTATCTTCCACGCCTGGTCGCGTTACGAACAGGTGTAAATGCAACGTAGATTTAAGACGTGTCCAAGTGATCCCAGTGATTTTATGGAATAAAAATTTTTGACTTTTGACTTTGACTTTGAATCAACGCCTTTGGACTTAAAGGATCACACTTGACACAAACGTTTTCGAACTGTTTTAGGTTCTACGATTTGCCGATTTCCTCACGATGCTTTGTTTCACCGTTTTAGAGTCTGGTACATGCATTTAAGGAACAAAAAATCCATTGATCCAGGACCGGATTTCAATCCATGACCTTTTTGGATCCGCTACCACTAGACCATTAACGCTCTCACTAGGTTTAAAACTGATAAGCTAAGTATAAACAAAACAGTAGGTAAATAAAATTATGAAAACACTTTTCAATCCGTGGTTTAGGGCAGATGAATAATAAAATTTAATGTTTATGACTGTAGATAACAATAATTAAATTAATGTTACCTTTTATTGAAAGATATAAAGGTACAAAATAAAATAAACAAACAGAAAGGGTAAACAATTAAAGCAGATACATCAGAAATAATAATATAACTAAAAGGTTAAAAACAAAATGTTTGTTTGTTTGTACTCCAAACACGATGTAATGGCTGATTTTGAATAAAACTTGATATAACATTGTTAGTGACCTGAAACGCTCGTGGCGTAGCTTGCTTAGACGTTCTTGATGGTTGAAGTTAACGTTGTGCGCGGTCACAATTGGGATGGGTGACCGCAAGTGGCATTACGATCTGAGTGCTAGGTGTTGTTTGTACATGGTTTTTTTAAACTAAGGCCTATTTGTTAGGAGGCAACTTTTACCTTCACAAACGGGACGCTGTAGTGCCCGGGACGAATTCAGATGGAGTAGGCTTGTCCAGCACCTATTCCATCCTCTCAGCTTAGTCGGCCTTGTCCACAGGAAAGACATGGTCAATACGTGCGGAGCTGACTAAGCCGCGGGTTTCCTCACGATGTTTTCCTTCACCGTTTGAGAGTACTGGTATAGCGCACATAAATTTTTCGCACAGAAAAATCCATTGGTATACGACCGGATTTGAACCCACGAACTTAAGATCGGAAGGCGGGGTAACTACCAACTAGACCACCAGTGCTTACTACATAGTAATATTTTTATACGTAAATATCGTCTTTTCATCGCGCAAGTTTGTGAAACTTCCCCTTCTAACATCCCTCGTGATATTTCCCGCCAATATCTTTATTTTTATAATATCTCCCTGAAGCCACGTCGTTACTTATCGAAGGTATCCTGAACGCTAGTCCTCGAATTTTCAATAGTAAAACTCACCAGTAGCACAACTTTTTACCCACGACACAATGGATTCGCTTTTAGCGATAAGGCCGCCCATTGTATGCTGCATATTTATAAACTTACTAGCTGCCGCCAGTGGCTTCGCTCACGTGGTATCTAGATAAAAATAGCTTATAAGTCAATCCAGCACATGTATTATGTATATACCAAGTTTCATTCGAATCCGTCCAGCCGTTTAGGCGTGATTGAGGCACAAACATCCAAACATCCTCACAAACTTTCACATTTATAATATAAGTAAGATTTTAATTTAATTTTTTTTTTCATGTTTTTACAATAAAGATACCTATATTGTATTGTATTGTAAAGGTGTATCCGTTAAGAAATTTTAATTTCTTTGGTAGTGTATGCAAATATTATCATTTCCCTGCTCTTTTCCTTGGCTTATGGCGTGATATTAGAGAAAGTGTGGTACAAATCAATGAGTTGACTCAAGCCATGACGGAGGTCTTGAGGCGGCCTAAAAACTCCGTCACAAGAGTTGGCCACTAGCTCATACGAACATACTTTTAATGTGTAGGTACATATTACCATTTTCGCAGTCGGGTAACAAGAAGATCCATGTTCCAAATTCGGCTGTATTGAAAATGTTTACCATGTTTGTTTATAAAAGCAGTGCTACTGTGTGCTTGCCATAACGCCGGTTCTGTCCAGTTTATGTGAACAAAATAAAAACAATGTTTATTTTATCTCGCTACAATGGGGTTTATTTTTCGTAGATAACGCTGATATATTTTAGGGACTTTTGCGATTCAAACTTTAAAGTGTTTTGAGAAGTTCAAGTGATTCGTGAGTCGGCATTTTCTAAGAGTTCAACCATTTGTCAGTGTGGACCACGGAGTAGAGACCAGTCGGTGCGGCTGACATCAACAGCCCCTTGCAACCAATGTTACTGCAGGACTATGTCCAAAAGATGTCTCATCTCCTTGTTTGTCCCTGGTGCCCTACCAGACCTCAAGGATATCTATATAACATCCGACTTTCTTGATGAGCAAAGATCACAACGATACAACCGAACGGAACCCAAATTGAAAAAGAATGGTGAATTAATTAGCTATGCATGATTATCTGTTGTTCAGTTGCCACAATTGATCTCAACAATGTACATTTTTAAACCGACTTAAAAAGGAATTTTTATTTATTTATTCAACAACAATTGTAACACCATAACAGAAAATGGCGATCCAAAGCGATATTACAACACAAAAAAAGGAACTTCAAAATTAATTAGTTGCCCTACCACTGTTTGGTTAAGGTATTTCATATTTTTAATACATACTTATTCGATTATTATTTCTCTAATGCTACCTGCGCTATATCCATGAGTTTCGACAGGTAGTGGAAAAAATATCTATAATGTTTTCCGAAAGTAAATTAACTAAACGGATGGCTCGTGACCTTGGAGTTCTCAAATCCCACAGCGCATTGCCATCTTACCGACCAAGAATGTTTCAGCAATATGTGGAGCTTTTATCCTAACACGTTTAACCCTCCTGTCCGTGTTTTCGCTCCGAATCGGGCAGCTTAGAATCGGGGGCAGGTTTCAATTTACATTTTTTATTCGAGATCTGTTTCGTTTGTTGGCAATTTCACGTGAAAACAAAAAGTATTAGACAAGTTGGACCGAGGTATAGTTAGGTACTTTATAAAACAACTAACTTAAAAATGATGTAGAAAAATTTAATACGTAGGGTACCTTTTGTATATTTTTTTGTAGTTCCAATAATTGAAATTTTGGTTGCGAAGATAAAATATTTAAAACAAATTTTCTTCAAGTAATTATGAAACTAGCTGCCGTCTGCGGCTTCGCTCGCGTTGTACCCGGATAAAAAGTAGCCTATATGATATTCCTGCACACGTATTAATATGTATATTCCAAGATTCATTCCAATCCGTCCAGCCGTTTAGACGTGATTTAGACACAAACATACAAACGTCCTCACAAACTTTCGCATAGGTATATAATTTAAGAAGGATTTAAAATTTTGTGTCCCATAAAATAATAGGCCAAGTCAAAGCCGACATTTTTATTCCGATGCTACAATAAAATAAAACATGTTCAATTTAATTATATTATTTCCATTTATTGCGCACTTTAAATCCTTCGATACTTTCACCACACTGGTTCGGAAGACTAGTGACACAACTTGTAGCCGGTTATCGGCTTGGTAACGTATTTATTTAGAGACAAATAATAATTTAGTCTTTACACTTTGGCATTTACTAGTTTTTTACTAGGATATGATGCCTGTCGAGGCAGTTGTTAGTTGAGAGCCGTCATCTGGTTTGATCGTGTTTTAACGGATCGTTATCCTCCGGTTAATTGGTGGAGTGGGGTCTGTGAATGGAGTGACAAACACACTATCTGCGAGATAGCCGGGGTTACCGACAACCCGGGGGTATCAATCACAGGGGTCGTTAACATTTTTGTAAAGATTTTTTTATAGAAAAATAAAAGTTAAATATTTACTTTTTTTTTACTAGACAGCGTTCACACAGAATTAGCATTATTTTTAGGAAAAAATATTCCGCTTGTGAAAAAAACTTGATTAAGTATATTACATTATATTATTTAATACATACTTGCATACAAATCACGCCGGTTTCCCATAGGGGTAGGCAGAGATCACGGGTCACCATTTGCGATACGATCCTGAAACTTCTTTCGCTTAATCCACTCTCATTACATTCCTTAATAAATATTTGAATTACCCCTTTGAATATTTTAAAAGCAAGGGAAGTTATTATATCATGGACAGAAAACCTAATTTTCCTGTTACTCAAGTTTTAATGACCATTATTACTATTTTATCTATTTTTACTTATAATAATAATGACGGCCTCGGTGGCGTGGCGGGCGATTGCTCGGCAGAAACGCAAGAGGCGCGGCTTTGATTCCCGCTGCGGAAGAAATGTTTGCATGTTCTGCAAATATTTCTTCCGGGTCTAGTTGTTGTGGTGCCATGGTACTCGTAATTTCTGATACCAACGACACAGGGAATCCTAGTGTGGGCTCAGGACTATGTAAGTGACTGTTGGGTGTTATTTATTATTATTATTATTCAGCAAAATTCTTATCTAGGCAAAATCTGGATAAGAGACACACAGGATCAAGGAGGCTGGTTAAATCGAACGGAGCTCTATACCCGGCAGAGAGTTATACTAGCCTGAAATCATGATGAATCACAATTTGTGAAACAAAAGAATAAGTTCAAAAACCTCTTAAACCGTAATTATATTCAGAGTTTTTTTCAATATTGAACAAAGTTATATATTCTTGAGCAATTTGTCAAAGATAAGATCGCATTGAAATCTCTTTAATCTTCGGGTAGCTGTGGGCTCGTAATAATTATGTTTACGCAAACGGCTTTGAATACAAATTTTTTGGAGTTAAAAGGACACTGGGCCAAAAGAATGTACGATTCTGGAACAGTACCTACTGGTTTTACATTATTTGTTGAGCTATTTTTGTCTAGTGGTAGCGGACCCGCCTTTCGATCTACGGTTGTGAAATATTTATGTGCACTATACCAGTACCTAATAGTGCACATAAATTTTTCGCACAGAAAAATCCATTGGTACAATTCTCCCCGTAATCTGTTCTAAATTGTTTATTTCTCAAGTAGATGTAAGGAAGGTCAACATCTGACTTCTCTTCAGAGGCAGTCGCACGTCCCGAGTCTCCTCTCAAAAGATATCTAGGTTAGCTTCTAACCTCTCCTCAGGACCAGTCGTACTTCCCCCAGTCTCCTCTTAAGATAAACTTATTCCAGCAAAGAAAACGTTAATTATATTTATTTCATCATGGCCGCTGATTAATTTATAGACGGGAACGTGGAACTAGAGTTATATAACTAGCTAAAGCCCCAGACTTTGTTCCTGTTCCGTGAGATTTGAAGTAACAAACAAAAGAAGCTTTTAGATATATGAGTATTCTCGGGGGAAAGACAAACACATTAGACAAATATAGCATTTTTTTAATTTAATAAGTATTATGTACTGTCTATCTATCTAGTCGTGTCATTAGTGCTCCGAACTAGTGTGGTGAAAGGATTTAAAGTGCGCCGTTTGAGAGTATTGGTATAGGGCACATACAATGTTTGGTATTTGTCCTTGAAAATTGTCTCCCATGTAAATGCGAAAGTTTGTGAGGATGTTTGGATGTTTGAATTTTTGTATGTTTGTGCCTCAATCACGCCTAAACGGCTGAACGGATTTGAATGAAACTTGGAATATACATAGTACATGTACTGGATTAACATATAAACTATTTTTTATCCCGGTACCACGCGAGCGAAGCCGCGGGCGGCAGCTAGTAAATCATAAATCAAACAATTTGTCCGTTTTTTTGTTTAAAAAATGTACATTATTTTGGGTTGGTTAATGCTGTGGGTAGCAAGATTACCGCTGAAAGGTTTCCAAGTCCTCGGCAAGCGTGGAAGCGTATTTCAGGCTTGTCTCTCAGTCAGCGAGTCACGACAATCGCTCTATATTATATAGAAATTATTCAACGATTTAATTACGTTTCGAGTAGACGAGTAAATGTTGTTTGTCTTCGGCGAATACTAAGCGGATCCCTTCTAATGTAAACTGCTGTCAAGGAATCATTAGCGCATTTATAATTTACTCTTAAACGTGACAAGGTCTTTCCAGGCCTTAATTACTAAATACAAGATTAATCAGCGAATAAAATAATAAAATACTTTTCTGCTGGAAGAAAAAACACAAAATGGGCCCAGCTGCTTCTCTCCCGAGCTTGTCGACTAAGGGATAGATCATCCCCAACTATATGTGCGATGGGCTGATCACCTGCCATCATGGTTCACCATATCCATCTTGGGACTTTGAATCAGGAGTGGCTGCAAGTTTTCTTATGATTTCCTGTGGTTATATCCACCCTATTAGGGATACGGAGGTGATAATATGTATGTATGTTATGTATGTATGTATGTTAAATAATAAATACTATAAAAAATAAAAAACTGAGACCCTTACCGTAAGGTAGGCCGCGGCGGCGCGTCCTCGCGGTGCGTTCTGAATGTGGCAAATACACGGTGTGTTTGTCACTTAGAATTCTTTTCACGAAAAAAGTCTCGCGGAAATTAGCGGTACTAAAACAAATTCTGCGGTTTTTCCTGTAACACGAAGACTACAGCGCCCTCCTCCGCGGGACTTTTTTCGTGAAATTGACTCGTCGCGGTGCGTTCAGAAAACGCGCGGTTGGTATAATATGTGATCGTGCACATCGCTTACTGTCTCGGCGGAGCGTCGCCGCGGTGCGTTCGGAAAGTGTGCAAACAAACCCTGTCGCTTGCCGTCTCGGCAGCGCGGCGCGTTCGGTAAGTGTGCAAACACGCGGTTATCGGGGCGCATTGCGATCGTGTTTGCCGACTCGCTGCCTGTCAACGATCCTACAGCGAGCTTCAGTTTCATAAGCTCGCTTTTATATTTAACTACCATCCGCTCGCAGCTCCGCGTGATGCCAAGTACCATATATTTTATTCCAGATTTTAAAGTATGTTTACTTCTAGTATATGATGAGATACAATAAGCAAGTATTCCCAAGGAAGGTTGACGTCAGGCAGGCGGCCGGTCATAAAATACCTTAGCCAAAACTCTTACAGCATGATCCAAGGATCATGCTGTGCCGACCCCACATAGAGTGGGATAAGGACAGGAAGATGATGTTTACTTCTAGTATCAGCCAAATCTGTTCAGCCGTTACAGAGATGAATTACATCACGTGACAACATCGAAACTCTATAATTCCGTAAAATATTAATGGTTTTATTCTTTTCAATCAACTGTACACTAGATTACTTATTTGATAAAAGCCTAATTTATTATAGCTACCTAGAATCTAACAAAACCAGTGTAATTAAATTACAGAAATTTCTTTGTTTTCTAGATTACATTTTGATAATAAAAATAGAAGCTTTGTCTATAATCAATTTTGGTCTAATTTAGGCCAGTCTCCTCTTTCCTATAGCGCTGCCAATAGCAACGGGAGCTCGCACTACCCCGTTTAAATTATACACGACTTTGGAGACTAAAGGACATGACTTTATCATCAGTTTTCACCATTTTAGCCCAATCTCCTCTCTCTTATCGCGGTGACAGTAGAAACGGGAGCTCGTACTACCCCGTTATATACACGCTTATGAATATTATTACGTATGGAATTCCATTTCGGGAACATATCGCACAGAATGCCGGGATTTTTGTTATGAGATTTTTTACTTATATTGTTATCTGTAACTAGCTTCTACCTTCAGCTTTGTTCGCAGTATTCTGGGTAAAAAGTGGCTCAATATTAATCCAGGTTTATATACCGGTCTATGTATTTAAACATTCTTACAAATATTTCGGTTTTATAATATTAAATTTAATAAAATGAATTGAACTTTGAAGATATAAGAATGAAAATAAAAATGGACATGTTTTCTTATAAGTTCGTAAACATGGTGTCAAGTGTGCGAGAGAAGCCTTTGAGAGCACTTTAAATCCTTTCACCACACTGGTTCGAAAGAACTCATGGCTAGTAGTAGAAGTGAACCTTGTCAAAATGTTATTTACCCAGGCTATTTTTATTTCGCCGCGCCACTGATACGAGATACGGGAATCAGTGAGTCGACCCGCAGATTCCGAATCGTTGTGTTTCGATCTGAACTCACATTCAACTTGTTTTCAATTTTTGGTCAGTTTTGAGTGATTGTGCTTGACGAAGTAAGTGTTTTGTAATCTACTAGTGGAACGCCCGCGACATTATTCGCGTTCAATTTTTTTACACAAACTTCATTTCCCGCTGCGTCTTCTAGAAGTTGAATTTCGGGAATTCTTAGTGCACCCCTTCTAACTAAGGCCCTTTACCATCTATAGTAGATGATTTATACAGCGTCAGGAGGCAACTTTTACCTTCGCCAACGAGACGCTGTAGTGCCCGGGACAAATTAAGATGGAGTAGGCTTGCCCAGCACCTATTCCATCCTCTCAGCTTGGTCGGCTTTGTCCACATGAAAGACATGGTCAATACGTGCGGAGCTGACTAAGCCGCGGGTTTCCTCACGATGTTTTCCTTCACCGTTTGAGAGTACTGGTAGTGTACATAAATTTTTCGCACAGAAAAATCCAATTGTACACAACCGGATTTGAACCCGCCACCTTGGGATCGGAAGGTGGGGTCGCTACCAACTAGACCACCAGTGCTCTCACCTGGATAGGACGATAAATGAATACCATTTCGAAAACCTAATTAATAGAAATATGTGGTGAGACGAAATAATTTAATAAAAAAAATTAACAATCAGATGCCCAAACTTTATAACGGCTTTGTTTTTTTCTTGACGAGTTTAAAAAGTTGTCAAATGTCAAATATAAACACATTGCTAAATGACATTGACGTGACGTGTCTTGACATTACTAGGTCAGTATGTGACATTTGTCCTGCATTCGATAACAAACTATTGCTAAGGTCTCTGATAAAACCAATTACCTACACCTATTAATTTGTTTATTACATTTAAAGAATCGGTTTCCGAGTAGGTACTAGATGAATCACCATTTGACCACCACTTATCTGACCCAGGATGACTAAGTGCCTCCACCAAGTATAAAGGTTCTGGCGTAAAAAGGCAAAATAAATTCTTGTTAAAAGAATGCTTGATTGTTTTACTTAGATTTCTTTGACCAAGATAGTTGCATCAACGAAGTTGATTTGCTGTTCTGAGGTTATCTTATCATCATCATCTCCCTGCCCCACCACTTAAGTGGGATTTCTTTATCCATTCCTCATTACGTACATCAATAATAGTCCAGTAAACGGAAACCCTGAGAAAAAACACGATGAACTTCTTCGAAGCTTTCATTGAATTTCTCGAATGAATTACCTATTGAACAAATTATAGAAGTAGAATTAATTAGTGAGCAAAGCAGCAGTTAAAACTGATAACTTAATACCGTGAAAAATATTTAATAATCTAAACAGAATCAATATAACAAATATGAATCTGAAAGGTCGTGGGACGTAGCCAATGTATATTTTCTCGACTTCAAGCTTCGCAAGAGTTTCAAGAGTTCCACGTTCATAGAATTTTCAATTCAATAAACGTAATATCTGCTACAATATTTAGAAAAATGCTCAACAAATGCAATCGACTCCGTAGCAATCTAATAACATACAAACCGTTGCTGGGGAGGAATACACCTCGATCTTATAAATAAGAATCTTATTATAAATATACCCGAGGAATATGATGTAATTTAGCTCCGAAAACAATTTTACGAAATCTTGGAAATACCTACTCGCTAGACTATTGCAAGCGGAAATGTTACATGCACTTTCCTATGGAGCTACGAACTTTAAAGAAGTGCCAAGTATACTTCCGGTGGTCCAATGGAATAGCGGCCTCGCCTTTGGAACACCGGACCCCCGAAGGTGGGTTCAAATTCAGTCGTGCATCAAAGGATTTTTCTTTTCTTAAAATTTGCGCTAATAGTCACCAACGGTGAAGGGAAACATAGTGATGTGATGAAACTGGTTTATCGTAGAACCTAAACAGTTCTAAAACATGTATCAAGCGCACGAAAGGAGTCTTTGAGGAGCAGTTTAAATCCTTTCAACACACTGGTAAGAGGGAACTAGTGACACCAGTAGTGGTACCACAACCCCGACCACTTCAACCAATCAGATGTATCCGCTCCTCGCACATTATTACACTAGTACTCGTACTGAGAGAGCACTGGTGGCCTAGTTGGTAGTGACCCCGCCTTCCGATCCTAAGGTCGTGGGTTTGTACCGGTCGTGTACCAGTGAATTTTTCTGTGTCAAAAAAATGTGTGCGCTATATACCAGTAGGAACTCTTAAACCGTGAAGGAAAACATTGCGAGGAAGCCCACGGCTTAGTCAGCTCCGCACGTATTGACCATGTCTTTCCTGTGGACAAGGCCGACTAAGTTGAAAGAATGGAATAGGTGCTGGGCAAACCTACTCCATCTTAATTCGTCCCGGGCACTGCAGCGTCCCGTTTGTGAAGGTAAAAGTTGCCTCCTGACGCTGTATAAATCATTTACTAAAAGGCCTTAGAATTTACACGTGCAAATGCGGTGTTTGGTACTACGCCATAGTGCCACTCGCACGTGGCTCGTGACAACTGATGCGATTTGACAAGCACAGCACCATACTAGCACTCAAATCGAATTTAATGAGTTGAGGTCAAGGTTGAAAATAAATATACCTACGGTTATATCTAGCAATAGGCACAGATAGTCGATACAAACAAACTTCAATTAAATTTATGACCATAATAGTAAAAAAATAAAACAATGTCAAAAGATATTTTACTATTTAAAACTGATAAAAACTAAATTAAACAAGCAGTTTTACAGTAAAGAGATAAGGTGCGTTATCTGTGTGCTTTATTTTAAGCTTTTATGTGTGAGATAACTGTTTGCAATTTACTGTTGATTTCCACTTATCGAAATTAATGAACATACTGGTTTGTTTTCATTAACAACCCGCGGTTTCACTCGCGTACAAATGAAATATGGCTTTTAGCAATCAGAGATAATGCATTGTTCTATCGTGTTAGGTTTTAAATTTAGACTTCTGTAATTTAGTCTTGGATTTTTCCAGTAATTAAAAAATTATGATTTTATCAGTTCAATTTTTTTAGATATTTCAGAGGCAGATTTCAATCTATATTGATGTACCCTGTTCTAGGTTTTCGAAATAAATTGTTGGCTTCTGGAATATTGAAACGGTTTGATTTTCCAAAAATCAATTAAATTATTTTCAGAATTTTTCAGTAGTTCCTGAATATAAACGAACATACTAGTACTATGTAAATTTTAACAGTTTTTACCAGACTGCGAAAAAGGAGCGTGATATACTTAGTTTGGGCTAGATGTCGCTGTGTCAAATGTCCACAAATATTTATTTATTTATTCAAAATATCACCCCTGTTTCCCATAGAGCAATTGCAATCTAAAGACAAAAATAGGTATTCAGTTAACAACAAGTGTAACTTCAAATATTTAGACGATTCTTATTATTTCACTTCCACTACTTCTCTGCAGCTGGACGGAGAGTAAAAAAAAACATAGAATGCGTTCGGTTACTTCTCTCCCCGAGCATGTCGTAAAAGTCAACTAAGGGACAGCATCCTCCCCAACATGATGGACCATCTTATGGGTGATGGGCTGATCACCTGTCACCGTGGTTCACCATATCCATCTTGGGACTTGAATCAGGAGTGGCTGCAAGTTTTCTTATGACTACTTATGGCTCTGCCCATTAGACGAAGTGACGGACTGCCGATTCGGGCGTGATAATATACAATACAATACTTATTATTTCACTGGCTTTATCCAGTGAAAAGACTTGATTAGAATTTCCGGAACACGTCGCCTCTGTTAGATTGGTAGGTTTGCAGGTGGGCAGCACGTAAGGTCCAATCTTCAGCGTCTTGTGGTCGCGAAAGGTTTACACGACTGCTCGCCGCTGGGATTACCTCCGCGATGCCGGGCTCTGCAGCTTACCTACATTTAATTCTCACTAGGTACTCACACTTTTATTATATGATGTTAGGTTCATAGATAGTAATAGATAAAAGACAAAAATGCTTGAAACTGAACAATGCTCCAACTCCTTTTATAAACATGATTGGAAAGGGATCATTTTACAAAAAAATAGCCAAGCGTGCCTGTATCTTCCCCGCTTGGTCGCGTTACGAACAAGTGCAAATGTAACGTAGATTTAACCCTTAGCTGGAGTCGCTATTTTTGGTAACATATCTGGAGTCGGGGGTAAAAAATGACCCCGTAGGGTTTATGACGTATTACTTTAAAACAATTAATATATTAAAAAAAAATAGTATTGTTTATTAATAACCAACTTATTAACTAAGTCGTAATTAACCTTTTTTTAATTTTTAATTTTAGTTAATATGTTTTATTATGACATAAAGAGATCTCTAGCTTTTTTAAAGAAATTTTGAAGTATCAACTTTAGGAACCCATAATAACTAAAAGAAATTAAATAACATTATATTTCTTTAATCACACAGCTTTCTTATATGATCTTAATAACAAAAATTAGGAATTTCTTCTGATATAAACAAAAAATAAAAAAATGACAATCTAAACCAAACACTTATAAAATTTTAATAACTTTAGGTCAATAAATCTATAAAAGATAACCGTTCACCAACGAAATATTAATTAGAGCCAAAATATAACGCATGGCCATCATTGAGTTCTTCTAGCTACTGAATAATTGGCACATTTTTGGTCTGTCTCCAGTTCGACTGCTTCAGAACAAGAGCGTTCTTTTGCTTCCTAACAATCGCTGATTTTTTCATCATCACAGGCAGGTAACGTGGCATCACGAACAGGTTCCGAGTCTGAACTATCGCCTTCATCCTCTAAAAGCTGTGCAATACGATTGTCGTCCATAACGTTAATAATTCACTAAAATTTTAATAAACACATTACAAAATGAATTTACAGAAATGCAACCATTTACGGAGTCGGGGGTCAATTTTGACCCCATATACATACGTACCTCCGCTTCTAAATAAGTTCAAGCGACGCGCGTCCGTCACCCGCCGCATCACGCGACGTAAAGAGATTACCTAAATGCATGTGTTCACATGACCTCGGATTGTAAAGTTATTAAGAGAAATAGGTGTCGCTGGGGTAACTTTTGACCCCCGACTCCAGCTAAGGGTTAAGACGTGTCCAAGTGATCCCCGTGATTTTATGGAATAAAACATTTTTGACTTTGACTTTGACTTTGAAAGAAAGAAGAAGCTAGTGGACCAAACCACAAAACTGAGGATCGACGTAAAGTAAATGGGCAATGTACCTACTCGTGCGTGACTTACATATACATATACATATACATATACATATTATTATCACGCCCGTATCCCTAATGGGGTGGGCAGAGCCACAAGTAAACGTAAGAAAACTTGCAGCCACTTTTGATTTAAAGTCATAAGATGGATATGGTGAACCATGGTGATAGGTCAGCCCATCGCCCATATGATTTAACTAGCTGTGCCTCGCGGTTTCACCTGCGTTTTTCTCGTTTCCGTGGAAATACCGAGATAAAATATTGCCTATATTATAGCCTCCCTACCAACTCTTAACATCTTACACACGTGATAACTTTTAAACGAAATATCCGATTGAGATGAAACAAAAAGTATTTTACTTCTACATAAATAATCTTGATAACATAATGCTTAATTTCGATAAAGATTAATATTACGATACATATTTAACGTAGTTTTTTTTTTCAGACGATTTAATAATTATTTTGAACACAAAATCGGTTATTGTGATTAAACCATGATAGCTAGATATATGTTCTCGCGGACTTTTTTGTAGGTCTTCATGGGATCTACAAACCCGTAGTACATCATTTTGTTCTATTGTCAATAGTTTTTGCAGCGCACGCAAAAATAGGTTTTCGATTTTACACCTTGTGTTACAAAATAGCAATTTTATTACGGATCCCTAATTTTGAAAAAAATAAAACATAGTCTATAGCCTTCCTCGATAAATGGACTAACCAACACCGAAAGAATCATTCAAATCGGACCAGTAGTTCCAGAGATTAGCGCGTTCAAACAAACAAACAAACTATATATAATAATAATAATAATATAGTATAGATGAGGTCTGTCCATTTCCACTCAAAGTTCCAGAGTGCTGATGATGTGTATGTCTTCGTTCCAGTGGAAGAGCAAAGCACCTCGACGCTGGAAGCCGTGACGCTGAACAATGGCGATGCTGAGGAGAAGCCGTTCAAGGTGCTGCGGCGGCTGGAGACGGTGCCCGACATCAAGCGGGACACCTCGGGCATCACCACGCAGTACATCGCCACAGGGATAGGTGAGGATCAAGAGACATCAGCCCCCGAATTCTAACAGTTCTCAGCGTCTGTCGCCCTATGCCGTTCAACTAACCTTCTCTGCTGCTTGTCGAGTTGGTGTATAAAAATGTTAACTAATTACACACGTAGAGGAAAAATTACAACGTATTATAACTGAGATCTCACGTAAGTTGAAACCTGACTGTCGTCCGTTTCAAATACTCACAATGACAAGTAGTGACGAAGTTACTTGGAACGGCATAGAACTTCAGACGCTATGAGCCGTGACGCTGAATAATGGCGACGCGGAGAAGTAGCCCGACATCAACGGGACACTTCAGGCATTACCACGCAGTTCTGCGTCATCGGGATAGATGAGGGCGAAGGGAAATCCAAATTAGCCAAGAGATCCTTATCAAAAAATGCTCCAAAAACGATTGTCCAAAAGTAAGTTCATATGGGCTAGTGGTCAACTCTTGTGATGGAGTTTTTAGGCCGCCTTAAGGCCTCCGTCATGGCTTAACGACTTAAAAGCCGAGACCGACAATGCCGGGCACTTCAGCGTCCCGTTTGTGAAGGTAAAAGATGCCTCCTGACGCTGTATAAATCATCTACTATGGATGGTAAAATGCCTTAGTTAGTTTCTTGCGCACATAAAATTCGTCCCGAAAAGTCCATTGGCGCACGATCGGATTCATACCCTAGACTGAGACCTCGTTCCATAACCAGACCATCATCGTCCTGGTATGAAAAACAAATCTTGGCAGCTTTAAGTCGGTTTTCACTACCCGGTTCTCAAGAAGTCAAGACGAGGTGGAAACCAAGACTTGAGACCCAATTTGTTGACAGTGAACCTTGGAGCCTTCGCCGCTGGAGTCTGCATCGCGTGGTCCTCGTCAGCTCTGCCCATCCTGATGGCGGAGTCGCCACTTCTTGTAAGTACTTTTAAAAATACCTGCAGTTTTTATGATTGGATCACAAAAGTGCCTACTCTGAATTTTATTGTCCTTTTTGTAATCTGACCCACGACATTTTAATAAATAGACCGTGCTATTAACTCATAAAAAATACATTTTCTTTAATACGATCACAAATTATTTAATAGGTATTCTTTACTTCTAACCCTCGTAATTCTTGTTTTTCAACAAGCAAAAACGTAATAGTTTTTGTATCACGTCTTGGAACGATAATTTTGACGTTTCGTATCGAAAGGACATTTAAGCAGAACGTCCTATTACCAGAACGTCCTAAAAGCAAAACGGCATATTAGCATAACGTCCTATTAGCAACATGACCTAGTAGCAAATGGGGCTAATATCAAAACGAGTACAATCCTGTAACGAGAAAATGAACATTGCTTTAGAGCGGTAGAACTTCTAAGAAAACAATGACTATATTTTCACTGTATGCCCAGCAGTGGATGAACGTGGGCTGTAGTTGAAACCTTGACCCTCAACCTTGACCCTGCCCTGAAATCATTTCACCAGAGGAAGGGCATGCAGCTGCCATATCACACTTCCTCTGATAAGATATTGCACAGTTGATTGACCGCGGTAAACTTAGAGACTCTATCAGAAGTCCAGAGTATACTCGCTGGCGAAAAATATGAATTAAAATTTGTGCAGTGAGTACTTACCTAGAGAAGAGATCATCATCAGTCTGTAGAAGTCCACTACTGGACATAGGCTCTCCCCTTATACTTTCAGGACGATCGATTTTTAGGGTTGCGTACTCAAAGGGTGCCAACGGGACCATATTACTAAACCTCCGCTGTCCGCCCGTCCGTCCGGTCCGCCGTCGAGCTGTATCTCATTTCGTAGGACGTTGTATGTCAATTTTTCATTCATATTTTTTGTTACAGTCGCCAACTAGTGAAGTCTAAAAACTCTGACACTGAACGCTATTTGTGAGAAGATACATAACTTACATAAAATTAAGCCCGTATCCCAACGGGGTGGGCAGAGCCACAAAAAAACTTGCAGCCACTTCTGATTCAAAGTCCCAAGAGGGATATGGTGAACACTTGAACAGGTGATAGGATAGTTATACATTAGTTAACTTTTACGACATGCTCATCAGGATATGCAGCTGGAACGTATTCACGACGGCGGGTCACTACAAACTAGACCACCAAGTGCTACCTTTTAAATTACCGAGCTTTAATCGCGTAGCTACCTACCTTATTGTAGACGTGTAGATACTTCTTAGATACTTCTTTAAAAACAAAAGTTAGATATTTGAACTTATTTTGAAGTAAAATCTTCCGTCATTATCTTGACGTATCTTCCCATGGGTCTTCACTTTCGTAAAGTATCGATATTATACAAAATATAATAATCCAACGGATAAAAAATACCTGTTCATTTATTATATTGAACAGTACGCATTTTGCAACAAAGGAAACTGGTGGAATGCCCCGCTAGAGTCGTTTTCACTAAAGAAATCCCGTTCCCACATCCCCAGAAATTGGCAGAACTAAACAAATTCTAGGGCAATTGCTCGTGACACGAAGACTACAGAACCAAAGGACTCTAAAGGATATTAATAAAAAAAAAAAATATATTACACACCCACATTCATCATCATCATCATCTTCTTGCCCTTATCCCACCCTACGTGGGGTAAGAGTTTTGGCTAAGGTGTTTTATGACCGGCCGCCTGCCTGACGTCAACCCTCCTTGGGAATACTTGCTTATTGTATCATGTTGGAGGATATTATCCCTTAGTCGACTTTTACGACATGCTCGGGGAGAAAAGCAGCTGGACGCATTCTATGTTTTTTCTTTTATTGCACACCCATACTATAAGAGGAATATGCCTTTCAAGTTTTATGCTTTTAGGGCTTATGGTTTAGGCTGTGCGTTTATTTGTCAGTCAGTCGGTCAGTTTCAACTAAGAGTTTGAAATATTTAGATTTAGACTAATGTTTACAAAAAACCAAGGCACGTGTTCCCGACGAAATCACTAATAATGAGGCCTCTCAGACAGACAGGCCCACAATACAATAAGATAACGTAAAAACGAGCCATTACTCCTCAATGAAATTATTTTCCATCATAAAGGGAAGGAAACATAATGGAACAGAGCAAAGTAGTCCCGTTTATAGACCAAGAGCCAAAAAATAAAGTTTCTACGGAAAGTTCAGAAACAAGCTAAATAATAAAGTACCTATTCAAAGAAATAAAATTAAAAATCGTTTGCTTTGAACCTGTTATAATATATACTGCATTTCAAATGCTTTTCATGAATTCAAAAAACAACTTCGTATAATTCTAAAAAGCTATTTAGCTTCGAGATATCATTTTGAATTGAATATCGAAGCTGGTATCTGAACGACATTCGGATAGATGAACGAAACGCCTAACATAAGTCCGCTGAAGAAAGCTTACGAACTCAAAGAACACAATCTCAAAACGATTACATTATTATGATCATGATCATCTTGTTCTACATAGTCGATTACGCAACTTAAATGCTGCTTTCATATAACGTAGGAAAACTACCATTAGCTTCGGAACTATTATAATGAAGTCAGTCCATTATTTTTGTTGACCTCTTTAGATAGGGCGCAGACATGTCTACCTTTGATAAAGACAAATAAATAACTGTAGTTTCAGATATACATATTGCTACATAAAAAAGGCGTGATAATATTTAATAAGAATTTTCAGAAGCTTTTGACTTAGTAGGCAATGATTGAAAATAAAATTTCACTTAGAAACGTGAAAATTTTACTCATAAACATTTCGGTTAATGTAATTCAAGGTTTTGAATTCGTTTTAAAAGTTATTTTAAGTAAAAACGCAAAATATTCCATAGTAATCTAAAAAAATTGTAAGAGTACCACAAGGCTCTCTTCTTGGCTCCTAACTATTAAAACTAGGTATATGAAGCAACCACAACTTTACAATTAAACTATAAAGTGCGAACTTTATAGTTTAATTGTAAAGTTGTGGTTAAGCCTTCTACATACTGTATACCATTATACTGTGCTGTTTATGAAAACAAAAGCAATTCAAACTACCCTCGATGCGAAGTAATTCAGCGCAAACACAACGCAGTATGTGATGAATACAGTAGATTCGCTTTCACACTTTAAAATATAAAATAGTATCCGAAAGAATTTACGCTGCCTCTATAAACCGACCATCCGCGCATCTTACTTACTTATGTCATCGGTGCATCAGGTGTGGGGCCGTTCTACACTTCTTTTCGCGGTCGCCATTCGGTGCCACTCTTGCTTTCGGGTTTCCTCGTTTGGGTTTCTATCACGTAGGGAAACAGAAGGCACCAGGTCTCTTCATACTGATTAATATAAAAGCGCCACAGGTACTTCTTGTACCTACTGAACTTGTGGACGCGATTCTGTCGCGCGAATTAAGGCGCGGCTCCACTGCGGCGCACGTATAGACGGGGCATGTATAGACGGGGCATGTATAGACGGGGCATGTATAGACGGGGCACGTATAGACGGGGCATGTATAGACGGGGCATGTATAGACGGGGCATGTATAGACGGGGCATGTATAGACGGAGCACGTCTGAGCACGTGTACATAACTCCACTTTAAATGTTTAATGCGAGCATAATATCCTTATTTTAAACAAATTAGAAAGAAAGAAAACCATTTATTTTGTTATCAAACCTAAATACGAACAATTTTAAGGCACTAGTCGACACTTACAATATAGGGTAACAAAAAAGGCCACCACTCAGATGCTATGGCAGCGCGAGCCTTGCCAGAGCGCTAGACTCTGTGCTCGCACAACACTAAGTGCAATCTCTTGCGGACACCATGCGTTGAGTTGAGTCCAAATTGAGTTGAAGTTGATTTGTTGAATTAGGTATATTTTATTTATTAATTTATTTATTTGGAATAAAATAAAAACGTAGATCGTAACCTAGATAATAAAGGTTACGTAATTTTAAAACACAGTTAGTAAAGCTGCGTTTTTTTTTTCTAATAATTTCATAATATCGTCACTGGAAAGGCAAATTTACGTAAGCGCCAATTGAGAAAAAGCCGTTTAAGGTTCATTTTTTTCGTTTTTTAATCATAACTTTCTACCTAATTATCGAATTTTGATGACGTCAACATAAGATTTCATTCTTTTTTCATTTTCTATGTCCAGCAATTCATATTATTGTATTTGGGCTGCTATTTTAGGATAATAACTCAATATGCCTATTTTGGCGCCATTTTGGCGCTTACGTAATTTTGCCTTTCCAGTGACGATATTATAAAAAACCTTACGATCTCGACTACATCGTCTGTCGATTGCCTCGTTGTCGGACGTCTCACATTTCTGTAGCCGCCGTAATTTGACTACGGTAGCACAGGACCATGGATAAGAGGCCTATGTCCATCGGTGGGCAAAGCAGGCTGTGGATGATGATATGCACGTGCGTAGCGTGTTCTCGCCGCAGTGGCGTCGCGGTATTACACCCAAGTTTCTGGAAGTTGTGCCTTCTGACAGCCGGTCGCATGCGGCGGCCACCTGACTTATGATATTGGAACTTTTCACGCGGAAACTCCACGCAATAACCACCTTAACATAATCCCAATAAAGGCTAGTTCTGCTTGTAGGGCAAATACGCAGTGCAGGTAGTGTAATTTGGCCTATGCACCTGTTATTCTTCATTTAGTCGGCTTATTGAGTTACCGTTGTTTGGTTTGCTGGATAACATAACCTCATGGGTGGAAAATGAATTTTAAATTTTAAGCTGAAAATTGTTACGGCATTCCTTTTCAGCTTCATAAAATTCTGTTTAGGCTTGTATTATAGGCCCGTATTCAACATGTTTCACGAATATTTCGAAGTTTCATAAGTATTTCAAAATGTGTATTGTGAAATTGATAATTGTAACGACTATTGTGGACTTTTAGTCTGAAATAAACAATTTTTATTTTATTTCTTTGACAGTTTTTGATAACAATACTGACAGTGAATCTATACCTACAGCTCTTATGGCCAGTTCCAATTTTCTACTAACGGGCGAAGGGTCGTTATTTTTCTGTCAGAAAATGTATAACGATAAATGTATCTGGTCCGTATGGTTTTGTCGCATTTTTTTTCTAATAAAAAACGAAATTATTACAATAATTAAATAGCTAAGTAGGTACCATCTCAAAATACTAAAAGAAAAGGTCCAAAACAATTTGTTCTAAACCGCTTAGTACTAAATGAGACCTCAAACAAGAGTTATCCGTCCAAAGTCCAATGTAAACTTAGTAGGTATCTAAATTACAATGGTTTTTATCGCGGTCCGAAGTTTTGGTTCATAGCGGGCTCGCTTTCCAACTTCAATTTCACTGCGGAGGTACAGCTAGCTCGGATGAAACCTTCCATAATGATAAATAAATATAGAAATCGTCACTGGAAAGGCAAATTTACGTAATTCATAATATGAATTGCTGGACATAGAAAATGAAAAAAGAATGAAATCTTACGTTGACGTCATCAAAATTCGATAATTAGGTAAAAAGTTATGATTAAAAAAAGAAAAAAAAACTTTAAACGGCTTTTTCTCGAAATGGCCTTTTGCCGCTTACGTAAATTTGCCTTTCCAGGGACGAAATATTTACAGCGCCATCTAGCCCCAAACCAAGCAGAGCTTGTACTATGGGAACTAGATGGCTGATAGAATATTATTGTTGAATACGTTTTTTTGTAAATTCATACTTATAATACTACAACACCCAGACCCGGAAGAAATAATTGCAGAACGTACAAACATTTCTCCCGTAGCGGGAATCGAACCCGCGCCTCTTGCGTCTCAGCCAAGCACTCGCCCGCCACTCCACCGAGGTCGTGCTGCAGCCACACGAAGTGCTCTAGACCAACGTGACAGGCACCAAACTCTACAAACGTCAGTCAAAATTGATTTTAAGACCATCACATATGTAGCTATCTATCTATAACTATAAAAGAGCTTAACTTGACTGAGTGACCGATTCATCATCGTCGAGCCGAAACCGCTGAAGCTAGAAAGCTGCAACTTGGAAGGTAGCTTCCTTTTATAGCAGTATTTTATCAGCCATCTGGTGACATTTTGGGTGACCGCAAGTGGCATTACGAGCTGAGCGATTCCGTGCTTCGGAGGGCACGGTCCCGGCTTTTAAGTCGTTAAGCCATGACGGAGGCCTTTAGGCGGCCTGAAAACTCCGTCGCTAGTGAGACTGATGACTAAATGTTGTAGGATTGCAATTATAATGTATAATTTTAATTTTTTGATTATTTTTTATTATTTTATTTACATACTTGAATTTAAATTTTTATTACTATTTTTTTGTTTTGTATTCGTTTTTTTTCTTTTTAATATGTGACTTTTAAATTAATTAGTGTAATCGGTTGTGACCGTTCCAATTAAATAAATAAATTGAAATTGTCACTAGAGTTGGCCACTAGCTCATAATTATGAACATACATACATACAGTCATCTGGTTCTAAGTAGTGTGCTATCTGCCTTCTCACAAACAAGTTAGCGCAAGTAGTAGCTTCAGATTTACGGCGGCGGCGCGATACGCGGTTTTATGTGACACATGTTAATTTCCACTTTAATATCAACTTCGGGGCTATTCCCAACCAAATTACCATAACTTTTAAATATGGAAGCTGTTTTTGGAATCCTGAGGCCTTAGTCAAGTTGTTTACGTCTAATGAAGTCGCTAGACGCTATGACGACTAAAGAAGTCGCTGGACGCTGTGACGTCTGATAAAGTCGCAATAACGTCAAATGAAGTCGCTAGACGCTGTGACGTCTAATGAAGTCGCTAGACACTATGACGTCTAATGAAGGCGCTAGACGCTGTAACGTCTAATGAAGTTGCTAGACGCTATGTGCGACAATATGTATGTCTACAGCTTACATACCTGTATTGGTATCGTATTTTACTTGGAAACATCTTTTATTAGGTAAACTATAGATGCAAATACAGCTTCTTAAAAAACCGGAATCTATAGTTAAGTTGTGTGTCTAACGAAGTCACTGAACACTACTGCAAAAATGTATCGGGATTGGCTAAAGCAATCGTCATGCGCTATACCAGTACTCTCAAACGGTGAAGGAATACATCGTGAGGAAACCAGCATGTGTCAAAAGAACAAAGAGCCTTAGAGGCGCACTTAAAATCCTTTCACCACACTGGTTCGAAAAAAACTAGTGACACGACTAGATAGATAGACTCTTCCCATCCCATTAGGGATATACTAAGGCCTTTTACCATCTATAGTAAATGATTTATATAGTGTCAGAAGGCAACTTTTACCTTCACAGACGGGACGCTGTAGTGCCCGGGACGAATTAAGATGGAGTAGGCTTGCCCAGCACCTATTCTATCCTCACAGTTTAGTCGGCCTTGTCCACAGGAAAGACATGGTCAATACGTGCGGAGCTGACTAAGCCGCGGGTTTCCTCACGATGTTTTCCTTCACCGTTTGAGAGTACTGGTATAGCGCACATAAATTTTTCGCACAGAAAAATCCATTGGTACACGACCGGATTTGAACCCACGACCTTAGGATCGGAAGGCGGGGTCACTAACAACTAGACCACCAGTGCTCTCATCAATGGAATGGATGCCTTCCATTAGGGATACGTGCGTGATAATTATTTATGTATGTGTGTATTTTTTACTTAGAACATAAGTTGATCAAACCATAATCATAATTCAAATTGCTTTAAGTTTTCGTAGGTACATGTAACTTACTCTCGTAAGTTTCTGGAATCACGAGAAACCTCGCAAGCGCTGGTAATAAATAACGGCGTAACGAACTAACGCTGATATTCGTTACATAACGAAGCGCACACAAAGCAATCTAGCAGTGCGGTTATCGCACTAAAAACAGCTTAATTATATGCTCACGCCAACTTGACGGGCGTGTGTACGGCATAGAGGGATTGTTGCTGCCGATTCCAATGTTCTACTAACGGGCTACGGGTCGTTCATTACAATAGCAACGTTATCTGTCGAAAAGCGTCATACATTTTGACAAAAAACCACCTTGCTGTGGTAATGAACGGTCGTCCGTTACTAGAATATTAGAGGCAGGCACTAGTAATGACTGGCCATACGTCCTAATTCACAATTTCTATTATCATCATCATTCGCATCCTGAGTTCTTTCCACTATCCAATTTATTTTTATTTAATCGAAAAATGACTGTCACAAAACCATATCCATCTTAGGACTTTAAATCAGAAGTGGCTGCAAGTTTTCATATGTTTACTTGCGCCTCTGCCCACCCCATTAGGGACGTAGGCGTGATATTATGAATATGTGTATCGCTCGTGTAACTGAACCCCCATCTCAACCTAAACATTGGTTGGATAGCGTGAATGAATCATAAAGTAAAATCGTACGAGCTAGTGGCCAACTCTTGTGACGGAGTTTTTAGGCCGGCTAAAGACCTCCTTAAAAGCCCAATGACAGTTTTACGTGCCCTCTGAAGCAAAGCGCTCAGTGAACCAATGATAATATCACCGCCCGCGGCTTCGCTCGCGTGGTATCCGGATAAAAAAAACCTATATGTTAATCCAGTACATGTACTATGTATATTCCAAGTTTCATTCAAATCCGTTCAGTCGTTTGGGCGTGATAGAGGCACAAACATCCAAACTCACAAACTTTCGCATTTATAATATAAGTAAGAAGTAAGATAGCATCTTATCTTACTTATATTATAAAATTAAAAAATCTTAGTTTGCTTGAAATTACCGGCGTAAAGCTCAAAACGCAACGATAGCGCGTACTAATTTTACCTGTGCTGCCATCTAGTACGAAAGTTTGTAACGATGTTTGGATGTTTGTGCCTCAATCACGCCTAAACAGCTAAACGGATCTGAACGAAACTTGGAATATACATAGTACATGTACTGGATTAACATATAGGCTACTTTTTATCCGGGTACAACGCGAGCGAAGCCGCGGGCGGCAGCTAGTATCATATAAGCCGCTGATCGAACGTAGAATATGACATCGCTGCATCCGTGTTCGGTTAATCCGTTGATTCCACGTCTCTTGGACTGGTTACCCGAGGCCGTTGGTTATACGAATCGTCTCTTGTAAACGCGTTGCGTTATTTATTATGAATGGCGTAAGTCGTAATAGACCATATCTCGCTGGCTCGCCAGCTATGAAATTCCTAGCCGCTGTATCTATGCCTTATTCTCTCAGTCGGGTATTAATTAACGGTTTAAATGTATGTGTGTTCAGACGTCGGGCGAGCTATCAGCGGAGAGCGCGTCGCCCCCGCGCCAGAAACTTGTGGTGAGTCTGTTTGTCTACCTACTCGTACTTGTTGTCGCCTCGGGGTGCTCTCGGAAAACTGAAGGAAGAAATGTGGATACACACCCTGTGATACAAACTGCTCGTTTATAGATGGGCTGGTTTTAAGCCACTTATTCCAATAAAAAATTCGTATCTACCCGAATAAAAGTAGCCTATTATGTCATTCCAAGTCACAAACTATGTGTTCTGTTATAACATGGAAATAAAGCAAGCATACCTTCAACGTTTGAAAAACTCACATACACCCGCTAACATTGGCAACATTCGTGTGATTCTCCAACAACTCTTACTGAACTAATCTTCCTCTGTGTATCAGCATGTAACCGACTCGGAGGCCTCCTGGGCGGCGTCTCTCCTCTGCCTCGGGGCGCTGTTCGGGTCGGTGCCCGCTGGTCTCATCTCGGAGTACTTCGGAAGGAAAAAGACGCTGCTGTACCTGGCACTACCCCTCGTGGTCTCCTGGATCCTGGTCGCTTCAAGGTAAGTGTTTACCACTCTTTAATTCCTTCTGATAGCCCAAACACTTTGCATTTCTTCCATCTTCAAAGTTTGCGTAACACCCAACAGTCACGTTGCATAGTTCTAAACCCACACTAAGGCCTGTGTCGTGAGTGTCAGAAAATACACATACCATGGTACCACAACTCTATCAGAGGAAATAACTGCAGGACGTGCAAGCATATTTTCGGAACCCGCACCGCACGTCTCGCGTCTGAGCTGGACACCGCCACACCTTGGTCATTAACTCTGTTTATTTCAAGAATCACCACTATTTTTACCATGTCTATAATTAGCGCGTGTCGATTTTGCCAATAACCGCTCCGCCGGTTGTATAAAAGTTATCTCTTCAGTC
Organism: Scotopteryx bipunctaria; assembly: GCA_949320045.1. Lineage (NCBI taxonomy): Eukaryota > Metazoa > Arthropoda > Insecta > Lepidoptera > Geometridae > Scotopteryx > Scotopteryx bipunctaria. The sequence continues at coordinate 306,597 of OX439462.1, forward strand.
ACGTGCACGGGTTAATTACCGAACGGCAAGGTTGTTTGGATGTTATTGATGTTGTTTCTGGAGGATTTCTTGCGTGCTGGGAAACTAATATGATGTCAACGTGTCGTGATTATCACTAAAATTGGTATGGTGAATTCAAAATTTCAAGTAGATTCAAAGGTTAAATGCTTCATTATCAACTCGAAGAAGTACTGGTCCTAGGTCCTAGGATATACCGACGAACCCACACTGCAGAAGAAGGAGCTACTACCAACTGAGGTCCGTCAAATCTGAGTGCTGGTTTGAATTTTCCAGCCCCAACGTCTACGGCCTCTACGTGGGGCGCTTCGTTGGAGGTGTTGCAGTGGGAGCCTTCAGCGTCAGCATCCCCCCCTACGTGGAGGAAATTGCAGAGAAGCAGATTCTGCCAGCACTGGCCAATTTCTACCACGTGCATCTCAGCTGCGGCGTGCTGTTTGGCTATATTATTGGTAAGGTTATCATCGTTTTCATCTAAAGTTATAATCCATAGTCCATAGAAAAGAATAGAAAAAAAATAACCCATTGGTACACCAATTTATTCGGGTCACAACAACAAAACAAGTGTCATTAACTAAGGCCATATAATTTGTTCCAAGTTAATGATTTATATTTCTTCATTTCAGGTATGATTGAGAGCCCAACGTGGTTCTCAGTGCTCTGTACCAGTATACCGATAGCATTCTTCGTCGCCTTCATCTTCCTCCCCGAGTCTCCAGCCTACCTGATGTCCCAAGGGAAGTACCATGAGGCCAAGGCCGCCCTACGCTACTTCAGAGGAATCGACAACGACATTGACTCGGAAATCAAGTCCTTGAAGGAATATATTAGGAACGCTGCCAAGATCAAAGTCACGTTCAAAGAGCTGGTCAAAACAAGAGGAACTATCAAAGCCCTTGTCGTCTCTTTTGGACTCATGATTTTCCAGCAGATGAGTGGGATATACCCTATCCTTTTCTACGCAAAGAAAATCTTCGAAACTTTCTCCGTGTCTTTAAACCCGCCAGGTTCAGCGATTATTCTTGGATTCTGCTTGGTGTCCTCCACCTATTTCTCTACTATGCTTCTGAAGGTGGCTAGAAGACGAGTGCTACTCCTCATTTCATTTTTGACAATGTCGTTAAGCTTAGGTTGCCTAGGGGTTTACTACCATTTGCTGGAGTCCAATGGACCTTTGGGATACACGTGGATTCCTCTCTGTACGCTCTGCGTATTTGTTAGTTTCTACGCCGCCGGTGTTGGCCCAATCCCTTGGCTGATGCTTAGAGAGATTTTCCCTTCCAACGTCACCAGACGAGCGACAGCGATTACCGTCGGGTTCCATTGGTTCCTTGCTTTTGGAGTGACGAAATTGTACCAGAACTTGGTCACGATGGTGAAACCTGGTTGGGCGTTTTGGCATTTCGCTTTGGTGTGCATCATAGGGACCATTTTTGTGTACTTCTTTGTGCCGGAGACTAAAGGGAGGACGCTGCAGGAGATCCATGCTGAATTCGATGGCATCCACAAGAAGAAGAAGCACAGACATGTTATTGAGGTGGAAAGTCTCTCGGAGGCGTGATGGTGTAAGACTGTACAAGTTGAGTCAAAGTTTTGTTGAATGAATGTGAATTAAGATAATTAAATTGATAAGCGGAAAGGTATTGGGGTATAATCCATAGTAACTACTTACACCATTAGGGATATGGTCGTGATAGTATGTATGTATGTATGTATGTATGTAGTACTTACACCTTGACTTTCAACTGATATTAAAATTTGAAAACCCTTGAGATTGTACTTATGAATATTTCTTCAGCGGAGAATTTTAAGAACTTGAAAATCTGTACGTAGGTTTGTTAGCTGGCAGATGTTTAAATATTGCGAGTAAACTTTGATCCATCCAAATGTTATGAGTAAAGAGTTAGTTGTTTAAAGGCTAATTAGTTTAAGGATATTTTATATTTATTTTAAATTAAATAATAATACCTTTTTCTGGGATTTTATTCAAGTTTTTTCAGACCAGGCACCCAGATACCCATAGCTTACTCCTCGGCTGTCTCATGATTGCTTGGAGTTCCGAAGCAAGGGAACATAAACAGTACTCCAAGCACGTATGTCTTCAGGATTACAGCATTAGCATGCCGCGCGCGCCTTCTCACCCCTTTGAGTCCAGGGCGTTAAGTTTTGCCTCCTAAGAAGTTGCTACCGTCTTCTGCCAACTGTGTATGCAGTAGAAATTGCAAACGTAAATAATTTGTGAAGGTAAAAAGTTGCCTCCTGACGCTGTATAAATCATCTACTATAGAATGGTAAAAGGCCATAGTAGGCCACGTGGTCTGACAGCAATGTTCTATAAATCGGACTGCGTTAATTTTTTTCCAGCATCATTCGGACTATGAGAACTTTTTGGTCCAGCCGGTGCGTTCGGTTGAACCACAGTGTGCTTGTGTGTTACGGCGACATTACATATCCTATCCTACTAATATTATAAACGCGAAAGTTTGGCTGTTTGTTACTCTCTCACTCCTAAACGGCTGAACGGATTTGAATGAAACTTGAAATATACATAGAACATGAACTGGATTAACATAATAGATTTTTTTTATCCGTGTACCACGCTAGTGAAGCCGCGGGCGGCAGTTAGTGTAAAATGTTATTACGGTCGTCATTGACGCTGGTCGCTTCTTCAGGGTTTGAGGATTTATACCAGGGAATAAATTGTACCTATCTAGAAGATGTTAGGCTAATCCGTTTGCCTTTCTAGAATCTGTCTTAGTTCCAAATACAAGTCTGTATTGAACATTTTATTCTACGTTAGTAATAAAGGTATTCGTAGCTCATTTTCATTTTTTGTTATTTACCGAGTATACTGTGTAGCTAAATGTTTAAATGTTATTTATTTGTATTATCAACTAGCTGCCGCCCGCGGCTTCGCTCGCAAGGTACCCGGATGAAAAATAGCCTATATGTTAATCCAATGTATGTTCCAAGTTTCATTTAAATCCGTTCAGCCGTTACGGCGTGATTAAGGCACAAACATACAAATATCCTCATAAACTTTCACATTTATAATATTGTAGGATAGGTACTAAATTTGGTAATGGATAAAGGTACAACTGGTCCACCACAAATTGATAATTTAATAAGTTACGAAAGAATACCGCTTACGAAATAAGATGGAAGTATTTTTTGTTTAGAGCAGTTTCCAAAAGTTCCAAGGTCTGACTTTTATAGTTTTGTTATTCGCGTGAAATTCTTTATTTCCTGTTACTCTGAGGAAGTGTGTGGGAAAGCTTCGAGTAATTTTATTTTCCGGCCGTTGGCTATACAGCTTATGGACATCGCATGATACGTCTGGCAACATGACAACCACACTTTTTTCGTCCACTTTCTTTTACCGTAGACTTTAATGTTTAATATCCATTTAAATTTGATATCTTTACATATTGGAAACTTTAGGACCCTGGGGCCCGGAGCCGTGGCTTCTTTTCAAGGAGATATCCAAGAAGCTAATAGATGTGACCAATGACCAAAGAGCTGGCGCTTACCTCGGACAAAAGATATCATGGCTTGATGATTTAAAAGCCGGGACCGACTGTTTAATGTGCCCTGCGAAATACGGAAGCGCTCAGCTCGTAATGCCAATTGCGGTCACCCATCCCAATTTGTGACCGCGCATATCGTTGCTTAACTTTAACGATCAAGAACGCCTAAGCAAGCTACGCCACGAGTTCTTCTTTCGTTAGTAGTAGTAATACATAGATGTATTGCTATGGTACGTTCGTATGAGCTAGTGGTCTCACCCCACGATGTGTCCAGTAGCGAATACGTCCGAGAGTGTGGATTCGGCGAGAATGGCAAGTTGCTAAGAAATTAACCATTCTCGGGAGGTAAACTTTTGTACTGCGACCGCGCACCGCATACCAATGCCGTTAGAACGTCTGCACACTGAGCCTCGCTCCAGGCGATGATCCATTCAAGTCCGCAAGGGGTGGGCAGATCCACAAGTCGTCATAAGAAAACTTGCACCCACGCCTTATTCAAAGTCCCATGGATATGGTGAACCACGGTTATAGGTGATCAGCCCATGTACATAGATGGTCCACGTTTACGACATGCTCGGGGAAAGAAGCGGCTGGACATGTTATATTCTACATTAATTAATTAAGTGTTTACTTAAATAATTCTACATAACTTAAGTGTCAAAAAAGTGTCATAGGCTTATGACTATGACACTCGCCATTTAGACAAATCCAACGACACCTCATTTGTTAAAATTCGTCCAGAAGTTTTGACTACAGCTTCAGCAAGAAAATACGAATAAGAAGAATAATAAAATTCGTAGTCGGGTTAAAAAAACTTTTAAATTATAACCAACTCTTAAAAGTTTGTAAGTTCGTATGAGCTAGTGGCTTGGCTAACTCTTGTGACGGAGTTTTTAGGCCGCCTAAAGGCCTCCGTCATGGCTCAACGACAAGCCGGGACCGACAATTTAACGTGCCCTCTGAAGCACGGAAACGCTCAGCTCGTAATGCCACTTGCGGTCACCCATCCCAATTGTGACCGCGCACAACGTTGCTTAACTTCAATGACCCATCAAAAACATCAAGCAAGATACGCCACGAGCGCTTCACTTGCCAACTAGCCTATATGAACTTTCTCTCTCGCCAAGTCCTTATTTTTACTTTTGATTATTGTTTAAAAACTCGCCTTTAGGAAAAAAACCCAAACAAATCGTGAAGAACAAGAAAATCGTGTCTTCAGTGAAGCCCCATCTTTACTCAGTGGTTAGTTGAGAGCGTGTCTTAAGCCAGATTTACATTGTGAAACTAGTTCGAATTGAATTAGTTTCACAGATAATTTCACATGTAAATAGAAATAATAGGTATTCTGTTAGACATCTGTTTCCCATAGTATAAACTGAATTAATTTCTAAATGAAGCCGAGGGAAGTATTAAGCAATATTTATTTATTGATAAGTCATTATGTAAATATTGATAAAAGTAGTGTTACGAAAGCTATTATGTGTTTTTCTTGTAATTGAATCATACTTAATTATACATATTTGTTCGGTCTTGTAGGCAGGATAAATGAAAGATGATTAACAAAATAGACGTATGAGGCGAGTGTGAATGGTATTGAAACAAATCGGCGATGTTTTGGAAAAGGGCCAGGTCAAGAATACCCTAAACCGATGAGCATGTATGAGGAATGTAATGAACTGCCTACCGCTATGGGAAACAGGCGTGATTTTGTGTTGTATGTATGTATGTTGCTTGTATGTATGTTGTTGTTACACATAAATTACTACTATTAGTCCCATCAGCTTATATTGTACCACTGCTGGGAAAAGGCTCCCCTGCCTATATATGAATATTTAGTAAATTATACTATGCTTTCTTCTTTCTTTTTTTCTTCTTACCTGTTATACTACTATTCGTGTCACTTGTTTTTTCGAACCAGTGTGCTGAAAGGATTTTAAGTGCGCCAGATGGCACTAGACACTAGTTTCATAATGCAAACCCTGCTTTACAAACTATTGGAACTGATTTCCGCTGAATAAGCAACGCGTGAAGTTTGTACCGGACAGGACGTGTCATAGAAATATTTATGAGCTTTTCTTCAAATAAAAGTTTAAAAAGATTTCGATCACAGAACATAAAAAAACACTTTGGTTTTGATATTTTTCATCAACATTATTATTCAACAACAATAATGGGCACACATCGTATTTACAATTTTATTAAGTAATTATGTTCTCGTAATATTAAAAAAGGTGCACATATATTCTTATTAGGAATTACTGATTTTCAAATTTACAATAGTCCCAAAGAAACAATAATGTCACAGATAAAAAACCGGTCAAGTGCGAGTCGAATTTGCACATGATCGAACCCGCGCCTCTTGCGTCTCAGCCGAGCACTTGCTCGCCAAGCCAACAAAGTCGTCAGTATTGTAAGAGTTTATAATATTGAGATAATATTAAGGCTAGTTTATCCAAGTACAACGTGAGTGAAGCCGGAGGTGGAAACTAGTATAATGAACGTCTATGTACATTCGTCATGATGACGTCATCATCGCTTTGTATAAAAGACAACTTGAAGTTATGTTGATTTCCCCAGAGACATAGCTTACACTGTACGACACGACTGTATACGACTTCGTACCGTTTATCTATAGTATCGTATCGTTCTAATATACTACTAACGATGCACGGAGTGTTCGTGTGTATGTAAAGAATCATTATTTCATATAATAACAAAGAAACTTTAGTTAAATTGTTTATTTTACGTTTGAAAAAGGGCCCTAGGAAATCGTTATGTTGGGTTGTTCCCAGCAATGCGAAATCTATTGTTCTCAGAATTTTAAACTTCATACATTGAGTCCCAGGCAATGCTAGTCTGTTTTTATTTGAGTATTTCCTTCCCAGTGAATGCTACGAGATTTCGGCAGGTACAGTTAATGCAAAAAGCCGAAGACATTTTTCATTTACCTACCCAGACGGCTATCTTGTCAACCTGGTCGACCCAAATCGTGCATTGTTCAATGATATTATCGTGTCGTGTAGTCTAAAAAGAAGTTGAAGTTGTGGTAACGAAGTTTTAATAGATGAAGTAGATTTACATATATATTTTTAGAGTTAGGCTAGTTTTATTAGTACCAGTGATGGGTGGATACGTAAATATCGAGCGGCCCACTGAGACCAACCCGACCGAATTCAAAAGTTGTTTGTTGAATATTTTTGGAAGGGTTCTTACAACAACAAAGTTATGGTGCCTTTTAAACAGGGTACTATTGTTTTAGGGGGTAGCCAGTGGCTTCATTATTTTGGAGAATGAATTTAGGAGAAATTACATCACTGACACACTTATTCAAAATTTTTCCTCTATCTCTGTAACTCTATTAGGAGTTTTTACAGTGATTTTTACAGACTACTTATTAACTTTTCATTTACAAATAACAGATATTATATTTTTATCTTTTTTTTGTATTCTACCTCTGTAACTCAAAAAGAACGGTTTCACACCACATTTTCAAAAAAAAAAAACACAGTGGGAACCAAAATTGCCGAATGAATTCGTACGAATGAACCTTTCACTCGAGTGACCACACTCCCAAATGACACATCTAATCAAGACTTTACGAACAATTTCCAAACGTAATTGTTGGTAAACAATGCCGTGAACTTTGTGCTCTCCCCATTGTCGATGGGATTTTGATGACGATCACACCCTGTGTAAAGACTGCCACTCATGTAGATACAATTCACTAATCTTATCATAGACTTTTGTTCAAGCGCTTACCCACTTAGTTTCACCAACACCATCACATGAAAAAATATAACATATATATTTGTCTTAAAAAAATCTAAGGCCTTTTACCATCTATAGTAGATGATTTATACAGAGTCAGCAATTTTTACTTTCACAAACGGGACGCTGTAGTGCCCGGGACGAATTAAGATGGAGTACCTAGGCTTGCCCAGCACCTATTCCATCCTCTCAGCTTATTCGGCCTTGTCCACAGGAAAGACATGGTCAATACGTGCGGAGCTGACTAAGCTGCGGGTTTCCTTACACATAAATGTTTTTAACTACATACGAAACGAATTACAGGTAAACATTACTTATTATTTATCTCCGAGATTAGATAACCCGAGTGCGCTGGCTTGCTGTCAGTTGTACACTCGCGAAGCGTCCAAGATACAGGCAAGAAACAACGCATTCGTAGTCTTAGTTTCTGATACCAGAAAATCCTATTGTGGTTCAGAATAGTGTTTGGTGTTTTTTATTATTATTCTTTTTATTTGTTGTACGTACTATTTACTATGTCGTTCCTAATTAGGTCGCTTTATAAAGTCAATTACAATAAATAATGTCGCGTTGAAAAGTCGTGCCGTGAATGTTCCGAATTAAAGCGATAGACATTGTTTATAAAGCCGCGCTGGTTTTTAGTGTAATGGACTGAAAATTACAGTAATAAACGCCGAGACAAGCGACACGACTGTACGAACCCTAGCCGCTGTCCCCACTATGCGTAATTTTTAAGGGGGACAACTGGAATAACTTTTAATTATTATTGTCATTATTATATTTATTTTTTGTTGGTTAAATTTAGTTTAAAGGGAACGAGTGAAATTTTTAAAACTATTTTACCTATTAAATTGCTGTTCCCTTAACATTTTCCCCCACTCGCTTGTATATCAAAGCAAAGCAAAGACCATCAGTGCATCAGTGAGCTTGTCAATTTTTTTGTTTTTATACACATATTATGTATATACATAATTATAGCGCCCGTAACCTAATGGGCTGGTAGAGCCAGATTCAATGATAACTTCCAGCTACTCGTGATTTAAAGTCCATAGATATGGTGAACCATGGTAACAGGTGATCAGCCCATCACCCATAATGGTTTATCATGTTGGAGAGGATACTATCTCTTAGTCGACTTTTACGACATGCTCGGGGAGAGAAGCAGCTAGACGCATTTTATGCTTTTTCTTTACTCCCAGGCTAGATGAAAAGTTTTGATTTTTGTGGCACACAACATAACAAGGTTCCACTATCCCCACTGGGTCAATGGGGACAGTGGGAATTATCAATTCTTCATCAGCGGTTGAGCTACTGCTACCTATAAACTATGTCTGCGTGTTTCATATCTGTAATCTTATAATCGAAACGCATTTTACGAAAGTGTTTTTGGTAATTAGTAGTTGTAGTTATTTATTGCCATCTTAGTTTTAATGCTTGTTTTATGGATGTTTTCCGCCATTTTATGGGATGTTACAACATCATTTTAATTAAGCACCAGTATAGCTTGTATATATAGACATATTTACACAACGATGTGGACCGCGATGGATGAAGAAGGCTAGGGAAAGGGACGAATGGAGAGATTAAGCGGAGGCCTACGCCATGGAGGCCACTGCTGTGAGGAGTTGGAAACCAGATAATAAAGAAAACAAAAAATATTAGAAGAAAGTGAAAATGATTATGTTTACTTATTATATTATCAGCTCCGCACGTATTGACCATGTCTTTCCTGTGGACAAGGCCGACTAAGCTGAGTGGATGGAATAGGTGCTGGGCAAGCCTACTCCATCTTAATTCGTCCGTTCTAAAGCGTCCCGTTTGTAAAGGTAAAAGTTGCCTCCTGACGCTGTACAAATCATCTACGAGTACTATTACATCTATAACAGAAGTAAGTAGGACTGTGGGAAGTGGCAAGAACAAAGGGAGGCCTTTGCCCAACAATTACTAGTGAATGCAAACAGTGATTTACTTACATATTATCACGCCCGTGAGTGGGCACGGGGTGGGCAGAGCCACAAGTAAACATAAGAAAACTTGCAGACACTCCTGATTTAAAGTCCCAAGATGTGTAGTCTCTCCAACATGATGGACCGCCTATATGGGTGATGGGCTGATCACCTGTCACCATGGTTCACTATATCGATCTTGAGATTTTGAATCAGGAGTGGCTGCAAGTTTTCTTATGTTTACTTGTGGCTCTGCAAACCTACATGACTGTGGTTCTACATTAGGAATATGGGCGTAAAGATATGTGTAAATGTAAATATTATATCATGTCACTAATTCTTTTGAATCAGTGTGGCGAAAGGATTTTTAGGTGCTCCTCAAAAAATCTTAAATGAATTTTTCAGTTCGAAAAATCTACGTGCGCTATGGTAGGTACTCTAAAACGGTGAAGGAAAACATCGTGAGGAAACCTAAAAAGTTCAAAAACATGTGTCAAGAGCACGAAAAATCCTTTGAGGCGCACTTTAAATACACCACACTGGTTCCAAAGAACTAGTTACACGACTAGATAGACTGGAAAACTCATGGTTAAAGCATAAATAAAAGAATAGAATAGAAGCTTTGTACTAACCATGAGTTTTACTGTAGCTTCAAAGAGAATCAAATTACTTATTGTGATGAGAACAAAGACGCCGCAAACATCCGAAGGAAGCTCGCATGAATGTGAATATCAAATAACATAAACATTTTATTATTTACTAGCTAACCCCTCGGTTTCATTCGCATAGGAATAAAATGTATTGGAACGTAGATAATGCAGCTTTTATGAGCAAAATAACATTCAAATTTGGTTTATTTGATGACATCGGTGACGCGGCGGGCGAGTGCTCGGCTAAAATACAAGAGGCGCGGGTTCGATTCCCGCTGCGCGAGAAATATTTGCATGTTCTACAAATATTTCTTCCGGATCTGGGTTTTGTAATATTATGTATTGTTCACAAAAAAAGTATATAAGTATTATATTCGCCATCTGGTCTCCATAGTACAAGCTTTGCTTAGTTTGGGGCTAGATGGCGCTGTGTGGGATGTCCACAAATATTTATTTATTTATAACTAGCTGCCGCCCGCGGCTTCGCTCGCGTGGTACCCGGATAAAAAATAGCCTATATGTTAATCCAGCACATGTACTATGTATATTCCAAGTTTCACTCAGATCCGCTCAGTAGTTTTTGCGTGAAAGAGTAACAAACATCCATACATACAAACTTTCGCGTTTATAATATTAGTAAGAACAAAGTCTGCCTTTATAAAGTATAAATCAGGCGCAGTTTTATAGAGTGGCAGAAACGTGGCGTAGACGTGGCGGCTTTGTAACCTCCGCCACGTCTCCGCCACTCGCCACATTTCTGTAAACAGAACCCACTTAGAACCTGTGGAATACTTCGCTGTTGAAATTAATGAAAATGAGCTTTTAATGACTGACCGAGTCAATATTCAGAGTAATATTATTTACAAAATACAAAAAGAAGCAGATTTATCTAAAGACCTTGATCTAAAGAAAGTTTCAAAGTTCTGGTTTCAATCAAAATCAAGGCAATTTTTTTAATGTACGATTGTACGGAACCTTTCGTGTGCGGATTCGACTCGTATTGAACTGGTTTTTTTTATTAACACTAGTCTAATTATTGTCCTATGGAAATTAAATTGTGTTCATACTCAATTCTTTTCGTTCGCTGTATTTTCTCACTACTCTGTGCCGAGCAATATTTGGGTATTTGGGTCAGTAATGATTGGTAAAATTACCCATTTTGTTTCAACGAAGCCGCCCGCGGTTACATTTTAAAGCTCTTTTAAGCATCGCTTATCGCCATTTCAAACTGAGCGGTTGTCATTACTGACGCAGTTTACCCAACAACCTCCCGTTTCAATATCTTACTAACGGATAACGGATCGATAACGTTGTTTTCTGGCATTCAATGTAGTGCGCGTTTCGAATAGAGAATAACTTTGCTTCAACTTTAACAATCCATCATCCTTTAGAAAAATGATGAAACAAGGGATTAAGCTATACCTATGCTGCATTCAACAATTATGTGTGTATTCTGTATTAATATTTTGTTTCTTATTTTTATTATCTATATATATAAAAGAAAGTCGTGTTAGTTACACCACTTATAACTCAAGAACGGCAGAACAGATTTGGGTGAAAATTGGTAGGGAGGTAGCTTAGAGCCAGGAGACGGACATAAGATACTTTTTATCCCGAAAAAAAAACAGAAAAAAAGAATCAGACTTGGAATAACAAAACGCAAATCAGCATTGCACCCGTGCGAAGCCGGGGCGCGTCGCTAGTTAGTAATAAATATAACCGCACCAATTCTGCCCTCCTAGTGAAGAATGCAGTAACTATGTCAAACATATTTTCAAGAAAAATGAAAACAGATTATTGTATTTTGCTAGGAGATTCGGAATTATGTATCTATCTAGTTTTAGACAAAAATGCTGGTTCACTATTAGGGCAGAATTTGCTCCTTCTATGTTTTTGTTCCATTCAATCCATCCTAGGTTGCCTGGTAGAGATCGCTTTTAGCGATAAGGCTGCCCATTGTTTTAACCATTATTTTTGTCTATTTTGTAAGTTTAACAATAAAGTGTTATCTATCTATCTATCTATGCTGCTGTAGGGTTAACGAGAGCATTTCTCCTACAGCATTTCTTCACCTTTCATAAGAGTAGATAAATGATAAACATCAGTTTTCCACATATTGAATATATATTTGAACCTTAAAGAGGAATAGATCTTGTACTTGTTGGTAATCCAACCGCACGTGTTGCAATTTTCATGCTCAGTTTTTGTGTAAGATTTGACCGGGCGATGCCAAGTCCTTTAAAGATCTATGGACCCCAGGTTAAGAAACCCTGCTTTGGAACAAATTCTCTAAAAATAAGAATGACATTGGATTCGAACCCGTCACCTCTACAAAAACCGGTCGCACCGCCCCAAAGATCACAAATGTCAGTAAAAAGTGAAATGAAAATATCTTACATAGAAATATTTCTCTGAATATTTTTTTATCACGTGTGGGAATGAAATGTGACGGGAATTATTCTAAAAACGTGATAATATTCCAAGTTATTCATGAAAATTGTAAGCGCAACGACCGATGCATGGAATACAACTGACAAAGCCCGCTGCCCGCCCACTACCCTGTATTATTCTATAAACAGACCGAGCGGTCCTCAGGGTAAGAAGTATTCATTTAAAAGAACAAAAAAAAAACAACTTTGTAGAATTTAGGTAGCATCATCATATGGTAATAATGATAATAATGGTACATCGGCCATTTTTTTTGACCCATGATGATGATGATGATAATGGATAATTAGTACAAGGTCGACGCTGGGTTGTTTAGTATTTTATTGCAGCGCATCCAGTAACTAGTAGTTTATTTTGTCTTAAAGGCAAAAAGTTGTAAGCCAGTCAGAGTCTACCAATCTTTATTTAACGCAAAAACTCACCATTACCCCTCTCATCTTCAAAATGCGAAGTTTTCCCCAAATTCCTTTATTTCTCGAGCGAATCTCCTTAGAATAAATGTAATGACTTGAGTGTCATGTCGTAAAATATGACTTCTTGCACACGACGTCGCATCGAAGCAAAAGTTATCAGAAGCTGAAGTCAAGTCAATTCGTTTCTAACAAAGTCTTTGAGGATATTATTGCTTGCTTAGACGTTCTTGATTGATCGTTGAAGTTAAGCAACGTTGTGCGCGGTCACAATTTGGATGGGTGACCGCAAGTGGCATTACGAGCTGAGCGCTTCCGTGCTTCGGAGGGCACGTTATCGGTCCCGAATTTTAAGTCGTTAAACAACGACGGAGGCCTTTAGGCGGCCTAAAAACTCCGTCACAAGAGTTGGCCTTTAGCTCATACGAACTTACTTACTTTATTGAGGGTATTATTATTTTCAATTCTAAGCATTGAAACCGCTGTACGAATTTGTATAAGGTTGCTTTGTGTCAGGTAAAAGCAATCGAAATATTGGACAACTATTGAGTTCGTCATGTCGCATACGATGTCGTCGTCTTTATCTAAAAATTATAAAGAAAATGTCGCTAATACTTTGAAAAAGTAACTTGCGATTCGGCATGTCGCGTACGACATCGTATGTAAGAGTAACAAAGGCAGAGCTGGATGAAACATGATAATATATGACGAGGAAAGAATCATGAAATACGATGGGAGGTACTCTAAGGAGGGGGGAGGGGGAGGAGGCTTGATTTGAAGACTTCATTGTAATAAAATGCGATCAATTGGTTAGATCAGGTTGTACAAGCTTAATGTCTTGTCAATACGAGTCGTCGCATTTAATATACCTCAGCTTACGATGTAATTAACATTTAATTGCATGTTTGGTGTTTAAAAATGTTCCATGATTGGTCGCGTTACGAACAGAATTAAATTCAAAGTAGATTTAATGTTTTTTATTGATTCTAGTGATTAAGTAAGTTCGTATGAGCTAGTGGCCAACCCTTCTGACGGAGTTTTTACCGCTTTAGGCGACCTAAAAACTTCGTACCGCTACGCTCGTTACGTAGCTTGCTTATTCCCGAATACTCAAACGCATCTCAGAGTTGAGCACGTCTCAAGTGACGAGTTTTTGAAAGATTTTCATCACAAACAGTAAAAAAAAAATCGTGTTTAGAGACGTGCTCAACTCCGAGTCGCGTTTGAGTATTCGGGGGTAAGAGTTCTTGATTGATCGTTGAAGTTAAGCAACGCTGTGCGCGTCACAATTTGGATGGATGACCGCAAGTGGTACTACGAGCTGAGCGTTTACATGCTTCGGAGGGCACGTTAAATTGTCGGTCCCGGCTTTAAGTCGTTAAGTCATGAGGCCTTAAGGCGGCCTAAAAACTCCGTCACTAGAGTTGGACACTAGCTCATAGGAACATACTTACATATGACTAGAAGTGGTAGCGGCTATCAGACAGAACAACTTACAAGGACTGTTAAGCAGAAATGTGTCAATATCAATACCTATTTTTACCCGACCACGGCGAAGCAAAGATGATGGTTATAAGAAAACGTTTGCTAAATGAACACCCTAACGCAAGAAATTCAACAGTAAAAACTAAGGCCTTTTACTATATATACTGATTTATACAGCGTCAGGAGGCAACTTTTTGCCTACAAACGCTGTAGTGCCCGGGACGATTTAAGATAAAGTAGGCTTGCCCAGCACCTATACCATCCTCTCGGCAGTCGGCCTTGTCCACAGGAAATACATGGTCAATACGTGCGGAGCTAACTAAGCTTCGAGTATCCTTACGATGTTTTCCTTCACTATTGGAGAGTACTGGTAAACCGCACATATTTTTATCGAACTGAAAAGTCTTACATGAGCATGAGCTTGAAATCGACAATTATATTGCAACATTTGACACATGAATGGTAGCCAACTTAGACCAGCTTGGATAGACTGGCTTACCTCGAAGGACTGACCCCTACCTACCCTCTATTGGTGCACGATTACTACCACTAGGTCATCAGTGCTTTAGATAGATAGATAGAAATATGATTTATTTGGCACACAAGACACTTTAGTAAACATGGTATACGGCAACACTGAGAGCACTGGTGGTCTAGCTGGTAATGACCCCGCCTTCCGATCCTAAGGTCGTGGGTTCAAATCCGATCGTGTACAAATGGATTTTTATGTGTGAAAAATTTATGTGCGCTATACCAGTACTCTCAAACGGTGAAGGAAAACATCGTGAGGAAACCCGCGGTTTAGTCAGCTCCGCACGTATTGACCATGTCTTTCCTGTGGACAAGGCCGACTAAGCTGAGAGAATAGGTGCTGGACAAGTCTACTCCATCTTAATTTGTCCCAGGCACTACAGCGTTCCGTCTGTGAAGGTAAAAGTTGCCTCTTGACGCTTTATAAATCATCTACTATAGATGGTAAAAGGCCTTTATTATACAGCAATAAAAACTCAAATAATAATTCAACTTCTACGTAGATTAGCACTTTTATACTCACATCGTCAAATTACCCTCTGGTTACGCGCCTAATGTGAGCGCAAGCTTACAGAGCGTAAACAAAGTAATAATGAAAACGTATAAGAAGCCGTCTGTCTTCACACAAACAAGTTACGAAGCCGTCAAAAGGCGAGACGCATTGAAATTGATGCCCAATAAAACAGCTAACGCACAAGCACATATATTTAAGGGAGAAACACATATATTTAAAGCGAGAACACATATATTCGAGGCATCTGCAAACAAAAGCTGATACAAGTAAAATATCTTCTTGTTTGTCTACAAGGCGGACGAAAAAACCCAAAGTGGAACAATACATGGGGTTACAATAAAGTGGATGTGGTACAAATCCTATTAATATTATAAATGCGAAAATTTGTGAGGATGTGACGATGTATGTTTGTGCCTCAATCACGCCGTAACGGCTGAACATATTTGAATGCAACGTAGATTTAAGACGTGTCCAAGTGATCCCAGAGATTTTTAGGAATAAAAAATTTGGACTTAACTTTGAATGAAACTTGGAATGTACATAGTATGTGTGCTGAAAATAACATATAGGCTACTTTTCTAAAGCTGGTATATACTTTATGTTTAACCGAGGGTGTCCCTCATTGATTACCTACTCATCCTATAGGTACTGAGTAGGTGCATGGCGAGTAAGCATGGTGAACCAGTAATGGACGGCAGGGTGGAATTTCTTCGACGAGGCAAATGCCCGCTTAGTCAAGGCGCTCCTTGGCCGCAGTTTGCAATCCTGACTAAGCGTCCTTTTGCTAAGCGAGGAAATCATTCAGTACACAGCTATGGCGTATGCCACATCCACGCCCACGCGTGGCCCACTGACGTACGCAGCTACAGGTAAGCAAAAATTCAAGTCACTCGCTTCAAAACAAAGACAAGGAACCAGGAACCGAGAATTCCTAGGTTACTGCCAGAAGCACCAGTTCCGATGTCCAAGGAATATGATGAATGGAGTGATTGGTTATGCCACATCCACGCCCACGCGTGGCTCTACCCACCGACGTACAGGCGAGTGACAAATACAATTCAAGTCGCTCGCCTCAAAACAGGGGCGCACTGACTTCGCTTTTATCTCGCTTAGTGAACCGAGCTGACGTTTCATAAAGAGGAATTTGTAGATATGTATGTATGTATATTATATTATCACGCCCGTATCCCTAATGGGGTGGGCAGAGCCAGTAGTCATAAGAAAACTTGCAGCCACTCTTCATTCAAAGTCCCAAGATGAACCATGGTGACAGGTGATCAGCCCATCGCCCATATATCGGTCCATCATGTTGGAGAGATATTATACTACGCTTAGTCGACTTTTACGACATGCTCGTGGAGAGCAGCAGCTGGACGCATTCTCTGTTTTTTTTTACTCCCAGCACAGCAGAGAAGTATATTTATTCCTTGAATAGTTTCCTGAATGAAGAATTGAATTGTTGAGAATATTATGTAGTTTATAAATAGGTAACTAACTACCTGGTAATTGTTTTATGTTGTTGCAAATAAAATACCATTCTATTCTATTCTATTCCTGCTAATGTAAATCCGGAAGTTAAGAAAGAAGAGGTGGATGGATGAGAAAGAGAACATGACTGTGTGTGAAAGGAGTAAGTGCGTGTGAACGAGTGTGTGATAACGAGAGTGATAGGAGAAAACGGAGAAAGGAAACATGTTGTGCCAACCCTACGTAGACAAAGGGCAGTTAATAATGATGATGATGATGATAGTTTGGAAAATTTGTGCCTCAGTCACGGCTGAACGGATTTGAAGGTTTTTCTGTCAGTAGGAACGTTTTTCTCCAAAATGATGGACCACCTATATGGGCGATGGGCTGATTTGAACACCTGACACCATGGTTCACCATATCCATCTTAGGAGTTTAAATCAAAAATGGCTGCAAGTTTTCTTATGTTTACTTGTGGTTCTGCCCATCCCATTAGGGATACGGGCGTAATAATATGTATGTTTGTACGAACGTTTTTTTTGCGTGGTTCCTTTATTGAGCACTAGTAGTGACCCTGCCTTTTGATCCTAAGGTCGTGGGTTCAAATCCGGTCGTGTGCAAATTAGCTGAAATTCTAAACTAGGCGTAGTTTAGAATTCCAATGAAACTTAATAATGCCAATTAAAAGTTATCGACTAGGTTCTTAGTACTTCGCCGTTGGTTATCCGATACAGTTAATTTATAGTAAGAGCTCTTGTAACTTATACCTAATCGTATTTACCCTGGTGTTGGGACCTGGTTAACAATTTATTGAAACTCACAGAGTGATAAAAAGTCACCAAAATCATTTAGGCACATTTTTTTTAGTCTTGAAAGCATCGAGCATTTGAAAGTCATTTGGTGACTTCAAAATACCTTTTAAGAATTATTTTAGGGTAAAACAATGAAAATTGACTATTATGGTGACTTATAAATATGGATACAAGGGTGGAGGTCTACCTTCGGTCTACCGAAGAAGTAATGGATGAATTGCGAGAAAGATGACATGAGTAAGAAAAGAGTGAATACTGAGATGACGGCTGACAGAAAGCCATACCAGTATTCTCAAACTGGCATGTCCTAAAACCTAAAAAAAGCTTGAAAACATGTGCCAAAAGTGCACGAAAGGAGCCTTTAAGGCGCACTTTGAATTCTTTCACCACTGGTTCGATACATGTACCGACCCTACTATACCTAAGTACCTAAAGAGCCGGGAAATGATGTTCTATAAATATTATTATGTTCTCATACAAGATGAAAAAGAAAAACATATTTTTCTCACGAAATAGAAAGTGCTTCTCCCAGACATAATTATGTAAGTTTTCGGCTTGTAAGCAGTACCGATGGATCGAAGGTCGTGTCTCCCATAACAGTAATTTATGTATGACGTCACGGGAGGCCTTCGGGCACTCTTCCAGACACAATCTTTAACTGCCGAGGAAGCCCGACTTGTGGAACTGTGGACCTCTGCTATCTTGCAGCCAGGATATTTGATCTTCGAATTTATATTAAGAAAAAAAAAGCCGATGAATTTGTACATTAGATTAATGTTTCTTATACACACATACATATTGTCACGCCCGTATCCCTAATAGGGTGGGCAAAGACACAAGTAATCATAAGAAAACTTGCAGCCACTTCTGATCCAAAAATCCCAAGATGGATATGGTGAACCACGGTGACAGGTGATCAGCTCATCGCCCCTTTATTAATAAAAATATGATGATTGAACTTATTGCAATTTTCGGTCCAAGTAGTTCAACTATATAGTTTTTTAAGTTGAAAAAATTGGAGGTAAGTTATCCAATATGTTCGTTCAACTTGTTGTACAACTAGTTGAACATATTGGAGTATACGTATAGATGGTCCATCATGTGGGAAAGGATACTAGGTACTCCTTAGTCGACTTTTACGATATGCTCGGGGGGAGAAGCAGCTAGACGCAATCTATGTTTTTCTTTTACTCTCAGACAGTAATTAATGTTTTATTCGTTCTACATTTGATAAAATTTTTCTTCTGTAAATATTGATGTTTTGGCATAATTATGTAGTTTAGAATTTCAGGTCTATTCATACTTTGCAATGACTTGAATGAAAACTTTTTAATTATTTTTTTACTAGCTGCCGCCTGCGGCTTCGCTCGCTTTGTACCCGGATAAAAAGTAGCCTATATGTTATTACAGCACACGTATTATGTATATTCCAAGTTTTATTCAAATCCGTTCAGCCGTTTGGGCGTGATTGAGGCACAAACATACATCGTCACATCCACACATCCTCACAAACTTTCGCATTTATAATATTAGAAGGATATAAAAGACGCAGGCAGTTTCACGATTCGCAAGAAGTCCTAGGTCCCAAGTATATTTCCAATCAGCTTGGCACCGGCTCCGCGCCGGGCCGGCGCCGGGCGCGCTATCTATCAACCACAGATAAACAATCCATACATCTCACATTACACTTACTTTATAGGTAGGAGATAAGTTATAAACACGGGTAATGCCTTGTTAGGTTAATGTCTGTTTGTCATATATTTTTGGTTTGGGTTTTATATTTTCCTAACTTAACTTAAAGAAAATATTGCCAAATATCCTATTTTTAACTATAAATACGAAACTATGAAGATGTGAGAATGCTTGCAATAGGGAAAGTAAAGTTTTACGAAAGGTTTTTTTATTTGAGATTGAGCTCAGTTCAGTTTTAACGGTGAAATATCTAAGCTTTTAAATAAGGCCTTTTACCATCTACGAGTATAGTAGATGATTTGTATAGCGTCAGGAGGCAACTTTTACCTTCACAAACGGGACGGTGTCGTGCCCGGGAAGAATTAAGATGGAGTAGGCTTGCCCAGCACCTATTCCATCCTCACAGCTTCGTAGGTCTTGTCCACAGAAAAGACATGGTCAATGCGCGTGGAGCTGAAAGCCGCGGGTTTCCTCACGGTGAAATCGGCCTTAAATGTTTGATTAAATGGGTACCTATCAAAACTATAACTAGTATATCTGACATAATTCTCTACAAGATCAATTTTCTAGTTGAGAAGCCAATATCTCAGACTTACTAAGGATTAACCTTAAGTGGCATTACGAGCTGAACGCTTCCGTGCTTCGGAGGGAACGTTAAATTGTCGGTTCCGGCTTTTAAGTCGTTAAGCCCTGACGGAGGCCTTTAGGTGACTTAAAAACTCCGTCGCAAGAGTTGGCCACTAGCTCATACGAACTTACTTTAAGTAGGTACTTTGAATGAATGAAGTCACAGGGAACACATAGTAATATGTGGATTGGTTTACTTAACGTTATTGATGAGAGCAGCGCTTACATTAAAATGATAATGTTTCAAGATCGATTTAAATTAATGTTAACTGTTTTCAGTTCAAGAACGGGATATTTTTGTTTCGTTTATACATACATAATATTGGGTAAGCTAACTCATGAAGTTCAAATATGAAAACCAGTTCAGATGATTTTAGTCGTTTTATCATTCATCAGTTTCTCAACATTATTCTTATTATTACTTGACATATCAATTTGATGTGACCTTGGCAAGCCAACTAATACCTGTTAGTTTTTATAGGATGGCACTAAGGAGTTTTAACTTATTTTCCAATGAAGTCGATTTTTTTTAAATTTTTAAACCATAATATTTAAGTTTTGACGACGATTTTGAGCGCTCGGTTGAGACACAAAAGGCGCGGGTTCGATTCTCGCTGCGGCAGAATGTTTGCATGTTCTGTAAATATTTCTTCCGGGTCTGGGTGTTGTAGTATTATTAGTATGTATTAACAAAAATAAATGTTTATAAAGTATTCTATCAGCCATCTGGTCTCCATAGTTTAAGCTTTGCTTAGTTCGGGGCTAGATGGCGCTGTGTGAAATGTCCACAAATATTTATTAATTTGATTTGTCAATAGTTACGCTCGCCTTATCCCGGTATCCGCAGGTCAGACACTGAACCACATTCGTTATCGAGATAGCAGCGGGTCGTGTTGTTTGCTTGATTTTGCTTATTATCCGCCTCTGTATCTGCGCCTACGAAGGTGTTCTGGAGCTGGAGTCAGCGGGTGGTATTCCTCAGCTGTTTTTGAAGTGTTAACTGTGACAGCGAGACCTGGAAGTTTTAATTACTAACATAAGCAAAATGTAATGAAAATAATCTAACTCCCAGCTGTCATGAAATTAATTAACTTATTTTAATACTAACCCCCGAATACTCAAACGCGACTCAGAGTTGAGCACGTCTCAAGTCACTGTTTTTTGACAGTTTTTGATGCAAATCTGTCAAAAACTCGTCACTTGAGACGTGCTCAACTCTGATATGCGTTTGAGTATTCGGGGGTTAGTGACCTTATGTTTTATGTGCATACGCCTGTAAATGCAGGTTTTGGCTGAACAAAGTAGTTTTTAAGATCGTTGTGTACCTGAAACTATGAACAAATGATTATGATTCAAACATTTCTCCCGCAGCGGGAATTGAACCCGTGCCTTTTGCGTCTCAGAACCCACTCGGCTGTGACGACAACGCGGCTGTCGGATAACGGATGATGAGATGATAAATCAGTACAAATTAGATTATACCTGAAGAAAACCGGCCAAGTGCGAGTCGAATTCGTACACGAATTGTTTTGTTGTGTGTGTGTGTGTGTGTGTGTGTGTGTGGTAAGCGTGAGAGTGCAAACTAAGGTTAATTCGCAGTAGTACCATGGGCTACCTTGACGGTACGATTGCGAATACTTTTTCGCTCTATTATCAGATGAAATTCAAACAGTCCACGTCTCGAATCTAGTTCTAATATCAAAAAATGCTGATAGCTATAGCCTCAGTTTTGGCAGCCATTTCCAATTCCATGTTCAATTTAGTTCCGAAACAACAACAAATTGAAAGAACTCTGGCGTAGGAAGATATTTTTATTATATCCATCAGTATTGCGTATTTCTTGTAGTTTTATTCGATACCTTATTCAAAGGCTACCCGGCCACACTTGTCGCCGCGCTCCGGTCACAAGTGAGGCAGGACATTTTTTGTTGAAAATGCTTCATTACAAAATTGGTGATCACTTTGTTTCATCCTTCCGATCAGGTAGTGGGTTCAAACCCGGTCGTGCACCAATGGATTTTTTAGTAAAAAAACAAAAAAAATATATATGTGCGCTTTCAACTCTCAAATGGTAAAGGAACACGTCGTGAGAAAACCGGCATGTCGTGAAACCTAAAAAGTTCGAAAGTACCAAGTGTACGAAAATAGTCTATGAGGCGTATTTTAATTCCTTTGACCACACTGGTGACACGACTTGTAGAAGTAGTGAATACGAAACTTCTAGAAACACATTGGTCTGACGCGTGGGATAGCGGGTGATATTTCATCGTCCCACGCCCAGCTCAGGCTCTCAGCAGATCGAATGTTGTGTGGGATGCGTTTGTAGCCCTCGACGTCATCCACGCTACTTTGCGGCTCTACGGAGTTCTACGCGGAGGGGTCTACGAAGATCTTTATACTAGAGGTCTACGAAAATCTTTGTATTAGAGGTTTACGAAGATCTTTGTAATAGAGGTCTACGAAGATCTTTATACCAGAGGTCTACGAAGATCTTTGTACTAGAGGTCTACGAAGATTTTTATACTAGTGGTCTACGAAGATCTTTGTACTAGACGTCTACGAAGATCTTTGTACTAGAGGTCTACGAAGATCTTTGTACTAGAGGTCTACGAAGATCTTTGTACTAGAGGTCTACGAAGATCTTTGTACTAGAGGTCTACGAAGATTTTTAATGTTGGCCATTAGCTCATACGAACTTACTTACTTTTTACTATATAGACAAGGGCTTCTTGAAGTTACTGTGAGGATCTCTTAAGGATTAGGAAAATGCGTGTTTAAAAGTCATGTTACCCTAAAATTGCTAAAATGTTAATTGAAGGTATGAAAGTGCGTCTGAAACTTTCCTTTGTGCTTTAAACAGTACAACAAACAAATTAATTTAAATCAAAGTTGGTACTAAATTACTTTTGAGAACACTTGCGGGTGACGTCACGTGAGTTACGGTTCTATGGAGGTGAGAACTGTTGTAACTCGAGTAAAGTATTTCTACATTTATAACATAAAAGAGATGTTTTATGTGTTAGCATTTAGACTATTTCAGTTCGATGAAATATTAATTTTAGTTTTTTTTTGTAAAGTAAAACTTTATTAATAGAAAGAAACTTACAACTATAACAAATATAATTTACAAAATACAAAAGAAACAGTCGGGCTATCTAAAGGCCGTTGCAAACGGCCCCAAAAGGCTCAAATATATAAGCCCCGTCGAGGCTTGCATATTTGCGCCTTTTGAGATCCTCGGCCGAATCTGCAGCCGCGCCGGCCCTAACTAACTTATTTAGTTTTTGTTTATTATGAAATATGATTTTAAAATTAATTATAATACTTAATCTTTAAGAAAAAAATTGTACCTAACAAACTAGTAAACGCTGAGTTGGCGACACTGGGAGATCCGAGGTCGGCCAAGACGGACCTATATGGATTTGTGTAAAGTTGCTGATATTAAAGTATTGAAATAGATTACCTATTATGTGTTTTGGTTTATATCCCGTAGATGTTAATACATGGCCTCGTCTATGTGCACTAGACAGAAAAATAGTGAAAAAATATGTGAATTTTGAAAAAATACTCCAACTGTAATTTGAAGCATAATTTGCAGAAAAATATTTGAATTGCGAATATTTTTTACAATGGTAACATATTATTATTTTCCTGGGTGCTATCTGCCACTGTCTCTTTGTATTTTGACAGTTTTATTGTTTTGACAGCTTCATAACGTACATTTCGTTTCTATTCGAAAGAAATGCAGCTAAATGCAGACACTATACCTGCTTGTCAATGACCAAATCTGTTAAAACCTTTCACTCAATACCAACCCGCCGCCATATTGTTTTATATTATGTGTGAGAAAGTCATTTCAGGAACATGCATAAAGCACAATAATAAAAAATATCAATCTACATAGATATTTGATGGCGGCCTCGGTGGCGTGGCGGGCGATTGTTCGGCAGAGACGCAAGAGTTCGAGCTCGATTCCCGCTGAGGAAGAAATGTTAGCATGTTCTGCAAATATTTGTTCCGGGTTTGGGTGTTGTGGTACCATGGTACTCGTAGTTTCTGATACCCACGACACAGGGAATCCTAGTGTGGGGTCAGGACTATGTGACTGTTGGGTGTTATTTATTTAAAGTATGGACGTGGCAAATAAGGATAATCAGACAAGACTATAAAGTCACACGTACAAAATGAAACATTTGATTTGCCACATAAACATTGTGATACGAAACTGCGATTCAATAAAATATCCGAATAGTATCCGTAAGGAAAACCTTTGACATTTCCCTCCGTTCGGACGCCAATAATTTATTTACGGCTCACGGAGAAATATCCAATTGTTTTTCTATTCCATAAATCTATGGGATTATTGCTGGGGAAATGTTTTATGCCTAGTTTTTATAATGGCTTTTTGGATGGGAAATGTAACGTGCTACACTTGTGATGATCTACTGCTGGCTACTGGCAGAGACTGGATGCGTCAAGCCGAAGATATGCCCAGCAGTGGAGTGCTAAGGCTGATGATGATGACACTTGTTGTCACTCCCGTTACAGACAAGTGAGCTTGCATGTATGTATGTATGTATGTTCGTATAATCTAATGGCCAACTCTAGTGACGGAGTTTTTAGGCCGCCTAAAGGCCTCCGTCATGGCTTAACGACTTAAAAGCCGGGACCGACTGTTTGACGTGCCCTCCGAAGCACGGAAGCGCAAAGCTCGTAATGCCACTTGCAGTCACCCATCCCAATTTGTGATCGCGCATATCGTTGCTTAACTTTAACGATCAATCAAGAACGCCTAAGCAAGCTGCGCCACGAGCGCTTCGGCTTGCATTTGTGTGTGAGAAAATGTAGCCTTAAATTCACTAGGTGACAAATATCCCGCAACACGTGTCGTTAGAGATGTCGGGCGAAGTCGAGATATTCGTCCGACATCACACACGACAAGTGGTTCGGAGGAACCAGTGATACGACTAGATGATTTACAAGACAAGTCTGGAAACGTTGCAAGCAAACGTGTACGAAATTTGCCTGGCGCTTTATCCCAAACGAATGGTTAAAATGAATACATAATGTATACACATATAAAAAAACTAAAACTGAGGCCTTTTAGTAGATGATTTATACAGCGTCTGGAGGCAACTTTTACCTTCACAAACGGAACGCTGTGGTGCTTGGGACGAATTAAGATGGAGTAGGCTGGCCCAGCATCTATTCCATCCTCTCAGCTTAGTCGGCCTTGTCCACAGGAAAGACATGGTCTACGTGCGGAGCTGACTAAGCCATGGATTTCACATGTTTTCCTTCACCGTTTGAGAGTACTGGTATAGCGCATATAAAATTTTCACACACAAAAAATTCATTAATACACGAGCGGATTCGAACTCACGATATTAGGATCGGAAGCCCCGTCTCCCAATCACCAACTAGACCACCAGTGCTCTTATTTTCATCTAAGTATTGTAAATGAGAAATTAGCTCTGTCTTCATGTCTGTCTGTTATCTTTCTGAACGTTTTGATAAATCGATGGGCCCTATTAACAATGTCGGATATAAATTTTTACCAATATTCACTTTTTTACATAAATAGGATCTAGAAAGTTCTATGGTACCTATACAATATTTTGTTTTATTGAAAATCATGATTATTTCATCAGTTTTTTGTTATTATAGTCGGTAGTTATAACTTTGTCCCCGCAACAATGTGGGCACTGAAAGAACCGGCGCGGTAAAAATTGGTAAAAAAGTATATCCGACATTGTTAATAGGGACCATCGAAATATTGTCAACAAGATAGATTGCAACCTGAGGAAAGACACAGGCCTCCTTTTGCCTTTAAAAATGGGCTGTATTTAAATGTCAAATATGGCGGCCGTTGTTACCAGAATTCTACGCAGTCGATTTTTTAATAAATTTTTTGTCTGTAAGGTTTTGTTCTCATAGCGAGATGCTCCACGCTCTCAGCATCTTACGCTCTAAGGAGGCAATGATTGCTCTTGTGATATGTAAATAGGCATACGCTTCTATTTGTTTGATTTCTGCACCGCAGCGCCTTTGAGAAAACCTTATTGAGTGAGTAGCTTCTGCCGTCGGCTATACTCGCGTGCTAAAAAATATTATTAGACTATCAAACTCTATTTGGTCATTCCATTTGACGAGCTCGGTGGCAGGCGAGTGCTGGGCTTAGACGCAAGATGTGCGGGTTCGATTCCCGCTACGGGAGAAAATTAAATATTAGTAATAAGTATTCTATCAGCCATTTGGTGCCCATAGTACAAGCTTTGCTTAGTTTGGGGCTAGATGAAATTGAATATGATGAAAAAACAAATTGTACATTTTTTCCTGTAGAACTGAAGATCGCGTGCCATGGGAGAGGCCTATGTCCAGCGGTGGACTGATGTGGGCTGATGATGATGACATTTTTTTCCAGAGAGTCATAAATTTTCAAACTAGTTTCGTAATGTAAATTCCTCCATAACACAAGCAGGTAAGCTACATATCTTCGTAAATGTTTTAGGACGAGGGAAAAAATAGTTTCCCGGTAAGTGCGCGAGGTGTCCCGACAGATTTACGAGCACTATGTTTTCAATGTAGGAAGTCGTGTTTCTGAATAGATGCGACAAATTGAGGTCGCTAAAGTTTTTGCGTTTGGAGATATTAATATTTATGTTGCGCTTGATATAGGAAAGGAACCTCTGCGGAGCCCTTTAAATTAACCCACACTGTTCTCTTCTCTGCTGGACTGGGAGTAGAGAAAAAGCATAGAACGCGTCCAGCTTCTTCTCTCCCCGAGCATGTCGTAAAAGTCGACTAAGGGATAGTATCCTCCAAAATGGTGGACCACCTATATGGGCGATAGGTTGATCACCTGTCACTTTTGTTCACCATTTCCATCTTAGGATTTTAAATCTGAAGTGGCTGCAAGTTTTCTTGTTGTGTTTCTTTGTGTTGCAAGTTCTTCACGACACTGGTTCGAAACTGGTCCGGCTTTTATGTCGTTAATCCATGACGGAGGCCTTTAGGCGGCCTAAAAACTCCGTCACTAGAGTTGGCCACCAGCTCCTACGAACATACATACAATAATAACTAGCTTTCGCTCGCGTGGTATCCGGACAAAGAGTAGCCTGTATGTTATTTCAAAACACATACCTACTATTCCAAGTTTTATTCAAATCCGTTCTGCCGTTTCGGCGTGATTGAGGCACAAACATACATCGTCACATCCACACATACTCACAAACTTTCACATTTATAATATTAGTGGGATAGTATAAGGTAGATTTTTATTATTAGATCCTTAACGTTACCTAACCTTGTTAATCCGCCGAACGCAACAACTCTAAGAGTTCCCTTGAAAACTAACTCCGTATTTCAAATTCCTTCCCACACATTCATCCCCTAATAAGGCCTCGGGAAGCCCGCATATTAAATAACAAGTACATCGAAAGGGGTAGCTGGGGGTAAGGCTTCTTCTACGTAATTAAGTTTGAGCCTGTTAAGGGGATGGTGAGATATAAATTGAGGTGTTCGCGGTTGTTGATGGTACAGACAAAAGCTATGGTTCGAGTTATTGTGGTGGGGAATAAGTTATCTAGGTACATTGCCAACATATAGGCTGGCGACGAAAATTATGCACATATATATCAGAGAAGGAAAGCCTTTTTCTTTTATTTTGGTTCTGACGCATTCAGAATTCTCGTATTGACCAAATACATAAACGCGAAATGTCCAATTCTCAGAATGACCAATACGCAAAGTGACATATTAAGCCAAATGCCTATACGCAGAATGACGCATACGCCAAACGACTAAAACGCATAATGAGCAATGACTAATACGCATTTTGACCCTCGGTTTTGACCAATCCTTAGACAAACTTCTGTAATTTTTTTGACATTTTCTGTAAAATTTTACATTTGTCATTTTGTCATTCATAACACTAACCGCCTAAACGTTTTGTACATAAACAATTCGCAGAACCATATTGCATCGATAGCGCGATCTGTAGCTTATATCTGATAGCTTTATATCTGACCAACCGATCCGATCTATACGGTCCGGGGACCTGAACCACAAATTTGTCTTATAGCGAAGATTTTTTTCGATCATTGGTCATTATGCGTCAAAACCTTTATTTTCATCTAAAACCAACAGAGAATCAGGGTTATGCAAGGTATGGTCGGCCAGAACGGTAAAAAATATTAGAATTAAATAAATTCTGGATTCGGCCAATCGCATCCAGGAGTTTCCTCCTATCCTTTCACGGTCCTCGACCCATCTGGCAGGATACTTGTATAATAAGTTTAAAAATACATGTTCTATTTTTAAATTACAAACGTTGAGTTCATAAGGCTTCTCTAACCATCATAAAAAACCGGCCAAGTGTGAGTTGAATTCGCACACGAAGGGTTCCGTATCGTACATGTACTTAAATGTTTCTTGTATGGCGCCCAATTTTTTTAATATTTGTTGTAGAAGTAATATAACAACACACACATCTTGGGAGTCTTGGATAAGAAGTGGCTGCAAGTTTTCTTATGATTACTTGCGGTTCTACCCACCCCGTAATACGGGCGTGATAATAATGTATGTATGTATTTAAAACGACACACTTTGTGAAAATTTCAACTCTATACCTGTTACGGTTAAAGAGATACAGCCCGCTGACAGACAGACGGACGGACAAACAGACAGACGGACCAACAGCAGCGGCTTAGTAATAGGGTCGAGATCCTTTGGTTACGGAACTCTACAAACAACTTGTCGCGTGTAAAATATACATGAAAACAAAATACTGCAGCAAAATAACAAATGTGGCACAAGGCGCACTGAAACCATTCAGCCATTCTCACGTCGTAGATGTTAGCATTCGGGAACACCAAAACTTCAGTCCCGAGAGAAATTATACGTTGTGGTGTAAACAATACGGCATGATGCCACAGTCAGTACAGCTTCGCTGGGTCACTACCTACAAAACTTTATGAAATGGTGACTAGTGCCGCCCGTCGGTCCGGCGACATGGACAGTGTTGCTGAGCGGCAATGGATGGGGCTGGCGTGATGGGCGAGTGCTTGGCTAAGACGCAAGAGGTGCGGGTTCGATTCCCGCTACGTGAGAAATGTTTGTATGCTCTGCAAATATTTCTTCTGGGTCTGGGTGTTGTAGTAATAAGTGTGTATTTACAAAAAAAGTATTATATGTATTCTATCAGCCATCTGGTGCCTATAGTACAAGCTTTGCTTAGTTTGGGGTTAGATGGCGCTGTGTCAAATATACACAAATATTTGTTTATTTACTAGCTGCCATCCGCGGCTTCGCTCGCGTTGTATCCGGATGAAAAATAGCCGATATGTTATTCCACAACATGTACTATGTACCTATATTCCAAGTTTCATTCATAATATAGTAGGATTTAATACGCCATTCCTTTCGAACCCTCGCCAGCGCTATTAGGATGCTGACATATACCCAGTAGTGGGGGCACACAAGCTGAAGATAGATGCAAAATTGCGAATGACCTTGAATGGGCAACAAATTGAAACAGCTTTGTTATAATTTATCTGTATTATTCTATGTATTAAAATACAAAACGGAAGATACTTTACAGAATACAATAGCTATACAACAGTTTTAAAACCAGCGAGTTTTATTTAAATTTACCTAGCTATCTTTCACTGTGCTGTGTCAGCTAGTCCAGTATGCAAATGAAAGAAGGTTGCTAAGCGATTTTTAATGTTTTACGTAAACTTACACGTAAATGATGGCTGTGTCCGCTGTGAGTGAACACAGCTCTGGATTTCAACACCTGCTTGAAATAGTGAAGGAAAACATGAAAACTCACGATTCAGATCTGCATAATTATTATTTGGTCGTCGTCGAAACTTATAACGAGCTTGTAACAAAATAACAACAAATCGTAAAAACCGCATGTTCCACGAAACGGCCGAAAACATTAACTTATTATACAACGGCCAAGTTTTAAAGTAATTGCATTAGCCCCATTTACACTTTTCGGGGTAAATGTAACTCCGCCTTAAGATAGACTTTCAGAGCAAGCGTAGCTCTGTCACAGCGTCACTGTCGCGGCGCATCTGACGCTTGCTCCCAAAGTCTACCTGTACTATTTTCGAGGTAAGTGTAACTCAGCTTTAATGTGCTTGGTTCAAATTGAGTATCTCATGAATCATTCTTTAACTCGTCAGGAACTTACTCACTACGGAATTATACACTATGGAATATTCGACCATCGATAAAAAAAGTATTTCTTCAACTTTCTTTATTAGCTACTTGCCCCAGTTACTGGCTTTACAACACTTTTATTGCAGGACTATAGATAACGTCTAACAGGTAAGGAATGTTTAGACAGGGAGAGTGAATTTGGCTTTAACTTACCGTGATAGTTGATAGCTACTGGCATGAGACATTTTATTGTTGAGCATAATTTTTCATCTTGAGAATATACTGGGAGTCCTCTTCAATGAATGGACTTCTTTTTGCTGACTTATACTATTGATCATAACGATGGCATGTTGTTTTTTTATGTATCAATTTTATTTTAATTAGTCAATAAAATTAACTTTATATTTCTCTGGCACGATATTGAAACCATAATATCGTATGAAAATTGCTGACTCATGGGTTTGGTTTTAAAATTAAACGCCGATATAATGAAAACACGAATTCAACGACCTCCAGGTTAAAGTAATAATTTCACTGTTTTCAACAATCATAGGCTAATTTTAACTACATATGGTTTAATGGTTTGTAAACACTCTCGACTCAAGAAACGAACCCAGTTTTATCTAAACAGAAAAAAATGCACAATAACCCAAGTAGATATCTGTGAATATTTTATATTTTATTTGAAAATTATTGTGAAAACAATTTGCGCTAGTTCAAGGAGTATGTAAGATGAAGTCCGAAATTAGCACCAGTGTCGGATAAGTTGAGGAGCAATAGGTTAGCGTGGTTGGACATTTCATGGACATTTCATGAGAAGAATGTCATGTGACGAGAAAAGAGTTAGATATGAATGTGGAAGGATATGTGGGTAGAGGTAGGCCAAAGAAAATATAGATGAACTGTGTGAAAGATCACATATGTATGTATGTAAATTACATGTCATTTACTTACTAGTTTGTCATTTTTCGGAATTAGTAGGTAAAGGAAGCATAGCCTTTACCGGCGTCCGCCTGGGAAATATTCAGCTTAACATTTCGTTTCATTACTTGTATTGTTTGTTTCGTGCAGTTTCGTTTATGGTTATTTCTGACTAGCTGTACCCGTCGATTTCACTCGCAAACGAGTAATATAAAGTTTGTTGCGTGCTTCTGCTAACGGACGACGAATCGTTCCATCATCATCATTTAAAGACATTTATCCCCTTTTCAGCGGTACTTGCATATTTTTATAAACTTTATTATTTTAAAAACACATTTACAAAGACAAACTATAATAACATTAAAAACTTTATGGTAATCAGTATAATAATAAGAAATTGCATATTTTAGCAACATTTTTGATTTTATGCATATTTACCCTCGATCTGATGTCTCACAGACAGACATACGATCCCTTATCACGCGGCTATTAAGCGATCGTAGACACAATTTGTCCACAGAACATTTTGAACATTACTTAGTTATATACATTTTTAAAGATAAATTATAAATTTCATTGTTAAATATATTTTGTCATACTAATAATATAAAGAGGAAAGATTTTTTGTTTTTTTGTTTGTTTGTAACGAAATAGGCTCCGAAACTGCTGGACCGGTTTCAAAAATTCTTTCACCAATAGAAAGCTACATTATAAGGGACAAGTTAAGGCTATAATATATTTACCCAAGGTAGAAAACCCAAAATAGTTTTTGGCGTGCGCTGCGAAAACTATTGATTATAGAACAAATTGTACTACACGCGTACGAAGTCGCGGGCAACAGCTAGTATTTGATATTTTTGCAAATACGATTGTAATAAAATAAATAAGAGTAAAATAAAATACATTAAAATATACGACTTTTTATATTTTATGCAGCATGTTTTGCAATAGAATATGTAACAGGAATAGAATCAAACATCCTGACAGACTTTATCATTAATATTATTAGTGGGATGTAATAATCTGTAGTAGATGTTATTTATTCTGTGGCGAAGGTTTATTAGGCGTTGTCGGAAACGTAGGCTGTTAGCACTAGTTGAAACATGTTCGAATCGCTAGCGAGACCTTTAACACTTCGACTTGGCTGTGGCCATGTGCTCCAACAGCTTCGTTCCAGCTGTTGCAATCAGATCAGCTGGTGTGGTTAGATACAGTAGTACCACAAATATTGTGTGCCTCAGCAATTTTCTAAAATACGAACTAACGCGATGATGATTATGTAATTATAGAGATAATTATGTAGATGTTTATTTTTAAAAGGTTGTTTCAGATATTATTAGTTGACTATTCGGACAAATTCGGTTTTCATACAAAGCACGAAGTTTGCCGAAGCGCACAATATTTGTGGTACTATTGTACATACATATTATCACGCCCGTATCCTCAATGGGGTGGGCAGAGCTTCCCCGGGATGCAATCTATCTCCTTGCCAAATTTCATCAAAATTGGTTCAGCAGTTTTGACATGAAAAGGTAACAGACAGACCGAGTTACTTCCGCATTTATAATGTTAGTATGGATAGCGACACTCTTTCTTTGCTTTTGGCATTATTTGGTACTGTTTTGGCACTTTTTTGCAAAGTAACAAATTCCATGGTAAAGGCTGATTTGACTTTTAAAACTAATGCTAACTCTATTGAGGTATAATCGTAAAGAAAGGTGTAACGCTATAAATATTGTGCTTTGAAACAATTTGGCAAGTTTTGGTTTTTACTGTTACTTTTAAATTGAGGCGCACTTTAAATCCTTTCACCACACTGGTTTGAAATAACTAGTGACACGACTAGATAGATAGACTCGCTTTTATGTTCGCCGACATAAAGCGACACAAAAGTGTTCTTAAGTTAAATCAAAAGTCCATCAAGAGCCATTAGTACGATATAACGGAGTGGGTGGAAACCTTTGAAGCTCATGATTCATTGTGTAATCTAAATATATAAAACTAACGGAACGTCCCGCGACTTCGTTTGCGTTGACTATTTTATACATAAATAAATAAATATTTATGGACATTTCACACAGCGCCATCTAGCCCCAAACTAAGCAAAGCTTGTACTATGGAAACCAGATGGCTGATAGAATATTTATATACTTTTTTTGTAAATACATACTTATAATACATAGTATTGAAACACCCAGACCCGGAAGAAATATTTGCAGATCATGCAAACATTTCTTCTGCAGGGAGAATCGAGCCCGCGCCTCTTGCGCCTCAGTGAAGCACTCGCCCGCCACGCCACCGAAGTCGTCACAAACTTCTTCCTGCTGTGTCCGATCAATTTAAATTTTGGGGATTCCCCTTTTCCCTTACACAAGCGCTCGTGGCGTAGCTTGCTTAGACGTTCTTGATTGATCGTTGAAGTTAAGCAACGTTGTGCGCGGTCACAATTTAGATGGGTGACCGCCTTGGACGAATAAGTGACCGCAAGTGGCATTATGAGCTGAGCGCTTCCGTGCTTCGGAGGGCACATTAAATTGCGGTCCCGGCTTTTAAGTCGTTAAGCCATGACGGAGGCCTTTATGCGGCCTAAAAACTCCGTCACAAGAGTTGGCCACTAGCTCATACGGTCACCCATTCAGTATTATATATTCAGACATGTGGAACGTGCTTAAAGTCGTGTTCCACTAAACTAAATACATAAAACTCTTATATTACTAATTGACTGAATGACTGACAATCGCACAGCCTATAAGTGTATTCCTCTTGAGTTTCACGAGCATTTCACAAAGATAAAAAGCTATTTTTAAATTATGTTAATATCTACTTCTATAGTTAGTTGGTAGTCACTTAAGAGTGACGTCAGCGAATAGGGTGGGAACTTCGCGGTCAAGGGCGCGTCTGAATAGCGTCATAACTGTGATTTCAGAAGCCAGAAATGGACATTTCCACAACCTAAAATGCCTAAGAGTAGTAGTCTAAATGTCTTAGGGGGTGGTCAGAAGTATTACTTAAATAATAATAAGTAAATAACACCCAACAGTCACATACATAGTCCTGACCCCACACTAGGATTTCCTGTGTCGTGGGTATCAGAAACTACGAGTACCATGGTACCACAACACCCAGACCCGGAACAAATATTTACAGATCATGCAAACATTTCTTCCGCAGCGGGAATCGAACCCGCGCCTCTTGCGTCTCTGCCGAGCAATCGCCCGCTACGCCACTGAGGCTGTCAAAAGTTACTTGTATTAAAAGATTATTATGATGACTACTACTCTACTGGACTGGAAGTAAAGAAAAGCATAGAACGCGTCCAGCTGCTTCTCTCCCCGAGCATGACGTAAAAGTCGACTAAGGGATAGTATCCTCCAACATGATGGACCTATATGGGCGATGGGCTGATCACCTGTCACCATTGTTCACCATTTCCATCTCAGGATTTTTAATCAGAAGTGGCTGCAAGTTTTCTTATGTTTACTTATGGCTCTGCCTACCCCATTAGGGATGTGGGCGTGATATGTATGTATGTATGACCTCGATGGTATGGCGGGCGAGTGGCCTGCTAAGATTCGTGAGGAGGTTATTCAGATTCCACTATTTACACACATACATACATATTATCACGCCCGTATTCCTAATGGGGTGAGCAGGGCCACAAATAAACATAAAAAATCTTGCAGCCATTTCTCATTTAGTTCTAAGGTGGACATGGTGAACCATGGTGACAGGTGATAAGCCCATCGCCCACATAAGTGGTCCATCATGTTGGAAAGGATACTATCCCTTAGTCGACTTTACGACATACTCGGGGAGAGAAGCAGCTGGACGCGTTCTATGCTTTTTCTTTACTCCCAGTCCAGCAGAAATTGGTTGTCATTGGTGTATTGCTTTTGAACCTACTACCTTGGGGTCGGAAGGTGAGGCTGCTGCCACTAGACTACCAGTGCTCTTATAAATGAAAATAATAAATAATGTGAAATGAAACGGCAAGTCATTTGTTATGCCGACGAGGTACGAGGGGTCGGTCCAGCTCAGAATCCTCACAAAAGACGTAATTAGCCAATTCTTTCCAATCCGGGCTCTACAAAACCAACAAAGAAAGATGCCTTGAGTCTTTGTCTACTGCTGAACAATGTTTGTAATTATTGTATTAATTACAAAAAAATAATTACTTAATTAATTTCGTATGAGCTAGTGGCCAACTCTTGTGACCGTTTTCGAGAAGGCCTCAGTCATGGCTTAACGACTTAAAAGCCGGGACCGACACGTGCCCTCCGAAGCACGGAAGCGCTCAGCTCGTAATGTCACTTGCGGTCACCCATCCCAATTGTGACAGCGTACAACGTTGATTAACTTCAACGATCAATCAAGAAGTGATAAGTGGTTAGCGAATTGAACTCTTTCGAACTGATACATCAATTGGCTCACGATTAGATTCGATCCTCTGAATAAGGTCTTCACCTAACGTTTTTTTGGCGACTTCGGTGGATTAGCCGGTGTGAGCCCGGCTGAGACGCAATAAGAGCGGGTTCGATTCCCGCTGTGGGATAAATGTTTGCATGCTCTGCAAATTTTTTTTTCTCGTGATTGGTACTCGTAGTTTCTGATACCCACGACATTGGGAATGCGAGATAATAAGATAAGTTATAAGCGAAAATTAGTATTTTTTTGTTTGTCTTGCGGTTGATCTAAATCCGCTTGGAAAACTTTATAAATAAAAGGGAATATGTAGCCGAAGAATACCCGAAGAATATAGGGACTAATGGCGCATGTACACTGAGAAGCCGTTTAATTCAATTGCGGGGGTGGAGAGGGGCGAGGAGGTGCGGGGAGGGTTATTGAATGAGCTATCAATAATTCAACAGATGGTCCACTTTAGAAAAATCAGCCCGCACACTCTTAATATACATTCAGTCGGGAAGTAGCTTTTGTATTTTGACTTAAATAGGATGAGATACGTGAAGATTGATGGTGGACATTTTGGGATAGGAAAATGAAAATATTTTCGACTTTTAAATAATCTCCTTAAAAATTACATAATAAAAATTTTAAAAAATCATACCGTTGAATATGTGTTATGAAATTAAAATCTTAAATAAACATAACATCATGAAGGTAACCTTTAAAACGCGCGTTACATTTCTGCTCACTTTTCCTGACAGTCGAAAAAGACACACAAGGGAGCGTATCGTGCGGTTTTGCGGCGCGCCGTCCGCTTGCCTATTATTTACTGTGAGCAAGCGGTTCAAAATGCAGGTACTGACCGAGCAGTCCGAGGAGAACACGCGGGCGAGGCATGTTCCGACCAAGCGGGCATCTGCCTCGCGCGGCTGCCTCACGAGGCTGCACGGTCAGTCAGAGCGCAGATATTGAAACGCTAAAGTTACAGACTGTCTCGCTTAACTCTCCGAGCACCTAGCAATGTCTTAGTATTTATTAAACTTCCGCGATTTTTAGAGTTACGTAGGTACCCCAAGGGTGCCAACGGGACCTTAGTAAGCCTCCGCTGTCCGTCTGTCCGTCTGTCAGCGGGCTGTACCGTTATGTCTATTTTATTATTTGTTGTTGCAGCGGCAATAGAAATATACGTTCTGTTAAAATTTCAACTCTATACCGTCGCGGGCTGTACGACGGGCCCGCTGATAGACGGACGGACGGACAGCGATGGCTTAATAATAAAAATAACAAGGTACGCGAATAAGTTCCTTGATAAAGTAGCAGTGTCTTACTCAGAACTGTGCGCCTCGCTCGAAAAACGCGCGGATAACGGTTGTGTGTGCGAAGCGTCACATGCCTTTTGTGAAACCGATCATGTATATGTAAACATGTAAATCAGCCACACATTATTAATTCATACACAGACAGGTTTCGCTGAAATACTCAAATTTTGAGAACGTAGTCTAGAGCAGAGCTTTTGAGCGTATTGTGTACACATCTTTAAAGTCTAGGTACGAATAACCCAGTCTTAAGGACAAAGTAAATTAAATAACCATCGTTTAGATAAGAACAGCCTTTTGAACTTCAGTAGCTTTATAGGTCTTCCAACAAAACCCGCTAACTAAGTGTGGAACTAAATAGTCGAAAATATTTCAAACTTGTTCTATGGAAATTGTGAGCGGGGTGAGGTAAGACGAGTCGGGGGGAGGGGGTGAATATCATAATATAAAAATCATAAAACCAAATCTTCAAGTTATTTGGAGTTTTAATTTAAAAATGACTTAATATTTTATTGGTTTGTACAATTTCCCCAAGTAAATTCTCAAGTAAATTCACTCATCGAAAAAGTCACATAATCGTAATACTAGATGATTTATACAGAAGGCAACTTTTGCCTACACTAACGAGACGCTAGGAGGATTTTTAAACAGCTTAGACAGACTGACTTTGTAATTCTCTCAGTTCGACTTATTTTGGAGGGAAAAAAAACAATTTTCCGTGGAAAATACGCGTAATTCCCGAAAGCTGTTTATGTTGCCATCACAATATGAGTGTTCCCAATATTCGGGACATTGACGTCACTAATTCCCTATTACCGGCGCTATTAGGCATCGAGGGTTTTCTTCATTTCACAGGAAAAGAGGAAAAATGTCACGTCACTTAAGATCTACGCCCACTCCCCAGTTTTATAAAGCTACCTTTTTTGTGAAGTTGATGTCGTCCATGTCAGCCTGTTAATTTAATACCTACATCATCATCAGCATATAGCAGTACTATTTGGATGGGTGACCGCAAGTGGCATTACGAGCTGAGCGCTTCCGTGGTTCGGAGGGCACGTTAAATTGTCGGTCCCGGCTTTTAAGTCGTTTAGGACTTTAGGCAGCCTAAAACTCCGTCACAAGAGTTGGCCACTAGCTCATACGAACTTATTTACCTATCTTGGAGAGGATACTATTCCATAGTCGACATTTACGACATACTCATGATAAGCAGATGGACTGATTCTATGTTTATTTTTTACTCCCAGTCTAGAAGAAAAGAAATGATTACAGTTATAACAGGCTTCTGTGTCAACAAACAGTTTTCATTTTATTTTTTTACTAAAACTAAGTCTCCGTAATGAGGTGTTCGAAGTACCTACTAGACGTTTGTGTGTGAAGGTATCAAACTGAAATACACCCTACTAATGACCCTTCCTTTTAGTTTCACATGTGGAACGTAAATTAATTAAATTATTTTCATTTATGTTAATATCCAGGCTGGAATGGGTGTAAAGAAAAAGCATAGAACGCGTCCAGTTGCTTCTCTCCCCGAGCATGTTGTAAAAGTCGACTAAGGGATAGTATCCTCTCCAAAATGATGGACCACCTATGTGGTCGACGAGCTGATCACCTGTCATCATGGTTCATCATATCCATCTTGGGATTTTAAATCAGAAGTGGCTGCAAATTTACTTAGGTTTACTTGTGGCTCTGCCCACTCCACTGGTGATATGGGCGTGATATGTAGGTATGTAGTTGACGACCTCAGTGGCGTGGCGGGCGAGTGCTCGGCTGAGACGCAAGAGGTGCGGGTTCGATTCCCGCTACGGGAGAAATGTTTATATGTTCTGCAAATATTACATTTTATTCGCAGTTTTCGATACCCATATGAATCTCTTTTATGCCTGGTATTCGTTATTTTTTTGCCAAAATAAAGGATGGCGTCGCGTCGACAGATAACAAAGTAAACGTAGCGTTGAACGATCAGTCGTCCGTTAGTAGAATATTGAAACCGGGCATTAGCAACATTTCTTGGTAAGTTAATAGAATTTGAAAGTGATAAAACATTATTCTAACACCAATTACCAATTCAAATTCTTTAATTCAGTTCTCAGTAGTGAGTTCCGTTGTAAATACAAACTGCTCGTAATTAGTTATTCAATAAGAGGTAATTGAGCCGTTCGTGTGTTCTCTCTCTCTTCCTCTCTCTCTCTCTCTCCACGAAGGCTTCAAGGCATAATGTACGTACACTCTTTGGAGCTTTAGGAAACCCTGACCGTATTTTTACGGCCGTTGGGGTTGTGTTTCCTATTATATTATGAAATTAAAAAAGGGTGTAAATGCACTTGCAATATCTATCAATCTCAAACCTACCGGGAAAGAAAATAAAATAGAAATGATACTGAATTTCCGGATTTTAATAAAACAGTTAGGGGAGCACTGGTGGCCTAGTGGTAACGGCCCCGCCTTACGATCTTGAGGTCGTGGGTTCAAATCCAGTCGTGCACCAATGGTTTTTTCTCATCGAAAATGTATGTGCGCTATACTAGTTTTTTCTAACCAGGATGGTGAA
Source organism: Scotopteryx bipunctaria (assembly GCA_949320045.1). Taxonomy (NCBI): domain Eukaryota; kingdom Metazoa; phylum Arthropoda; class Insecta; order Lepidoptera; family Geometridae; genus Scotopteryx; species Scotopteryx bipunctaria. Next base: position 345,860 of record OX439462.1, read on the forward strand.
AGGATTTAAAATGCGCTTCAAAGGCTCCTTCCATGCACTTCACATATTTTCGAACTTTTTAGATGCTACGACATGTCGGTTTCCTCACGATGTTTTCCTTCACCGTGAAAGTGGTACAGCGCACATTATTTTTTCGCTTCGCTTTTGTGCTTTGGAGGTCACGTTAAATGGTCGGTCCCGCTTTTATGTCGTTAAGCCATGACGGAGGCCTTTAGGCGGCATAAAACTCCGTTACAAGAGTTGGCCACTAGCTCATACGAACATACTTGGTGTCTTTTAGCAACAATATCGACAAGTTCGCTGTTGAGTTGCCGCTATTTGTTGCTGTGTTTGATTGCCTTCGGGGGTGTCTTTAAATGAGATTCAAATTGGTAGATCCAAAAGATAAGACGTTCCTTGCTTCTTGTGTCTGGTTCTATGTTTATGCAGATGAGGGAAATAGCACAGGCGCCGTAGACGTGGAATGATGTGAGGATGTGATGCAGACAGACCTTTGATTGTAATGGGATCATTTTCCAAAATATAGCCAAGCGTGGTTTCTTACCTGTATCTTCCACGCTTGGTCGCGTTACGAACAGGTGTAAATGTAACGTAGATTTTTAGACGTGTCCAAGTGATCCCCGTGATTTTAAGGAATAAAAAACTTGACTTATCTTTGACTTTGACCTACCTGAATAAAAAGTACTACTAAACTAAGGCCTTTTACCACAGGAGGCAACTTTTACCTTCACAGACGGGACGCTGTAGTGCGTAGTAATGAAGTAGGCTTGCCCAGCACCTATTCCATCCTCTCAGCTTAGTCGGCCTTGTCCACAGGAAAGACATGGTCAATACGTGCGGAGCTGACTAAGCCGCGGGTTTCCTCACGATGTTTTCCTTAACCATTTGAGAGTACTGGTATAGCGCACATAAATTTTTCACACAGAAAAATCCATTGGTACACGGCCGGATTTGAACCCACGCACTTAGGATCGGAAGGTGGGGTCACTACCAACCACCAGTGCTCGAATAAAAAGTACCTTTTGTGTTATTTCTGTGTGTTGACTATGTGTATTCCTGTGTAGTTTCAGACGGATCTGTTCAGTCACAATAAAATATGAATATATACAAACACAAACTTTCTATCAAGCTTAGTAGATTATGTAACCTAGTGTGATTATAATAATTATAAAAGAAATTGCTATGGTGATTGTAACAGAAGCAGTGACAAGTGCAGTTAACATAATGAACATGTATGTGAATGCATTCCACTTTGTAACGACTAACAGCTCAAAGCAAGTAAACTGCGCGACGGAGTTACGTTTACACGAGGCGCTGTAGCTCACTATGCACGATATAAGACGCTTTTGCGTCACGCACGTTAAACTTTTGCATGGCTTTTTGCCAATTGACGTTAGAGGAATAACAACAGGCAGTCACCGTGAACTCAGATCCTACTGGGATGTTCTGTGTCATAGGTATCACTACGAGCACTATGGTACCATAACATTAGAATTATTAGTTATTTATTTCAGTACAACAAAAATATACAGTTTACACCAAAATGTTCTTGTCTTAATTAAAACTTAAACAAATCAATATGCTAGAACTAGTGTACGAATGCATTTAGTTAATTAAGAGCGTGCCATAACGCCGCCGAAAATGTGAGGCAGTCAAGCGCAGGTAGCCAACTAACGAGCGGGATGAGTGGGATGACTATTTATAGTTTTCTAGTGAGTGAGAAGGATAGAGACATAGACGCGCAACGTATTTTATAACAACGTAAGCGCCAAAACTGTTTTACTTAATTACAAGTGAATTAAACAATCAATCAAAAAATTAAAAGATGGAACTAAAGAATTAATGATGGATATCTTAATAAAACAAAAACCCAACAAAAAGACGTGCCGTTCTTGAGATAAATAGCAAAATGTGTGCAAAACGTGTGTTTTTAAAAAAAATATATTGTCGAGAAAATTTTCACCAATTGTGTATTGAAAAGACAAAATCCAAAATAAGCGTTCGAAGCATCTTTTCCCTAAATATTAGGTTGGTAACTTTCACAGATTTTGAGATAAATAACGATTTCGAACTATAAAATTGCATATGGCACGCTCTTAAGTGCTTTTAATGTCGGCGCATTCTTAGCGTCAAGAGTGAGTGTTACGTCACAGGCAAAGAACTGGTGTCGACGCGTTTGGTACATATAGTTTTATAGTTTCCAATATGGCCGGATTGTTTATTTTGCTACGCACAATTAAACAGTAGTGTAACATGCGCACATAAATTTTTCGAACAGAGAAATCCATTGTGGCACGACTGGATTTGAATCCACTACCTTAGGACCACCAGTGCTCTTACCGCGCCATGTGTAACATGAATAAAGCTTGGTATGCGTATCGCGTTGTCTGAATGCGGCTGGTTTCGCCGCATTTGTATAAAAATGACGACTCAAGGAATGTTGGATTTAGGTGATGCTGCTTTGTGCCGCAGCGGACTGGCGAGTGCTGAAGTGAAACTACAAAACGTCAGAAAATCTTTAAAAATATCTCTAATTTGTCTACTAATTTGTCAGTTCATTTTAAGTGCTCGTGGGGTAGCTTGCTTAAACGTTCTTGTATGATCGTTGAACATACATGGGTTATGTAACTTAGGTTACTAGTAAAAGGGGATAAGTTGTTGATAGAATAAAACCACAAATCGTTCAAATAAATATGCATTTACTGATCGGATCATGTTGCATACATTCAACGGTTAGAGTATCCTACTCATTTTAAATCACAATAATTATAAAGTAATGGTAATAATAATGTTCATAAAGACCTTTGGATCTACTGCTAGCAGGATCACAACACTTTTCTACTCGGAATCAATTTCTTCCAGACGCACAAAATCACACTGACTGCCCGTCCATGCGCTGCTCGTCAAGTAAACAACATGGCGGCTGGAGGAAGTCTATTTATCGCCAACATGTTGATTTCATTTCTTAAACGCTTATCTATTCAAAATATTCTTGTAAACAACAATAATAAATCATAAAATTATACTTATAATTAATATGCTCCTATTACGTTCCTTACTAAGGCCTTTAACCATCATAGTAGATGATTTATACAGCGTCAGGAGGCAACTTTTTACCTTCACAAACGGGACGCTGTAGTGCCCGGGACGAATTAAGATGGAGTAGGCTTGCCCAGCACCTATTCCATCCTCTCAGCTTAGTCGGCCTTGTCCACAGGAAAGACATGGTCAATACGTGCGGAGCTGACTAAGCCGTGGGCTTCCTCACGATGTTTTTCTTCACCGTTTGAGAGTACTGGTATAGCGCATATAAATTTTTCACACAGAATAATCCATGGGTACACGACCGGGTTTGAACCCACGACCTTAGGATCGGAAGGCGGGGTCACTACCAACTAGACCACCAGTGTTCTCACGTTCCTTACACTAGGTAATCCAGTGGAAGCTAGTAATGGCAAAATTGAAGAACCATTTTGGATACACGGCATTTTTAGTACAGTATTTTGTACTTGACTGTACCTACTCCGCAACTAGCTTGAGGCTATTCTAGACCACAATACACAGCGCATGCAACAAAGAGCAGGGTTTTTTTTCAAACTTATTCAAACAATTCAGGAGATTGCCTAGAAACAGTTGTATGAGGCGAGTCTGTGTCAAAAATAATGCCTTTTTGACATCAGTGGTGTGGTAGTGACATGTAATCGCTTCAGAGGCAAGACACGCGGGTTCGACTCCGGGGCGGCTGGATAAAACCTCCCAACTGACCAACACGGTTTTTTGACAATTTATAAAACGCAATTGGAACAGAATTATATAGAACAGTACGGAATAAACAAAAACAAAGTACCTACGTATACCATTTTGTATTCTCGTTGATCATGAGTACAGCAACGGGAATATCGGGAATAAACCCACTAAGCCTGCGATGCTACAAAGGCGTATAACAATCCAAACTCAAATAAAAAGATTTGCGAGTTATTTTTATGTGTCGCTTGCTGCGTGTTTATTGTCGACAATGTGACGGTACGAGTTAGTGTGCCATATACCAACTTCCTAATGTTCACAGTACAATGGGACATGTTGCTGTGACTTTTATGAAAATAATCAGACACTATCATCTCCCTGCTCTTATCCCACTCGTATTCTTCAACCCCCCCCCCACCCCCACCCTTCTCCAGCCGTCATCTTAGTATTCACTCCTTTCTTACCATCTCTTCTTCTTTGTATTCATCCAATTTCATCTAAAACTCTTCGCGTCGTGATATATCAGAAATATCACGATACCACGATAAGATATCATTAGTAATATCATGGCGAATATCATTAGTAACGTCACAAAATACCTAAAACTACTCGTTTATGCAAAACGAAACGTTACTAATGATATTATCCTTGGTAATTACGTCCACCGATTTTCCCATAGGTACCTACGATCAGACCTCAGAACTTTTATAATGTTAGGTATACAATACATACATGTGTATAATTACTTCTCTGCTGGACTGGGAGTAAAGAAAAAACATAGAATGCGTCCAGCTGCTTCTCTCCCCGAGCATGTCGTTAAAGTCGATTTGTCACCTTGGTTCACCATATCCATATTCGTAGTACGACTTTGAATCAGGAGTGGCTGCAAGTTTTCTTATGATTACTTGTGCCGACTAAGCTGAGAGGATAGAATAGGTGGTGGGCAAGCCTACTCCATCTTAATTCGTCCCGGGCACTACAGCGTCCCGTTTGTGAAGGTAAAAGTTGCCTCCTGACGCTGTATAAATCATCTGCTATAGATGGTAAAAGGCCTTAGTTTTGTGGCTCTGTCCACCCCATTAAGGATACGGGCGTGATAATATGTATGTATGTTAAACTAGTAAAACAAATTTGTAAAACTAGTGTTATTCAAAAGATCATCCCCCAGTAATGGTCACAAGTACACGGCGAGCCATTCCCTGAAGCAGTCGCAAATGGCGACAACATTTGAAATATAAAATATGAATCCGCAGTAAAGGCCATCGGCATCGCTCGGGTTATTTGGCAGCGGTGGATGTAGACTTACAAACGTTTCCGCTTTAGAAGAGACATACGAAAATCTATAAGAATGGTTAAAACTTGGGGTAAATACAACAAAATGATTCGCGAACAAGATCCGTTATAACTTTAGTTTTAGATCTATTTATCATACCTATCAAAGATATATTGTTGATACGCAAACATATTTTATTTGTTCGTGCATGAATGAAGCCTCGTAAAGATATTCTTTAATCCTTTCACTACATGGCATTAATCAGAAAGTACCAGTGATACGAGTAGTAGCAGAAATAATAATATTTTTTTTAAACCAACGACGATAAAAATTGTTACAACAAAATCCAAAAACCTTATCTAAAATGAAACTAACAGAATGCAAAAAACTGCATTGAAATCGATTCAGTAGTTTTTGAGGAAAATGGTAACAGACAAACACAAAAATAAATAAATAAACAAATGTACAAACTCTTAGGCCAAACGCATATACCTTCCCCGTTCGGTCGTGGGTAAAAAATGCAATTTTCAAAAATACGCAAGAGACAAATACTTAAAAAATATGGGTAGAATCCATCAATTTTCATGTTTTCAGTAGGTACGAGGGTTATTCAGAATTTGCCAAAATACCTAAGGTTTTTTCATCCTGTCTAATCATGCGCAAGTCTATCAGTTCACCGGTATAGAGTTGGGGCTTGCAACATTGAAACTTTGCATCGCTCGTCTGGTGAAGCTCTTCAACAAACGGCGTCTGCTATAATGGCACTGGTGGTCTAATGGGAAGCGCTCATGGCGTAGCTTGCTTAGACGTTCTTGATTGATCGTTGAAGTTAAACAACGTTGTGCGCGGTCACAATTCGGATGGGTTAACGCAAGTGGCATTACGAGCTGAGCGCTTCCGTGCTTCGGAGGGCACGTTAAATTGTCAGCCCCGGCTTTTAAGTTGTTAAGCCATGACGGAGGCCTTTAGGCGGCCTAAAAACTCCGTCACAAGAGTTGGCCACCAGCTCATACGAACTTACTTACTTACAAATCCAGTCGTGTACCACGTTTATCTGCTCAAGCATGATTATACGAGCGTTTTATTATTACTAAACGATGGTAGAAAACGTCGTGAAGAAACCATGATGAAGTGTACGAAGATGCATCTTTGAGGCAAAAGAGAGGATAAAAGAAGCGATTCTAAAAAGCCAGGTTCTAAAACTACCTAAATATGAAGTACCTAACTAAAAGAAACTTACAACTAAATAATACAAAATTAATTTACAAAATACAAAAGAAACAGTCGGATTGTCTAAAAGCCTTTGCAAACGGTCTATGATCCAGCTCATCAGACGGTGGAAGCGTGCCCAAGACGCTGGCCGCATTGCCACGCTGAATGCCAATACTGATCCGTTGAGCCAAATGAGAACCAGCTCTTGGATCGCGCATTGCTTCGAAGTAACTTGTTTTCGCGCACTTGAAATCTTTTCACCACACTGGTTTGAAAGAGCTAGTGACACGACTAACATTAGTCGGAGTTAAATATAGTTTGACGGTCAACGCTTTTCAAAAAGCAGAGCGTTGTGTAAGCGTATTCATTCCACAGGTAGGTACAGCGCTCCAGGAAGAATTTGTTTAATATCTAGGTACAGGTTAAAAAAGTCGTTTTAGAAATCACCTGACAAATAATATAAGTAATAATAATAACAAGTATAGGTACAAGTTCTTTATAATATTTTGATTTAGCGCATATTCCAAGTTGTGAATCATAAAAAACGAGTATTTAGTCTTTACCGACAATTTAACGTGCCATCCGTATCACGGAAGCGCTCATCTCGTAATGCCACTTGCGGTCACCCATCCCAATTGTGATCGCACGTAACGTTATAGTAGGGTACTAATAGAATAGGGTGGATGACACAACCTATAAACTTCAGTTGTAATATTCACTTCAACTCCTTCTGGAACAATAAACAGCTCACGAGTGCATTCGCAGCTAACTAGCAACAGGAAATGGCCAGTCGCGGGCAAATGCGAACAGATTATGTTTGTTTACGTTTGAATTATATATAGCGATGGACTGCTACCTGTCTTGTATTGAGTGCTAACTAGATGTGGGTATGTGCCAGAATAATGTATAATTATAATAAATAACACCCAACAGTCACATACATAGTCCTGACCCCACACTAGGATTCCCTGTGTCGTGGGTATCAGAAACTACGAGTACCATGGTACCACAACACCCAGACCCGGAAGAAATATTTGCAGAACATGCAAACATTTCTTCCGCAGCGGGAATCGAACCCACGCCACCGAGGCCGTCATCCGAGGCCGTATCTGGGTAATCCTTTCACCACACTGGTTCGAAAAAATCAAATTAAATCAAATCAAAATCATTTATTTCTGCTTGAAGTATGGTTTCACGTGACATTTCGATAGCTTTTGGGTTTTATCTTATATTATAAGAATCTTTGTCCTGACTGACTGACTGACTGACTGACTGACTGACAGACAACGCACAGCCTAAACCGCTGGACGTAGAGACTTGAAATTTTCAGTGTAGGTAAACCTTGGTACGTAGGGGTGTACTAAGAAGGGATTTTTCGAAATTCAACCTCTAAAAGGGTGAAAAGGGATGAAAACCTGGAATCAATTTTTGGTCTAAAACTGCACATAACCTATATCAAATTAAAGAGCCGATTTTTCTCATTTAGTTGATGTCATAATTACCTGTAAATTCTTTATTTTTGGTATGTTTTTCATGAAAAATAGAATACTTTTATTTTGACATATGACAGCGATGATACACACAGATTAGTAATAGATGATACAAAACATATGGAAAAGGAACTGTCAATGTCAAATTACCTGTGAAAGGAAGCATAAATTATTACTGGTCTAATAAGTTTCCAATCTTGATTATTCATGGAGTTCTGACGTAATTCTACGTCTGATAACTAGATGTCGCTGCTAATTCTGATCAAATCCTAGAACGCGCTGTCGTTGCGTTTTGAAAAGTTTACCTTAACTCTCAAAATTTTTACTAAATTCACCGAAATTTCTTAATTTTTTGATTTAGGTATGTTTGTTACTCTTTCACGCAAAAACTATGGAATATACTTACATACCCATTATTCATATTCGTTCGCTAAAGTTAGCCATTGCTTAAAGTTAGCCCTGTCACTGTTTGTCATTATGAAATGGTAAGAGATGGCAATACTTTAGTCATCGTTTAGCGTACACTATATTATAATGAATAATGAGGATAGTAGGTACCTACGTGTGCTGGAATGGGACATAGGGTACTTTCTATCTGGGTACCGCGTGAGCGAAGCCGCGGGCGGCTGCTAGTTTATCTATAATTCTTTCGGCAGGATTTTCGAAATCTTACTTCTTAATGCGAAAGTTTGTGAGGATGTTTGGATGTTTGTGCCTCAATCACGCCTAATCACTTGGAATATACATAGTACATTGTGCTAGATTAACATAAAGGCTATTCATCCGGGTACCACGCGAGCGAAGCCGCGGTAGGCAGCTAGTTATAATATACTTAAGAAAGCGAGCTTTCTGTTGAGTTTTGTATAACTTTGGTAACTTAAAAAAATACTTATAAGGAAACTTGTACTTAGCATAACCTGGTTCGAAGCTAAGATCATGTAAATAAACTTAATTATTGTACGAATTTGGCAACAAGTTTCATGAAATGACAACCGCCATTTAACATAGTAACATAGGAACCAAAAGCTGCGTTGATATCAAAATGTAGGTATTTAGTTGGACTAGAGCATTAGTGGTCTAGTGGTGTCTTGCTAGTGCAGGTTCGAATTCATTCTGGATTTATGTTTAACTAAGGCCTTATATCATCTATAGTAGATGATTTATACAGCGTCAGGAGGCAACTTTTACCTTCACTAACGGGACGCTGTAGTGCCCGGGACGAATTAAGATGGAGTAGGCTTGCCCAGCACCTGTTCCATCTTCTCAGCTTAGTCGGCCTTGTTCACAGGAAAGACATGGTCAATACGTGTGGAGCTGACTAAGCTGCGGGTTTCCTCACGATGTTTTCCTTCACAGTTATTTTTCTTTCATTTATGTTTAACCAACTTTAAAAAAGAGGAATTTCTGCATCTTCCATTTACAGGAAGAAATATTTGCAGAACACAAAACATTTCTCCCGTAGCGGGAATCGAAGTCGCGCCTCTTGCGTCTCAGCTGAGCACTCGCCCGCCACGCCACCGAGGTCGATATTCGTCGTAATGAAATTAATATGGCCGCCATGTTACGGTAATCGGTTTTCGTCGTCAAAATAGGTATTGCTATTGTCTGCCATTTTGGATGCATTGTAAGTTTACTTAAACGGCTGACGCAATTGACAAGCACATAAATTTAGCTGTTTAAAGTTTAACCGTGGTTTGTGTTGTCGCGTGGGTGCATTTTAATTTGAAGTTCTTGCAAAGTAAGTTCGTATGAGCTAGTGGCCAACTCTTGTGACGGAGTTTTTAGGCCGCCTAAAGGCCTCAGTCATGGCTTAACGAAGCACGGAAGTGCTCAGCTCGTAATGCCACTTGCGGTCACCCATCCCAATTGTGACCACGCACAACGTTGCTTAACTTCAACGATCAATAAAGAACGTCTGAGCAAGCTACCCCACGAGCGCTTTAATAAGTGAGAAGCGGCTAGGTAGATTATTATTATAATAAACTAGCTGTGCTCCGCGGTTTCACCCGCGTTTTTCTCACAGGCGGCCAGCAAGCGCGGCTTCCTCGTCTCGCCCGCCGCCGCGCCGCCAGCGTCTCGTCTTGCTTGCATCAAGCGCGCGTGGATTTCCTTAGCAGAGTTATTTTAGAAATGTATTTATTATACTCTTCAAAGATCTTATACTTACAATCATCAACAAATATATTTCAAAAAGATTATTACAGGATTTTATGTTGATAAAAAACTCTATGGCCCATAACTCATTAATAGGTACCAACTCTTAACATCTTACACACGTGATAACTTTTAAACGAAATATCCGATTGAGATGAAACAAAAAGTATTTTACTTCTACATAAATACTCTTGATAACATAATGCTTAATTTCGATAAAGATTAATATTACGATACATATTTAACGTAGTTTTTTTCTTCAGACGATTTAATAATTATTTTGAACACAAAATCGGTTATTGTGATTAAACCATGATAGCTAGATATATGTTCTCGTGGACTTTTTTGTAGGTCTTAATGGGATCTACAAACCCGTAGTACATCATTTTGTTCTATTGTCAATAGTTTTTGCAGCGCACGCAAAAATAGGTTTTCGATTTTACATCTTGTGTTACAAAACAGCAATTTTATTACGGATCCCTAATTTTGAAAAAAATAAAACATAGCCTATAGCCTTCCTCGATAAATGGACTACCCAACACTGAAAGAATCATTTAAATCGGACCAGTAGTTCCAGAGATTAGCGCGTTCAAACAAACAAACAAACAAACTCTGCAGCTTTATAATATTAGTATAGATAAGTGACATCTGGAGAAGACGAATATATTCAGTGCGGGATCACGCTATCATGTTATTAGTCTTTGTATTATTTTTTGTGTAAAGTAAAGTAAAAATAAAAGTTTATTGTTATATAACATACACAGATGATACAGATGTAAATAAATAAATAACACCCAACAGTCACATACATAGTCCTGACCCCACACTAGGATTCCCTGTGTCGTGGGTATCAGAAACTACGAGTACCATGGTACCACAACACCCAGACCCAGAAGAAATATTTGCAGATCATGCAAACATTTCTTCCCCAGCGGGAACCGAACCCGCACCTCTAGCGTCTCTGCCAAGCAATCGCCCGCCACGCCACCGAGGCCGTCATGTACATAGACAGATGTTTATAGTTATATAATGAGTTACAAGGTCGTGGGTTTGAATTCTGTTGTGCATCCACTGAATTCTTCAGCTCTAGCAGTGGGAAGAACACAAAAGTGTTCTAACATTACTTAAATGGTATAAAAATTATCGTGAGGAAACTTATAATGAAGACGTATGGATTAAAAACATTTGGCTATACGAACGGGCGAGAAATTCAAAAGCGACAATTCGCAAGTCGCCGATTGTTGTGACTTGGGACTTGAGGCCGTCGTAAGCCCGAGGGACAGGTTAAATGTAGCGGAAGAATTGAGCTCGCCAGTGTCACTGCGCGCGGCACTGATAACGGACTCTGCAGACCGGCGACAAGTCGCGGAACGGAAGGTTTGCAAATAGGGAAGGGTTGAGGTTTATAGACTGGCGACAAGTCGCGACACGGGCGAATAAGAAGTAAACTGGGATAGGGGGATATAATCCTCTGGTAAACATAAAGCAAGTTAGACAGGTTATTGGGCCTTCAGTTTTAATTTGGGAACTGCCAAATCTACTTTACTAAACACCGTAATAATTATTACGAGTTAAAAAACGCACTTTATCCCGAATGAATATTAAAATTCGAACAGTTATTTAAACTCAATGTATTTTTTTATTAGGAAATGTTCAGAAAAAGTCGGTGGCCAGTATCCATTTTGCAGGAGAAACTTTTTGTCTTTTGGCACTATAATATTAAAATAGGTTACCGACCAAGGAAGTTTTGAGCCTTTTTACCATCAAGGAGATTTTAAGTACACAAAAACCAGGACGTTAACAGTTTCCATACAACTTTAGAGAGTTAGAATTGTATTTTTTCATACATATTTTTACGACAGTAATGACATATTTTCTCCCCTGTTATTGAAGAAATATGAACTGACTTTCCGAGCAGGTCTAAAAAGCATTTTTTTTCTGCAGAAATTTTGTGACTTCCCAAGAATTTACTCAGACTTTTTTACACTAGCTCAACAACCAAGGAGCCCAAGAAGCTATTGAGTCTATTTCTTTCTAAAGGAACAGCTAAACCTTTTGTGCATGCATAACAGCATAACAGATGATGGATCGCATGATAGACGCCCGTCTGACACCTCTAATGTAGTACTTAAGATATAAAAGGTTCTGACGACAAATCATGCCAACGTGTTCCGACGATGTCTAGAAAACACTGTAATATTCACACCCCATAAAGGGGTGCTTGAAAAGGGGTCCCTCTGCCCCCTGACGGTCATCAGATACGCAAAGCCAGACGAACTGTAGTAAACATTTATACTTCGCCCCCTATGAAAGGGTGCCGGAAACCCCTTTCCTGCCCCCTCTAGACGGTCATCGGATACGCAAAGACGTGATGTAAATGATGGAATGTCAAGTCCTCGCACCCATTTCAACGTTGATCGTATCCATTTGGCTTCATGAATCCGAAAAAGTATATTTGTTTCTCAATCTCGGCATAGCGGCTGAATGAATTTGAATAATAATATACTTAGTTCACGTGATAAAGAAGTTTATGAATCTGCTGTCGAATTGAATAAATATACGAAACATTATGAGAAGAGTCTGTACTTAGATCAACGCTTAGGGAAGCTTCGATGGACCTGACTCCTTAATTCACGTAGGTTAGTACCATATAGAACGTTTAGACGTGCCTCTGACTACCTTCTTAGACAACCAAATCAAATGGAGATTTCAGATGTTTAACCAAATTGAAGACTTTATATCTGACGAAGTCGCTAAACGCTGAGACTGATATAAACAGTCGTAATATACTTTACTGTACCTGACTTTGCATCTCGTACAATTAATCCAATAGACAAACAATCTCATACATTTTCACAGTAGCGCTTAGTAACTTCGTAATAAGAAAAGTGATTTGCCTCAGCCGTCTGATAACATTATTTTTAGGGGATATCTAGCGAAAAATTCAATATTTTATCCGTACTTACTTCGCGAATAAAAATTCATTTGATCTCATAAAAACTGAACATCCCAAAGCTGTAACAAGCAATTTTACGTTCAGTTTACTTACTCGTAAAACCCCTGGTACAGGGTACAATCCGTCGAGACAACGCCAATACACATATTGAATGCTAACACGCTAAAACACAAACCGAGTCACGTCTCACTTCTTTCACTGTTACGCATTACCATCTTATTCAGAAACCTTCTTAAATACCTGGATCTAAGGTTCATTTTGGACTGTAGGCGGGATCTACTTTGAAAGTTAAATTATAGGGCTGTAATTCTCAATCTTCCATCTGAGGATTTCTTGGGATAAAAACTTTTCGCCGTACGCTTGACGTCAATTTTTCTGGAGTTTGTAAATATTTTATATTTTCTTCCTTACAGTGGCTTCAGACAGCGATTCCAGGAAAGGTCCACGTGTCTACGGCTTGTTGTTTCATAGTCAAATACCAATAAATTACAAAATAAAAAAATATTTGAGGACATTTCATACAGCGCCATCTAGCCCGAAACTAAGCAAAGCTTGTAATGGGAACTAGATGGCTGATAGAATAAGTACTTAAAAACATTTTGTTTGTAAATACATACTTATCTTACTTCCTTACTTAATATTATAGACGTGAAAGTTTGTATTTATGGATGTTTGTTACTTTTTCACGCAAAAACGGCTGAACAAATTTAAATGAAACTTGGAATATACATAGTACATGTGCTGGATTAACATTACAGGCTATTTTTTATCCGGGTACCACGCGAGTGAAGTCGCGGGCGGCAGCTAGTATATTATATATGCAAAAGTTTGTGACTCAATCACGCCTATACAGCTGAACGGATTTGATTGAAACTTGGAATATACTTAGAAAATGTGCTGGATAAGCATACAGATTATTTTTCATCTGGGTACCACGCGAACGAAGCCGCGGTAGACCGCCTTTAAAAACTCCGTCACAAGAGTTGGCCACTAGCTCATACGAACTTACTTATTACCTTTTGCGCTCCGCGGAGCGCTCAATCTGTGAGTATTAGAAGCTATATGGCATGTTCAAACCCATTTAACAGTGGTTATCAACGACCTTGGCTCCTCTTGTTTGGTAATTAATTACATGATCTGAATAAATCCATTGTTTTATTATCTTTGAGGGCATCTCCATAGTTGAGGCTTCCGCGGTACTTCATTTGTGTAATTAATAAAACTCGATTTTTAACGTTACATACAATAATGTGAGTATGAATGGTGCCGTTGGACTGGGAGTAAAGAAATAATATAGAATGCGTCCAGCTGCTTCTCTCCCCGAGCATGTCGTAAAAGTCGACTATGGGATAGTATCCTCCAACATGATGAGATGCAATAAGCAAGTATTCCCAAGGAGGGTTGACGTCAGGCAGGCGGCCGGTCATAAAACACCTTAGCCAAAACTCTTACACCATGATCCAAAAAAGATCATGCTGTGCCGACCCCACATAAGAGTGGGATAAGAGCAGGAAGATGATGAATGGTACCGTTGGAAGGGGAAGACCTCGGCGCACGTACCTGGACCAAATCGGCGACGTTGTGGAAAAGGGCCAGGTCAAGAGTACCCTAAACCGACGAGCATGCATGAGGAATGTAATGAGAGTGAATTAAGGGAAAGAAGAGTCAGGATCGCTGCCTACCCTTATGGGAAACAGGCGTGATTTTATGTATGTACCAGATGCCTCGCGGCTTTGCTATCGTATCCCGATAAAAAGTTATCCTAGCCTATATGTTTTTCCAGCACATATACTATGTATGTTCCAAGTTTAATTCAAACCGTTCAGCCGTTTAGGCGTGATTGAGGCACAAACATATAAACATCCTCACAAACTTTCACATTTATAATAATAGGATAGGATATACATACAATATTCTGATCAAAAAGCAGTAAGTAATTTGTATAGATTAAGTGGAACTCGACAAGGCCAGGAGGAGGTACGTACAGTGGTACCACAAATAATGTGCGCCTCGACAATTTTCGCCTAAGCATCTGGAATACGAACTAACACGATGATGATTATGTAATATAGAGATGTTACAATAATTATGTAGATACTTATTTTTCCAAAGGGTTAGTTCGGTTATTATTAAAATTTTAACTATTAGTTGGATATTCGGACCAATTCGGTTTTCATACAAAGCACGAAGTTTGCCGAGTTTCGCAAATTTCGTGCGTCGTATGTACCTTCATACTTCTAATTCGTTTTTTCATAGTAATAATTATAGCAAAATCAGTTACAAATGAGCTCGCATACAGACACATAGATCGTTTTTTAATGGTTATCGTTATAGCGTAATATTTTTTCTGAAACCACCAGTCCAGCCACGGAAGCCCAAACATTGTGACTAAGAGTTTAATCGCTTGAAAAAAATACTTAAAGATTTTTCCGCCAGGAAAAAGCATATTTCTTGTAAGGATACCTACTTAATATTTAAATACTTGACAATGATAGATAATGTACAGCTAAAACAATTTCTCACTAATCCCCTTAGTCTGCTGAAACTTTATTTAAATCGCGATAAAAGGAAAAAACTCACCTTAAATCGTCCTTCCACCTTACTGATATTGCAGGGTTGTATTCAGGATAATACTTCAGGAGGGGGTAATTAAGTGCGGCGCATTAAAGTGCCCCATGCAGCCCCAATTGACGCATCTGTGCGTAGCGTAGGCATGCGCACAGTAGAGATCGCCTTCTATTTTTTATAAAAATCGAAACTCAAGGCATCAAAGTGAAGTCTGAATCTCGAAGCTTGAAATCCTGCTGAACTAATGGCAAAAATTACCACATTGTAGAACGCCTAAAAAGTCGGTTACGTAGGTAATCATATTTGCTTTATATTCAAAGTATCAATAAATTTTTCAGTTGTTACGCTGTGATTGAGAAACAAACATCCTCACAAACTTTCAGATGAATAATATCAGAAGGATACACTGAGATGAATGAGTGATAGGAAAATATGGAAGAAGGAAACATTGTGTCCCACCTTATCCCATAAGGGCAGGAAAATGGTGATAAATATTTGAAGGATTTAAGGTGCCCCCCTTTGCTGACCCTGAATACGGCCCCGCTTACAAGGCGAAGAAACAATAAATTTAAGAGGACTCTTAAGCCCAAGGGACACAGAAAGCAATTATAAAAGGTATTAGCCATTTACAATACGTACCAAGTCTATTTCTTTTGCTAGTAAAATTATTATTTTTCCTAAAATTCTTTGTGTTATTGTTTTTAATAATAATAACTAGCTTCTGCCTCCGAATCATTGTGATATTTGGGCGTTCTATGTTGCAATGTAAATGATTGAACTGATTAATCCTCTAACAGCCAGTGGGGACAGCGGGACTATATACATCCTACTAATAATAAAAATACGAAAGTTTGTGAGGGTGTAAAGATGTGTGTGGATGTGACGATGTATGTTTGTGCCTCAATCACGCCCAAACCGCTGAACGGATTTTAATGAAACTTGGAATATAATACGTGTGCTGGAATAACATTATAGTCTACGTTTTATCCGGGTACAATGCGAGCGAAGCCACGGGCGGCAGCTAGTAATATTATATTTTAGTTCATTGAAGTATGATTGAGGCTCTAACATAAAACTTTGTAATAAAAATCCCATGGTCAGGGTTACTGTTGGTTACGTGAAAACATGTAAGGGTGTCCGCCCACACCCCGTTATATATTCGGATCGTCAACGTTCCGGACAACTGGCCACTATTAACAGCTTTGAAACCTTTTGTGTTCACAGTCCGTTCATGGAAATGGAAAAAACATTCTTAATAATTTATACTTACGTAATACTTACAGGATAAGAGTTACTGATTCGTAAAAAAAGGTATTTTATTGGCGGTGGTAACAGCGGTACCTTACGTCAGGGGACATTTGGAATGCCCCGCGCCTCCTAATTTGTGATTTCTATTTAAACTCAGCAGTAAAGGTGTTACGACTGCCACAGAATAATAGGTATGTCCCGTTGGTACCACCAGTGTCTCTTCAATACAAACATAGCTTAGGGGCGTGGCTTCATTTTGTAGGAAGTATTATTATTACAAATTCGTATGTTTGTACAGATTTGAATGAAACTAGGAATAAACATAGTGACTTGAAATAAGTAGATAGGATTTGTTTCGATGGCGTGGCGGGCAAGTGCTCGGCTGAGATGCAAGAGGCGTGGGTTCGATTCCCGCTGCGGGAGAAAAGTTTGCATGATCTGTAAATATTTCTTCCGGGCCTGGATGTGGTATTACGTATTATAAGTATTTATAAAAAAAGTATAATATAAGTATTTTATCAGCCATGTGGTTCCCATAGTACAAGCTTTGCTTAGTTTGGGGCTAGATGGCGCTGTGTGAAATGTCCACAAATATTTACTATTTACTATTTTATACGGGTACTCCATGAGCTAAGCTAGTTATCCATAGGTACTTTTGATACGTCCTCATGCGTGTTTTTGATGTTAAAATATAGTTTCGAATATATCGATACAAATACGAATATTTCATCAATATTGCCCATCTCTAAAGTAGCGCCGTGGACATTCCTACCTAATCTATTACCGATCATAAGTCAACTAAATAAGTTTTATTTTTCATTGACACCCAATTCCAAAGTGACACAATTCGATCTAACTTGGTTAGACCAATCGATTATCAGTCATAACTGAACGGGATACGTCTTATATTCATTTGACACACAATTCAAAGAGGCATTCCTCGGTCGAGTTTAGCACGGTTCGCGGTGATCTGTTGTCCAAGGCTTAGGCGAGTTTACGGCATTTTTACTCTTACCCTAATCGTGAGGTAGGCGAATGATCCCGATAACAATTCGACGCAACGATTTGGTTTACCGACTTGTCGATCACAGGGGACAGAGGGAGACAGGGGACTTTTTTTCAATTTATTTATTTGTCAGAAAGTAGGTTACATTAGGTACATATAAATTAGTCAATAAATAATGCTCCAGTACTCAGAACAATACAGTACTATCTTACCTTAAATTAAATTAATATTAATGGCAAAATTAAATAGATAGACAAAATTACACGAATGCGAACTTAGCTTTTGTATAAATAAATAAATATAAATAACACCCAACAGTCACACATAGTCCTGACCCCACACTAGGATTCCCTGTGTCGTGGGTATCAGAAACTACGAGTACCATGGTACCACAACACCCAGACCTGGAACAAATATTTACAGATCATGCAGCATTACTTCTGCAGCGGGAATCGAACCCCGCCTCCTGCGTCTCTGCCGAGCAATCGCCCGCCACGCCACCGAGGCCGTATGTCTGATTGTTTGATGCCTGTTAAACATTATTTTTTATAGTCCGTTCCATCCTTTTACCATCTACCTATAGCAGATGATTTATTAGCGTCAGGAGGTAACTTTTACCTTCACACACACACACTTAAATTTTTCGCACAGAAAAGTTCATTGGTACGCGACCGGATTTGAACCCACGACCTTTGGATCGGAAGGTGGGGTCACTGCCAACTAGACCAGTGCTCTTATTAGCTAGACTGCCTGGTTAGTGGCAAAATTAATTTTAAGAGTCAGTTCCGAGAGTTTCAAGAGTTTGACGACCTCGGTGGCGAGGCGGGCGAGTGCTCGGCTGAGACGCAAGAGACGCGGGTTCGATTCCTGTTACGGGAGAAATGTTTGTATGTTCTGCAAATATTTCTTCTGGGTGTTGTATTATGTATTATAAGTATGTATTTACAAAAAAAAAGAATATAAGTATTCTATCAGCCATCTGGTTCCCACAGTACAAGCTTTGCTTAGTTTGGGGCTAGATGGCGCTGTGTGAAAAGTCCGCAAATATTTATTTATTTATATTTATTTAGTTCCATCTGTACAGGTAGGTAGGTAGGTACTCTTTGGCTAGGTACGAATTCTTAGGTACCTACAGGTACATAAATCATTATTTCTCTGCAATTGGGTTTCGCCATTAATCATGGTTCGGGTTTCACTGTGTTTTATTTCAAGGGCGTTTATTATGGAACCGCTCGATTTTATTAGACTCTACTTACAAATTTTTAAGAATATAAGTATACTAGCTTTCGCCCGCGACTTCGCTCGCGTGATATCCGGACAAAAAGTATCCTTATATTCCCGCAGCGGGAATTGAACCCGCGCTTTTTGCGTCTCACCCGAGCACTCACCTGCCACGCCAACTAGTGGCATACTCTAGTGAAGGAGTTTTCAGGCCGCCTAAAGGCCTCCGTCATGGCTTAACGACTTAAAAGCCGGGACCGACTGTTTAAAGTGCCCTCCGAAGCACGGAAGCGCTAATTTTTTTCATAAATACGGGCCGATATGACAAAAAAATATCAAAAAACTAGTTAAAAGCAAGAATGGTTGATAACTGGCATTCTAACTTATTCGTTTACTTTGTTGAAAAAATGAGATAGAAAGTCATAAATTTCACGTTTGAATACCAATTTTCGCCGTAATAATTTGCCATCGAAAAATATTATATTTCGACGGGCTTTCCGTTCAATATTTATAGGTTTACCGAAAACAACGAAAATTTTCTGAATTACAATGCTATCTTTAATATGATCTCTCTCGGGGCAGGCAGGTTTACTATCAGATGTCAGGATACAACGTTTTTCCTCAAACAAAGGGTTATAGAAAATCTCTATGAAGTACTAGCTGTTGCCCGCGCCTTCGTCTGTATTGATTTTCATATCAAAATGTAACCCATGTCCATCCCTAAGATGTTATCTATCTTCATGCCAAATTTTATGAAAATCTGTTCAGCGATTCAGGCGTGAAAAAGTAATAGACAGAGTTACTTTTGCATTTATAATTTCAGTGTGAATATGCATTATGCATGCTTGCACGATATTTAAATAGGAATTTGTTATTTTAGATTATACTCAGCAAGAGGGAATCAGCGCAAATTTTGACGTTGTTGACATTTTTTTCAGAATAAAACCAAATACATTGAAAATAGTTTAAGTAGTTTTTTCATCTTTGATCGATATTTTAAAATTTTCCCTATTATCTATCGATCTCATAATAGCCACTCAATATAATAAAATTGATTGTTTAAACTGAGCTTCCAAAGCTAATCCTATCACTCACTTAAATTAACTTAGGTAACTTTCTTCAACGGAACATCGTCAACCAAACTTCGGATTGAACTCTGAATTTCTCTTAACAAATAAACATCCTTACATTTCACGTAGATACATGAAGTAGAATGAAATACAGCCTTTTAATCAATTATGAGAGCACTGGTGATTAAGTGGTAGGTAGCGTTCCTTTCGATCCTAAAGTTGCGGGTTCAATCCCGATGGTGCACCATTTTCGGTTTGAAAAAATTAGACATTTTTTAGATTCTAAGACGTGACGGTTTCCTCACGATATTTTCCTTCACTGTTTGAATACTGATCACAATAACTTTTCGAACAGAAAAATCAATTGGCGTACGACAGGATTTGAACACACGAAGCCACGCCTTTGGGAAGGCAGGGCTACTACTTACTAGTCCACCATTCAATTTAAAACAAAAAAACCTACACGTTATAACGCACGTCCGTATCCTTAAATGAGGTAGTTAGAGACACAAGAAACCATAAGAAAACTTGCAGCCACTCCTGATTTGAAGTCCCAAAATGGATATGAGCCGAATTTAAAACTTTATTTTGTTTTTAAAAACTTATCCGGCCATTATTTTGGTCGGCGTTGTAAAGGGCTCATTGTAAATGCCTAAGAAAATTCCAGTGGAATTTTCTTAATAATAACTTAACACTTACGTGGGAATCGCGCGGTACGTCTCCTAAAGATTAGTCACGTTTTAGTTCTGATTGGATCTTAGCAGAATAGGGATTTATAGTTTTATTGACATTATATTTGGACGTGCCTCTGGGTATCCCCATAGGCATCGCGGTCCAATCTCGAGTTGGAGATCTACAGGGATACCTACATACAGCCCTTAGCTTTTTATCTTAAACCTTCAAATCACTTTAAGTTTTATGTATTTAAGTTTTACACGCGTTATAAAACTTATTTTCAAAATTGGAAATACGTTACACGTCTTGTAAAAAAATGGGTTTCGTAAACTTTTTTGTATAAAAGAAAGTTTTGAAAAATATTCCACTACTTATTGATTCTCTCTTCAAGCGAATATTTTTAACAAACCGCTTCACCTCCAAAATAGGACAACGTATAGTTTGTACAAACGAAAATTTTCAAAACCGCAGACCGATTGTTTTGTTTTAACAACTAAAGGCGGAATTAGACGATGCGCTGCGGATATTTTGATTCATTATGCGTCGACGCATCGCAATATTTTGCTTTGGTTCTAATTTCTGTCATAACCATTAGTTATAGCAATCACATAAAACGCCTCTCAAAATTTGGCAAAATTTAAAAAAAAATTGCAAGTGCTATACCGTTCTGATAAATAGTGATAAATAATAGTGACAGAGTGAATCTTTAACAAAGTTCAAACCATATGGTAAACGAGGCGTTGTCCGCAGCAGGTCAGTGGTTTGCAGTTCGGTTCAAGATGACGGTAACGCAGCCTGAAAGAAGACATCTGTCACGAAAAAGTGATGTGCGGTGTTGTATAAAAACAAATAAAGCTCTGAATTTTTTTAGTTCATCATCACCAATTTGAGTCCAGAATCAAACTTACTAGTACTTATCTATTATTCTTAACTACCTTCCGCCAATCTTTGCACGCGGAGTTCTATATCGCAACCTTCAAAACATCCATCATTTCAAGATTTCGGATTTATAACATTAGTGAGGAGGTTGTAGAAGGTACCTATTAATCACAGGATTATAACGCCGCCGCCACACTGTTAGTTCTTGCGGCGCGACAATCCCGCAACGCAAACATCCCGTACCGTCTATAACAGGTATTATATACAGGTATGTACGCTACACGGTACAGCCCTCAGAGACCAATTTACATAAGTAAACAGTTTGTTTTCGATCGCGAAGCGAGAGTACCAAGCACTTGTTCCATTTTCAAAGTCATCATCATCATTAACTTATCCCACTCTATAATGGGCTGATGCTCACAACACAGGGGGCATCAGCCCACAAACAAGTATATGTTTTTTTTACACTCCCTTCTATTTATCTATTTCATCATTAAATCCTTTCTCATGCCATAATATTTCACACAATCTCTTCTTTATCTCAACTCTTATAATATTCACTTTTTCATATCTAATTTCACTTTTTCCCCCACATTCTTTTCTCCGCAAGACATTCTTATAAAAGGGTTATTAACTTACTGACCCGTTCCTTATGTGATTCAGGCCTATTACAAAAAAATAAAGCAAACAATTTTTGAGTGTGCAATAGCAGATTTTACTCACAAAAATCGACGTAGTACTCTGTCGTTAGTTAATATACTTAATGTGTTTAATAAAAAAGAAAAATGTTTTTTTTTTCTTTGGTTATCTAAAAACACAATTAAAAAAACTTGTATAATCCATGTTTTGCGTATGTTTTGATCTTGATATCGGGAACCCTAACCTATTTTCAGTTGATTTTGATTTTAATACGTTTTATTTATTTTGTAGTTTCTTGTAATTACCAATTAATTTGGCGGATTATTCGAATTTAATACTAGCGCTTTTTCTTATACACCCGAAATCTGTAATGCTCTTTCAATTCGATTCGAAATCGGTCTTGATACGATCGTATCGCCTCTTAACAGGAATTTATGGTTTGATTAGAATAGACCACGAACATTGGAATTTCACTAAGATAAAAAATTTCTATCTCGGATGCGATTGGCCGAATCCAGATCTGAATGGCGTAAAATGGGGAAGGCCTGTACCTAGTATGATATGAGTAGATATGGCCTAAAAATGATGATGTTGATGATGAAATATTTTCACCTCCAATTTTATTGTTTTTCGTTTTCAGCGGATTCGCTAGCGTCTTAAACGTCAGAAAATAATGCTCGGGCCACATCGAGCAGTAATTCCTGGTTTAATCACTGGAGTGCCTTATTTCAGGAGGTGTTTAAATCAAATAATGATTAATGAATCGATCGGGAGCCTGAGTTTCTGAGATTTCTGAAGGAATTAATGAAACAGAGTAACAAAAGTTTTTGTCATCACTAGAGTCATTGCAAAAAGGAGAAATATTTGTATGTTCTCCAAATATTTCTTTCGGGTCTGGGTGTCGTAGTATTATGTATTATAAGTACCTATGTATTTACATAAAAACAGTATATAAGTATTCTACCAGCCATCTGGTTTCCATAGTACAAGCTTTGCTTAGTTTGGGGCTAGATGGCGCTGTGTGAAATTTACATAAATATTTAAAGTGTAAAAAGTATATGTGCGCTTATTACCAGTACTCTGAAACGGCGAAGAAAAACATCGTGAGGAAACTGATATGTCGTGGAACCTAAAAAAGTTCAAAAATATGTGTCAAGTGCATGAAAGAAGCCTTTGAGCCTGTAAATCCTTTCACCACACTGGTCCGAAAGAACTAGCGACACTGACACGACTAGTAGTAGTGAAGAAGTATTTGCAGAATAGGTATGCTAATATGAATCAAACCTGCACTTCTCGCGTTTTAGCCAAGCTCGTCAGCCACGACACCAAGACCGTCAAACGTGTTCGGTTTTTAACGGGTTAGTGGGTGGAGACCGGAGGCCAAAAATACCCTATTCAGAAATTCCTTCGTATTTTTGTAATAAAAACACGTTCGTGTGGGAAAATTTTATCTTTGTAGGATACAAGGACCTTTGGGAACTTTGTACGTGCTCTCAATCAGCGAACATCGCGCACCCAGCGCGGCCGAGGTAACACTAAAACCTAGTCTCGAGATACCTTTAAAAAATACAAAAATATTATGAAGTGACCTTGATTATACCTCTGCTGGACTGGGAGTAAAGAAAAAACAGAATGCGTTCAGCTGCTTCCCTCACCGAGATTGTCGCAAAAATTATGGACCATCTATATGGGCGATGGGTGACCTGTCATCATGGTTTAATAATAATCTTACTTATATTATAAAATTGACACGTCTTAGTTTGCTTTAAATTACCAGCGTACAGCTCAAAACGCAACGATAGCGCGTACTAATTTTATCTGTGCTGCCATCTAATACGAAAGTTTGTGACGATGTTTGGATGTTTGTGCCTCAATCACGCCTAAACAGCTAAACGGATCTGAACGAAACTTGGAATATACATAGTACATGTACTGGATTAACATATAGGCTATTTTTTATCCGGGTACCACGCGAGCGAAGCCGCGGGCGGCAGCTAGTAATACATATATTTTATTTTCTTAACAAAAAGTTACTTAGTATTCTAGCTGACAGAGAATATGGTTAACTGATAGGAAGAACCAAGTAAACCTGTTTTGTGAAGAGCTGGTGCCTGAGATAGGTTTTAAAAAAACCTGTAATACAGGTCCCCAATTAACTTACTTACGTACCATAATATCCATCTTGGGACTTTGAATCAGGAGTGGCTGCAAGTTTTCTCATGATTACTTGTGGCTCTGCCCACCACATTAGAGATACGGCGTCAAATTATTATTATGTATGTACGATTTTGTACTTCACTGCTCAACTGGGAGTAAAGAAAAAACATAGAATGCGTCCAGCTGCTTCTCTCCCCGAACATGTCGTAAAAGTCGACTAAGGGATAGTATCCTCCAACATGATGAGATACAATAAGCAAGTATTCCCAAGGAGGGTTGACGTCAGGCAGGCGGCCGGTCATGAAACACCTTAACCAAAACTCTTACAGCATGATCCGGATCATGCTGTGCCGACCCCACATAGAGTGGGATAAGGGCAGGAAGATGATGTATGTACCTACGATTATGTCCAATTATTATCTATAGATATTAAAATTTCCTCACAGCCCCATTTCAACATTACCAATTTGAATCTGATGGGAAGGACTTTTTGCAATGTCTAAAACTTTTTGACGAAATTTCGATGGCTTCAGTGGCGAGGCGGGTGAGTGCTCGTCTGAGAAGCAAGAGGCGCGGGTTCGATTCCAGCAGCGGGGAAGTTTCAAACAAATCGGACCACCTGTTAATAAGTTCCCATACCGACACAACATTCTCCGTTCCCTTTGAGTTGAGTTTTAGAAAATATTTTGTCAAAGACATTTATCAAATGTATTGAAGAGTTTTATGTTTCAAGTATGAAAGTTTAAGGGATAAGATTTTTCATACAAATATTTTACCCCCCTTTCACCCCCTTAGGGGTAGAATTTTCAAAAATATTTTTGTGTCCATGTAAGTCTACAGGCTATAAGGAATGCGCCTTTCAAGTCTCTCGGTTTGGGCTCTGTCAAATAGGTCAGTCACGACAAACTCTTTTATAATAATTTCGTCTTTTTCGTTTAATTGCCTATTGTGAACAGTTTGTGAGTCACATCTTATTGCAGGCGACTGTATCTACTACTCAATCGTTGAGTATGTTATTCCTTAATCAGTGTGTCACTGGGTGCATTTTAAGAGATCTAGAACTACGTAGAGGATGATCGGCCATCTTATACAGCATGACAGTTTCATTACGAACATTATAGAAGGCAGTGGAAGGAAGGAGAGGAAGAGGAAGACCGAGGAGTAGCTGTATGAGTCAAGTGAAGAAGAATGTCGCATAAAGAAGTCAAGGCTGCCCTGGAAAAAAGTACTTGGAGAAAGAGTATCAGTTGTGGAGACAAGGTCAAACTCTTAAATTCATAGATAACTACTTCTAAGGACCATCAGCTCTAAAAATATTTAGTACCGAGAAATTTTATCAAAAATATTTGATCCAATATCTTGCTTGAAATGAAAATGAAATTAAATCAGTTTATATATTTTAGTAAGCAAATATTCCCAAGGAGGGTTGACGTCAGGCAGGCGGCCGGTCATTAAACACCTTAGTCAAAACTCTTACAGCATGATCCAAGGTTCATTCTGTGCCGATCCCACATAGAGTGGGATAAGGGCAGGAAGATAATGATGATATTTTAGTAAGTTTATTTATAAATGGCCGAGGTAGGTAATAATTATAGACCATATCGGTTTACGATAGATCTTGACTTCCGTACTACATCCCATCTCTCATATTTCTTTCCATAAAAAACTACGTGATTTTATAAGTAGGTGAACTTGGAGATGGCGAATCAGTTGATTAAATTGGTTGATACTTGCGGAAAGCAATTACCTTTTTCTAATGGTCGCGTCGCAGGCCAACTTTGAATATAGCTCGTGAAACTAGGACTTGTTGACATTTGCTGAAAGTCATCGGTACTCGTGTCACTAGATTAAAACCAGTGCAATGAAAGGATAGAAGTGCTTAAAAAAGGCTTATTTTGAGATCTTGAGACAAGTCTTCAAACTAACTAGGTTTTACGACATTCCGACCAGTTTCCTTAAGATGTTTGTAAAAATCCACTTTCACATGACCATGTTTGAAAAAAAAAATAGGTAAAGTGCGATTTGAATTCACTCACGAACGGTTCCGTACCATCGTACAATGTATATACGTTTCTTGTATGGATCCCTTTTTATTTTTATTATTTGTTGTTATTCGGCAATAGAAATACATACTCTGTGAAAATTTCAACTCTCTACCTATTATCGTTCATGAGATATAGCCCGCTGACAAACGGACAGCGGAGGCACCCTTCGCGTACGGGATCCTACAAACAGGGAGGTATATAACACTAGCATGTAATACCCGTTAAAAAAATAGTCTAATAATATTATTTCAGCACATCATCATCATCATCATCATCTTTCTGCCCTTATCCCACTCTATGTGGGGTCGGCATAGCATGTTCCCATATTATTTCAGCACATGTGCTATGTATTTTATGAGTTTCATTGAAATCTGTTGAGCCGTTTGGGCTTGATTGAATTACAAATGCACGTCAAAAACTTTCGCATTTGTAAAATTTGTGTAATTTCTGAATCGATTTCTCACGTTGAGTGATAAATATTTAAATAAATAATGAATCATAAACGTCGAGTGATTGTTGTCATTGGCAATTATTCAGACTTTGTCAGCGACTGGTGAGTCTGATTCATCCTTTCCCTTCGTTTGAATTCAGAGCATCTCGAAAAGATATCTTATATTAATAAGCAAGAATAGCTCCATGTAAATTAGCTTTTCAGCGAATTTTCAGCTTTCCCGCAAAATATTGTTTCAGCTGATTCATTTACAGGTAACTTCATGAAAGTAATTCGGATGACTCAGAAGAGGAAGTGATTTAGCGGTAGTGGCCGCCCACGACGAGTCGTGGGTTCTACTCCAGTCACGAACTCAGGCTTGTTTTGTTCGAAATAATGAAGAAAACCGGCATGTATATCCTAGTATTTTCTAGACCCTACAACATAGTGTCTAGGGCAAACAATATATAAATAATCTATACCTATAAAAGAGCTTAACCTGACTGACTGACTGATTCATCATCGCCGAGCCGAAACCGCTGAAGCTAGAAAGCTGAAATTTGAAAAGTAGCTTCCTTTTATAGCAAAACCACCCACTAAAGTGGGATTTTGCGAAATTCAATCTCTAAAGGGGTAAAATATGGTGTCAAAGTTGGTATGGGAACTTTATAACGTGCGGTTCGATTGGCTTGAAACTCGGTTTGGATACTTTAAATGCAAAATAAATGGATGTGTGTTTAAGGATTTAACAAAACAACGCTTAAAAACAGGTGAAATGGGTATAGAAGTAATCTAACGCATACAAAGTCGCGGGTGACAGCTAGTCTATTATAAACTAAAAAACTGATTAAAACGACACAAATGCACTAGAAAAACCTTAGCTTCTAAAGTTCAGATAATCGCAACCTTTAGCTCACTAACCCTGAACTAGTAAAAATAAGTAAGTCCTTCACCCCTGCTCTTGCATTCGAAAACGCAGGTACACTCAGCACTAAAAATACATCACGCATGCGCCGGCTCCCACGCTCAGTGGCGGTCAAGACCCCGGGGAGACAGCACGCTTCTCTCCCGCAGAAAAAACTTTCGCACATACGTTCAATGCAATTAACAGACAACCCGTAAAAATGCTGTGAAAAATAAAACAAAAAATTAATTTAACGCGAATAATGCCGTAAAATTACTATCAATAAGTGATAATGCTGTAAAAAATAAAAGTTATTGGTTATTTTAATATTTGTGGCCATAAAAAAGTCCATTGATTTATAACTTTTTGAAATTAAGTGTTGGAGAAATTTACAAGTGTTAGTCCAAAGTCTGAGTTCAAGTAAAAAGGTTTTAATTTATTTTTTGATTATATTTTTAATTTTTAGTGATTGTGTTCAAGTGCTTTTTTATTGCAAGGATACTTTTCAAAGGTAAGGTTTTAAAATAATTTGTTACCTGAATTTGAATTTACAATGAATTTGTCATTAATAAAGTAAAATTATTTTCTCAGTTTTGAATTACATAATATTTTTCAACTATAAAACTTGTTATTTATTTATCAAAAAATAAACAGAAAAAGATGAGGGTCTAAAGTTAAATTATTTCGCGAAATACACGAGTACGTTATAAAACAATGCTAAACACACATTTATTTACCCTGAACCCCTTAAAAGCCTGACTTTAGAACCTTTACCACCCTTTCACATTACGAGAAAATTAAACCCATTATTTTGTGAAGAACGGCAACCGTTATATCACAGGACTTTAAAAAAAAACATAAAAATAAAATCTTTCATCTCTATTAATTTCACGAAAAATAAAAATTGCAATTTGAAACACACACACTCAACTTTAGCACAAAACAACTAACTGTATCTCGGCATTTTGGTTCTACAGGTTTTTTTTATATCCTCTGCCCCCCCTTGTTCTCAGTCTGGACTAATCTGTAAGAAATTTCTTACATTAGTCTAGAGGTAACTTTGACTATCCCATTTTGAGGCACAGCCACCAACAGAACTTGAGTGTGTCACAAAATAAAATACTTAAATAAATAAATATTGGACATATCACTCAGCGCCATCTAACCCAAACTAAGACAAGCTCAGATGACTGAGAGAATATTTTATATAGATTTTGTTGTAAATAAAACATAATTTGAGGACATATCACTCAGCGCCATCTAGCCCCAAACTAAGCAAAGCTTGTATTATGGAAACCTGATGGCTGATAGAATACATAATATACTTTTTTTGTAAATACATACTTTTATTACACAAAACTACAACACCCAGACCCCGAACAAATATTTGTAGGGCATGCAAACATTTCTCCCGCAGCGGGAATCGAACCCGCACCTCTTGCGTCTCAGCCGAGCACTCGCCCGCCTCACTACAGACGTCGTCAAATACACACTTATATCAGAATTAACATTGTCATACGATTAAATCAGAAATCAGAATTAACATCAATTTTCATCATATGAATGTTTGTCCTGGACGGGAATAGAACCGACAACCTACAGCGCAGAAGGCAGAGATACTACCAACTGCGCTGTGAAGGCAGTCAGATTAAGATTTGTCTGTTTCCGCTTTTTTTTGTATTTCTGTGGTTTTTGTATATATTTGGCATTGACGTCACTACAATGTTCAATCACCTCGTGACGTCAGCGTCATTCATCTTTCCATTTTCTATGAATGGGGCAATTTTCGCTCACTTCTCTCCTTAATAATAGGTATCCTTAATATGTATGCATAAGTTTATATACATGTTCCATGTTTTAATTAAATGCGTTCGTCGCAATTAAGTCTCAAACATATCTTCCTCATACATATTATGCGGGTTTATATTTATATGTGCTTATTGAAGAATCTAAATAAAGTATGTCACGAGCAGTAGTAAATAAATAAATAATTGAAAATATTTGCGGACATTTGACACAGCGCCATTTAGCCCCAAACTAAGTAAAGCTTGTACTATGGGTACCAGATGGCTGATAGAATACTTATATACTTACTTTATTCAAAGATTCCTCCCGTAGCGGGAATCGAACTTGCACCTCTTGTGTTTCAGCCGAGCACTCGCCCGCCACGCCACCGAGGTCGTGAGTAGTATTCGGATTTACATAAGTAGAATGATCTGTATCTGGACGCAACATAGAAAGCGTCCAGCTGCTTCTCTCCCCGAGCATGTCGTAAAAGTCGACTAAGGGATAGTATCCTCCAACATGATGAGATACAATAAGCAAGTATTCCCAAGGAGGGTTGACGTCAGGCAGGCGGCCGGTCATAAAACACCTTAGCCAAAACTCTTACAGCATGACCCAAGGATCATGCTGTGCCGACCCCACATAGAGTGGGATAAGGGCAGGAAGATGATGAGTATAAGTAGAATGATGTCCATCATAAGACGATCTTAATTTATCGAAGGCCAATGCTGGTAACCAACCACAGGCCCGCAGCCATACAAATGCCCCAACTTTGGTATTTTCTACAGTTTTGCTTTTCGAATCCCTCTCCAACCACTAAATGTCTATTGTATCGCAATTTCATTATTAACACAGGAATTTTCAAATATAACGCAATGTTGTCAAATAGTTTAAACTTAAATAAAATGTTTGTATGTTTTGCAAATATTTTACGCTTGGCCGCGTTACGAACAGGTGTATATGCAACGTAGATATCCACTGATCCCCGTGATTTTATGGAATATTTTTTTTTTAACTTTGACTTTGACTTTTTCGGAATCTGGTGCCGACATGCTGCTTAAGTCATATGTAGCTATTGCAATTCTTTTTTCAAAGTGTCGCATTTTAACAAAATGCAAAATTTTCGCAAAATGTTTTTTTTTTCGGTCCCGGCCGTGGCGCCCCCTACGTGTACCTGCCGGATTATTCATTCATTACGGGACACCCTGTATAAGTATTTGCAAAAAAGTTTATGAGTATTCTATCTATTTTTTTGCAAATACATACTTATAATACTACAACACCCAGACCCGGAAGAAATATTTGCAGAGCATTTAAACATTTCTCCCGTAGCAGGAATCGAACCCGCACCTCTGGCATCTCAGCCCGCCACGCCACCGAAGTCGTATATGTAACAATATCCGTGACCTAAAACACTAAATGCTAATTTTTTTCTACCACCAAAGCCACTGGCGGAAACTAGAGTTAAACAGAATGTAGCTGAATGGTTCCGTATAATTACAGACCACGGCTTTCTACAATTTATGCGATGTCTTTTATAGCACAATAACATTCATATTTGGAGCAAATTGTTCCATTTAGAAACACATTTGCACCAAACGGCGTCAAGCTCAGGCCAGTCTCCCGTCAGATTAGATAAGGGCGTAGTCAAGTCACTTTGCATCTGACGGAGTCGCTAATTCGTCGAAATTCATGTTTCTACAAAATATTTGTCAAGTTCTTTCATTTTGATAACAAACATGATATAAGATCTTTTTTTGGGTGGAAAACTCACATTTATGGTCTTATAATTAAATGATGACTGAGTTTAGTCACCCATACTACCAAGGTGCATCATTTGGCATTTCATTTGTCAAAATATTACTAATAGAATATACGTGATAACAGTTGAATATTGATTTGCTCGTGTCCAAGTGATTCCCCTAGATTTCAAGGAATAAAGTTTAGTATATTGTAAATTATATTTGTATTAATTGTAAGTTTCTTTCTGTTAAAAAAAAAGTATGTAAACTAATAAAGTTTTGAAATTTTGATTTTTATCGGAAGTCGGGTAAATATATCGGGATCACTCGATTCAATCGTTAGGTACATTATCGTTGCGATATGTCAGTTCCATAAATGTTTGCACGTAGCGTCTAGCGACTTTGCTAGACGCTTATCTACAGACTCAGAACTCAGCATTTGGAAGATTAATAATCCACAAGAGGCTATAATTACAAACAAACAATAAAACCAAGTCCACACTGTCAAGCCTAACCGAACTGACGCTGTAACTGAAGCGCTCGTGGCGTAGCTTGCTTAGACATTCTTGATTGATTGTTGCAGTTAAGCAACGTTGTGCGCGGTCACAATTAGGATGGGTGACAGCAAGTGGCATTACGAGCTGAGCACTTCCGTGCTTTGGAAGGCACATAAAATTGTCGGTCCCGGCTTTTAAGTCGTTAAACCATGACGGAGATTTTTAGGCGACCCAAAAACTCCGTCACAAGAGTTGGCTACTAGCTCATACGAACTTACTTACTTATCGAACTGACGCGAAGTTTTAGTCAATGTTATGCAGTTCTTAAGTATTTACCCTCGTTCTTCATGATTGTCCCCAAAAGTTTTTTCGATTCGTATTTGAACTTATAAATAAGTTCGTGATATTTTTAGATTGATTTCGGTATGATTTGATGGATGTGTGGGACTAGAATGGATAAAATACGAAATGAGTATATCAGAGAAACTAACTAAGGCCTTTTACCATCTATAGTAGATGATTTATACAGCATCAACAGGCAACTTTTATCTTCACTAACGAGACGCTGTAGTGCCCGGGACGAATTAAGATGGAGTAGGCTTGCCCAGCACCTATTCCATCCTCTCAGCTTAGTCGTCTTTCTCTACAGGAAAGACATGTTCAATACGTGCGGAATTGACTAAGCCGCGGGTTTCCTCACGATGTTTTCCTTCACCGTTTGAGAGTACTGGTATAGCGCGCATCAATTTTTCGCACAGAAAAATCGATTAGTACACGACCAGACGAACCCACGACCTTAGGATCGGAAGGCGGGGTCACTACCAACTAGACCACCAGTGCTCTCTCTCATCAGGGGAAGTGGTATGGGCGTTGGACATGTCATAAGAAGGAATGAAAGTTATGTTGCGAAGAGAGTTATAAATATGAATGTGGATAGATTTAGAGGCAGAGTTAGGCTAAAGAAAAAGGTGGAAAGATTGTGTGAAAGAGGACAATACATGGTTAAGAAAAGAGTGATTACAGAGATGACGGCTGACAGAAGGGAACGGAACCATGCTGTGCCGACCCCACATAAAGTGGGATAAACGCAGGAAGATGATGATGATTTCGGTATGAAGTCATGACTTAATGCTTTGCTTGTAATAAGTTCTGAGTAAACCGAACAATCGATCATGAAATATAATGTAGCCATAATTTTATTTTCTGTCTTGGTTTTGTTCTATATTTCCTTGTGTTCTTACTGATAGCTTTTCTAAATATAATTTATGTTAGTAAAACGGGTTTATCTATAACCTAATTTACTGAAAACACCTGTTTTAATAACCCAAATTATGAGTTCTGATCGCAAGAGTTTTATAAAACATTATATTTTCTAAACGTGGAACTCAGTAAATTAAAAATTTAATATTTACTTATTTACATATTTTGGAGAGCACT
This sequence comes from Scotopteryx bipunctaria, assembly GCA_949320045.1. Classification (NCBI taxonomy): domain Eukaryota; kingdom Metazoa; phylum Arthropoda; class Insecta; order Lepidoptera; family Geometridae; genus Scotopteryx; species Scotopteryx bipunctaria. The sequence goes on from OX439462.1 coordinate 378,992, forward strand.
TGTGGTCTAAGTGGAAGCACTCCCGTCTTCTGATCCTAAGGTCGCGGGATCAAATCCGGTCGCGTAGGTACCAATGAATTTTTGTTTCGAAAAATGTATGTGTACCAATACTTTCAAACGGTAAAGGAAAATATCGTGAGAAAACCCGCGGCTTAGTCAGCTCCGCACATATTGACTATGTCTTTCCTGTGGGCAAGGCCGGCTAAGCTGAGAGGATGGAATTGGTGCTGGCCAAGCCTGTTCCTTTTAAATTCGTTTCGGGCACTACAGTGTCCCGTTAGTGTAGGCAAAAGTTGCCTCCTTGCTGTATAAATCATCTAGTATGGATGGTGAAAAGTAATTTTTTTGTACCTATTTTAATTTAACTGGCAAACTTCACTTCTAGGCATAGATCCATCACACTCGTAAACATCCTTCCATATGATTAGGTTAGGTTTGGTTCAGGTCAGTCCATCAAGCTTGAAGGTCGATCGGCTTGATAGTCTGGCTGATGCCTTAACGTCAATTGGCGTCATTTCTCTAATTGCCCGAGAGCATTATCCAAACGACACTGTACTTTAGATTATTGTGTTTTATTGGAGAGCGGCCTGTTTGATAATATAGAAGCCTATTATTTGAAGTAAATAGTTTAGTAGATATATAAATTACAACAGGAAACACACACATACATCGTTCTGATACCACAATAGTTAACCCTTGTGGGTATCAGAAACTACGACCACATCCAAACCTGTCCCGCAGCGGGAATCGAACCCGCAACTCTTGCCCGCCACGCCACGGAGGCCGTCAAACAAAGTTCATATAAATGACAGCATCCTGGCAGCCTGGCACCCTGGGGACAGGCCATCACAGACAAACTCGCCAGCGTCAGTACTAAAAAATATGATGTATGAAAGCTTGTCATACAAACGTTCTATGAAACCGAAGGGAAGGTAAGATGGATTGGTCATCATCATCATCATCATCAGCCTATAGCAGTCCACTGCTGGACATAGGCCTCCCATAATGAGCGCCATCGCGCCCTATCTTTGGCTTGACGCATCCAGTTTCTGCTAGCAGCCTTTTGCAGATCGTCACTCCACCTAGCCGGAGGGCGTCCACACTACGTTTGCCGAGTCGCGGTCTCCACTCAAGAACTCGTTTACCCCAATGGTATGGTGTGGTACCAATACCAAGATGGATTGGTGAATAGATATTATGTAGCATCTATATGGGCGATGGGCTGATCACCTGTCACCATGGTTCACCATATCCATCTTGGGATTTCAATCAGAAGTGGTAGCAAGTTTTCTTATAATTACTTGTGGCTCTGCCCACCCCATTAGGGATACGGGCGTGATAATTATGTATGTATTCTGTAGCGCTGACACTGTACAGTATGTGTAGTCGAAGTTAGGTCCATGAGCGCAGGTATAATGCAGTCTTCCTTAACTTTTAAACATAAATTATAAAATGATTTTTGTTTCAATATAGGTAGTAGGAATATCATTTATGCTTTTCATGTTTAAGGAAGGAACCTAATTAATAGTAAATCAAAGTAATTTATTTTTAATATTCAGTTTTGTTAAACATTCCACACAAAATAACCGTCACGAAAGTCTCAATTCAAAATTATAATTTGTATCGATCGATCTGATAAGATAATGGTCTTCTATTAATTTGATTAATAATGAAAGGAAATATGAAAAATTATTTTAACATAAAGAAAATGTGAATAGAAACTGTTTACAAAAGAAATTATAAGCCACTCGTATACAATAAGAGTTTTTGTGATATTTTGTTTAGAAACATCGTAAGGCTTTTAATTTGAAGCTGTGAAGTCTTAGCAATCCCTTTAAGAACACGCAATATAATTACGATTTGGGTATTTAATAAAAAGAGAAACGGCAATAAACTAATAGATTTTTGGATTCTGAAACTCAACGGAAAACATCATTAGAAAACCATTTGAACATTCAAACTTAACAGCGTTTAACCTCTAAACAGATGTCACTGCTGTCATTCATTCATTCATTCATTCATTCATCCAATTCATTGATTAATATTTGACAACTCAGTTTAGAGCCAAACGCAGTTCAGTTTAAATTAAACGGCGAAATCGGTCCTTAGTCAGCTCCACACTTACTGACTATGTCATGAAATTTTACAATGTGTGTATTTCTATTGCCGCTGTAACAAAAAGTAAATAAAATAAAAGGGGCCCCACAGAGAAAACATTTATGTAGGTACATGTACGATGGTACGGAACCATTCGTTTGGGAATTAGACTCTTACTTAACCGATTTATTTTAAATTTACTACTTGTTAAATTTAATTATTCTCTCAAACCAGTTTGTTGAAAGTGCGCTCCAAAGGCTCCTTTGACGACCTCGGTGGCGTGGCGGGCGATTGCTCGGCAGAGACGCAAGAGGCGCGGGTTCGATTCCCGCTGCGGAAGAAATGTTTGTATGTTCTGCAAATATTTCTTCCGGGTCTTGGTGTTGTGGTAGCATGGTACTCGTAGTTTCTGATACCCACGACACAGAGAGTCCTAGTGTGGGGTCAGAACTATGTATGTGACCGTTGGGTGTGTTTTTTTTCTTTTCGCGAACATTTTGGGGTTTTTTGGCCAGTACTTACAATATATTTTGAATGAAAGTATATTTATATTAGAATGATGATTAGTTTCATAGCATCAGATCTAATTTGTTAGAGGCCCAGCAGTGAGCAAGATGGAAGAATTTAACGCGGCATTCATTGTCACGCGATGTACATATTTAATGTATTGATCTTTCCACTAGCTTCTGCTTGGGGCTTTGCTCGCTAATCTATCCTTAATAATATTATAAACGCGAAAGTTTGTTTGTATGTATAAAACAACTGAACGGATTTTAATGTAATTTGGAATATACATAGCACATGTGCTGGATTATACGAGTGAAGCCGCAGGCGGCAGCTAGTACTTATAATAAAACTGTAACTGATCGATGTCTGTTTTTGAAAGATATTTAAGAAAAACCATTTCATGGACATCTACGAGTATTAACGCAAAAAACCCATATCAATGATTATCTGTTTGTCTGTGCGTTTGTGCACGCTAATCTCAAAAACGGCTTAACCGATTTGAATGCAGTTTTCATTGAAGTTTTGTGAAAAGCCTGGATTAACATAGAGTTTGTTTTATCAAAATACATTCACAAATGAAAAAGCTTTGGCTGAAACTTTTTCAAAAAGTACAATCTTCAAATACTGTAGATATCCGTAGGTTATAAAAATATTATATTCGCGGTAGCGATAAAAAAATACTACAAAAAGTAATAAATAAACTAAAATGTTTTCAAAAAAAAATCACAAGTTTGAAAATAATATTTAAATAATGTGAGCGGTTTTTGAGTACCTGCTTCGTAAAATTAAATTAAACTCGGTACATCAATCATTTCCCGAACATACATACATTAGCAAACATAATTATATTTATATTGTGCTTACAATAGCATGTTTTTATGATGAGTTTCAGATCTACCACGACATGATAAAAATTTCATACCAAACCAAACAGGCATATTATTATGCAAGTATGCATACAAAATATCACGCCTGTTTCCCATAGGGGTAGGCAGAGATCACGCATCTCCACTTGCTACGATCCTGACATACTTCTTTCGCTTCATTCACTTTCATAACATTCTTCATACATGCTCGTCGGTTTAGGGTACTCTTGACCTGGCCCTTTTCCAAAACGTCGCTGATTTGATCCAGGTACGTGCGCCGAGGTCTTCCCCTTCCAACGGTACCATTCACACTCGCCTCATATACCAGCTTCGTAAATCTTCTTTCATTCATCCTCTCTACATCTTCTTTCACTCCATATCGCTCTCTTATCGTGCTATTTCTCACTCTATTTCTCAAAGTCATAAAATACACACATAAAAATTTCACAATAAAAAAATAATTACTTAGGTATTAAACTAAAAATTTGCCAATTTCTGTGTAAATTTAACAAATAAATGCTAGATTCAGACTCAAGAAAAAAAAAATTATTAAGAAAGGAAACCACATCGTTCTTCGTATTTAATGAACGGACTTGTGGTGTGTTTGTGCAGTAAAATTAAATACACTTTATGTTTTAGTTTTTTCTTTTTTATTGCTCTTGAAACATCACGCGCTTACCATACCACCGTTTTCTTACGTATCCCTCCTCATGGAATGGCTGACCGGCCTTTTAAAAAAATGTATAATTGACATACCTTTCAATGGAACCAAAGAATTGCCTTTTTTAATTTCAACCCCAAAAAATAATCAACCCTTCCTGGGACCTTTGCACAGCGCAGTCCATTTGTGGCCGCGGGGAGCGACGTGATTTTTACCTTCAAAAATGTTTCGTCTTCAATTTTGATTTCTCAGCTCCCGTAATAAAGTCCATAATTCACTGGATCCAGTTTAAATAGCTTCGACCACCAAATGAAGGTTGATTTATTCAAGAGCGCGGATTTTAATGTTATTTTAAGGGTGAAAAAATGGAAATTTAAGAGATATTTATGGCTTGCGATAGTGCTTTTTGAAATTCGCAAATTTTGTATCGGAATTCTTTTAGTATTAATGAGCGTTTGAATTTTTTGAAAATGCCTTAAAATAATTTATCAGTTTTGACATAAGATCTTCAAGTGTGAGAGTATTGCAGGTCCAGTGGCCTATTGATTCCTTCTTCCTAATATTAAGGTCGTAGGTTCGATCGGATTTTTTTCTGTCCGAAAAATGTGCACCAATAAGTAAAGCAATAAGGAAAACTGGCAAGTCGAAGAACCTTAGATCGAAAACATAATGTCAATTAATTTTTTGAGGTGTTAATACTTTCACCACACTAATTACTAGTAGTAGAAGTAGTTTTCTGTCCTATCGACTCTTATTACTGCGAATCATTTTGTCACTAAAGTGATATCTGGCGGATGTCCTGAATTCAGAAGAGCAAAGTCGATCGGCAATAAATCATCATCATCCTGACCTTATCCACTGCTGGGCATAGGCATTCTGTGGCATCCATCATGGTACTGTGGCAGTGTCATCTATCCTCGACCCACGGTTTGGACTATATCGTCTGCCCATCTCACTGGACAACCCAAATTCCTTTATCCAGACCTCGGCCACCATTCCTTTAACGTCTTACTCCACCGTTCATCACAACGCCTCGCAATGTGTCCTGCCCAGCTTCACTTGAGTTCCATACTGCGGTGTCTTGTACTTATTATTATTATCTGTGACCCGCAACAAAAATGTATATAGCACCAGCTAGAGGCCCTTACCCACAGCCCTGCAAGAAAAAGAGAGCTGCCGACGGCCCGATTGATATGAATGTGTAGCTGACACAGCTACTTACCCATTTACCTCACAACCTTACCATACCATACCAGTACCATGAAATACCTTTAGAATACCAGGATTACCAGGATTACAGGGAAGAAAGAAAACACAATCAAGAAACTTTAATTCACCAACGTTTGACCTTTTGTTAAGTGAAACAAGAGCTGCACATCACTGCACTGCGAGCTCCATCACCACCAACTCTTCGTGACGACGTTCACCGGGCTCACATTTTCACTACAGCTCCCACTTTCACCATCGCGACGAGCACCGAGTGAGATCACGCAGAACTTTACACAGACGTCCGTTCTCCACCGCAGTCGCCGCCGAATGAGGGCGGAGCCGGGGCCGAACAAATATTTATAGCCTCGGGACTCGCCCCGCGTCTCTCACACCCCGCTCGCGCGCGGCACCGTCTTAGCAAGCGCGCGAATTAGAATCCTGTTTTCTTATTGGTTGATTTGTCTTTGGTTTTCATATAAATATTTGTCCTTTTTGTAAATAAAATCATTCGTATTTCTACACTCCAACTGAGTCTTACTGATCTCCAAACCCCCGCAGTAGATTCCCGCAGATAGTAGGTACTACTACAAATGACATTGTCAAAATTTTATAAACGTCAAATTAACTGTCTTTTTAAAGTCTGAGAAGGATTTATGCGTTATCTTGTTTATCCCTTTTCATTCTTTTTCTATTTTGGGATTGTTTTATAGGATAAAAAGTAGCCTATGTCCTTCCCTGGGATGGAAACTATCTCTTTATCTAATATCATCGAAATCTGTTCAGCAGTTCAGGCGTGAAAAGATAACAGACAGAGTTACTTTCGATAGTGTCAATCATAAATTGAAAAGTTGCCACAAAAGTACAGAACATTATTTTTCGGATTTCAGACGGTTTGATTCCCGGATGTAGCAAACAATTTTTACAAATCCGTTTGAGCAGTTATAAGCAGAATATTTTCTTTAAGTAAAATTTGCTAAGATCAGTATTTAGAGGACATTTCCTCCAGGTGGCATTAAAACCTGTAGCTAGCGACAGAGCTATTTTTGGCGTGCCTACCCTCATTCGTAATATACGGTCGAGCGCTGCGAGGCGACTGCAATCGATTACCGACGATTTGATTGCGTGCTTAAATCTACCGTATTGCGTCAAAGAGTAGATGGCTTTCGGAACATCTGTAGCGATTTGTAAACTAAGGCCTTTTGCCATCTATAGTAGACTAGCTGCCGCCCGCGGCTTCGCTCGCTAGGTACTCGGATAAAAATTAGCCTATATGTTAATTCAGTACATGTACCATGTATATTCCAAGTTTCATTCAAATCCGTTCAGCCGTTTAGGCGTGATTGAGGCACAAACATCCAAACATCTTTACAAACTTTCGCATTTATAATAATACTAGATGGCAGCACAAGTAAAGTTAGTACGCGCTATCGTTGCGTTTTGAACTTTACGCCGGTAATTTCAAGCAATCTAAAGCTTTTCGATTTTATAATATAAGTAAGATGAAGTAAGATGATTTCTTACTATGCGAGTATGTGCCGATCACAAAATTGTACGCGTGTTTGAGGCTACTTGTATAAATTTTGATTGACTGCTTTTCTACTTTACTCTAATTTGTCCGAAGCATTTAAACTTATATTATTGATATACATTTCTCTGTAAGTGAAATGTAAATTTCTTTGAGAAATAATAAATAATCTCTAACCTTATTTATACAGCGTCAGGAGGCAACTTTTACCTTCAGAAACGGGGCGCTAGTTGCCCCGGATGAATTAAGGAGGAGTAGGCTTGCCCAGCACCTATTCCATCCTCTCAGCTTAGTCGGCCTTGTCCACAGGAAAGACATGGTCAATTCGTGCGGAGCTAACACGATTCTTCACGATGTTTTCCTTCAGCGTTTGAAAGTACTGGTATAGCGCACATAAATATTTCGCACAGAAAAATTCATTGGTACACAACCGGATTTGAACTCACGACCCTAGGATCGGAAGGAGGGGTCACTACCAACTAGACCACCAGTGCTATTTGTAACTGAATGGGTAATTGCCCTTTGGTAGCAGGGCCTCAAACCTAGTATGAGTAAAATATTGCACCAAAATATTCCTAACTGTGTTTTAGTCGTCGTGTCAGTTTTTAAATTATTTCGAAGCAGTGTAGTGAAAGTTTTAAAGTGCGCCTCAAAGGCTCCTTTCGTGCACTTAACACACATGTTTGTGAACGGTTTAATGATCAAACTTAACTTTAACGATCAAGAACGTCTAAGCGAGCTACGCTACGCTTCGTATAATATTCTCAGATTATTGTAGGCAGTATAAATTCTGCCTCATCTACAATTCTTACCTCTAAATCAATGAGTAGGTACTGAGGTAGCCACACGCTATTAGAGCCATTGTGCTACTAACTCGACATCTGTCAAAACAGCTTTTGATCAGGTCCCCGCCCACTACCCCGGTTCAAAACAATAAACAAATAAAAAAATTCACTAACTTTTGAAAGGACTCAGCTTGATTTTCGATTTTGATGTAACGACCCAATTATGTTACGATATCAGATGAGAGCACTGGTGGTCTAGTGGTACTGACACCGCCTTTCGATCTAAGGTCGTGGTTTCAAATCCAGTCGTGCATAATGAATTTTCTAATAGAAAAAAATATGTGCGCTATACTACGAGTAATACTCTCAAACGGTGAAGGAAAACATCGTGAGGAAACCCGCGGCTTAGTAGCTCCGCACGTATTGACCATGTCTTTCCTGTGGACAAGGCCGACTAAGCTGAGAGGATGGAATAGGTGCTGGGCAAGCCTACTCCATCTTAATTCGTCCCGGGCACTGCAGCCTCCCGTTTGTGAAGGTAAAAGTTGCCTCCTGACGCTGTATAAATCATCTTGTATGGATGGTAAAAGGCCTTAGTTTAACGAGCGCTGGATGGAAGACTACCATGGCAAAGGCTGTTTTTAAATAAATTTTATTGATGTCAATGATTAAAGTAAGATTATGACTAAAAACTTTGGTATGTAGGCAACAGACCTAAAGTTTTACTGCCAATAAAATTAAAATATTTTACTAGTTGAACGCCCCGCGACTTCGTCCGTTTAGAGTTATTTTTCATAAGTAAATAAGTTCGTATGAGCTAGTGGCCAACTCTTGTGACGAATTTTTTAGGTCGCCTAAAGGCCTCTGTCTTGGCTTAATGACTTGAAAGGACCAACAATTTAACGTGCCCTCCGAAGCACGGAAGCGCTCAGCTCGTAATGCCACTTGCGGTCACCTATCCCAATTGTGACCGCGCAAACGTTGCTTTACTTCAACGATCAAGAACGTCTAAGCAAGCTACGCCACGAGTACTTCTGTGGCGGTTCACGAGTTTTTAAATACAAACTTTATCTTCTCTTCCCGCTGTGTCCAAGAGTCTACCGATATTACTTTCTTAGTACATCCCTACATCATAATATGATTATAATATCCTACTACGTTGTAACGTTGTGCGCGGTCACAATTTGGATGGGTGACCGCAAGCGGCATTACGAGCTGAGCGCTTCCGTGCTTCGGAGGGCACGTTAAATTGTCGGACCCGGCTTTTAAGTTGTTAAGCCATGACGGAGGCCTTTAGGCAGCTTGAAAACTCCGTCACAAAAGTTGGCTTCTAGCTCATACGACCTTGCTTGCTTTCACCCTCCAAGTTTCGTGTTTCTAGGACTTCAGTTGCTTGTCAGTCAGTTATGTTAAGGCTTTTATATATTTAGATTTTATATCTTAAATTCTTGTGGTTGATTTTATGATTTCTTCGCCGTGTTTACGTCGTAACTAAATATGATGTATCAGTCTTTCCTTTGTTTGATGGTGCTTATAATATGTATATTATTTCTAAGTCAATTCTAATTTTAATATATTACTCAGCGCGTTATAATTATGACTGATTTTGCTATAATCTGTTTCGAAAAATGAATCTGCGTATTAATTTGAACTTCAAATCATTTTTGGTGAGAATGTCGACTGCTCATCTATCAACCTTCATGGATGCAGAGTTTTCAATAAATAAATATTTATGGATATTCAAACAGCATCTAGCCCCAAACTAAGCAAAGCTCGTACTATGGGCATCAGATAAATAGGTAAATAAATAAATAACACCCAACAGTCACATACATAGTCCTGACCCCACACTAGGATTCCCTGTTGTGGGTATCAGAAACTACGAGTACCATGGTACCACAACACCCAGACCCGGATGAAATATTTGCAGAACATGCAAACATTTCTCCCGCAGCGGGAATCGAACCCGCGCCTCTTGCGTCTCAGCCGAGCACTCGTCCGCCACTTTACTAAGCGAACTTTTATCTTTTCGCCGAATGCATAAAATCTAGTGCGACTAAATATTAGCTTATGTTTTAGAGATAACAAAACAAAACGAATTAACTTTATCAATAAAACACTGTTATTGCATAACATTGATATTCGTCAGCGCCATTTTGAGAGCACTGGTTTAGTGGTAGCAGCTCCACCCTCTGATCCTATAGTCTAGGATTCAAATCCAGTGCTCCAATTAATATTTCTGCTGGAAAATATGCTGTGCATAATCTTTCGACAGTTTACAATATCGCGAGATAGATTATACCATTACTCTTAAACGGTAACGAAAAACACAGTGAAGAACGCATGACGTAGATCTAAGAAAGTTCGAAAACATGTCTCAAGTGAATGGAGCGAATGGAGCCTTTGAAGCGCACTTTCAATCACCGCAATGGTTCAAAAGAACTAGTGGCATGACTTATACATACTCTTAGCAGCATTTCCACGCTACAGCGAGTCCGAGGTAAATGCCAAAGCTACTGTCGTAAACATTTTAAGCTACGTCGAAGTCTGGCATTTCTGACGTGGGTCCCAGTTATAGGTACTACGGTATATTATTGATTTATAAGGGCCCACGTCCACATTACCCTTTTCGATAACCAGAACACAGTGCTGACACAAAAAGATGAGAACAAATACTGACAGAAGTTTGTATCGCTTTTTTTTGCAAAATATTGAAAGCTATCAAAAAAAAATAACATCTAAACATCTATCAAAAAACTGGTTTCAACTGAAGAAATAGTTATTACCTACCTATTAAAGTAAAACTCGTCTGAAAATGTGGTAAGGTTCCCGATCTGCGAAAGGGGAGGCATATGTCCAGGCAGTACTGCTGATGATGATGTTGATGGTATTTATTTTTAGACAGTAACGCGTTTTTAATATTCAGATCATTTTACTTTTAAATTACACTATTGATATTTCAAACAAGCTCTTTATATTCTCGTATTAGTGCTTACCCTATGCTAAGAGCAGATTATGCATTTATCTATATCATAGCATCCGCATGTTTGTTTGCCCGTCCATCAATATTGGCACGGAAATTTGGTTCAAGTGGTGTGCCAACGCTGTTCCGTTTGAACTACTACGGAACTCTGGAACACTCGACGGGCTAGCCACTAACTTTTAAGGGAAAGTTCTAAATACAGCCTAGGCACTTTGCAACTGAGCCTAGATAGCGTACAAGTATCACACAGTGCTCATTGGCTCACCAAAAATCGATGTTGAACTCTGTTGTTAGTTAATGGAATGTGTTTATTCAAAAAAGAAACGAAATTTTAATATTTTCCAAAGTGAAAACACGATAAAAGAAAAAATAACTCTTCTATTTTTTTATTCGAAAACAAACAGTTTTACAAACTAGATTAGAAACATTAAAAAAACTACTTACCAATTAAATGTTTTCGCTACTACTTACATTCACATACATAATTATCACGCAAGTATCCCTAATGAGGTGGGCAGAGCCACAAATCATAAGAAAACTTGCAGCCACTCCTGATTCAAAGTCCCAAGATAGATATGGTGAAGATGACAGGTGATCAGCCCATCGCCCATATAGATGGTCCATTATGTTGGGGAGGATAATATCCCTTAGTCTGCTTTTACGACATGCTCGGGGGGAGATGCAGCTGGACGCATTCTATGTTTTTTTTAACTAATTTATAGTATTAACAATAATAATAATAATAATAACATCCAACAGTCACATATATACATAGTCCTGACCCCACTCTAGGATTCCCTGTGTCGTGGGTATCAGAAACTACGAGTACCATGCTACCACAACACCCAGACCCGGAAGAAATATTTACAGGCAGGATTTTATAGGGCAACTTTATTCTGAAAAAACTCATTGTAAAGTACATAGTACGTAACTAAATCCATTCTAAAGTATTTTGAATCCAATCGAGAATGACTACAAAGTTGTTCAAATGTCTTGCTAAACTGGACAATAGCTTCCTTATCTATACAACCTGCAGGTTGCAACTAAACTGTCCCGTAAGCGTTCTTTTGTCCATTTGGACGAAGTTTGTATCTAGTCGAGGTACAGTCAGCTCGGGTAGAGTCTGTACAGTTTTGTTTGTTGTACAGCACAGATTTTTAATTTATCTAGATTTAGCAATTTTCCACATCCCTACGTCGACTTTGACATCTCTGAGCCAAACATTAGTGATGTCCCCACCATGTCGACTTTGACATCTCTGAACCAAATATTAGTGATGTCCCCACTATGTCGACTTTGACATCTCTGAACCAAACATTAGTGATGTCCCCACTATGTCGACTTTGACATCTCTGAACCAAACTACGTCGACTTTGACATCTCTGAACCAAATATTAGTGATGTCCCCACCATGTCGACTTTGACATCTCTGAACCAAACATTAGTGATGTCCCCACTATGTCGACTTTGACATCTCTGAACCAAATATTAGTGATGTCCCCACTATGTCGACTTTGACATCTCTGAACCAAACATTAGTGATGTCCCCACTATGTCGACTTTGACATCTCTGAACCAAATATTAGTGATGTCCCCACTATGTCGACTTTGACATCTCTGAACCAAACATTAGTGATGTCCCCACTATGTCGACTTTGACATCTCTGAACCAAACTACGTCGACTTTGACATCTCTGAACCAAATATTAGTGATGTCCCCACCATGTCGACTTTGACATCTCTGAACCAAACATTAGTGATGTCCCCACTATGTCGACTTTGACATCTCTGAACCAAATATTAGTGATGTCCCCACTATGTCGACTTTGACATCTCTGAACCAAACATTAGTGATGTCCCCACTATGTCGACTTTAACATCTCTGAACCAAACATCAGTGATGTCCCCACTATGTTGGTTTTGACATCTCTGAACCAAACATTAGTGATGTCCCCACTATGTCGACTTTAACATCTCTGAACCAAACATTAGCGATGTCAAAGTTGCTGAAAACTAAAGCGAAGTGTCGTAAACATAGAGCTGTTTTGGGAGGGGTGGGAGAAAGGGGAGGATGTCTACAGCCTGATACTACTCATTTCCGCAAGGAGATGTACAGTTTTGGAGATAATCGACTCTGAAATTTTAGATTCTTACCTTATTCCTACCAAAGGGCTGGCGTTTAACTCGGACAAAGGATAAGTATAGCTATCCAACGAGGTAACGTCGCCAGCCTTTTGGGGACCTTACCTGCGGTCGGTGATCTGAGCTCTGTTTTCTATCTGTTGGTGAACTTAGATAGAAAACTGAGCTCATTTTCATTTCTTATACCGATTATTTTAAAGCTTTTAATGATATTATAGTTTATCTTTGTTAATTAATTACATTTAAATTTTACCATAAAACTATATTTTATCTTATTTCCTCCAAAACATCTGGAAAATGTACGTTTTTAAGTAGAGCGTACAACGGACAATATGTGCGGATAACAATACAAAGCGACAGTACAGATAGATCTGCTATCTGCAGTCCACGGTTTTAGCTGAGCTCTAGGGATGTCAACCTGCAAAGTACTTACATAATCTTACTAATACTATAAATGCGAAAGTTTGTGAGAATGTAACGATGTGACGGTGTTTGTTTGAAAGGCCGACTTTCGAAGCAAGCGTCAGTATTAGTGACGCTGCGATAAATTTACTAAGAAAATGTATGAAACGTCTTGCCACTTTAAATCCTTTCACCACACTGGTTCTAAAGAACTAGTGACACTACTAGTTAGTAGAAGTTCCTAAATATATTTTGAGCCCAACTATAAAAAACAAAAACAAAATTTTCATGATCATTTTTAGGGTTCCGTACGAAGGGTGTCAACGGGATCAATTATTTATTTATTTATTCGATCACTAACATAATATACACTAATATAGTATAAAGGTGCTTGATAAAAGTTATAGAGCTGAATGTTATTACAATTACAAGTGAAGACAGCATGCAAGTAAATTTTGAGCGAGTAACAAAAATAAAAACGGAATTAGAATGAAATAAATTACATTGCAAAAAGATAATAATAAAATTTAAAATAATGACCATTTAATCATATTACTAAGTCTCCGCTGTCCGTCCGTCCGTCCATCCGTCTGTCAGCGGGCTGTATCTCATGTACCGTAAAAGGTAGACAGTTTCACAGAGTATTTTTTAATAAAACAAAAAATAAAAGGGGGCCAATACATCCAACATTTATGTACATGCGCGATGGTACGGAACCCTTCGTGTGCGAATTCGACACGCACTTGTCAGGTTTAACTATATCCGTTCAATTTAAACCTGTTCAGTTACTAAAACACGACCATAGAAGGTACTACCTACACCTGTTTTTAGAAATGATGTCATGTATTGTGTCATGTCATGTGATTGTGTTATATTCCACGTGGATTGATGATTTGCTAAAGGCTGCAGGCTGAAATTGGATGCTTCAATGAAGAGGAATGAAGGTGCTCAGGAGAGGCTTATGTCCAGCAGTGACCTGCTATAGACTGATGATGATGACCACTACTACTCATGTCACTTTCTTTCAAACCAGTGGGAAGAAAATATTTAGAGCGTGTCTCAAGGCTCCTTTTGTGTGTCTGCCTGAGAGCACTGATGGTTTAGTTGGTAGTGACCCCGCCTTCCAATCCTAAGGTGGGTTCAAATCCGGTCGAGCACCAATGGATTATTCTGTGCGAAAAATTTATGTGCGCTATACCAGTACTCTCAAACGGTGAAGGAAAACATCGTGAGGAAACCCGCGGCTTAGTCAGCTCCGCACGTATTGACCATGTCTTTCCTGTGGACAAGGTCAACTAAGCTGAGAGGATGGAATAGGTGCTGAGCAATCCTACTCCATCTTAATTTGTCCCGGGCACTACAACGTCCCGTTAGTGAAGGTAAAAGTTGCCTCCTGACGCTGTATAAATCATCTACTATAGATTGTAAAAGGCTTTTATTTATTAACGTCATGTCATGTAAGTAATCAGTGTCCCCTCACTACGCCGACGCGAAATCCGAGACAGGTCTGCTTCAATCCCATCTCCCATTGTCATTTAGCTCATTTCAGGCGCATAGCGACTGGATCCACAAATAGCTATCAGATATTCAATATGGACGATCCAGTGAGCTAGGTACAGTACCAAAGTAATTACACAGCGTCAGGAGGCAATTCTTGCCTACATTAAAGGGAGACTGTAGAGCCCGAGACAATTTTAGATGGAGTAGGCTTGCCCTCTTCTATCCTCTTAGCTTAGTCGCCTTTATCCGCAGGAAATACACGCGAAAGAAAACATAGTGAGGAAACCAGCGGCTTTGTACCAAAGAGTAGATAGCTAGTGAAAATAAAAACTGATGAACTTCTGGTACACCTCCGACCGCCATATTTTTGACAAACATTGCATTATGTACCCAACTGCGAATGCGGGTGCGATATATTTCAGGTGTATGTGTCATCGTAAAACTGTAAATACTGCTAGTTCTCGCGAGATTGTGAGCCGTAAAATACTGCTTACAATTTAACACATTTTTTGTAACCTATTTCGTCCCACTGCTGGGCAAAGGTCTCCCCCATGGATTTCCAGACATCTGTATCCCGAGCCAACTTCCACCACCCTCCCTCGAAGGCATCGAGCTCGTCCCGCCAACGCCCCCTCAGGTGTCCAGGCTGTGGTGATGGTCGCCCACCTGTCCGGAGCCATCCGGCTGACGTGTCCCGCCCAATCCCATTTGAGCCTGGCAGCCTTATTTCCAACATCAGCAATTCCGGTTAAGGAACGCAGCGTATATTTTTAACGCATCAATTACCCAATAACATCGAATGCAATTGGTTAGGTTAGAAGGTTAGGTTAGGTGCCAAAAAATGTTACGGTTCACAATCTTTCGACAGTTTACAATCTCGCGAGATAGATTATAATATAACGGTATTTACAATTGTACGGTGACATATGAAAACACACACTGTAGAAAAACAATGGATGAGGTAAAAGTAAGTACTGTGGTACTGCAACGCTGACACAATTGTGTTACAGAATCGGCCTTTGTATAGCAATTGTTTCATAGAGTATTGTTCACTTACCCATCACAATCAGTACAGTTTCATCAAACATTCTGTTCGTACCTGGTATGAACCTGTGCTAAATGCCTATGAATAATTCATAATCGTGTCCGAGCTGACTTCCAGCCGCGAGCGTTGAATTCAAACCGCTGTTTCTGTTACCTTCGAGTTGAGAACTTCAAGCTAAAAAGGCTATTTTCAGCAATTCATCTCTAGCAATTGATTTTTTTATTTATAGCAAATCCTAAGCGATTCCTGTAATTTTCGTAAAATGGTCCGAATCGTACGTGAATTGTACGCAATTCGATCCAGCAACAGATTCATATTTGGCCGTGAACTGGTCGGAATTTTGATAAATCGTACGCAATTCAATTCAGCAGAAAACTCATTGTGGCCGTAAAATTTTTGTAAAATGGTCCTAATTGTAGGCAACTTACCTACAATTTGGTCCATTTTACAAAAATTACAGGTATCGCTTAGGATAATGCTGTAAAATCGAAAAATGAATTGCCATATGTGAATTGCTCAAAGTGGACTTTTAGCCCTACTGATGAACTGATGACTTTGTGAAGATCGCGGGGTTTCAGCAGATGGAGGCAACACAAAACGTCTTGGAAATACATTAGTGTTGGTCCAGCAATGGACTTGTTTGATGAGCATGATGAGTACATTCGATTTTACTGCAGTCTTTGGACTGATGATGAGGAACAAGTAACGTGCAATAAAACCCTTAAGACACGTGTAGCGGGGCTGCCGTAAATAATGGCGACGAGGCCCGCGGGCCGCATTGATCGCAGTCTTGAATAAAAATCTTATTGCCCCTTACGCTTCCCAATCTTTATACCCTTTATGCAGTGCGGGGAGGGTAGCTGGTTCACCTATTCACCTGGGTGAATCAGCTGGAGTCTCCAGGACAAATTTTTTATATCCTTTGCAGCGTGGGAAGAAAAAATAAAACTGGTCAAGTAACAGTTGCATTCGCACACGAAGGGTTCCGTACCATCGCACATGTACCTACTTTATTCAATTCCGTACCCGAAGGGTTTCAATGGGAACCTATTACTATAGCTCTAGTAACTCGAGAACGCGCGAGTGCCTACGCGCGAATGGACACGCGCGTAAATCGCGCTTTCTGGACAGGCTCTACCTCCGCTGTCCGTCCGTCCGTCTGTCAGCGGGCTGTATCTCATGAACCGTAATAGCCCACCACACCGACTCCGCCGGCGGAGTCGACGTTTCTCTTCTCGCTCGCCCCCTCCGGGCGCAGCCGTTAGATTCTGCATCCAGGCAACAGCCCAAGCCGAGGTTCGTACCTAAGTGGTGCCCTTGCGCTAGTTGCCACAAAAACCTATTTTTCTCGGTGTCGCGCCCTCTGCGCTCACCAAAGCCCGGTAACGCTGCCAGCGGTCATCTGAGACCCACAGCATTATATTCCGTCCGAAAAAAAAAAAAAAAAAAAAAAAAAAGAACCGTAATAGGTAGAGTTGATTCACAGAGTGTGTATTTGTATTGCCGCTATAACAACATACAATAAAAAAGGGGTCCCATACAAGAAACATCTAAGTACATGTACCATGGTACGGAATCCTTCGTGTGCGAATTCGACTCGCACTTGACCGGTTTTATTTAACTTACCTACAGATTTTTTAAATTTGATTTAACCTTGTGAATTGGAGAGCACGCCATTGATCGGTGTTTGTGTGGCTTCGATTGAAATCTGAACCTACTTTGATAAGTGGATCCAACTGAATTGTAAGGGCGTTTGTCCACCGCCGCCGTCACCGAGACGTCATCACCAAGAAGAGAAGAAGAGAACAAGATGACGTGCGCCGAACTAGCGATACATTCTCACAAGCGGACACTGGCCTAGTTGAGAGCATTGGTGATCCTAATTTAATTTATTTATTTAATTAAAATGGTCCAAATACAACCTTTTACACTAATTAATCTAAAGGACACCTAACCCCCGAATACTCAAACGCATCTCAGAGTTGAGCACGTCTCAAGTGACGAATTTTTGACAGATTTTCATCAAAAACTGACAAAAAACCGTGACTTGAGACGTGCTCGACTCCGAGTCGCGTTTGAGTATTCGGGGGTAAGTAATAAAAATTAAATAACAGCCAGTGCCATGTAAACCTACTTCGGCGCCATCTCATTTAATTTTCGGTGACGTTTCGGTAACGACAGTGGACAAACGCCCTAATACTTTGATAAATAAGTTCCAAGTCCCAACAGAATGGTAAATGTCAACAATTCAATGACCTGACCTATCTGACATGGCACATTGCAATGTCATGACCGATTGTTTTTCATTGATGTCATAATCCGTTCCGTGGGCGTAAGCAGACATATTTATACTCAAAAGCAGGTTATTTTAGATTCCAGAGCAAAAGAAAGCAAATTAACAATTCATAATGGCGGTAAAAAGTAAGTAAGTTCGTATGAGCTAATGGCCAATTCTTGTGACGCAGTTTTTAGGCCGCCTTAAGGCCTCCGTCGTAAAAGCCGGGACCGACAATTGAACGTGCCCTCCGAAACACGGAAGTGCTTAGCTCGTAATGCTACTTGCGGTCACCCATCCAGATTGTGACCGCGCACAGCGTTGCTTAACTTCAACGATCAATCAAGAACGTCTAAGCTAGCTAACAAATGAACAACGGTATATGGTAGAATTAAAACGAAAAGTCATAGTAGCTAGAATAAAAAAAAAAACGGTCAGGTGCGAGTCGAATTCACATACAAAAGACACCATCATACATGTACATCAATGATTTTTGTATGAGGCCCACGTTTACTTTTTATTTTATTTTAATTATTTGTTGTTATAGCCGCAATAGAAATACACACTGTGAAAATTTCACCTATTACGGTTCATGAGATACAGCCCGCTGACAGACGGACGAACGAACGGACGGACAGACAGCGGAGGCTTAGTAAAAGGGTCTTGTTGGCACCCTTTCGGTATGGAACCCTAAATTGATGTATAGTGACCCAACAGTTTACCATAAGAATTGTATTGAAACGCAAATATTGTAAAATGAAAGGGTTTGGAAGTCAATGCTTGGTCAAAAATGAGCCAGCCGTATGATTATCCCTAGGTTGCTTAATCACACGGCAAATGAAAGAGCGGCAATAAAATAGCGGGTTCGATTCCTGTAGATTTATCGCTCGTAAAGACGAACAAAGGGCCATTGTGGACAATCTGCCACAATGTTGCTTAATTGTTGCCGCGTGAGACATGCCCGTTGTACCGGCAGCTATACGAGTATATGCCTTGTACTTCAGCCAAACTGGAGATAAAATTTATGTTTTTATGCAAACTTAGTACCTACCTACATAATTATTTAGTAATTCATCATTCATCATCATTTCCCTGCCCTTGTCCCACTTTATGTGGGATCGGCACAACATGTATTTCTCTTCCATTTCCCTCTGTTAGAAGTCATCTCATAATTATTTAGTAATTATATTTTTTTATTACGATTTTACATTCCAGAAACGCCATTTAGGTCCTAGACTCTAGATTATGAGAATAGACTGGCTTTTTAAGAGTGCGTATGTACGTGCGTATGAGCTAGTGGCCAACTCTAGTGACGGAGTTTTTAGGCCGCCTTTTAAGAGTATATAAGATACCTACATAAAAATAAACAATGTTTTTCTCCGAATTTTTCTAATTCTAAAATTATATCAGGTAAAACTGTGTTAATTTATTTATTAAAATAAAAAATTCGTATTCTAAAATCAGAAGATTTGCGAAAACTGTATTATTTTTGGAATTAAATTAGAATTAAGTAAATTGTCGCTTCTGTATAAACCTGCCACCATCACCACAGAATGCGTAATACCTTGTAATCCTACCCTACTAAAGGCATGGAAACGATAAGTAGCTATACCCAGAGTAGAGGTAAAGAAGATAGCTTGGTTGTACGCGTAAGCAGTGAACGATAACATTGCGTGCTGTTAGAAAACACATTGCCTTATTTCTACGGGATTTAGTCCAAATGCTGCCCAGCAATAAAAGTACCTGTTGGGTTAAAAAGGCCACTTTAAGCAATTAATCTATAGCAATTCACATTTCCATTTTATGGCAAATCCTAAGTGATTCCTGTAGTTTTCGTAAAATGGTCCGAATTGTAGGTGAATTATACGCAATTCGATTCAGCAGCAGATCAGATTAAGTGACCTTTTCAATCCACCTGCAATGGACTCCCTGCCTTTTGACAGGGGCCTGATTTTTGTGCGCTAGTACTCTCAAAATGAACAGAAACTGGCATGTTGTAGAACCTAAGAAGTTAAAAAACATGTGAAAAGGTCCCTTATTCTCTATGACCAAACGAAACGTGACAGCTTGTAACTTATTTATAAACAAAATTGTCATATAAAATACGATAACACGGTGATTTTACAAACGTGCCCGCGTTTGTCCGCGTTACGTTTTGTTTGGTCATAGTGAATAAGGCCCAAGTGCACGAAAAGAGCCTTTTTGAGGTGCCTTAAAAATCTATTCACCACACTGGTTCGTTGTGACACTGAGTTTATTGACATATAGACCGAGAGATAACCGTAAGCAACCCTACTTTATCGAGTACCATAATATGAAATGACAGATGATTACCTAAAGGTTTTGGACCTATGGTAGCATGGTAAGCCTAGCTCGTTTTACTTACAAAATCTGTTAGCTGTCTTCACTATATATTTCTTGCCCAAACCCATGTCACTTTAATATGCCCACGCCCATCTTTTCTTGTTTTTGACATGCGATTGACACACAAGTTTACCTCATCTATGTCACACACATCTCTGTATAATACGACCTTGGTGGCGTGGTCAGTGAGTTTCCAGCTAAAACAAAAGAGGTTCAGGTTCGTTTTCCCTGGCGAGAGAAATGTTTGCACGTTGAACATATATGTATATTTTCTAGTACCATGGTACTCGTAACTTCTGTTAGCCACAACATGGAAGCCTAGTACTGACTATTATTAATCGTGTGACTAGTTCTTTCGAACCAGTGTGGCGAAAGGATTTTTAGGTGCGCCTCAACCTCACTTGACACATGCTTTGGAACTTTTTAGATTCTATGACATGCCAGTTTCCTCACGAAATCCTAGGCGGGATCAGAACTATGTGTTATAATACTGTTGGGTGTTATTTATCTTTTACATATCTCTATGGAATAAAACTTATTACTCTGTTAACTTAACGACCAAAATGATATATCTGTATGTTAATTTGTGGAGAAAATGCTTTATATTTTTGGGAATTGTCCTTTCCGAATAAAATCGGAATTATGTTACGAGCTTTGGGGGAAATAAAATTATGCCAGTTTTATTTAAGAATGTAATGTAAAAATGCGGTGAAATAAAGTTATATTTATAAAGTTTCTTCTCATTTAGCAAACAAATTGAAATTAGATTCTACTCCTTATTAATAGTTTATTTTTTATTATTAAACTACTAATACTATTACTTTAGTTACTATTATTATTAAAAACACTGATGATCCATACCTTCCGATTCTGGAGGCGTGGGTTTGACAAATGGATTTCACACATACATAAAGTAGTACCACAAATAATGTGCGCCTCTCTATATTGTGAGCTTCTGAAATACAAACTAACGCGCTGATGATTATGTAATATAGAGATGTTACAATAATAATGTAGATACTTATTTTTTTAAAGGGTGGGTTCAGTTATTATTTGTTGACTATTAGTTGTATATTCGGACAAATTGAGTTTTCATAGAAAGCATGAAAATTGCCGAGGCACACAATACTTGTGATACAACTGTAATACATAATTATCATCACGACCGTATCCCTAATGGAGTGTTCAAAGCCACAAGTAACCATGAGAAGACTTGCAGCCACTCCTGATTTAAAGTCCCAAGATGGATATGGTGAACCTTATGGTGAATGGTGATCAGCCCCTCGCTCATATAGAACGGTCCATCATATTGGACTTTTACGACATGGATTTTACTATTCGTAAAGATTATGTTAGCGTGAAGTAAGGCCAGCAAGTACAATTTTGTCAAGTCAGGAATTCAGAACAGAATTTGGAATCAACTCCTGTGGAAGATTGCGTGGGGGCACAGATGACTTTAGGAAATCCCGGCCTGGCAAATCTAGTCTAAATCTTACCTTACTGACTGACTGACAATCATAGCTCAAACCGTCCTAGAAGCAGCTTTCAGGATATTCCTCTTGTGGTGTAGTGCCTAGAAAGGAATTCCTGAAATTCAACATCTTGAGCACGAAGCGGGAAGATGAATTTTTTTTAAAGAACTCAACACGGACAAAATCGCGGGGCATCCTACTAGTTCAGAATAAAATCAACCCACGCCTCTGCAAATATCGCTGAATCCGTCTTAAATGATTTACCTATAGTCAATGAACCAGTGAAAGAATCAGTGAGACTCCAATCTGGTTCAGTGCACAGCACCTTGTAAAAATGTGACTATTTTTGGACCAGCGCAAAGTCATTCATACATGACCAGTAACTACTGAACTAGGTAATTTGGTGCGCGGCAGATGTTTTAAACTACAGGTGTTAAGCCGTAGTCCCCTCAAAAACTTTGAACGTTAATTATACTTACCTTATTAAAAAAGTGGACATTTCACACAGCGCCATCTAGCCCAAAACTAAGCAAAACTTGTACTATGGGCACTAGATGGCTGATAGAATACTTATATACTTTTTTTTGTAAATACATACTTATGTAATACCACAACAACTAGACCTGGAAGAAATATTTGAAGAACATACAAATATTTCTCCCATAGTGGGCATCGAACCCGCGCCTCTTGCGTCTCAGACGAGCACTTGCCCGCCACGCCACCGAAGTCGTCAATTGGTAGGTATATACGTACTTGGAGGCTTCTGAAAATTGATCTAAGTTATTAAATACAACGTATCGCTATACGTTGTATTTAATAACTTAGATCAATTAACGTTAATGCTTTAAGTACTGTTTGACGCCAGGCTATAAAGGCAGCGAGGTGTTTTTTAAGTGATAATTATTTAAAGAATTCGCACACGAAGGGTTCCGTATCATCGTACATGTACACAAATGTTTCTTGTATGGGGTTACTTTTTTATTTTAATTATTTGTTGTTATAGCGGCAATAAAAATACACAATCTGTGAAAATTTCAACTCTCTATCTATTGCGGCTCATGAGAAATAGTCCGCTGATAGGTGGACGGACGACAGACAGACGGTTGGCAGCGGAGGCTGTATAGGGTCCCGTTGGCACTTTCAGTTGGCTCTTTATACCCTAAAAACAAAGCTGTTTTAAAATTTTGTTTGACATTTTTGCTATGAAACCGTATCACGACTACAAAGTCTGTTCATTGGGAACGAAGCCTTAAGAAAATGGTGTCCCCCAATTTATAGCTACAACTGAGGACATTATTCCTAAACCTGCCTACGTGTAGGAAGAAGTTATGGTGCATTGTAAATTAGGTAGGTATCTATGTACTTGCTATGTAAATCAGTAGCTTCCACCTGCGGCTCTGTTCACATTATACCTGGGTGAAGGTAGGTGAGTTATTTCAGATCATAAGCTCGATTAGACGATTTCGTTGGCGTGGCGGGTGAGTGCTCGGCTAAGGCACAAGGAAGTGGGTTCGGTTCCCGCTACGAGAGAAATGTTTGTATGTTCTGCAAATAATTCTTCCGGGTCTGGGTGTTGTAGTTGTTATATAAGTACTAGCTGAGCCCGCGAACTTCGTACCGACTTAGAATTAGTAATGCAAATTTTCAATTGTTTTATTAGGTAGTCATTTTGCTATTCGGGGCGGGGGCAAATCCAACAAATAAAAAAATCATGAAAACGGTCCAGCTAGAGACCCTTACCCACAGCCCTGCGAGAAAAAGAGACTTAGATGACATTGTCAATTATCAAAATTTTAAAAAGTCTTGTCATTAATTAATGTCTAATATTTATGCAATATCCTGGTTATCCTTTTATATCCTTTTTCCATTTTTGGATCGTTTTACAGGATAAAAAGTAGCCTATGTCCTTCCGCGTGATTGAATTTATCTCCTGGCCAAATTTCATTGAAATCTGTTCAGCAGTTTAGGCGTGAAAAGGCAACAGACTGACAGATAGACAGATTACTTTTGCATTAATAATATTAGTATGGACATGGATGAATTAAAACACGCCCTAAAATGGTCCTTTAAGTCATTTATTTATTCAACAAAGTCCACAGCTCTTAAACAAAACGGCCCGTTTAAAAGAAATATCGTCTAACCTACATACTTGTGGAATCGGTGGCAGTTGGAAATAATACAATCACCATACGCCAGGGCTAGGTGGGTCGCATTTCACGCTCCATCGACTTTTATACCACCTTGTCTTCAAGATAATGATAAATCCACGCATGGCAGCCTGTGTTATAAGAACTGACAGAAATAGGGTCAGATCAGTTCTACACTAGTTCGAGGTTCTAATGTAGTTTTGAAGTAAAAATTGCATACCCCCACATGTTTTTAAGAATTTTAACAACTATTATTATAATACATAACACCCAACAGTCACATACATAGTCCTGACCCCACACTAGGATTCCCTGTGTCGTGGGTATCAGAAACTACGAGTACCATGCTACCACAACACCCAGACCCGGAAGAAATATTCGCAGACATGAAAACATTTCTTCCTTAGCGGGAATCGAACCCGCGCCTCTTGCGTCTCTGCCAAGCAATCGCCCGCTACGCCACCGAGGCCGTCAAAATTATTTCAATACATTACAATGATACATTTTCTGAGTTGGTACACAATGATGTAGATTCCCTTACAGCTGTCGCTTGGTCTATATTGAACTAAACTTAATTTTATTGACAAACTAGCTGCCGCCCGTGGCTTCGCTTGCGTGGTACCTGGATAAAAAATAGCCCATATGCTAATCCAGCACATGTACTATGTATATTCTAAGTTTCATTCAAATCCGTTCGGCCGTTTAGGCGTGATTGAGGCACAAACATCCAAACATCCTCACAAACTTAATACATATAAGTAAGATAAGATATTACGTCATAGCTCAATTTAACGCAATTTTGCCGATTTTATCGATTCACGATACAGTCAAGTATATAATTCTGTTTTGATCCCAAATTAGAATTTTCTATGTCGTGGGTATCAGTACCTTGATACCACTGTAGTACCTACTATCTGCGGGAATCTACTGCGGAGGTTTGGAGATCAGTAAGACTCAGTTGGAGTGTAGAAATACGAATGATTTATTTACAAAATGGCTCAAATATTTATACAGATTTACAACACAAATTAACCAATAAGAAAACAAGATTCTAATTCGCGCGCTTGCTAAGACGGTGCCGCGCGCGAGCGGGGTGTGAGAGACGCGGGGCGAGTCCCGAGGCTATAAATATTTGTTCGGCCCCGGCTCCGCCCTCATTCGGCGGCGACTGCGGTGGAGAACGGACGTCTGTGTGAAGTGCTGCGTGATCTCGCTCGGCGCTCGTCGTGATGGTGAAAGTGGGAGCTGTAGTGCAGGTGAACGTCGTCACGAAGAGTTGGTGGTGATGGAGCTCGCAGTGCAGTGATGTGCAGTTCTTGTTTCACTCAACAAAAGGTCAAACGTTGGTGAATTAAAGTTTCTTGATTGCGTTTTCTTTCTTCCCTGTAATCCTGGTAATCCTGGTATTCTTAAGGTATTTCATGGTACTGGTATGGTATGGTAAGGTTGCGAGGTAAACAGGTAAGTAGCTGTGTCAGCTACATGGCTCCTTCCCTAGCGAAAGCGTACCGGAAGCTTGACAGCGCGTCCACTCCGAGTTGTCCTCAGGATCGATGATGGAACTTGGCGCGATGTTTGGCTTGTGGTAGAGTCTTGAGTCGCTGGTGGGGAAAGTGATGAAGCTGGTGCTGGTGGTAAATGATGACTTGTCCGCTGGTGAAGGTAATTGATGTGATGATGGTGAGTAGCTTGATGTAGGTAAGTATCGTAGCTACTTTCGTCGACTGTGTAGGCAGGCTTAAGTCGATCGATAGATACGACTGCCGATCTCCTCTCCGGTAGCAGTATCTTGAAAGTCTTGCTGTTCCTCTCCAGTACTTTGTAGGGTCCTTCGTTCTTCAGAGAGCGCTGAGTTGAGCGTGAGATTTCTCCTCAGGAAGGCTGTGTCTTTCACGGGGTCACCAATGTAGTACCTACTATCTGCGGGAATCTACTGCGGAGGTTTGGAGATCAGTAAGACTCAGTTGGAGTGTAGAAATACGTATGATTTATTAACAAAATGGCTCAAATATTTATACAGATTTACAACACAAATTAACCAATAAGAAAACAAGATTCTAATTCGCGCGCTTGCTAAGACGGTGCCGCGCGCGAGCGGGGTGTGAGAGACGCGGGGCGAGTCCCGAGGCTATAAATATTTGTTCGGCCCCGGCTCCGCCCTCATTCGGCGGCGACTGCGGTGGAGAACGGACGTCTGTGTGAAGTGCTGCGTGATCTCGCTCGGCGCTCGTCGTGATGGTGAAAGTGGGAGCTGTAGTGCAGGTGAACGTCGTCACGAAGAGTTGGTGGTGATGGAGCTCGCAGTGCAGTGATGTGCAGTTCTTGTTTCACTCAACAAAAGGTCAAACGTTGGTGGATTAAAGTTTCTTGATTGCGTTTTCTTTCTTCCCTGTAATCCTGGTATTCTTAAGGTATTTCATGGTACTGGTATGGTATGGTAAGGTTGTGAGGTAAACAGGTAAGTAGCTGTGTCAGCTACACCACAAACCCAGATCCAGTACAAATATTTACAGAATGTGCAAACATTTCTCCTGTAGCGGGAACCAAAGCCGCGCCTCTTGCGTCGTAGCCAGACACTCGCCCGCTCCACTGACGCTGCCAAATTGTTCTTCATACCCCCGAATACTCAAACGCGACTCAGAATTGAGCACAGTTTTTGATAAAAATCTGTCAAAAACTCCTCACTTGAGACGTGCTCAACTCTGAGATACGTTTGAGTATTCGGGGGTTAGAGGATTTTAGAGGGTATTCAAATTCGCTCGCGACTTTAACTCATACCAGCTCCGAAGGCATAACCTATAATATAATATGAATTTAGTTCAACATCGTCAGCTTGACGGCTGACGGTAGGGGATGGTTTATTGTTTATTCCCGGTGTCCCCATTGCCCCGTCTCCTCGTGGTGGGGAGAATGGGAGGTCAAAGGCCGCTGTCCACAATAAGTTGTTGTGACGGACAATGAACCCATGACCTTGGACGGTGCTACCGCTAGACCAGCGATGTTTTGTTTTCTAGAATTTGAGAGGATTTTTACCGCGCATTTTTTCGACTGATTAGTTATTCTAGTCAGAGGAATGTCCAAAGTTACATTTGGTACACAACATACTTAGTTTAGTTTTCCACAGATTTCAAGTTCAACCTCACTTCCCCAACTCTTCAACTAAACACGAACTTAAACTTAAACTTAACGCTCACGAAAAATCCATTATTAAGTTTTACGCCCACTACCCCGCTGCCTACATAACCGTATTTTGATAGAATTTTGACTTTTCCTTACCCTTTTTTTCCTTACACTCAAAAAATCAAAGACCTTTTTACTAGATGATTTAAACAACGTTAGGAGGCAACTTTTGCCTACACTAATAGGATGCTGTAGTGCCCGGGACGAATTAAGATGGAGCAGGCTTGCCCAGCACCTATTTCATCCTCTCAGCTTAGTCTGATTGACTAAGCCGCGGGTTTCCTCACGACGTTTTCCTTCACCGTTTGAGAGTATCGGTATAGCGCACATAATATTTTTCGAA
Organism: Scotopteryx bipunctaria; assembly: GCA_949320045.1. Taxonomy (NCBI): domain Eukaryota; kingdom Metazoa; phylum Arthropoda; class Insecta; order Lepidoptera; family Geometridae; genus Scotopteryx; species Scotopteryx bipunctaria. The sequence goes on from OX439462.1 coordinate 406,495, forward strand.
CAGAAAAATCCATCGGTGCACGGGATTTGAACCCGCAACCTTAGGATTGGAAGTCCGCCACCACTAGATCACCAGTGTCGAGTTGTACCTAGCATCGATCCATTGGCCTCAAGAGGAGTTTCATAAAAACAAACAAAACTAGTGTTAACGAGCTTAGATTGAAATCCTACTAAATCTCAAGAGTAAGTTTTGTGTTTGCGGGAATTGTCGACTTAAAGTTTTAAGTTGCACTTGTCGAGCTTGTACGTTTAAACTTTAAAGCCAGTTGTTAACTTTGAAGTTGTTCAAGTGGCACGAAAATGAGGTGGCTTGTTCTTTTTAACCGACTTTAGACAAGGGTGTATTCGGTTTTCGTATAAGTGCACTTGATAATGTCTGTAATGTCCCTTTGTAATATTATTATGCGAATGCTCTAGAAAGGCCACCGTTAGAGACGAATGGCGCAAAATTGTGAAGCGAGCCACTACTCCTAAGCTGACGACCACGACCACTCTGTCAAGAGTGTAGCGACTGAGAAGAAGAAATATTATTATTTCTTTTTTTTCTTTTATGTTAGTAATGTTTGTAACTTTCACATGTAGGTACACCTTTGTTTGTTTGTTTTTTCATGTTTCATGTCCGCTCTCCAGAATCGGCCCTAACGGAAGACCAGCGCGGTTTGTTTTTACAAACTGCATAATGCTGAGTTAGGGTCCGTTTTGCAGCAGCTTACAATATTATGTAAGTATTATGTAGTTTATAAATGTTGTTGCAAATAAAATACTATTCTATTCTTGATATAATGTCGAACTTTTTTAGACCGGTTTCCGGTTATAACGCACATAAATTTTTAACAAAGTCAATATTTTTATTCCTCAAAATGACTGGGATCATTTGGACACGTCTTAAAACGTCGCATTTACCTGCAGTGGTAGCCAAAGCAATAAATTTAAAATGGCTTCCTAAAGCCGCCATATTGAGTTTTTTACACTATATAGCCTACAACACTCTCGAAAGACATTTGTAAAAATCCGTCCAGCATTTTGGATTACAGCTTCAGATAAAGGAATGCACATACATACAAACATACATACTGTTAGCTTACTTTTTAAATAATCACATTTAATAGTGTTTAATTTATTTAGACAGAACTAATTTGAAAAGGATTGAGGTAAAATCGCCTTCCTAGAAGAGCTAGAACAGTCAGTGTCAAATGTCATTGTCGGAGATACGTATTTTTGACAGATAGGAAAGTAAATTACTCAGAACAATAAATTATGATAATTTCAGTCTCATTTCAGTCGAGTTTCTTGACTAATGACACTTTTTTTTTCTTTCTCAAACCTCCGCCGTTTTACTGTTTAAAATCTTGTCAACATCGACATTGCCAAATTATGACAAATACAGAGGCCAAAAAATAAAAGAATAAAAAGTAAATTATGACTGGAGGTGGAAAAAAGCAAAAAAAGGTATTGCGGTGTTTGCTATTTTAAGGAATCAAAAATAAATGAGAAATATTATAAGTTATCCATTTAGAAGTTAAAGAAGTATCAGATTAAATTGAATGAAGTTACCGACTGTGTTTTATAACCTAACAATAAATACACCCAAATACGTTACTCACCTTCTTAGCAGTCGGTTAAAACCCTTGGCTACTTTTTATCTAACGCAAGAGAAGTCGCTAGCGGAAACTAATCTATATTATACGTAGTTAGTATTAAATTTTCTTCTGTACAAAGTTCCACCTGCAGGAAGTTAAATGTTGCTAACACAATTTATGACTTACTTTAGTTAGTTTAGAGTTTAAATTCGCGCGTTCAGATCGAGCTCGGGTTTATTACTTTGAAGTTTCAATGGCACTAGACTTAGTTGATATTTTTAACTTTAAGACTTTGGAAGAGCAGTAGTGTAGTTAGTTGCCCGTGGTACTATTCACTGCTAGTAGTACAACTGGTAGTGCCACGGACATCAACATCTTAATATTATAAAAGTTTAATAATTATTAATCTTAATCTTAATATTATTATGTTGTGGAACATATACGTTATTTTTTATCCAGGTATCACGAGAGAAAAGCCGCGGGTGGTCTAGTGGTAGCGGCCATGCCTTCCGATTCTAAGGTCGTGGGTTTAAAATCGGCTACTTTCATGCACTTAACATAAGGCGGTGGCGTGGCGGGCAATTGCTCGGCAGAGACGCAAGAGGCGCGGGTTCGATTCCCGCTGCGGAAGAAATGTTTGCATGATCTGCAAATATTTCTTCCGGGTCTGAGTGTTGTGGTGCCATGGTACTCGTAGTTTCTGATACCCACGACACAAGGAATCCTAGTGTGGGGTCAGGACTATGTATGTGACTGTTGGCTGTTATCTTCTTATATTATAAGAATCTTTGTCCTGACTGACTGACTGACTGACTGACTGACTGACAGACAACGCACAGCCTAAACCGCTGGACGTAGAGACTTGAAATTTTCAGTGTAGGTAAACCTTGGTACGTAGGGGTGTACTAAGAAGGGATTTTTCAAAATTCAACCTCTGAAGGGGTGAAAAGGGATGAAAACCTGGAATCAATTTTTGGTCTAAAACTGCACATAGCCTATATCAAATTAAAGAGCCGATTTTTCTCATTTAGTTGATGTCATAATTACCTGCAAATTCTTTATTTTTGGCATGTTTTTCATGAAAAATAGAATACTTTTATTTTGACATTATGACAGCGATGATACCAAAGATTAGTAATAGATGATACAAAACATATGGAAAAGGAACTGTCAATGTCAAATTACCTGTGAAAGGAAGCATAAATTATTACTGGTCTAATAAGTTTCCAATCTTGATTATTCATGGAGTTCTGACGTAATTCTACGTCTGAAAACTAGATGTCGCTGCTAATTCTGATCAAATGACGCGCTATCGTTGCGTTTTGTAAAGTTTACCTTAACCATGGGCGCCGGCAAGGGGGTGCCAGAGGGTGCACTTGCACCCCTTGGGAATCTCGGGATCAACAGGAATTATTGAAACTGTATTGCGCTTTCTCTGTTAAGTTCATCCATCCCATTTATGCTGGTGCCATCTGGTGTAGAGTAGCGGTACTTTAAAGGGTGCGTTCAGAGAAGTAATGGAAATCGATTAATATCGATCCCGGTACTCCTGGCCCACCAATTTAGAATTTTTAAATTTCGATCGTCGTGAACAAATAGGTGTGAGCCGTGACGACTGGGTACCTATATAATAAATTCATAATGAATAGTCAGAAATTTGTAAATGTCTCAAACATTCAGACTAAAATTTTATCTTTTTATTAACAATCATATACGGCAAAGATTGTAAGAAAACTAAAATCTGCACCACCTGGAAATTATTTCTGCCGGCGCCCATGACCTTAACTCTCAAAATTTTTACTAAATTCACCGAAATTTCTTAATTTTTAGATTTAGGTATGTTTGTTACTCTTTCACACAAAAACTACGGAATATACTTACATACCATTATTCATATTCGTTCGCTAAAGTTAGCCATTGCTTAAAGTTAGCCCTGTCACTGTTTGTCATTATGAAATGGTAAGAGATGGCAATACTTTAGTCATCGTTTAGCGTACACTATATTATAATGAATAATGAGGATAGTAGGTACCTACCTACGTGTGCTGGAATGGGACATAGGGTACTTTTTATCTGGGTACCGCGTGAGCGAAGCCGCGGGCGGCTGCTAGTTTATTTATATGGCAAGTGCATGAAAGGAGCTTTTGAGGCGCACTTTAAATCCTTTCACCACACTAATTAGAAACTAGTGACACGACTAGAAGTAGGAGTGTATAACGACTTCGTTAGTTGAACAGTTCCTTGACAAAAGCCTCAAAAGCCTCAAAAGAGGTTACCTTTGAAGAGAATATCTCCTCCCATCAAGAGCGCTGGAAACTTGCACTCAAAATCACTTAGCATTAGGCGTGTGTACATTAGCATCCCTGATGAGAGACTTCTTCGGCTAAATTCGTTAGTGTGCACTTTGCTTAAAAGAGACGCTGTTTTTGATGAATTATGAACTAGAACTCTGAAACGGTGAAGGAAAACATCGTGAGGAAACCACGGCCTGGTCACATCATCGACTAACTCGATGATGTGATGATCATGGTGGTGTGGCGGGCGATTGCTCGGCTGAGACGCAAGAGGCGTGGGTTCGATTCCCGCTACGGAAGAAATGTTTGTGTTCTGCAAATATTTCTTCCGGGTCTGAGTGTTATATTATATGTATAATGTATTTACAAAAAATATATAAGCATTCTATCAGCCATCTGGTGCCCATAGCTTTGCATAATTTGGGGCCAGGTGGCGCTGTGTCAAATGTCCAGGCTAGTTTCCCATAAGGGTAGGCAGAGATCACGGACCTCCATTTGCTACGATCCTGACATACTTATTATTATTTATTATATGATGAAGGCTTCATAAAAACCTGGAGTCCTATAAATGTGTCAGAAACCGCGATGTAAAGTTGCGCGTTCAAAAGTTAACGCTCCATTCACAAATCATGTTTATTAGCTACAAGAAACAAGGGTAGGAGTAGCCACACGACCTATTTTAGTAAGCAGAATGTTAGTGAAGCATTTCTTCATCTAACATTGACCTCGGTGGTGTGGCGAGTGCTCGGCTGAGACGCAAAAGGAGAAATGTTTGTGTTCTGCAAATAATTCTTCCTGATCTGGGTTTTTGTAGTTTTATTATGTACTAGCTGCCGCCCGCGGCTTCGCTCGCGTGTTACCCGGAAAAAAATAGCCTATATGTTAATCCAGTACATGTACTATGTATATTCCAAGTTTCGTTCAGATCCGTTCAGCTGTTTAGGCGTGATTGAGGCACAAACATCCAAACATCAAATTTCAAGCAAACTAAAGCTTGTCAATGTTATAATATAAGTAAGATTATAAGTAAGTATGTAGGTATGTATTTACAAAAAATATAAGTATTTTATTAGCCATCTGGTGCTCATAGTACAAGCTTTGCTTAGTTTGGGGCTAGATGGCGCTGCGTGAAATGTCCGCAAATATTAATTTATTTATTTAATAAATAATCCGGCGGAACTCAATAATAATTACAAAAGTGTTTTGGCTTAATTGAATCAACTCTCAAAGGCATAAATTAAAACCTTGCTTGCAAATTGCTTCTATTAATATTGTGTTTTACTTCTATAATTTTAGACCGGTTTAATACAGACCAGCTTCCAGCCTTTTTTCATAAGGGCCGTCAATTTCATGTCAATCATCTAACTAAACAGTTTGCACACCGTCCGCCCTAAATAAGACTAACTAAATCATTCGGATTGTATTATCCCGGGCATCGCTTTTTGCCTCCGAGGCGCGCCCGGAATATTGATTGCAACTTGCGTTGCCTTTCATTTTGCATCCCTACCCTGTAAGCTGTAAGTATACATTTTAAATTATTTATTGCCACAACAAGTATTTGAATTTTTATCCACCGTCTGATGAGCTGGATCAGGTGAGCTATCTGTAGACCATTTGCAACGGCCTTTAGATAGCCCGACTGTTTCTTTTGTATTTTGTAAATTAAATTTGTATTAGTTGTAAGTTTCTTTCTCATCATCATCGTGCTGCCCTTATCCCACTCTATGTGGGGTCGGCACAGCATGATCCTTGGATCATGGTGTAAGAGTTTTGGCTAAGGTGTTTTATGACCGGCCGCCTGCCTGACGTCAACCCTCCTTGGGAATACTTGCTTATTGTATCTCATCATGTTGGAGGATACTATCCCTTAGTCGACTTTTACGACATGCTCGGGGAGAGAAGCAGCTGGACGCTTTCTACGTTTTGGGCTGAGCGAGGTGCGGGCTAAGTTGACCATAGAATCGTTTTTTCTTTACTCCCAGTCCAGTTGAGAAGTTTCTTTCTGTTAATAAAGATAATCTTATATTATAAGAATCTTTGTCCTGACTGACTGACTGACTGACTGACTGACTGACAGACAACGCACAGCCTAAACCGCTGGACGTAGAGACTTGAAATTTTCAGTGTAGGTAAACCTTGGTACGTAGGGGTGTACTAAGAAGGGATTTTTCAAAATTCAACCTCTGAAGGGGTGAAAAGGGATGAAAACCTGGAATCAATTTTTGGTCTAAAACTGCACATAGCCTATATCAAATTAAAGAGCCGATTTTTCTCATTTAGTTGATGTCATAATTACCTGCAAATTCTTTATTTTTGGCATGTTTTTCATGAAAAATAGAATACTTTTATTTTGACATTATGACAGCGATGATACCAAAGATTAGTAATAGATGATACAAAACATATGGAAAAGGAACTGTCAATGTCAAATTACCTGTGAAAGGAAGCATAAATTATTACTGGTCTAATAAGTTTCCAATCTTGATTATTCATGGAGTTCTGACGTAATTCTACGTCTGAAAACTAGATGTCGCTGCTAATTCTGATCAAATGACGCGCTATCGTTGCGTTTTGTAAAGTTTACCTTAACCATGGGCGCCGGCAAGGGGGTGCCAGAGGGTGCACTTGCACCCCTTGGGAATCTCGGGATCAACAGGAATTATTGAAACTGTATTGCGCTTTCTCTGTTAAGTTCATCCATCCCATTTATGCTGGTGCCATCTGGTGTAGAGTAGCGGTACTTTAAAGGGTGCGTTCAGAGAAGTAATGGAAATCGATTAATATCGATCCCGGTACTCCTGGCCCACCAATTTAGAATTTTTAAATTTCGATCGTCGTGAACAAATAGGTGTGAGCCGTGACGACTGGGTACCTATATAATAAATTCATAATGAATAGTCAGAAATTTGTAAATGTCTCAAACATTCAGACTAAAATTTTATCTTTTTATTAACAATCATATAAGGCAAAGATTGTAAGAAAACTAAAATCTGCACCACCTGGAAATTATTTCTGCCGGCGCCCATGACCTTAACTCTCAAAATTTTTACTAAATTCACCGAAATTTCTTAATTTTTAGATTTAGGTATGTTTGTTACTCTTTCACACAAAAACTACGGAATATACTTACATACCATTATTCATATTCGTTCGCTAAAGTTAGCCATTGCTTAAAGTTAGCCCTGTCACTGTTTGTCATTATGAAATGGTAAGAGATGGCAATACTTTAGTCATCGTTTAGCGTACACTATATTATAATGAATAATGAGGATAGTAGGTACCTACCTACGTGTGCTGGAATGGGACATAGGGTACTTTTTATCTGGGTACCGCGTGAGCGAAGCCGCGGGCGGCTGCTAGTTTTCTATACACGTGGAAGCTATATTTGTATTATAAGCGGTATTTTCCATTACGTCCCACGATCACGCTACGCACGGATGCGTTGATTTTTCCCGGGCGTGGGCGTGGGTTTCATCCGTGCGACGCAGAGCGACTTTATACTTCTTGACTTATTCCATTGGGTTAAAAATATGACATTGAAAAGGTTTCCAATGTCATATATTTAACCCTGTGTATCTGTGCGTCTGTCTGTGGAATCATAGCTCTTAAACGGATGAACCGATTTTGATGCGGCCTATTCTATTTGAAAGCTGATGTGATCGAGATTGTTCTTAGCTATAATTTATGAAGATCTATTCTGGCGTTTGAAGATTATCAGCCCATTTCCTACTAAAATAATCTTACCAAGTCATTTGAAACTTTCTTCGACCTTTTTACGATTCAAAACACCAAAAAATAATTCCCTCTCCTAACTTCCCCCTTTATCTCCAAAGTTTGCTAAAACAGAAATATCAAATAGGTAATTTTACTTTACACTAATAATACAATTTTGTTTTTTTTTGTTTCAGATTCATCAGATGTTGTGAATTTGTGAAAAACCTGTAGTTGATGAGACTATAGAAAAGTGGATTGAAATTGGTAACTATAGCTCAATACAACCTCAGCGTAGTTTATACATATGTGGCGAAAACTTAGCGTGGACCTTTTCATTAAGAGCGCTTTGTAATGTTCTCTGAGCGATGCCCATGTCGCCTATGTGTAATCGGTACAATATCTCCTATGGTGGGGACACACGTCTTCGCCACGTCCCCGCCACGTCCCCGCCACGTCCCCGCCACGTCCCCGCCACTTCCCCGCCACACGAAACATCTGTATAAACCACGCTCTGGCAATCTCTTTAATAATCAGTCTTCTTTGAACTCTTTACCAAAACTAATAATTTGGTTTAAGAAACCGGTTATTTATCGCGTAAAATACTCTGTTATCTCTAAGAATTGTTTTTAGCTACATAAATACTATTTTCCAGCTTATAAATCTTCAACTAAATATTACAGCTGAAATATCTGAAGGTCATATCTTTCCGGTCGGACCGGAAGTCAGAACTGAGCCCTTAGCACCAGTTTCGTTTTGGAATCCCTAATGGCTTGGTAAGAGACGTACATGACCGAGGGTACTCTAAGTTTCTTGCGCTTTCAAATTCGAAAGGAAGCCTGTAACCAGAAGTGGGTGTCTCACCAGCCTGAATTTATGATAATGATGATGATAACTTCCCTGCTGGACTGTAGGCGAGGGCAGCGGGCCTGTGTCCAGCAGTGGACTTCTACAAGCTGATGATGACTGACTTGATTATTCGGTGACACGCACAATGACTTTTCCCTTCCTAGTTAGAATAATGACTTATACCCCCTCCTTGTTAAAAGATTACCAGAGTTATATTTTAATTGATAAAAAAGGTAAGTTACATTCGCGATGTTTACAGATAGGATTGCAAATTTGTATGAACACGGCATCAAAATCATCCCCCCCTTTGTCCCTCCCGAGCCCACCTCCCCTCTCTCTCTCTCTCTCGTAAATTAGAGATATTACAGGAAAACGTTTGAGTTTTACAGTTTAACTCAGGGAGCGCTCGTGGCGTAACTTGCTTAGACGTTCTTGATTGATCGTTGAAGTTAAGCAACGTTGTGCGCGTTCACAATTGGGATGGGTGACCGCAAGTGGCATTACGAGCTAAGCGCTTCCGTGCTTCGGAGGGCGCGTTAAATTGTCGATCCCGGCTTTTAAGTCGTTAAGCCATGACGGAGGCCTTTAGGCGGCCTAAAAATTCCATCATAAGAGCTGGCCACTAGCTCATACGAACTTAGTTTACCTAGAACAAGTTATATTCTGTAAGCTACATAAATGTTTGCGATGGTTAAATAAATATTGGTACATCAAAATGTTATCAAACACATTCACTCATAATACAAGGGTATTTACAGATAAATATTTAATTAAGTCTGTAGGATGTCAGAATCTGAGTTGTTTATGTAGGTAAGTATTTACATAGCTATTCATGGAAACAATAGAATTTTACTTATTTACAAAATACAAGACGTGACTCCCTAGTAATTTGATTACGTGAAAAGTAATGCTACAGGGACCCGTGGCACTATCACGAGTTAATCCAGTCTAACCATAATATCACGCCGGTTTTCCTTAGGGGTGGGCAGAGAACATGGATCTCCAGTTGCTACTATCCATTTGCTACTGTATTTGCTCCATTTGCTTACCTAATCTCGCTTCATTCAAATACTTCAAGCATGCTCATCAGTTTAAAAGACTCTTGACGACCGAAAATGTCACCGATTTGGTCCACTTATACAGCGCCAATAAATAAAGGCCTTTTACCATATATAGTAGATGATTTATACAGCGTAAAGAGGCAGCTTTTACCTTCACAAACGGGACGCTGTAGTGCCCGGGACGAATTAAGATGGAGTAGGCTTGCCCAGCATCTATTACATCCTCTCAGCTTAGTCTGCCTTGTCCACAGGAAAGACATGGTCAATACGTGCGGAGCTGACTAAGCCGCGGGTTTCCTTACGATGTTTTCCTTCACCGTTTGAGAAATCCATTGGTACACGACCGGATTTGAACCTTAGGATGGAAAGGCGGGGTCACTACCAACTAGACCACCAGTGCTCACAGCGCCAAAGAACAATAATAATTAATAATGATGAAAGGAAAATGCCGAAAGGACTCTCATCCCCTCCCATCTGTCTTTTCTCCCCCTCCCTTACCCCTCATAATATATATTATCACGCCCCTATCCTTGACGTGGTGGACAGAGCCACAAAACCTGCAGCCACTCCTGATTCAAAGCCCCAAGATGGATATGGTGATCATGGTCACAGGTTCCTCTTATGATCATCATACGAAATCTTGGATATTAATTATGATTGAGCCTAATGCAGAAGGAAAACTTATTTATTTCCATCGATCTCCATCTTCTCTCACCCATCTTCACGAATATCTTAGTGAAATCGTAAATATCCTTATGACAAGTTACATATCTACATATTTTTGTCACAGTTAGCTAGCGAGTAGTCTGTTAAACCCCATGGTAAAGCCACTGGTCTGGCTAACTCCGTAGGCTCGTTAGGCGGCCAGATGATTCGATTAGTTCCCAAAGACTGACAGAGATTACGGAATAAGGGGTTTGTTTATTGAAATTAGGCGGTTTGCAGTAAGTTCGTATGAGCTAGTGGCCAACTTAAAGCCGGGACCGACAATTTAACGTGCCCTCCGAAGCATGGAAGCGCTCAGCTCGTAATGCCACTTGCGGTCACCCATCCCAATTGTGACCGCGCACAACGTTGCTTAACTTCAACGATCAATCAAGAACGTCTAACTAACTTTTCAGATAATATAATAAATCTACTAGAATTTGAAGCATAAAACTTGAAATCGCCTTTTGAACGTCAACTGTCAATCGCTGTCAGCTGTCACTGTCACATTCCGAAGTTTTAATTGCGTTTTTCTTAACAAAGAACAGTGGACTTTAATGTAAGGGTAGAAGGTTGCCAATCGATTGATCGACGTGCAGTTACTAGTTGGCTGCTTCACTGCATAATTGGAGTAGTTTGAAGTATTTCAAGTTTCATGGCTTTTATTTGTTTATTCGCTGTTTCTATTGGTTTTAAAAACTCCATTCTAACCCAACCTTGTCTAGAAAGTGACCTAAAAATTATGACTTCTGAGTACCGGTGATCTAGTGGTAGCGGGGCCTTCCGATCTTAAGGTCGTGGGTTCAAATTCGGTCGTGCATCAATGGATTTTTCTCCCGGGTCTGGGTGTTGTGGTACTCGTAATTTCTGATACCCACGTGTGGGGTCAGAACGTATGTGATCGTATTAAGAAAAGGAACATTACAACTAAGCATTCAGATGAAATGGAAATGATTGAAGATGAATTTCAGTGATGGAATATAAAAAAACGACCAAGTGTGAGTTGAATTCGCACATGTAGGGTTCCGTACTATCGTTTATTTTATTTATTTATTTATTTATTTAGTTGCACCAACAAAGTGAACACCATTACATGCAATATGACTAAATTAAATTAAAATTAAGTGCCACCTCAATTATAGGTGCAAACCACATTCAATTATGCGTATACAAGAATAAAATAATTAAAAATAGATAAAAGAAATTGATTCACAAGATATTTAGATAAATTTGATAAAAATTAGGAGATTATTTGAAACTTACATAATTAATGATAAAAAAATTAAACTAAAAAGAAAAAAAAAGTTGGTGACATACATACTTAATAAAAATAAAAACAGAATTCATTAATTACATATTTGATTTTAAAATGTTGATTAAATATTTCCTAAAACTATATAAACTATTTGAGTAAATGTCAATTTCGACGTTGTTCACACTTGCATCACAGGCTTGTATTTGTAACATAGTATGGTGAATCGCACTGTATGTCCCTGTAATCCTATTCAATGGAGAAAATTTGCCTAAATTAGAATGAACAGATTTTTGGACGAAAGGTCGATATTTCTTAAATCTTGGTAAGGCACGAGGGATAGAAACATTTATCAAAGATAGGATACAAGGAGCATCAATGCGATTGTTGATAAGTTTAAACAAAAACATGTTGTCCAACAGTTTTCTTCGAGTAGTAAGAGAAGTCATGTGGAAGTGTGTTAATCGGTCCTCATAGCTCGGTAACTTTTTTGCTAAATGGCAACTGTATGACAAATGCCATAAAAATCTTTTTTGTACACTTTCTAAGCGCTTAATATATACCTCGTAGTGAGGGTTCCACACAACACTACAGTATTCTAGGGAACTGCGCACCAGGGCGTTGTAGATTGTTATTTTTGTCAAGGGATTCCTAAATTCCTTGCAGGTTCGTAAAACAAAGCCCAAGGACCTAAAACTTTTTTTAACGGTAATATCAAAGTGAATATGGAAACGCAGCTTGGAGTCAAGGGTTACACCGAGGTCACGAATCAAATCCACTTCAGACAATAGTTTACAATTGACGTAGTATGATCTGGAAAATAACTTATTCTTCTTTGTAAAACGGATCACGTGGCACTTGTCAATGTTAAGACTCATGCTGTTAGTACTGCACCACGAAACCAAATTATTGAGATCACTTTGAAGAAGTCGACTTTCTTCAATAGAATTGACTTTTCTGAAAAATTTTAAATCGTCTGCGAACATATAGAACTTTGAATTTTGAAAACAACTGCCAATGTCATTAATGAAAACGTTGAAAAACAGAGGACCCAAGTGAGAACCCTGCGGAACTCCAGAGAAGGCAGTGAAAGGCTTGGAAGAATAACCCGCAGCCACAACAATCGACTTCCTGTTAGCCAAGTAAGACTCGCACCAATCCAAAAGGGTCCCTGCTATTCCAAACGATGCAAGTTTTTTTAGTAGTATAACGTGATTCACTTTGTCGAACGCCTTGCTGAAGTCAGTGTAAACTGCGTCAAGTGAATGCCCAAGATCTACATTCTCAGCGAGGTCCTCAACAAAGGACAACAAGTTGGTAGCAGTAGACCTAGACTTAACAAATCCATGCTGTTCTAGAGCAATCAATTGTTTGAAATGCCAAGAGAATATTGGGTAAATTAATATTTCAAAAGCTTTGGCAAAAGTTGGAATCAAGGATATAGGCCTATAGTTACCAACCTGACAGGCATCGCCACTTTTGAGTAAAGGTAATATAAGTGACTCCTTCCAGACAGATGGAAAGCAACCAGAATTCAAGGATTTATTGAAAATTATGGATAGGGGTAGAGCCAAAACGCTAGCACAATTAGCGACAAAGACTGAAGGTATACCATCTGACCCAGCTCCCTTCCTAGAGTCAAGTCTTTTTAGTACCCTAAAAACTTGGTCCTTAGAGACTGATATAGTTGTCAAAAAGTTAGTAGTAATAGGATCTAGGTGTTTATCAGAATTTGATGTGAAGTCTCGGTTGTAAGCCGAGGAGAACTGAACAGCAAAAAGGTCGCATATGTCTGACCCATTACAGGCCACTCGTTCATCTAAAGACATCTGAGCAGGAAAAGCCGTACTACCACCTCTTTTGTGTTTAATATAAGTCCAAATTAGCTTAGGATTCGATCTTAACGAGGATTCCAAGTGCTCCAAATATCTGTGATAGTTTATTTCAAGCAATTTAGCACATCGTTCTCTTAGGAGTTCAAAAGTAGTTTCGTCACGAGGATTACCATAAGTACGATATTTCCTTCTATATTTATGCTTCTCTTTAAGTGATCTGATTAACGAAGCAGAAAACCATGCTGGATATTTATTGTTGGTACGAGGTCTCGATTTAGGTACATGCTTTGCTATTGTCAACTTAAGATGACTGTAAAAAACTTTGACCATATCGTCCACAGTGGCACATGCTGTTAATTCTTCATTCCACTGAACATTACTCAGATCGCTTATGATTTTATCGTAATCCGCTTTATAAAAATGATATTTGAAGTCACATTTAGGTGGAAGGTTATCGGAGCATCGTTCATGTAGATAAATGTTTCTTGTAGCGCCCCCTTTTATTTTGATTATTTGTTCTTTAAGAAAATTTCAAATCTCTGCCTATATCGGTTTATAAGATAGGTACAGACATAATCTAAATATGTTATGTCTATGTCTACACCCGATAACAGACAGAAGGACGGACGGACGGACAGCGGAGGCTTAGTAATAGGGTCCCGTTTGCACCCTTTGTGTACCTACGGAACTCTAGAAAAGGGTTGTAGATATTCAAAAGCAATAACTACCAGCCTAAATAAATCTTGTTTTCAAGTCCTGGATAAATAAAATTGTATTATATCATGCACTCAATGCACTCGAGAAAGCTATTCATTGTCGGCCTTATCGCCAATCATCTCTTCCAGGTCAGTTCACCTCTCCGATCTATTCTGTAGGTATTCAAGCGTTAAGATACTACACATTACCTGTGTGATACCTACCTATAGGCTTAAGATGCTTAGCGGTTAAATATATAGTCGGTAAGTACTAAGTCTAGGCTTATGGGTGTGGTTGGACGTCATCAACCGAACTCGGCCGATCGAGTCAAACGTATGCTAATGGAAAGTGCGTACACAACTGACAGCTTCCATTTGATACTATCGACATTTGATCGGCCAAGTTCAGTCGACAACGTCCGAACATATTCGGCCGATAACGGATTTGCCTAATCGAATCGTTAGCCTCGTATATTATAGGGGACAAATGTCCTGCGATACGTGTCGCTAGAGATACCATCTCATCGCGTATCTTCCCATGGATATGGGTCTCCCATTTTATATCTGCCATTCAGATCTGGATTCGATCAATTACATACGTACATAAAATCACGGCTGTACCCCTAATGGGGTGGGCAGAGTTAATAGTGATCATAATAAAACTTGATCATATTGAATTGATCATAAAAAAAAAAAAAAAAAAAAAAAAAAAAAAAACTTGCAGCCACTCCAAAGTCCCAAGATGGATATGGTGAACCATGGTGACAGGTGATCAGGCCATCGTCCATATAGATGGTCCATCATGTTGGAAAGGATTACTTTATTCGACTTTTACGACATGCTCGGGGAGAGAAGCAGACGCATTCTATGTTTTTTCGCTACTCCCAGTCCAGCGGAGAAGATTAGGTCAATTGCATATTTGAGTTAGCGAAGTGAGCGAAGATTTTAGTGGCAACTTTGGTAGAGCATAACATTCGAACAAATAAAAGAAACTTGGTAGTTCAATAGCATCAGAGCTTAATCGGTAAAAGAGTTATAAAGGGGTATAAAATTAAAATTTACAAACATATCGAATGTGACGCCATATGAAAGGGCTTTATTTGTAAATTCCAAAATGGTTTTAATTTTTACTCTAGGGTGTATAGTTTTTTAAATAAACCGATAAAAGCAAACTTTGGAAAACCGTTATAACTTAGGTCCCTTTTGCTGGAGCTTCAATGTGTTCGCAGTTCAGGTTAGACTGGATACTCACGCAGGTAATAAGTGCGCAAAATCTAGTTAAGGAATACATAAATAACACCCAATAGTCACATCGTTCTGACAACACACTGAATTCCATGTCGCGGATATTAGAAACTATGAATTTCACGAAACATTTGCAGACGCAAACTTTTTTTACTCAAATAAATTAAGACATTGTGTAAAGTAAATAAATGGCGTCTGAGGAGTCTTGAATTCCTTTCAACACACTGGTGCGAAAAAACTAGGTAGTGACACGACTAGTTGTAATATCAAGCTAAGGTAAAGTAAGTCTCGATTTTAATAAAAACCCCCAAAAAGGGGCAAGTTGGTAATCCTGCGACCCCTCTCGTAGTGAAGTAATGAAGCGGTATCAGCGGTACCGTATTATCGGGCTATCCTACAAATCCGCGATGATACAAAGGGGTTGGGATAAGGTAACGTCTCTTGGAAATCAGTTACCATTATTTTAAGCCCGTAAATACTTATAATGTTGAATTAATTAATCAATTTACATACATACGTACATAAAATCACGCCTGTATCCCATAGGGATGGTAGGCAGAGATCACGGATTTCCGTTTGCTAAGATCCTGACATTCATCTTTCTCTTCATTCACTCTCATTACATTCCTCATGCATGCTCGTCGGTTTAAGGTACTCTTGACCTGGCCCTTTTCCAAAACGTTGCCGATTTGGTCTAGGTACGTGCGCCGAGGTCTTCCTTATTTCTATTTATAGGATTTTATGACGTCCATCGTTTTTTGGGAAAACGTGGCCTAACCCTTTACGGCACAGGTCATGCGTGAACATGTTTCATTAGCGAGGGTTCCGCACAAAAGATTTCATGCTCCATTACAGTGCTTTTTCAATAAATTTTTAGGATTTTCTTAATTGGATCTGGGTAATTGCTTGTTGAGCTCTTAATTATCTACACTTATTTTGGTTTGCTATGTTATCTCTACTTATTGGGAATCCGTTGATCCTTTTTGTAATCGAGTTTGAAGTTTTACTTAACAAAATCTTGAGTAAGTAAGTAAGTACTATAAGTATTATTGAAATAGATTTTTTTCTATAGATACTTTTCAAGGTTACTGTGCGCGGACACAATTTGGATGGGTGACCGCAAGTGGCATTACGAGCTGAGCGCTTTTGTGCGTCAGAGGGCACGTTAAATTGTCGGTCCCGGCTTTTAAGTCGTTACATGACGAAGGCCTTTAGGCGGCCTAAAAACTCCGTCACAAGAGTTGGCCACTAGCTCATACGAACTTAGCATGCATTGAGTGACATCTACAAATAGGTATCAAACACCTAACAATCAAATTTAAACGCCTACCATATTCAGAGCAAATAGATGTCTTTATCTTTATCTTTAACGGAACCTTTCGTGTGCGAATTCGACTCGCACTTGACCAGTTTTTTGTTATGTGTGACTAGTGCCTCAAAATCGTATATATGTTTTGGTAACTAAATAAATATTGTTAAGGAAGTGGGTGCGGGATTAGAAGGAAACGACTGGTCTTAAATGACGTTTATTGGATCTCTTCACACGTTCTTTCACCAGTGTAGTGAGAGGTCAAAGAGCGTGCACTTGACAGATGTCTTTAGACTTAATAGGTCCTACGATATGACAGTTTCATTACGTTTTCTTTTACTGTTTGAAACTATTTTTGGACAACAATAAATTTGTGCATGACCAGATTCAGACCCACCTATAGGGTCGAAAAGCCTACCACTACGCCAACGACGTTCTCTCTCTCCTCGTTCTTAGGCAAATGATAATCTACAACTTGTTTATGAAAGTTAGGTATTATTCAGCAGATAAAAGATTTGATTATAAAGTTTCTAAAGCACATTGAATTACAAACAAATACTTTGACATTTTATATGTCCGGGGGCGCTATCTGGAATATTATGACCCCGATATGAACCGTAAAACGTAACAAAGAAAAATAAATAATCCTATTTTAGGAACAGGTAAATCTGAGGGAAATCTCTTTATCCCTCGCTAAAAGCCTTGTTTCCGACAAAATAAGTTCGTCAGACTAAAAAAAAGATAATTGTTGGAAAATGTATGAAATAAGAGTATCTTGTAGGTAAGAAATACTATAATTTATATATTTTCATAATATTTGTGGACATTTCACACAGCACCATCTAGCCCCAAACTAAGCAAAGCTTGTACTATGGGAACCAGATGGCTGATAGAATACTTAAATACTTTTTTGTAAGTACATAGGTACTTATACATACTTACGTCTGTTTTTTACTTTCAATAAATACCATCTTGATTTTTTTTTATGTCACAAAAACTAATTATTTAGGATATCTGGAATCCCAACAGCCTAGTATTGCCGGTGAACTAATTACGAAAGGCTTTATCTATCTTATGATTTTATCAAAAGTTTCGGCGAGCAACGGTTTCCGCGTGGAAACTGAACCCTAAATAAATAGAGACAGTCAGCGAAAACGCCCACCCTGGGTAAAAGTCAAGTAAGGGAATCTTACACTGGGGAGCTTCGATTTTATTTAGTAACTTTTTTCTAGTTTTTCAAAATTATTTCTGGGCGTCTGATCGAAGCGATGCGCGATCCAAGAGCTGGTTCTTATCTGGCTCAACGGATCAGTATTGCCATTCAGCGTGGCAATGCGGCCAGCGTCTTGGGCACGCTTCCACCGACTGATGAGCTGGATCAGGTGAGCTATCTTTAGACTGTTTGCAACGGCCTTTAGATAGCTCGACTGTTTTTTTTGTATTTTGTAAAATAAATTAGTATTAGTTGTAAGTTTCTTCCTGTTAATTAATAAAGAATATTAAAATTCAGAGTTTTTGTAATAAAAAACATATTTTAAATATATAAAACCGACAATTTAACGTGAAGCACGGAAGCGCTCAGCTCGTAATGCCACTTTTGGTCACCCATCCCAATTGTGACCGCGCACAACGTTGCTTAACTTCAACGACCAATCAAGAACGTCTGAGCAAGCTACGCCACGAGCGCTTCATCGCGCTTCACCATCTTCTCTCAGGTAGCTTCCTATGTAAAGTTCATAATTCTATCGCAAGAGGCGCCATAGTACCATAGTCAAATCATATTACCAAAAAAGTTACATAATAAACAACCAAAAAGAAAAAGTTTCTGTCAAAAGTTTACTTGTAAATTTTTTTTGCTTAGCTTCGTCGTGTCGATGGTCCGATTATGAAACATTACGTTCAGAGGGCTTTAATTCTAATGTCAAACTGAGCTAAAAATAAAGTAACTTTTTATGATAATATTAAAACTAGAAGCTTACTGCCTAAACCTGCAAATAATCCACTGATGGCAGCTGGTCACGCCAGCAGCCACTAAAAAGGCATTAACTTGCTGAATTACGCCGGATTATAGTACGGTTCAATTTTAGTCCGGATTTCCTACACGCTACTTGTCTAGCCTAGAGCTATTACGGCCTAGTTTAAGATAGATACATAGATGAACTCTTTATTTTGTACTAGCTGTTACCCGCGACTTCGTACGCGTGTAGTACATTATTTTGTTCATTAATCAATAGTTTTCGCAGCGCACGCCAAAAACTATTTTGGGTTTTCTACCTTGGGTTACAATATTGCAATTTTCTTACGTAGTCCTAATTATTTTGAAAATATATTATAGCCTATATTGGACCCTGATAATGTAGCTTTGTACTGGTGAAAAAAATTTTGAAATCGGTCCAGTAGTTTCGGAGCCTATTCGTTACAAACAAAAAAACAAAAAATCTTTCCTCTTTTTTTAGTAGTATAGATAACAATTAAAAATTAAAATAAAACAAAATAATAACTTTGGATAACGAAACCCTACAAAACTGTCAAAGCAATAATGACAGTGACATTACTAACTTTAAACTTTGGCGAGCCAATGTGAAGGCTGCCTTAGAAACGCCTACCTAAGAGGATAAGGCGTTTTACCTGTTTATTTTACTTCGCGAGGAAGGCTAACAATGTCGTCAGCAAATAAGTGACGTCATGACTTGTGACGTCATTTTGTTCATTCAGCTTAGCTGGTGGCGGGATTGTTTATTTCGGCAATCTATTATTATACAAATACAAATAGTTTAGTATATTTGGAATAAAATATACACAGGCTCATAAAATAATAAAATTAGTACAAGATGATAGCTGCAGTAGTTAAAAACTGTGTTTCTATTCAAAAAATATATTATGTGTGCTATTACTCCTAAACGGTGAAGGAAAATATCAAACAGAAACCGGAATGTAGAATCTAAAAATTTTAGAGGTATTTTCAAATGCATGAAAGAAGTCTTTGAGGCGCACTTTAAATTCTTTCACCACACTTGTTAGAAGGAACTAGTGACACGGCTATTAGTATTTAGTAGTAGTACCTACCTAGTAGTTCCAGCACTACTTGATTCCGGGACCATCCGGGAACTTGAGAATCGAACCACGTACACTTTATGTACGACTTCCATTGTACCACGAGTTCAAACAACATTGAACCACATGTTTAATTCCATTGCCGAACCACAGAAACCACGTGGTTCGATTCATCCCACGCACAAGCCGAAAATAACAATGAAACAGTTCCAATATAGATAATCAAGTAGAGTAATTAGTAAACTAATTTGTAGCTGTGAGCAATTTATAATTACAATTTATTTGCAGCCACTACGCTTTGACTGAAACAGTTGTTGAGCCTTTGTGTTATCTAGTGCGCCGCCCACGGCTTCGTTTGCACTTTCAACCCACACTCGAACTATATTTTCCGACGGCCTCGGTGGCGTGGTGAGCGATTGCTCGGCAGAGACGCAAGAGGCGCGGGTTCGATTCCCGCTGCGGAAGAAATGTTTGCATGATCTGTAAATATTTCTTCCGGGTTTGGGTATTGTTGTACCATGGTATTCGTAGTTTCTGATACCCACGACACAGGGAATTTTAGTGTGGGGTCAGGACTATGTATGTGACTGTTGGGTGTTATTATTATTATTATTTAGTTCGTAGAATAAGAGTATTATGTTTTAAAACAAGCTTTATCAGTATCAGTCTGTGTCTGGTCTCCTCATAAAATCACGCCCATAGGGGTAGGCAGAGCTCACGGATCTCCATTTGCTACGTGACATACTTCTTTCATTTCATTCACTCTCATTTCATTCCTCATGCATGTTCGTCGGTTTAAGGTACTCTTAACCTGGCCCTTTTCCACAACGTCGCTGGTCCAGGTACGTGCGCTGAGGTCTTCCCCTTCCAACGGTATCATTCACACTCGCCTCATACACCTGTCTCGTTAATCTTCTTTCATTCATCCTCTCTACATGACCGAACCATCACATACCTTTCTCAATTCTCATCACTACATCTTCTTTCACTCCACATCGCTCTCTTATCACGCTATTTCTCACTCTATCTCTCAAAGTTACCCCACACATATTTCGCAACGCACGCATTTCAACTGAATTCACTCTACTATGATGTTTGTTCTGCCATACCTAACTTTCCCTACCATACATAAGAAGTACTATTACTCCTCTATATACAGCCAGTCGTGCCTTTTAGACACTTTCCGGCTTCCCTATATAGATACTTCCAGGAAAAACGATTTTTCAGTTTCAGTTTATTATAAACTAGCTGTTGCCCGCGACTTCGTACGCGTGTAGTACATTATTTTGTTCTAAAATCAATAGTTTTCGCAAAGCACGCCAAAAACGATTTCTGGTTTTCTACCTTGGGTTAAAATATTGCAATTTTCATACGGAACTATAATTTTTTTGAAAATATTTTATAGCCTATACTGGTCCCTGATAATGTAGCTTTCTATTGGTGAAAGAATTTTTGAAATCAGTCCATTAGTTTCGGAGCCTATTCGTTACAAACAAACAAAAAAACAAAAATCTTTCCTCATTATAATTAGTATGACATAAATATCATATTACAGAATTGTTCTACATAGTGATATTTACGGAAATGTAAATCAAATATTTAAAATAAAAAATCAGAGACATTTTGGTGTCTCTTTCCCTGACTACCCTTGACCTTTACAATATCATTTCAAACGTACTGAATTGACGTCGAACCACGTGACCACGTGACCACGTGACAAATGTCATTTCAGTACACTCGCGATGGCGGTGTGCAGTACAATCAGCGCGTGATGTTTTAATTGAAATACGGAAATAGAATTAAATAGATACATAGAGTCACCATGGAGTTTAACCCCCGAATACTCAAACGCGACTCAGAGTTGAGCACGTCTCAAACGGTTTTTTGACAGTTTCTGATGAAAATCTGTCAAAAAATCGTCATTTGAAACGTGCTCAACTTTGAGATGCGTTTGGGTATTCGGGGGTAAGTTGATAAATACCGCAAGAACTCACTGTTAGATTAAAGTTGTTTCAATTCTCATTTTTTGCTAGACCAAAAAAAACGGCTTTATTTTGTAACACATGTCATCCGTCCTTTACATATTAAAGATACTTACATAGGTGTGAAAGAGACGGATGACGTACACAACTGCGATGACGACTTGAATGGCTTACAAAATCCAGCCGCGGATCTTCGATTTTTCCAAACCGGAGCGGAAACTTGATAGTGGCATATATCTCCAGCGTTTGAGATATCATCATCTTCCTGCCCTTATCCCACTCTATGTGGGGTCGGCACAGCACGATCTGTGGATCATGCTGTAAGAGTTTTGGCTAAGGTGTTTTATGACCGGCCGCCTGCCTGACGTCAACCCTCCTTGGGAATACTTGCTCATTGTATCTCATCATGTTGGAGGATACTATCCCCTAGTCGACTTTTATGACATGCTCGGGAAGAGAAGCAGCTGGACGCATTCTATGTTTTTTCTTTACTCCCAGTCCAGCGAAGAAGTTAGCGTTTGAGATAACTTGTTAAAATAACTCAGAAATATATAATGGGCGGCATTTTTTGTGATCGGAACATTAAGATCTATCTATCTATCTATCTATCTATCTATCTATCTATCTATCTATCTATCTATCTATCTATCTATCTATCTATCTATCTATAGACGAGACGAGCGTCGGACGTCACGAGCGTGAAAGTGCACACAACTTGTCCGTAACTTTTTATCTTGTTTACGTTGCATAAATCATTGTACGGCCGTTTGAGTGAGTGCTATTAACTGACTGTCGTCTGATTCGGGTGTGGAAGTGTTGGTGTGAGTAGAGCGCTGTCGGAAGTGGCTTAATTAAGTGAAACAAATTTGATTACTTTGCATATTTTTATATATTTAGAGGGTAGACTCTGCTACTTACACACCAGCGTAATTGCACTGTAATTGAGAACAGACTCTTTTGGTGGCGCCATCTATTAACGAGTAGCGGAACTGTCATCGTGAATTACTGTCAGTCAGTGCCATTCTCTTGGACTACATCGATTATTCGTAACGCCATCTCTCGACGCGTAGCTGAGCCTGGTAGTGCAGCCAGTATCTACCATTCGCCATTACTATTTAGCACCATCTATCGCTGAATAGCATAACTGCGAGCAATGCCTAAATCCTGCAATGCGTGCGGCAAGTACCTTTCGCCGACAGGGGCCGCTACTTGCTGTGCCTGTTCGAATATATTTCACAAGGCTTGCGTTTCTCTCCCTGAGTCATCCCCCGCTGCCAAGGGATGGGTGTGCCCCGGCTGCAAAGTTCGTACGCGTAAAGACGACAATACCCCGGTGAAGGCGGCCACGCAGGACGCACTAGCTCCAAGGGCTGCTACGTCAGGGGCCCTCTCCACGTCCTCTCCCGCCGCGGTGTCGACTGTTAATATACAGGACGTGCACAGGGAGCTCGCGGAGTGGATTACAGAAATGCGTGCGTTCAGAAAGGAAATGTCAGAATTCCGGGCCTCTGTCAGAGGTCTCACTGAGCGTGTGGACACCATTGAGGAGCGGTTGATGGCGATCGAGCGACGGTCAGATGAGTCCCCATCCGTGGTCGCCGATCTACAGACCAGGGTCGCGTTGCTTCAACAGGAGATAAACGACCGAGACCAGGATGCCCTCTTGTCAGATCTGGAGATCGGCCATCTCCCCGAGGAAAAAGGGGAGAATGTTGTACACACCATCTCCGTGCTGGCGGCAAAGCTGGGAGTTGCGCTGGACGAGCGCGACATCGTATTCGCGGAGAGGGTTGGAGTGGCGCAGGGCGCGGGCGCGGCGGGAGCGCCAGCGGGCCCGCGCCGTGTCGTAGTGCGGCTGGCGCGCCGCCACTTGCGGGACCAGATGCTGCAGGGTGCGCGCGTGCGCCGCACGCTGACGGCCACCGACGCTGGCTGCGCCGCCGCCGTGGCCGCCACAACGCGGATTTTCATCAACGAGCGACTATCTCGCACCAACCGCCAAATATTTTATCGCGCGCGAGAAGAGGCGCGGCGATTGCAGTGGAGGTTTGTCTGGACAAAGAGAGGACGCGTGTATGCCAGACAGGGTGACGGAAAACAGGCGTATCCGTTACGTTCTGAAGCTGACTTGATCCGGGTTTTTGGTTCTCCATCTGTTTGACTGTCCAGTCTGAAAAATTAAAATATATCTGTTTTAGTTTACTCTTGTTTATATATATGTGTCTTTATGTCATTGTTTTGTTTCTACCTATAATGTTAAACTTAACGTACCTCATTTGTTTTACTAATTATGTTATTCTGACCTCACTGTGTTTTGTAATTGGGTGGGTGCAAATAGGTTCCTACTCAGAGAGAAATGTAAAAAACCAACCCCATTCAAAAATATGTTTTATTAACTTTTATATACACCCAGACTTTCTCCATCTTATTTCACTACTTGTCTTATTTTTATCCCCATATCATCCGCCTTTTTTACATATTGTTATTATCTATTTTATGTGCATTTTGACCGATAACCTGCCTTCCATAAACCAAAACTTCCTTTAAAAAATTTAAAAGTTGGACTTTTTAACGCGGGGTCTCTTAATACTGGCCAGGATGAATTTATTGTTGCAGTGGATGAGCTTGGCCCAGACATCCTAGCTATCAACGAGACCTGGATGGGCCCCCAGCAGGATTATAAAGCACCTAAATTAAATGATTTTCGTTTTATTTACGAGCCTAGGCACACAAGTATCAAAGGGGGTCATGGTGGGGGTGTTGGTTTCTTTATTAGAAGGGGCTGTAATGCACGCGCTTGTCCATACCCGATTGTGCCCTCAGTGGAACAAATGTGGTTAAGGCTGAGTGTGCTTGGCAAGACAATTATCATTGGCACCGGCTACCGTGCTCCCTGGCAGGACCCGGCTTCTTTTCTTGACGCCATCATGGATTCAATTGCATCTTTCCCCAAATGTGATAATATTATTCTGGTGGGAGACTTGAATATTGATATGAGCGACCCTAACAATAGGCAACTCCCTTTGTTGCACCGCTTTCTTCACTGTCACAAACTAACCCAGGTGATCACGGAGCCGACTCATCTAAACGTACATAATAAACTTACGCTCATTGACCTAGTTTGTACTGATGCTACTATTCGTAGTGTATCTATGAAGCACACCCCTGACCTAGGTAGGCATGCAATGGTGATGGTTGAGTTCAACATAAAAAAGGAAAAACCCCCACCACAC
This sequence comes from Scotopteryx bipunctaria, assembly GCA_949320045.1. Lineage (NCBI taxonomy): Eukaryota > Metazoa > Arthropoda > Insecta > Lepidoptera > Geometridae > Scotopteryx > Scotopteryx bipunctaria. Next base: position 431,299 of record OX439462.1, read on the forward strand.
TTTGTTACATATAGACCTCTAAAAAACATTCTTCCTGAGCTTTTCATTAATGACCTTAATAAAATTAATTGGGATATTTTTCTTACAACAAGTTCCTTAGACCATGTCGTTTCTACTTTCACTACTTTAATCCATTATTTATTTGACTTACATGCACCTGTAAAGACCACTAAATTCAAAACCCCTCCCCATCCTTGGTTAACTGACACAATTAAGACTATGTTTGCCATCAGAGACCATTATCATAAGGAATATAAAATACATAAGACTATTGCGCAAAAAAATAGATACAAAAATATGAAACAGCTGGTAGAAAAAGCAATTGTCAATGAGAAAGGCGCTTTCTTTACTCAGAACATAAATAATAATGCAGGAAATTCAAAAAAACTTTGGAAGAACCTCAAAGCCAACATTATTCCCAAGCAGGTTTCAGAACTTCCCCCCCAATTCAATGACCCCAGTATTATTAATTCCCATTTTCTTAAAATACCTGGTAATAACCACATTTCCATCTCCCAGCTAACTTATTATGAGTTTCATCGTCACAGCTCGTATGAATTCTCCTTACAGCCCGTGACTGACTTTACAGTTTTAAAAGTAATTCAAAGTTTTAAATCAAATGCATTAGGAATAGATGGAGTTTCTTTGGAAATGTTACTATTGACCTTACCTCAATCCCTACCTACGATCACTAGCATAATTAACACATCTATAACTAGCTCTACTTTTCCAGAGACATGGAAGGTGGCAGTTGTGAAGCCTATTCCCAAAAATAATCAACCCAATCTGCTTAGTGACCTCAGACCAATAAGCCTACTCCCATCTCTATCGAAGGTCTTGGAAAAAATTGTCTGCATGCAGATGGTTAAGTTCCTTGAAGAACATCAATTACTTCCCCAATATCAGTCTGGCTTCCGTAAAGGACATAGTACATCAACGGCGCTCATGAACGTCGTTGATAATTTACTGGCGGCCCAGGATAAAGGGATGTGTAGTATCCTGGTTCTACTAGACTTTTCCAGGGCCTTCGACTCAATAAACATCTCTCTTTTGTTGTCCAAGCTCGCTTACTACGGTTTTGACTCTAAAACAATAAGATGGTTCTCTAGTTACTTGAGCAATAGGTCTCAATGTGTTGAATTACAATTATCAAATGGTAAGTCACTGAGATCCTCACCTTGCCCAGTTCCTCGTGGCGTCCCTCAAGGATCAATCCTCGGCCCATTTCTCTTTATCCTATACAGTGCGGATATAATCAGCAAAATAACTTCCTGCCAATACCATCTCTATGCGGACGACTTGCAGCTGTATTATTCCTTTCTGCCCGCAGACCATGTCAGCGCCATATCTGCAATTAATAAGGACTTAAAACAAGTATCCCAGTGGTCTGTTACTAACTCCCTAGTCCTCAATCCGGCCAAATCCAAATATATAATGTTTGGGACAAAGAAGACACTAAACAGACTGGCTAACACACAGTTCCAAATACAAATAGATGGAGGGATGATTAAACGTGTTGCAGAGACTAAGAACCTTGGGTTAGTAATGGATAGTCAACTCAGGTTTGAATCACATGTAGCTGAATGCGTCCGACAGGCCCTTTTTCGTCTTAAACTACTTTATAAAATTCGTCCCTATATAAGTGAGACAGTACGGGTCACCTTGTGTGAATCTCTTGTAATGTCTCGCCTAAATTACTGTGACACTGTTTATGGGCCCTGTCTCCTGAGTAGAACTGAAAAGTTTATTCAACGAGTTCAGAACTCATGTGCACGTTTCTGTTTCCCAATTCCTCCCCGTACCCACGTTACTCCCTTCCTTAACTCTGCTAACATGCTAAAAATGAAGGCGCGTCGACAACTTCACCTTGCTACTCTACTTTTTGGCCTTACTCTTAGCAAAATTCCTACTTACCTGTATTCTAAGCTAAATTGGGCCAGTGCTAGTGCTCGCTACCCTAAACGAGCATGTACCCACATAATTTTTCTAACACCGAGGCACAAATCTGTAGCTTTCCGTGGATCATTTCGTTTTGCAGCTTCTCGGTGTTGGAACGATCTCCCCCCTCCTTTGTATGCTCTAAAAACAGTTTCTGCATTTAGACTAGCTTTCAAAAAGGAACTTTTGGCTAGGCAAAAGATATAGTGGGTATTTACACACAAAAATGGTTGAAAACCTTACCTCTTTTTTAAACATCTTACGCCAGGTTTCCCACCTATCTGCTATTCTTCCACATCCCAATCTTCGTCCCTTCTTACTCCATTGTCCCGTTTCCAATATTATATATTGCCTTTCTGTTTTTCCCGAGAAATTAGTATTTTTTTTTTTATGGCAAGAAAGCAGTTATTTATTTATTTATATTTAATAGTAGGTACACTTGATACATATATATATATTTCTCCTTCTGTGGTTGTATTCTCTCGCTCGTGTAGTCACCACTCCAAGGCCCAGTCTGAAAACCAGCGTTGCTCTGCGCTTAACGGCGCAGAGTAACATAAAGCTGAGACTGGTCCTTTTTGACTCACCGCAGCAGCACAGACCTTGCACCCGCCTAAATTTTAAACTTTGTGTTTGTTTTACTTATTTTAGTAAATAATTCGTAGGCATTGTTAGTTATTAGTTTTTTCATTTTATGTGTTTTTTGTTTTCTACTCCTCTTATATGTGTCTGTGTAATGTTGTTGTTGTCAAATAAAGCTCTTATCTATCTATCTATCTATCTATAAGAACCTTTTAATAAGTTGTACCATGTAATGTTACAGCAACCTATTTAAGTTTTTTTATAAAAAAAATCGTCTCTGACTGCACAACGTGGAGACACACTAGCGAACTTTATTGACAGTTGATTAAATTGTATCTTTAGATCGATCAGTCGGTCGTATTGTGCCCCCATATCGTGCAGTTACCTGTTTTGCCATTTCCTTATTCTTTTTAAGGATCCGTACACAAATGGTGCTAATGGAACCCGAAACACCCGAAATCTGTATCACTATCTTTTTCAATTATATTGGAAATCGGTCTAAAAGCGATCATTATGGTGGCCTCTCAACTCCTGACTCCACCAATCATTACCACGCCTCGTGATGAGTTCTGCCCAGCTCCACTCAGATAATTCTACTAAAATTATAAATGCGAAAGTTTGTGAGGATGTCATGCCATAACGGCTGAACGGATTTGAATGAAACTTGGAACATACATAGTATGTGTGCTGGAATATCATATAGGTCGCTTTTTATCTTGGTACACGCGGGCGAAGCCGCTGGCAGAAGCTAGTGAACAATATTTTTAAATTGTCTTTGAGCCCCATTTCTCTATCCTCTAGGAGAGTTAACTGAACCTCAAAACTTTGACGAAGCAATTCTAATCGTTTACCCTAAGTATTGTATAACGTTCAGAGACTTGGAAGACTTAGAAAACCTATAACCACTTAGAAGTTTACGAAGTTTTATGTCATCAAGCAATCAAGTTTGCGAACTTAAATCGAATTTGGTACTGATACAGAAATAGTTAGGGGTGATCTAAGTCTGTCTGTCTGTACAATTAGGCTTCGTTTTCATTAGTGGATATATCGCAGAGACATATCGAGGAATATTTACGTGATAAGTAAGTTCGTATGAGCTAGTGGCCAACTCTTGTGAAGGAGTTAAACTTAGTCATGGCTTAACGACTTAAAAGCCGGGACCGACGTGCCCTCCGAAGCACGGAAGCGCTCAGCTCGTAATGCCACTTGCGTTCACCCATCTCAATTGTGGCTGCGCACAACGTTGCTTAACTTCAACGATCAATCAAGAACGTCTAAGCAAGCTACGCCACGAGCGCTTTGTTTACGTGGTATGTCTCTTTGATTTGCCTTGTATACATTACCCAATGGTGACTGGTATATCGCTCGTTTGACTGGAACTGCTATTTCGCGGAACACAAAGCAACGCGTCATTACTAAGCAAAACCTGTCGGGTGACTGTTGAGGAACACGAAAGTCGCGCGTGTCGCCGCTCCGCGAGCATCGAACGCGACATGTCTCGCGACACGTAGATGTCGACTGCAACGTAGAATTTGTCTCGCGAAAATGTCCCCTAGTGAAAACAAGCATCACTGGTTTGACCCCACTCTGTCATTTTAGCTGTCACTTTTCTACCCTGGACGAGTTTTTGGACAAGTTTTAGATCTGCGCTTACTAGGTTGTTCTATTGTGTAAGACGACCTCTTTGGCGTGGCGGGCGAATACTCGGCTGTGACGCAAGAGGCACGGGTTCGATCCCCGCTGCGGGAGAAATGTTTGAATGTTCTGCAAATATTTCTTTCGGTTCTGGGTATTGTAGTATTATTGTATTATAAGTACAAAAAAAAGTATTTAAGTATTCTGTCAGGTATCTGGTTCCCAATAGTACAAGCTTTGCTTAGTTTAGGGCTCGATGGCGCTTGGTGAAATGTCCACAAATATGTCCACTTTTTATAATGATCTAAGTGATTTTATTGAATAAAATTTTATAGAACTTCACCTTAGGTGAGTACAGTTTCTCAGAACTCCCGACATTTCTGCAATATTAAAATTAAATGAAAGAAACTTCTAATTCTTTAAAGGTTTGTGTACAAACAGTTCCAAGTAATTAAACATCTATTAAACCCTCAAAGAGAGCCTTTGAGGGCGAAGTCCCTTCGGAAATATTAATTTAAGGGGCGTGCAGACAAGGTAGAGTGGCCGGATGTTACACGCGACCTTATTTCCGGTGTTGTTTCCCGGCTTAAATATGTAGTCTGGTTTAAAATTTGGATATTTTAGGGTATTTAGGTTTTTGTGAACACAAAAATGATTCCTATCAATATAGAATGTATGTCTGATGGTGATGTACTAGCTACTCGTTGTGTCAATAATTATTTCTAACCAGTGTGGTGAAAGGATTTAAAGTGCGCCTCAAAGTCTCCTTTCGTGCACTTGACGTATGTTTTCCGAAGTTCTTAGATTCTTCGAATTGCCGGTTTCCTCATGATGTTTTCCTTCACCGTTTAAGAGTACCTACTGGTATTGATGGAATTAAATTTTCTTATTCCAAAAATAACATAAAGTACTCGTAATTTATCAGTATTTCCTGCATTTATTAAATCAGTTTCAAAGATAACAGCAATAAACAAGTTGATTCCAATATTTTAGTAACCTGTGAAAAAATGTGGTAATCAACGATCCATGATCAGTTAGTTAGTAGAATATTAAAACCGGACATAATTCGACCTTATCCACATTCACGACATGGTCAGGACATGTCCAATATTATTATGAAAAAGGTATTTTCTGCTTCTTTTTATGGTTCCGTACCCGAAAGGTACCAACGAGACCCTATTACTGAGCCTCCGCTGTCCATCTGTCCGTCCGTCTGTCAGCGGGCTGTATCTCACGAACCGTAATAGGTTAAAAGAGGACCAAGGGGATACAAGAAACATTTATATACATGGACGATGGTACGGTACCCATCGTGTGCAATTTCGACTCGCACTTGACCAATTTTTAACCCCTAACCCAGTAGGCAGCTTGTGGCAAGTCACGGGTTAAAATTGGGGATGAAAAAGGCCACATTATGCATCAGGGGTGTGTTTTATGATTTCCGAATTCCGAATCAAAGTCGGATTAAGGGTTGAACGGTTATTGGATGGATTTGTTTAATGTTTTGATTGAGAGGGGTGTTGGGGGGGGGAGAAAAGGTCTTGTTTTTCAAGGGAAATGAGTTTGTTGGGTATAAGAGGGTTGATGATTTGGATAAGGCTCTGTGCCCACTACCTAGTACGGTTTGAGAGCACTGGTGGTCCCACCTAGCGCCTAGCGTCTTGGGTTCAAATCCAGTCGGGCACCAATGGATTTCTCTGCTCGATAAAATGTACGCTTTACAAGTACTCTCAAACGGTGAATGAAAACATCGTGCAGAAATCAGCATGTCGTAGAACCTGAAAATTGCAAAACATTACTTAAACTTTAAAAACATTAAACGACGACCTCTGTGGCGTAGCGGCTGAGACGCAAGAGGCGCCGGTTCGATCCCCGCTACGGGACATTTCAGACAGCGCCATCTAGCCCCAAACTAAGCAAATCTATGGAAACCAGATGGCTGATAGAATCTTGTATTATAAGAATCTTTGTCCTGACTGACTGACTGACTGACTGACAGACAACGCACAGCCTAAACCGCTGGACGTAGAGACTTGAAATTTTCAGTGTAGGTAAACCTTGGTACGTAGGGGTGTACTAAGAAAGTATTTTTCAAAATTCAACCTCTAAAGGGGTGAAAAGGGATGAAAACCTCAAATCAATTTTTGGTCTAAAACTGCACATAACCTATATCAAATTAAAGAGCTGATTTTTCTCATTTAGTTGATATCATAATTACCTGTAAATTCTTTATTTTTGGCATGTTTTTCATAAAAAATAGAATACTTTTATTTTGACATATTATGACAGCGATGATACCACATAACATCATATTCATCTTACTTATATTATAAATGCGAAAGTTTGTAAGTTTGGATGTTTGGATGTTTGTGCCTCAATCAGACCTAAACAGCTGAACGGATTTGAATGAAACTTGGAATATACATAGTACATGTACTGGATTAATATATAAGCTATTTTTTGTCCGGATACCACGCGAGCGAAGCCGCGGGCGGCAGCTAGTATTTATATACTTTTTTTTTTTGTAAATACATACGTTTATTACTACAACACCCAGACCCGGAAGAAATATTTGCAGAACATACAAACATTTCTCCCGTAGCGGGAATCTAACCCGCGCCTCTTGCGCCTCAGCCGAGCACTCGCCTGCCACGCCACAGAAGTCGTCTAGATTGAGTCGAGATTGAGTGAACTAACTAACATACACGCATTTATAAATCGTATCGAGATCGGAAGGTGTTGTCACTAGCCACTGGACCACTAGTGCTCTCAGATTTGGATAAAACTTGAAGTAGACTGAGTTTACGACCTAAATGCTAAGTCTAGTTTATCGGGGTACATCGGGATCCAGACCCACGTTCTCGAAATGCTTACTCTCAATTTTCCAATAAAATATGCTAAATTGTCCCAAAATTATCAATTTGCATCTTTGTAGAGACTGTAAGGGTGCGTCCTTAAGATAATCGTTGGTTGAGGAGGTCCTCAAGATAACATCGCCCTTGGATCGACTTTACTGCCTATACGTTTTCCAGTCTCACGATTCCTTATCGGAAAATGTATGTCTGTTGTTCTACCATCAGTTTTCCAAAATTTAGATGTATATTATTAGCTTCTCTTTCCGAGCATGTCGTAAAATTCGACTAAGGGATAGATCTCTCCAAAATTATAGACCATCTACATGGGCGATGGGCTGATCACCTGTCACCATGGTTCACCATATTCATCTTGTAATGGGAGAAGTCGCATCAAGCGATAAGGCCACCATTTGCCAGCAATTCTTAATTTTTGTTTGTATGTATGCTTGCAATAAAGTTCTTTTCATTTTCTCGGAACTTCAAATCAGAGGTGGCTGCAAGTTTTCTTATGTTTACTTGTGGCTGTGCTCACCCCATTAGGGATACGAGCGTGTTGTATGTATTAGCTATTCTTGAACCGAATGGTCTGCTTCATGATGATGGTAAAAGACCCCACGGTATGACTCTAGTTCCTTGAGAGAGGGGAAGGCCTTTGGGACGCCACATGCGTAGATACCCTTGCGCGTTCTCATTTGCCGGGGACTTCAGTTAGGGCCGGCGCGGCGGCAGATTCGGCCGAGCATCTCAAAAGGCGCAAATATGCAAACCTTGACGGGGCTTATGTATTTGAGCCTTTTGGGGGTCAAGACCCTAGGTCCGTGGGGCACGGATGCCCACCGCGTTTTCAAAACTCTTTCAGGACGAAAGTTGAAGCGATGCGCGATCCAAGAGCTGGTTCTTATTTGGCTCAACGGATCAGTGATCATTCAGCGTGGCAATGCGGCCAGCGTCTTGGGCACGCTTCCACCGTCTGATGAGCTGGAACGGCCCTTAGATAGCCCGACTGTTTCTTTTGTATTTTGAGAATTTTATTTGTACTAGTTGTAAGTTTATTTCTGTTAATAAAACCTAAGTAGGTAATGTACATGTTTGAATATTTTTTCACTAAGTATACGCGATAGAACAGTACTTACTACTGATCAACCGAGTACTGGTGAAAGGGTTTAATTAACACCTCCTTTCGAGCACTTAGCAAATGTTTTCGAACTTTTATGTTCTACGACATGCCGGTTTCCTCACGATTTTTTCCTTCACCATTTGAGAGCATATACTGCACATTTTTCGAAAGGAAAAATAAAGGTTGTGGGTTCAAATCTGGTCGCGCACCAAGGATTGGAACATTTTCCTCCCTCTTCCATCTTCTCTTATCACTCGACATCTCAGTACTCATTCCTTACACACGCATGTCCTCTTTCACACAATCCATCCATCTTTTCTTAGGCGGTGGCGTGGCGGGTGATTGTTCGGCAGAGACGCAAGAGGCGCGGTTTCGATTCCCGCTGCGGAAGAAATATGCATGTTCTGCAAATATTTCTTCCGGGTCTGGGTGTTGTGGTACCATGGTACTCGTAGTTTCTGATACCCACGAAAGAATCCTAGTGTGGGGTCAGGACTATGTATGTGACTGTTGGGTGTTATTTATTTATTTATAATACAGATGTCGTTAGGATAGTGATGACGTCAGAAACTAGTGCTATCGGCACTGGGGCGTAAAATTTTCAATTTTCAAGATACGACGGAACGAAGATCATTTTAACGCTGCTGGCTCCATCCAATATGCAGGTTGCTTGATGAAGCTATCAAACACTTTCAACACACTGGTTTCTTATACTGGCATGTAGAACCAACAAGTTTTTTTTAGAAAAACTCGAATTAAGGTACTAGGTACCACAAATATGTGCGCCTCGGCAAATTTGTGCTTTGTATGAACACCAAATCTGTCCGAATATACATAATAATTAAAATTAACCAACCCTATAAAAAAATAAGTATCTACATAATTATTGTAACATAAGATGGACTGATCACCTGTCACCATGGTTCACCATATCCGTCTTAGAAGTAAATCAGAAGTGGCTGCAAGTGTTCTTATCTTGTGGCTCTGCCCACCCCATTAGGGATACGGGCGTGATGATTATGTATTATTATGTATTGTAACATCATTATCATCATCGTATTAGTTCGTATTTCAGAATGCCCACGGTTCTGCTCGTGTAGTACCCGGATAAAAAGTAAAAAGCCTAGTAAGAGTAGTGAGAATATTATTCCAGGTCAACTAGCTAACTAACCCCTCTGTACTTTTATATTCCAAGTTCCAGACAAAACAAACTTTCACATTAACAATATTTTGTTTGATTTCTTGTATGTGGGGGCAAAAATGTGATAGAAATATCAGAATCATTTATTTTTGACTGAAAGGACAGTATCTGACACATTGATTCAATGTCACTCGAGTACAGACCCCAGACAGCCTCAAACCTAAAGAAAATCTTCCACACACACACACACACATACACACACACACACACACACATGCGAAAACATGTTCATTCACACACTATAGAGAGCGTAGTCGAGATTTATAAAAAGAACCTCGTTTAAAATCCCTTTCACTAGAGTCCATTCATTTACTTCAATATAGAGGTTTTTTGATGCAGACATTTTAGTTTTGTTGCTCAAAGTACTAATATTAGCGAGAAATAATATTAAATGAAATAAACAGTTAAGTGCGAGTCGAATTCAAACACGAAGGTTCCGTGCCATGGTACATGGACATAAAAATATTACTTGATTGGGTACTTTTATAATTTATTTTAATTATTTGTTGTAATAGCGGCAATAAAAATACACACTCTACCTATTACGGTTTATAAGATAGGGCCCGCTGACAGACGGACAGACGGACAGCGGAGACGGACAATCCTGTGTTTCAGACGGGTAGAGCAGAAAGTAAAGTATGAAAATAACAGTAAAAGAAAAAAAAATATTTATATAAAGGATCCACATAATTGTTTTAATACATAGCTTAATTAATAATTTCTAAGATCTAAGCTTAAGAATAAGAGCTAAGCAAAATTTTATACTAACTCAATCATTAATTTCTCTGTACCTTACGAGGATACTGTACTGGACGTGTGTCAGAAAGTAATGCTTACAGTTCGGTAATGAGTAAAAAAGTAGCGAAGACCGAGTCGACACAAACCTTTAAGGTTCCTAAAGTTGCATCTGAAGTTTTTGTGGCTTCTGTTTTTTAACCAATTTGAAAGAGATGAGGAAGTATTATTTCAAACACACGATATCTCCCTCAAATTAGCCAATTCTAAACGGTTGGTGCACGACCGGATTTGAACCTACGACCTTAGGATCGGGAGGCGAGGCCGCTACCACTAGACCACCAGCGCTCCATGAAGCAGAGGAGTGGATGGAGACCTTAAATCGTAATGTCCTACTATAGGATTCCAAATGTGGTTGGGCCTAGTCCAAATAGGCCCATCGTATTATAAGATGTAATGTTTCTTGTTTTATAAAAATACGGTCGTGATATAACGGACCTGATTCATCGAATTTTGTACCCCATTTTTTGTGCCCCACTTGAGGGCCCAGTCAAAGTGACCTTATTAATAGTAGAAAAAGCCGAAATGTATGCTATTGACATCTTACTTATATTATAAATGCGAAAGTTTGTGAGTTTGGATGTTTGGATGTTTGGATGTTTGTGCCTCAATCACGCCTAAGCGGCTGAACGGATTTGAATGAAACTTGGAATATACATAGTACATGTACTGAATTAACATATAGGCTATTTTTTATCCGGATACCACGTGAGCGAAGCCGCGAGAGGCAGCTAGTTATAAATAAATATTTGAGAATTTTTTGTCATATTACACCATCTAGCCCCAAACTAAGTAAAGCTTGTACTATGGACACCATATGGTTGATAGAATATTTATAAGCTTTTATTTTGTAAATACATACTTTATAATTGCACAGTATGCAAACATTTCTCCTGCAGTGGGAATCGAACCCGCGTCTTTTGCATCTCAGCCGAATACTCGGCCGCCACGCCACAGAGGTCGTCCAAAGGAAAGATACAAATCCTAATTTTAAAAGTAAAAATTAAATGTATTGAGATTTGATACTAATACTACCACTACTAGTCGTCTCACTAGTTCTTTTGAATCAGTGTGGTGAAAGGATTTAAAGTACTTTAAATCCTTTCACCACACTGATTCAAAAGAACTAGTGTCGAGTGCACGAAAAGAGCCTCTGAGGCGTACGCCTCAGAGGCTCTTTTCGTGCACTCGACACATATTATCGCATTTATAGATTTCGACATGCTGGCTTCCTCACGATCTTTTCTTTCGCCGTTTGAAATTACATAGTTCTCATAAATTTTTCTAACATAAAAATTAATTTGTGCACGACCGGGTATGAAGTCACGACCTTAGTATTGGAAGCTGGGGCCGCTACCACTAGACCACCGGTGCACTCGATTTGATCCTGTAAAATACAAACGTTCTTTGTCCATATAAAAAACGGTAAACTTTTATTTTAATATTCAATTAAATAGTCAGAAGTAATATAACGGTCACAGTATTTTGACAAATAGTCTTCCATAATGAGTTTGTGTGGATTTGGAAAAGCGCCCGACCTAATTATTGCATTTTATGTATAAAGGCACTGCAGGCCCAGTGGGGCGTTGCCTTTCGATCCTAAGGTCGTTGGTTTCAATCCGGTTTTAGCAAATTTTTCCAACTAGCATAAAACATAGGCTTGAATGTCCAGCAATATTTATTAATTTAACTCAGACCACTCCCTAAGCGTTTGTGGGGGAAGAGCTGAAGGAATAATTCTGACTAATTTCATTCCGAACATCCCTTCGTCCATCTGGAAGGCCTGACTTAAATGATTTACCTATACATCTACACCTGGAATAAATTATTTGCAGAACATGCAAACATTTCGTTAGCGAGAATCGAACCCGCGCCTCTTGCGTCTAAGCCAAGCACTCGCCCGCTACGCCACCCAGGTCGTCAAATGGTAACTTGATTAAATAAATTAACACGAGAAACTTTTTAATACCAACTTTACTCATTAGGTTTTCTAAATAACCTAAAGATTTTCTGTTCATCTCGTGAATTACTTCTAACAAAGTTTGTTAATTTCATTAAAAATTCAAATTATGTTAATTTTAATAATTCGATGTAGTAAAGTATTAAAGGTTTCTTTTATTATAAAGTGGATAGAATTACAAAAGAGTTCAATGACCGCTAAAAATAAATTAAAAGAAAACTTTGTATATTTTTCGAGAAGGTCCCATATGGGATATTTTTTAACTTTTATTTGACAGTGATCTGGATCGCGTGAACTATCTGTAAACCGTTTGCAACAGGAAAGCAAGTAGGAATCGGACAAAAATAGCGTGATAGGGTCACTCATGGAGGACTTAGGTTCGGCTATTTATTGTCATTGTTTGCGTCTTTAGATAAGCTGACTTTCTTTTAAAAGACATTTAAATATATTTTATAAGTAGGCACTTGTGTAGTTTTATGTTTTTTTTCAACCTATTTCGTCCCACTGCTAGGCAAAGGTCTCCCCGAAACACTTCCAGACATCCCTATCCTGAGCCTTCTCCCACCATCCATCATTAAGTTTCTATCTATAAATAAATAAATATATTTCTTTACTGTCTTTTACCAGCTATCTTCACTCGCGAGTTTTTTTTTCACATATTCTCTACTAATTGGGATTCTGAAACCACAAACCGCCTTCACCCCTCCACAAAAGATTTTAAACAAACTTCCAGACCCAATCAAACCAAAAAAGATCAACAATTACAACAGAAAACATACAAAAATAAACCTTTTACCTTTAAAATACAACTCAATTTCGATTACCCTGCGGCATTTCGTTTCGGGTTCGAATAATTAAATTTCATTGAAAATATTCTTTAGGACCACTTGGGTTTAACAGTTCGTATCGCTACAGGTAGGCGAGGACTTCATTCCACTGAGTGACGGCGAATTGAAAGCTATTTAGAGTTCCGTACCCGAAGGGAAAAACCCTTTGTACATTACCGGATTTGAATTGAACCCACGACCGAACGGAAGGCGAGGTCACTACCACCAGACCACCAGTGCTCTCCTTCCAATACTGGTTTCTATTTACTCCCTTGTAAAACTACCTTGTATATAATGGGTCATTATAGCCCCTTTTATAGCAATCTACTATTTTTAAACTTTGGGTTCAAACCGGGTCGTGTACCAATGGATTTTTCTGGGCGAAAAATTTATTTGTGCTGTACCAGTACTCTCAAATGGTGAAGGAAAACATCCTGAGGAAACCCGCGGCTTAGTCGGCTACGCATGTATTGATCATGTCTTTTCTGTGGACAAGGCCGACTAAGATGAGAGGATGGAATAGGTGCTGGGCAAGCCTACTCCATCTTAATTCGTCCCGGGCACTACAGCGTCCCGTTTGTAAAAGTTGCCTCCTGACGATGTATAAATCATCTACTATAGATGGTAAAAGGCTATTTTAAATCGCGAATCTTTCAGTGGAAGCCAAGCCTCTGACGTAATTGATTGCCACCGAAATTAATTTATTGTTATCATGATGTAGGCGATTTAATAAATATAATGAAAGCTTACAGCGTCGCCTCGCAGTGAGACAATCGCGCTATTCTGAACGTTATAACTCAAGGAAAAAAATAAGTCAGTTCGGATGAGCTAGTGGCCAACTCTTGTGATGGAGTTTTTGGGCCGCCTGAAGGCCTCCGTCATGGCTTAACGACTTAAAAGCCGGGACCGACAATTTAACGTAAGCGGTCGGCTCGCAATGCCACTTGCGCTCACCCATCCCAATTGTGACCGCGCACAACGTTGCTTATCATTAATGATCAATCAAGAACGTCTAAGCAAGCTACGCCACGAGCGCTTCGTTTGAAACGTTCCGTTCATGCATATTCCTATCTATGCATTACGATGCAATAATAAAAAATACCAGGATACCATAATTATGATGTCTACAGTTTTTGGCATCTGCTAAAACGAAAACAAAAGAACGCATTGAACGTATGACCCATAAATGCCAGGTTCACATAATCAACTAACAAATGACGGATGCCAAATTATCACAGCAACGTTTTTATTTTCCAAAAAGGACCAAACATTTTTCGACAAAGAACATCATCTTCCTGCCCTTATCTCTATGTGGGGTCGGCACAGCATGTTCCTTGGATCATGCTGTAAGAGTTTTGGCTAAGGTGTTTTATGTTTTTCGACAAAGAACAACATTTTAATAGGTAATAATTTCCCATCGTTCGCGCGATAGTGACTATAGGAATCGGACAAAAATAGCGCGATCGGATCACTGATGGAGGAGTTAGGTTCACTGATGGAGGAGTTAGGTTCACTGATGGAGGAGTTAGGTTCACTGATGGAGGAGTTAGGTTCGGCTATTTATTGTCGTTATTTGCGTATTGAATAAATTCGGAAGTTATAAATATAAACAAATAAACAATGGAAAACAGTTTTATTGGATTTGTGAATTATTCCAAACAGTAAATTAGTTAGTTCTTTTGTGTAACTTTATTTTTAATCGACTTCAAAAAAAAGGTTCACAACCCGAAGGATGTCAACGGAACCCTATTACTAAGCCTTCGCTGTCCGTCCGTCCGTCAGAGGGCTGTATTTTATGAACCGTTATAGATAGATTTAGAGTTGAAATTTAGACAGAATGTGTAATCCTTTTGCCGCTAAAACAACAAATAATAAAAAAAGGGAAGAAACATTAATGTAGGTACATGTACGATGATACGGAACCCTTCGTGTGCGATTTTGACACGCACTTGACCGGTTATATTTAGTAAATATTATCTTAATCTGTTGACTTTTTTGTCGTCTACTAAGTCTACTGTTTGTATAATAACTTTTGTTGCTTTAAGACGAAACTTTTAATTGGCCTTAAGCTACCATGTACTTTTTAAATACCTCAATTGGCTACATGGTACTTATATAATTTGCCTATACTGTTTGTACCTAGCTGTAAGTTAGCCAAAAATAAATTATTTAAAAAAGTTTGAATGTTTTGGTGCCTACTTATAATTTTATTAGAATACTCTCAACTCGTAAAATATCGTTCTAGACTTAATTGGACTAGAATTAAACGTTGTAGGTATTATTTAATTAAGCTGGTTTTAGAAATTTGAGATTAATTGAATTTATTCTCCAAACAAAATGTTAAACTTATTTATTTTTTAAATCGACTGGTGCCTTAAATATTATTTGTGAAATATATTTTTACCTTACAGTTTAATTATTAAGATACAGCTGACTTAATTATATTTATAAACGGCCAAGCGCGTGTCGGACCATTTGAACTAAACCTAAAAACAGTCTGGCTTACTTATAAACCTGTTATAAAAAAGATCATTCGTCCATGAGTAGATTAGGTATAGGAACCTGGCATTAATGTTCTACTGCACTAAATAGGTCATAGTGTGATAAAAGCTAGACTTGCCTAGAGGCTAGCTGTACCTAGATGTTGGTTGATGTTGGTTTGAGTACCTCTCGACCTTGTCCCGTATCTAGCCCGGCTAGTTTAATATTCAGTGTCGTATGTTAAAAACAACGTGTTTTTAAGATCTCACTATCAATTTTTTAAAGAGATAATTTTCCAAAAATAATAACAAAGTGTGTTTCTGCCTTATTTTCCACGCTTGGTCGCGTTACGAACAGACTTAATCAACGTAGATTTAAGACGTGTTCAAGTGATCCCACAAGATCCTACGATAAAAATTATATTGAACTAGGTACTGAATTATTGAACTATTGATTTGATTTCCGCTGCGGAAGAAATGTTTGCATGATCTGTAAATATTTGTTCCGGGTCTGGGTGTTGGGGTACCATGGTACTCGTAGTTTCTGATACCCACGACAGGGAATCCTAGTGTGGGGTCAGGACTATGTATGTGACTGTTGGGTGTTATTTATTATTATTATTATTATTGAACTACTGAACTATTGAACTAATGCACTATTGAACTATAAATAAAAACCTTATACTGGGACCAGTATAACGCCCCGCAACTGATGGTCTAGCAAAGCATTTATTTACATTTGGTAAATAAATGCTTTGGTCTAGCGGTAGTGACCCCGCTGTCGAATATTGAGGTCGTCGGTTCGAATCCGGTGTTGCACCAATTGATTTTTCTGTTCGATTTCATGGACTCTGTAACAAAACTTTCAATATCAAAACATCGCGAAACATTGTGCACGATAGAAGCCTTTGAGGCAGACTAAATCCTTTCACCACACTGGTAAGAAACGACTAGTGACACGGCAGTCGTAGCAAATGGGGAAGGGGGTCGGAAGATATAAGGGGAAAATCGGGACAGCAGAAGTTTTATGAAAGTCATCATCATCATCATCTTCCTGTCCTTATCCTACTCTATGTGGGGTCGGCACAGCATGATCCAAGATCATGCTATAAGAGTTTTGGCTAAGGTGTTTTATGACCGGCCGCCTGCCTGACGTCAACCCTCCTTGGGAATACTTGCTTATTGTATCTCATCATGTTGGAGGATACTATCCCTTAGTCGACTTTTACGACATGCTCGGGGAGAGAAGCAGCTGGACGCATTCTATGTTTTTTCTTTACTCCCAGTACAGTTCAGAAGTTTTATGAAAGTATTTTTTACTATTGCAGTATGGAGAAGGCCGAGGTCTATAGTGTGCTATATCTAGGTGTCGCCTCGAGCGGCATTGTGTCGCTAGTGGGAGACGGACTTAATTATCTAGCGACCTATTGTTCTAGATAGAGGCAATTTTTACACTGTAATTCTGCTCTCCGTTGTCGCGCTGTTGTTGTTTTGTCAGATGACAGCTGTAGAATATTAGTTCTTGTAGGAAAATAACATTTAATAACAGAAAGAAGCTTACAACTCTAATACAAATAATAATTTACACAAATAAATAATACCCAACAGTCATATACACAGACCTGACCCCACACTAGGATTCCCTGTGTCGTGGGTATCAGAAACTACGAGTACCATGCTACCACAACACCCAGGCCCGGAAGAAATATTTACAGATCATGCAAACATTTCTTCCGCAGCGGGAATCGAACCCGCGCCTCTTGCGTCTCTGCCGAGCAATCACCCGCCACGCCACCGAGGCCGTCACATTTTTGAACAATTAAATTTTTTTTAAACTACAACTTATCTAGAAACCTTATCAGAAATGATAAATGAATGTAGTTATTGAGTTTCCGAGGTGCACAAAACTATGCTAGCTGCTGCAGCGCCCCCTGGTAGGTGGCCGTAAAACATATCTAAGAGTCTTCCCTGAAATGACATCAATAAATTGCAAAAAACCGCATAGAAATCGGTTAAGTCATTTTTGAGGAAAATGGTAACAAACAAACACAAGTAGTTAAACATACATTTAGGCCAAACGCACATACCTTCTCCGTTCCGTCGTCGGTAAAAATAGGTAAAAATACAAAAGTAAAGTTAGAAATTACACAAATAAAAAAAATCATCAGTAGCATATTTTTATAATCATCAAATATCATGCAACAGGATTCGAATCCGCTCCTTTTTCCGTACCTTGAAATGACTGACTTTGAAGAGAGCTTCAAAGTCAGTCATTTCAAGGTACCACAAGGATCATTTTCAAATGTCGCGGTTTCCTTACGGCTGTTCGCAACCGAGCCCGCAAGGAACTGGCAATAAACACGGCTTTTGGATGATCCCTCCACAAATAGTCAAGTTTCTGCCACTCAACCACCTCGCTAGACTTTGTCCTTTCATCATCATCATTATACACTTCACACCCTCGATTTTATCTAAGGTATACCCAGCAATGAATGCACTGGTGGTCTAGTTGATAGTGACCTCGCCTTCCGATCACAAGGTGGCGGGTTCAAATCCGGTCGTGTGGATTTCTGTGCGAAAAATTTATGTACGCTATACCAGTACTCTGAAACGGTGAAGGAAAACATCGTGAGGAAACCCGCGGCTTAGTCAGCTCCGCACGTATTGACCATGTCTTTCCTGTGGACAAGGCCGACTAAGCTGAGAGGATGGAGTAGGTGCTGGGCAAGCCTACTCCATCTTAATTCGTCCCGGGCACTACAGCGTCTCGTTTGTGAAGGTAAAAAGTTGCCTCCTGACGCTGTATAAATCATTTACTATACTCGTAGATGGTAAAAGACCTTCATTAAAGTACCTATGTGTTTACAAAAAAAGTAGATAAGTATTATATCAGCCTTCTGGTGTCCATAGTACAAGCTATGCTTAATTTGGGGCTAGATGGCGCTGTGTAAATTAAATAAATAAATATTTATTTATTTGTTTTATTTTTATTTCACCGATTGATCCTCACCCTCTGCTGAGTAATAGGTCTTCCTTAATTTGTGCCAGAAACTCTAATTCAAGAATCTAGTATTCAAGTTTAAGATATATTTCTTGACGTAACAGGGAAACTGTACTCAAGTCCTGGTTAGATCTTGATTGTTCTCAAATAAAATGCCCTAAGAAATTTAACTCGGACAAATTTCCTTCTATATCCTTCAAAAAGTACCCCTTCTGTTTCCTCCAAAGGGAAAAGGTACAATTTGTTTTTGGAAATCCCCATGGGATGAAGGAAACGATATCCAGGGCACTTAGATCTGTCGACATTGATTGACTGGTTGACAACGTAAGCCTTGTCGTTCCAGACTCATGGAAATTCACATTTATGTTCGACTAGCTGCCCCCCGCGGCTTCGCTCGCGTAGTACCCAGATGAAAAATAGCCTATATATTAATCCAGCACATGTACTATGTATATTCCAAGTTTCAGTTAAATCCGTTCAACCGTTTAGGCGTGATTGAGGCACAAACATCCTCACAAACTTTCGCATTTGTAATATAAAGTAAGATAAGATAAGATTGAAAGTAGTGTTTTGGAAATTTCCGATGTTTTATTTTTGTAATCGTCGTACCATATGCATTTACTTTTAGACTATTTTTGAAACGGATATTTATCGAGTCATTCTTACTAGTTACAACCTAGTCTAATTTACACAATGTACAATTATTCAGCAAAATACAGAAAGTTTTTTTATATCTTTTTCAAGAACTCCTGACATGCTTTTGTTTTCTCACAGTTTGAAATTGGAACAAGACCGAGGAGGTTTTAGTTATTCTACCAAACAAAAAAGGCGGCATGTATGAGAATAATGAAGTAACTATTACATAATCTGTGACAATGTGTTGAGTTACAATGCAATATTAGTGCATGTTAGCTAGGTATAACCTAATGTATTATAACACTAATATTATAATGTGAAGAGAGCACTGGTGGTCTAGTTGTAGTGACCCCACCTTCCGATCTAAGGTCGTGAGTTCAAATCCGGTCGTGCACCAATGAAATTTTCTAATGTTTGCGAAAAAATTATGTGCGCTATACCAGTACTCTCAAACAGTGAAGTAAAACATCGTGAGGAAACCCGCGGCTTAGTCAGCTCCGCACGTATTGACCATGTCTTTCCTGTGGACAAGGCTAACTAAGCTGAGAGGATGGAATAGGTGCTGGGCAAGCCTACTCCATCTTAACTCGTCCCGGGCACTACAGCGTCCCGTTTGTGAAGACAAAAGTTGCCTCCTGACGCTCTACAAATCATCTACTATAGATGGTAAAAGGCCTTATAATAATCCAAGCATGAGTCGTGATTTCAGAAACACAAATTAACGTTTTTTAAATCGAATTCAAACTTCTTAATGACAGCAAGTTGTGATTCCCGCAATCGAGCCGAATTCTCAAGTTAATTAGCCGTGGGGGCCGTCCCTGGAATAAATAATACCAGTGCAAACACATGTTTTACTCCACGGATGTTATGTGATGTGACATTGTCAGTTTTGTCACGAACTGTGTGTGTCACATCTTTATTAATGACTAACTGTCACGGTGATCAAAACATTAATCAAAATGAAATTGACAAACTATGTTATGGTCTGCTTCTACTATGAGGTCAACTTAAATACCTACCCCCGAATACTCAAACACGACTCAGAGTTGAGCACGTCTCAAAAGGTTTTTTGACAGTTTCTGATGAAAATCTGTCAAAAAAATCGTCATTTGAAACGTGCTCAACTTTGAGATGCGTTTGAGTATTCAGGGGTTAGTTCGTATGAGCTAGTGGCCAACTCTTGTGATGGAATTTTTAAGCCACCTAAAGGCCTCCGTCATGGCTTAGCGACTAAAAAGCCGGGACCGACATTTTAACATGCCCTCCGAAACACGGAAGCGCTCAGGTACCTTATCCACTATGACGAAACAAAACGTAACTCGGGCAAACGCGGGCAAGTTTGTGGAATCACCGAGTTATCTGACGAGGCGTGTTGCAAACAAGTTACGAGCTGTCAAGTTTCGTTTGGTCATAGAGAATAAGAAGGCAGTTCGTAATGCCAATAAAAAATATATATAAGTGAAACATACAATTACTTATTACTACGTAATCTGTGTCGGTATTTAGAGACCGGGGACTGAGGGATTTGAGGTGTGTAAGTGTGAAATATTAATGTTTAGGGTTCCGTGATAAAAAGTACAAGCTAACTGCTGGGGTTTTGGACGTTAAACCGTTAGTTTATTGGCTGCACTATTTCATTCCTTCTGACCCTTTTCTTTTGCGTGTGTTCGGGCTTAAACAACCATTGGTGTAAAATTAGTTTTCCACCAATAGAGGACTACAAATTAGCGACTGAAGTAAAAAACTTGTACAGCCAGAGCAGTTAATAATTTTAATTTCAGGACTACTCACTCTTTCCCGACGATTTGTCTTATGGTAGATTTTTTTTATAGGATACTCAAACTAACCTACTAACTCCAAGTGGAGCAACTGAAACCAAAAACTTCATTCCAACCGCTATTTATAGAGTTACTTCTCTGCTAGACTGGGAGTAAAAAAAAAAACAGAATGCAAATTCTTTCCCCGAGCATGTCGTAAAAGTCGACTACAGCCCGTTCACACATAGTCTCTGTATTTACGGTACCCGTTTTAACAAATACGACAAAAAATTATGCTTTGTTCACACATAGGCACCGTACGTTCAACGTATCCGTCATTACTGGATACGATGTTCACACGCAAATTCGCAGTATACCACAATTTATAAACACACAGTTTATAAGTATCCAGTAAAGTTGTACGGATACATGACGGATACGTATTCCGTTCATTCATTATTCGATGACAAAATGGAATGTCATAATTTAACGCAGGGATCCCCAAACTATTTTGGACAAGTGACCCCTTTTTCAAAATGAACTGTTACCTCAGACCCCCATGGCCAAATTACCTACTTTTAAGATCAACCCCCTTATTCATAATGGTCCGCTAACTTAAAACAGCTGCAAGTTTTTCATCTTGTACGAACTTGAGACTTTACATTACTAAAACAATGTTATTTCCTACAAAAATATTAATTATTCTTAGTACACGTGACACAACATAAACAATACAGTACCTACCTATCTTGAAAGTTTTAAATAAGAACTTGTGTCAATTTAATAGGGGTCGATTTTTAGACCTCGTTGACCCCCAAAATCAGTTTTCGTTTATGTCGACCCCTAGGAAACCGATATCGACCCCAAGGGGTCGATATCGACCACTTTGGGAATCCCTGATTTAACGGACCGACATTTTTTATTGTATACTGAATACTGTGTCATATGTGAAGTCGCTCATACAAATCCATACGCCATCAATGAAAAAAAACGTTATCCGGTAAAACGGAGACCATGTGTGAACGGGCTGAAAGGAGTAGGTAGTATAATTTCCAACATGATGGACCATCTATATGGGCGATGGCTGTTACACCATATTACTTCTTGTGGCTCCGCCCACCCCTTTAGAGATAAGGTCGTATAACATGTATTTATGTATTTTATACAGATTATCCTAAGGTATACAGATTATGTAGTTTCAATTTTCTGTTTAAAAAAGTATGTCCGTTATACCAGTACTCTCAGACGGTGAAGGTAAACATCGTGAGGAAACCGACATAATCATAAAAACCAAAAATATCAAAGACCACACGTGTAGTCTTTTTTCAGAATTACTTTAATCCTTTCACCACACTAGTCCAAATCAGTGAAATAAGAAGTGGTAATTAGTAATAGGTAATTTTTTAGTACCTAATTCTGTCACACGTAAAATTATTCAATGCTTGTTAGGACAGGTCACAGCTTGTCACCTTGTCACCCTTTTACCGTGGGAAGGTAAAGTTTGCATGAAAAACTAGCTGCCGCCTGCGGCTTCGCTCGCGTTGTACCCGGATAAAGATTTTCCTATAATTACAGCACACGTATTATGTATATTCCAAATTTCATTCAAATCCGCCGTGATTGAGGCACAAATATACATCGTCACATCCACACATCCTCACAAACTTTCGCATTTATAATATTAATAGGATAGGATATAAGAGCGGACAGAATCGCGAGGTGTTCTAGTGGGTCATAGCTGGTGGTAGGATTGAACAGAAGGGGCCAGCAAGGCCGATGCGGATCAATACTGCCAGCTGGCCGCTCAGTTTAAGACGACACTATAGTGATCGTTACAATAATATTGACATTGGTGATGGGACTCGAATCGAAAATTAATATTCGAATCAACTCGAATCATCCGGAAAAAAATCGAATCATCATCATCATCTTCCTGCCCTATCCCACTCTATGTGGGGTCGGCACAGTATGATCTTTGGATCACACTGTAAGAGTTTTGGCTAAGGTGTTTTATGACCGGCCGCCTGCCTGACGTCAACCCTCCTTGGGAATACTTGCTTATTGTATCTCATATGCTGAAGGATACTATCCCTTAGTCGACTTTTACGACATGCTCGGGGAGAGAAGCAGCTGGACGCAAATGCTGCTGGAGGAAAAAGAAAAAAAATAAAAAAAATCATCATCTTCCTGCCCTATCCCACTCTATGTGGGGTCGGCACAGTATGATCTTTGGATCACACTGTAAGAGTTTTGGCTAAGGTGTTTTATGACCGGCCGCCTGCCTGACGTCAACCCTCCTTGGGAATACTTGCTTATTGTATCTCATATGCTGAAGGATACTATCCCTTAGTCGACTTTTACGACATGCTCGGGGAGAGAAGCAGCTGGACGCATTCTATGTTATTTCTTTACTCCCAGTCCAGCAGAGAAGTTTCTTTACTCCCAGTCCAGCAGAGAAGTTTAAGAGAAGTTTTTAAGAAAAAAATCGAATCATGACTCGAATTAACCCTTAATTCGAATTGATTAATGATTCGAATCAATACGAATCGATACGATGATTCCAACAATAGATAATTACGAAAACAGATACATTTTTGAATCATCATCAATAACAGTCCACTGCAGGACGTAGGTCTCTCCAATTACAACCATCGCTAGGCGTACTACTCGCGTAAAAGATTAAAGAAAGAATTTTATTCGAATCAGATCGTGGATTCGAATCAACTCGACCATTCGAATCAAGCGATGATTCGAATCAACATAAAATCTCATTCGAATTGAGTTATAATTTGTCATCATTCGAATCAAATGTGATTCGAGTCCCATCACTAATTGACGCTCTAAAATAGACATAATATTAATAGGTGAATAGAGTCAGCACAGGATCGGTAGCTTTTGAAGTTTGTTGGTAAGGCAGTGGACTTCTTCAGGCCGATGATGATGATATGAGAAAAGAGAAGCTTCAAATCCCTCGCCTTTGAGTATGAGAAACTGTGACGTTATTTTATTTTTTTAACGAGACAAGGAAAAAATACTCTCAAACATGCAAAAATAACTGCCTCTGGAATAGAACCTGTCTTGGGTCTTGCCGTCTCACTTGTCATGCTACCGACGACGTTATACAGTAAGGCACATAACTCAGACCACTCCCTGCGAGCTTATGGAGCGCGGGGCTCCATAAGCATGATAAGGGTTTGATTGTACGAGGAACTGGAGACTATTTAGAGAGATAATCTAAAATGACTACCAAAATCATCCCCCACTAAGGCCCGGCGCGCACTATCAGCACGCTTAAGGACGTCTAGGCATGCCTAAAAACGCCCAAGGATCCTTTGGCATGCCGTGCCTAGTGGGCACCGGGGGTTTTTTTTTAGTTGCTGGAAAAATCTGCTCCCAGACGCTCAACTGCGATTGACGGTCGCAGCTGGGGAGTGTGGGGTTGTCGGACTCGACGACCCATTATAAAACCACCTGGTGGCCAGCCTCGATGTATTTCGAGGGTCTCTGGGATCTCCATACGGAACGCACCGAAGCACCAGGCCTTACACGCCTTTACATCACACTAGCTGTTGCCCGCGACTTCGTACGCGTGTAGTACATTATTTTGTTCTATAATCAATAGTTTTCGCAGCGCACGCCAAAAACTATTTTGTGTTTTCTTGCAATTTTCTTAAGGATCTCTAATTTTTTTGAAAATATATTATAGCCTATACTGGTCCCTGATAATGTAGCTTTCTATTGGTGAAAGATTTATTGAAATCGATCCAGTAGTTTCGGAGCCTATTCGTTACAAACCAAAAAAACAAAAAAAAATATTTCCTGTTTATAATATTAGTATGATATACCAGTTAAAAACCAACAGTCGTTATTACCTAAAATTTTAATAATGATCAAAAACTTCAGTAACATTATTTTCTTTAAGCTACAACCAAACGGACGCTAGTAAAAAAGCTTTATATCCAAAATTTCAACCTTCAAAATCTTCACATCTGCCTTAAACAAACATACATACATACTATCACTCCCGTATATAATGGTGGGCAGAGCTACTAGTAATGATAAGGGAACTCGCAGCCACTCCTGATTCAAAGTCCCAATATGGATATGGTGAACCACGATGACATGTGATCTGTTTAAAAGCTCCTATTTTATGAAAAGTTTTAATAGAAAAAAGGTATTTCCAAAGAAAAATGACTTCTGGTAGAGGAAAATGGAAGAAGAATACATGTTGTACTAACCCTACATAGAGTGGAGAAAAGGCAGGAAAATTATGAGTATATCTAAAGTTTTGTAGTTTTTAATACGAATGACTTCCGCCATAATATGATAAAGTTAGATGGACGATTAGAATGAACAGTAGTACCACAAATATTGTGCACCTCGGCAATTTTCGTCTACTTTCTGAAATACCAACTAACGCGCTGATGACTGATGGTTTTTAATTATTTTATTTATGTAACAAAAATTACTCTCGTGACATATTTAATCTGATTGAAGTTATTCTAATAACTTACTTACATTATCAATGGAAACTTGTAATTGGCATTCAGCATACCTATTTTTGTGCATGTATTATAAGAATTTTAGTCATATTTATGTAGGTACCTAGCTGTAAGTTTTCTTAAAATTTTAAAATAAAATAAATAAAAATATTCACATAAATTGACTCGCGTCGGTCAGACGTAGCTTTTCGAAGCCAATGTATCTTACTTTAATTAGGCGAGTGAATCACGAAGTTTAAAGTATCGCCATGGAGTTGTTGAAACTAATTTATTTATGGGCAATTTAAATCACCGGTGGTTCCACTGATAGCGTGTTGGAACTTTAGGACACTAATAAAGTAAGTTCGTAAGCTAGTGGCCAACTCTTGTGACGGAGTTTTTAGGCTGCCTAAAGGCCTAATAACACATAATACCACAACACCCGGACCCGGAAGAAATATTTACTCCACCTATTCCATCCTCGCAGCTTAGTCGGCCTTGTCCATAGGAAGGACATGGTCATGGTCAATACGAGCGGAGCTGACTAAGCCGCCGGTTTCCGTACTAGTAGGTACAGCGCATATAAATTTTTCGCACAGAAAAATCCATTGGTACACGATCGGATTTGAACCCACAACCTTAGGATCGGAAGGCGTGGTCACTACCAACTAGACCTCTCGGTCACCAGTCAGTGAATAGAGGGCAGCACATAATCCTTCGTTTTATTAGATACTAACTGGGTGGTCTTTATGTTCAGTGGATTTCTATAGACTGAAGATTAGCTCGTATCGACGGACGCCCCAACTGAATAAACTGGTAATTACGCCATCAGTTTGCTCGCGTGGTACCATAATATGAAGTAGCCTTATATACTTCTTCGCTGGACTGGAAGTAAAGAAAAAACATAGAATGCGTCCAGCTGCTTCTCTCCCCGAGCATGTCGTAAGAGTCGACTAAGGGATAGTATCCTCCAACATGATGAAATACAATAAGCAAGTATTCCCAAGGAGGGTTGACGTCAGGCAGGCGGCCGGTCATAAAACACCTTAGCCAAAACTCGACCCTACATAGAGTGGGATAAGGACAGGAAGATGATGATGATGATGATGTTATTGAAGCGCACATACTATGTTCCAAGTTTCATTCAAATTCGTGATTGAGGCACAAACATCGTCACATCCTCACAAACTTTCGCATTTATAATATTAGTAGGATACGTTTGTTTATTGCATTTTAGACTGAGGTCTTTTATATAGGTAGGCTGATGATAATGTTGGCTGTCTGTACTATGAATTAAACATGCAAAATATAATTATAATATCAAATAAACTACATTATTTATATTTCGCTGAATTCTCATAATATCCATTAAATTTCAGTGGAAGTAACAATGGCTTCCATTTAATACACGTTCATACAAACAGTGTGAATAGCCCTGAATAGCCATACATTTGAAGTATCATTGAAATGACGGGTAACAAAACAGAGGTGACAATAAAGAAAAAAAAACTCTGTAGAATAATATAAAATATCTTAAGCCTAGTTTAGACTGGGATAGTTGGTCGAGCGGCAAGTAATTTAATAGCTAAATATCTCTAAGCAAAAGTTTTGCAATGTCATGTCAAACTGCCAAAGTTATGCCAAAGTTTTGCCGGAGTTATGTGCCAATATAACAATATGGTTAAATAAATATATCAGAGTATCTGAAAAGTTTAGTGGAGTAGATTTATAAGTGCTTTAGTAAAGTCAATCCATTTGTTAATATTTTTGGACATAGTGCACCTAACACGCGTCATTGTTTACTGGTTCCTCAAGCTTGGATCTGTCGTTTTAGTAGTTAGTTCACTTTGTGCTCTGTGCTGAAGTTATCATCATAATCAGCATCATCCTATAGCATAAGATTAAGAAGTGAAGGTTTTAACTTGTGATTGTATCATTATACTGCGGTAAGCATCAATATTCCATCAATTATGTTCAATAATATCGTGTTAATACTGATTGTACTGTTACAAGCAACCTTCGAAATGTCGTCGGTCCATCGGGTGGGAGGCCTTCCTACACTTCCTTTCCCGGTCCGTGGCCTTCATTCTAGAGTTTTATTCCCCAACAGTTATTTGTTCTTCGAGCTGTACGACCAATTAGTGCGAACAATATATTGATCAGTAGCGAGTATTTTAGTTACTAAACTCATCACTCGACTAAATACTTACGTAGTTGGAACTGAGCTTTAATTCCGGGTAATAAATGTCTACAAATCCAAATACCAACACAATGACACTATTTTTTGAACCTGTTTGAAAACAACTTGACATCCTGTCACAATTGTAACAGTTATTGACTGGTGCTCATATTTAGTGACCACGTTATCAGTTTATTGATGAAGGTTGGATTATATGCGTAGACTAGTAAAATGCCTGCGACTTTATCCTATCCTACGTCTTACGGATTTGAATGAAACTTAGAACATACATAGTGCACGAGTTGGCTTAACATATAGGCTATTTTTTATCCGTGTACCTCGAAAGCGAAGCCACGGGCGGCAGCTAGTATCTTCATTTATTTTTCTTACAAACTTCATCTTCTCGCTTCAACTCCTTCAGGAGTTTATTTCGGGAATTTCTTTCTTCTAGTTCTTTTTTAATGCATCCCTATACCATAAGAGATAAAGAATATACCCTCCAAATAAATAAATAAATAAATATTTGTGGACATTACACACAGCGCCATCTCCAAACTAAGCAAAGACACGGATTACTAAGCACTATGGACACCAGATGGTAGAATACATACCTACTTTTTTTGTAAACACGTAGGTACTTATAATACAGTATACTACAACACCTAGATCCGGAAGAAATATTTCCAGAACATACAAACATTTTTCCCGAGCGGGAATCGAAACCGCCCCTCTTGCGTCTCAGCCGAGCACTCGTCCGCCACGCCTGACTTGGCAAGACTTGCTTTAGGCTGTGCGTTGATTTATCAGTCAATCAGTAACGTAAGTTTTTTATAGATATTTATAGATCAAATGGTGGTCGTATTTAGGGAGCACGTTATCAATACGTGATGAATGTCAGATTATGCGTTGATTGATGTTCCCTATGTTTGATTGGGTCGGCTTTTGTGAACGTTTACTGTGCCCGGTTCCAATACTCTTTTAATAAGCGACGGATCTTATAATAATTAATATTATGAAGTAAAAATAAATAATACCTGCGGTAATGTACAATAGCTAAATTGTTTTTCTTTCAAATATGTGTAAATAAATATTTGTGGACATTTCACACAGCGCCATCTAGCCCCAAACTAAGCAAAGCTTGTACTATGGACACCAGATGTCTGATAGATTACTTATATTAAATTAAATTAAATTTAAATTTGATTGTATTTGTAGAACATAGATAAGTACAAACATTTCTCCCGTAGCGGGAGTCGAACTCGCGGCTCTTGCGTCTCAGCCGAGCACTCGCCCTCCACGCCACCGAGGTCGTCGTATCGTGCTTTATGATATCAGCGGATCCGTCTCGAGTTTGTAGAATATTGTAACCGGGCATGGGTAGGCTTTTCTAAACGTTTATTAATGGAATGATATAGTTAGTAAATATTTAGTACCTAAAAAACTTTCTGTAAGGTCAAAATTATTTACGGGCTTTGTTTCATCATTATCATCAACATATAGAAGTCCACTGCTGGACAAAGGCCTCTCCTAACGACCGCCACCGCGCCCTATCTTCGGCTTCAAATTTATTTACTATCACTATCTAGTCGTGTCAATAAAATAAAGGAGGGCCGTAGAAACATTTGTGTACATGTACGATGGTACGGAACCCTTCGTGTTCGAATTCGACTCGCACCTGGTTTTTTTATAAATGAAGTTCAATTTTGATTAAAGAACAGAACACGCCACCTTTGGAACCAAACCCTTAGAAGTATAGTGAGCAACTTGTAACTAGCCACCTGTGCGCTATTATAACACCTGTGACAATCAATATTCACAGAGCACTGGTGGTCTAGTGGTGGCCACTCCGCCTTCCTATCCTAAGGTCGTGGGTTCATGGGTGGATTTTTCTATTCGAAACATTTATGCGCACTATGCCAGTATTCTCAAACGGTGAAGATAAACATCGTGAGAAAACCGGCATGTAGAAAAAAGTTTGAAAACATGTGCCAAGTGCACGAAAGGTGCATATCGAGGCGCACTTAAAATTATTTACTTTTATTTTAAAATCCTTTCACCACACCGGTTCAAAAGAAGACACGACTTGTTGTAGTTGTATCGATATTCACGATATCCTTAAAACAGCCTTCGAACATTATACTTTCGTATATAACTAGCTGTTGCCTGTGACTTTGTTCGCATTGAATAATGATTTAATTAATGAAAACCACAAATATACCCACATGTGCTTTTATTCATCAAAAAAACTATAAAATTAGCATCTTTTCATTTTCATAATATCTTTTTCAAGAACTCCATGACATTCTTTTGTTTTTCTCACAGTTTGAAATTGGAACAAGACCGAGAAGGCTTTAGTTAGGTATTCTACCAAAAAGGCGGCATGTATGAGAATAATGAAATAGGTAATCTATCTATGACAATGCGTAAAGAAAGTTACAATGCAATATTAGTACATCTTAGCTTATGTAAAAATTATTTAGTAAATTGTCCTCCAAAATTACGTGAAAAAGTTAACACAAAAAGCAGTACAAAAGTGACACGAATACAAGAATAGTTTTTTATTCATAGTCCGTCAAATTACCTTTGTAGAATATAAAAGGTACAGAACCGGCACACGTGACACATATTTTTTTACATGTAGAAACAAAATATTCATCCGTAAAAATTGCCTTTGTAGAATATAGAAAGTATAGAGCTGGCATTATAATACCTATTTAAAAGTCCGTGAAAATCACCTT
The DNA here is from genome assembly GCA_949320045.1 of Scotopteryx bipunctaria. Classification (NCBI taxonomy): domain Eukaryota; kingdom Metazoa; phylum Arthropoda; class Insecta; order Lepidoptera; family Geometridae; genus Scotopteryx; species Scotopteryx bipunctaria. The sequence goes on from OX439462.1 coordinate 461,481, forward strand.
TGTAGAATATAAAACGTACAAAGCTGGCACATGCAAAAGAATAGTCCCGATAAGGGGTAAGTGCGGCCGAGCGTGGCGTCCATTGCCACCGGGTTAATTGGAAGCTGTGATTGTTGCGAAATATTAAAACTTGTAGCTCTGTGGAATGACCATTACTTTTCAATGTTTTTTACCCGACTACCGAGAAAGATAGTATTTTGGGGCATAATACATGTTTTTTTGGCTGGCCATGTAGTCCACTGAATTAAAAAACTGAAGCGTTCGTGGCATAGCTTGCTTAGGCGTTCTTGATTGATCGTTAAAGTTAAGCAACTTTGTGCGCGGTCACAATTGGGGACGTGTGACCGTAAGTGGCATTAAGAGCTGAGCGCTTCCGTGCTTCGGAGGGCATGTTAAATTGTCAGTCCCGGTTTTAAAGTCGTTAAGCCATGACGTAGGCATCTAGGCGGCCTAAAAACTCCGCCACAAGAGTTGGCTACTAGCTCATACGAACACACATACTGGATTAACCGCTGAAAAAAGTTTGACAAACGAAGCGTCTAGTTTGTTCTACAGTGTCACTCTATTACGCAACACTTTGGTCGACCATTCGTAACCAAAACGTGGATTTTTCGATTACTTGCAACGGTGAAGGAAAACATCGTAAGAAAACCGATATGTCGAAAAGTCGCAAAGTTCGAAAGCATAAGTAAAGTGCACGAAAGATGCCTCTTTAATGCGCACTTTAATTCCATCATCTCACTGGCTCAAAATTAATAGTGTCACAAGTCATATGGTAGTAAGATATTAATAAATTTAAGCTCTGTGCCTCAATATTTGACCTTTAAACTCCATTACCTGTTGCACTCCTTTTAACCTGGTAGGTCAATGTCCGAAAGCATCAAAAACTCATAAAGGGGATTGATTAATTTTGGCATAGTCTGCTGCCATTTTAATTTTCTGGAATCTTTCTTTTCTATTTGATATGGGTAGAATACATCTATGTCAACTCAAAAACATCATAATAACTACTAATAAATACAAATGTTGTTCAAATCTGTCAGCACTCCGAGATAAATAAATAACACCCAATTGTCACAATGTTTAGTTCTGACCCCATACTAGGATTACCTGTGTCGTGGGTATCAAAAACTACTGTAAAAATGTGTTACCTGCAATACACAGACCCGGAAGAAATATTTACAGAACATGCAAAAATTTTTCGTGCAGCAGGAATCAAACCCGCGCCTCTTGCATCTCAGTTCAGTTGCAGTCGCTCTCCACGCCACCGGGACCGCCAGATCTATCTATACCTAAAAATTTGAACCAAGGAATGGACTTCAAAGTCACGCCTAAATCAGACAACATTCTTTCAGTAGTTCTTCCGCTCTCAGCAAGTTCAATAAACTCAATTTGCGATAAGTCTGACAAATCTATTAATAACAAGACAAACTACGGATTTCAGCCATCCACTGTTATCAAATAACAATAACTTTGCTTGTCAAAGTCGCGAAGTTATCGAATTCAACTTCGTCGACAACTTTACCGATAATTTGTGATAAGGGGGATAAATAGTTGCCTTGTGCCTGGGAACTTTCACTTTGATTGACGTTACTTAACTTACTTTATTCTAGTAAGTAAGTTCGTATGAGCTAGTGGCCAACTCTTGTGACGGAGTTTTTAGGCCGCCTAAAGGCAACCCGGTCATGTACCAATGGATTTTTCTGTGCGAAAAATTCATGTGCGCTATACGATTACTGCCAAACGGTGAAGGAAAACATCGTGAGGAAACCCGCGGCTTAGTCAGCTCCGCACGTAGACCATGTCTTTCCTGTGGACAAGGCCGACTAAGCTGAGAGGATGGAATAGGTGCTGGGCAAGCCTACTCCATCTTAATTCGTCCCGGTCACGACAGCGTCCCGTCTGTGAAGGTAAAAGTTGCCTCCTGACGCTGTATAAATCATCTACTATAGATGGTAAAAGGCCTTAGTTTTTTTTTAAATAACTAAGGCCTTTTACCATCAACTCTACCTGTTACGTTTCCTGAGATACAGCCCGCTGACGGACGAACGGACGGACAGCGAAGGCTTAGTAATAGGGTCACGTTTGCACCCTTCGGGTACGGAACCCTAAAAATCATTCAAAGAAGTTCCAACGGTAATGCCATAAATATGCTGATATTCTTCGAGTGACACAGACGAAATTTTACTCAATATTATCTTTATAACTAGGTACAAAGTACTGAAAGTGCTGTCTTATCTGATAGTTCCAAAGATATTATGTCCCTAGCACTTTCGGCACACAACTTTCAACGTGAGGCTTGCTATTTAAGTCGTGAATATACGGTAATAATAGTGCACGAAAGGAGCCATTGAGGCGCACTTTAAATATTTTCACCACACTAATTCGAAAAAAGTATTAGGTAATACAAATAATGTCTTACAGTTACAATAAACGAGTTTAGGATTCCCTTTGTCGTGGGTATCAGAAACTACGAGTACCATGGTACCACAACACCTAGACCAAGATAAGATATTGTGAAGAACATCCAAAAATGTATCCCGCAACTGGAATCAAACCCTCGCACCTCTCACATCTCATCTGGTCACTCGTCCGCTACGCCACCGAGGTCAATATCACAGATTCTGTAACCCAGTGCTCAACGACCGGTAAAGTTTCATTTAAAAATGCGATGTCCTTATTTTCACGTACGAACTGGATAGCTTAACCGTTCGCCTCTTTGTAAGTTATGCTCGCCTGGTACCTAAGCTGCTTTTTGTACATACGAGCTGATCCCAAATCTTCCAAGTGACACAGATTTTAGCTAACTTAAATCTTTTAACTTACTAAAGGGACGCCTTGCAACTTTGTACGCTTTGGGTTTATTTTCATAACAAACTTTTTATTATTCTGACATGTTTTAATTTCAATTTTTTACTACCTGCCGCCCGCAGCTTTGCTCGCGTGGTACCCGGATAAAAAATAGCATATATTTTAATCCAGCACATGTATATATTCCAAGTTTCATTCAAATCCGTTCAGCCGTTTAGGTGTAAAAGTGTAACCAACATCCATACATCCATACTTACAAACTTTCGCGTATTAATATTAGTAAAATGATATTTGCATGCAATGTATTTTGTTTTTGGAATAAATGAAAACTATGAACTTCCATGGTGAGGCTTCCAACTATATTATTTTTATTTTTTTGATTTAGGCACTTACTACACGTTACAAAGAAAAAAGAATAAAAATATAACTAAAACACAGTTTTGATCTGGTTTGTAACATAGCACTATGAGTGCCCAGCTAAACAATGTAAATTTTGTTGAGCGAACAGAAAGGAAATAAGGTAAGTTTGAGGACCAAATTAAACATAAACATAATAGTAAAGAAAAGAAAAAAATAATAATAACGCACTAAAGAAGTAAAAACATAACAATAGAAATTACAATTAATTACCATCTAATTTATACATAAAGGTACAGTACACCTAGGAAAAGAGTAGGCTGAGTGGGATACTCTGGCTTCCAATAGCTAAAGCTTCTTATCCGCTGAAGGCTCTTAGCATGCAAATTGGCTCAGTAATGAGATCGGATTCCTTATCTTCGTGAAACTGTAATTAGATTGCGTAAATAAAACTGGATGCTGTTTAAAGAAGTATATAAGTGCAAATTGAATACATAGAGGTGTCACTAACATGTAGGAGACATCGCTGATCTTTCTTATGCAAACATACATACATAATTATCATGCCCGTATCACTAATGGCCACAATCAAGTATAAGAAAACTTGCAATAACTCCTGATTAAGTCCTAAGATGGATATGGTGAAACATGGTGATGGTGGCCATATAGAGAGGATATTATCCTTTAGTCGACTTTTACGACATGCTCGGGGAGAGAAGCAGCTGGACGCATTCTATGCTTTTTCTTTTCTTCCAGTCCAGCAGAGAAGGACTTCTTATAAGCAGCTAAAAGCTACTTCTACTACCCGTGTTACTAGCTCTTTAGCACCAGTGTGGTGACAGGAATTAAAGTGCGCCTCAAAGGCTCATTTCGTGCATTTGGGGCGTGTTTTCGAACTTCCTACATGCCGGTTTTCTCACGATAATTTTCACCGGTCATAAGTATGGTTCAACGCCATCTTTTTCGATTAAAAAATATGAGTGCATGACCTGAAAAAAACCCACGACAGCATTAAAAGGCTCTCAAATGAATACGAAGAGCTGCAAAGGTCACTGTTAAAGCCTTAAAATGTCGCCGTAAAATTGTAAATTCCCAATCTTTCGACAGTTTACAATCTCGCGAGATAGATTATAATCTAACGGGTTTTGCAATTTTACGGTGACATATAATGCACCTACAATAGAAAAATGTATTAGTACCTACTTATACTCGTAGTAATCTTAACAAACTCAATACTTATACAAATCAATATATTACACATACTTTAGAAGCAATTTTTTGCAACAACAAATAATAAAACTAAACTAACTTAATATAATTTAATTATGAAACAGTTGCAAAATTGTCCCAACTCAGCATATGCAGGTTGAAACAACACACGCTGGTCTTCCGTTGGGGCCTTTGAGAACCGGATACATTAAAAAACACTTACAGAGGACGTTTTCACATCAGAATAGTAAAGTACAGTACAAACTATACTGCTAAACAGAACCTTCCTTCGGCAAGTCGGGCAATGAAACCCTTCCCAGATTAGATCAGGTTCACCAATTAGTATTCTAAATTAAATAAAAATCCCTCCATTATTGTGGAATTTCATCGTTGGGTTGCCACAGACGGCACTAATAATGTACTTCCGATGCTGCGGTCGAAGTCTAAACCCTTTTTCTAGCTTTAACTTTACGGATATTAGATAAACTTCCTTGAAAAATGCTTCTAATACAAATAAAAAAACTGACTTACGATTTTTCTGCACAATTTTTTCTTCATAGCTTTTAAGGTTTAATTTTATCCTACAGCCCCAAAAAAGATCTCCTTTTTTATTAATTTCACTGGTGTATGTTTTAAATGACCATATTTAATACTTTCACAGTAACATGGCTAACAACGGGTACCTTTAGGGGCAACAATCCGAACGGGAGTCAAAGTTGTTTTGTTTATTCAAATCAAGACAAGAAACAAAATTGAATAGGGTAATCCATTAGGGAACGGTTTTATTTATTTTTAGCACTTTTAACGGGATATTTATAGTACCACAAATATTATGCGCCTCAGTCCTCAGCTTCTGAAATACAAACTAACGCAATGTTGATTATGTAATATAGAGATGTTACATTATTTATGTGGATACTTTATTTTTTTATGGGTTGGTTCAGTTATTTTCATACTATTAGTTGCATATACGGACAAATTCAATTGAAATTATGAAGTTATTTAACTCTAAAATCAGAAGACAAAGTAAGCAAAGACGTCAAGGATGTTAGGATGTGACGATGTTTGTGCCTCAATCACGCCGTAACAGCTGGACGGATTTGAATGAAACTTGGAAAGTATATAGTATGTGCTGAAACAACATATAGGCTACTTTTTATCCTGGTACCACGCAAGCGAAGCTGCGGAAGGAAAGCTAGTATAGTCATAATTCATATTAAATATTATTAAAAGAAGCTATTAGATTTTGTAATAATAAAGAAACTCAAAAACCCTCCTTTCTTATAGTCGGGTCAAGACGGAGAAGTTTCCATATCCTAGAAAAACAAACTTTATCAACGATATTTTATGTTTTCTTCCTTCACCAAAACATCACCTAGGATGTTGTTTGTTTACGCCAAACGTTGAAGAAAACATAATTTGCATTACCGCGGGTGAAGGCTATCTTTTAATATAACAGCACCGTTCTGGCTGAAGATACATTTAAAAAATTGCCTACTCGTTAGTGTATTGTATATTACATACATAATAATCACACTCGTATCCCTAATGGGGTGGGCAGAGCCACAAGTAGTCATAAGAAAACTTGCAGCCACTCTGATTCAAAGACCCAAGATGAATATGGTGAACCATGGTGACAAATGATCAGCCCATCGCCCAAAGATGATTCATCATGTTGGAGAGGATGCTATCCCTTAGTCGATTTTTATGACATGCTCGGGGATAGAAGCAGCTGGACGCATTCTATTTTTAGAGTCCAGTCCAGTAGAGAAGTAAAAAGTATACTATTCTAAAACTCTATTTTGATGCCCATTTACATTAACACGCAAAACGCTATACCGGTGATTACAGTAATAACCTTAAGAGCACTGGTGATTTTAGTGATTATCGATCCTATGGTCGTGAAATCAAATTTAGGTGCATGTTGTCAACACCTAATTTCAAACTTTAACAGCAACAAAAATCAGATTTAGTCTATTGGTAGGAAAGAGTTTTGGTATTATGGTAAATTTGGTAATATTGATTAACATGTAATAGTAATGATAACAAAGACGAATCATGTCCTACTATATTATAAATGTGAAAGTTTGTGAGGCTGTTTGTATGTTTGTGCCTCAATCACACCTAAGCGGCTGAACGGATTTAAATGAAACTTGAAATATACATAGTAGATGTGCTGGATTATTATATAGGCTATTTTTTATCCGGGTAACACGCGAGTGAAGCCGTGGGCAGCAGCTAGTATGCAGATGAATTAAGGAAATGACGTACTTAATTGATAATATTTTAAAATAACAGTCTAATGACTAAGACAGGCAGAGGAAGGCCTAAGAAAAGATGGATGGATTGTGTGAATGAGGATATGCGTGTGAAAGGAATGAGTACTAAGACCCTACCTAGTGGGATATGGACAGGAAAATGACGATGATGATTTAGCTAAGTCCTTGTAGAAGGTGGTGCATGTTGTCAATAACTAGTTTCGAACTTTATCAGCAACAATACCTAATTCTATTTGACTACGGAATCAGAATGCGGGTCAAAGTTGTTTTGTATATTCAAACGAGGGAAGAAAATGATATTGGATGGGACAATCGAATTGCTTTCACGTCGGATTGTTGGAAAAATAGGAAGCAAGGCCTTTTTATTTTTATTCTTTCTGGTTAAGCTTGCATTGTACTTATTCCAAGTTACAAATATTCCAAGTTTCAATCAAATACGTTCAGCTGTCACGGCTAAGATCAAGCCATAAATATTCTAACATCCTATCAAATTTTCAGATTTGAAAATATTAGTAGTAGTACAACGAAAACTTTAATGAATACTTGTTATTTATTATTATTTTAAATGATTAAGCTACTGTTTTTCTATTATGGTTCTCTTTACTGGTTATTACGCGAAAAGTTAAACTATGTTGTATGTTTGTTCTACAGGTTGAGCCGTTCATGCATTGCGGCCCGGCGGCGCGGGCGATGCGGCGGGGGGGCGCGGCGCGCGGGGGGCGCGGAATATGCCACTGAACGCTACTGCCTGTGCCGCTCTTCACGACCAGGTATCACACCACTACACACAGCTCTCCAATCAATGTGCTGAAAAGACTAACACGCGACTCAAAGAGACCCCTTTTGTGCACATGTTTTCGAAATTTTTGACGACATTATCGTATGCGGCAAATCGTGTGCGTTATAGGATGTGTTATAAAGAGCACTGATGATCTTAAGATCGTGGGTAATCCGCTCGTGAACCTATGGATTTTTCTGTTCGAAAGATTTATGTGCGCTATACTCTCAAAGAAGTAAAACAAAGAAGGAAAACATCGTGAGGACGGCATGTCGTGAAACCTAAAAGCTCGAAATATGTGTCAAGTTTAGAGAGCCTTTGAGGTGCACTTTAAACCCTTTCACCACACTGGTTTGAAAGAACTAGTGGGACGACTAGACTAGATAGATTGGGCTAAAACCACCACGGAGGCGTCTCCTGAACGCCAACCAACCCCGCGGCAAAGATGAAAAAAACAAAATTGATGCTTATTATAATTGACAAAATTGAAAATTGAAAGGTCGGTGATGACTGCATAGAAGGGAAAGAGGCTTTTGTCCTGCAGTGAGACAATACTTCCAATAAAGATTCCAGCTTTCTCACGATGTTTTCTTTCACCTACCACTTTTTATAATATTCCATTCAATCATCATCATCATCATCTTCCTGCCCTTATCCCACTCTATGTGGGGTCGACACGAGTTTTGACAGACAGAGTTTTGACGGCAAGAGTTTTGGCTAAGGTGTTTTATGACCGGCCGCCTGCCTGACGTCAACCCTCCTTGGGAATACTAGCTCATTGTATCTCATCATGTTGGAGGATACTATCCCTTTAGTTGACTTTTACGACATGCTCGGGGAGAGAAGCAGCTGGACGCATTCTATGTTTTTTTTTTACTCCTAGTCCAGAAGAAGAATTCCATTCAATCATGTTTTTATAATATTCCAGGTTCGCTGGGACGAGGTCTCCAGCCTAGTCAGCTTGGCCATACTCGCACTTATCGACGTACTTGTCATCGCAGGTAAGATAAAACTTCGAATATTTATAACGTTACACAGTTGTAACTCAGTGGAAAACATAGTGATTTTAGTCAAATTAATGAAAACATATTTATTTATTTATTTAATTAAGTGTCACCAACACCTTGTACACCGATTCAATTATTAAAAAAATAAAAAAGCTTAAATTTAAACATGTCAAGTGTCATAATAATTATAGACGGCGTGCTTTTAGGGTTAGAGCGAGTTGCAGTATAGAAAAATAAAAGTAAACAATAAAAACAAGTAAAAATTAACAAAGTTAGATAAATTATAAAATGTCACAAATTTAAAAACTAAAAATAATTACAGAATACTAAAAGATACAAATACAGACAATTTTAAAACTGCCAAATTGTGTAGCGTTACACAATTTTGACCCAATGAAAAAAAAACATCGTAATTTTGGTCTAAATATAAATATACATCTGTGTGTTACAGTGAGACAATTTCAAACTACCAATTGTGAAACCTCATTCAGTTGTAACACAATGGAAAAACATTGTTATTTTGGTCCATAGACAGGCACTAACAGTGATTGTAAAATAAGATAACTGTGTGATTCAGTTGACAAACGTGACCCAACGGAAAAGCATTATTTCGGTCCCTTATTTTTAATCCTTCCCGACCGCACGCTAATGGTCCATCGTATAACACTCAAATACGTACCTTCAACAAATCTCGAACAAGTAGAGCATACTTAATCCATTGTCAAGTGGAGCATACTTGTCCATTGTCGGATTACAATAATACCGCTTAGAACTAATTCTATGTACGAATTTATACAAATTATGCATTTTTTTAAATATAAATAATCAATTAAGAAATAAAATATTGTACGGTAAAAAAGTCACGGTTACACTTTGATGATTAATCATCATCATCAGCTTATTGAAATCCACTGACGGGGCACATTAGGCCTCCCAATGATACCTCACTTTTAGAATACTACTATTACTCGTGACATTAGTTCTTTGGAATCAGTGTGGTGAAAGGAGTCAATGTGCGTCCTGCCTCCGTTCAACAACCACTCGCGACCTTCACAATGTCATCGGTCCATCAGAATTGTTTAATGGAAACATACCCTTATTTTTAAAAAGAAACAAAACTGCATTTAGAGATTTTTTTAAATACGCTTGCCACTCTCGGGAATCGAACCAACTAAGATCCGAATGACCATGATAAAATGTCGCACTTTTACTCAAATGTCCGCATAACACGAGCAAAGCCACGGGATCACGTTAGTATTATTATCATAGTAAGACTAGTTGCCATCTACGGCTTCGCTCACGTGGTACCCGGATAAAAAGTAGCCTATATGTTATTCCAGCACACATACTATGTATGTTCCAAGTTTCAATCAAATCCGTTCAGCCGTTATGGCGTGATTGAGGCACAAACATACAAACATCCTCACAAACTTTCATAATAGTACTTTAATATAGTAGGAAGTAGGATTACTACAAATTCGTAGCACATTGCTACGCCGTAGAGGATGCTACGGAATCCATAGAGGGTGCTACGTATCTACATAAACACGGACGAGGCTTTCAATCAAGGTTTAATTTGTCAAAGCTACTATGTGAACTAGCTTTAGTCCATGAGTCCACTTGCATTACTAAGATTTCAGTTATTTGATAAAAACACAAAGATTTGATTTTTTTATTAAATCCCATTTTGTATTTTTACCCACCATAAAACAAAACGGCTGCATTAATTTTATAAAAAAAAACTAGTAAAAAAGAAATATCTGAAAGTGGACATAAAACAAATTTTATTTAATAAAAAAATCTTCTTACACATCAAAGCTACATTAATAAATCATTACATTGAATTAGTTATATATTAGGCAGATGATCAAAATATTTGACAAAAGAAGTGATAAATGAATCGAGAATTCGCAAAGATGTAATGGTATTAGCTATGATGGGCACCTGCTCAAATTAAGGTCTAATTTACACTAGGCTCATAGTCGCGGCTCACTGTGAGCCACTATGAGCCCTTCAATTCAGAACCCAGCTATCATGGCTGCAAAATACATACAAACACACACTGTTTATTTGCAAATACATCTAATACATAAATTAGATCAATCTACAGTGTCGTCCATACGATTACATCGACATTTGATCGACCGTCAACATCCGACCATACTTCGGTAACAAAGTTGGTGAAATCGTACTTTTACATGTGTATTGGACATAAATACGCGCTCTTGTATGGGTATAGCACCTGTCGGCTTCTTAACCCCCCCTCCTCCCACCCCCGATGTAGCGGAAGACGCGAGTTTTTTTGCTCACGTAACCTAGTACAATTTGGTGAGCCAAGTGTAAACCAGCCCTAAAGCGTTATTGGCTGGAAGTTCCGAAAGGAAGGGATGCCATCACAAATTCCGATTCCAGATTGAAATCTCCCGTGATATCCAAAATGAAGGCTCCGAATTGTTCATGATTTTTATCAGGTGAGATTTTTTGGATATTTCCAAACACACCCCTCTGGGTATACCCTATTCAAGAAAATTCCTACTGATATTATACCAAGGCCTTCCAACATTGGGAGGCAATTTTTGCCTGCTTTATCGGGACTCTGTAGTACCCGAAATTATTTTAGATGGAGTTAGTTTAGTTTTTTTTCGTCCTCTCAGCTTAGTCGGCCTCATCGACAGGAAAGACATGGTCAATACGTGCAAAGCTGACTAAGCCGCAGGTTTCAGATCGATTGTCAGTCAGTAAGTTACGTAAGAATTTTATATTAACAAATATCTCGTCCAATTACCGAGTGAAAAGGGTTTTCATCCCTCAGCGGCTACCTGTGCACTATTTCTACCTAGGGTATTCATTTATACGAGACACAGGGAAGAAAGGAGAAAGCTGGATAAATGCATCTATATTTTCATGTCAAGTTAAAGTTTCTTTATTTATAGAAATGTCTAGGATAATTTTAAAACGTCTTCAATCTAAGTTGAATTTACGTGTTATATTTACACAAGTTATGTGAAGTTGCAAATTGATATGTTGTATTTTTTTTATAAACTCTGTGGTGTACTAAACATTATACCATTATTACGAGTGTCAAAAGTGACAAAGATTGAAGTTTCGTATTTACTGGGGAACAAATATCCCGCGATATGCGTCTCTAGAGATGATGGGTGAAGATAGGCGATATCGCCCGACAAGGCACGACAAATCTTAACATAAAAACAGAAAAAAAAACATGATACAGAATGGGTACAGAAGTATCACAAAAATATTCGCCTATACAGATGCAATGATAATTTTACGAAAACTAATAAATTATCTCTTAAAACTATACTTCTCTGCTGGACTGGGAGTAAAGAAAAACATAGAATGCATCCAGCTGCTTCTCTCTCCGAGCATGTCGTAAAAGTCGACTAAGAGAAAGTGTCCTTTTTAGCATGATGGGCCATCTATATAAGCAATGGGCTGATCACCTGTCACCATGGTTCACCATATCCATTTTGGGACTTTGAATCAGGAGTGGCTGCAAGTTTTCTTATCTTGTGGCTCACCCCATTAAGGATACGAGCGTGATAATATAATTATGTATGTGATAATATTATGGTATGTAAACATGACGCAAACTTTATTAAAATCTTGAATAAACGTCCAGCAAAATCTCAATTTAGTGTAATATAGTAAGCCAGCTATTTAGGTCTAAGCTGTGCTCTCCCATATTCATTTATACAAAGCCGTGGGAGGTCCATTTGCCGATTACATCGTACCTCAATGGTGTTAGCTACCCTCTCCTAAACCACATTGGACGCTATATTACGTACGTTATGTATCTAAGATAAGATATGATTTGTTTATTTACAGACATCGGTTAATCTAGTCGATACGGCCTCGGTGGCGTGGCGGGTGGTTGCTCGGCAGAGACGCAAGAGGCGCGGGTTCGATTCCCGCTGCGGAAGAAATGTTTGCATGTTCCGTAAATCGTATGGTGACCTCTTAAGCGTACTTCTAAAACATGGCTAAGAATAGACATAGACTTCATACGCTGGTATACCAGTACTCTCAAACGATGAAAGAAAACATCGTGAGGAAACTTAATCCTTTCTCTACACTGATTCGAAATAACTAATGACACGAATAGCAGTATTCCAAAAGAATAGTAGGTATACAAGGCCGTTATGTTACGGTGCTAATTTTCAAAGAAATTTCCGAGCTCTATTTAAAAATATCCACAGAGTATGTGACAAATGCTGGCGGGCCTATCTGTGGGCAAAGCCATTTAAAATAGGTCGTGTTCACATTACGCTCAGTCAGTGGCTAACTGACAGTTTGTTTGTCCGCAATCTGCTGATTCCACAACTTTACCCACGTCTACTATGAGTTTTCACAAACTAGAAATAAATAATAAATAAACTGCTGGACATTTTGCACAGCGCGACATTTTTATCTATCACTAAACTAAACAAATCCATCCTAAAAAATTATACATGCTAAATTACTCTATCTGTCTGTCTGTTACCTTCACGCCCAGACCGCTGAACAGATTTTCATAAAATTTGGAATGGAGATAGATGACATCTTAAGGAAGGACATAGGCACATTATACTACATTTTGTCGCGACTATCAAGCTGCTGCCCGCAACTTCGCTCGCGTGGTACCCGGATAAAAATTAGCCTATAATGTTAATCCAGTACATGTACTATGTATATTCCAAGTTTCATTCAAATCCGTTCAGCCGTTTAGGCGTGAAAGAGTAACAAACATCCATACATACAAACTTACTTGTTTATATAGTAGGATAAGGCACAATTTTGATAATAGTTCGTTGGTATTCATTATAATAATATTTATAAGATTTGAGAGTTAGACTTTCTTCCAATTTGAGAATTTAACCTTGTCAGCACAACTGTTGCATCTTTCTCAAAGTTATTTCTGTGCGCTCTAAAAGTAAATAAATAAATAATAAATATTTGTGTACATTTCACACAGCGCCATCTAGCCTCAAACTAAGCAAAGCTTGTACTATGGGAACCAGATGGCTGATAGAATACTAATATACTTTTTTTGTAAATACATACATAAAATACCTAATACAACACCCAGGCCCGGAAGAAATATTTGCAGAACATATCAGAACCCGCACCTTTTGGGTCTCAGCCGAGCACTCGCCCGCCACGCCACCGAGGTCGTCAAAAGTATAGCGCACACACATTTGCCTAACAGAAAATTCATCGATTCACGACCGAATTTGATCCCACGACCTTAGCATCGAAAGGCGTGTCTACGCTAGACCACCAGTGCTCTCTTTTAAAATTAATAAGTCATTGACGGCCTCGGTGGCGTGGCGGGCGATTGCTCGGCTCAGACGCAAGAGGCGCGGGTTCAATTCCCGCTGCGGAAGAAATGTTTGCATGATCTGTAAATATTTCTTCCGGGTCTGGGTGTTGTGGTACCATGGTACTCGTAGTTTCTGATACCCACGACACAGGGAATCCTAGTGTGGGGTCAGGACTATGTATGTGACTGTTGGGTATTATTTATTTATTTTATTGACACGCAATGAAGAATGCAAAAGAACCAGTGAAGAAGCTTTGGACGATGATTCCAGATTTTCTCAACAAAACAGCCGAGTGGTTTTCGTATCACTGAAACTATCAATAAATTATCGCCCGTCTCGGGCCACAATACCCTATGTTATACCTTATCCCGCCACAGAACCAATAACACTGTGCATCGTCGCAGCTCCGCATGACCACTACGTACACTAGTACATTATAGTATACTAGCAGCCCGCCCCGGCTTCGCACGGGTATTTAACTAAGTAATTAGAATTTTTAGGTCAATTTTTTACATCTCGGGTTACATTATTGGAGTTTCAGTAAGGATCCCTAATTTTTTGCAAGAAAATTATAGCCTATGTTAGTCCGTAATAATGTAGCTATCTGCTGGTGAAAGAATTTTTTAAATCGGTTCAGTAGTTTCGGAGCCTGTTCGTTACAAACAAAAAAAATCTTTCCTCTTTATAATATTAGTGTAGATTATCTTCGACGTACACTTATCACTTGAGAGCACTGGTGGTCTAGTTGGTAGTGACCCCGACTTCTGATCCTGAGGTCATGGGTTCAAACACGGTCGTGTACCAATGGATTTTTCGGTGTGAAAAATTTATGTTCGCAATACCAGTACTCTCAAACGGTGAAGGAAAACATCGTGAGGAAACCCACGGCTAAGTCAGCTCCGCACGTACTGACCATGTCTTTCCTGTGGATAAGGTCGACTAAGCTGAGTTATTACTATACTATTTATTTATTCTTTCACTAGTGTATAGAGAATGGTCCTCAAGGTCCCATATAAATTGAATTCTGATACTTTTCAAGATATATTTGAAAATATGGAAATAAAATTTAATTTCTCAGTTTCGTAGATTTAAGACGTGTCCAAGTGATCCCCGTGATTTTTAGTTCAGTTCAGTTCTTATTAGTGGCTACTATAAAAACTTTTGACTTTGACTTTGACTTATGATAATTAATGATAAAACGAACTTACTTACACGTGAAGTTCGATCCAATTTTTGGAGTGACACACAAATATTATATTCCTACTTTGGCAGTCATGCGGAGCCGCAGCCGATGTACTGATAAAGAATCACTTTCGGAATCCCGTAGGAAGATAAAGAACTTCGCTCAGACGTGTAATGGTGGCGATAAATAATACTGGACAATGCCTCTAACTTAACTTAAGTAGATATAACGCAGACTATACTTGCTAGCTACTGATGGTCTAGTGCTATTGACCTCGCCTTCGATATTGCTTTTCGAAAAAAATATGTGCGCTATATAGGTACCTACTCTTGAACGGTGAAAGAAAAAATCATGAGAAAAAGTTCAGAAATATGCGTCAAGTGCACGAAAGGAGACTGTGAGGAACACTTTAAATCCTTTCACCACACTGGTTCGAAAGAACTATTGACACGATTAGATAGATGGATTGACTGCGGTCTACCTCATTTTTTCTGGGTGGACCATGGGCTCTTTTTATTACCCAGTGGTCCACCTATTTGTTTTTTTTGGGGTCGACCATGGGCACTTTGCAGTCGCTAGTGAGTATAGACTGAGAAAAGTCTAATCAGTTAACTATTAGACCCGAAAAACAGATAACGGCTGAGGAATGGGTTCTTGTAAGGGAATCGACCAGAAAACAGAATGGATGGAAAATGTTGAATATGAGTATGGAAGAAAGGTAGACCAATAAATCGATGGACTCTGTGAAATTTGACGTAAGAAAGGAGTGAATGTTGTGATGACAGCTGACAGAAGGAAATAAAAAATAAATAATGTGTCGACATTATTTATTTTTCCCACATAAAGTGGGAAAAGGGCGGGGAGATGATGTACGCTACTTCAAAAAAGGCCTTTACCTAAGTCCGTAAAGCAAAATTAATCTTTTCCGACTTCTAAACATCTAACTTTATTCAGAAAGTTTCTTTTAAAAATGCCTCCCTCGTCCGGGAATAATGTACAAAAATAACAATATCCTCCAGCCAATAAAACCTCCTCCGATGCCACAGCTGAGGTAACAAACATCTACATCACTGCGACACTTACCATCAGGTGAGCTACTTGCTCGTTTACCCCTCTTCCATAAAAAAGACAACGCCTTCATACAACAGTTAAATACATGGTCCTGACCCCACACTAGGATTCCCTGTGTCGTGTGTATCAGAAACTACGGGTACCACGGTACCACACAGACATGGAAAAATATTTACAGAACATGCGAACATTTCTCCCGCAGCGGGAATCGAATCCCCATGCTACCGAGGCAGTCACATCAACAAAAAATGCCGTGAACTTACTTTTTTTTCAATAATTTCTTTGCGCGAGCGTTAAGTCTGAGATAACTATTTCTTACGGTCGTACTACACCTACACCTACACCACAAACAAAATAATAGTAATTAAATACCTAGGTATTTAATATCACTCACTCATAAATCACCGATTTAAACAAATACGTAATATTATGGTTTAAGACGTTTATTTCTCAAAAAATAGAATACAATTCACTTATAATGAGAAACACTAGGTTCATAACTTATAAATTTAACAGAAGCGTATTGCTGGAATGGTTCAAGCTTATTTTTATTATGACAATATACATCGTAAAATAACAGTGTAAGTATGTATTTCAAAGTTTACAATTACTATTGTATTTTGTATCTTTTAATGTGGGTACTCACTAAATTGTGTAGCATAAGTATTTGGAAATGTTCATAGCCTTGATTACATAAAACAAAATTGCTATATTCAGTAGAGTTAACCAGCTATCTTTCATGGGCTGTGGTAATACTTAACAAGGGATTCGACCGCCGCGACGTAAAAACCTATATCTGCAATTTTGTCAAAATAGGTTTTTGTTAAAATTAGGTGTTAGGGGATGTCGTTTGTCGAAACCCCTTTGGATCCCGAGTTTGCATGGAGAGTCCAAATTGAGTCCGTGAAATTATTATTTCCCTCGGTTTGTAAGCATTCAGCGTTTTGAGATTTCCTTTTTGCATTATTATTTGAATAGGTTATTTAAATACCTTGACCTCTGGTGTGGTGGGCGAGGGTTCGACTAAGACCTTAACGGCGCGGGTTTGATTCCCGCTGCGGAAGAAATGTTTGCATGCTGTGCAAATATTTCTTCTGGGTTTAGGTAATGCAATATTATGTAAGTAGTATTAGTATGTATTTACAAAAAATAGTACACCTACAAGTATTCTATCAGCTATCTGGTTCCCATAGCACAAGCTTTGCTTAGTTTGGGGCTAGATGGCGCTGTGTAAAATGTCCACAAATATTTATATTGTATTTAATACCTATTACCAAATAAAAACATGATTGTATTCAGCACAAGGCAGTACTTTCAGGTAAGGACAAGGACTTTTAGCCGAATCCAGATCTGATTGCCATAAAATGGGGAGGCCTATAACAGAATGATGATGAAGATGATGATGAAATACGTTTTGTATACTTTACACTTAGTCCATTTCTCCGTCGGCCGACGACACGGTTGCTTTATTCAGACGCTGTTCAATATCGCCATCAGAGACATCTGGCGGTCACTTTATAAAAATAATTGATCACACTTCCGACTTAGTAAACTAAAACAAATGGGACTTTTTCACTTTACGTAGGGTATTATATCTGAAAGTGAACCTTATTTCCTTCATATAAGATTGATTTGTTCGCAAAATTTTGGGTTTTCTTTTTGAACTCTCGTGTTTCGCTTATAAGCTACATTGGTAGATGCTGGTGAAGGGAATCATCATTGGAAACTCTGGGCTGGGCTGATCACTTGTCACCATTGTGACGACCTAGATGGAGTGGCGAGCGAGTGCTCGACTGAGACGCAAGAGCTGTGGGTTCGATTCCCGTTACGGGAGAAATAATTGTATAAAAATGTTATGTTCTGCAAATATTTCTTCTGGGTCTGGGTGTTGTAGTAATATGTTGTACTATTCATATTGTAAAAAAAAAGTATATAAAGTATTCTATCAACCATCTATTTCCCATAGTACAAGCTTTACTTAGTTTGGGGCTAGATGGCGCTGTGTGAAACGTCCACAAATATTTATTATATTGTACACCACTATTCATCTTGGGACTTTGAATCAAGAGTGGCTGCAAGTTTGCTTATTATTAATGGTTGCTCTGCCTAATCCATTAGAGATACGGGCGTGATAATGTATGTAACAAATCTTGAAAGTTAAAGAAAAACTATTTGATTTTTTGTAATAAAAAAAAAACATTAATTATGATCAAACAATACTGCGTTACCATTAAATAGCTTCACGAATTTGAACCTTATGCTCAGGGTCAGGTTATTTAAATAATGAAAATTCCCAAGCTAACCACCGCATAACTTAATTTGCTTAAACTGAAGGTTTTAATAAGTTACTAACTTGGCGTCTTCGCGGCTTTGACCCAAATAACATGTTTGTACTTGTTTGGGCTTAACACGTTCACAGACAAAAACACGAACTAACTTCATTTTAACTGACACCTTAGGGCATCACAGCATTCCATTAGTTGCCTCCTAACGCTGAATAATCATTTAGTAGGTACACACTAGCGGCCGCCTGCAGCTTCGCTCGCGTGATACCTGGATAGAAAATAGCCTATTATATTAATCCAGCAAATGTACTATGTATACATTTAGTTGTGATTGAGGCACAAACATAGGTACAAACATCTAAACATCCAAACATCCTCACAAACTTTCGCATTTATAATTTATGAAGTAAGATAATTATTTACTTACTTCTAAGAATGCATCGCCTGTCTAAAAGAACCTGGATTTCCGGTACTTTTTGCCAGCGGAACCGGAATACAAGCGATATTCGGTCTGCCGGAACTGAGCTTTGGTTTAAAGATTTGGTTCTTAAAAAGTTGCAGAATTCCGGGATTTGACGGCCTCGGTGGCGTGGCGGGCGATTACTCGGCAGAGATGCAAGAGGCGCGGGTTCCATTCCCGCTGCGGAAGAAATGTTTGCATGATCTGTAAATATTTCTTCCGGGTCTGGGTGTTGTGGTACCATGGTACTCGTAGTTTCTGATACCCACGACACAGGGAATCCTAGTGTGGGGTCAAGACTATGTATGTGACTGTTGGGTGTTATTTATTTCCCCGCAAGAATTTTGCCTTGTCGCTGCAATAAGATTGTCTCCTAACCGAGGCTTGAAGTTTTCGGACAGAAAAATCCATTGGTGCAAGACTGGATATGAACCCACGACTTTAGGTTTGGAAGGCGTTGCCATTACCACCAGCCCTGTTATCTGTGTCAAAGCAGTATGAATGGGTGATGAATTTCGATGTTTCAGATTCAAATGAAAAAATCCTCCAGCCATTTTGCAGAGAATGCCATTGTGACCTATCTTTTATTATGAATGATGGAAAGGCAACAATTCGATTCGGTCGATCAAATTAATCGAATGACTTTTCATTCGATTCGAGCGTCGAATATTTTACAATGGTGGTTTGCGAACTAGTTTCAAACTGTTCCCAATCGCTGTGTTTTTAGCCGTGCTATGCTAGTTATTTGAAGGCAATGGAGCTTGAGTCCAACTTAATCATCATCATCATCGTTTCCAATAAATAAGTAACTTTTGTTTAAGCCCACGACGATAAAAACTTAATTATTTAAGCAACTTTTGCCTACATTAATGGGACGCTGTGGTGCCCAGGACGAATTAAGATGGAGTAGGCTCCCAACACCTATACTGTACCATCATCTCAGCTAAGTCGGCCTTGTCCACAGGAAAGACATGGTCTTCATTCAACTGAAAAATCCATTGGTGCACGTCCGAGTTTGAATCTGCAACCTTAAGATCGAGAAGGCATGCGGCCACTTAGACCGCCAGTGCTCTGTTTAACTTATCACGCAATTTGTGACCTTTCATCATCCAAGACTCATGATGACCTGGTTTCCAGGTAACTGCCTGGTGATAGCCGCAGTGCTGTGCTCGTCCAAACTCCGAAGCGTCACTAACCTGTTCATCGTGTCTCTGGCGGTGGCAGACCTGCTCGTCGGCCTCGCTGTACTACCCTTCTCGGCTACAAGGGAGGTTTTTGAGGTTAGTTTATCATTTTTAATTCAGCGCCATCTAGTTCTAAACTACATAAAGCTTGTGACATTTTTAGAGTGCGCCATCTAGCGCCAAACTAAACAAAGCTGTAGGAACCAACTGACTGATAAAACACTAATAAGTACTTATTTTAAGATTCCGTCTCCGAAGGGTGCCCATGGGACCCTTTTATATGGCCTCCAATAAACATAATAGATAGAAAGTTGAAATTTTCAAATTATAAATAAAAAAAAAGATTATTAATAAAAAAGGTGATGAGGGCCCCTTACCTACAAGAAATATTTTATTGTGGCCAAAGTACCTGCATAGGGTAAAAGTCATTAAAAAGTATATGTACGATGCTACGGAACCCTTCGTGTGCGATTTCGACTCGCACTTGACCGTTTTTTTGCGAAATTACTACGACGTGAGGATGTTTGTGCTTCAATGACGCCATAGCGGCTAAAAGGATTTGAATGAAACTTTGAACAAATATAGCTAGCAGAAAACATCTAATAAATAACTTTTTATCCGGGCAACACGTAAACGAAGCCGCGGGCAGAAGCTCGTAACTACACAACAAACATCGAGATGTTTTGCACAAATTTTTGTCCTGGGAATCGAACCCATAACCTACAGCGCAGAAGGCAGAGCTAACCAACTGAGCTACGAGTCCAGTCAAATATTAGTTTAACCTTTTTTTTATCAGAAAAAGGCTTTTAAAAGTTTTTGGCTCTGAGATAGGTTATACTCTAGAGAATTTATTTATAAGTTAGTTAACTCAGGCCTGAACCTAATTTCTGGGAAGAGGGTACTTACGGTTTAGTTTTGGGCGAATCGTCGCCATTTTTAGGGTTCCGTACTCGAAGGGTGCCAACGGGACTCTATTACTAAGCTTTCGCTGTCCGTCCGTCCGTCAGCGGTCTGTATCTAATCAACCGTAATAAGTAAATGTTTTCCTTCACTATTTGAATGAAAAGGTAATTTTGTATGAGCTATTGGCCAACTCTTGTGACGGAGTTTTTAAGCCGCCTAAAGGCCTCCGTCATGGCTTAGCGGCTTAAAGCTGGGACCGATAATTTAACGTGCCCTCCGAAGCACGGAAGTGCTCAGCTCGTAATGCCACTTGCGATCACCCATCCCAATTGTGATCGCGCACAACGTTGCTTAACTTCAACGATCAATCGAGAAAGTCTAAGGAAGCTACGCCACGAGCGCTTCAGTCTAGTAAGTGGGCGAGACCTTTAAAAACGTAGTACATATCGTCACTGGAAAGGCAAATTTACGTAAGCGCCAATCGAGAAAAAGCCGTTTAAACTTCATTTTTTTCGTTTTTTAATCATAACTTTTTACCTAATTATCGAATTTTTATGACGTCAACGTAAGATTTCATTCTTTTTTCATTTTCTATGTCCAGCAATTCATATTATTGTATTTGGACTGCTATTTTAGGATAATAACTCAATCTGCCTATTTTGGCGCTTACGTAATTTGCCTTTCCAGTATGTACCTACGCCCGGCCTTCGCTTCGCTTACAGTAATCGGCAGTTAGTAAAACTTGTAAAAACGAGGGAGCCCTCCAGTTTTACGCCTAAGTAATTCCCCCGACGACGCCATAAACCCAATATTTCACAGAAATAGACCTCTATCTTAAAACGCCCCTTATCTTATAAGAGGCATCATTATTTTTTACTCTTCTCATAAGGCTTAAGGTCATAGCTCATTAGGGCCGGAATCTGACCTGTACCGCCTCGCTTAGTAATTTTTATAATGGACTTCTATGGACATACACTGACTACCTCCACTCCGTAGCGTGACATCGCCTCGCTCGCAAGCTGTCCACGCGTGGGCGAGTGGACCACTGCTTCTCGCATGCTTGCCTTGTGTTGACTGCGCTTTACCTCCCGAGTGCAAATCGCTGAAAGACTAATCAAACGCGGTCGCAGCCTGAAATTTTGGAGGGGGTCACTTCTAATAGAATATTTTTCTATTTTCTATTATAATTGCTTATTTTATATTTTGTAAATTTTTAGAAGATTTTTCAATTTGAGGTGTACGATTTGGGGGGGGGGGGGGTCATGAGACTAATCGGAAATTTGAAGACTACGAAACTGTCCATGCGTTGACCCTGCGAGGTTCACTGTGTCCGGTGTTGACAACAAGTGGAGGCCATACGCCGAGGTGATGTTGGCCGGGCGCCGGGTGGCCCTAATGAGCTATGACCTTTAGCTGTCTACAAGAGTTTATACACAAGTGGCGGAGATGTGACACGAATGTTTTCTGAACGAGTATTTTGTAGACTGTGCACGCGCCATGTCGTTTATGTACTAACAATTTTATAAGTACCTCTAATTTACTATTTTCTAAGTATGTTTTATTGGGCAAAATCTGGATAAAAGACTCACAGGACCAAAGAGGCTGAGGGCCTAGCAGTTAGTGAAATATTTCTGCAGATGATGATGATGATGAAGTCTCAGCCAAAAGCTATTTCATACAACAAGGCTTTAAGTAGCTAAACCTGAAGCTTTAGTTGAATACTTTCGGTATTCAAGAGATGACATCTTTCTTTATAGCCTCATATCTTAAACTGCCTAGACTTAGTCAGATCTTTCGCAAACTACAACCAAAATTTAATCAGTGGAGACCAAAAAGGCTCGACGTATCTTAAATACTGAGACTAATTGCTTGGAACCACCTTTATGTACAAACTTGCACAATAAATAACTTTAGAAACAGTAAAGATACTTATGGCCTTACTCATGAACTTGATATAAACATAGTTTAAAAATTATAGGTAACTTATTATACACTTATTATATTACACTTAACTGAGAACGCTTCTGAGGTAGTAGAGGGGGCGGGGGAATGTCATGACATGATGGTACAAATCTGTCGTGCACGTGTAGAAGGCGGTAGTGAACCAGAACGACTGAATGAACGAAAAAATAAAGATGAATGGACTAGCTACCTATGCATATTTTGATGACCAGCTGTTGCACCTATGAATATTCTCTCAAAGAAAAAAGAAGAAAACTTTTGACAGAACTTTGCTTAACTTTTCTGTGCCGGGACTTTGATGGTCCAGATATGGAACGGGGCATTAGGCAGTTGCATTTCGCTTTAATAAATCCTACTAATATTATAAATGCGAAAGTTTGTGAGGAAGTGTGGATGTGTAGATGTGAGCATGTATGTTTGTGTCTCAATTACGCCATAACGGCTGAACGGATTTGAATGAAATTTGGAATATACATAGTATTTGTGCTGGAATAACATTATAGGCTATTTTTTGTCCGGATACCAAGTGAGCGACACCGCGGGCGAAAGCTAGTATCATTATAATTATGTTTCTTAAAACTATATCTACTGTATTCATGAATACTGTGCTCCAACACTTCCATTCCGGTAATTAGGCATTTGAAGGAACACGGCAGATGTGACTGCAAAAGGGTTTTAACAAAACACAATACTAATTTAAACCTTAAGATGATTCTCATAAAGTTTACTTTACTTTGATATGAAAGTAGAAATATTTTTAATATTTTGAACTGTATTTCTAGTGAGACAGAAGTTATTTTAGTTTGAGATTTGTTAATCTTCCGGTTATTACACTTGCTGGGAATTATGTACTCTAAAACAATGGGTTAGAGCTCATTTTTATGAACTGAAAAGCTGATGTTTCAGTGACAATATTGCAGAGAGTCTACGAAGCTATTTCTGTACTTTGAGGCTTCAGTATTAAAAGTAAATGTTATGACGTCATAAAATGCTTATGAAGTTGTTTTCTTAGCTTTACTATGTGGGTAGTTTTAAACATAGAGGCTGCTTTTGCGGGTAAAACGCAAGCGAAGTCGCGGAAAGTAGATAGTTCACCATACATCATCACTACATAGTATAAAACAAAGTCGCTTTCCGCTGTCTGTCCCTATGTATGCTTAGATCTTTAAAACTACGCAACGGATTTTGATGCGATTTATTTCATAGATAGAGTGATTCAAGAGGAAGGTTTATATGTATAATACATGCATAATACTGTAGAGAAACACTGATAATTTAAGAGGTTTCTAATGTATTATCGTAAATAAACACATTTTTTGGGCTTACGTTACAAACGCTAGCTGAACCCTACGAGATAGATCAAAATAATTTACTACAGTATTGTACACGTTAAAAAGGTCTACAAAAAAGTCCGCGGCGGTATATGTCTATCCCCATGCGAAGCCGGGGCGGGTCGCTAGTGTCATATATAACGAAGTAGCTCGCCCAGAATCAGATGTTTATAAAAGGTTCCAGCAATACCACCAGAATGTGGAACTAATAATACGTTTACCCCTAAGTGGGTTGACGGATAGACTTGTAAATCAGTAGCGCGGTCAAAAAACAGCGTTCCCCAAAAAAGGTCCGCAAACGTTCCCTTTGATACAGCTACGGAACCCGAATCGTGCAAAAACGACCGGATGCCGTACCAGCTTTATTGACTACCCTCCATTTCAGTGAAACTTTTTTCTTGCGAAATAGAACAAAATGATTTGGTATAAGTTACAAGATTTTGGGTCATTGTTAATAACTTGATTTAGACCTTTACCATTTACTAGATGATTTATACAGCGTCCGGAGGCAAGTGTTGCCTACACTAAAGTACGTTGTAGTGCTCGGAATGATTTTAGATGTAGGCTTAAATCTCCAAAAATCCCCGTAATTTTAAGGAACAAAGAAATTGTAACTTTGACTTTGACTTTTTCCTCAATAACTACTGAACCGATTTCTATGCAGTTTTTTGCATTAGTTTGTTAGTTTCATTTTAAATAAGGGATAGGTTTTCAGATTATGTTGTAAATAAATAACTTTTTATTGTCGAAGGTTTTTATAAAAAAAGTTTTTGTTAGTTTAAATGGATGAATAAGATATAGATAAGAACTTTATTTGTCACAACTACAACACACAAAAACAAACAAACAAAATTAAAATACTAATACCTAACTAACAAAAAGAGAAATCAATTAAAAGAAAAACTAACAAAATAAACAAACAAAACACTTATTACAGAAAACAATCATAGGTAATAATCATAGATATAGAAATAGAAATTATTTATTTGACACACAATACACAGAGAACACAAAACACTAGACACACAAAAAAATATATATATAACAATAGGGTAAGACAGAAGAACAAAGATGGAAAACATAAAATAAAATAATAAAATTGGTTTAGATTCGTGCTATTTAGTCCCCTCTGTGTCGTGTGGGCCAAACAGGTCCGGTCTCAGCAAATTGCATAGTAGGTAATTAGCTTAAAATTTAGGCAGGTAAATAAATGGATCATGTCAGAAACCGGGTCACCTCGTTCTAACAGCTAAAAGGCCATAGCTTGCACCAACCGAGCTCGTCTCAGGCGAGCGCGCCAACTGTAGAATGTAAATCTGTTCGATTAGAGCTATCGAAGGTAGGTACAGCCGTACAGCCTCGCAGCCGGATTACAAACAAACATGTTTTCTCTTGCCATTCATATATGACAAATAAAAATAGATTTATTAAGCACTAGCTGTTGCCCGCGACTTCGTACGCGTTAGATTTCAAACCGAGTTTCAAACCATTCGCAGCGCCCGTTAAATAGTTCCCATACAAACTTTGACACTATTGCAATTTTCTTACGGATCTCAATTTTTTTTGAAAATGTACTAAAGCCTATGCTGTTCCGTGATAATGTAGCTTTCTATTGGTGAAAGAATTTTTGAAATCGGTCCAGTAGTTTCGGAGCCTATTCGTTACAAACAAAAAAACTTTCCTTTTTATAATATTAGTGTAGATCGATATTCCTCTACTGGACTGGGAGTTAAAAAAAAAAAAACAGAATGCGTCCAGCTGCTTTTCTCCCTAAGCATGTCGTAAAAGTCTATTAAGGGATAGAATCCTCATACATAAAGGACCACCTATATGGTTGATGGGCTGATCACCTGTCACCATGTTTCACCATATCCATCTTAAGACTAAATCAGAAGTGGCTGCAAGTTTTCTTATGTTTACTTGTGGCTCTGCCCACCCCACTCGGGATACGAGCGTGATACTCATGTATAATATAGAATATAAGAAAAAATATAATTGGACCCTGGAATTATAAAGGATACCTAACTATGCGGGCTATGAAAAATAACCAAAATGAGAAAATTCGTAGAAAAACTTAGAACCATGTCTTAGAACCTAAAAAGTTCGAAGATATGTGTTAAGTGCTCGAAAGGCGCCTTTAAGGCGCACTGTAAATCCCTTCACCTCACTGGTTCGAAAGAACTAGAGTTACTAGTTAGATAGATAGCTCTTAGAACAAGTATGCAAGCCAAAACAAAATTCTTACCTTAAAAGGGATTATTCTAATGGAATCGTTGTTCTCGCCATTTTTTGTTACCGGGAAAAGTAAAGTAGGTACAGGTACTCATAGGCTTATCTTGAGGAGGGTCGTGGCCTTTCGACTTATGTATGACGGATTGCCCAACACCTAGGTACGCAGGTAAAATAAGGAAAACGTAACGAAGACTTCTCTGCTGGACTGGGAGTAAAGAAAAACATCAATGCGTCCAGCCGCTTCTCTGCTTCGCTGCTTGCTCCCGATATGGGTTTGATAGTATGTATGTATTTATGTAACAGGTCATGCTTCGTTTAATAAATAAATATTTGTGGACATTTCACACAGCGCCATCTAGCCCCAAACTAAGCAAAACTTGTACTATGGACACCAGATGGCTGATTATAATACTAACCCCCGAATACTCAAACGCGACTCAGAGTTGAGCACGTCTCAACTCACGATTTTTTGACAGTTTTTGATGAAAATCTGTCAAAAACTCATCACTTGAGACGTGCTCAACTTTGAGATGCGTTTGAGTATTCGGGGGTAAGACATTTGTTTCGGCAGTTTTGCTTATGTTATGCGATACTCTCAAACGCTGAAAAAAAACACGTCTTTTCTTTAATTATATTAGGTACATTATCCTCTCCAATATGGTGAACCATCTATATGGGCGATGGGCTGATCACCTGCCACCATGGTTCACCATATTGAGTTTTTAAGGCATTTAGAAATTTCTTTGAAAACGTGTTCTCGAAACTATCATATCTTAAGGCTGTTAATCTTATCGCAGCAGAAAAAACCTAACTTCACCAAAACCAGACCAGGTTCACCAAAACCACAAATCAAATTAATACTAACGGGTCGTTTATTGCGTGCTACTAACGAGTTGTACCGACAATCTCCTATGTTCCGTGTTCCACTAATTTGATTCTGATTGCCTGACACAGTGCAGGTGCCTTCAAGTAGGTAATAAACTTAGATCAGGCACAGTGGAAGATAAAGAACAAATAAAAATATTTTCAGATATTTACAAAATCCATAACATAAAACATAACCTACAACTAAATAAAACCGGTCATGTACAATATGACCCAGTTTTATTTATTTTTATTGCTTGTTATAACATATATTTGAACCAGGAGTTGTTGCAAGTTTTGTTGTTATTACTTGTGGCTCTGCCCGCTCCGTTAGAAATTCGGACGTGATGATAATGTATGCAGTTCTTAGCACTATGTGAAGCGCTCGTGGCGTAGCTTGTTTGACGTTCCTGAGCGCTTCCGTGCTTCAGAGGGCACGTTAAATTGTCGGTCCCGGCTTTTAAATCTTCAAGCCATGACAGAGGCCTTTAGGCGGCCTAAAAACTCCGTCACAAGAGTTAGCCACTAGCTCATACGAACTTACTTAGCACTATGTTGCACTACTGACAAGTTTTGATAGTTCTAAAACTTAGAAATCTGGCTGGAGTATAAATACTCGTTAGTATTACTAACTACACACTTTACTGACGCATCGATAACGATCCGTTGCAATGTCAATATTGACTGGAGAATATATAATGGTGCCCTTTTTGCTGCACTAATTATGACGTCATAGTAGGTATTGTGTAGTAATAGGATATTCTATACCTAGACTCTGTAGGTGGATTGTGGGTGGGTCAATAGATTTCGAATAGCGTGGGTTCAAATCGTGTGTATGAAAATATTAAAATACTAGCTGCCTCCCGCGGCTTCGCTCGCGTGATACCCCGATAAAAAATAGCCTATATGTTAATCCAGCACATGTACTATGTTTATTCCAAGTTTCATTCAAATCCGTTCAGGCGTTTAGGCGTGATTGAGGCACAAACATCCAAACATTCTCACAAACTTTCACATTTAATATTATAAGTAAGAAGTAAGATAAAGTAAGAAATCTCGACCTATATATTTTATACTACTTCTGAAAACTGAAACTTTTTTAGACTATGATGACTAAACTAAAAAAAACAAGAATAAATAAAGCTCTACTTACAGACATACGTATTATCACCCCCGTATCCCATATAATGGGGTGGGAAGAGCTACAAATCCTAAGAAAACTTGCAACCATTTCTGATTCAAGTTCCAATTAGTGCACTTACTCGTTTTTTTCGTCTTGTATTTTATTCCTAGTACGTCAATATACCTAAATCGCCTAGTCAGATTCAAAAAAATGTAAAATCGCAATTTGCAAATCGCCTAGTCAGATTCAAAAAAATGTAAAATCGCAATTTGCTTTCAACGAACCACACGTCCTCCGACACTTCCGACAGCCGCATGTTCAACAATATTTCAAGCTAACCAGTAAACATTTTCTAGATGGTAAAAGGTTAGTTAGATCCGTGCCAGTATCTGTAGCCTCTTTTTACTGATTCCATTGAACTGTGTCGTGAGTTTGCCGCGATTCGGTCACGCACTTTGCAAACAAGTAACTCGAAGATTTGCATCACGGAGGACTATCGATTACCTTCTCGGAACTGGGACCTAATTCAGTAGGTACATTCAAACTACCGTAGGTAGGTACACAAGTAAACATTTGAAAACTTGCAGCCATTTCTGGTCCATCATGTTGGAGAGGATACTATCCCTTAGTCAACTTTTACGACATGCTCGTGGAGAGAAGCAGCTGGACGTATTCTACGCTTTTTCTTTACTCCCGGTCCAGCAGAGAAGTAACAGAATTTACAAATGTAGGAGTGAACAACAAAATTAGTTTTTTCAAAATGCTTTCAAGGTGCAAGGGGTGCCAACCAACATCTTTCGGCGCCCAAGTCAACCTCACCTGCCCGCGGTGCACCCTGCTGATTAACAAACGAGGCTCTGACAAAACTACCCACCAACCCGCACTGGACCAGCGTGGTGGGTTATGGTCCAAACCCCCCAAATATGGACAGACACAATCAACCAAGGCCCCAAGTGCCCGGCGACACCAGCGGCTGTGCTGGCGTTGACGGGCGCCATGCCAGCCCTGGGGTCAGGGGAGCTAAGAATCTCCGGGCGAGATCCTACCGTCAAACGACCTCGGCTAACACTATAAAGGACACCGATACGTTTAACATCTTAACTTACAACGTACGCACGCTCATGGAAGATGAGCGCTTGCTTGAACTCGAAAACGCGCTAAACGACATAAAGTGGGATATTATGGGACTTGGAGAAGTAAGAAGATTAGGGGAATGCACGGAGGAGAGAGACGATAGTATATTTTTCCACTTCGGAGAAACTAGCGGACGTCACGGTGTGGGCTTCTTAGTGGCTAAGAAGTGGAAAGATAACATTATCGAATTCAAAGGTTATTCTGAACGGGTTGCCGTGCTCAAGCTGAGACTGACCTCGAAAGCGACTCTTATGCTGGTACAGGTGTATGCACCTACATCTGCATACTCCACCGAGGAAGTGGAAGCCTTTTATGACCAACTCAACCAAGCCTGTGAAGAAAACAGAGGCACTTGGAATATAGTCCTCGGTGATTTCAACGCCAAATTAGGAACAAGGCAGACAACGGACGATTGCGTATTAGGTCAATTTGGTTTTGGACAACGCAATGAGCGAGGTACCAGACTGATCCAGTTTGCTATAGGGAAGTCTATGGCCATTGCTAATAGTTTCTTCTTCAAAAAACCTCAAAGGCGGTGGACTTGGGTGTCTCCAAACAATCTAGTTAAGAATGAAATAGACTTTATTTTATCATCAAATCTACAAGTTATTAAAGACGTTAGCGTAGTAAATACTTTTAAGTACAGTTCAGATCACAGACCCGTACGTGCTAAAATCAAATTTAATTTTAAAATACATAGGCTGAAGCAATACGGAAATCAAATTAGAAGACATAATAAACACACACTTTTCAAAAACTCTGAACAGTTTAATCTTGAACTTTCGAATCAGTTTTCAATTCTCAAAATCGATGAAGTTGACGATGTTAGTGAACAATATAAAGCAATAATAAAATCAGTCCAGTCGAGTTGCAAGAAAATAAAAGGCGAAAAGAAGAATAAAACAAAGCTGTCTAGCAATACCAAGAAACTCATTTTGGAAAGAGAAGAGCTACAGAGGGGTACAGTAGATTATAGGCAATTGGATAGAAAAGTTAAACGCAACATTAGAAGGGATATCAGATCATATAATTCACAAGTAATAAAGATTGCAATAGAGAAACATACCTCTTTAAGAATAGCAAAACAGGGTATAGCAAAAGGGAAACAATGGATTAATTGTCTTTCAGACGGAAATGGTGTCAAACAAAACAGTCGCGAAAAAATAATAGATATTTGCACAACCTATTATAAAAATCTATACACAGATACAGCTAAGTGTAATCAAAGAATAGAGTACAATCGACCAGACTCAATACCATTCTTTACAGGAAAAGAAGTCCATGATGCTCTAAAAACAATGAAGTTCGACAAAAGCCCTGGAGAGGATGGTATAACCACTGAGGCATTAAAAATAGGCTCACAAACCCTACTCCCCCACATCACAAACTTATTTAATTCCATCTTGAAGTCAGGCAAATTCCCGGAACAGATGTGCCACTCAAATATTGTTCTTCTTCACAAGAAAGGAGACAAATCTAACATAGGCAACTATAGACCTATAAGCCTCGTGTCACATCTGTACAAAGCTCTGATTAAAGTATTGCAAAACCGCATAGCTGGCCAACTTGACTACCACCAACCACCCGAGCAAGCCGGCTTTCGCCCGTGTTTCTCCACAACAGATCATCTGCATACCTTAAACCAGATTGTCGAAAAGTACACAGAATTTCACCAACCGCTTTATTTAGCCTTTGTGGATTACACAAAGGCGTTCGACAGCGTGAATCATTCATCAATATTCACGACCTTGGAATCCCAAAATATTGAAAAAACCTACATAGACCTCATAAAACTAATCTACACCAACAGCACAGCAGCCATTAAACTTCACACTACAGGACCAGTATTTCAGATACAAAAAGGAGTAAAACAGGGCGACCCGCTCTCTCCCATACTCTTCACGAGCACCCTCGAAGAGGTATTTAAAACGCTGGCAGCCTCGTGGGCAACAAAGGGCATAAACGTTGATGGCAAGCGCCTGACAAATTTGCGTTTTGCGGACGACATTGTCCTTTTTGCCCCAACAGCACACGAACTCCAACAAATGCTCCAAGAACTGAGCACGGCGAGCCTTCAGGTTGGACTGCAAATGAACCGATCCAAGACGCAGATCATGTCTAACAGCACGAAACGCAGGGTTGAGGTAGATGGGCAGCAGATACATTATGTCGATGAGTACATTTACTTGGGCCAGTTAGCAAGCTTCGAAAACAGGCAGGATAAAGAAATCGATCGCCGCATCGAAAATGCCTGGAAGAGCTACTGGTCCTTGAAAGCGCACATGAAGGGCAACCTTCCTTTGTCACTTAAGCGCAAACTCATCGACATGTGTATCTTGCCCGTCCTAACCTACGGTGCGCAGACATGGTCACTCACCGAGGCGCAAAAGTCCAAGCTGAAAGTCTGCCAGAGGGCAATGGAACGAAGCATACTTGGGTTCAAACGAATAGACCGAGTGCGCAACACCACGCTTCGTTCCATGACCGGCATTGCTGATGTCGGATATAAGGCTGCTAGGCTCAAGTGGGATTGGGCGGGTCATGTCAGTCGGATGGCTCCCGATAGGTGGGCTACTATCACCACAGCCTGGACACCGGAGGGACAAAGGCGTCGGGGTCGGCCGAGGAAGCGTTGGCGGGACGAACTCGATGCCTTCGAAAGAAGATGGTGGGAGAAGGCTCAGGATAGGGATGTCTGGAAGTGTTTGGGGGAGACCTTTGCCCAGCAGTGGGACGAAATAGGTTAAAGAAAAAAAAAAAAAAAAAAAAAAATGCTTTCAAACAACTAAGTACCCGGTTAAAACATTACTTAAATATTTTCATCAATATTTTTTCGATCATCATTCTTTCAATCAGAAGAAAAAACTTACCTACCTAATTACTGTAGAAATCGCTCTCGCTCTTAACCTCGGACAAGGACCATGACAGAGACAGTGTACTGAAAGGAATATTTACATTATAATAGGTAAGTATCATTCTCTTCACACCAGGATGATAAAACACCCAAAACTCTCGCTAACTGCTCAAATTAATTAAAGATATTATAATTAAATTGGATCGGAGCAACATCTGACGCTTCCGTAGCCTTTACTATGAATTTTATTCTCGACCCGTTCTTGTATGAATTTTTAACCTATTTAACTCTTTATCTCACTAAATATAGGATTTTGATTGGAAAATAGTATATAGTTCTAACCACTTCTCAAATATCTCTGAAATTACTACAAACAGCTATGAATATTTTAGAAGAAATTCAGTTTTTTACTCTCCTATAAAATTGCAAGCAATGCAGTTATGTTGTTTTTGTAAAGAACCCTTCAATTATAATCTATATTTATTTCGATAAAAGTATAAAAAAAATTCGCTGACCTCGGTGTCGTGGCGGGCAATTGCTCAGCTGAGATGCGACAGGCACGGGTTTGATTCCCGCTGCGTTCACATGTTTTTAGTAGAATATTGAAATATTTCAATAATAAAAATTAACTCAGTTTTCTATCTGAGTTCGCCTTCGGAGAAAAGACACAGTTCAGATCACCACCCGCAGGTAAGATCTTCAAAGGCTGTTTACCTCGTTAATAAAATAAGGGTTTATTTTGTTTCGAGTATACCTTAGTAGGGGTCGGTTTCAATGCGCGAATAGGTTTGTCGGAAGATATTCAAAAACAGTGTGCTGCAGATGTTACATAGACTATTGAAATTATATCTGCGTAAAATATACATTTTAATACAATTATTTTATGGCACACACAAAGAGAGGCATATACTCAGCAATGGGGGAAATTAGATACATACGTACTATATTATCACGCCCGTATCCCTAATGGGGTGGGCAGAGTCACAAGTAATCATAAGAAAACTTGCAGCCACTCCTGATTCAAAGTCTCAAGATATGGTAAACCATCGTGACAGGAGATTGTAGTATGTTTTTTAAGTATGTATTTACAAAAAAGTATATAAGTATTGTATCAGCCATCTAGTTCCCATAGTAAAAGTTTTTATTCGTTTGGGGCTAGATGGCGCTGTGTGAAATGTCCACAAAAATAATTATTTATTTATAATCTCTCAAAATTATGCTCTGTGTGAAAATAACACTCAAAATATTATTGTATCAGCTGTGACCTGTGACGGGTACTATATAGCCGGGTCAATATCCAGGATATCCAAATAAGGTCTCTTAGACCCATTAACCCTTCTCAAGGTGACATCTTATTTCCGGGCCTTTGAAACCACTTTATGTGCACGTTACGTGTTGGGTCCTCAATTATCTATGTGGTGATGTGGAATTTAAATGTGGCATGCCATTTGTCTTTGTCAAGCTATCATCATGATCATCATTAAAAGAGGATCTTAACACTGATGTCATGTGTAAGATATAAGGTTACTGAAATAAATAAATTGAATTAAATTGAAATCATGAAGCGCTCGTGGCGTAGCTTGTTTAGACGTTCTTGATTGATTGTTGAAGTTAAGCAACTTTGTGCGCAGTCACAATTGGATGGGAGACCGGAAGTGGCATTACGAGCTGAGCTCATTCAGTGCTTCTGAGGGCACGTTAAATTGTCGGTCCCAGCTTTTAAGTCGTTAAGCCATGACGGAGGCCTTTAGGCGGCCTAAAAACTTCGTCACAAGAGATGGCCACTAGCTCATACGAACTTACTTTTATCATAAGGTAATAAAAATAAAATAAAAGCGAGTCTCATACAATAAACATTTGGTAAACAACAAACTATGGTACGGAACCCTTCGTGTGCGAATTCGACTCGCACTTAACCGCTTTTTTGTTTGAAAGGCATCACTGTCAAAACTGTTTTGAAACAAGTTATTTAAAATGCTCAAATCACATTTGACAAAAACATTATCATCCGATGAGTAGCTTAAAGCTTAGCATTTTCGGAATTATGAGTGGTTTAAACACACGTATTGTGTGGGTCTTTTAATCCCTTAGTCTACAAACAGGTTAAAGTGTGTTTGAATAATTAAATACCATCGGCGGTGTGGCTGATAGGAGCGTGACATCGATTCCTGCTGCTTGTTTAATGTGTGAAGATTATAATCAAATAAATAAATATTTGTGGACATTTGACACAGCGCCATCTAGCCCCAAACTAAGCAAAGCTTGTACTATGGGCACTAGATGGCTGATAGAATACTTATATACGTTTTTTTAAATACATACAATACTTGGAAGAAATATTTGCAGAACAAACAAGCATTTCTCCCGTAGCGAGAATCGAACCCTCTTGAGTCTCGGTCGAGCACTCGCCCGCCACGCCACCAAGGCCGTCAATATAAACAATTTACCCAAGGATATAACAAGTTACCGAAGGATATTAAAAGCTTGAACGGAAATTTCTGTACATATAAAGCAAATCTTAAAAAGTGGCTTCTTCAAATGTTTTGACTCAATTGACGTTTTTTTTTATTATGTAGACTAACTAACTTTTAGATTTTAAGAAATTAGAATAATCTTCATGCCAAACTTTGGTAAGACATACATCATTGTACAGTTTAAATTACATGTAAATACCTTATCATACATAAGCACATTATGATGACCTCTGTGGGCGTAGCGAGCGAGTGCTCGGCTGAAACGCAAGAGGCGCGGCTTCGATTTCCCCTACGGGAGAAATGTTTGTATGTTCTGCAAATATTTCTTCCTGGTCTGGGTGTTGTGTATTTGCAAAAAAACTAGGTAGGTAAGTAAGTATTCTATCAGTCATCTGGTGCCCATAGTACAAGCTTTGCTTAGTTTGGGGCTAGATGATGTTGTGTGAAATGTCCACAAATACTTATTTATTTACTCCTGTAGTAGTACCTACTATCTGCGGGAATCTACTGCGGAGGTTTGGAGATCAGTAAGACTCAGTTGGAGTGTAGAAATACGAATGATTTTATTTACAAAAAGGACAAATATTTATATGAAAACCAAAGACAAATCAACCAATAAGAAAACAGGATTCTAATTCGCGCGCTTGCTAAGACGGTGCCGCGCGCGAGCGGGGTGTGAGAGACGCGGGGCGAGTCCCGAGGCTATAAATATTTGTTCGGCCCCGGCTCCGCCCTCATTCGGCGGCGACTGCGGTGGAGAACGGACGTCTGTGTAAAGTTCTGCGTGATCTCGCTCGGTGCTCGTCGCGATGGTGAAAGTGGGAGCTGTAGTGAAGATGTGAGCCCGGTGAACGTCGTCACGAAGAGTTGGTGGTGATGGAGCTCGCAGTGCAGTGATGTGCAGTTCTTGTTTCACTTAACAAAAAGTCTGGTATGGTATGGTAAGGTTGTGAGGTAAATGGGTAAGTAGCTGTGTCAGCTACACTCCTGATTCAAAGTCCCAAGATGGATATGGTCAACCATGGTGACAGGTGATCAGCCCCATCGCCCTTAAAGATAGTCCATCGTGTTGGAAATTGTACTATCCCTTAGTCGATTTTTACTACATACTCGAGAGAAGCAGCTGAACACGTTCTATGTTTTTTCTTTACTCCGAGTCCAGCGCAGAAGTACCTAAGTACTATTAATATTAATATAAGTAGGTAAGGTCGTTTTTTTTTTTTTTTTTTTTCTTATAGCTAAGCCTGTCTGGACGCTATGGTCCAGCCCGCGAGCTAGCCTACCCTTGCTTCCTCGGACTTTATCCGAGTCTTTTCTATTACATTCTTTCTTCTCCTTGCTTTCTGCATACTTTTTCTTTCTTTCATTCGTCAACATTCATTCGTCATCTTTCACTTCTGCATTGGTGGGGTGACCAATGTCCTATGTCTGTATTGGGTATTTTATTCTATTATATTTATTTTATTGTGCATGCAACTTAATTCATTCATCTTACTACATAATATTATATTTATTTATTTATTTATTTATTCATATTTTGCCTGTTTTTTTTTTTACAATGATTACTTACATTATTAATTATTCTGTATTACATTCAAATATAATTTAAATGAATTGGAATTTTGAAAATTTTATACTATTAAAGGTCGTTTGTCTAGACTAGACATCACCTGCGACGCATAGATCTCCTGCCTGTAGGTAGGTGCATGTCATTCCAGCAACAAATTCCTAGGGCGGTATGCATTACTAATTAATTTAGTTACAGTAGTAACTACCTAAGTACCTACCACAAATATTGTACGCGCCGGCGAACTTCGTGCTTTGATGAAAGCCGAATTTACATTGTCCGAATATGCAACTAATAATAACTGAACCGAACCTTTAAGAAAAATAAGTATTTAAGTACATAATTTTTTTGCACAGAAAAATCCATTGGTATACGACCGGGTTTGAACCCACGTCCTTAGGATCGAAAGGCAGGGTCACTACCAACTAGACCACCAGACACAGATCCAAAGTAATCGAGAAAACTGAGTTAACTGACAGGATTACAGGATTATACGCTATTACCAGTAAGTACTTATTCTCAAATGGTGAAGGAAAACATCGTGAGGAAACCCGCGGCTTAGTCAGCTCTGCACGTATTGACCATGTTTTTCCTGTGGACAAAGCCGACTAAACTGAGAGGATGGAATAGGTGCTGGGCAAGCCTACTCCATCTTAATTCTTCCCGCACTACAGTGTCCCGTTTGTGAAAGTAAAAGTTGCCTCCTGACGCTGTATAAATCATCGGCTTTATATGGTAAAAGGCCTTAGTTTTAGTTTAGTGTCAGATAGTAACGATTATCATTTTCTCTTCCAGATATGGATATTCGGCGACGTGTGGTGCTCCGTGTGGCTGGCGGTGGACGTCTGGATGTGCACGGCGTCCATCCTGAACCTCTGCGCCATCTCGCTGGACCGCTACGTGGCGGTGACGCGGCCGGTCTCCTACCCCAGCATCATGAGCAGGCGGCGAGCCAAGGCGCTGATCGCCGGCCTCTGGGTGCTGTCCTTCGTGATATGCTTCCCGCCGCTGGTCGGGTGGAAAGACAAGCAGGTGATTTGACAGGGGTGTTGATCCATCTGTTGCTTTATCAATGTGACATATCTGGAGGATTTTGAGTTCTGCAAGCCAAGGAGGCTAGTTGAGATTTGGGGGTCGTGGTCATCGTGGTAAGTTGACAGTCCATGTGATATATTAACTATACGGTGACCAAAAAAAAACCAGTGATTACAAAAACGTGGTCATCAGAGCTTCAATAAACAATCTAAGAGAAACGTTAGTACCTAACCTAACCTACATCCTCGATTCAAAACGTTCCTCTATAGATAAAGACATCAGCTTAGATTATTCTACTCATAAGCTGTCATCTTGGCCAATCTATGTAACAAAACATTCTTCTGACAATAGGAAGAAGGCAAAGACCCCGACCCTCCATGCCAGTGGACCTGCGAGCTGACCAACGACGCAGGATACGTGGTCTACTCGGCACTCGGCTCCTTCTACATCCCCATGTTCGTGATGCTGTTCTTCTACTGGCGGATCTACAAGGCCGCGGTCAGAACCACTAAGGCTATCAACCAGGGCTTCAGGACCACCAAAGGTGTAGGTAAGCATTATTTTGAGCTAACAGTTCTATTAACTAATTTAGAAATAGCGTCTTTTGAAGATAGAAAAGGTCGTGGGCTCATATCTCGGATTGTTATTTCATTTCTAGCATCACGTATTTCGTAGCTGATCTACGAGTTTGGACAAAACTCCCCTTAAAACCAAAATCGCGCTAATACAATACATTAGTAACAGTCAGAATATTATTGGAAGGGAAAAACCTTGTTATTAGGTATTATGATTTGTAAATGGACGTCAACCTTAGGGTGGTAGACCTAATTTTTAGCCGACCGTCAGGCCAAATTCTGAGGGCCAACCGTACACAGCTACGCAATACTTAGTGCTCAATAGATTGCAAAGGTACTGAGATATAATTTACCCAATACGGTGAGAAAAATACTGGTAAGTAAGGTATAAGGTACTTTTATACGTCCGGTAGCTTCCATTGGTGGGTAAAGGCCTCATCTCTATAACGCCACTCCTAGTGTACTTATGCCAGCCGGATTCACTGTCCTGAAACTGCCTTCATAATGTCGTCTATCCATCGGACCGGTGATCTGCCTCTGGAGTTGCAGCAGACATTTCCCGCTCCACCCTTTGCCCAAATCAGAGTGTTCAACCACTTTCAGGAAAAGGTCTGGGCAACCGTTTCGATGACAACCGCCTCACACTAAGGATACACCGAGGACGAGGGTCAAACAGGCCCCATGGCTCCCCGCTGTCAACCGCCTCCAACCATTCAACCAGCACTTCACTCAGTGCGTCTCCTGAAAGGCTAAGAAGGTAAGTTATTTTCTTTGCCCAAGACTTTGAAACAACCTTCCTTCAAAAATGTTGATTATTGGAAATCAGTTTCTGTTCTCTTGCCTTTTGCGATACAGTCCTGTCCAAGTGACCACCCCTAATAAACAAATATATAAAAAAATCACTGCCTACCACTACTTTTCTTCTTCGGTTAATATTATCGTAGTATTATAGGTAGGTATTTGTATTCGAATCCACGGAGAGTTAGAAGTAAGGTTGTTTCAAAGTTACCTAATAAAATAGACTTGCAAGAAAGCATCCCAATTGATGCTTAGTCTTCTCATTTCCAGACACTCCAGCGCACGAAGAGCGCATGAGAAGGTCAAGATCTCCGTATCCTATCCATCATCAGAACAAATCTGCCCTAACCATGAAAACTCTAGGTCACCAAGCCGGTCCCCAAGCCCAAGGTAGTTAGTTGCTAGTAGTTAATGTCTCTATGAGGTCGTCAGCAGTCTAAACTGGCAGTGATCCAGACACCCTCACAACTATATTTTTCCCTCGGTGCTGACTGAACCATATTCCTATAAATTTTCTTCAGTTTTGCTTTAACAAAATAAATTTTCCTACTTTGGGTGATGGCTTGAATTTTTGAGCTTATGCACAGAGTAGTATTCATTAAGAAGAGAAGATTGTGCACCAAGGGGTTAAAGCATCGTCTTACTCTTCAAGGGCTCCATACTGAATCCCCAGCAGTGAAGAAGTTTATAGTTAAGACTAGACGTCTGAGTGGAGCAAAAGATCATGCCACGTAGATTTATTCATCTTAAAAAGAACCTGTAGAATTTTCTCGGGACATGCAGTCTACGCTATGACATAAAGCTGGGGGCCTATGAACTCCGTCACGAGAACTTATACAGCTGCAAACTCTGTTTCCAGCCTATACGCCGTCCACTACGAGAGAGACGGCAGAGAGCTGACGGAGAGCCGCCTGAGGGTCAGGAGTCACCACCTGACTCCAGGGCCTTTGTACGACGAGTACGATGACAAGCCCAGAACAAGAAGAATGGGCAAGAGGAATATCAAAGCACAGGTAAAGGACAAAAGTCGGGTCACAAGAAAAAAGTTAAATATGAGAGTAGGGACTTGATGTTTTAAGTGCAAAAGTTAAAATTAAAAAAAAAATTAAAAATTATTTATTCAGAACAAAACAAGTTGGACAAGTACAAGTAAAAACGATGAGACTGCAAAAGTTTTACAACTGTGACGCAGTCTCAAAAGACTAGTTAGACGTGAGAAAAGCATAGGTCAAGTCCCATAATTATTGCGCTTTCCATTCCCAGGTGAAACGCTTCAGAATGGAGACGAAGGCAGCCAAGACCCTCGGCATCATAGTCGGGGGGTTCGTCTTCTGCTGGCTTCCGTTCTTCAGCGTGTACGTCGTGAGGGCATTCTGCGAGGAGTGCGTACCTCCTCTGCTGTTCTCAGTGCTGTTCTGGTTGGGGTACTGCAACTCTGCCATCAACCCGCTAATTTATGCGCTGTTCTCTAAGGACTTTAGGTAAGGACGACACAGGGAATCCTAGTGTGGGCTCGGAACTATGTATGTGATTAATGACTGTTATCTAAATTTTAACCGACTTCAAAAAGGAGGAGGCTCTCAATTCGACTGAATTTTTTTTACGTTTATTCCGTGATTATTCCGCCAATTTATGAATAAATTTTGATGATTATTTCACTAATGTATAGAGAATGGTCTCAAGGTAGTACCATATACCATATAAATTTAATGTCTGAGCTATTTATACTTTTCAAGAAATATTTAAAAGCCATAAAATAAAATTTTGAAATGTCAACTTACCTCTGAACAATGAATACACTTAGGTACCTACCTCAGAACAATAAATGCATACTTATTCTGACATTTAAACGCCAACCCTGTTAGTTTCAACAGGATGGCACCAAGGAGTTTTTATTTATTTTTCATTGAAGTCTGTTTTGTTTTGTTTTTAAAAGGTACCTATTATTATTTATCATTATTATCAGGTTCGCTTTCAAGCGCATAATCTGCAAGTGCTTCTGCGGCGGGGGCGGGGCGCGGCGCGAGAGCGAGGAGGGCGCGGGGGGGTCGCGGCGCGCCAACCACCGCCCGACGCACTCGCACTCGCTCGAGGAGCAGGAGAACTCGTGCTTACACGTCTCCACCGCTGCCGACAGGTTCATATCTTCATACCTTACCTAATACTGCCCTCCTACTGATGAATGCAGTAACTATGTCAGACATGTTTTGAAGAAAAAGTAGAGCAGATATTTTATTTTCTTAGGCGATTCCGAATACCTATGTATCTAACTATTTTTTGACAAAAGTGCTAATTACTGCGTTCTTCACTAGGAAGGCACAATAGCCGTATGTTTGACATAAGTAGGTAAGTACATTGCTGGTTAAAAAGTGAAACCTTAAAAAGCTCCTTTCGTGCACTTGACATGTACCTATCATGCCCCGGTTTCCTCACGATGTTTTCTTTCACCGTTTGAGAGTACTACTAAATCCCATATTATGACATTTTTCGAACCTATGACGAGATGCCCCTGTTCTATCTATCCACGTGCGTTCCTTAGGTATATTATCATCGGTATATCTGAAAGGAAAAAGTTGGGGGTGTTGGCAGAGTTAGATTATTTTGTGCTTTTTTGACAACTTTTCATTTATTTTGCTAAATACAATTTTATTGCTACCTATGTAATGGAATTATTGCGTACGATACGGTTTATTTAGTTTCTGAATTATTCAAGTTCAGTTGACGATAGCGCCACCTGTGATTTTAGAGCGGAACTGCATAACTCCATATGAATTGAATTCCGTAAATTATTGTATAGATGGCGAAGCAATCATTATATTTGAAGCAATAAAAACTAATTTATTATTTTCTTTTAAATATTGTTGTTTGTGCTTTGTTTTACCATTACAATACCCAAATATTTTTTTTCTCAGGTGACGTCAAACGATGCGACGGCAAAACCCGCAGTTCCAGTCAACTATCGCATGTGTGTAGCCAAATGAACAAAAAAAACATTATTTATAGTGATGCGGTGTAATAATCTAGTCGTCGTGGTAAAATAACGGGTATTAATATAACGTTATACTAATAACGTGTTACATGATAGCTATTTCTAGGCGTAGCTTAGACTAAAATTCAGTTATTTATAAAATCTGAGCTATATTAAATTGGAGCTATTAGAATTATTTGTAAAAAGTTTTAAGGATTATTTATTGAAAAGACTGTCTGAATAGTGTTTTATTCTATACCTATAAAATTATGTTACAAAAATTAATAAATTACAATTCATGGGTATTGTACTTAGTCAAATAAAATAAGAAACTACAAAATATTGTACTAGGTATAGATTTATTAACTCGTAAATTTTTAAAATATTATGTAATGTTTTATTGATGTATAAATAATTATAATTTATTCCTTTAAGGTATTTACTAATACATGGCTATTAAAATAAGTTATTATAAAAGTATTTGATGTACCTATGTCCTAAATGTCCCAGTAATCTTCTAAGTAGATAAGCTAGATCTCCTGTAGTTGGGCTCTTTATTCATAAAATTAATGATTAATCGCCTTTTCTTCCCTACAAATAAAATCAGTTTAAAACATCACCAAATTGTGTGATACTAGTATTAAAGATAGATTTCCTATTCTGTCCAACTTTTGAATGTACCTATACCTACTTACCTTCTTGATACCTTCCTACCTACCCCCTTATAAAGATTTCCTACTTATATATGGAAAAACACCTACGTGACACAAATAAAGAAACAAACAGAATTTAAGAGTCTGAAAGATTGCTATTTAAAAAAGATTGACAATAAAGCTGTGCATGCCCAATCTACCTAACTAATGCCTACTCGCAGTCAATAAAAAATGCTATAAATATTTCATAATAAAAACTAGAATAATCGAGATCTCAACGTTCCTCAAACTTTATTGTTCAATGGTGTACCTATTCAGTGTTTACAATGTAACCATTCGTTAGTGAACTGTAAGTTTGTGTGAATGAAAACATACCTAGTGTATAAAATATACGAAATGTTACCTAATTTGTGACTTTTATTTTACCAATCTGGCATAAATTACCTACCTACACATGTGAATATTATTATGGCCCGTATCCCTACTAATAAAGCGTTCAGAGCCACAAGTAATCACACGAAAACTTGCAGCCACTCCTGATTCAAAGTCTCAAGATGTGGATGGTGATCAATAAGTGATATGGATATGGAAATCAGCCCATCACCTACATATTTCTTAAAATAGCAATCAATTTATAATTTACTGCTACGTCGTTAGATTGTTAACGTTATTAAAAACAGTTAATGAATGAGACAGTAACTGTCAATGTCAAATCATTTTCCCAGAACGAACGTCAACACACATTTCGTTCATTCAATCGAGCAATTCAGTCAGTGTGAGGGCCGCGTTGGCGAAGAATACGTGTAGGGTTCGATAAAAACATCGTATTTACTATCGAAAGTTTATTCAGTAGATTAGTTTTATTTTATTGGTAGTACATAAATTATTGAATACTGGTTGACATGTATTTTGGAGGCGTAGAAGGGTGAGTAACTGATTGATTTCAAGCATTAATTAGGTAGTAAGCTTACTTGCAAGCGTAACGTAAGAGTAGAAAGGTTTTTGCCTTGGACGATTTATACATTTTTAAGTAATTAGCAGAACAATTATGAGAATATTATTAAAAATAACAATGTTGGTAAGTAACCTAGTGCCTAAGTGAAGTTACTGCTGGTGAAATCTAAATTCGTTGATTTCTACTAAGAATCTTAGACCAAAAAAAAACTTAAAAGCTAATAGAAGGTGCCACCGAGTGCTCTCAACGAGATGTTATGATCATCTAAATGCCAATGTCGAATTTAAATTGTGGTTTAAAATTGACGGATCTACGATTTCGGTACAATATTTAACATTTATTTATTTTATCGAATTAATAATTGTTTAGACGATTTTAAGTTCAAAATTTAATACGTAAATAGTGTATTCATTTCACGTATGTAATAGTGTTAAACAATAAATTTAACGAACCTTTAATTTCAACAAGTTATATTTAACGCTTTCCAGACACACCTTCAAAATGAAATGAAAACAATACAACATTCAGGTACTATTGCATAAACTTGCGTATGGTTGCAATCACTTCACCGACCAATCAGGATCCATTATTCAATCGGCTGGTCAACCACACCGCCAAAACTGAAGCACTGTACTTTAGACCCTATATCCTTTTGACAAGGTCGATATCAGGGTGTGGGATACAGGAATGTAAACAATTCAAACAATTTCATAGGTTGATGGCCTTGAATTTTTATAAGTTTACTCTCGTATTGAATTTATGTTAATGTCAGGTAACCTGTTCCGTTGTACCCAAAGCGTTTGTTGTTTAATGATTGACCGAGATAAAAACAAAAAATCACAATTACTGGCTACTATAATGCCCGTTGCACAATAGAAACGTTGCTTTCAAAAAGCGCCATACAAATTTTGACAAAAAACAACGTTGATGAACGATACGTCGTCCATTAGCAGAGTATTGGAACTGGACATAAGTAAAGACATCA
Organism: Scotopteryx bipunctaria; assembly: GCA_949320045.1. NCBI lineage: Eukaryota > Metazoa > Arthropoda > Insecta > Lepidoptera > Geometridae > Scotopteryx > Scotopteryx bipunctaria. Next base: position 505,839 of record OX439462.1, read on the forward strand.
AGTTACATAGAGTAATGATGAAATTTGAAATAAACTATTCCAAATAATGACTACTGTAAACAAAGCCGTAGGTACTAACACTTTCGCGAAAATCGATTAAGGTTATTTCCCTGTAGGATTGCTATCACCCGCATTACGATACTCTGATAAGAAAGTAAAACCTCTGTATAGGTATTATTAAGATAGTCTTACTCAATTAAAGAGCTTAGTAATAAGTAACTGATGATTATGATGTCCTCCACGACGTGTTCGTCGATGGCCACGAATATAATTTCTTCGGTACCTGGGAATTTACTACTTTTTTTCGAAATCTAAACAGATAAAACTGTTAAAACAGATGGATGGATTATGAGAAAGGGGGCATGCGTGTGAAAGGAGTAAGTACTGAGATGACGTTGACGACTAACAGAAGATGCAAAAGGGTAACATTATTGTGTCTACTCTACATATTGCGAAAAGGGCAGATAAACGATGATGATGAAAATCCAAAACAAAACTGCCAGCACAGTTTGAAAAACATATCCTTTTAAGAGTTTTTTTTTATTTGAACATGCAGCAGTCAAATTTATTATCAATTTAATTTGTTTCTCTAAACCAAGCCAAATAACCTTCCAGACTGATCTAGTTATTTTAAGATCAGGGCTACATTCTATTCGTACAATCCCTGCAATATAAATAGAAATATTTTGCAGTTTGCTAGGCAAGGTTGCATTTGGCTTTTTCCATTCTGTAAGTTAATCCATTAACATTTGAAAAAAATGTTTAATGGACTTTAGGTATTGTGAAATTGAAGATTCTAGCTCACCATCAACATCAGTTCAGATTTTAGGCAGTTCAGTAGATAAATACAAATAATTGTTTAAAACGTATTATTCACTCCTTTAAGCCATTTCACTTACATTTAAAAGTATTTAAAGTACAAATATATCTTAAAAGTATTACAAGATTCTTAATGCAAATTGAGACAGCGCAGTGAATTCCATTCCATATTACATGTAAATAGCTGTAAGTCTGAGCTAAACTAGATTCAAAGTGGTGTTTACTGTATAATAGTGCCGTTATTAGCTTCTGGGGGGACTACAAGTATTATTTATAGGCGTTTCATGCAAACAGACATACATTATATGTCATCTGTTTCCCATAGGGGTAAACAGACACCTGAACTCCATTTGCTACGATCCTGCCTGACATACTAATGTCTCTTCATTCGCACTATCACATTTTTCGTGCATGCTCATTGGTTTAGGGAACTTACTCTTGAACTGGCCTTTCTCCATAACTTCACCGAATTGGTCAAGGACTTTAATTTCCAATTTATCCACCTTAGTACTTAGATATCACGTCACACAACGAAAAATCGATAAAAGTCCAATAAAGCTGTTATCTATATGTTATTGGTTTCTGATAGGAGTAGATAATACTTTTACAATCAATGAAACATCTCTTCCGTCCTGATAACGTTTTTGCTTTTAATGTTTTCCTGGCACACAATTTGAAAAGCATCGAATGTTTTATTTTATTTTTTTATTCTATTAGTACCGCACTAAGATACAGATCAATCTTCTTCTGAATTAAAACTGCTTGGTTCGTGAACTTAAATTGAAGTGCGGACAACTGTTAGGTACTATGGTGATTTATTCATAAGAGGAGTTGGATAGTCGTCATTTTATATGTTATGAGTATATTCCGATACCTGTTTGAAGGTTTTACTCTAAAATTCGAATTACTATCCTTCCAAACTTCTTCTATTCTTTATTATTTATGGTTCTTGTTGTCTCAATGCAGGGAAAGGCCTCTACCCTTCTTCCAGCCTTTTCTGTCTTCATCTTCAAACTTGAAGATGCACGTCCTGCTATATCTCTAGTGAAACTTATTTTCAAGACAGCCCTCATTTCCACAGAGGAGCCACCCACTCCAATCTCGTGATATGCGACGAGAATGGCGCGGTGCTTGGCAAGTCGAAGGGCCCAGGCACCAACCACTGGAGCGTTGGCATCGACGAGTGCGCCAACAGGGTGCTGGCTATGGTCCACGCGGCTAAGGAAGACGCTGGTATAGCGTTGGATAAGCCATTGGACTCTTTGGTAAGTGTTTATGATCTTAGGTTGATCCTACTTTGACCGGCTATATTATTCATCAACCATTTTTGCTTTTGGGTCTGTGTCTTTTTAATTAAAAGTAGTAAGTAACATTGTATTTTTAAGATTTCTTTTGTTTTTAAGTTAAGTTTTATATGTTTTTCATCGACACCTTGTCTTTGTTCGCCCATATTTTTCCTTTTATTTTTGTAACTCACCCACGGTCTCGCGCGTTACAGGCTAAGCCTATTGCGGGGTCCATTGACAATACTATTATATTTTAGGTTTTTCACTAATTAATAAATTATTTTGTATTTAATCTGTCAGTAAACTTAAATAGTTTTTGTCTTTAAACTTAGTGTTTGAAAGTGTCTGTAATGGTGAAAAACATGAATTTGGTACATAGGTATTAGCGACCATGCCGTCATGGCAATATTTTTCAATAATCACAAATAATTTAACCTTTACAATGATTACTTGTGCCTACCAAACCCGTCTAGCTTTGATGCAAAAATAATAAAGTCCCTGGGCGATTGCTTCATATTAATCAAACGTTGCATATCCTTGTTTGTATGAGGAATACCTTAGAGAAAATCAGCCTAACTATGAATCATTATTAAAACTGATACCTTTAATAAGTAGGTACAATTTATTTGGAGGATACTGAGTTTGTTCAACATTACAACTCAGCTAGTAAAAATTACTCAACGCTGATAATTCCCAGGGTCTAACTCTCTCTGGCTGCGCACAAGACAGCAGTAACGCCGAGCTGGCCGCGCGTGTCTCTGAGAAGGACCCGGCGTGTACCAAGGCCACCTATGTAGCCACGGACACGGCTGGATCTCTGTTTACTGCGGCTCCTAACGGTGGCATGGTTATTATAGCCGGTAAGTCACAAGACATAAATTGCATTGTTCTAGCGATTATTCTACATAAACGATAGGAAAAAATCTAAATAAGTATAATCCTGATATTACCCTAACATATAAGTTTTTTGATTTAGTATTGTCAGTAGCATATTAAGTAGGACCTATCTATACCTATGACATTATTCAGAGTGTTAAATCTGAAGTGGAGTTGGGTAAGGCAGTGGTAGCAAATAGAAGGAGGGATACAGGAATGTAGATAAATAAGCAAGTATTCCCAAGGAGGGTTGACGTCAGGCAGGCGGCCGGTTATAAAACACCTTAGCCAAAACTGTTACAGGATGATCCAAGGATCATGCTGTGCCGACCCCACATAGAGTGGGATAAGGGCAGGAAGATGATGATGATGATACAGGAATGTAGATCGTCCACTGGAAAGAATTGACGACATTAAATTTAAAGTTCCGTTCTGTTTACCAACTTTCTACCACAACATTCTATTTGTCTATTGAATTTGCACAGGTAAACTCCGTTAAATCGTAGCCGGCAATTTTTACTGACAACTGCCTCTAAGAGCTGTACCTAATAGTAGTAATACTGGCAACCGCTCATAAAACCGTTCTAAATCAGGAAGTCACAAAGATGACCCTGACACCTTTACCAGTCCAACGACTAAAACACCAATGTTGATTTATTCAGATTTTATCTCGCACATGCCACCTAGGTACATTTGAAAACACGAGTATGAAGCCACAAATGGATTTGTGTGGGTTTGCGATGAAATGCAAATGTACGAGTAGTATTTTGTCAACACGGTACAGTAGATTCGTTATTAATCTTGGAAAAATTTCTTCCTACTTCTGATTGGAAACAGTACCTCTACCTACCTATTTTGTTATAAATCAGAATTAAAAAGACAAAAAACTAATTGATTTGAAAAATCTCAGAATGTATGCAATTGAAGTTAAATATCTAGATAGACGTAGACAATGAATCAATTTGTCTTAGTTTCAATGCTGAACTTCTATCACCATCAGTTGAAAACAATATTATGAAACTGGGTCAAGAAACAGACTTGTAATTAGGTCTTCAGATAACCTCTCACCCTGTCGGAGGCTGAACGTTGTGAACATTGATGATTAAATAAAAAAGTACCTATTGTTTTATCAGAGGACATAGTCTTTATGAGTTCATTGGTTTTTATTACCCACTGGATGTGCAGTGAATAGAGATAAATTTCCAGTGATGCTTGTGTTTTCTGCTTAGTTAGAGATCTACGTCATTAGTTGGGTGTTTGGGTGCCTTGTGTAGTGTTTTGTGCACTTTATGAATATATTTATTTTAGAGAAAGATTGTCTCTTGCAATTTTATCACGACGAACAGACGTAGAATCCCCTAATTGCTAAAACGATAAAGTGATACTGGTGGTCTCACTGAGTAAATGTCTATTGAAATTCAACACAATTTCTATTCATTTATTTTCAAGGTACCTATAGATGTACATCTAACGGTATAGGTTCAATGATATCTTTGGAATGGTAATGCGGCATCATTGTTGTACTGTACCTACTTTTTTGTAAATGAGAATGACCTTTTTCATCAAGATGCACTAACCTTTAACACAGTTTTTCAAAAGACTGACAACTGACAAAAGCATGATACATAGATTATGAAATGGTGCTTGTAAAGTCACACGTTTAATAGTTCACGAACATCAATACAGTGTTGTGTTTACAAACAATAACCTTTATCTCATCCTGTACTTCTTATAGTTTCCAATACGCGCTGGTTCGCCAGACTGGATACTGCGCAACAGTTCAAGCGGAACATATACTGAGATAGCATATTAATAATATGTACCTTACCTACCCGTTATATTGAGCGTTAGTTACATAGCGCATATTTATCGCTTGAAAGTATTTGTAGATATCTACATAATATGCTAGGTATTAGTGTAGTTGCCTACTTTCTCTTTGCTTGCTGCTAGCTGAGATGATTAGAGGATCTCATAAGCATATTTAACATTCTAAATGCAAAGTGCTGACTCAAAGAGACACAAATTTAAAACTCTATGTTAATGGCCACATAGCATCTTTCGATTTTAGCTAGGTGTACTTGTGCATTTTCTTGTTTCCCCAATCTGTTTTTTTTTTTTTAAGTAGACTTTAATGTCAACGATGCTTCATTTGCTATTCAGGAACGGGTTCAAATGCTCTGCTGCTGACAGCAGAGGGTGAAAAACGAGGATGCGGTGGATGGGGACATCTGCTAGGAGACGAGGGTGGTGGTATGTTACACCTTTACGTTCTATCTCGGTAGATTTTTTGGTAATTTTAATAGGATATTTCTATCAGAAATTATGAGAATAGGAAAGAGCTGTCGAGAGATTGCTGGTAACATAAGCAAAGCTATATTTTTTATGTCATTAAATTATCTGAATTGAACTGAACGATCACTTAAGAAGATTATATAGTTCACCGAGAAAAAAAAATGAGAGATTTCTATTGGCCGATGTCCACCATCTTCAATAATATTGTTTCTTGACATAAATGTCTACGTCTTATGTTTTATGTCTTGTATTTTATTAATATTTTATCTCCAGCGTATTGGATAGCCCATCGCGCAGTGAAAACAGTATTAGACGAGATGGACGATTTGAGGACAAGTCCACATCCCATCCTCGCCACCTGGCAACTGATCAAAGATCACTTCGGAGTGGACAACAGAGACAACCTGCTTCCACATGCGTACAAGTGTTTTGACAAGTCTAAGTTTGCTGGTAAGTGGGCACCTTACTCTATTGATACCTACTCTCAAATTTGGAAGCTCAGCGCCTTCGAATTTGGGAGCTCAGTAGCAAAATTAATAAGCACATTGTCTTTCGGAAGTCATTATTTTAGCTAGTCTTGTTAAACTCTTGTGATCAGAACTTATAATTTAGTCTACTCATATTCAAGGTTTACGAATGCTACTTGCCCCGCGTCAGCGCCTATTTTAACACATTTGAAATGTCAATAATAAGATTAATTGGTATATTACGCGATAAGCACTCGTTGATAAACTAAAAACCAACGAGAAGAAATGATGAGAGTGAATGAAGCAAGAAAATATGTCCGGACCGTAGCAAATGGAAATCCGCAGTCTCTGCCTACCCCTATGGGAAACAGGAATGATGTTATGTATTATCATGCAAGTGTGGGCAGAGCCACAAGTAATAAAATTATAAAAAAAACTTGCAGCTGTTTCTGATTTAAAGTAGTATGTATGATAATCAAATTACTTCTTCGCTGGACTGGGAGCTTGGAAGTAAAGAAAAAAACATATTATGTAGAATGCGTCCAGCTGCTTCTCTCCCCGAGCATGTCGTAAAAGGCGAATAAGGGATAGTATCCTCTCCAACATGATGATACAATAAGCAAGCATTCCCAAAGAGGGTTGACGTCAGGCAGGCGGCCGGTCATAAAACACCTTAGCCAAAACTCTTACAGCATGATCCAAGGAACATGCTGTGCCGACCCCACATAGAGTGAGATGCAGAAAGATGATGATGTATGATAATCAAATTCTAAATGATAATTCCAGCTCTGACCCTAAAGCTGTCCTCGCTGGCGTTCTGTGGCGACGAGCTGTCCCGGCATATATTCGCCTGCGCTGGCGGAGCTCTCGGCGCGCATGTAGCTGCCCTGGCGAACAAGGCGAAAGCACAGCGGCTGAGGGTCGTCTGCGTCGGCTCTGTTTGGAACAGCTGGGATCTGCTGAAACAGGGGTTCCTGAATGAGCTAACTTGTAGAAAAGTAAGGTTTACTTTTGACCGCGATTCGGCAAGAGCAAAGGCATTATAATCTTGCTGATTACCGAAACAGGGGTTCCTGAATAAACTGGCTTGTGTTAAGATAACATAGCTATGTACGTAGCTGACCAAAAAATAGCCAAGCGTGGTTTCTTGCCTGTATCTCCCACGCTTGGTCGATTACGAAGTGTAAATGCAACTTAGAATAAGGACGTGTCCAAGTGATCCTCGTGATTTTATAAAATAATAATAATTTTTGACTTTGACTTTGACTTTGCTGTATTTACGTAACACACGTGTACAGCTATACTAACATAGCTGTATACATTAACTCGTAGCTACGAGAACTGTTTACGAGACTACACAGATGTCACTAAAACAAATAGTTTGCGAAGTATTGCAAAGGGGTGCGGGCCAGCGGTGGGGTGTAGAGGAACGAAAGTCTCAAGGTCATTCGCTAACTGTAGCGCCTTAAATCGCTTGTTAATATTCGATTTTCCACATACACTAAACTACTAAAAAAGCTACTCACGAACTCCTGTAATACTAGCTTCCGCAAGCGATTTCGCTCGTATGGTACACAGATAAAATGTAGCCAATATGTTATTCCATTATACACACTAGTTTCATGCAAATCTTCCGTTACGGCGTGATTGAAGCAAGCACTCACAATTTGTACTAAGTAGTATATAAATAAGATTCCCTTTGTCTTGCAGGTAACCACAGAACTAGAGTTGGTCAAACTTCGAGTTACCAGCGCCATGGGAGCTGCGTGGCTGGCAGCAAGACACGTCAAATACATCTTACCACGAGATGATACTGCATTGTGCCAAGTTTTTTACACATACACACCCGAAGCCATCCCCCATGGAGCGGACAAACACACAAACGGAAATAGTAACACAAATGGTGTTCATAGTAACATTAATAGGTTCAATGGTAACACGAATGGAGTCAGTGGTAACAAAAATGGGATTGATAAGGTCAATGGATTGAATGGTAATGCTCAAAAGGTAAATGGAGATATGGATGGAGTTGACTGTGGTTGTGACACATGGAAGAATTGGAGTTTAATGTAACCATTTGTTTGATTCAAATTATTATCAGTACCTATGTAATGTACATACTATCTAAAGATATGTACCTACTTAGGTACCTATAAGAAAGAGTCGTTATTTAGCAATGATCTGACTGTGCCAAAATTTGTCTTGATCTAATTGTTGGCTATAAATGCTAGCTAAGATTACTAGTACAGTCAGCGACAATAAGATGTCGACAAATCATAATTTTCAAAAATATGTTATGGTAAAAGGTTTCATAAAAATGTAAACAACTAAGAGTTCCAATATTATGTTACCATCAGCTCGAGTCAAAATCATGCGAAACCTTTTATCGTAACATATTTTTGAAAATTATGATTTGTTTTTCTTATTGTCGCTGACCTATTTAGTTGAAATTTTAATGTAAATAAAATAAATTTAGTCTAAGTTCCTACATAAAAATATTTAGATAATTTTAATTTGTACATATCAATAATTATTTTACTAAGTATTATGTACCTAGATGTCTAGATAATGTCGATTAACATAAGTAGGTACCCAAGACAAGTGCCTGCGTATTTTGTGAAAACGTTTTCATCTTTCTCCTTACCTAAAATAAATATATTTATTACTCTGAGTAATTTCGTTTTATACTTAATTACATTACAATCCCGTATTCGATTAAGCTCGTAATGCTTCATTGCACAACTATTGATAGTTAGTTCTTTAGAAGTTGTGTTGGAATTAACGGTTCGAAAGTCATGCTTTGTTAGAACTAAACATTTACAAACATACAATGCCAAATCAACCGAATTGCCACTGAGATCTTCGGTCAATGGTCAATCAACTCTTCTAGTTTCCTAACTTTACCGGCTTAACTCTTCCCCGTACACACGATTCGTATTGATATCAATCAATTTCAACTATAGTAGATTCTATTAAACAAAATAACGTGTTAAAGAATACGTTATTTTATTCCCATCCCTTGTTATTTTCGTAAGGATCTAAATGTCAGTTTCAATGTCTGAATTTTGACAATCATTCACTCACTTTTCAATCAGTGATCATTCAAACTCCAATTTACTTTTTATCAACATCAACAATGATATTTTCAAGATTTTCTCGCATTTTCAAACTAAAACCCGTGCAAAATATGAACTACAGATGTGTTACCTGTGTTACCCCACCGTTTAACAACAAAAAGCGGGACAGATATGAAGAAAAAACCTATTATTTCAGTAGTGTTTTTGCAATGGCTGCGGGTGTTATAGGTTACTATAATTTTAGGGAAAATGTAAAGGCTGCAACTGTTGTAAATGATTTAAAAGGTAGAAGACAGAAGTATAATTTCATTGCGGATGTTGTGGCTGTTTCTGCGCCGTCCGTGGTTTATATTGAGATCAAAGATGGAAGAAGACTTGACTTGTTCACTGGTCAACCCATCACCCTTTCTAATGGTTCTGGGTTCATAGTGAAGGAGGACGGGTTGATATTAACGAATGCCCATGTTGTAGTAAACAAACCTAATGCTATAGTCAACGTCCGGCTTCTGGTAAGTAATCTGGAATTATGTTATGAAATTTTTGAGTTATGATTTGCTAAAGTCTGAAATTGTGAAATATCCAATTGCTGATGTAACCGAGTGAAACTGAAGGCCAAATGTTTTTAACCAACTGGTAACACCCAAATTAGTGAGGCTTCATTACCCATCTAACTATTTAGTTACTACAGTACAATCATAATTATTTAATTACCTAAAAAAACATTTGTAGACCCTGAAAAATGATCACCTTTTAATGTCCACATTCAAGTCAAATCCATTACCACAATAACCAATTTGGAAAAACCTTAAATAATAATTGAGAACACTGTGCATGACTTATAATTACAATTTTATCCTTTTTTCTCAGCTAAATAGAATACCAAAATTGAGCCTTACTTAATAGAAAAACAAAATCTTTATTATCTTTATCATCATCAGAAATTTATCTGTTTATTACAGGATGGCTCCATCCACACAGGCTTTGTAGAGGATGTAGACATGAAGTCAGACCTGGCGACATTGAGGATACCGGTGAAGGGCTTACCGACTATGAAGCTGGGCTCGTCTGCTGACATCCAGCCTGGCGAGTGGGTTTGTACAGCAATATAGCAAATACTGTAGGATATATAATGTATTTATTATCCTACTAATAATATAAATGCGAAAGTTTGTTGTTACTCTTTCACACAAAAACTACTGAAAGGATTCAAATGAAACTTGGTTTACATAGTACATGTGCTGGATTAACATATAGGTTCTTTTTTATCCCGTTATCACGCGAGCGAAGCCGCGGGCGGCAGATAGTTAAGTTTTTATTTATTTATTTATATTAGAAAGAGTATTTAGATTGTGACATCCATGGCTGTAACTGATCATACAAAAATGAGAATGACCTGTATGTCTAACCCCTGAATACTCAAACGCATCTCAGAGTTGAGCATATCTCAAGTGACGAGTTTTTGACAGTTTTTCATCAAAAACTGTCAAAAAACCGTGACTTGAAACATGCTCAACTCTTGAGTCGCGTTTGAGTATTCGGGGGTAGGCATCACAGTACAGTTGGGAGTAGCTCTGCCTTCTTTGCTATAGATTATGGGTATTTATATTTATTTATTCATTTAGTCTACACTAATATTATAAGGAGGAAAGATTTTTTGTTTGTTTTTTTGTTTGTAATGAATAGGCTCCGAAACTACTGAACGGATTTACAAAATTCCTTCACTAGTAGATAGCTACATTATTACGGAATAACATAGGCTATAATTTGTTTAAAAAAATTAGGAATCCTTACTAAAACTCCAATAATAATTTGTTAAATATCCGTGCAAAGCCGGGGCGGGCTGGTAGTCTTAAATAACTTGCTGTTTCCCAGGTGGTGGCGATGGGCAGTCCACTCGCTCTCAGTAACACAGTCACAGCCGGGGTTGTCAGTTCAACACATAGAGGCAGTGAGGAACTTGGACTGAGAGGTATGTGACATTTTTGAGACAAAACTACAAAGCAAACAATGGAATTAATAGAAACATTTTCAAATGTTTCTAAATCTACATAGAAATTACGCCTGTTCATAACGAATAAATGACGACCTCTGTGGCGAGGCGGGCGAGTGCACGGCTGAGACGCAAGAGGCGCGGGTTCGATTCCCGCTGCGGGAGAAATGTTTACTTGCTCTGCAAATATTTCTTCCGGGTGTATTCTGTATTACAAGTAACTATTTACAAAAAAAAGTATATTATGTATTCTATCAGCCATCTGGTTCCATAATACAAGCTTTGCTTAGTTTGGGGCTAGATGGTGCTGTGTGATATGTCCTCAGATATTTTTATTTATTTATTTTATATTGCGACTATGCATAGAAGGTACAGGCAAGAAACTGTATTTCTGCCCCCAATTCATTGGACAAGCCCAGATATAGCTAGGAATTTGCTCCTCTTAAACAACTTCTAATACTAATGTCATTAGTTCTTTCGAATCAGTGTTGTGAAAGATTACAGAGGCTACTTTCATGCATTTGACATATGTTCTGACATGCCAGTTTCCTTACAAAGTTTTCCTTCACTGGTTGAGAGTATTTGCATAGAGAGGGGAAAGTGTTTTGAATAGTAAAAAAACATTTGTGCACAAACAAATATTTATTTGTTTTTTTTTATCTGTTTCAGGTAAAGACATGGTCTATATCCAGACAGATGCGCCGATCACGTTCGGCAACAGTGGGGGGCCGCTAGTGAATCTGGACGGAGAGGCGATAGGCATCAACAGTATGAAGGTCACCTCTGGGATATCCTTTGCGATACCAATAGACTATGTAAAGGAATTCTTAGCTAAACGTAAGTATATTCACTTTGAGATACCTAAAAATAGAGAAGAAATTCGATATTGCACATACATATAATTAAACTAAAGAATTTTACCGTCTATAGAAGATGACTTGTACAGTGTTAGGAGGCAACTTTATCTTCACAAACGAGACGCTGCAGTGCCCGGGACGATTTAAGATGGAGTAGGCTTGCCCAGCACCTTTTCCATCCTCTCAGCTTAGTTGGCCTTGTCCACAGAAAAGACATGGCCAATATGTGCGGAGCTGACTAAGCCGCGGGTTTCCTCACGATGTTTTCCTTCACCGTTTGAGAGCAAATGCGAAAAATCCATTGGTACACGACCGGATTTGAACCTACGACCTTAGGGTCGGAAGGCGGGGTCACTACCAACTAGACCACCAGTCCTCTCAATGTCCTATAATATCCATTACAAGTCCATTTGGCTTGATTGAAGCTCAAAATAAATGTTGCTGGAATTTTAACACAGCGCCATCTAGTCCCAAACTAAGCAAAGCTTTCACTATGGGAACCAGATGGCTGATAGAATACATTCTCGTTATTTTTATTATTTACAGGAACAACGAAGGCACCGGCGGTTTCAAGACGATACCTAGGCATCACCATGCTATCCCTAACACCAAATATACTAATGGAGCTACGAATGAGAAACCCAGAGGTAAGTAACCCGACATACCTACACCACACTTGTTCTTTTGATTGTAGGTCTGCGCCAGGTGGTCTGAGACTGGTGGTCTGGTGGTAGCGCCTCTGCCTTCCTATCTTAAGGTCGTGGTTTCGAATCCAGTCGAGCACCAATAGATTGTATTGTCCGAAAAATTAATTTGCACTATAGGAAACCATGTCTTAGTACAAAAACATGTGTCAAGTGCACAAAAGGAGCCTTTGAGGCGCACTTTTATCTTTCACCACACTGGTTCAAAGAACTAGTGACGCGACTGGTAGTAGATGTTTTTAAATTTCAATGTTAAATTGTGGATTTACGATTTGAATTTCAGATGCCAAGAGATATAGAACATGGAATTCTAGTATGGAAAGTTATCATAGGATCACCTGCATACAAGTAAGCGTAATTTTTATCTTTGATGACCTTGGTGGCGCGGGTTCGATTCTCGGTACGGGAGAAATGTTTGTACAAGTATTTATTTACATAAAAAAAGTATGTTAAGTATTCTATCAGCCATCTGGTTCTCAATGCACAAGATTTGCTTAGTTTGGAGCTAGATGGCGCTGTGTAAAAATATCCACAAATATTTAAAATAATTATTTTGTCCTAGCTGCCGCCCGCGGCTTCGCTCGCGTGGCACCCGGATAAAAAATAGCCTATTATGTTAATCCAGCACATGTACTATGTATTTCCAAGTTTCATTCAAATCCGTTCAGCCGTTTTCGCGTGAAAGAGTAACAAACATTCATACATACAAACTTTCGCGTTTATAATATTAGTAGCATTTGTGTTTTAATTGTGTATTGTTTTCCAGCGGAGGTCTGCAGCCAGGCGATATCGTGACTAATATAAATGGGAAAGCGGTGCACACAGCTAGCGACATCTATGCGCTGCTCGAGAACACTAGTGGGAGTTTACGTATCGACGCCGTTAGAGGGCGACAGAAGATTGTGCTCACTGTGTCACCTGAAATACACCAATAACACGACAATAGACAGTTCACAAATAAATAGTTTCATACATACAATAATACAAGAATGAGGAAAACAAAAACAAATTATTATATTAGTACCTTGAGGCATCCTAGATGGCGCTAGGCTATATACAGACTATGAACCGAAAATTAATTAATCGGACCAATCAGATGATCATCTCGTTTTTTTACCACATCACCTCTCCTATTCAGTTTCTATTGTGATTAGTATATGGTTTACCATATTTATCTTGGGACTTTGAATCAAGAGTGGCTGCAAGTTATCCTATGATTACTTGTGGCTCTGCCCACCCCGTTAGAGATACGGGCGTGATAATATGTATGTATGTATATATTGGGTACTATTTGGTGCATATAGTGAAGAAATAGGTACTGTAGGGAATTTTCTAATAGCAAAGGCTGACACAATTTTATTCAATTTCTTTATTTCATTTTTTTCACAAAGCTTTCTTAATAATGTAATATTATTTATGTGTAAATCCTTTGCATAATGGTCCTTAAAATGCAAAATGAGTTTAGCACAAATCGATAAAATAACTGAAATATTCAAACTGTTGTGTAGTTTTGTAGAATTTTGTAAATAATAGAGAAATAAAATTATAGTTTACTTAAAACTGTTATAGGAGTTTTATGTGTTAAAAAATGTATTTTTATTTATTTGTAAGGATGTTTGTATTTTTGATTGTAATATAAGACATTTGAGTCTGTAAATCTGTTTTGATTTATCTACCAAAGAAATTTACCATCGAATTGAACCATGTAAGTTATCATTCAAAGTTCATTTTAAATGTCATCATCATACCACTGCTTTAATGATAATGAGAGCACTGGTGGTCTAGTTTGTAGTGACTCCGCCTTCCGATCCTAAGATGGCGCGTTCAAATCCGGTCGTGTAGCAAAGGATTTTTCTGTGCGAAAAAATTATGTGCGCTATTCCAGTACTCTCAAACGGTGAAGGAAAACAACGTGAGGAAACCCGCGGCTTAGTCAGCTCCGCACGTATTGACAATGTCTTTCCTGTAGACAAGGCCGACTAAACTGAGAGGATGGAATAGGTGCTGGGCAAGCCTACTCCATCTTAATTCGTCCCGGGCACTACAGCGTCTCGTTTGTGAAGGTAAAAGTTGCCTCCTGACGCTGTATAAATCATCTATACTATAGATGGTAAAAGATGATGATGATGAATGTCTTTAGGTACCAAAATTTTTCCAGATTTCTAGAAGAAAACAACAATATGGATTACTTAAGTTTAACTTTAACTTATTTTTTATGTGTAATTATTGAAATTTTTAGGCCATTTTTTAATACTAAAATAACTCCTTTAAGTATACAACTGATCTGCGGAAGATAATTTGTGGATGAAATTTTATGACTATAAATTGATTACATGAGTTTTTAATTGATCAATTTCTCACATACCTAGGTACCTGGTATATTCATGATTGGTTTCATCTCTGTCTCGGCATTCATTATGATAAGTTTATTGGTTTTGGCTGTTATAACGGTAAGAAAATATTGTCTTTCTTTATAACAGTTTTTATGGTCAAAAAAACATTCTTAATTTATTATTATAACATTCTTAACCCTTAAATGGGGTGGGCAGAACCAAAAGTAATCATAAGAAAACTTGCAGCCACTCCTGATTAAAAGTTCCAAGATGGATATGGTGAACCATATTTATTTATAGTGTGACAAAGAAACAGTAAAATCGTCTATGCTTAGATAGCTTACCTGATCCAGATCATCAGGAGATGGAAGCGTACCCAATTTTGAAAGATTGACAGAAAATAATATTTTTTCAGTCACCAATATGTTGTATGCCTGGGTTTCGATCAAGTAAGTACCTACCTAAATGAATTTGTATAAAATAGGACAGATTTTTTAATTAAAGTGACACAAAACATCATCATCATTTCCCTGCCCTTATCCCACTAGGTGTGGATGGCACATGTTTCCCTTTTCCATCTTCTATCACTCGTCATCTCAGTATTCACTCCTTTCACACACATAAATATGTCCTCTTTCACACAATTCATCCCTCTTTTATTAGGCCTTCCTCTGCCCGTGTATCCATCCACATTCATATTTAAAGTGACCAAAACATTCATACAAAAAATATGTTTAAAAATATAACAGTTACCTACCAAGATTGTCTTTGTGTAATTTACGACCTTGGTAGCGTGGCGGGCGTACCCGGCTGAGACGTTAACGGGGCGGGTTCAAATCCCAGTTCCGGAGAAATATTTGCATGTTTTTTAACATATTTCCCTGGTCTGGGTGTGTCATGGTACTCGTAGTTTCTGATACCTACGACAGGAAATCCTAGTGTGGGGTCAGAACTACGTAGGTATGTGACTGTTAGATGTTTTTTTTTAATTACAGGCGTCATGTATGGGGAAAGACCAATTCTTCGAATGGGGCCCAACGAATCTGAAAATGCAGAGGGTACGTCTTTAAACATTGAACATGTTGCATGAAGATTGGAATGAGAGTGAATGAAACAAAATACTTACCTAAGTGTGCCAGGATGCTCGATTTGAGCGTGCTTGAGTCATAGGTAGGCCTACTCATACAAACGTCTATCATTAGGTTGGTACCTACCTACCTATTTATTTGTTTAAGGACTGATTACCTAAGTGAAATGATTAAGTAGAGAGCAAGGGGAGGCTTTTGCCCAGCTGTGGGACAATTTTAGGCTGATTGTAATAGTCATGGTAAAAATAACTAAGATAATTATGTTTTGTTTAATGTAGCAGACGACCAATCAATACCCAGAGAGCCAAAATGGGTTACGAACCTGCGTACCAACATTCAGAAACAGATCGCCGAAGCGGGGTTCGAAAACGCGAAACCCGACATAAAAGATCTTATTGAAAGTAAGCATAAGTTTCAAAAGTCAATACTAGATGGCGCTACCAAAAAGTACCTATGTTTTTAATTCTTAGGACTGGCAGTAAAGAAAAAATATAGAATGCGCTCAGCTGCTTCTCTCCCCGAGCATGTCGTAAGTCGATTAAGGGATACCTAGTATCCTCTCCAACATGATGGACCATCTACTTATATGGGCGATGGGCTGATCAGTGATCACCTTTCGCCGTGGTTCACCATATCCATCTTGGGACTATGAATCAGAAGTGCGAGTTTTCTTATGATTGCTTGTGGCTACCCATTTGGGATACGGGCGTGATAAAATTATGTAGGTACCTATGTATTTTAATTTAACAAACAGACGACCAATCAGAAGAACTCAAAGAGCCCCAATGGGTAGCGAACCTGCGAACCAATATCCAGAAACAGATCGACGAAGCGGGATTCGAAGACTCAAAGCCCGAAACAAAAGATCATAGCGAAGGTAAGCTTGAGTTTCACAAGTCAAATCCAGATGGCGCCACTTGGAGCTAAATCAATACTTACAGAGTATGATTTCTATCTAGGTAGGTATCAGTTCTTGAAAATCACTGAGTGATCAATTTAAAAAATCAAAACAAATGGACCATTTTAATGATTTTAAATCTCTCGGTGATAGTCAAGAGTCGATATCCAATCCATAGCGTCGTTTACCTTTTCACGCTTAAGTCGCTAAACAATGTCGATATAGAAGGGGATAGATTGCATCCTGTGGAAGGACGAAGGATATGAACTAAGTAGCTATTGTTTCCAAAATAATCTTAAAATGAGTAGGTAGGTATTTACTTAGTCGTGTCATTAGGTTCTTTGACATACCGGTTTCCTCGCAATGTTTGGGAGTAGGTATAGCGATTATCAATTTTTCGAACCGAATAATCCATTGGTGGGTACGCGACTATTTTTACCTATTTAAAATGTTTTTTTCAGAAGCGAACCAAGAAATCAATGGTGATCCAGACAGTCCAGGTAAATTAATTTACAAATGTATCTAACTACTTACCTGCGTATTAGGTATGTCTAACTAGTTTTGTCCGCACAGATTCATAAAAAAACCGTTAAGTACGAGTCGAATTTTACACGAAGGGTTCCGTACCATCGTACATGTACATAAATGTTTCTTATGTATTATAAGTATGTATTTACAAAAAAAGTATGTACCTACCTAAGTATTAAGCTATCAGCTATCTTGTGCCCATCATAGTACAAGCTTTACTTAGTTTGGGGCTAGATGGCGCTGTGTGAAATGACCACAAATATTTATTTATTTTATTTATTAGATCACTTTTAAAAGCTCGTACAACATAATTATGCTGAGTTGATATCGACTAAGTACCTATATACCGTTACCTAAGCCATTTTCAATGATCTAAGACTTACATTAAAATAGTACAAATTTATCATCACATATACCCAAAGGTACAAAGCTCAAAAAAAAACACCATCATCATCATCATGCGTGAAAAAATCTAATATTGCAAATCATCAAACCTATTTTAATTATATATATACTTACTTCTTTTATGAATGCCGTCCAGTTTTTGTGTCTATCCACTGTTCTCTGTACTAAGTACCTAATTAAAGTTTTTACAGTTTCTTACACTAGTCTCAAGCGAGTATCTTAAATCTGGGGTAACGGTAGAGCTATTGGAGTAACTTGTGCTAAGCGTGTGTGTGAAGTAATTTAGGTACCTACTTTAATAGAACCCTACGGGCGGTTGGTCACTGCGAAGTTTAAATTGTGTTTTGTCCACTATTACTTAGTAGGCTTTGAAATTTAGTTATACGAGAATCATCATCATCATCACTTTCCTGCCCTTATCCCACTCCATTGTGGGGTCGGCACAGCGTGTTCTCTTCTTTCATTCCCTTCTGTCATCTCTGCATTAATTCCTTTCTTAACCATATCCTCTTTCACACAATCTATCCACCTTTTTTTTGGCCTACTTCTACCTCTTAATCCATCCATTCATATTCTTAACTCTCCTTGCAACATGACTTTCATCCCTCCTCATGACATGCCCATACCACGCTGGCCCATTACTCCTCAATCTTTCTGTCACTGGCGCTACAGTACCTTTCAAACTACCCTGATATCATTTTGTATCTTATCTATTTTAGTCACTCCACTCATCCATCTCAATATTCGCATCTCAGCCGCTTAGCTATACGAGAATAAAGCTAAAATATAGTAGATAATGAGAACCATCATCATCAATCTGTAGAAGTCCACAGCTGGAGATAACTCCCCTGCTTCCAAGACAAACGATTTTGTTACCTCCATTATGACTTGCGATTAGAGAATACAATCACGAGCATGTGTTTTAATCCCGGGATTACAGGATTTTTACGTGTAATCCCGGGATCCCGGGACAATACCGGGATTGATTATTATTGGGCAACGTTCACTTTTAGCACTATTCTTTCGCAACTAAAAAACAACTCCAAACTGACGACGTGTCACTGTCTTTTTATAATTGACATAGTCTCCCGATATTTCAAATAACTTTTGAACGTAATTAAATTGAATTTTAAATATAAATGACGTAATTTGTGTAACCTTGTCGCTGCAAGAATAATAACTGAAAAAAATCCTAATGCGATCGGGTGATTACCTACTCTTTTGGCCTGTTGGGGAATCACCTTAACCCAGAATGTACACTAGACTTGTTTGTTGCAATCCCAAAATGCCGAGATTAGCCAATTACAGTCCCGGAATTTTCGGCGTCAAACAACGGCCGGGATTCCAAAATCCCGGGATCCCGGGATTGTATTCTCTACTTGCGATGTCATCGGTCTATCACTAAGTTCTATTTTGAAGATATTTTTTCAGAAGTTCGTGTTCCAGTCATGAAGCCATTGAGATCAGGTCTGTACTCAACTACTTTTTGGTTTTCGTGTGCTGGTCATTTCTTCATCACTATCCTTATGTTGTATGCGAACATCACTTTCCATCCGAACATCCTTCATCAAGGCTGAACGGATTTGAATGAAATATATGACGGCCTCGGTGGCGTGACGGGCGATTGCTCGGCAGAGACGCAAGAGGTGCGGGTTCGATTCCCGCTGCGGAAGAAATGTTTGCATGTTTTGCTTATATTTCTTTCGGGGTCTGGGTGTTGTGGTACCTGGTACTCGTAGTTTCTGATACCCACGACACAGGGAATCCTAATGTGGGGTCAGGACTAGTCAGATGAAGCGCTC
This sequence comes from Scotopteryx bipunctaria, assembly GCA_949320045.1. Taxonomy (NCBI): domain Eukaryota; kingdom Metazoa; phylum Arthropoda; class Insecta; order Lepidoptera; family Geometridae; genus Scotopteryx; species Scotopteryx bipunctaria. Next base: position 525,261 of record OX439462.1, read on the forward strand.
GTGGCGTAGCTTGCTTAGGCGTTCTTGATCGTTAAAGTTGAGCATCGATGTGCGCGGTCACTATTGGGATGGGTAACCGCAAGTGGCATTACGAGCTGAGCGCTTCCGTGCTTCCGAGGGCACGTTAAACAGTCGGTCCCGGCTTTTAAGCCGTTAGGCCATGACGGAGGCCTAAAAACTTCGTCACAAGAGTTGGCCACTAGCTCATACGAACATACACTAGTCAGATAATTAATATGGTTTCAAATAGGTTCAAAAGGAGAATCAAAATGGGAGTCCGATCTGAAGTCATACATCCACGAGCTCATAGCTACGTACGGAAGAGGAAACCTTGACAGCTACGTCAGACCTGTTGTAAACAGTAAGACCTTGACAAATTATCGAAAGTTTTTGTCTACTTGAATTTATTTCCTTTTATTACCTACTTATTAATTTTGAATTATGTTGTACCTAAATATAAAAAAAATAACTTCTCTAATAACTTACATAATAGTGTTAATTATTTTATTTATATTTTTATTTCTCAGTGATTGAAAAAGCACAACACGTTAACATAAGAGATATCGATGGTAAGTTCAAATATAAACAAGTATTTATTTAAAAGAGCAAAAAAACCGACTGCGTTGTGCATTTATAGTAAGTCTGACATAATTGATTTTGTGATACATGATGATGATGATGATGGCGAAGAATTTGTAACATTTTAGTCTATGTTTTGACGACCTCGGTGGCGTGTGAGTGCTCGCCTGAGACACAAGAGGCGTGGGTTCGATTCCCGCTACGGGAGTAATGTTTGTATGTTTTGCAAATATTTCTTCCGGGTCTAGGTGTTGTAGTATTAAGTATTATAAGTATGTATTTACAAAAAAATGTATATAAGTATTGTATCAGCCATCTGGTTCCCATAGTACAAGCTTTGCTTAGTTTGGGGCTAGATGGCGCTGTGTGAAATGTCCACAAATAATTTATTTATTTGGTTATGTACTTATTTATCTTGGTTAATTGGAAATAGTTTCTTAAAGCTGCCATATTGGATTTTAGCAGCAATTTATGATATCAGACCTAAGCAAACAGGACACCTTCCTATCCAGACAACCTACAACCTATCTTTAATTTTAATCGTATTTTTTTAGTCGATCCGTACGGTAAGTCCCGTTATTATCCTTACCAAGTGAAATGATCAAAGAAATTTCACAGGACTTCATATTTTTTTTTTATAATAGAAGCTATTCCGTAGCACTGTTGGGAAAGTATTTTATTTATGATTTTTGTATATTTAAAGACTAAAATATTTTTATTATTGTAGATTCTTGTGTAGATAAAAAAATAACAAACACACTGTATTAATTAAAATCACAAGAACCATTTTGAATCATTCGTTACATCCACAGGTGAAATATCCGTGGATTACGTTCGCACTCGAAGTCCTGTCGGAAACCTTTGTAAGTAAAGTCAGGAAACAAACATAGTTAATACTACGGTGTTAAACATATAACACGAAAGGATTCTTTAAGGCGCACTTTAAATCCTTTCACCACACTGGTTCGAGAGAACGAGATACGAATAGTAATTGTGATTAATATTTTTCAGACTTTCCTGATGTTAGCTCCTACCAGCGAGAGGGGACCCCAGAACCTCGTTTCACAAGTGCTCCGGAATAATATATTATTGAATTAAATTACATTTATCAACCATTTGTTTGTTTATATTATTTCTCTGTTGTTTCGTCGCCATAGCAACTAAACGTATTTTTAATCTATAGCAAATCATATCGTTCATCAATCAATATGTTCAAGCCTGTCAGTCAATCTAGCAGTATCGAAGACACCAATTTTTTGGTTGTCAAGCAACGTCATATACGTCAAATCTCTGAGTGACAGGCAGAATGGTGTTGAACCTCGACCGGGACGCGCGCGCGCACATCACAAAAGCCCTCCAAAACGGCTTTTCGCAAATCGTCATATTTCGCGTGTGATCCTTATCATCTTGGAACCCTTACCTTCTCAATCACGTCCCATCCATCATCAGCTCAAGGAGATCGCAAGCTTGTGAACATCATCACCAGTGGAAGCATCGTAAGCCGGTCGCAGTCGGAGGTATGTACGTTTGCTTATTTTCGTTACTGCTTTTTACTGGCTCTCTTGAACATCACAACTGAATATCGTAATTCGACAGACCTCAGGGTCTTCCCAGAGTAGCAGAAAGCCATCATATTCATTTCGGTTGATGCGTATGCTACATTCTTTTTGGTGCCGAAACCCGGGAGCTTCCATTTTTAAATTCTTAAATCGCCATTTTGTACACGCTGTGGTATTTCTGGTTAAAATCGCCGTAGCTTAGAATAATCTCAACGGACTATTATTTTATTAGTAAAATTTATAGTTATTTATCGCATTCTAAGCTATTCCACCATCATCAGAATTACTGTAACACGTAATATCAAATCACATTTATCGAAAGTTCATGAGCTATCATTATCGAACGAACAGGGACAATCGTTATTCTTTGTAAATCTAACATCATTTCGAGTCTAATATTTAACCATCGTAAATTATTGTGGGATCAAAATTGTGCAATCTCATCGCTTTCTATCGGTGCACAATTTTATATCGGCTCGCAATAATTCATCACATCTACATAATATTAGAATCATTTGTAATCGTATCGTCACAAAGAATTATTCATCGTCAACAACAATTCATATAATATTTTGTTGAATCAAATCGTAAAATAATCGAACACCATCTCATCTTTTCTTTCCACTATAAGGTAGTTAGAAAAATCGTCAACCGTTCATACCGGCCGAGCGCCGTAGCTCGAGCGCTCTGTGAATATTTTTCTGTACAAGTGAATGAACAGATTGGGTAGCAGTTAGTAAGTGTGCAGTACAGTTTGCCACGCAAGTATCGGGAACTTGGTTACGTTCCGAACAAACTTAGTATAACTTCATAGGTGGGCTGTACCTTTTGTGCTTTAGAGTTGAACAAATTTTGACCTTATCTATCGCCGCTCGTAGGTACTTACTTGTTTACTGCAGAACTGTGCATTCATTCAAGGCGTTCCTAATATCGAATGTAATTAGTTGTTTACGCATTTTACAACGCAGATAGGTATTTTGCTTTGTTCAAATTATCTTTGGAGGTTTTAAATTTATTATTTACACTTTTTGCAAGTATCTATTTATACTTACATATACTGTTATACAATAATTTGTTTTACTTTTACACAAATCAATACCTACCTATTTGTGCAGAAATATTTACACCATAAACAGAACATACAATTTACCTACCTATCTTAATACTCAGTTCAGTGCTTATTTAATTTATCTACTAAACTATGTCGCTTCTAAGTAAGCATTCAACTCGTAAACTGAGCACTTTAAAAAAGTCGAAGTCAAAATCAATCGAAATCGATTATACTACTCAAGATTTGCCGTCTTTGCGTAGGAAACGTACTATCGCGTATAAACGTTTGACTAAGGCTTTAGAGGTAGGTGTGTTGGCCACGAACGATCCTACTCAGCGAAATTTGTTTTTGTCGTATCATCAAGAAGTAAAACAAATAGCCGCTAGTTTTGAAGATGCTCATTTTATAATTCTGGAGGTTCTTGATGATCCCGAAAATGAAGATAGCGAAATTCAGGAAAGTTTTGACGAGATGTATTATAAGGTGTTATCGATTCATCGTAATCTATCTGGGAGTGAAACTACTCATCCTCACGGCGTACGACCCACATCCTCATCGAATATACGGCTACCGAAAATAGTTCTTCCAACCTTTAGCGGTGACATCAAAAAATGGCCCGAGTATTTTGATACTTTCAACGCGTTAATACACAACTCGAACTCCATCACCGACACTGAGAAGTTTCATTATCTTTCATCGTCTCTCAGCGGCGACGCGTTGGTTGTAGTCAAGCCTTTTCCGATGACTCACGAATACTATTATGATGCGTACAAAGCTCTCATCGCGCGTTATCAGAATAAACGCAATCTTGCTTTTACGTGTTGGCGGGACATTTTAAATGTCGAATTTAAATGTAATAATGCTAACGAGTTTAGAAAATCACTTGATCTATTCGAAGAAAATTTATGCATTTTAAAGACGGCTAACTTACCAATCAATCAATGGGATTTCGTACTAGTGTATCACATCTTATCGAAGCTAGACACGAAATTGCGCCGTGATTTTGAGGAAAAGCACTCCGGAGTGGAAATACCTACATACGAACAATTGAAGGTATTTTTACAATCTAAATGTGAGGCTATGTTACGGGATACTCATTTTACCGAATCGAACAAACAAAACAAGCTCGTTTCCTCACAGCCTCAATCAAAGCATTCACATACACTTATCGCCGCGACGCCGACGCCGACGCCGCCGCCGCCGCCTGCGCCTGCGCCGACGACGCCCGCGGCCGATCAGAAACAAACCGGAAGTGCGACTTCCGTTTCGTATATCAGTAAATGTTCTTTCTGCGGTGAGCTTCACTCAATCTCAATATGTTCAGAGTTTCTTAAAAAATCTTTGGACGAACGTATGAAGATCGCATCAGATAAGAAATGGTGCTTCAACTGTTTGAAGCCATCTCATCAATTAAGTAACTGTAAATCAATCTTTTCGTGTCGCATGTGCAGACGGAAACATCACACCTTACTCCATCGCGATAAATCTATCATATCAAATCAAAACGAATCAAACGTATCGTCGTTGGTTTCAAGGTCACCCACGAACACTACCGTTCTGCTTGCGACTGCTATTGTACAAGTAAAAGATGCTTCTGGTACAATGCAATCGTTTCGAGCTTTATTTGACACCGGAAGTCAAAGCAATTTTATCACCGAGTCAGCGGTAAAACGTTTAAACTTGTCTCCTACTCAAGCTAACACTAGAGTTCACGGACTCGGGAAGGCAGCGGCCTCTATTCTAGGTGATGTCACGTGCCCAGTAGGTACAAAAAATAAAGTCTTATTTAATCTAGACCTGCACGTGATTCCAACAATATGTGGCGATCAACCTACCAAAAAACTTAACACATCGGGATGGTCACATATTAAATCGTTACCGTTAGCGGACCCGGAGTTTGACACCCCAGCACCTATCGATCTACTGCTTGCTGCGGATGTTTTTGCGGACTCACTCCTCACCCAACGTATCAAGGGAGATTCCAACCAACCTATCGCGCTCAACTCAGTCTTTGGTTGGCTTCTTCTAGGTAAAACTCAATCGCCTTTAGACTCATACAGCGTAAATCACAAAGAGGAGGTTATCGTTAAATCCGAAGAACGTAAGCCGGTGACTTTGTTAATCGAATCAGCTGATCAGAGTGTGAACAATGACCCTTCAATAATCGAAACCTTGCTAAATCGTTTCTCATCGTTATCGAAAGTCGTTAATGTACTATCGTATATTCATCGCTTCATTGACAACTCTCGACATCTAAATCAACCAAATAGCAAGGAAATTCTCAACAACGTAGAACGTCATCGCGCTCTGATGCATATCGTCAAACACGTACAAAATCGCGTCTTTTCAGATGAAATATCAAATCTAAAGCAAAACAAAACATTATCTAAATCGTTTCGAAAACTTAATCCGTTTCTTGATGACCAAGGAGTTCTCAGGGTGGGCGGCAGGATTTCTCGATCAGGATTAGAATACGAACACAAGCACCCTGCCTTCTTACCCTCTGATCATCGCTTAACTGTTTTAATCATCGATTTCATTCATCGTAATTATTTGCACCCGGGCATAAACACAACACACTTCTTGCTCCTTCAGCAGTTTTGGATAGTTGCTGCCAAACGTACTATTCGTCGTTGCCTTTCAAAATGCATTCAATGCTTCCGAACAAATCCACAACCACTTCAGCCTTTCATGAGTGACCTTCCAGCTTACCGCGTCAATCAAGTCAAGCCGTTCTCGGTGGTAGGAGTTGATCTAGGTGGACCGTTTCGCATCAAACTCGGTTCTCATCGCGGAGCTAAAATGGACAAGGCATATTTATGCTTGTTCGTTTGTCTATCGACTAAAGCGGTTCATCTAGAAGTCATATCGACACTCTCAACAGACGGTTTCATTGCCGCTCTCCGGCGTTTCGTGGGACGTCGCGGTCGCTGTAATACGATTCATGCTGATTGTGGGACTAATTTTGTTGGTGCAAAGAATCAGCTATCTTCACTGATGCAAAAGGCTTCGTTAGCGGAAAAAATCGAATTCAAATTCAATCCTCCTGGTGCACCACATTTCGGTGGTGTCTGGGAAATTCAAATCAAAGCAGCTAAATCTCACTTATATCGTGTAGTAGGTGATCAGGTCCTTACTTTTGAGGAGCTGACCACTCTTTTCGTTCAAATCGAAGCTATCTTAAACTCAAGACCTCTTTGCCCTGTCAGTTCTGATCCAAATGACCTCTCCTGTTTGACACCAGGTCATTTCCTCACCTTAGAGCCTTTAACAGCTGTTCCCGATGAGGATCTCTCTAACGTTAACCTCAATCGGCTTCATCGGTGGCAGTTGTTACAAGCCTTTCAACAGAATTTTTGGTCCAGATGGAAATCTGAATATTTGAACTCTTTAACACAACGCGCCAAATGGACCAAGGATTCAAAACCGTTATCGATAGGTTCGATGGTGATAGTCAAGGACGACAATCGCGCTCCTTTGCATTGGAATCTTGCGAGAGTGGTGAACCTTCAGTATGGTGCTGATGGAATAGCTCGGAGTGCATCGGTGAAAACTGCTAATCATCATATCATAAATCGACCGTTGGTAAAGCTGTGCCCTCTACCGATAGAGGACTAGCTTTAATCGTTATTATCAATCAATCTTTAGCTAAGCAAATCGTATTAAGTTAATCTATCTAATCGTTATCGTATTTCTATCGTATCACTATCGTATCTCTATCGTATCACTATCGTATCTTTACCGTATCATTATCGTATCGTTACCATTATGTTTATCGTATTATTATCGTATCTTTATCATTATCGTTATCGTATCTGTTTAGGTCTTTTAGGCTTTAACCAGAAAATACCATAGGCATTTTGGTGGGCGGGATGTTTCGTCGCCATAGCAACTAAACGTATTTTTAATCTATAGCAAATCATATCGTTCATCAATCAATATGTTCAAGCCTGTCAGTCAATCTAGCAGTATCGAAGACACCAATTTTTTGGTTGTCAAGCAACGTCATATACGTCAAATCTCTGAGTGACAGGCAGAATGGTGTTGAACCTCGACCGGGACGCGCGCGCGCACATCACAAAAGCCCTCCAAAACGGCTTTTCGCAAATCGTCATATTTCGCGTGTGATCCTTATCATCTTGGAACCCTTACCTTCTCAATCACGTCCCATCCATCATCAGCTCAAGGAGATCGCAAGCTTGTGAACATCATCACCAGTGGAAGCATCGTAAGCCGGTCGCAGTCGGAGGTATGTACGTTTGCTTATTTTCGTTACTGCTTTTTACTGGCTCTCTTGAACATCACAACTGAATATCGTAATTCGACAGACCTCAGGGTCTTCCCAGAGTAGCAGAAAGCCATCATATTCATTTCGGTTGATGCGTATGCTACATCTGTCCTTGTCCCAATTTGTTTGGGGTCGCTACAATAATAAAAAATCCTACTAATATTATAAACGCGAAAGTTTGTATATTGACTTCTCTGCTGGACTGGAAGTAAAGAAAAAGCATAGAATGCGTCCAGCTGCTTCTCTTCCCGAGCATGTCGTAAAAGTCGACTAAGGGATAATATCCTCCAACATGATGGACCACCTATATGGGCCATGGGCTGATTACCTGTCACCATGGTTCACCATATCCATCTTAGGACTAAATCAGAAGTGGCTGCAAGTTTTCTTATGATTACTTGTGGCTCTCTGCCCTATCCCATTAGGGATACGGACGTGATAATATGTATGTATTGTATGTATGGATGTTTGTTACGCTTTCACGCCTAAACGGCTGAACGGATTTTAATGAAACTTGGAATATACATAGTATATGTACTGGATTAACATATAGGCTATTTTTATTCGGGCACTACGCGAGCGAAGCCGCGGGGGGCAGCTTGTAAACAATATAAATCGAAATATATAAAAAAAACTGTTCAAGTGCGAGTTGAATTCGCACACGAAGGGTTCCGTACTATCGTACCTACATGTACATAAATGTTTCTTGTATTATTTTTTGTACCTTATTTTTATTATTTGTTGTAATAACTGTAATAGAAAACTGTGAAAAACACTGAAAAATTCAACTCTACCTATTACGGTTCATGAGATACTGCCCGCTGACAGACGGACGGACGAATGGACGGACGGATGTACAGCGGAGGCTTGTAAGTAAAAGGGTCTCGTGTGCACCCTTCGGGTACGGAACCCTAATAGTAGATTGTTTACCTAGGGAGCAAACAACTATTTTTAAAGCGAGAGTGTTTCTTTGAATCCAGAGTGGAGCGAAGGATTCCGAGCTACATTTTAGTCCTTAGGGATTTAAGAGCTACTTTGGTCCCTTTTTACAAGGGACCAACCAGCTCTTTTTAAATTGACATGAGTTTTTTTTATAAGTACAATATCATTAAATGAAAAGGTAAAGGTTTAGTGAAAAAAGTTCCATAGGTATCCATCTTGGGAATTTAAATCAGGAGTGGCTGTAAGTTTACATAGGATTTGATACTTGTGGCTCTGTCCACCCCATTGAGGATACGGGCGTGATAATATGTTATGTATATATGTAACATCTTAAATCCTTCCTACTAATATTATAAACGCGAAAGTTTGTATGTATGGATTATGGATGTTTGTTACTCATTCACGCAAAAACTACTGAACGGATTTGAATGCAACTTGGAGTATAGGTACATAGTACATGTGCTGATTAACATATAGGCTATTTTTCATCCGGGTATCATGCAAGCGAAGCCGCGCGGCGGGTAGTTTATCATAATTTACAGGACCGACCCGCAACTATTTGCGGAACATGTGAAATTTCTACACCCACGAGATCGAACCCGCACGTCTCGCTTCGCAGCTACTACGCCGCCGAGGTGATGAAAACTAAAGGCCTAGTGTACAGCAACTCTTATTAGTCGAGAACAAGAGGAGGCCTTTGCCCAACAGTGGGACATTAATAAATAATAATAATAAATAACACCCAACAGTCACATACCATAGTCCTGAGCCCATACTAGGAATCTCTGTGTCGTGGGTATCAGAAACTACGAGTACCATGGTACCACAACACCCAGACCCGGAACAAATATTTACAGAACATGCAAACATTTCTTCCGCAGTGGGAATCAAACCCGCGCCTCTTGCGTCTCTGTCGAGCAACCGCCCGCCACGCCACCGAGACCGTCATTTTAAGCTAATATCAATAGTAATAGGTCAACCGGGCTTAAGTTTTACTGAATTATTCTTCTCGACTTTTCCCTGAACACTTTCTAATAGGTCATGAGAAACATTATCCCGCATTTTCCTTCCGGTTATGGCTAATAAGGCCCATTATTTGAGTCGGATTAAGGCCCGGAATACAAGGGATCTTGAATCTACTTCAACAAACTCCTTAAAGCCTTTTTATGTTGAAACTTTTTGGATGCTATGTTTTTAAGTGCAGGAAGCCATTTTGCTACGAAGTTACAATTCTATGGTGCTACGAAGCTATGATGCTACGAGGCTACGGTGCTACGAATCTAGAACATTGTATTGAATGCTACGGAGTATCTATTGATTGAATCTGTCCACTACCCGTTTATATACCAGTAAGTATACTCTTAAATGGTGAAGGAAAATATCGTGAAGAAACCAGTATGTCGTAGAATCGTAGAAAATTCAAAAACATATCTCAAGTGCACGAAACGAGCCTTCGGGACGCACGTTAAATCCTTTCGCCACACTGGTTCGAAAGAAGCAGTGACACGACTCGTGATGGTAACATTTTTTTAAAACAAAACGTCAAATTATTAACTTAATTAAAAGTAGGAGCGATAGATTCCCACCCTCCCCCTATTATTGTAAAACAAAGTCTATTTATCTGTCCGCAAGTGTACAGCAGCGACAATTCAATAACAGCTTGTCAAGGAACATGCAGAGTGACGCCGGAAATTAAGGTTTGCGCCACTACAGTGCGGGAATGGACGTTTAGCTTTAACAATACTTTGTTAATCAAGATCAAGGCTATCAGTCCGTATTATACAATTAAATATTGAAGGCATAAGTAAAGCCAAAAGTGACTATCTGCAAAAGCTCTTGCAAATTTAATGTAGTTATTTTTTTTAGGTCTTAAAATTATAATTTTTTTATTATATTTTTAATATTTTGTTACGCCTATAAAATTGTCATTAAATAAGATTAAATAAATAAATACTTTTGTTGATTTACTTATTTACTTTTGCTGCGACTTTGGCTTAGATACATTTTTAATGCAGGGAAGTTTATGTTATCTGTTTGAAGTTTTCATCGAATACGATTTAATATTTATGACGTGATAGGATCGTGATCACATAAGTAAATCTAAGACTCATGTAGCATCTACTTTACAAACCTTAGTGGTTTTCGTGGTGCTATTTTAATTAAGCATTTTGTAAACTTTTTATTATGATAAAAAAACATAAATTTAGATTTTTAGTTCCGTGAGTTCCGTACCCAAAGGGCCTATTACTAAGCCTCCGCCTTCCATCCGTCCGTCAGTCTGTCTATCAGCGGGCTGTATCTCATGAACGGTAATACATAGTTAGAGAGTTGAAATTTCAGACACAAATGCGGGTATGTGTGTCCTTTTGGACAATAGAAATAAAGTCTCGATCCTATCCCAATCTGCCCGGAATGAATCAAGTCCACACTATTTCTCACTCTATCTCTCAATGTCCACACACGCATTTCTCATTATTTTAATATCTTCTAAACAATAAACTTCTTTAAGTATAAAACTGAATTAACTTAATACTGCGGGACCCAGACGGTAGAATAAAAGCATATCTCTGTAGCCTCGGTAATAAGCCTTAGAGGTAGGTACTCATTGTACTTTACACGCGAAATACCCACTTTGCTCGGGAAATGTTTGTTTTGTAAACGTATCTTTGTTTACTCATAAACGTGGGTACTTGCCAGCTTACTCATAATTTTTAGAACAGATTATCCATTGGTACATGGCTGGTTTCGAACCCACGACCTGGAAAGCGGGTTCACTATGTAGTCTGAAATAAATAAATACTTGTGGACATTTCACACAGCGCCATCTAGCCCCAAACTAAGCGAAGCTTGTACTATGGGCACAAGATGGCTGATAAAATACTTATATACTTTTTTTGTAAATACATACTTGTAATACATAATACTACAACACCCAGAAACGGAAGAAATATATGCAGAACATGCAAATATTTCTCCGCAGTCGGAATCGAACCGGCATTTTTCATCAGCCGGGTACTCGCCCGCCACGCAACTGACGTTGTTAAATAAATCCAAATTATTCAGCAATTTTTTTACAATTTTCTCTCATTATATTTGAGACTTTCGAACGCCCCGCGACTTTGACTACGTAAAATTTTTATATCATACTAGCTGCCGCCCGCGGCTTAGCTCGCGTATTACCCGGATAAAAATTATCCTTTATCCGTTAATCCGGTACATGTACCATGTATATTCCAAGTTTCATTCAAATCCGTTCAGTCGTTTAGGCGTGATTGAGGCACAAACATCCAAACATCTTTTCTTTACAAACTTTCGAATTTATAATAATACTAGATGGCAGCACAGGTAAAGTTAGCAACTTAGCACGCGCTATCGTTGCGTTTTGAACTTTACGCCGGTAATTTGAAGTTTCAAGCAAACTAAAGCTTTTCAATTTTATAACAATTATAAGTAAGAAGTAAGATTTTCGTCTTCCCACTGCGTTGAATCCCGAGTTGAATTTCGGGAATTCCTTTCCTAGTGCACCACACAACCAAGAGGAATATACCCTCCAAGTTACATCTTTCTAGGACTTACAGTTTAAGTATGTTGATTGTCAGTACAGTACAGTAGTACCACAAATATTGTGCGCCCCGGCAAACTTCGTGCATTGTATGAAAACAGAATTGTCCGAATATGCAACTAATTAGTCAACTAATAATAACTGAACCAAAAAAATAAGTATCTACATAATTATTGTAACATCTCAATATTACGTCAGTTCGTATTTCAGAAGTAAGACGAAAATTTTATTGCCGAGCCGCACAATATTTGTTGTAAGTATATCGTAGTATTGGCATATCGTAAAAACTAAAAAGTTCGAAAACTGTGTTAAGTGCACGAAAGCAGCCTTTGAGGCGCCCTTAAATCCTTTCACCACACTGGTTCGAAAGAGTGACACGACTAAATAGGTAGTAACGGATTGGTATGATTAAGTACACCAAACCCGTCATCGGCCGAGTTCAGTCGACGACGTCCTACCATACTTCGGCCGATAATTGTCAGTCAGTCAGTAACCTATGAGTTTTATATATTTAGATTGATTGTACCAATTTGAATGTAATTAATCATTGTTAGCGTACAGATAGCATCAGAATTTGATTTATTTCTCTGAAAATTGCTTAAAGATTGACCTACATAATTACATCGTCCACAAATTATAACAGAATTTTGGTATTCAGGTTAGCTGAATTAACCGATTGTGATAAGCAAAAGGAGGGTTATAAAACGTGTTTTCGCATGTACGACAATGAACAATAACACCATGTTAACTTTATTGGTCTAAATTTAGGCAATAAGCTCACATTGACAATATAATGTAGAAAATTAAATTCCAAATTTTTCTATGCAATGTACACGCTAGGAAAAACTGTAAACGAGACTGATTTGATTTTTTTGGTACCTATATAAATAAAATATACCATTTACTTTTGTTTAACAACGTTTAAGCTGTGACGGAGGCCTTTAGGCGGCCTAAAAACTCCGTCACAAGAGTTGGCCACCAGCTATACGAACTTACATAGGTACTTACTACTGCTATTACTATAAGTTCAATCAAACTAGTGTGGTGAAAGTATTTAGAGTGCGCCTCAAAAGCATCTAATAAAAACGACTTGTTAAAAATTACCTAGCCAGCTATAACAGAAATCAGTAGGTAGGTTTATGATGTAGTTACAGTGCATCGCAAACAAGCTTTTTCCTGGCTAGCGCCACGGTGGCGGTCGTCTGAACTAATTATCTAGGTAAGGCAACTAAATTTGAAATTCGAAAGGTATACTATGCAAATAAAATGTCAATAATGATCCCAAGCTAGCAATGTAGTACAGCAGTTGAAACACAGATGGCGGTGTATTCAATAGTTACAAAATTTACATTTTAAATCTATTCGGCTGTCACCGTTTGAGGCGCAAACATCCTCCCATCCTCACAAACATTCGCATTTATAATGTTAGTAGGACGCGGTAACATGATGGATTTGAGAATAATTAATCAAACGCCTTCAGAGAACTCGCTGTCCGAATGATTAATGGTTCAAATCCTTATATTGCATTACATCTTTCTAAGTTAAATTGATTCTTCGTAATTCGTCATCACGCTGGGTAGCATAGGTCTGGCTGGTTGGGGGTTCTTTCTCAGGACAAACATTTGTAACATGGTATACAGGGCGTCCCACGGCTATGTGTTGCGGAGGGTAAGTGCCTTAATACCGTTGATAGTTGTCTTTACTGGATAAGACTTAATTTCAATTTTATATATAAAAAAAAAATCCCAAGACTATAAAAATGAGTTATCAAAATCAGGTTTTTAAAAAGAGTGTTATCGAAAAAACTATACTAGTTACTGTGTCCCCTGTTGGGCTATTGCCGTTAAATATATTTATGAACCTAACTAATCTAACTCTACATTACCAGACGAATTTTCCGCCCCTTAAAAAGTTTTCATACAAATATAAGAACTCACTTGCAATGAGTGTTACTTGTGTGTTACTTCAAAACCAAAAGAATTAAACTACTTACATTTTAAATTTCATTCAAATTGGTTTTGTAGTAACAGAAATTCACACAGAAAATTCAGTTTTTATAAGTTAGTCAACATTGATTTTATAACCAAGCAAGAAGGCTTCTCTGTCGTAAACAAGATTTCTAATCTACTTTTAAGATTTTGGATAACATTTGTTAGACAAAATGTATGTAATTAAATCGTTTATTGTTTGAGTTAGTTTTAGCTAGATAGACTGTAATCATCAATTGGAAAGCCAAATAAAATTATTTATCCGAAAATACGGCAGCTACGTGCCACGGCCATGTTGACCTCTTAAATCCGTTCTTGAACATAACTGATCGGTATATGACGGCCGTAATATTATGAACACAGCATGACTGGATAAAAAAATTGTACATGTTTGTGTGTACCAACTTCATACATATTTTTACTTCAGTACATGGTGTAGCTGAGCACTGGTGGTCTAGTAGCGGCCTCGCCTCGATCGTGGGTTCAAATCCGGTCGTGCACCAATGAATTTTTCTGTTCAAACATCGTGAGGAAACCGGCATGTCGTAGAACCTAAAAGAATCCTAGAAATATCCTGCTTTGGACCGAAGTATAGAGTGAAGATTTCAAGAAGTAGATTTAATAAATAAATAAAATAAATATTTATTGAAATCATCATCATCTTCCTGCCCTTATCCCACTCTATGTGGGGTCGGTAAGAGTTTTGGCTAAAATGTTTTATGACCAGCCGCCTGCCTGACGTCAACCCTCCTTGGGAATATTTACTTATTGTATCTCATCATGTTGGAGGATACTATCCCTTAGTTGACTTATTCTTTATTTATTGAAATGATATGGATCAATTAACCTCCAACAAAAAACAGGGGTGTTATAAATTTGTAGGGTGTGTCTGTGTGTCTGTCTGTGGCATCGTAACTCCCAAACGAATGGACCGATTTTGATGAGGATTTTTCTGTTTGAAAGCTAATGTGATCGAGATGATTCTAAGCTCATTTCCTACTTGACAAAAGAATCTTTCCAACTTTCACAGGTCCTATTGATTTGTGGTCTTCTGTTCGGGGGTTGGGGGCTATTTTTTTTAAATTTAATAGCTTGTTGCAACATTGTTCTGACTAGAGGTCTAAGACTGCGATATAACGGTGGTATATTTATATGAACTAAAGGCATACTCAAACACTAGAGGCAGCCAAGCGCCAAGCAAACTGACCGTCTAATGGCGGCGTTATTCGATCAGTTTATTTTCCCATTTCGAAGATACACTACAGTTTTCGTAGCTTATTGCTACGAGTTTGTGCTACGACGTAGCTTCGTAGCATTTAGATTTTGTAATGTAGGCTGACGATTTTATCATAATCATCATAATCATAATCCGTAGATCTATTAATGCTATACTACTACTAGTCCTATTACTTGTGGCTCTGCCCTCTCCATTAGGGATACCGGCATGATAATAATGTGGAATTGCGAGATTTGGAATTTTAAAATTCGTAAAAGTAAAAGTCGTAAAAGTCAGTGCTCGCGCCTATTTAGTAAAAACGATCAATAGTATCTATGGAACTCCAATACCGTAAAACAATTTTATGGTAAAATTGTCGAATTGCTTACATAAACAGTCATTTGGCCAAACATAACCAAAACATAACACAAATTACGTTAACTGCGAGTTTCTGTAGGTTTCGACCATATTTGCTAGTATACAATCACATCTTATGTAAGTACCATATGTCAGATCGTCCATTCCAGAAATCAAACCCAAAACTAACCACGATCCTTAGACACTAGGGAATGTCATAGAATAATGAATGAAAATACTTTATTGCCCACCTTACAACTAATGAAGCTAATTAACTGTTTAAATTAGGTATTACGTACAAAGAGAGGTCTTATCGCTAATAAGCGCTCTCTTCCAGACAACCTACAGAAGGAGAGGAATCGAAAAAAATGAAAATTGGCCGATGGGCACTATCAATAAATATCGATTATATTTTTTTTTATGAAAATGTGATTTTAACCTAGATTTAAGACGTTTTTAAATTATCTTAATGATTTTAATGAATATACTTATTTTGACTTTGAAAAAAGGAGGTAATTTTAATTATATTAATAAATAAATGGTTTGTAGATCAAAAGAGCCCAGCTGTTCGGCCTCCTTTTGAAGATAAAGATAAGATAAATATAAAAAATAAACATTCAGAACGCAGACTGAAAAGTTTGGAACGTTGATGATAATGACGATGTAGCAGCTTAGCATATGTTTACTGTTCCAATTTCCAACTTAATTTAATTTATTTTTGTGCCATCCATTTGTATGCGGGCAAATAAGATCAAATCTAAGTTCGTCTCACATTCGTCCAACTTTTGTAATTTGCCGAGAGGAAGTCGTTTAGGCCAATGCTAGAGTTGTTGGCGGCGGGGGTAGGCAGAGGTAGAAATAACAACGGTGCAAAGGCTTGCAATAACAAAAATATAAACAAGTGTGAACAACCCTTGGGGGCGAGGATTCCGTACATAATCCACATCAAACATTTTTGTTTCGTGCTTCAAAGGAGCTTCTTTTCACGTTTGGCCAAAAAACTATGCTAAAATTGTACATACATATCACGTCCGTATACCTAACAGGGCGGGCAGTACCACAAGTAATCATAAGAAAACTTGCAGCCACTCCTGATTCAAAGTCCCAAGATTTGTGAACCATGCTGACAGGTGATCAGCCCATCGCCCATTACGCCCATATTATGTAGAATGGTCCATCATGTTGGAGAGGATACTATCCCTTAGTCGACTTTTACGACATGCTCGGGGAGAGAAGCAGCTGGACGCATTCTATGTTTTTTCTCTACTCTCAGTCCGGCAGAGAAGTTTGTTAAAATTGTTTTCCTATGCCCTCGGATTTCCCTATACTGACGAAAAAATACGTATTTAAAACTTTTACGTTACTGATTGCCTATCAACGCACAGCCTAAACCGTAAGTCCTAGAAAATTGAAACTATTCCAAGTTTAAGATGAATTTTGTATGAAATAAAAAACTTATATACACTAATATTATAAAGAGGAAAGATTTTTTTGTTGGTTTGTTTTTATGTTTGAAATGAATAGGCTCCTAAACTACTGAACTGATTTAAAAATTTCTTTCACTAATGGATAGCTACATTATTACGGAATAACATAGGCTATAATTTATATTCAAAAAAATTAGGGATCCTTACTAAAACTCCAATAATGTAACCCGAGGTGTAAAAAAATTACCTAAAAATCCTAATTTGTTAAATACCCGTGCGAAGCCAGGGCGGGCTGCTTGTCTTATATAAAAATAATCTTCACGCTGCGTTCTCTATAGCTGAATTTTGGGAATTTCTTAGTGCCTACTCTTTAAGAGGAATATACCCTCCAAGTTTCATTCCTCTAGAACTTAGGCTGTGCGCTGATGCAACTAATGCGCTGAGTCTGTGAGTGACGAAACAGTTTTATATTATTTAAATAAGGGTTTTTTGTCCCGTGTGACACGGACCCCTGAAAACTTCAAACATTAGTTTTTAGCAATTTGCAAAGTTGTTTGTTTAACCATGTTCGGACTTTAACTGCCTCCACTTTGCATAAATGTGGTCTCGCAGGATCAACACATTTAGAAAAGTTTATCTTATCTTGCTCTACTGGTTTTTATACCCGGTGCCTTTATTCTACTAACGGGCGATTGAGATAGCGCTACTGATTTCAAGTGTATAAAAGAAAGACTGAGTGATGAGCAAAATAGAAATCTAATAATTGGTAATTTAAAAGAAATCTGTTAAAAAACTGGTTTCAACAACTAAAGAAAATAGTTATTACCTACCTATCCAAGTAAAAATCATCTAAAAATACAGTAATGTGGATTTTTTAAGATTTTTATTTAATTGTGTTTTTTTTTCTCTTACCGTGTTTTCACTTTGAGGGACCAAATGAAAAATGATAAGTATATTTTACTAAATAACAACAGAGTACTATATCGATTTTGGTGAGCTAAATCCGCTATCACACCCTTAATATCAACAGGGGAAGACCTCGGCGCACGTACCTGGACCAAATCGGCAACGTTTTGGAAAAGGGCCAGGTCAAGAGTACCCTAAACCGACGAGCATGCATGACAAATGCAATGAGAGTGAATGAAGCGATAAAGTATGTCAGGATCGTAGCAAATGGCGATCCGTGATCTTTGCCTACCCCTATAGGAAACAAACGTGATTTTATGGGGTCTGATACTCTAGTTCGAATGACGTTACCTCGATGTTCGTCGGTACACTTCATCGATGGGTCGTTACCTCGCAAGATCATCAAAACCAAAGTAAATTCAAATTATTGGAAGGTGTTTCAGTAAGTTATCCATTTTTAGATTTAAATCAGAAGTGAGAATTTACTTTATGTATGTATGTAATATCAACCTTGTTTTTCTGACAAATAATCTAAGAACAGCAAACAACTTCCTTTATCAAATAATGTATGGAGCTTTTCGAGAGATAACAATGTTACTGTGGTACGAACGATCCGTCATCCGTTACTGGAAAATTAGATCCGAGCTGGTCAAATAGACTACGTCTCACTTTCACCGAGACGCCCGCCGGCCAATTTAGGTCGTGGATTCGAACTTTTGCATGCATAAAAGGATTTTCGATTCCATATTTTGCTCGTAGTTCTCTGTTGGACTGGGAGTAAAGAAAAAACATAGAATGCGTCCAGCTGCTTCTCTCCCCGAGCATGTCGTAAATGTCGACTAAGGGATAGTATCCTCCAACATGATGAGATACAACAAGCAAGTATTCCCAAGTAAAGTTGACGTCAGGCAGGCGGCCGGTCATAAAACACCTTAGCCAAAACTCTTACAGCATGATCCAAGGTTCATGCTGTGCCGACCCCACATAGAGTGGGATAAGGGCAGGAAGATGATGATGATTTTGCTCGTAGTTTTATCGAGCTAAGCAGAGGGTTACCTCACGATGTTTTCCTTCACCGTTTTAGAGTACTGGTATAATAGCGCACATAATTTTCTCGCAACACACGACGGTGAAGTCCTTCAGTGGCTTCCTTTCAACTTTTGATAAACTACAACAAACTTTAACAACTCGCTTTAACGATGCTGTAACGAGTCAAAGGCTGTAGCGCTTTTGAACAAACTTTATAACAAGTGTGATGTGGGACTTGCCTCGCCATAATCTGATTATCGGTTAATTGAAATTATTAGACTTGAACCTGTAAGGTTCAAGTCTCGTCCGTGGAGAATTTGGGATTTTTTAGGATCATTTTTAAATGTATTATAAGTATTTTTGTCCTTTTTTTTATATGAACCGAGATAACAAAACGCCGGGCGCGGTTGTACTTGGATGGGTGACCGCTATTTTTGCACTCTATAGATTTTTTCATCAAGTTTAATTTCTGAAAATAATATTCAATGCGGACGAAGTTGCAAGCAATAGCTAGAATTTTTATATGTAATCTTCATCCCTTACACTCAAACATATTAACTAATACATACGCCTATTAGACAAGTCAAATAAAGAAAGAAGTAAGTCACAAACAGTTCTCCTTCCACACTAAGATACTGTGTCGTGGGTATCAGAAACTATAAGTCTACTACTACCACTCAGACAAAAAAACGCAGCGGGAATCGAACCCGCACCTCTCGAGCCTCAGCCGAGCATTTTACCCCCACGCCGCCGAGGTCCTTAATTTCCTTGTGTTCATATTGATATCATTTGTTACACTAACTCTGCAAATGTTCACCTCTGAAAAAGACAACCTTTAGCAATTTAAGGCAATTGTGTCATTGTTATCGGTATAATAAAAGCAATTTAATATTATTTATCGCGGCGCAATGCAGATATTCCGGTCATTATTGTAATTAATATCGAGCGGTAGCTATCCCGCACTTGTTAGCCGGACACATTAGCCACTAAGGCTTTACACACACCGCCGCTGAATCGCGCGGTTCTGAGACATAGCGAGACATGAGGAGAAATGAGCGAGATAGAGTGAGGCGCGTGGAGATATAAGTGAGGAAGAGCGATGCCCGCGGAGAAATAAGCGAGACAGAGCGACGCACACGGAAAAATGAGTGAGATAGAGCGAGACGCAAGAGTCGAACGGAACAGAGCAAGGCATGCGGTGAAATGCGAGACAGAGCTAGGTGCAAAAGAAGAGCGAGACAAAGCGAGGCACGAGAGACGAGCGGGACAGACTCCAGCTTTGGTAATTCACAAATCCGTGCTGTTTCATTACGAACGATTAATTTATGAACGGCGCAGCCATAGAAAGTGACAGGCATACCAAGCGGCGCCGTGAAACCGCGCAGAGCTCTTTCGTGTGTGTGATTCGCCTAAGGCCTTTTGGTAAAAGGCAACAACAAAAAAGTCTATTATGTATTCTATCAGCCATCTGGTTCCCATAATACAAGCTTTGCTTAGTTTGGGGCTAGATGGTGCTGTGTGATATGTCCTCAGATATTTTTTTTTTTTATTTATTTAACTTTGAGCAATTGGTATATAGCAATTAATTTGTCGATTTTATAGCAAAACCCTAAGATTCTTGTAATTTTTGTAAAATGGTCAATATCAGTGTATTGTACGCAATTAGATTTCGCAGCAGATTCATATTTGGCCGTAAAATGATTGGAATTTTCATAAATCCCAAGCAATTCAATTCATCAGCAGATCAGATAAAGTGACCTTTTTGACCCACGTAATCACCAGGTCACAATTTGATAATTGTGACCTGGTAATTGTGAATTCCAATCATTTTAACCTGATGGTTATTCCCTTAAATGGATGATGGCAAAAAGGCAATAACAACAAAATGACAAGATAGTGAAGTGTCAAGTATCCTAGTTGTCCTAGAAATAGAATGGTCTTATTAACAGCAAAATCTCTGTACATATCTTAGAACTTACCAGAAACTATTTGCAAGTATTTCCCTAGGGTCTCTGCAAACTACATTCACGACATGAAAGCAAAACAACATAATAGACGGCGTAGCGGACGAGTGCTCGGCTGAGATGCAAGAGACGCGGGTTCGATTTCTACTGCCGAAAAAATGTTTGCATGTTCTGCAAATATTTCTTCCGGGTTTGGGTGTTGTAGTATTAGGTATATATAGGTATGTATTATAAGTATGTATTTATATTCAGCCGTGTTTTCGCTAATATGTACAGAGCCTTAGCTATTTAGCTATGCAGTATCGGAGAACTACAGTGCATAGCCAGCCTAATTATTGACACGCTTGTAAACGATGCCTAACTTCAACTAAACAGAGGAATTTACACCTTATTTGTAAGTAAACAAAGTTTAATTTTCATTGCCAACGGGTAACAGCTAGGTATGTTGTCCTAATACTATGTCAAACTTTTACTCAACGCGGGAATTTACACCTTACTTAACGAGTAATAAAGTTGAATTTTCATTGGCTTTGGATGACAGCTAGGTATACATACTATACTATGTCGAACTTCAAGTACAGAGGAATGTATACTGTGTGTGTAAGGACATAAAGTTGAATTTTGAATAGTAATGATGAAAGCTAAGCTGTGTTACCCTTATTTGATAGTTTGAGGTTATGAATTTACATAGAAATATACTTAACAGCTTCCAACCGCGGCTTCGGCTGGTAACTGGATGAACTTTATAAAGGAGCCTTTGAGGCGCATATTAAATCCTTTCACCACACTGGTTCAAAAGAACTAGTGACACGACTAGATAGTTAGATTATTTAAGCTATGTATATTCCAAATCGCTTCACTGCTGGACTGGGAGTAAAGAAAAAACGTAGAATGCGTCCAGCTGCTTATCTCCCCGAATATGTCGTAAAAGTCGACTAAGGGATAGTATCCTCTCAAACATGATGGACCATCTATATGGACGATGGGCCAATCACCTGTCACCATGGTTCACCATATCCATCTTGGGACTCTTGAATAAGAAGTGACTGCAAGTTTTTTTATGATTACTAGTGGCTTTGCCCACCCTATTTGGGATACGGGCGTGATAATATGTATGTATATTCAAAATCTTAATCCGTCTATTCAAATTTTCTCATTTTTATTATCAGTAAGATTAAATAGCGAGTAATAAGGGCAACCATAGTGATAGATAGCCTCCCATCTCATGAAACGTTTACGTAATAAAAAAATCTGAAAAAATCACCGAGTTTTTTTACTCACATTCATAAGGCAGATTATTGAAATAAGGAGGTAGTTAGAGTACTTGACTCTATCTCCAATGGGTTCCATATCCAGTCTTTTGAAGCTGTGCGTCTGGTGACCGATCACTTCCTACTCCAAACAAACGACTGTGAACAGGTTGTGACAATAATGAATAGTAAAACTAAAATTTGCCCTAAAACTTTGAGGGGCCGCTAAAACATTTTGAACTAAAAACAGTTCAGCTAATTAACTAATTAGTTTCACCTGGAGTTGGGACAGGCAGTTTGTTACATTTGGAACATGTTACAGATTGTTTGCGCTGAAAATAGTTACTTTCGATGCAAGGTATTTTAAAACTAGCATCAAACCGCGGCTTCTATTTCGATTTCGTCCTTTTTTGAACAAAAAAATCCGGATTAGAACCCACGACCTTCGGAAGAAGTGGCGTAAGTATTTATTTAGTGACAGAACCAAGCTAACCAGAAAGCAAGCTTGCTTAGACATTCTTGATTGATCGTTGAAGTGAAGTTAAGCAACGTTGTTTGCGGTCGCAATTTGGATGGGTGACCGCAAGTGGCATTACGAGCTGAGCACGTTAAATTGTTAGTCCCGTTGTTGCTTTTAAGTCGGTAGGCCACAACGGAGGCCTTAAAAACTCCGTCACTAGAGTTGGCCACTAGCTCATAATACTCAAACAAAAAAATACTTGTTGACCCCATAAGATACCCTCTGTAAGATGTTATCTATGTAATATCTTAGGCTGTGAATATCTTATCCCGTTTGCGGAGCCTTATCTGCGGGATATTTGAATATTACATTTAGCTTGGAGCTATTTTCCATACGAAATTGGACCAATTCGGCGATATTCGTACAAGACTCTAATTGGATTTTTGATTTGATGAGGAAGAGACAAAATTATGCATGTCTTCGTTGATTTCTACTTATTCCCGTGACTTGAAAAGGTAAGTAGATTAATTTAACAATAAAATACAATTTGCCTAATATATACCTACCTAAAACTCTTGCGTTAATCAATGTCTGACAATCAACCACAGCTTAAACCATAAGTCCTAGAACCATGAAACTTTGAGGGTAAATTCATCTAATGGTGTTGGGGTGCAATAAAGGAATTCTCGAATTTTAACTCCTAGAGGACGAAAAGGATAGATGAAACTATTATGAAAAATATAAAACCGGTCAAGTGCGAGATGAATTCACACACGAAGGGTTCCGTACCATCATACATGTACACAAATGTTTATTTTATGGGGCCCTCTTTTATTTCATTTTTTATTGTTATAACTACAATAGAAATAATATCTCTGTAAATTTCAACTCTACCTATTATGGTTCATGAGACAGACGGACGGACGGACGAATGGACGAAAGGACAGCGTTGGCTTAGTAATAGGGAGCTGTTGGCAACCTTCGGGTACGGAACCCTAAAAGAACTTAACGCGAACAAAGTCGCGGGGCGTTCCACTGGTTAATATTACAAATATGCGAAAGTTTGTAAGGATATCTTGTTTGTGCGTCATTCCGACCGCAACGGCTGAACAGATTAACTTGAAACTTTGAACTTTTTGACTATAATGCTTTATTTTTTAGCAACCCTCAATATTTGATGATAACCATAAAATGTTTTACAACGTCATCATCTGGTACATAAATATTGAAAACCTCGTAAAGTCTATCTATTTAATTGTCAATCTATAAAAAAGCCTTCTCGCCTATGTAGTCCGAGAGACAAGAGAAATAACTTATGTTGATAACCTTGGTGGCGTTGCGGGCGAGTGTTCAGCTGAGACGCAAGAAGCGCGGATTCAATTCTTGCTGCGAAAGAAATGTTTGCATGTTCAGAAAATATATTCCAAGTCTGGTTGTAGTGGTACCATGGTACTCGCAGTTTCTGATACCCACGACACAGGATATCCCAGTGTGAAATCAGAAGACGACCTCGGTGGCATGGCGGGCGAGAGCTCGGCTGAGACGCAAGAGCCGCGGGTTCGATTCGACATCGGGAGAAATGTTTGTATGTTCTGAAAATATTTCTTCCGGGTCTGGGTGTCGTAGTATTATGCATTATAAATTTGTAAATTCTTACTATTTACAAAAAAGTATTTAAATATTCTATCAGCCGTCTGGTTCCCATAGTACAAGCTTTGCTTAGTTTGGGGCTAGATGATGTGTGAAATGTCCACAAATACTTATTTATTTACTCCTGATTCAAAGTCCCAAGATGGATATGGTCAACCATGGTGACAGGTGATCAGCCCATCGCCCATATAGATGGCCCAGTTAAATGTCCGCAGATATTTATTTGTTATTTACCAACTATCTCTTGCTCTAGCAGGTGTATCTTTACAGGTTTATCACCTGGACCGCGGGTATGTTACCTCTGATCGCGAGGGATACATAAAACACGATATTTACGATTTCTTTCCTAGTTACTTCCATTTATGGTCAATTTTAGTTTCGGTTATGTAGAGGATGAATGAAAGCAGATTAACGAAGCTGGTGTATGAGGCGAGTGTGAATGGTACCGTTGGAAGGGGAAGACCTCGGCGCACGTACCTGGACCTAATCGGCGACGTTGTGGAAAAGGGTCAGGTCAGGAGTACCCTAAACCGACGAGCATGCATGAGTAATGTAATGAGAGTGATAGAAGCGAAAGACGTATGTCAGGATCGTAGCAAATGGAGGTCCATGATCTTTGCCTACCCCTAATGGGAAACAGACGTATTTTATGTATGTATGTCGTGATAGTTTTATGACATCGTTATGTGTGTGTGTGTGTGTGTGTGTGTGTGTGTATGTGTGCATTCAACGTCGCATTAAAAGTGTCAGTGCGTAAATGAGTGCCGTTTGCGCCTGTATTTCGGTAACGGAAATATTTATAACTACTAGCTGACCCCGCGAACTTCGTATCGCCTTAAAATTAATAATTCAAGTGCTTGTAATTTAATATGAACTTTATACCATAGCAATAAAGCTCAAATTGACTACGTTTTAGTTACAAATCATTTTGTATGGGAAAAAGAAAAGGGCTATTTTTAGGGTTTTTCCAGCAATAATTCTAATTTTTCTCGCCGTAAAAACCATCCTTGAACTTCAACGAACATTTTAAAAAAAGATTTGGCCAAATTGGTCCAGGCGTTGTTGAGTTATGCGCTTACCAACACATTTTGCGATTCATTTTTATACTATATAGACTTCGCGCACGACCGCTGCGTAGGGAGCCGACTTCGCGACTGAGCCGCGCGGGTACCTTACTCATAGATCTAAACTCCCCTCCCGCACGCGCACCCCCGCCTTGGTGACGCCCACTTCGCAACGGGCCGTGCAGCAGAAATCGTAATATTTTAATTTCGCCATAACTTCAAAACCAAACGTCCAATTTTAATCATTCAAAGACCAAATATTATCTCCATAAACTGTTCTTAGTGATGAAATCATTTATTTTGATAAGGATTAATAGCATGAGTAAAATAAACGCGTTTAAATGTAGTCCAAAAAAAATTCAAGATTTTTAAATAAAAAAATGGTTGCTGTGCCTCACTCGACATAGATGGGTATAGTGTGTCGCGGACTTTTTTGTAGATATTTATAAGATCTACAATTAATTAGAACATTTTATGGTTCTATCTTTTATAGTTTAGGCAGCGTACGCAAAATAAGTAACTTTTCTGGTTGATTTTTTACACCTTGTGTCCGAAAAACCCAAATATCTTACGGAACCCTATTTTTTTCCAAAATAAAATATAGCCTATGTTACTCGTGGATAATGTAGCTTTCGAATGGTGAAAGAATTTTTAAAATCGGTCCAGTAGTTTTTGAGCCTATTCAGTACAAACAAACAAACATACAAACAAAGTTTTCCTCTTTATAATATTAGTGTAGATGTAAGCAGGTACTAATACTTTCACGCAATGAATTCAAATGAGTTATAGCTGCGAATTTCTTTTCGACGGATTTTTTAGCTGCCATAAAATGAAATGTAGACCTTTTAAATACCTTTCGAACGCACTACATGTCACTTAGCGGGCACGCTAAATGTCAAAATACACTGGAAACAAAGAACGCATATACAACTGTTAATAATTCAATTTCTTCGTGTCGGAATTTTTTAGCTGTGATGGAATGAAATGTAGTTCTTTTAAATACCTTTTAAGCCATCGAGCATTTAACTGAATAGAGCAGTAATGTTATTCGTTTTGTTCGAAAACGAATTCCACCAAAACAGTGGGCCCGCCCCTGCGCTCTGATTGGCCGACTCAATGTCAAGTATTGAACTAGAGCTGTGCAATAAAATATTCATATCGATATCGATAGCAATGTTTGTTAAGTGGAATACAAATAAAGTTTAATATGTACCTATTATGTTTACGTGTATGTTTGCGCGCGTGTGTACGAAAAAATAACTATAAACTTTATAAAATGGAACTTCCATACTTAGAAAAATATAGTAAAATAGCTTTCTATTGGTGAAAGAATTTTTGAAATCGGTCCAGTAGTTTCGGAGCCGCACGCCAAAAACTATTTTTGGTGTTCTACCTTGGGTTACAATATTGCAATTTTCTTACGGATCCCTAATTTTTTGAAAATATTTATTATAGTCTATACTAGACCTTGATAAAGGGGCTTTCTATTGTTGAAAGAATTTTTGAAATCGGTCCAGTAACTTCGGAGCCACACGCCAAAAACTGTTTTGGATTTTTAACCTTGGGTTACAATATTGCAATTTTCTTACGGATCCCGGATTTCGTTACAAACAAAATAAACTAAAAATCTTAATTCCTATTTATAATATTAGTATAGATATAAACTAGAGGACGCCCCGTTCTTCAAATGTACTTATTCAATTTATTATATCTAGGTACTTATTTGTTTGTCTTAAATAACCTTTTCTGATAAATATCGATACTAATTTTGATTATGACAGTGCAGCATCACTAGTAACACGTGTAATGAATAAAAAGGATGGCATAATATAGGTTACACCTAGGTAAGAGCAAGACGCATAGACAAGCGTCTATTGTTTCGTTTTATTTACCAGTTTAACTTGAGCCGTGATAAATGGTTGTAAATTATAGTTTATTGATGCTTACCGATGAAACGTGATTCCGTCTGTTTTAAAATTCGATGTACTGCTGTTTTTTCCACACCACCGAATAGAACAATACGGCATTAAGGGATAAAAAACCAAACTTTGAATATTTTCGAGTATGGGAGACGGACACACACACAGATCACTTGTTGGTTTGGTACTGATTCAGTGCGAGCGTGAATCAGTATAATAATAAGAAATAAAAATGAGCTTAGTTTTTTATCTGAGTTCGCCTACAGATAGAAAACAGAGCTCAGATCACCGACCGCAGGTAAGGTCCCCAAAAGGCTGGCGACGTTACCTCGTTGGATAGCTATACTTATCCTTTTTATTTAAGACTAGCTGACCCCGCGAACTTCGTATCGCCTTAAAATTAATAATTCAAGTGCTTGTAATTTAATATGAACTTTATACCATAGCAATAAAGCTCAAATTGACTACGTTTTAGTTACAAATCATTTTGTATGGGAAAAAGAAAAGGGCTATTTTTAGGGTTTTTCCAGCAATAATTCTAATTTTTCTCGCCGTAAAAACCATCCTTGAACTTCAACGAACATTTTAAAAAAAGATTTGGCCAAATTGGTCCAGGCGTTGTTGAGTTATGCGCTTACCAACACATTTTGCGATTCATTTTTATACTATATAGACTTCGCGCACGACCGCTGCGTAGGGAGCCGACTTCGCGACTGAGCCGCGCGGGTACCTTACTCATAGATCTAAACTCCCCTCCCGCACGCGCACCCCCGCCTTGGTGACGCCCACTTCGCAACGGGCCGTGCAGCAGAAATCGTAATATTTTAATTTCGCCATAACTTCAAAACCAAACGTCCAATTTTAATCATTCAAAGACCAAATATTATCTCCATAAACTGTTCTTAGTGATGAAATCATTTATTTTGATAAGGATTAATAGCATGAGTAAAATAAACGCGTTTAAATGTAGTCCAAAAAAAATTCAAGATTTTTAAATAAAAAAATGGTTGCTGTGCCTCACTCGACATAGATGGGTATAGTGTGTCGCGGACTTTTTTGTAGATATTTATAAGATCTACAATTAATTAGAACATTTTATGGTTCTATCTTTTATAGTTTAGGCAGCGTACGCAAAATAAGTAACTTTTCTGGTTGATTTTTTACACCTTGTGTCCGAAAAACCCAAATATCTTACGGAACCCTATTTTTTTCCAAAATAAAATATAGCCTATGTTACTCGTGGATAATGTAGCTTTCGAATGGTGAAAGAATTTTTAAAATC
This sequence comes from Scotopteryx bipunctaria, assembly GCA_949320045.1. NCBI lineage: Eukaryota > Metazoa > Arthropoda > Insecta > Lepidoptera > Geometridae > Scotopteryx > Scotopteryx bipunctaria. Next base: position 553,754 of record OX439462.1, read on the forward strand.
GGTCCAGTAGTTTTTGAGCCTATTCAGTACAAACAAACAAACATACAAACAAAGTTTTCCTCTTTATAATATTAGTGTAGACGTGTCCAAGTGATCCCAGTGATTTTATGGAATAAAAATTTTTGACTTTGACTTTGACTTTGACTTTGTCCGAGGTAAGCGCCAGCCCTTTGGTCATTGGTCATATCTATTAGCTTCTTATTTATTCTTATCCTTATATTTATATTTATATTTATATTTATCCTTATCATCCTTATCATCCTTATCATCCTTATCATCCTTATCATCCTTATCATCCTTATCATCCTTATCATCCTTATCAACCTTATCAACCTTATCAACCTTATCAACCTTATCATCCTTATCAACCTTATCAACCTTATCATCCTTATCAACCTTATCAACCTTATCAACCTTATCAACCTTATCATCCTTATCATCCTTATCATCCTTATCAACCTTATCAACCTTATCATCCTTATCATCCTTATCATCCTTATCATCCTTATCATCCTTATCATCCTTATCATCCTTATCATCCTTATCATCCTTATCAACCTTATCAACCTTATCAACCTTATCAGCCTTATCATCCTTATCAACCTTATCAACCTTATCATCCTTATCAACCTTATCAACCTTATCAACCTTATCAACCTTATCATCCTTATCATCCTTATCATCCTTATCAACCTTATCAACGTTATCATCCTTATCATCCTTATCATCCTTATCATCCTTATCATCCTTATCATCCTTATCATCCTTGTCAACCTAATCAACCTAATCAACCTAATCAACCTTATCATCCTTATCAACCTTATCAACCTTATCAACCTTATCAACCTTATCATCCTTATCATCCTTATCATCCTTGTCAACCTAATCAACCTTATCAACCTTATCAACCTTATCAACCTTATCCTTATCATCCTTATCATCCTTATCATCCTTATCATCCTTATCATCCTTATCATCCTTATCATCCTTATCAACCTTATCAACCTTATCAACCTTATCAACCTTATAAACCTTATCAACCTTATCATCCTTATCATCCTTATCATCCTTGTCAACCTAATCAACCTTATCAACCTTATCAACCTTATCAACCTTATCATCCTTATCATCCTTATCAACCTTATCAACCTTATCATCCTTATCAACCTTATCATCCTTATCAACCTTATCAACCTTATCAACCTTATCAACTTTATCAACCTTATCAACCTTATCAACCTTATCAACCTTATCATCCTTATCATCCTTATCATCCTTGTCAACCTAATCAACCTAATCAACCTAATCAACCTAATCAACCTAATCAACCTTATCATCCTTATCAACCTTATCATCCTTATCATCCTTATCATCCTTATCATCCTTATCAACCTTATCAACCTTATCAACCTTATCGTTATCATCCTTATCATCCTTATCATCCTTATCATCCTTATCATCCTTATAATCCTTATCATCCTTATCAACCTTATCAACCTTATCATCCTTATCATCCTTGTCAACCTAATTAACCTAATCAACCTAATCAATCTAATCAACCTAATCAACCTTATCATCCTTATCAACCTTATCAACCTTATCATCCTTATCAACCTTATCATCCTTATCATCCTTATCATCCTTATCAACCTTATCAACCTTATCATCCTTATCATCCTTGTCAACCTAATTAACCTAATCAACCTAATCAATCTAATCAACCTAATCAACCTTATCAACCTTATCAACCTTATCAACTTTATCAACCTTATCAACCTTATCATCCTTATCATCCTTATCAACCTTATCAACCTTATCAACCTTATCATCCTTATCATCCTTATCATCCTTATCATCCTTGTCATCCTTATCATCCTTATCATCCTTATCATCCTTATCATCCTTATCATCCTTATCATCCTTATCATCCTTATCATCCTTATCATCCTTATCATCCTTATCAACCTTATCAACCTTATCAACCTTATCCTTATCAACCTTATCATCCTTATCAACCTTATCAACCTTATCAACCTTATCAACCTTATCATCCTTGTCAACCTAATCAACCTTATCAACCTAATCAACCTAATCAACCTAATCAACCTAATCAACCTTATCATCCTTATCATCCTTATCATCCTTATCATCCTTATCATCCTTATCATCCTTATCATCCTTATCAACCTTATCAACCCTATCAACCTTATCATCCTTATCATCCTTATCAACCTTATCAACCTTATCAACCTTATCGTTATCATCCTTATCATCCTTATCATCCTTATCATCCTTATAATCCTTATCATCCTTGTCAACCTTATCAACCTAATCAACCTTATCAATCTAATCAACCTAATCAACCTTATCATCCTTATCAACCTTATCAACCTTATCAACTTTATCAACCTTATCAACCTTATCATCCTTATCATCCTTATCAACCTTATCAACCTTATCATCCTTATCATCCTTGTCATCCTTATCATCCTTATCATCCTTATCATCCTTATCATCCTTATCATCCTTGTCAACCTAATCAACCTAATCAACCTAATCAACCTAATCAACCTAATCAACCTTATCATCCTTATCAACCTTATCAACCTTATCAACCTTATCAACCTTATCAACCTTATCAACCTTATCATCCTTATCATCCTTATCAACCTTATCAACCTTATCCTTATCATCCTTATCATCCTTATCATCCTTATCAACCTTATCAACCTTATCATCCTTATCATCCTTGTCAACCTAATCAACCTAATCAACCTAATCAACCTTATCATCCTTATCAACCTTATCAACCTTATCATCTTTATCATCCTTATCATCCTTGTCAACCTAATCAACCTAATCAACCTAATCAACCTAATCAACCTAATCAACCTTATCAACCTAATCAACCTAATCAACCTTATCATCCTTATCAACCTTATCAACCTTATAAACCTTATCATCCTTATCATCCTTATCATCCTTGTCAACCTAATCAACCTTATCAACCTTATCAACCTTATCAACCTTATCATCCTTATCAACCTTATCATCCTTATCAACCTTATCAACCTTATCATCCTTATCAACCTTATCAACCTTATCAACCTTATCCTTATCATCCTTATCATCCTTATCATCCTTATCATCCTTATAATCCTTATCATCCTTATCAACCTTATCAACCTTATCATCCTTATCATCCTTGTCAACCTAATTAACCTAATCAACCTAATCAATCTAATCAACCTAATCAACCTTATCATCCTTATCAACCTTATCAACCTTATCATCCTTATCAACCTTATCAACCTTATCCTTATCATCCTTATCATCCTTATCATCCTTATCATCCTTATCATCCTTATAATCCTTATCATCCTTATCAACCTTATCAACCTTATCATCCTTATCATCCTTGTCAACCTAATTAACCTAATCAACCTAATCAATCTAATCAACCTAATCAACCTTATCATCCTTATCAACCTTATCAACCTTATCATCCTTATCAACCTTATCATCCTTATCATCCTTATCATCCTTATCAACCTTATCAACCTTATCATCCTTATCATCCTTGTCAACCTAATTAACCTAATCAACCTAATCAATCTAATCAACCTAATCAACCTTATCATCCTTATCATCCTTATCAACCTTATCAACCTTATCAACCTTATCCTTATCATCCTTATCATCCTTATCATCCTTATCATCCTTATAATCCTTATCATCCTTATCAACCTTATCAACCTTATCATCCTTATCATCCTTGTCAACCTAATTAACCTAATCAACCTAATCAATCTAATCAACCTAATCAACCTTATCATCCTTATCAACCTTATCAACCTTATCATCCTTATCAACCTTATCATCCTTATCATCCTTATCATCCTTATCAACCTTATCAACCTTATCATCCTTATCATCCTTGTCAACCTAATTAACCTAATCAACCTAATCAATCTAATCAACCTAATCAACCTTATCATCCTTATCAACCTTATCAACCTTATCATCCTTATCATCCTTGTCAACCTAATTAACCTAATCAACCTAATCAATCTAATCAACCTAATCAACCTTATCATCCTTATCAACCTTATCAACCTTATCATCCTTATCAACCTTATCAACCTTATCAACCTTATCAACCTTATCATCCTTATCATCCTTATCATCCTTGTCAACCTAATCAACCTTATCAACCTTATCAACCTTATCAACCTTATCATCCTTATCAACCTTATCAACCTTATCAACCTTATCATCCTTATCATCCTTATCAACCTAATCAACCATATCATCCTTATCAACCTTATCAACCTTATCAACTTTATCAACCTTATCAACTTTATCAACCTTATCAACCTTATCAACCTTATCAACCTTATCATCCTTATCATCCTTATCATCCTTGTCAACCTAATCAACCTAATCAACCTAATCAACCTAATCAACCTTATCATCCTTATCAACCTTATCAACCTTATCATCCTTATCAACCTTATCATCCTTATCATCCTTATCATCCTTATCAACCTTATCAACCTTATCATCCTTATCATCCTTGTCAACCTAATTAACCTAATCAACCTAATCAACCATATCATCCTTATCAACCTTATCAACCTTATCAACTTTATCAACCTTATCAACTTTATCAACCTTATCAACCTTATCAACCTTATCAACCTTATCAACCTTATCATCCTTATCATCCTTATCAACCTTATCAACCTTATCAACCTTATCATCCTTATCATCCTTATCATCCTTATCATCCTTGTCATCCTTATCATCCTTATCATCCTTATCATCCTTATCATCCTTATCATCCTTATCATCCTTATCATCCTTATCATCCTTATCATCCTTATCATCCTTATCAACCTTATCAACCTTATCAACCTTATCCTTATCAACCTTATCATCCTTATCAACCTTATCAACCTTATCAACCTTATCAACCTTATCATCCTTGTCAACCTAATCAACCTTATCAACCTAATCAACCTAATCAACCTAATCAACCTAATCAACCTTATCATCCTTATCATCCTTATCATCCTTATCATCCTTATCATCCTTATCATCCTTATCATCCTTATCAACCTTATCAACCTTATCAACCTTATCATCCTTATCATCCTTATCAACCTTATCAACCTTATCAACCTTATCGTTATCATCCTTATCATCCTTATCATCCTTATCATCCTTATAATCCTTATCATCCTTGTCAACCTTATCAACCTAATCAACCTTATCAATCTAATCAACCTAATCAACCTTATCATCCTTATCAACCTTATCAACCTTATCAACTTTATCAACCTTATCAACCTTATCATCCTTATCATCCTTATCAACCTTATCAACCTTATCATCCTTATCATCCTTGTCATCCTTATCATCCTTATCATCCTTATCATCCTTATCATCCTTATCATCCTTGTCAACCTAATCAACCTAATCAACCTAATCAACCTAATCAACCTAATCAACCTTATCATCCTTATCAACCTTATCAACCTTATCAACCTTATCAACCTTATCAACCTTATCAACCTTATCATCCTTATCATCCTTATCAACCTTATCAACCTTATCCTTATCATCCTTATCATCCTTATCATCCTTATCAACCTTATCAACCTTATCATCCTTATCATCCTTGTCAACCTAATCAACCTAATCAACCTAATCAACCTTATCATCCTTATCAACCTTATCAACCTTATCATCTTTATCATCCTTATCATCCTTGTCAACCTAATCAACCTAATCAACCTAATCAACCTAATCAACCTAATCAACCTTATCAACCTAATCAACCTAATCAACCTTATCATCCTTATCAACCTTATCAACCTTATAAACCTTATCATCCTTATCATCCTTATCATCCTTGTCAACCTAATCAACCTTATCAACCTTATCAACCTTATCAACCTTATCATCCTTATCAACCTTATCATCCTTATCAACCTTATCAACCTTATCATCCTTATCAACCTTATCAACCTTATCAACCTTATCCTTATCATCCTTATCATCCTTATCATCCTTATCATCCTTATAATCCTTATCATCCTTATCAACCTTATCAACCTTATCATCCTTATCATCCTTGTCAACCTAATTAACCTAATCAACCTAATCAATCTAATCAACCTAATCAACCTTATCATCCTTATCAACCTTATCAACCTTATCATCCTTATCAACCTTATCAACCTTATCCTTATCATCCTTATCATCCTTATCATCCTTATCATCCTTATCATCCTTATAATCCTTATCATCCTTATCAACCTTATCAACCTTATCATCCTTATCATCCTTGTCAACCTAATTAACCTAATCAACCTAATCAATCTAATCAACCTAATCAACCTTATCATCCTTATCAACCTTATCAACCTTATCATCCTTATCAACCTTATCATCCTTATCATCCTTATCATCCTTATCAACCTTATCAACCTTATCATCCTTATCATCCTTGTCAACCTAATTAACCTAATCAACCTAATCAATCTAATCAACCTAATCAACCTTATCATCCTTATCATCCTTATCAACCTTATCAACCTTATCAACCTTATCCTTATCATCCTTATCATCCTTATCATCCTTATCATCCTTATAATCCTTATCATCCTTATCAACCTTATCAACCTTATCATCCTTATCATCCTTGTCAACCTAATTAACCTAATCAACCTAATCAATCTAATCAACCTAATCAACCTTATCATCCTTATCAACCTTATCAACCTTATCATCCTTATCAACCTTATCATCCTTATCATCCTTATCATCCTTATCAACCTTATCAACCTTATCATCCTTATCATCCTTGTCAACCTAATTAACCTAATCAACCTAATCAATCTAATCAACCTAATCAACCTTATCATCCTTATCAACCTTATCAACCTTATCATCCTTATCATCCTTGTCAACCTAATTAACCTAATCAACCTAATCAATCTAATCAACCTAATCAACCTTATCATCCTTATCAACCTTATCAACCTTATCATCCTTATCAACCTTATCAACCTTATCAACCTTATCAACCTTATCATCCTTATCATCCTTATCATCCTTGTCAACCTAATCAACCTTATCAACCTTATCAACCTTATCAACCTTATCATCCTTATCAACCTTATCAACCTTATCAACCTTATCATCCTTATCATCCTTATCAACCTAATCAACCATATCATCCTTATCAACCTTATCAACCTTATCAACTTTATCAACCTTATCAACTTTATCAACCTTATCAACCTTATCAACCTTATCAACCTTATCATCCTTATCATCCTTATCATCCTTGTCAACCTAATCAACCTAATCAACCTAATCAACCTAATCAACCTAATCAACCTTATCATCCTTATCAACCTTATCATCCTTATCATCCTTATCATCCTTATCATCCTTATCAACCTTATCAACCTTATCAACCTTATCGTTATCATCCTTATCATCCTTATCATCCTTATCAACCTAATCAACCTTATCAATCTAATCAACCTAATCAACCTTATCATCCTTATCATCCTTGTCAACCTAATTAACCTAATCAACCTAATCAATCTAATCAACCTAATCAACCTTATCATCCTTATCAACCTTATCAACCTTATCATCCTTATCAACCTTATCATCCTTATCATCCTTATCATCCTTATCAACCTTATCAACCTTATCATCCTTATCATCCTTGTCAACCTAATTAACCTAATCAACCTAATCAACCATATCATCCTTATCAACCTTATCAACCTTATCAACTTTATCAACCTTATCAACTTTATCAACCTTATCAACCTTATCAACCTTATCAACCTTATCATCCTTATCATCCTTATCATCCTTGTCAACCTAATCAACCTAATCAACCTAATCAACCTAATCAACCTAATCAACCTTATCATCCTTATCAACCTTATCATCCTTATCATCCTTATCATCCTTATCATCCTTATCAACCTTATCAACCTTATCAACCTTATCGTTATCATCCTTATCATCCTTATCATCCTTATCATCCTTATCATCCTTATAATCCTTATCATCCTTATCAACCTTATCAACCTTATCATCCTTATCATCCTTGTCAACCTAATTAACCTAATCAACCTAATCAATCTAATCAACCTAATCAACCTTATCATCCTTATCAACCTTATCAACCTTATCATCCTTATCAACCTTATCATCCTTATCATCCTTATCATCCTTATCAACCTTATCAACCTTATCATCCTTATCATCCTTGTCAACCTAATTAACCTAATCAACCTAATCAATCTAATCAACCTAATCAACCTTATCAACCTTATCAACCTTATCAACTTTATCAACCTTATCAACCTTATCATCCTTATCATCCTTATCAACCTTATCAACCTTATCAACCTTATCATCCTTATCATCCTTATCATCCTTATCATCCTTGTCATCCTTATCATCCTTATCATCCTTATCATCCTTATCATCCTTATCATCCTTATCATCCTTATCATCCTTATCATCCTTATCATCCTTATCAACCTTATCAACCTTATCAACCTTATCCTTATCAACCTTATCATCCTTATCAACCTTATCAACCTTATCAACCTTATCAACCTTATCATCCTTGTCAACCTAATCAACCTTATCAACCTAATCAACCTAATCAACCTAATCAACCTAATCAACCTTATCATCCTTATCATCCTTATCATCCTTATCATCCTTATCATCCTTATCAACCTTATCAACCTAATCAACCTAATCAACCTTATCATCCTTATCAACCTTATCAACCTTATCATCTTTATCATCCTTATCATCCTTGTCAACCTAATCAACCTAATCAACCTAATCAACCTAATCAACCTTATCAACCTAATCAACCTAATCAACCTAATCAACCTTATCATCCTTATCAACCTTATCAACCTTATCAACCTTATCGTTATCATCCTTATCATCCTTATCATCCTTATCATCCTTATCATCCTTATCATCCTTATCATCCTTATAATCCTTATCATCCTTGTCAACCTTATCAACCTAATCAACCTTATCAATCTAATCAACCTAATCAACCTTATCATCCTTATCAACCTTATCAACCTTATCAACTTTATCAACCTTATCAACCTTATCATCCTTATCATCCTTATCAACCTTATCAACCTTATCATCCTTATCATCCTTGTCATCCTTATCATCCTTATCATCCTTATCATCCTTATCATCCTTATCATCCTTGTCAACCTAATCAACCTAATCAACCTAATCAGCCTTATCAACCTTATCATCCTTATCATCCTTATCATCCTTGTCAACCTAATCAACCTAATCAACCTAATCAACCTAATCAACCTTATCATCCTTATCAACCTTATCAACCTTATCAACCTTATCAACCTTATCCTTATCATCCTTATCATCCTTATCATCCTTATCAACCTTATCAACCTTATCATCCTTATCATCCTTGTCAACCTAATCAACTTAATCAACCTAATCAACCTTATCATCCTTATCAACCTTATCAACCTTATCATCTTTATCATCCTTATCATCCTTGTCAACCTAATCAACCTAATCAACCTAATCAACCTAATCAACCTTATCAACCTAATCAACCTAATCAACCTAATCAACCTTATCATCCTTATCAACCTTATCAACCTTATAAACCTTATCATCCTTATCATCCTTATCATCCTTGTCAACCTAATCAACCTTATCAACCTTATCAACCTTATCAACCTTATCATCCTTATCAACCTTATCATCCTTATCAACCTTATCAACCTTATCATCCTTATCAACCTTATCAACCTTATCAACCTTATCCTTATCATCCTTATCATCCTTATCATCCTTATCATCCTTATCATCCTTATCATCCTTATAATCCTTATCATCCTTATCAACCTTATCAACCTTATCATCCTTATCATCCTTGTCAACCTAATTAACCTAATCAATCTAATCAACTGTAGTTGCTAGTGGGTGTAGTTGAAGTAGGAAGCAGAAGAAAACAGTCTCTGAATGTTCACACGTATAATTGTCCACCAAACAGCACTACAGTTATAAAGTTCAGAAGGAGAAGAAGGCACAGAATAGATAGTTTATAGTAGGTACAAGCACAGGAGGCGATAGAAAGTTCACAGATAAGCGCGTAGGTAAAAGGTATTTTACAAAAGAAAGTCGGAGATGCGGAGCGAGTAAGCGATTCCATCCAACTGACTTTCTTTTGTAAAATACCTTTTACCTACGCGCTTATCTGTGAACTTTCTATCGCCTCCTGTGCTTGTACCTACTATAAACTATCTATTCTGTGCCTTCTTCTCCTTCTGAACTTTATAACTGTAGTGCTGTTTGGTGGACAATTATACGTGTGAACATTCAGAGACTGTTTTCTTCTGCTTCCTACTTCAACTACACCCACTAGCAACTACAACTGGTGACCCCGACGTGATACACAAGGTACGATGAATGATAGTGACCCAGTAGAAACGGCCACTTCAGACAAAGTCGAAACTCGACATAAAGGGCGCGTTCCTACAAACCCGCCGGAACTTTATAAAGTTGGTATTCGAGTCCCACCGTTTTGGCCAGAGGAGCCGGAAATATGGTTCGCGCAGATTGAAGGACAATTCAATATATCCAACATCACCGCGGACACTACGAAATTTTATTATGTCACAAGCCACTTGGATCCTCAATACTCCAAAGAAGTGAAAGACATAATCACATCCCCGCCGGCGTCTAATAAATATGAAAAGCTGAAGGAGGAGCTCATCAAGAGATTATCAGCGTCACATGAGCGGAAAATCCAGCAGTTGCTGATGCATGAGGAGTTGGGAAACCGCAAACCATCGCAATTTTTACGGCATCTACAAAGTCTAGCCGGAACTACTGTCCCTGACGACTTCATCAGGAGCATTTGGTGCAGCCGCCTACCCAGCAACCTGCAAACCCTGATCGCATCACAACCAGCGAGTACTCTGGAAGCTTCTGCTGACCTGGCTGATCGAGTACATGACATCGTGGCACCGATGCAGGTAGCATCAACTTCATCAGCTACCCCGGCCCCTTGTTCTATGCAGTCGATGGCAAATGAGATTGCTGAGCTGAAAGCGGCCGTCAAGAACCTGACAATGCAGTTGAACCACCAACCTCGATCACGTGACCGGCCCAACCGTTCCAACGACCGGCAGCGTAAACGCTCCAGATCCCGATCCCAGGCCAGCTACCGCAGGTTCCCTACTTGCTGGTACCACAGTCGGCACGGAGCCAACGCGACCCAGTGCGTCAAGCCCTGCGACTTTGGGAAGTCGGGAAATGCTCAGGGCGGTCGGTAAAGGCGACTGACGATTGCCCCATTTCTCCTGGTCGCCTCTTCGTGACGGACCGCAAATCGAAGATCCCTTTCTTGGTGGACACTGGAAGCGACGTCTGCGTCTTCCCTCGGTCTGCACTTCGGGAGCGTCGAGTGAAGACCAGTTACGAGCTGTCAGCCGCTAACGGAAGCGTCATAAACACCTATGGTTCGCTACAGCTGAACTTAGATTTAGGACTCAGGCGCGATTTCCCTTGGAATTTTATTGTAGCTGACGTCACTAAGGCCATAATCGGCGTTGATTTTTTAAGCTTTTACAACCTAATTGTAGATGTACGCAATAAGCGAATAGGCCGTATTATCGATAACCTTACATCATTGTCAACTAATGCTTACCTCGATAATGCTTCTGACATTGTTTATTCTGTAAAGGTTCCATCCGGTGACACGCCTTTTCACAAAATCTTATCGGAATTTCCGGAAATAACTAAGCCGGCTGGCACGTTTCACGTTCCCAAACACAACACTGTACACCATATACGCACCACACCCGGTCCCCCCATCTCTTGTTCCCCTCGCAGGTTAGCTCCTGATAAGCTCAAGGTGGCGAAGCAGGAGTTCGACTTGATGCTGAGCAATGGTACGGCACGACCGTCCGAGAGCCCATGGTCTTCTCCTCTCCATTTGGCCCCTAAAAAAGATCACAGCTGGCGCCCTTGCGGAGATTACAGACTACTCAACGCCCGGACCATCGCCGACAGGTACCCTATTAGGCACATACAGGACTTTGCCCACAACATTTCTGGCAGTAAGGTCTTTTCCACGATTGATCTGGTTAAGGCCTACAACCAAATACCTGTGCACGAGGAAGACATTCAAAAGACCGCCATAACAACTCCGTTTGGTCTGTTTGAGTTCCCATTCATGAGCTTCGGTCTTCGGAATGCTGGACAGACATTTCAGAGGTTTGTAGACGAAATGACCCGGGGGCTGGAATTTTGCTATTGTTATCTCGATGACTTTTTAGTGTTTAGCAAGTCAGCAGCTGAACATGAGAGCCATCTGCGACAGTTGTTCGAGCGCATGAAGAAGTATGGCATGGTCGTGAACACATCAAAATGCGTGTTTGGAGCCTCGGAGGTAACGTTTTTAGGCTACCACATCTCTGCCGCCGGGACTAAGCCACTCGACTCCAAGGTCCAAGCCATTAGAGAGTTCCCTGCACCGACAACAGTCCGGCAACTCAGGCGATTTTTGGGCATGTTGAATTTTTATAGGCGATTCATACCTAACGCCGCAAAAATACAAGGCCCTCTAAATGCCCTGTTAGCTGGTTCGGTGAAGCCCTCTGACCCCGTGGACCTGTCGGGTGAAGCTCTTTCAGCTTTCGAGCAGTCCAAAGAGAGCCTTTGCAACGCTGCGTTACTAGCACATCCCGATTGCCAAGCCAAACTCGCGTTAGTTACTGACGCGAGTGACTTAGCTTTGGGTGCAGTAATTCAGCAGTTCAAGGACGATGTCTGGCAGCCGCTGGCATTTTTCTCACGGAAACTCAGCCCATCCCAGCAGAAGTACTCGCCCTACGACCGCGAGCTGCTCGCCATATACGAGGGGATAAAGTACTTCCGCCACATGCTCGAGGCGAGAGACTTCACGGTTTACACCGACCATAAGCCGTTATGTTACGCTTTCAGCGAGAGAAAGAGTAACTGTTCTCCGCGTCAATACAGACATCTGGACTTTGTCTCCCAATTCACCAGTGACATCCGTCACATATCCGGCAAGGATAATGTCGTTGCCGACACTTTGTCCCGAATTGACGAGTTGCAAAGTCCAGTTGACTTGGAAGTACTCGCCAAGTCTCAGACCACAGATGCCGAGCTAGCTTCTTTTCTCCAGGACGAACCGACATCACTTCGTCTGGAGAAAGTCAGGGAGCCCGGTAGCAAGGTGGATATATACTGTGACATAAGTACTGGCACACTCAGACCTTTTGTGACCAAACCGTTGCGAAAGCAAGTATTCGACAGCCTACACTGCTTAAGTCACCCTGGTGCAAACGCGACTGCTAGGCTTGTAGCGCAGCGATTCGTTTGGCCAGGGGTCAGAAAGGACTGTCGAGAATGGTCGCGATCGTGTTTGGCTTGTCAACGATCCAAGGTCAATCGTCACGTTACTGCTCCACTGGGCACCTTCAGTTTGCCCAAAGCACGATTTGCTTTCGTCCACATCGACTTGATTGGTCCTATGCCTATTTCCAATGGCTACCGTTACTGCCTGACCGCTGTAGACCGCTTTACCAGGTGGCCTGAAGCTATCCCTATTAAGGACATCACGGCAGAAACGGTCGCAAAAGCATTTTTATTAGGTTGGATCGCTCGGTTTGGCTGCCCAACCGACATAGTGACCGATCGTGGGCGTCAGTTTGAGTCTGCGCTGTTTGAGTTTCTCGCAAAACTTGCCGGATTCAAACATCGCAGGACCACAGCCTACCATCCAGCCTGTAACGGACTGGTGGAGCGATTCCATCGTCAGCTAAAGACAGCTATTACATGTCACGCTGATAGTAACTGGACGGAATCCCTACCACTAGTCCTACTAGGTATTAGGAGTGCGATCAAAGAAGATTTGCAGTCATCTTCGGCCGAACTGGTTTACGGTGAGCCGTTACGACTCCCTGGTGAATTTTTTCACACCTCCGTAACCGGTACAACCGATCTCACGGACTTCACTGCTCGACTACGCTCAATCGCAGGGAAACTGAAACCTGCACCTGCGTCTCGACATAACAAAAGCAAAATCTTCGTTTACAAAGACCTAGCTTCCTCGACACACGTATTTCTTCGGGAAGAAATGTTGAAAGGAACTTTTTGTCCGTCGTACTCCGGTCCTCACGAGGTACTTCAGCGTGGAGACAAAGTCTTTAAGATCCTCGTCAAGGGTAAAGCGATGACTGTCTCGATCGATCGCCTTAAACCTGCCTACATCTTGTCACCTGCATCGCCTCCTGAGCCCACCTCAGAACCCGACCCTAAAACCACGTTAGAAACTCCTTCCCCAGCACGTACTACACGATCTGGTAGACAAGTTCGTTTCCCGGATTTCTATCGCCCGTAGTGACGGTCTTCGAAGGGGAGTGATGTGGGGACCTTCCCACATAATCATTAGGTTTATATTTTATTTGATACTTACATTTATAATACTACTTTTAATTATTTATCTATAGCCTTTCACAACCCATACACTTACATACAAACACATACCTATTATATTCGTATTTATTTAAATATCTATCACGCGGATAACGGACGAAACTTGTCAGCCAACAAACAAATATTTTCTCCTCGAGACCGCGCTTTAACTAGCCCGCGCCGAGCGCCTGTGTGACTCACCGGCCGCGGCTGGCCGTTGAAAACTCGAACGTGTGAGGAATAAGGTAATACCTACTCCTAATCTGAAAGTCCTAACTCTAAATACCTGAAATGACCTACAAGTATAATATAGGGAATTAAAGCAATAGGTTAGTAATATAAAATTTAGTAAATACCTGTACCTTTGTCCTAAGCTAGCTATGTAGATTACCTATTATTTATTTTGGTAATAAAACTGATTTAGGAACACAGGTATTATTTTAAAGAAACACAAAAGGAAAGAGCTTTACAAAGGGTATATTAAACATTCATAACAAATGATAACTTTGGCATATTAAATAGAACATGGCATAGAGCAAGTAGGTACCTACACATACATACACGAACATACATAGTCACAATAAATAAATCTTGTTAGAGAGCAAGTAGGTACACATAAACACATAAACACATGAACATACATAGTCACAATAATAAATCTTGTTTAGAGAGCGAGTAGGTACACATAAACACATGAACATACATAGTCACAATAAATAAATCTTGTTAGAGAGCAAGTAGGTACACATAAACACATAAACACATGAACATACATAGTCACAATAATAAATCTTGTTTAGAGAGCGAGTAGGTACACATAAACACATGAACATACATAGTCACAATAAATAAATCTTGTCAGAGAGCAAGTAGGTACACATACACACAATATTCAGAACACAGAAAATGGTTACAGTACATAGATTATGAGAATTTAGAGTAAAGTTACAGAGTTGGTACTTAACTTGGATTCCTTGCCGTTGTTCCAGTCGAAGTACCGGTAACAACCCTTACCTCCCTATTTATACTCTGCCAGAATCACAAAATGTTCGTTACAAATTGGACCAATCACAGACCAAGGATCTTCTAGCCCAAATATCTTTACAAAACAGTAAGAGTAACAATGTATGGTATGATAAAACTTTGTTGAAAATGTAAACAATGGTTACAGAAATCTTTATAGTCAATAAATCGTATTAATTAACCAGATATTTGGATAAATCGGATCGACCAATCACAAAGGGCTTATAAATATCTTTGTTTCTAGGATAATAAAGCAAATCCTAAATTGGCAGATCTCTTTTAAAACTTGTTAGATGAATTATACAATTTTTATTAGAAACTAATCCTATTTAAATAATAAATATGTTTGTTAACGATACGTAAACAATTCTAGTCGTATATCCATTTCTTTACTATTTATTTCTATCTTACGATATAACAATAATTAATGGGTAATGACTACTTCATAAATTACATTTGGCTTAAACAATACTACTTTAATCTTATTTACTAATTGAAATATAACAGTATATAAAGTCACTTATTAAATAACAGGTTATTGATCTTATGTTCCGTTCAGAAATTGGTTTTACTATGTTCTCCTTCTAAAACATGTATCTTTATTGACAAGATGCAATATTTGACATTGACATCTGAAATGGATCGATTGATCTTTTTATTGGTAAATAATCAACTGACTTTTACACTGACATACTAAACAGATTAATATAATCATAAATGAGACATCTGTTATTAGTAAAATGCGATTTGACATTGACATTTTTAAACAGATATGATGTTTTTGAATTCAAATAAGCAAAATATTCCTTTAACTCAAATATTACCCGTCACGGCCATTCTGACATGTACTTCGCTCTCGAAGTACCTAGGTATTTACATTTAGGTAATCTTACAAATAAAAGTGAGAGAAAAAAAAAACTAACAATTAAGTAATATTTCTAATCATGTTTACTTTAAACATTATTATTTATCATGTTCCTATCCACTTCCCTATCCGTGTCCCTATCCAAAACCATATCCGCTTCCCTATCCGCTTCCCTATCCACGTCCCTATCCACATCCCTATCCACATCCCTATCCAAGTCCCTATCCACGTCCCTATCCACATCCCTATCCACGTCCCTATCCACATCCCTATCCACGTCCCTATCCACGTCCCTATCCATGTCCCTATCCATGTCCCTATCCACGTCCCTATCCACATTCCTATCCACGCCTCTATCCATGTCCCTATCCACATCTTTAAATTCACCAGGCCATTGTCTCAATTTATCTTTAGCCACAGTGATATTTCTTAAATTACCCATTCCTCTGAGCAAATATCTATCATGAGGAAGAATTGAAGTTATTTTGTAAGGTCCCTTATACCTAGGACTCAATTTATCATATCGCCTGTGGTCTTGATTTACGTATACAATATTACCGACGTCAAAACTTTTATTATTGCGTCTCAATGAATCAAAACGACTTTTAAATTTATTTGCCTGTGAACGTAAACGTTGTTCAGCTATTTGACGATCTGCCCTTACATCGATATTGTGTTCAGAAACCCTTACATCGTTGAGACGTGATTGAATACACGGAATATTAGCATTACAGCCAATCAATAAATGAATAGGTGTAAAACCTGTGGATTTTTGTACAGTAGTATTAATTGATTGTTGAACTTTCCATAGACCGCTTGGCCAATCTGACGAACCATTACAAGTTGTATTCAACATATCTATTACTGTTGTAACATACCGTTCTACTTGTCCATTGCCCCTTGGTGTACCAGTTGATACCATATGATGTTCTATTTCTAATTCCCTAAACAAAGACTGAACTTGATTTGAACTAAAGTTGGTTCCCCTGTCAGTTATTATTAAGGAAGGAGTACCAAATATTGTAATAGTGTCACGAATTAAAGGTACAAGTTCCTGAGCATTTAAAGTTTTAAGAGGTTTTAATAAACAAAATTTTGTAAACCCATCTACCATTAGCAATATATATTTGTACCCTTCATTTGTTACTTTAAATGGACCTGTGCAATCTAAATGAATTGTGTGGAATGGTATAGGAGTTTTATCTATTGGATGCAATAAACCTTGCTTTGGGCCTGAGTGACCCTTACGTTGAATACATGTTAGACAATGTTTAATGTATTTACGAACAAATGCTGCCATTCGGGGAAACCAGAAATGTTCACGAAGCTTCAGTAGGGTTTTCTCAAATCCTACATGACAATTTTCATCATGGAAAAGTTTCAAAAGATTAAGTCTAGATCCTTTAGGAACAACGAGTTTAGGTTCATTTGGTTGTACTTTATAAAATAATAAATTATTTTGCATAAAATATTGGTTTTCATCAAGTTCACCAGCAACACTCTGACTAATTAAATTTTGAGTTTCCAAATCAGTAAGTTGAGCCATTTCTAGCCATGATTGATCATTGATCAAATTTATGGTATCTAGTGATAACGGTTTACAGGCTTGCAGTTCAGTTGATGGCATTATGAGGTTAATAGAGTTTTCAACAGGATTGCGGCTCAGAAAATCAACGTGTCCAATATATTTACCCTTTTTATAAGTAATGTCGAATTTAAAATCTTGCATATATGTCCACCAGCGGGCTACACGTGGAGACAAATCTTTTTTATTCATTGTAGATTTTATAGAGTTACAATCAGTTATAATTTGAAATTTAATACCTAGTAAGTACACTCTAAAGTGTTTTAATGCATTGAAAATTGCCAGAGTTTCTAAGTCATATGAACAATACTTCACTTCTGCAGGTGAAGTTCTTTTGCTAAAATATGCTATTACTTTCCTTACATTGTCTACTATCTGAATTAATATAGCCCCATAACCCAATGAACTAGCATCTGTATAAAGTTCTGTAGGCAATGTTGGATCAAAAACGGCAAGCAAAGGTTTAGATGACAAGTGTTTTATAATGTAACCCCTAGCCGCCTCTTGTTCAAACCCCCATTCCCATCTTTGGTTAGTTTTGGTCAATTTGGTTATACAAGCAGTTTGAGCCGCAAAATTAGGAATAAATTTTCGAAAATAACTTGCAAGTCCCATAAACTGCCGCACTTGTTTGATGTTACTAGGTTGTGGTGAATCGACTAATGCAGTAACTTTTGTTTCACTTGGTCTAATACCTTCTTGTGATATGTGTCTTCCAAGGTACTCAATATGATCAACAAAAAATTTACATTTTTTAAGATTTATAGCGAATCCAGCATTAGACAAAGCCCGAATCGTTTCTTCTAAATACAATAAACCCTGTTCTATCGTCGAAAAAGGTATGAGAATATCATCTATGTACACCAATAAATACTTTAAATGTTGAACAGCCTTTGTAATAGCTCTCTGAAATACAGGAGGCCCATTACAAATTCCAAATGGCATTTTTAAAAACTCAAAATGGCCTCCCGGTGTAACAAAGGCAGTGTACTTTATGGAATCTGGCGCCACTGGGATCTGATAAAAACCATTTTTCATGTCTATGGATATAAAATATTTTGCTTTTCCTAACTTGTCTATTTGGTCTTCAATGAGAGGAAGTGGGTATCTATCTCTTTCTAAAATTTTATTCAGGGCTCGATAATCTATGCACATTCTATCACTACCATCCTTTTTTTTTACTAATATTACTGGACTGGCAAAGGGGGAGTCACTTTCTCGTATTATTTTGTTTTCTAGAAGTTCTTGTACAATTTGGTCTACTTTTTCTTTTTCGATCGGAGCTAATCGGTATGGACGATAATAAACTACATCATTTTTCTGTAAACGTAAATTTAGTTCACCAGTTTTTACCGTATTGGAATCATTTAAAATTGAAGGGTATTTCCGAAATATACTTTCTATTTGATTCTGTAAATTCACATCTAAATGTTCAATTTTAGAGTACAATTCGAATAAATCTGATGGCGAAGAGATTGCATTGACAATTACGTTGGTATCTACTAATTTTCGAACTAAACGACTACCAAATGAATCTGTAATGATCTCTACATCTGGATACTGAACAGCGTTTCTTCCTATAAGAAGATCGTAACAAAAATTGCTATCACTAGTGACATGTAAATCGAGTTCTAAACAAATATTTTCAAATTGAATCATCACAGTAATAATAGCAAACACATGTATTTTATTTAGTCCTATTCCTTTTATGTATACTGAAGCGGGTGAAAAATGGCAACCTAATCGCCTTGCAACAGATTCTTTTATTAAGCTACAGCTAGCTCCGGTATCTATAAGAGTCATAATTGGTATATCATTAATAAAAGCTCTTGTGAACTTTAATTCTGCTGTCCTAAAAAATTAGTTTCTGTATTTGGTGCTGCTGTGCGTGATCTTACTTCAGCCCGCTTCTTGTTGAAACACACCGATTCGGTATGACCAATTTTGTTGCAATAGGTGCAAGTTTTATTCAAACGATCATGAGCCACTGGTATGGTTTGGCTTAACATTTTTGAGCACTGAGACTTAAAATGCCCTACTTGATTACAATAATGACATTTCCTTTCCAATTTATACCGCTTAGCTACTATGGAATTTTCAGAGTTTTCTGATAGTCGCTTCTTTGTCTTGACATGAGTTGAAAGCAGTACTATGAGAGCAGATGTGTTTGTTACATTGCTGTTTAGGGCTGCCATTCTAACATCAACATCATTTATGCCACCGCAAATTAATTCGATCAATTGTTCATCGGTAAACGCTACTTTGGTATAACGAAGCAACCGGATCTTTTCACGAGCATATTCACAATAGGACTCCGCGGAATTTGAGGAGTGAAGGACTGCTTTGCTAAGTTTTTCGGATAGATTCTTCTTGTCAGGATATGCGTCAATAATATCGATACGAAAGTTTTCCCAAGATCTTCCATCGACGGGTTCCCAAGTTTCAAACCATAACAAAGCTGAGCCTTTAAGGCCCTTACCGGCTTTTGCTGCTGTCTTGATACTGCTCCATTTGAACTCCTGAGCCAACGCCTCGATACTGTTGCACCAGCTTGTTGCGCTGCAGTCGTTCTTGTCAGGATCGAAGAACGGCAAGGCAACATCATCATCCTTCCGGTGAGTAGAAGTGATGGCATCACGAACAGCTGCCAGAAGTTCCCCAATTTCGGCCAACTCCATTCTGTAATAAAATACACAATTTCATTATAATGATCTGGGTGAAAATCCCACTTCTGATGTGAGGAATAAGGTAATACCTACTCCTAATCTGAAAGTCCTAACTCTAAATACCTGAAATGACCTACAAGTATAATATAGGGAATTAAAGCAATAGGTTAGTAATATAAAATTTAGTAAATACCTGTACCTTTGTCCTAAGCTAGCTATGTAGATTACCTATTATTTATTTTGGTAATAAAACTGATTTAGGAACACAGGTATTATTTTAAAGAAACACAAAAGGAAAGAGCTTTACAAAGGGTATATTAAACATTCATAACAAATGATAACTTTGGCATATTAAATAGAACATGGCATAGAGCAAGTAGGTACCTACACATACATACACGAACATACATAGTCACAATAAATAAATCTTGTTAGAGAGCAAGTAGGTACACATAAACACATAAACACATGAACATACATAGTCACAATAATAAATCTTGTTTAGAGAGCGAGTAGGTACACATAAACACATGAACATACATAGTCACAATAAATAAATCTTGTTAGAGAGCAAGTAGGTACACATAAACACATAAACACATGAACATACATAGTCACAATAATAAATCTTGTTTAGAGAGCGAGTAGGTACACATAAACACATGAACATACATAGTCACAATAAATAAATCTTGTCAGAGAGCAAGTAGGTACACATACACACAATATTCAGAACACAGAAAATGGTTACAGTACATAGATTATGAGAATTTAGAGTAAAGTTACAGAGTTGGTACTTAACTTGGATTCCTTGCCGTTGTTCCAGTCGAAGTACCGGTAACAACCCTTACCTCCCTATTTATACTCTGCCAGAATCACAAAATGTTCGTTACAAATTGGACCAATCACAGACCAAGGATCTTCTAGCCCAAATATCTTTACAAAACAGTAAGAGTAACAATGTATGGTATGATAAAACTTTGTTGAAAATGTAAACAATGGTTACAGAAATCTTTATAGTCAATAAATCGTATTAATTAACCAGATATTTGGATAAATCGGATCGACCAATCACAAAGGGCTTATAAATATCTTTGTTTCTAGGATAATAAAGCAAATCCTAAATTGGCAGATCTCTTTTAAAACTTGTTAGATGAATTATACAATTTTTATTAGAAACTAATCCTATTTAAATAATAAATATGTTTGTTAACGATACGTAAACAATTCTAGTCGTATATCCATTTCTTTACTATTTATTTCTATCTTACGATATAACAATAATTAATGGGTAATGACTACTTCATAAATTACATTTGGCTTAAACAATACTACTTTAATCTTATTTACTAATTGAAATATAACAGTATATAAAGTCACTTATTAAATAACAGGTTATTGATCTTATGTTCCGTTCAGAAATTGGTTTTACTATGTTCTCCTTCTAAAACATGTATCTTTATTGACAAGATGCAATATTTGACATTGACATCTGAAATGGATCGATTGATCTTTTTATTGGTAAATAATCAACTGACTTTTACACTGACATACTAAACAGATTAATATAATCATAAATGAGACATCTGTTATTAGTAAAATGCGATTTGACATTGACATTTTTAAACAGATATGATGTTTTTGAATTCAAATAAGCAAAATATTCCTTTAACTCAAATATTACCCGTCAAACGCAAGCCGATCGCGCCTACCGCCGCAAGTCAGTTGGATGGAATCGCTTACTCGCTCCGCATCTCCGACTTTCTTTTGTAAAATACCTTTTACCTACGCGCTTATCTGTGAACTTTCTATCGCCTCCTGTGCTTGTACCTACTATAAACTATCTATTCTGTGCCTTCTTCTCCTTCTGAACTTTATAACTGTAGTGCTGTTTGGTGGACAATTATACGTGTGAACATTCAGAGACTGTTTTCTTCTGCTTCCTACTTCAACTACACCCACTAGCAACTACATCAACCTAATCAACCTTATCATCCTTATCAACCTTATCAACCTTATCATCCTTATCAACCTTATCATCCTTATCATCCTTGTCAACCTAATTTACCTAATCAACCTAATCAATCTAATCAACCTTATCATCCTTATCAACCTTATTAACCTTATCATCCTTATCAACCTTATCATCCTTATCATCCTTATCATCCTTATCAACCTTATCAACCTTATCATCCTTATCATCCTTGTCAACCTAATCAACCTAATCAACCTAATCAACCTAATCAACCTAATCAACCTTATCATCCTTATCAACCTTATCAACCTTATCATCCTAATTAACCTAATCAACCTAATCAATCTAATCAACCTAATCAACCTTATCATCCTTATCAACCTTATCAACCTTATCATCCTTATCAACCTTATCATCCTTATCATCCTTATCATCCTTATCAACCTTATCAACCTTATCATCCTTATCATCCTTGTCAACCTAATTAACCTAATCAACCTAATCAATCTAATCAACCTAATCAACCTTATCATCCTTATCAAATCAACCTTATCAACCTTATCAACTTTATCATCCTTATCAACCTTATCATCCTTATCATCCTTATCATCCTTATCAACCTTATCAACCTTATCATCCTTATCATCCTTGTCAACCTAATTAACCTAATCAACCTAATCAATCTAATCAACCTAATCAACCTTATCATCCTTATCATCCTTATCATCCTTATCATCCTTATCAACCTTATCAACCTTATCATCCTTATCATCCTTGTCAACCTTATCAACCTAATCAACCTAATCAACCTAATCAACCTTATCATCCTTATCAACCTTATCAACCTTATCATCTTTATCATCCTTATCATCCTTGTCAACCTAATCAACCTAATCAACCTAATCAACCTTATCATCCTTATCAACCTTATTAACCTTATCATCCTTATCAACCTTATCATCCTTATCATCCTTATCATCCTTATCAACCTTATCAACCTTATCATCCTTATCATCCTTGTCAACCTAATTAACCTAATCAACCTAATCAATCTAATCAACCTAATCAACCTTATCATCCTTATCAACCTTATCAACCTTATCATCCTAATTAACCTAATCAACCTAATCAATCTAATCAACCTAATCAACCTTATCATCCTTATCAACCTTATCAACCTTATCAATCTAATCAACCTAATCAACCTTATCATCCTTATCAACCTTATCAACCTTATCATCCTAATTAACCTAATCAACCTAATCAATCTAATCAACCTAATCAACCTTATCATCCTTATCAACCTTATCAACCTTATCATCCTTATCAACCTTATCATCCTTATCATCCTTGTCAACCTAATTAACCTAATCAACCTAATCAATCTAATCAACCTAATCAACCTTATCATCCTTATCAAATCAACCTTATCAACCTTATCAACTTTATCATCCTTATCAACCTTATCATCCTTATCATCCTTATCATCCTTATCATCCTTATCAACCTTATCAACCTTATCATCCTTATCATCCTTGTCAACCTAATTAACCTAATCAACCTAATCAATCTAATCAACCTAATCAACCTTATCATCCTTATCAACCTTATCAACCTTATCATCCTAATTAACCTAATCAACCTAATCAATCTAATCAACCTAATCAACCTTATCATCCTTATCAACCTTATCAACCTTATCATCCTTATCAACCTTATCATCCTTATCATCCTTGTCAACCTAATTAACCTAATCAACCTAATCAATCTAATCAACCTAATCAACCTTATCATCCTTATCAAATCAACCTTATCAACCTTATCAACTTTATCATCCTTATCAACCTTATCATCCTTATCATCCTTATCATCCTTATCAACCTTATCAACCTTATCATCCTTATCATCCTTGTCAACCTAATTAACCTAATCAACCTAATCAATCTAATCAACCTAATCAACCTTATCATCCTTATCAACCTTATCAACCTTATCATCCTTATCATCACTATCATCCTTATCAACCTTATCAACCTTATCATCCTTATCATCCTTGTCAACCTAATTAACCTAATCAACCTAATCAATCTAATCAACCTAATCAACCTTATCAACCTTATCATCCTTATCATCCTTATCAACCTTATCAACCTTATCATCCTTATCATCCTTGTCAACCTAATCAACCTAATCAACCTAATCAACCTAATCAACCTTATCATCCTTATCAACCTTATCAACCTTATCAACCTTATCATCCTTATCATCCTTGTCAACCTAATCAACCTAATCAACCTAATCTACCTAATCAACCTAATCAACCTTATCATCCTTATCAACCTTATCATCCTTATCATCCTTATCATCCTTATCATCCTTATCATCCTTATCAACCTTATCAACCTTATCGTTATCATCCTTATCATCCTTATCATCCTTATCATCCTTATCATCCTTATAATCCTTATCATCCTTATCAACCTTATCAACCTTATCATCCTTATCATCCTTGTCAACCTAATTTACCTAATCAACCTAATCAATCTAATCAACCTTATCATCCTTATCAACCTTATTAACCTTATCATCCTTATCAACCTTATCATCCTTATCATCCTTATCATCCTTATCAACCTTATCAACCTTATCATCCTTATCATCCTTGTCAACCTAATTAACCTAATCAACCTAATCAATCTAATTAACCTAATCAACCTTATCATCCTTATCAACCTTATCAACCTTATCAACTTTATCAACCTTATCAACCTTATCATCCTTATCATCCTTATCAACCTTATCAACCTTATCAACCTTATCATCCTTATCATCCTTGTCATCCTTATCAACCTAATCTACCTAATCAACCTAATCAACCTTATCATCCTTATCAACCTTATCATCCTTATCATCCTTATCATCCTTATCATCCTTATCATCCTTATCAACCTTATCAACCTTATCGTTATCATCCTTATCATCCTTATCATCCTTATCATCCTTATCATCCTTATAATCCTTATCATCCTTATCAACCTTATCAACCTTATCATCCTTATCATCCTTGTCAACCTAATTTACCTAATCAACCTAATCAATCTAATCAACCTTATCATCCTTATCAACCTTATTAACCTTATCATCCTTATCAACCTTATCATCCTTATCATCCTTATCATCCTTATCAACCTTATCAACCTTATCATCCTTATCATCCTTGTCAACCTAATTAACCTAATCAACCTAATCAATCTAATTAACCTAATCAACCTTATCATCCTTATCAACCTTATCAACCTTATCAACTTTATCAACCTTATCAACCTTATCATCCTTATCATCCTTATCAACCTTATCAACCTTATCAACCTTATCATCCTTATCATCCTTGTCATCCTTATCATCCTTATCATCCTTATCATCTTTATCATCCTTATCATCCTTATCATCCTTATCATCCTTATCAACCTTATTAACCTTATCAACCTTATCAACCTTATCATCCTTATCAACCTTATCAACCTTATCAACCTTATCAACCTTATCAACCTTATCAACCTTATCAACCTTATCAACCTTATCATCCTTATCAACCCTTAGTCAAAGTCAAAGTCAAAGTCAAAAAATTTTTATTCCATAAAATCACTGGGATCACTTGGACACGTCTTAAATCTACGTTGCATTTACACCTGTTCGTAACGCGACCAGGCGTGGAAGATACAGGCAAGAAACCACGCTTGGCTATTTTTTTGGAAAATGATCCCTTTACAATCATGTTATAAAAGGAGTTGGAGCATTCAGTCCCAAGCATTTTTATCTTCTATATAATCGGATATTTTATAGTAAGCTTTTTTATACAACTTTTGTTTTATTAGTGTTTTGAATTTATTAACTGACAAATTTGTCATCTCGCTTGGGACTTTGTTATACAACGTGTAACATAATGTCCCTATAAGCCCGAAAGGGGTGTATTCAGACCGAGCACTTGAATACATTGACGTGTGCAAAAGTTCAATACATCATATTTGAAATTCCAATACAATTAAAAACAAATTATTTCATGAGAAATTTGTGACAACCCTATGTGTTTGTTTACCATTTGCGTAGGTAACAAACACACGCGCACCCTCCTATCGCGTCGGACCCACACATACGCAGACAATTGAACGCGCGGCAAGTTTCAAAAAGTACCTAGGTGTAATCACCAAAGTTTTCGTAAGAATTTGCAATTTTTTTAATTCTACGTAGAAATTAAAGTCGAAGATTAAAATCACGATATCTTTCACACATAAAAAAACAACTACCTACCTACATCTACCTAGGTAGTTACCTAAGGACCTAGGTACAGGAAAAGTTAAGTTATACCTTTTCTCCCTTCTTCTTGGTTGGCTCGGAACACGGCTAATTGACATGGTAGGTATTAGGTAGGTATGTAGGTACCTAGGTTGGTATTACTGGTACACATTCACATTCACAATCACAAAATTATTTTTGTCATTTTTTATTAGTAAGCTAGGTACTAATGGGGTACCTACTAGGTAGGGTGATAGGTTAGGTACCTATCATCATACCTACCTATCACTGAATTTTATCACTGTTGACATACACAGTAGGTACTCGGTATCCATCAAAGGGAAGTAGGTACAACACACCACCGAATTCCCGGTCTTCCCTCACTGGTGCGCCGGTGGAAAGATCCCGTCGAGAGAAGACGGTTCACCAATCCCAGAAAATAGCCCGTAAGATGGCAATGGCCGCCCTGGATAACGCTCTCTGTAGAGCTGGCTGACGCGCCGCTACTAAGCTATTAATTATTTGGTGCTGCTCCAACACACACACACAACACCATATCATAATACTCACTGTTTGAGTACAAAGCCGACATCGTATCGTTAATTAGTTACGCGAACCGAGAGATTGCTTGTTGCAGTTGTTGCAAGGAACGAATGCTAATTGCGACTGATAAAAACCGATCTGTTTTGCGACCAAAAGTAGGTACCTATTGCCGAAAGCCGAATTTTTAGGGTTCCTTGTCTGGGGTAACCCACTAAATACCGATTGGGAAAAAAAGGAAAAAAACTTCACCATACATCTACTACTACTACTACTACTACTACTACTACTACTACTACTACTACTACTACTACTACTACTACTACTACTGTCGTCGTGTCCGTGTCGCTAGCTCTTTTGAACCAGTGTGGTGGAAGGATTAGAGTGCACCTTGAAGGTTCCTTTCGTACACTTTGACACACGTCTATGACATGCCTGGTTTCCTCACGAGGTTTTCCTTCACCGTTTGAGAGCATTGATATTGCACACATAAATTTCGAATCGAAAAATCCATAGATTCGAACTCACGACTTAAGGATGGGAAGGCGGGGTTCATACCAATATGCTACCATGTGCTCCATCCCCATTTGCTGCTAGGTACCTACCTACTTACATAATAACCTACCAACAATTACGTAGTTCAATCAAGAAAAGTAAAAAACAAATAAACCTACGGAACCAATTTGATTTTATTAAACAAACGCTTGCGGTGCGGTGTCGGTTGACGGTTGCGGATTTTGAATTTAGCAAAGGCACCGACAGCCAATTAGGGCGAGGTGCCATCCCACTAGTTGTTGTTGTTGTTTCAATGCAACCAATGACAAATAGGCTGTTCACGATGAAAATGAAGATTAGTAAGACAGATAAGTCACAACCTTTGACTTTAGTGCCCAAGTAGGTAGGTACAAAATTGCATTGAAAAATGCTCCAATGAATATTGGAATAATACATCGTTGGAAAAACTAAAGTGGAATAGGGTCACGGCTTTATCCTCAGGCACGGTAGACCTCTTCTCATACTTCTTGTTACCTACTCAAGATGCTTTTAAGGCCCGAGTAGGTAGGTACAAAATTGAGTAGGTATCACGGCTTTATCCTCAGGCACGGTAGACATCCTCTCATACTCCTTGGCACCCACTGAGGATACCTTTAAGGCCCGAGTAGGTAGATACAAAATTGAGTAGGTAAGGTACCTATCTCCTATACTAGGTACTTAACAAAGAGATCTGAAAGGATGTTTACGGTGCCTAGGGATTTTAGTCGTGATGTGACCTTACATTTTAATTACCAATAAATACCAAGGTACCACTAGGCCTTCAAAAAAAATAGAAATTACTTATTAAGCCACCTCGTTATTAGGTAAGTAGGTAGGCATTTTACTAATGGTGTCTGTTCTGTTACCTGTTTCATCTAGAGTTCACACTTAAAGGTCAAAAAACAGCTGTAAATAGGGATGCCTCATGTTGTGTCAAGTTACGTATTGGAGCAAAGTTTAAGAGACATTTCATGAATGAAAACCTTTGAAATTTTAAAAGTCGTTGAACAAACGTTGTTCGCAATGACGTATAGAACACCCCCGTTTCGGGCTTATAGGGACATTATGTTACACGTTGTAGAAGCGTACACATTGCCCTTTAAATGATTTATTAACTTTACCTAGCCTAATCGTGGGTACAGCAAGTTTATCCTTATTTCTAGTATTAACACTATGATTATCACTATTTTTCTTAAACTTACTAACATTTTTATGTACGTACATCAAGTTTTCGTAAATATATTGACAAGGAACAGTCATAATGTTTATTTCTTTAAATTTATTACGTAATGACTCCCTAGGACCCAGGTTATAAACTGCTCGAACAGCCCTCCTCTGCAACACAAATACGGTGTTTATATCTGCAGCACTCCCCCACAACAAAATGCCATATGCCATGATGCTATGGAAGTAGCTGAAGTAAACTAGTCTAGCTGTATCTACGTCTGTAAGTAGACGTATTTTTTTGACTGCATATGCCGCAGAACTAAGTCTCTTCGACAATTTATTTATATGTGGGTCCCACTGAATCTTTTTATCTAAGGTTATGCCCAAAAAAGTAGTAGTGTCCACGAGATCTATATGTTCATTTTTTATTTTTATATGAGAATTTACTTGTGTAACATTTGGTAGTATAAATCTTATACATTTGGTTTTCTTTTCATTTAGCAATAGGTTATTTACATCGAACCATTCTACGACTTTGGAGATTGCATTGTTTACTTCGCCAAAATTAACCTGGCGTCGTTTCATTTTAAATAAAAATGAGGTGTCATCTGCAAACAATACAATTTCATGATCATCCCTAACAAGTTTAGGTAAATCATTAATATAAACTAAAAATAGAAATGGTCCTTATATTGATCCCTGTGGTACACCCATTGTTACTATTGACCCTGGAGAACGTTTTCCATTAACGTCGACTCTTTGTATTCTGTTACTTAAATAGGAACTGAGAAGGTCAAGAGCAAAACCCCTAACCCCATAGTGTCGGAGTTTCCTGATTAATGTTTCATGATGGACACAATCGAATGCTTTTGACAGATCACAAAAAATCCCTAAAGCATCACGAGACTCTTCCCATGCATGGAAAATATGCGATATTAACTCGACACCAGCCTCTGTTGTTGAACGGCCCTTCATAAATCCGAATTGTTTGTTGTCGAGTAGGTTATTTATGTTAAAATGGTCTTGAAGTTGCTTTAGAATCAGTTTTTCAAATATTTTGCTAAAGGTCGGTAGTACTGATATAGGACGATAGTTATTAGGGTCTGAATGACTACCAGATTTGAAGAGAGGTGTTATTTTACTATGTTTCATTAAATCAGGGAACACACCACAATCAATACATTGATTGAAGATCATAGCTAGGTCAGGTGCAATTATGTCTATCAATGGTTTTACGACGCTAACAGAAATTCCCCAGAGGTCCGTGGTCTTTTTTACATTGATTAATTTATAAGCCTTGACAATGTCATTAGAACTGACATAATCGAATGAAAAATTTGTTTTACATTCAGGTACGTTTTGTTTCAACATTGACTCTGCGATTATGTGGGAAGAGTTTAAAGATTTTGTAGTAGAGACTGGAATATCAGTAAAAAACAATTCGAGCGCTTTAGCTACATCTTCATCTTTGTTAATAATTATATTATCTATTTTTAATTTAAAACTGTTATTATGAATTATATTTTTTCCAGTCTCTTCTTTAATAACATTCCAAGTAGCTTTAATTTTATCTTGACTGTTTTTAATTTTTGAACTCAAATATAATGATTTGGCTATTTTACATACTTTCTTAAATATTTTAGAATAATTCTTAACTTTTTCTTTAAACTCTTCACTGAAATTATATTGTTTTATACTGTACAATTCATACAATGTTTGTCTACTTTTATGTATTCCTGCTGTTGCCCCTTATCGTCCTTATCATCCTTATCGTCCTTGTCCTTATCGTCCTTGTCCTTAATGTCCCTGTCCCTGTCCCTATCCCTGTCCCTGTCCCTGTCCCTGTCCCTGTCTCTGTCCCTGTCCCTGTCCCTGTCCCTGTCCTGTCCTGTCCTGTCCTGTCCTGTCCTGTCCTGCCCTGTCCTGTCCTGTCCTGTCCTGTCCTGTCCTGTCCTGTAAGAAAACGCGGGTGAAACCGCGGGGCACAGCTAGTAATAAATAAATATTTAAGGACATATCACACAGCACTATCTAGCCCCAAACTAAGCAAGGCTTGTACTATGAGAACAAGATGACTGATAGAATACTTATATGCTTTTATTTTCATGAGTTTCCATGAGTTATTTTATTCCATAATTTATTTATTAGTGTTTCGTAACCAAACGGAAATGAAGAGGACGTTGGTAACTTCGAAACAGTTTTTAATAACTACTGCAGTTGCCTTCGTACTTTCATGAATATAGTACCTACCTACATTGTATCTGTTCCGAAATATAAGATTTTTTATTAGGTATATTATTTTTTATTTTCGTCAGAATATAGCCTGCTAAAAGTTGATAATTTTCATGACACATTCACGGGGCTTGCTATCACAATTTATATAGGCGCATTTCTCTGTTTCTGAACATTATTCGTTATACAGTTTTCAACGAGATGTTCATAAAAGCCGACTGTGCTAACGCTGACGTCATCAAGGACGAATACCCCAAGCATCTGCCAATTGCCAAGTGGGAATGCCACACACACCCTTCCGCTGAGCGAGAAAACTCCAAATTGGTGAGTATGATGATTAAACGTCATCATGTCAAAGTCAAAGTCAAAGTCAAAAATTTTTATTCCATAAAATCACTGGGATCACTTGGACACGTCTTAAATCTACGTTGCATTTACACCTGTTCGTAACGCGACCAGGCGTGGAAGATACAGGCAAGAAACCACGCTTGGCTATTTTTTTGGAAAATGATCCCTTTACAATCATGTTATGTTATGTTATCAATCATGGTCGATTCGTATAGAGAATGGGATGACGAGTAAAATTTCATAAAAAAATCCCCCCCTCCCCTCCACTTTTCACCCCCTCTTGCTTGTATCTCCGAAACGGTTTGTCCGATTGGGCTGAAATCGCGGGCTGCTTGCAGCCCGCGCCCGCAAGTTATATTATTATTATTATTATACTATATAAAGCTCGATTACCACTCACTCACTGACTGACTCATTGACATCATTGTTCTCCTAGAAGGAGTCGAGATGGACGATGATGATGTATGGGGGGAATGTTCGGGGAGTCCCGGTGAGTGGGGGAAAAATCCGAAAACCCCCATTTTCCTCCCCCCTCGCCCCCCCCACGTTCGGTGTCCCGATTCTTCCCGACGAGGGCATGTTTTTTTTACAGATTCGGATAGAGGGTGCTCGAAGGAATACAACTTTTTTTGGATCCCCCCCTTTCGACCCCCCTTTGACCCCCCCTTCAACTGGTTCTCCGAAATGACTCGTGAAATGGGATTTTTTCAAGTGGATTCGTATAGATAATAGGATGGCGAGTAAAGTTAAATAAAAATTTGACCCCCCTCCCTCCCAATTTTCACCCCCTCTTTTACGCATCTCCGAAATTACCCACGATTCGAGATCGCGGTTGGTTGATTCGTATAGAGAATGGGATGGCGAGTAAAACACCATAAAAATTTTGCCCCCTCCCCCCCAATTTTCACCCCCTCTTGCTTGTATCTCCGAAACGGTAAGTCCGATTGGGCTGAAATTTTGGTTGCGCGGGCTGCTTGCAGCCCGCGCCCGCAAGCGAAAATACTAGTTATACTATATACAGCTCGATTACCACTGACTCACTCACTGACTGACTCATTGACATCATTGTTCTCCCAGAAGGAGTCGAGATGGACGATGATGATGTATGGGGGAAGTGTTCGGGGAGTCCCGGTGAGTGGGGGAAAAATCCGAAAACCCCCATTTTCCTCCCCCCTCGCCCCCCCCACGTTCGGTGTCCCGATTCTTCCCGACGAGGGCATGTTTTTTTTGTAGATTCGGATGGAGGGTGCTCGATGGAATACATTTTTTTTACTCCCCCCCCCTTTGGACCCCCCTTTGATCCCCCCTTCAACTGGTTCTCCGAAATGACTCGTGAAATGGGACTTTTTCAAGTGGATTCGTATAGATAATAGGATGGCGAGTAAAGTTAAATAAAAATTTGACCCCCCTCCCCCCCAATTTTCACTTCCTCTTGCTTGTATCTCCGAAATTACCCACGATTCGATTTCGCAGTTGGTCGATTCGTATAGAGAATGGGATGGCGAGTAAAACTCCATAAAAATTTTGCCCCCTCCCCCCCAATTTTCACCCCCTCTTGCTTGTATCTCCGAAACGGTAAGTCCGATTGGGCTGAAATTTTGGTTCCAACTCGCGGGCTGCTTGCAGCCCGCGCCCGCAAGCGAAAATACTAGTTATACTATATACAGCTCGATTACCACTGACTCACTCACTGACTGACTCATTGACATCATTGTTCTCCCAGAAGGAGTCGAGATGGACGATGATGATGTATGGGGGAAGTGTTCGGGGAGTCCCGGTGAGTGGGGGAAAAATCCGAAAACCCCCATTTTCCTCCCCCCTCGCCCCCCCCACGTTCGGTGTCCCGATTCTTCCCGACGAGGGCATGTTTTTTTTACAGATTCGGATAGAGGGTGCTCGAATGAATACAACTTTTTATTTAACCCCCCCTTTTGCCCCCCCTTTGACCCCCCCTTCTATTGGATCTCCGAAATGACTCGTGATATGGGATTTTTTCAAGTGGATTCGTATAGAGAATAGGATGGCGAGTAAAGATAAATAAAAATTTGACCCCCCTCCCCCCCAATTTTCACCCCCTCTTGCTTGTATCTCCGAAACGGTAAGTCCGATTGGGCTGAAATTTTGGTTCCAAGGGTTTACCGCCTCGCGGGCTGCTTGCAGCCCGCGCCCGCAAGCGAAAATACTAGTTATACTATATAAAGCTCGATTACCACTCACTCACTCACTCACTCACTCATTGACATCATTGTTCTCCTAGAAGGAGTCGAGATGGATGATGATGATGTATGGGGGAAATGTTCGGGAAGTCCCGGTGAGTGGGGGAAAAATCCGAAAACCCCCATTTTCCTCCCCCCTCGCCCCCCCCACGTTCGGTGTCCCGATTCTTCCCGACGAGGGCATGTTTTTTTTACAGATTCGGATAGAAGGTGCTCGAAGGAATACAGCTTTTTTTGGATCCCCCCCTTTCGACCCCCCTTTGACCCCCCCTTCTATCGGTTCTCCGAAATGACTCGTGATATGGGATTTTTTCAAGTGGATTCGTATAGAGAATAGGCTGGCGAGTAAAGTTAAATAAAAATTCCCCCCCCCCTCCCCCCCAATTTTCACCCCCTCTTGCTTGTATCTCCGAAATTACCCACGATTCGAGATCGCGGTTCGTCGATTCGTATAGAGAATGGGATGGCGAGTAAAAAATGTTAAAAAAAATCCCCCCTCCCCCCAATTTTCACCCCCTCTTGCTTGTATCTCCGAAACGGTTTTGGTTCCAAGGGTTTTGAGGGTCACCTCAAAGAAACAACCGCCTCGCGGGCTGCTTGCAGCCCGCGCCCGCAAGCGAAAATACTCTATCTAATAAAAATAGCTATATAGAAATTATACTATATACAGCTCGATTACCACTGACTGACTGACTGACTCATTGACATCATTGTTCTCCCAGAAGGAGACGAGATGGACGATGATGATGTACGGGTGAAATGTTCGGGGAGTCCCGGTGAGTGGGGGAAAAATCCGAAAACCCCCATTTTCCTCCCCCCTCGCCCCCCCCACGTTCGGTGTCCCGATTCTTCCCGACGAGGGCATGTTTTTTTTATAGATTCGGATGGAGGGTGCTCGAATGAATACAACTTTTTTTACTCCCCCCCCCTTTCGACCCCCCTTTGACCCCCCCTTCTATCGGTTCTCCGAAATGACTCGTGAAATGGGATTTTTTCAAGTGGATTCGTATAGATAATAGGATGGCGAGTAAAGTTAAATAAAAATTTGACCCCCCTCCCTCCCAATTTTCACCCCCTCTTTTACGCATCTCCGAAATTACCCACGATTCGAGATCGCTTTTGGTCGATTCGTATAGAGAATGGGATGGCGAGTAAAATTCCATAAACCTCCCCCCTCCCCCCCAATTTTCACCCCCTCTTGCTTGTATCTCCGAAACGGTTCGTCCGATTGGGCTGAAATTTTGGTTGCGCGGGCTGCTTGCAGCCCGCGCCCGCAAGCGAAAATACTAGTTATACTATATACAGCTCGATTACCACTGACTCACTCACTGACTGACTCATTGACATCATTGTTCTCCCGGAAGGAGTCGAGATGGACGATGATGATGTATGGGGGAAGTGTTCGGGGAGTCCCGGTGAGTGGGGGAAAAATCCGAAAACCCCCATTTTCCTCCCCCCTCGCCCCTCCCACGTTCGGTGTCCCGATTCTTCCCGACGAGGGCATGTTTTTTTTACAGATTCGGATGGAGGGTGCTCGAGGGAATACATTTTTTTTTCTCCCCCCCTTTGGATCCCCCTTTGACCCCCCCTTCTATCGGTTCTCCGAAACGACTCGTGAAATGGGATTTTCTCAAGTGGATTCGTATAGATAATAGGATGGCGAGTAAAGTTAAATAAAAATTTGACCCCCCTCCCTTCCAATTTTCACCCCCCCTTGCTTGTATCTCCGAAATTACCCACGATTCGAGATCGCGTTTGGTCGATTCGTATAGAGAATGGGATGGCGAGTAAAATTTCATAAAAAAATCCCCCCCTCCTTCCCAATTTTCACCCCCTCTTGCTTGTATCTCCGAAACGGTTAGTCCGATTGGGCTGAAATTTTGGTTGCGCGGGCTGCTTGCAGCCCGCGCCCGCAAGCGAAAATACTAGTTATACTATATAAAGCTCGATTACCACTGACTCACTCACTGACTGACTCATTGACATCATTGTTCTCCCGGAAGGAGTCGAGATGGACGATGATGATGTATGGGGGAAATGTTCGGGGAGTCCCGGTGAGTGGGGGAAAAATCCGAAAACCCCCATTTTCCTCCCCCCTCGCCCCCCCCACGTTCGGTGTCCCGATTCTTCCCGACGAGGGCATGTTTTTTCTATAGATTCGGATAGAGGGTGCTCGATAGAATACATTTTTTTTACTCCCCCCCCTTTGGACCCCCCTTTGACCCCCCCTTCTTTCGGTTCTCCGAAATGACTCGTGAAATGGGATTTTTTCAGGTGGATTCGTGTAGAGAATGGGATGGCGAGTAAAGTTAAATAAAAATTTGACCCCCCTCCCTCCCAATTTTCACCCCCTCTTGCTTGTATCTCCGAAATTACCCACGATTCGAGATCGCGGTTGGTCGATTCGTATAGAGAATAGGATAACGAGTAAAATTTCAAAAAAAATTCCCCCCCTCCCTCCAATTTTCACCCCCTCTTGCTTGTATCTCCGAAACGTTTTGGTTCCGAGGGTTTTGAGGGTCGCTGATGCCACTCGCGGGCTGCTTGCAGCCCGCGCCCGCAAGCGAAAATTATTATACTATATAAAGCTCGATTACCACTCACTCACTCACTGACTCATTGACATCATTGTTCTCCCGGAAGGAGTCGAGATGGACGATGATGATGTATGGGGGAAATGTTCGATGAGTCCCAGTGAGTATGGGAAAAATCCTAAAACCCCCCTTTTCCTCCCCCCTCGCCCCCCCCACGTTCGGTGTCCCGATTCTTCCCGACGAGGGCATGTTTTTTTTGTAGATTCGGATGGAGGGTGCTCGATGGAATACATTTTTTTTACTCCCCCCCCCTTTGGACCCCCCTTTGACCCCCCCTTCTATTGGTTCTCCGAAATGACTCGTGATATGGGATTTTTTCAAGTGGATTCGTATAGAGAATGGGATGGCGAGTAAAATTTCATAAAAAAATCCCCCCCTCCCCCCCAATTTTCACCCCCTCTTGCTTGTATCTCCGAAACGGTTCGTCCGATTGGGCTGAAATTTTGGTTCAGCCTCTAAGAAACAACATCCTCGCGGGCTGCTTGCAGCCCGCGCCCGCAAGCGAAAATACTAGTTATACTATATAAAGCTCGATTACCACTGACTCACTCACTGACTGACTCATTGACATCATTGTTCTCCTAGAAGGAGTCGAGATGGACGATGATGATGTATGGGGGAAATGTTCGGGGAGTCCCGGTGAGTGGGGGAAAAATCCGAAAACCCCCATTTTCCTCCCCCCTCGCCCCCCCCACGTTCGGTGTCCCGATTCTTCCCGACGAGGGCATGTTTTTTTTACAGATTCGGATAGAGGGTGCTCGAATGAATACAACTTTTTTACTCCCCCCCCCTTTCGACCCCCCTTTGACCCCCCCTCCTAATGGTTCTCCGAAATGACTCGTGAAATGGGGTTTTTTCAAGTGGATTCGTATAGGGAATAGGCTGGCGAGTAGAGTTAAATAAAAATTTGACCCCCCTCCCCCCCAATTTTCACCCCCCCTTGCTTGTATCTCCGAAACGGTTCGTCCGATTGGGCTGAAATTTTGGTTCCGAAGGTTTTGAGGGTCGCTGATGCCGAATGTTTTTTTTTTTTTTTTTTTTTAAATTTTTTTTTTCTTTTTCCTCCAGCAGCATTTCCGTCACTCGCGGGCTGCTTGCAGCCCGCGCCCCCACGCGACCTCTAAGAAACGATATCCTCGCGGGCTGCTTGCAGCCCGCGCCCCCACGCGGCCTCCAAGAAACAACACCCCCGCGGGCTGCTTGTAGCCCGCGCCCCCACGTGACCTCCAAGAAACAACCTCCTCGCGGGCTGCTTGCAGCCCGCGCCCCACGCGGATTACTAGTTATACTATATAAAGCTCGATTACCACTCACTCACTCACTCACTCACTCATTGACATCATTGTTCTCCCGGAAGGAGTCGAGATGGACGATGATGATGTATGGGGGAAATGTTCGGGGAGTCCCGGTGAGTGGGGGAAAAATCCGAAAACCCCCATTTTCCTCCCCCCTCGCCCCCCCCACGTTCGGTGACCCGATTCTTCCCGACGAGGGCATGTTTTTTTTACAGATTCGGATGGAGGGTGCTCGATGGAATACATTTTTTTTACTCCCCCCCCTTTGGACCCCCCTTTGACCCCCCCTTCAACTGGTTCTCCGAAACGACTCGTGAAATGGGATTTTTTCATATACTATATAAAGCTCGATTACCACTGACTCACTCACTGACTGACTCATTGACATCATTGTTCTCCTAGAAGGAGTCGAGATGGACGATGATGATGTATGGGGTAAATGTTCGGGGAGTCCCGGTGAGTGGGGGAAAAATCCGAAAACCCCCATTTTCCTCCCCCCTCGCCCCCCCCCACGTTCGGTGTCCCGATTCTTCCCGACGAGGGCATGTTTTTTTTACAGATTCGGATAGAAGGTGCTCGAAGGAATACAGCTTTTTTTGGATCCCCCCCTTTCGACCCCCCTTTGACCCCCCCTTCTATCGGTTCTCCGAAATGACTCGTGATATGGGATTTTTTCAAGTGGATTCGTATAGAGAATAGGCTGGCGAGTAAAGTTAAATAAAAATTCCCCCCCCCTCCCCCCCAATTTTCACCCCCTCTTGCTTGTATCTCCGAAATTACCCACGATTCGAGATCGCGGTTCGTCGATTCGTATAGAGAATGGGATGGCGAGTAAAAAATGTTAAAAAAAATCCCCCCTCCCCCCAATTTTCACCCCCTCTTGCTTGTATCTCCGAAACGGTAAGTCCGATTGGGCTGAAATTTTGGTTCCAAGGGTTTACCGCCTCGCGGGCTGCTTGCAGCCCGCGCCCGCAAGCGAAAATACTAGTTATACTATATACAGCTCGATTACCACTGACTCACTCACTGACTGACTCATTGACATCATTGTTCTCCCGGAAGGAGTCGAGATGGACGATGATGATGTATGGGGGAAATGTTCGGGGAGTCCCGGTGAGTGGGGGAAAAATCCGAAAACCCCCATTTTCCTCCCCCCTCGCCCCCCCCACGTTCGGTGTCCCGATTCTTCCCGACGAGGGCATGTTTTTTTTGTAGATTCGGATAGAGGGTGCTCGATAGAATACATTTTTTTTACTCCCCCCCCCTTTCACCCCCCCCTCTATTGGTTCTCCGAAATGACTCGTGAAATGGGATTTTTTCAAGTGTATTCGTGTAGGGAATGGGATGGCGAGTAAAATTTTATAAAAATTTCCCCCCTCCCCCCCAATTTTCACCCCCTCTTGCTTGTATCTCCGAAATTACCCACGATTCGAGATCGCGGTTCATCGATTCGTATAGAGAATGGGATGGCGAGTAAAATTTCATTAAAAAATCCCCCCCTCCCCCCCAATTTTCACCCCCTCTTGCTTGTATCTCCGAAACGGTTTGTCCGATTGGGCTGAAATTTTGGATCCAAGGGTTTTGAGGGTCGCTGATGCCACTCGCGGGCTGCTTGCAGCCCGCGCCCCCACGCGACCTCCAAGAAACAATACCCTCGCGGGCTGCTTGCAGCCCGCGCCCTCACGCGGCCTCCAAGAAACGATCGCCTCGCGGGCTGCTTGCAGCCCGCGCCCCCACGCGACCTCAAAGAAACAACCTCCTCGCGGGCTGCTTGCAGCCCGCGCCCGCAAGCGAAAATACTAGTTATACTATATACAGCTCGATTACCACTGACTCACTCACTGACTGACTCATTGACATCATTGTTCTCCCGGAAGGAGTCGAGATGGACGATGATGATGTATGGGGGAAGTGTTCGGGGAGTCCCGGTGAGTGGGGGAAAAATCCGAAAACCCCCATTTTCCTCCCCCCTCGCCCCTCCCACGTTCGGTGTCCCGATTCTTCCCGACGAGGGCATGTTTTTTTTGTAGATTCGGATAGAGGGTGCTCGAAGGAATACAACTTTTTATTCAACCCCCCCTTTCAACCCCCCTTTGACCCCCCCTTCTATCGGTTCTCCGAAACGACTCGTGATATGGGATTTTTTCAAGTGGGTTCGTATAGAGAATAGGATGGCGAGTAAAGTTAAATAAAAATTTGACCCCCCTCCCTCCCAATTTTCACCCCCCCCTTGCTTGTATCTCCGAAATTACCTATGATTCGAGATTGCGTTTGGTCAATTCGTATAGAGAATGGGATGGCGAGTAAAAAATGTTAAAAAAAATCCCCCCCTCCCCCCAATTTTCACCCCCTCTTGCTTGTATATTTGGCTGAAATTTTGGTTCCAAGGGTTTTGAGGGTCACCTCAAAGAAACAACCGCCTCGCGGGCTGCTTGCAGCCCGCGCCCGCAAGCGAAAATACTAGTTATACTATATACCTCACTCACTGACTCATTGACATCATTGTTCTCCCAGAAGGAGACGAGATGGACGATGATGATGTATGGGGGAAATGTTCGGGGAGTCCCAGTGAGTGGGGGAAAAATCCGAAAACCCCCATTTTCCTCCCCCCTCGCCCCCCCCACGTTCGGTGTCCCGATTCTTCCCGACGAGGGCATGTTTTTTTTATAGATTCGGATGGAGGGTGCTCGAAGAAATACAAATTTTTTTGGATCCCCCCCTTTCGACCCCCCTTTGACCCCCCCTTCTATCGGTTCTCCGAAATGACTCGTGATATGGGATTTTTTAAAGTGGATTCGTATAGAGAATGGGATGGCGAGTAAAGTTAAATAAAAATTTCCCCCCCTCCCCCCCAAGTTTCACCCCCTCTTGCTTGTATCTCCGAAATTACCCACGATTCGAGATCGCGTTTGGTCGATTCGTATAGAGAATGGGATGGCGAGTAAAAAATGTTAAAAAAATCCCCCCTCCCCCCAATTTTCACCCCCTCTTGCTTGTATCTCCGAAACGGTAAGTCCGATTGGGCTGAAATTTTGGTTCCAAGGGTTTACCGCCTCGCGGGCTGCTTGCAGCCCGCGCCCGCAAGCGAAAATACTAGTTATTATTATACTATATAAAGCTCGATTACCACTGACTCACTCACTGACTGACTCATTGACATCATTGTTCTCCTAGAAGGAGTCGAGATGGACGATGATGATGTATGGGGGAAATGTTCGGGGAGTCCCGGTGAGTGGGGGAAAAATCCGAAAACCCCCATTTCCCCCCCCCCTCGCCCCCCCCCACGTTCGGTGTCCCGATTCTTCCCGACGAGGGCATGTTTTTTTTATAGATTCGGATAGAGGGTGCTCGAAGAAATACAACTTTTTATTCAACCCCCCCCTTTCGACCCCCCTTTGACCCCCCCCTCTATTGGTTCTCCGAAATGACTCGTGAAATGGGATTTTTTCAAGTGGATTCGTATAGGGAATAGGCTGGCGAGTAAAGTTGAATAAAAATTTGACCCCCCTCCCCCCCAATTTTCACCCCCTCTTGCTTGTATCTCCGAAATTACCCACGATTCGAGATCGCGATTCGTCGATTCGTATAGAGAATGGGATGGCGAGTAAAATTTCATAAAAAATTCCCCCCTCCCCCCCAATTTTCACCCCCTCTTGCTTGTATCTCCGAAACGGTTAGTCCGATTGGGCCGAAATTTTGGTTCAGAGGGTTTGAGCCGCGCGGGCTGCTTGCAGCCCGCGCCCGCAAGCGAAAATACTAGTTATACTATATACAGCTCGATTACCACTGACTCACTCACTGACTGACTCATTGACATCATTGTTCTCCCGGAAGGAGTCGAGATGGACGATGATGATGTATGGGGGGAATGTTCGGGGAGTCCCGGTGAGTGGGGGAAAAATCCGAAAACCCCCATTTTCCTCCCCCCTCGCCCCCCCCACGTTCGGTGTCCCGATTCTTCCCGACGAGGGCATGTTTTTTTTGTAGATTCGGATGGAGGGTGCTAGAAGGAATACAACTTTTTTTACTCCCCCCCCTTTCGACCCCCCTTTGACCCCCCCTTCTATCGGTTCTCCGAAATGACTCGAGAAATGGGATTTTTTCAAGTGGATTCGTATAGAGAATAGGATGGCGAGTAAAAAATGTTAAAAAAAATCCCCCCCTCCCCCCAATTTTCACCCCCTCTTGCTTGTATCTCCGAAACGGTTAGTCCGATTGGGCTGAAATTTTGGTTACGCGGGCTGCTTGCAGCCCGCGCCCGCAAGCGAAAATACTAGTTATACTATATACAGCTCGATTACCACTGACTCACTCACTGACTGACTCATTGACATCATTGTTCTCCCAGAAGGAGGCGAGATGGACGATGATGATGTATGGGGGAAATGTTCGAAGAGTCCCTGTGAGTATGGGAAAAATCCGAAAACCCCCCTTTTCCTCCCCCCTCGCCCCCCCCCACGTTCGGTGTCCCGATTCTTCCCGACGAGGGCATGTTTTTTTCACAGATTCGGATGGAGGGTGCTCGAAGGAATACAACTTTTTTACTCCCCCCCCCTTTCGACCCCCCTTTGACCCCCCCTTCTATTGGTTCTCCGAAATGACTCGTGATATCCATAAAAATTTTGCCCCCTCCCCCCCAATTTTCACCCCCTCTTGCTTGTATCTCCGAAACGGTAAGTCCGATTGGGCTGAAATTTTGGTTCCAACTCGCGGGCTGCTTGCAGCCCGCGCCCGCAAGCGAAAATACTAGTCATCCTTATAATCCTTATCATCCTTATCAACCTTATCAACCTTATCATCCTTATCATCCTTGTCAACCTAATCAACCTAATCAACCTAATCAACCTAATCAACCTAATCAACCTTATCATCCTTATCATCCTTATCATCCTTATCAACCTTATCAACCTTATCAACCTTATAAACCTTATCAACCTTATCATCCTTATCATCCTTATCATCCTAATTAACCTAATCAACCTAATCAATCTAATCAACCTAATCAACCTTATCATCCTTATCAACCTTATCAACCTTATCATCCTTATCAACCTTATCATCCTTATCATCCTTATCATCCTTATCAACCTTATCAACCTTATCATCCTTATCATCCTTGTCAACCTAATTAACCTAATCAACCTAATCAATCTAATCAACCTAATCAACCTAATCTACCTAATCAACCTAATCAACCTTATCATCCTTATCAACCTTATCATCCTTATCATCCTTATCATCCTTATCATCCTTATCAACCTTATCAACCTTATCGTTATCATCCTTATCATCCTTATCATCCTTATCATCCTTATCATCCTTATAATCCTTATCATCCTTATCAACCTTATCA
The DNA here is from genome assembly GCA_949320045.1 of Scotopteryx bipunctaria. Classification (NCBI taxonomy): domain Eukaryota; kingdom Metazoa; phylum Arthropoda; class Insecta; order Lepidoptera; family Geometridae; genus Scotopteryx; species Scotopteryx bipunctaria. The sequence goes on from OX439462.1 coordinate 597,008, forward strand.
ACCTTATCATCCTTATCATCCTTGTCAACCTAATTTACCTAATCAACCTAATCAATCTAATCAACCTTATCATCCTTATCAACCTTATTAACCTTATCATCCTTATCAACCTTATCATCTTTATCATCCTTATCATCCCTGTCAACCTAATCAACCTAATCAACCTAATCAACCTTATCAACCTTATCCTTATCATCCTTATCATCCTTATCATCCTTATCATCCTTATCATCCTTATCATCCTTATCAACCTAATCAACCTAATCAACCTTATCATCCTTATCAACCTTATCAACCTTACAACCTTATCAACCTTATCAACCTTATCATCCTTATCATCCTTATCATCCTTGTCAACCTAATCAACCTAATCAACCTAATCAACCTAATCAACCTTATCATCCTTATCAACCTTATCAACCTTATCAACCTTATCAACCTTATCCTTATCATCCTTATCATCCTTATCATCCTTATCATCCTTATCATCCTTATCATCCTTATCAACCTTATCAACTTTATCAACCTTATCAACCTTATCATCCTTATCAACCTTATCATCCTTATCATCCTTATCAACCTTATCAACCTTATCATCCTTATCATCCTTGTCAACCTAATCAACCTAATCAACCTAATCAACCTAATCAACCTTATCATCCTTATCAACCTTATCAACCTTATCAACCTTATCATCCTTATCATCCTTGTCAACCTAATCAACCTAATCAACCTAATCAACCTAATCAACCTAATCAACCTTATCATCCTTATCAACCTTATCATCCTTATCATCCTTATAATCCTTATCATCCTTATCAACCTTATCAACCTTATCATCCTTATCATCCTTGTCAACCTAATCAACCTAATCAACCTAATCAACCTAATCAACCTAATCAACCTAATCAACCTTATCATCCTTATCATCCTTATCATCCTTATCAACCTTATCAACCTTATCAACCTTATAAACCTTATCAACCTTATCATCCTTATCATCCTTATCATCCTAATTAACCTAATCATCCTTATCAACCTTATTAACCTTATCAACCTTATCAACCTTATCCTTATCAACCTTATCATCCTTATCAACCTTATCAACCTTATCAACCTTATCAACCTTATCAACCTTATCTTTATCAACCTTATCATCCTTATCAACCTTATCAACCTTATCAACCTTATCATCCTTATCATCCTTATCATCCTTATCAACCTTATCATCCTTATCATCCTTATCATCCTTATCATCCTTATCATCCTTATCATCCTTATCATCCTTATCAACCTTATCAACCTTATCAACCTTATCAACCTTATCAACCTTATCAACCTTATCAACCTTATCAACCTTATCAACCTTATCATCCTTATCATCCTTATCATCCTTATCATCCTTGTCATCCTTATCATCCTTATCATCCTTGTCATCCTTATCATCCTTATCATCCTTATCATCCTTATCAACCTTTCTAACCTTTCTAACCTTATCAACCTTATCAACCTTATCCTTATCAACCTTATCATCCTTATCAACCTTATCAACCTTATCAACCTTATCATGCTTATCAACCTTATCAACCTTATCAACCTTATCATCCTTATCATCCTTATCATCCTTATCAACCTTATCATCCTTATCAACCTTATCATCCTTATCATCCTTATCATCCTTATCATCCTTATCATCCTTATCATCCTTATCATCCTTATCAACCTTATCATCCTTATCAACCTTATCAACCTTATCAACCTTATTATCCTTATCATCCTTATCATCCTTATCATCCTTATCATCCTTATCAACCTTATCAACCTTATCAACCTTATCCTTATCATCCTTATCAACCTTATCATCCTTATCAACCTTATCAACCATATCATCCTTATCAACCTTATCAACCTTATCAACCTTATCAACCTTATCAACCTTATCAACCTTATCATCCTTATCAACCTTATCAACCTTATCAACCTTATCATCCTTATCAACCTTATCAACCTTATCAACCTTATCATCCTTATCATCCTTATCAACCTTATCATCCTTATCAACCTTATCATCCTTATCAACCTTATTAACCTTATCAACCTTATCAACCTTATCATCCTTATCATCCTTATCATCCTTATCATCCTTGTCAACCTAATCAACCTTATCAACCTTATCAACCTAATCAACCTAATCAACCTTATCATCCTTATCAACCTTATCATCCTTATCATCCTTATCATCCTTATCATCCTTATCAACCTTATCAACCTTATCAACCTTATCGTTATCATCCTTATCATCCTTATCATCCTTATCATCCTTATAATCCTTATCATCCTTATCAACCTTATCAACCTTATCATCCTTATCATCCTTGTCAACCTAATTTACCTAATCAACCTAATCAATCTAATCAACCTTATCATCCTTATCAACCTTATTAACCTTATCATCCTTATCAACCTTATCATCCTTATCATCCTTGTCAACCTAATCAACCTAATCAACCTAATCAACCTTATCATCCTTATCAACCTTATCAACCTTATCATCCTTATCAACCTTATCATCCTTATCATCCTTATCATCCTTATCAACCTTATCAACCTTATCATCCTTATCATCCTTGTCAACCTAATTAACCTAATCAACCTAATCAATCTAATCAACCTAATCAACCTAATCTACCTAATCAACCTAATGTCAAAGTCAAAGTCAAAGTCAAAGTCAAAGTCAAAGTCAAAAATTTTTATTCCATAAAATCACTGGGATCACTTGGACACGTCTTAAATCTACGTTGCATTTACACCTGTTCGTAACGCGACCAGGCGTGGAAGATACAGGCAAGAAACCACGCTTGGCTATTTTTTTGGAAAATGATCCCTTTACAATCATGTTATAAAAGGAGTTGGAGCATTCAGTCCCAAGCATTTTTATTATACTATATAAAGCTCGATTACCACTCACTCACTCACTGACTGACTCATTGACATCATTGTTCTCCTAGAAGGAGTCGAGATGGACGATGATGATGTATGGGGGGAATGTTCGGGGAGTCCCGGTGAGTGGGGGAAAAATCCGAAAACCCCCATTTTCCTCCCCCCTCGCCCCCCCCACGTTCGGTGTCCCGATTCTTCCCGACGAGGGCATGTTTTTTTTACAGATTCGGATAGAGGGTGCTCGAAGGAATACATTTTTTTTCTCCCCCCCCCTTTGGACCCCCTTTGACCCCCCCTTCTATCGGTTCTCCGAAATGACTCGTGATATGGGATTTTTTCAAGTGGATTCGTATAGATAATAGGATGGCAAGTAAAGTTAAATAAAAATTTCTCCCCCTCCCCCCCAATTTTCACCCCCTTTTTTACGTATCTCCGAAACGGTTCGTCCGATCGGGCTGAAATTTTGGTTCAGAGGGTTTTGAGGGTCTTGTTCGCGGGCTGCTTGCAGCCCGCGCCCGCAAGCGAAAATAAAAATTTGACCCCCCTCCCCCCCAATTTTCACCCCCTCTTGCTTGTATCTCCGAAATTACCCACGATTCGAGATCGCGTTTGGTCGATTCGTATACAGAATAGCATGGCGAGTAAAATTTCATACAAAAATCCCCCCCTCCTCCCCAATTTTCACCCCCTCTTGCTTGTATCTCCGAAACGGTTTGTCCGATTGGGCTGAAATTTTGGATCCAAGGGTTTTGAGGGTCACCTCAAAGAAACAACCTCCTCGCGGGCTGCTTGCAGCCCGCGCCCGCAAGCGAAAATACTAGTTATACTATATAAAGCTCGATTACCACTGACTCACTCACTGACTGACTCATTGACATCATTGTTCTCCCGGAAGGAGACGAGATGGACGATGATGATGTATGGGGGAAATGTTCGGGGAGTCCCGGTGAGTGGGGGAAAAATCCGAAAACCCCCATTTTCCTCCCCCCTCGCCCCCCCCACGTTCGGTGTCCCGATTCTTCCCGACGAGGGCATGTTTTTTTTGTAGATTCGGATAGAGGGTGCTCGAAGGAATACAACTTTTTATTCAACCCCCCCTTTTGCCCCCCCTTTGACCCCCCCTTCTATCGGTTCTCCGAAACGACTCGTGATAAGGGATTTTTTAAAGTGGATTCGTATAGAGAATAGGATGGCGAGTAAAGTTAAATAAAAATTTGACCCCCCTCCCTCCCAATTTTCACCCCCTCTTGCTTGTATCTCCGAAACGGTTCGTCCGATTGGGCTGAAATTTTGGTTCCAAGGGTTTTGAGGGTCACCTCAAAGAAACAACCGCCTCGCGGGCTGCTTGCAGCCCGCGCCCGCAAGCGAAAATACTAGTTATACTATATACAGCTCGATTACCACTGACTGACTGACTGACTCATTGACATCATTGTTCTCCCGGAAGGAGTCGAGATGGACGATGATGATGTATGGGGGAAATGTTCGGGGAGTCCCGGTGAGTGGGGGAAAAATCCGAAAACCCCCATTTTCCTCCCCCCTCGCCCCCCCCACGTTCGGTGTCCCGATTCTTCCCGACGAGGGCATGTTTTTTTTATAGATTCGGATAGAGGGTGCTCGAATGAATACAACTTTTTTTAGAACCCCCCCTTTTGCCCCCCCTTTGACCCCCCCCTTCTATCGGTTCTTCGAAATGACTCGTGATATGGGATTTTTTAAAGTGGATTCGTATAGAGAATGTGATGGCGAGTAAAATTTAATTAAAAAATCCCCCCCTCCCCCCCAATTTTCACCCCCTCTTGCTTGTATCTCCGGAACGGTTTGTCCGATTGGGCTGAAATTTTGGTTTTGAAAATACTAGTCTTCTATATAATCGGATATTTTATAGTAAGCTTTTTTATACAACTTTTGTTTTATTAGTGTTTTGAATTTATTAACTGACAAATTTGTCATCTCGCTTGGGACTTTGTTATAGAAGCGTACACATTGCCCTTTAAATGATTTATTAACTTTACCTAGCCTAATCGTGGGTACAGCAAGTTTATCCTTATTTCTAGTATTAACACTATGATTATCACTATTTTTCTTAAACTTACTAACATTTTTATGTACGTACAACCTTATCATCCTTATCATCCTTATCATCCTTATCATCCTTATCATCCTTATAATCCTTATCATCCTTATCAACCTTATCAACCTTATCATCCTTATCATCCTTGTCAACCTAATTTACCTAATCAAACTAATCAATCTAATCAACCTTATCATCCTTATCAACCTTATTAACCTTATCATCCTTATCAACCTTATCATCCTTATCATCCTTGTCAACCTAATCAACCTAATCAACCTAATCAACCTAATCAACCTTATCATCCTTATCAACCTTATCAACCTTATCAACCTTATCAACCTTATCCTTATCATCCTTATCATCCTTATCATCCTTATCATCCTTATCATCCTTATCATCCTTATTAACCTTATCAACTTTATCAACCTTATCAACCTTATCATCCTTATCAACCTTATCATCCTTATCATCCTTATCAACCTTATCATCCTTATCATCCTTATCATCCTTATCATCCTTATCATCCTTATCATCCTTATCAACCTTATCAACCTTATCAACCTTATCAACCTTATCAACCTTATCAACCTTATCAACCTTATCAACCTTATCAACCTTATCAACCTTATCATCCTTATCATCCTTATCATCCTTATCATCCTTATCATCCTTATCATCCTTATCATCCTTATCATCCTTATCAACCTTATCAACCTTATCAACCTTATCATCCTTATCATCCTTGTCATCCTTATCATCCTTATCATCCTTATCATCTTTATCATCCTTATCATCCTTATCATCCTTATCATCCTTATCAACCTTATTAACCTTATCAACCTTATCAACCTTATCCTTATCAACCTTATCATCCTTATCAACCTTATCAACCTTATCAACCTTATCAACCTTATCAACCTTATCAACCTTATCAACCTTATCAACCTTATCAACCTTATCATCCTTATCAACCTTATCATCCTTATCATCCTTATCAACCTTATCAACCTTATCATCCTTATCAACCTTATCATCCTTATCATCCTTATCATCCTTATCATCCTTGTCAACCTAATCAACCTAATCAACCTTATCATCCTTATCAACCTTATCAACCTTATCAACCTTATCAACCTTATCAACCTTATCCTTATCATCCTTATCATCCTTATCATCCTTATCATCCTTATCATCCTTATCATCCTTATCAACCTTATCAACCTTATCAACCTTATCCTTATCAACCTTATCATCCTTATCAACCTTATCAACCTTATCAACCTTATCAACCTTATCATCCTTATCATCCTTATCATCCTTATCAACCTTATCATCCTTATCATCCTTATCATCCTTATCATCCTTATCATCCTTATCATCCTTATCATCCTTATCAACCTTATCAACCTTATCAACCTTATCGTTATCATCCTTATCATCCTTATCATCCTTATCATCCTTATCATCCTTATAATCCTTATCATCCTTATCAACCTTATCAACCTTATCATCCTTATCATCCTTGTCAACCTAATTTACCTAATCAACCTAATCAATCTAATCAACCTTATCATCCTTATCAACCTTATTAACCTTATCATCCTTATCAACCTTATCATCCTTATCATCCTTGTCAACCTAATCAACCTAATCAACCTAATCAACCTAATCAACCTTATCATCCTTATCAACCTTATCAACCTTATCATCCTTATCAACCTTATCATCCTTATCATCCTTATCATCCTTATCAACCTTATCAACCTTATCATCCTTATCATCCTTATCATCCTTATCATCCTTATCAACCTTATCAACCTTATCAACCTTATCGTTATCATCCTTATCATCCTTATCATCCTTATCATCCTTATCATCCTTATAATCCTTATCATCCTTATCAACCTTATCAACCTTATCATCCTTATCATCCTTGTCAACCTAATTTACCTAATCAACCTAATCAATCTAATCAACCTTATCATCCTTATCAACCTTATTAACCTTATCATCCTTATCAACCTTATCATCCTTATCATCCTTGTCAACCTAATCAACCTAATCAACCTAATCAACCTAATCAACCTTATCATCCTTATCAACCTTATCAACCTTATCATCCTTATCAACCTTATCATCCTTATCATCCTTATCATCCTTATCAACCTTATCAACCTTATCATCCTTATCATCCTTGTCAACCTAATTAACCTAATCATCCTTATCAACCTTATCAACCTTATCAACCTTATCAACCTTATCAACCTTATCAACCTTATCAACCTTATCAACCTTATCAACCTAATCAACCTAATCAACCTTATCATCCTTATCAACCTTATCATCCTTATCATCCTTATCATCCTTATCATCCTTATCAACCTTATCAACCTTATCAACCTTATCGTTATCATCCTTATCATCCTTATCATCCTTATCATCCTTATCATCCTTATAATCCTTATCATCCTTATCAACCTTATCAACCTTATCATCCTTATCATCCTTGTCAACCTAATTTACCTAATCAACCTAATCAATCTAATCAACCTTATCATCCTTATCAACCTTATTAACCTTATCATCCTTATCAACCTTATCATCCTTATCATCCTTGTCAACCTAATCAACCTAATCAACCTAATCAACCTAATCAACCTTATCATCCTTATCAACCTTATCAACCTTATCATCCTTATCAACCTTATCATCCTTATCATCCTTATCATCCTTATCAACCTTATCAACCTTATCATCCTTATCATCCTTGTCAACCTAATTAACCTAATCAACCTAATCAATCTAATCAACCTAATCAACCTAATCTACCTAATCAACCTAATCAACCTTATCATCCTTATCAACCTTATCATCCTTATCATCCTTATCATCCTTATCAACCTTATCAACCTTATCGTTATCATCCTTATCATCCTTATCATCCTTATCATCCTTATCATCCTTATAATCCTTATCATCCTTATCAACCTTATCAACCTTATCATCCTTATCATCCTTGTCAACCTAATTTACCTAATCAACCTAATCAATCTAATCAACCTTATCATCCTTATCAACCTTATTAACCTTATCATCCTTATCAACCTTATCATCCTTATCATCCTTATCATCCTTATCAACCTTATCAACCTTATCATCCTTATCATCCTTGTCAACCTAATTAACCTAATCAACCTAATCAATCTAATCAACCTAATCAACCTTATCATCCTTATCAACCTTATCAACCTTATCAACCTTATCAACCTTATCATCCTTATCATCCTTATCAACCTTATCAACCTTATCAACCTTATCATCCTTATCATCCTTGTCATCCTTATCATCCTTATCATCCTTATCATCTTTATCATCCTTATCATCCTTATCATCCTTATCATCCTTATCAACCTTATTAACCTTATCAACCTTATCAACCTTATCCTTATCAACCTTATCATCCTTATCAACCTTATCAACCTTATCAACCTTATCAACCTTATCAACCTTATCAACCTTATCAACCTTATCAACCTTATCATCCTTATCAACCTTATCATCCTTATCATCCTTATCAACCTTATCAACCTTATCATCCTTATCAACCTTATCATCCTTATCATCCTTATCATCCTTATCATCCTTATCATCCTTATCATCCTTATCATCCTTATCATCCTTATCAACCTTATCAACCTTATCAACCTTATCCTTATCAACCTTATCATCCTTATCAACCTTATCAACCTTATCAACCTTATCAACCTTATCATCCTTATCATCCTTATCATCCTTATCAACCTTATCATCCTTATCATCCTTATCATCCTTATCATCCTTATCATCCTTATCAACCTTATCAACCTTATCAACCTTATCAATCTTATCAACCTTATCAACCTTATCAACCTTATCATCCTTATCATCCTTATCATCCTTATCATCCTTGTCAACCTAATCAACCTTATCAACCTTATCAACCTAATCAACCTAATCAACCTTATCATCCTTATCAACCTTATCATCCTTATCATCCTTATCATCCTTATCATCCTTATCAACCTTATCAACCTTATCAACCTTATCGTTATCATCCTTATCATCCTTATCATCCTTATCATCCTTATCATCCTTATAATCCTTATCATCCTTATCAACCTTATCAACCTTATCATCCTTATCATCCTTGTCAACCTAATTTACCTAATCAACCTAATCAATCTAATCAACCTTATCATCCTTATCAACCTTATTAACCTTATCATCCTTATCAACCTTATCATCCTTATCATCCTTATCATCCTTATCAACCTTATCAACCTTATCATCCTTATCATCCTTGTCAACCTAATTAACCTAATCAACCTAATCAATCTAATCAACCTAATCAACCTTATCATCCTTATCAACCTTATCAACCTTATCAACTTTATCAACCTTATCAACTTTATCAACCTTATCAACCTTATCATCCTTATCAACCTTATCAACCTTATCAACCTTATCATCCTTATCATCCTTATCATCCTTATCAACCTTATCATCCTTATCAACCTTATTAACCTTATCAACCTTATCAACCTTATCAACTTTATCAACCTTATCATCCTTATCATCCTTATCATCCTTGTCAACCTAATCAACCTTATCAACCTTATCAACCTTATCAACCTTATCATCCTTATCATCCTTATCATCCTTATCATCCTTATCAACCTTATCAACCTTATCAACCTTATCCTTATCATCCTTATCAACCTTATCATCCTTATCAACCTTATCAACCATATCATCCTTATCAACCTTATCAACCTTATCAACCTTATCAACCTTATCATCCTTATCATCCTTATCAACCTTATCAACCTTATCAACCTTATCAACCTTATCCTTATCATCCTTATCATCCTTATCATCCTTATCAACCTTATCAACCTTATCATCCTTATCATCCTTATCAACCTTATCATCCTTATCATCCTTATCAACCTTATCATCCTTATCATCCTTATCATCCTTATCAACCTTATCAACCTTATCAACCTTATCAACCTTATCAACCTTATCAACCTTATCAACCTTATCAACCTTATCAACCTTATCAACCTTATCAACCTTATCAACCTCATCCTCATCCTCATCCTCATCCTCAGTCCTGTCCTGTCCTGTCCTGTCCTGTCCTGTCCTGTCCTGTCCTGTCCTGTCCTGTCCTGTCCTGTCCTGTCCTGTCCTGTCCTGTCCTGTCCTGTCCTGTCCTAGGTTCTTCGCTGCTGGACTGGGAGTAAAGAAATAACATAGAATGCGTCCAGCTGCTTCTCTCCCCGAGCATGTCGTAAAAGTCGACTATGGGATAGTATCCTCCTCAACATGATGAGATACAATAAGCAAGTATTCCCAAGGAGGGTTGACGTCAGGCAGGCGGCCGGTCATAAAACACCTTAGCCAAAACACTGCCGACCCCACATAGAGTGGGATAAGGGCAGGAAGATGATGATGATGTTTAGAATCTAGGTTCTAAGGAAAATTACTCAGGTGTAATAAATCCCACTTAGTATGCATTCTGTGCTCTGGTCGGGTCGAATACCAAGATAATATTCAATTATACTGCAGTAACTACAATAGGTACTAATACTTACCATTTTGGTTATGCTAATATTATAACGTACTAGCTGCCGCCCGCGGCTTCGCTCGCGTGGTACCCGGATAAAAAGTAGCCTATAATGTTAATCCAGCACATGTACTATGTATATCCCAAGTTTCATTCAAATCCGTTCAGTAGTTTTTGAGTGAAAGAGTAACAAACATCTATATATACAAACTTTCGCGTTTATAATATTATTAACGTCTAGCTATTGCCTTCGCATTAAATATGATTTCAGAATTTAAACTTGATAAAAACAAATCTGTGGAGTGCAAAAAGTGCGGTCACCCATCCAAGTACTGACCACGCCCGCCGATGCTTATCATAGTTATCTCAGTTCCCCATATAAACTTTCATCCACTCTATGAGTTTGAGAAAAAAAAGAAGTTTAAGTCCTTCTCCGGGTTGCAATCTATCTTTTTGCCAAATTTCATCAAAATCTGTTTAGCAGTTTAGGCGTAAAAAAATGTAACAAACAGACAGACAGAATTACTTTCGCATTTAGTATGGAAGTATGGGTCCCCATTTAGGTGGTCAGAATCACAAGTAATCTAATCACAAGTAATAAGGAAACTTGCAGCTACTCCTGATCCAAAGTCGCAAGATAGAAATAATGGTAACAGGTAATTAACCCATCACCCATATAGATGGTCCATCATGTTGGGGAGAGTAAAATAAATAAATAACAGTCACATACATAGTCCTGTCCCCACACTAGGAACACTCCCCTTTGTCGTGGGTATCAGAAACTACGAGTACCATGGTACCACAACACCCAGACCCGGAAGAAAGAAAGAAAGAAGAGAAAGAAAATAATTTTAAGAAGGAAGAAATATTTACAGATTATGCAAACATTTCTTCCGCAGCGGGAATCGAACCCGCGCCTATTGCGTCTCTGCCAAGCAATCGCCCGAACGCCACCGAGGCCGTCGAATATTATCCCTTAGTCGACTTTTACGACATGCTCGGGGAGAGAAGTAACTGGTAGTATTTTATGTAGGTACTAGCGACCCGCCCCGGCTTCGCACGAGTGCAATCTATACTAATAATATTATAAAGCTGCAGAGTTTGTTTGAACGCGCTAATCTCTGGAACTACTGGTCCGATTTGAATGATTCTTTCAGTGTTGGGTAGTCCATTTATCGAGGAAGGCTATAGGCTATGTTTTATTTTTTCAAAATTAGGGTTCCGTAATAAAATTGCTATTTTGTAACACAAGGTGTAAAATCGAAAACCTATTTTTGCGTGCGCTGCAAAAACTATTGACAATAGAACAAAATGATGTACTACGGGTTTGTAGATCTCATTAAGACCTACAAAAAAGTCCGCAAGAACATATATCTAACTATCATGGTTTAATCACAATAACCGATTTTGTGTTCAAAATAATTATTAAATCGTCTGAAGAAAAAAAAACTACGTTAAATATGTATAGTAATATTAATCTTTATCAAAATTAAGCATTATGTTATCAATAGTATTTATGTAGAAGTAAAATACTTTTTGTTTCATCTCAATCGGATATTTCGTTTAAAAGTTATCACGTGTGTAAGATGTTAAAAGTTGGTAGGGAGGCTATAATATAGGCAATATTTTATCTCGGTATTTCCACGGAAACGAGAAAAACGCGGGTGAAACCGCGGGGCACAGCTAGTTGTTATTATACAGGTGCATATCATCATATCAGTTAAGGAATTGGATGGCTCATTTTACTACTCTATTAGTTAAATGCTCGATGTTTTAAGCGCACTACGTCTCAGCACTGCGGCTACGCTAAATGGAAACAAAAGGCACCCAGGGCAAACAAGTACGACCCATATCTCTTTTTTGACACTCAAGTGTAAAAAAAAACAATATGGCGGTTTTAAGAAGCCTTTTTCGATGAACTAACCCCGAATACTCAAACGCGACTCAGAGTTGACCACGTCTCAAGTCACGGATTTTTGACAGTTTCTGGTGAAAATCTGTCAAAAAAAAAAAGCGACATTTGAGACGTGCTCAACTTTGAGATGCGTTTGAGTATTCGGGGGTAAGACAGACTCAAATGGTACCAACTCATCGTAATCATCTTGTGATAAAAAAAGCTAATGATAAGTGAGTTCTACTCAGTCGGGTATTTTGTTCTTTTATAGTATTACTAGCAGCCGCCCGCGGCTTCGCTCACGCGGTATCAAGATAAAAAGTACCCCATGTCCCATTCCAGCACACGTAGGTACCTACTATCCTCATTATTCATTATAATATAGTGTACGCTAAACGATGACTAAAGTATTGCCATCTCTTACCATTTCATAATGACAAACAGTGACAGGGCTAACTTTAAGCAATGGCTAACTTTAGCGAACGAATATGAATAATAGGGTATGTAAGTATATTCCGTAGTTTTTGCGTGAAAGAGTAACAAACATACCTAAATCTAAAAATTAAGAAATTTCGGTGAATTTAGTAAAAATTTTGAGAGTTAAGGTAAACTTTTCAAAACGCAACGACAGCGCGTTCTAGGATTTGATCCTCAGAAATTTGATCAGAATTAGCAGCGACATTTAGTTATCAGACGTAGAATTACGTCAGAACTCCATGAATAATCAAGATTGGAAACTTATTATACCAGTAATAATTTATGCTTCCTTTCACAGGTAATTTGACATTGACAGTTTCTTTTCCATATGTTTTGTATCATCTATTACTAATCTTTGGTATCATCGCTGTCAATATTCTATTTTTCATGAAAAACATACCAATAATAAAGAATTTACAGGTAATTATGACATCAACTAAATGAGAAAAATCGGCTCTTTAATTTGATATAGGTTATGTGCAGTTTTAGATCAAAAATTGATGCCAGGTTTTCATCCCTTTTCACCCCTTTTGAGGTTGAATTTTGAAAAATCCCTTCTTAGTACACCCCTACGTACCAAGTTTTACCTACACTGAAAATTTCAAGTCTCTACGTCCAGCAGTTTAGGCTGTGAGTTGTCTGTCAGTCAGTCAGTCAGTCAGGACAAAGATTCTTATAATATAAGAAGATATTCCTAAATAAATACTGAAGCGCTCGTGGCGTAGCTTGCTTAGACGTTCTTGATTGATGGTTGAAGTAAAGCAACGTTGTGCGCGGTCACAATTTGGAAGGGTGACCGCAAGCGGCATTACGAGCTTAGCGCTTCCGTGCTTTGATGAGCACGTTAAATTTACCTACTATGCTAACTTATGTAGTACTCAGTCGGGTGTTTTGTTATTTAAAAAAAATACTTGTTCTATCTAGCGATGCCCAGTAGTTACGAGAACAAAAAAACCAAACCAATATTTTAACATATCTCACATAACACCAAACAAACAAAACTTTATTTTCAATATTTTCCCTTTCCCTTGAAGAAAATTTATGTGCACCTGAGCTCTTTATACCACAGATACGTCCAATAAATATGTCAATTGAACAAGGGATGATTCATCCCGCGAGTGAACTTACAACCCTTTCTGCAGATGAAAGGCGTGTAGCAATGAGACTGACTCGGTGGTAATATTCTTTTGGGTAACTTTTATATTTCTGACAAGGTTTTTAGTGTACCTTTGTATATTTGAGAAGGTTTTTACAAGAATTTATCTAAAGTAAGTTTGTATGAGCTAACTCTTGTGACGGAGTTTTTAGGCCGCCTAAAGGCCTCATTCATGGCTTCATCATCATCATCTTTCCGCCCTTATCCCACTCTATATGGGGTCGGCACAGCATGATCCTTGGATCATGCTTAGTCAGCTCCACACATATCGACCTTTCCTGTGGACAAGGCCGACTAAGCTGAGAGGATGGAATAGGTGCTGGGCAAGCCTGCTCTATCTTAATTCGTCCCGGGCACTACAGCGTCCCGTTTGTGAAGGTAAAAGTTACCTCCTGACGCTGTATAAATCATCTACTATAGCAGATGGTAGGAGGCCTAATTTGCTCAATAAAATTTTAGCATGAATGACAGGGCTTACGCCTATAGAAGTCCAATGCTAGACACAGGCCACCCCAGTATACTTTCAGAACAAACAATTTTATGTTTCATTCACCTACCAAAAAATTTATTTTTTATACAATAAAATAAAACGATGTTATCATCTTGTAAGTCAAATCTTTTATCATTTTAACCTGCAAAACCCAGTAATTCCCGCATTATAGAAAAATCGTTTCGAGTTTAACCCCCCTTGTTAAGTCCAATGGGCTTTTTTATCACCCCCTCCGACCCCTGTTACACGTAGCCCCCTGATTAGGGCAGTCCGCCCGCCCATTCTATATATTGTTATTTTTCTACCCCTATTTTAAGCCGGATTTACATTACGAAACCAGTTGCGTTAAATTAGTTTCACTGATAGTTTCACATGAAACCATGAGTGGAAGCTAGTAAACACATAATTTTTAATGAGTCAGTCAATCAGTTTCGTTTAGTTTCATCATGCGTACATCAGTTTTGTAAATTAGTTTTTAGTGAAATTTGTTTCATGCAACTAATTGCGATGAAATAAGTTTCATAAACCTTGCGCTGAGCCGATGTACGTTTTTCTTATGGTTGCATCAGGGATCTTTAGAATTTTAAAACTTTCGATTTCGAGGAGGTATTTTGAGTATGTGATTTCCAAAACTAACTTTATGTAAGTTTTTGAAACTAATATCACGATACATGCAATGTTTCATCTTGGGCACGCTTCCACCGACTGATGAGCTGGATCAGGTGAGCTATCGTGAGACCGTTTGCAACGCCTGGAATGCCTGGATAGCCCGACTGTTTCTTTTGTATTTTGTAAACTGTTAATAAATACTAGTTTCATAGTGTAAGCTCAGCTTCACCAAATATTTTTGAATCTGTACGTTGTTTGACGCCAACTTCTCCTATATTTTTATTGCGGGAAATGTGGACATAACTGCAATCTTTTATTTAAATTGCCTTGTTTGTGTATTTTATAAACCGACTTTTTCATTCCGTTTTAGACCAACTTGATACTTTTCAAATCTTTAAGTTAATAAGATTACTGAGAAGTAGAAAGAAGTATGTTTGGCCATACTTTAATCAGCTTGAGAAACCTACTACAATCTATACCTATAAAAGAGCTTAACCTGACTGACTGACTGATTCATCATCGCCGAGCCGAAACTGCTGAAGCTAGAAAGCTGAAATTTGAAAGGTAGCTTCTTTTTATAGCAAAAACAACAACAAAGCGGGATTTTTCGAAATTCAACCCCTAAGGGGTGAAAATGTTTGTATGGAATTTTTTAACGCGTGGTGCGATTTGCTTGGAACTCGCTTCGGATACTGTAATTGCAAAATAAATGGACACGTGTTTGAGGATTTTTTAAAACAACCCTTAAGAAGAAGTGAAATGGGATACCTATCAAAGCATTTATTGGAACTTTTTAAAGGGCGAGCGGTACGATACTTATAAAATTAATCTAACGCGTACGAAGTCGCGGGCAACAGCTAGTCATTCTATAATTTATTATGTACTTTTGTCCTGTCTGTTAAATAAAAATCTTTGTATTATATTCCACATATATTTAAAACTCTAATACAAGAAAATTGTTTAAAAAGCTTATAACAAAATATCTCTGCCCTCCTAGTGAAGAACGCAGTAACTAGAATTTTTGACAAAAAATAGTTAGATAAGTACATCGGAATCGCCTACCAAAATACAACATTCTGTTCTCACTCACGCACCTATCATGTTTGACTTAAATAAATAAATTAATTAATAATAAATATTTGAGGACATATCACACAGCACCATCTAGCCCCAAACTAAGAAAGGCTTGTACTATTGGAACCAGATGGCTGATAGAATACTTATATATATATATTTTTTTTACTGCGTTCTTCACTAGGAGGGCAGATCCGATGTCAGACAGTCTGCTAACACGGAGAGATGGCGGGAGATTGACGTGACCACGACCGCTCTGCCAAGAGCGAAACTACAGAGAAGATGAAGAAACAGAACACCCAATCGCTGCCTGAGTATCCAAATGCTTATGTGTTAATATGCGAATCGTCATAAAGCGAAGATTTTTTTTCAATTATAGGTCGTTATTGACGACCTCGGTGGCGTGGCGGGCGAGTGCTCGGCTGAGACGCAAGTAGCGCGGGTTCAATTCCCGCTACGGGAGAAATGTTTGTATGTTCTGCAAACATTTCTTCCGGGTCTGGGTGTTTTAATTATGTATTGCAAGTATGTATTTACAAAAATTTGCTTAGTTTGGGGCTAGATGGCGCTGTGTGAAATGTCCACAAATATTTATTTATTTATTATGCGTCAGAACCCTCCTAAATAAGGCAAATTTCAAAGTTCACCAAAGTTGTTAGCATTATTACCCAAACCAAACATTAGATTAATCAGTAATCATCAGCCAACCCTTGAGTAGCTACCAGCGATAACCATCAACAAACAATCAAACATCCCAACTATTGCCGAAACATGCCCCAGTGTATCTAGACCTCGCATTTGTAACGCCTGGGCCACTTACAAAGAATAGAATAGAATTTTTTTTGTCAACAAATATTACATAGCATTTAAAGGTGGTACGGAACCCTTCGAATGCGAAATTCGAACTCGCACTTGACCGGTTTTTTTCATTGTAAATTGGACTGTGTGGCATTAACTGTAAGCTCAAAATAAAAGCTTTAAAGTGCATCTCGAAGGCTCCTTTCAAAGGTTCGACGACATGCCGGTTTCTCCTCACGATGTTTTCCTTCACCGATTAAGAGTACTGGTATAGCGCACATACATTTTTCGAACAGAAAAATCCATTAGGGCCACTAGACCACTAGATAGTGCTCTAGAATCACATCCTCAAGTACCTAATTTAAATAGGAAAATCTGTAAGAATGGTTGGATTTTTCTGGCTTTGTGAGTAGAAATGAATGAAACTAGCCTATGACACTTTTTTGATAGTAAAGTGTAAAAATCCAATAATGGCTTTAAGGACCCATTTTCAATTCACTGAGATGGTACAAAACCAAAAGTGTAGACTAAATTGGTACCAATTCATCATCATCATCATGTGTCACAAAATCAAATATGTCAGACCTACCTAAATTCTACGCAGTAGGGTTTTTTGTTATCTAAAATTAATACTTTTTCTCTGCTGGACTGGGAGTAAAAAATAAACACAGAATGCGTCCAGCTTCTTCTTTCTCCGAGCATGTCGTAAAAGTCGACTAAGAAGTACCTGGTATCCTCTCCAACTTGATGGACCTATATGGTTTATGGGCTGATCACCTGTCACCATGTTCACCATATTATCCATCTTGGGAGTCATGGATTAGAAGTGGCTACAAGTTTTCTTATGATTACTTGTGGTTCTGCCCACCCCGTGAAGGATACGGGCATGATAATATGAATGTATGTAAAATAAATATTTGTTATCTATAGACCGTTTGCAACGGCCTTTATATAGCCCGACTATTTCTTTGTATTTTGTAAATTATACAACGTGTAACATAATGTCCCTATAAGCCCGAAACGGGGGTGTTCTATACGACATTGCGAACAACGTTTGTTCAACGACTTTTAAAATTTCAAAGGTTTTCATTCATGAAATGTCTCTTAAACTTTGCTCCAATACGTAACTTGACACAACATGAGGCATCCCTATTTACAGCTGTTTTTTGACCTTTAAGTGTGAACTCTAGATGAAACAGGTAACAGAACAGACACCATTAGTAAAATGCCTACCTACT
Source organism: Scotopteryx bipunctaria (assembly GCA_949320045.1). Taxonomy (NCBI): domain Eukaryota; kingdom Metazoa; phylum Arthropoda; class Insecta; order Lepidoptera; family Geometridae; genus Scotopteryx; species Scotopteryx bipunctaria. Next base: position 615,369 of record OX439462.1, read on the forward strand.
TACCTAATAACGAGGTGGCTTAATAAGTAATTTCTATTTTTTTTTGAAGGCCTAGTGGTACCTTGGTAGGAGATAGGTACCTTACCTACTCAATTTTGTATCTACCTACTCGGGCCTTAAAGGTATCCTCAGTGGGTGCCAAGGAGTATGAGAGGATGTCTACCGTGCCTGAGGATAAAGCCGTGATACCTACTCAATTTTGTACCTACTTACTCGGGCCTTAAAAGCATCTTGAGTAGGTAACAAGAAGTATGAGAAGAGGTCTACCGTGCCTGAGGATAAAGCCGTGACCCTATTCCACTTTAGTTTTTCCAACGATGTATTATTCCAATATTCATTGGAGCATTTTTCAATGCAATTTTGTACCTACCTACTTGGGCACTAAAGTCAAAGGTTGTGACTTATCTGTCTTACTAATCTTCATTTTCATCGTGAACAGCCTATTTGTCATTGGTTGCATTGAAACAACAACAACAACTAGTGGGATGGCACCTCGCCCTAATTGGCTGTCGGTGCCTTTGCTAAATTCAAAATCCGCAACCGTCAACCGACACCGCACCGCAAGCGTTTGTTTAATAAAATCAAATTGGTTCCGTAGGTTTATTTGTTTTTTACTTTTCTTGATTGAACTACGTAATTGTTGGTAGGTTATTATGTAAGTAGGTAGGTACCTAGTAGCAAATGGGGATATGGAGCACATGGTAGCATATTGGTATGAACCCCGCCTTCCCATCCTTAAGTCGTGAGTTCGAATCTATGGATTTTTCGATTCGAAATTTATGTGTGCAATATCAATGCTCTCAAGAGGTGAAGGAAAACCTCGTGAGGAAACCAGGCATGTCATAGACGTGTGTCAAAGTGTACGAAAGGAACCTTCAAGGTGCACTCTAATCCTTCCACCACACTGGTTCAAAAGAGCTAGCGACACGGACACGACGACAGTAGTAGTAGTAGATGTATGGTGAAGTTTTTTTCCTTTTTTTCCCAATCGGTATTTAGTGGGTTACCCCAGACAAGGAACCCTAAAAATTCGGCTTTCGGCAATAGGTACCTACTTTTGGTTCCAAAACAGATCGGTTTTTATCAGTCGCAATTAGCATTCGTTCCTTGCAACAACTGCAACAAGCAATCTCTCGGTTCGCGTAACTAATTAACGATACGATGTCGGCTTTGTACTCAAACGGTGAGTATTATGATATGGTGTTGTGTGTGTGTGTTGGAGCAGCACCAAATAATTAATAGCTTAGTAGCGGCGCGTCAGCTCTACAGAGAGCGTTATCCAGGGCGGCCATTGCCATCTTACGGGCTATTTTCTGGAATTGGTGAACCGTCTTCTCTCGACGGGATCTTTCCACCGGCGCACCAGTGAGGGAAGACCGGGAATTCGGTGGTGTGTTGTACCTACTTCCCTTTGATGGATACTGTGTGTGTCAACAGTGATAAAATTCAGTGATAGGTAGGTATGATGATAGGTACCTAACCTATCACCCTACCTAGTAGGTACCCCATTAGTACCTAGCTTACTAATAAAAAATGACAAAAATAATTTTGTGATTGTGAATGTGAATGTGTACCAGTAATACCAACCTAGGTACCTACATACCTACCTAATACCTACCATGTCAATTAGCCGTGTTCCGAGCCAACCAAGAAGAAGGGAGAAAAGGTATAACTTAACCTGTACCTAGGTCCTTAGGTAACTACCTAGGTAGATGTAGGTAGGTAGTTGTTTTTTTATGTGTGAAAGATATCGTGATTTTAATCTTCGACTTTAATTTCTACGTAGAATTAAAAAAATTGCAAATTCTTACGAAAACTTTGGTGATTACACCTAGGTACTTTTTGAAACTTGCCGCGCGTTCAATTGTCTGCGTATGTGTGGGTCCGACGCGATAGGAGGGTGCGCGTGTGTTTGTTACCTACGCAAATGGTAAACAAACACATAGGGTTGTCACAAATTTCTCATGAAATAATTTGTTTTTAATTGTATTGGAATTTCAAATATGATGTATTGAACTTTTGCACACGTCAATGTATTCAAGTGCTCGGTCTGAATACACCCCTTTCGGGCTTATAGGGACATTATGTTACACGTTGTATATCTGTGAAATGTTCCAACTTACATACTACACAGTCTTCTATGCCCACTAAGAGTTACTGCAGACTTGCATACTAAGCCAGGGCTCTGGCTACACTGGTCGGTTGGAACCAGCCCTATTCAGTATTGCGACGCGTTCGGGTGAGGCTGCACGCTTGAGACCTCCCAACCTTGGCCGCATACGATAAAAAAAAAACTTGGAGTAAAAAAATACATAGTGAAAGTGTTGTAAAATTGTGTGAGTTGAAAAACTTTGGTGGTAAGTTTTTTTAAAGTTTGTAAACTTTTTGGTTCATATCTAAGATTAGGTACATTTTTATTTTTCTGTATTCGTTTTTGTTAATAAACTTTTGTTTTTAGATGTTTGCATTAAGAAAAATAATAATGTAAAGTAAAAAAATAAATTTTATTGTTATTGTATAATGCAATATTTCTGATATAAAACATACCGAATTAAATATTTTATTTTCGTGATAATAAACCACTCTTGATTTATGTTGTGTTCAGACTATTTTTTAGTGAAATAAAAAGAATTAATGCCTTAATAAAACATCTGACATCTCCTTCGCCTTGAAACCAAACACAGAACCTTATAACAAAGCATTATAAAAAAATCTAATGACTGACATCCACCGCACTTTGTCTTTGCGGTAAATCATAGAAACAACTAAAATTACTCCTTAAAGATTAACAGAAAGAAACTTACAACTAATACAAAATACAAAAGAAACAGTCGGATTATCTAAAGGCCGTTGCAAACGGTCTACAGATAGCTCACCTGATCAGAAAAAGAAATATTACAAAGAATTAATTTTCAATGTTCAGAGGTGCACTAGAAAATGAATTCATGTCCTAGAGAAAGCAACGAGAAAATAAAGTTACATACATACATATTATCATCCCCATTTCCCTAATGAGGTAGGCAGAGCTACAAGCCAGAAACTTGCAGCCAATTCAGATTTAAAATCCTAAGATGGTTATGGTGTAGGTTCTGAGATGGTGAACCATGGTGACAGGTGATCTGCCCATCGCCCATATAGGTGGTCCATCATGTTGGAGAGGATACTAAATAAAGTTTTTATGAAAAAAATTAACGAGAAAAAAGTCGTAGTGCTTTTGCAACGGAATCATCATTATAAATAAAATAAATAAATATTTGTGGACATTTCACACAGCACCATCTAGCCCCAAACTAAGCAAAGCTTGTACTATGGGCACCACATGGCTGATAGAATACTTATAATACCTTTTTTGTAAATACATACTTATAATACTAACACCCAGACCCGGAAGAAATATTTGCAGAACATACAAACATTTCACCCGTAGCGGGAATCGAACCCGCGCCTCTTCCATCTCAGCCGAGCACTCGCCCGCCACGCCACAGAGGTCATCATCATCATCATCTACAGCCTGACTTTACTCACTGCTGGTCATAGGCCTTCCTATGTTCTGTGTTAGTCTCATCCATTTTGGCCCACATTCCTATTACAAAAGAATATCAGTCGAATGCAATATCACCTTTTGAATAACTAGAGCACTGGTGGTCAGTTGGTAGTGACCCCGCCTTCCGATCCTAAGGTCTTGGGTTAAAATCCGGTCGTGTACCAGTACATGTGCGCTATACCACTCTCAAATGGTGAAGGAAAACATCGTGAAGAAACCCGCAGCTTAGTCAGCTCCGCACGTATTGACCTTGTCTTTCCTGTGGACAAGGCTGATTAAGCTGAGAGGATGGAAAAGGTGCTGGGCAAGCCTACTCCATCTTAATTCGTCCCGGGCACTACAGCGTCCCGTTAGTGAAGGTAAAAGCCCCCTGACGCTGCATAAATCGTCTACTATAGATGGTAAAAGGCGTCTATGTTTTGAATAACTAAATGGCCACTAAAAATACCTTTTATAAAACCGAACGCAATCAATCGAAAAACGCTCAAAGTAATCGTCTGTTACACGAGGCGGAAATGTGGAAACGCATCGAGAATAGCTTTCCCGCGAGCTTTTTGTTAAAAATATATTTAAAAGCTCTTACACAGTAGCACCACAAAATTGTGCTCCTCGGCAATTTTCGTCTAGCTCCTGAAATATGAACTAACGCGATGATGATAGTTATAATAAACATGTTACGACGGCCTCGGTGGCGTGGCGGGCGATTGCTCGGCAGAGACGCAAGAGGCGCGGGTTCGATTCCCGCTGCGGAAGAAATGTTTGCATGTTCTGCAAATATTTCTTCCGGGTCTGGGTGTTGTGGTACCATGGTACTCGTAGTTTCTGATACCCACGACACAGGGAATCCTAGTGTGGGCTCAGGACTATGTATGTGACTGTTGGGTGTTATTTATTTTAATATGTAGATTTTTTTTAAGGGTTTGCTGACTATTATTTGCATATTCGGACAAATTCAGTTTTCATACAAAGCACGAAGTTTGCCGAGGCGCACAATTTGAGGTACTACAAAATAATTATCGATAGCGGTTGAGAGTTGGCAGATATATTGTGGCATACAAACAAAATCAAATACAGCCCAGTTGGCGTTTTTCAATTAACTTATTATTTGGAAGAAGAAACCAATGAAGAAACTATTTATTTGGTTCACAAATACAAAAGTTAAATAAAATTACACGTTTATAAACTAAGATTAATAAAATTGTGGCTACCACTCCTATTACTAAAGGTCGGTTAAAGAAAATAATTTATTATATCGGTACTAAATCATGTATCTCATTGTTTTATTATCTCGACGTTATAACTTATATAAAACTATATTCGTTTGCTATAACAAACCACGAAAGTTTATTTTACTTACCCTGATAAACATCTTTAAACAGATTGTTTACCAACATATCATCATCATCATAATTTTCCTGCCCTTATCCCACTAGGTGGGGTCGGCACACCATGTTTCTCTCCTCCTTTCACACGCATATCCTCTTTCACACAATCCATCCATCTTTTCTTCGGCCTTCCTCTAACATATATTTTGTTTATTTGGATACTCCCGGTCCATTTGAGGATTAATTATTAAATAGTCATCTACTTACCCTTAATAAAAAACTCCGAACTTCTGCACACAAGCTAAATAAAATTATATGCTTTTAATCCATCAAACCCATTAGCTACTTTCGCTAAAAAACAGTTTCTCATCAAATAGAGCGCCGCCAGCCTCGGGGTTCTAAAATCACATAGTCGAATGCAGCCCAATGAAAAAGCTTTTCACGGGTCTTAAAATATTCACCCCTATGTGTCTAGATGAAACGCTCTATACTAACTGTTGGCTATGCTGTGGCTATGTGGTGGTGATGGGAACGGAACAAGATTTACCGGAGAGAAGTAGCCCTTGTCTCGACCTCGGTGGCGTGGTGGGCGAGTGCTCGGCTGAGACGCAAGAGGCACGGGTTCGATTCTACGGAAGAAATGTTTGTATGTTCTGCAAATATTTCTTTCAGGTCTGGGTGCTGTAGTATTATGCATTATAAGTATGTATTTACGAATAAAATGTATATACACAACTGTCTTTTGTATTTCGTAAATTATATTTGTAAGTACCTATTAGTTGTAAGTTTCTTTTTGTCAATATTTTTTAGAGCAATTAAAATTGATATTAGTAGAATAAAGTAGACTGAAAGCAAGGTAAGAGTAGATGAAGAAAACGTAGGTAGATAAAAATGCAGGAACTGCATCATACCACCGACAAGCTCTTTAAAATGATAATGTTCTTGAAACAGTTTTAAGAGCGTTAAAAAGTATATTTCAAGAATAGTCAAATTCTGATTTACTTATTTTGTTCTATATTCTTGAGCAAAAACAAAGGTTCCTTTTCTTTGTTCCTTCCAAAACAATGAATGAACCGTAAAACATGGTTGTTTTTCCATTTTACCTCCTCCGTTGAAACTTTTTTCAATTAAACTAAAAAAAAAAGACCAGCTAAGTGCGAGTTGAATTCGTACACGAAGGGTTCCGTACCATCGTTCGTACGTGTACTTTTTGACATACTTTTACTCTACGTATTTTTTAAATAGGAAGCTTTGATGATCGATTACGAACATTAAAAAAAAAAACTATTCTTGTATGAGATATTTTTTTATTATTTGTTGTTATAGCGGCAATAGAAATACACACTGTGAAAATTTTAACTCTCCTATGAAATACAGCCAGATGACGAAAGGCGGACGGACAGACAGCGGCGGCTTAGTAATAGGGTCCCATTAGCACCCTTCGGGTACGGAATCCTAAAAATTGAAAATGTTCCTTTTTGACTGGTTTTCTGAGCATTATTCAAGAAATAAAGGCGACTTTAGGATTATCTAATCGTGTCACTAGTTCTTTCGAGCCAGTGTGGCGAAAGGATTCAAAGTGCGCCCCAAAGGGTCCATTCATGCATTCGACCATGTTTTCAAACTTTTTTGTTTGCCGACATGCCGGTTTAATATCCCATCACTATCGTCCAGTATTAGGTCAGATGCGCTCAGAGCTCCTTTGATTGGATGCCGACCGGACCGGAACGATTCAGATTTACCGGAACTACCGGAAACTACCTGGATTGAATTACTAAGTGGTAATTTTATGCTAGACTGTGGCGATACTGCGATGCTTCAAGTTTTCTTGTATCTTCTGTGACAAATCATATGGGTACTACGTTTTGTCACTAGATCTTGACTTCTCGTGACGAGCTCGGTGGCGTGGCGGCCGAGTGCTCGGCTGAGACGCAAGGGATTCGATTCCCGCTACGGGAGAAATGTTTGTATGTTCTGCAAACATTTCTTCCGGTCTGGGTGTTGTAGTGTTGTGTTATAAGTGTTGTGTTTATAAAAAAAAAGTAAATAAGTATTCTATCAGCCATCTGGTGCCGCTTTGCTTAGTTTGGGGCTAGATGGCGCTGTGTGAAATGTCCACAAATATTTATTTATTTTCTTTCGAATAATTTAGCGCCTCAAAAGCTCCTTTTGTCCACTTGACACATAATGTACATATTTTTGAACTTTTTAGTCTCTACGATTTGTCGGACATGATGTTTTCCTTCGCCCTTTGAGAGTACCTACTTTTATAGCGTTCATACATTTTTTTAACAGAAAAATCCATTATTGCACATCATATAGCTACACCTGTCACTCTACACGAAAAGTTCACCGAAGCGCAAAAATGTAGCCGCAGAAAGACCTGTTAAGAGATGCGCTCGTGGCGTAGCTTGCTTAGGCGTTCTTGATTGATCGTTAGAGTTAAGCAACGGTATGCGCGGTCACAATTGGGATGGGTGACCGCAAGTGGCATTACGAGCTGAGCGCTTCCGTGCTTTGGAGGGCACGTTAAACAGTCGGTCCCGGCTTTTAAGTCGTTAAGCCATGACGGAGGCCTTTAGGCGGCCTAAAAACTCCGTCACTAGAGTTGGCCACTAGCTCATACGAACATCCATACATACCTCCAGGAACGGCAGAGACATTTCCAAATTCAATTTTGAAATAAGAATAGTTTACAATTCAACGAAAAACAAAAGAAGGCATCTAAAATATTCCTTTTTAAAATTAAGTTTTATATAGAAAGAAACCGATTATTTGTTTTTTTTTTACCGAAAAACATAATTATAGCGTGACATCTATTCAGTTGTGACTTGTCATCTGTTTTCATAAATACACAAAAACAAGTCAGTAAATTCCTGGTGTAATTTGTAAGGTTTTAGATTTCTACGAAGCATGGACAGTCATAAGACGGCCGTAATTATGAAACTCTTTGAAAATCCTAACGCTAGGGACATATTTTGGTAGATATTCTGTTTATTCCTTCATGATTTTCATTTCCAGCTGCTTCTTTACCCGAGCATGTCGTAAAAGTCGACTAAGGGATAGTATCCTCCAACATGATGAGATACAATAAGCAAGTATTCCCAAGGAGGGTTGACGTCAGGCAGGCGGCCGGTCATAAAACACCTTAGCCAAAACTCTTACAGCATGATCCAAGGTTCATGCTGTGCCGACCCCACATAGAGTGGGATAAGGGCAGGAAGATGATGATGATGATACATTTTCATAGGCTTGTTTATGGCATTCGTAACGATCTTGTGCTAGTCTAAATAGAGGGATTCGTATGCCCAGCGGTGGATAAAGTTAGGCTCTATGATGATAACATTTGTGCCAAAAAAACACATAATCAGAATATAAACAACTAGCTGCCGCCCGCGGCTTCACTAGCGTGGTACCCGGATAAAAAATAGTCTATATGTTAATCCATGTACAATGTATATTCCAAGTTTCATTCAAATCCATTCAGCCGTTTAGGCGTGAAAGAGTAACAAACATCCATACATACAAACTTTCGCGTTTATAATATTAGTAGGATAGGTAATTTGTTAAAAATAAACAGAATAAACAATGTAATGGAAAATTAACGTAAAAACCGGTCTATAATGCTTAAGGAAGAAGTAAGTGTTATTACAAACAATCACCATATCCATCTTGGAACTTTAAATCAGGAGTGGCTGCAAGTTTTCTTATGATTACTTGGGACTCTGCCCACCCCAAAGTACGTAAAAGTAAAAGTCGATTAAATGATAGTATCCTCTCCTAGGGACAGTATAAGACATGATGGATCATCTATATGGGCGATGGGCTAATCACCTGTCACCATTAGTGATACGGGCATGATAATATGCAAGTATGTAAAAGTATGTAAGCCATGTTACTGGCCGTAAAGAAATGTCAACGGATTCGTTAAGAAATAAGGAAAAAATACGATATTTCTTTGAACTCTCCGTCAAAACATTACGGACAAACTACTTCCCATTTTTCTTAAATATAAGAAACTTTCGGCCATTTTTACTGTCACTTAGATAAATATAGAAATGGCCAATTGCGAGACTGTATCGCTGAAGGAGAATTCCGTACATGCTTAATGGTCGACAAGCCTGGTGGTCTAGATTGTGTTTATCTGTTTGAAAATATTTTGTGCGCTATTATATCAGTATCTACTCTCAAACAGTGAAAAAAATTATAATGAAAAAACCTGCATATCGTCTACGATAAAAATATATGATATACTTTAAACAGTTAAAAAAAAACATGTGTCAAGTGCACGAAAGAAGCCTTTAAACAGCACTCACAGTAGTACCACAAATACTGTGCGCCTCGGCAAACTTTGTGCTTTGTATGAAAAACGAATTTGTCCGAATATGCAACTAAATAGTCAACTAATAATAACTAAACCAACCCTTTAAAAAAAACCTCTACATAATTATTGTAACATCTCTTTATTACATATCATCATCGCGTTAGTTCGTATTTCAGAAGCTAGACGAAAATTGCCCAGGCGCACAATATTTGTGGTACTACTGCAAATCCTTTCACCACACTAGTTCGAAAGAACATGACACGATTAGTAGAAATAGCCCCGAACTAAGCAAAGCTGTACTAGGAACCAGATGGCTGATAAAATACTTATAATATGCTTTTTTTACTAACTGTTTCCACTAGGAATCGAACCTATAACTTATAGCGCTGAAGGCAAAGAGCCAACTGAGCTATAAAGACAGTCTTACTGGTACAGACTATAATAATTATGACTCCTTTCGCTTGTTAGCGGATGGGAACTTATACATAGTTAAGAGGTCGCAAAACATTTAGCAAAATGTCACAAACAGTTACTTCAATGACGTAACTTGTTAGTTTGAACAACCCCAAGTTACGGCAAAAGCCCTTCGGCTTTTACTTTGTCGTGTGGAACGCTAAATCTGTATCAAACTTGTCTGAGCCTGTAGTAAAGTAATTTTTCGTGTGACGAAGTCGCAAGACGCTTCTTGCGAAAAATTACGTTTTAGGCAATTTACTTCTTAGACAGTTTTTTTAAATTCTAATTAGGAAGCAAATATACGGAACTGATGCGATCATAACTGTCACCCAATATCTAAACGATCGCATTGTAAATCCTATACATTTTTATCGGACTACGCCAATCAAAAGGAGGGTTATGTTTTTCTGACTATGTGTCTGAAGGCAATAATGTGTTGTATTCTATAAGTATGTTTACCGGTTCTCTCGCTGCTTCGTAACCTTTCAGATTTTCATAACTAAAATAAGTGACATAAGCTATAAGACGTCAGTCATAATTTTGGCATTACGGTTAGTGAAATGCGAATAAAAATAATCTAAATACGTAATTTTTATTAGAAGAAGGGCTTGATAAGTTGGTCCTTGAAAGAAATATAAGATTGACTTTTTTTTCCTTTTGCAGTAGTTTAGCGACTTCGTTAGATGTAAAGTGACGTGGCTAAGCATCTGGACGGAATGTCTGAGGCGGCAATGATTCGATTAATCTTCTATATTGGCTGTCCGTGAGATATTGATAAATAACTTGAACCCCCTTCGGATGGCAAAGAGATATATATTTTTTTATTTCTTAATCAATATGAATTTGCCTGGAGGTAGAGGTAGGCTAAAAGCGAGTGAGTACAGAGATGACGGCTGACAGAGGGAAATGGAAGAAGAGAGCCTGTTGTGCCGACATCATCTTCCTGCCCTTATCCCACTCTATGTGGGGTCAGCACAGCATGATCCTTGGGTCATGCTGTAAAAGTTTTGGCTAAGGTGTTTTATGACCGGCCTGCCTGACGTCAACCCTCCTTGGGAATACTTGCTTATTGTATCTCATCATGTTAGAGGATACTATCCCTTAGTCGACTTTCACGACATGCTCGGGGAGAGAAGCAGCTGAACGCATTCTATGTTTTTTCTTTACTCCCAGTCCAGCAGAAAAGTGTCCATTTATAATCAAAATCACCGTCACAAAAAAAATGTGTGATTTTGTTTGACTGAAAACTTTCTAACTGAAAAACTGAAAGGTTTACTTGAAATATAAGTAGTTCGTGACCTGGGCTTCTTTTTGTTCATTTACCACGCGAACAAAACCGGAGGCGAAAACTAGTTATTATAAAGTTGTGTCGTGAAAATGATACTGTTCCAAGGGACAAGTATTTTGAGGAAATGAGGTAAGCTTTGAGACTAGCTAAAAAAATTTACCGTTTTATAAAATATAAAATAATTATTTACAAAAGCTCTGCCCCTGGGACGTCTAAGCACTTAGTAATTTAGAATATAAAAATAATTACTCCGTGATGGATGCCTCGGAATGTTTTTTGCTTAAAATGATCTTAGAGGTCCCAAGGATTTCATAATTCAAAATCTACGGCAATTTATTTGTAAGGCCTATATTAAATCCAATTGTAATAGGGAATTATGCATGTAACTCACATTAGGGACAGTTTTTTTAACATACTTCCATTATTACATAAGAATTATATCTCCATTGAAGCGCTCGTGGCGTAGCTTGCTTAGACGTTCTTGATTTATCGTTGAAGTTAAGCAACGTTGTGCGTGGTCACGATTTGGATGGGTGACCGCAAGTGGCATTACGAGCTGAGCGCTTCCGTGCTTCGGAGGGCACGTAAAATTGTTGGTCCCGGCGTTTAAGTCGTTAAGCCATGACGGAGGCCTTTAGGCGTCTTAAAAACTCCGGCACAAGATTTGGCCACTAGCTCATTCGAACTTACTTATTATCTATGTTCTCTCTCTCGACAATAAACGCGATTACTCTGTATACCCTCTCTTTTGTTTTAATCCTACTAATATTATAAATGCGAAAGTTTGTGAGGATCTGTAGATGTGTGGATGTGACGATGTGTTTTTGTGCCTCAATCACGCCGTAACGGCTGAACGGATTAAAATGAAACTTGGAATATACATATTATGTGTGCTGGAGTATTATATAGGCTACTTTTTGTCCTGATACCACGTAAACAAAGCCGCGGGCGAAAGCTAGGCTACATTCTAAACAGTCATAGAACTCAAAATCTTTATGATTTCAATTATTACCAAAAATTATATCATGTATAATTTTATATTAATACAAAATTCTATTAAATCAAATAGCAAAGGGTCTTCCTTATAAATGACGTTGTGAACATCACTAGTGGAGTTTGTTGCTCTCGACCAATGAAATTTAATAAAATTCAATTTTCGAATTTTGGCGAGAATCTCCGGAATAAGCCGAACGGATGGATTGCTCCCGAGTGACGGCTTTTGTTTTGGTCAGCGTGGTTTTTTACAGTGCTCCAGTTTAATTGGTATAAACGAAAACGTACAACTTGGGAATATACAAGGGATGGCAACAGCAATTACCTGAGTACTTGATACTACTGGAGTCATCAGTCCGCCTGTCATGCTTTGTGACTGGCATGACAAATTGGAACTGCCTCTGCCCAGCACAAACGACGCGGCAGACCCGAGAAAAATAGCCAGACAAAGATACATTTGGGCACACATGGGAAACTATAGCTTTGTAGCGAAAATATTGAAAATGAAGGGGGAGACCTTTGCCCAGCAGTGGGACACTATATTTGACGGCCTCGGTGGCGTGGCGGGCGATTGCTCGGCAGAGGCGCAAGAGTCGCGGGTTCGATTCCCGCTGCGGAAGAAATGTTTGCATGTTCTGCAAATATTTCTTCCAGGTCTGGGTGTTGTGGTACCATGGTACTCGTAGTTTCTCATACCCACGACACAGGGAATCCTAGTGTCGGGTCAGGACTATGTATTGTTACGGCGGTGGTGTTATCTTTGATGTCCAAATCTACTATTATTTTATTTTTTTGCACCAAGAGGTACCTACTAAGCTGATCGTCTTCCTTTTGAAGTAAGACTTTACTGTAAGACCTTTTATTATCAGCTCAAAGCAGACACCATACATGCGAGGCAAACTTCGCACAAACGAGTCAAATATAATCCCTGTTACGCACAATACTCTTGAACCTCCGAATAATTTAATCCGTTTTAGACTTAAATAATGTTTTGGACTTTAGGCAGCATAGTACATAATGCTATATTCGATTTTTTGATGCATGATGATGGTGATGATGATGAATTTGTACCATTTTAGTCTAAGAAGTCTTATTTCAGAGTAGGCAGAGGGAAAGCAGAGATCACGGATCTCCATTTGCTACGATCCTGATATCCTTCTTTCGCTTCATTCACTCTCATTACATTCTTCATGCATGCTCGCCAGTTTAAGATACTCTTGACCTGGCCCTTTTCCAAAACGTCGCCGATTTGGTCCAGGTTAATTTAAAATGGCTTCATTAATTTAATTCTTCAACATTTAACGACGCCATATTGGATTTTTTTACACTTTAGTGTCAAAAAGTGTCATACCCCCGAATACTCAAACGCGACTCGGAATTGAACACGTCTCAAATCACCGTTTTTTGACAGTTTTTGATGAAAATCTGTCAAAAACTCGTCACTTGAGACGTGCTCAACTCTGAAATGCGTTTGAGTATTCGGGAGTTAGGCTGTAACTATAACACCCTCGTTATCTAAACGAATCAAAAGACACCTAACTTGTCAAAATCCATTCAGCCTTTTTGGCTACAGAGGCAGTCGAAGGAATAAATGGAAAATCGCTTCTTACAGCCGCCATATTAAATTTTCGACTCTTTATTATAGCGTATGAGGCTCTTTTCATCTAGACCAATCCAACGACACCTTATTTGTCAAAATACGTCCAGCCGTTTGGACTGCAGCTTCAGTCAAAGGAATGCACATACATAATACACTTTAAAAACATTACCCTCCTTGGCAGTCGGGTAAAAAGAGATCACAGGACTATTTCACGGTGTCTTGCTCAGACCCAGACCACTAAAGAACCGGTAAGGTCTGACACTTCAAACTAAAAGCCCGTGCCAACGATCCATAAGAACAAAGTGCCGAGACAGAGTAATAAGCGTTACTAACGTTAATTCGAAAGCACCCATTTATCAGTATGATTATCAGTATCACTCACTTTACAAACGAGGTAATGCTTTACACACATACCCCCAAACCGCGCGATTCCCGTCGAAGCGAGATACCGAGAGACCATGTCCTGGTACCTGAAACGCAAAATTTAAAAAGGCCAAATTCCGGTATTCGGAAAAGAAGTTCAGCAGATTAGACATGATATGGATTATGAACATCTTCGCTCGCGTAGTACCCGGGTAAAAAATAGTCTATATGTTAATCCAGCACAGGTACTATGTATATTCCAAGTTTCATTCAAATCCGTTCAGCCATTTAGGCGTGAAAGAGTAACAAACATCCATACATCCATACTTACAAACTTTCGCGTTTATAATATTAGTAGGATACATGGAAATATTGAAACGAGCGAGCCAGGGTGATTCGTAAACCGCTGTTTCGCATTGAATGACACGCACGATTCAGTATACTTTGAACAGTGCGATTATTTATTTATTCAACAACAATTACAACACCTTTTAAAGTAACAAAGCGGAGCCGGGAAACTGCACGGAGATCTTTCTTGTGTAATTCGCCTTATGTCAACGGAAAGATATGGAATTTTTTAAGAGCATTAGGCATAACAGGGACGATGTTTATGAAAAAGTAGAGTAAGCTCATTTTGTTGCAAAAAATATTAAACAAAGTTTGTGTTATTTATTTATTTATTTTCGGAAAACCAACAGCTATGATAAATGTCGTTAAAATCTATGATAGAAACAGAGAGCCAATTACATGTTTTCACTGATAGTAATAGAATAGTTATTCAATGTGAACACCAATTTAACAAACTTTTCTATCACTATGCTAAACAGTAAATAAGTTAAACTTTAGGGCTAAAGAAATTATTTGCTAAGCATCGTCTTGCCTTGGGAATACCAGTATTGAACAGATCAATGTCCAATAACTTGACAAAAACTTTGACTGTTCTGCTCGCCCGCACCACATACGAATTCCGCCTATAGTTTGTGGAGGATCCAGGAACACTTAATTTAGGAATGTACCTAAAAGTTCTGCTTGGAACATTAAAATGCAGTTTACAGAGAAGGTCTGGGCAGTCGACATCATTATTGATGATTAAGTTATGAATCGTTATCATACATGCTCGTCGGTTTAGGGTACTCTTGACCTGGCCCTTTTCCAAAACGTCGCTAATTACGCTAATTATAAAATCACTTACTAAATGTTTGCGCTAAAGCATCATAATGTAAAAAGCTTAAAAGTTCGAAGGAAAACTTTCGAACAGTTCTATTGAATTCACGATTCGATTTTAAATCCCATTTTCTTTACGAGTAATGGAACTTCCATACGTACAGTCGATTGCATCAATTGCTGAAACTGTACTAATCTTCAATTATGTTTTTCTAAATTATGTTTATGTATTTGTATTCTTCAAAATTCGTTTAGCCATTACGCCCAAACCTTTTCACAATTTAGGGCACAAAAGCCTCACAAACTTTCGGATTTATAGTATCAGTAGGATTTGTCGAAATTCTCCGCATACATTTTCTAGAGTAGTAGCCAATTTTGTCTGCGAGTTTTAATACTCTCTTACTTGCTTAGCCTCTTCACCTACGGGGAACATAACCCTCCAAGTTTCGTGCTTATAGGACTTCTGGTTAAGATAGGATACGGAATGATTACATCAGAGGAAGTTTGAAAGTCGCGATAATGACAGAGAAGATGAGGAGTAATAGGCTGGCGTGGTATGGGCATGTTATGCGGAGAGAAGTAAGTCATGTTACAAGGCGAGAAGAATATGAATGTGGATGGGTATACTGCTAGACTCTAGCAGTATACCCATCCACATTCATATTCTAGAGGAAGGTCAAGGAAAAGATGGATGGATGGTGTGAAAGAGGTTATAATAATAATATGCGTTGGAAAGGAGTGAGTACTGAGATGACGAGTGATAGGAGGAAATGGAGGAGGGAAACATGGTACCGACCCCACCTGGTGGGATAAGGGCAGGAAAATGATGATGAGGACTTCTGGTTAAAATCTGTGCGTTGTTTGTCAGTCAGTTACATAAGAGTTTTATCATTTATTTAATCAAAAATTGTTTATTTAGTATTACTTTAAATCGTCTTATGAGTGTGCAATAGCGGATTTTGCTGACCAAAATCGATGTAGAACTCTGACGACCTCGGTGGCGGCGTGGCGGGCGAGTGCTTGGCTGAGATGCAAGAGGAGCGGGTTCGATTCCCGCTACGGGAGAAATGTTTGTATGTTCTGCAAATACTTCAGCAGAGTCTGGGTGTTGTAGTATTATAAGTATATAAGTATTCTATCAGCCATCTGGTTCCCATAGTACAAGCTTTGCTTAGTTTGGGGCTAGATGGCGCTGTGTGAAATGTCCGCAAATATTTATATGTTATTTATTTATTTCTTTTTATAGAAAAAATTTGATGTATACAGAAGTAAACCTCTAGGGTAACCAGTATTTTTGTACTTTTTTGCCAAAAGGTATCCAATAAGTCGAGACCCTGCCGTCCCGACTGTATCCCAGCGGGCCAATTACCAGCCTCTCGAAAACGAACAAAAATTTCAATTTCAATTTCAATTTATTGCGAAAATGGGTAAAATTAACAATGTAGATATAAAATTAAGGTCCTCCATTAACGGCTAAACAAGCATGCAATATTAAACAAAATTAAACAAACAATATTACAAAATTAAATGGCATGTCAAAACAGATAAAATAATAATTAACAAACACACAATTCATTTAAAATGTATCATTAAAGAACTCGTCAACGCTATAGTACACCTTTTCTTGCAGCATTTTTTTTAATGTTAATTTAAAGATGTTGTCAGTTACTGTCTCTAGCAAGAATCTTGGCAAGTGATTATAGACCTTTGGTGCCATACAGAGTATACTGTTTTTGAGTAGAGAAGTTTTGTACAGTGGACATGTAAGTTTGTTGTGTTGACGCTCACTTCTAAAAGTATTGTAGAGATGTCGGTTGCTCCTGACAAACTGAGCCACTTCAAAAATATATACACAAGGAAGAGTTAAAATCTTAAGGTTTCTGAAGTGTGGCTTGCAGCTTTCGATCTGTTTCAGTTTACAAATAGCCCTAATGCATTTCTTTTGCGCCTTAAAAACCATTTCTTTATCAATAGAATTTCCCCAGAAGATGACACCATATCTTAGAAGGGATGCAACATACCCGTGATATGAAGTTAAGAGCGTAGTTTTACTCGCAGTCTTTGACAGCATGTATAGTGCATATGAGAAGCTATTAATTCTAGAACAAAGAGTTTCTATGTGAGATTTCCAGTTTAGGGTAGAGTCAATATTTAAACCTAAGAATTTAGTCATGTCAATTTCTTCTATTTTATGTCCAGAATAGTTAATGTCAATATTAGATATTTTAATTGCTTTATTTCTAAATATCATTAGAAAAGTTTTAGTTAAATTTATTTTTAAATTATTAGATGTCAGCCAATTAATTATATTACCTAATGTATCGTTTATGTCAAGTTTTAGGGTCGTCTTATCAGTACCTGTAAAAATTGTTGTGCTGTCATCTGCAAAAAGAGTCATATGGTGGTTCGTTATTCTAGGAAAATCGTTGATATACGTGATAAATAATAGTGGACCTAGCACACTACCTTGGGGTACTCCAAATTTGACTGTTCTCAGTTCCGACCGAAATGTTATCTGTTTTTTCAGTTTAGGACAAATCTTTGTAATTTCCGTTGCCTGCTTTCTATTACTTAAGTAGGACTTCACCAGGTTAAGAACATTTCCCCTAACTCCATAAGCTTCTAACTTATTCAAAAGTATTCTGTGATCAACGAAATCAAATGCTTTTGTAAGATCCATAAATAGAGCGCAGGCAGTAGTGCCTTGATCTATATTGCTCATCACAGACTTGAGGAAATTATAGATAGCTGTATTAATAGTTTTATTCTTTCTGAATCCTAACTGTGCATCTGCAAAAATATTAATTTTCTCAAAGAACGAATAAATACTATTATAAATAACTTTTTCAAATATTTTTGACATTATCGGAACAAGTGCAATAGGACGGTAAGACGACATGTCACACTTATCATTCTTCTTAAAAAGGGGTTTGATGATTGTAACTTTTAATTTGTCAGGAAAGATGCCATTGGTTATACATAAGTTTATTATATGACTAACCGGTTCTGATATTAAGTGGGCAACCAACTTTAATATTTTTGTGGAGACTTCATCATAACCCGTGCTATCTGTATTTTTCAATTTCCCAATTAATTTATTTATGTCTCTAGGAATAGTAGGAGCCATGAATAGAGTAGCACGTTCCATTGAAATATTATCGGGCTTAGTAGAAGTATTTAACTTTGTAACCTGATCTATATAAAAGTTATTGAATGAGCTCGCTATATCCAAAGGATTAGAGATTGTGTTACCGTTAACATGAATTTGATGAATTTCTTCCTTAATTACAATATTCTTAGCGCTGTTTATAACATTCCAAGTGGCTTTACATTTGTTATTAGCGGTATTAATGTAATGGTCATTACGGACCTTCTGTGTCAATCTGATTATCTTATTTAGTCTAGTCGATAATGCTGTAAACTTGATTTTATTGTTTTCTGTGCGATTCCTGCGATATTGCCACAACAGTGCACGCTTGCGTTTACAACACATTTTTATCCCGCTTGTTATCCATTTAGGCTGTCGTTGAACAGATATCTTTATTTGTACTAGCGGAAAACATAAATAATAAAATAAAGTGAACAGGTCATAAAAAATGTCAAAAGCAGAATTAGGATTGTCACAGTCAAAAACGTCACCAAAACTAAGTGATCTTATGCAGTCGATGAATTTGTCGATATTATCTCTACTGTAATCACGTCTTTCAATATGCCAGTATTTTATGGAGAACGATGGCTTAACAGGACATGTTAAAAGTTGTGCAGTGTGGTCAGATAGGGCAAATTCATATACTGTGCTTCTACTTCCCCGGATATTATGTAAGATATTGTCAATACACTTACCACTTTTTAAACGTGTCGGTTCATTAATAGCGAATGACAGATTAAACGATTTAACTATTTGTACAAATTCACTGGTTTCTCTAGTTTTTTCTAGTGTATTGATGTTGAAATCGCCACATATTACTATTTTCTTTTTACTGTAGGAGTATTTTGTTAACATTTCATTGAATGATTTAAAAAACTTATCAAAATCATCAATTTTAGTCCTAGGTGGTCTATAAATACATATAACATTGATTTCGTGTTCCAATAGTTCAATGCCTGCACATTCGATTACATTTTCTATACTAAGTTTTCTTATTTCATCAATTATCTTGTATCTATGACAATTATTAACCAAAATACATGCACCGCCGTGACGAGATTTGCGGCAGAAATGTGATGCAAGGCAAAAGTTATTAACTTTTAGAAAGCTAGTGTCGCTAGATATCATATTGTGCTCAGTTACGCACACTACATCAATACACTTTTTATCTTTTTGTAGACTTTCTAAGGCAACCATTAACAGATCAGATTTTGAATTTAAACCGTCAATATTTTGGTGTAAAATGTTAATTTGCTTATATACGAAAAAACTCACGTGCCGTATTTGTAGCATCGCCAACATCGGCTATATCCATTTGAGGAGCATTCTCACATACCCTAGCCGCATCAGCTCCAGCAGTAGCATCACTGACGGCATCTGACCTATCAGTTTGGATACTCTTATCGGCTGTCTTTAGGATATTCTGTTTACTAGCCAAAGCAATATAATTATTGTATTTTATTTTATAATCAATTCTCAGAAGTTGTTGTAGAAGTATTTGGCACTTATGAGACGCAAAAGAAATACGTCCGGGTACAAACGAGTAACTATTCATACTAAGAAAACTGCTGTGGCAAAATTTTGAGCATCCAAATCAAAATCCCAACCGTTCATTAGTATTGCCGATTCTCGAAAGTTCTGCATCAGAATTATTTTTTAGAATTGCTTGTGGGAAAGGGTTGCTTAACTCTCAAGTGATTTAGTATACCTACTCAATAAGTTGGCAAGGCTTTTTTAGTCAAAATGATGGACCCTCTCCAAAATGATGGACCACCTATATGGGCAATGGGCTGATCACCTGTCACCTAGATAGGACTTTAAATCAGAAGTGGTTGCAAGTTTTCTTATGTTAACTTGTGGCTCTGCCCACCCCATTAAGGATATGGGCGTGATAGTATGTATGTATGGACCGACATGACGTGCCCTTCGAAGCACGGAAGCGCTCAGAACTTTAATCGTGACTGGCTGCTAGTTTTGTTAGGATTATTTTTGGCTCTGTCCACCCCATATGACGACCTCGGTGGCGTGGCGGGCGAGTGCTCGGCTGAGACGCAAGAGGTGCGGGTTCGATTCCCGCTACGGGAGATATGTTTGTATGTTCTGCAAATATTTCTTCCGGGTCTGGGTGTTGTAGTATGTATAATATAAGTATGTATTTAAAAAAAATTATGTAAGTTTTCTATCAGCCATCTGGTGTCCATAGTACAAGCTTTACTTAGTTTGGGGCTAGATGGCGCTGTATGAAATATCCACAAATATTATTATTTATTTATATATACAACGTGTAACATAATGTCCCTATAAGCCCGAAAGGGGTGTATTCAGACCGAGCACTTGAATACATTGACGTGTGCAAAAGTTCAATACATCATATTTGAAATTCCAATACAATTAAAAACAAATTATTTCATGAGAAATTTGTGACAACCCTATGTGTTTGTTTACCATTTGCGTAGGTAACAAACACACGCCCACCCTCCTATCGCGTCGGACCCACACATACGCAGACAATTGAACGCGCGGCAAGTTTCAAAAAGTACCTAGGTGTAATCACCAAAGTTTTCGTAAGAATTTGCAATTTTTTTAATTCTACGTAGAAATTAAAGTCGAAGATTAAAATCACGATATCTTTCACACATAAAAAAACAACTACCTACCTACATCTACCTAGGTAGTTACCTAAGGACCTAGGTACAGGAAAAGTTAAGTTATACCTTTTCTCCCTTCTTCTTGGTTGGCTCGGAACACGGCTAATTGACATGGTAGGTATTAGGTAGGTATGTAGGTACCTAGGTTGGTATTACTGGTACACATTCACATTCACAATCACAAAATTATTTTTGTCATTTTTTATTAGTAAGCTAGGTACTAATGGGGTACCTACTAGGTAGGGTGATAGGTTAGGTACCTATCATCATACCTACCTATCACTGAATTTTATCACTGTTGACACACACAGTAGGTACTCGGTATCCATCAAAGGGAAGTAGGTACAACACACCACCGAATTCCCGGTCTTCCCTCACTGGTGCGCCGGTGGAAAGATCCCGTCGAGAGAAGACGGTTCACCAATCCCAGAAAATAGCCCGTAAGATGGCAATGGCCGCCCTGGATAACGCTCTCTGTAGAGCTGACGCGCCGCTACTAAGCTATTAATTATTTGGTGCTGCTCCAACACACACACACAACACCATATCATAATACTCACCGTTTGAGTACAAAGCCGACATCGTATCGTTAATTAGTTACGCGAACCGAGAGATTACTTGTTGCAGTTGTTGCAAGGAACGAATGCTAATTGCGACTGATAAAAACCGATCTGTTTTGCGACCAAAAGTAGGTACCTATTGCCGAAAGCCGAATTTTTAGGGTTCCTTGTCTGGGGTAACCCACTAAATACCGATTGGGAAAAAAAAAGGAAAAAAACTTCACCATACATCTACTACTACTACTACTACTACTACTGTCGTCGTGTCCGTGTCGCTAGCTCTTTTGAACCAGTGTGGTGGAAGGATTAGAGTGCACCTTGAAGGTTCCTTTCGTACACTTTGACACACGTCTATGACATGCCTGGTTTCCTCACGAGGTTTTCCTTCACCGTTTGAGAGCATTGATATTGCACACATAAATTTCGAATCGAAAAATCCATAGATTCGAACTCACGACTTAAGGATGGGAAGGCGGGGTTCATACCAATATGCTACCATGTGCTCCATCCCCATTTGCTACTAGGTACCTACCTACTTACATAATAACCTACCAACAATTACGTAGTTCAATCAAGAAAAGTAAAAAACAAATAAACCTACGGAACCAATTTGATTTTATTAAACAAACGCTTGCGGTGCGGTGTCGGTTGACGGTTGCGGATTTTGAATTTAGCAAAGGCACCGACAGCCAATTAGGGCGAGGTGCCATCCCACTAGTTGTTGTTGTTGTTTCAATGCAACCAATGACAAATAGGCTGTTCACGATGAAAATGAAGATTAGTAAGACAGATAAGTCACAACCTTTGACTTTAGTGCCCAAGTAGGTAGGTACAAAATTGCATTGAAAAATGCTCCAATGAATATTGGAATAATACATCGTTGGAAAAACTAAAGTGGAATAGGGTCACGGCTTTATCCTCAGGCACGGTAGACCTCTTCTCATACTTCTTGTTACCTACTCAAGATGCTTTTAAGGCCCGAGTAGGTAGGTACAAAATTGAGTAGGTATCACGGCTTTATCCTCAGGCACGGTAGACATCCTCTCATACTCCTTGGCACCCACTGAGGATACCTTTAAGGCCCGAGTAGGTAGATACAAAATTGAGTAGGTAAGGTACCTATCTCCTATACTAGGTACTTAACAAAGAGATCTGAAAGGATGTTTACGGTGCCTAGGGATTTTAGTCGTGATGTGACCTTACATTTTAATTACCAATAAATACCAAGGTACCACTAGGCCTTCAAAAAAAAATAGAAATTACTTATTAAGCCACCTCGTTATTAGGTAAGTAGGTAGGCATTTTACTAATGGTGTCTGTTCTGTTACCTGTTTCATCTAGAGTTCACACTTAAAGGTCAAAAAACAGCTGTAAATAGGGATGCCTCATGTTGTGTCAAGTTACGTATTGGAGCAAAGTTTAAGAGACATTTCATGAATGAAAACCTTTGAAATTTTAAAAGTCGTTGAACAAACGTTGTTCGCAATGACGTATAGAACACCCCCGTTTCGGGCTTATAGGGACATTATGTTACACGTTGTATACGGGCGCGATAACCTGTACGGTATGTATTATTTTTAAGGTAGGTTTCACGATCAACTAGGACATTCCACTAGAGCGTACCTTTAGTGTAGTAGAAACGTCTAAACTATTCCTAACCACACCTTAGGACCAACTCTCGTTCTAGAGCATTAAATTACACGAATGACGCCCCCGAGCGCAGACTATTCCTTTATGCATAAACATTAGGCATTAATGAGAAAACTTTTAATTAAACAACACAAACTTGAAACGTAGAATTTTGATGGTAAAATATTTTGAAAGTACGCGACGACCCATGAACCCGGAATGTAGAATTATCCTACTAGTTATATATCTACATACGTTTGATAAGCTCAACATAACACCCAACAGTCACATCCATCCTGATCTCACACTGGATTATCCAACATAACACACAAACGAAGACAAGGACCAAGGACTCCCTAAAAAGTAAGTTCGTATGAGCTATTGGCCAACTTCTAGTGACGGAGATTTTAGAATACCTACTTATATACTTTTTTGTAAATGCATAGGTACTTATAATACATAATATTACAACACCCAGATGCGGAAAAAATTTTTGCAGAACAATTTAACATTTCTCCCGTAGCGGGAATCGAACCCACGCCTCTAGTGTCTCAGCCGAGTACTCGCCCGCCACGCCACCGAGGTCGTTACCGTCGTGAATTTATTAACTTAAAATTTTGACACCACTTGGCACTTCATTAAACATATAAACACAACAAGCATACAATATTAATATCTAAAGTGCCTTTTCATGGCAAAAGCGTATGTTATGAAAGGTTTCTCGCTTCTACACCACAAATACATAATTCTTGGCATATTTTGGTGTAAAAATCCGTATTTCTTTTAAAAACACTTAACAAAAAAGTACTTGTCATCGTCAATTCATTGTCGCGTTGGAAGCACTTGGTATCCCGCCGCGTCACTGTTGCGCGTTGGGAGAACTTTGATGAGATTCGTAATGGGATGAATCGGAAAATCGTAATGTTGTCATGAGACGCCTAAAAGGTTTGGTATTAACTGTGATGAATGATGTTTCTCGGCTTTTTTTATTCAGGTGTGTCAAAAATCAAAACTATATTTTGAAATTGTTTTTTAAATTTTGTCCTATGCTCGGAATATTTAACTAACGACGAATCATCATCTTCGTGCCCTTATCCCTCTATCACCTCTATGTGGGGTCGGCACAGCATAATCATGCTGTAAGAGTTTTGGCTAAGGTGTGTTATGACCGGCCGCCTGCCTGACGTCAACCCTCCTTGGGAATACTTGCTTTTTGTATCTCATCATGTTGGAGGATACTATCCCTTAGTCGACTTTTACGACATGCTCGGGGAGAAAAGCAGCTGGATGCATTCTATTTTTTTTTCGTTACTCCCAGTCCAGCGAAGAAGGGTTCATCAAAATTGGTTAATTATTGGCGGATATAATGTACGTTTAAATTGTTGACTGTAAAAGAACGCATTAAATTGTCAAAAAAATTGTTCTGGTAATGTTCAATCCAATCCAGCCCCCTTATTCTCGATGACCATAACGTTACGCGGGGACGTTTGTGGAATCACCGGGTTATAGTATTCTGTATGATAATTTTGTATTGAAAGAACACGACGCGGCGTGGCACAAACAAGTTACAAGCTGTCAAGTTTCGTTTGGTCATAGAGAATAAAGCCGCAGTCCGTTAAGCCCGATTTACATTTCAATAAGTACAGTAGCGTTTTAACTTGTGTCATCGGCGAGTTAAGTTTATTATTGTGGTTTGAACGGCAAAAGCGAGTTAAGTAGTAAGTTGTTATTAAGTTGAGTTGAATAAATCCTATGAATAGATCGCGATCCTATTTTTCGAAATGAAATTAAATTAAATAAAATATTTGACGACCTCGGTGGCGTGGCGGGCGAGTGCTTGGCTGAAACGCAAGAGGCGCGGGTTCGATTCCCGTTACGGGAGAAATGTTTGTATGTTCTGCAAATATTTCTTCCGGGTCTGGGTGTTGTAGTATTATGTATTATAAGTATGTATTTACAAAAAAAAGTATATAAGTATTCTATCAGCTATCTGGTGCCCATAGTACAAGCTTAGCTTAGTTTGGGGCTAGATGGCGCTGTGTGAAATGTCCACAAATATTTATTTATTTATTTGTCATGTATTATTTTTTTAATAAAAAAAAGAAGTGGTCGGATAATACTACGTTTACATTTTTCCAAGAATACTTGAAACATGAGTGTTTAGATAATTCAAAATGCTTTAATTACCGCATAATAGACTACTACATACTTTTATACTAGACTAGTCTTCTCGGAACGGCAACTTATGACTAGCTTACTACATTTGGACGCTACTTACAACTTACTACTAGTTACTTAGCTGACTCTCTTCTACTCGCTACTGTACTTACTGAAATGTAAATCTTACTTATATTATAAATGCGAAAGTTTGTGAGTTTGGATGTTTGTGCCTTAATCACGTCTAAACGGCTGAACGGATTTGAATGAAACTTGGAATATACATAGTACATGTACTGGATTAACATTTAAGCTATTTTTTATCCGGGTAACACGCGAGCGAAGCCGCGGGCGGCAGCTAGTCGGACATAAAGCGTAGTTTATCACTAATTAACCTTTTTTTTTTTTTTTGACGCTGGGAAAAATGACAATTACGCACGGTCCCCCCCATTGGGGATGGGGGGGGGGGTGTGTGGGACTCCCCGGCCCAGAGAGGGCCGGTATACCCACTAAACAACCCAGCGGCACTCCCGCATCGTCTATGTGGAGGGGGACTGGGAATCCGACAGAGGTCACTAATTGACCTAGCCCAACTTAATAATTTCGATGTAAGCAGATGTTAGTCAGTTTACAATCTCGGTAAACGACATTTACAATTTTACGGTGACGTAAGACATGACAGCAACTTTCTTCTTTATCCTCATCTAGAAGTACTTGTGTAATAACAAAGTTTCGAATCATGACGAATCCCTTTCAACCTATCAAAGAATCACTAGACTTTGAGCACGAAATCCTATCTCTTTATTGCCTGGCATTCAGCCAAGCTGTAACCACTCAATTTGACACTCTGCCCCTTTGTTTTAAGGTCGGTTCTGCTGTGGAGGCTTTTGAAGGCTTTGGAGTAAGTGATTGCAGAGCATCTGTCGATCTGACGATTTATCAATGAAGTATTGATGGGTGTATGTTTGTGACAAATGGAAACCCTTGATTTCTATCTCATTTCTATGCTCAGAACAATAAATTCTGAGTTTCTATGAAACCGTTTGAAGTTTATGTTTTTCTTTTTCTTTTTGTTTAAAGAGTTCACGTAGTTCTGAATAAGGATCACTTAATCTAAGTCTTCAAACTTTTTGGTTCGTCATGTTGATTTTCTCACAATGTTTCACCATTTGAGAGTACTGATATAACCAAGTTACAGTGCACATTTAAATCAGAAATATCCACAGGCGCAAAACTGGATTCGAATCTAGGTCCTAGCGGTTGAAAGGAGAGGCAAGTTACCATATAATGTAGATGATTTATACAGCGTCAGGTGGCAACTTTTACCTTCATAAACTGGACGCCGTAGTGCCGGGACGAATTAAGATGAAGTAGGCTTGCCCAGCACTTCTCAGCTTAGTCGGCCTTGTCTAAAAGAAAGACATGGTCTGAAATACGTCCAGCTGCTTCTCTCCCCGAGCATGTCGTAAAAGGCGACCAAGGGTATAAATATTATAATATCTTCTCCAAAATGATGGACCACAATATGGACGATGGGCTGATCACCTGTCACCATGGTTCACCATATCCATCTTACCCCCGAATACTCAAACGCGACTCAGAGTTGAGCACGGTTTTTTTGACAGTTTTTGATGAAAATCTGTCAAAAACTCGTCACTTGAGACATGCTCAACTCTGAGATGCGTTAGACTATTCGGGGGTAAGGAGTTTAAATCAGAGGTGGCTGCAAGTTTTCTTATGTTTACCTGTGGCTCTGCCCACCCCATTAGGGATACGGGCGTGATAATATGTATGTATAAACTATTCACTGAAATACGAGTTCCTCACGCTGTTTTCCTTAAGGCCACTGAGTCAAAGATCTTCATATAAAAAGGCTCGACAACAGGGCGCAGTGGCTTCATTGTTAGCGAGCCCTTCACCGCACTTCACCTGCTCTACGAATAATTAGAATAACAGCTTGTTTTATTATGCTTCTGTCCTGTTTTGTTCATCAGATGTACTACAGTTTCACTCACGTAAGATAAGTACTTTTATGATGGGTTTAATTCTCACAACGCCTTAATTTTCTATTAATTAAGAGACGCAAGAGGCGCGGTTTCGATTCCCGCTGCGGGGCAAATGTTTGCATGCTCTGCAAATATTTCTTCTGGGTCTGGGTGTTGTAAAATAATTGTGTATTATAAGTATGTATTACAAAAAAGTATATCAGTATCTATCAACCATCTGATTCCCAAGCTTTGCTTAATTTGGGGCTAGATGGTGCTGTGTGATAATGTCCTCAAATATTTATAGTTCAAGGTAAGTATTTATTTATTTAAACTTACTTTTATCTTTACAGGCTAACCTAATAAAATTTATTTACAACTAGCTGCCGGCTTCGCTCGCGTGGTACCCAGATAAAAAATAGCTTATATGTTAATCCAGCACATGTACTATGTATATTCCAAGTTTCATGCAAATCCGTTTGGGCGTGAAAGAGTAACAAATATCCTCACATCCATAGTATGATTAAATTGATTGGAACACATTGAACTTCTTTTGTAACTTTATCGCAGTTACCAGTATGTACAATATTAGAACAACGACCTACTTTCAAAGCAAAAAATAACTAATTTCAGAACCAGCAACTATTTATCTCTGTAACTAGCCGTACGATAGATAGATAGATGATAGATAAGAGCTTTATTTGACTAATACAACAACATTACACAGACACATAAGAGGAGTAGAAAACAAAAAAACACATAAAATGAAAAAACTAATAACTAACAATACGAATTATTTACTAAAAGAAGGAAAACAAACACAAAGTTTAAAATTTAGGCGGGTGCAAGGTCTGTACTGCTGTGGTGAGTCAAAAAGGACCAGTCTCAGCTTTATGTTATTCTGCGCCGTTAAGCGCAGAGCAACGCTGGTTTTCATGATAGGTGCAATATACCATTATTGGAGCTATAACTCATTGGCTGCCCGCGGCGGCGCTACGGCTGTCATTGAGCTGATCATGACATATCGCATGTCACACTCGCACTTAACACGACTAGAGCAATTTGTTAAAAGGGTGCTCGGGTCCATTCTGCTCATGTGTTAAATTAAAATCACACAAAATCTATCTATCTATACATATAAAAGAGCTTTAAACATTTGTGAACATTTCACACAGCGCCATCTAGCCCCAAACTAAGCGAAGCTTGTACTATGGACACCAGATGGCTGATATAATACTTATATACTTTTTTTTTGTAAATACATACTTAAAATACATAATACTACAATACCCAGACCCGGAAGAAATATTTTCAAAATATACAAACATTTCTCCCGTAGCGGGAATCGAACCCGCGCCTCTTGCGTCTCAGCCGAGCACTCGCCCGCCAAGTCCTACCCGAATAAGTTGAAGACCTACCCGAGAGGGCTAGATTGAAAATCAGCGCTGCATGGCTTTGCGCCATGCAGCAAATGCTGAATCTACTCCCATTGTCCCTTGTGCAACTATTTTGTCATGGAAACTTTAAATTGTAATAAGTTTTTAAGTTTAAGGAGATAATAAATGCCTTTTTTATTTATTTATTATGTCACCGAGTTCGTCGGCTACTTTTTACGAGAATCGTTTGTCCTCAGGTAACATGTCGTACACCCGCCTGGCCACGGCATTGATACTGGTGTCCCTGGCAGCGTCATCGGGGGCCATCAAGTGCTGGAAGTGCGGTTCATACAGCGATGGCGTCGGCTCCATCACGCCGTGCAACAACCGCACCGCCACCAGGCTAGAATCCTGCCCAGCCAACACCAAATACTGCATTGTGAGTATCACTATCAAGCTTTATAAATACTTCTCTGCTGGACTGGGAGTAAAGAAAAAACAGAATGCGTCCAGCTGCTTCTCTCCCCGAGCATGTCGTAAAAGTCGACTAAGGGATAGTATCCTCCAACATGATGAGATACAATAAGCAAGTATTCCCAAGGAGGGTTGACGTCAGGTCGGCGGCCGGTCATAAAACACCTTAGCCAAAACTCTTACAGCATGATCCAAGGAGCATGCTGTGCCGACCCCACATAGAGTGACATAAGGGCATGAAGATGATGATGATGACTACCAAACTTCAATTCATATTCTTGACGACCTCTGTGGCGAGGCGGGCGAGTGCTCGGCTGAGACGCAAAAGGCGCGGGTTTATTCCCGCTGCGGGAGAAATGTTTGCATGCTCTTCAAATATTTCTTCTGGGTCTGGGTATTGTAGAATTATGTATTATAAGTATGTATTTACATAAAAAAGTATATTATATGTAAAAAGTATATCAGCCATCTGGTTCCAATCATACAAGCTTTGCTTAGTTTGGGGCTAGATGGCGCTGTGTAAAAAGTCCACAAATGTTTAAAAAAAAGTATAATTCTGCAACTAAACGGCTTTTAAGTCGTTAAGGCATGACGGAGGCCTTAAGGCGGCCTAAAAACTCCGTCACGAGAGTTGGCCACTAGCTCATACGAACTCACTTAGGTACTACTAAACAGCGTACAAACATTTACCGCACTCTATAAAAGTAGTATTGAAAAAAAATAAAACACAAAAAGTATATATTTCATAACGTGCTATAATGCAGACTAGCTCCGCTCGATATGACCGTGTTTCCTGTAGATAAGGCCGACTAAGCTGAGAGGATGGTATAAGTACGGGTCTACTTCGTATAGTTAAATACACGGTCCGGGCATTATCAGTATTGGCGTCTATATTTGTATTATTATTCATCCTATCTTACTTCTTACTTATATTATAAATGCGAAAGTTTGTGAGTTTGGGATTGGATGTTTGTGTCTCAATCACGCCTAAACAGCTGAACGGATTTGAATGAAACTTGGAATATACATAGTACATGTACTGGATTATTATAGGCTATTTTTTATATTTTTCTATTTTTCGGGTACCACAGGAACGAAGCCGCGGGCGGCAGCTAGTTAATTTTATAAATGCGAAAGTTTTTGAGGATGTGATAGTGTGTGGATGTGACGATGTATATTTGTGCCTCACGCCGTAACGGCTGAATGGATTCAAATGAAACTTGGCAAGGAGATAGATTCCATCCCGGGAAAGGACATAAGCTACTTGTTATCAGAGTTGAGCACGACTCAACTCACGGTTTCTTGACAGTTTCTGATGAAAATCTGTCAAAAAATCGTCATTTGAAACGTGTTCAACTTTGAGATGCATTTGAGTATTCGGAGGTTAGACATTATTTTATGTTTTTAGTTAATTTGACATTGTATTTTTTTTTATAATTTGACAATGTCATTCATATCAATCGGGTTGTCAGCAGCTCTCTTTTTCTTGCAGGGCTGTGGGTAAGGGCCTCTAGCTGGAGCGGTTTCACGATTTTTGATTTATTGGATTTGTCTCAAACCCGAATAGCAGAATAAACTGTTTGAAAATTTGCATTATTAATTCTAAGGCGGCACGAAGTTCGCGGGGTCAGCTAGTGTTTCTATAAAATTATGTTTGTATGTTTATGTTTCCCAAGGAACTATGCTATGTTTGTAGTTTCTCTTAGGGATCGAATCCAGAACGAAGTTATTCAGTGGAGTAAGGTTACCGTCATAGCTCAGCGAATTAGCAAACTTAAGTGGACTGTACACAGACATCGGTATGTCCAGCAGAGAACTGACGGGGGCTGATGATGATGATAAATAAATAAATAAATATTTGTGGAAATTTCACACAGAACCATCTGCTAGCCCCAAATTAAGCAAAGCTTGTACTATGGGAACCAGATGGCTAAAAGAATACTTATTATAATAATCCGTATATACTACAACAACAAGACCCGGAAGAAATATTTGCAGAACATACAAAAATTTCTCCCGTAGCGGAAATCGAACCCGCGCCTCTTGCGTCTCAGCCGAGCACTCGCCCGCCACACCACTCAGGTCGTCATGATGTTTGAGTTTATTCTAGTGTCTACTAACGTAGGCAAAAGTGGACTTCTGGCCTTAGACTTGGTGACTTACGAACTTCTCAATTCACCCTACAAAAGGTAATGTTTTCCAAACTTTTCCAACATTATTATTAACAGCTCATCGAGAAAGTCGATAAGCGTCACGTCAGTCACGACTCAGGATAAAAAGCATTCGATCTCGGGATAAAGTGCTTCTATCTCGGATCGATAATGGATTTGGATTAACGAGTTTGGGGTCTGGCCTTTAGCAGTGAAAACTTTGTTAGAATTGTTTGGGTAGATAGATATAACGTGTATGGCCGGGAAAATAATTTTAAAAAGCACCTTGAAATATTATCTTGCCCGGGAGGCGTTTGATATACTCTACCTGATTTTAACCCTTATTTGTAATTGTGGGTCCAATGGACCCATATTTAATATTTGAACGCGTTTTAAAAAACACGGAGTGTGCCCCAGCGCCTCCCATTCCTTGGTACCTTCCGACAGTAAGTCGAAGTGTGCAAAAGAGGGACGAACGCGTTTCACTCGCTACTGCTAAGGGGTCTTATTCACTAAGACCTAACAAAACGTAACGCCAGCAAACGGCGAACACGTTTGGGAAATCACCGTGTTGTCGTATTCTATATGACAATTTTGTATTGCAAAAACGCGACGCGGTGCGTTACAAACATCTTACGAGCTGTCAAGTTTCGTTTGGTCACATAGAGAACAAGGGGCATGGTGAGTATTAGTATCCGTGCGGGTCCGTAGGACCCACGACTATTATAAATATATAACTTTTTAGTTTTTAGTGGCATTGGTTTTAACTGTCTTTTTTCAGTTATTCAGACAAACAAAATAAATGTTTCTGCAAATAGAGATGATTAAATCAGTGGTCGAACGAGGATTTAGATCTTGATGAAGACGAAATCAGCAGAAATTTACCCCTTCTCGAAAAATGTCCCGAAAACTACTTCGGAACATGAGTTTTCTGAAAATGAAGAAAAGTTTGTGATAACGAGTAATTATATCAGATCACCGACCACAGGTAAGCTCCCCAAAAGGCTGGCGACGTAACCACGTTGGATAGCTATACTTATCCTTTGTCCTTTGTATTATAGTACAAAATCTGATTTGTTTGAGAGAAAAAACACTATGAAGTAAAAACAAGCGGGTGAACAGATCAGTTCTACTGGACATTTTTATGGATAAAATATATTTAAATGGACATCATCAGTCTTGTATCTTGGCTTATCAGTTGATGATGTAAAATTCTTTATTCTAATTAATCACCTGTCACCATGGTTCACCATATCCATCTTTGGACTAAATCACAAGTGGCTGCAAGTTTTCTTATGATTACTTAATAGCTCTGCCCACCCCATCAGGGATAAGAGCGTGATAATTATGTATATTGGAGATAATACTATTTAGTCGACTTTTACGACATGCTCGGGGAGAAATGCAGCTGGACGCATTCTATGCTTTTTCTTTACTTCCAGTCCAGCAGAGAAATATTTAATTAAGTATTGAATTACCTTAAGCCCACGGCTTTGAACCCGTTGGACCACGATAGTTGAAATCCGTTCAGTTACGCCGTGATTGAGGCACAAACATTTTCACAAACTTTCGGATTACTATAATATTTTAGTAGGATGTTTTCTACATCGATGTTAGTTCAAAACTAATCAAATGAATTTGATTTATCCACAAAAGTATGTTTAAGTTAAGCGATGGGCGAGTCTACACTATATATAATGTCTAGGGCACTACAGCGTCCCGTTAGTGTAGGTAAAAGTTGCCTCCTGACGCTGTATAAATCATCGGCTCTACCTATATTCTTTATCTCTATCAAATAATCATATTTATAATGTAATCAACGCTAAAATGTAACGGAATATAACCAAATTGAACAGCAACAAACTAAGCGTATTCGCAATTCGCCAACAAAGGGAACACCATTAAACGTTTAGATAAACTGCGATTGAGATAACGTTAGTGACGTTGACTGTTTGAACGGGCCCTTAGATTTGGTTAATCAAGTTTAGTGGTTTCACATTCAGCACATTTTACTTCGGTGGCGTATCATCTTTGAATCAGGAGTTGTTGCAAATTTTCTAATGATTACTTGTGGCTCTGCCCACCCAATTAGGGATACGAGCATGATAATTATGTATGGAGGATTGTCACCAAAATACAAAAGGTACCTATGAGAGATGATCCTCCGAATACTCAAACGCATCTCAGAGTTGAGCAGGTTTCAAGTGACAAGTTTTTGACAGATTTTCATCAAAAACTGTCAAAAAACCGTGACATGAGACATGCTCAACTCTGAGTCGCGTTTGAGTATTCGGGGGGATTTCCGTAATTTTTTTGAAGTTGGTTTTTGATAAATCACATTTCTGATAAATTATATCATTTTGTTCTATTTCCTTTCACACTCGGATTGGAGACACTCATCGGAGTAATAAAAAAAGGAAACGAAAAATTCTAAATATAAAAATTGTCACAGCTTTATGAATATTATTTCGGTAAACATATTTCCCATTTCAGTTCGCAAACAGTACCCTTATTCACATAAAGCAGAAGGTTGCAAATATTTGAGCAAATGCGGCTTTACACAGAAAGCAGGGAACCGGCGCTGGCCGGCGTGCGCTCGTAGCTTGCTTAGATGTTCTTGATTGATCGTTGTGCGCGGTCACAATTGGGATGGGTGACCGGAAGTGGCATTACGAGCTGAGCGCTTTCGTGCTTCGGAGGGCACGTGCTACTAGGCCAACGTATAAAAAGTTGTCCCAACAGTTTGACATTCGTTGCAACGAATGATTCAAATAAAAAAAAATATTTTAGAACATCAACTTTTTCTGCCTTTTTCTCACTTTAAGTGGGATCGGTACAACGTGTATTTTGTGGGTATTTGAAAAAAAGTTACTCCTTTCTTGATCTTTCGAGGTAACGACCCATCGATGAAAAATACCGTCGAGGTATTGAACATCGAGCTATAGTCTTTCGAACTAAAGTATTACACTCCTTTTCTATGGCCTAGTTCAGTATAGTAGCTAGCAATCAATATATAGCTCAATATAATAGCTCATAATCTAAAACTCTTCTTATATTATAATAAGTATTCAACCGGTCATCATATTCCTGCCCTTATCCCACTCTATGTGGGGTGGTCGACACAGCATAATCCAATCATGCTGTATTCAACCGGTATTCGGTGTAAATGCGCTAAGGTCTTTATTGACCTCAGCTGCAAACTAATTTCATAATGGATAATTATGAAAAGGTCTGTTTGTTAAAAGTAATAATGGGATTCACTTTGTATAAAAGATATTATAATAATTAATGAGCAAATAACCACTACCTGGGAATCTTTACATTTTGGATGAAGGGTCCAATTACCTCTTTGTTTCAAAGTGTTCAATTTATAACCAAAACAATGAGATTTGTTGGTTGAAGGTTTAATCATACATACATATTATCACGCCCGTATCCCTAATGGGGTGGGCAGAGCCACAAGTAACTATAAGAAAACTTGCGGCCACTTCTGATTTAAAGTCCCAAGATGGATATGGAGAACCATGTTGACAGGTGATCAGTCCATCGCCCATATAGATGGACCATCATTTTGGAGAGGTCTATCCCATAGTCAACTTTTACGACATGCTCGGGAAGAGAAGCAGCTGGACGCATTCTATGTTTTTTCTTTACTTCTAGTCCAACAGAGAAGTTTCCAGCAGAGAAGAAGAAGGTTTAATCATCTAATATCATAAATGCTTAAGAGTGTGTAGTAGCGGATTTGCTTACCAAAATCGATGCAGATCTCTGTTGTATGAACGTCAATGAATTTTAAAAAAGAAAATGAAATTTTAACATTTTCTCTTTGGTTCCTCAAAGTGAAATCACGATAAGATTATAAAAATCTTGAAAAATCTATGTTTTGAGTACGTTTTCATTTAGATCTCGGGAACCCTACCATATTTTCAGATGAGTTTCACTTTGATAGGTAGGTAATAACTATTTCTTTAGATGTTCAAATTAGTTTTTTGATTCATTTTATAGTTTTCTTGTAATTAACAAGTATTTGATTTCAACATTTTGCGCGGTCTTACTTTTAGTCTTTCTTTTGCACACCCAAAATCTGTAGCGCTATCTCTTTCGAAATTGGTCTTAACGCGATGGTACGATGCCGCGTGCAAAACTAAGACGAAACTTAGACTAAAATGGTACAAATTCATCACCACTATCATCATCTTCCTGCCGTTATCCCACTCTATGTGGGGTCGGCACAGCATATTCCTTGGATCATGCTGTACCTAAGAGTTTTGGCTAAGGTGTTTTATGACCGGCCGCCTGCCTGACGTCAACCCTCCTTGGGAATACATGCTTATTGTATCTCATCATGTTGGAGGATACTATCCCTTAGTCGACTTTTACGACATGCTCGGGGAGAGAAGCAGCTGGACGCATTCTATGTTTTTTTATTATATTATTTTCAAATTCATCACCACTATGTTTGTGTCAAAAAATCAAATATGTGCCATGCTACCTAAATTCTACGCAGCCGCGGTTTTTGTTCCTTTAAATAAATACTTGTTACGTTTTACATCTTTATTTATAATAAAAAGTTACGGTTTGTCGTTTTTATCACAAGCAGCAGGCGGTTAAAATATATTTACCACAGACTATAAATGTCTGGTGTTACCTGTTTTTATGGTAAATAATTATTATGGCAACGAATAAAATTAAAATGAGTGTTTGTAGAGCTAGGAAGGGCGATTTCTCTCTCTGGTAGTTGGCTTATGTCTGAGGATCGAGGTCAGCTTGGGGTTTATATCCGGAACGGACGATCTGCCTCCACCGGTTTCCGTCAAGCGCGTTTTTCGAGCCGTGTAAAATTTTAGTACGATGTAACTTTCACTTGATCAGTCCATCTTGTTTATGAACGACCTCATAGTCGTTTTCCTTCTGTGTTCCCAACTATAGTTATTTTAAACTCTCGCGACTAGAATTCATAATTCGGATTATAGAATGGGATTTTATCGATTGAAAATAACTTGTTATTTTGCCGACGTTTCGACTGCATTGCAACAGCCGTGGTTACATCTTGAGACTTTGAATCAGGAGTGGCTGCAAGTTTTCTTAGGATTACTTGTGGCTCTGCCCACCCCATTTGGGATACACTACTTGCGCTACCAGTGTTTTCAAACCAGTGTGGAGCAAGGCTTAAAGTATGCTTCTGTCATACACTTATTTTTTGGCAAAAAATGTACGACGCTATTCGACAGACAACAACGTTGCTATGAACGATCCGTTGTCCGTTAATAGAATATGAGAACTGGGTATGTACCTACCATCGAATACGGTTAGTGTCGTTAGTCCTGGTGTAGAATAGGCTTTTTATCAAGGTAGCGAGCGAAGCCACGGGCGAATGTTAGTAGCTTATGTCGTAATTCAAAATGTTAGACGACTTTCTTTTGTTTTAGGTCACGGGTTCAAATCCAATCAATCTAATCAAATATGAGGAAAACCTCATACCAGATTCATGATTCAATCATAGAAATAAAACGTTATATGAAATAACTAAAACATTTTTTCCTCACTATATTAACTAGGAGGTCCCCGCAGTTTTACTTGCGTAACCATTTTTAGAGTTCCGTACCCTTAGGGTACCAACGGGGCCCTAATCTGTCCGTCCGTCTGTCAGCGGACTGCATCTCATGAACTGTAATAGGAAGAGAGTTGAAATTTCCACAGAGTGTTTAAAACAAAAGACAACAAGAATCATTCCATACGAGAATCATTTTTGTGGCCAAAGTAGGTACATAAGGAAAAAGCAATATTAAAAAGTACAAGGGTACGGAACCCTTTGAGTGCGAATTCGTCTCGCACTTAACTAGTTTTTCATACCTATTCTAGCCCTTTAAGGTTAGTAACACCGCGACAAAGCTACTACGCAAAAGTATATCGACGTCACTAGCTCGGACGCTGGGAAAGTCTACCTTTAGGAGCAGAATTTCTATTGGATCGCACCAGATGGAAAAAAAACTCGTAGTCCTACTGAACGCACCAGTTGGAAAAAAGTTCCCGTAGTTCGATTGATCGGACTATAATGGTCAGAGCCAAAATTCTCAATGCACAGTAGAGCGCTTAAGAATGTTTGCTATGGCCAAGAAAAAGGAAGATATCCTCCAAGTTTCACGCTCATAGGAATAAAGATTTACGCAATAAGTTGAGAATCAGTCAGTCAGTTTAATAAGAGATTTGTATGTTTAGAGATTCATTTTTGGCCTTAGTTATTACAATTCATAGCTTAAGGAAAAGGACGAAGAAATACAAGACAATTTCGCAAGTAATTATTGCCCCGAGGACGTCTAAATATATAAAACTCTTATGTTACTGACTGACTGGTTAGTCAGTCAGTGACATAAGAGCTTTATTTGACAGTTGCCAGTCAACGCACAGCTTAAAGCTAGAAACATGAAACTCCTCTCATGATATGGAGGAATGAATTTTAGAAATTCCACTCTTAGAAAAGGTGGATAGATTGTGTGAAAGAGGACATGGCTAAGAAAGGAATGAGTAGGTATCTGCAGAGATGATTGCCTCGCTCTTAGCGATAAGGCCGCCCATTGTACTGTTTTTTGTTGTTTTTTTATTTACTTTCTGTGTTTTGTGTGGAATAAAGTGTTTATTATTATTATTATTATAAAGGCAGGAAGATAAAAGTAAGAAAGTTCGAATGAGCTAGTGACCAACTCTTGTGACGAAGTTAGGCCGCCTAAAAGCCTCCGTCATGGCTTAACGACTTAAAAGCCGGGACCGACAATTTAACTTGCCCTCCGATGCACGGAAGCGCTCAGCTCGTAATGTGTGTTTTTAAATGTTTTTTATTCTATTCTATTCTTGTACCTCATTTATAAATGAAAGCATTGTACGCTATAGGTTCTCACACGTATTGCTTGTTTATGCAGCTGACTGTACGATTCTGTGCCAAAGAGCAAACTGAGCTCGACCCGGTTAATGAGCGGAGAGTCAACAACGGACCTCTTTCGCCGATATTAATACAAATTGTGGCCATATTTCGACGGAATTTCAACTCTATGACCTTTTCCCATCTATAGTAGATGATTTAAACAGCGTCAGGAGGCAACTTTTACCTTCATAAACGGGACGCTGTAGTGCCCGGGACGAATTAAGATGGAGTATGCTTGCCCAGCACGTATTCCATCCTCTCAGCTTAGTCGACCTTGTCCACAGGAAAGACATGGTCAATACGTGCGGAGCTGACTAAGCCGCGGGTTTCCTCACGATGTTTTCCTTCACCGTTTGAGAGTACTGGTATAGCACATAAATTTATCGCACAAAAAATACATTGGTACACGACCGGGTTTGAACACACAACCTTAGGATCGGAAGGCGGACCAACTAGACCACAGGTAGGTAAAAGTTGACTCTTGACGCTTTATAAATCATCTACTATACCTAGACGGTAAAAGGCACTTATTATTTTTACCTAAGTAGTAGAAATTGTTTCATATAAATGCATAAATAAATAATATTTTTGTGGACATAACACACAGTGTCATCTAGTCCCAAACTAAGCAAAGCTTGTACTATGGGAACCAGATGGCCGATACAATACTTACCCCCGAATACTCAAACGCGACTCAGAGTTGAGCACGTCTCAACTCACGAAAGTTTGAAAGTTTCTGATGAAAATCTGTCAAAAACTTGTCACTTGAGACGTGCTCAACTCTGAGATGCGTTTGAGTATTCTGGGGTTATACACTTATTACCACACCTCAGCCACCATTCAGGTGAATTTCCATTGAGAATATTGTATCTAGAAGGGAAAATAAAGAGATAAATCATGATATCGCTAAAGAGGATGCGGGGTAAAACATGCGATAAGCGAGTTAGTCGGCTAGTGCCTTCCTGTGTAGAGGTTTTAACTCCATCTGTAACTTCCACGTCAGTGGCACTCTTTTTAACACTAGTATCTACTAAAAGCTGTGGTTTTCTAAAACTCTGGTTTGAAAAGAACGGTAACTGTAAATTACGGACGTTTTACCGATAAAGT
This sequence comes from Scotopteryx bipunctaria, assembly GCA_949320045.1. Lineage (NCBI taxonomy): Eukaryota > Metazoa > Arthropoda > Insecta > Lepidoptera > Geometridae > Scotopteryx > Scotopteryx bipunctaria. The sequence continues at coordinate 654,579 of OX439462.1, forward strand.
AGAGTCAAATATACATACATAAATATCACGCCCATATCCCTAATGGGGTGGGTAACATAAGAAGTTAACATAAGAAAACTTGCAGCCACTTCTGATTTAAAGTCCTAAGATGGATATGGTGAACCATGGTTTCAGAGTCAATTATATAACCACTAATCACTACTGACCAAATAATTACGACCTCGTTAGCATTAGCGAGTTTCTGGCTAACACCTGATTCCTATATTGAACAGGCACACGACGTTACCATAATCAACATTGCTATCAATAAAAAAGCGTCATAATTTTGTACATACATACATACTATCACGCGCATATCCCTAATGGGGTGGGTAGAGCCACAAGTTAACATACGAAAATTTGCAGCCACTTCTGATTTAAAGTCATAATTTTGTTTGTCAGGCAGGCGGCCGGTCATAAAACACTTTAGCCAAAACATATAGAGTGGTATTAGGGTAGGAAGATGATGATGATTGCAGTCTTAAATCGAGACCTAGAACCTGCTGACCCTGTACATAATACCTACACACTTAAATAAACAAACAAACAATTAACACCCAACAGACACATACATAGTCCTGACCCCACACTAGGATTCCCTGTGTCGTGGGTATCAGAAACTACGAGTACTTGGTACCACAACACCCAGACCCGGAAGAAATATTTACAGATCATGCAAACATTTCTTCCGCAGCGGGAATCGAACCCGCGCCTCTTGCGTCTCTGCCGAGCAATCGCCCGCCACGCCACCGAGGCAGGCAAATAGTGTGTATTATGTACAGGGTCAGCAGGCAACTTATTCCTAACCTCACTAACGCTTTCGTGACCTACATCTTCAGACGGAGTAGGTTTGCCCCAGCGTATACCATCCTAAATAACGACCGCAATATCCTTATGACGCTGTTTACGAGACCTTTTTGCGGCTTTTAGCGACACAACATCGTTATGGACTTTTTGTCGCATTCTTCCCGTTTTACTTATTTTTGTTTCAACTTTCCAAAGGGTGTCTGGATTCAGAATTAGAATCACTTATTCATAAACATAATAATCTTATCTTACTTATATTATAAATGCGGAAGTTTGTGAGTTTGGATGTTTGTGCCTCAATCACGCCTAAACGGCTGAACGGATTTGAATGAAACTTGGAATATACATAGTACATGTACTTTAACATATAGGCTATTTTTTATCCGGATACCACGCGAGCGAAGCCGCGGACGGCAGCTAGTTTATTCATAATTTCAGGTACATATACGATCTAATTAATACCTCGAGTGACGGGTAGTCGGGTAAGTCGGCCATTTGAGACCATTACATACGATTACACCAAATCCGTTATCGGCCAAAGTATGGTCGGACACCGTCGACTGAACTCGGCCGATGTGAACAGAAAACTGAATTCATTTTCACCTAATGTAATTTATTTATTTATTTGCTTTAGTACTAGCTCATACAAACCTATTTACTTACTTTAACACAAAAAAACAGACGTACTACATAATATAATACGTATTTCTTAAAGAAAAAGTAATAAAATTATAGCAAGCCATATCTACCCGCATTTTAGAAAATTTGCGCTTTTAAGAATTTGTTAAAAAACCACTTTTAATCCGTTTCCAGCGCTTTCACTTTGAAAAGTCATCTGACTAGAGTCGTGACTGAATTCGACTCGAAACTCGTTAACGGACTAAGTATGTAGGTACTAGCAGATACTTCTCTGCTGGACTGGGAGTAAAGAAAAAACATAGAATGCGTCAACCATACAAACCACAATAAATATCCTTTATATCGCATTTTTTCACTATTTTCTAATTGCTTCTGAAAGTGGGATATAATGTATTCAAAATTACTTTGTATTATGGTTTTTGTTAACTATGTATTCGTTAGTACCGCACTTTAATCGATTTACCTCTTTCCCCATTGGTTCGAAAGAACTACTGACACGAGAAGAGTAGATTTTTTATATATTTTTATATCTTGCATAACAAGCCGAATATTACTTGCCGAATAATGTACTCACCTCTAACTTTAAGCCTTTTTGAGTAAAACATACTCTAGTTTCGTCACGCATTAGTAGCTGGCATCCGGGCACGTGACACAAATGTGTTTTGAATATATAATGCAGGTACTTACCTACCACTTACATAACATTATAGAGTCTAAAATGACAACATATTTCAGTGAGAAATAGGAGAAACGCCCGAAAATAGAGGAAAAAATGCTGGAAAATTGGTGGGAAATTCTGAGAAGTTTGTATAAAAATGCATAGAAGTAATACATGATTTTAACAGATTATTACAGAATCTACAAAAAAGTTGTAATTTTCGAAAGCTTATTAATATTTTCGATGGAAATATTGAATAAACAATTTCAGTGGGAAAACACATTTTTGTATCAATGGCTGAATTTTCAAATCAAATATTTTTCGACTAATGACTTTTATTACTATTTTAATATAGGTACCTACGAAGATAAGCACTATGTAGATACTTTTTTACCCGACTGCGAAGGAGGGTAATGTGTTTATGGTGTATGTATGTATGTGGGTATGTATGTATGTATCTACATTGTATGTATCTTACTTCTCTGGTCACCATGGTTCACCATATCTATCTTGGGACTGTTGGATCAGGAGTGGCTGCAAGTTTACTTATAATTACTTGTGGCTCTGCCCACCCCGTTAGGTATACGAGTGTGATAATATGTATGTATCTGCATTCAGTTGAAGCTGTAGCGTAAACGGCTGGATGGATTTTGATAAATGAGATGTCGTTGGATAAAGCTGGACAACATAGGTACTCGTTTTACTTCAAAAACTTTGCATACCTAAGGTATTACGAAGTTTCAATTTAACCTTAATTCTACACAACTGATTTTTTTTAATTAAATACATTATTTTTATTATAGTTGTATATTTCTTTCTGTTTTTCGCTCCAAGGCCAGAGTTTGCCATTAATAGTCTGACAAACCGCATCATTAATGTTAATAATTAATTTGTTCCAGAAATACGTGAGCGAGCTGACTGTTGTCCGCGATTGCGTGCCGACGTGCAATGAAAAAGGTAACTACCCTCATTATCACCAATAAAGTACCTAGGTACCTACTAAGGCCTTTTACCATCTATAGTAGATGATTTATACAGCGTCAAGAGGCAACTTTTACCTTCACAGACGGGACGCTGTAGTGCCCGGGACGAATTAAGATGGAGTAGGCTTGTCCAGCACCTATTCCATCCTCTCAGCTTAGTCGGCCTTGTCCACAGGAAATACATGGTCAATACGTGCGGAGCTGACTAAGCCGCGGGTTTGCTCACGATGTTTTCCTACGCCGTTTGAGAGAACTTAGTTAGTCAACATCACACTCAACATTGTAAAGAAGCAAATATAAAAGTAAAAAAGTCGAAGTTTCACCCCAATCTGCCGATAATACTCGATTACATTCAATCAAATAGATCCTAAGGTCTTCCAAAGCACTTTACTCCAGATTTGTTTTCATAAAGGGTTGCACAGAGGTATTAAGGGCTCTCCTTTTACGGAACCCTAAAATGAATGTTTCCACAATAAAATAAAGGGGAGTAACTTAACTACTTGCAGTCATTTATTCCGTTCGTGGAGATCGAAGCGGGGATAACTTTATACCGCCAGTTACGTTTCATAGTATATTATACAGTAATGCAATTCTACATGCTATCTTAATAAATTAGAATCTAACCCCCAAATACTCATTGTTGAGCACGTCTCAAGTCCCGGTTTTTTGACAGTTTTTGATGGAAATATGTCAAAAACTCGTTACTTGAGACGTGCTCAACTTGGTTGAGTGGACACTGTGCCTTTGAGTATTGGGGGGTTAATATATTAGACATTTTAGTATGTTCTATAATTTCTTCTGAGTGTTTTATTTTATTTGGGAAGTTATTATAATTACGAGCTTACAAGCACGGCTTTTTTTGGTGTGGGTAGTCAAAGTGTGTGCATATAGTTCCCGAATATTTTTATTTTAAATAGTATTTTTGGGTCTTTTACATGCAGTTAGTGACTAATAACTAAGTACTAGTCACCCCCCACTCGCCTATATTATAATTTCTCCTCTCCACTCACCTTGGACATAGCATACAGAGGATCATGGATCTGTATGCAAAGTTGACTGCCAACATGGAAGAACTTGCTGGAACCTTTGATTCAAGGATGCAACACTTGGAGAGTGATATCAAGAAACTCTCCAACACTGACAAAACACCACACAAGGATCTTGAAGCACTGTCCCGTGAGTTCACTGACTTCAAGTCACTCATTTGGAAGTCTATGGCTATGATGAAGTCCCAACTAGAACTACTAGTTCTTGCAATGGATCGTCAGGAAACCGCTTCAAGAAGAAAGGTACTGCTGTTTCATGGTGTTCCAGAATCAAATGAAACATCTGTCGAGGACACCATAATCAAACTGTTATCCGACCAATTTAAAATGCCTGACATTGGGCCGGAACGTTTCTCTGCATGCCATCGTTTGGGCACTAACACCAGCAAACCAAGAGCTGTGATGGTTCGGTTTTCCGACTATAAGCTCCGCAGCTTGGTTTGGAATGCTAAAACTGCACTCAAGGGGTCTCCTGTCGCCGTCTCGGAGTTTTTGACTAAGTCCAGGCATGATGTTTTCACGGCAGCGCGGAAACACTTTGGCATCAGACGCTGTTGGACGTCGGAGGGTAAAATTGTTATCCTGTTACCCGATAACAATCGTCGCAGGATTGAGTCAATGGCAGAGCTGAAACCGATTCTCTCGGAGTTCCCTGCGGTCCATTCTGCGGATGTGAGGAATGCTCCAGGAACGTCACAGGAAAAGGGAAAGCCTTCCACACTTCCTGCAGCAAAGACCGGCAAGGCTGAACCTAGGTCCAGACGTACGGTGAAGTGATAGTTATAAGTTCATTCTCGGAACAAAATGGTAATTTGTATTCTTTATGTTCTGCCCTACCTTCCCTACTTGTTAGTACTATAATCTTTATGCTATACTTTGTCTTGAATTCTGCGGTATACTTTATAATTAATATTTGAATGCGGGTTGCCAATGCACTTTGTTTACTTTACGTTTTGTTTCTCTGTTCTGGGCAGTCACTTGTCAATTTTTATTTTAACTGTCAAACTTCAATACCAAATATGTCATAGCACGGTTTCGTTCCGAAACAGATTCAGTATAATTTTGCTTACTTTCAACCATAGAGTAATGAATTAGTTTTATTTTTGTTTGTTGTTTAGCGTAGTGGCGCATACCGTTATCCTACTGTTTTTTCTTTATTGTTGTAGTTTAATGTTTATGTTTCATGTTATTTGTTGTGTAGTCATTATTGTCCAAAATTTCTCTGCTAGCAAACCGGCGAGTGCGTTTGGAGTGCTGCATTTTGTAATTTGACCAAAACTTAATATATATTTTTTTTTATTATATATATTTATATTTTAAGAAGGTACCTAGGTACTATTTATAATATTTTTATTTATTTTATTATATATTTAATGGATTTACATGGTTTTAACGACAGTTTTTTTTCATGCTCTTCCAGTTCTGACTATGATTATGCCAGTGCCTTAAGCGATGACTCTGCCGGGGATTTTCCGAATTTACGTGACCTTATTGGACGTAAATTGTCTGCTTGTACCAATTTCCTTAACATTATTCACATTAATGCTCAGAGCATTCCTGCCCACTTTTCCGATCTCCTATCTTCGTTTGATTATAAATTAATTGATGCCATTCTTGTCTCCGAAACCTTTCTAAAACCTTCTTTACCCTCTACTCATTACCCATTACCTGGATATATTCTAATTAGAAATGATAGAATTGGCATACGCTGTGGCGGAGTTGCTATTTATCTTCGAGCAGATATACCCTACAAAGTAGTCGACCAGTCACCAAGTCAGTATTCCAACTTTGCCGAACATCTTTTTATTGAGATAACTGTCAATCACTCGAAAGTTTTACTAGGCGTATATTATCCTCCTTCTAGTAAGGTGGACTACTTCTCCTCTCTTGAGTTAAAATTAGAACAATACACTTCACTTTACGATCACATTTTAATATTAGGTGATTTTAATACATGCCTTCTGAAAAAAGATGTTCGCTCGAATAAACTTGAATCACTAATCTCCTCCGTCAATATGCATATCCTCCCACTCTCTGCTACTCATCACGCTCCCCACTGTATTCCTTCTCTTCTTGACCTTATCTTAGTTTCTGACATAGACCGTATCGCCACTCATGGACAACTATCTGCGCCTTTCTCGTATCATGACTTAATATTCCTTTCTTACAAAATCCGACCTCCTAAACGCAAACCAAAGTTCTTGGTTTTACGTAGTTTTAGGGATATTGATCTAAAGAGCTTAAAATCTGATGCAAGCAACATTGACTGGACTTCGGTTATTAATGCTGATAACGTTGATGACAAGGTCGCCAACTTTACCAAGATTGTCACTTGTCTTTTTGACATTCATGCTCCCATGAAACGTGTCAAAATTAAACACCCCCCCGCTCCCTGGTTGACTATGACCATTAAAAAGGCTATGTCTAAGCGTGATCGAGCCAAACGCATTTGCAAAAAGTCCCCTTCTGAGGAAAATTTTGCCTTCTATAAGAAGCTTCGTAACCTGTGCAATCGAATGTGTAGGGATGCAAAGAGGCGTCACATACATCATACTATCCAAAACTCTAGTCCCTCTCTTATGTGGAAGTTTCTTAAATCCCTTGGATTAGGTAATGGCTCTAATACTATTCCTGTCTCCCTTGACTTAAACGCTATTAACTTGTATTTTTCAAAATCTCCTATCAGTTTAGATGATAAAATCAAAACATCTACTATTAATAAACTAAGTAACCTTCATTTGCCTGATTGTTCCCCTTTTAGCTTTCATGAGATTGCCGAGGATGATGTATTGAAATTTCTTAGTACCATTTCAACTAAAGCTGTAGGTATGGATGGTATTAGCATCCAAATGCTACAGCTTCTTCCATCTGAGCTCGCTCCTGCAATCTCCCACATTATTAATTATTCCCTTGAGACGAGCTCCTTTCCTTCATCCTTTAAATCCGCTTATGTTATCCCACTTCCTAAAATCTCTAACCCTACGGCAGTTTCCCACTTCCGTCCGATATCAATTTTACCTGTCCTTTCCAAGATCCTCGAAAATACTGTTCAAAAACAATTGTCTCTCTTCCTTACTCAACATAAATTGCTTAGTCCTTTTCAATCTGGATTTCGTTCTGGCCACAGCACTGTCAGCGCTTTGACGAAAGTCTCCGATGATATTCGCTGGGCAATGGACAACAAATTAGTTACCATCTTAGTTTTATTAGATTTTAGTAATGCCTTTAACTCTGTCGACCATGACATTCTCATCTCCATTCTCTCCTCCCTCAATCTTTCCTCCTCGGCAATCTCCTGGTTTAAATCTTATTTATCTGGTCGCTCGCAGTGTGTGCGCTCGGATGAATCTAGCTCTGATCGTTGCTCCATTTCAGCGGGTGTACCCCAAGGTGGGGTTCTCTCTCCCTTATTATTTTCTATTTTTATAAATTCGATCACTCAGGTTATATCAAGTCATTACCATCTTTATGCTGACGACCTACAAATTTATTGCCACATAAAAGCCGACGAGTTCTCGGAAGGTGTTAACAAAATTAACTCTGACCTTTCGAAAATTAACGCATGGGCAAAAGCCTTTGGTCTCCTAGTGAACCCTTCCAAGTCCCAGGCGGTTATCTTCGGTAGTCCTTACATGCTAAACATTGTTGCTCAAGCAGCTCCTTCTCCTGTTGTGCTTGCCGAGATACCCATCGCGTATACTAATAAAGCCAAGAACTTGGGTGTGATCTTTGACAACAATCTTTCATGGTCTCATCATATCAATGATGTCAGTAAAAGGGTAAACTTTACTTTCCATTCTCTTAAACGTCTACAGAGATTTTTACCCTTCGAAACTAAGGTCACCCTAGCCCAAACTCTTTTATTACCTTTAATTGACTACGGCGATGTGTGTTTCCTTGACGCCACGGAGGAGCTAGTGAATAAATTGGAGCGTCTTCAAAACTTGTGCATCCGATTCATCTTCGGTTTGCGCAAGTTTGACCACGTGTCTGAGTTCAGATCCCGTCTGAAGTGGCTCCCTATCCGTCGTCGTCGTGATTTGCACGTTCTGTCCTTCCTCTTCTACATCCTTCATAATCCTGTATCCCCGCCTTACCTCCGTGAACGCTTTGATTTCCTTGTCCCTCGTGATGAGCCTAGCAGGTCGGCCACGTCCCTTCTTTTAAAAACTCCCTCACATTCCTCTAGCTGCTACAGTGATTCTTTCACTGTACGCGCTGTGAGGTTATGGAACGCCCTTCCCCACGTTATTCGTAGCTGTCAATCCCTCAATTCCTTCAAGTCAAAAGTAAAAGAGCATTATCTTTCGTTGTAAACCATATTTATTTATATGTATGTATATATGTATATATTTTTGTAGATATATATTATTTGTATATATTTATATTGTGTGTAGTATATCTTATTAGTTTATTATATTTGTAAGCTTATCTTTATGTTTTCCTTTTTCCTGTCTCTGTACACATAACTTCCACTTATGTTAAAGCCTCTCCCTTGCCTCAAAGGTTTGCTGGCAGAAAACTCTTTAAGAGTTAAGCTCGCCTTTGTACATGTACTTTTTAATGTTTTGTGTGTATTTGTTTCGTTTCGTACAATAAAGAATTTCAGGATTTCAGGCTTTACTCGCGTAGTGTAAATTTTAACACCCCATTTTTCTCCTCTTTGAGGGTAATTTTAAAAAACCCTGAAATACGTGTCCATTTATTTTCTTACTTCTAACTTATATTATAAATGCGAAAGTTTGTGAAGATGTTTGGATGTTTGTGTCTCAATCACGCATAGACGACTGAACGGATTTGAATGAAACTTGGAATATACATAGTACATGTACTGGATTAACATATAGGCTATTTTTTATCCGGGTACCACGCGAGCGAAGCCGTGGGCGGCAGCTAATATATCTATGAATATACAACGTAATGAGGTATAATATAGGAATCCAGCGTTCAACAAAACATGAACGAATGTCAATCCTTCGTGCCTTTTCCAGCAGTTGGATGACTGAGCATTTGTACTATGTTACGGGTCAGACCAGTCCGGGTAACGGGTCACAAATCCCATTTTATTTCCAGGACAGACAAATACTGGGCCCAGACACCACTTATCACGGCCAGTGGCTCGAAATACTGAAATAAAGAGCGCTATATAAATTGCTTTTAGACTTCATTCTTCTATCTTCTATCTTCTACTTCGACGGCTTCAGTGGCGTGGCGGGCGGTTGCTCGGCAGAGACGCAAGAGGCGCGGGTTCGATTCCCGCTGCGGAAGAAATGTTTGCATGTTCTGCAAATGTTTCTTCCGGGTCTGGGCGTTGTGGTACCATGGTACTCGTAGTTTCTGATACCCACGACACAGGGAATCCTAGTGTGGGATCAGGACTATGTGTGTGACTGTTGGGTGTTATTTATTTATTTATCTTTACTTGCATGTTACAACCACTATTCGAAGTGTCATTATTTATTTCGATTCGGTGTGGTGAAAGGATCAAAAGTGCGCCTCAAAGGCTCCCGTGCATTTGACACATGTTTTTCAAACTTTCGCTTACCTCACGTTATTTTTCTTCATCATTTGAGAGTACTAATAGAGCAAATAAATTTTACGCACAGAAAAATCCATTGGTACACGACCGGATTTGAACCCACGACCTTAGGATCGGAAGGCGGGGTCACTACCAACTAGACCACCAGTGCTCTATTATTACGACATAGTACATTCTATGCCGATGTTTCTCCCGCCGTGATAATCGAACTAACGCCTTACGACTAGGTGGTCAGCTCGACTCGTCCACCAAACCACCTATGTCACCGAAAGGAAATAGTACGAATACTCGTATGTTGAATGAGTCTGGACTTACCTCTGCCTATAATAATCTTGAGTGTTAGAAGGTCTGAGATGTATGAAAGCTTGGATTCGTATTTTTTTAGTTACCCCCAAATACTCAAACGCATCTCAGAGTTAAGCACGTCTCAACTCACGGTTTTTTGACAGTTTCTGATGAAAATCTGTCAAAAAATCGTCATTTGAGACGTGCTCAACTTTGAGATGCGTTTGAGTATTCGGGGGTAAGAAAATAAATTAAAATTTAATTATCCTTCGGTGATGCCTATCTAATTTACTAAAATATAAAATTAACGCCTATTGGGTTTAATCTCGTTCATTTTGTGAATGTTAATTATTTGAACCTTTCCGTTTAACATTAGAAAACCTTTTGTTTCCATATTTATTATATCCGGACTAAGCTATGATTTAAGAATAACACAGCGTGGGATATGAGCAATGATCCAGTTTGGAGAAGATAATAAAAATTAAACGATTTTTCATAAAACGATTCATGACAGACGTCAGAGGCTTAGAGGCTTAGTAACAGGGTCCAGTTAGCACCCTTCCAGTACGGAACCCTAAAAAGGCTTATTTTTGAAGAACACACTGCAGCAACAATAGTAACTGAATATAAGTAGGAGAAGCGCTCGTGGTGTAGCTTGCTTAGACGTTCTTGATTGATCGTCGAAGTTAAGCAACGTTGTGCGCGGTCACAATTTGGATGGATGACCGCAAGTGGCATTACGAGCTGAGCGCTTCCGTGCTTCGGACGGCACGTTAAAATGTCAGTCCCAGCTTATTAGTCGTTGAGGCATGACGGAGGCCTTTATGCGGCCTAAAATTTCGTCACAGGAGTTGGTCACTAGCTCATAATGAACTTACTTATTTAGGTAACAGTTGCAAAAAGATACCATAAATTAAAGCATTTATTTTCTGACACATTTCATGCTGTTCCATACGGCATGGATTCTTGTACCCATTCAGAACTTACTGACAAGACATGTCATTGGAAAGACCATTGATTTTACATAACTCCTTGCCTACTTTCTTCTGTTGACTCGTACGTTGACGTCTATGTTGTAAAAACCGGTCAAGTGCGAGTCGAAATCGCGCACGAAAGGTTCTGTACCATTGTGCATGTAGGTATACATTTAAATGTTTATTGTATGGGGCCCCCTTTAGTTGTTAAAGCGGCAATAAAGATACACACATTGTGAGAATTTCAACTCTCTAGGTACCTATTTCGGTTCATGAAATACAGCCCGCTGACAGACGGACGAACGGATAGCGGAGGCTTATCGGGTACGGAACCCTAGAAATATTTTTTGTGTAGGTTTTGAAAGTCAAACAAAAAATGCAAAAAGAGGAATGTTTCCGCCCGGGATCGAACCGGGGGCCTTGTGCGTGTGAAGCACACGTGATAACCGCTACACTACGGAAACTTACAGTTCTTGTACAAAAAATAAGACATACTACGTTTCGTATTAAACCCTCTATGTCCTGTATTCATAGTAAACATTTGTTGAGCAAAAGTTGATCAACATTGTGGGTCAACATTGTGCATCAACTCTTGATGAGTTGCTGGAAACACTTTAAATCAATATTTCTGTCCCAGGGAAGTGAGTAGTTGTATTTTCTGTATCTAATGTATAAAAATATCCAATGAACTAGTTGCAAACATGTCCACACACGTCAACAATTGTTGATAAACTGATGTTATCGCTTGTCAAGCCAGAACTTACCAACATGCCGTGATCAACTGTTACTCTACAACACGCAGTGCTGCCAGCAACACTGTTGCGAAATAAAATGTTTATAATAACAGAAATACCCCCGAATACTCAAACGCGACTCAGAGTTGAGCACGTCTCAAGTCACGGTTTTTTGACAGTTTTTGATGAAAATCTGTCAAAAACTCTTCATTTGAGACGTGCTCAACTCTGAGATGCGTTTGAGAATTCGAGGGTTAATCTAACAAGGAGTAATTACATAATGATTTGTTTTTTCACGGGGTTACATTAGTATAATTTTATCATACCTTTGCTTTGTTTTATTTTTTAAGGTTCCGTACCCGAAGGGTGCCAACGGGACCCTTTTACTAAGTCTTCGCGGTCCGTCCGTCCGTCTGTCAGCGGGCTGTATCTCATGAACCGTAACCTAAAACAACAAATAATAAACTATGATTTGAGTGTTCGAAGTCATTTTTACTATAGTAATTCACAACAGTCCACTTGTTCCAGAATGGTGGGGTGCGCGCACTTTCTGCTGTGAAACGGACGAATGCAACAGCGGGCCGCGAACATTCGCGGCGATCGCACTGCTCGCCACCGCGCTCGGCGCGATAGTGATCGCGCGCTGACCACATCTAGAAAAGCCTTTAAAATTTTTGTTTCAAGAAGTGCGTGTTGAAGAGGCCTTTATGATTTTTGTTTGAGTGGGGGTCTTTAAATTTTTTAATATTATTTTAGCTTAATCAAATTACAATAGTTTTATTGGGAAAAAAAGTAAACTCATAACAACATAAGAACAAAATGTGTATAGTAGGTACGTTATTCAATGAAATAGAATAGTTTTTTTTAGTTTTAAAGTTATAAAAATTTGTATGGTAACCCGGTTATGATGACAGAATAAATCTTTCTTCGTATCTGGTTACGAATCTTGGTTACCTACGCGCACTAGGTTTTCTGTTATATCAGCAAGTCGAATTCGAGAGCCTCTGTCTTAAGCTAATTAATGAGTCAATTAGTTGTTAAAAGCCAGTCCTATCAATAATCAAACATAAAAGTTAAAAACGTTTCTAGGTAAAGTCTTGAAACTTGCTTTTTTCAACCGTAAAATTCTTATTCATAAATGCACTAGATTCTACAAATTCAATTTTCTCTACAATTCCCAATCTTTTCTTTAAAATCACCTAACATTTCTGCGTTATTTTATCCGAGCTTTGGTTCGAATTATTTTTGAGACCAAACGGATATTTTGCAGTCAGCTGAGTGGAACATCTGAAAGTTATTCTGTGGCTGAGTGGGCATTCGCTCGCTCAAATCCTATCGTGAGTAAATAGAGCAGATGAAGCAATAATAGTCTCGGCTACATCACTCTCCACTAAATAATCTTTTTTATTGTGGGCGGGCGGACGGTGCCTTTGCATTGTAGTGAGCTTTTAATACAGATTTAAGCGGATTACTACAAGAAATCCAACGTCTATTTATAATTGATTTCTGTAAAGTTACTCCTGAATCAATTAACTATCTCACTCTTTGGATATGAATAGACGACTCTCTCTAGGACCAGTTATGTCCAGCTCCCAGCGTTTCCCAGCATTCCAGGTCAAGAAATATGTATATTCCAAGATCTATTGTATTATACATCCTTACAAACTTTCGGATTAATATTAGTATATGAGGGATAATTCGTCAGATGTTTCATCATCATAAAAGGAAGTCAGTAACAAAAGTTGATTACAATTTAAGTTTTTGATAACACAAAGCGAGTGAAGTGATAACACAAAGTAAGTTGGAAGTGATGGGGAAGTAACCAGATCGATTGTAGCTGTATTTATATCCTTAAAATCATTGGAAAAGAGTTTATTTTGCATTGGCAACTAATCAAAGTGTTCATCAAACGTTGGAGTAAATAGGTCGAATGTGCGATGGACTGAGAGGAAGCCATCACTCTGAATGGAGCTATTTGAAACTGATTCAGTGCGCTGTCACGGTTTGCCGTTCCAATGAATTTGGAGATAAACAATAAAAATGGACAAGTACGAGTAAAACAACTTTATATTTAGAGTTCCAACAGAATATTTCAACACAAAATAATAACCAGTTTTTTGGGTAAATTTAGCGTTTTAGACATAAATAAACTCTTATTCCAATTATCTTCAAAGCTAAATATTACCAGACTTTAGTGTAAGGAATTTTGATTTGAAATGTCAAAACTGATGATAGAAATAGTTTTTTTGCATACCACGGAATTCTAAAGTTAATATTATAGACTATTCCGCGAAAAATAGCAGGGGTTGAGAGCAAAATATAAATATACATCTTACCAAAATATATACGGATTTACGGGGTCAATCGAAGATCAGAGATTTGCAGAATAAAAGTTCAGAGGATCTATTAAATTATCTTTTATAGGGAACAAGTTTAGTAATTATGACAACACAAGTACAACTGATACATCACATAACGGATGAAATGTCGAATATGGCTGTGTTATTACAGATATATTATTATGAAAATTAATCCATACATTGTTGAGATAACAAATTTGTAGGTACACGTGATAGTATTATGATTTAATCAATGCAGGATTATGTAGATGCGCGCTATTTGATATTACTGTTGAATATTTTAGACTTTGCAAAGGCTTTCGATATAGTTTTTAGTCCAATTTGTATCTTACAAGTAGCCTGTTTAGCTATTTTAAAATGTATGGCACTTACATAATGTATGTGTAGGTACTTATGTGTATAACCTGATGGGGATTTTGTTTAATTATTAACTTTAGTTTACGGTTTTATTGTTCTGTGAAGTTCAAGTGTTACTCAAGGTGCCGTTTTTGATCTCAATTTGTTTTTTGAATAAAAAATCGAGATGTTAACAAAAACTTGTATTTAAGTGTTTCAAAATTAGTAATAATTAAACATAGTTAAAATGCTTTACGAATAACACATAATTACAAATTAAAATTAAACTTTAGTCATATTATCAGTGCCTAGAAACATTCAGTAGTTAAGACAAGCATTTGGCCAGTCGTTAATTGGATGTTTATTATTGTTTAACAAATAACAACATAGATATTAGGACTTAAGTATTGTTTTATATTATAATAAGTAAAAGATTGTATTTACTTAAATAATTTGGATGTTGATTCGAAGTGCGTGCTGTGGCTATGTTATTATAAATTTAAATTTTATAACCCCCGTTGTATCTATTCTATTCTATTATATAGAAATTATGTAAATGTATTATTTATTGTTAAAAATTATTTGGCTGTCTTCCTTACCGATGGTACAAACCGATGATTAACATCTTATTGTAATACCTAGTTAACACACGAGTCATGAATGAGTAAAGTGTAGGAAAATTATTGTAAAGTCTAAATATTTCAGTATTTTTGAGAAAGATACCTATCATGTCTTTGAAAATATCAAGCATTTTGGTCGAAGTATAAAAACTTGGCATTTTTTTGACTGTTTTGTTACGAAAAATGTCAAATGTAGCAACGATAAAAAAAAACTATTTTAATAATTCGCATACCATTCATGTCAGACCTTCTTTAACGCTTTAACTGTATGTAGGTACCATAAATATAATGTAGGTGTTATTGTACATAGTATATGTACAATCAACCTCAAAAATATCTAGATGGATATTACTTTGAAAATCTTATTGAAATAAAAAACACTAGTTTAAAAAATAACGCTTTATAGTAAGTATCACAATTTAACCTAAAATATTCTAAATTAAAATAATGTTTATAATAACTAGATTTAGTAGAATAGAATAAGTTTAAATCTCACTTTACTTATTTACCCTTTTTGGTCTTAAATTAAATGGCAAATCAAAAAGCTTGATAGACACTTTGAATATCAGTATTTATTTCAAATCTTTTAAAAATAAAGGCAACTAATACGTATTAAATCCATTATTACCATTAATTTAGTTTAAACGCTTAATTTTTATTTCAAATTATCTAAAATAATTTATGAGCTAACTGAAAGTCAGTTACACATAGCTTAATAATATAAGTTTAGTGTCATTTTTGCTGTTTTTTTGCAACTGAAATATTAGAATTCCTTGTTTTTTTAGTGGGACACAAAATTTTAAATAATCTAAATTAGATAATGTTTATGATTTTTTAAAATTTTTAAACGCAAAAAAATTTAAGATCGATACAAAAAATGTATTTCTAATTTAGTTTTTATGTTGGCGTCTTTATCTGTGACGTCACAGTTACCTATAACACCGTATCTTTTTAATGAGACATTCAATAAATTTCAACACTTTTTAAATTATAATGCGTGAATGTGAATTAAATATAGTTCACTTTAATAGGATGCACACCGCAATGCTGAAACATGCAATTATGTCTGATGTGACCCATAATCTGAGTGTTATAATTAATGAGGCTACAAGCAACACAATTATTATAAATTATTGGTTATTTACGAATTAATTAAGCAATGTGATACCTGCATTTTATAGTAGGTACGCTCCCAACTAATTAGGGAATTTTATTCCAGTTTTTTTGTCTTACAATATCTAATTACTTATCCGCTGTGCGATTTTAAAGACCACTCGAGTCGTCGTCGCATTCTTCTACGTCATCCTACGAAAAGTACCCACTTAGTAGTAGGTGTGAAAGGGATGTATGACGGACGACTCGAATGTGTTACAAAATATTGTAAAATTTTGTAAATCGCACTGGTGATATCTAATGACAATGCATGAAGGTAAAAATAACGCCCGTGCCCACACTCGCACTCGTTCACGATACTGCGCCGATGTGGCGTGGCACTCGCTCATAGCAAAACTAGTAAGAACGTGTCCAAATGATCCCGTGATCATCATCATCATTTTCCTGCCCTTACCCCACCCTATGTGGGTCGGCACAGTGGATCCTTGGATCTGACGTCAACCCTCCTTGGGAATATGATCCCGTGACATTAAAGACATTTTGACTTTGACTTAGTAAGTTCTGTCAGAACGTGCCTGTGTCAACTCTTGAAAGCAAATGGGGCGTTTGGTACTACGCCTAAATAAGGTATCCATCAGCCGAAGTATGATCGAACGTCGTCGAACGAACTCGGCCGATCAAATGTCGATGGATTAAAACTAGTGTTGTCGGTTGCAGTACGCAATATCTCCTCTTAATACGTTTTCGATTCGATCGGCCGAGTTCAACTGTTGACGACCGAGCATACTTCGGCTGATAACGGTGCCACTCGCACGTGGCTCGTGACAACTAATGCGAGTGTGGGCGTGTTCTTCAAGTGCTGTAAAAGTTGAGTGTCTAAAACGAAGGTGTTGATTCCGTTGTAGTAATTTTTTTTAAATAAAACATTGAAAGTTTTGAAACTATGTATGTAGCACTTGTTACTTCGATGTCAGAGTGACAGTAACGACTTTAGAACTGTCAAACCAGATTAAGTTTAGAATTTACCCTACAGAATCGAAACCACTGTTCATAAAATATATCTTATCTTATATAGTACCTAGGTATGTACCTACTAGGTACATAAAAGGAAAAAAAATAATGAAGAAGCAATCAGATTTCTTAATGGCATCACCGTTACATTTTTAGCTAAATAAAGACCAATTTTATCATTCATTGAATTGTGTTTAATTGTATTTGAATACCCTAGTCCTTTAACCAATCAACAGATCATTATTTTTAAGAGGTCTCTTGTAAATATATATTAACACGCCTGTATCCCTGATGGGGTAGGCAGAGCCACAAGTAAACATAAGAAAACTTGCAGCCACTTCTGATTCAGTCCTAAGAAGGATATGGTGAACCATGGTGACAGATAAAAAGCCCTTTGCCCATATAGATGGTCCATCATGTTGGAGGATACTATCTCTTAGTCGCCTTTTACGACATGCTCAGGGAGAGAAGCAGCTCCCAGTCCAACAAAGAAATTTAACACCAATTAAAACATTTCTAAAATCAGTTCATCAGTTCGGTCATGTTGCGAAGAGTTATGAATTTGAATGTAGATGGATTTGGAGGTAGGTAGAGCTAGTCTAAAGAGAAAGTAGATGGACTGTGTGACTATGTGGGGTCCTCAGACCAAATAAAAAGAAAAGACGGCGCGCCGCGAAAAACAAAAGGGAAGCCACCTTTTTATCTATGTGTCTCTCTCTCTCTCTCTATCTCGGTTTTGAGGTTTAGTGCTCCAAGAAACCTAAAATTCATAGTAAGTATAATAATTAAGAAACAATGTTATTTGAAGCACTTTCAAGTGAAAAGTGATTCCGTGGAACTTTTTATGTGATTTGCCGCTGTTTTCACATGTTTTCACTACACAAGAAGGCATAATTCTATTTTTAAGACTCGTGACGTACTAAGAGCGATGAGCATGGTTTTAGCGTAGGTGTGTGCGTGAGCGTGTATGTTTAGTTGCAGGAGCACGGTTTTGTGTGGCTTCACTTTTGTTGTTCGCGGCGCGCCGTCTTTCTTTTTATTCGGTCTGAGATGCGGTCGGCCCAGAATGTTCTCTTCTCCAGTTCTCTTCTGTCAGACGTCATCTTTGCACTTATTCCTTTCTTAACTATAGACATGGTCAACATTCATTTAACATTTCACACAATCCTTTTTCTTTAGCCTACCTTTACAAGTTAAAAATATGTGCTGACGGATTTGATCACACTCCGCACAAATTCGTTATAGTTCGAAAAATGAACACAGCACAAACGAAACAGAAGTAATTGCGATAAAATTAATTAAAAACTCAATAAGGGGAACGGAATGTCAAAATTGGTCAAGATGAGACGGCACATGTTTGATTACATAAAAAAAATCCATATTTGATTTCAGATAAATAGTTATCCGTTAGTTTGTGAAGATGTTTGTTTGTTCGGATGTAGAAGAAATTTAGAACGTATGTACCATGTTACCCTAACTTACTTTTTGTTCTAAAACCACACGAGCGAATCCGCGTATGAAGCTAGTTGTTTCGTTCCCGCAAATAGGATATTTAAAAGTAAAAACGTTTGCAGAACTAATAGAATTCGTCTACGGAACACTACGCTGTATCAATCGTGACACACTAAAGTTTGTAAATACTTAGATGTAGAGTCGAGGGATGAAAAACAGATGCACATGTCGAGACTATTTTGAAGGAACATTAATCTCAAGTACATTTTAAAATGTTAACTACCAAGTTCTCAATTTTAATATCAGGTAAGACACTTCATCATCATCGTCATCATCAGCCTGGTATCACCCATATAGATCTACTTCTGTGCCAGTCTCCTCGGTCCTGTGTGTCTCTGAACGTTTTTGTCTTCGGTTTTTTCAATGTCATCACGCACTCCATATGCTTCACGCCGTGCAATCACGCCACGGAACTCCATTGGCTACGGTCCTCACATACTCTCGCTTCATTCACCCACAGTGATAGTGTTTTGTAGTGATGATATGCCAAGTATCAGCAGATCTAAGCAGTGCCTCGAATGAGCGCAACCCCGCCGACGACCCCAGCCTCAACCAGAACCGGGGGAAGATGCCCCCCACGGACCCCCCAGAAGATTTAGCAGAGCTCATGAAGAAACTAGATGAGAGCAAGCAGGGAGAAGGCGGAGAGGGGGCCAGCGGTGAGGCCAACAGGTGACCCTCTTCAGGGAAACAATACCCGCTGCCAGCTTTTTGAAGCTAACAGAGGCCTTTTACCATCTATAGTAGACTAGCTGCCGCCCGCGGCTTCGCTCGCGTGGTACCCGGATAAAAAATAGCCTATATGTTAATCCAGTACATGTTCTATGTATATTCCAAGTTTCGTTCAAATCCGTTCAGCTGTTTAGGCGTGATTGAGGCACAAACATCCAAACATCCAAACATCGTTACAAACTTTCGTACTAGATGGCAGCACAGGTAAAATTAGTACGCGCTATCGTTGCGTTTTGAGCTTTACGCCGGTAATTTCAAGCAAACTAAGACTTTTCAATTTTATAATATAAGTAAGATGATTTATACAGCGTCAGGAGAAAACTTTTACCATCACTAACGGGACGCTGTGCCCGGGACGAATTAAAATGGAAAAGGCTTGCCCAGCACCTATTCTATCCTCTCAGCTTGGTCGGCTTTGTCCATAGGAAAGAGATGGTCAATACGTGCGCAGCTGACTAAGCCGCGGGTTTCCTTACGATGTTTTCCTTCACCGTTTGAGAGTACTGGTATAGCTCGCATAAATTTATCGCACAGAAAATTCCATTGGCACACGACCGGATTTGAACCCACGACCTCAGGATCGGAAGGCGGGGTCACTACCAACTAGACCACCAGTGCTCTCAATGAAGTATATAGAACTATGGAATTTACGAGTATTATAAGGATTGTTTAAAGAGCACGATTGTTTAACTTCTCTGCTGGACTGGGAGTAAAGAAAAAGCATAGAATGCGTCCAGCTGCTTCTCTCCCCGAGCATGTCGTAAAAGTCGACTAAGGGATGGTATCCTTTCCAACATGATGGACCATCTATATGTGCGATGGGCTGATCACCTGTCACCATGGTTCACCATACCCATCTTAGGACTAAATCAGAAGTGGCTGCAAGTTTGTTTACTTGTGGCTCTGCCCACCCCATTAAGGATACAGGCGTGATAATATGTATGTAGTATATTTAAGCAATTTATTTGACAGGTTCTCGCAAGACCCGCATACGACGACCATTGTACGTCGAACGACGCCTTATCGAGTGTCTCTTGAGGAGCACTGTGACTACCTAGCATACTATTGCCTAAAAGCCTACAAGTAAGTTCAGAATACTAAAAAGTCCAAGTAAGCTCAGAATTGGCAGAAATATTCAAAAGGCGGATATATGCATCCTCAGGTGATGGATACATATTTGTGCCTTTTGACGTGGAAACTTTAGGACCCTGGGGTCCGGAGGCGTGGCTTCTTTTCAAGGAGATATCCAAGAAGCTGATGGATGTGGCCAATGACCAAAGGGCTGGCGCTTACCTCGGACAAAGGATAAGTATAGCTATCCAACGAGGTAACGTCGCCAGCCTTTTGGGGACCTTACCTGCGATTGGTGATCTGAGCTCTGTTTTCTATCTGTAGGCGAACTTAAATAGAAAACTGATCTCATTTTCATTTCTTATTATTTTACCGATTACCTTAAAGTTTTTAATGTTATTGTAGTTTGTCTTTGAAAATAATAAATTACATATAATTTTTATCAGTTCAGAATAATACAAAGTCGACTAAGGGATAGAATCCTCTCCAACGTAGGCCATCTAAATGGGCGATGGGCTGATCGCCTTCGTCATACGTTTCACCATATCTTGGGACATGTGGCTGCAAGTTTTCTTATGATTACTTGTGGCTCTGCCCTCCCCATTTGAGGTACGGGTGTGATATTATGTAAGTATGTAAGGATAACACCTAACAGTTACATACATAGTTTTGACCCACACACCAGGTTTAAGGAGTTGCTGTCAGAAACTACGAATACCATGGTATCTATATAAAAAACATGCAAACATTTTCACCGGGTCACAGGGGACAAGACCCCCCCCCCCCCCCAATTGTACACGTCAAATTCAAAAATCTTCTAAAAATTTACAAAATATAAAAAAAGCAATTTCCTGCCCCTAGCCGCAATGCCAATAAAAATAGAAGGCTTCCATTATTTTGTTTTATAATGTGTGTAATAAAATCTGATTTACTCGACATATTCTATTATAAGTGCCCCCTCCAAAATATGAGGCTACGACCGCGCCTAATGACATCAAAACCCCCGCATAACTTTGGGTTAAATGTTACTATCTCACCTTACCAACTAACTTTCATAAGTAAAAGTTGAGAAAAGAAACAGCTTAAAGAACATTTTGTGTTTGAAATTTTAATGATGTTAGCTTTCGGTTTTTGCCGATTTACGTCCGGTTCTAATACTGTACCAGCGGATAACGGAATTGAGGAGCAACTTTGTTTTTCTGTCAATAAATGTATATCATCGTAAAATTGTATATACCGTTAGAATATAAATTACTTCGCGAGATTGTAAACTGTCCAAAGATTGTGTACCGTAGTTAAAGTTTAACCGCTTTAAATCTTTCACTAACTAACCTAACCTACTAATTTCGATCTAAGCAGACGTTCGACACAATCACTCAAGATTATAATCTAACGGTAGTTACAAATTCACGGTGACATAATGCGTTGGTATGGTAATGAACGAACCTTCGTCCGGTAATAGAATATTGGAACCAGGCTATGTAACTTTTCTTATGTAAAAGTATATGCTCTGTTCAAAGAAATGTCTCAAAATGGCCGAAACACTTTTTTGACCTAATGAAAAAGTAACAGTAGTAAAACATTTTTTATTTGAAACTAGCTGCCGCCCGCGGCTTCGCTCGCGCGTGGTACCCGGTACATGTACTATGTTTTTTCAAAACATTTCAAAACCAAAACCAGCATAATCCGCCCAGCCGTTCTCGAGTTTTAGCGAGACAAACAAACAGCAATTGATTTTTATATTATACCAACTGCCGCCCGCGGCTTTGCTCGCGTGATATCCGGATAAAAAATAGCCTATATGTTAATCCAGCACATGTACTATGTATATTCCAAGTTTCATTCAAATCCGTTCAGCCGTTTAGGCGTGATTGAGGCACAAACATCCAAACATCCAAACTCACAAACTTTCACATTTATAATATAAGTAAGAAGTAAGATATAAGTAAGATTATTATAGATTTTAATAATTTTTTGGCTTTTTGGTTTCTATCAGAACTGGAAAAATCTGCGGACGCACATTGTATTACAACTACCAAGATTTCAAGAACTATTGCGCATTGGATTATGTCAACTGTATGGAGAGATATGAAGGTAACTAGTGCCTACGATGGCTGATGAGCACTGGTGGTCCAGTTGGTAGTGACCCCGCCTTCCGATCCTAAGCTCGTGGGTTCAAACCCGGTCGTATACCAATGGATTTTCCTATGCTAAAAAATTATGTGCGCTATTATACCAGTACTCTCACAACGGTGAAGGAGAAAACATTGTGAGGAAACCCGCGGCTTAGTCAGCTCTGCACGCATTGACCATGCCTTTCCTGGACAAGGCCGACTAAGCTGAGAGGATGGAATAGGTGTTGGGCAAGCCTACTCCATCTTAATTCGTCCCGGGCACTACAGCGTCCCGTCATATCAATTCAAATAATAACACCCATCAGTCACATACATAGTCCTGACCCCACACTAGGATTCCCTGTGTCGTGGGTATCAGAAACTACGAGTACCATGGTACCACAACACCCAGACCCGGAAGAAATATTTGCTGAAAGGAGTGAGGAAAAAAGCACGTCATTGAACCTAAGAAGTTCTAAAATAATGTGATTATGATCTACCCATAGTCACTTCAACTTGCTTATCATCATCATCATTTTCGGTCGGCACAACATGATCCTTGGGTCATGCTGTAAGAGTTTTGGCTAAGGTATTTTATGACCGGCCGCCTGCCTGACGTCAACCCTCCGTGGGAATACTTGCTTATTGTGTCTCATCAACTTGCTTATATTTAAATGTAATGTTTCAGTTTGGCAGATAGTGCATATGGGAGAATGTTTTAACATAACTGAGCTGAAGGAATATCAACGTGAGTAACAAAAACGGTCAAGTGCGAGTTGCATTTGCATACCAAGGGTTCCGTACCATCGCTCATGTACATACATGCCTCTTGTATGGGGCCCCTTTTACTGTTCTGTGAAACTTTTCAACTCTACTTATCGAGACCTCTCTACCATGAGATACCCACACATGAGATGTCCGCTGACAGACGGACGGAGGCCTAGTAAAGGGTCCCGTTGGCACTCTATAAGGGATCTATCAGACGTTCTCACGGTTCGTGAGCGTGCAGTAGCTCACGAACCCCGCTGTTGGACGGTCTACGCGTTACCACTAGGTACTGTGTCCATGTTTCTTGACGATTATTCTTCATCAGAAGACGAATTATAAATTTTGTGGTCATTAGCACTGAGCATTGCATTAGCAGAGAGCACTGGTGGTCTAGTTGGTAGTGACCCCGCCTTCCGATCCTAAGGTGGCTGGTTCAAATCCGGTCGTGTACCAATGGATTTTTCTGTGCGAAAAAATTATGTGCGCTATACGAGTACTCTCAAACGGCGAAGGAAAACATCGTGAGGAAACCCGCGGCTTAGTCAGCTCCGCATGTCTTTCCTGTGGGCAAGGCTGGAGCTGAGAGGATGGAATAGGTGCTGGGCAAGCCGACTCCATCTTAATTCGTTCCGGGCATTACAGCGTCCCGTCTGTGAAGGTAAAGTAGCCTCCTGACGCTGTATAAATCATCTACTATAGATGGTAAAAGGCCTTAGTTTGGGTCATTAGCACGAGCGCAAAATTGACCGCTTGAACGCTTGAACGCGCGAACGCCTTCTATCTGATAGATCCCTAAGAGAAGCCTACAAAACCTATGACACTATTTATTTCCAATTCGAATATTGAACTAACAGCAACTAACAGACGACAGTTTGTTTATTATCGTAGCAACGTTATCTATCGAAGAGCACGTTGCTATGGTTTCCTTATAAATAAATAAACATTTGAGGACACATCACACAGCACCATCTAGCCCCAAACTAAGCAAGGCTTGTACTATGGGAACCAGATGGCTGATAGAATACTTATATACTTTTTTTTTGTAAATACATACTTATGATAAATATTACAACATCCAGACCCGGAAGAAATATTTGCAGAGCATGCAAACATTTCTTCCGCAGCGGGAATCGAACCCGCGCCTCTTGCGTCTCAGCCGAGCACTCGCCGGCCACGCCACAGTGGTCGTCAAATAATGATCGTCTAATGAACGATTCGTCTTGTTACACGTAAGTTCGTATGAGCTAGTGGCCAACTCTTGTGACGGAGTTTTAGGCTGCCTAAAGGCCTCCGTAAAAGCCGGGACCGACAATTTAACGTGCCCTCCGAAGCACAGAAGCGCTCAGCTCGTAATGCCACTTGTGGTCACCCATCCCAATGTGACCGCACACAACGTTGCTTAACTTCAACGATCAATGAAGAACGTCTAAGCAAGCTACGCCACGAGCGTTTATTAGTATATGGAATATTCGACGAATATTTCCTGTTACAAAATAATATTTTTTAAGTTTCATCTGTCTACAGCCGATAAATTTAAAATCTTATTGTCTATTGTTTTCGTAATTTTGAGTTTATTTGTTCACCATTATTATTATTTTGTTTCAGATTACGAATACGAAGATGATTTCTTTTTGGATCAAACTTACGTAATTGAACCCTAAAATGAAGACAAATAATCTAAGTTTTGAAGTAAACTATTTTACGGGAAAAGTCGGTTTCCTAAAAACAGGTTTTCTCTAGTCGATTTATAAAAACAAAAATATGACACGTTTGTAAAAATTCCCGTCATGTCATCATTCAATTACACAATCAAGCCTAACACGGCCTAAGCACGTACGTAATAAGGCTCATAGTCATTTGAAAAATAAATGTTTCTAATGAGGGTAGGACGATATAAAAATATTTTTTCGGTCCTTTGTCATTTAAATAAGTTTCGTTGTTTTGGTTACGACTGGTTTACATTGCGCCAGCGGCATTCATTTTCCACCACAATGGCATATTCTGCCATTGTCGTGGTATCTATGGTTAAAAAATCATCATCATCAACATAAAGAACCTCTTTGCTGGACATAGGCTTCCTCAATAATCCTCAGCATGAACGATTCTGTGTTTGTCCATCGACCAGCCGAATGTCAAACAACAAAAGTGAAGCCACACAAAACCGTGCTTCTGCAAGTAAACATACACGCTCACCTAACTACACTAAAACAATGCTCATTGCTCGCGATTCTAGTAAATTTAAAGTTTAAAAATAGAATTATGCCTTGCTGTGTAGTGAAAACTTGTAAAAACAGCAGCAAATCATATAAAGTCTCTCACGGACTCCCTTTTCACTTGTAAGTACTTCAAATAACATAGTTTTTTAATTATTATACTATGAATTTTAGGTTATTTGGAACACAAAACCTCAAAACCTTCGACACACACATAGATAAAAAGGTGGCTTCACTTTTGTTGTTCGCGGCGCGTCGTCTTTTCTTTTTATTTAGTTTGAGATTACAACATTATCAGCCGCTTTCTCTAACGCTAAAATGTAGTGAGTTTTACCCAAAATTAATTATTATTTTGGAAAATTACGTCAAGTTTTCACATCATCTATATCACAATGCCTGAAAACCAAAGTGTTGAATCAGTGCGTCCTACCTGTCATGACATACGGAGCCGAAATCTGGACACTCACAGTGCGGCTAGTGCACCAGCTCAAAGTCGCTCAGCGAGCTATGGAAAGAGCTATGCTTGGAGTTTCTCTGAAGGATAGGATCCGTAACGATGTTATCCGACAGAGAACCAAAGCCACCGACATAGCTCAGAGAATTAGCAAACTGAAGTTACAGTGGGCTGGTCAAATCTACCGAAGAACCGACAACCGTGACTGGTACTAATGTATACAATCAAATCATTTCATCAGTGATAACGTAAGGTAAAAAAAATATGGACAATTTGTCAAGGTACTCTTTAAATCTACTCACTTATTCTCTGCTGGACTGGGAGTAAAGAAAAAGCATAGAATTGCTTCTCTCTCCGAGCATGTCGAACAAGTCAACTAAGGGATAGTATCCTCCCCAACTTGATGGACCGCCTATATGGGCGATAGGCTGATCACCTGTCACCATGATTCACCATATCCATCTTAGGACTTTTAATCACAAGTGGCTGCAAGTTTTCTTATGATTACTTCTGGTTCTGCCCACCCCATTAGGGATACGGGCATGATAATAATGTATGTATGTATGTACTTAGGTATAACAAAATATTATACTTTAAATTATTTGCATGCTCATTATGAAAGGTGGAATAATTTGAATTGTAGAGTTTTTAACCGTCTCCGTGTTGTCCAATTTTTATGCTAAACCGTAGAAAAATGTTCTAGGACAGACTGTAAAAAATGAATTTCCTTTTTGCATCTAATTTCACCCACGTTGCCCGTGTCACTGGTTCTTTCTGTAGCTTTAGATGTGAAATTTCAGTCACGTTTTTTGCGCTTATTTTGTTTGTATAATATTCAACTCATTTTCAAAATAAAGCAGAGTTTCATATGAAATCGAATGAAAAGGTGTCACAAGAATGCGATTTTGTAACAATCCCGTCAGTATTGTCGATGCTGTGTGTTATATTGAAAAGCAATATAAATGTTACCTACTAAAAGTGAATATTGTAAAATCGCATACGGTATTACCGTCCGGGATTTTCGAAAGAAGCTCTTCCTTTGCGTAGTAGTAGTAAGTATTTTTCAGAATCTTAGCTACCTTCACAATTATGCTCACTTTTTTCGGCTCATTGATAATCAATAGGTACTATTTTCTATACAAGAGCGTTCAAATTCATACGCGTATCAAACAGAAAAAACTGACAATTTTGCCAGGTATTACGTTACTAGAGACGTTTATTCATAATTTTTTTTGACAGAAAAACTACGTTGTTATAGTAATGATGAACGATCCGCTCGTAGAAAATAAATAAATATTTGTGGACATCCCACACAGCGCCATCTAGCCCCAATCTAAGCAAAGCTTGTACTATGGACACCAGATGGCTGATAGAATACTTATAGGTACACTTTTTTTGTAAACACATACTTATTATACATAATACTACAAAACCAAGACCCGGAAAAAATATTTGCAGAACATACAAACATTTCTCCCGTAGCGGGAATTAAACCCGCGTCTCTTGCGTCTCTGCCGAGCAATCGCCCGCCACGCCACCGGGGTCGTCAAAAATAAGAAGCTGGCATTAACCGTTGACATGTAGTAAGCGTAGGGTTAACAAACGATGCTTATACATGTTTGAGATGGGTAGTCAGACGCACGTCCAAGTACGTGTCACATGCCCACGTTTGGCCGATCACAAAAGGTCCTCATTATACAGAACCCTCCTAATTGAGACAGACAAACATGACTCAGGGCGAATTCATACATCTTTCATTAGTTGTTATTTTTGGAAAAGGTCAGGATACAATTATCCCAGTATTTTTTCATAATGATTTGCTAATTTTGTGACTACATTGACTGAAATATATTTATAGTACTCGGGTAAAAAGTAGCCTATAATTTATGCTAGCGAAGAAGCGTAATGTTTTCAGGATGCAAGTTGTGTGAAATGTACAAAAATATAAAAAAAAACCATTTTCTTTCGACAAGCTTGTAATCCCAAGTCATCATTTAACACTATTTTAACTATTTTAGCAGAACCACGGGTTCTGCTCAACCCCATCTGCAGAATATAACTAATAATTTAAACCAATAAACCTAAAACGCGAAACTTATTTTGATGAATTCTGGTATAGAGATAGAGATAAACCAGGCTACTTTTTGATGATTCATCGTTTGCATTGGTAATAGGCGTTATAACTACCGTGACTTGAGAGTAAAATCGTGAATGTGTACACGCTTTTTATATTTTAAACCAATAGATTGAGGTGTCGTGGGATTCGTCTATCCAGAAAGTAACATCATCTTAATATCGTACTAGCTTAATATAATTACGGCCCACGATCTGACTATATCGTCTGCCCATTTCGCTGCTGAAAGTGGCTTAGATTATAATAAATTGACAAAAAATACAATATGGCTACTTGACTTTTTCAAAGTAAGCTTTCGTTGGATTTGTCTGGATTAGTGCGTTGACAGATAAATATGAAGAAAGAAAGAAAGAAAAATAATTATTTTGCTACCAAACCTACATACAATTTTAAGGCACTAGCTAGTCGATACTTACAATATAATTCGTTTTTTCTTTTTATTTGGTCTGAGGCATTGAGTGACACCTTGGAAGAATAAATACACCGTACGGATAGATGAAGTGTTAAAAATCCAACATGGCGGCTGTAGTGCCTTTATTCTAAGCTATTCAAAGCAGTTTTGTTTTAAATTATGGTACAGTCATCAAGCAACCACGAATGTGGACAAACTTTCAGATGTTCTCTAACTAAAACATGCTATTTTCCTTTACAAGCCTTTCCGCGAGTGTTTTGCTATCTTCAGAACACTTTTCTTTTTAATTATACGCCGAGCGGTGTGCTGAGGAGGCTTACTGGCCCTGAAGCACTAGTTGAGTCTGAGACATTCGGAATTTATCGGTACTTTCCGGAAAAAAAGGCATATCCATGTTGTGAAACTATGACGCAAGTACTTAAACTATTCTACCTACTACGATATCTGATAATGACCTAGGACGCTGTTTAATTTAAATCATATTTTGTAGATGTTACAGGCCATAACTACCTGTTCTACGAAGCACATGGGCCAGTCAATATCGACACAAAAAGGCACACAATGGATCTAGAGTACTCGGGTTAGGCTCATATTTTAGCAAATTTAATTAACTTTACAGAAGAGAACAAAGATACCTGAAAAACGCTTTCTTAAGGTAGTTTTCTTAATCTAATAAAATAGTCAAAAGTTTTTGCAATGTTTCGAGCAGCACAGGGTTTTCAGCGTTGCAAATTCTGGTATAAACTACTCTTAAAGTATCTAAAAACATATAAAAATGCGGGTTTGCGATGTTTGATGGCGATATTGTTTGACTTTTGATGCAAAAGCTTGTTAAACTTGTTAAGCTCGCCTTTGTACATGTACTTTTTAATGTTTTGTGTGTATTTGTTTCGTTTCGTACAATAAAGAATTTCAGAATTTCAGAAAAGCTGACTGGCCTAATAGCGAATATCTCCATTCTGATAATCCACCACAGAGTATAGTAGAGTTTGTCCTCTATCCTTGATAATGTCACTGTCAGATACAGATGCACATTACAGATAGAGACGTATGTGTTTATCCAGTAAACCCGTTTATCTTACTTACGCAAAAAAACTAGTTTTGTCAAAAGCTACCTTGTTTTTACTACCTATCTAGTCCCCTCCGGTCGATGTTTTCCTTCATCGTTTGAGAGTAAATTTTTCGAGAAGAAAATTCATTGATATAGGTACGACTGGATTTGAACTCACTACTGGATCGGGAGGCGGGGTCGCTACCACGCTAACCGCTGGTTTTCGCTTTGTTGAAAAATATAATTTGATATTATCTCGTTGAATATACGATGAAGTTTCATAAGGAGATTTTGGATGTTGAAACTAACTTTTGTATGTACATATTTAAATATTCTGGATAAAACATCTCTACTTATACATGTATTTCTTTAGAATATCAAAGTAGTCGACCTCAGTGGCGTGGCGGGCGAGTGCTCGGCTGAGACGCTAGAGGTGTGGGTTCGATTCCCGCTGCGGGAGAAATGTTTGTATGTTCTGCAAATATTTATTTCGGGTCTAGGTGTTGTAGTATTATAAAAATGTATTCACAAAAAAAAGTATATAAGTATTCTATCAGCCATCTGGTGCCCATAGTACAAGCTTTGCTTAGTTTGGGGCTAGATGGCGATGTGTGAAATGTCCACAAATGTTTATATTTATTTATTTAATCTCGCTTTTGCATTTATAACGTCTCATACTAGTGCTAAGGGATCTACCTAATAATTCAGCGTGTATATAAACAACCTTTGGTCTATCTTTATGCGGACCGATATTTTGTTAATTTTATTTATTTACTTTGGAAAATGTTAGTAAGTGATATTAAACATTAAATCATCATAATAATTACGGCACTGGATTGGAAGGTCAACTGACATGAATGGTGGTAGCCACAGGAGCATTAATGTGAAATGAAATGAAAAAAGCTTTATTGCAGACAACAACCTAACAAGCTGGCAAAGGGTGGCCTTGTCGCTTAATGCAATTTCTTCCAGGCAACCAAGACTAAAACTAAATTAATGTAGAACTTAATAAAAACTAAACTAAATTAACGTTTAAATAGTAACAGGGAAGCATGAATAAATCGTATCGTACAGTGTAAAGAATCCCTTTTTAATGTTCCCCGTCTCGCTATAAAATTGAGGGGCGCGTTATGTTCGTCTGTAAAACAGGTGGCCATTTTGAAATATATTAATGTTACAAGAACTCTGTTGGTACCATTTCTCAAACGGTGGGGGAAAACATTGTGAGGAACTTACTATTCTGCTACTCTATCTAGTCGTGTCACTAATTTTTTCGAAAAAGTGTGATAAAAGGACCTAAAATTCACCTCAGAGGTTCCTTTCAAGCACTTAATATCTTCGAACTTTTTAGGTTCTACGATATGCAAGTTTCCTCAAGATGATTTCCTTCACCGTAACTGATTACAAAACAGTGAAGAAAATTGTTTTTACGTAGCTGGTTACGAATCAGTTAGTTACCAAAGTGGCTAAAGGCGTTTGAAAGTACCCAGGTACTAGCATTATAGTGCATATAAATTTTTCGAACATAAAAATCCATTGGTGGCCGGGTTTGAACCCACGACCGGAATAAGATCGGCAGGTGGAGGCCTTTGCTATTGCGAATACAATTCGGTGATAAAAGGTACAAATTGGATCCACAAGGATCATATTTGAAACCAAGAGGGTAGTAAAAAGGTCCAAGATTCCCGAGCTGTCTCGTTATATTATTTTCCCATAACTCGTTATCTGTCAAGTAGACAACCCATAATCCTATGGGGTCCCTGACGTGACGTTATGTGAGGTCCCGTGATGCATGGCTTGGTGTGTCAGCTCAGATTTATCTTACTCTGAAAATGGTACAGTCAGCCTCAAAATAACAATTTTGAAATTATCTATTGCATGTGGTTTTTACCATGAACCTGTACTAGATGATTTATTTATACAGTATTTTAACATCTCTGCTGGTAGTGACCCCGCCTTCCGGTCGTGGGTTCAAATCCAGTCGTGTACCAATGGTTTTTTCTGTGCAAAAAAATTATGTGCGGTATACCAGTACTCTCAAATACACTTCTCTGCTGGACTGGGAGTAAAGAAAAAACATAGAATGCGTCCAGCTGCTTCTCTCCCCGAGCATGTCGTAAAAGTCGACTAAGGGATAGTATCCTCCAACATGATGAGGTACAATAAGCAAGTATTCCCAAGGAGGATTGACGTCAGGCAGGCGGCCGGTCTTAAAACACCTTAGCCAAAACTCTTACAGCATGATCCAAGGATCATGCAGTGCCGACCCCACATAGAGTGGCCAGGAAGATGATGATGATGATGAATATAAGTAAGATTACATTTTATGTCAAAGTTTAATAATAATATACTTTATACAGGGTCTGTAGGCAACTTTTGCCTACACTAAATCGCTGACACTGTTCCCGGGACAGTTATAAACACTTTTCACATTTATAATATTAGTGCGAGTAGGGGTGAGTCACTTCGAAGCTTTGGTAGGCAGCTTGGAAATTCTGGCGAAATATTAAAATGAGTTGTACCAGTTAGATAGGAACGTCCAAGTTGGCAGATGTGAGGATGGCTCGCCCTCGGGACTATGTTGCTGGATACATGAAAATAAATAAATAATAAATATTTGCGGACATTTCACACAGCGCCATCTAGCCCCAAACTAAGCAAAGCTTGTATGGGAACCAGATGGCTGATAGAATACTTTTTTTTTGTAAATATATACTTATAATACATAATACAACACCCAGACCCGGAAGAAATATTTGCAGAACGTAAAAACATTTCTCGCGTAGCGGGAATCGAACCCGCGCCTCTTGCGTCGCCTGTTCCTTGGATCATGCTGTACGAGTTTTGGCTAAGGTGTTTTATGACCGACCGCCTGCCTGACATCAACCCTCCTTGGGAATACTATCCCTTAGTCGACTTTTACGACATGCTCGGGGAGAGAAGCAGCTGGACGCATTCTATGTTTTTTCTTTACTCCCAGTCCACCAGAAAAGTATGCAAAAAGGCATGTATGTTAATTGTACATTTTAATTAACGATATTCTATTACTAAGTCCTAATTAAATTTAATGATGTAATCATTTTAAACACACTCTCAATAAGTTGCATAAAATATAACTAAACAATTGATCCACATTCAATCCTATTCTTGTATCGTAAACTGAACAAAACAGGCTTAAGCAGGAAACGAGTTGAAAGTAGCTTGGGAATTAAAAATGATAAATATTTATGTATTTTGTAAGTATGTTAAGCTAAAAGTGCTTCACATACTAAATGCGCTGAGCAGGTAATCCTCGCTAAGCCTTATAGCAGACTTTTCCCGCGACTTGGCGTCGCAAATCGAGAGAAAATCCAGACTTTTCCTAAATTTACACAACGTTCCTGAATGTAGGTACTAGGTACATACTTCTATTATGTGATTTTAGCTGGTTTGAAAATTCAAATTTCAAACTTGTCACCGGTACTTTTAAACCAGTTATATTATTATTATTATTATTATTAGGAGCCTGTAGTGTCTCACTGCAGGGCAAAGGCTTCCCTTCCTTCTTTCCAGTCATCCCTGTTTTGGGCCACTGTGGGCCAGTCCTTCAATTTCATCCCTCCATCTTCGCCGTTTAAACCAGTTATAGACGATTTTATTTTACACATTTGACGCAGCGCCATCTAGCCTCAAACCAAGCAAACCTTGTACTATGTGTACCAGATAGCTGATAGAATACTTTATATATTTTTTTTGTAAATAGTACAACACCCAGACCTGGAAGAAATATTTGCAGAACATACAAACATTTCTCCCGTAGCGGGAGTCGAATCCGCACTTCTTGCGTCTCAGCCGAGTTTTGTTTTGTCTATCCACGGCCCATTATTATTTTGCTGACTGTACCAAATTAGTTTTCCTTTTTAATCTGTGGCATATTCATCATAATTAACGTGGGAAGAAGTAAGTTTCATCCGCAAAGGGTACTTGAACCTTTAGTATTAAAACTTCTGACCTTTAACCCTTGTAACTATAGCCTCTAGGGCTCTCTGTGGGGAAATGGTGAATTTTACATAATATTCTCTTTATTATATATAGCGCCTCGTTCATCATCTCCAAGTAAAGTGTTGAGGTAAAAGTTACAAAGTAAAGGTTACAAGTAACTTCTGTCAATTTTAACAGTTAATCCTATGACTAACTAAGGCCTTTTACCATCTACAGTAGATGATTTATTCAGCGTCAGGAGGCAACTTTTACCTTCACAAATGGTACGCTGTAGTGCCTGGGATGAATTAAGATGGAGTAGGATTGCCCAGCACCTATTTCATCCTCTCAGTTTAGTCGGCCTTATCCACAGGAAAGACATGGTCAATACGTGCGGAGCTGACTAAGTCGCGGGTTTCCTCACGATGTTTTCCTTCACAGAAAAATCCATTGGTACATGACCGGGTTTGAACCCACGACCTTAGGGTCAGATGGCGGGGTTACTACCAACTAGACTACCAGTGCTCTCATCCTCCTATCCTATGACTAATGCTACTCGAAAGTCATGAACTTGACATTGTAGGTTATCGGTTACTCGGCACATTACTTGAAGGTCGTGAAACAGGCCTTCAGTGCTCTAGGGAAACTTATACGCAAAATAAATTTGTATGAAAATATAGATTATAGGTACTAACATTTGTTTTAGACTTTGCGGAGAGCAATGATGGTTTAGTGGTAGCAGCTCTGCCCTCCGATTTAAGGTCGTGAGTTCAGATCCAGTCGTGCATCAATGGATTTTTCTGTTCGAAAAATTAATGTGCGCCAGTACTCTCAAACGGTACCTAAAGGAAAACATCGTGAGGAACCCGGCATGTCGTAGAACCTGAAAAGATCGAATCCTTACACCACACTGGTTTGACAAAACTAATGACATAACTAGTTGCACAAAATCGAAAAAAAATAACCATTTCTAAAAACTTTGCCCAATATAAATAAGCCATCTGTGGTGTTGAATTGTTCCTTTATTAATGTTTCAACGGCAATTTATCCAGCTTTTGGCAACTAAATACGAAAACGCCGAGAATTTTAAACACTAGTCCATAATTTAGTTTCACAGCCAGTCACGACCACGTGTTCCACATGGGACCAATGACCTTGGTCTTATTTAACTTTATTACTAAAGCCTTTTACCATCTATCGTAGATGATTTATACAGCGTCAGGAGGCAACTTTTACCTTCACTAACGGGACGCTTGCCCAGCACCTATTCCATCCTCTCAGCTTAGTCGCCTTGTCCACAGGAAAGACATGGTCAATACGTGCGGAGCTGACTAAGCCGCGGGTTTCCTCACGATGTTTTCCTTCACCGTTGTAAGAGTACTGGTATAGCGCACATCAATTTTTCGCACAGAAAAATCCTTTGGTACACGACCGGGTTCGAACTCACTACCTTAGGATCGGAAGGCGGGGTCACCAACTAGATCACCAGTGCTCTCAACTTTATTACTGCAATCCCGTAATTTCCTTATTTATCAATCTAGGTTTCTTCTCTGTTGGACTGGGAGTAAAGTAAGAACAGAATGCGTCCAGCTGCTTCTCTCCCCGAGCATGTCGTAAGACGACAAAGGGATGATGGACCATCTATAAGGGCGATGAGCTGATCACCTGTCACCATGGTCCACCATATCCATCTTGGGATTTTGAGTCAGGAGTGACAGCCAGTTTTCTTATTATACTTGTGGCATATGTGTGTATTCCTTAAAAAATGTGGATTATGTTAGGAAATTCCTATCCTATTGTCCAAGTTAGAATCCAGTCTATAGAAAAATGTACGAGGATACTATCCCTTAGTTAACTTTTACGACATTCTCGGGGCGTGCATCAGCTGGACACATTCTATATTTTTTCTTTACAAGCAGAGAAGGAATAAATTATATAAATAGCAATGGATATTTGACTCATACTTAAAAATAGAGTTTAGCAGAAAAAGAGCCTATGTGATCGCTCGCGTGTAACCCGGATAAAAAATAGCCTATATGTTAATCCAATACAATGTACTATGTATATTCCAAGTTTCATTTAAATCTGTTCAGCCGTTTAGGCGTGATTGAGGCACAAACATCCAAACATCCTCACAAACTTTCGATTTTATAATTTAAGTAAGAAGTAAAATCTATTCGACCTTGTTATGCCTTTTCAAATTTCAAACCTAATCTAACGGTCCGGTATCAGTAGATTAAAGACAGCCTTTAATACCTCGCTACGCCTCATCAGTTATCAAGCCAAATCGTCCGGTCCGTGGTCTGGGACCTAATAATAATAACAATAAAGTTGCCATAAAAGTGAGAGCGCCAGAAATGATTAACCAAACACTACAGACTTTCGCAGTTATAGCTAAAGGTCATTCAATTAATTGGCACTTATCATAACACTACAATTAAGTTTGAAGGTTTATTTTTAGGGTTCTCTACCCAAAGGGTGCCAACGGGACCCTATTACTAAGCCTCCGTCTGTCCGTCTGTCAGAGGGCTGTATCTCATGAACATAATAGTTAGAGAGTTTAAATATTCACAGAATGTGTATTTCTATTCCTGCTGTAACAACAAATAATAAAAGTAAAAGAAAACAAAATAACTACCGCGAAAGGAGAATGCGTGCGGCCAAGTGAGGGCAAACTTTCACTAGGTATATTTGCACCCTTTATTGCCCTATTTATAAAAATTACGGCAGTGTTGCCATATAAAAGGGATTTATTATTTTTGCCAGGATTTATTAAATCTGACGTTGACGGGTTGAACAGGACTAAATAAAACGTTTATTGTTTTTAGACCTGTGTGTGTGTGTGTGGGAAAGTTAATGAAACAATCGCCTGCAGCGTTGCTAGACCACCTAAGAAACTTAGAGGTTTACTTATAAACATTAATTAAGTTTAATACGTTAACAGTTTCATTGTGAATACTTACTTCTTTGCTGCACTGGGAGTGAAGAAAAAACATAGAATGCTTCCAGCTGCTTCTCTTTATGGGTGATGGGCTGATCATCTGACGCCATGGTTCACCATGTCCACCTTAGTACTTTTAGTCAGGAGTGGTTGCAAGTTTTCTTGTGATTACTTGTGGTTCTGCCCATCCCATTAGGAATACGGGCGTGATAATAATGTATGGAGGTATTCATGTTATGTTGTGAAAATCAGGCACGCTTTCGCCGTCTGATGAAGTGGATCATGTGAGCTGTCTAAAGATCGTTTGCAACGGCCTTTAGATAGCCCGAATTTTCCTTGTTTTGTTTCCCTAACGAATTGTTCCTTTTGTATTTTGTAAATTATATTCGTATTAATTGTTAGGTTTTTTACCCAAATTCTGATTTAACGTAAAAGTATTTTGTTTTATGGGAGAAACTCAAAGTGCCTAAATTAAGATCACTTTAAACGGTCAAGTTCGTTCAAGAGCGACTGGGAGCCTCCGCTTTATCAAGCAATTACAAATTAGTAGAACGCCCCGTGACTTTGTCTGCTTTGAGTTTTCTTCATTTTCCCGCTGCGTCATTTAGGGGATGAATTTCGATAATTCCTTTCTTAGTGCACCCCACAACCTTAGATGGAATATGATAATCGACGGCAGAAAGTGGAAATGTCGTATCTCGAAAAATGCCTTATATATGACTTGAAACTTGATTGTTGATAAGCAAAAAAAGCCGCGTCGAATGGTCTATGTCTCGTCTTTCTACGATGAGAAATTTTATGATACGCCCTTGATTTTTTCCTAGTTTTTTACTGTTCACACGACTAATTGCTGTAAATAAAGGTTTTTTGGCTCTGGTGTAAAATTGAATATTTTGAGATATGACATTTCCGCTTTCTTTCGTCGTATTTTCAACATGCTTCTTGCTTATGGTTTAGGCTATGCATTCTCTATCTCGTAGTGTCACCAGTTCTTTCGAACCAGTGTTGTAAAAAGATTTAAAGTGCGCCTCAAAGGCTCCTTTCGTGCACTTGACACAAGTTTTCGAGCTTTTTAGATTCTCGCCGGTTTCCTCACCATGTTTTCCTACACCATCCGAGAGTACTGGTAGTATAGCGCATATATTTTTTTCTAACAGAAAATTCCTTAGGATCGAAAGGCAGGGTCGCTTTCATAAGACGACCAGTGCAGCTCTGCTTTGGTTATTCGATTACTTCCATTGCTGTGCGTTGATTGTCAGACAATAAGTAACGTAAGTTTTATATATTTAGAATTACAAATTCTGTTCAGCTTTGTTCTATAAAGCACTGATGATTAATGGTTGTCCGACTCTCTCGCTTGCTCTGACGTTCTGAATGATTAAAAATAAAGAAAATAGCAAGATTAATTCATATTATAAGCTGGAAGAATGGAAATTGAAATGAAACAATTCCCTATATTTAGAATTAAATAGAAGCTCAAGGGATTTTCAATTTGGCTACATTATTGTTATAAAAAGGTATAGTTTGTATGTAAAATTAAAATAGCAATGTCATTTTTAATTTTACATTCACGCATTCTATATTTTCTCATTACAACCGGTCCAGCGGAAAAGTAAGTAGCTATTTGTAATTGTTTTTGTCCAGCCTTTTACAAAATCAACGAGCCATGATTTCCTTATTTTTTATTGTTATACGGCCACTGTTCACCAAACCAGTAAACGACTGTTTTATTTTAACCTATTCTAATTGCAGAGATAACTTTTAACGAGCTTTTGAAAATGGAACAGATAAATGTTTTTTGGTTTGTTTCAATGAAACTTCGAACTTTTAGCATTATTTTTAAATGGACAGAAACAAAATACTTTCTCTCTTAAACATGTTATGTGAGCCAAGACCGAAGTCAATATTAATAATAATTACAACCAACAGTCATACACAGTCCTGACCCCACACTAGGATTCTATGTGTGGTGGGTATCAGAAACAACGAGTACCATGGTATCACAACACCCAGGCCTGGAAGAAATATTTGCAAATCATCATCTTCCTGCCCTCATCCCACTCTATGTGGGGTTGGCACAGCATGATCCTTGACTCATGCTGTAAGAGTTTCGGCTAAGGTGTTTTATGACCGACCCCCTGCCTGACGTCAACCCTCCTTGGGAATACTTGCTTATTGTATCTCATAATGTTGGAGAGGATACTATCCCTTAGTCGACTTTTACGACATGCTCGGGGAGAGAAGCAGCTGGACGCATTCTGTTTTTTCTTTACTCCCAGTCCAGTGGAGAAGTTATTATTAGACGTAACTTATTGATGATGAGGTTGGATTAAACAAACATGAGTGTTAGGGGCTATATCTCAGCGCCATGCGCCGACTGAGCAGTGCGAGGACGTGAGCCGCATTTATGAGGACACGACTAGAATTGTACCTGCACTTAGTAACATGGTCGGATATCTCTAAAGGGTCGGGTGAAAGAAGACTGCATTCAACAGAGATGAGAATGTTAAGATGGATCTAAATTATATTACCACTAGCTGTTGCCCGCGACTTCGTACGCGTGTATCAATAGCCTTCGCAGCGTACGCTAAAAAACTATTTAAGGTTTTCTACCTTGGGTTACAATATTGCAATTTTCTTACGGATCTCTATTTTTTTTGAAAATATATTATAGCCTTTACTTGTCCCTGATAATGTAGCTTTCTATTGGTGAAAGAATTTTTGAAATCGGTCCAGTAGTTTCGGAGCCTATTCGTTACAAACAAACAAAAAAATCTTTCCTCTTTATAATTATTAGTATGATGTATAATAAAGAATAAAAAATGAAGAACCACTTGACCGGACAGACGGACAAATCTACAAGTACATTCTCATCACGTGACCGAACGAAAGATTTTTCACCTCGAATGAGATATTTCGGAGATTGTGTATTGTGAGCCCAACTTCGTTATCTTCGAGATTTGGGTAAAGGTCGTCGCTTTTTTTCATTTTCACTCGACTGCGAAGAAGGAGGGTATTATGTTTGGGGAGTATGTGCATTCCTCTGGCTAAAGCTACAGTCCAAACGGCTGGACGGATTTTGATAAACAGGTATTTTTGGATTCGTCTGGATGACGAGATTGTCATTGGTTTTATATTCAAAAAATCCAACATGGCGGAAGAAGCCATAACATTTTCAATTTATTTATTTTGACTGCCTCTGTAGCTGAAACGGTAAACGATTTTGACTAATGATTTAGATGTGTTGTTGGATTTGTATAGATAACGAGAGTGTCGTTTTTTGACACTATAGTGTTAAAAATCCAATATGGCGGCTTTAAAGAGTTATATATTCTATACTAGCTGCCACCCGCGGCTTCGCTCGCATGGTACGCGGACAAAAAATAGCCTATATGTTAATCCAGTATATGTACTATGTATATTCCAAGTTTCATTCAAATCCGTTCAGCCGTTTAGGCGTGATTAAGGCACAAACATCCAAACATCCAAACTCACAAACTTTCGCATTTATAATATAAGTAAGAAGTAAGATTCAAAACTACAAAACTAAAAACAGACTAAAATGGTACAAATTCATCACCATCATCATCATCATCATGTATCAAAAAATCAAATATGTCAGCCCTACTATGCTACCAAAATTATACGAAGTCGGGGTTTTTTTTTTGCCCTAGTTCCTTTTCAGTAGGTACTCTAGGTACCTATATATCCTTTTGAGAACCTAATGCTACATCCTGACCATTGTAGGAGATGCGGACCTCACCCGTAAGAGTGAACATAAAAGTTAAACCTGAAGTGAGTTATGTAGGTATTGCTAACTAACCAATTTAATAATTATTTCTACAAGCTTTGAGAAGCGTCTTAGCTTGATAAACGCTTTGAACAGTGCAAGTTGTACATTCTAGGAAAAAATTCAGAATGGAAATGTACTAGTCTATCCCTAGAATACTCAAACGCGACTCAGAGTTGAGCACGTCTCAAGTCACGGTTTTGAAACGTGCTCAAATCTGAGCCGCGATTGAGTATTCGGGGGTATATTAGGTTATAATGAACGACTTGTCATATATTTGACAGAAAAACGATATTGCAATTATAGTAGGCGTTCTCCATAACGGGCATAGATTTATCGGAATAACAAGGATAGACCTATAAATTACGCTTTGACCAGCAGAATCTACAAAATGTCCTTCGATTGTTGTATTATTCTGCCAAAGCGTAAATAAAAGCTCATACTCATCCAATCTGAGCCACGACAAACCCCTGAGGGTGCATTCATGAATCACGTTGTATTGGGGATGATAAGCGATACAACCCCTATTGTTCTGGACATAGTATCGTGAATAAATAAAGCGGGTGAAGCCGGGGGAAATCACGAAGTTGGGATGGATCGTAAAACATAGAATATTAGGTACGTCAAAGATCATTATCCTCAAAGATACATACGTACTTAACACGCCCGTATCCCTAATGGGGTGGGCAGGGGTGGGCATAGCCACAAGTAAGAAAACTTGCAGCCACTTCTGATTTAAAGTCCAAAGATGGATATGGTGAACCATGGCGACATTTAACTCTACTGCTACTATTTTCCTACGTTCATTTTGTTTTCATTATTTTTTTGTTATAGCGGCAATAGTAATACACACTCTGTGATAATTTCAACTCTCTACCTATTACGGTTCATGAAATACAGCCCGCTGACAGACGGACGGACGGACAGCGGAGGCTTGGTATAGGGTCCCATTGGCACCCTTACCCCCGAATACTCAGACGCATCTCAGAGTTGAGCACGTCTCAAGTGACGAGTTTTTGACAGATTTTCATCAAAAACTGTCAAAAAACCGTGACTTGAGCGTGCTTAACTCTGAGTCGCGTTTGAGTATTCGGGGGTTTGTGTACGAAACCCTAAAAATGAAGGCGAATGAAGTCACGGGAACAGCTAGTTGATAAGATTACTCATTTGAATACCAGACTAAAGTTCAATACAAATATTTTCATCAATTCTCACTTCACTAATGAATAAAAATAATTGGATTGCCAATGAACGCATTCAAAAGAAATACGTGAATAAAATAAAAAGCATTGCAGTACCTAATTAAATTTTTGCTTTGCCACAGTAAAAGCAAAGGTAGTAATAATAAAATTAATTGTGATGACCTCGGTAACGTGGCGCTTGAGTGCCCGGCTGAGACGCGAGAGGTGTGGGTTTGATCCCCGTAGCGAGAGTTTACATACATAATTATCACGCCTGTATCCCTAATGGGGTGGGCAGAGCCACAAGTAAACATAAGGAAACTTACAGCCACTTCTGATTTAGTCCTAAGATGGATATGGTGAATCATGGTGACAGGTGATCAGCTCATCGACCATAAAGGTGGTCCATCATGTTGGAGAGGATATTATACTTTTTCTACTATGCGTTTGCATGTTCTGAAAATATTTTTATGTATAAAATTAACTATTAAATATATAAAACTATGTACGTGGCCACCTACACTGGATCATCGTCATCATCATCATCATTGCTAGCCCGTATCTACCCTCTGCTGCGTATATAAGCCTCCTTCACTATGAAATGTTTAATTGAATTTACAGGTAATCAAACGTTTTCTTGAGAATGTTCTTCATTCTTTCACCATAGGTACTGGTCTGTAAAAGTCAGTGATAATTATGACGACCTCGGTAGCGTGGCGGGCGAGTGCTCGGTTGAGACGCAAGAGGCACGGGTTCGATTCCCGCTACGGGAGAAATGTTTGTTCTGCTAATATTTCTTCCGGGTCTAAGTGTTGTAGTATTATGTATTTAGAAAAAAAAATAAGTATTCTATCAGCCACTTGGTGCCCATAGTACAAGTTTTGCTTAGTTTGGGGCTAGATGGCGCTGTGTGAAATGGCCATAAAAATATTTATTATTTCATCATCATCTTCCTGCCCTTATCCCACTCTATGTGGGGTCGGCACAGCATGATCCAAGGATCATGCTGTAAGAGTTTTGGCTAAGGTGTTTATGACCGGCCGTCAACCCTCCTTGGGAATACTTGCTTATTGTATCTCATCATGTTGGAGGATACTATCCCTTAGTCGACTTTTACGACATGCTCGGGAAGAGAAGCAGCTGGACGCATTCTATGTTTTTTCTTTACTCCCAGTCCAGCAGAGAAGGATATTTATTATTTAGTTTAGTTTAATAATAGAGATTATGGGATAGTCATATTGTATGGAATCGGTAATAACGCGTGAGGTCATTGCGAAGGGCCGGGTGTGGCCTGTTGGCGGCGCGCCAGCCGACGGGTGCTGGTACGTAACCCGGGACAAAGCGCACTCAGTACGACAACTATACC
This sequence comes from Scotopteryx bipunctaria, assembly GCA_949320045.1. Taxonomy (NCBI): domain Eukaryota; kingdom Metazoa; phylum Arthropoda; class Insecta; order Lepidoptera; family Geometridae; genus Scotopteryx; species Scotopteryx bipunctaria. Next base: position 697,383 of record OX439462.1, read on the forward strand.
TTATTACCCTTCTGGGTCAAGTGCACGAAAGGATCCTTTGTGGCGAACTTTAAATCAGCGTGCTGAAAAGATTAAACAAAAACACCTTTCGTGTTATTACCCTTAAATTACATGTTACTTTGAAGTAAAACAGCGACACGGGGATCATTTGGAACGCTGCATTCGTGTTCGTAACGCGACCAAGCGTGGAAGATAAGATAAGATAAGATAACATTTTATTGTTTACCAACCACACAACATTGAACTTACAGCAATAGACAAAAATAATGGTATAAACAATTGGCGGCCTTATCGCTAAAAGCGATCTCTGCCAGGCAACCTAGGATGAATTGGATGGAACAGAATTATACTTAGAAAGAGTATCTTTGTACCGCTTGGGTATTTTTTTGGAAAATGATCCTTTACAATCATGTTTATAAAAGGAGTTGGAGCTTTATTCAGCCCCAAGCATTTTTATCTTCTATAAACAGGATGAGTATGTCATCTACGTTACCCTACGTGCCTTATAAGATGTACTAGGTAATTATTGCATTGTAACCTCAGAACAATAAATACATTCTTCCAAGATTGTAACACTTTCTTTACGCATTGTCAAAGATTATAATAGGTAGATATTATAGTTACTTACTTCATTATTCTCATACATGCCGCCTCTTTGGTAGAATGCCTAAATAAAGCCTCCTCGGTCTTGTTCCAATTTCAAACTGTCAGAAAAACAAAAGAATGTCAAGAGTTCTTGAAAAGATATGAAAATGGAATGATGCTAATATTATAATTTTCTGTATGTCTGATGTATTTTGCTGAATAAAAGCACACGTGAGTATGTTTATGGTTTTAATAATTAAATTACGCTAGGTAGTCTACAAATAGAGCACTTTCCTTAAGTTTGCCGTATGTCATTACTTCCGAAAATTCGTTCCTTATTAGCGACACTATCGAATGGTGTAATAATACAGGGTGGTAAAAATCCAATGATGCAGTTATAGTTTTCAACAAAATTGGTCAAGAGACTCCTTTGGGTACTTTTCGCTATAAATCATAGTTTCGGATTTGGCTATAAATAAATAAATAAATAACACCCAACAGTCACATACATAGTTCTGACCCCACACTAGGATTCCCTGTGTCGTGGGTATCAGAAACTACGAGTACCATGGTACCACAACACCCAGACCCGGAAGAAATATTTACAGATTATGCAAACATTTCTTCCGCAGCGGGAATCGAACCGGCGCCTCTTGCGCCTCTGCCAAGCAATCGCCCGCCACGCCACCGAGGCCGTCACTAATACACGGCCACTTGAAAAACTCACACTGTAAGTATAATCGGATATTTTCGTAGGTTAGGTTTGAAGCGTACATCAAATTGTCAACAATAAATGTGGTGTACTGATTTTGCTATGCTGTGCATCGTTGCGTACACTAGCCAGTATTGAGATAGTGCTCGCGCCGCAGCTTTGCTTGTTTTAATCTCCGCTGTCAACAACATGCGGAAACAGCGCTTTTGTCCGCTTGTTCTTAAATGATCGTAAAAAGTAATCAGTTTCTTTAAAAAAACTTGATATTTTTCGTGTTATGATCATTACCTATGTACTTTAATAAGAAGATAAAAACTATAAGTGGCGTTTTCACGATATTTTCTCTGGTTTTCTCTTTTTACTACCTAGCTCATTCTAATTTCTAAATAAATAAATTTAAATATATGCGGGCTTTTCACACAGCACCATCGAACCCCGAACTAAGCAATGCTTGTACTAACGGGCACCGGATGGCTGATAGAATAAGTACTTATAATACTTTTTTTTTGTAAATACATACTTATTCTTATAATACATAATACAACACCCAGATCCGGAAGAAATATTTGCAGGACATACAAACATTTCTCCCGTAGCGGGAATCGAACCCGCGCCTCTTGCGTCTCAGCCGAGCACTCGCCCGTCTCGTCACCGAGGTCGTCAAATGATTACAGACAAACAGAATATAAATTTGTCTACAATAGTTATTCTAAGTGAACTCGTTAGGAAGACATTAGAGCCCCTCCCGTAGCAATTGATTGTAGGTACGATGTGGCACTAAAACGCACATTCTCCCAGACTTCTCTGGGACATATCGGTCTGACTGAAAATTAACCCTGTTAATATTATACTAGCTTGTCTAAGCGCTCGTGGCGTAGCTAGCTTAGACGTTCTTGATTGATCGTTGAAGTTAAGCAACGTTGTGCCCGGTCACAACTTGGATGGGTGACCGCAAGTGGCATTACGAGCTGAGCGCTTCCGTGCTTCGGAGGGTACGTTAAATTGCCGGTCCCGGCTTTTAAGTCGCTAAAGCATGACGGAGGCCTTAAGGCGGCCTAAAAACTCCGTCACAAGAGTTGGCCACTAGCTCATACGAACTTACTTACTTATTATACTAGCTGCTGTTCGCGGCTTTTTTGTGTTATTCCAGCTCAGGAATCTTCTTTTCTATCTAAAAATGTCATTTGTCTGGCAAACAAATTAAAAATTGCCTTACTGATAAATGTTTTTACTCCATCGACGAATATTTAAACAGTTCTGGACATTAACCCCTGAATACTCAAACGGATCTCGGAGTTGAGCACGTCTCAAGTGACGAATTTTTGACAGATTTTCATCAAAAACTGTCAAAAAACCGTGACTTGAGACGTGCTCTGCTCAACTCTGAGTTGCGTTTGAGTATTCGGGGATGTGATGTATTTTTTATTTTGACACTCTAAAACTTGACATTCTTAAAATTATAATATCAAAACATTCTGTCAAACTTTCACATTTATAATATTAGTAGGATAATTTTATGGACCACAGTACCATTTTATTTCCCGGCTGTTAAGGATATTTTCTATTCAAAATGTTTTAGGGTTCAAACTTCCAAGTCCACAGGATCATTTTTATAGTTTCACCATATCGTCTGTATGTATTGATAACCACAAAGTTATGAAATAAAAACGAATTATCGAGCAATCAGGTTTAAGATATTTATTTCCCATAAGAATTTACATTCACTTATACATGAGAAAACTTAAATTTAGATTTTATAGTGGGCTTATAAATTAATTACAGTTAGGAAGAATAACTAACGTAGTACGGTACTAATGATAAATAACTAACATAGGTTAATGTAATTTAACAAAACAAAAAAAAAAGCAATAGACATAATATCACCGTAGATAAGTAAGTGAAAGAAGATTAACGAGACAGGTGTATGAGGCGAATGTGAATGGTACCGTTGGAAGGGGAAGACCTCGGCGTACGTGCCTGGATCAGATGGACCAGAAGAATGTAATGAGGGTGCAAGAAATATGTAAGGATCGTAGCAAATGGAGATCCGTGATCTCTGCCTACCCCTATGGGAAACAGGCGTGATTTTATGTATGCATTTGTTCTTAAAGCTATAGTAAAAACACATACCTACTCTGTGAAATTTTCAACTCTACCTATTACGGTACAATGAGATACAGCCCGCTAACAGACGGACGGACAGCTGAGGCTTAATAATAGGGTCCCGTTGGCACCCTTCGGGTACGGAACCCTAAAAACTAAACCAGTTCTTATGATATGATCTTTTTCCTTTTGATCAAAGGAAAGATGATGTTTTATAGGCGAAAAAAATAAAATTCCATAGCCAATTCACAGATCTAAGCGATATATTTTAGATTAAAACGTAGGTACGTGATTTTCAAGTATAAACTTATTGGTGTCGGATGCCAACTGGCCTCAGGCCAGGTGATTTTTGCAGTTCGATAATCTCCTACGTAGACTTAGATTAGTCAGCTCCGCACGTATTGACCATGTCTTTCCTATGGACAAGGCCGACTAAGCTGAGAGGATGGAAAAGGTGCTGGGCAAGCCTACTCCATCTCAATTCGTCCCGGACACTGCAGCGTCCCGTTTGTGAAGGTAAAAGTTGCCTCCAGACGCTGTATAAATCATCTACTATAGATGGTAAAAGGCCTTAGAGAGAGACTTAGATTATTGATCATTGTTTAATAATAATAGCCAATCTGTGTTAAAATAATTTACAGTAGTGTAGTACCACAAATATTGTGCGCCTCAGCAATTTTATCTAACTTCTGAAATATAAACTAACGCAAAGATTATGTAATATAAATATATTTATTTTTGTAGAGGCTAAATTAATAAATACTAGGTATTAGTTGCATATTCGGTCAAATTCGGTTTTCATACAAAGCACAAAGTTTGCCGAGGCGCAAAATATTTGTGGTACTACTGTATACATACATACACCAAGTCACGCCTGTCTCCCATAGGGGTAGGCAGAGTTTGAGGCACAAACATCGTCACATCCTCACAAACTTTCACATTCATAATATTAGTTGGATAGTAGGATTAACATAATCCAACACATTTTTTTGCGTTTTGTCCGTTTGTCCTAATTTGGCAAAGACCTCTTCCAGCTTCCTTCACTGTTTTCTTCTTGACCATAAATTCCCACCGCCGTTGCTATAACTAGTTGTACAGTCGCGGAATAAAAAGGTTCGTCACCTTGAGGCCGGTATTCGCTTGCACTAGTGTAAGAATCGATTATTTTTAACTAGCTGCCGCCCGCGGCTTCGCTCGCATGATACCCGGATAAAAACTAGTCTATATGTTAATCCAGTACATGTACTACGTATATTCCAAGTTTCATTCAAATCCGTTCAGCCGTTTTTGCGTGAAAGAGTAACAAACATCCATACATATTAGTAAGGATTCAGTAAAACATACTATTCTGTATGACACGATAAATTGTCAAATAACTTTGATGCGCGTCAATTTGAACGTTGTTGTCGAGCAGTTAAACAATTTTGTATGCAACAGTTTGTTCTGTGCCTTAGATTCAAAAGGTAACATGTCTCGCGACACGTCAAACGAATCAATTTCAAAACTGACGAACCTTTTCATTCCGCTACTGTACATAAAGTTATAGGATTTGTCGGGAGCTCGAAATAAATGAGAACATTTCCTCTTAGAGATCGGCTCAAATTGCTTTGTCTTGAGTAATAGCGAAACTTCAGGTGAGTGGCGCAGTGCCAAGTCCTGTCTCCTTTGAATAGTCTTCCAATATCTTATTTGAAGACGTACAGTTACTTTACACAAACAACAATAAGGAAAGACCGTGAATGAATGTGTCAATGGGGAACCGTAGTCTCTGCCTACCTCTATGGGAAACAGAATGTAATCTATCTATAGTACTAGCTCCTTGGGACCAAGGATTTAAAGTGCGCCTCAAAGGCTTCTTCGGTGCACTCGACATATATCTCAAACTTTTTAAGTTCTCGACATGCCATTTAAGAGTACTGGTATAGCGCACGTATTTAGAAAAATCCACGACCAAATTTGAACCCACGATCGGAAGGCGGGGTCACTACCACTAGACCACCAGTGCTCTATAGTATTATTTAACTCCTAGAGGAAGTCCGTCCAATTACATAGCTATGTTGTTGTCTCTCGAAAAGTGCCATATTTATTTTTTGACAGAAAAAAAAAAGTTTCTATGGTAATGAACTATCCGTCCATTATTAGTAAAATATTGGAACAGGGCATAAGTAGTATCATGCTCAATTCAGAGCTTTAGCTTTTGACGTCAAAAACCCAGAATTACTCAAGTTTGGCTCGATTTTCAACATACATTTATCTTGAACCCAATCCTCCCAATGCTGTAGTTGTCGTCACAAAGGTGAGATGAAGGAAAAATTGCTTGTATATAGATCGTGTAAATTGAACGCGTATATATATACCTATATTTCATTACAATACGGAAGGATTCTGTGACAGATATGATTGAGTACGAATTTGTGTACCTAATCGTATCTTTGTGGTACTATTCCCATTACACAGTAAAATATACAGGGTGCCTCAGAACTATTTTAGTTAAAAATTAAACGACGAAGAAATAATTTTTTTTAATAAAACATAGTTTAAATGACGGCCACTTTGTTGGCGGCGCTCCTCAAACCTTTCGCGAAGAAAAAAAATAGAAAAATTAAAAATTTTAAAAACCCACGACGATTAAAAATATGTTTTGTCGAGTTTCAGAAGTGCAAAATAACTATACTAGCCGCTGCGCCCTCTGGTGGGATATGGCCGTAAAACATTTCTAAGAACCTTATCTAAATTTATACTAACATAATGCAAAAAACTGCATCAAAATCGGTTCAATAGTTTTTGAGGAAAATGGTGACAGATAAACAAGACATTCTTATGTTTGTGAGGATTTAAATTGAAACTGGAATAGGTACATATAATTATTTAACAACACACTAGAACTCCCTGTGTCGTGGGTATCAGAAACTACGAGTACCATGGTACCACAACACCCAGACCCGGAAGAAATATAATGCAGAACATGCAAACATTTCTTCCGCAACGGGAATCGAACCCAATTGTAATTGCCCGCCACGCCACCGAGGCCGTCAATAGGCTCCTTTGTATTCGTGTATAAAAGCCTCTGGCAGAAGTTATAGCTGTAAACAAGTGGGTAAAAATTATGCAGTCGAAGATTTCAAGGATTAATGACGTCAGGATTATTCTTGAATTCGTTTACAATATAATCCGGGAACCGCGGAAGCAAACTGCGAAAAGATAAATAAATTTAAATAAGAAAAGAATAAAACCTTTCCTAACCTCGACAAAGCTTATAATAAGCCTTTTGGAGTTTGCCCTAGGTTCGGGAGACAAGTCGGGATCCCATTTTTAGAATTCTTTCAGTCTGATTGGTGCAAGAGCCGGCATATATTTACTTCAATGGATCTTTATGTCGATATCGATGATCGATAGACTATCGATAGGGAATTAGTGTTGCTTATCGACAGTTTATCGACTGATTCCCTAGCTGTATGACATAAACAAATAAATCTTACTAATATTATAAATGCGAAAGTTTGTGAGTTTGGATGTTTGGATGTTTGTGCCTCAATCACGCCTAAACGGCTGAACGGATTTGAATGAAACTTGGAATATACATAGTACATGTACTGGATTAACATATAGGCTATTTTTTATCCGGATACCACGCGAGCGAAGCCGCGGGCGGCAGCTAGTAATCAATAAATAACACCCAACAGTCTGTTCAGTTCAGTTCTGTCTGACCCCACACTAGGATTCAGAAACTACGAGTGCCATGGTACCACAACACCCAGACCCGAAATAAATATTTGCAGAACATACAAACATTTCTTCCGCAGCGGGAATCGAAACCGCGCCTCTTGCGTCTCTGCCGAGCAATCGCCCGCCACGCCACCGAGACCGTCGCATAATAAAATAAAGATATTGTTTTTAAGATGCCTGAAATTATGAGTTTATTATTATTATAAGGGAAAAAAAACTACCACGAAAACTAGGAATTAGGTACGAAGTATTTAAGTTTTTTACGAACGATATTTGTGCATTTGTTAGGGAGTGTGCATGTGGAGTCCAAAAACAACAATCGCCCGCCAGGCTCGTTTGCGTTCAACCCGCATAGCTGCGGTCAGCGCGAGGACTGGTAGCCGGCTTTTAGTTCAGGCTTGAAGTTGTCTTTAGATGTTGCTATGCGTGTTGGCGTTTTGGGGTGTTGTGAGGGCGAAAACTGGAAGCGCTGCAAATGTCAAGGCCTGAACCTTTAGGTATTCTAAAACTAAGGCCTTTTACCGTCTATAGTAGGTAGATGGTTTATACAGCGTAGCTTGCTTAGACGTTCTTGATTGATCGTTGAAGTTAAACAACATTGTGCGCGGTCACTATTGAGATGGGTGACTGCAAATGGCATTACGAGCTGAGCGCTTCCGTGCTTCGGAGGGCACGTTTACTTATCGGTCCAGGCTTTTAAGTCGTTAAGCCATTACGGAGGCCTGTAGGCGGCCTAAAAACTCCGTCACAAGAGCTGACCACTAGCTCATACGAACTTTACTTACGGTTTGAGTATCTGCTAATAAAGTCTTACAAATCATAATCATAATGTCTTGATCGCAGTTCATAATCAGCATCTTGTCTACTCAAAATTATATGAAACGGAGGTATACCTACAGTTTTCTTTCCGGATTTTGGCCCAGCCCTATCTATCGCAAAAATACATTGCGCTTGGAAAAAACTGCATATACGGAATTCATGCCAGTTTGCTTCCATTCGCTGTGAGTTTTTGTGGAACCAGCAAAGAATTTGGTAATACTTACGCTACATGTACCTACTGCTAATGAAGTATTTTGAACCCATTTTTTAAAATGCATAATAAGTTACATACAGGGCGTCAGACAGAGGGAAAATAACTTGTAGTAAATATTATATCTTACGGCACTTTCCCTCCGTATGGCATAGATGTGGGACGTTTCGTTTGGCCGGTAAGCTGTGATTGAGGTAAAATTACAAACATACAAACATAATCACATTGTCACTTTCTGATTACGTATAATTTTTTTTTTTAAAGAAATTTTCTTTATTTAGATACACACAGTTACAAAAACAAACTACAATAACATTAATGTATAAATTATAATAGGTGGAATTTATTACATCCACAAAAAAAACGTTTGGACGTAATTATAATTTTGTGGTATTTGCAAAAAAAAATCAAGCAGAAAAACTCAACAGTTTATAGAAAAATGTCTTTTTAAATACATTTTTAACTCTTGCTTCTTTATTTTGAGTAACTTATAACAAATCTCCGCCCGCAGTCGGCATGTCTTTCGCGGAGAAGTTGTAAAGAATTTCGTTGAAAACTTGTAAAATTTATGGTTTGAGTTAGAAATAAATTTTGGTTTGAAGATCTAAGAAATGAACTGTCAGGACGGTAAATAATGCAAAGTTTTGCAAAAGAAAATATCTTACATTTCAAAGTTTTAAAATACTACCTGTTTTTACAGAGAGCAGAATTCTAATGAAATACTTTACGAACTACACGAGCGAAGCCGGGTCAAACTAGTGACAATAGAAACGTTAAAACGTCCCGCATTTTTCCTCTTAGAAAATCTATTCATTATTTTGTCTGATCTATTCTTGTAAAGGTCGCATTTCGCTTTTCGGCCATTCTAAGTAAGTAGCCCTTTTCCCTTGGCTTTGACATGGGAGGATCTAATTTGCAGATACTACGTGCTTCATTCCTATAGGGTCAAAATGCATAACATTTTATAGCGTGGTTTCAACTAAGATTTTAGATGGGTCTGTAATATTGGCATAGCTGAACCGGGTCAGGCCTTTACAAGTAAAAGGTAGTCTAGTACATTAACTTTCAAAGTAGTGTCATACAACATCAAAATGAATAACATCATCATTATCATTGTATCCTCGTATCACCCACTTACTAGGAATAGGTCTATCTTTCGATTTTGCCAGCCTCCTCGGTCCTGGAGGCCTTAGATGTTATATAAGTGCAACAAGGTGTGCCTCAAAGGCTTCTTTCGTGTTTCCGTGCTTCGTGTTTGTCGCCGTTGAGAGTACTGATATAATATAGCGCACATAATTTTTTCGAACATTTTTCGAGCATTGGTGCGTGACTGAATTTGAACCCTCAAACTTAGGATCGGAAGACGGGGTTGCTACCATTATACCACTAGTGCTCTCCAGGTAACAAAAACTCAAAAAATAGGTAATCTACATAGTTGATATTATTGTCATTTTTATAACAAGTTTTTCAAGTACTCATATAATTTAGAAAGTAATTACTTGTTATTGCAGGTGACCGTACCCCGACTTTTGCGGAAAGAGCGTCAGTTATTTTCGTTCAAATCGTGAGAAAACCGGCATGTCGTAGAAACTGACAAGACATGTGTCAAGTGCTCGAAAGAAGAGTGTGAGGCGCACTTTACTCCATTAATATCCTTACATCACAGGAATAGTGACACGTGTTGAAACTCACATTATGCGACGTGTGTTTCCAACTTAGCGCATAACGTTTCGAAAACTGAACACCTGTTTATGCATAATACTTTATGAACCTCCAAATGTTGCCATAAAAAACTAAGGCCCTTTACCATCTATAGTAGATGATTTATACAGCGTCAGGAGGCAACTTTTACCTTCAGAAACGGGACGCTGTAGTGCCCGGGACGAATTAAGATGGAGTTGGCTTGCCCAGCACCTATTCCATCCTCTCAGCTTAGTCGGCCTTGTCCACAGGCAAGACATGGTCAATACGTGCTTCACCATATTTTCCTTCACCGTTTGAGAGTACTGGTATAAGCGCACATCAATATTTCACACAGAAAAATCCATTGATACACGGCCGGATTTAAACCCACGACCTTTGGATCGGAAGGCGGGGTCACTACCAACTAGACCACTTATGCTCTCACTAAATTTTGACATAAGAGTGACGGAAACACAGCTGTGGACCTATTAGATTATCTCACGTTTCCGATTAAGTATATAAGTTAAAAACTAATGTTCACCTAACTACCTAGGCACTTTCCAATCGTACTTGTTCCTAAATAAACTCTTATGTCGCCACTCGAAGAAAATAAATCTCCAACAAAAGACTTGTTATAATTCCAGGAGAAAATCCTTAAAATTGAATGACATGAAAACTTTGTTCTCACATTATCGAAGATTAAAGCCGCGTTTTCACAATGGCCGTAGCGAATAAAGCGACTGTACATACATAATTATCACACCCGTATCCCTAATGGGGTGGGCAGAGCTACAAGTAATAATATTATTAGTGACTATTGCGACAAATACTCGATAAATTAGTTCATGTCACGTTTAATGAAATGAATACCGAACTAAGTCAAAGTTATTGTTTGGATGTCATCAAATAAATAAGAATAATACAGATTTTCTTTGAAATTATGTCTACGCCATAATAATTATGATGATGATCATCATAATATGAGTATCACATACAGTTGTTACATCGTCCATCGTCGTACATTTGATAAAAGTCCTCAATGACCATTGTACAATTTGCCCACAGGTTTAAAAAAAAATTTACTTCAAAATATCCGATTATATAAAAGACAAAAATGCTTGGGACTGAATAATGCTCCATCTCGTTATAAAACATGATTGTAAAGGAATCATTTTCCAAAAAACATTGTCAAGCGTGGTTTCTTGCCTGTATCTTCCACGCTTGGGCGCGTTACGAACAGGCGTAAATTCAACGTAATTCAAGCCTTTTCCAAATGATCCCACAGATTTTAGTAAAGTTAATTGGAACTTTTTTGAAATTTAGTGTTCCAAAAGACACGTAACAGGGTCATCGCAGTTATTAGAATTAGAACTGGTTTCCAAACGATATTTTCCTTCACTGAACACACTTATTCCCTAAACGAATTATCTAAAAACCATTAAAACAGTGGCCAGGTTTTACTTTCAATATCATTTGTCTCGCCAGAGCGTGTCCGCAGCTTAAGATCCCATCATTTGAAGTGTACACTTGGGGACAAGTTGGAGCAAACATCTCAGCTTCGGTTGTAAAGTAAACAGTATCAATGTTTCGCTCGTGAGTGTACAAAGTGCAAAGTAAATTACTCACGTTGCGAGTTCCAAGGGGCTTGTAGTGTACAGAGGGGGTAGATAGTTTTAAGAGCTTTTTTTAATCCTTTGTTTGAGATAATCTTTTTGTTTTACTACATGTTACCCACTTCATTATTACTTTGTAATAAATAAACATAGAATGCGTTTAGTTGCTTCTCTCCCCGAGCATGTCGTAAAAGTCGACTAAGTCGACATCATATCAAGCATGATGGACCATCTATATGGGCGATAGGCTGATCACCTGTCACCATGGTTCACCATATCCATCTCGTGACTTTGAATCAGGAGTGGCTGCAAGTTTTCCTATTATTACCTTGTGGCTCTGCCCACCCCATTATGGATACAGACGTGATAATATTATTATGTATGTAGCACATTAGTTTTATTTTCCTCGTTTCATAACAGGGTGCTTATTTTGTAACTTTGATGACAGTTCAAAATTCAATTCGCATAGTGAAGTTAGTGCTAATAAAAATAAAAAATAAAATAAAATAAAAAGATTTTATTTCAGACTACATTGTCCATAGTTTGTTAGTAAAGCACTTATAATTAGGGTTAGTTATTAGACTAATACTAAATACTACTACTAGGTTCTACTACTTCTAATGTTCATTATGAAGTTACTGTGTAGTCAACATGGTTATAAAATAAGGAGACAGGGCCATCAGTGCCTTGTCACAAAATAGCAAGAGAATTTGACCCAAACTTACGCCAACGGTTCTAAAAAGGCCACTATGAGCTATTCATTTCCAGAATTCAGAACAGATCGCTTACATTTCCTCTTGTTTTCGTAAAATGGTCCGAATTTTAGGTGAATTATACGCAATTAAATTCAGCAGCAGATTCATAAAAGGATCATAATTAGAATTCATTTAAAATGGCCTTTTTAACCATCCAGAACTTTGTTTTTTTGTGTTGAACCAGTAACTATCCGGCTATAGAACGATGCAGTGAGCGTAGATTGAGACCCTCTCAAATTACCTCATCATCTCTCTGCCCTTATTCTCCTTAAGTGGGGTTGGTGCATCACGTTTCCTTCTTCTATTCTCCTCTATGAGCCGCCATCAATCCATCTCGACGGCTTGCTCACCTAAGACGCAAGAGGCATGGGATCGCTGTGGAAGAAATGTTTGCATGTTCTGCAAATATTTCTTCCGGGTCTGGGTGATGTGATGTTGGGTTTTATTATGTTATTATTTGGTATTTCTAAGGGTAGAGGTAACTCTATCCTTAAAAATTACCTGTTAGATACCAAGCCAAAGCTATAATGTAAACTAGAAATTAGAAAACCAATGAATCAAGGCGAACAACTTGTCCACTAAATAATGCACGAGCCGAACCCAGGTGTCGGGTTAATATTTAATTCCACAGCCCAAACCGTTACTCAGATATTTATAGCATTAAGCCCGAAAGCATAGAAAAAGTAGGTAAGTATTTATTGATACTTTCTGCTACTAGTTACTTCTCTGCTGGACTGGGAGTAAATAAAAACCATAGAATGCGTCCAGCTGCTTCTCTCCCCGAGCATGTCATAAAAGTCGACTAAGGGATAGTATCCTCCAACATGATGGACCATCTATATGGGCGATGGGCTGATCACATGTCACCATGGTTCACCATCAATCTAGGGACTTTGAACCAGGAGTGGCTGCAAGTTTTCTTATGATTACTTGTGGTTCTGCCTAACCCATTAGGGATACGGGCGTGATAATGTGTATGTTATGTTTGTATTGATTTAGTAGTCGGTGATTTAAGTGGAGGGAACGTAAGGAAACCCGCGGCTTATGACCATTTAAATCTAAAGGACGACGAATCGTTAAATACATTAGCAATGTTGTTATCTGTTGGGAAGAGCTATGCTATGGTAAAGTAAGTTAGTATGGGCTAAAGATACTGCGTAAGCCAAGGTCCTAAGATCGTAGGCTCAAATCCACTTGTGCACCAATGGATTTTTCTGTTCGAATTTATGTGCGCTATACCAGTACTCTCAAACGGTGAAGGAAAACATCGTGAGGAAATCGGCATGACGTAGAACAAAAAAAGGTTCGAAAACATGTCTCAAGTGCACAAAAAGAGCTTTTTTGCGAACTTTAAATCCTTTCACCACACTGGTTCGAAAGAACTGGCGATACGACTAGTAAGACTGCGTAACATGGTAAGTCTTGTGATAAATACTTACATCTAAGTACTTATTTGATGATTCCTTAATTTTGGACACTTAGGTAATTGACGCGCCGAAACTTGAAACTAAGTTAGCAGTGGAAGCGAAGATTGAATGGAAAAGTTATTTCTGACTTGACTTGATTTTGCAAGACTTGCTCAAGCTCAGTAACTTAAACAGTGCGTTAAAAATTTAAGCAAAACATACATACATAACCTACCTTGGGTTACGATATTGCAATTTTCTTACGGATCTCTAACTTTTTTGAAAATATATTATAGCATATTTATACTGGTCCCTGATAATGTAGCTTTCTATTGGTGAAAGAATCGAATTTGAAATCGATCCAGTAGTTTCGGAGCTTATTCGTTACAAACAAACAAAAAAAAAACAAAAAATCTTTCCTCCTTATAATATTATTAGTATGATTTAATATTTGTTGTTTTAACGGCAATAAAAATACACACTTTGTGAAAATTTCAACTCTACCTATACCTACCTACCTACGATTCATGATATACGAGTCTGTACACCTCAGCCCGTATTATTTATTTCATTTGCGTTTGATTTAATTAGCATTTACATTATACGTGAGGGTGAAACTTAGCAGTAAAAACTAAGCGACCCCTATGACCGAACTACCCTCGAGTCGATTATTGCTTCCATTCAAGAAAATAATCTTAATTATGATCAGGCGTTCGCAATTAGCCTCTAATGAGGCGCTATTAATACACCTGTCTGCTGTGTTTGACAAAAGACTGGGGTTTGGGTAAGTTTTCTTACTTTTTTTACCCGACTGCTAAGGAGCGTAGTGTTTTTAGGTATGTTTACTTTTCCCTAAACTACGACCGTTATTTGTATGGGTTTGTGCTCACTACCTACCCCTAAATCAGGCCGTCACCAAAAAGCAAACCTTGTTTAAAGTTGGAATGACAGAGACGTACGACCGACGGTCCGTTGATGGCACGGACGGGGTAACGGGTGGTAATACTAAAGTATGCTGACTTGAAATATTTACCTGTAATTTTCTCCTTAAAATTAATTGAATTGATAAATATGTTAAGAATAACGACATCTTATCAAATAAGTAAGTTCCTCAGAACAATGTAAGTTCGTATAAGCTAGTGATCAACTCTTGTACGGAGTTTTTAGGCCGCCTAAAGGCCTCCGTCATAGCTTAACGAGCCGGGACCGACGACTTAATCCTCCAAAGCACGGAAGCGCTCAGCTCATAACGCCACTTGCGGTCACCCGTCCAAATTGTGACCGCGCACAACGTTGCTTAACTTCAATAACAACGAGCAATCAAGAACGTCTAAGCAAACTATTTGAATTCAATAAATCAATTCCAAAATTACATAAACTAGAAAGCAATTCCTATTTCAGAATTTTAATCTGAGTTCCGCAGCAATTGGCACGAGCCACTATTTGCGGAGCATCTGATGGAAAATTCACGTTTTAAAATAAAAAGGATCCATCATTAAGTACCTTTCCGTGTCGGGGCTATTTCGACAAGACTCACTTTCTGGCGTTTAAATACGAGAAGATCAGATTACTTTATTTTTGGATAAACTGAGAATGCAAAGTCTGAGCAAATACATCTATCTACCTACTTACGAGTACATTCAGACTAAGGCGAGTAAGTAGAATTCTATTACAGTAGCAAATGAGTAAAAAAAACTCAAATACATGCTGATTTCAATTGTGTTTGCATTGCAATGTAATTTGCGCTACTAGTACTCTCAAAAGGTGAAGGAAAACATCGTGAGGAAACCCGCGGCTTAGTCAGCTCCGCACGTATTGACCATGTCTTTCCTGTGAACAAGACCGACTAAGCTGAGAGGATGGAATAGGTGCCGGGCAAGCCTACTCCATCTTAACTCGTCCCGGGCACTACAGCGTCCTGTTTGTAAATGTAAAAGTTGCCTCCTGACGCTGTATAAATCTACTATAATGGTAAAAGGCCTTTATATTGCATGTCTCCTGAGCGTGTTTGCATATCTCTGAATATGTTTGCATAGTACCTATTGAAAAAAATCCCAAGAGGCTTACCCCCGAATACTCAAACGCATCTCAAAGTTGAGCACGTCTCAAATTACGATTTATTGACAGATTTTCATCAGAATCTGTCAAAAAACCGTGAGTTGAGACGTGCTCAACTCTGAGTCGCGTTTGAGTATTCAGGGGTTACTTAATTGTTATTTTAATTATATAAGTTGTCTTCCTTAAGCATTTATTTTTGTCTGTTTACAAGTGCAAGACCATGCTGAAGAAAACAAGTTCGTAAACATGACCCAAGTGGCCTAAGTGCTGGGGTCACGTGATAAATTGGCTGGAAGACCACTAAGGGCCCACTATCCCTTGCACAAATGGCCACCCAAAACCACAGCCTCAGCTTCCTTTTATATCCGACTTAGCGAAAGGAAGGTCACCATCTTTAGCAGTTCATCATCATCATTTTCCTGCCCTTATCCCACTATATGCGGGGTCGGCACAGCATGTTCCTTGGATCATGCTGTAAGAGTTTTGGCTAAGGTGTTTTATGACCGGCCGCCTGCCTGACGTCAACCCTCCTTGGCAATACTTGCTTATTGACTTGTATCTCATCATGTTGGAGGATACTATCCCTTAGTCGACTCTTACGACATGCTCAGGAAGAGAAGGAGCTGGACGCATTCTATGTTTTTTCTTTACTACCAGTCCAGCAAAAAAGTGTTTAGCAGTTTATACAGTAGGTATACTGTCCCATACTAGGACCATAATAAAGATTATGTCAAACCGAAGATAGGGCGCGATAGGACTCATTTGGAGAGCCCTATGTCCAGTGGACTGCTATAGGCTGATGATGATGATGTTTAGCAGTCTTGAGAGCACCGGTGGTCAGTTGGTAGTGACCCCGCCTTCCGATCCTAAGGTGGCGTGTTCAAATCCGGTCGTGTACCAATGGATTTTTCTGCGCGAAAACATTGTGTAGGTACCTACGCTATACCAGTCCTCTCTAACGGTAAAGGAAAACATCGTGAGGAAACTCGCAGCTTAGCTAACTCCGCACGTATTGACCATGTCTTTTCTGTAGACAAGGCCGACTAAGCTGAGAGGATGGTAGGTGCTGGGCAAGTCTACTCCATCTTAATTCGTCCCGGGCACTACAGCGTCCCGTTAGTGAAGGTAAAAGTTGTCACCTGACGCTGTATAAATCATCTTAGCATTCTTTGTAAGTAGGTACTTACTATGAAGTTGTGTTCAAATGAGGTGTCAAACGATGCTTCTTAGCGGTTCGGGTGACAGGAGGTGACGGGCTATAATGATGTCAGTCATTATTTAGTATGACAGTCGATAAACGCGAGTTTCTCGCCCTAAAAAATATTTAAGTAGGTAAGCTTCTCGTGTTTGGTATCAAGAGAAAATACTCGAAAACTACGAGCGTATCCTATAATATAATAAATGCGAAAGTTTGTGAGGATGTGAAGATATTTGTGCCTCAATCACGCCGTAACGGCAGAACGGATTTGAATGAAACTTGGAACAAACATAGTATGTGTGCTGAAATAACACATAGGCTACTTTTTATTACACACAGCACTTCCGCAGCGGAAATCGAACCTGCGCCTCTTGCGTCTCAGCCGAGCAATCGCCCGCCATGTCACCGAGGCCGTCAAAAAAAAAAAACGAAGCGCTCGTGCACGTGGCTTAGTTTGCTTAGACGTTCTTGATTGATCGTTGAAGTTAAGCAACGTTTTGCGCGGTCTCAATTTGGATGGGTGACCGCATGTAGTATTACGAGCTGAGCGATTCCGCGCTTCAGAGGGCACGTTAAATTGTCGGTCCCGGCTCTTAAGTCGTTAAGCCATGACGGAACCTTTAGGAGCCCTAAAAACTCCGTCACAAGAGTTGACCACTAGCTCATACGAACTTACCTACTTACTTTATCATAAAATATATGGTATAAAATTGATGTAGTTATGCGAAAATGTTCCAATCCACAATAGTCCAAAATTGAAAATTAATGTAAGTATTAAAAAATAACACATTATTAAAAAATATTTACATATTTCTACAATAAGATCTAATGTTAATAATATACCAGCGAAAACAAAAAAGTGTACTTACGTCTAAAACAAAGAAAAACACAAAATTGCATTTAGGTATTTCAATTTTGAACCATTGTGGACTGAAACATTTCCGCATATCTACGTCCAAATGATGATGATGAATCTAGAGACATCATCATCACTACTCTATTTAAGTTTTTATGAAACAGCGAGGTTAGACTTAAACTTATTACGTCTTACACTAGATTTCTCGAAAAAAGTGTGAGTGTTTATTTAGGTCTCGGGTTCCGAATGTTTTTATTCTAATGAGTCAAAGGAAATGAAATTGGAGGACGGTTGGCGCATTTCCAAATCCATTGGAAAAGGCACAAACTGTTCAGTATTGGAACGGCTGATTTACATATAGGTATCAGGAAACCTGGAGTTTGGGTCTATTATTCTAGATTTAGTAGTTGCCTAACTCCTAGGTAGTGTACGTTAAAAATGAGCCCTTGAAGCGCGTTTTAATAAATAAATAAATATTTGTGGACATTTCACACAGCGCCATCTTGTCCCAATCTAAGCAAAGCTTGTACTATGGACACCAGATGGCTGATAGAATACTTATATAGATACTTTTTTTTGTAAATACATACTTATAATACACAATACTACAACACGCAGACCCGGAAGAAATTTTGCAGAATACACAAATATTTTGTCCGTAGCGGGAATCGAATCCGCCTCTTGCGCCTCAGCCGAGCCCGCCACGTATCGTGGTCGAGTCGCTTTAAATCCTTTCAAGACACTGGTTCGAAATAACTAATAACA
This sequence comes from Scotopteryx bipunctaria, assembly GCA_949320045.1. Lineage (NCBI taxonomy): Eukaryota > Metazoa > Arthropoda > Insecta > Lepidoptera > Geometridae > Scotopteryx > Scotopteryx bipunctaria. Next base: position 715,873 of record OX439462.1, read on the forward strand.
GGACCAGTAGTAGTAGAAATAGATAATAAAATGGTTAATAAAAAGTACTTTAATCAACTTCATGCCTATTCCCCTATTTCTATTTTATGTGGGGTCGGCAAAACTTATAGGTATTCTTTTTCCATTTTCCTCTGTCAGCCATCATCTCAACATAGACTCACATCGTATATTTTATGTATATTATCACGCCCCTATCCCTAATGGAGTGGGCAGAGCCACAAGTAAGAAAACTTGCAGCCACTCCTGATTCAAAGTATATCGTATATCCATCTTTACAAAAATTGCTTTAATGATAATTCTAATTCCAGAAGTTTACCAGGTCCATCTAAATTTTTAATTATAAATTTACCTATTATCCGACATAAGATCGCCATTGTCAAAATAGTTAGACTAGCACAGGATCTAGACGGACGGAACAAACTGAGAGTGGGCTATTTGTATACCAAGCTGTGGGTGAAGTCAAGCTCTGGATGATAAGGTGTCTGATAATGACGACCGCTACAAACAAAATATACATTTTCACGCCCGTATCCCTAATGGGGTGAGCAAATAACAATTAATCATAAGAAAACTTGCAGCTATTCCTGACTCAAAGTTCCAAGAAGGATATGGTGAACCATGGTGACAGGTGATAAGCCTATCGTCCATATAAATGGTCCATCATATTGTGGAGGATGCTACTTATCCCTTAGTCGACTTTAACGACATTCTCGGGGAGAGAAGCGACTGGACGCATTCTATATGCTTGCCAGTAGAGAAATAACCTCTAGAAACATTGTGAGCTTAAAATACTACAATTACTGAAAACAAAATAATATATTTTATACTAGCTGCCGCCCACGGCTTCGCTCGCGTGGTACCCGGATAAAAAATAGCCTATTTGTTAATCCAGCACATGTACTATGTATATTCCAAGTTTCATTCAAATCTGTTCAGCCGTTTAGGCGTGAAAGAGTATCAAACATCCATGCATCCATACTTACAAACTTTCGCGTTTATAATATTAGTAGGATAGAGGTAAGATGTTAAATAAGTATATAGGTAATAAAATATAATATTCAATGCTTGTTCGCCGCGGGGTTTATATTGAACAGAGATTGCGGAACTCTGATTTGCGAGCCCCGGGCGGAACCCTCGTAACCTCATTATCTTGATATATTTTCTAAGCATTGTTTCTGACAGTTTCATTTTAATTATAGGTACTCGTAATGTCCCTCGAAAACCCATAATTGTTACAAAAATATCTTTAAGTTTTTTGTCAAAATTCATTTAGTTCGATCGTTTATTATATCTCGCAGATATTCTACTTGGAGATCCGTGGTCTTTGCCTATACCTATAGAGAAACAAGAGCTTTTTTATGTATGTACCCATGTATAAATCTACCTCAAATCTCTGGTAGACTCAACGAATTCCAATTTTGCAACCTCTTCGTAATAAGGTGTTACAATGACATGGTAAAATTGGAATTCCCTGATCATTGAGAAAGTCTACAATCGGTATATCGGTCAAAGTCCAGTATCGAGTCAAATTATACTCGCTACCGAGTATAATAAAAATATGTCATCATCTCATCATCTTCCTGCGTGAGTGAGATAAGGATCTCACTCTATGTGGGGTCGGCACAGCATGTTCCTTGGATCATGCTGTAAGAGTTTTGGCTAAGGTGTTTTATGACCGGCCGCCTGCCTGACGTCAACCCTCCTTGGGAATACATGCTTATTGTATCTCATCATGTTGGAGGATACTATCCCTTAGTCGACTTTTACGACATGCTCGGGGAGACAAGCAGCTGGACGCTTTCTATGTTTTTTCTTTACTCCCAGTCCAGCAGAGAAGTTAATAAAAACTTGTATGAAATGAAATCAAGGGCGGGGTGAAGTAAGATAATGCGGGATGGGGCCCGACTTCATTTTGAATAACGAAGCGAAACAATGATTTGGCTTCTAGTATTCTGAATCCCCTCCAGCATGATGGACCATTACGGGCGATGTGCTGATCATCCGTCACCATGGTTCACTATATCCATTTTGGGACTTTGAATCAGGAGTGACTGCAATTTTGTGATTACTTGTGGCTCTGTCTACCCAATTATGGATACGGGCGTGATAATATGTATGTATATTGATTCGTTTGGCTATCTACGGGGTTGACATATATACCCCTATTAGAAGCTCCAAACGCTTGATCGATCAGGTGTATGAACAACCGGAGATACCCTTAAATGACGCTCTTCATCAGGCCGAAGCCTGCCGAACAGCGTGGCAGATGAAGACAAACCATATAAGACGGCCTTGGTGGCGTGGCGGGCGATTGCTCGGCAGAGACGCAAGAGGCGCGTTCGATTCCCGCTGCGGAAGAAATGTTTGCATGATCTGTAATTATTTCTTCCGGGTCTGGGTGTTGTGGTGCCATGGTACTCGTAGTTTCTGATACCCACGACACAGGGAATCCTAGTGTGGGGTCAGGACTATGTATATGACTGTTGGGTGTTATTATTATTATAGACCGAGTCCTTGCACGAAGTCACAATCCTCAACCGTGAAGGAACGATTATGGAGAAAACTCATGGTAGAGTTTACCAGTGACAACAAAACGAGTCTCTTGAGAATTACGAGCTGCGAGGCAATTCCAAGTGTTAGAATATAACCGGCAATTTATTTTTTTATTAGGTACGGCGATAATTTTTATGATAATTGAAATTTCTTTTCCGAGCGAGGGAGTGAGCGTGATTTACGAGGGTTATAAATAGTGTTCTGTACGTGGTTTTCTTATTAAATTAATGACGTAAGAGCTACCTATTAAATTAACCTAGAAGGAGGTATCTAATATTATTTTCTCTCTCTCTCTCTCTTCCTGACTATTTATCCCACATGGTGGTGGGGTCAGCCTTCCCCACACTCCTCCTACACTTCGCCCTATCCATGACGTCGTCATTGGAAACATGGCATTCTGCCATGTTGTGGTTTACTACAGCTGTCCAGGTGGTCTTTGGTCTCCCTCTTGGTCTTTTGCCAGAGATAAGTTGTCCCAGTATCTGGTTACCAACGTAATCGGGTGATCTTCTATTATTTATCTAATATCTATATACCTATATCGAATATTGATCTAATATTATTTTATAGTTACAAAATGATGGACTACCTATATGGGCGATGGGCTGATCACCTGTCATCATTGTTCACCATTTCCATCTTAGGGTTTTAAATTAGAAGTTTACTTGTGGCCCTGCCTACGCCATTATGGATATGGGCGTGATAATGTGTATGTATGGACTATCTCAACAGTGTGAGCGACACTAAAATGACTTATTGTGAAAAAAACACAGTTTTGTTTTATTATTTCGATCTGGAGGAACCCTGATTCTACGACTTTAGTAGGTAAGAGGTATCTTGATTGTCATAAAGTTTTTATGTGGCAGTTTTCAGTCAATCTGATCATTGATTCCACGTTCAGCTGAGTAGGGTCACTACTGGGTCAATTTACACAAAACACGAGATTCAGCATCGCTCCAATGCCACAAATAACACATGGAATACCAGGTGAACTGCTGATCAAATCGAAATATTTAGTGTAGTAATAATTAAGGCTAGATTTGGGTTTGAGCCATTTCTACAAAAAACAGAATACAATTGACTTAGATGAAAAATCAACTGAACATTACATAGGTACCTACATCTCACCACACTCGCCAGCTCCTCAGATGTTGCAGGTGTCCGTGGGCAGCGGTAATCACTTACTATCAGGTGAGCCGCTTGCTCGTTTGTCCACTCTTATATAAAAAAAACACAATTTCTTTACCTGTTTGGAAAAAAAAAATATTTGTGGACATTTCATACAGCGCCATCTAGCCCCAAACTAAGCAAAGCTTGCACTATGGGAACCAGATGGCTGATAGAATACTTATACATTTTTTTTGTAAATACGTACTTATAATACACTACAACACCCAGACTCGGAAGAAATATTTGCAGAACATACAAACATTTCTACCGTAGCGGGAATCGAACCCGCGCCTCTTGCGTCTCAGCCAAGCACTCGCCCTCCACGCCATCGAGGTCGTCAAAAGCATTGGAATATCGGACTTTATCATATCAGACTTATTAGTACTTACCTAAGTAGATTAAATTAAATTAAAACATACCAACTAGAAGTCTTTCATAATGTGTAGATTATCCCAAAGTCTCGTATTCTGATGGAAATCACGATGAAATCAGGTAGGCAGTTTTATTTTACGGCAGCGATTAAATTAGAAATTGTGAGTTTTCCCTTTATGTTTACGAGCGGAACTTGACTTTTTAATGTCACTGGGAAGTTTATGAACCCATGAGGCAGTAACCAAAAACAAACCAGTGAAACCAATACGCCTGTGGTATCAACTCCAATAAATTAACGAAATGAACAAGACTGGTCAAGTGCGCTTGAGCGCACCGAGCCACGAGGGTTCCAATCCCAGATATTTCGTTTCGCTAAGTTCAGAATTTTATAGACATAAATACCTACAACTACCATACCAACTCACTTATCAATTTACTTCATAGGTAGGTACAGTAGTACCACAAATATAGAGCGCCTCGGCAAACTTCGTGCTTTTTATGAGAATTGAATTTGTCCGAATATAATAATTAAAATAATAACTAAACCAACTTTTTAAAAAAGATAAGTATCATCACTATTGTAACATCCCTATAATAACATATCATCATCGCGTTAGTTCGTATTTCAGAAGCTAGATGAAAATTGCCGTAGCGCACAATATGTAAGTATGTACTAATGTACAGTTACTATAACTATTTCAGATTGTTCGATTTGCAAACTACATAGAAATGTGCAAATAAATCACACTTACAATTTAAACTCAACCTAGTGACTATAATTGCATTTTTGGTCGACCCGATTTCGGACCCTTTTAAAATAATAATAATAATAGTAATAATAATAACACCCAACAGTCACATACATAGTCCTGACCCCACACTAGGATTCCCTGTGTCGTGGGTATCAGAAACTACGAGTACCATGGTACCACAACACCCAGACCCGGAACAAATATTTACAGAACATACAAACATTTCTTCCGCAGCGGGAATCGAACCCGCGCCTCTTGCGTGTCTGCCGAGCAATCGCCCGCCACGCCACCAAGGCCGTCAACACCACCAAAAATTAAATAATACCTATCTACTTAATGTGCAAAGCTAGATAAGATTTGAAACGCTTCCTAATTTCAAGTCGATAGCTTTCGAAGTGACGTAATCAGCTGTGGGCAACGAACTGACGCGCGAAGTCTCACCGTAAGGGGTTTCTTTTACTGTTTCGGTTCGGAACCCTAAAATCATGGCAGTATTGTAAATGGTGCCCCGCTTAATTTACAGTCCCGACACACACCGACGCGAACGGCCGAATCCTTTGGAATCCCTGTTGAAAAGGGTTTTCTTCTGCAAGAGAATAAATCTTCAGGGAATATTATGAGGCAGGATTCTTAAGTTATTATGTTTTTGGTTATGCCCCAAGTTAATAGAGCTTTGTAAAAGTTCCTATCAGCTGACTGATACCTAGTACCGATGACATGATACAGACAGACAGATAGTGAAAGAATTGAAATGAAATTAATAATAATCAAAAATATTTGTGGACATTTCTCATCTAGCCCCAAACTAAGCAAAGCTTTGTAGAATACTAATATACCTACATTTTTTTTGTAAATACATAGGTAAGTACCTAAAATACATAATACTACAACACCCAGACCCAGTACATTCAAACATTTTTCCCGTAGCGGGAATCGAACCCGCGCCTCTGGCGTCTCAGCCGAGCACTCGCCCGCCACGCCACCGAGGACAAAATTAAAGCTTCACAATTCTGAAAATATCGGTATCAATTTCCAAATTCCTCCAACTCCTCCAACACCATGTCAGTAAAGCCATACAACTGACGGAAAACTCGATCAAAATTACCCTCATAGTTTTCACGGATTTTCCATAATGAATCTCTGTATCGGAATACAGAAGCGCTTGAAGAATCTGCCACCGTTATGAAGAAGGTTTCAACACCTCTACTAATAGGACTGGGTTGATAATAGTCATTAGATCGTATGGCGATCTTAGGCGTTCTTGATTGATCGTTAAAGTTAAGCAACGATATCCGCGGTCACAAATTGGGATGAGTGACCGCAATTGGCATTACGAGCTTAGCGCTTCCGTGCTTCGGAGGGCACGTCAAACAGTCGGTCCCGGCTTTTAAGTCGTTAAGCCATGACGGAGGCCTTTAGGCGGCCTAAAAACTCCGTCACTAGAGTTGGCCACTAGCTCATACGAACTTACTTACCTACCTTACATTACACTAGCGACCCGCCTCGGCTTCTCACGGGGATTGAAATTTTCTTACGGATCCCTAATTTTTTTGAAAATGTATTATAGCCTATACTGGACCCTGATAATGTAGCTTTCTATTGGTGAAAGAATTTTTGAAATCGGTCTAGTAGTTTCGGAGCCGCACGCCAAAAACTATTTTGGGTTTTCTACCTTGGGTTACAATATTGCAATTTTCTGACGGGTCCCTAATTTTTTGAAAATTTATTATAGCCTATACTGGACCCTGATAATGTAGCTTTCTATTGGTGAAAGAATTTCTGAAATAGGTCCGGTAGTTTCGGAGCCTATTTGTTACAAACAAAAAAAAAACAAAAAAATCTTTCCTCTTTATAATATTAGAACCTATGAAGTATGATGACGGCGTAAATGACGAGTTACTGACAGTCGTGAAACGTCGTGAAAAGTTTTTTTTTTTTATAATTAGTGTACTAAAAATATTAATTAATTGTACTCTAATACTATTACAATCTAGCCAAGAAGGCCAATTAGTAACTTGATTTTGACCTAGTTTTATAAAGTAAATTATATCTAAGAATGTGTCCACTAGCACTTTTCTTACTGTCTCTATTAAGGGGAAGACACTTTGTTCTTGTGTTCTTATTGTTTGTAATATTCACTTACACTTTTCGTACTTTAGTCGTGAAATAACGGTAGATGTTTGTCAGGATCACAAGATCGTAAGCTGCCAGCAAGCGCGATACAACTTTGTATTCAGTGATTTGAAGTTGGTCGTCAGCTCGTACCTATCTCTGCACACCAACTACGAGAAGTCGATCGATGGGTTTTACTTAATAATGAAGTGCTTACGAATAACTTGGAAATTGAATATTTTCTACAGACTATATTTTACATAGGCACAAATAGTTCGCGATATAGGCGATAGGTAAATAGGCGATTTCTTCAAGTAGGTCTACAAGATATCGCAAGAAGAATAGAACCCTTTGCCTTGCAATGGGACAAGATCTAGGTTAAAATAATATTATTATTAGGCACTTACTTCATCATCATCATTATCAGCTGGTATCTACCCACTGCTGGACCTCTCCCATTTTATGCCATTCAGGAGAATTAAAAAGGTTGCTACATGCTGAATTGAATTTCGTACTACGATTTAACTTAAATTCGGACCATTTTACAGCCAAATTGCACGAACAAACACATCCAAGCCAAATACGAATCTTCTGCTGAATTTAATTGTGCACAATTCACCTACAATTCGAACCAATATAACTTACAAAAATTAAAGGAATTGCCTAAGACCTGTAAAAGATCACTTTGAGCAATAAATTCATCTATTAGCAACTCATTTTTCGATTTATTATCAAATCTATGATTCGTGTAATTTTAAGGACTCTCGAGGAGGAGAAATTTGTTTACGCAATCCATCACTGTTTTATTCTAGCCTTGTCCATCTGCTACAGCGACCCACATCCCAAAACTTGCTAAATGGATACAAAGTCTTCAAGTTTGATTGATATAAAACTAAGGGCCCTTGCACACCACGTTTAAAGCTCAGACGAAGCGCGTCCACTGCGCGTTAACAACGCGTATGCGTACACGTTTGTATCGATACTAACGCTAATGAAACGCGCTTCCAACGCGCGTTTATGTTGGTGCAAGGAGACAAAGCAGCGGGGAAAAGGATGCAAAGATCAGGTACAATGTGCCGGCGGATTTTTATTAATTTTGCTTATCGCAAGCACGTGGTAGGTACCTTACCTACCCGCTACAGCGCAGTCTCGCATCAGACGTACCATCCGGCTGTTGAAGTTGATAGAGAAATAACTTCACATTATTTCAGACTGGAATAATACTTGTGTATCTCGAATTTAACTTCTTGATACCTAACTGAAATGTTAGGTACCTAGGGAAGTGGCGTTATAATAATACCTGTTTCTGCATTCTACGCATTCTTCATTAAAAATTGAATTACCTACCACGCCAGTTATGTTCACCGTCCACCAAATGTGGATTCGATTCGATAGTTCCAAGTCCAGGCACGACTTAAGCGTAAAGTTTTCTCTTTAGTCTAAGCTCCATTTGGTTTGATGTTTTATTTAGTAAATTAAATCCCTTTGTAACAACAACTCGAATAAAACTTGAATCGTGTGAGCCCGCCAATCATGGTGCTTCACTAGGGTGGGTACCTAAGCTTCCACAAAATCGCAATCATTCGTAAATCCGATATAGATAAATTCCGAACCAGTGTGGTGAAAAGATTTTAAGTGCGCCTCAAATAAGCTGTTTTCGTGTAGGTACTTAAGACATGTTTTCGAACTTTTAGGTTTTACTTACGACATGCCATTTTCCTCACGATGTTTTGCTACACAGAACCTAATGAAAAATTGTCATTCTATCCACAAAAAAATCCGTTATTTTTTGCGAAACGACTGCCCCTATCTCGGCAAGATAAAATCTAGGCACCTAAATTGCATTCAGTTATGCTGGTGCTAAACATCAAAAGATTTAAACAAAACGAGCTCAAGACTAAATCCAATACAATTTAAAACCAGCTTCCACATTGAAATGCCTCAACTTTAATTAGCAACTTTGAGGGACTACTGAAACGTCCCAAACGCCTGTTAAACGTCGAAAGCAAAAAGCTTTGCGAATGTTGCTATTCAAATAACGCCAGGCGCTCAAATATCGACTTTGTTGAGCGATGTGAAAATGATTTGGAATCGAGTGTTTTCTGGCGATTGGCCGATTTCGATTTGAATGGCAAATTTTCTAATGTGATTTACATTCCTTTGTGTTTTAAGTTGATAGGTAGACCCATTTACCTAGGTAGGTATCTAGATTTGGTACATAAGCGTGGTCATGTTTTATATTCAGGAAAAAGTATTTTTTTCTTTATGTGGGTTAATATGGGTCTACCTTCTGTATAAGTTGACTCTGAGTTGACTCACTCCGATGTATGTATAGTAGTACTTACCACAAAATATTGTGCCTCGGCAAACTTCGTGCTCAGTATGAAAACTGAATTAGTCCAAATATTATGCAACTAATAGTCAACAAAATAAATACTAACTAAACCAATCCATCCGTTAGAAAAAAAAATAAACGTATCAACATAATTTAATGTAACATCTCTATAATAATTCATCATAATATTATTAACACCATCGCGTTAGTTCCTATTTCAGAAGCTAGATGAAAATTGCACAATATATTTTGTGGTACCTACTACTGTAAGCTAAAACTTCAAATCCCAAGTTAAATACCTAGCTCATTCTAGAGTCACCCGCGCAACCTCTATTATAAATCAAGTTGACAAATTGAGCTCCAAATGGTTGCGAGCAGATTTCACCTGGAACCATTACTCAAAGCGCAATAAGGAGTGGGGATTTGTTGCACTGTGGCATTGATCTAGGGGATTGTCTTTTCCACAGGCTAGGCTTATGTATTAAGTTCCTACCTATGTAGGTGTTTAAACTTCAGCAAACTGGAGATACAATCTATTGTAAACAAAAAACTTACATTTTCATTAGTGTTTATGGAACTTTTAAGTAGTATCTATCTAGGTACTAATAATTATGGTGTAAAAACCTATGTTGGTTTATTTTATTTAAAGTTTGTTTACCTAAATATATTTCCAGTTTGGCTGAAGCCTGTTAGGTGTTCCGGAAAACGCCATCTATGAAGCAACTAGGAACTAAATTTATTTTTTGGGAATGTTCCGTATTGTTATTATTATTTTTAGTGCCTACTCGGCTTTATGCACCCTTTACAAGCATACGGATAGCAAACTATAAAATTCTCTACCAAATTCGTTTGGTTTGGAACTGTAAATTTTTTACAGACCACAGACAAGAAAATAGATGATATTCAGAGAAAGACGTTCAGTTCAAAATATTTTTTTATCTATGCTACATTCACAGGAGTGGAAACCGTTAGAAAATTATAAGGCGCTTTTGTTGGACTATATTGAATATTCCAGGTTTTACTTGCTGCGAATATAAAAACTAGAAAATCGTTAAACAAATAAAAATGGTTAGTCAGAACAGAACAAGTTGGACAAATTTTACAAGTAAAACGATGAGACTGAAAAAGTTTTAAAAACTGTGACGCAGTATCAACACCCACTTCCTAAACACGACATTGCGGCTTACAAAGTGATTGTTATTTAACGTAGGTAGTTTGTTATTTCTTTTCGTGTATTTGCATAAAAGTCATATTATAGATATCCTAATACAGATCCTTTTTTATATTTGAAACTATTTAAAATAAAATAAAAACTATGAATAGCTTCGAATCTTTGAAAACGCTAAAGCGATTTTTAGCTGGAAAGTCTGCGCTACAAATCTTGCTGACATTGTACGCTATGTTGGCAGAACGCAGAACTGTCAATCAGTCAGACAGAACACAAATCTGTCAAGCAAGGAAGGTGTTGTCTTCTTGTCTCTGTCAGTCAGTCAGTGCTAGTTGAATCGCGATAAAAATGACGATTTTCACAATTTTTGATTGAAAAATAATTGAAAAACTAGTGATTACAGCATGACTGTTTGGGAGAACCTCGAAAATGAAGAATGTTACGCCGTCGGTGAGTTATTTCTGTTTGTATTTCGCTCTTGAAAGTTTGTTTGACAAAGTTTTGTGAAGAGCTACCTCCCGCGAAGTTAGGATAAATAAAAACATTGTCTCATTGCATGACCAATACCTCCTGCGACGCTCTGTAACCGACTGGATGGACCTAGATTCCTGTAACCTAAAAGTGAGCCTAGATGAGGACCACTCCCATAACCGATAATTGAAATCTTAGTGGATGTGGTGACCCCGTATCATTAATTATTTAAACGTTTTCCATCCTCGCTGTGATTATAAACTAGGTAAACAAGCTAGCATTCCAACAGTTCGTTAACAAGAGCCCACTCTTATATTCTGGTTTGTTTTATCTAAACATTCCTTGTATAATAAAATAATAGTATTTAATAACAATGGCTGAATAAGAATTTGTGATCATTCTTGACTACTCGTAATGATTGTTTAAGTAAAACAGCTATGTTATTCATTATTATTTAATTGTCTGTAACTATCTGTTTGTGTCTTTACCTTCTTAGTGCCAACTGGGGTAAAAAGTAGCCTTTATGTTATTCCCGGTGATGAGCTATTTGTATTCCAAGTTACGAAATCTATTTGGCTGTTACAGAGTCGAGTGGAAACTTTCACAAACATATACAAACCCTACTTTCGTTCACACACAAACCTTTGCATTTATAATAGTGAGATGTTGAGTAGGAACAAATATCTACACTGACATCCTGCATCCTGGTGGGGTGTATATGTCTATGTTGAGTAGGAAGTCCCTAAATAATATCGTCATAGTTGTAGAACAATGACGGATCTGCAATTTAGCTCCTTTACAGTAAATCACATTATGGCATATTTTGAATGGCTAGCTCTATCAACTTAAAAGGACATGTTGCTATATTAAAAAAAAAATGTTATTATTTAACAGTTTACAATATTATAAGTTGGTTAGGTAATGCACATAATATTTCGTCACAGTAGCTAAATTGCAGATCCATCATTGTTCTACGACTATGACGATATGTTATTCTGAGACACAGTTATAATGTTTGTAAGTAACTTAATTCTGTCTTGTGATCACTTTTTGTCTTGTTGAGTGTACCGGAAAATTTATAATCTTGCCAAAAATAAATTATTTTAATTGGAACTATTTATTTAACATTTTGCCCTTAGTTTAAACGGCTGTGCCAATTTTTTTCTGCTTGCTGATTTATTTTTAAAGTGACCAGGCTAACTATTCCAAATATGTTCATATTAAGTAGAGTATAATGAACCTTGAAAATGTACAAAACAGTTTATTAGCATCAAACAGAGTAAACACATACTGGGTATCTGGGTAAATATGCCTATAGTACAAAATGATGAGATGTTTTTAAGTGAAAACTTAGATTTCCTCATTGTGGTTTCCCTATAAACCAGGAAGATGATTTCTGTAGTAAAATTAATAGTGGAACAATATTAACTTGTGCATAATTCAGTTCTCGTTAGTTGTATTGATCATGTAAAAAGAAAAAAAGAAAAGACTTATTTTGTAGTTTATGGTGCACTAGTTTTATCCTCTCCAACATGATGGAACATCTATATGGGCGATGGGCTGATCACCTGTTACTATGATTATACCATATTCATCTTGGGACTTTGAATTAGGAGAGACTGCCAGTTTTCTTATGACTAGTGGCTCTGCCCACCCCATCAGGGATACTGTCGGGATATTATGTTTGTATATAGGCATCTACCTAATATTAGGGTTATTTATATATAAATAGTGTAATATTATTATCTACATACCTACATAAATTATCTTGACTGAGGAAAAAATGGTGATTATTTATAAGATAAGCTACACATTGATAGTAGCATTAACATTGATATTGAAATAATATTTATAAATAGACAATTTTAACTGTTACCTTGCAGCAACATTATTGAGCTTTGACAAACTTATCACACAGTGACAGGTGTAGTTGTATGGTTTGTGACAGTTGCAGAAATCTGATAGTCAGTCGGTTACATGCAGCTATTGATCACTATTTTTAATAAAACTTGGAATCCTAGGTGTAAAAGAAGGAGTCTTTTGCGGAAATTGAACCTTTTTAAAAAACTGAAACTGAACTCTCTTGTAACCCGCCATGCTGCTGAAGCCGTCAGTCTTTAAACCTTCTCATCTATCAACAATATTCTACTAATAGACTAATAACTAATAGTGACAAAAACTATGGATACTCACTCATAAGTCCAGTTTCGTGAAGTTAATTACTTTCACAGAGACATAAAGACTTTCTAGCTATAGTCAGCTTTAGGTATGTCTTAAATAAATCTTATGCATACAACCAATATCTATAAAATATATTTTATATCATTTGTGTAGTTTTAAAACGGTCTCACAGCATTACAAAAATGACATACTAGGCAAAAACTCAAAAACATACCTAACAATCAACTATTTTCTGTATTTCTATAATGTACACTCCGGTACCATTTTCAAAGTTTTGAAATGTAGAAAATATGTCACCGTAAAATTGTAAATACCGTTAGATTATAATCTTGCGAGATTGTAAACTTTCGAGCATCTGCTTAAATCGAAATTAGTAGATTAGGCCAGGTTAGTAAGTGAAAAACTACGCGCGAGGCAAATAAGCGGAGTGAGCGTGCTTCGGCAGCGACGCCGAAGCGCCAGAAATTTAAAGCAGTTAAATTATAAGCAGTATGTTACGGTTAACAATCTTTCGACAGTTTACAATCTCGCGAGATAGATTAAGATCTGTATTTACAACGTAAATAAACGTTGTAAATATCGTTACGACGTGTAACGTTATTTACAATTTTACGGTGACATACACCTTAGTGCATGCAAGATCGATTCCACTCTAACGTATGAACACAGCGGGTATGAACCCACTGTTCATACTTTCGCAGACGTTCTCTGTGCCTTTTGTCGCTACTCCGAAATTCCTAACGACTTGTTTTCTGAAGATTCATTGTTGTTATATTATTGTGACCTTGTGGTCGTGGGTTTCAATGATTGCCATGGGAGTTTATTGTTTTAATTTGTAAGTACTAAGTAGATAGGTAGGTATTTCTTAACTTGACGGTCACAATTAGGGTATGTGACCGCAAGTGGCATTACGAGCTGAGCGCTTCCGTGCTTCGAAGGGCACTTTCAATTGTCCGTCCCGGTTTTTAAGTCGCTGGCTTTTAAGCCATGACGCAGGCCTTTGGCCGGCCTTAAAACTGCGACACAAAAGTTGGCCAGCTCATACGAACATACTTACTTTTTAACTGTGAAAGCGCTTGTGGTGTGAGTCCACAGCATATTTTTGTTACCATAACTACGAATATAGTTTCAACTCATTCCATCTCAGACCAGTAATAGATGATTTATACAGCGTCATTTATAGAAGGTAATTTTACCTTCACAAACGGGACGCTGTAGTGCCCGGGACGAATTTAAGATGGAGTAGGCTTGCCCAGCACCTATTCCACCTCTGAGCTTAGTCGGCCTTGTCCATTCCTTCACCGTTTGAGAGTATATAAGTATTCTATCAGCCATCTGGTTTCCATAGTACAAGCTTTGCTTAGTTTGGGGCTAGATGGCGCTGTGTAAAATGTCCACAAATATTTATTATTATTTATTTAATTCAACTGAAGCAGGAAGACGAAGTTTGTATGAAAAAAATCGTGTCGTTCCACTAGTCAAGTAAAAAAAACATTGTTGACAAACCGCTGAAATAAAACCCTGGACGGTATGGAGTTTATCGGTAACCGAATGCAGTGTGGCTGAAACGGAACCAGTGAGACTACACAAGCACATTGAATCAATAAAAGTTATTGTCGATTGGCGTGTTTTGACAACGCAAATTGAACTTCCTCGGGTTGGCGGAAGGAGGGGAGCCAGCGTTGCGAAATTACTAAGCACTGAATTTTGGGCTTGTGAACTTGTGACCGAATGACTAAACAGGGATTTTTGGTGTTGTCAATTTGTGACTGATTGTTTTCGATACTATTTCTTTACCAAAACGGTCTGTTCATAGGGTTTTGTCGTATTGATTTAAGTACGTAGTTTAATTTTCATCCTTATAAAAAACCTAAGATTCTGTGAAATGTGATGGCTAGTGCTAGGTACCTTGTGGCCAGCGGAGACGCGCGCCAAGCCATGTCTTTCAAATGGTTTAAATTGAAATGATGTAGTTTTTTGACCACATTTAAATTTGTTCTCTTCCCTAGGCCCTAGGTGTTCTAGTATCTGGTTACAGTAGGTATCGTGTGACAGGTGCTGTATGGGTCGGATGTCTGCATAGGGCTACTAAGCTTTAGACATACCTGTCTTGGGTAGCTTGTTCGCTAGATTTTGCAGACTTAGCATGCACCCAAGACTAAATTTGACGACGAAATATGTATGTTGAATGTGCAAATTTTGGTTAAGGTGAATTTTCACTGTTCCAGATATGATAAACACAAGACTACAATTAATGTTAATTATCTCTGCCTCTATTTTTCGTGATACCTAAGCCGTTGGTTGTGCTAAACCCTTTGGTAGAAGCTCCTAAAATCGCGTTCAAGAATAATGTTCATAAATTTTTAGTCAAAACACTGTCAATTCTCACAGGATCGGAAAGAATGGCGTGCTAAGCAGTACCTAGATGTATGTTTTTTCTCTTTTTTAAGGATCTTTGCGTCGACTGACGAAAAGATCCTGCATCAACCGAATCCAGTTGACTCCTGTCTCCCCAATGTCAGCCCAACCGGCTAGCACAACTTTAGATTATAGTACAAAATCATTTTATAATCAAACATAGCTCTAAATTCAATTCCCTTCGACCAGCTCTAGCCGTTGTTACCATACATCACTTATTGTTGTCTAGTCTATCAGACCTTAGCGCTGCATTGATTCCAACACGTAGAACGATTTAGGTGCGCTCCGTACTAGGTGAATCACGTACGCTGTCGTAAGTTACATTCATTTAATTAATTCACTCTTATTACGTGTCCTTAAGTACTAATAGAGACTGTCAATTTGGGGTTAGTGAGTCTAGTGTTTTTTTAGTAGTAGTCTGTTTAGTTGCACGACTTTGTTCGTGTTGAGTTCTTTTCGTACATATCTTCCCGCTGAGTCCTCTAGGAATTAAATATCGGAAATTCCTTTCTTAGTTCACCCCTACAGCATAAAATAAATATACCCTCCAACCTTCTTGTTTAGTGGAGGGCTTATGATTTAGGCTGTGTTGGTTTAGGTTATCAGCCAGTAACGTTAATGTTTAGTAAATTTAGATTACGCAAAAAATAAATTCATTTTCTAAATACTTCTGAAAATTTACAGCTTTCAAGTACTAGATAACATAAACTTCCTTTTTAAACGATGTAAGTGCTCAATAAGAAAAATAAACGTTGAAAATCTTTCCACTGCAGTTACATGCGATGTTATGCTAAATGCACCCAAAGAAGCAAAAAATCTTTGTTTCCGTGTACAAATAAGGAATATTGGAAAGGAAACAACATTATTGCATTCAAATCAGATGCTCAATCAATATTCAAATCAATACTTAATATGATGAATTGAATCGGCAGATATTTGTACTACAGTCGCTTGTATAAAATATATAATACTAACAATAATCAATATACTTAATCCTTAGGTATATTATAAATGCGAAAGTTTGTGAGGATGTGTAGACGATCACGTGTAACGGCTAAACGGATTTGAATGAAACTTGGAATGTACATAGTATGTGTGCTGGAATAACATATAGGCTAGGTACTTTTCGTCCGGATACCACGCGAGCGAAGCCGCGGGCGAAAGCTAGTTAGTAATGAATTTTAGTGGACATTTCACACAGCGCCATAGCTTTTAAAATGGTGTCTGAATGAATCGAGCAACCAGAATTAGTTTGGATCTTAATATATTTTCTGCCAACAACTTCGCAAACACTATTATTCTATGACAAGCAAAATTAGTATTTTTTTTGTAACAACAGACAGACAGGATGTTGATCATTAGACCTTAGTTTACTTGTCCCGACTAATTAGAGCTATTAGAATGCCTGTTTGGCATTGCTAAGAAGTTGCAAGTTATATTGGTAGCCTAGTCTCTTAGGTCAAGATTAACATGTGTTCTACTTGCGTATTGCAAACCGAAATTCGTTAGTAATTATGTAATATCTAGGTTTTTTAGAACATTCTGTGTTATTGACACAAGGAAAAAAGGTTTAAAGTGACTTTACCTTAATAAATAGCTTGTCTTTTATTCTTATACTTAATCAATGTTAGATTACATTTTTGAGTTCTTAAAGTTTTCACAATTTTGAACTCGTGATCTGTCCAATTTCTTAAACCAAGGATTTTCTTGCAAAACTAGTACATTATCTAAATTATTGATTTAAGTAAGTTCGTATGAGCTAGTGGCAGCTGGACGCATTTGTTTTTTCTTTACTCCCAGTCCAGCAGAGAAGTTACAGCTACTCCGAAAATACTCGCGTAGCATTGAATCATTGCAGTACTGTTTTGGTGACAGAACACATTGTCCCAAACTAGAAAGGTGACCATAACAGGCACAGTAGCAGGAAACGAAGTATGCAGGCAGGTATGCGCCAATTATGACAATCTTGATGTTTTATTTGCATATTTAACGGTTAATTTTTAAGTAATAGATTGTAATGAAGCGTGCGGAAAACTGAATTTTTATTTAAATTGACAAGCTTATTGAATACCTAGATCCTGTTTTATACGACGGGACCATCTGATTTGTAATAGGTTTTTTATCCTCCCCCAATGTGTTGTATTTCTACCTGTGGTCTTATATGCTTCTGTCTAAATAAGTTTAAAGCAGTTTGCACTGCCTTTTAAACTACCTTGTAAGCTCGCTTGTTCTTCTTAGAAGTGATCTATGCGTTATTTTAGATCATAATTCATTAACTATGTTTGTCCCGATTTTCAATTACGTCGGTTTTGCCGTTACGGCATAATCCAACCACTAACATACACATTTCGGCATTGACACGACCCCACATAAGTGGGATAAGGTCGCGTTACGAACAGGTCAAATGTAACGTAGATTTAAGACGTGTCCAAGTGATCCCCGTGATTTTATGGAATAATTTTTTTTTGACTTTGACTTTGCAGGGGTATAATAATAATAGGGTTTCCATGTTCAATGCACAATACACCCCAACGCGGGACGTCATCGCAGATCTTTGTTCTAATTGGATTAAGATAGGGTTTCTCAAATCTTTTTGACCCTCCCTATTCTCCCCAGCGATATACAACTTCACGGGCACGAACGAGCGCCACTTGTCCCTCGAGGTCGGCGAACTGGTACACTTGCAGCGGCAGACGAGGCACTGGTACTGGGGTACGAGTCTCCGGCGGCAAGCCAGCGGCACCTTCCCGCGGACTTACGTCACCGTGCGCGACTGTGTCGTCGAAAGGTGAGACAATGTGGCAATCAGTCGGTTGTCAAATATGACACTTGCAGCGGCAGACGAGGTACTGGTACTGGGGTATAAGTCTCCCTCTTATCCAAGTCACTTTGCTTCTAACATTGTCATCAGTCATCACGTTGTTTCTCAATGGCATAAGTATGTCAATCTCATACATATCTGCAGTCTGCAGTCTAGTGATTTTGTTAGAAGTAGTTAAAAGTTAGCTACAGGATCAGATTTTTATTTTATTTAACCATGAGCATAAACAAAAAAAAACGAATCAAAATGCAATCATAATTTGGCGGCAATGCTTGATATGACTTCTCTCCGAAATTTGGGCAAAGTGGCGTTGAAAATATCAATATTTGCTAAATTATCATTGTAATAGTTGCATACTCTATTCAGAAACATATTTTTTTCTATAATTAGTAAAATTTAATTTACCACAGAACCTTTACACTAAACATTGATCAATGACCTAAAAAAATGATTCAAAAGAAACGGTGACACAGAGTCAACTGCAACAAATAAATTAAACTGTAATACAGTGATTCAACTATGACCTTATCGCCCTTTAATAAGGCACTAATTGTTATAAAAACGTCAACCATTCTAAATTAAGCCTAATGTGTTTGGCGATAAGATTGAATTTGCGTTTGATTGCCGCCGTGAATCATTCATAGGGAACTGACCATGATAATCAGGGGTCATTGACACGCTCGCATTGTTGTGTTTTTTAAGTCCTGCCGTCGTTTTGGGATTGTCCGATTCGTTAACCCGCAATTATTGTAGCTGTGAGCACTGGTGGCCTATCGGTAGTGACATTGTCTTCAGATTCTAAGGTTCTAATCCGAAGTCCTTTGCTGGACGTTTGCATCTCCAAATACTTCCAGGATGAAGGGTTTATGCTGCCTCTGGTGAAGGGCTATGTCGATGACACCAGTTCTCCAACGGTTTACTTCATTTCGAATTCTATCGGGGAAACCCCAAGTTTATCTCTCTTCATAGTCCGATGCGGACTATGAAGAGACGGATATGACGATAATACTTAGCGACCAGGGTCTCCGTTCCATAAGTCCCACTGGCAACACGTCTAACACTTTTGCCTCAAGGCTCTGCCAGAAGATGTAAGTAGATAGATAAACTCTTTATTATGTTTAACAATATGAAACAAAAACAAAATAAGAAAAATCTTAAGTACTTACTAAAAAAACAAAAACAGATATACACAAACGGCGGTCTTATTGCTAAGACAATTTCTTCCAGACAACCTTGGGATGGAGAGGATTGAAAGGAAGAATGGGCGATGGTGTTATCATCGCTAAATAAATAAAAATAACAAATACAATAGTTTATGTACCTAAATAAATTCCAATAGGTGATATACTAAAGATCTACCAATAAAATAAACAATATTACAATATATTATATCCACAAAAATACATAATTACACTAATAAATCAGGTGGAAGATTGAAGATCCACTATCTTCAACCTTGACACGACTTTCACTTTGACACGACTTTTGAAGCAATGCACTGATGGCGCATGACGGATCGACTCAGGCAACAAGTAGTAGTAAATTTTGAATTAATTCGTGTTCTTTCAGATGCGGTGAGACAGTGGTGGCCTCTGCCGGCGGCAGCGGAGTCGTCCACGACATAGCAGTCACTCTGAGGGAATGGCTGCCCCAATGGAAGGAGTTGTATATTGTTAGTATAACCAGCTGAGCGCTTCCGTGCTTCGCAGGGCACGTTAAATTGTCGGTCCCGGCTAATCGTTAAGCCATGACGGAGGCCTTTAGACGGCCTAAAAACTCCGTCACAAGAGCTGGCCACTAGCTCATACGAACTTACTCACTTTTAGTATAACCAGATGTTGAACGGTGTAGTAAAACATCGTCATCAGACTTGGTACCACCTGACTTAATACTTTTTAAAAACCTTTACTACATGCATCCTCAATATATTTAAACTCAATGATTTTCTTTGAACAAAGGCCTTTCACCATCTATAGTAGATGATTTATACAGTGTCAGCTGTAGACGCTGTAGTGCCCGGGACGAATTAAGATGGAGTAGGCTTCCCCACCACCTATTCCATCCTCTTAGCTTAGTCGGCCTTGTCCACAGAAAAGACATGGTCAATACGTGCGGAGCTGACTAAGCCGCGGGTTTCCTTACGATGTTTTCCTTCACCGTTTGAGAGTACTGGTATAGCGCACATAAATTTTTCGCACAGAAAAATCCAATGGCACACGACCGGATTTGAACCCATGTCCTTAGGATCGGAAGGCGGGGTCATTACCAACTAGACTACCAGTGCTCTTCTAGTGGCCAAAAAATCACCAGTGATAATAAGTAAGCTGAATTATTATTGACAGAACCCAGCTTCTTATCTGAGTGGGTATCACGCTAGTAGCACCGGGTGGTGGCCAGTTACTTTAAAATATGATGGTTTACAGAAGAATTTTTCAAGACTGGTTCTTCTACATGTTCTAAATTGCCATTCGGCTATTTCATACTTTCAGAACAACGATGGAAGGCTCAAATTCATGGAAGTAAGCATGAGGGCTCTCTTGGACCTTCGAGCTGAGTCTGCCAGCGACGCCTTACCACAAGACCAGCTGAGACGGAAGGCTAGGACTGTCATATTCACCATTGATAAGGGGAATAGGTAAGTTTTTCTATCCAGGAGTTTGGATAAGATAGAAATAACAAGGTTCGGGTTTTTCATACTTACTTATCATGTGATAAGTCACTGTCACTTTGACTGATCTTTGTTGATGCCTTATAACATAGATCCGAAGTGTACCAACCAATGTATTTTAATTTCGAAATAAAATATGTGCGTTCAAAATGGCGAAGGAAAACATCGTAAGGAAATCTGGATGTACTAACTAATTGTATTTATTATGGATAAGGCTGATTGAGCCGAGAGGATGTTATAATTGCTGCAAGCCTATTCCATCTTGAATCATCTCGGGCGCTACAGCCTCCCGTTAGAGTAGGCTAAACTTCCTCCTGACGCTGTATAAATAAATCACCAAGAAACCTAACCAGAAATCAGAGCTCAAAGACCCGTAGTTGCATACATTTCAATACCCAATCAAAGTTCAAGCTTTTCAGTAACAAAACCATTTTAACTGGACCCCTGAAACACTTACAAGTTCATACAACAGGGATATTATTATATTGGTTACTTGGTTGTCCCAAGCATTATCAATCAGCTACTTGGATGATATAAAACTTTTACAGAGCACTAGGCATGGAGTTGGCAGTTCGAAATCAAAATGGTCAGCTGGTAGACCCCACACAAATATCTGCGTACAAACTAAATGTTTTACACGATGAGGCCAATACGCGGATCGTTAAGAATATGGTGAGTTATGAATCTGTATATCTGAATACTTATGCGACTAAGTTGTAACATCACTGCTTGCTAATGTACTATTATAACATTACTAGCTGCCGCCCGCGGCTTCGCTCGCGTGGTACCCGGATAAAAATAGCTTATATTGTTAATCTAGTACATGTACTATGTATATTCCAAGTTTCATTCAAATCTGTTCAGCCGTTTAGGCGTGAAAGAGTAACAAACATCCATACATATAAACTTTCGCGTTTATAATACTAGTAGGATCTGTAAGGTGATTCAATGTGTGTTGTTATTAATTTCTTCGTAAACCTCAGACCAAATAAAAAGATAAGACGCCGCGCTGCGAACAACAAAAGCGAAGCCACACAAAACCGTACTACTGCAAGTAAACATACACGCTCACGCACACACCTACACTAAAACCATGCTCATCGCTCTCGAGTCGTCTAGTAAATTTTAAATTTAAAAATAGAATTATGCCTTCCTGTGTAGTGAAAACTTGTAAAAACAGCAGCAAATCACATAAAAGTCTCACGGAATCACTTTTCACTTGTTAGTACTTCAAAATAACATCGTTTCTTAATTATTATACTATGAATTTTAGATTACTTGGAACACAAAACACACACACAGATAAAAAGCTGGCTTCATTTTTGTTGTTCGCGTCGCGGCGTCTTTTCTTGTAATATGGTCTGAGTCGTGAAATTAGTAAATGTTGTGCTATTGTTTCCAGGAGAGCACCCCCTCGGCCCCCACCCCTGCCCCCCCGGGCGCGCGTTCGTACTCCGTGGTGGTGCGAGTTCACAACTTCGTGTGCCGCATCAACTCGAGCGCGGAGCTGGCGCTCGCCCTGCACGACTCCGCCGGGAACAAGCTGTCGGAGCATCTGCTGCTGCGCTGGCCGGCGCCGATCCCGCACTCCACGCTCGCCTGCGCGGTATTCACCGTGAGTACTACTCTACATTGTAATCACAAGTATTTATTTACATGCATATTATCACGCCCGAATCCCTAATGGGGTGGGCAGAACCACTATACAATACAACTTTATTGTAAGACACCATCATCATCTTTCTGCCCTTATCCCACTCTATGTGGGGTCGGCACAGCATAATCCTTGGATCATGCTGTAAGAGTTTTGGCTAAAGTGTTATGACCGGCCGCCTGCCTGACGTCAACCCTCCTTGGGAATACTTGCTTATTGTACCTATCTCATCATGTTGGAGAGGATACTATCCCTTAGTCGATTGTTACGACGTGCTCGGGGAGAGAAGCAGCTGGACGCATTCTATTTTTTTTTTTTTACTCCCAGTCCAGCAGAGAAGTAACTTTATTGTAAGACACATCAGATAAAATTAAAATAAAACAAAATAGGCACTTCGCAGAACAATGAGAATTACAATGGGCGGCCTTATCGCTAAGAGCGATCTCTTCCAGGCAGCCTTTGGATGGACAAGACATAACTTTGAAAGATAAGGGCAGCAGTAATGAAACTTGCAACCATTTCTGAACCTCTTCTCCTAAGGTGGATATGGTGAGCCATGGTGATAGGTGATCAGCCCATCGCCCATATAGATGGTCCATCATGTTGGAAAGGTTCTTTATAATTTTCCAAGTTATAAAGGATACTACCAAGTTATAATTTAATTACACATTTTGATACTACGTGTATTATGCTTGCAGGATTTCGGCAGTGACATACTGAAGAGTGATAAGATCTATCTAGTCTGTAACATAGTGAGAAAAGGATCTATGGACGCACAAAACATTGATCACAGGTACTAATTCTGCCTTCCTAGTATGTTCGTATGAGCTAATGGCCAACTCTAGTGACGGAGTTTTTAGACCGCCTAAAGAACTCCGTCGTGGCTTAACGACTTAAAAGCCGGGACCGACTGTTTAACGTGCCCTCCGAAGCACGGAAGCGCTCAGCTCGTAATGCCACCTGCGATCACCTATCCCAATTATGACCGTTAAGTTAAGAAATACCTATTTACTTAGTACATACATACATATATAAAATCACGCCTGTTTCCCATAGGGGTAGGCAGAGATCACGGATCGCCATTTGCTACGATCCTGACATACTTCTTTTGCTTCCTTCACTCTCATTACATTCCTCATGCATGCTCGTCGGTTTAGGGTACTCTTCACCTGGCCCTTTTCCAAAACGTCGCTGATTTGGACTTAGTACTTACAAATTAAAACTATAACAACCTTGGTGGCTTGGCGGGCGAGTGCTCGACTGAGACGCAAGAGGCGCGGGTTCGATTCCCGCTGCGGGAGAAATGTTTGCATGTTCTGCAAATATTTCTTCCGGGTCTGGGTGTTTCAATATTATAAATATGTATTTACAAAAAAAAGCCACCTTATATCAGCCACCTGGTTCCCATAGTACAAGCTTTGCTTAATTTGGGGCTAGATGGCGCTGTGTGAAATGTCCACAAATATTTATTTATTTTATAAACTCCCATGGCAATGATTGTAACCCACGACCACGTGTGTTGTGTTTCAGACGTAGTTCGATGGCGATGAGCAGTCCCCCGGCGGCGGCGGCGGCGGCGGCGGCGGCGGGCGCGATGCGGCGCCCCTTCGGCGTCGCCGTCGCGGACATCAAGCGCAGCCTCGTCGACGACAACCCGGACAAACACATCCAGCTGCCATTCTATGCGTGAGTTTATATCGTCACTGGAAAGTCAAAATTACGTAAGCGCCTACTACTACTAGTCGGATCGCTAGTTCTTTCGAACCAGTGTGGTGAAAGGATTATAAGTGCGCATCAAAAAGGCTCCTTTTGTGCACGTGATACATGCTTTTGAACTTTTTCTTTTCTACGACATGTTTCCTCACGGTGTTTTACTCCACCAAGCGCCAATATAGGCATAATTGAGTAATCATCCTAAAATAGCAGTCCAAATACAATAATATGAATTGCTGGACATAGAAAATGAAGAAAGAATGAAATCTTACGTTGACGTCATCAAAATTCGTTAATTAGGTAAAAAGTTATGAATAAAAAACGAAAAAATGAACTTTAAACGGCTTTTTCTCGATTGGCGCTTACGTGAATTTGCCTTTCCAGTGACGATATATAAAGAGCCTTGATCTTGTGCCAAAGTCAAAGTATTTTTTTTTCATTCCATAAAATCACGGGGATCACTTGGACAAGTCTTAAATCTACGTTGCATTTACACCTGTTCGTAACGCGACCAAGCGTGGGGGATACGGCCGTGATAATATGTATGTATGTATATTTAACGACCTCTGCTGAGACGGCAAGAGAAATGTTTGTATGCTCCGCATTTACAAAAAAGTGGGTATTTACAAAAAAAAAGTATAATAAGTATTCTATCAGCCATCTGGTGCCCATAGTAAAAGCTTTGCTTAGTTTGGGGCTAGATGGCGCTGTGTGAAATGTCAACAAATATAAAAAAAGTTTGAAATAATTTGTATCAAGAATGTTATAATTTATTTCTTTCAGATTGGAAAAAGAAAATCTAGACTCATTATTAAAGAAAATCATCGTCAACAAGGATATCAAAGACGCGAAACAGTCACAAGGACTGTGGGTGTCCTTGCAGCTCGTCGAAGGAGGATTGAAACAGGTAATAAAATCAGAATCTAACTGATCAGAATATCCTCGCAATATTAAGTTTATTAACGTCACAAAGCCAGAGAGACATAATCATGTGCGTCCAACACCCTGATCATAATCAAACATTTTGGACAATCAAACAATTCGCTTTTATTTTTTCGGTACTACTAATAGTGTCACTAGTTCTTTCGAACCAGTGTGGTGAAGGGATTTAAGGTGCTCAAAGGCTCCTTTCGTGCACTTGACACATGTTTTCGAACTAATCAGGTTCTACGTCACACACAGAAACACATACATACAACAATTGTACACTATTATAGACGCACACATACCCTCACACGCACCAACATATGCACACACATATCACGCACAAAACACACACACAATCCAAGCATACCTACACATACTCACCCCAATCACACCATTACCATACAATTAATATAAGTACCTACATAGTTTCTGTACCGATAAGTTTTCTTTTTTTTTAGTTTTAAGTTTTTTTTTTCTTTTTTTTTATATCTTAGATAAAGGGAAAAATATAATACATTAAGTAGGCACAAAAAACTATATGTTACTCATTTGGGGAAGGACTTACTTCCTGTAACACAGTGCAAACTAACACAGGAAGAAGTGCATCACTAAGTTTGTAGGCATAGGCTTTTGGAAAATAAAATATTTGTATTTGTATTTGTCATGCCGGTTTCCACGTCTAAAGTCACGGCTTTTGACAGTTTTTGATGAAAATCTGTCAAAAAGTCACTTGAGACGTGTTCAACTCTGAGATGCGTTTGAGTATTCGGGGATTAAAGTATGATTGTAAATAACAAACTGAATTCCAGATCAGGGAAGAGAACCCGCACCTGGTGGTGGGCAACGTGTGCGAGGCCCGCAAGATGGGTTTCCCCGAGGTCATCCTGCCGGGGGACGCGCGGAACGATCTCTACGTCACAGTCTCTCACGGCAGCTTCTCAAAGGGCGGGGGCAAGTCCTCGGAGAGGAACATCGAGCTGACGGCCCGCGTGGCGGACACCAAGGGCAGGACCATGCCGGTAAAACACCCCACAGTCACATAGTTCTGACCCCTCACCAGGATTCCCTATGTCGTGGGTATCAGAAACTACGAGCACCATACAACCACAATTCTCAGACCTGGAAGATACATTGATCAACAGACAGAACATGCAAAGGACATTCATTCAAACTGTCTTTTTAACGTACAAAACTGTTAGTTTGACGTTTAAAATTGTATATTTCGCCTTAGAAATGGCATTATACTATCAAACTGTCGATTGGGAATTTCAAACGATCGATTTCACATTTATGGCGTGACTTTCTTCCCAAAATAATGATTATTATTATAAACTAGCTGACCCCGCGATCTTCGTACCGCCTTAGAATTAATATCCTATGTCCTTAATTTCAAATTTCATTAAAATCTGTTTAGCCGTTTAGGTGTGAAAAGGTAACAGACAGACAGACAGAGTTACTTTTGTATTTATAATGGATATAAGAGCTAGCTCTTGTTGGTGTAATGTGTTTCCTACATTTTTCCCTCCTTTTCTCTTTTACTTTATACGATATGACAGCGACTTTCTCCTTTATCTGGCTGATATCCCCTTCCTTGCTTTCCTTCTACCCTTCCTTCTTTAACCGTCTTTATGAAGCTGTCATTCGTATATGATGTCCAAACATTTTCCCTCTTCAGTTTTGAATTGCCTTCGCCAAAGCCCTGTGAAATAAAGATGTTGTTGATTTTTTCTTGAGCTTGGGTATGCGTTTGTCTTTTCAGGGGGTGATCTCAATAGGCGCGGGTGCGCCCCTGGAAGACGAGTACACATCAATTGTGTACTACCACGATGACCGACCGCGTTGGCAGGAGACATTCAAGGTAAAGGTCCTCCTACATGAATGAATGAAATGAAATGATTTATTAAAATGCAGATAAGCTTACAGGAGAGAACCCAAAACGCCTAAACCTACCTTAAATTTGCATAACTCAAATATAATCTAAGACTACCATAAATTAACCATAGACTGTCATTGAAGACGTCGATATGCTGGAACTCGTGGAGGAAAGCATTCAGTAAGTTCAACGCTCGCAATGTTGGCGCGTTATTTGCGTGGAGGGTTCGTGCCGGATGATAAAAAAACAGCATGTGCCGACGATGGCCGCAGCGCACATACTTATCCGGGACGTATATTGCCATAGTGCTCAATATGTTTGGACTGTTGACTTTATTACGCAGTATTAAACAGTTATTTATTTATTTTGGAAAACAACCTAGACTTGTTCGGGAAAAGCGTGGAAATGTTTTTAAAAAACATAAAAATAATTGAATTGGAATTATTTAATGTTAGGTCTTATACAATGAGTGGTTTGAAACAGAATGAATATACTCTAGACTAACTCTACGAGGAATCAAGCTGCCTTATCAGCAGAATGCACACCTGCATGGTCCCAGTAACAGCGAGACGTCGCGTGGGCGCTTCATGTGAAATATACTTTGTTATGCTAGGTCAGCTATAAAGACAGAGCGGGTGGTCGATGTAGGCAACGTAACTCCTCCCTCCGTAAGTTCGAGATTATCCGAAGGATGAGGATTATCTCGAATTTTCCCCCTAATACATTTTTTTTTAATTCTATGATTAAATGCTAACAACAAAAGACAGATTATTACAATAGCGCAAAGCACGATGCTTCCTATGCTAACACTTTTATATTCTAGAACACTATAATTATTTTCACTATCACTAATGTTTTCACTTCCACTTTTCTGCAATAAGTAATTCAGGAACTGGATATCGGCAAGATCTATTCCGTTGAGATTGACAGGACTCCTCAGCATATCTGATTGACTTGTTTGTTTGATTTTAGGCAAGTTGATTATTGGAAACTTCATGTAAACTATTTCCTTTCCTTGGCTTTGATGTTTCTTAAACTTCAATTCATTTATCTTAACTTGACAGTCATCGTCCATAGTTAACAGATAAGTTCCACTAATCGATTCTTGTATTACCTCATCTTCGCAATATTTTGTAAGAAGCGTTTCGGTTTTCGCGTAAATGATCCAACGATTGGGCTGTATAAGATCGGCTTTTACGTCATTGATGGTAACAGGAACAGGATGGCAACTCGAGATATTTGTGGAAAATCTCAAAAGTTCAGCGATGCAATTATCTTCGAATAGCGGTGTGATATCGTTCTCATAGCACAGGAAACGAGCTTCATCGATCTCGCGGCATGACTGGGAGAGCGGCTTCGCTTTCAACCCTTTCACAAGGATGTAAGGGTATTTGGGCAGGATGATAGAGGTAAGGTCATTGATTTTATCGTGAACAGGTAAAGGAATCAATTTATAATAGTTGAATATTTCATTTCTAATCAAAGGAATGTGCATAATAAATTTTATCTGATTTTGTTTTATGTACGCTTTCATCTCTATACATTGCTCTATTTTTACTAGATTTTGAATATTTGCTGGAAAAACTAATCTTTCTGTTTTCTCAATTTCCTTTAATAAAAATATTAACTCATCCGTATTTACAATCGATTGGTGTAACAGTTTAACTTTAGCGAAAGCAATAGCCGTTTCAATCTCATTCAGTCTGATGTAGAGTACTTGAAAGTTATGTATAAAAATATTATAGAAATGAATTATTTTATTACTCATTTGTAATAATTTAGATCCGTTCAAACTACGATTAATATCTTGAATACTATCCTCAATTTGAATAAAATTACTTTTTGTTGAATTGGCTATTTTTGTGAACGTACCCACCATTTCGGCAACAATTGTCATTTTATTTGAAATCGCGTTTTGTTTTGTCTTTATTTCTTGAATTAACTTTTCGTACATAACAGCATCGTCATTATCCAGATTACCCGTGATTGATTTTATGAATGAACCGATAGGGTTTAATAAACCTCGCTTAGATCTTACTGATGGAATCAATTGCTTATACTTTTCTATGGTTATATTCATTACGTAATCTGTTTGTGACTCTACTTCAATGAAGTCTGAATCAAAAGCTTTGGTGTCAAAACAGCTTTTTACTTGTCTTTTTAAACTGGTATAGCTATCTATAAATAATTCTAGTTCCTCATGAAGAAACCTTAAATCTAAGATCTTAATGACAGTCCATGTGTCATGACTAATCACAGCTTGACCTTCCTTTACAGGTAGCAGTCCTGGATTCTTGTCAATCGGCTGCAGATGAAGGGCCTGGCTTCGGATCACTTGGACCGCCAGAAGAATTAACCTGTGGAGGACGCCTGATATCTTTAATGGGAACTTTAGTAGTCCGATTATGTGTAATAACGGGTACTATGTTTCTCTCTATAGCTCCGATAACCTGAGCTTTCTGATAACGCGGCTTATCTTTACTACGCCTTGTGTTCACGCCTTTAATAAACACTGTATCACCTACGTCTACATCGAATTCTTTCTCACCACCACGTTTCTCTATTACAGCTCTCTTTCTATCAATAATTTTGTCCGTCAAATATTCGTATAAATGTTTTGTCCTTCTAACGTGTTCTTTCACCAATTGTTGAGTAAACTGTTTATTAAAATCTACATGAAATGCGCTATTAGATTCGGTGTGACCGAAAACTACTTCAAATGGCGTAAGACCTGTTGTAGAGTGAATCGTGTGGTTATATGACATTACTGCATAGCTCATGACAGATGCAGCGTCCGTTATCTTTTGTTCGTACTTAGCTATACGATATATTTCTGTAATGGTCGAATGAAATCGCTCGACTATTCCCATAGAGTTGGGATTATGGGGGGTACCGATATGAAGTTCTATCTTATAAAATGATAGCATTTCCTTCATTAGTGTGTTGTTAAATTCCGTACCGGGGTCAGAGCTGATTCTACTAGGTGTTCCATACAAAGAGAAGTATTTTATCAGCGCTCTAACTGCTTCAGGAGTGGACTTCGTGCTGATCTCAAATGCTTGACCTAACTTGCTGAAGGCATCTACTATTGTAAGATAATGTTTTCCGTCAATCGAGAATGTATCAATAAATAATTCCTGAAATGGTCTAATCTGAGTTTGTGATAACTGCAATTCCGGTTTTAATGGTTTTCTGTCGTACTTCATTTTCTTACAGATTTCACAAGCATTGATGATGCTAGCCACCGTTTGATCCATGTTGTTCCAATAAAAGGTACGTCTTAGATGTACTAACGTTTCCTTAATTCCCCTGTGACTATTCTTTCCTACATGATATTTAAGCACAACGTCTCGTTGTTCCTGCTCGCTATCTACATAAACTACTCTCTTAGTACATTCGTAAAACTTCACAGTTCCTTTCTGAAATAGCAATATAGAAGCCTCTGAAAACTGTTTCCGGTGTAATTCGTCTTCAAAATAAAAGAAGTATTTTATTTTAGGCTTAATATATGATTTCAGAAACCGTTTGACCAATTCCGTATTATTTAAAGGTAAATGAACCTCTAAAACCTTTTGTTTGTCTCTAGATAAATCTTTTACTGATAACTCGTCCCTATTCCATGTATGAACAAGTATCTGATTCGGCTTGGTGTCTATAGCCTCCTGTAGTATAAGCATTCCGTCGGTATCTAAATCGCGGGCTGAATGTACTGTGCCTATGCTTTCATTATCGCGTCCTTCAGATGCAGATGCCGTAGTACTACCCAATGATGGATTTGAGTAGGGCGATCGCGGTCTATTACCAGCTACAGATGTATTGCTTTTCTCTGAACCGGAAGAAATCACTATCGGAGATGGCGTTCGCTCGCGAGGTGTAGAGGCGCGAGATAAATTTTTCCGTTCCTTTTTGTCCAAATTGACCTTCATCGAAACGTCATCATTTTCACCTAAAGCGTTTATTCTAATTCGTGACAAAGCATCCGCATTCATGTTTTGTTTCCCTTCTTTGTGTTTAATGTCGTAATCGAATTCCGATAATCTCAATTTCCATCGCGTTAATTTACTGTTTGGTTCTGTAATCGATTTAATCCAAGTGAGTGGTCTATGGTCAGTGTATATTGTAAATTTCTTACCATACAAATATGGTCGAAAATGCTTTGTAGCCCAGACTATGGCTAAAAGCTCTTTTTCGATCGTACTGTATCGCGTTTCAGCGTCGTTTAAAGTACGACTTGCGTATGCTATCGGCTTATCGCTACCTATAGGTCCCTGTGAGAGTACAGCGCCTATGGCATAGTTTGATGCATCCGTCGTAAGGACGAATGGTTTAGAATAGTCAGGAAATTGTAAGAGCGGCGCGTTTGTTAAAAGCTCTTTACACTTTTCGAACGCGTCGATGTATTCTTGTTTAGTCGGATCGATTTTATTTTTCTTTTTCAAGCACGATGTTAATGGCTGTGTCAGTTTAGCAAAATCCTTTATAAATTTCCTATAGTACCCTACTAAACCAAGAAAACTCTTGATTTCCGTGGATGTTCGCGGAATCGGAAAATTCAAGACTGCTTTTATCTTATCATTATTAGGCATAAGGCCATTCTTGGTGATGGTGTGTCCAAGATATAGAACCTCCTTCCTAAGAAATTCACATTTATCTAATGTTACTTTTAGATTAGTCTCCCTGAGCCGATTAAATATCTTACGGAGTTTTTCGACATGTTCCTCTAGACTTGATGA
Organism: Scotopteryx bipunctaria; assembly: GCA_949320045.1. Taxonomy (NCBI): domain Eukaryota; kingdom Metazoa; phylum Arthropoda; class Insecta; order Lepidoptera; family Geometridae; genus Scotopteryx; species Scotopteryx bipunctaria. The sequence goes on from OX439462.1 coordinate 747,794, forward strand.
AAAAACTATAATATCGTCGAGGTACACAAGACAATGGATTCCTTGCAGACCTCGTAGGACATTATCCATGGCTCGTTGGAACGTCGCGGGAGCCGTTTTAAGACCAAAAGGCATGCGTTTAAACTCATAATGACCTGACTGTGTTGTAAAGGCTGTTTTTGCTCTATCCGCCTCATTTACTTCAATTTGGTGGTACCCGCTAGCTAGATCTATAGTGCTAAAGTACTGGGACTTGCCTATCTTATCGAAAAGATCGGTTATATTGGGCAACGGGTACTTATCGTCGACCGTTATTTCGTTAAGGCGCCGATAATCGATCACCATCCTATATTTCTTTTCGCCAGATGCGTCAGACTTTTTAGGTACCAGATGGACTGGTGCACTCCAAGGTGAGTGGGAATTTTCAATTACGTTATCTGCCAAAAGTTTATCTACCTGCTTTTGAATTTCCTGATTTATGACAGGCGGGTGTCGATAAGGTCGAATATAGATCGGGTCCTCGTTTGTCGTTCTGATGGTATGTTTCACTTGATTAGTGAAAGACAAAGGCAACTTATCGCAATAAAATATATCACGATACTCCTGGCATAATCTATAAATCTTATCACGTTCCTCTTTATTCATATGGTCTAATCGCAATTTCCTCAAATTTTCTTTCAATACTTCATCAATCGTACAATCACTTTTCATAAAATTTACCTGGCATTCCTGATTTTCGTACTTTGTAACATCGAATGGTTCCTTGAACGTAATAGTGACTTTATTATTTGTTATATTTTGTATAACTGTTTCTGCAAAATAGTTCTTACATTTTACAAGAGCGGTAGGCATACGAACGCCTTCCCGAAATTGTAGGTATTCTAATATCGCATCACCGTGTTGTAAATTGGTGGGAATCTTAACTCTCGTTTCAGTTCGTGGCGGTAGATCAATCTCATATGGTGGATGATATAGGATTGGAATCCTCGCGTTGTGTGTCAGTAACAGTTTGTTACGCATGTCAATGTTCGCTCCTAGTTTACAGAGAAGGTCAGATCCTATTAAGCCGTCATAGCGTCCATCAACGTCATAAATATAAAATTTATGAGGAAGAGTGCTCTTAAAGGTCTTTAACAACGGTATGTATATTATCTCGTTGTGCATGCTCTGAGCATGTGTGCTTATCACAGTGAACGGTTCGATGTGTTTGAACTCACTGAAAAACTCATTAGCTTTTGCGGGGCTTATAAAAGATCTGCTACTTCCAGTATCTATGAGAAACTTGGAATTGATCTCAGGAATCACTACGTGAGGTAATTTTAAAATACTGTCACAGTAATTTAAACTAATCACTTCACCGCATCGTTCGAGGCTGGTTCCTGAAAATCCTGCTGTTCAGTTTCCACAGGGATGTTTCCCAAATTTTCCATGTAGTCACACGCATTCGTCTCTACATTCTCACTATACATATTATCATAACCGTAGTCATAATAATCGTTGTACTCCTGACAACCTGAATCGTCCGTATAATACAGTTCGTTCGCGACCATGTTTTGTCTAATCGGGGCTGTACGCATGGTGACGTCAGAGTCTTGCAATCTAGGCTCTTGCACATGACTACCGAATTTGTTCGCTTGAGGTTGGTTCTGAATACCGAACTTAAAACCTTGCTGCTGGGGTATACCAAACTTGTATCCGCCGTATTGGAATGGCGCGCGTTGAGCGGGGGCCTGACCAAAGTTACGCTGGGGCAGGTTTTGGGCTATCCCAAATCTATAACCTTGCGTGGGCGGCGCGAATCTTATTTGATGACCAAAGTTTGGACGGAACCCATTTTGTCGTTGCGGAATACCAAATTTAAAGTTATTTGGTGGCCTAAAGTTGTTATTCGGCACCGAATTGAATGTTGGTTTAAATCCTTGGGCCACTGGATTGGGTTTCGTTTCATTTTGCGCGGTTGGTAACTGCGTTAACGTCTGTTTAAGTATTTTATTTTTGGCATCGTATTGAAACTTGAAATTCACCTCTTCTGTAACAATGCTTAGGGCATTTTCCAATGTAGAGCATCCTTTTAGACGTACGATTCGAATCATGTCTTCAGGTAAATTATACAAGAAGACATTTAGCGCGGTGTTATTATAAACGATCATTTTCGCTGCCTTGATTCCTTCATCAGTAAGTCTATTTACTTTCGCAAACAAAGAGCTCCTAACGTTCTGAATTCTATGACAAAACTGGATGTACGTTTCATTCAATTTTAACTTTAAAGTCTCAAGTTCAATAGCAATGCATTCTTCCGATCGAGGGTCACCGAAATGTTGCGTAAGAAGGTCCTTTAACTCTTCATACGATTTTATATTCGGGTGGTCGCTAAGTAGAGCAGCGGCTTTACCTGTGAGTCTACTGGATACGGCATGGAATAAATAAAGATTCTGTGCCGCATTCCCTACGATTTTACTACCTCCAACTACATATTCACATTTAGATATGAATAAGTTCAATAGATTTTCTTCCCCGTCATATTTAGGGATAAGTGTCAGAGTTTCTTTAGGAATGGCTTTGAAATCCATTTTAATTAATTTCTATTTCACTTAACTATACAAAGATTTACCAATATAAGTGTAAAATCAATGTGTGCCAATTTTAGTGCCACTAAGTGTAATTAAAACTAAATATTGATTTACCAATTTTTGTGTAAAACAATTTGCCTATTTGAGTGCAATTAAATTTATCGATTTACCAATGTTGTGTAAAACGATGGGCCTATTTAAGTGCCACTAAGTATACTTAAAACTATATTGAATTACCGATATTGTGTAAAACAATTTGCCTATTTGAGTGCAATTAAATTTATCGATTTACCAATGTTATGTAAAACGATGGGCCTATTTAAGTGCCACTAAGTATACTTAAAACTATATTGAATTACCGATATTGTGTAAAACAATTTACCTAAAACTACACAAATTAATTACGATTAACAGATCTGCCTATTTTTAGTGCAAATCAGTTTGCCTATTTCGTGCAAACAAAATCAGATAAACGCAATTAATAAGCTCGACAATTTTAGTTCGAGAAAAGGTAGGAAAAGACACAGGAATATGAAAAACAGGAAGTGAAAAAGTTTACTCACAAGCTGCTCGATCCCATGTCCTCCAGATGAAACTGCAAACCACTATTTCACACGTTTTACCGTAGGAGTCGTATTTATTTGATTCGTATCGTTTCCACGTCCGCTAAGAGTCGGTTTTCGTGAGAATTTCTATGTCCGTGATACCGATTTTTGGGTGTTCACGACCGTAGATTTTCGTGAAAATCGTGGAAAATCCTACCGGCTGCGCCAGACTTGTTCGGGAAAAGCGTGGAAATGTTTTTAAAAAACATAAAAATAATTGAATTGGAATTATTTAATGTTAGGTCTTATACAATGAGTGGTTTGAAACAGAATGAATATACTCTAGACTAACTCTACGAGGAATCAAGCTGCCTTATCAGCAGAATGCACACCTGCATGGTCCCAGTAACAGCGAGACGTCGCGTGGGCGCTTCATGTGAAATATACTTTGTTATGCTAGGTCAGCTATAAAGACAGAGCGGGTGGTCGATGTAGGCAACGTAACTACCTAAGGCCTTTTACCATCTATAGTAGATGATTTATACAGCGTCAGGAGGCAACTTTTACCTTCACTAACGGAACGCTGTAGTGCCCAGGACGAATTAAGATGGAGTAGGCTTGCCCAGCACCTATTCCATCCTCTCAGCTTAGTCGGCCTTGTCCACAGAAAAGTAATGGTCAATACGTGCGGAGCTGACTAAGCCGCGGGTTTCCTCACGATGATGGTATAGCGCACATGCATTTTCGCACATAAAAATCCATTGGTACACGACCGGGTTTGAACAAACGACCTTAGGATTGGAAGGCGGGGTCACTACTTACTAAACCATCAGTGCTCTGCTAAGATGTAATGTAATAAAATAATTGTTCCAGGTTTGTCTGGACATAGAAGAGTTCAAAGAAGCCCACCTGGTGTTTCTTTGCCGGCACAGAAGCTCCAACGAAGCCAAAGATCGATCTGAGAAACCATTTGCACTGTCTTATCTTAGACTTATGCAGAAGGAAGGCACCACTACGCCGGACACGTTACATAACCTGTGTGTTTATAAGGTACCATTGAATGAATTGTATTTTGTAAATTCATCATTCATCATCATTTTCCTGCCCTTATCCCACTAGGTGGGGTCGGCACAACATGTTTTCCTCTTCCATTTCTCCTATCACTCGTCATCTCAGTACTCACTCCTTTCATACGCATGTCCTCTTTCACACAATCCATCCATCTTTTCTTTTGTAAATTATTTTTATTATATATTGAAAATTATCCTTGGATTTATGTGATTAAATTTATTTAAATATGTATGTTTATAATGTTGCAGATCGACCATAAGAAGAGTACCACCGGCATGGCGGAGCTAGAAGCGGCGGTCGCGTGTCTGGAGCTGCCGATGCGGCGCGACTCGCTGCCCGCGGGCGCCGAGCGCGGCATGTTGCGCGGCGTGCTGTCGCTCGTCCAGCGAGACTCGCTCACCGTCGCGACCAAGCTGTGCAGCACTAAACTCACGCAACGAGGTATGTATGTTCGTATAGGCCTCCGTCATGGCTTAACGACTAAAAGCCGGGACCGACAGTTTAACGTGCCCTCCGAAGCACGGAAACGCTCAGGTCGTAATGCCACTTGCGGTGACCCATCCCAATTGGTGACCGCGCATATCGTTGCTTAACTTTAACGATCAATCAAGAACGCCTAAGCAAGCTACGCCACGAGCGCGTAAGTTACCAGGTAAGTTACTTAGTTAACGAAGTCAAGGTCAAGGTCAAGGTCGCGGTGTTGGAGAGGATACTATCCCTTAGTCGACTTTTACGACATGCTCGGGGAGATAAGTATCTGGAAGCATCTTATGTTTTTTCTTTTCTTCCAGTCCAGTAGAGGAGTAAAATATTAACATTAAAATAAATATAAATATTTGAGGACATATCACATAGTACCATCTAGCCCCAAACTAAGCAAGGCTTGTACTATAGGAACCATACATTCTTATGATAAATATTACAACACCCAGACCCGGAAAAAATATTTGCAGAGCATGCAAACATTTCTTCCGCAGCGGGAATCGAACCCGCGCCTCTTGCGTCTCAGCCGAGCACTCGCCGACCACGCCACAGAGGTCGTCAACATTGATGAACGCACCCCTCCGCCATAGATTCGTCGACGAGAGAGACAGTGAGTCTTGCGAACGGCTTTACACGCCGGCAATATTTTAGTTATTATTGTTTTTACTTCACTTTTTACTGTTTTTACTTCATTGTTTTGCTAGTACCGTTTCCGTGTCTTTTTATATTATACCATTTCTGCACCCAAACACCCCTTGAGATAGACTCTTTCCTCACAATTATGTTTATCTTATTTCAGAGGAAATCCTGGGTGTGTTGAAATGGAACACTTACCACTTAGCCGAGGGCAGCCTCCGCACGGCGCTCACTCGCCTGCTGCAGGTACCCAGTGAGGAGCTGGTCAAGTTCCTGCAGGATATCCTGGACGCACTCTTTAATATACTCACTAAGGTAAACACGTGTTTGGCGGCGTGGCTGAGACGTAAGAGATGTGGGTTCGAAAACTGTTTATGTAAACAGTTTTCGAACACACATCTCATACTAAAGTCAGTAAGTCCGTATAGACACTATGCATGTATTTTTAGGGTTCCGTGTCCGAAGGGTGCCAACGGGACCCTATTACTAAGCCTCCGCAGTCCGTCCGTCCGTCTGTCTATCTGTCAGTGGGCTGATATGAACTGTAATAAGTAGAGGGTTGAAATTTTCACAGAGTATGTATAATAACGTATATGTATGTCGCTATAATAATAAAAACTAAAAATTAAATAAAAAGAGGCCGCATAAAAGAATGACATAAAAAAGTACATAAGTATTCTATCGGTCATCTGGTGTCCTTAGTACAAGCTTTGCTTAGTTTGGGGCTAGACGGCGCTGTGTGAAATGTCCACAAATTTAATTCGTATTGGAGCCTTAAGTTTCCTAATACTATTTAGCCAAGCTGTGGTTTAAAGTAATCTGATATTGAGTCATATAACAAAAATCCTCTCCAACTTGATGGACCTATATGGGCGACGAGCTGATCACCTGTCACCATGGTTCACTATATCCATCTTGGGAGTCTTGGATCACAAGGATCTGCAAGTTTTCTAATGATTACTTGCGGTTCTGCCCACCCCGTTAGGGATACGAGCGTGATAATGTGTATGTATATATGTATGATATAGAGTTTTTTTCCAGGTGGAGGTAGACAGTTACAGCGAGCAGAGCTACGGGGTTCTGGTGCTGGAGTGTCTCCTGCGCGTGATCTCCCTGGTGGCGGACCACAAGTACCAACACTTCCAACCGGTTCTACACGTTTATATCGACGAGAGCTTCTGTGACGCGCTCGCCTACGAGTGAGTCACTTGTTCACCAATTACGTTGCCAACTGTGTGTGTGTGTACAAGCTTTTACAAATTATTTATTGGTGCTTTCTCTCACTCACACACTGCATTTGTAATCCCGTGATTTTCGCTTTCAGAAATCTAATTTCAGTTGTGGTATGGACAATCCGCGCTGCCAAGACCACAGATGATGTGGCCCTGAAGCGCCTGCTGGTCTGCATGAAGTGTATTGAGAGCCTAGTGCGGCTGATCGTGAGGAGTCGGGAGCTGAGGCGAGAACTGCAGCATAGGGCTTCGGACCATGACTTTAAGAGGCTATTTGATGTGAGTAATATAACATTCACATAATAAAAACACATTCACATCCCGGTTTTATCACGATTTCCTTCACCATTTGAGTACTGGTATAGAAAACATATTTTTTTCTAATTCAATTCAATTTTAATTCAGTTCATTCATTTGTCAGAAAGTAGGTGATACAGTAGGTTTAAATTAGTTAATAAATAATGCTCCAGTACTGTCTTACCTTATATAGGCATGCAAATTTTTAATAAAAAATCTATTGGTATATGACCGGATTTGAACCCACGACCTTAGGATCGGAAGGCTACTAGACCACCAGTGCTCTCTACCGGACCGTCACGGGCCCAATACAAAAAACAAAGCAAAAAATTTACAGGTAAACTGTTGACAGAACTTTGCTTTGCTTTTTTGAGCCGAGCTACGATCCGGTTCGTAGGTAGCGGAAATAAAAGATGTGTGCCATAAGGGCACGAATATGATGATGAGTCTTTTATTAATACCTTTTAAATGTTATTCCAGAGTTTGCTAGAGTCCATAGTGTGGCTGATGCGTTGCGGAGACCACGCGCTGACGTGTCAAGGATCGGCTTTGAAGTTCTTCCCTCACGCTGTGCCGCACGCTATCAAAGTTTATCCCGAAACTGATTTATGGTGAGTTATTTAGAGTTTCTCTTTACGGAAAAAGACAAGAGCTAGTGTACTATAGCGTTAATCCTACCGGCTGCGCTTTATTTTATTTAGTTTAACTTTGTTAACTGCTATTTTTTTTTCTTATGGTATTAATAGTTTTTGATCTTACTATTTACGTTATGAGAGTGAAGGAAGCAAAAGCAGTATGTCAGGATCCTAGTAAATGGCGATCCGTGATCTCTGCCTACCCCTATGGGAAACAGGTGTGATTTTATGTATGTATGTATGTATTTACGTTAGTACTTCAAAGATTTACGGCGTTTCAAAACTATTGCGGTTTTATTGAATTAGGACATTTTTTACTTTAACTATGTGACTCTTGAAATACACTTTAATTTAAACAAAAAAAATTACATTGAGTTTAAAACTTACGATGTCAACTAAACTTAGATAATAGTGAACAAAAGTTACAGTTTAGTCACATCTTAAAATATCATATTACACCATGTAAATGAGACATCCTAACAAAAGTTACAGTTTAGTCATATCTTAAAATATCATATTCCACCATGTAAATGAGTCATCCTACTGTCTGCGCCAAAAAAAGTTTTCAGAACTAGGCTCCTCAACTCTTGGATATTATACTTTCCAGTGAATATGTGGTAAGAGCCCTGGAAGCTTTGCCCATCAACCGTCTCAGTAAACAACGTATGCTGGCTCTACTAGAGTTGGTCAGGGGACCGCTGTGTGCCACACCTTCTGCCAGGAGCCTGCTGCTGCCACACTTGGCGAACACTCTCCACGCGCTGCTGGCTGACAAGGCTGAGGTGAGTGTGGGTGTAGTAAGTGTAGCCTCTTCATTCCTTGATAGTCCACTCCTATACTATCCTTAATTTTGTTCCCTGTTCTTGTCTTCTCTCATTTTTCCTCTTATTCTTAAGTTTTTCATTTCATTCCTTACATTTCTCTTCCTTGCCTCTCCTCTTAACCATAAGTTTACGTTTAATCGTCTTTCCCATCTGCATTCCCATTCTACTTGATGTCTGATTATGAGTCATCTGCCAAATGTTAGAATTCTTAGCTTGGTTGAAATTAGTTTATTTTTTTATATTTTGCAGTCTTTGCTATTCAGATTTATAAATATATGTAGTTTTTGTTTAATAATCCTTTATCTTTAATATTCCACAAATTATTTAAAACCTTTAAATTGACTAAAGCTTAAATTTTCTATAGAATCCATTTTGACTTTGATTTGTATTTTTGTTCTTGCAATAGTATCAAGTGCTCTTGTACACAATTTAAGGGCTGTTTAAAGTTAAGTTTATACGAGTCGATAGATGGCGTTATTCACTATTTCTTGATTTTACATTTTGTTTTCAAAATATTGTCTTCATAATTTCGTTCATTTAATTACTTTAAAACAGGGATTACACGTTATTATTAAGCTCTTGAGTAAAGTCACAACATTACAAACTTGTCATTTTGTGAACTTGTGGTTTGACAGCTGTCATGTTATGACTTTACGCACTAGTGTTCAAGTAAATAACAACTGATTTGAGTAATTTTGGAGATTGCAACAAATATTTTCATACTTGTCTACGGACTTGGGTACTTAAGATTTAAATGACATAAATCGACATAGATATAACTTCACGATTTTTGTTGTCTCTTTCTTCTTATACTATAAATTATGAAAGAAAGGTTAAAGTATGATAGTGTTTGTTGCAATCTTCAATCTAAATTATTTTGTCACAATGTTTGTTTGTCCGTCCTGTTCTAAATCACCTGTGAAATGGTATGTACGCACCAGTGTTTAAGTGTTTTGTGTCACTTGTCATTTGTCACTTTGACGTTTGTCGAAACGTTAGGGCGGGTATCGGTCAGCCATTTCGATCTAGTTTTTTAAAACTAATTCTATTGTAAATCGCATACCTTCATTGATTATCTTTTTATGGATTTTGTTTTGATGCCAATCGATTCTCGCCCTAAATTCAACTACACAAGGTTTATGGCGGTTGCGTTCGCGAGTCGCTGTCGTCGGCACCAGGTAAGCACGCACGCCGATGCATGCGGCCCGAATAGCACTTTATGTTGTATGCAGTAAGGTTCAAAGTGGATTTGTGTATTTTCACTGCTAAGGAAAAATAACCCTTTTGAACCGTATAAGTTATAAGGTTCAAAATTATAAACTCAGCAGTGAAACTGGGCGGTTTTGATTTATTGGGTTATATTATTGTATTCACTTATATTTTGTTTAGCATGAGGCTGTGGGGAATGATTAAATTATCACTGTATATCCAAAAAAGAATATTAGAATAGCTTATAGTATCTTAATCAATGTATTTTTTACAATACTAATCTAAAACCATTAGTAAATCCAATGAAATTCAAGAATAACATTTAACTTAATTGGTTTGAGAACTTTTGTCGTAAAAAATGTTTGATCCAATACATTTATCTAGCATGCATTTACCAAGGTCTAGTGTAGCAGACAATCTTAAAGAAATATTACTTAAATAAAAATAACTTGAATTTTTTATTATAAACAAAGCCTTATAATCAAACTTTTTATATTATTGATTGATTCAAGAGATTGGTTGCTACTCTATATACCTCTAACCGTTAGATATAGTTTACTAACAAAATATTAATATTAAAACGTATACTATTGTATCCCCTGGTCGCACCCGCATCGTGAGGTATGCACACAAATCGTGATTTTCTCTAACTGAAATACTTAATATAATTTATGTATAATAATAGAAACGTATATTTCCAATAATATTACTTTTGACTGATTTCTAAATGTTTCGATTCCTAAAATAATAATATGTTCCCTTACTGCTACTACAAATACTGGCGCAGCCCCAGGGATCATTATTTTGATTGAATAGTAATTTTGACATCCTAACATTTGAAGTCAGTTCAGTTTACATTCGTGTAACATGTCGTATATAGTAATGAATATTCATACTTAACATGCCTTTCTAAATATGTTTATTATATGTATTATATTTTCTACCTATTAAATTACATAGAAATTACTCACTTTTACTGGATACATTTTTGTGTTAATTAACCATTAATTAACCAAGACTCACCTAAGTAACTTATTAAGTTAACCAAGAACATACTAAGTGAAAAAAGTTTTTATAGTAAAAGAGTCAAGTGAACTTTATTTGTGTGTTTATTTATGTGTGTATGCATGTTGTGTGTCCGTCAGTGTTTAGTTTCTTAAATAAGGCACATAATGCAAAGGCACATTTTATCTAAATTACGTTCCATATGAATAAACACTTATCTGGAATCGTTTTTAGTCTTGTACACTTCAACTGTACTTATTTTCGAAAATCAAATCCCCAATCAGTTTGGCTGCGCCAAAAAATGTCTCTGAAGAAATGATTTATACTTATTAAAAAAGGTTTGTATGTGCTTTTGCTAACTGCCACCGTGTGACTGTCTGTGTGTTCACTCTACTAACATATTTCTGCCTTCAATCTTCGTCGAAATATTTTAGGTTTCTATTTATAATATTACTTATAAGTACTCTTATTATATCACAATACATGACGTCCTTTCTATAAAAATAATCACAGTAACTAGTTGTTTTCGAAAAATAACATTGCAACGATTTTATTTTGATGTTTTAAAAGTAAAACGATTAAAAATGAGCTATTGATGTAGCTTGACCACTAAATTGTGTGCAAACTCTTGATGTGTTGCATGTTACATTTGTGGACTGTTAGTTTGACAGATGTTAATGTCAAAATGACAGTTCACGGGTGTGATGACCGATCATTGCGATATTACAAGATTTTTTGAAGAAAAACACAGAAAACGGCTTCTTGATAGATGTCAATATTTTACGTCATTCACACTCTTTATCTCTTTGCAAAAATGGCTTGTAATTTCTGTCAATGATCGGTCAAATTAATGTTAGTGTACGCTTTGACGTATGCCCAATCACGAAGCTTTTATTGGAAATGTTACATTATGACTTTTTAAAACATTCTTTTAAACATTTAAGCCAATACAAATTGTTTTGACGAATGGAGGAACCCGCATAAAGTAGGTATATGTGACTAATATCAGTTGTATCAGAGCTGGACATAAAAACCCCTTTTTTATTACGTCATTTTACGACGACTGTTTATGTTTTGCGTCTCTGTTTATCCCGTTACGTCAGATGGCTGCCTCATCTTAGTTTAATATTTCTCCTTAGCCTATCTGCAGGCTTAGTCTGACCCTTAAAAATTTCTTAGCGGTGGACTGAGGCGATATTATGGGGCGATAGTAGAACAAGTTTGTCCGCAGCGATAATATAATTGGTACATCCATAACAAACAACTAAGGTCCAACCTTTACCATCTATGCTAGATGATTTAGACAGTGTAAAGAGGTAGCTTTTTGGCTACACTAACGGATCACTATTGCACGGACACTTGCTTAGACGATCTTGATTGATTGTTGAAGTTATGCAACCCTTTGCGCGGTCACAATTGAGATGGGTGACCGCAAGTGGCATTACGAGCTGTATGTATTACGTTCGGGGGGCACGTTAAATTGTCGGTCCCGGCTTTTAAGTCGTTAAGCCATGACGGAGGCCTTTAGGCGGCCTAAAAACTCCGTCACAAAAGTTGGCCACTAGCTCATACCAACTTACCGATAGGGGTAAGGGGTAGACCACGAATTTCCATTTGCTAAGGTCATATACCATCCGAACAAAACTCATCATCTTCCTGCCCTTATCCCACACTATGTGGGGTCGGCACAGCATGATCTTTTTTGGATCATGGTGTAAGAGTTTTGGCTAAGGTATTTTATGACCGGCCGCCTGCCTGACGTCAACCCTCCTTGGGAATACTTGCTTATTGCATCTCATCATGTTGGAGGATACTATCCCATAGTCGACTTTTACGACATGCTCGGGGTGAGAAGCAGCTGGACGCATTCTATGTTATTTCTTTACTCCCAGTCCAGCAGAGAAGAATCCGAACAAAACTAGAACTTAAAAATTTGGAAGGAATTCTGATTTCCCAAAGTTTAACGAGCGCGTTGAACGTACTAGTGGCGCCATCTAGTGAAGTCATAATGCAACATGGGTGGTGGGCATACGTGGCGTACGCTAGCGTGTCGGGTGTGGCAGTGGGACCGCTCGGCGGCACACAAGTCCCGCTCCACCGGCAAGGCGGCGCGGCTGCTCGGCGCCGACACCGCGCACCTGCATCAAGACACGCGCCACCAGCAGATCGTATGTATTACTAACTTTATGTGAGCAGGTCGTATGTATAACTTGCTTTATGTTACCACCAGATCGTGTGTCGGCCCTCCTAGTGAAAAACGCGGTGACTAGCATTTTTGACAAAAATTAGTTGCCTAGGTTGCCTGGAAGAGATCGCTCTTAGCGATAAGGCCGCCCATTGTAAATCTCATTGTTCTGTTGTGCCTATTTTGTTTTATTTTAATTTTATCCGATGTGTTTTACAATAAAGTTGTATTGTATTGCATTGTATTGTATTAGTTAGATACATAATTCGGAATCGCCTAACAACATTCTGTTCTCATTCTCACTCTCGTATCAAAACATGTTAAGTACTGCGTTCTTCACTAGGAGGGCAGTTGTATAGTATAACTGCTATAAGAGAGTTAGGTTTACGAGCGTGTGACGATGGCACTATGGTTTTGATATTTTATGACATTTACGATTGTGACGTTTACTTTGTCAGCAGGTCGTATGTATAACTAGAAAGAAAGAAGAAAGGAAGACAGAAAGCATTTATTTAACTAGCTTTATGTGACTGACTATCAGATCGTAGGTATAATTAGCGACGCTGTCAATACACATAGGTACCTGAGGAATCCCTCTTGGGGTACGTGTTTACAGGGTTTGGTACTTACGCCCGTATCCCGTTAAATTACCGTTTGTCACATGTTTGTTTGTAAATTTTTTAAGAGAAATAAGTGAATCTTTGACATCTTAAATGACAATTACTACTTAAATATCAGTAACAGATTGCTGCATTTTTTGTCACAGGCTCGTTTCAAACCTATCATGTCAATAATAGCTCGCCTATTATTCGGCATGTATTCGTTCTTTTGGCAAAATTTAGGTCTCCGTCCACCACTCACAATCCCATTCCATAAACATCGTCGTCCCTGAAAAAAGCAAAGCAATACGTTAGACTTTTGAAAGAACTTTTTTTGTGCCGGGTCGGTGGCCATGGTCATGGAAGTGGAAGACCCTTTTAAATTAAGATTTGACGATGTCAGTCTGATTCAAAACTTACGACTAACTTTGTCACAATGACAGCAGCTGTAAATTATCTGCTAGTAAGTGCTTACATTAACGGTAGTCCGGATTATTCACAGTAATTTATGCTTAAAGATAACATCATTAGGGTTTAAAATTGTAAGATTTATCACAAGTTTTGGTTACATGCAGCTGACTCGAAGGCGAAAAGGTTTGTCTTTGAGATAATATTTGCTTTTAGTTGTAAAATAGGATTATTTAACTGCACTCAAAAATCTTTGGACTGACATTTAGGAAATCATGATTCAAAATAACTTAATTCTTTCAAAACCTAAACTTTTGTCAGATGTATTAAGGTCTTGAATGACAGTCTAAGGTCTTAAAATAATGGCGTCCATTGTACATTCTTTATTCTAGTCATCCAAATACAAGTTAGGCAAAAAATAAAAATAGTCAAATTCTGACCGCGATACTTGTCAATTACAAATCATACCCCTGAATACTCAAACGCATCTCAAAGTTGAGCACGTCTAAAATGACGATTTTTTGACAGATCTTCATCAGAAACTGTCAAAAAACCGTGCTCAACACTGACTCGCGTTTGAGTATTCGGGGGATAGACGATTTTATTTGAGTACAACGATACCAATTTCCTTCAATCTCATCTGAAATCGAATGCTTTGGACACCTCTGCACCATGCCAGGCCATTCCAGACTCTATCCCGTGACAATAAGGTCTAAACCCAGGTGGAGCTGTGCGTGGAGACGCTAGGCGAGGTGATGTCGCTCCTAGCGCGCGACGACGTGGGCCCGGTCGAGGCGGACATCGGCGAGCTGTCGATACGGTTGCTGCCCACCGTGCTGCGGACCGCGGGTTCGATGCTCGCTGAGGAGAACAACACTGATGAAGCTCTTGTGGTAAGCAACCAGGTGGAGCTAATTGCTCCTCAAAGAGGCTTCATACTTCTTAGGACACGCCTTCATACTTCTTAGGTTCGACCTCACGATGTTTTTTTCTTCACCGTTTGAGAGTACTGGTATAGCGCACAGAAAAATCCATTGGTACACGACCGGATTTGAACCTACGACCTTAGTATCGGAAGGCGGGGTCAATACCAACTAGACCACCAGTGCTCTCAGTCATAACCGCATTGCGTAATAGTACTTATTCTCAAAATATGGGCATGCCGCATGTGTCAATCGTTATATTGCCAGAATTCTGACTATCCTTTCATTCAAACTTTTGTATTTCAGCGTCGAATGGTATCCGTCCTACTTGACATGGTCCGTCAGATGTCAGCGGACCAGTATAAGCTGGTCGTGCGCGCGCTGGAGAACGAGAACGGCGACGGGTCAGGCACGCTGGTCGGCGACGCTATACGTCTATTACTTCAACTATTGCAGAAGCCAGTGTTCAAACCGCACTGGGCGGATATGTTGACTATGCAGTTCCATGTTATGCTGCATGCTCTTAAGTGAGTATTCATATTATAAATGGCTGAACTGATGTGTATGACGCTATACATTAATAGTTTTTACTTCTTTGCCGGAATGGGAGTAAAGGAAAAACATAGAATGCATCCAGCTGCTTCTCTCCCCGAGTATGTCGTAAAAGTCGACTAAGGGATTATGCATCATGGACCATCTATGTGGGCGATGGGCTGATCACCTGTCTTCATGGTTCAACATATTCATCTTGGGACTTTGAATCAGGAGTGGCTGCAAGTTTTCTTATGACTTGTGACTCTGCCATTAGGGATACGGGCGAGACATTATGTATGTATGTATGATAATATACAAAGTTCTTGACATGAAATAACCGTGCAAGCAAACTGGTCTGAAGCTAGTTATACCCAACATTATTTGGTGTAATCCCATATAACATGCAATTATTTCCAGTAAGTTAAAAATGACTAGCTCGATATCATTAAAAGAAGGTAGCGGAAGGAAGGTTGGGATATATTTGAAAATCAATAGAAGAGGCGAATGTTTGCGTAGGTCATGCCCGAAATGGCTAAAAAAGAAACTCCAAAATGATTTTTTTCCAATTTCAGTCTCCTATCCATCACCCTCCGAGAACGGTTATCAAACGAGGACACGGACTTACTGGCCTCGGTGCAAGAACAGTGTCGTCTTTGGTTCGAGGCGTGCGCGGGAGTGGCGACCCAGGCCCCGTTGCAGCTGGAAACACTGCACGCGGCGAGAAGGCAACGGGTTATAGCGCAGTACGGAGACATCAGGCGAGGCGTGGCAGACTGCATGAAGGAGATGTGGTTCAGCCTTGGTAACTATCTGCCGATGAACCGACAACCGTCATCTTCCTGCCCTGAAGCGCTCGTGGCGTAAGCTTAGACGTTCTTGTTTGATCGTTAAAGTTAAGCAACGGTTGTGCGTGGTCGCAATTGGAGGGCACGTTAAATTGTCGGTCCTGGCTTTTAAGTCGTTTAGCCATGGCGGAGGCCTTAAGGCGGCTTAAAAACTCCGTCACAAGGGTTGGCCACTAGCTCATACATATTTATTTATTTTTATTTATTAGTGGAGGCTTATGTCCAGCAGTGAACTGCTATAGGCTGATGATGATGATGATGAGGGTGAAGAAATCCAGGGCGTTTGATGGGTTAGTTATGTCGATGACATCGAAAAAAATCGCGAGGCAAAACGTGAATAAGACTCACGAGACCGAGGAGACTGGCAAATCGAAATGAGGCTATAACCAATAGGGGCTTTTAAGTCGTTAAGCCATGACGGAGGCCTTTAGGCGGCCTAAAAACTCCGTCACAAGAGTTGGCCACTAGCTCATACGAACATACATACAGTAACCAATAGTGGGTGTTATCTGGTTGAAATTATGATGACAATGAAGTCTGATTAGTTAAAAGATACTTTAAAAAACCGTAGCACATCACAGACGCTATATTGGAGTTTTCGTCATTTTTTTTAGCCTTTGTCTCTAATCGAAACTCTACTTGCCAAAATGTCTTCAGCCGTTTGGGCTACACTGACAGCCAAAATAAATTACCTCCCAAAACATTACCCTTTTATACCCTTTAATCTTATTATTCCTCAGGCGAACACAAGCGTGCCTTCATCCCATGCCTGGTGGGTCCGTTCCTCCAAGTGAGCTTCTTACGGGACGAGGAAGTGAGGAACACCACTATACCCATTTTCTTCGACATGATGCAGACTGAGTATACGCATAGTGTCGCACATGGGGAATCTGGTGAGTTGGACTCGTAGTTGTTTTCGAAAGATGTTTGGCTATTCGATGAGATGACCCAGAGATAAAAAATCTATACTGGCCATCGATACAATGTAATGATCGTAATGTAGTGAATAATAAACCATTTAACTGTATGTTAACTCTAAAGGAAACATTTATTTTCATACAAATTAAATTAACAGTTCGAAATTTGCGCTCGAACACACTTACACAAACACGTATAAACGTCAAGTCGATCAAGTTGTGACAGCGCGCTTCATCACTCAACCAAATTATCTGCTCGCTTCGCTCACGTAAACGTTTCCCGCAGGCGAGAGCTACCTGAAAGATCTAGAAAGCGAGCTAATAGACAAGCTGGACACGCTGGTGGAGCTGGGGTGCGGCGACGCGGCTTGGCGCGTGCGCTTCGTGTCGCTGTGCGGCGCGCTCTCCGGCGCAGCCGCGGGCGCGCTGCGCCAGTCCGCGGCCGCGCTGGTGGCCGCTGCGGCCAGGCAGCTCGACACGCTGCTACTGTACCGGTGAGTGAGTGAGACGATTTCGACTCTAGTGGAGCGTCTGTATACGAGCCCGGCTCTAGTGGAGCGTCTATAGACGACCGCGACTCTAGTGGAGCGTCTATAGACGAGCCCAACTCTAGTGGAGCGTCTATAGACGACCTCGACTCTACGCGACTCTAGTGAAGCATCTATAGACGAACTCGACTCTTGTGGAGCATCTAAAGACTAGCTAAACTCTTGTGGAACGCCTATGTGTTATTCCAGGGTATAACTATATGTTATCTAAATTTAGCCAAATCAGTTCGACAGTGACGAAGATAAACGCAGCCTAGCTCTTTTGCAATTAGACGTAATTTACTAAGCTAATAGAATTAAGTTATAATCTCTTACATCGATATAATGCTAATTAAATTCTTCAAATATTTTCTAGGACGACTGCCCAAAAGTCCCCGACGCCGCACAGAATGCATCTGACTACGAAGGTTTTGCATTTCTACGAGCAGATCGAGAGACCTCACATGTATATTCGGTAAGCAACAAGTAAATTAAAAGAAAATTGGGCTTGCGAAGTCTAAAATAATCCTCGAATATCTTGCAATTTTGCACGGCAGTACATAGGCGCCGTACAAACTATGTTACGAAATGAAATTTTGAAAATAACTTTTGGGCATACATGGATGGGTACATATAAATAATATTCCCCACTTCCTCAGGTACTTACCCCAAAATGTTGGCATAAATATCTTCAATACATTGATAAAAGTATATCATAAAATATTTTCAAAACTACCCCCGAAACGGGATTCAGGGTTGTATGAAATAATGCATTTGAACTTTTTAACGGGTGGTCCCTTTTGCTTTAAAACTTGATTTGGATTCTTTCAATACAAAATGATAAAAAAATTAAAGGTATACAAAAGATGTGCAAATAATCTAATCTAGTTAACAAATATGTTTCCAGCTACGTCCACAAGCTAGCGAAGATGTACCAGGCGTCCCAGCAGTGGGTTGAAGCCGGTCTAACATTACAACTGCACGCGAAACTTCTGCTGTGGACCCACGACCCTCTGCCGCCCAGACTGCAACATCCCACTATGCAACATGACAATCATACTACGCATAGGGAGCTGAAGGTAACGCCTTTCATCACACTGGTTGAACCAACATGTCAACACGTCAAATGCACAACTAATGAGGAACAAAACGGGTGACTTGGCAACGAATAAATAAATATTTGTGGATATTTCACACAGCGCCATTAAACCTCAAACTATAGGCACCAGATGGCTGATAGGATACTTGTTTACTTTTTTTTTGTAAATACGTACTTATACTACAACACCCAGTTCCGGAAGGACATACAATTTTTTTTATTTCATCATCATCATCTTCCTGCCCTTATCCCACTATGTGGGGTCGGCTATGATCCTTGGATCATGGTGTAAGAGTTTTGGCTAAGATAGATAGATAGATAGATAGATATACACTTTATTGCACACAAACAAAGAAAAAAAACACAAAAAAGTAAATAAAAAACAAACAAAAACTGTACAATGGGCGGCCTTATCGCTAAGAGCGATCTCTTCCAGGCAACCTTTGGATGGAGAGGATAAAAACAGAGCAGAAAGACGGCGGTGCACAAAAAGTTAAAACAAATAAAATAAATAAATAAACACTATCTACTTATAATATACCTATCTTGCCTATATACTACTACAGAATGAATATAAATAATACAATATAAACAAATAAATACATGAAAATAACTACCTACTAATGAGTACAGTGACCAGTTAAAGATAAATAATGATCATGGACCTTGGCTTTAAAGATACTAACTAAGGTGTTTTATGATTATGACCGATCGCCTGCCTGACGTCAACCCTCCTTGGGAATACTTGCTTATTGTATCTCATCATGTTGGAGGATACTATCCCTTAGTCGACTTTTACGACATGCTCGGGGAGAGAAGCAGCTGGACGCATTCTATGTTTCATCATCATCATAAATTTATGGTAATAGTGTCTAGTTGTTTAGTTTTATTTTATTTTACAGGAATATCTATATCTAGAGATAGCTGATCTCCTGACCCGAGGCCGGCAGTGGGAGGCCGCAGTTGCAAATGTCAAAGAGTTGGTGCGGGTCTACGAAGACTCTGCTTTAGGATACGCGCCCTTAGCGGAGTTGCACGCGCAACTGGCGCAGTTGTACCTGGCCATCACTAGGACGCCTAGGAGCCATCCGGGGTAAGTGTCTTAATGTTGGTAAAGTTGAAATGTCATTGAAATATACGCGGTTAGCCGAGTTACAGTTGTACTTTGTTATCAATAGCCTAGGAGCTGTTCGGGGTAAGTGTCTAAAGTTCAAATGTATCGAAATGCACGCATTTAATGTCATTGGTCATTCACAACTTGCGTAGTTGTATCTGGCTATCACTAGAACACCTATGAACCATCCGGGGTAGGTTTCTAAAAGGGGGTAAACTTCAAATGTCAATGTATTTCCAGGTTTCCGGTGTTCCTTATTTTTCTGTTATGAATGAAAATGTATTTGTTTCTTTCTTTCTTTCAGGTACTTCAGGGTGGTTTATCATGGCAAGGGGTTCCCAGAACTATTACGTGTACCCAAGGTACGGTTTTGTGGTGGCTCCGCGTCTATGAACTTAATTAAATAACTTTACTTTTAAAATTCGCCTTTATTAGCATTTTTAGTTAAATGAAATCGGCGTATTGACGCATTAAGATATAATGATGAGTACTCCAAAGGTGTCTTGGGCCCGAATTTGATGAAAACTAAAACTGCATCATTGGATTTTTGAAAAATCACTATTCCTAGGCAAGAATCGAGCCCGTTGATTTTGAAAATAAAACACACACACTTTTATTACACCATTTGATAGTGTCGCTAATAAGGAACGAATTCTGGGAAGTAATAAATAAATAAAATAAAAAGATTTTATTTCGGACTACATTGTGATCCATAATTTGTTAGTAAATATGTACAAGCACTTATATAGCCGTTTCTTTCTTTCTAATAATCATATACCTTGTTCGAAATTATTCTCAATATTTTTTTCTCATAAAACAATAAAATGTTCCCAGGGGTTCGTGTACCGCGGCAACGAGTACGAGCAACTGCAGGGCTTCATGGAGCGCATGCTGGACGAGTGGCCTGACGCCGAGGTGCTGCTCAAGCTGGACCCGCCCGGCGAAGACGTCACGCACTCCGACGGACAGTGTATCCTTCACAAACATAATCATCTATCATCCTTCACGACAGATGATAGATCATCATCACAGCCCGACTTTACCCATTGACAAAGGTCCCGAGAGTGAAGAAGGGGGGTAATGTGTTTGGGGTATGTGTATGTTTGTACATACACATACCCCAAACACACACACATACATACCCACATGGGTATGTGTAAATATAAATATTTGTGGGCATTTCACACAGCGCCATCTAGCCCCAAACTAAGCAAAGCTTGTACTATGGGAACTAGATGGATGATAGAATACTTTTTTTTTGTATGTATGTGTTTTCCTTTGGCTAAAGCTGTAGTCCAAACGGCTGGACGGATTTTGAAAAATGGGATGGTGTTGGATTCGTCTCTGAAGTTCGTAAAACTATTTGGAGCATTATTTAGCTCCAAACTTTTTGTCTCTAGGGATTTTCTAAGGGATATTTAAACACTTTTTTTCTAGCTTTTTAATAGTATTTCTAGAAGTTATTCCTTGACCGCTTAGCACAGACTTGCAAATAAATGCCGTAGAACCTGTGATGAGCGACAAACTGAAGCGTCTGTCCGGCAAGCCCATCGCAGAACAGATCCTGCAGTATTACAAGCACAATAACGTCGACAAGTTCATGTTCTCCAGACCTTTCCATCGACCAGGTATGTTATAAATAAATAAAATATTTGTGGATATTTCACACAGCGCCATCTAGTCTCTAACTAAGAAAAGCTTGTACTATGAGAACAGATAGCTGATATAATACTTATATACTTTTTTTGTAAAAAAATACTTATACGTAATACTACATCTAGAGCTATATAATAAGAAATGTTTTGCAGATCATGCAATCATTTCTCCCGTAGCGGGAATCGAACCTGCAGCTCTTGCGTCTCAGCTGAGCACTCGCCCGCCACGCCACCGATGTCGCCGATTGATTTAATTTCAATTTACTCAAATAAAGATAACGATAATAAATATAAACAGACCGTTAACCGCCCGAGTCTCAGCAAGCAAAGTTCTTTCAAAAGATTGCCTATCATTATTTTGCGTTACTTTTTTTTACCGAGACGGTAAGCGACTTTATGGAAGGGAGACCCACTACAAGTGATGATGGTGGATTGTTTCAGAGGAATCATTGAACGGCTCAACGGACGACCTCTCCAATCAGAATGAATTCGCGACGCGCTGGCTCGAACGGACGGAATTAGAAATCAGTGATAAATTACCCGGTAAGTGATCTATTGTAAATCCGAAAGTTTGTACTTATTTTATAGTATAGTATCCTCTTCAACATGATGAGATATAATAAGCAAGTATTCCCAAGGAGGGTTGACGTCAGGCAGGCGGCCGGTCATAAAACACCTTAGCCAAAACACTTACAGTATGATCCAAGGAACATGCTGTGCCGACCCCACATAGAGTGGGATAAGGGTAGAAAGATGATGATAATGTCCTCTCCAACATCATGTACGGTCTATATGGGCTGATCACCTGTCGCCATGGTTCACTATATCCATCTCGGGACTTTGAATCAGGAGTGGCTGCAAGTTTTATTATGATTACTTGTGGCTCTGACCACCCCACTAGCGATACGGTCGTGATAATATATTTATAATGTATGTATGTACTTATTTTTCTTTGTTTATACTCCTTGCGTTGATATTTTCAGTATCATGTCAAGTTACTTTGTAAATCGATTTTTTTATTTGTTTAAGCGGTCTCTGCTTCCGCTTTTCGATCAAGTTGTAGATACATTTTTGACGTTACAATAAGAAATTAAATTATAATTACTGTATTTGAAACAACGTTGCCTCATACAAGGTTACAACAATAAAAATAACAGAAACAGAGAAAAATTATGTTTATTATTTTATATTTGACGGCCTCGGTGGCGTGGCGGGCGATTGCTCGGCAGATACGCAAGAGGCGCAGGTTCGATTCCCGCTGCGGAAGAAATGTTTGCATGTTATGCAAATATTTGTTCCGGGTCTGGGTGTTGTGGTACCATGGTACTCGTAGTTTCTGATACCCACGACACAGGGAATCCTAGTGTGGGGTCAGGACTATGTATGTGACTGTTGGCTGTTATTTATAATAATTTAATAAGTTTATTATTTCAGGTATCCTCCGCTGGTTCCCGGTAGTGAGTCAGCGCACGTACTGGGTGTCGCCGGTGGAGGCGGCTGTGGAGTCGCTTAAGAACACGAACCGCACGCTCAAGTCGCTTGTCTTGGAGGCCAGGTCGCCGGACGCGCCGCTACAACCGCTCACTATGAGACTCAATGGTAACATTTAATAATATACAATTTTGTTCATAACTTATGAGATTGACGACCTCGGTGGCGTGGCGGGCGAGTGCTCGGCAGAGACGCAAGAGGCGCGGGTTCGATTCCCGCTGCGGGAGAAATGTTTGCATTTTCTGTAAATATTTGTTCCGGGTCTGGGTGTTGTGGTACCATGGTACTCGTAGTTTCTGATACTCACGACACAGGGAATCCTAGTGTGGGGTCAGGACTGTGTATGTGACTGTTGGGTGTTATTTATTTATTTATTTATTTATTTATTTATTTATCTCCAGGTATGCTGGACCCGGCGGTGCAGGGCGGGATAGCGAACTACGAGCGCTCCTTCCTCACTCCCGCCTACGAGGCACGACACCCCGACCACAAGCAGAAGCTGACTGAACTCAAGGACCTTATAGCCGACCAGATACCCCTGCTCAAGTATGGTAAGAACTATCATAAACTATTATATAGGTTGAATATTTGTATGTATAATATTTATTGTAGGTATTTTTCTAGATATTTTTCCAATATGTATCTGCCGTCCTTCTCGTTTTAAAGTTTTGTCCTGTCCATCCAAAGGTTGCCAGGAAGAGATCGTTGTTAGCGATAGGGCCGCCCATTGTATGAAGCATATTTATACCTATTTTAATTTACATTATTATTTTTTTATTTCTTTGATTTGTGTTTTTACAATAAAGATAGATTGTATTGTATTGTATTGTATAAACTAGCTTCCGTCAAAGGCTTTACTCGCATATTTTTTTTAACCTGTACTGTTGGTCTAGTTGGTAGTGACCCCGCCTTCCGATCCTAAGGTCGTTTCAGACTCGGTCGTGTACCAATGGATTTTTCTGTGCGAAAAATATATGTGCGCTATACCAGTACTCTCAAACGGTGAAGGAAAACATCGTGAGGAAACCCGCGGCTTAGTCAGCTCCGCACGTATTGACCATGTCTTTCCTGTGGACAAGGCCGACTAAGCTGAGAGGACAAAATAGGTGCTGGACAAGCCTACTCCATCTTAATTCGTCCCGGACACTACAGCGTCCCGTCTGTGAAGGTTAAAGTTGCCTCCTGACGCTGTATAAATCATCTACTATAGATGGTAAAAGGCCTTAGCAGTAGTAGTAATATGAGAGTTTGAGCACATTGACACGATGAATGAATGAATGAATTTCTATATTAATTTTCTTTTCGTTCACAGGGTTAGATGTACACGGCAACCGGGCGCCGCCTGAGTTAGAAGAATTACACGCGCACTTGATGAAATGCTTCAGAAGGATGCAACAGCACGTGCACCAGCGGTATGGGAGAAAGGTAAAGAAAGAAAGAAAGAAACTATTTATTTGGCCCACAAATACTCACAAAAAAAATCAATGAAATAAAAACACAGTTAAAACAATAACAAATTGTGAGCCAAAAAGGCAATCACTCAGCGTGTGCTGCAGAGCCCGGAAGCAACTACAGCGCAGTTCTTCCGTGGCACCTTTCAGAGCGCGTCACTGGCCAACACACGCTCTAGGTAGGCATACGTCATATCACGGGGTGGGCAGAGCAACAAGTTATCATTACAAATTAATATTTGCGGACTTTTCACACAGCGCCATCTAGCCCCGAACTAAGCAAAGCTTTTACTATGAGCACCAGATGGCAGATAGAATAATTATTATAATACATAATACAATACCCAGACCCGCAAGAAATATTTGCAGAGCATGCAAACATTTCTTCTGCAGCGGGAATTGAACCCGCGCCTCTTGCGTCTCAGCGGAGTACTCGCCCGCCTCGCCACCGAGGTCGTCAAATTATTGTAGCATCTATATTACATAATCATGATCGCGTTAGTTCGTATTTCAGAAGCTAGACTAAAATTGCCGAGGCACACAATATTTTTGTACTACTGTACGCTTTTTTTCTACAGACATGTGATTTGGAAGTGGAACCAGAGGTTCAACTGCGAATGACGTTACGCGACTCCACGTACGCCGACCAAAGTAATACGAGCAGCAACCGGATATCCGATATCTCAACCGGAAACGAGTGAGTCAATCAAGCATTCTATATTCTTTAATTTCGGCAAAAGTACGTTTTTATTGTTTTTTATTTATTCATTACAGCTAAAGTATATTTTTTAATAATAATTTGAGACATTACAAGTCCATTGGTGTTCAATCCTGTCGTTGGACCAAACGATTTTTCTATTAGAAAAATTTATGTAAGTTATAGGTATAGGTACCAATACTGTCAAATGATGACGGAAAACATCGCGAGGAAACCGACATATCGTGGAAACTAAAAAGTTCCAAAATATGTGTCAAGTGCACGAAAGGGCCTCTCAGGCGACTTTCATCCTTTCACCACACTGGTTCGAAAGAGCTAGTGAAACGACTAGATAGATAGTAACAGGTCGCCTCACGAACAGGTGTAAATTAATGACGATTGATTTAAAGTGATTCCATACGATCAAAACGATCCTACAAAATAAACTATTTTTGATTTTGTGTACGCAATGATTTTTCTTAATGATTTTCTTATATTGTAGTATTTTTTAGTAAAATGATTATAAAACTTTTATTGTATTTATCTATTTATATTGTAGGTCATCAGTGAAAAGTCCTGTGCGGTTTTTCCCAAGGTATGTAAATCATCATCATCTTCCTGCCCTTATCCCACTCTATGGTGGGGTCGGCACAGCATGATCCTTGGATCATGCTGTAAGAGTTTTGGCTAAGGTGTTTTATGACCGGCCGCCTGCCTGACGTCAACCCTCCTTGGGAATACTTGCTTATTGTATCTCATCATGTTGGAGGATACTATCCCTTAGTCGACTTTTACGACATGCTCGGGGAGAGAAGCAGCTGGACGCATTCTATGTTTTTTCTTTACTCCCAGTCCTTTGTGTCACTAGATGTATTCTACTAATATTATAAATGCGAAAGTTTGTGAGGATGTGACGATGTATGTTTATGCCTCAATCACGCCTAAACGGCTGAACTGATTTGAATGAAACTTGGAATATACATAATACGTATACTGGAATAACATAGGCTACTTTTTGAGGTGCAACTCGAGCGAAGCCGCGGGCGGCAGCTAGTTACAATTATTATAAAAAACCGAAATGACTTCAAAATCAAAATCTCCTAAACCTATCGAGCGGAGTATCAAAATGAAGGGGGTTTTTAAGGTGCTTACATAGATATATACAACTTAAATGTGATTTGGAATGAGAAATGATAAGAAAATAATCCTGAATTTTGGAGTCAGTAACGCCCGAATACGGCAATTTTTTTATCATTTAAAACTTTTTTATTATATTAGGACATGTTAATAAGGTTATGTCTGCTCGGCAGTGACGCAAGAGGCGCGGATTCGATTCCCGCTGCGGAAGAAATGTTTGCATGATCTGTAAATATTTGTTCCGGGTCTGGGTGTTGTGGTACCATGGTGCTCGTAGTTCCTGATACCCACGACACAGGGAATCCTAGTGTGGGGTCAGGACTATGTATGTGACTGTTGGGTGTTATTGTATTTGTAAATGTTTTAATTTTTAATTTTACAGAAATAGTTCAGGATTAACGAACTACCTAACGTTGCAAGGCTCTCCGAGGAGGAAGAAGAAACAAGGAAGAAAGGTACTTACTCTTTTGTTCTCTTATCACTCTTCTACTCTTCCATTACTGAGCGTTCTATACATTTCTTTCTAATAAGAAAGCTAAATAATAGCTTTGTTATTAGAAAGAAAACAATACATTTTTACGTACAGCAATTTGCAACACAACAATGGAAATAGCTCGAGTTTTTTTTTAATATTTTTGACCTCGATGGCGTGGCGGGCTGAGATGCAAGAGGTGCGGGTTCGATTCCTGCTGCGGGAGAAATGTTTGCATGACCTGCAATATCTTCCGGGTCTGGATGTTGTAGTATTACGTATTATAAGCATGTATTTACAAAAAAGTTTGAAAATGAATAATGATTATGAGGCCGTTGTTATGTCTTGCTGATAAAGGAATGTTTGTGCTTACAGAGTGAGATCTGCACAACATCTAGCGGCAGTATGTGGTATACATCTTCGACCCCCAATGGCACTCCCCCCGCCCCCGCCCCGGCCCCCGCCGACCCCGCCGCCCCCACCGCCTCCCCTCTGAGGGAGCTGAGGCAGGAGGTGAGTTACAATCATATTGAAAGTTTATAAATTCTAAATCTTACTTCTTACTTATATTATAAATGCGAAAGTTTGTGAGTTTGGATGTTTGGATGTTTGTGCCTCAATCACGCCTAAACGGATGAACGGATTTGAATGAAACTTGGAATATACATAGTACATGTACTGGATTAACATATAGGCTATTTTTTATCCGGATAGCACACGAGCGAAGCCGCGGGCAGCAAGTTTATTCATAAACAATACAAACAAACAATAACCAAGTCATTTTAAAGGGACAATGTTACACATACTCGTATTATTATTGTTTACTTGTGTTGTGGCTCTGCCCACCCCATTAGAGATACGGGCGTGATAATAATGTATATGTATGTGTGTATTATACAGAATAATGTCAAATTAATAGTTGTGTATGTGATTATAAAATTCGAAAAGACGAGAATCATACTTATTTTATAAATGTGAATGTTCGTGAGGATGTCCGTATGTTTGTAACTCAAACGTGTCATAACGGCTGAGCAGATTTTAATAAAACTTGAATTAAACGTGTGTGTGCTAGAATAACATACAGGCAATCATTTGCCCTTATACCACGCTAGTTTAATTAAGGAAAGATATGGCGCAGTAGGCATTAGAATCTTTTAATTTGATTTCTGATATTTCAGCATGAAATTCATGACTTAGTAGTTAGTTGCTTAACTTTTTTATGATTTTCCAAATTTGGCTTTAGTGTGATGCATGCTTTACTCCAACTTACATTTGACTCTCTAACCCCCGAATACTCAAACGCATCTCAAAGTTGAGCACGTCTCAACTCACGAGTTTTTAACAGTTTCTGATTAAAATCGGTCAAAAAAAAAATCGTGATTTGAGACGTGCTCAACTTTGAGATGCGTTTGAGTATTCGTGGGTTATTGACTCTAACCTTGACTTGACCCTGACCTCACCCATGAACTTAGGCTTGAATTCTAGAACCGTGTATCATGACTCAAGGCATAAATTTCATTAACAAATTTCCATCGAAAACTGCCATTAAACGTATGCTTGAGTGTAGATTTAAGCTTGAACGTTATACTTTATTAGAGCCTTTACTATAAAGCCGCATATATTAGTTTGTACTTAACAGTCTTTCAAGCTCGATCCTATGTTCATTCTTCAAGCTTCTTGACTATTATTTTTCTTTATCCTGACTTCAACATTAACCTCTTGCCTGACCTTGACTTTGACCTTGACCTTGACCTTGCACGTAACGCTGGAGTGCTTTATTGAGTGTGTTACATCATTAAGGTGGTGGTTTCTACAATGTTATATATAACGTGCATAATATTAGTAAAAATAGTATTTGTGTCTGCCACTGGTATATCTACTGTGCTATCATAAATAGTCTCAGTTCTAGCTTAGTTTAGTTTTAGTCCTGGTTGCCTGGAAGACGTCGCAATAAGTGATACGGCCGCCTTTCGCCAGCAATCGTTCTGTTGTTCGCAATAAAGCATTTTTCATTTCATTTCTCATACAAACTTGACCTAGACATTAGTCCTGACCTTGACCCTGACTCTGACCTTGATCCTGACCTTGACCTGTCCTCGCTAGTTAATTGAGCCTATTTATATAGCTAGTTTAGTGAGCGTGTCACATAGCAAGGTGGTGGTTACTACATGATGCCGTGCGTATAGCGTTCCTGTCTGCAGCTGGTGACAGAGCGGCCGCTGCGCGCTGAAGTGGAGAAGGAGAAGAGACTGTCTTCGCAGCGGACGAGCGTTATCAGCACGGCGCCGCCTTCGAATAGGGACTCTTTGGGTGAGTAATAGAATCATCATCAAGAAGTCCGCTACTGGACATAGGGCTTCCGCTATCAACACACATGTCAGATCTATTGGGTGGGGGGTAAGATCATCATTATCATCATCATCGTCATCATCATTATTTAAAATTCATCGTTATTTAAAACTTAAACTTACTTGGTTAACTCCGGAACCTCAGACAGGTCTTTCCGATATTTGAATTACAGACTTGAGAGGTCTAATATCGTAATTCCGCTATTTTAAAATTAAAAAATATATATATTTATTTACGAAATGTTTTTGGAACTTTAATAATCATTTACTTTTGAACGCTGACTATACTACAGATATTCAATAGTGTTATCGAACATAGCTACTTGGTTTCGTAGCTTTCGATTTGATTTCGAGCAATAAGTGTGAAGTTATCAGTTTCCATACCATAGCTGCTTGATCTGGCTTGAATGATAAAACGTCAGGCATACCTACCTACTTGTAGAATTATTTAATTTGAATTTGAACCCACCACCTCAGTTGGGATGATTGGATCACTACATCAATTTGCTGTATTGTACTTGTAAAACATTACCTTCCTTAGCAATCGGGTAAAAACAAAATCTCTTCCCCAGGTACCACAGACTCGAACCAAGAGGAAGAAGAACCCCCGCCATTACCCAAGAAGTTCAACCACCGAAGCATGGAGCTCGACGAGGCCAACAACAACGGGGAACAGAACCCGCTACCCCTCAGATACAACTACGACACGGTGCTAGCACCACGAGGCTCGTTTCTGTATAACTCTATGGCGAATAGGACTAAGGAGAAGGCGCCGACTCCACCGCCTAAGAAACGAAATGCCCAGTAAAAGTAATGCTTAGAACCCTTAAAATAAAATAGTTTATCTAAAATTCACTACTATTTTCATCGTAAAATGGTCTTCCAAAAAGGTATGGTCAAACATTTTGCGCCTTTTGCAATATGGCGAACATCTGGCTTTATCGCGCTTTTTGAATATTGCAACCTGAAATATTTAATTATCAAACAATGTTTTATAAGAGCCGTAAGAAAGTCATAATCAATTTAAATACGCCTCTAATATAAAATATACGTTTCTATATTTAATCGAAAGAGATTGACAGTTAGTTTATAAGTAGGTATACAAACTTGATCGAAGAGCCCTTAATGAAAAAAAAAACAGTTACATACACAGTCCTGAGCTCACTCTAGGATTCCCTGTGTCGTGGGTATTAGAAACTACGAGTACCATGATACACCTAGGCTCGGAAGAAATATTCGGGACCGGGAATCGAATCCGCGCGTTTAGCGTCGAGTTGAGCGGTCACCCTCTACGCTACCTGCGCCTTTTGTTTCTCAATTGCATCTCAATACCGTCATAAAGTGCACGATCAAGATCGCCATCAGTATCTTAAGATAGGCGCTAATTTGGACACATGTCAACTTCTCAAAATGCATCATAGTATATCTATCGTATGATAGATAAATATACAGTAATCTGTGATATCAAGATCAATGGCCTGATCTTGATACCACAGATTACAAAATAAATGCATTCACGTTATTGCTTGTTTTTTGTAGGATTATTTTACCCATGCAGATGTTTGATCAGTGGTATGACAGAATAATTGGCATTATCTGTGTCATTTAGCTTGGAAGATTTTGGAAAAATCTGATTGCTATTCTGTTCTATGGCATGAAACTCGGGTGAACAGCTAGTATGTAGACCTATGAAAAAAATAGGGAAGAAAATGTTTTATTTTGTTCGATGACGTCATGTTCCATAGAACAAATGGGAACTACCCTACATTTGCGTAAATATACGCCGATGTATAATAATAATAGGTAAACAATGAGTTTTAAACTACCCAGTTTACGACAAATAGCCATTCGTCGTGATAATCGATTTCAGCTATTTCTAAATAAATTATTCATGCGGAAGTCAAACTCAAGTTATCATTTGACTGTCTCAAGTTAAAGTTTGTTATAAATAGCAAAAAACTTGAGTTAGTTCCAGATTCCAAACAAAAAATCGAGTAAGAGTGGGTGTTGGAAACATTAACTAGAATCATAGGTCTTTTTGTTTTCTAACACAGCCCACATCAGCCCTTTTCTTAAGTAACCTATGACACATCAGCCGTAATAATGCGGCCTTTTTTAAAAACACTGCGTGCATTTTAACCGAACTGTCGGCGTAGTACTTTTAGCAGATGTGTCGCGACTCTGAAGAAATATGAACAAGACATAATTTTCCTATTATTTTGATCTATAAGAGAGGCGCTCGTTCTTGAGTGCTGTCAATTAGAATTAGGTTAAGTAAATTCACAACAAAAGCCGAATCAAAAATATTTACTTTAATAAATGTGCAGAAAAATGACATCATCATTGTCAGCCATAATGTAGAATAATATACCCACCATTATAATAAGTACTTATGAGATTGTTACCATCGCTTTTAATTTTATAATATTATATCAAATTGTGATATTTTTATGATGCCATTTTCATTTGTCCAAAGTTGAATGTATATTATTTGAATAAAGATGTGATCTATGAAAACGTATGGACCTTGATAAAAACTAACCTTATTATTCATAAATATTTTGCCTTTGCCCAACAATGGGACAGTATAAACTGAAGTAACAGTTATTTTGTTTCTATGAACGAAACCCTTAGGAAAGACATACTAACCCCCGAATACTCAATCGCGACTCAGAGTTGAGCACGTCTCAACTCACGGTTCTTTGACAGTTTTTGGTGAAAATCTGTCAAAAAAAAATATCGTCATTTGAGACGTGCTCAACTTTGAGATGCGTTTGAGTATTCGGGGGTTTGTCTTTTTCACGTTATATAAATATTGCTGGACATGTCATGGTACAATGACAGCTGTCAGATCCATATTTGTTCAGGTTTTGTCTCTTTTTCAAACAACACCATTTCTATTTGTCAATTGTCTTGGTAAGAGTCCCTCATAGATATGTTAACTCTTGGAAAAACAATTTCTGGCCATATTAGATGCAATTTGATGCATATTACTCATTTAATTCTGTAAAAAGTTTTGTAATTTTTAGTATTATTGGTAATTCCTTAGTTACTCAGTTAAGATCAGTTACGTATAATTTAGTTGTATTTCGTGCTGAATCAAAGCGTTAAGATATTTATATTTTAATTGTAAGATTTGATATTAACAAAGTAATAAGCATTATTTTTGATGTAAGAATTGTTGAATTTTCTTAGTATTTTGTGGAAGAAATTGTATTAGGGAATTCCCCTGTTGTTCCTATTGGTGAGCGATCAAATTATTTTTTGAAATTTTAAGATAATTCATGTAACAGAATAAAAACTCCATGGGTATCTATTTATTTTCTTAAATATTAATAGCTTTTTTATTGTCTGGTTGCTACGGCCGCAAAGACCAGAACAATACATTTCTACATACGATATCAATAACAAACTGCGCTTTTCATACAAGCTATATAATTTGCGAGCATTCAATGCATCTAATTGCTACGGGCCAGTCAACGCATACCTTTAAAGTAAAATAATCATTTGATAGGTCCTTAAACCACCTCACTTGCCAATAAGAACATCGGGGTATATTAGTACCCGGCTAAATTATATCAGTAAAATGCCATAGAGCAGACCAAATATTGTTGATTTTGTGTATATTGTATATTTACAGTAGATAATGAGATATTATGACTTGTGCACTTGTCACGGTTGATATTACCTACCAGTAATATAGATTTTTATATTAAACTGTATTTTATTTAACCCATAGAAGTAGACTAGATTTGTGTTAATGTTTATTTTTAAAAGTAGAATGTCATTTAGGCTTTTACCATAATTAGTAGATGATTAACTTTATACTTTTACCGTTGCTGAGAAAAAGCTAAATAAACATTTACACAGCAAAACCTCAAAAATCATGAAATAAAATGATGGATAGGTTCCTACAGCATTATCTGAGCAAATCATGACATAGTCCATCTAAAAGTCATGAAATAATATTTGTTGATGGATAGGTAGGTACCTAGGGCATTATTAAGTCCATGCCCGCACAAAGGCCTCATGTGACTACGTGGAAAGTAGGTGGCTAATAAAAACTAAAACCAACTCAAACAGTTCCAAAAAAACAAATAGAATATAAGAAAAATCTGAGTCAAACTGAACTACATAATTAAAGTACCTAGATGAGTCAGCAAGTTGTTTTTCTCATTCTAAATATATAAAACTCTTACGTTACTATCTGGCTGGTTGACAAACGACGCACAGGTTAAAACATGTCTTAGAAGCACGAAACTTGGTGAGCATATTCCTCTTAAGGTGTAGGGCAAAAAAAATGAACTGCCGAAGTTCAACGTCTGGAAATCATCATCATCGAGGATACCTACTGGAACACTGCTGCCAACATCCCAAAGTCCTTCTCCGGTACTTCAAGGAGTTGTGCTGGCTGGGGGAGGGTTAGCAGGGGGATAATGCACAATACACCCCACCGCGGAACGTCAGTGCAGATCTTTGTTCCCCTAACGTTAATTAGAATTTGAACGCCTGGAAAAAACAACGACAAGATGAAGTTAGTATAAAAATAAACTCACGCAGAATTAGTCGCGGTTCCTCTAGTTTTGTTATATTGACTCAGTCTATGACCGACTATGACTAATTTCTGGACAAACATAGACGACCTTCACCCAGTTCGATAAGTTGGTAGTTTAAAAATCGTTAGTTATCGCTACCAAAAATAACTAGGAATTCCAAATATTGACAACAACTACACGACAGGTTCTAGCAGCGAATTCGCTTACGTGGTAGCTGTGATGTAGTCGATAGAGTGTAATTAGATTACTATAACAGCTACTTCTGAAAACTAAATTCCGACCATGATTCTGAAAACGAAAATAAATAGTTCGTGACCTCCAATAATCCAGGCCTCGAAGATGTTTCAAGTTTTATCCAAATCCATTTAGCCGCTACGCCGGTGTCGTATTGGCCCATAAACACCCACCAAACATCTTTAAAAACTTTCGGATTTAGGATACCTACCTATCAATTTGTAATTATCTTTGATATAAGTGGTTTATAAATGGAAAAAGAATACATCATGTAGTGCCGACCCCATATAAAATAGGAAAAAATCTAAGACCTTTTGCCATCTAGTAGATGATTTATACAGCGTCAGGAGGCAACTTTTATTTTACCTTCACAAACGGTAGGTACGCTGTAGTGCCTGGGACGAATTGGAGTAGGCTTGCCAACACCTACTACCTATTTCATCAGCTTAGTCGGCCTTGTCCACAGGAAAGACATGGTAAATACCTACGTGCGAAGCAGACTATGCCGCGGGTTTCCTTCACCGTTTGAGTACTGATATAGCGCACGTAAGCACAGAAAAATCCAACATTAGGTACATAACTGGATGATGACTCATGACCTTAGATAATAATCTAAAAGTAGGAAATGGGCAGCCAAATTACTTCTAATTAATATACTTCTAGTAAACTATAGGTTGATAATGGAATATTAACAGTTTAGCGGAAAAATCTAGTCAGAACGGATGCTTAATTTAGTATATAATTAGTGTAAGACCAGACGTATCAGATACCTACTTAGTAGGTATCTCATAACAAACAAATTGGTCAGGCGGAGAACCGACTCTATACCTGGTTAATTTTGGCTACTGCCATACATCTTACTTACTTTGTACCTACCTACTACATTGTTTCCGTACAACAATCGTTCTGACTAGTTCTGACCCCACACTAGAATTTCCTGTATCGTGCTTCAAAAACTAACCCCCGATTACTCAAACGCAACTCAGAGTTGAGCACTAGTTTCTCTATTTATATTCGTTATACTAAACAAATCGACTAATAAATTGTCACTTATAATTTGATCTAGACATTTTCGCTGCGGTAACTGCTACGCAACTACTGCTCGTAGGCAATTTCGTAGCAAGTTATACGACCAATCGCATGGCACTGGCGACGGGCCGTTTAATTTGGTATTGTTCAAATTGTTAACGTTGTAATCAATTATATTTAAAGAATAATAATATATATAATAACACCCAACAGTCAATACATAGTCTTGACCTCACACTAGGATTACCTGTGTCGTGGGTATCAGAAACTACGAGTACCTACCATGGTACCACAACACCCAGGTCCGGAAGAAATATTTACAGAAAATGCAAACATTTCTTCCGCAGCAGGAATCGAATCCGCGCCTCTTGCGTCTCTGCCGAGCAATCGCCCGCCACGCCACTGAGGCCGTCAATAAATAAACTTACAAGTAACACAAGTACTAATACTACATATTTTGTACAAAATCTATATGGGCAATGTCACCATGGTTCACCATATACATCTTAGGACCTTAAATCAGAAGCGGCTGCAAGTTTTCTTATGTTTACTTGTGGCTCTGTCCACCCCATAACATGTGTTGTACAAAATACATAAAAAGCAGTCGAGCTGTCTAAATACAATTACGAACCTCTCCTGATCCAGATCACTGCCAGATGGAAGCGAAATATAATTAATTGGTTGTAGGTATTTTGTTGACAGTTAAATTAAGTATATACCTACCTGATGAAACGTAATTATTTCAATACTTAATTAGGTTTTTAAAGTCATCCCCAAAGTTTGATTCGTGGTTTTGCATAACATGACACTTATTTTAGATTGGAAAAGAGAAAAATAGCCTTATCAAGTTTTTTGAATAGGTTTTTATTGGGTTTGAAGGCAACTTTCTCTATTTTGAAATCTCTTTTATGAGGATGACAAGGACAGAATCAACAAACTTTTTTGATTTATTTATCTGTGATGCAATCTCTTATCTTATCTAGATTTATTTGTGCAGTTGTAATAAATACCTACTTATTTGTTTGTGCAGTTTATGTATCTAGGTACTTAGTAAGTAGGTACCTTTTGAGGGTGCTGTTCCCGAAGGGTGCCAACGGAACCCTATTACTGAGATAAAATAGAATACCTACCTACAGTAAGTGTTCTAGCAAGAATTTTAAATAATCTTTGCTAATTCCCATCCTCATTAATTTGTCACTAGCTGTTGGCCGTGACTTCGTTAGCGTGGAATTATCTCTCGGTGTTCTCAGGCGGTCACCCATCCCAATACTGACCGAGCCCGACGCTGCTTAACATTCGGTAACCCATACAAACTTTTTGCGACATTTTTGCAACAAATAGTATGCCTATGCCCTTCCCCGGGATGCACTCTATCTCCTTGCCAAATTTCATCAAAATCGGTTCAGCAGGTTAGGCCTGAAAAGGTAACAGACAGACAGAGTTACCTACTTTCGCATTTATCATTTATAATTCATTTATTTGTTAAATTACATTATGTCCGTGTCACGTGATTTATCTTCTAAAACAGTAGACAGACGTACAGACGTAACTTCAAGAGATTCCTAGGGGCTTATCTTATCAAATAATTAGAGCATGCATCAGTGCAGTAGCCATAGACATAGCGCGTGTTTTGTATGGAAAGTCACCAGACATTGTATAGTTACCTACTAGGTCATAATTAACACAATGTATAGGTACTGTGATGTATAGGTACTCCAATGAGATGGACGGACCAAGTAAAGGCAGCGTTGAATGGTCCACTATACGAATGCTCTAGAAAGGCCACCGTTAGAGACGAATGGCGCAAAATTGTGAAGCGAGCCACTACTCCTAAGCTGACGACCACGACCACTCTGTCAAGAGTGTAACGACTAAGAAGAAGAAGAATAGGTACTGTATGATTGGTGACAGCCTCATTCCGTTACGCGGTAATTTATCTAAGGCTGAGCTAACGCAGTTTTGGGACATTTTCGCACGAAACTTTTCGACCTTTATCTATTGGAATCACAAAAGACGATTGATTAAATCAAAAGGTAAACCATGGCAAAATCTTCAAACCTCTGTGAAAGAATAGTTACATTCGAGAGATAATTATTATCTATTTATTTAAGACGACCTCGGTGGTGTGGCGGGCGAGTGCTCGGCTCAGATGAAAGAGGCGCGGGTTCGATTCCCGCTACGGGAGAAATGTTTGTATGTTCTGCAAATATTTCTTCCGGTTCTGGGTTTTGTAGTAATATGTATTATAAGTGTATTTACAAAAAGTACTTATAATATAAGTACTTTTTGTAAATACACTTGGGAACTAGATGGCTGATAGAATACTTATATTATAAGTATTCTATCAGCCATCTAGTTCCCATAGTACAAGCTTTACTTAGTTTGGGGCTAGATGGCGCTGTGTGAAATGTACACAAAATAAATATTTGTATATTATTTATTTGTGGTCTGAGCAACGTCGGTTCTAGGAAAACCCCGATTAATATTTCACTGTGTATAAATAAATGAATGTATCATAATTACGTAATCTAGAAATTAGGAATAAAAAAATATTAGTCAAAAAGCTAATGCCGCACCGCAGAACGCAGTAGCTAAATCGAAACATCAACTCCAGGCTTTTTCCTCATGGCCTAATTATTCCACGGGCTTTTACATACCCGACGTTTTAATTTCTTGGGCTAAATAAGAGTGACTGAATTTTAATTAAGGCGCAACTACTAACAAGGCAATAAAACCTCTGCGGTCTTCATACATTGAAAACTCGCAATTTTCTCCATCTTTTCAATGTTACCACAGGTTGGGGTAAGACAAAACAAATCAAAAAATACTGCCCCTTTCAAAGTCAAAATCAAAGTCAAAATTTATCTACACTAATATTATAAAGAGGAAAGTTTTTTGTTTGTAACGAATGGGCTACGAAACTACAGAACCGATTTAAAAAATTCTTTCACCAGTAGATAGCTGCATAATTACAAAATAACATAGGCTATAATTTATTTTCAAAAAAATTAGGAATCCTTACTAAAACTCCGATAATATAACCCGAGGTGTCAAAAATTTACATAAAAAATCCTAATTTGTTAAATACCCGTGCAAAGTCGGGGCGGGCTGCTAGTTATTCCATAAAATCACGGGGATCACTTGCACACGTCTTAAATCTACGTTGTATTTACAGCTCGTAACGCGACCAAGCGTGGTAGCTTTCTCAACGCTACCGCCGAAAAATGTTTAATATTAAATTTTTAATTAGTGGCTTTGTACAGGTCATCTATAATGTCCTGCCGTGAAAGACATCAGCACAATAGAACCAAAACTTTGCAAGTAATTTGCTTCTGACCACAGCCGTACCTACAAACGGATGACGAGTAAAAATTTACTTGATAAGTTTAAAAGCTCGAGTGATAATCGGAGAGCGTGCTACGACGTAACGCGCAAAGTTAAGAAACTTGCGAGAGACTAAAAAAAGTCTGCGTTTCTAAAAATCGTAGAAAATTCAGTTTTTTAAACAGGTAAGCAAATTATTTTTTTCAACTTTAATAACTCATCTCTGATGTTTATAAAATAATTTGGTTCAACATAATGCATTTTGGGACTCTGATCAGAAGTGACTGCAGTGGCTACTCATAATAATAATTTCACTCACATTCATTACCAAGCTGTTTAGTCTATGACGATTTCCTCACGAGTGTGTTCCTTCACTGTTAATGAGAATGCAATATCTACATTAATTTCACGTTGTCTTTCTGACCCCACACTAGGATTCCCTGTGTTTTGGGTATCTGTAACTACGAGTACCATGGTACCACAACACCCAGACCCGGAAGAAATATTTGCAGAACATGCAAACATTTCTTCCGCAGCGGGAATCGGTCTCTGCCGAGCAATCGCCCGCCACGCCACTGAGGCCGCCACAACGCCACGGATTTCCGTGCTCTTGGCCTACCCCAATGGGAAACCGGCGTGATTATGTATGTGTGTATGCATAACAAATAACCAAACATTTGAAGTTGTTGTGCGAAACATTAAGATCACAATTTCTTGGCCCAATGTAGTTATACCTATATAATGCATATAGTCATATTGTACGCCCATTCACTGTCGAGCTGTGGGGCAGGGTGCATGTGTCTTCTGTCAATACTTCGTTAGTGGATCGGAGCCAAAACATAATTATATTTGGATCTTCAGGAAGCCAGTGAGTATTTTGGCGATAGACGGCATACTGTTTGTTGTGATTGTCTTTGTGTGCTGTGATTTTGTAGGAATTTTTTTTTGTTTACAATTATTTACAGAATTGGTTCAGTATTTAATGTGGTTTCGTGACATACAAAACGTTTGAATATTTTAAAGTAATTAAAATTTGGTTTTTTTGTGGAAAATTACAAAACATAGGTAAGCAAATTATTGTATTTGAAAAAAAAATAAGCACCGGAAGCTATCAGTATTTATTTGTTTTATTTTGGTACTATTCATGTTTTTTGAAACTATTGGGGTAGGCAGGCAAAATTTACTCCAATGAGTTAGTATTTTTTTTATAAAAATTAAACTTAAATTATTTTGCCCTCTGGCTTTTATGTTTTTAATGTGTAGTTAGAGCCAAATCAAAACAGTTACTGTTACGTTTCAAATGAGACTAGTATACAGTCGCTATTTCAAACAAAGTATTATAAATTGTTGCAAGAAAGAAACAAAATCATTTATTTTCTCTCTCAAAAGCTAAAATTTCATTATACAATAACAATAAAAAAATACCTGCAAATAAAATTGATAATTAAAAATAACACTAAAAAATTAAGGTTCCGGAAATGATCCAAAAAAATGATAAGCAATAACTATTATTGACTTCCTTCCGATATCAAAATTGACCCATTGACCCTACAAATGTTTTAGTGGTCAAGGTGAAATACAGCAGGTATTCTACCTGAATGAGGCCGGTCGTTCACCTGCCACTAGCTATTTCATGGTCAACCTATGTCACTGACCAAAATAGTTTATCTGAAAAATTGTCTTTATTTGAAAACAAATATAAATATACAAAAAATACTTTCACGTATGAAAACTATGCCATTTCTAGACTAGACATTATTTCGCGGGTTGGCTCGCTGCCAGTCTCGTCTACAGATCGATGCTCTTATTGTTGAGTTGTGTACCTACGCCTTATTATTAATACAGAGAGATTAATAATGGTTAATAGTAGGGCTTTTGCTATAAAAGAAAGCTTTCCTAATTCGATCTTCCAATTTCAGGTTTCTAGCTTCAGTAGTTTGACCTGTTAATAATTGAAGCTATAATTTCAGAACATTAAATTCAGAATGAAAACTTAACACTTACCCCTTTCTGTCGATCAGCCTTACCTCAACCCGACTATTTCGTCCGATAGACGTTCGTAGGAAAGGTTTTCATACATATTTTTTACTACAGGTGCTAGCGAATTATATTCTCGAAAAACTCATGATAGAGTGTAAAGATAAAACTCATGGACTCAGGATAGAAATTAACGTTTCAGCTATAATTTCGGGATTAAAATATGACCATATTGTTTCCATATTGTTTTTAATAAAAACCCTAATTAATAATTATTTTATGGATATGAACAATAATTACATAACTTGCACATAATTTACATTCGCTGTTTGCTCAGACGGTAACATTACAGAAGTTTTCAAGGTTGGATACCATAATATAGGGAAAATCGAGTTAGCGGGTAAATAATAATGGCATTTTTTGAAACAATAATTTTTTTTATTAATTCCTACTTTTAGTTGTAAGGTACAAAGCTACTTTGGTAAAGTCATATTTTTTGTCCCACTTCAATCTTCCTTATCAATATTCCTATAAATGTAGTCTGTTTTTGTATACTTAGTAGTAACGCTTTGTTTTAGTTCCAAAAAATGACTTCAGAAATGACTTAAGTAGGTAGTCTAGGTAGAACTAAAATGTTTTTTGTTTCGGTTAAAAACACACTTAAGAAATATCTTCCAAAACGTTTAATTATCTTTTAAAAACGAGGGCAGGAAGTCAAAGCTACAATGATGAGATGATGATGATCAAACGACCATTACTTTACCTTAGAATCGTGGGAAAAAAATTATAAAACCGTAAGAAGTTTTTGTTTTCAAACACATAAGTTTTCAGTTTTCTGTTTAATTTAGTCGCTTTGTGATTCCCACACTTGTCAACGCAAAAACTTAAATGCATTATTGGATAGATGTGTTGGTAGTTGGGGGTTATAGTTGTGGTAGACCATAATACCCAGTTCCAAGGACGACGACCGACGGACCGTTGAATTCCATTGCAAGGTATCTATCGAAAAGCGCCATAATTTTTTTGACATAAAAGCAACTTCGCTATGGTAATTAACGAGCCGTCGTTCGTTAGTAGAATCTTGGAACCTCTTGGAATCCTGATACCTAGTAACACTAAATAGACTTATCGTCTGATATAATGAATTGAATTGATAAATTTCACGGCCGGCATTCTCTTAGAACTATAGTAACTCATGATCCTTATTTAGGTTGTTGTGTAAGAGGGTAGTCAGGGGCGCGTTCAAAGTATACAATTGGGTCATGCTTGCAATCTTATTATTTT
Source organism: Scotopteryx bipunctaria (assembly GCA_949320045.1). Taxonomy (NCBI): domain Eukaryota; kingdom Metazoa; phylum Arthropoda; class Insecta; order Lepidoptera; family Geometridae; genus Scotopteryx; species Scotopteryx bipunctaria. Next base: position 789,086 of record OX439462.1, read on the forward strand.
GATAAAATATTATAATGTGCAACACACGCCTCTGTCTATTTTAAGTTTAGCAATTTTTTCTTACAAAATTTACGTTATAAAAGTAGGATGAGCAAAACCACTCTACTTGTCGTAAAAGTCGACTAAGGGATAGTATCCTCCCCAACATTGATCGACTATCTATAATGGGCGATGGGCTGATCACCTGTCACCATATCCATCTTGGGACTTTGAATCAGGAGTGGCTGCAAGTTTTCTTATGACTACTTGTGGTTCTGTTCTTCCCATTAGGGATACGGGCGTAATAATATACATACATACTATTTGAAATTTAAATTACTCCTATCTAGGTACCATATATAGCCTATATAATAAAAAATACCCTAGAAAAGGCTGAAAACTAGCCGTAAACAATTTAACGTGCTCTAACGCCATTTCATAGCATTACTGATTAGTTCTGACTCGATTAGCTTTTTAATAAACTGTGTTGCTAATCAGGAATTCTTTCAATCAAAAATTGCATGGTTCTTTTACGGAAATTTAATTAAGTCACCTATCTTCATATTACGCAGTGAAACTTTCTGATTTTTACCGACCGACGACTGAACAGAGAAGCTTCTGTTTGTGCAAACGTATGTTGCCACTTAACTTTATTTCCAGAGACAAACTATAATAACATTAAAAACTTTAAAGGTATAATAATAAGAAAGGAAAATTAGCTCAGTTTTCTATCTAAGTTCGACTACAGATAGAAAACAGAGCTCAGATCACCGACCGCAGGAAAGGCCCCCAAAAAGCTTACGTTACCTCGTTGGATAGCTATACTTATCGGAGGTAAGCGCTAGCCCTTTGGTCATTGATCACATCAATTAGCTTCTTTGATACCTCCTTGAAAAAAAGCAATTATTATTAAAGGTTAAAGGGAGCCAAAAGAACGATTGCAAAGTCTGAATCAGCTATGACGCTTTTTAAAACTGTAAAATATAACATTGACATTGTCGAAAGCTATCGAACTAGTAACTTGGCAACACCGTGTACCTAAAATTCGGTTGTTGTTTTCCAAATAGGTACTAAATTACAAAAGACAAAGATTAAAATTATCTTTAGGTGACGGTAAAAACATTTGGCATCAACGATTTTAGAAATGGAATTGTACCAAAGCGATGTTTTTTGTCTATAAGCTAAGACCTCATTTGTATGTGGAATCTACATTGTTATGTACAACAGTTCGACAATCACAAACTATACCCACCTATGTAAACGTAAGTAAATTCGTATGAGCTAGTGGCCAGCGCTTGTGACGAAGTTTTTAGGCCGCCTAAGGCCTCCGTCATTGCTTTAGGACTCAAAAGCCGGGACCGACAATTTAACGTGCCCTCCGAAGCACGGAAGCGCTCAGCTTGTAATGCCACTTGCGGTCACCCATCGCAATTGTGACCGCGCCCAACGTTACTTAACTTCAACGATCAATCAAGAACGTCTAAGCAAGCTACACTTCTATGTAAACGTAAAATACATTGTTAGAAATTGCACGCTGCCTTTTTTGCCAAACACAATTATATTAATTATTATGTTTTTTGTTATGGTAGGAAGTTTGCGTCTATTTTATTCATCTACCCATAGCAAATGAAATTATAGAATAGACGAATAGAAAAAAAGTTTATCCGTAATATATCCGTCATCCGTTACTTAAATATAAGAACCGGTCAGTAGATCTTAACTTATAATAACACTTTTGCTCCACATAATCGGAAAAGGACTTATTGATACGGAAACTTGCGTGCGAATTGCGCGGAAACCGAATTTTATTATTATGACTAGCTGTTGCCCGCGACTTCGTACGCGTGTAGTAAGTACATTATTTTGTTCTATACCTAATCAATATTTTTCGCAGCGCACGCCAAAAACTATTTTGGGTTTTCTACCTCGGGTTACAATATTGCAATATTTTTACGGATCCCTATTTTTTTTGAAAATATTTTATAGCCTATACTGGTCCATGATAATGTAGCTTTCATTTCGTGAAAGAATTTTTGAAATCGGTCCAGTTGTTTCTGAGCCTATTCGTTACAAACAAAAAAAAATCTTTCCTTTTTATAATATTAGTATTATGTAGTTTTTTAATAGATTAATCTATCACCATGAACAACATGAAACCAAGGCCACATAGATGTTATATCATTGTAAAATGTGCCGTTTATTTGCATAATTAAATAACAATAGAATTGTTTTCCGAAAGTAATGTTATAGAGAAAATGTATGTACAGGCACGACTAGCATTCTCTTAAAACCAGGATTTGTCTCTGTTGGCGAGACTGCGGAAAAGAACGAAGAAATTTAGAATTTTAGCTACACTAGTAGTTTGAGAGCACTGGTGGTCTAGTTGGTAGTGACCCCGCCCCGATCCTAAGGTCGTGGGTTCCAATCCGGTCGTGTACCAATGGATTTTTCTGTGCGATTTATGTGCGCTATACCAGTTCTCTCAAACGGTGAAGGAAAACATTGAGGAAACCCGTGGCTTAGTCAGCTCCGCACGTATTGACCATGTCTTTCCTGTGGACAAGGCCGACTAAAATGAGAGGTTGGAATAGGTGCTGGGCAAGTCTACTCCATCTTCATTCGTCCCGGGCACTATAGCGTCCCGTTTGTGAAGTTAAAAGTTGCCTCCTGACGCTGTATAAATCATCTACGATGGTAAAAGGCCTTAGTTTATTAGTCATGAAACCTTCAATCATAGGTGACTAGGTATTGTAATAAAAACTCTACAAACATAAATAAGTGGAATAGATCTCACTGTAATGATAATTGTGCTTGAATCATTGCAGTTATGTGCATGGCTTTAGGATGGAGGCGTGAAAATGACGTGGATTATAATAATTTATAGCTATCTGTAGGTATTACCTACATTTGTAGGTATTAAGTACTCACGTCCAGCCTAAAGCCTTATTTTCTCTCGCAAATGGTGTTCGGAATTAACTGTCAAGTTTTTACTGTGTTGCCGGTGTAAAACAATTAGATTTGCTGTTTTGAGTTCAAAACAATGAATGACACATCAAACTAATTCCAATCCTACTAACATTATAAATGCGAGGATGTGACGCTGTTTGTGCCTCAATCACGCCGTAACGGCTGAACGGATTTGAATGAAACTTGGAATATATATAGTATGTGTGCTGGAATAACATATAGGCTACTTTTTGTGCGGATTTCAGGCGAGCGAAGGATATAAAATCAGTTTCATCGTTTTTATCGCTACACTCGGGCTCAGTGATAAAATGTTTTGCGTTTTTTGATAGTACTTGGAAGACTGAAAGGGAGCTATTGTGTTATTCGAACAGTCGTCTGTACCTACCTATCTATATATAAAACAATAAACATCTTTACTGAAGCTAGAAAACTGTTCGAAAATAAGCTTCGTTGTAAAGCAAAACCAATCACTTAATTTGATTGAAACTCTGTCTGGATCCTATACAATGCAAAATAAAGATTTTTGTGTTTGTTTGTAACGAATAGGCTCCGAAACTACTGGACCGATTTCAAAAATTCTTTCACCAATAGAAAGCTACATTATCAGGGACCATTATAGGCTATAATATATTTAAAAAAATTAGGGATCCGTAAGAAAATTGAAATATTGTAACCCAAATTAGAAACCCAAAATAGTTTTTGGCGTGCGCTGCGAAAAAACAAAATAATGTACTACACGCGTACGAAGTCGCGGGCAACAGCTAGTAGTCTATATTTCTCATTCTAATCCAGGCAAAATCGGGAACTGTAGCTAGTAGATGAACGTGACCAGTGATTAGCATCCATTGACGCAAGTCCACTCGAAGCATACGCCCTCGGGATTAGCATGAACTGATGTCCATAATTGGTGCATGTATCTACATGTGACACCAGATTCCACCTACATTCCTTGTCCTATTTTTAGGATAAATGCTTGCAAGGAAGCGACTTGATGCAGAAAACTCCAAAACTTGAAATCCATAGTGTGTGTATTCCCTCATGAGCGGGTCGATTTCATCTAAAACGTTTTTCGCCTTTGTAGCAAAATGCCTAACAGGTCAATTAATTGAAGATTAATTCGCTAATGAATGAGAGTTGTCCCATTTTACTTCTGAGATCTTGAGGGTTCAGTACTTTGTTATAATCTCTTGAAATCAGATTTTGTGACAATCGTTTTACTTGTGTTTTTTATTCGAAAGAGTGTAGCAGGCCAGTGTCATCCAGAAAAAGAAACATCTACCTGGTCCAACTAGATACTTAATTGATTGAAAGAGAGATAAGTAAATAAATAAATATTTGTGGACATTTCACACAGCGCCATAATCTAGCCCCAAACTAAGCAAGGCTTGTACTATGGAAACCAGATGGCTGATAGAATACTTATTTACTTACTTTTTTTTGTAAATACATACTTATCCTACTAGATTATATTATAGACATGAATGAAACTTGAAATATACCTATACAGTACCTACTCGTATGTAGGTATGCTGAAATAACATATATTAGGCTACTTTTTATCTGGGTACCACGCGAGCGAAGCCGCGTGTAGCAGCTAGTAATCTGCTTTTCACCCCGAGCATGTCGTAAGAGTCGACTAAGCGATAGTATCTTCTTCAACATGAGATGGGTTGATCACCTGTCACCATGGTTCACCATATCCATCTTGGGACACTTGGATCAGGAGTGGCTGCAATTGTTCTTATAATTACTTGCGGTTGATGACATTGACTTTACTATGATGATGATGTTATCAAACGTATTTATTTCTCTATTTCCAGTTTCAAAATGAATACCGGCTGGCTGGCATGGGAATGCATAGTGTTCGCTGTTTTCATCTGCGCGTCGACTCTGGCGCCATTGTGGAGCAGGAGAAAAGATGCGGCGGCTGGTGCCAGCGCTAAGAGCGCCTACATCTTCGCTGGTGGTGGAGTGTCAGTGCTGGCCATGATCCTGTCCGTGGCGAGGGGCACGCTGGGTGTTAGAAGCTTTTTAGGTAAGACCGTTGCACCTCAGACCAAATAAAAAGAGAAGACGCCGCGCCGCGAACAACAAAAGTGAAGCCACACAAAACCGTGCTCCTGCAAGTAAACATACACGCTCACGCACACAACTACACTAAAACCATGCTCATCGCTCTTAGTACGTCACGAGCCTTAAAAATAGAATTATGCCTTCCTGTGTAGTGAAAACTTGTAAAAACAGCAGCAAATCACATAAAAAGTCTCACGGAATCACTTTTCACTTGTAAGTACTTCAAATAGCATCGTTTTTTAATTATTATACTATGAATTTAGGTTACTTGGAACACACAACCTTAAAACACACACATAGATAAAAAGGTGGCGTTACTTTTGTACCTTCAGTGCATGCTACGGAGATGCGAATGCTGAGATGGATGTGTGGAGTTACCAGAATGGATAGGATACGGGATGACGGCCTCGGTGGCGTGGCGGGCGATTGCTCGCCAGAGGCGCGGGTTCGATTCCCGCTGCGGAAGAAATGTTTGCATGCTCTGCAAATATTTCTTCCGGGTCTGGGTGTTTCAATACTATGTATGTGTTTACAAAAAAAGTAAAAAGAAAGTATATAAGTATTAAGTATTCTACCAGCCATTTGGTGCCCATAGTACAAGCTTTGCTTAGTTTGGGGCTAGATGGTGCTGTGTGAAATGTACAAAAATATTAAAATATATATCGTCACTGGAAAGGCAAAATTACGTAAGCGCCAAAATGGCGCCAAAATAGGCATATTGAGTTATTATCCTAAAATAGCAATTCAAATACAATAATATGAATTGCTGGACATAGAAAATGAAAAAAGAATGAAATCTTATGCTGACGTCATCAAAATTCGATAATTAGGTAGACAGTTATGAGTAAAAAACGAAAAAACGAACCTTAAACGGCTTTTTCTCGATTGGCCCTTACGTAAATTTGCCTTTCCAGTGACGATATGTAAAGAAATGTGATAGGGGCATAAATCATAATGCTTGTATACACGAAGACTGTTTTTATACTAAACTGGTGTTACACCAAGTTTTTTTCAAAAGTTTCTCCGAACTACGACTCCAATGGTGATATGACGATGCAGTAATTCCTGTTTTTGCGTAAATTTGCGATTCTGTTGTTTTTTCTATGCATCGTCTGTTCGACCACATTAATAACAAGGTACAAACTCTACGCCATATTACTTAATATCCTCCATGAGGGTTATGTACCTACAAAAAATTACAATTACCTACTGATTCACAGTAAGAACAATTAAATATGTTTTACCTCATACATCATTCTTGTTATTATGTATGACGATGTTATCCAAATTTGCTTTTACTGCCTCACTAATGCCTAGTTCCTGTATTCTACTAACGGTTGAGGGGTCGTTCGCTACCGTAGCAATGTTAAGATAAGATACGATTAGGTTTATTTGTCAGAATCGTCAGAACATTATGTATAAAAGTTAGGTCTTAAATTAAGGTAATCTTCCAATTATTATGTTGGGATAAATATTTGGGCATGTGCAGTCCTGCGCAGTCTTTTGTTATCTGTCAGAAGGTGACACCTTCTTGTGCAGTTCTTGACGTTAGTAGAAAATAGGAACCGGGCATTCAGTCGGGTGGCCTTGAGCAATATTGACTGACGTCGCCAGACATCTTGTCTCGCGACATTATCGTTCATATTATTTGCGAGCAATGTTGACAACATCGACATCTCTTGCGACACGTGTTGCGGGACATTTTTATCTTCAGAGGACACTAATTAATTTTTAATTTTTAATTTTAAAAAAGAACTAGCAACATTTGTATGAGTCAAACCCTTTTATATATTTTATTCAATAAGTATCATAAAATGCGAAATAGTTTTTATTCCTTGAATGAATTCTCTGTCAGATATATGAACAGCTAAATAAACAGCTGCTATTATGCTATCCTACTTACATTATAAATGCGAATGTTTGTGAGGATGTGTGGATGTGTGGATGTATGTTTGTGCCTCAATCACGCCGAAACGGCTGAAATGATCAGAATGAAACTTGGAATATACATAGTATGTGTACTGAAATAACATAGAGGCTACTTTTTGTCCGGATATCACGCGAGCGAAGCCTATGAACGGCTACGATCTTGCGGTGAGCACGTCACAAATCGCCTCGAATAAAAGACGCTCGCAAATCGCCAATGTGACAACGGTCTTAGTTTCTTATACCCATCGTAATAAATGTGACTGGTGGTCATATTTATTACGAGAGCACCGGTGGTCTAGTTGGTAGTGACCCCGCCTTCCGATCCTAAAGTCGTGGGTTCAAATCCGGTCGTGTAGGTACTAATAGATCTTTCTGTGCGAAAAAATTATGTGCGCTATAGGTACCTACCAGTACTCTCAAACGGTGAAGTTGCCTCCTGACGCTGTATAAATCATCTACTAAAGATGGTAAAAGGCCTTAGCAGTACCTATAGAAACAGTATGCAGAATAAACTCATAGGTAAAATATATGGTAGGCATATCATTAAAATAATAATACGTAGTGCGTAATTTTCAACACGTCTTGCGGTTTTAAATCCCACTTCTTACTAACCTTACAATAGAACAATATAATCTTCAGTTTACTGACGCGGAACTCAATGTAAATCGTGTGATTAATTCATTGACACCACCGGTACTTCATCGTCATCATTGGAAAACCGAAAACGAGGTGTAGGACGATCCCCCACCGATCGAGGATATTGTGAAAGAAGCTGGAATCATCATCATCTTCCTGCCCATATCCCACTCTATGTGGGGTCGGCACAGCATGATCTTTTTTGGATCATGGTGTAAGAGTTTTGGCTAAGGTGTTTTATGACCGGCCGCCTGCCTGACGTCAACCCTCCTTGGGAATACTTGCTTATTGTATCTCATCATGTTGGAGGATACTATCCCACAGTTGACTTTTACGACATGCTCGGGGAGAGAGGCAGCTGGACGCATTCTATGTTATTTCTTTACTCCCAGTCCAGCAGAGAAGAAGCTGGAATCGGTAGGGTAAAAATATGACATCCCATACAACAGCTGGACATACTTCTTTGCTGGACTGGGAGTAAAGAAAAAACATAGAATGCCTCCAGCTGCTTCTTACCCCGAGCATGTCGTAAAAGTCGACTAAGGGATAGTATCCTCTCGAACATGATGAGATACAATAAGCAAGTATTCCCAAGGAGGGTTGACGTTAGGCAGGCGGCTACCCATAAAACACCTTAACCAAAACTCTTACAGCAAGATCCAAGAAACATACTGTGCCGACCCCACATAGAGTGGGATGAGGGCAGGAAGATGATGATGATACAACAGCTGGACACAGGCCTTCCCAATGTAACTGTTTCCAAAACAATGATTCTGAGTGATCCCGAAGATTTCAATGAATAAAATACTTTTGAATTTTGATTTTTGACTTCTTGAAGCAATTTTTTATGCTTACTAAAACATAAGCTTGTCACTTTTAGGACATTATTAAAAAACAATAACAAACTGAGCGGTAAAGTCATTGAACTCGTTCTTAAGGTAGAGTGGGTAGGCAGGCAGGTAAGTAAATAAGTAAGTAAGTAAGTTCGTATGAGCTAGTGGCCAACTCTTGTGACGGAGTTTTCATGCCGCCTAAAGGCCTCCGTCATGGCTTAACGACTTAAAAGCCGGGACCGACAATTTAACGTGCCCTCCGAAGCACGGAAGCGTTCAGCTCGTAATGCCACTTGCGGTCACCCATCCCGATAGTGACCGCGCACAACGTTGCTTAAACTCAACGATCAATCAAGAACGTCCAAGCAAGCTACGCCACGAGCGCTTCAACAGGCAGGTACAGTAGGTACATAATGTCTAAGGTGAAGTAGGGAAGTATACCATGTCTACCTAATGTTATGAATGACTAGCAAAAAGTCAAAGACCTTAAACTTGATATTTGCTTAGGTTCTCCGCCCATTATGTAATTTTTTTAAACATTGTTAAAGCTAGTTCTCAATTTTAGTTCAAGGTTTACAACTAGATGGCGCTGTCAAATTTTGTCCGGTTTCTAGAACGCGCTATCGTTGCGTTTTGATGTTTTGCTAGCGTAAAGTTCAGAGTGGAAATAAATCGATTCACATTGTAATACCACATATGCGTTTATTTGCCTCCCTTTCCCTCTCGGAGCTTGCCGATCAGTTTAGTTCAAAACATTGGTCCTCCGTAAGCCAGATTGGCACTAGATTATTAGGTGCCTAACCAGTAATAGGCAGGTAGGGAATAGCTGTACTCGCTGTGGATCGCAGCGGATAAGGTGCAGCTGAGACACGGTGGTGAAACCATACCCCGTGTTCTCTCGAGAGTGCATTGGATTGGATTGCAGTGCAGTGCAGTGTGTGAAGTGAAGTTCAGTGAGTCCATAGTTCACGTGAGCGCGCCGGCGGCGCCGCTCACGGTCAAGATCAACACAAAGGCTAGATCTGCCTTTTGCGAGTACAAGGTGTGCGGGACACATTGACCCCACACTTCCTGAAGAGGAGCAGTCCAAGGTGTGCGGAGCCAAGTGACCCCCCCGCCCCCCTGAAGAGGAGCAGTCCAAGGGTGCGGAGCCCATTGAACCCACGCCCCCGGAAGAGGAGCAGTCCAAGGGTGCGGAGCCCATTGACACCCCCCCCCTCCCCCTGAAGAGGAGCAGTACAAGGCGCGCGGGTTTCTGAACCCCGCGTCCTCCGTAGAGCAGTCCAAGGAGTGGATCCTGGACCCCACGTCTCTGAAGAACAACCCCAACAGTAGCGGTCCAAGGCGGGCGGAATAATCCGCCGCGCCTTCAGTTGAGAAGATCAGGAACAAATACTATTACATAGCAACAGCATCGTGTCGTGTTTGTATTATGGTGATCAAACCGTGAGTACTCTTTTCGTTAACTTTGGAAGTGACATAAGTGTCTATTTGAGAACTTTAAGGTAATTGTGATAAGTTAAGTTGAACTTAATTTGTTACTTTAAAAATTTAAGTAGTATAAAACTATTATATGAACATAAAATTCGTTTAACATAGAAAACAAGTAAATCAGCTTGGTGTTAATTAAATTAATCATAAATAAAGGGTCAGTTGTTGTTAAAAATAAAAATGGAGTTACTTATCAATTTGCAAAAAGATATTCAAAGATCAATAGAAAGAGCGCTGATTAATTTCAAAAAATGTCCAAAGGACCGATGTACTGTTGAATATATGGAGGCCAAAATAGATAATTTAGAGAAGGACTGGCTGTTATTTCGTCAAAATAATTCCAAATTATATGAGTCTTACAAGGCTACTGATTTAGAGCAGTCGATCTATGTTAAAAATGATATTTATGCAAATGCGGAAGAAAGTTACATTATGGCTAAATCACATATTAAATCAACTTTAAAGTCAGGTCAAATAGTAGCTAGTACAAATTATGAAGGTCATTCGAGTTCATCGGCGAAATTGCCCAAGATCACCATTCCAATATTTAGTGGCAAATATGATGAATGGACTACTTTTAACGACTTGTTCGTTTCATTAGTTCATAAAAATAAATCATTAGATAATGTCCAAAAACTTCACTATTTGAAGGGGCATCTCGCCGGTGAAGCCGAACTTTTATTAAGGCACACGACGATAGCTGATTCCAATTATGAGCGCTGTTGGGAGTTGTTAGAAAATAGATATAACAACAAAAGGTTTTTGTCAAACGCAATACTCAATAAGTTATTTGGCCAACGTTCCATGAAATTCGAATCAGCTACCGCAATCAAAGAATTGATAGATACCACGTCTGATTGTTTGAGTGCGTTGGAATCATTGAAGGTTGATGTAAGTACGTGGGATATCATCATCATCCACATTGTTGGTTCGAAACTAGACCCAGAAACAAGGAAACAATGGGAACTAAGCGTCTCTAATGGTTCAAGTGCTAAAGTAGATAATAAAAATGATTTACCAACCTTTGCGCAGTTCAAAGCATTTTTGGAAGGTCGCTTTCGTGCTTTAGAGTTTTTGGAACCTAGTAAGCGATCTGTAGCTCAGCAGGGAAGTGGTTCACAAGCGTCTTATCGGTCTATGGTAGCAACATCAGAATCGATGTCTTGCGAGTTTTGCTCAGAGAACCATAAGTTAAGCTTTTGCAAGGAGTTTGCTAAACAAGACGTACATGATAGGAGAGCCTTTGTTAACAAGAATAGAATGTGTTTCAATTGTCTAGGTGGAAACCACAATGTGTACAGTTGCAGAAAACCAACAATCTGTCGTATCTGTCAGAGGAGACATCACTCTTTACTCCATCTATCACCAGCAGAGGTCAACGCGGAAAAACCAACTGTATCTAAATCTACAGTTCAAGTTGAATCTCCATCCACGAATGACGAAGTCGTAGCATGCCTCTCCACCGGCGAGGTACCAATACTGACGAAACAAGTTTTGTTAGCGACAGCCGTGATAAGGGCTGAAGCTATGACTGGTGAATATCAAACAGTCCGAGTGCTAATGGACCAGGGATCCCAAGCGTGTTTCATCACCGAGGCGGCGGTTCAACTGCTACGTTTAAAAAAAATACCTGCGAAGGGAACCATTTCTGGATTGGGCAACGACGTTAAGATAAGGGCAAAGTATTTAGTGCAAACCACTATCCAGTCACGCACTGAACCCGATTTCAAAATGGAAGTGCAAGCGTATGTTTTAGGACACATAACCTCTTACTTACCAGAGAAATGTGTCAACAAGATAGATTGGGTGGATATAGAAAATTTACAGTTGGCCGATCCGCAATTCGCCACTCCTTGTAAAATCGATATGCTGCTTGGTGCGGACGTCTACAGTCAGGTTCTGAAACAAGGTATAAAGAGAAGTTCTAATGGCAAGCTTGTTGCACAGAGTACAAGCCTAGGCTGGATTCTGTCTGGAGTGGTCACACCAACAACTAATGCACCAGACGAGGTATCGGTCATGCACATAGCGTGTGATCAAAATGAGAACGAATTACTAAAGCGTTTCTGGGAAGTTGAAGAAGAAATAAGCACAAAAAGGCTACTTACCGAAGAAGAGCAAAAATGTGAAGCTTTCTTTAAAGCAACTACGAAGAGAGAAGCTGGTAGATATATTGTAAAACTACCATTTAAAGAGGAAGAACCGCAATGCAAATATGGACACTCTAGAGACTTAGCTGTGAAAAGATTGATGTCATTGGAAAGAAGATTATCAAGAGATACGGTACTAAAGGGACAATATACGGATGTAATTAAGGAATATCTGAGTTCAAACCATATGCGACCAGTCAAAGAAAGCGACGACAGGAAAAATGAAGCTGTATATTTACCACATCATGCAGTAGTTAGAAACGATAAGGAAACAACGAAGGTGCGGATAGTATATGATGCGTCCAGTTCAAACAGCAAAGGAGTGTCACTGAATGATACCTTAATGATAGGTCCAACCTTACAGGCAGATCTCAGGCATACCATTTTGCGATGGAGGGTGCATAATATCGCGCTTGTAGCAGATATAATAAAGATGTACAGGCAAGTGAGAGTCGACGAAGAAGATGCCATCTATCAGCGCATAGTTTGGAGAGACGATCCTGGAAAAGAGATACAAGATTATGAGTTAATTACAGTAACATTTGGAACAGCTTGTGCGCCATATTTAGCCGTACGAACAATGCAACAGGTCGCATATGATGAAGGAGATAAGTATCCTTTAGCTGTAGATAAGGTCTTGAATTGTTTTTACATGGACGATCTAATGACGGGTTGCACGACAGTTGAAGAAGGAGTGAATCTGTACAAACAAATAGTAGGATTATTAGATAAAGGTGGATTTCGATTACAGAAGTGGAACAGCAACAACCAGGAACTTCTGAAACAGATAAAAACATATGAGGTCACTGAAAGGAATAAAATAGGAAGCAACCAGATCAAAGAAGTATTAGAACAAACAGAAAAAAATGATGAATCAAAAGAGGACAATATAGAAGTGAAATTAGATACCACGATTAAAATATTAGGTCTGGCATGGAACCGGAGTGAGGACATTTTCCAGTACAAGGTGCAGCTTCCTCCGCAATCCGGACCTATAACAAAAAGAAAAATTATATCAGACATAGCGAGAATATTCGATCCGTTAGGATGGATAGCACCAACGGTGATATTAGCAAAAATTATGATTCAAAGGTTGTGGTTGTCAGGTGTTGGATGGGATGAAGTGGTGCCCACAGTATTATTGGAAGAATGGAATTCGTATCGTACAGAACTGCCACAACTCACCGCAGTGAAGATCCCTCGATGGTTAGGAATGAGAACGGATGATGTCGATGTTGAGCTGCACGGTTTTTGCGATGCCTCTAAACTGGCATATGCTGCTGTAATATACCTTCGGGTGCGTAGATCAAATGCAGAAATTCAAACATCTTTATTGGTTGCAAAGACACGTGTATCTCCAATCAAACAGATCAGCATTCCTCGATTAGAGCTCTGTGGAGCAGTGTTGTTGGCAAGACTTCTAAGTGAAGCCATAGAAGTGATGAGTATTCCCAAGGAAAAGGTGCGAGCTTGGACAGATTCCACTATAGTTTTAGCCTGGCTAAATAATCACCCGAACAAGTGGAAAACCTTTGTTGCGAACCGAGTATCGGAGATTTTAACCACTTTAGATTCGTCTCAATGGTGGCACGTTGCGTCTCAGGACAACCCGGCAGATTGTGCTTCTCGAGGTGTCCAACCCTCAGCATTAGCTGAAAACGATCTTTGGCTTGATGGGCCGCAATTCCTGCGAAATCAAGTTATTCATTACAGTAGACCAAGAGATATTCAGGTTCACTTAGAAGAAAATGTAAAGGCACACGTAGCTACTATTCCTAATAGTACAATTTTTCAAAAATTTTCTTCTTTGCCGAGGATGTTGAGAGTCATAGCGTATTGTAGGAGATTTTGGAAAAGAAATAAAGGCCACACGCAATATTTACAGAAAAGAGAGATGGATGAAGCTTTAGAATGTTGCATTAGAAGGGAACAGGAAGAGTTTTTTGAAGAAAGAAGACAGTTGCAAGCAAGTGGGAGTTTAAAGAGCAAAACGAGTAAGTTGAAGTCTCTGTGTCCATATATAGATGACAGGGGAGTTATGAGAGTCAGTGGAAGAATTCACCATTCACAGCTTCCGGAACAGACCAAACACCCTATTATATTGCCTCATGAGTCACACTTGTCAAAGCTTATTGTAAAGGATGCGCATGAGAACACTCTGCATGGAGGCTCGCAATTAATGGAGAATTATTTAAGAACGGGTTACTGGATCATAGGTGTCAGGAGTCTCATCAAACAGCACATTCGTAAATGTGTGACATGTATTAGACAGAACGCCACAGTCAAGGCACAGTTCATGGGATCTCTTCCAGCAGTGCGATGTACTCCAGCTAGAGCTTTTAAACATAGTGGTGTAGACTACGCAGGTCCGATCCAAATCCGTACTTCTAAGGGACGAGGAAACCATTCATACAAAGGATATATTTGTTTGTTCATCTGTATGGTGACTCGTGCCATTCATTTAGAGGTGGTTAGCGATATGAGCACAGGCACTTTTCTGTCGGCCTTTAGAAGATTTGTGTCTCGTCGAGGACATTGTTCTCAGATTTGGAGTGACAACGGCACGACGTTCGTAGGTGCTGCAAAGGAGTTAGAGCAGCTGAGCATCATCCAGAAGGAGAGTGCCGCTAAATTAGAGGCCAACGGCACTCAGTGGCATTTTATTCCTCCTCGTGCCCCCAATTTTGGGGGCTTATGGGAAGCCGGTGTTAAATCAACGAAATTTCATTTAAAAAGAGTAATAGGTGACTCAACGCTCACCTTTGAAGAAATGAGCACACTTTTAAGTCAGATAGAAGCTTGTCTAAATTCTCGACCTCTTACCGTTATCAACAGCACAGAACCGAATGAACCACTTCCACTGACGCCAGGTCACTTTTTAGTAGGAGAACCTCTAGTATCTTTGCCAGAAGTAGATTTTGAGAGTTCAAATATAAGCACATTGTCCAGGTGGCAATTAGTTCAAAGAATGTTCCAAGGGTTCTGGCGTCGTTGGTCCCAAGATTATCTAACGAGTCTGATTCATCGTTATAAGTGGACAGATAAGGTTTCTGAACCACGTGTGGGTGATGTCGTCCTCGTCAAGGAGGATGACCAACCACCTGGTCGCTGGCTGCTTGGTCGTGTGATTGAAAAGCATCAGGGTCCAGATGGTTTAACTCGCGTGGTCTCATTGAAAACTAATAAAAATGTAATTAAAAGGCCAACATCCAAACTTTGTGTGTTACCAACAGATCAAAATTAAGTATTAAGTATAAGTGTGCAAGATTAAATTAAATTTAAGTATGCATCCGTAAAATAAGGAAAATGTTATAGATAAGGGTAAATAGATCTAAATAATATAAGATAATTTGTTAAGTTCATATGTCACGCCATCAAAAATTGATTTATATAAGTAATTACAAAATGTTGCCTAAGTTTACGTTAAGGACCCTTACTAGGTCCTTGGCGGGCGGTATGTTAAAGCTAGTTCTCAATTTTAGTTCAAGGTTTACAACTAGATGGCGCTGTCAAATTTTGTCCGGTTTCTAGAACGCGCTATCGTTGCGTTTTGATGTTTTGCTAGCGTAAAGTTCAGAGTGGAAATAAATCGATTCACATTGTAATACCACATATGCGTTTATTTGCCTCCCTTTCCCTCTCGGAGCTTGCCGATCAGTTTAGTTCAAAACAACATCTTATAAAGACTAATATTTTTACAATACAGTAGGAGTAGTCAATCACGTTTAACATTATTTGGGCAATAGCACGTGGGTGAATAAAGCAGCCAAACGTAGTCTTCTTATCAGACTTGATTTTTAATTACCTATCAAAAATTCGCAATGATAATACATTTTTCAATTAAAAGTAGGAATAGTGTAGCTTTCTATCAATAAAGTAATTTTCAAAATCGCAATAGTTTCTGAGATTACATACTGCAAACATACAAACAAACTTTATAATAATTATTTTCGAAAACATATTTCAAGGCAGATTTGATTGGTCAATTGTAGGGGAGAGGTGGCATGAAAGGGACACGTATTGAAAGGGACAGTTCAAATAACTGGTAAAATAAAAACATTTTCGAAACAACACTATTTTTGTCGTATGGCAACCTCGACGCGAGTTCGTTCGTGGCTAACTTCATACTCCTGTCATTTCAAACATGGCAGATTCGTGCGAGTGTTGATAATGTGATTGAATAGTATTTTTTCCGTTATGATTGTGAAACGTTTTATCGAGTGCTGCGAGTTAATTATTTATGTGTGAATCACAGTTTAAGATAGGCTGGACATCCACAAATACGAGAACATAAGGTCAGTGAACTTTAATTTGAAATTGTAGATCTTGTGGTTATGTTTTAAATTTTTGTGTGATATTTATGAAAGGGACACAACAAACGGTTATGAATGGGACGTCCCTTTCATAACTGTCTCTTTCAAGACTGCTATTTTTCACTAGGTTTCTAATATTTTTTTTACTTCTTTTTCAGTTTAAAAATGCCACCTAAGAAGAGAACGCGTCTCGATGCACACAAAATTGAAGAGGCAGTGAATGAAGTATTACAAAAATACATTTCTGTAAGATCGGCTGCGAAGATATTTAATGTAAGAAAATGACATTTGCATAGATTGGTCGCATAAGCTAAAGCTTCTGAATGTATTTAATCTGTTTATGAACCAAACATTGGCAATAAAAAAGTCTTAAGAAAAGCTACTAATCATTTTTAAGTTCTTTATATCTGAGAAAAATATTATAATATTGTTTTTTCTGTTTAGGTTATATAAAAGTGCTTAGTTATATTAATATTTAAGATGAAAATGGTAATATTTAATAATGATAATAATTCTTGTCACTTTTAAATTTGATTTTTAACATACTTAAGTTGTTTTGAATACAAATTTCCTAGAAATTTGGTACTGTCCCTTTCATAAATTACTGCGTCCCTTTCAATGCAGTCCATTTATGAAAGGGACAAAATATACATTTTTTAAAGATGCGAAAATAAACAACTAAGAATTGATTAATGACAATTATTGTATTTTATTTCAATAGTTTAATATTAAACGTTTCCTATGCGACTCCAACCTGTTTCAAATATTTTCTCAATCACGTACTAGGGCCTCAAGATCAAAAATGTCCCTTTCATGCCACCTCTCCCCTATGCGCTGTCATTTTGTACAATTAAGCTTTACACAGATTGACAGATTACGCTGGGAGATAAGAGCAATGCTATTTTATTTGTTTGCCTCGTGAGTGCATGGCGTTAAATTCTGACATGGTGTTGCGGATTTCATTTATAAAAGACCGAGAGACAGCGGTGTACATCCTTACATCATTGAGCACCCGCGGGAAAGGCTACGCTGTGTTAATCCTATGTTTGTTTCTGATGGTACCTATAATAGGGATTTAGTCTTGGTAAAATAATCTGTCTCATACTAAGATATCTTACAAAAATACTTTTCTTAGATAAGATAGATGGATAGATAAATTACTTATTTGACACACAAGATACAGCACAGACAGAATGACAGAAACAATAAAAGAAAGAAGCACAAAGATAGTAAAAATAAGAACGCTGCATATACCTAGATATACACATAGATTCTTACATCATTGCACTAAAATATGGTGACTATGGATTACAGGACGAGCGTTTCTCTTTTTTCTTATTTTAATAGAGCGCTAATGACACATCTCCATTATAAAAATATATTTGATTGAATACAAGTTGATTCTGTACGAGTAATACTTGCTAGTGTTTGCCTAACAATATTATAATAATAAAGCCATTTTTTTCCTAACTCGTAAAACAAATACACGTAACTTTAATACTATGTACTGATACTAGATGGGATGGAGTTGGACACGATAGCCTCCCAGTCTATAACTTAAAGTGAAGCCAATTTTACTCGTAATCTGTCGTCGCGTAATGTCGATAACGTACAGTCAGTTCAGTCAAACAAAATCAAATATTATTTATTCAGACTTCAATTGGGTCCATACAAATGTTTCTTAAAATAATATAAAAATATTTTTTTCAGCAAAATTTTCATTTTCAAAATATTTAAGTAGCTTTGTTTGTCATCTTTTAATTTTGCTGCTGGCTGTGCCTGAGTCATACCAATACAATGGGTGTGTTAAATCATGTGAGAGGTTAAGTCTAATCGGTCAATTGAGACACGTGTGCATAGATTAGAAGCCCTTCAATAGCACGTGCCAATCCATACTACGTCGGTTCTTGTATACATAAATACAATATATCACGCCTGTTTCCCATAGGGTTTGGCAAAGAGCACGGATCCTGACATACTACTCTCGCTTCGTTCACTATCATCTCATTATTTATGGATGCTCGTCGGCTTTTAAAATTGAATGTCACGGAAGATTTGAAAATGTTTGTAGGTAGGTAACCTGCCTAATACTACTTCTGGTCGTGTTACTAGTTCTTCAGAACCAGTGCAGTGAAATAATTTAAAGCGCCTCAAAGGCTCCTTTCATTCACTTGACAGATGTTTTCGAACTTTTTAGGTTCTACGACGTGGTGGTTTGCTAACGATGTTTTCCGTCACCATTTAGAACTCGGCACTGGTTTATCGCACATAAATTTATCGAACAGCAAAATTCAAACCGAAATAAAACTAGAACGAGTTATATTTTTTGTTTTGCAGACCCCATATCCATCTATCTACATTGAAATGTCTGTGGTTCCAGGGTTTCCATCAGAGCTGGTGTATCACGGGTCGGCGATGTGGGAGACGCTCTACGGCGTCATCCTGGCCTTCCCCATCGTCTGCTGGGTCTTCGTGCCCGTCTACTACAGGCTGCACACCAACTCCGTGTATGAATACCTTCAGGTAATACACGAATTGACCGTCTCGGTGGCGTAGCGGTGCAGTGCTCGACTATGCAGAAGGGTTGAATTCCTGCTAAGGAAATGTTAATATTTTTTCCAGGTGTGCGTGTGGTAATACCATGGTATATACTCGTAGTTTCTGGTACCCACGTCACAGGAAATCCTAGTGTAAGGTCATAACTATGTGACTTTATTAGGGTTTTATTTATTAGGGATAAAAAATTATGATCTGTAAGTTATGTGTAATCGTTTTTATTTAGGTACATCACTTATTTATTTCAGACATTTGCAGATAGTGTTGAAGGGCTTTGAAAGAAGCTGCCGTACCAATAAAATTACGTTTTTACCCATATTTTTTATAAACAAAATAGTCAATGAAAACGCGGGGCTATTAAACGAAAAAGTTTTTAATGATAAAATTCAAGGTGCAGAAGGATTATTTATTTATTTATTAAAAAAGTTTCGCCAACAACTTATATTATCTGCTGTTACAATGTTGGTTTTATAAAAAGGTTGCATTCTGATATACGTACTCGTTTAAGCCAATTATAAGCGTACACAGCATTTACAAAGTACGAGTAAATTATATAAATTGAAGGTTGGGACCAACAGTTTTTTTTGCATGAAAGTTAAAGGACTTTTAACTAACGTTATTTTGACTCAATAAAGTTCTAACCAGATCTGCTGGTACCCGATGATGTACGATTACCTTCTGCCATGGCTCGATCTAGTCAACTTAAATTTTCCTGTAAACTATTTAAAAATAAAAAAAATTCTAAAAAAATTAACTTAATTTATATCTAAAACTATATAAAATACGCTATATAAAAAGGTACGGTCACTAAACAACTACGTAGGTATAATTTGTGAGATACTTTCTATAAGCATCTACTCTCTTTTCTTTCTCTTTTGAATATTTTCAGTTTTTTTGATTGTGTTTCTGAATCAAGAAAAAAATGGAGTACAGTTCCTAGGACATAGCACATAACTCACTTTAGCGTTATGTAGGAAGTTTCACTTTACTCCGAGATGACGGTATGTTCTTGAGGTCATCGTTTAATTTTCATAGCCACTAGGTCAAGATTGACGACCTCGGTGGAGTGGCGGGCGAGTGCTCGGCTGAGACGCAAGAGGCGCGCGTTCGATTCCCGCTACGGGAGAAATGTTTGTATGTTCTGCAAATGTTTCTTCCGGGTCTGGGTGTTGTAGTATGTATTATATAAGTGTGTATTTACAAAAAAAAACCATCTGGTGACCGTAGTACAAGCTTTGTTAGTTTGGGGCTAGATGGCGCTGCGTGAAATGTCCACAAATATAAAAAAAAAGATGCCCCTTATCATATCTGTTATATTGCCCCGTTCTATAACCTGACCGTCATCGTCCCGGCACAAATAAAACCGGTCAATTGAGAGTCGAATTCGCATACGAAGGGTTCTGTACTATCGTACATAATAGTCATGTAGATACATTAACATTTCTAGTATTGAGCCCCCATTTATTTTGTAATTTGTTGTTATAGCGCCAATAGAAATAAACACTCTGTGAATATTTCAACTCTACCTATTACGGTTCATAAGATACAGCCCGCTGACAGACGGACGCACGGACGGACGGACGGACGGACAGGGAAGGCTTTGAATCCTTCCACCACACTTGTTCGAGCTAGTGACACGAGTATTAGAGCTAGCATTATACTTATGTTTTGAAAATCCAGCCTAAATATCAAGACAGCTGTCAAACAAAATAAATCGAATACGCAATCGACCTATCAGGAAATCCAATCGGGATATTGGAATCGGGAAAGTAAATGTGTCCTAATAAATGGGAGCCAGAGGTGATTTGATCTTCGAAACAATACGAATTTTGTGAATGTCACTCGTATATGAAATTAAGCATTTAAAAACAGCTTTTTAAGTTATTGGACAGAGTTTTAAAACCTTTTAGTACTTGGTGAGGCCTTTCACTACGCTTGTTTTTCAACGACACTAGTTTATTTATCCGAATCCTATTATGGAACTAAGCCTTCCTTAAATAGGCCTCGGCAAAGCAAACTATTTGACAGTTTGCTTTTTGCTTTTTCTGCCAGGACAGTTGAAGGTTCGTTCGAGATATAAAAGGTTATGCTTAGAAAAAAAAAAAGAAAACTGTTTATTCAGTACAATCTGTAAAAGATTATGACATACCCCACCATAATATATCGTCATGCAGGCGGCCGGTCATAAAGCACCTTAGCCAAAACTCTTGATCCTTGGATCATGCTGTGCCGACCCCACATAGAGTGGGATAAGGGCAGGAAGATGATGATAATGATAACCCATCATTAATTACTCCACATTATTGTTAGGCATATTGTAAATTCAACTACTTCTCCATAAACAAAGCTCATTCTTCTCAGATGCGCTTCAACTGCCACTGGGTCCGACGTCTTGCCGCAGCCACCTTCCTCATCAGACAACTCCTGAATCTTGCCGTCACAGTGTACACTCCCACAGTGGCCTTGCACGCTGTGCTCGCTCTGCCTCACTGGGCATCGGCCGCCGCGTTAACCGCTGTGGGCATCGTCTTCAACTTGCTGGGAGGATTGGCTGCTGCTATCAGGTAAATCAATGGATCTAACAGCCTCAGTCTGACCCTACACTGGGTATCCCTGTGATACTGCAACTTCGGAACCTTGCAGTCACTGTACATCCCCACAGTCGCCTTGCACGCTGCGCTCGCTCTGCCTCACTAGGCATCGTTTTCAACCTGCTGGGAGGATTAGCTGTTGCCATCAGGTAAACCAATGGACCCAACAGTCTCATATAACCCTACACTTGGTATCAGACAAAACTTCTCTGCTGGACTGGGAGTAAAGAAAAAACATAAAATGCGTCCAGATGCTTTTCTCCCCGAGCATGTCGTAAAAGTCCACTAAGGGATAGTATCCTCCAATATGATGAGATACAATAAGCAATTCCCAAGGAGGGTTTACGTCAGGCAGGCGGCCGGCCAACACTCTTACACCTTAGCCAAAACTCTTACACCATGATCCAAAGATCATGCTGTGCCGACCTCACATAGAGTGGGATAAGGGATGGAAGATGATGATGACTTGGTATCAGACAAATCTATTAATATTCACTGGATTCAAACCCACTAGACTAGTGCTTTTATAGAACCAGTCACACCAACAGTTACCATCCCTAGACTAAAAAGATCATTTAATTCGTTAGCCAGTTACGTGCTATGTGTCAAAAAACATGATTTTTTTTCAGAGCTGACGTGATCCAAACTCTGACCATGATCCTGGTCAGCGGGGCCTTTATTATCCAGTCTACCATCACCTCTGGTGGGCCGAAGCAAGTCATCCAAGACAATATAGAAGGAGGCAGGCTTAAGTTCTTCCAGTAAGTTGGCTTTTTTTATACTTTCTTCTCCCGCAAAGGGAATCAAACCCGCGCAGTTAAGCAACACTATGCACGGCTAGTAATTTGGATGGGTCAAGTGACATTTTGCACATTTTTTTGTATTTCTATTTCAAACGATCTAAATTTTACTGATTTGTCCAAAAATAATAAAATAAGTGGATCCCAATAGAAGAGACCCGTTTCATTTAGCATTTTGATTGCTTGATTTCAATATGAAACATGCTGCCACCTGTAAATTATAGGCTATAATAGGTTGCATACAAGAAACATTTATGAACATGTACGATGGTACGGAACCCTTTATGTGCGAATTCGACTCGCACTTGACCTATTTATTTATAAAACCTAAAACTGCATTAAGTGAGTCAGGTGTGGATAATGATGATGTAAGACTCAGAAAAACGTCTATGTGGGAATCGAACCCACAACAGCACTATAGGCAGAGCTACGAACTGGACTACGACACAACATTCATGTAATTGCAAAAATGTTGCTTACGCACTTAAATCATTTGACACAAGAGAAAAAACTGTGGGAAACCAGTCATTTAAAATGATTGCTGAAGCCATAACAAATCAAAAAATTTATTATCAAAACAGTTTATAACTGGTCTATTTTTTTCTGTAATCGCCATTTTGAAGTAATTTTACTGTATACGAGGACAATCAAATCCATGCGGCTTCACTCGCGTAATAAAAAAATTTTCATGCCATCTTTTAGGTGTCGAATTTCCAAAATCCCGAAATGTAGGGTACTTGTAGGGTACTTGTAGGGTACTTGTAGGGTTTTTACGGTGTAGGCAGTAGGATTGCTACTGCCTACACCGTAAAAACCCTACAAGTTTAATGGCTTCAAGAACTTATTAACCTCCAACGCAAAAAGTTGTGTCAAGTGAATGAAAGGAGTCTTTAAGGCGCACTTCAAATCCTTTCACCACACTGGTTTGAAAGAATTAGTGACACCAAGTAGTCATCATCATAATGTGACAGTTTCAAAGGCAAGTAAACATTAATGCTTAAAACTCTTGAAATCAAAAACCGTCATAAACTTATCATGGTATTTAAAGTATTTAAGTATGTATGTAGGTATGTAATGATGTGTCTTGACAGTAAGAGTGAGTATGTATGAGGTCAACCATTATTTTACATGACGGGCAATAATGATGTGAGTTTTTAGTTTAAGACTTCACAAAAAAATAAAATAAAATCGTAATCATATCGAATTTGGCATCAAACGATAGGAGCTGAAAAATACATACATACATAATATAAGGCCCGTAACCCTAATGGGGCGGGGAGAGCCACAAGTAATCGTAAAAAAAACATGCAGCCACTCCTGATTCAGTCACAATATAATGGTGAACCATAGTGACAGGAGATCAGCCCATCGCCCATATAGATGGTGTATCATGTTGGAAAGGATACTATCCCTTAGTCGACTTTTACGACATACTCGTGGAGAGAAGCAACTGGACGCATTTTATGTTTTTTTTACTCCCAATCCTACAGAGAAGTATGGTAAATCTCCTGTTTTAAATGTTAATAATTCTTCTTCCAGGTTCTCAGCAGACCCGACAGTGCGCGTGGACACTCTCTCGGCCATCTTTGGACAACTCTTCATGTCCATATCTATCTACGGATGCCAGCAGACCTTCGTGCAGCGATACCTGTCCATGTCTTCTGAAGCCAGGTACTATGCTACTACTTTTACTACTTATAATATAGACACGTCATTATTGTGCGCTACAAAGAAAATCTATTCGTGCACTTATCTTTATTTATTCGGATTTTTAGACTGAATGACATGCTAGTTTCTAACAATGATATCCTTAGCCTATCTATTGATTCGATACCAGTTTCCAATTTTAAAACCGAAAGTGGTTACTGCCTCAAATTAAGCAATGACGAAAAAGCTAGAAGGATCTATGTTCTCTTTGACGCTAAATCTTTTTCTGCCAGATTTCTGCCAGAGAGTTTCTAATCAGTGTTGGATGAGGAGGGCTATGCTTGGTGGTTATGATGACGATGAGAATGATGGGAGTATCATCAGCTGTTATATTAACGATTCTTCTTCCAGGGTCCGAAGAACACTTTTCGCCAACGTCCCAGCAGTCACCATCCTCTTCAGTCTCTCCTGGGTAGTTGGCATGGCTCTCTACGCCGTGTACAAGGACTGTGATCCCCTGGCTTCAGGGGCCATCTCGGCACCTGATGAGGTTCTACCCTTCTACGTGGAAGACCAGTTCAGCTTTCTACCGGGGATGCTGGGACTGTTCCTGGGAAGTCTCTTCAATGGGGCTTTGAGGTAGTATCATCTAACTGACTCATCCATTCTGACTCATTACTAGGTTTCCCTTTGTCGTGGGTATCAGAAACTACGAGTACCATGGTACTACAACAGCAGTTAAAGAGGCCACTTTATCAGATCTGCTGCTGAATCGAATTGCGTACAATTCACCAACAATTCGGATCATCTTACGAAAATTGCAGGAATCGCTTAGGATTTGCTATAAAATCGAAAAATGAATTGCTCAAGGTGGTCTTTTTAGCCCCACTGAATGAAAAATATCCACAAAGATTTCTTCCGCCGCGGGCATTAAACCCGCACCTCTATTGTCTCTAGGTCACCAAAAGCTGAAGATGTTGGGTAAAATTATATCGAGTGTGTGTTGATCTACACTTTCTTAATTTAATGACCACTCATCATCATCATCATCTTCCTGCCTTTATCCTACTCTGTGTGGGGTCGGCACAGCATGATCTAAGGATCATGCTGATTTTGATGATCCTTAGATCATGATCAAGAGTTTTGGCTAAGCTGTTTTATGACCGGCCGCCTGCCTGACGTCAACCTTCCTTGGGAATACTTGCTAATGGCCACTATGGATTAGTAACCCTTAAACTGACCTGGGCTGAAAATTTTGATGATGATGAAAGACATAGTTGATTTTTAAAATGTATTATATTTTCATGGTGCTCCAGTTTCCTGGTGTCCAACGTGAACTCCCTGGCGACGGTGACATGGGAGGACTTTGTATCAGCTGTTCCTGTTTTCAAGGGCATCGCGGACAAACAGCAGCTTACTGTAATCAAGATCATCGGCATCATTTACGGTAGGCAGACGAAAGTTAATAGAATAGATTTTTATTCGACAGACATTTTTCCTGAGTTTTTTTTTCAATTTCTTTTTTTGAGGCCAGTGTGAATAATACCGTTGGAAGGAAAATACCTCAGTGCACGTACTTGGACTAAATTGGCGACGTTTTGGAAAAGGGCCAGGTCAAGAGTACCCTAAACCGACGAGCATGAGGAATGTAATGAGATTGAATGAAGCGAAAGTAGTATGTCGGGATCGTAGCAAATGGCGATCCGTGATCTCTGCCTACCCCTACCGGAAACAGGCGTGATTTTATTATATTTCATTCATTAGCAAGAAGACTTATAACTAACTTATTATGTTTATGAAGTTTCCGAATAAAATTAGAATAAGTCTTACTGTTCAAATGTACCTTATTTTCTTTTGATGAATCTATATTCATTAACTTACTTCTATAAGTAAGTTAATGAACAAACAAAATTTTATGTGTTTATCAGAAAGTTAAAACGTGTTTGTTCAGATATTTGAGTCAATTCCTCTAGCTTTACCACCAGTATTCTCAGACAATTTGTTAGCAACTGTAGTAGAAAAATATGTTAAAAAAATGTGAAAAGCGCCGCAGAAAGCAGCAGTGGTCTATCGGTAGTGACCCCGCCTTCCGATCCTAAGGTCGTGGCTTCAAATCTGGTCGTGCACCAATGGATTTTTCTATACCAAAGGGTGACGATTAGAAAAAGCGACTTTTTGAAAATCTGACCATTTGAAAGTCTGACCTTATGAAATAAAGTAAAAAATTTCGTGCCAGTACTTTTAAACGGCGAAAGAAAACATCGTGAGGAAACCGGCACATATTTTCAAACATTTCAGTTTCTACGAGAATTTAAAAGGTATACCTTAAGGATCGGAAGGCGGGGTCACTACCACTAGACGACCAGTTTGAAATATATTTAAGTATACTAGCTTTCGCCCGCGCGTATCCAGACAAAAAGTAGCCTATATGTTATTCCAGCACACATTTTATGTATATTTCAAATTCCATTCAAATCTGTTCAGCTTTTAGGCGTGATTGAGGCACAAACATCCAAACAACCTCACAAACTTTCGCATTTATAATAAGTAAGATAACGGATGATATTCTCCAGCCATCATCATAATGCTACTGTCCCTCTGCGTCGGCATGGTCGGCGGTGTCGTCGAAGGTTCCCTCCTCGTCACCTCAGCCACCAGCGGAGCCCTGCTCGGAGTCTTCACCCTCGCAGCTCTCTGCCCCGTCGCGAACGGCACTGGAGCCCTATGCGGGATCATCGCATCGCATTTTATCACGATTTGGATGGCGGCGGGACGACTTATGTATGTCAATACAAAAGTTGACATGCTGCCTATTTCAACTGATGTAAGTCTCTAGAGAGCACTGGAGGTCTAGTTGGTAGTCAAAGTCAAAGTCAAAAAAATGTATTCCATGAAATCACGGGGATCACTTGGACACGTCTTAAATCTACGTTGCATTTACACCTGTTCGTAACGCGACCAAGCGTGGAAGATACAGGCAGGAGGAGATCATCGACCAGATTGAGGTATGATAGTTTTTAAAAGGTCTTGTTGGTTGTCACTGAAGAAAATTGGTTATAAAAATCGATATCATTTAAACAATGGAACATTCATTTCCTTATTCATAGTAAAATTTCCAATTTGTCCAAAAATTACAGGATAATCGGGTCATTTACTTTTTAATTTTTTAATTTTACTTTATATTTATCTTATTTTACTTTCAGGGCTGCATCAACGGTACAATCAGCAGCTTGCGTCAAACACCAGCGCTGCCTCCGGTGGTGAATCAGACCCTCATGCATCTGGCTCCATTGTTAGAAGCCACCAGACGGACCGCCACCCCTGACCCTTTCTAGTGAGCATTCAACTTCATAAATACCACCTGTCAATCCTCTCCAAAATGATAGACCACCTATATGGGCGATGGGCTGATCACCTGTCACCATTGTTCACCATTTGCATCTGAGGATTTTAAATCGGAAGTGACTGCAAGTTTTCTTATGTTTACTTGTGGCTCTGCCTACCCCATTAGGGATATGGGCGTGATAATATGTATGTATGTACCTGTCAGTCACAAACATAGTTTTGACCCTACACTTGAATTTCCTGTGTCGTGG
Source organism: Scotopteryx bipunctaria (assembly GCA_949320045.1). Classification (NCBI taxonomy): domain Eukaryota; kingdom Metazoa; phylum Arthropoda; class Insecta; order Lepidoptera; family Geometridae; genus Scotopteryx; species Scotopteryx bipunctaria. The sequence goes on from OX439462.1 coordinate 816,647, forward strand.
GTATCGGACTTTGAAGAAATATTTACAAAACTTATAAGAGTAGCATATAACAACATCTTCAGACACCTGATAGGCCTGAAGCGCTATTGCAGCGCTTCAGAAATGTACGCTGAAGCCCATGTGGACTTTCAACGCCATCCAAAGGAAGATAATCGCTTCCTTCATGCCCAGAGTTGACAGATGTAAAGAGTTGGCAGAAAGTCTGCTGCAGACGTTACAAATTGCCACTTAATATGTATTTCTTTTTTCATTTTAGTTTTTTTACTTTATTTGTTATATGAAATGGATTCTTGAGTCTGATAAATAAATTATTACTATTATCAAAACATGCATTATTTCTTCTTCTCGTTCAAGTATCATCATCCGTTCAGCCGTTACTCGTGGTTGAGATACCGAAATCCTCATATTCTCACCACAAACCTTCGCATTAGTGTCATACAAATTTTCTTCCCTTCCAGTGAATCGAGCCTGTACAAAATGTACTCAATCTCCTACATGTGGTACGCAGTCATCGGTACATTCACCTGTGTCATTGTCGGCACCATCATTGGATCACTCACTGGGAAGGAAAGCGACAAGTTCGACGAGAGACTTCTCCATCCACTCATTGCCAATATATACCGGAGAATGCCGGGCGAGAAGCGAACCTACACCAAGACTGACGAGAAGGAATCATCAGTCAAGACTGAGGTAACGATTGATGACGTTAAAACTGATGTAAACAGTGTATCCGAGGTCAAAACTAAAGTATCGAACGGTATAGATGTGAAACAAACTAAGGTATCGGTTAAAGAAAACAATTTGGAAAGGAAAGATACTGGAAGGTTCGCAGTGAATAGCACGGACAATTTAAATGATTCGAGTAATACAGTTTCGAATGCAAAGTCTGAGGTAAGTTTGTCATCTAGTAACTGTAGGTTGTTTGATGCTTATGAGTTTAATCCTAATCAATCACCAATCCCAACTAGATCTACAAAATAATCTTACTTATTATAAATGCGAAAGTTTGTGAGGATGTTTGGATGTTTGTGCCTCAATCACGCCTAAACGGCTGAACGGATTTGATTGAAACTTGGAATATACATGTGCTGGATGATTAACATATAGGCTATTTTTTATCCGGGTACCACGCGAGCGAAGCTGTGGGCGGCAGCTAGTATTAAAATAAAATATTTAATTTATACCACATCATAAAAAACAAGATTATGTTATTCCAAAGGAGGTAAAATAATGAAATATTTTATGTATAAGTTAATTTGTGTGATATTCTTATGATAAAATGTTAATAATATATTTTTCTTATGATTACTTGTGATTCTGCCCAGCCCGTTAGGGAAACGGGGGTGATAATAATGTAAATATGTTTGAAATAATAGATGTATTTAGGTAGGTTAGTGACTTAATTGTAACAGTTTAGATATAAAAAAGTTAAAATACAATATTTATCTATTATCCATAAGTTGTAGGGGCCACACTCGAATTTCAGCTCTCAAATGAATTTAATTTATTTGATGTCAGATTTAAAATATAAAAATCTGTAGGAATCAAATATTTAGAAAATTTAGAAGAAATAGGTGAACAGTTAGTTAGGGGCTAGATAACGCTGTGTAAAATGTCCACAAATATTTATTTATTTAGTTTAGAAAATTATAATGTAACTATTTTATTTTACGTTATGTTTGCATGATATATTTATTTTAATTAATGTTTACTTATAGGAAATGTGTGTATGTTTTGAAGATATTTTATTCAGGTTTGTGTGTAGTGGTACCATGGTACTCGTAGTTTCTGATACCCACGACACAGGGAATCCTAGTGTGGGGTTAGAACTTTCTGAATATTGAGTGTTATTTATTTACTTTAAGTACCAGAGTACTGGTGGTCTAGTTGGTAGTGGTTCCGCCTTCCGATCCTAAGGTCGTGAGTTCAAATCCGGTAGTGTACCAATGGATTTTTCTGTGCGAAAAATTTGTGTGCACTATTCTAGTACTCTCAAACGGTGAAGGAAAACATCGTGAGGAAACCCGCGGCTTAGTCAGCTTCGCACGTATTGACCATGTCTTTCCTGTGGGCAAGGCTGACTAAGCTGAGAGGATGAAATAGGTGCCGGGCAAGCCTACTCCATCTTAATTCATCCCGGGCACTACAGCGTCCCGTTTGTGAAGGTAAAAGTTGCCTCCTGAGGCTGTATAAATCATCTACTATAGATTGTAAAAGGCCTTAGATTCTTTAATTTAAGTATTTTATGTACTTAGCGTTACAATTAAGAATAAAAGTAATATTAACTAGCAAATAAAAACTTAGATGTAAGTTTGCTATATTATTGTATCAATAGCAAATAGTATATTTTATTAGTAATGTAACATTGTAGTTTGCCAATTGCTATTGTTATTTTACAGGTGCTAGGTCAGGAAAATAAATGGTGCTATATTTTCCAGTATTAGTATGACTGTTTGTACGTAGTTTAAGTTTTCCTAAAAGTGATGAAAGTTATTTGACAATAATCATGTAACCAGAACTTTTTTAGAATGTAAAATATTTAATTTATAAAACAAATATTTTATTTTATTAACGAGTGATGAAACTTAATGAATATTGTGATATTATTATTAAACAGTATTACATTATGTGTAAATGAGATTTGTATAATCCAAAGATATTTTTAATAAATTAATAAAACCTAAAATATTTGTAATAATTACGGCATCAGGCCATACAAAACCCAAGTACAATACCCAAATACTATCCTATCTTTCTAGTCGTGTCACTAGTTCTTTTGAACCAGTGTGGTGGATTTAAAGTGCTCAAAGGTTTCTTTTGTGCACTTGATACACATGTTTTCGAACTTTTTTGTTTCTACGACATGCCGGCGTAGTAAAGGCCTGTGTCCAATATAGTCTGATGGGGTGGGTGTCAGTATTCCCATTACCCATCGCAATGGGAAGACTGATACTAACACAGTCATCAGATCGGTCTCACTATTCCTATTGCGTTTGAAAACGCGTCATTTATTTATTTGAGTAACCAACACAATAATACATTAATCTAATCACAAACATAAACTGCTTAAATATAAAAACTTGACAAATGTTATTATAATAATTATAGGTCACGGACACCATGCAATAAGTAATATTAAATTACTAAAATAATAGTCATGGGAATAATGATACTCATTTTCTACTGAAACAGAATCTCAGTATACCCGTCGATTGCATTTAAATAAAAGCCTAGAAGTATCAAAATTATTGCTCCTTTTGTAGAAAAAAGATTAAAATAAATAAAACAGTGATATTTAATCCTACTAACAATTATTATAAACGCGAAAGTTTGTATGTATGGATGTTTGTTACTCTTTCACGCAAAAACTACTGAACGGATTTGAATGAAACTTGGAATATACATAGTAAATGTGCTGGATTATCATTATAGGCTATTTTTTATCTCGGTACCACACGAGCGAAGCCCGGCACCTAGTTAGGTATACTTTTCAATTTCATTTATAAGAGCATTTCAAATTTTTTTTAAAGTCTTATGGGGGAATTTATAGCAATGGGAATAGTGATACAAGTAGTATCAGTATTCCCATCAATTGTAATTCTCAATGAGAATAGTGAGACCCTGTCTGATGATGATGAGAACCATTAGAAAGTAGTTAAGTGATTCCGTAAATTGCAGTCGTAAATTGTTTAGGTACTGTTTAGGTGCAATTGACCCACGTAATCTATTCCATCCACAGACTATTTTGCCCTGGACGCCAAGATGTTATCCTTTTGTAAAGCTACTAAAACTGAGGTCATCTATATTAGATGCCCACACAACTATTATTGTCTACAATAACGGGAGGCTGTAGTGCCCGGGACGAATTTAGAAGTTGGCTTGCCCAGCACCTACAAAATCCTCTCAGCCTAGTCGGCCTTCATTATTTGAGGGGACTGGTATAGCGCATATAATTTTTATGAACAGGAAAGTACAACGGCTTGAACCTGCGACCTTAAGATCGGAAGGCGGGGTCGTTACCACTAGACCACCAGTGCTCTCAATGTTTTTGCCGCATTGTCGCCATTAAAAAAAAACTTTGCTACAAAATTTCAAAAGCCATTTTGGATACTTTCTAAATAAGCTTACGCTCTTCCCATCCCCGTAAAAGTGCCAGAAAGTGCCGTGCCTACATCCATAAAGTGCTCACTCAAAGTTCCAATCACTCCGGGCTACGAGCAAGATTGACATATAATTTTCCATTCCTCGTCTTGATCTAGTCGCTTAGGTTCCTATTCTGACACTATACAAACATAAAAATTTAAATTTCTACAAAAACTTAAACAGAATGATAATCATAGTTCTGTCGTAACTCTTATCACCCCATAGAAGTCAGTGTAATTCTATAGGCTAACGATATGGCTGTCGAGAAATGACTCGACACAGGAGTATGTCTCCCCAGTATCTTGTATAATAACAGCCAGCAGTCACATACATAGTCCTGACCCCACACTAGGATTCCTCGTATCGTGGGTATCAGCAACTACGAGTACCATGGTAACACAACACCCAGACCCGGAAGAAATATCTGCAGAACATTCAAACATATCTCCCGTAGCGGGAATCGAGCCCGCGCCTTTTGGGTCTCAGCCGAGCACTCGCCCGCCGCGCCACGGAAGCTGTCGACAAGGCCGTCGGCCCCGGGCATATTAGGATAATGGGGCCCCTATGACTTGACAGAAACCTATTTTGTTAGAATAAACAAAGAAAGTAGATAAGCAAGCTTCAACATTTATTTTTATAGACAGTCACATTAAATAAATAGATAATGTGATAGAACTCACAAAAGTAACTCTTTTAACATTCACAGGTTAGTTACTTAAGAATCTATTGAAGAGGAATCCTAGATTTGGGATGGGCAAAATCGTTAATCACTCCTTCAAAATCGATGTTTTTGAGCACATCACATTCTATGGACATAGTGATCTGGCAGGAACTAGGGGGCCCCATCGATCACGGGGCCCTGGGCACTTGCCCAGAGTGCCCAGTGGGAAAGGGGTCTGGCCGTCGATCATTAGGTACATCTTATGTGCTGGCTTGTCAATTTGTAATCTCTTCCTCCAGTTATGTCGAAGTACTGACTTGTGAACTTGTATTCCGAGATAGATCCCTAGAACCTCCAAGCTGAAATTGCCTGTAGTATAGGTATATTGGGATCTCATTCATACGCAAATTGAGCCGCGTATCTTTCGCGGCACTTGCCTGAGACGCATCCGAGATGCAAGCCTCGCTACATATTGAATTGAAATCAAATGCTACATTTTAGCTTTGAAAATTCCTGGAATACGTTATGTTTGATGGTTCAAAATATTGTGTAGATAGGTTTTAAAGTGGTTGAGACCAATTTTATTTATTGTATATTTAAAGAAATTACATATTGTTTGTCTAGGTGGGTGTTTTCCAAAGTGATCAGAGTAATGACCGTTTGCGCTTCAACAGAGCACATTTTTCAACGCTAGACGAGAGTCAATAAACTACTTGTATCAAGTGCATAAAAGGTCCTCTGAGGCGCACTAGCATCCCAACAAAAAACTTCTAATTTAAAAATAAAACTACCCAGTAACATGACTTGTTTTTTGTTTACTGTAGGTAATCCCACAGCCAACCCACTCATGGATTTCATTCCATACTTCGTTTCACTGTACCTACTCCAGTTACCCGGATCAATGCGTCCCGTCAATTAATCTTGTTTATTGTATTGACAGTTGGGGACAGTTGTGAAAATTCTACTGTGTGTTTTCAGGTTTCACTCATTGGCGACAGTAACAATAAATAAAGGCCTTTTACCATCTATAGTAGATGATTTACACAGCGTCAGCAGGCAACTTCTGCCTTCACAAACGGGACGCTGTAGTGCCCGGGACGAATTAAGATGGAGTAGGCATGCCCGGCACCGACTAAGCTTCTCAGCTTAGTCGACCTTGTCCACAGGAAAGACATGGTCAATACGTGCGGAGTTGACTAAGCCGCGGGTTTCCTCACGATATTTTCATTCATCGTTTGAGAGTACTGCTATTAGCACACTTAATTTTTTCGCACAGAAAAATCCATTGGTACACGACCGGATTTGAACCTGCCACCTTAGGATTGGAAGGCGGGGCACTACCAACTAAACCACCAGTGCTTCCTGTAGTAACAAAGTATTTATTTAATAAAATTAAACAACAAAAACCCTGCTGCGTTGAATTTAGGTAGCATAGTAGGTCTGACATATTTGATTTTGTGACACATGATGATGATGTGATGAATTTGAGTTAGCACCATTCAAGCACAGAATCTTAAAAACGTTGACGGTTTGGTTAAGGACATACATACTATACATAATATTATCAAACCCGTATCTCTTACGAGGTGGGCAGAACCACAAGGTAATCATAAGAAAACTTGCAGCCACTTCTGATCCAAGACTCCCAAGATGGATAATGGTAAACCATGGTGACAGTTGATAAGCCCATCGCCCATAATAGGTCTATCAAGTTGGAGAGGATACTAGGTACTCCTTAGTCGACTTTTACTACATGCACGGAGAAAGAAGCAGCTGGACGCATTCTATGTTTTTTCTCTACTCCACTGAGAGCAAAGAAAAAACATTTAATTAAATAACTAGTTAACATTAGTTTAATTAACTGGTTTTTCTCTGCTGGACTGCCAGCAGAGAAAAACTAATTAATCAATGGTTAAGGAATTGTATAATGGTATTGTACTTTCGCCATGTTTTAGTCTAGGGTCTAACCAATTCAATGTTTATTCGAGGTTAAAATCGTATTTTACGGTGTCACCTTTGACCGCTAAGGTCGGATATTTGTTGCGAGGCCTCTCACCGCCCTCCGCGGGAGAACAGGGAGAACCAATAACAAAATGTCACCTTGTGTCGTTAGGATAGTTTGTCGCGCCGCCTTTCTTAAAACCAGTAACAGTTACATGACGACGTTAAATCGAAAATGCTTATCACGGCTACGTATTTCCATCATCCTAAAAGAAAAAACTTAGAATTAGTCCAGCTGCTTCTCACCTCGAGCAATTCGATGTCGTAAAAGGCGTCCAAATTGATGGACCATCTATAATGGGCGACGGGCTGATCACCTGTCACCATGGTTCACCATATAAAGAATAAAAAGAAAGATGTGAGCTTTGGGGTTTCAGTAGCGGGAGAATTTTTATTATGTTCTACAAATAAGTGTTTTTTATCCAAGTCTAAGTGTTCAGGTAAATAAATAAATATGTGTGGATATTTCACACAGCGCCATCTAGCCCCAAACTAAGCAAAGCTTTTACTATGGGCACCAAATGGCTGATAGAATATTTATATACTTTTTGTAAATACATACTTCTAAAACATAATACTACAACACTCAGACCCGGAAGAAATATTTGCAGAACATACAAACATTTCTCCGGTAGCGGGAATCGAACCCGCGCCCCTTGTGTCTTAGACGAGCACTCGCCCGCCACGCCCGTCGTCCTCAACCGGAACCTCAACGGAAATCAATTTTGTGTTCATGATACACTCGACTTGGGAAATCATAGTGTGGGGCCAGAACTATTTAAGTGACTGTTGAGTGTTTTAAGGATGCCTGCGGGGCCCCATTAATAAGCCATGGCTGTCTGTCCGTCTGTACTGCCGCTATAACAACAAATAATAAAGACACGAAATAAATATTTATGTTCGTAGGAACATAAATATTTATTTCCTGTCTTTATGTACGATGGTACGGAACCCTCCTTGTGCGAGTTCAACTCGCACTTGACCGGTTTTTACACAAATTTTGTTCGTGTTATTACGGCCCTCGCTTCTAGCGGAAGGTCACCTCGCTTCTCTCGCTAGAACGCCTAGCAATCGAATTAGGCCATTTATTCGCCATCCCCGGAGGTAAGATACCAATTGTGTCCTATCTAATGTAGGTGTGTTTCGGGGCCGGTTACACTGTCAATTTAACGAAGGATTAGTCGTAAAACTTGGCATCTTTTTGAAGTTTTATAAAATATGTTTTTGACGAAATTATCGTCGTTGGCAAAGCTTGTACTATGGGCACCAGATGGCTGATAGAATACCTATATAGGTATTTTTTTACTTTTGTTTGTAAATACATATTTAATACATAATACATACCCAGACCCAGCAGAAATATTTGCAGAACATTCAAACATTTTTTCCGCAGCGGGAATCGAACCCACGCCTTTTGTGTTTTAGTCAAGCACTCGCCCGCCACACCACCGAGGTCGTCACCAGAATTCGATGCTAAAGAACGGCAGAAGACCATTTTTTCGAATGTTTGCACTAAGAAAAGTAATTCTAACACCGTGTTTAACCCGTAGTTAGTGGGCCTGCACACGTCTAACTGTTTTTTGAATTTAAACGATCCGAAAGTTTGTTTTCGAAAAACAGTAGTTATTTCACCGTGCTATGTTGCAAGTGGGCTTAAACAAGCGTTATCTATCAGCGCCGCGGGACTCCCCAGTATCACTTAAATTATACTTTGTGCCAATTAATTTAGCGTTTAGCGGAATTGCCGAATTGAGCCCTCTCAATGCCCTCAAAGCCTTATTAAAGATACCACCTAAGTTTTGTTATTCGTTTTGCACGATATTATAAAATTAAAATGTTACAAAGTTGTATTTCTTAGGCATTCACTTTGTTGACATATTTTAAAGTTTACAAAGAGGAAAATAAAAATGGCACGCTATTGAGTCCCGATAATTACAAAATGTTACTGGAAAACTCTTGTTATCTAGTCGGATATTTTTTCATAAATACCGTAAAATTTTTACTACCTACGCGGCAGGAGATAATATTTATATCAAGATTTTCTAATTATTAATTTTTTATTAACTTTAGTCAAAATGGAGATACAATTTATGTATAAGTTTTTCGTCATTACGATGAAATCACTTTAGTTTTAGATTTTTTACTTCACTTTTAGAAAAGAGTAAATACGTACATATACAAAAAAAGGCCAAAAAGGTTTTGTCATTAATAACCTCTCTAGCATCTACCTAGCCAGAAACAATCCGGATAAAAAATCGCCGGTTATACAATAAGTTATAATTCAAAATCCGTTCAGGCTCTTACTCCGTGATTAAGACAAGACACAAACGTAAATACTTAATACATACTAATACATAGATCTGATTCCACACTAGGATGCCGTAGGTATCAGAAACTATGAGTACCATAATTCCAAAACACCCATATGAAAAATATTTGTAGTACATTCAAACATTTCTGCCGCAGCGGGAATAGAAACCGCGCCTCTTGCGTATAGCGCAAATAAATTCAGCTGAATTTCAGCAATTCCTTTAATATAGCCTCCCTACACCATAAGATGAATATATCCTACAAGTTTCATTGTTTCTATGACTTATGTTCGTATGAGCTAGTGGCCAACTTTTGTGACGGAGTTTTTAGGCCGCCTAAAGGCCTCCGTCGTGGCTTAACGACTTAAAAGCCGGGGCCGTCTGTTTAACGTGCCCTCCGAAGCATGGAAGCGCCCAGCTCGTAATGCCACTTGCGGTCACCCATCCCGATTGTGACCACGCACAACGTTGCTTAACTTAAACAATCAATCAAGAACGCCTAAGCAAGCTACGCCACGCAATTTGTTTGTCAGTCTAGTCAGTAAAGTAAAAGTTTATATATTTAGATTTTGCTTTTACAATGTAATGTAATTTTAAAACTGCTCTAAGATCAACATATTGTAAACTTCAGGGCCTTAAAAGTTATCTTCTGAATATAATATGAGACATCAAAACACTTTGGATATTAGATTACAGTAATGCTTTCAGAAGCAATTTCACCAAAACAATAACCCACTCTTTTATGACTTGGAAATTGTATCATCAATTTTTAGAGTTAACCTTAGGGTTTACACACACTGGGCGTATCTTATACTTATTATAGAGAAGGGCCTGGTGGTCTAGTGGTAGTGACCCCGGCTTCCGAATCTAAGATTGTGGGTTCAAAGCCGGTCGTGCTCTAAGGGATTCTCTCCAAAATGATGGACCACCTATATGGGCGATGGATGGGCTGATCATCTGTCCACCATGCTTCACCATATTCATTTGGGACTTTGAATCAGGAGTGGCTGTATGTTTTCATCATTACTTATGGCTCTGCCCACCCCATTAGGGGTACGGGCGTGATTATATGATGATGATGATGCTACAACGGTTTGCAACGGTACGTAGATAGCCCGACTGTTTCTTTTGTATTTTGTAAATAATATTTTTATGAGTTTATTTCTGTTAATAAATGGTGTTTGTTTTATGTATAAAAAGGTTGCTTGAAATGTAATATTGTCTGTCCCTGATGCCGTACGTCAAAATATCAATATTTGGTCCAATTTTATCTTAAAACCGGGTCTCGAAAGCTATTTTTGTAGCTTCGTCATGACAAGTCTTTTGAACAAACTTTTAGTTACTTATCAAACATTTTATATGATACATAAAAAACTTTTTAGGGTTCCGTACCCGAAAGGTGCAAACGGGACCTCATTACTAAGCCACCGCTGTCCGTTCATCCGTCTGTCTGTTAGCGGGCTGTATCTCATGAACTGTAATAGGTAGAGATCTATTGCCGTTATAACATAACAACAATAAAAGAGGGCCCCATACAAAAAAAAACTTATGTACGGAACCCTTCGTGTGTGAATTCGACTTGCTCTTGGCAGTTAATTTATTACATTTCGGCTCCAACTCAATAATACTTTATTCATTGATGTCACTGGGTTTATTTTGAAATCTACGTCATGGGCTAAGTCATTGGTGAACTAGGCCCCTTATCTCTGTTTTGAGTATAAAGTTTGTCTTATATTTTAAACAAACATTCTTCCAAGAAACAAACAAAGCACCTTAGAGTAATAAGGTACGGAAACTATATAAATATTCATGGATTTTTTGTTTCAAAATAGCGCTACAAATCTATTTACTCGTTGACCAGATGAGTTAAAAAGTTAAAAAGCCCACTTTAATTAATCTGGATGATTTACAAAAATTGCGACCATTTTACAGCCAAAATATGAATCTGCTACTGAATCGAATTGCTTAAAATATACCTACAATTCGGACAATTTTACGAAAAAAGTTTGTGAGGATGTGTGGATGTGACGATGTATGTTTGTGCCTCAATCACGCCTAAACGGCTCAACGGATTTGAATGAAGCTTGGAATATACATAGTACATGTACTGGATTAACATATAGGCAATTTTTTATTCGGGTACCACGCGAGCGAAGCCGCGGGCGGCAGCTGGTATTAAATGTTTTTCTATGTATTTTTTTTCCTGCCCATGGCTGATAATGTCCGTTCATCATCATCTTCCTGTCCTTATCCCACTCTATGTGGGGTCGGCACAGCATGATCCTTGGACCATGCTATAAGAGTTTTGGCTAAGGTGTTTTATGACCGGCCGCCGCGCCTGCCTGACGTCAACTCTCCTTGGGAATACTTGCTTATTGTATCTCATCATGTTGGAGAGGATACTGTCCCTTAGTCGACTTTTACGACATGCTCGGGGAGAGAAGCAGCTGGACGCATTCTATGTTTTTTCTTTACTCCCAGTCCAGCAGAGAAGTAACGTCGGCTGATAACGTCCGTTATTACCAGGCAATGGTTTCTTAAGAAATTAGATAGAAACCTTCGATCTCGAGAACCTTTGTAACAAGTCTTCCAACTCCTAAACCTTTGATGTTCTTAGACGTCGTCACTAGTGCCCCGTATTAAATAACTAACTCAAATTATGTTAAGCCGTCAGATTGAATTATAAACTTGATTCTTGTTACTTTGAAATGTGCGACCCATTGTTTTAAATAATTACGTTACACAAGTCAAACTCAAACCTAGAAGTATACCTACTTCTAAACTACGAAGTTAAAGTCAAATTCAAATCATTCAAAAGTCATGTAGGTTTAGAAATTATTATCACGTTATTTATTAAAAGTGCACCTCGGCCAATCTTCAACTTCTTTAACCCTAGAATACTAATATAAATTTATTATAGCTTAATACTAATGATCGCTTGGGAGGCTACTTTTTAAATAAAACCAATTTATTATAATAGTTATTTATTAAATTTTAATAAAGATAACCTAAAAAACTTGGCAAACATCTACGTTTTCATAAACTAAAATCTAAATTCCTTTTTAAAATTACCATTAGTCTTGAAATAAGACTTAAATCTTACAATAACAAACCTTTTCTTTCATAACATAACAGTCTTATATCAGTGTGGTAAAAAAAAAATTACTGCTATAACCTTGCTTTTTTGGGATCAATATTATTTTCCAATATATAAGCTTTATAAAACACTAAATCAAACCTAGGGTAACATCGCATTTTTATCTACAGACTAATTTGAAGTCAGCCTAATTTTCATAGATCAGAGTCAGAGATCGACTTCCAGGTTGTCCTCAGTTTCGCTATCGGAGTTCTCATTTACTAAAAAAATCGGCTATTTGTTCTTCGTTGAGATTCATCTAAAAAGAAAATAAACATTTGCTAAGTTATAACATGGCTAAATGCTGAAAAAAAAGCAAAATTCAAAACAAATAACGAAAAATAAACTTACCGTTAATACTAATGATCGCCTCCCAGGCGATCCAGTAGCTTATATTTTGAAAACTGAGAGTCCGAGCCGGGCCCTCTTTTGCTCCCCTCTGCGGCGCGGGGTATCTTGAATTGGCGCGAAAGCACAACTTGATTCGCGGGCGCGTTTTTGAAATAATGGAAAAAAACTGACCGCACGCGGCTTCCCAGGCGATGATTAGTATTCTAGGGTTAAATTCCTCTCCATCCAAAGGTTGTCTGGAAGAGATCGCTTATTAGCGATAATACCGCCCGTTGTACATTACCTTCTTTTTGTTAACTAGATATCTTGTAAGATGTGCAAGAAAGTATTTTCATTTATTCATTCATTCAAAGTTTTTCCGAAATATCCTCCCACCTATATGGGCGATGAGCTGATCACCTGTCACCATTGTTCACAATATCTTGGGACTTCAAATCAGGAGTGGCTGCAAGTTTTCCTACGATTACTTATGGCTCTGCCCACCCCGTTAGGGATACGGGCGTGATAATATGTATGTGGGAATGTAAAAAGTTTATTTTAAAGAACATTTTTTGAACATCAGCTTAGATTAAGTAAAGTCAAACGCAATCCGAAGTTATAACAAACAAATTCAGAATGTCTGAAAGTCGCTATCTCCGAAGATTTCGTCCCAAAAGCTCAATCTGAAGATTTTAATCTCCGTAAATAAATGGGCGGGACTTGGGTATCTGAATCAGTATCAGTATAGATGGTGTATTTATATCTACTATTCTAGTCAACCGAAGAGCACTGATGAACTAGTGGCAGCTGTCCCGCCTTCCGATCCTAAGGTCGTAGATTCAAATCCTGTCGTGCACAATATATCTACTGGTCTCTCAAACGGCGAAGGATAGAAAAACATGTGTCATGTGCACGAAATGAGCCTATAAGGCGCACTTTTAATCTTTTCACCACACTGGTTCAAAATAACTAGGGACACGACTACTAGTAGTCAATAACGCAGTTCTTTAAAACCAGAGTGGTGAAAGGATTCAAAGTTCGCCTCAAAGGATCTAATTTGATTCATTTTTTCACCATTAATACTCTAGTGCATTAAAAGAGCCACTTTGAGGCGAACTTTAATCCTTCATCATAGTTCTAGATAACCTTTATCACGATTAGTTATGGTGGATTTTTTATTTTGTTACAAGCTTTCGTCCGCGGCTTCGCTCTCGTGAAATCCGGAAAAAAGTTGCCTATATGTTATTCCTGTACACATACTATGCATATTCCAAGTTTCATTTAAATCCGTTCAGCCGTTACGGCGTGATTAAAACACAAACATACGTTGTAAGATCCACACATCCTCACAAACTTTCGCATTTATAATACTAGTTACCGCCCGTGGCTTCGCTCGCGTGGTACCCAGTTAAAAAATTGCCTATTTCCAGCACATGTACTATGTGTATTCCAAGTTTCATTTGAATCCATTCCAAGTAACAAACATCCATACATCCATACTTACAAACTTTTGCGTTTATAATATTTGTAGGATTAGTAGGATAACTTTTAAGTAAATCTCATTTACGATACTAATAATTCAAATTTAAATTTGAAAAAAAAACATTAAGGTTGCAAAAACAACCGTCAACCTAACCAGTTATAAAGTTTGGCTTGAAATTTCCGTTGAGGGAGTTCTGTGCACTGCTAGTCGTGGTACTAGTTCTTCCGAACTAGTGTGGTTTAAAGTAACTAGCTTGGCTTTAAAGTGGGCCTCAAAGGCTTCTTACATGTTTCTAACTTACTTTTTTTAGTTTCCACTACGCCCCAGTTCCCTCACGATGTTTTTCCAGACACTGAAATAGCGTGATAAGAGACCGATGTGGAGTGAAAGAAGATGTAGTGATGAGGATTGAGAAAGGTATGTGATGGTTCGGTCATGTAGAGAGGATGAATGGAAGAAGATTAACGTAACAGGTGTATGAGGCGAGTGTGAATGGTACCGTTGGAAGGGGAAGACCTCGGCGCACGTACCTGGACCAAATCAGCGACGTTGTGGAAAAGGGCCAGGTCAAGAGTACCCTAAACCGACGAGCGTGCATGAAGAATGTAATGAAGCGAAAAAAGTATGTCAGAATCGTAGCAATTGGCGATCCGTGATCTCTGCCTACCCCTGTAGGAAACAGGCGTGATTTTATGTATGTATGTATGGAATCAGTTTCAGATCACTGATATAGCTCACATTTTTTTTCGCACAAAACCGGATTGGAACCCACGACCTTTGGATTGAAAGGCGAGTCCGCTACCACTAGACCACCAGAGCTCTCTAAAAATACTATAAGAAATACTACTTGAAGCTCGTCTACTGCTAACATATTGTGCCAATGGGTAGAAATAATCAACTATTATCGAAGCCAAATTCAATTAAAACTTCCAAAGGTACCCAAAAATACCGGACAATAAATGGAGCTTTATCTCTTCTTGAACAAATTGGTTTCATTTATTTAATTAATACAAAATTACTTCATTAAAAATACGGCAGAAGCTTCTACGAGTCTTTGCTGCTTTTACCTAAATATATGTCACCCTCAATTTAACGCGCCCTCCGAAGCACGGAAGCGCTCAGCTCATAATGCTTGCGGTCACCCATCCCAATTGTGACCGTGTACAACGTTGCTTACCTTCAACGATCAATCAAGAAGCCCTAAGCAAGCTACGCCACGTATACACCAATAATTCAGAATTTGTCCAATTCTCAGAATGACCAAAGTGCATAATGACATATTAAGCCAAATGCCAATACGCAGAACGACGCATACGCAAAACGACTGTAACGCAATGAGCAATGACTAATACGCATTTTGACTCTCAGTTTTGACCAATACTTGGACAAATTGGTGTAATCGTACCTTTAGTACCGAACACTATTATAGTTACTCTATGCCGAACACTGCCTTTTGTTTTCGGGAGTCGACGCAGGCACGTTTTGACAGAACTAGCTATTCCTTGAATTTGGTACACTTTTTGGCCACACCACAACGCCAACGATTGGTTCGTGGGAAGGGCTGATTTTATACAGCTGTAGGTCATTTTATTTCAAAGTCAAAGTCAAAGTTAAAGTCAAAAAAAATATTCCATAAAATCACGGGGATCACTTGGACACGTCTTAAATCTACGTTGCATTTACACTTCGTAACGCGATCAAACGTGTTGTAGGTAGGTATAATAGGTATGTAGGTTCCTAAGATGTATTTGTTTGTTTGTTTACAGTTCTTTTCCTTTTTCGTACCTACTTTTACTACAACACAGACTTGGAAGAAATATTTGCAGAACATACAAACATTTCTCCCGTAGCGGGATTCGAACCCGAGCCTATTGCGTCTCAGCCGAGCACTCGCCCTCCACGCCACTGATATTCAATTGGTTCTATAGTATTGGTTTTTTGTTGTGTGTGTGCCAAATAAATGTTTTTCTTCCTTCTTTCTTTCTTCTGTCTACAAGCAAGACAAGTCATATTACATCAGCGCAGTATTATGGCCAAGTACGAGTGTCACGTCCGGTCTAAGAGGCCTTCATAATAGGTTTAAATAACTCAATTCCAGTGCTAACGGCCGTTATTTCGCCGATTGTTTCAAGGACTTTATTGGAAGGCAATTTGTTAAATTGCCGGAAAAAATAAATGAAGGAGAGAAACGATTCCACAAAATTAATGATCTTAAAATGTATTAATACTGCCCTTTCATTCTTTTTCTTTCAAAGTATTATCGACGCCTTTGTTTACGTTTTAGTAATCAGAGCGCTGGTGGTCTAGCGGTAACGGCTCCACCTTCCGATCCTAAGGTAGTGGGTTCAAATTACTCTCAAACGTTAAAGGAAAACATCAGCATATAGTAGAAAAGTAGAAAGTTCAAAAATATGTCAAGTGCACGAAAGGAACCTTTGAGGTGCACTCTAAATACTAGTAGTTAGTATGTTGAGCTTAAGACTTTCTTGCCTTTCATTCCAAGCAGTCTCTAAACAAAGCTACTTCGACAACAAAGCGAAACATGATCGCGATTCAAATATAAAATAAGAAAAGAGTAAACGGATAAACGTAGATAATAAATAAATAATAATAAATAAATAACACCCAACAGTCACATACATAGTCCTGACCCCACACTAGGATTCCCTGTGTCGTGGGTATCAGAAACTACGAGTACCATGGTACCACAACACCCAGACCCGGAAGAAATATTTGCAGAACATGCAAACATTTCTTCCGCAGCGGGAATCGAACCCGCGCCTCTTGCGTCTCCGCCGAGCAATCGCCCGCCACGCCACCGAGGCCGTCTTAAAAAACTCTATTGCAAACGTGAAGTTTACATTTGTCGACCTCAGTGGCGTGGCGGGCGAGTGCTCGGCTGAGACGCAAGAGGCGCGGGTTCGATTCCCTGTACGGGAGAAATGTTGGTATGCTCTGCAAATATTTCTTCCAAGTCTGAGTGTTGTAATATTATTATTATAAGTATATATTTACAAAATATATATATCTAATTATTATATCAGCCATCTGGTTCCCTTAGCATAAGCTTTTCTTAGTTTGGGGCTAGATGATGCTGTGTGATTGATATGTCCTCAAATTTTACCAATCCTCCATGAATGAGTCCAAGTCATCCCGCCATCTCAGTCAGAAATACCATAGAACATGAAATTTCTGACACCAAAGATTTGCCGCATCTATCAACTCCCGCTTCGTAGCTCGACGTCCTCGTTATCCGAGCTTCATGCCTAATGACCAGTAAAAATAACCAAGAAATGACATTTCAGTGGCCGCTCAGTGTCACTTAAAACTTGAAATCTTATTTATAGGCTTCGAAAACCTTTTTATTTGTTTCCGCTTTATTTACTCTCTTTTTAGATAAAGATCAGAACCTACTCACTTCTCTGTGAAAATAAAAATATTGTAGAAATACTGCGTCCAGCTGCTTTTCCCCACGAGCGTGTCGTAAAAGTCGACTAAGGGATAGTATCCTCTCCAACATGATGGACCACCTATACAAAAAATACAAATACAAAATCATTTATTTATGTAACTTACATACTATACACAAAACATTTTAGTTTACTAGCCCCACACTAGGATTCCCTTTGTTGTGGAAGCTAGTCTTTTCCAAAAAATACTATTATGGGCGATGGACTGATCACCTGTCACCATGGTGTTCGTGGATCAGGAGTGGCTGCAAGTTTTTTATGATTACTTGTGACTCTGCCCATCCCGTTACATGTATACGGGCGTTATAATAATGTGTGTATTTATGTAGAAGCTTTAGTTGAAACAATAGTTATTTAATAACTTGCGGAGTTCGTGAGTACTTGTACGTAATCTGCAATGCGCTCCGCCCAGCTTCCTCTTTGTATCCGGTTCCGAGGATAGCGGAGCCAGACATTTGGATGAACATTTATCATCAACTTTCTTTCATTGTCAATTAAATCTGAAACAATCCATGGGAGATCTAAAGTAAGAACAAAAGTAATGCTATTTGCGGTCACAATTCATTGGTCACAACATTTTTAATTATGGACACAATATGATTTTTTAAGGTTCTGTACTCGAAAGATGCCAACGGGGCCCTATAACTAAGCCTCTGCTGTCCGCCCGTCCGTCTGTCAGCGGGCTGTATCTCATGTTGAAATACAGAGTAGGCATGTATTTCTATTGCTGCTATAACAACAAATAATAAAAAAACAATAACCCGGATAACACATCATATAAAATGTTGATAATTGTCAATGTCATTCATATCAATCGGGTCGTCAGCAGCTCTCTTTTTCTTGCAGGGTAAGGGCCTCTAGCTGGACCGATTTCTAAGGCGGTACAAAGTTCACGGGGTCAGCTAGCTATAAGTGACCGTTTTTTAGAAACGCTAGGTTTTGTTCTCTCCTGGTTGTTTACCAGTAGGTATTTACATAGATTTAAATAAACTTTGCCCGGCGAAACGATAGTTTGCGAGTTTTAACTGAAAACAACAGTTAATTACAATACACTTGGGTTTATTGTGGTCCTAGGAGCTTGAACTAAAGTTTAGTTTAGGTAGTATTTATTTATTATATCACAAGGACAGTTTTAAATAGTTTTAACATGTTTTTAATTAAGACTGAGTAGAATTTAGTAACACAGCCGCCATATTCGATTTTTTGACACCATGGTCACGATGCTGATTTACCATTTTATTTTATTTTTTTGAAAATGGCTTAGGTACTTCTCTGCTGGACTGGGAGTAAAGAAAAAAACATAGAATGCGTCCAGTCCAGCTGCTTCTCTCCCTGAGCATGTCGTAAAAGTCGACTAATTAATAGTATCCTCTCCAAAATGATGGACCGTCTTTAAAAGCGATGGGCTGATCACCTGTCAACATGGTTCACCATATCCATCTTGGGACTCTTGGATAAGGAGTGGCTGCAAGTTTACTTGTGGACTAAGTCTGGTATAACAAGGTATTTTGGTTTCAGGAACAACATTTATCTATTTAATATAAAACGTAATTTCTAGCGACAAATATAACGCTGAGTAATGCCGGTCGTACATCATCATCATCATCATCTTCCTGCCCTTATCCCACTCTATGTGGGGTCAGCGCAGCATGATCCTTGGATCATGCTGTAAGAGTTTTGGCTAAGGGGTTTTATGACCGGCCGCCTGCCTGACGTCAACCCTCCTTGGGAATACTTGCTTATTGTATCTCATCATGTTGGGGATACTATCCCTTAGTCGACTTTTACGACATGCTCGGTCGTACATTGAAGTGAAAAAAATGTTATTCTATTTGATAGACGGCAACCTTTACTTCACACGCGAGCAGAAATTAAAATTGTAGGTGCAAACGTAACGAACACAGAATACAATCCCTCACGCAGATCTCACATTCGAAAACAGCTTCTATCTTAATTGGGTAGGGTCGAGTTTGGCTTGCAGATTGCTGTTTACAGGTAGGCCTTGATTACATTAGGTTTGCGCAGTGTTGAGTGTGTCTGTGGCTTTACCATAAGTCCCAGATTATATTTGCTAGCGACCGTAGTGAGCGCTGGTGGTCTAGTGGTAGTGACCCCGCCTTCCGATCCTACGGTCGTGGCTTCAAATCCGGTCGTGAACCAATGGATTTTACTGTTCAAAAAAATTACGTTCGTTATACCAGTACTCTCAAACGGTGAAGTAAAACATCGTGAGGAATCGAGGCGCACTTTAAATCCTTTTCAAATTCAATTTATTGCGAAAATGGGTAAAAATAACAATGTAGATAATATAACGTATTGACCATGTCTTTCCTGTGGACAAGGCCGACTAAGCTGAGAGGATGGAATAGGTGCTGGGCAAGCCTACTCCATCTTAATTCGTCCCGGGCACTACAGCGTCCCGCTTGTGAAGGTAAAAGTTGCCTCCTGACGCTGTATAAATCATCTACTATAGATGGTAAAAGGCCTTAGATATAAAAGTAAGGTCCTCCAATAACGGCTAAACAAGCATACAATATACACAAAATTAAATGACATGTCAATGTCATTGTGATCATGTCCTTTCACCACACTAGTTTGAAAGAACAAATGACACTACTATGTAGTAGCGACTGTAGTAAGCGCTGGTGGTCTAGTGGTGGTGATCCCGCCTTCCTATCCTAAGGATGTAAGATCTCTATATAAACCGACAGCGAAGGCTTAGTAGCCTCCGCTGTCCGTCCGTCCGTCTGTCAGCGGGCAGCATCTCATGAACCGTAATAGGTAGAGTTGAAATTTTCAGAGTCTGTATTTCTATTGCCGCTGTAACAACGAATAATAAAAAAAACAGGGCCGTTCGTAACCGATCATCGAAGCTACCTATTTAAAAAGTACATGTACGATGGTACGGAACCTTTCGTATGCGAATTCGACTCTCACTTGACTGATAAAACTCATGATAGAGCCACGGTAATGTAATGCTCATATTCGTAAATTTTTTACCAGAGTTTTTTCAGCAAATCCGGAATGTCATCTTATTTTGTAATTGAATCATGATTATGTTCAAACCGGTCGAGCGGATGTAAATACAACATTTTTTTAGGGTTTTCGCTCACTACTCCTTTCCGTAACCGGACCGTCACCGATCCAACACTAAAAGCCTAGGTTGAAGCTGAAAATCAGCTTTGGTTGTAAGCCTTATCTCATGCTAAGTTAGTAAATTTGTGTATAATTTTAATATTCAGTTTAAGTTTAATTATTCAGCCTAGTTTTTTTTCTGAGCATCGAGAGGTCTAGTGATAGCGGCCCCGCTTTTAAGCTCGTGGATTCAAATCTGGTTGTGCACCAATGGATTTTTCTGTTCTAAAAAACTAAATGCGCTATTACCATCATTTTCCTTCCCTTATCCCACTAGGTGGGGTCGGCCCAACATGTTTTCCTCTTCCATCTTCTCCTATCACTCATCATCTCAGTATTCACTCCTTTCACACGCGTGTCCTCTTTCACACAATCCATCCATTTTCTTAGGCCTTCCTCACTGCCCGTGTATCCATCCACATTCATATTCAACACTTTCCTATGACTTTCTTCCCTCCGCATAACATGCCCAGACCACGAAAACCTATTACTCTTCATCTTTTCTGTCACTGGCGCTACTTTCAAACTTCCTCTGATGTACTCATTCAGTATCTTATCCATTCTGGTCACTCCACACATCTATCTTAACATTCACATCTCTGTAGCATTCATTCTTCTTTCATTTACCGCTTTTGTTGCCCAACACTTAGATCCATACAGTACGACAGTTCTTAGTGATCGTTTTGTAGATTTTCCCCTTAAGTTTAAGAGGCATCTGCTGATCACGTAATTGTCCCTGAAATCTTTCACCATTTCATCCATCCCAAATTAGTCTAGTTTTAACCTCCGTCCCAGTCGATCTCGCCGTCATTTTGAATAGGTAGATGATCATAATAGCCCGTAATATTATATTTATAAAAAATGTTTCCTCGAAACCACCCAAAAATTTTATTCCTACTGCCTTTGTTTAGGCATACAATATTTCACGCCATAAATAAAAGTTTATTGTTCAGGAAAGTACTTTTATTTTATTTTATTTCGAAGAAATACAAATGGTCCCATAATTCCCATTAACACGAACCAGATATAAAGCTGGAGTTAGCACTTGCCTCTTACTCTATCGACTCTAATGAGACGCACAGATCTTCACATCAGATCCCCAAGGTAAAATACACACGTACTTACCTATCTTCTTCTTCGACAGACGGAAAGCGTTCGCGGCATATCTAACGGTACATATAAAAAGCGTTCGCTACACATCTAAAGCGTTCGCTGCACATCTAAAAAGCGTTTGTAGCACATCTAAAAGCGTTCGCTGCACATCTAAAAAGCGTTTGTAGCACATCTAAAAGCGTTCGCTGCACATCTAAAAAGCGTTCGCGGCACATCTAAAAAGCGATACATTTCGCTCAGCCGAAATGATACCAGACTGATCACTGCAGTACTCATTCCTTCGACACCTCGCGCTTCATTCACTCTCATACATTCTTCATGCGTGCTTGCCGGTTTAGGCTAGGCCTTTTACCATCTATAGTAGATGATTTATACAGCGTCAACAGGCAACTTTTACCTTCATAAACGGGACTCTGTAGTGCCCGGGACGAATTAAAATGGAGTAGGCTTGCCCAGCACCTATTCCATCCTCTCAGCTTAGTCGGCCTTGTCCACAGGAAAGACATGGTCAATACGTGCGGAGCTGACTAAGCCACATAATTTATTATGATAACTATAATTTGTGCTATAGGCACTAGGTATGGGCACTTGTACCATAATTCCCAACGTCGTGCCCTCGTACGGAGCCTATAAAGATGTCTCCACGCCGAATGGATAGGCCTTGTGAGGGTGAGCAATAAAATCGGCTAAGTTCACGAAAACACGGCAGCCAAGGCTGAGGAGTAAGATAGCTGACATATATGCATGTTCGTATGAGCTAGTGGCCAACTCTTGTGACGGAGTTTTTATGGCTTAATGACTTAAAAGCCGGGACCGATTGTTTAACGTGCCCTCCGAAGCACGGAAGCGCTCAGCTCTTAAGCTCTTGACCCATCCCAATTTGTGACCGCGCATATCGTTGCTTAACTTTAACGATCAATCAAGAACGCCTAAGCAAGCTACGCCACGAGCGCACAACAAACTTATGAAAGCAACTTCATCAAAGTTGATAACTGAACTCTCAGCCTAGTTACCCACGACACGGAATCCCGGTTTGGGTCCAGGACTATGTATTTTTTATTCGATAGACTGATCAGCTGTGTGTCCAGAAAGGAGGTAGTTATTTATTCACCATCCGAGGTTTTATCCGCCGGGAGGTCCAACCCTTTACTTGGAAGGCGGGCTTCTTCACTATAACGGCGGCATGTTTTAGGAACCTATGATACTTACATTTGATTTTGGGAATCGACTGTGTGAATCAATATCTACACTATCTAGTATATCTACCCTGTAATGTTTATATCTATCTATACTGGTTTTATTTGTTTGTATGGGATAATTTTATAAATTGTTGCACTGAACCGTTTTTGAAAATTATTCAATGGGTAAAACAAAGATAGATTTACACTTTTATGTATAAAAGAACATACAGGTTAGTACATATATCTAATGGGGTGGGCAGAGCAAAAAGTAATCACTAGATATCTTTACACTTAACTGTACTCTGACGATTTCAAAGGGCTAGAAAGAGCGACTATTTGAAAATCTGACCATTTGAAAGTCTGACCTTGTGAAAATAAAGGGAAAAATCGCAGCCACCCAGACTTTGAATCAGTCAGTCTCAAGATGGATATGGTGATCATGGTGACCCAAAAATTGTGCTTATCGAGTCTGGACGTAAAAACTTACTAAAATGAACTGAATTGCTAGTATTACAAATTGTGTCAATAATTCTATCGAATCAGTGTGATGAAAGGGTTTAAAGTGCTCTCCAAGGCTCCTTTCGTACACTTGGCAATGTAGGCTTACGACATGCCTGTTTCCTCACGATGTTTTCCTTCCTTGAGAATACTGGAATATCGCACCGAACCCACGACCTTAGGAGGTTGGAAGCCGGGACGCTACCATTAAACCACCAGTGCTCATTTTTGTGTTGACTGTACAAGCTGTATTCAAGTCCGGATGCTGTACAAACTTAGTGAACTTAAGCCACGATAAAGTTCACTCGATACGAGTACTAAGCGAAGTCAAAGTGTTTGAAATAAATAATATCTGCAGCTTGTACTAGCTGTTCAGTGCGCGGTTTTACGGCGCTTTTCTGGCTTCGTAGAGCTCCGATCTTATCGACATTTCAAAATCCACCAATGGATTTTTCTGTTCTAAAAAACTATATGCGCTATTACCATCATTTTCCTGCCCTTATCCCACTAGGTGGGGTCGGCCCAACATGTTTTCCTCTTCCATCTTCTCCTATCACTCGTCATCTCAGTATTCACTCCTTTCATACGCATGTCCTCTTTCACACAATCCATCCATCTTTTCTTAGGCCTTCCTCTGTCCGTGTATCCATCCACATTCATATTCAACACTTTCCTATGACTTTCTTCCCTCCGCATAACATGCACAGACCACGCAAACCTATTACTCTTCATCTTTTTTGTCACTGGCGCTGTCAATGGATTTTTGAAAAGATTATTTGTATTCGCATATCAGATCTCTCAAACGATGAAAGAAAATATCATGAAATGGCATGCAATCTAAAAAATTCGAAGTGCTTTGAAGAAGTCTTTTTGAGGCGCTCTATAAATAACAATACAAAAACATGGCCAAGCGCGTGTCGGACCACGCACAGTGAAGGCCTCTGAAGTCTGTAATGGCCACCACTCAGCATATGCTATGGTAGGACAAGCCTTGCCAGAGCACTGCTATAGCTATTTCAAGTAAGTACTTATCATGGTATAATAATTACCCTTTCAAAATAATTCCCCATTCTTCAGGTAAATCCGAAAATTTCCTGTGTATCGGCACAGCAAGCCACCGCTACGCCACCGAAGCCGTCATCCTAAACTTAAAAGTATGTAAAAGGTGATAATCAGTGAATAAACATCCTTATTGTACAAAGTAACGTTTAATCCTGTTATAATTTGAGTTTTTCTTTGAAGAAAAACTAGGCTTGAGAGTTCAGTTATCAACTTTGATGGAGTTGCTTTCGTAAGTTTGTTGTGGAAGTTATAGTGAAGTTTTAAATATTATAAGATAAATTAAAAGTTGTTCACCACATTAGCTCTTCCGAACCAGTGTGGTGAAAGCATTAAAAGTATACCTTAAAGGCTCTTAGTGCATTTGACACAGTCATATTTTTGTACTTTTGGGTTCTACGACATGCCGATCATAATTATTCGTACAGAATAATCCTCGGTGCACAACCGGACTTGAACCCACGACCTTAGGATTACCTACGTTACCACTGCACCACCAGTGCTCTCTAAAAATTTTATGTATGCATAAGAAGTATAGGGCCCACCTTTTATTTTTACTTTTTGTTTTATATAGCGGCAATATAAATGCACATTTTGTGAAAATTTCAACTCTACTTACCTATTACGGTTTATGAGATATAGCCCGCTGACAGACGGACGGACGGACGTGGAATGCGGGGGTTTAGTTTAGGATACCTTTTTCCTAGAGTACGGAACCCTAAAAAAAATATGCCATGCTCCTATTCATCCATTACCTTAGAGCTCATTTTCATAATTTCGAACTCTACAATACCGCAAAACAAATGTTCGAAAATTGTACTAATTTGTACTCAAAGCTGAGAATGAGTACTTCAAAGGTTTCCCCGTTGTCTATTCGTATTTATTTAAATTGATGAAGCACAGAACTCCTGGCGTTACGAATTGAGACTAATGGAGACGTCGCATTAAGGAAAATAGGACGAACACACAAAAACCAAGGAGTACCTACAACTTTTTTTCTATAAAAAACATTTTTTTTTATATTTGCTACTCTTTCACGCCTAAACGGCTGAACGGATTTGAATGAAACTTGGAACATACATAGTACATTTGCTGGATTAATATATATACATTTTTAGCACAGAAAAATCCATTGCTACACGACCGGATTTGAACCCACGTCCTTAGGATCGGAAGGCAGAGTCATTACCAACTAGAACACCAGTGCTCTCGTGGTCGTAGATTTGAATCTAGTCACAAAATAACTCATTAAAACACGTTTTCCAGAAATTGCACAGTACAAGTAAAAGAAAAAATCTGAACTAACTTGTAAATCAGAGTTTTTTCTACTCCAAACTCAATTAAGCTACGGAACCCTACGGCATTTTTTCTAATTACAAGTATTCCTGAACCTAGTTACTCAAAGCTGAGTAAAATGTAAGTACCTGGTAAAAATATGAACTGTCCTACTGACAAACAATATACACCTCTATTGCTTCATATCTAAGGTTCAAAGTAGGGTGGCGAGTTTGCGTCGGCTTTGCTAGGAACCTACTTTGAGATTATGTTATGGGGTTGAAGCCAGACGCAGAAAAAGCTAGGCTTTAGGAAATAATGTACCATTTCACTGGTAATGGAACATTATAAGCTACTTTCTTTTGTAGCACAGCAACGGTTTACTCGTTATGGAACTACCCTCAGCCGGAGAATTCATTCTAGTTGTCTTGCATTCATATACGATTGTGAAATTGTTTGTGAATAAATGAAATGAAAATTAAATCTTACTTATTTTACTTCTTACATAAATTATAAATTATGCGAAAGTTTGCGAGGATGTTTGGATATTTGTGCCTCGACCACGCCTAAACGGCTGAACGGATTTGAATGAAATTTGGAATATACATAGTACTTGTACTGGATTAACATATAGGCTAATTTTTATCCGGGTACCACGCGGTAGCTAGTATCTGTATAAAACGTAGCCTAAACAATGCCGCAGTAGGTTGGAAACATGTGCCTATAAGGAGGACTTAATTTTTTTTTATAAATATTTGTAGACATTTCACTCAGCGCCATCTAGCCCCAAACTCAGTAAAGCTTGTACTATGGGCACCAGATGGCTGATAAAATACTTAGTTAATGACTTTATGTCCTCTAGAGGGCGCCATATTCAATTTAATGTATCACATATAGCCTATATAACCGGGGCAGACGTTCGAGACGCTTCCAACCTCCAGAACAGCAAATCAACTTCGTTACTTCATCAACTTACTTATAAACTTTTTAATTCATTTGTCAAATTATGATAAGTAGTAAAGACATAGACATAGACATACCTAGACATAGACAAGACACTTAATTTTTTAACTCTGAAGTTTAACTTCTTGTTTAGCTCAGTGTTAATGTGACAAAATAGGCTGTAAAGATGTGTTCATAGCGAAAACCTACAATTAGCTCATAGATAAGGATATTTATTATAACCGTTGGCGAAAATAAATAAAAAACTTACATACATACAGGTCAAAATCATAACCCTCCTTTTTGCTTCGCCGTAGTCGGTTAAAAATGAGGTTTTTTTGTGCCTCAATCACGGCGTGGCAGCTGAATGGATTATCCTTTCATCCTCATACGCTTGGCATTAAAACGCAAGTACTTCAAGTGTGGTTCTATTTTTCTGTACCGTACGCTGAATGACAGGAGCGTTTTGGAGAGCTATTCTCAAAGCTGGCTTAGTAATCTCATAGGATTATATAATATCCTTACTATTCCTATTAGAGCACTGGTGGTCTAGTTGGTAATGGTCACGCCTTTCGATTCTAAGGTAGTGGGTTCAAATCTGATCTACACGATGCAAGGGATTTTTCTGTTCAAAAACGTTATATGCGCTATACCAGTACCTACTCTCAGACAACGAAGGAAAACATCGTGAGGAAACCCGCGGCTTCGATTTGACCATGTCTTTCGTATGGACAAGGCTGACTAAGTTGAGAGGGTGGAATGGGTGCTGGGCAAGCCTACTCCATTTCAATTCGTCCCGGGCACTACAGCGTCCCGTTAATGAAGGTAAAAGTTGCTTCCTGACGCTGGATAAATCATCTACTATAGATGGTAAAGGGCCTTTTATTATTCCTACTATCCTACTTTAATCCTTCCAACTATCTCAACAGTGACTTGAAGTCTCTTGAAGTGCACGAAAAGAGCCTATAAAGAGCACATTTAGATACTTTCACGACACTGGTTTATAAGAACTAATGACACAATAAAATTATTGCTACTAATCAGGCTACTAGTGCAGTAATAATAAGTACCTACTTTCTAGTAATACTGAAATGAAAAATACTTTATTACGAACGATTTCGGGGATAAAACAGCGTAGAAAAATCTGTAAATCGAAAGCTTGTAAAGATGTTTCTATGTATGTGGCTCAAATTCGGCAATTTGAAATGTACGTAGCTTGTTACCTGCAAAGGCATATAAGCTACGAGTACTTATTATTGGAACGGAAGGCGTTGTACCTACACTAGTCATCTTGATGTTCCTTTGAAACTTTGTGATATTATTTTTAAATTTATTGGTTATAACTATTGTTTTCTTTTTCTTTCTCTCTTGTTTTATTTTTAGATTTTTAGTATGTAGTTGTAATTTGTTAGGAATATGTACATACTATTGTTATGTTTTGATTTTCTAATATCTATACTAATATTATAAAGCTGCAGAGTTTGTTTGTTTGTTTGAACGCGCTAATCTCTGGAACTACTGGTCCGATTTGAATGATTCTTTCAGTGTTAGGTAGTCCATTTATCGAGGAAGGCTATAGGCTATGTTTTTTTTCTTTCAAAATTAGGGATCCGTAATAAAATTGCTATTTTGTAACACAAGGTGTAAAATCGAAAACCTATTGTTGCGTGCGCTGCAAAAACTATTGACAATAGAACAAAATGATGTACTACGGGTTTGTAGATCCCATCAAGACCTACAAAAAAATCCGCGAGAACATATATCTAGCTATCATGGTTTAATCACAATAACCGATTTTGTGTTCAAAATAATTATGAAATCGTCTGAAGAAAAAAAAACTACGTTAAATATGTATCGTAATATTAATCTTTATCGAAATTAAGCATTATGTTATCAAGAGTATTTATGTAGAAGTAAAATACTTTTTGTTTCATCTCAATCGGATATTTCGTTTAAAAGTTATCACGTGTGTAAGATGTTAAGAGTTGGTACCTATTAATGAGTTATGGGCCATAGTCCATTTATTGAGGGAGGCTATAATATAGGCAATATTTTATCTCGGTATTTCCACAGAAACGAGAAAAACGCGGGTGAAACCGCGGAGCACAGCTAGTTTATTTATGTATAGGTATTGTAAGATAATTTTATTGTGTAGGTATAACGTTTAGATACGTCTGTCATGTTATATCTGTGGGTGTGCAATAAACTGATAAAACTGATAAACTGATCTTGTAAAGCTTCATAATAGACTCCTAAGGTTTTCCACTCAAGCCTTCTTGTAAAACTTAAACTTCTTGTAGACATGTAAACTTGTAAAACTAGTTTTAGAATAGCCGCCAAGGTCCTCGAAGTTAATTAGAAATGGCGAGAGCCGCTCGATCTTATGCCTGCGGTAATCAACCGGCAACCAAGTCCATCTATCATTTGTATTATACCTACCTACTTGAGCTTAGTTTTCCACTAGAAAATGTGTAAAAAAAACCAATCAAGTACAAGTCGAATTCGCACACGAAGGGTTCCGTATCATCATAAATGTATTTTTTTATAATATGACTTTTTCTTTTTGTACTTTTAAATAGGTAGCTTCGATCAACGGCTACGAACGTTGAAAAATATTTTTTGTATGGGGCCCAGTTTATTTTTTACATTCATATATTATCACCTCTAATGGGGTGGGCAGAGTCACAAATAATCATAAGATAACTTACAGCCACTCCTAATTTAACGTCCAAAGATGGATATGGTGAACCATTTTTAATAATATTTAATTTTTTTTTTGTTAGAGCGGTAATAGAAATACACACTCGAACTTTCTTACTGAGTACCGAGAAACTTTACCACCCAGTTCAACCCCCTACATGTTATTCTACAACCTAAACTATTTAGATTCTAAATTTCATCAATATCGGTTTAGTAGTTATGAGAACACGTGGCAATAAACATTCACACACACAAACTTTCGCATTTACAATATTAGTAAGATAGGATACAGACCTGAACTAAATATTTGCAAAACGATTTGTGAGAGATCAGAACTACCCCCTAATTCACGATGACCAACCAAACAAAACGTAACGCGGGCACGTTTGTGGAATCACCGTGTTATCGTATTCTATAAGACAATTTTGTACTGCAAAAACGTGACGTGGCGCGTCACAAACAAGTTACGAGCTGTCAAGTTTCTTTTGGTCGTAGAGAATAAAAGCCCTGAGTGACAGTTGGATGTATTTGAGGAATTTTTGAATGACATGTCATTCGCGTTGGAATGTCATTTTACGTGAAAATATTTACAAAATGTAGTTGTATAGGTATCACGCCAGCATAACCTCGCCACTGACATTTTCAATCAACAGATTCCTTACAGGCAACAGCGGGGCACTAACAGGTTCCTGGAACATAAACTATACCACATTGTCAAAGATGTAATACAAATATTACAAACATACTGTTAAGTGGTAGAGATCTTTTTGTTGTGTCACTAGTTCTTTCGGCCTAGTGTGGTGAAAGGCTTTAAAGTGCGTCTCAAAGGCTCTTTTCGTGCACTTGACTTCGAACTTTTTAGGTTCTACGATGTTTTCCTTCACTGTTTGAGAGTACTGTAGCGCACACAAATTTTTCGCACAGAAAAATCTATTATAATAATAATAATAAAATCTTTATTTATTTTCTCTCACATAGGTTTTATGCAGTAGTAGTAATGTTAACAGAAGTTTATGCAAAGACCTGTTTTGTGAGAGACTGGTGCCTGTGGTAGGTTTGACACCTGTGTTACAGGTCACCAGTACCCCACTCCGCGGATAATTCAAAACAGTAACAAAAAAATTGATTAGGTAGATATGTGGAAAAGAATAAATAGTAAAAAATAAAGAAATAAAGCTAGACTAATCTATTACAAGAGCAACCAAGATTACTGAAGTTCAATCGGTATGTGTGTGTTTGTGTGTGTGTGTGTGTGTGTGTGTGTGTGTGTGTGTGTGTGTGTGTGTGTGTGTGTGTGTGTGTGTTGTGAGTGTTAGAGTGTGTGTGTATTAGGGTGTGTTTGACTATATACGCGTACTTAGTTAAGGGGATAGTGATATGAGTGGTGGTAGGTTTGAACGAACACGACCAGGTTTAAACCCACGATCTTAGGATCGGAAGGCGGGGTCACTACCAACTAGACCACCAGTGCTCTCTATTAACAGTACGTTACAGATATCATGGTTATGACACATGTCGCGTACGTACCAACGATATTTTTTTTTTTTTTTTTTGTAAATTTTTGTAATTTTTTTGTAATGTAAGGATTCTGCAGGAGTTATATTGTCATACTAGCTTTCACCCGCGGTTTTGCTCGCGTGGTATCCCGACGAAAAGTAGCCTATATGTTATTCCAGCACTAATACTATGTACATTCAGAGATTCATTCAAATCCGTTCAGCCGTTACGGCGTGATTGGGGCACAAACATACATCGTCACATCCACACAATTCCTCACAAACTTTCACATTTATAATGTAGTAGGATTTTATGGTACAGGGCGCGCATAGAGTATGGCAGTTGCATATTGCGTTGGCGCGGATTGGGCGGGTTATGCTCAAACTGACGCTGGTGTTTGCGAGGGGGGGGGGGGTGGATGCCGCACCGGGGAGCTACCTTGGCACTAGCAACGAATTTTAAAAGCTTTTAGACTATAATAGAATAGATAGAGTTTATTACCCACACAGTGCGAATAAAGGTTTGGTAACAAACAGATACCTACTTAAAATTAATTAACAACTAAAAAAAACAAGTAGGTAGGTAGGTCAGAGTAGATAGGTAAGTAGTAGCTAATAAAGAAATGAATTATAATTTTATGTTTTATTATAGTAGGCATAGCTGGTACCTTGTAGTTTCTGTAAATACCTGTCGATAATACAAAAAAAACAGCTTGGCTTAGTTTTTTATCACCCATCAACTAACGGTTATTGAAAATGATCGATTGTCGATAGGTTAATTTCATTCATCTATGTTTTACAAAATGTGTAACAGTAATAGAATAAAACTGGTCAAGTTCGAGTCGCATTCGGACACGAATTCATTTCGAAGGGTTCCGTACATGTTCAAAAATGTTTCTTGTGTGGGGCCCCCTTTTATTTTATTTTTATTATTTAATTTTGTTGTTATAGCGCCAATAGATATACACACTTTATGAAAACTGAAAATTTCAACTATACCCTATTATCAGATCGTTCACACCAGATGCACCCGCTGAAAGACGGACGGACGGACAGCAAAGTATTAGTAATAGGGTCCCATTAGCACCCTACAGATACAGAACCCTAAAAAGAACATAATTCGGTATTAATTTTCAGTGGCCGTACTATTTAAAAACACTTCACGTATAAATCATCTATATAGATGGTAAAAGGCCTTAGTAGTATCCCTAATGGGGTAGGCAGAGCCACAAACAAACATAAGAAAACTAGCAGCCACTTCTAATTTAGTCCTAAAATAGATATTGTGAACCATGGTGACATGTGATTAGCCCATCGTCCATTTCAATAGTCCATTATATCGGAGAAGATACTATACCTTAGTAGACTTTTCTTTTACTTTTAGTTCTTTTATTTCGATTGTTTAAAAACAGGGTTCTATTATGGGTTTCTAAATATATAAAACTAGCGCTTTCAGAGTGGTTCTCGTGTGCCGTGGGCCACCACGTGCAAACAATTTGTATATTGCTATTCCTGCGATGACAGACATATCGATCGATTCTATATGTTTGTGTTGCTCTCAAAAGCTCTCCTTTGAGAATAAATCCATTTCTGGATTTCTTTTCTCTATGAATAATTTTGATGGTATAATGACTGTCTCGGAGGTAAGTAAGTTAGTATGAGCTAGAGGCCAACTCTTGTGACGGAGTTTTTAGGCCGCCTAAAGGCCTCCGTCGTGGATTAACGACTAAAAGGACCGACAATTTAACGATCCCTCTGAAGCACGGAAGCGCTCAGCACGTAATGCCACCTACGATCACCCATCCCAATTGTGACCGTGCACAGCGTTGCTTAACTTCAATTTTAGATTTTTCTGTGCGAAACCAGTGCTCTCAAAGGTGAAGGAAAACATCGTGGAAACCCACGGCTTAGTCAGCTCCGCACGTATTGACCATGTATTTCCTGTGGACAAGGCCGACTAAGCTGAGAGGATGAAATAGATGCTGGGCAAGCCTACTTCTTCCTACTTCCTACCATCTTCGTCTTCGTCCCGGGCACTACAGCGTCCCGTTTGTGAAGGTAAAAGCTGCCTCCTGACGCTGTGTAAACATCTACTATAGATGGAAAAAGACCTTAGTTTGGCTCTTTCAAACCAGTGTGGTAGGAGGATTTAAAATGCACTGAGGGAACAATATATAAACATACTCTAAAGCTGGAATGGAATAAAAATAGCCGTTTTTAATGAAAGCACATAATCTTTAAAAAAAATATAGGTTTCGTCGTCAAAAATTCTATAGAACGCCTTTGTCCACACCACACGAACAAAATGATGTATTGCTCTCGCGGAGGAAATTAAAAATAACCTTCTCATGACCATGATTTATGATGTCCTCTCTTGACATAAGAGATACACTACAGATTATACTAGCTTCCGTCACTGGCTCCGTTCACGTGGTACCTATTTGAATTTACCTGCTGGATATAGTTAACGTATAATTTAAAGTGCAATGTGTCAGATTCTATAAAAAAGTCCCAAGCGAGATGACAAAGGCAGGAAAATTGTTTAAAAAGCTATCTGAGAAGACAAAAATGCTTGGAACTGAATAATGCTCCAACTCGTTTTATAAACATGATTGTAAAGGGGTCATTTTTCAAAAAAATAGCCAAGCGTGGTTTCTCGCCTGTATCTTCCAGGTTGCGTTACGAACTGGCGTAAATTCAACGTAGATTTAAGACGGTATAAAGTGATCCTTGCCGATCCTATTGAATAAAATATATTGAGTTTGAGTTTGAGTTTTCTGATATTCCAGGTCATAAACTATAATGTATTTCAAGTTTTAATTCCGACGGAGATGACTGGGAACAATTACAACCTCGATGGTGTGTGGTGTGTGGGCTGTAAGAGTTTTGGCTAAGGTGTTTTATGACCGGCCGCCTGCCTGATGTCAACCCTCCTTGGGAATACTTGCTTATTGTATCTCATCATGTTGGAGGATACTATCCCTTAGTCGACTTTTATGACATGCTCGGGGAGAGAAGCAGCTGGACGCATTCTATGTTTTTTCTTTACTCCCAGTCCAGTGAAGAAGTAAAATAATAGTCTGATTAAACCATACATTTTTAAAACATCGGTATAAAACACTCGCTCGATATTT
Organism: Scotopteryx bipunctaria; assembly: GCA_949320045.1. Classification (NCBI taxonomy): domain Eukaryota; kingdom Metazoa; phylum Arthropoda; class Insecta; order Lepidoptera; family Geometridae; genus Scotopteryx; species Scotopteryx bipunctaria. The sequence goes on from OX439462.1 coordinate 850,713, forward strand.
TGCAATCCATTCGCTCAGTTTTAGTTTCCTGAGCGGGAAAGTTGGAAAATTATATTCATTTGCTTTCATCGGGTAACTTTTGTAGTACCAATCTATTTGATTAAAACTGTTTTACCCGACTGCAAAGAAAATTAGTTTTTTCCCTTTTGCTTCTGTTTGTGGTGAGTTTGTTGTCCGTTACTCTGTGGGTTTAAGATTTATTATTTCTTTCAGCAGTCACTACCTGGAATTATGATATAAATTGCTCTTGTAAGCTGTAAATACTCTGATTAATAGTTGAACGAAATCGATCGCCCAAGGGTCACATCACTCACTTATATGGTGCCACTTTGCAATAACAGGATAAAATAGTTTTCGGCGGCGTTAGTACCTATTAACTGATGTATTCAATCCACGGTGGATAAATATTAACCAAAAAGTTTAATAAAATGATTTTCTATAGATGAACTTTAAAGGGAAAATGTGCAATTCGATGGTATTGTTAATTAATGTAGATGTCGTTCGTATTTCAGATTCAACAATTTAAAACTGATACTTCCTTAATTTTTTACAATCTATGAACAAAAATGTAATTTCTGAGTAGCCAAAAAACATAAAAATACCAGCGTTGGGCCCCATTTTATTAAATCAGCTACTATAATCTGCTCTGTGCTATAAAATCAAGAGTACTTTATTTCCTAAAATATCTAGGGCCATTTGGATACGTCTTAAATCTATGTTGAATTTACTTGGAGCATTATCCAGTCCCAAGCATTTTTGTCTTCTATTTTAGTCATGTGTTTGTAAAAAGCTGTATAACATTTCTTTTTTTATTAGAGTTTTAATATTAACTGACAAAATCATCTCGCTTGAGACTTTATCAAAGCTTCCGTAAACTAAATGACTTCAAAATGTTGCATTTCCTTCACTGCAGGCTTTCAAACAGCTAATACCGTCTAACGGATTTAATCAAAGAAATAAAAGAGCCAAAGAGCTTTTTACTGGATATAATTCAATTGAGACGATGGACGGAGGCTTTTCAGCCAATACAATCAGGGGGAACTTTTCAACGGTGCTGAGAAATACTGCTTCAAATTGAATATACAAAGAAACGTTCAAAGGGAACTTCCCTTTGACTCAGACTATGGGTGAGTTGGGCCGAAAATAGGATATACGCTAAACTTTGTCACAGAAAATAATATTCAGGTTAAATAACATACATACATACGTATTCTAACGCCTGTAGGTATCCCTAATGGGGTGAGCAGAGCCACAAGTAAACATAAGAAAACTTGCAGCCACTTCTGATTTAGTCTTAAGATGGACATGGTGAACCATGGTGACAGGTGATCATCAGCCCATCGCCCATAATCGGTGGTCCGTCATGTTGGAAAGGATGCTATCCCTTAGTCAACTTTTACGACATGCTCGGGGAAAGAAGCAGCTAGACGCATTCTATGCTTGCTTTTTCTCTACCAGCAGAGCAATTTAAGACATTAAATTAATCTATAATAATAAAAAATAATCCCACTAATATACATAGTATAATAGTATAATATAGTATAATAATATAATAGCATACAAACATTTCCCCCGTAGCGGGAATCGAGCCCGCGCCTCTTGCATCTCAGCCGAGCATTTGCCTACCACGCCACCGAGGTCGTCAAAACTGAAATTGGAAAATGCTTGAACGATACAAACATTTTCAAAAGTTGTCCTCATCAAGTTTCAAAGGAAACTGTAGTTCACTGTTTCCGTCAACAGCTATCAAAGACATTCCTAATTTTGCTAATGTACCTACAATGAGCTCCTAGCTTGAATAACTGAGTAGTTTCTTTGTAAAATGAATTCTTGTTTCAATTTTAACACAACAGCAATAATAGAAGTAATTATATTGTACTAGCTGCCGCCCGCGGCTTCGCTAGCGTGGTAGCTGGATAAAAAAGAGCATATAATGTTAATCCAGCACATTTACTATGTATATTCCAAGTTTCATTCAAATCCGTTCAGCCGTTTAGGCGTGATTGAGGCACAAACATCCAAACATCCTCACAAACTTACGCATTTATAATATAACTAGTAGGTCTCGTGGGGGCGTGATTTTTTTAATTGGGGGGGAGGGGTCAAACTTTTATTCCATTCTACTCGCCTTAAGTTTGTTTTGTTTCATAGAGGTCGCCTCGTGCGCGGGCTGCAAGCAGCCCGCGACTGACGGAAATGCTGCTGGAGGAAAAAACAAAAAAAAAATTGAAAAAAAAAAAACTTGCGGCATCAGCGACATCAAAAACTTTCGAAAACTAAATTTCAGTTCAATCGGACCTTGAATCCGACAAACTAATTTTTTGGCCGCCATCTTGAATCCGCCATCTGGAATTTTTAATTCGGACAGTTGCATTGCATAACCCTCTCTGACATTTGTTCGAGAATCTCCCACCTACCGCTAATAGTTTCAGAGATATCATCCATCAAAATTTACAAATCATGGCAGCCATCTTGTTTTCCGCCATTTTGTTTTTTTTTATGGCAGATCAAATTTGACCAGGGTGCATTTCCACATTCTTCAAACAGGGTGGTTCTTAGGCTTTTAGTTTCGGCTGGCAGTAGGTCAGCTCCCTGATGAGGAGCAGTTTTCGAGGATTTCAGATTTTTCCCTAAGTGAGAATAACTCCTCGAACATTTCTCCCATACATCATTTTCACCGGTTTCGACTCTTTCTATGAGAACAACCATGTCAATGAGTCAGTGGTAATCGAGCTTTGTATAGTATAACTAGATGGCGCTGCTAAATTTGTCCGCTTTCTAGAACGCGCTATCGTTGCGTTTTGCGTGAATCGCTTCGAACGCTTCGAACTGAGGATTTCGCGACGGGTAAAGAACCACAGCCGTTCTTTGTATTGTAATGTAATGTATTTTTGTAAGGTGCCTCGAATCAATGGCACCATTGTTTAATAAGAATATTTTATCAAGACGTAAGAAATAAGATTTTGCTTTTGTTTGCGTGCTAACAAAATCAAAGTAATTACCTAAAGTAAAAACGTACTTATAACGTGACTTGCAACATGACTTTAATCCCTCTTACGCCCATACTACAACGAACCTAAAATAAACTATTATACAACTAGCTTTCACCTGCGGCTTCGCTCGCGTGATATCCGGACAAAAAAAAGTAGCCTACAGTTGTTCCAGCACACATACTATATTCCAAGTTTCATTCAAATTTGTTTAGCCGTTACGGCGTGATTGTGGCACAAACATACATCCTCACATCCACACAAACTTGCGCATTTATAATATTAACAGGATATTTTATTATTAAACCTAAACTAAGGTCTTTTACCATCTATAGTAGATGATTTATACAGCGTCAGGAGGCAACTTTTACCTTCACTAGCGAGACGCCGTAGTGCCCGGGACGAATTAAGATAGAGTAGACTTTCTTAGCACCTATTCCATCCTCTCAGCTTAGTCGGCCTTGTCCACAGGAAAGACATGGTCAATACGTGCAGAGCTGACTAAGCCGCGGGTTTCCTCACGATGTTTTCCTTCACCGTTGTGAGAGTACTAGTATAGCGCAAATAAATTTTTCGCACAGAAAAATCCATTGGTATACGACAGGGTTTGAACCCACGACCTTAGGATCGGAATGCGGGGTCACTGCCAACTAGATCACCAGTGCTCTTATTATTAAACCTACGATCAAACAAATAAGACCGACATAGAGCTATAAGGTTTAATTTCCTACAAAACTGTGCCCGCTCAATAATATTATTAGAACTTACATCATGGCTACAGTATTTTCTACAAGACGTCACATAACGGTAACTGGTTTTTTTAAAAACAGCATCTCGAAACAATTTATTTAATATCCCGTCTCTGGGCAGATCATCCGATAATCTAGCCTTGCTACGCCTCGAAGTAGTTTAGGAATGCTTTTGTCTTTTAATTTGTATTTATTAACGGAAATAAACTTACAACTAAAACGCCAGTACGCCCAGCGATGGTTGTAATTGGAGAGACTTACGTCCTGCAGGGGACTGCTATAGGCTGATGATGATGATGATTCAAAAATTTATCAAAGTATTTTTTATTATTTATATTTAACCATCGTATTGATTCGAATCATATCGATTCTAATCATCAATCAATTCGAATCAAGGGTTAATTCGAGTCATGATTCGATTTTTTGCCGGATGATTCATTCTTATTCATTTTCGATTGGATTCCCATTGACCCGCTTGCTCGTACCGCCTCTCTTCTATAAAAAAACCTTTATTGCCACAGAAACATCCTAGATTTGTCTCCATACATTGTTAAGACCAATTCCTACAAGCCAATCCATTTCTAGATCTCATTAGGCAGGTAGCACAATAGCGAATCTCAAAAGAACGATAACTTGCCCTTAGGAGGGCTTTTACGGTGCCCCCTATAAATCTTTTTTAATGTGGGCATTGATGTAGGCGTGTGTAAAGGTTTTGGACAAAAGTAAGTACTACTTAAACAAAAGGTACTTTCAATTCAAAATGGTTTTAATTTTAAATATCTGTAAATAGGTATAAAATTGGCAAAAACAAAAAAGTATTAACATTTTAGAACATCTTACTTCTTACTTATCTTACTTATATTATAAAATTGAAAAGTCTTAGTTTGCTCGAAATTACCGGCGTAAAGCTCAAAACGCAACGATAGCGCGTACTAATTTTACCTGTGCTGCCATCTAGTACGAAAGTTTGTGACGATGTTTGGATGTTTGTGCCTCAATCACGCCTAAGATAAGATAAGATAAGATAATACTTTATTGTGTATACCAACAAAAAACATAAAAATTACAAAAGTTTACATAATTATTCCGGTATCCACAACTAAAACTAAACAGCTGAACGGATCTGAACGAAACTTGGAATATACATAGTACATGTACTGGATTAACATATAGGCTATTTTTTATCCGGGTACCACACGAGCGAAGCCGCGGGCGGCAGCTAGTACATACATAAAATCACGCCTGTTTTCCATAGGGGTAGGCAGAGTTCACGGATCGACATTTGCTACGATCTGATACGATTCTCATTACATTTTGGTGTAACTAAAAGATCATTTATTTTGATTTTTCAGTCTTGTTCTTGCTATTCTACTCTGACAAAATTTTGTAAAGTTTTAAATGATATTATCGCAGAACAAGATGGCGCCACAAGTATATAAAAAATCCTTGCGTATATCGTGTCACTAGATCTTTCGAATCAGTGTGGTGAAAGGATTTAAAGTGCGCCTCAAAGGCTCCTTCCATGCACTTGACACAGCTTGTATGGCGCAATACATTTTTCGAACAGAAAATACTTATATGCCCATAAAACTTAGAAGTGACAATGATATTTGACGACCTCGTTGGCGTGGCGGGCAAGTGCTCGGCTGAGCGCGCAGGTCGCAAGAGGCGCGGGTTCGATTCCCGCTACGAGAGAAATGTTTGCATGATCTGCAAATATTTCATCCGGGTCTGGGTGTTGTGGTACCATGGTACTCGTAGTTTCTGATACCCACGACACAGGGAATCCTAGTGTGGGGTCAGGACTATGTATGTGACTGTTAGGTGTTATTATTTATTATATAAACTCATTTAGTTCAATCAGTAACTATGTAGGTATTATTTTCGTTGTTCAAGGCCGTAGTGAAATATTTACTTCTCTAGCACGCTATCTGTTTTCACAGGCATACGCTCTATTATTTTTTACTGTCTTTGTGATGGTGCTCAAATGTTAGAGGAACAAACGTGTGCGTCAGGACCACAGGTGCACCTTACAAATATGATCCGCAAGAGCTAAGCCAATCGAGCGGTATGAGGGAAACGCAACAGAGAAAAGAAAAATTCTCCACTTTTGTATGTGGTGGGTGTAGTTACTTATTATGTGCACCGCTCTGTCGTTTGCGTATTTTATCAATATAATAACAAACGGACATGTAATTGTTTCCGAATTTATTAGGCGACTAACCTCAAAAGTTTTGACAAATGACATTTAGACAATATAATAAAATACGTTCCGTACCAAACAGTATGACTATTTTCCAAAATCTTCATATTCTTTTTTAAGGTTCGTCCGTCTGTCAGAAGGCTGTATATCACAAACAGTAATAGGTATAGAGTTGAAATTTTCTTTGTATTTTTATTTCCGCTATAATAACAGATAATAAAACATTAACATTTTTTCGATGTATGATGGTACGGAACGCTTCGTGTAGGAATTCAACTCGCACTTGACTGGTTTTTATTTAAGTAGTATCTTATTTTCTTTCTGTCTCCATTCTGACAATATAAGACAACTTCTCAAAATTCATTATTTTTATTTTACTTACAGTCGGCACCCGAAAGAGGTATTATACCAACAATATCTGCGTATAATATGCATTAGGTTCGATTCCCGCTGCGGAAGAAATGTTTGCATGTTCTGTAAATATTTCTTCCGGGTCTGGGTGTTGTGGTGCCATGGTACTCGTAGTTTCTGATACCCACGACACAGGGAATCCTAGTGTGGGGTCAGGACTAAGTAGGTATGTGACTGTTGGGTGTTATTTATGTATTTATTTATTAATAATTTATTTATTTATTTGATTATCATTTTCGTTCTATAACGAGTGTACACCCGCAGTTCTGAGGCTTGTGAATAAGCGGGAGTGTTTTGTAACGATTGTTAATTCACGGGGACATTTTCAAGTACGAGACGCCAGGGAATTCTTTATTTTTATGGACTTGGCTTGTTTAGTTGTGGAACGTGTTTTTATGACAATCTTTTTTTGTTATAAAAAGTTATTAGGTACAATTAGTATGGAAGTTGAAACGCTCATGGCGTAGCTTGCTTAGGCGTTCTTGATTGATCGTTAAAGTTAAGCAACGATATGCGCGGTCACAAATCGGGATGGGTGACCGCAAGCGGCATTACGAGCTGAGCGCTTCCGTGCTTCGGAGGGCACGTTAAACAGTCGGTCCCGGCTTTTAAGTCGTCAAGCCATGGCGGAGGCCTTTAGGCGGCTTAAAAACTCCGTCACTAGAGTTGGCCACTAGCTCATACGAACATACATACAATAATAGTTCTGGAAGTTCATGAACATAATAGAAAATCTATATTTCCGTCTACTTATGACAAAAGTTACAAGATTTAAGATATCTTCTCAATGCGACCAAAATATCTCGCTTGGCTCGCGGTTCAACTATACCTAATTTAATAAAAACCGGTAAAGTGCGAGCCGAATTCGCACACGAACGGTTCCGTACCGTCGTTTTATTTTATTATTTTGTTATTGTGGCAATTTTACACACTGAAAATTTCATTCAACTCTACCTATTACGGTTCATGAGATATAGCCCGCTGACAGGACGGTCGGACGGACAGATAGCAGGGGCATAATAGGGTCCCGTTCCCGGCACGGAACCTTAAAAATTGCACAACAAATTCGTCCTTTGCCCGACGTCTCGGAAACTTATAATGAGTTTCTTGGACTTGGCACAGAAGGGAAATGTTTGAACTCTATTCCAAAACAGTAAAGACTGATTTTGAATGACAAATTGACTGAAAATGTGAATATCTCCGTATAAAGATAAAAGTTAGATTTGAAGTCGATTGACTAGTTTTATAACTCACTAACTGTACCTATACGGTTTTACTGGTGTTATTATTATTATTATTAGATCACGAACTATAGAAGTAGATTTTATATTACAAGTTTCATTCGTATCATGAAAAAATACAGTTACGCCATTATTTTAAACTAGCTGCCGCCCGCGGCTTTACTCGCGTGGTACCCGGATAAAAATAGCCTATAGTTTCATTAAAATCCATTTAGTAGTTTTTGCGTGAGAAGAGTAACAAACATCCATAAATCCATACATACAAACTTTCGCGTTTATAATTTTAGTAAGGATAAGTAGGTTAGCAGGTTTCGTGTAGGTACATTTTATTGATCTAAAAATACCAGGGAAGCCACCATATGATAATCCTATTCTACTTCTTTCCTACGATAAATACTAGTCGTGTCACTAGTTATTTCGAACCAGGGTGCCGAAAGGATTTAAAGTGCACTTCAAAGGCACTTGACTAATTTTTTTTTTTGAGATTAAGTGGCCAACTCTTGTGACGGAGTTTTTAGGCCGCCTAAAGGCCTCCGTCATGGCTTAACGACTTAAAAGCCGGGACCGACAATTTAACGTGCCCTCCGAAGCACGGAAGCGCTCAGCTCGTAATGCCACTTGCGGTCACCCATTCAAATTGTGACCGCGCACAACGTTGCTTAGCTTCAACGATCAATCAAGAACGTCTAAGCAAGCTATGCCACGAGCGCTTCAAACAAGACGTTGGGAACCGCATTATGGAACTCAAGTGGAGCTGGTCAGGATACACTACAAGGCGTGGATGATGAACTGTGGAGTAAGAGGTTAATTGATGAGGTAGAGGTGTGGTTCTAGGGATGTGACTCGTCCAGCGAGATGGGCAGACGATATAGTCCAAACTGTGGTAGAATGGATGACAGATGACACTACCACAGAACAGAACAGACGGCCTCGGTGGCGTGGCGGGCGATTGCTCGGCAGAGACGCAAGGCGCGGGTTTCATTCCCGCTGCGGAAGAAATGTTTGCATGTTCTGTAAATATTTGTTCCGGGTCTGGGTGTTGTGGTACCATGGTACTCGTAGTTTCTGATACCCACGACACAGGGAATCCTAGTGTGGGGTCAGGACTATGTATGTGACTGTTAGGTGTTTAAAAAAAAACCGAACTGCGATGGATGCCACAAACAGAGGCCTTTGCCCAGCAGTGGATTAATGTTATTATGAACCGGAGACTTGGTACTTCTCTGCTCGACTGGAAGTAAAGAAAAAGCATAGAATTCGTCCAAAATGATGGACCATCTATATGGGCGATGGGCTGATCACCTGCCACCATGGTTCACTATATCCATCTGAGGACTTTAAATTAGAATTAGCTGCAAGTTTTCTTACGTTTACTTGTGTCTCTACCCACCCTATTAGGGATACGGGCGTGATAATATGTATGTATGAACCGGAGAGTGATATAGGCTGTTTTTTGTGTAGGTACTTGTGAAATACATAAAGGAAACACGAGTATAACTACCCTCGGAACTACCATTACGGGCACGTGCGAACAGGAATGCTAATAATCTTCCACATTACTTCAATATGGAGCTGATCCAAGGAAAACATAATAGCTCCACAGCTCCAACATCATCATCATTATTTTCCTATGGCGTAGGTAGATAGATAGATAAAAACTTTATTGCACACAAAAAAAAACACAAAAAAGTAAATAAATACAAACAAAAACTGTACAATGGGCGGCCTTATCGCTAAGAGCGATCTCTTCCAGGCAACCTTTAATAGTAAGGTCATCGCACAATTAATTGGTCTTGTGTCTGCAATGAATAGTATTCACCTATTCTGGAAAAAAACAAAGCATACATTATAAGCCAAAGTTTGACAAAAAAATACGAAAAAAATCTGAACTCGACAACTACGAAAAATCGCGGAACATACCTACATGGGGGATTCGGATACCCTAAGGTGTGTTCTATCTTTCGACTTCCGCTATTTTTGGGCCACATAAAAAATATTGAATTTAAATAATAAATATTCGTGGACGTTTCACACAGCGCCATCTAGCTCCAAATTAAGCAAAGCTTGTAGGTACTATGGGAACCAGATGACTGTTATAATACTTTTATAGGTATATATTTTTGGTAAAGACATACTTATAAATACTACAACACCCAGACCCGGAAGGAATATTGGCAGAACATGCAATATTTCTCCCGTAGCGGAATCGAAACCGCGCCTCTTGCGTTTCAGCCGAGCCCTCGTCCGCCACGCCACCGGGGTCGTCGGGAGCAACACGAGTAAGTAGTACTCACTCTGAGGCGTACCCTTCTTATTCGTTAAATCGCTGAGCAAGCTGTACCTACACTTGTAGATATTAAGTTACTAATGAGCAGAGTGTGTACACTACCGCAGAATATGGAGAACAGCTAATACACTTCCACTATGACATCTGAAATATTCAACGTCGATATAATGCCAAAATAAAATAAAAACCAAAACCAGGGTCAGAGCCACTGTCTTGCAGCAGCTGGGCGTCTTCCAGAGGTTTCTAGCATCCTAGCAAACCTGCGTCCAGCAGTGGACAAAGACAGACTATGATAATGTTTGTCATTAAAAATCACCAGAGGGCTGTTGATTTTGAATCAATGATTAAGAACCCGAAAGGAGCCTTCGAGGCGCACTTTAAAACCTTTCACCGCACTCGTCGAAAGAACTAGTGATTCGACTAGTAGTCTGTCTTATAACACTTACCCAGCTGTTGTCACAGCACTGTGTCGTTACTGAGATTACACGCCTGAAGATTTTAGAGAGTTATTGACATGATTACGTCGGGTGAGAAGAAGGGGGGGGGAAGATAGGGGGGGGGGTTGGAGAGGGGAGAGAGATTAAATATTTAACGAATCACCGAGTTACATCTATTTTGATAGGAATTTCGAGATAATTTACTACACATTTAAAGGAAACTCAATAGAAATACCTATACTAATCTGTTTAATTTGCAGTCTATTGGCTATAAGTAAATAACTCAGTAGTATTAAATAAATTTTGTACCCCGGGGAGAGTCGACCAAGGGATAGTATCCTCTCCAACACGATGGACCAGCTATGTATGCAATGAACTGATCCCCTGTTACCATGGACTTGAAATCAGGAGGGGCTGTAAGTTTTTCAATGATTACTTGTGGCTCTGCCCACCCCATCAAGGATAATATATGCTCGGCTGAGACGCAAGAAGCGCGGCTTCGATTCCCGCTACGTGAAAAATATTTGTATGTTCTGCAAATATTTCTTCCGGGTGTGCGTGTTGTAGTATTATGTATTGTTAGTATTCCATTAGCAATATGGTGCCCATAGTACAAGCTTTGCTTAGTTTGGGGCTAAATGGCGCTGTGTGAATCCACAAATATAAAAATAAATCTTTAAATAATACACTGTTATAGCATAAACCCTGCTTAATTGCTCCACCGGGTAAAAAGACCCAAGATACGTTGACATCGAGACGAAAACAAATGCGAGCCATTCCAGTGAGTTCAGGACACAATCCGACCGTCACAAATAGGAACCATGTGAATGTGTGTTCTGGATAATTTCTCACACATGTACCTATTAATATTGCAAGACACAGTATAATTAGTTCAGAACTGCGACCTCGTTGGCGTGGACGCAAAAGCGGGTTTTATTTCCGCTACGGGAGAAATGTTTGCATGTTCCGCAAATATTTCTTCCGGGTCTGGGTGTTGTAATATTATGTATCATATGTAGGTATGTATTTTAAAAAAGTATATAAGTACTAGCTGCCGCCCGCGGCTTCGCTCGCGTGGTATCCGGATAAAAAATCTTACTTATATTATAAAATTGAAAAGTCTTAGTTTGCTTGACATTACCGGCGTAAAGCTCAAAACGCAACGATAGCGCGTACTAACTTTACCTGTGCTGCCATCTAGTTCGAAAGTTGGTGAAGATGTTTGGATGTTTGTGCCTCAATCACGCCTAAACGGCTGTACGGATGTTATGAAACTTGGAATATACATAATACATGTACTGGATTAACATATAGGCTATTTTTTATCCGGGTACCACGCGAGCGAAGCCGTGGGCGGCAGCTAGTAGCCTATAATATGTTAATCCAGCACATGTACTATGTATATTCCAAGTTTCATTCAAATCCGTTCAGCCGTTTAGGCGTGATTGAGGCACAAACATCCAAATATCCAAACTCAAAAACTTTCTCATTTATAATATAAGTAAGAAGTAAGATTGTATCAGCCATCTGGTTCCCAAAGTACCTACAAGCTTTGCTTAGTTTGGGGCTAGATGGTGCTGTGTGAAATGTCCTCAAAGATTTATTTATTTATACTGAATTTGTTTGTATTTCCCCATCATCACTATTTTCCAACTCATATCCCACTGGGTGGGATCAGCACATGTTTCCCTCTTCAATCTTCCCCTATCATTCGTCAACTCAGCAATAACTTTTCTGAATATTTCCTCGTAAACAATTGAAATAAGTATTGCTATGTAGAGATAAGAGATAAGGGTCTCATTCGTAGACAGAGAATTCTCTGTCTACGGTCTCATTAGATGTTTGTTGTCTCATTGACATTATTTTGAAAGAAGACAGCTGATCCCAAACTAATGGTCTCCTCCAATATCAAATATTATGTCAATGTCAAAAAAGCAAATAATAAGGCCAAACAAACTTTTGACAGGATTAATAAATAAATATGTGTGGAGAAAAAAAAAATACAAAATTTCACACACAGCGCCATCTAGCCCCAAACTAAGCAAAGCTTGTACTATATAGGCATTTCAACATTCCAAAATTTAATGTACGCTCATAGCAAGCGAGTCAATATATTTATATATCAGAAGTACGACGAGAAGGCTCTTCAATCGAAGGCAGAGGTTATACTCTACTATTACTTCTTACGGAAAAACGAAAGGAGAGAAAACAGCAAGGTTCCTAGAGAAAAAATTACTCTTAGAGGAGGCTTTCACCGCCATCGGCGGTCCTACCTAAAATTCATTATAAACTAAATAATAGAATATAAGTTAGAATAATTATTGGTGTAGATTAGTTAATTAGGTGTAATATTGTTTAAATTTAGGTGTGGAAAATAAAGCTCTTTTTATTTTATTTTTATTTATTTATTTATTTATGTGTGGAGATTTCACACAGCGCCATCTAGCCCCAAACTAAGCAAAGCTGGCAAATGGGAACCAGATGGCTGATAGAATACTTATATAAATTTTTTGTTACTTTTTTTTACTTACGTAGTAAGAAATGTTTGCAGAACATACAAACATTTATTTCGTAGCGGGAATCGAACCTGCGCCTCTAGCGTCTCAGTCGAGCATTCGCCCGCCACGCCACCGAGGTTGTGGCGGTTTTCTTTTTACTTTTATGTGCATTCCTTTGTCTGAAACTGAATCTGGCTTTACGGATTTCGACAAATAAGGTGTCGTTGGATGTTGAGTGTTATAGGCTATGTGAAGTGTCAAAATATCCAATATCATCATCATCATTAACAGACTGTATTTTCAGGGAATAGACGTTTATTCGTGTTCAAAAAACTAAGGCCTTTTATAGTAGATGATTTATACAGCGTCAGGAGGTAACTTTTGCCTTCGCTGGGACGCTGTAGTGCCCGGGTCGAATTAAGAAGGAGCAGACTTGCCCAGCACCTATTCCATCCTCTCAGCTTAGTCGGCCTTGTCCACAGGAAAGATATGGTCAATGCGTGCGGAGCTGATTAAGCCGCGGGTTTCCTCACGATGTTTTCCTTCACCGTTTGAGAGTACTGGTATTGCGCACATAAATTTTTCGCACATAAAGATCCATTGGTACACGACAGGATCAGAAGGCGGGGTCATTACCAACTAGACCACCAGAGCTCATGCGTGTTTATTTATATATTTAAGTACACACACATCGTATACATTATAACATTTGATAAAACACAATCATGGAAGGTTCATTTCCGATATATAGGACAATTACAGTGTACATAACTTACACTAATTATTATGCTCGTGTTCAATATGTACTATTTATATATCCAAATTATTTTCTAGTTCTAAGTAGTTCTACTGTAATAATCCCGCTGTGTATATCTACGTTCATTTATAACTGTTGTCTCCGCCGAATATTTCCTCTAAATAATCGTACAGTATCTGTTCATGTCGTTTGTATATTAATCTTTTAGGCGTTAATGAGTGAACTAAATACATAATCATAGACGACCTCGGTGGCGTGGCGGGCGAGTGCTCGGCTGAGACGCAAGAGGCGCGGATTCGATTCCCGCTACTGGAGATATGTTTGTATGTTCTGCAAATATTTCTTCCGGGTCTGAGTGTTGTAGTATTATGTGTATTAAAAGTATGTAGGTACTTACAAACAAAGTATATAAGTATTCAAAGTATATCAGCCATCTGGTTCTCATATATGGCGTAGCTTTGCTTAGTTTGGGGCTAGATGGCGCTGAGTGAAATGTCCTCAAATTATTATTTATTTACACTAATATTATAATGAGGAAAGATTTTTTTGTTTGTAACAAATAGGATCCGAAACTACTGAACTGATTCAAAAAATTCTTTCACCAGCCGATAGCTGCATTATTACGAAAAAACATAGGCTATAATTTATTTTCAAAAAGTTAGGGATCCATACTAAAACTTCAATAATGTAACCTGAGGTGTAAAAAATCCTAATTTGTTAAATACCCGTGCGAAGCCGGGGCGGGCTGCTAGTTTATAATATAGTAGGAAGTAGGATTAGTTGCAAAAGGCATTAGTTACGCCACGAGCAAAGCTGCAGTCAGAAGCTAGTTATAAAATATAAAATGCGCAGTCGTGCAATTTTATACATAGTTCCTATAATGGCGTTTCAGACAACAATCGGAAAAAACAGCACAAATTTCGTATCTGTCTACGTAATTTACGCGACACCTTTGTGAATAAATCCGGGTAAATGAGACTGTTCATCCGGGGTTGAAACTAATGGCCGCTTACAGGGCGAAGCCGGGGTACTGCTTACCCTCTCGAGGTAGGGTTAAAGGGGGGGGTTTTATATGTTTTTGAATTACTGAATTACTGCGCGATGTGAATGTTTTTGGATTTATTTCAAGACTTCTTTACCGAGAGCACTGGTGGTCTAGTTGATAGTGACCCCGCCTTCGGATCCTAAGGACGTGGGTTTATTGTGGGAAAAATTTATGTGCGTTATACCAGTTCCCTCAAACTGTGAAGGAAAACATCGTGAGGAAACCCGCGGCTTTGTCAGCTCCGCACGTATTGACCATGTCTTTCCTGTGGACAAGGCCGACTAAACTGAGAGGATGGAATAGGTGCTGGGCAAGCCTACTCCATCTTAATTCGTCCTGGGCATTACAGCGTCCCGTTTGTGAAGGTAAAAGTTGCCTCCTGACGCTGTATAAATCATCTACTATAGATGGTAAAAGGCCTCATGTTCTTTACCACCATTATGAAGCGCTCGTGGCGAAGCTTGAAATGAAAAATAGAAACGAAATGAAAATACCATGAAAAATGTTTTTAGCAACGCACGAAATAGCCTCCCGTTTGTAACGCTTTGATTTTTATTTCAGCGGAAATAGTCAGATGAAATGAAAAATAGATTCGAATTGTTTCACTGGTTCTTTTACTGGGTCAACGAAGCGCTCGTGGCGTAGTATGCTTAGACGTTCTTGATTGATCGTTGAAGTTAAGCAACGTTGTGCGCGGTCACAATTTGGATGAGTGACCGCAAGTGGCATTACGAGCTGAGCGCTTCACTGCTTTAGAGGGCACGTTGAATTTAAGTCCCGGCTTTTAAGTCGTTAAGCCATGACGGAGGCCTTTAGGCGGCCTAAAAACTCCGTCACAAGAGTTGGCCACTAGCTCATACGAACTTACTTACTTTTTATTAGCATTATTACTAATATTACTACGACATGTTTCAGTAGTTATTTCGAACCAGTGTTGCGAAAGAATTGCGCATTTTATGCCCGGTTTCCCTACCTCCCTGTCGGGACGGTATTTCCTACTATTATTGCCGTGTCACTAATTCTTCCGGACCAGTGTGGTGAAAGGATTTCAAGTGCGCCTGAAAGACCACCAGTGCTCAAATATAAACAGTTTTCTATCGGTATTTCCTGAAAAGTAGATATTATTTGACCCCTCCAAGATTTTGTGTAATTATTGTGGTTATATTTTTCCTTTATGCAGGTACTTCCGAGAAGGACAAACTGTTTGTACAAGTGTACATAGACGACCTCTGTGGCGTGGCGAGCGAGTGCTCGGCTGAGAAGCAAGAGGCGGCTGTTCGATTCCCTCTGCGGGAGAAATATTTACATGCAAATATATCTTCCGGGTCTGGGTGTTGTAATATTATGTAAGTAGGTACTATATAAGTCTGGATTTAAAAAAGTATATAAGTATTCTATATTGTATTATCAGCTATCTGGTTCCCATATGATAGTACAAGCTTCACTTAGTTTGAGGCTTGATGGTGCTATGATGTGTGTCCTCGAATACTCATTTATTTATTAAGTTTATAAAAAGTCAAAAATACTTTATACCATGAAATCGTTGGAATCATTTGGAAAAGTCTTATATCTACGTTGAATTTATGCCTGTTCGTAACGCGACCAATTTGGACGATGTTTTGGCAATTTTTTCGGAAAATGGTCCCTTTTTTTCATAAAACCAGCTGGAGCATCATTCAGTCCCAAGATTACACTCAGTTTAAAAAAACTATGATTATAATTCAGAGTAATGGGGGCTTTTTATATATTTTATCCTCCTCGAAGAACTTACTATCCATCGGTAGAGATAGCTAAAGTTACTGAGGGTTCTGACAGCCCATTAAAAGTTTTGACAAAGTGGACCATGTCCACTGTCCAGCAATCCCTATTCATGGGGAAAGTCCTTCGGGATTCCAGGGATATCCTTGATAAAGCTAAATTATCCAATGTTGCCAAAGTTCCTTAAGAGATTTCACAAAGTTGCACGACCAAAACCTGGTTGAAATATTCTTCTGTACATTACCATAGAAATCATCAAAGTCACAAAAATAATAATAGTCATAAATGTCAAATTAAATTAAGATAATCATATTATTATAATTGTATTTTACCAAATAAAATAATAATAAATATATTGACTAGATAGTAACCTATCGCGTTTTGTCTATAAATCATCGAAACTGTAGAAGCTGTTGCTTATGAGCCAATGTTTCAATTTAAATTTGAAAGAGCTTAGTGTAAGGGTCTCAAACGTTAGTTTGTTATCAAAATGTGTATTCATGACGCTTTTCGACGGATAACAATTAGAACTTTACAATGGTAATGATCGAACCGTCATCAATCGGTAAAAAGTTGCATTCAGACATAAAAGAATAAGCGAGTTCGTATTAGCTTACGTATGAGTGGCCAACTCTTGTGACGGAGGTTTAAGGCCGCCTGAAGGCTACCGTCATTTACGACTTAAAAGCCGGGCATTCGGGCATTAGATTTTTTTATGGACGTAAGAGAATTAGTGAAGAACGGGTAAGTGCCGAATAAGATTTCATTCAATTCATTTATTTGTCAAAATGTAGGTGTACAGTAAGTATAAATAAGACAAATAACAGTACAATCTTACCTTAATAGGCATGCAAATATTTTGTTTTAATATAAGAATTGTAAAATTAATATTAGATGCCAATATCAATTACTACAAACACTAGAGCGCTAAAGGTTCTCGTCTACTACCCCGATCCATAACCTTCAGCGCCGCGTCCCGCCCCAAAAACCAGCAAAGTGTCAATTGAATTGAATTTTGTCTGTGAATCGGAAGTGCTGTCATTTGCTTGTCAAATTGTTCGCCCTCATATTTAGGGTTCCGTAGCTGAAGGGCTTCAACGAGACCTTACCAGCTTCCGCTGTTTTTTCGTATTTAGTATTTTCTTTTTCATAACAATAATACGAGTTAGAATACAATATTTTTTGCGGATGATGATGATGATATCTAGTTGTTACCGTTTTCGACTTCCGACTAGGTATTGCAAAATGCTCATTTTAAAAAAAGTTACGTTGAACTGCACTCCATTGCACTATTCAGCATTAACCTAATATAACTTTTCTGTCGTCATAAGTCTTCTGTCCCCCGGAGGGGGCACAGGGACGGACCTCGCCTGTAAGTCTTTGCCCAGGCTTCACGAAGCGCTCGTCGCGTAGCTTGCTTAGACGTTCTTGATTGATCGTTGAAGTTAAGCAACGATGTGCGCGGTCACAATTAGGGCACGTTAAATGTCGGTCCCGGCTATTAAGTCGTCAAGCCACGACGGAGGCCTTTAGACGGCCTAAAATCTCCGTCACAAGAGTTGGCCACTAGCTCATACGAACTTACTTTTACTTTTTAACTCCGGGGGCAACTACCCCCTGGTTTCTGGGTATTGCCTTGGGGGACGGTACCTGTAAAATAGCAAAAGATGGACAGCACTTATGACATTCGATTAAAAAAAAACTATAAGTACCTAATAAAGGAGCCTAACTTGATTAATTGACTGACTGACGTACTTCTTTCGCTTCATTCACTCTCATTACATTCTTCATGCATGCTTGTCGGTTTAGGGTACTCTTGACCTGGCCCTTTTCCAGATGATGACGATGATGGTGAGAAATAAGAATGACGAAAAATGTGCGTGATTCCGAGCTGTGCTATAAGTGTAGCTCGGCCCGCAGTACATTCTGTACTTATTATGTCGCGCTGGTACAAAGAAACGCGAGACAAAGAAACTTCTCCATTTAAATACACATTTGAATACATAAAAGATACAAGGAATGTATTTTTGTTTTGTTTACGCAAAAAGCAGATGTCTTTAGATATTAGCACTAGTGCAATGCTATCTTTTCACCACATTGGTTCATACAACAATTCGAATCCTTTTGTGCACCAATAAGTATTTTTTGAAAATTCAACACCAACTCTAGCTAATCAATTAAGAACTACACTAGTTCTATAGAACCAGTGTGGTGAACGGATTTAAGTGCGTCTTGTTTCGCGCTCTTATTACATGTTTTCCTTTACTCTTTGAGAGTCATCATCATCATCATCATCTTCCTGCCCTTATCCCACTCTATGTGGGGTCGGCACAGCACGATCCTTGGATCATAAGTATACTCTTTGAGAGTGTCTACTGTTATAAAATAGGTAAATTTTTCGAACAGAAAAATACGTTGATGCATGACCGGATTTGAGCCCACGACCTTAGGAAGGCGGGGCCGCTACTACACCACCACTGCTCTTCTATAAAGGTTCACATTTGTGACCGACTCGTTCCCAATTCAAGAACGTATAAACCAGTGCTGTATAACGTTTTGTATTCACAAATAGCAGAAGCGACTCGATTTTGCCAGTACTAGCATATTATGCGGAGCTGAAGTGGTGAAACGTAAATTTGTTTTGGGGAGCGGAATTGTTTTATACAATTCATTCATTTTTCCTCCAATTCATACACAGTATTTGTATGAACTCTGGCCCACACTAGGATTCCCTGTGTCGTGTGTAGGCTCGGACCAAATAAAAAGAAAAGATGGCGCACCGCGAACAACAAAAGTGAAGCCACCTCTTTATATATGTCTCTCTCTAAAAAAACTAAATATATAATAAATAGCACAAAACCATTGCTATTTTCTATTCTATGGATATTGATTAGAAAATAAACCCTACCATAGGTATTTAGAAAAAATCAGTAATCTTTTAGAAACTTCTATTTCGAAACTTTTTTTTATATGGTTAACCTTTGTTTACATAAATTATCTTGAATTCTGAATCAGAGTTGTAGTGAAACACAGCTTGCTGATTGAACACTCCTTTATTTCATTCACAAGATGGCGCCGTATACCGAACGCCTATACCTACCCTCAATAGGTACACATGTATACTACATCTTTCCCCTTATAAATAAAGTCTTATAAACATAAATAGAACCCACAACCAAATTATCAAATTACCTAAACTAAAAACTTTTAAACTAAATTTTAAGACTAAATATTTTAACATAAACAACTTACTTTAAATTATTCTAAGTTATCAAATACATTGGTAACCATTAACTCCGAAGTAGGTAGGTGGTATTCTATAAAGCTTGAAACTAAACATGTACCAGTAGGTACTTGCCTATACATACAAGTAGTATGCATATACTTTCTAGTCAATATTTATTGTCCAACCTTCCTTCTTTTGTTTTTCAACACGCGGTGAACCAGCCAACTTAGCCCTACTTCTAGTCATAGGTGGTCCCGTTTTTGTAACTTTGAAACTATCCGACGTATATTGAGATCGCTCGTCTTTTTCGTCTACTTGCAGATAATTTTTCTGTAATATTTCTGACGATTGTTTGTTCGAAATAAAAGAATTTGGATCCTTTGTGACACCTGACCCCTGCGTGACATATACCGCCGGCGAAGACGCAGTAGCTATAGATATGTTGGAGCCATCAGCTGTGCCGTCACTGGCCAATCTACGCACAATATGCCTACGATTGCGGCGATACCTGCGACCTACATTGTCCTGCAAAATGTATGACCTAGGCTCAGGAGCTTTTTGCACGACTTTCATCCGCTTTCGTTGAGTACCATCCGCTACTACTACACTTTCATTTTCATGTAGTATAGGGAGGCTTTTGGACGATCTATCGTACCCCAACTTTTGTTTATTTTGATTTTCTAAAAGAGCCTCATAATTCTTTTTCCTATCAACTTTTTCCACTAATACTTCCTTAAAAATAGGTAAACGCGTATTTAATTTTCTCCCCATTAAAATCTCTGCTGGCGAGTCTAAACGATCTCTAGGTGTAGAACGGAAGTTTAACAAGCTAACATAATAATCATGACCAGAATCTACACATTTTTTTAACAGCGTTTTAACTGTTCTGACCGCTCGTTCGCTCTTTCCGTTGGACTGAGCGTACAATGGCGATGACGTAACTTGTCTTATTTCCCAATTACCTAAAAATTTTTTAAACTCTTTAGAAACATATGCCGGCCCGTTATCAGTGACCAATTCGCTAGGTATTCCGTATCTCGCAAATTGTTCTTTCATAGCTTTAATGACAGATTTGCTAGTAATAGAATTTAATTCATTAACCTCAACAAAATTTGAAAAATAGTCCACTAGAATTAAATAATATCTTTTCCTATATTCAAAAATGTCCGACCCTACCTTAGCCCATGGAACGTCGGGAATGTGGTGCGGTAACATAGGTTCCCGCGGCGACGTGCTGCAGTTCTGCACCACGCGCTCCACGTCACGTGACATGCCCGGCCAGAACAATACTCCCCGCGCGCGCCGCTTACATTTGTCTATTCCTAAGTGCCCTTCATGAATTCGAACCAACATTTCGTCCCGTAATGATTTCGGAATAAAAACGGAATTTTCTTTCAAAACTACCCCTTCAATATAATGTAAACATTCTCGATATGGCCAATATACCCGAATATTTTCTTCTACTGCGTATTTACTCCTAGGCCAACCCTCCTTTATTAATGTGATTAACGATTGCGCCTCTTTATCTTTTGCAGTATGTCCCCTAACTAAAACTAACTTTTCATCGCTGAACGGAACTTGTTGAATCATAAAACATGCTTGAGCTTCTACCTCTGCGTTCAATCTCTCGTGCATTCGCTCGGGTAGTGCAGCGCGCGATAAAGTATCTGCAATGTACATGTATTTGCCTGGCGTGTATACCACTTTTATATCATAACTTTGAATACGCAACATCATTCTTTGCAGACGCGCTGGTACCGTCGCCAGGGGTTTTTTAAATATTGATTCCAATGGCTTATGATCCGACTGCACTGTAACATCAGTCCTCCCATATATATACTGATGAAAACGTTCACATGAAAATACTATAGCTAACAACTCTTTTTCTATTTGCGCGTATCTACACTGCGTGTCTGTAAGAGTTAGCGAAGCGAATTCAACCGGCCTACCTTCCTGTAGCAACACTGCCCCTAAAGCACTTGCACTTGCGTCCACCGAGAGTGTTATAGGAAGACTATGCGAATATAACGCCAACACTGGCGCCGATGAAAGCTTTTCTTTCAGCAACTTAACTGCATTCGCATGTTCGTAGTCCCACACCCAATCCGAACTATTCTTTAAAAGACCCCTTAAAACTGCTACAGACTCAGCATAATTAGGTACAAATTTTGCCAGGTAATTTACCATGCCTAAAAATCGCTCGAGCGACTTTTTGTCTGCTGGATCAGGCATCTCAACTATAGCCTTTACTTTTTTAACATCTGGTCTCATGCCCCTCTCGTCAAACACGTGCCCCAGGTACGTTATCTCCCTAACTCCAAATCTACATTTCTCTTTGTTAAATCTAATACCTACTTCTTTAGCACGCATTAAAAGTAGTCGTAGACGCCTATCGTGCTCTTCTTTAGAGGAACCCCAGCAAACTATGTCATCAATAAACGAATCTGTTCCCTCCAAGTCTTCTAAAAGCTGCCTTATATGTGCATGAAAAATCT
Organism: Scotopteryx bipunctaria; assembly: GCA_949320045.1. Classification (NCBI taxonomy): domain Eukaryota; kingdom Metazoa; phylum Arthropoda; class Insecta; order Lepidoptera; family Geometridae; genus Scotopteryx; species Scotopteryx bipunctaria. The sequence goes on from OX439462.1 coordinate 872,810, forward strand.
CCGGAGCGCAATTAACACCATATGGCAGACGAAGGAACTGATACCTAGAAAAAGGCGTGCTAAAGGTGCAAAGGTCGGCGCTGGCTTCATCTAACTTCATCATCCAGAAACCGCAACGCGCGTCCAGCACGCTGAAAAACCGCGCCCCCTGCAGCTTAGCAGCTATCTCGCTGACTGTAGGCAACGAGAAGTGCGCTCTCCGCACCGCCTGATTTAAAACTCGCGCATCTAAACATACTCGGATATCTCCATTCTTCTTCGCAGCTATAACGATTGGGTTAACCCATTCGGTTGGATGATTCACTTTGCGTACTATCCCTAATTTTACCATTCTATCTAGTTCTATGCGCAATTTATCTCGCAACCCTAACGGCACTCTTCGTGCGGGACATATAACAGGCTGTACCGACTTATCAATTACTATTCTATGAACACCCGGTAACTCCCCGACACCCTCGAATAAATCTGTAAATTCCTGTAACTCATAAGTTATTGCTTCAACTCTCTTAATGAATCCCAGTTTTACACAATCTTCCCTGCCTAAAATATTTTGCCCTTTCATATCTACAATTGCAAATCTCAGCTCATAAAAAGAGTTTCTGTGCGAAACTGTCACAATCCCTTCACCGATAATCGGTAGCTCATTTTTAGTATATGAAAACACTTTCGAATTGTATGGCTTTATATCCTCCTCTTTAAATCCAAGGCGATAAAAATCAAATTTAGTTATAATATTCAAATCCGCTCCACAATCTAATTTAAAATCGACACGCTTACCATTAATAATTAGAGTTTCTAACCACTGAGTGTCCCAACGTCCAGCCATCGTCTTCAAAACGCTCACGTACAGAATATCATCGTCTTCGGACTCCTCTGAATACTGTTCCATGTTGATATCGTGCACTTTTTTACCTACTAATTTACTCTGACATTTCCTCGCGAAATGGCCACGATTTTTGCAAACGAAACACGTAGCATCACTTGCCGGACACCATCCGCGACCCTCACACAAAACACTTCCACATCGCACGCACTGCACCCGCTCCGGCTGGCGCGCGCGCTGCTCAGCCGCCGCACGGCCCGCGCCGGCGCCGGCGCTGCCCACGCCGCCGTCCCGGCTCCGCGCTCCGCCTGCGCTGCCGCCGCGCTGCTGTCTCCAAGCACCGCGGGCGCGCTGGCCTGACAACGCATCCACTTGACTACTCGTCTTATTCGCCTCCTGTATCTGCCGCCCCTCAGTTTTGGATAACTCATCTGCTTCGCAAATCTGTACCGCCTTCGCCAAAGTCAATTCGTCCGTGCGTAACAAACGATCTCTTACTACATTGTTAGATATTCCACATACCACTCGATCACGTATCAGGCCGTCGACTAGATGCTCAAACTCACAATTTTGACTCAGCACCTTCAACGCTGTGACAAATTGACTTATTGATTCTCCGGCGCTCTGGTTACGAGTAAAAAACTTGAATCGAAACATAGCTATATTACATTTCGTTCCAAAATGTTCATCAAACTTCGTTTTCAAACATTGCAAATCATCCGCTGATTGATCCTTGGTATATGTGAATGTTGAAAATATCTCGTAACCCTCCGACCCGATGAGGTTCACCAGCAAGCTCGCCTGCACATCTTTGGGCTCCTTGTTAACGCCCGATGCCTTTAGAAAAACTTCAAATTGCTTCCACCATTTTTGCCACGCGTCCGCGCGCGCGGCGGGACTGCCTTCTATCTGCAATTCTGGAGGCGGTCTCGCGTGTTCCATGGCACTCGACAAGTATTTACACACATTTAATGCCGATCCACGATATTTAGTCGAAAAACTTTACAAAAATCCAATATAATTTGTATAAATGGTAAACACCGCTGCCACCATGTAGTGAAACACAGCTTGCTGATTGAACACTCCTTTATTTCATTCACAAGATGGCGCCGTATACCGAACGCCTATACCTACCCTCAATAGGTACACATGTATACTACAAGAGTATAGTGCACGAAATACCTGTTTGATGTTCACTTTAATCCTTCACCTTTAGTAAGTAGTACCTATAAAATCTACTGCCAGCAAATGGTTAATGGAAAACGACCAAACGTGGTACTGAGAATTACGTGATTGAATCAAATAAAGCCAATTTCTCTATCAGACGGACTTCGGGTTTCAGCTGAGTTCGGAATATGACGAAGTTGAGCTGGGTACACACCAAGCGAACGAGCGGACGCTATGACGTTTTAGCCAGCTGGCAATGCAAACCCTAAAAGCATTCGATCGAAATACATTCAGGCAAAATTTGGTTTCAGTTCAAAATTATTTTTCACTAGCTGTTGCCCGCGACTTCGTATGCGTGTAGTACATTATTTTGTTCTATAACAATAGTTTTCACAGCGCACGCCAAAACTATTTTTGGTTTTCTACCTTGGGTTACAATATTGCCATTTTCTTACAGATCCCTAATTTTATTGAAAATATATTATATCCTATACTGGTTCCTGATAATGTAGCTTTGTATTGGTGAAAGAATTTTTGAAATCGGTCCAGTAGTTTCGGAGCCTATTCGTTACAAACAAACAAAAAAATCTTTCCTCTTTGTAATATTAGTATGATGTTACCTACTTAAAAGTATGATGATATTAAATTTATCATCTACAGCCTATATATTTATTTATTTATTTATTTATTATTAAGGCTGTTACATGCCACACATACACTGAACCTGCTGACCGGAACTGCAGCGTTGCAGTCTTATTGTATTCGACCGGTACAAGGCGGCCGCCGAGTCAGCAGTGACGTCTTTACCTAGATCCGGAATAGCTAGTGTTTCATCATTCTATTACTGGTACCTATATCGACTGGTAGATAGTCTCCACTTAGTTTTTATACTTAGAATAATTTCATTGTAATTGAAAGTATCTAATAAAAAGCATTCAAAATCCTTTGGTTTTTTTAAAACCATCGGTCGTGGCTAACGTATTTGGCGCAGGCGGTAGGATCCTTCGAAGCAGTGCGTTATTCGTCCAGGGTCCACCACATCGGATCCAGGCGAACAGACCCCTGTTCGTCCTTTCAAGGGCATCATCGAGGTATCCAGAATCTACGAGCACACGGCCGAGGGCGCACTCAGCAATCAGTGCAGAGAAAAACCAAATGTGAGTGCTTTGAAACTTTCTTTGAAGTGTTGCCTCCTTTCCCACCATTTTCCACCCACGAAAAATCGGGGAGAGGTCTGTCTCTTCTAGACAGATTCGTAGGAACAGTAAGGCAGATTTAAGTAGGAATTTAGATAGTATAAATAAGGAAACAATGTCCGAACCAGACCAAATTTATAAAGCACTACGTCTGGTTCCCGAGTTCGATGGGAACCCCAATATCCTGACCAGATTCATTAGAATCTGCGATCAACTTGTAGAGCAATTTGTCCGAACTGATCCAGGATACGAGTTAATTAACTTATGTGTCATCAATGGTATCCTAAATAAAGTGACAGGTCCTGCGGCCAGGACAATTAACGCGAATGGTATCCCAGATAACTGGCTAGGCATAAGAAACGCTCTAGTTAATAATTTTGCGGATCAGAGGGACGAGACTGCCCTCTATAATGACTTATCTTTGGTCACTCAAGGAAATGACTCCCCACAGGAATTTTATGACAAATGCCAAACCCTGTTTAGTACGATCATGACGTACGTTACGCTGCACGAGGCTCTGCCTACCACCGTGGAGGCCAAGCGCGACTTGTATCGCAAATTAACTATGCAGTCGTATGTACGAGGTTTGAAAGAACCTCTCGGATCTCGTATACGGTGTATGAGACCGCCCACGATCGAAAAGGCTTTGGAATTTGTTCAAGAGGAATTGAATGTTATGTACCTACAGCATAGGAATGAGTCCGTTCCCGAGCGGCGTACGAGTAATCCGGCCTCGCAAGTACAGTCAACATCAAAGGTACCGTCCCTAGTTAATAATTATTCAGTTCCCAAAGCTTATAGTTTCGGTAACCCGACCTGGCAGAAACCGGTACCCGCGGCCGCGCAAGCGCAGCACCAGCCGTCTTGGCGTCCCGCTTTCCAGTTTAGTCATCCCCCGCAGCGTATGCAGCCATCGCGAACACAGCAGATGTTTAGGGCACCCCCACCTAACTATAACGCCCAGAACGCAGGTTTTAGATTTCCCTCTAGGAACACACAGACTACTCAGAACCAGGGACCCAAACCAATGAGCGGAGTAAGTCATTTCGTATCGAAGGCTCTTCCCCCCACTATGCAGGGCCATGACTGGCGTAAGTTTGGTAATCCTCCTCCGACGAACTATTTTAAGACTAGGGAGATGAACTATAACGAAGTAGATGACTATCCTGACTATTGTTACTCTGACTATTATTGTGAGCCGACTGACTATCCAGACACAGACTATGGTAGTTACTATGACTACCAAAGCGTACCTGAATATTACGACCCACAGAACGACCCTCAGAACTATGACGATGTACAGTCAAGCTCAAAAGCAATTGAGCCCGCGCAACCGTCAACTAGTCAAAAGGAACGGGATTTTCCCAAGGGCCGTTCCAACAAAGAACTAGGATAGAATTGAACTTACAGTCTAGGAAGGAGTTACGGTATGTACAAATATCGAATCCACCTATTAAGCTACTTATAGACACAGGCGCGAATCAATCTTTTATAAGCCCTGAGTCCGTCGATAGATTTTTTCCCGACGTGCCAAAGGATTTCGATCCTTTTGAAGTGATTAATTCACGAGTGTCGAGTATCCATAATCATTCGATCACTATACCTCACTTTGCGGAATTTGGCGAACAAAGAAACATTAAACTTTTCGTCTATAAATTTCACAATTATTTTGATGGTTTAATAGGCCTCGATTTATTAGAGAACTGTAAAATTGACTTAAAACACGACGTTTTGCTTACTGAATGTGCTAGCGTACCGTTATCTCGCTATCAGTGTAGAAAAATTAATCAGCAAGAGGTTATCCCCGCACATTCATCTCGATTAGTTAACATCCCGATTGAGTATCCCGATGGTGACATTTATGTATCCGAGCAAATAATGTGTAATTGCCTTATACATGAGTGTATTACTAGCGTTACTGATAAGACAGGCATTGTGGAATTAGAGAACATGACAGATTACGACATAGTGATATCCTTTGACGAACAAGTGACACAGGTAGATGTCTGTAATGTAGAATGCGCACACGCTAGTGAAATCGACCCGACTCGAGTGAAAAACGTTTTAACTAAGCTTCGAACGAATCACTTGAATGTTGAAGAAAAGGCTAATTTAGAGAAATTATGCACGCGCTACGCAGACGTATTTTATATTGACGGAGAACCATTGACTTTTACTAACAAAATTAAGCACAGTATCAAGACGACTGATGAATTACCTGTCTATACGAAAAGCTACAGATATCCTTATATACACCGACAAGAAGTTAGGGACCAGATGACGAAAATGTTGGAACAAGGCATTATACGACCATCTGACTCTGCCTGGAGCTCACCTATATGGGTAGTACCAAAAAAGGCTGATGCTTCTGGAAAACAGAAATGGAGAATAGTGGTTGATTTCCGTAAACTGAATGACAAGACGATAGACGACAAATATCCTATCCCTAATATCACGGACGTTTTAGATAAACTTGGTAGGTGTCAATATTTTTCAACTCTAGATTTGGCATCAGGGTTTTATCAGGTCGAAATGGACCCCAAAGACGTACCTAAGACTGCGTTTTCCGTTGAAAATGGGCATTTTGAGTACCTTAGAATGCCAATGGGATTAAAGAACTCACCATCCACCTTTCAAAGAGTCATGGATAACGTATTAAGGGGACTACAAAACGAGATTTGCCTCGTTTATCTTGACGACATAATCGTCTTTAGCACATCCTTACAGGAACACATGATCAATCTTGAAAAAGTGTTCACTAGACTACGCGAATCTAACTTTAAAATTCAGATGGATAAGTCCGAATTTTTACAGTTAGAAACGGCTTATCTTGGTCACATAATCAGTAGGGAAGGTATTAAACCTAACCCGGACAAAATCGCGGCTATTCAAAAATATCCATTACCAAAAACAAATAAGGAAATTAAACAATTTTTGGGACTCTTAGGCTATTATAGAAAATTCATACCCGACTTCGCCCGACTAACTAAACCTATGACCAAATGCCTTAAGAAATCTAACAAGATAACTTTTAACTCCGAATATGTTAACTGTTTTGAACAATGTAAGAAACTTTTGACTAACGACCCGATACTTCAGTACCCCGACTTTGACAAAGAGTTTATCTTGACGACAGATGCTTCAAATGTTGCAGTAGGAGCTGTACTTTCTCAAGGACCCGTAGGCTCAGATAAACCGATTTGTTACGCATCTCGTACCTTAAATGACAGCGAACAAAATTACTCGACGACTGAAAAAGAACTTTTAGCGATTGTATGGGCTACTAAATACTTCAGACCATACTTGTATGGCCGTAAGTTTAAGATCTTCACGGATCACAAGCCTTTGCAATGGGCTGTTAATTTGAAAGAGCCCAATTCAAAACTGACTCGATGGCGACTGAAACTTAGTGAATATGACTATACGATCATTTATAAATCAGGCAAGACCAATGCTAACGCAGACGCCTTATCGCGAGTTGAGATTAATAACGAGGAGATCGAATCATTCCTCTCGGAAATCGACTCATTGGTAGCTCAACACTCTCAGACACGAAAAACAGGTTCTTCTACAGCCACCGCGCACACCAGTCTTGAAAATCCTATTCTCGAGATACCGATAACAGATGAGCCATTGAATAAGTTTCACAGACAGATATGTTTCACTATTGTAGGAGACATTAAACGACGTACGACAGCGACAAAACCATTTGACACGCACACCCGCACGTTTATACAAATATCAGAATCATCTCTTGAGCAAGACGTAGTTAGTGCCATAAAAGAGTATGTTAATCCGAAAGTGAAAACCGCTCTTAAAATCACTCCAACTCTTGGCATGTATGCGATCCTTCCTATCATTCAAAAACACTTCAGAAGCTCTTCTATGAACTTAGTTTTAGCAAAAACTGAGCTAGAAGATGTGAAAGAATATCTAAGGCAACAAGAAATAATTAAACATTATCACGAAGGCAAAACTAATCACAGGGGAATCAATGAATGCTATCTTGCATTGTCCAGGCGCTATTACTGGCCGAGAATGAAGGACGAAATCACTAAGTACATCAACGAATGTACAGTGTGTGGTCAAACCAAATATGATAGGAACCCTATCAGACCCCAATTTAACATCGTACCACCAGCGACTAAGCCCTTCGAAATAGTGCATATGGATCTTTTTACTGCCCAATCAGAAAAGTACCTAACTTTTGTAGACTCGTTTTCTAAGTATGGACAAGCCTATCATTTGCGTGATGGTACAGCAGTCAGTATACTACAAGGACTATTAACTTACTGTACGCACCACGGACTTCCCTTGACTTTAGTGACAGACAATGGGACTGAATTCACGAACCAATTATTCGCTGAATTCACAAGACTTCATAAGATAAATCATCATAGGACTCTTGCTAATTCACCCAATGACAACGGTATCATAGAAAGATTCCACTCGACATTGTTAGAGCACTTGCGTATCTTAAAATTGAAACAAAAAGGCGAACCAACAGTTAATCAAATGCCTTACGCAATATTAGCTTATAACAGCTCAGTTCATAGTTTCACTAAATGCAGACCTCATGACATAATTAGAGGGCACTTTGACCCTAGAGACCCTCTAGATATAGATCTTACTGAACATCTGATGCAACAATACATCTTAACGCATCGCGAACAGATGAAGACAGTGTACGAACTAATTAATCAATCTACGACTATTGACCGCACAAACTTAATGACTAATAGGAATAAGAATCGAGAACCCGAAGTAGAGTACGAACCTTATCAGCAGGTATTCGTAAGAAACCCTTTTGCCGCGAGACAAAAATTAGCACCACGATATACCCAGGACACAGTCCTTGCGGATCTCCCGATTCACATTTACACCTCGAAAAAGAAGGGACCCATTGCCAAAAACCGTCTTAAACGGGTACCTAAGAAATCCAAATTGTTGCAGGATTCGACTACTACTACTGACCCTTCACCTGACGTTGGCAGTGGAGATAAGACTTGAGAGCCTTGACAATGGACCAGGATTCCTACCTTTCAACCTTGGCAAGACTAAACTGATTACTCATTATCATTCTTTCATACAGTATGTAGAATTACGTGACTTAGAAAATCGACTCGACTCCATATATGACCAACTTGACTATTTTAGGGTTAAACTCGGAAACGAGACTCTAGACTTATACGAACTACAGATTGAGTACCTTACCAATAAACTTTCTAAGATAAAATCCCAATTAAAAAGTTTAGAGCCTAACCGCGTTAAAAGAGGTCTTTTTGATGGATTAGGGTCTTTAATTAAAAGCGTTACTGGTAACTTGGATCATTCGGATGCTGAACGATATGATAGTGCTATTAAGATCTTAAATAATAACGAACACAAGATTTTGTCTGAGTTCAATGACCATATTAGCCTTAACAAAGACTGGATGGCCCAAAATACCATGTTAATTGCGAGTATTGCAGAAAATCAGGAGAAGTTAAATAATACATTAGAATTAATCTTAGATAGTAAAGCTTATGCTGAAACAAGCCTTCTCAAATATGGGAAGTTTGCCCAGCTTCTAGCCATCCTTAGCGAAAATACGGATGACTTATCCTTAGAGATAGTTAGATTAGAGAATATTTTAGCTTTTGTACGTGCATCGAGCACTCACCATAGTATGTTAGGTATAGAAAACTTAAAGAGTATGATAAGTAAGCTTAGGACTATCTATAGTTATAAGGAGATACTAGATGACGACCTACGGGAATACTACTCTATCATAAAACCAGGTTCATATTTTAGTGGGAAAAGAATAGTAATCGTTTTTAAATTCCCCATAGTTTCCCCCGATGATTTCGATTTATATAAACTTTCCTTAGTCCCTAACAAGCTAAACCAAACCTTTATTCCTCCCTATCCTTTCATGGCAACCGACGGGAAAGCTTTCATGTACATGGAGGCTGAATGCCCGAAGTTCAATCATCATCATCTCTGTGAAGAAACCATCAATCACCAGCCCCGCGACCATCCTGATTGCGTCCAAAACTTCATCATAAACCAGTCCTGGGATAAATCCTGTCAGCCGACAAAGATAATTCTCATGAAGGAAGCCATGGAGCAGCTAGATGACCAGCACTATACAATCATCTTTCCACGACCTACAAAAGTGGAACTACACTGCGAACGTCACGAATACATAACCTTATTCGGAAGTTACCTCGCAACTATCCCGCAGAAATGTTCTTTGCGAACTGGAGAAATCACTATCATTAATATCAATAATCAAATCAAAGGACAGCCATTGAAGATTACTGAAATTCCTAGAGACTACAATACGAAGGATAGCGACGGCATTCCTCATCTCAAGCTTAATACAATCAACTTAAAAGGACTACATCATGTTGAAGATAGAATACTAATGCAGCGTCCGATAGAACTGAAACCCATAGACGGGACATTTTATCATACTACACTACCGTTCTACATGTTCCTATTCTGTGGCATGGTACTTACTATCGCTATTATTGCACGGCGATACATGAGACGTAAAGCTATAACGATTGCAGAACCATCAATGAAGGAAGAAGCAAATGGTGGAGATCATCATTATGCCGTTCCTGAGGAACCCCGACCCCGGAGGACCGTCCCAGCAATATTCTCGCTCAACGTTCTCAAATAGTTGCTGCTTTGAGGATGGAGATGTTACATGCCACACATACACTGAACCTGCTGACCGGAACTGCAGCGTTGCAGTCTTATTGTATTCGACCGGTACAAGGCGGCCGCCGAGTCAGCAGTGACGTCTTTACCTAGATCCGGAATAGCTAGTGTTTCATCATTCTATTACTGGTACCTATATCGACTGGTAGATAGTCTCCACTTAGTTTTTATACTTAGAATAATTTCATTGTAATTGAAAGTATCTAATAAAAAGCATTCAAAATCCTTTGGTTTTTTTAAAACCATCGGTCGTGGCTAACGTATTTAGGCACACAAAACAAAAAACAATCACATAATAAGCAAAGTACAAATAACACAAATTAAGCCTATCTTTGCCCACTGCTGAGCATAGGACTCCCTTTGTGCTATCTAAGTCCTGTACTAGCCTCAACCATTAATGGCCCAATCGTCTGTGCGCTGCCGGACGTCCCAAGGCCTTTTACCATCTATAGTAGATGATTTATACAGCGTCAGGAGGCAACTTTTACCTTCACTAACGGGACGCTGTAGTGCCCGGGACGAATTAAGATGGAGTAGGCTTGCCAACACCTATTCCATCCTCTCAGCTTAGTCGGCCTTGCCCACAGGAAAGACATGGTCAATACGTGCGGAGCTGACTAAGCCGCGGGTTTCCTGACGACGTTTTCCTTCACCATTTGAGAGTACTGGTATGGCATATACATTTTTCACAAAGAAAAATCCATCGGAAGGAAATCAGAAGGCGAGGTCACTACCAACTAGACCACTAGTGCTCTCAAGTACTACCTGCGTTAAAATTCTACCAGACGAGACTTTCGTGGATAGCTCAAATTGGTTAGAGCTTGGGAATGGTAAGTCCGAGTTGCGAGTTCAATTCCTGCCTTAGGTAGAACTAGTTGTCTAGGAGCGAAAGATTAAAACCCTCAGAGATAGCGCTGTGTAACTTACACCAAATACACCAAATTGATTGCCATTCCCCTCTGAGCGAACAAACAAATAGGTACATCGATTGCTGCTTCTAGTAAATTCAGACACACTGTCGACTACACCATTTAGTTATTACGGTTTTATAAGGTAAAGTAAACAAACAATTTCTTTTATCTATTTTTTAATTACCTTTTTCTTATATTTTCCTAATTGACTGTGGTTTGCGCCTATAATATTGATTGGCACTTAATTTTAATTAAATTTTGTCGTATTGCAGGTAATGGTGTTCACTTTGTTTGTGCAACTAAATAAATAAATAAACACTGATATTCATTATTGTTATTTTGACGACCTCGTTGGTGTTGGAGTGCTCGGCTGAGAAGCAAGAGGCGGTTTGATTTCCGCTACTGGTGAAAACTTTGCTTAGTTTAGGGCTAGATGGCGCTGTGTGGAATACCCACAAATATTTATTATTTTTATTTATTTTTTGTTATAAGCCTACCTCATTTCCCTCCTCGCGGTCTGGCATTATGGATTACTTACTTAAAAGAGCCAAATCCATCCATCCCAAAAAGCCAGCGCTGTCTTGGTCATTAAAATAAGAAACCGATTATTGTTAATCTGAAAAATGTATGTACAAATACACAGCGAACAAAAGGTTAGTCAGTTTTTCAATTGATTCGTTTGACGTGTGGCGAGATTATGTTACCTTTTGAATCTAAGGACTACATACTACTATATATTTATACATAGTGCTGCCTACCTCATTTTATACAAAGAGACTTTTGTTTAATTTAAAAAGAGTAAAAATGAGGGTAGGTCAATTTTTCTTTTGAACATGCTCAGTGGTGTTAATGTAAAGTGGTACGTGTACCCTCTAAGTTTTCGCATCGCTGCTTCTCAGAACTAACCGACCAACATTTGCGCTTCTCAAACAGCATCCGATCAAAGACGAGTTGGCGAGATTACTGAATTAGTACAACGTATCGTAACTACCCTCCTTACAGGCACCAGTTAGTGAAGTTTAAGTACTTGCTTTCTTCCAAAGCATGACCCATGAAGTTCATAAATTAATAAATTAATTTTATTAAACTTTATCTTATTTTGATAATAATCGCCTCATACACCTGTTTCGTTCATTTTTTTCAGTAAAATAATCAAGTTTAATTAAACCACGAAGATAGAAATATCGATAGACAGAAGGCACAGCTTATAATCCGAATGAAAAAAATGCATCATCATCATCATCATCATCCCCCATGGTGAATCATATCCATCTTGGGAATTTGAATCAACAGTGTCTGCAAGGCCTCCAAGTTTTCTTCCATCATGTTAAAGAGGAAACTATTAGTTGACTTACGAGATGCTCGGGGAGAGAAGCAGCTGGACGCATTCTACGTTTTTTCTTTACTCCCAGTCCAGCAGAGAGGTTCTCAGAACTAGAGGCAGAAATGTTCATCCTATCCTACTAATATTATTACTGCGAAAGTTTGTGATTATGTGGCGATGATTGCGCCTTAATCACGCCGTAACGGCTAAACGGATAAGAATGAAACTTGGAATATACATAGTACATGTACTGGATTAACATAAAGGCTATTTTTTATCCGGGTACCACGCGAGCGAAGCCGCGGGCAGCTAGTAATATAATAGTTTTCATCAGTCCAAAATCAGTAGTAATTGGTGCTAGAGGTACTTACGTAGACAAGTTACCGACTATGTGTGTTACTGGGTTTACAAGTTTGGACCGTAGAGACTACCCCTAGCACGAGTTCCAACTAATTGAATCACAAGCATGGACAAATTAAAAGCAAATAAAATAAAGGTATATTTAGATATACTACATCGACAAGTAAATTGCGTGCTTTAGAGTTAAGTAGATTAACGGATTGACGGCCTCGGTGGCGTGGCGGGCGATTGCTCGGCGGAGACGCAAGAGGCACGGGTTCGATTCCCGTTGCGGAAGAAATGTTTGCATGTTCTACAAATATTTCTTCCGGGTCTGGGTGTTGTGGTACCATGGTACTCGTAGTTTCTGATACCCACGACACAGGGAATCCTAGTGTGGGGTCAGGACTATGTATGTGACTGTCGGGTGTTATTTATTTTTTTTTAATTAAAATGATTAACACAGGAACCATTGATTTACCTACAGACACCATTTTTATTAGGGTTCCGTACCGGAAGAATGTCAACGGGATCCTATTACTAAGCCTCCGCTGTCCGTCCGTCCGTCTGTCAGCGGGCTGTATCTCATGAACCGAAAGGCAGAGAGTTGAAATTTACACAAAATGTGTATTTCTAATTGCCGCTATAACACAAAATAAAAATAAAAGGAGGCTCCATACAAAAAACATTGGATGGGTGACCGCAAGTGGCTTTACGAGCTGAGCGCTTCCATGCTTCGGAGGGCACGTTAAATTGTTAGGCGGCCTAAAAACTCCGTCACAAGAGTTGGCCACTAGCTCATACGAACTTACTTACTACTTAGGTAATATTTTATTATGAGTAGGGTACATTTTTTTATCCAATATTTGATCCATGTTTTAAAACGTTTACTTTTACTACGACACGGTTTCCATGATGTTTTCCTTCACCCTTAAGAGTATAAGCATATTTTTTGCAAAGGAAACAAATTACTCTTAAAAAACGCTTCAGTAAAAACAAATTTCGTTTTCTCTTTGGCTCTTAAGCCCATAATAAATAGCCTATTCATTTCCCCAATCAAAGTTGTCCAAACAGGAAAATGGAACGATGAGAGGGTCCATTGTCCAACAAATCCGAAAAGGTCATAATCAAGCAAATGATATTACTTGGGACCCTTCGCCAACGACTTGCGTAAAACCGTCTCTGTGGTGCAAGTCATAAGGGTAAGCGTTTCATCATTATCATCATCATCTTCCTGCCGTTATCCCACTCTATGTGGGGTCGGCACAGCATGATCCTTGGATCATGGTGTAAGAGTTTAGGCTAAAGTGTTTTATGACCGGCCGCCTGCCTGACGTCAACCCTCCTTGGGAATACTTGCTTATTATATCTCATCATGTTGGAGGATACTCTCCCTTAGTCGACTTTTACGACATGCTCGGGGAGATAAGCAGCTGTATAAGGGTAAGCGTTTAATAAAACGAAAACCAAAGCATGCAAGCCAGTGTAAAATCAGTAAAGCAAATAAATAAATCAAAAAAGCCAATAATATCAAAATCACAGGGAGCAACAGGTGTTCAGTAATAGAGACCTCAGGTGACCCAACGTGGGTTCAAATCCAGCGGTGTACTAACAGATTCTTATTATTTAAATGTGCGCTGCAGGCTTCAAACGTTGAAGGAAAACATCATGAGGAAACCAGAATGTCGTAGAACCTACATCTAATGTTTTTCATTATTTTATTTATTTATTCCCTTCTGTCAGCCGTCATCTCTGCACTCGCTCTCAAACGGAGTTTCTTTACTAGTTTAATCATTTTGCTACACTGGTTCGAAAGGCCTGGACCTAAGTTAATGGAAAAACAAACTTGGATAAATTTGGATGCTATTAAAAATGGCTGCCAACCAGACTACGGGAACTTTTGTTTCAGCTGATGCTAAATAGTCTTTTAGGTCATAGTAGCATTAATTATTGTCACTTAGGAAAATCTGAAGTTTATTGATGACTAATGATTATTTTTGTGTTAATATGCTATTGAGGAAACTTTAACGACCTCGGTGGCGAAGGCGGGTTAGTGCTCGGCTGAAACGCAAGAGGCGCGGGTTCGATTCCCGCTTCGGGAGAAATGTTTGTATATGCTGCAAATATTTCTTCTGGGTCTGGTGTTGTATTATGTATTACAAGAATGTATTTAAAAAAAAGAGTATATAAGTGTTCTATCAGCCACTGGTGCCCATGGTATCTTTGCTTAGTTCGGGGCTAGATGGTGCTGTGTGAAAAGTCCTCAAATATTTATTATTATTTTATTTTAGCTTTGGAGAGCAAAGATTAGAAGATGAAGAGCCTTTGCTCAGCACTAGGACACCATGGGTTTTTAAATAAAGAAAGTATAAAAAGTTTTGGACTATATAAACGCTACGCGTCAGCCAATGACTTGCACCACCATTATAAGTCGCGAGACATCATTATCTATCCAACACGAGCTCGTGATTATGGAGGACTTCATTACACCTTATATTAGCTTCTGCCTGCAGATTCGCTTGATTCACCTACCTACTTCTTTATAAATGTATCCTAATCAACACACTTGTATGTATGTGTGTTTTTTTATCTTTCATTACTTTATATGGGATTGACACAACATGTTGTATTCAACTTACATTTCCCTTTATCAGAAGTCATCTCAACATTCACTCTGTTGTACGTTTTCATAGCCAAATTTATTGCCCCACAGTGTGCACTGTGAGCTATTTTTCCCCCTAGGTAGGAAAGGATGCTACACAAAAACATAAAGATTAAAGTGTTGATTATCAAGTGTTTATTACAGGAATTTTATTACTAGAAAAGGAAGAAAATTATCGAAAGGTTTTACAGTTCTTTTTAGCCGCATCTATTACACACTACTGTTCTAGTTACTATGAGTAAATAAAATAAAAATAACCTTATTGAAACGCTTACAATTCATAGACGAGACTATTACAAACTACAACGCTGTCATTCACAGTACATCCACCGTTCATCTACACAATCCTACTGTAATTTACCTTCGTCGGTCAGCTCTGACCATATCCCACGATCATAAAATTACTCTCTAACACTTGGTTCATCTCAACGGGTAAAAATTAAAATGTAAATTAACAATAAACGGGTTTAATGACCTGCCCTGATCTACTCTGCCTTGTAAATCAACCGGATGCCCACTTAGTCACGGCCTACTCAGGAGTATCAGTCCACCGCACCTCACCGCTGATTCAACGATCCACAAAAATAGAGTTTTTGGTTATATTTGGTTTGTTAAATTCCGAAATTGACGAAATTCGCGCGAGCGAACCTACAGGAACGCTTGATTTAACGACCCTATCAGACACACTCACTCGACTGACACCAGCCACCACAAGGTCACAAAAAGGCAGGGAAACGCCACACCAGGACTTTCGGTCTTGTCACAGCAGCACAGCAGGGGACGCTGGCGCTCTGGACCCTCGCCGACGACAGCGTGCGCCAGAAGGCGGCAGGTAGAAAGGTTGCGACACGTGCTCGCCACGTGGTCGCGCCCGTACGGAGCACCTCTTTTCTGGAAAATTCATAGCCCGGCGTAAGCGAAAGTGCTCTTTAGCCTGCGAAGCGGGGTGCAACCTTAGCAAATCTGCCCTTGTGTATTCATGCACAGGGTTGAGGATGTCCCACGAGCTCCGCTCGGCAATCGAGGAAGACCAAAAATCAAAGATCAAAAGTTCAAGACTCTTACCAGAGGCACAAAGCTGATAATACGCACAAAACACGTGCGCCCGAAGGAATCACACGCGTGGGTTCTCCCGTGGATGATTCCCGCTACGCCAGACACAGAAGCCAGGATATATTAGCCAGCAAATACGATTTTCATCAAAAGCTCCACGCCACGTTCTCCACATCGATCCGTCAAAAAGATCCTTGCCCTCTCGCTCTGACCGAGCGAGACGAAAGAAAGAACTCAAACGACATTGACAGTTCGATCCGTCTTGATAGGGACACTGACACTCACAAATCGCCCGTGCCAAGCCAGAGTGTGACCAGCAAAAACCAAAATTATTACCTATCTCGCTGAACGGAACTTTCAAATAAAAAGGGGGGAAAAATCGAACGTTACAGCACCCCCTTTCCCGGGTAAGAATTCACGCAGGGAATTCTTTGGACGCCCCCGTCCTTACCTACTCCCGGAGGAACAAAAAAAAGAAAATCAAAAAGCAACAAAAAAAACACCTAACCGACGCCATCTGGCAACACCTCATGTTTTCTACGTACAAAATCTGCCCGTTCACTGCAAAACCTATCATAACAACCCCAAAATATAGACGCACTCGACGGTAACCAGCTACCGGTAGAGGGCGCTATGTTGATCCTCAGATCGAGATAGTATATTCGGTCGAATATTCTATTCCAGAAGATCGCCGGGTCAAAAAAAAAACAAAAGAACGAAAGAAAAAAAAAAGAGAAAAAAAAAAAAAAAAAAAAATTACTTTTGCAAACTCACTACCGAGCAGACATATATTTTCCCTAAAACTGGGGAAAATTCCTGAGGTGGCTTTCGCCGAGAGCCCATGCAACAGACTACAAACTGTGTGGAACAGGAAAAAACATAGAGTATAACAACCATTACTACGGGAACAACAAAAATTATACCTATAAAATAGGACTAACGCCTACAACTAAAATAACTACTTAGTAACTAAAATTAGTAGATAAATGGAAAGAAAAAATAAAATAAAAAAAAAAATGGCCCCTAGGCCCCATAATGAGCAAAAATGTATACAAATAAAGGTAAAAAAAATAAAAAATAAAAAAAAACACACAAACCAAATGCTGTTCAATTATGGTCAGATAAAAACGCGCCTATATCCGCCTCCTACGGAACACCTGGACAAGTAACGGTGGGTGGCCTATTCTAACCCCGGGTCCCCACGGGGAACTTAAAAGTGTCAATCTAAATGGGAATCTACACATTTGAAATCCTTAACATGCCATTTACCTAGAGATTTGCCGGATTCATTTTCTAACTCATAGACTAACGGTGAGAGTTTGCGAACCACCCTACAACGTTCATATTTAGGGGCAAGTTTTGCCGCAAAATGTTTATGAGCGGCGCTAAGTTTGTAGGTACGTTTCCAGACATAATCGCCTACCTGGAACGAAACGTCCCTGCGCCTGCGATTGTAATACTTTGCGTTTTTACTATGAGCCTTTTTAAGGGAATCCTGTACCTCTCTAAAAATATCTCGCAATGGACTCAAACTAGCAACATACTCGCTGCGGGATTTGAAAATCAGCTCCTCAATATCTTGAAAGTCTTTATAAATGCTACCGTCTGTGACCGCTTGCCTACCATGTACTAGCATGAACGGCGTAAATTGGGTAGAATCATTTACAGCCGTATTTATCGCAAATTGGACCTTATGAACGTTTACGTCCCAAGTTCTATGGTCGTTTTCTACGTACGACGCGAGCGCGGTCATAATAGTACGATTATAACGTTCAACAGAATTGACCTGCGGGGAATAAACGGGTGTTAGGTGGACCTGCGGTACTCGGTATTTTGAAAACAGATCTTGCACGTCATGACCGACGAATTGAGAACCGTTATCCGAAATAATAGTTTGGGGAATCCCATGTACTAGAAATACGTGATCCTCGAGACGCTGGGTTATAACCTTCCCAGTGGCTCGCCTCAGAGGAAATAACAAACAATATTTAGAAAAACAACACACCACTACAAGCAGATAAGTATTCTGTAGTCGCGACATAGGCAGTGGGCCAACCAAATCGATGCTGATACACTGGAAGGGGCGGCTGCAGATTTTAGGTTCCCCCATAAAACCTGGAGTTGCTTGTGTGCTGTGCTTATAGGCATTACAAACAGAACAAGATTTAATAAAATTCACGGTATCCTGGTACATACCCGGCCAAAAATACCTCAACTTTAAACGTTTATAAGTTTTAGCTACACCTAGGTGAGCTGCAACAGGTTCAGAATGATTTTCCCTAAGTATACTCTCCCTACATTCCAAAGGAACCACCTCTTTCCACTGGAAATCTCCATTGAGCCTATTACTACTCTTCGTAAAACGATAAAGTCTACCATCGATCAATTGAAAATTCGGACACGCGTTCGGGGTATCTATACAACGCTTAAGAATATTTCGATACCACGTATCAGCGGTATCCGTCGTATTCAGGGAAGCTACAGGAACAGCTCGAGACAGCGCGTCGGGGACAACATTTTCAGCCCCCTTTCTATGTTCGATAATCAAATTGAAAGGGGATAACCTACAACCCCATCGCGCCAGGCGACCGGTGGGATTTTTGAGATTGAAAAACCACTTTAAACTAGCATGATCCGTCACAACGCGGACTGGCTTACTACCCTCGATATAAGGACGAAAATGCTCAACTGCGTGTACTACGGCCAACGCCTCGCGCTCGGTGGCGGAATAGTTACGTTCGGTCGGGGTCAGAGACCTACTATAGTACGCGATCGGATGTTCCTGACCGTCGAGAGTCTGCGTGAGAGATCCTCCTACTCCGAAATCTGACGCGTCGCAGTGCACGGAAAACGGTAGGCTAAAATCGGGACACGCCAAAACCGGTGCACTCGTGAGAGCTAGCTTTAGATCGGTAAAAGCCCTTTCTGCCTCCGCCGACCAGCTAAAAGGTGGGGCACCCTTCCTAGTAGACGTGAGAGCATTCAATGGTCCCGCCCGGTGGCTAAAGTTTTTAATGAATCGACGGTAATATGAAGCCGTCCCCAGAAAACGTTTTACATCCTTTCTACAGACCGGCGTAGGGAAATCCACGATAGCTTTAACTTTATCGGGGTCTGTACGCAACCCAAATTGATCAATGACATGACCCAAATACTTCAATTGCTCCCTAAAAAATTTACATTTACCCATATTGATTGTAAGTCCAGCATCACGTAAACGATCCTTGACTCGTACGAGTAAATCAACATGTTCCTCGAAGGTAGGGGAAATTATAATGATATCATCAAGGTAGATAAATACTTTATTGCTGAATTCAGGACCAAACAATTTATCCATAAGACGCTGCTGTGTACTACCAGCGGACGTAAGACCAAAACACAATCGCTTGAAGTGGAACAGGCCCCGGTTCATGACGGTGAAGGCCGTCTTCTCCCTGGACTCCAGGTCAAGAGGAATCTGATGATAGGCTGCCTTTAGATCTAGCGAAGACAGATACTTGGCGTCGCGCAGCTGGTCCAGAATATGGTTGACGTAGGGCAGCGGGTACGCGTCATGCTTCGTTACCTCGTTCAGTTTCCTGCTATCCAAGCAGAACCTGAAGGAGCCGTCAGACTTCGGCGCAAGGGTCACCGGGTTATTCCAGGCGCTATTGCTAGGTTCGATGACGCCGTCGCGTAGCATCTGGTCGACTTGCCTGTTGACCTCCGCCAGCCTTTCCGGAGACAGGGGATAATAGCGCTGTTTAATGGGAGGATGGTCTCCCGTATCGATTTTGTGTGATACTAGTTGCGTCAAGCCAAAGCCTTTCTTCTCGGCTGAAATGTCTTCAAATTGCTTGATCAAACTCTCCGCCAGCTGCTTTTGTCTATTGCTCAGAGATTCGAAATCACGGAGGAAATTGTCCGTGGTCACTATGGCGTCTACGCGGTCTTTCAATGAAAAATATTTACTATCAGAAAGTAAAGAAAGAATGTCTGGTGCTATTTTGAATGCCTTCCAGAAATTTATCCCGAAGATGAGCTCAGTGGAGACCCCAGGAACTACATAGAACTTGACGATGGACGTCTTCCCAGCAACCGTGACGGGCAGATACACATAGCCTGTAACGGGAGACAGGGAGTCGTTCGCCGTCCTAATATACTGCAAATCCACAGATCTATGCAAAGAGACCAGATTCACAAAATGCCTAATCGCGTCGCTACCTATAATTGAAATCTCAGACCCTGAATCCATGAGCCCTCTGAACTTCAAATCGTAAACTGATATGGTTAAAAAGGGGCGTTTGTCATTGTTATATTCTACTTCGTGAACCAGCTTAGAAGACCTATTGGCAAAGAAGTCTTTGATGAAACCTAACCAAGATTGCCAATCATCTTCAGCCTGCCCCCGGCCGCTAGGAGCCACCCCAGCACGAAAACGCTGGTTCACGCTACAGAGTTTTTTGGAACCGCAGACCCTGTGGTTATACCAAGAGAACAGTTCGGACAATTTTTCAGAGTTACGCCCTTACCCCCGCAACGGTAACAAATTAAAGTGAAAGGGGCTCTACACTTGTTGAGACTGTGACCATTGATCCGACAACGGACACAGAAGTCATCCTTACTCGACTCTACTGCTGCTAGTCTGAGTCCAGAGCGGTTATTAGTATGTTTATAACCCAAATCCGGAGCTATGCAAGAGGTAGTTGTTTTTGGAGGCTCAGAAAACAATTCAGAACGTTGTTTAGCACTTTCTAAAAGCCTACATTTCTTTTTCAGATCTAACCAAGATTCAGCTGGGTTCAGAGCCAGTTGTTTTGTGTAGAAAGGTCTAATGTTAAAAAGGACAATATTCAACTTCTCATCATCAGGCACGGGCTTAGATAAGCGTGAAAAATAGTTCTGCATGACACTAAGATAATTTACAATACTCTCATCAGAGCCCTGAGTGCGGGTTCTGATTTCCTGCAACAGTCTGTAATCATAATCGAATGGTAGGTATTCATCGAGCAATAAATCTTTCAAACTGGTCCAATCTTTCACCTCTCTATGAACCCCACGATACCAGCATAGAGCTTCATCTGTGAACAGCTCTGCTGCAGAGTTGAAGAGTTTAGCATCAGATATACCTCTAGATAAAGTTAGTTCTTCTAACCTTTGAATAAAAGCTTTGACACAAGACTTTCCATTAAATTTCAAGTTAAGTGTATGAATAGCTGAATGCTTGCTACAACTAGGATGACTATTCTGAATACTAGTATCCAACTTTACCCCAGGACTAGACTCTGTGTTTGAGCTATCATCATCAGCTTGGGTAATGCTACTTTTGAAATTACATAGGATCCTATCCAATCTCCTAAGCAATCTATCTAGGCGTTCTTGTAGGTTAGTATAAAGTGAATATAAGTCCTCTCCCTCTTTAGGAAGGTTTAGTCGACCCAGTCTATGAAAGAGGTGATGACCCAAAGCTTGAACACGATTCAATATCTTTAGAGAGCAAGGTTTCTGTGCAGCCCCAGATATAAGATCAGAGAGACTCTCTAGCTTGGCTCGAACGACCTCAAGCTCCGAAGCAACCTCTAATTCGACCGATACCACTTCATCGGATGGTATCTCTTTGTTGAGAGCACGAACCTGAGTCCTAAGAGCAGCGACAGTATCAGCAGTAGGCTTGGCGCCGCGGATCCTAATCTCATACTCTAACTCATCCTTAGCCAGCACATTGAAAGCAATAGGCCTTTCTTCCAACATGGTGCTGAGTGAAAACAGTCAAAAAAAAATAAAAAATAACAAAAAATAGCTAAATTATTGTGTAAAATAAAGGAAAAATCAACCCCAGCTACCCCTAGGCAGTAATAGGATCGAGGCAAATCACACTTACAAGCATAAAGCTAATTCCAAACCAAAAACAATTGAAAATTAAGTTTTCTTATAAGTGGCCTACTCGGCACAAAATTATAATACAAAAAATCGAAAATCAGCTAGTAAAACGCCCACTAGGGCTCCCAGCTAGTTCTAGAATGACTACAGGGTAGATTCCCCAGTATAAACCTAGTCCTAATATCAAAATAAGTTAAAACCAAGTTACCATCCGGTTGAGGCGAGAGAGGTCAGTCTTCACTGAGCGAAATAGACCAGAGAATAGACAAAATTTTACCTTATGTCGGCAGGTCACCCGTCCCTGTTCGGGCGCCAAATTGTGAGCTATTTTTCCCCCTAGGTAGGAAAGGATGCTACACAAAAACATAAAGATTAAAGTGTTGATTATCAAGTGTTTATTACAGGAATTTTATTACTAGAAAAGGAAGAAAATTATCGAAAGGTTTTACAGTTCTTTTTAGCCGCATCTATTACACACTACTGTTCTAGTTACTATGAGTAAATAAAATAAAAATAACCTTATTGAAACGCTTACAATTCATAGACGAGACTATTACAAACTACAAGCTGTCATTCACAGTACATCCACCGTTCATCTACACAATCCTACTGTAATTTACCTTCGTCGGTCAGCTCTGACCATATCCCACGATCATAAAATTACTCTCTAACACTTGGTTCATCTCAACGGGTAAAAATTAAAATGTAAATTAACAATAAACGGGTTTAATGACCTGCCCTGATCTACTCTGCCTTGTAAATCAACCGGATGCCCACTTAGTCACGGCCTACTCAGGAGTATCAGTCCACCGCACCTCACCGCTGATTCAACGATCCACAAAAATAGAGTTTTTGGTTATATTTGGTTTGTTAAATTCCGAAATTGACGAAATTCGCGCGAGCGAACCTACAGGAACGCTTGATTTAACGACCCTATCAGACACACTCACTCGACTGACACCAGCCACCACAAGGTCACAAAAAGGCAGGGAAACGCCACACCAGGACTTTCGGTCTTGTCACAGCAGCACAGCAGGGGACGCTGGCGCTCTGGACCCTCGCCGACGACAGCGTGCGCCAGAAGGCGGCAGGTAGAAAGGTTGCGACACGTGCTCGCCACGTGGTCGCGCCCGTACGGAGCACCTCTTTTCTGGAAAATTCATAGCCCGGCGTAAGCGAAAGTGCTCTTTAGCCTGCGAAGCGGGGTGCAACCTTAGCAAATCTGCCCTTGTGTATTCATGCACAGGGTTGAGGATGTCCCACGAGCTCCGCTCGGCAATCGAGGAAGACCAAAAATCAAAGATCAAAAGTTCAAGACTCTTACCAGAGGCACAAAGCTGATAATACGCACAAAACACGTGCGCCCGAAGGAATCACACGCGTGGGTTCTCCCGTGGATGATTCCCGCTACGCCAGACACAGAAGCCAGGATATATTAGCCAGCAAATACGATTTTCATCAAAAGCTCCACGCCACGTTCTCCACATCGATCCGTCAAAAAGATCCTTGCCCTCTCGCTCTGACCGAGCGAGACGAAAGAAAGAACTCAAACGACATTGACAGTTCGATCCGTCTTGATAGGGACACTGACACTCACAAATCGCCCGTGCCAAGCCAGAGTGTGACCAGCAAAAACCAAAATTATTACCTATCTCGCTGAACGGAACTTTCAAATAAAAAGGGGGGAAAAATCGAACGTTACAGCACTTATGCGGATAGAATCTAAATCCGCTATAGCATACTCCTTAAATAGACTTTTCTAAACGACAAATGTATGAGCTCTCTACCAGTGCTCACGAACACTGCATGAAATAAGCCTTTCTGAAGCGCACTTCAATTCTTTTACCTCACTTGTGAAGGGAAAAAAGTGACACCCTTATATTATACCTTACAGAAGAATACCTAAATTAAAATTTAGTTTCACAAAAAGTGCCTACGAAAATGGGTGAACGCCAAATCAAATAAAATAAAATCTATTCGTACAACGGCGTCGATAAAGCGCTTACGAAAAGCGCTTTATTGTAAAAGCGCTAACTGATGCGCTTTGTGGATTACCCGGAATGAAAATGATTCATATTGGAATAAAATTTTCTATATTTCATTCGAATAATGGAATACAAAAAAAATAAGTAACTAAGGAATAAGAAAGAATAATTTAGATCTTCCTAAAGAAATTCATTAAATTATTTATTTTTGTTCTGTACCATTAATATTAAACTAAGGCATTTTACCATCTATAGTGGATAATTTACACAGCGTCAGGAGGCAACTTTTTACCTTCACAAACAGGACGCTGTAGTGCCCGGGACGAATTAAGATGGAGTAGGCTTGCCCAGCACCTATTCCATCCTCTCAGCTTAGTCGGCCTTGTCCACAGGAAAGACATGGTCAATACGTGCGGAGCTGACTAAGCCGTGGGTTTCCCCACGATGTTTTCCTTCACCGTTTGAGAGTACTGGTATAGCGCTCATAAATTTTAGCACAGAAAAATACATTGGTTCACGACCGGATTTTAACCCACGACCTTAGGATCCGAAGGCCAAAGTAGGGGTCACTACCAACTAGACCACCAGTGCTCTCGTTAATATCAACGTTTTAAATAATTGATTACCAATCTTACCTACTGGCATTGGCTTAGTTAATGCCCGATCCAATATTCTACTAACGAACGAACTGATCGTTCATTACTATAGCAATATTCTTATGTCGAAAAGCGCCTTACATTTTTTGACAGAAAGTCAACGTTGTATGAGTATAATGAAAAATTCGTCATCGTTAATAAAATATTGGAACCGGGCATAAGTACAAGTACCTGAAGTTTCATGTAGTAGGTACCCATTTTAAATAAAATACCCGGAAACGGAAATATGCTAACACCTTATTAATTCACATCTTTCATTCAACATTGTCATAATCTTTCATACAAAACCGTAGTTTTCCATCCACACCACTGCACTGTTAATCTTACAAAACTTACTATTACAATTTCAACTCTAGCCGTGTAGCAATAAAGTTCAAACTTCCGCGAGTTTTGGAAATCATTCAACACTTCGTCTTTGCGTTATTGATAATTGACGTTTGCAATTTGGACCTTACAACCCTCGACATAAGGTTCAAAGTTTGCGAAAAGTTATAATGTTAGCACATAATTCTGTTTTAGTAAATTATGATGACAGGTGCTTCCTTGCCACGTGGAGTATTTTCTAGTTGAATAGCAAATAGTGTATCTTCAAGATCTCCGCCCACTACCCTGTTCCATAAATAATAATAAACAAGTAACAGGCAACAGTCACATACCCCACACTAGGATTATCTGTGTCGTGAGAAAATGAAAACATTTTTTCCGCGGCGGGAATCGAACCCAAATCGCCCGCTACGCCACCCGGCCTCTCACAATAAAGTCTTCAAAATGTTCCTTTGGTCAAAATTCTGTCGAAATTGTTCTTTCAGGATGACGAAGAAGATGGCGACTTGGAATCTCCGTGAAATGAATTATAAGCTGAAGAAAAATGGTACTGGTAGTCTAGTGGTAGCGGCACCGCCTTCCGATCATAAGGTCGTGGGCTCAAATCCGGTCGTGCATCAATGGATTTTTCTCTAAAAAAAAAACTTATTTGCGCTAATACTAGTACCCAAACGGTGAAGAAAAACATCGTGGAGAAACCGGCTAGTACCTAAAAAGATCAAAAACATGGTCAAGTGCACGAAAGAAGCCTTTGAGGCGCACTGTGAATCCTTTCACCACACTGGTTCGAAAGAATCAGTGACACGAGTAGTAGTAAAAGTACTTACCATTATCAAATGTTCGCTTTTCCAATTTATACCTTCTTTTTAAATCCCGACGAACAAGAGGGGTTTTGAAAGTGGCATTGTAGCTCCCAAACGAATGGACCGATTTTGATACGGTTTTTCTGTTTGAAAGCTAATATAATCAAGATTGTTCTTAGCTATAGACGGCCTCGGTAGCGTGGCGGGCGATTGTTCGGCAGAGACGCAAGAGGCGCGGGTTCGATTCCCGCTGCGGAAGAAATGTTTGCATGATCTGCAAATATTTGTTCCGGGTCTGGGTGTTGTGGTACCATGGTACTCGTAGTTTCTGATACCCACGACACAGGGAATCCTAGTGTGGGGTCAGGACTATGTATGTGACTGTTGGGTATTATTTATTTGTTATTTATTTATTTATTTATAGTTTATGAAGATCATCACCTCATTTCCTAAAGGTCTGATTGACTTGTGATCATCTGTTCGGGTAGTTAAACCAGCACGGTGATTACCTACTCAAAGTCAAAGTCAAAGTCAGAAATTGTTATTCCTTAAAATCACTGGGATCACTTGGACACGTCTTAAATCTACGTTGCATTTACACTTCGTAACGCGACCAAGCGTGGAAGGTACAGGCAAGAAACTACTTACTGAATGGGATAGTGGCCGCAGAGCTTAATTCTCTCAATAAACACATCCAGTACACTCTCGCCTCAAATATGTCCGTACGCTGTTTACCAAAATACCTTCGCCATGAATATTCTCCCACCAGAACGATGTCATAGCTACTGTTACCAACAGACGATGAATATGTATTTAGCTTAATTGAATACCGCGGCTTCACCCGGATTTACATTGAATTCCTTGATTTTGTAGTTAAATTATCTTCTTGTCTGAACAATACATCCATACATAAAATCACGCCTGTTTCCCATAGGGGTAGGCAGAGATCACGGATCGCCATTTGCTACGATCCTGACATACTTCTTTCGCTTCCTTCACTCTCATTACATTCCTCATGCACGCTCGTCGGTTTAGGGTACTCTTGAAATGGCCCTTTTCCAAAACGTCGCTGATTTGGTCCAGGCACGTGCGCCGAGGTTTTTCCCTTCCAACGGTACCATTCACACTCGCCTCATACACCTGTTTCGTTAATCTTCTTTCATTCATCCTCTCTACATGACCGAACCAATTGTCTGAACAATTTCTGGAATTAAAAAGAAAAGGTTAGATCATTGTAAAAAACATAGAATGCGTCCAGCTGCTTCTCTCTCCGAGCATGTCGTAAAAGTCGACTAATAGATGGACTATCTATATGGCCGATGGTCTGATCACCTTTCACCATGCTTCACCATATCCATCTTGGGACTTGAAATCAGGAGTGGCTGCAAGTTTTCTCATAATTACTTGTGGCTCTGCCCACCCCATTAGAGATACGGGTGTGATAATTATGTACTGTCTCGACACAGAAAAAAAAAAACAAAAAAATATTTACTTAAGAAAATTTTAGATAGCACATTGATATCTATCGTATTATCTTTCCATCTAATACAGAAAGTTACAATTTGACGATGTTTTTGTAATAGTCTTGTCAAAACGGCTGAACAAATTTTATTGAAACAGCCTAAAACCAGTGCGTGATCAGGACGCTCCGACGATACTTCATAATGTCAAATTATGATAAGTAGTTTTGAAGTTATGAGGGAACATCATAACCCTCCTTCTTGATTCGCCGTAGTCGGGTAAAAAAATAAAGCTAGATTGAGTTGAGTATCTCCTTTTTGCAGTCAGCACGAAGTTTGTTTGCAAAACGCATTACACTCCTGTGCAATCAGATAAACTCACCTTAAACCTGGTTTAAAAAGTTTAAAACTTTAGCAGAGGCGTCCAAAACTCGAGGCACTCTGAACCAGTTGGAAATAAAACTGAAACTTGCCGTGTACCAAGCTGGGCTCGCCCGCCGTGTGCCATGAGCTGTGGTCCAAGTCTGTATGGAACGATATAACCTAATTTAATTGTTTATTCAAGTTGGTGGAGGGCGAGAGCACTGGTGGTCTAGTTGGTAGTGACCCCGCCTTCCGATCCTAAGGTCGTGGGTTCAAATCCGGTCGTGTACCAATGGATTTTTCTGTGTGAAAAATTTATGCACGCTATACTAGTAGTCTCAAACGGTGAAGGAAAATATCGTGAGGAAACCCGCGGCTTAGTCAGCTCCGCACGTATTGACCATGTCTTTCCTGTGGACAGGGCCGACTAAGCTGAGAGGATGGAATAGGTGCTGGGCAAGCCTACTCCATCTTAATTCGTCCCGGGCACTACAGCGTTCCGTCTGTGAAGGTAAAAGTTGCCTCCTGACGCTGTATAAATCATCTACTATAGATGGTAAAAGGCCTTAGTTAGCGGAGGGCGATCTTTTGCAAGTTACTGACCGATTGTAATATTTGTTTGAACAGTAAGTAAGTTCGTATGAGCTAGTGGCCAACTCTTGTGACGGAGTTTTTGGGCCGGCTAAAGGCCTCCGTCATGGCTTAAAGACTTAAAAGCTGGGACCGACAATTTAACGTGCCCACCGAAGCACGGAAGCGCTCAGCTCGTAATGCCACTTGCGGTCACCCATCCCAATTGTGACCGCGCTCAACGTTGCTTAACTTCAACGGTCAATTAAGAACGTCTAAGCAAGCTACGCCACGAGCGCTTCGTTGTGAGTTTGAACACTAACAAATACCTTCTAACAAATTATTATTTAAAACAATTGAGATAAGAGTTTTTTTTTTTTTATATAGACTAATTGTTTACTTCTGTTTAGCATTTTCAACAAATTTCACCACTGAGGTTTTGTTGGCTCTTCTATGCATAAACCAAAAATACAAACTTGGAGCAGCATGCCTTAGGAATATAGCAATGTTGGGTAAGAATTGACTGATCACCAATTCACTTCTCTTATCAACAACAGCTTCAAGAACAGAGTAGAACAACAGAGTTATAGAATTAAATGGCATTACTATGGCATTACTAAACTTCAGCCAAACTAGAGATACAATTTATGTAAACCATACGTAACCTAAAACTTACTTTTCATTACATGTTTATGAAACTTTTAAGTAAGTACTAATACCTAGTATTATTTTTTAGTTTACCTACCAAGTTAATAATATGGAACGATGTAATAATAAAATAAATACCTAGTTAAATTAAGGTTTGAAAACTTATGTTGCGAGGTTTACCGAAAAATACGCGGCGGGAAAGAAATAGCGTTACGAATTTCGGGTGTCTAAAAAAAAGGACTTTTGGTTTTTGTATTTGTTTTGTTGGAAAAGGTTTGGTTCCCGGGGCCTTTAACAAAATAAACTCGAAAAATGGATTTTCAAGATTATCTTATCGTGTTTTCACTTCGAGGAACCAAAGAAAAAATATTTAACGTTTTTTTTTGAAAAAACACATTTTACCAACAAAAAACTTGGATTTTAGTGTGAAAAATCCGCTATTGCACACTCTTAAAACGCTTTTGTTCCTATTTTAAACCCACGACCCATGCTCTACTTTTCAGTAGGAGCTCACAATGACAGCCCTCTACGGATCTTGTACTCGATTCTCAGCGACCATTATATCTAGACCTACCTACACATAGACATAATAGTGCAAATATAGCTTTAGCTTTTATGGTGGTATAACATTTATTAGCAGAAAGAAACTTACAACTAACCCTTATCTTTACTAATATTATAAACGCGAATGTTTGTATGTATGAATGTTTGTTACTCTTTCACATAAAAACTACTGAACGAATTTGAATGAAACTTGTAATATACATAGTAAATGTGCTGGATTAAAATATAGGATATTTTTATCCGGGTACCACGCAAGTGAAGCCGCGGGCGGCAGCTTGTACAAATATAATTTACAAAATACAAAAGAAACAGTCGGGCTATCTAAAGGCCGTTGCAAAACTTGCAAATGATCTATAGCTCACCTGATCCAGCTCATCAGTCGGTGGAAGCGTGCCCAAAACGTTGGCCGCATTACCACGCTGAATGGCAATACTGATCCGTATCCGTATCCAAATAAAAGCCAGCTCTTGGATCACACCTCGCTTCGACCAGACGCCCTGAAATAATTATAGTTAATTTTCATTACTGAACTAAAACATGGTAAGTTCCAGTCCAGTTTCTTAATGTCCAATATTCTATTTACGGACGGCGATTCGTTCATTCCTATGAAATACTCATCTAACGGACAAAGGTTCGTTCTTTTATAGCAATGAATAGTTAATAGACTATTGGCACAGGGCATGAAACGTAGAAACGTAAGGTCGCGAGTTTAAATCCAGTAGTGCATCGACTGGCTAGGCTGATGATGATGATTCGTTTAATCACTCCAGTATTTTATTTAATTGTTTATTGTTTGCTGGGACTTAAGACTTTATCAGATAGAATTATTCTGACAACAACTTACCATCGTTGGATTAATATTTCCACCTAGACTCAGCCTAGCTAGTTGTATTTTTTTATTATTATTATTTTTGTTTGTTGTTTTCTGTGTACCTACCTACTTAAATATGGATCTCTGTGTCTGAAATAAAGAATTTATTATTATTATTATTATTTATTATTATTTACCTCATATTTCACCAAATAAACAACCAACAATCGCACAAAGACGAATGGACAAAATAAAATCACCCATTTCAGTACAAACGTTACTAAAATGGGTGACTTTATTTCGTAACTTACTTCG
Organism: Scotopteryx bipunctaria; assembly: GCA_949320045.1. Lineage (NCBI taxonomy): Eukaryota > Metazoa > Arthropoda > Insecta > Lepidoptera > Geometridae > Scotopteryx > Scotopteryx bipunctaria. The sequence continues at coordinate 903,354 of OX439462.1, forward strand.
TAAGCGGATTGGTCACTGCATAATGTATGGCAAGCTGAAATAACGTATTTTTTCTACTGATTTAAAGGGTTTGTGGTCTGAAATATAACTTTGTTAGAAGAGTTAGGAGATTAGGGTTTGTATCCACTACTCCGCTCCAACCGTAAAAAGTTTGCTTGCTAAATTGGGAACGGAGTAATAGACGGAGAGCTTGAAAAAGTAGATTTTTTGAACAGAGACTGAGCTTGATAAGGAAATACAAATACAAATACATTTATTGCCAGAATATACATATATTAACAAAAATGAAAATAAAAAAAAGGTCGGCAAATGGGCTACACTCAGCGTTATTCCGCGCACATTGTACGCAGCGCTGGTTTTCAGTGTAGCCCATAAATTTGACATAGTATTTAATTTAACGTTTGTATTTGTGACTATTGACAAACTACTTGGAGTTGGGATCGGATTTAGACAAATTTTGACGAACTCTGGCGTGGTGGGCAATGCTCGACTGAGACGCGGGTTCGATTCCCGCTGTGGAAGAAATGTTTGCATGTTCTGCAAATATTTCTTCATGATCTGGGTAATTTAATTTCATAATACATAATATTACAACATCCAGACCCGGAAGAAATATTTGCAGAGCATGCAAACATTTCTCACGCAGCGGGAATCGAACCCCCTGAGCGCCTCAGCCGAGCACTCGCCCGCTACGCCACATAGGTCGCCTATTACGGTCCAGTTAAGAAAAATATCAGTGGGCAGATACCATAACAGAATCAGTCTATGAAAACAATTATTTTGCCACAATAGGCTTTCTAATCGCTTAGAGACCTTTTCCAGACAACCTTTTGAGGACATATCGGGGCCGTCAGTCAGACAGTCACGTAATTCTGTTATACCATGTATATAGATAAAATTACGCCCGGCCCCTACCGCCATGATTAAATCCAGGAAACTTGACATATTAAATTAGCAGTAAATAGACATGTGTCTCAAGATAGCAATATGGTTTAATATCATAAGCATTAAATTCATTATGGAGCGTTGGGGTAAGAAGGGTGCATGTAACGGGCTACTTTTACACCGAAGTTGGTTTTTTTAATGGATCAGTAATCCGAGACATTGAACTTTGCTAGGCGCTTGAAACGTTCGAAAAAAAAACAGTTTCATTTCTGTATATTTTTTTAATGTGACTTTTTCTCTGAATCTGGGGTCAATTTTGACGCCCTGGTGGCATGGCGAGCGATTGCTTGGCCAAGACGCAAGAGGCACGGGTTCAATTCCCGCTGCGGAAGAAATGTTTGCATGTTCTGTAAATATTTTTTCCGGGTCTGGGTGTTGTGGTACCATGGTACTCGTTTCTGATACCCACGACACAGGAAATCCCAGTGTGGGGTTAGGACTATGTATGTGACTGTTATTTATTTATTTAATCACGCTATTTCAAGAATCAATTTGGTATTGAAAAAATCATCGAATGCGTCCAGCTACTTCTCGAAAAAATCGACTAAGGGATAGGATCCTCCCTAACATGATGGACCAACTATACAACTAAGTGGGCGATGGGCTGATCACCTGTCACCATGGTCCACCATATCCATCTTGGGACTTTGAATCAGGAGTGGCTGCAAGTTTTCTTATGATTACATGTGGCTCTGCCCGCCCCATTAGGGAATTGACCGAGGTCACAGTACAGTGTGACAGTCGGCCGCAGGTAACGGAGGGTCTAAGCAAACTGGCTTATCGCACGTCTGACAAGGCTGGATTTATGCTCAAACTTTATCTTTTCCGTTGTGTACGTTTGCTATGTCGGATCCATTGCAACAACCTTTTAAACTGCGATTAAAGTATAACCTTATTTCGACATGCGCGGTCACAAATTGGAATGCGTGAATGCAAGTGGTATTACGAGCTGAGCGCTTCCGTGCTTCGGAGGGCACGTTAAAGTCGGTCCCGGCTTTTAAGTCGTTAAGCCATGACGGAGGCCTTTAGGCGGCCTAAAAACTGCGTCACTAGAGTTGGCCACTAACTCATATGAACATACATACAATTGAAGTAGTTTAACACGACGTAATTAGATGGAGTATCCTGAATGTTGATTCGAAAGTCGTAGGTGAAATTGAATAGGGAACGAGCCGAATACTTTTTTCTTTCCTTTTCCTCGTCTAGTTCATTTAAAAAAAAATAACAGTCACATACATATGATAAATTTATATATAGGTATTTTTTTCAATATCATTCAACTCTATCACAAATCTGAATGTTTGTAAGGATTATGAAAAATTTGTGTTTCAGTCTTTCCATAAAGGTGGAACCGATTTTAATTAATCGTTAACATCTTTTGTCAAATGATTTTTCAAACTTATCTCCAGATTAAATAGATAAAGGATTGATATCGCGGTGCAAGTAGTCCTCGTTTTTGTTCGGAAAGTATTCGTGAAATGTTGTTGTGGAAATGTAGGCAGATACCCAACATCAAAATGGAATAATGTGAATTTTGATAAAAAGCCTGCATTCTGTAAAAAATAAATCCGAATCAGTTCTCCTGACCTTTTTGATTATTCACTATTTCACAATTTTGTTAGAGGTTAAAAGTTCAATCAAATTATGTGCTAGGTGCACGAAAAAAGCCTCTTTGAGGCGCACTTCAATTCTTTCATCACACTAGTTCTGAATTGAACTAGCCGAGACGCAACTTATTTGTGGTACCACTGTACATACGTGTACTTTTCAGCTATCTCAAACGGTGTAGGAAAACATCGTAATGTGTAAAATAACTGACATGTCTAACATTGTGTCTAGTGCACGAAAGAAGCCTTTTGGAGCTTTAATTCTTTCACCACACTGGTTCGAGAGGCCTTCGCGAGGTTCATAAAAGAACCATTGTAGTAAAAAGATTGCAAAGCTTTTTGCTAGAAATACATAAAGTACCTATTAATATATAACGAATCAAGATTCACTATCAATTCAAGCAGTAATTCTAGCTCAGTTTTAGATAGACCAATACAACCCTTACTCCCATCTTAATAAGGTCTAAAATGCTACAAAGTGACCACTAGTTACTAAGCTAGTATTTAATTTAGTCTACTTATTTCAATTTCAATCTTATTATACTGAAAATAAGGTCTTAAGTCACTTTAAACGTAAGCTTTTGAAAGGGCGCCTGGTAATACAAATGGGTTAATGAAAATTATGCTCTAGTCTTAAGAGAATAGAGTCTAGAACTGGTTGATTGGTTTCTAGGTTAGGTTGTCACCAGGAAAGATTTACGGGTAGCAGTTTAGGAAACGGCTACCGAGGATTGTGGTGATAAGTTTGACTGGATCTAGGTGGCCTGGACTTGGAGCTTCAAGCAATGGAGGCATGGACAGACCAATCTAAACTAATAGAAGTTCATAATTAGACATAGTGACCAATCGTGATTACTTACCTGTTTCTTCCACGCTTGGTCGCCTTACGCTTACGATCCCCGTGATTTTAAGGAATAAAGAAATTTTGACTTTGACTTTGATTATCCTCCATCTTTAAAAAAAACCTGTCAAGTGCGAGACGTATTCACAAACGAAGAGTTCTGTGCATGTACATAAATGTTTTTGTATGGAGCCCCATTTTATTTTATTTTTATTATTTGTTGTTATAGCGGTCTAATACACACTGAAATTTCAACTCTAGCTATTACGGTTCATGAGTCACAGCCCGCTGACGGACGGACGGACAGCAATGGCTTACTAATAGGGTCCCGTTAGCACCCTTTGGGTACGGAGACCTAAAAATTAGAGCGGGAAACGTATATTGCTCCCATGAAGCTGATCTAAATTCGTCCTGGGCGCTACAGCGTCCCGTTGTAGGCAAAAGTTGTCTCCTAACGCTGATAAATCGTCTAGTAAATGGTATAAGACCGTGGTTTTGTATATCCAGTAGTTGTTGCTCCAAGGCACTGATAGACCTTCTACGTCAGTGCTGTCATGTGTTGTAGGACATTTATCCACGGAAACAAACATAAAGTCACTTACATAGTATCGAAAAAAACCGAAATATTTTTACAGTTTTACATAATATATTATCACGCTCATATGTGTAATGGGGTGTGCAGAGCCACAAGTTTGAAACTTGTAGCCACTAACGTTTAAAATCCTAAGATGGATATAGTGAACCACGGTGACAGGTGATCAGCCCATCGCCCGTATAGGGCCATCATGTTGGAGAGGATACTATCCCTTAGTCGACTATCACGACATGCTCGGGGAGGGAAGCAGCTGGACGCATTCTATGCTTTTTCCTTACTCCCAGTCTAGCAGAGAAGTTTACTGTAATAACTATGTACCTATATTCTTTGAGAAATATACTTCTGAGGGTTCTCAGGGAAAACACAGAACTTTACAGTAGCTACCTACTATTAGTATTCGTGTCACTAATTCTTTCAAACCAGTGTGGTGAAAGGATTTAAAGTGTGTCTATGCACTAGACACCATGTTTTCAAACTTTTTAGGTTCTACGACATTCCAGTTTCCTCACGATGTTTTTCAGTATAGCACACATAATCGAATAGAGAAATCCATTGGTGCACGACTGAATTTGAACCCACGAATTAGAATCGGAAGGTGGGCCCGCTATCACTAGACCACCAGTGTTCTCAAAAAAAAAAGTTATATATTTAATAGTTTTTTTTGCGATATTTATTTTACTCATGTTTATGTGACTTATGTCAATTTCTAGAGGATTAAGTCCCTTTGCGGTTTGTTTCTTGTGGGCTAATGAACCCAGTAAGAAATCGATGGTGCTACGAATTGCTACGGATTGCTACGAATCCCTACGCCGTAGTGCGTGACGAATTTTAAACTTGCATTATTTGGACTGAGTTCAGTGACTATTTGGACTTTTAGGCTATTTTAAAAGTATACAAAAAATAATTGAGATTCAAAGGCATCAAGACAAGTCTATTTGCTTTAAGGGTCTGTGCCCACTACCCTTTTCCATAACACATCGTCATTCACACAAGAAAAAAGCAAAATTCTGTATATTTTTTTTTTGCTTAAAATGTGCCGTGACGGTGATGGCTTGATTATGAAATGTGCAACAGTACACTTTAAGTTCTACTTTAGCTATTGATGAGTTTTAACACTAAATTAAAATTACCAATTCGAAATCTATTTCCTTTTCTTTGCAAAAACATTTCAAATTGAAAAGTAAATCGAAAAATTTCTTAACAAAATACAATAATCGCTTAGAAATCACGAAAACTCAATTCAGAAGGCAGAACAAAGATAAGAAGGGTAGTTAAACATTAGATTTCATGCAAATCGCTCGGAGAGCGCAATTAAGGTACTTTGAAGAATAGGGTGAGAGAAAAATGAGACAGAGATGAAACTTGCAAATCAAATTTTTAACTAAATCTTAATACAAAATTGGACCTTAATAACTCGTTCATTTCAGACAAGTCCATACAAAAAATCTGTTTTAAAAAAGAGCCAAAGAACAAAAACATCCTACTAATATTATAAATGCGAAAGTTTGTGAGGATGTGTGGATGTGACGATGTATGTTTGTGCCTCAATCACGCCTAAACGGCTGAACGGATTCTAATGAAATTTGCTACAGAGGTAGATTATACTCCACAATAACATATAGGCTACTTTTTATCCCAAAATAGAAAAAGGATTAAAAGAAATAATATAAAATAAAAACACGACAATAACTTCATAATCCTAACGTACATTAAATATAGAAGTTCTGAAAGCCATGTGTATGGCATTCTATTTGCGTTACCTTAAAGGCAACTTGCAAAAAACTGTTTAACACAGGAGATCATCAATTGGTTTACAATGTTTACCACAGGAGGTAATCAATATGTTTTTTAATATTTTTTTGCTATCACCATGCTTCACCATATCCATCTTGAAACTTTGAATCAGGAGTGGCTGCAAGTTTTCGTATTATTACTTGTGGCTCTGTCCACTCCATTATGGATACAGGCGTGATAATATGTATGTATATCAATTTTATAAAAAACAACTATAATTTTCTTGCTCACTTCCTACTAATATTATAAACGCGAAAGTTTGTATGTATGAATGTTTGTTACTCTTTCACGCAAAAACGGCTAAGCGGATTTGAATGAAACTTTGAATATACATAGAACATGTACTGGATTAACATATAGGTTATTTTTTATCCGGGTACCACGTGAAACCGTGGGCGGCAGCTAGTTTTTCAAAAATTATAAAATCTAAGTAGAATAAATGAAAAATATGGCGTCATATATCATCTTTAGTTTAATTTCTAGTTTTGAATATTCTATCATTGGATAGGATGGGTCTAATGAATACTTAAAGAAAGTAGGTTTATCGGGAAACGCTTCTCCCGATCCTGAGGCAGAGCTTTTGTTCTGATTCGAGTTTGAGTCGCGAAATGTTTGAGAAAGCTTTGATAATGAATTAGGTTCTTTAGGTCGCTGGATTTGGCACAGCTTTGTAGGTTTATTGATAAGGTCTGTCACAGAAAAGTTAGTGTAAAACTTTAATCTGAATATATAAAATGTACACTACTGTCTGACAGATAGTCAACGCACAGCCTAAAAAATAATTCTAGGAATTGCCACGGGGTTATCTGTTAGTACTCTGATCTATCTATCTAGCCGTGTCGCTAGTTATTTCGAACCAGTGTGGTGAAGGGATTTAAAAGCCTAAAAGGCTCCTTTTGTGACACATAATTTTTGAACTGTTTAGGTTCTACGACGTGCCGGTTTCCTCGCGACGTTTTTATTCACCGTTTGAGAGTACCTATTGATATAGTGCCTTGGACGAGTTTATTTGTTCACATATTTTTTTTGAACCGAAAAATCCATTGGTGCACGACTGGATTTGAACCCACGACCTTAGGATCGAAAGACAGGGCTGCTACAACTAGATGCCAGCACTCTGATAAAAATCATTTTGAATAGGCTGAATGGTTCTTAAAAATCTGTCAATAGTTTGCTTCAGTTTATTTTTTGTATTGCTTATTTATACCAGGATGGTGTTGATTCCGTTATAGATCAAAGTAGTGGGCGGAGCTCCTAACCTTTTTTTAACTAAAACATAAGATTTTTTGGCTACTAACGAATAAACTAATTTACTCCTAATAATTATAGAATGAACTGTATTAGAAAGGTTTCAAACTTCTGAATCAAAATATCGAACTTCTTACTAGCAATTTTGTAATATTTTCCATTTCAGCAGATTTCACTTGGAAGCTACCTTCAAAAACCCAATTAAAAAGTTCAAAGAAAAGATCTTTTCGGTTTGAAAGGACGAAAAAACGATAAATCGCCTTCCAGCTCGGAAGCCGCTAATTAGCGCCGGGTGACCCAAATGATAGTGTACCTGGTGTCTTAGTTTATGTCTCCGTTAATTTGACTTTGTCACGGCGAAAATCTAATATATATATTGCTTACGTGACTGATTGACTGACTGACATAACAACGCACAAACCTGAACCATAAGTCCCAGAAACATGAAAGGAGGGTATATTTATAAAAAAACAAAACTTTCGAATTTCATGTTGCTGATTATGGTGGAAATATATTATGAAAGAAATTCCCGAAATTCAACTAATAGAAGACAACGAGAAGATGAAGTTTGCTTAGAAAACAACGCGGACTAAGATTCCAACACCACAGCATTGTAGAACATACATACAAATATTTCTCCAGTAGCGGGAATCGAACCCGCGCCTCTAGTGTCTCAGCCGAGCACTCGAACGCCACGCCATCGAGGTCGTCGAATATACAATCAATTTTTGTCCACTAAATCGTCACTTTGCGATCTCTAAATACATCTCCAAAACACATTTTTTATTTAAAGTTCAATTCAAACCGTCAGAATAATTAAAAATTAATATAAAGAGTTCCTGAATATTAAAACTCATTCACAAATAATTCCAGGGCACAAGAGCTTAAAAAATATATATTTAGAACTAAGTAATGTAAGTTAGTTCATGCAGAGAAGTATACTCATGGTGCGAGTTTTAATTGAATCTTCCCTCGTTCTGATAAAATGCTAATAATGATGAAAGTATTGAGATGTGTTAAAGTATTGAGATGTGTTAAAGTATTGAGAGCACTGGTGGTCTAGTTGGTAGTGACCCCGCCTTCCGATCCTAAGGTCGTGGGTTCAAACCCGGTCGTGTACCAATGGATTTTTCTGCACGAAAAAATTATGTGCGCTATACCAGTACTCTCAAACAGTGAAGGAAAATATCGTGAGGAAACCCGCGGCTTAATCAGCTCCGCACGTATTGACCATGTCTTTCCTGTGGACAAGGCCGACTAAGCTGAGAGGATGGAATAGGTGCTGGGCAAGCCTACTCCATCTTAATTCGTCCCGGGCACTACAGCGTCCCGTTTTTGAAGGTAAAAGTTGCCTCCTGACGCTTTATAAATCATCTACTATAGATGGTAAAAGGCCTTAGTAATAAGCTCTCATACTTTGTCACACTAAATAAAAACCGGTCAAGTACGAGTCGAATTCACACACGAAGGGTTCCGTACCAACGTACATACATAAATGTTTATCGTATGTGGCCGTTTAGTTTATTTTTCTTTTACTATTTGTTGTTATAGTGGCAATATGAATAAACACTGTAAAAATTTAACTCTCTACCGGTACAAATTAAAGTGAGTGTATAAATTATTGAGAAACACAGTAACCTTTACGACAAACATAAGATTTTTTCATGATTATTTTTAAATGTCTACACTTGTCTTCACTTTACTTCCCCTCAAACATTGACTACTCTTCAGTAAACCCCATCTTTACCACGTGGCCAACCCTTTCAATCCTCATCAATATTTTGAAACGCACGGAGCATAAAATCCACATGAATAGACCTTTTATAAAGGACACTACACACTGTAGCTTATAAAAGAACCAAAGTCTACAGGATTCTACAGTCTAAACCATAAGTCAAGTAGGAAATGAACTGATGGTGTCCAAACTCCTGAGCTGATCTTCATAAATTATAGCTAAGAACCATCTAGATTACAATAGCTATCAAAAAAAGAAAAACCCATCAAAATTTGTCCTTGGAGCTACCAGGCCACAAACAGACACACGGACTCAAACTTATAAAACCCCTCTTTCTGCATCGGGTTTAAAAAGCTTTCGACTGAATTTCCAACTCCATTAGTACTGAAACTTTACATAGGCTATTTATTTATGTATAATAACAATAATAATAATTATTATTATTTTAACATTTTTTCAACAATGCACTGCCTCCACTTTTTCTCCAAACAACACAAAGGTTAGCTGGAAGAAAATGCTAATTAGCATTAAGTTCGCCTATGTACATTCTTGTGTGCAATAAAGAATTTTCTATCTATCTATCTATAGGCTAGGTAACCGTTAGTTTTTAGTGTCAGTTTCAGTGGATGGCGTCCTTAACATAGGTGAAGATAAAAGCCTTTTGAATAAACGTCGCTCTGCAGGCTTCGGGGCTTTCAAGACGATATGCCGTTAAGTGCTGTGAGTCACCTCCCTTAATGACCCCACGTGCAGTACAGTCAGTGTATATTGCTGTGACAATAGGGGTTTTTCCTGTCCATTTACTTCTTAGGCCTCTGCCTCGAATCTTGCGGGCAGCGGGGCGGCGGCGGCGGGGCGCGGGGGCAGGGCGGGCAACGCAGACCCGTTCTCGAAACCAGCGGGCAGATCGCGCGGCACTATAGCGGCGTAGTGTTGTGTTCGTGGTTGTGTCGTCGAGGTATTTGTTTTTATTCGCGAACGAAATGTTGTATCAACGGAAAAAGATCGAATCTAAAACAGAAAAAGAGGTTTGTTAACATACTGCCACATGCACAACACTGCAATGCAATGCAATTTATGACATGTATGTAGGTTTAGAAATTATTATCACATTATTTATTAAAAGTGCACCTCAGCCAAACTTCAACTTCTTTAAATTCCTCTCCAAAGGTTGTCTGGAAGAGATCGCTTATTAGCGATAAGACCGCCCGTTGTGCATTATCTTCATTTTGTTAATTCTAGTTGTATACTATAAATACTATTAATAATGAATAATATAATTTATAAAAACACACGATACACAAAAACAAAATAAGGGTCAAGTTACAAATTAGAAGATTAAAACGCGAGCGATCGATCCCGTGACGGAGCGCGCGGCCTGCCGGCTCGGCAAGGAGGTTACGACTGCTAGTGCCGGCGCCGGCATCGTGGGCCGGGCGCTCTGCCAGGCGACCGGACCTCCGGAGGTAACGGGGTTGGCGGGGGGCGAGGAGCAGTACTAAGAGTGGCCGCTACTGTTGTTTAATTTGTAATGCAATAGTGTTTTCATTCATTCATTCATGCAGACGCGCGGGCGGTCATCACTTGACTGAAATGCTCGCTCGTTGCCCCCCCCCGCGCCGCCCCCGCCGCCGCCCCGCTGCCCGCAAGATTCGAGGCAGAGGCTTTATTAGCATCCAAACCGAGATTCAAACAGATCGCAATACGCGTTAAAAAGTGCTATACAAACGTTTTCACCGCTTCTCATCCCTTTATGAGCTGACTAGCTGCCGCCCGCGGCTTCGCTCGCGTGGCCTATATGTTAATCCAGTACATGTACTATGTATATTCCAAGTTTCATTCAAATCCGTTCAGCCGTTTAGGCGTGATTGAGGCACAAACATCCAAACATCCAAACTCACAAACTTTCGCTTTTATAATATAAGTAAGATTTAAGAAAAATCCCGCCTTATTGGGTGGTTTTATAAAAGGTTATCTTATAAACTTCAGCTTCCTGGAAGTTTAGCCTGTGCGTTGATTTCAGAGATATATTAAAAAATACGGCGTTGTTTTCCTAGCAAAAATCACGAAAATAAGGTAAAGATTAAATAAATTAATGGTAAAAAAAATTTTTAAACAAGCTTTTATATAAATGCTCTAAAAAGAAAAATCATCACAGCATTAAAATTGTTATTACCCAATGTGCCACACTAAAAGCCGAGAGCTGTTCTGACGACAGCATTTACAAATTCACGAGAATTTTAAATTCTTGGAAAGTTTTAGTTTCGAGGTACATTTTAGTTTATGTTTTAGGTGTTCACTAAATGTTGCCTTTCAAATTAAATTCTATTTTCCTCTTTATATGAGACTGACTAGTCTAACGTATAAATAAGTAAATTCAAAAGTCTGCGAGTATGTTTGTATGTGCCACAATCATGGCGTAATGGCTGGACGGATTTGAATAAAACTTGAAATATAGTTCGTGACTAGGTTAGGTACTGCTACTAGTCATGTCACTATTGTCTGAAAGAAATTGCTTTAAGCAATAAGGCCGCCATTTGTGTATTTCTGTTTTTTTTTTTAGCACCTAAGTTTTATTATTTTCTTTTAATTTAATATTTGTTATACACAATAAAGAGTTCATCTATCTATCTATATAACTATCTACTTCACTAGTTATTTCGAACTAGTGTGGCGAAAGGATTTTGCGTTTTCTAACTTTTTGGTACATACATATTATGTACAATGTACATATCATAAGTACATATTGTCACGCCCGTATCTCTAATGGGGTGGACAGAGCCACAAGTAATCATAAGAAAACAGGGACGTAGACATCACACGTACGACCGTAGTACACATAACGTAACACACAATTATGTAAATACTATACTCATTTGACGACCTCGGTGGTGTGGCGGGCGAGTGCTCGGCTGAGACGCAAGGCGCGGGTTCGATTCTCGCTACGGGAGAAATGTTTGTATGTTTTAGAAATATTTCTTCCAGGTCTGGGTGCTATAGTAATAAATAAGTATGTATTAAAAAAAAAGTATATAAGTATTCTATCAGCCATCTGGTGCTAGTTTGAGGCTTGGCGCTGTTGTGAAATGTCCACAAATATTTATTTATTCATTGGACCATCTATATGGGCGATGATCTGATCACCTGTGACCATGGTTCACCATATCCATCTTGGGAGTCTTGGATCAGAAATGACTGAAAGTTTTCTTATGATTACTTGTGGTTCTGCCCACCCCGTTAGGGATAGGGGGCGTAATAATATGTATTTTTGTATGTACTACAATATAACATTAAAAGAATGTCGTAAAAGTCGACTAAGGGATAGTATCCTCTCTAACATGATGAGAGATAAGCAAATATTCCCAAGGAGGGTTGACGTCAGGCAGGCGGCCGGTCATAAAACACCTTAGCCAAAACTCTCACAGCATGATCCAAGGATCATGCTGTGCCGACCCCACATAGAGTGGGATAAGGGCAGGAAGATGATGATGACTTCAATATAACATTTGAAATTTGAATTTGACATAAAATCGTTTATTAAGTTTCACTGAACTCTGAGCTCGTAGCATTAATATTGATAGCCGGTCACGTGATTAAAACTTAAACAATATACAGGGTCTGTGGATTCGATTTGCATAATCTGGCTATTAGTGATTCACACTAGTATTTGTGGTAAGTTTATTGGTTTAGTTTGGTTATTACTCTACGGGGACTAGTTTTAAGTTAAAATACCTGCCACTTTAAATTATCAAGATTTATTACATACTAGCTGCCGCCCGCGGCTTCGCTCACGTGGTATCCGGATAAAAAATAGCGTATATGTTAATCCAGTACATGTACTATGTATATTCCAAGTTTCATTCAAATCCGTTCAGCCGTTTAGGCGTGATTGAGGCACAAACATCCAAACTCATAAACTTTCGCATTTATAATATAAGTAAGATCTGCTAAACTGGTGATGAAAAAACAGAATGCGTCCAGCTGCTTCTCTCCCCGAACCAAGTGTGTTCGCAGCCTGAAATTTTGGAGGAGGTCACTAATATCAGAATATGTCGAGTACATCACATTTTATTGCACACATTATAAAACAAATGGAAGCCTTCTATCTTTATTGGCATCGCGGCTATGGGCAGAAAATTGCTTTTTTATATTTTGTAAATTTTAGATGATTTTTCAATTTGAAGTATACAATTTTGTGGGGGGGGGGGTCATGTCCCCTGTGACCACCCCCTTCGGACCGCGCCTGCCCCGAACATATCGTAAAAGTCGACTAAATCCCGGCGAACACTTTCGGCACGACACAGCATGTCTAAGGACGCCTCGACAACTTACGAACCCACGATTTTGATATTGGAAGTCGGGATCACTACCACTAGACCCCCAGTGTTCCCATACCTCGTAAATAACATTAACTCATTATCCCGCATTATGAACATTGCTTAACTATTCTCTAAGTTTGTGTCTTAGTAACTGTTGGCCGCGGCTTCCGGTCGCTCATTTCCGCCGGATGCGGAAACCCGATCCGCTTCCGGTGGCGGGATTTCACGGAATACTCCGGGACTGTGAAATCTTGGGATAAACCTTTTTTTTAGAAGAAATAGGTATGAATCTTGACGGATTTTTGTAAAACGTTTAATGAACGTACCTACTGCTGGGTTTTCGTGTCACACGTGATAAGAAAGAACAAAATGAGGAAAAATATTTTAAAGGTAAGGTAGATTTTACAGAAGGTAGATGTAAAATGACAGGTAGATGTTAGAAATGAAGGTTAAGCGGTAAAGGAAAACATCGTGAGGAAACCCGCGGCTTAGTCAGCTCCACACGTATTGATCATGTCTTTCCTGTGGACAAGGCCGACTAAGCTGAGAGGATGGAATAGGTGCTGGGCAAGCCTACTCCATCTTAATTCGTCCCGGGCACTACAGAGCGTCCCGTTTGTGAAGGTAAAAGTTGCCTCCTGACGCTGTAAAACATCTACTATAGATGGTAAAAGGCCTTAGATGTTAGTGAAGCCGCGACAGAGTGGATTGGATATCGCATTGGATAGCTTTGCAATCGTGTTCGCAAGGTATCGCCTACGTAGAACATCGCATTAGACCTTAACTATAATGCCACTTGGCTTTTTACAAAGTCGCTAAACGCTACCGTAAAAATGTACGAGTTATAAATGAGATCGCTAAGTCACACATTAAATAAAATAAATGAATATTTGTGGACATTTCACACAGCGCCATCTAGCCCCAAACTAAGCAAAGTTTGAACTAAGCTTAAGATGGCTGATAGAATATATACGTTTTTTTGTAAGTACTTTTAATACATAAATATTTGCAGAAAATACGAACATTTCTCCCGTAGTGGGAGTCGAACCCGCACCTCTTGCGTCTCAGCCGGACACTCCCCCGCGACGCCACCGAGGTCGTCAATTGCAATATTTGCAATTGCTTATGATTTTTTTCACAAAGCATCTTTTCAAGCAGTGACTTACGCAAAGCCAGTTTTTATAGCCAATGGCCCAACTGATCTTACTTCCTACTAACTATATTATAGATGTGAAAGTTTGTGAGTTTGGATGTTTGTGCCTCAATCACGCCTAAACGGCTGAACGGATTTTAATGAAACTTGGAATATACATGGTACATGTGCTGGATTAACATATAGGCTATTTTTTATCCAGGTACTACGCGAACGAAGCCGCGGGCGGCAGCTAGTATATTATAAATGCGAAAGTTTGGGGGGGATTTGGATGTTTGTGCCTCAATCACACGTAAACGGCTGAACGGATTTAAATGAAACTTGGAATACACATAGTACATGTACTGGATTAACATTATAGGCTATTTTTATCCGGGTACCACGCGAGCGAAGCCGGCAGCTAGAATTTGAATAAAAATATTCAAGCTACATACTTCTTAAAGAAGGCGTGACAAGCACGCACGTCTGAACGCGATCAATCCCGAAGGATTACAAGGGTCACGTGACACAGTATGTACTACCAGTAGAGTTACTGATTGAAAAACTAATTGAGCAAACTAGCCCATGTCACTCGCCCCTTTTGATCGATAGATTGTAAAGTTATCTGGTTATTTCAAAAGAACGCGTTTTACAAGTGAGATAATTTATCTTTACGATCAGATGCAGCGTTGTAAACTTTTTTCGCGCATTTACATCTTACTTATTATAAATGAAAAAGTTTGTGAGGATGTTTGGATGTATGTGCCTCAATGACGCCTAAACGGCTGAACGGATTTGAATGAAACTTGGAATATACATAGTACATGTGCTGGATTAACAAGAGACTTTTAACGAGAATTAACGAGGATTAATTTTTTTATAAAAAAAAAAACACACAAACGACAAAACTTACTTTCGTACATCCTTGTAAGTATCACTTTTTATAAGTGAAATGCTGTGAAATTTATGTATGAAACTGAAATAAATATTTGAGAATATCACACAGCGCCATCTAGCCCCAAACTAAGAAAAGCTTGAACTATAGGAACCAGATGGCTGATAGAGTACTTTTATACTTTTTTTTATAAATACATACGTATCTATAATTACAAAATAATTACAACATCCAGACCCGGATGAAATATTTTTAGAGCATGCAAACGCTTCCCCCGCAGCGGGAATCGAACCCGCGCCTCTTGCGTCTCGCCGAAATTCACACAGTTTACATCTGGATCAGCGTAGCTATAATTATGCTATTTTCTTGAGGTATTATGCGAGCAAAACCACGGGCTTGTCTATACACAAGCTAGTCTAAAGCTAATGTTCCTAAGAAAATTGATTTACTGATAACCAATATACCGTGTGGGTCACCAAACTAATCCTAATCAATGATCATCGTCTGTCCTTCTCTAACCTAGCGAGAGAGACAAGAACGGCCTCTTATCTCTACCAACACGTCTCTGTTTTTTGCGAGGGCCTCAGTACATGCTTTTTGCGTCAAACAAAAGGTTTCAGACTATTAGTTACAGGATTAGAATTAGAGAAACATATACAAATTATCACGCCCGTATCCCTAATGAGGTGGGCAGAACCACAATAATTAATCATAAGAAAACTTGCGGCCACTCCAGATTTAAAGTCCCAAGATGGATATGGTGAACCATGGTGGCAGGTGATCAGCCCATCGCCCATGTGGATGGTCCATCAAGTCGACTTTTACGACATGCTCGGAGAGAGAAGCAGCTGGACGCATTCTATGTTTTTTCTAGTAAAAGTAATTAGAGAAATGTGTTGTGAAATTACGCACCTATTTACCTACCGCTTACCTACTTAATTCTGTAGTTTTTAATTACAGGAATTCCTTTCACAGTACACCTCTATAATTAAAAGGAAACTCCAAATTTAATTCTTCTAGGACTTATGATTTTGGCTATTCGTTAATTGTCAGTCACTAAGTCAGTCAGTCAGTCAGAGTAACCTAAGACTTATACTATACACCATGGAAGACGCAGTAGAAAGATGAAGTTTGTATAAAAAAGTTCGACAGAGGCGCAAGAGACGCGGGTTCGATTCCCGCTGCGGAAGAAATGTTTGCATGTTCTGCAAATATTTCTTCCGGGTCTGGGAGTTGTGGTACCATGGTACTCGTAGTTTCTGATACCCACGACACAGGGAATCCTAGTGTGGGGTCAGGACTATGTATGTGACTATTGGGTGTTATTTATTTATTTATAGTGACGTTTAACATCTTAATGCCTCATTCACATCATTAGGGCCGCACATCAATGTTGAAGTATTGAATGGGTTCCCTTATAAGAAAATATCACATGGGGTTCGATCATCAATCATTTAAAAGTGGCACTCCCCATAAATCCAGCTAGAAAAGGGTAGAAATAACTCTTTTATTCCGCTTCGATAAAGAATGATGGGGAATATTGGAAAACTAGCTTTTACCCGCCGCTTTCATCACGTGGTAGGTACTTAATTTTTTTCATCATCAAAACTGGGCGTAAAGAAAAAACCGGTCAAGTGCGAGTCGTATCGAAGGGCTCCGTACTATCGTAAATGTACTTTTTAATATTACTTTTACTGTATGTCGTATGTACTTTATATAATAACTTCGACGATGGATTACGAACGTAATTTTTTTTACGAAAAACAACCTTGCTACGTAATGAACGATCTAGCGTTCGTAAGTAGACTATTGGAACCGGGCATAATACTGATAAGTAGATTTAGGACGTTTAAAAATTATCCTTGTGATTTCAATTAATAACGCGTTCTGAGATTTAGCTCGAATTCTAAACTAGTACAGTAGTACCACAAATAATGTGCGCCTCGACAAACTTCGACTTAATATGATTAAAACCGATTTTGCCCCAACATAATAAGTAAAGTAATAACTGAACCAAATCTTTAAAAAGAAATAACATCTACATATTTTATTGTAACATCTCTAAATGACATATCACCATCGCGTTAGTTATTATT
The DNA here is from genome assembly GCA_949320045.1 of Scotopteryx bipunctaria. NCBI lineage: Eukaryota > Metazoa > Arthropoda > Insecta > Lepidoptera > Geometridae > Scotopteryx > Scotopteryx bipunctaria. The sequence goes on from OX439462.1 coordinate 920,561, forward strand.
TCAAAAGCTAGACGAAAATTACCGAGGTGCACAATATTGTGGTAAGTACTACTGAGTACTTAGAAATGATAGAAAAATATGACGCATACTGGTCGATAGAGAAAAAAAGCGCTTTCGCCCAGTACACAAAAGTCAAATTTGAACAAATGTCACTTAACGGCCTTTTAGTAATCGGACGGCAATGTAGTGAACTTGAGTTTCTCTGAAAATACCAGCTCTTTCACGGAGCGAATCTTCGAATCAATAAACGGTCAAGAAATCTTATTCGCGGACCATTCGATAGAAGCCATACAGCTCTCCCGGGTACCGTTGAGGGGGTTAATCCAATCACTGCTTGACGATACTCACTGCCCTAAGGTAACTTTCATAAGCTGAGCGATAAGCTGAGCGGCAAAATGTATGCGAAATGTGAATCTTTAATCATGTCTATGACTTACTTAAGTATGAACAAATCTCTGTAAAATTAGTCACGTACCTCTAAGTATTTACCCTACATTATTATCCTATTTAGGGCTTTTACATAGCAGCCTACCTTTTCTCCACAACAATACCAATCCAGTGCACTTTTAGTCAGTACCTGCCTTTACTACCAAACGCCAATCAAAGTACAAAATAAATACAACAATGTGCCTACAGCTTTTTTAGTAGCAAAACTAATTACTGTTTAATACGTAAACTTTGTTTAGGGGAGAACTGATATCCCAAATACAGGGTTTCTTTTTGTTAAGAGGTACCTACGGTTAGGTATTGACGGTCTCGGTGGCGTGGCGGGCGATTGCTCGGCAGAGACGCAAGAGACGCGGGTTTGATTCCCGCTGCGGAGAAAATGTTTGCATGATCTGTAAATATTTCTTCCGGGTCTGGGTGTTGTGGTACCACGGTACTCATAGTTTCTGATACCCACGACACAGGGAATCCTAGTGTGGGCTCAGGACTATGTATGTGACTGTTGGGTGTTATTATTATTATTACCTACATACCTATGTACCTAAGTACTTTAGTAGGTATGTTTGTGTGAGCCAAGTTATTCTTGGACGATTTGGATATCTTGTAAGATGATTCTTTATGCATGAAAATAAGCTAAGTATTTTTGTTTTTGTTCAAATAAATAAGTGGTATACCTAGTTGCTATTTTAATTTAACAATCCGTTGCCCGTTTGTAAAATATTGGAATTTATCAAACCCACATAACCTTTCTTCGTAATGAATATAGCTTCGCTAACCGCTCCGTTTTTGCCCACAATGCTGCCTAACTCTAAGCATACAAAAGGCTTGACCAACCAATGTTCGGGCTTGGTCGTTTTGTAGCAAATCCGCGGCTTACGACGGACTCTAGATAATATTTTATTTACAACCGAAAATACACAAAGAACTGGATTATTTTGCTCGTCAGAATAAAATCGGGAACTTGAGATGGGTCATCTGGGCCCTTTCGTCTTGCAAATCGGGTAGTTCCCATTTGTTCCATGGAACGTGACGTCATCGAACAAAATGACACACTTATTTCCTATTTTTTCCATAGAACTACAGTCATACTGGCATTTCAGCCGAGTTTCATGCCATAGAACAAAATAGTAATCAGATTTTCCTAAAATCTTCCATAAGAAGTTAAATGACACTGATAATGACAATTTTATTACTCTGTCATACCATTGATCAAACATCTACTGAGTAAAATAATCCTACAAAATAATCTATACTAATATTATAAAGCTGCAGAGTTTGTTTGTTTGTTTGTTTGTTTGTTTGAACGCGCTAATCTCTGGAACTACTGGTCCGATTTGAATGATTCTTTCAGTGTTGGGTAGTCCATTTATCGAGGAAGGCTATAGGCTATGTTTTATTTTTTTCAAAATTAGGGATCCGTAATAAAATTGCTATTTTGTAACACAAGGTGTAAAATCGAAAACCTATTTTTGCGTGCGCTGCAAAAACTATTGACAATAGAACAAAATGATGTACTACGGGTTTGTAGATCCCATCAAGACCTACAAAAAAGTCCGCGAGAACATATATCTAGCTATTATGGTTTAATCACAATAACCGATTTTGTGTTCCAAATAATTATGTAATCGTCTGAAGAAAAAAAAACTACGTTAAATATGTATCGTAATATTAATCTTTATCGAAATTAAGCATTATGTTATCAAGAGTATTTATGTAGAAGTAAAATACTTTTTGTTTCATCTCAATCGGATATTTCGTTTAAAAGTTATCACGTGTGTAAGATGTTAAGAGTTGGTATCTATTAATGAGTTATGGGCCATAGTCCATTTATTGAGGGAGGCTATAATATAGGCAATATTTTATCTCGGTATTTCCACAGAAACGAGAAAAACGCGGGTGAAACCGCGGAGCACAGCTAGTTCTAAGATAATCGTAAGGAGGTCTTATTTACCTTGTCCTATAGAACAATTTGAGATATAAAAGTATTATGGTCCATAATACAAAATAACAAAAAATATCTTATTCTGTCCGATGATGTCATGTTCCATGGAACATAATGGGAACTACCCTGCAAATCCGGTTTTTTGTAATGTTTGCCGACCAAGATTCATAAAGTTATGTTATGAGAGAGCTTCCTAATATTTTATTATACCAGTACTAAAAACACACAGGGATCCCTGCGTACTACAGTTTTACTGCATTACAAGAAGCGCTCATGGTGTAGCTTGCTTAGACGTTCTTGATTAATCGTTGAAGTTTTGCAACGTTGTGCGCGGTCACAACTGGGATGGGTGACCGCAAGTGGCATTACATACTGAGCGCTTACGTGCTTCGGAGGGCACGTTTGTCGATCCCAGCTTTTAAGTCGTTAAGCCATGACGAAGGCCTTTAGGCGACCTAAAAACTCCGTCACAAGAGTTGGCCACAATTTCATACGAATTTACTTTTACTGCTTTACTTAAAGAAATATTTGTAACCACCCATCCTACGTCTTAGCCTGACACTCGCCCACCACCAAGATCAATGCCAAATTATGCACTTTGCAAGTTATAAGCCTTTTACATTTATTTGAGCCTTTTGGGGTCGAGACCCTAGGTCCGTGGGGCACGGGTGCCCACCGCGTTTTCAAAATTCTTTCTGGGCGTCTGGTCGAAACGATGCGCGATCCAAGAGCTGGTTCTTATTTGGCTCAACGGATCAGTATTGCCATTCAGCGTGGCAATGCGGCCAGCGTCTTGGGCACGCTTCCACCGACTGATGAGCTGGATCAGGTGAGCTATCTATAGACCGTTTGCAACGGCCTTTAGATAGCCCGACTGTTTCTTTTGTATTTTGTATTTTGTAAATTATATTTGTTATAGTTGTAAGTTTCTTTCTTTACACTTGTAACTTAAATTGGAAGTTGCCGTTCGCACTTCGCGGCGTTCCCCAGTCTGTTTATCAGTCTTTATTCCCACGACAAAGGGTTCACTGAGTTTGTAGAAAAATTGCCCGAGTGGACGGTATTATTACACCAAAGGCAAGTTCAGACTACGCTAGTATTTTAGTAGAGTAGCGAGTAATTCAGTAACTAAACGTGTCTGAACATCAAACATTTAAATATAATAAATATTTCACACAGCGCCATCTAGCCCCAAACTAAGCAAATGCTGTAAATTAATATGGGAACCAGATGGCTGATAGAATACTTATATTTTTTGTAAATACTCGCCATGACTTATATCCATCTTAGAACTAAATCAGATGGTGGCTACATACAAGTTTTCGTATGTTTACTTGTGGCTCTGTCATACCATTAGGGATACGGGCGTGATAATTATGTATATGTATGTACTTATGTAAAACATTTGTTTTAGACTCATTTTCATCATGGCAGTATTGACAAGATTTCAAAAAGAGGTAACCGATTTTTTGCGTCCGTTAACTGTCAAATATCTGTCACTAACATTAAAATGTATTCAGTCAAGGATCTTTTTTACTTTTTTGATGTAGATTAATTGCCAAAACTCGTATTTAGTATGAAAACCGGTTAAGTGCGAGTCGAATTCGCACACATGTAATTTTTAATATGACTTTTATCCTATGTACTTTTGCCACAAAAATGATTCTTGTATGGGGCCCTCTTTTAGTATATTTTTATTATTTATTGTTATAGCGGCAATAGAAATACACGCTCTGTGAAAGTTTCAACTCTCTACCTATTACGGTTCATGAGATACAGCCCGCTGACAGACGGACAGATGGACGGACGGAGGGACGGATAGCGGAGGCTTAGGAATAGGGTCCCATTGGCACCCATCGGGTACGGAACCCTAAATAAAGTAAAAATAAGCAGCCCTAGTTTCACATCACACATCATTCATACGTCATTTATAACTCACTTCACATTGAACAGACATAATTTTGAAAGCTGTTTTTAGTACAATGACGTTGACGGATGACCTGTCTATTTGTGAAACGTCATACAGAATACAATTTGTCTAACGTCATAGTGACGTATGGCCGGTTTAGGTCGTTCGCCGTTTTTTAGCAAAACGTCTTCAAATAACAAGAGAGCAATCAGCTGAAGTAACTGAATTTTGAAAAGCTCGTCAACTCTATAATTGCATCTAGTCAATACTTGAAGCTTAAGATCTCCACTCACTCCATCCCTATCTAATCTTACTTTTCTCTCGCCAAAATACAAGTGCGATTTTCATAGACGAATTGCATTAAGAGATAGATCGCGGCTCTTATGATCTATAGTGGTCTGTTCTAAATACTAATTTACACTAGTTATTACACTTCTCTGCTGGACTGGGAGTAAAGAAAAAGCATAGAATGCGTCTAGCTGCTTCTCTCCCCGAGCATGTCGTATAACTCTACTAAGGGATAGTATCCTCTCCAAAATGATGGACCACCTATAATATGGGCGATGGGCTGATCACCTTTCACCATTTGCCTGAAAGACATCGCAATAAGCGATAAGGCCGCTTTTGCCAGCAATCGTTTCCAATAAAAACGTACACCTAAATTATTGTTCGCAATAAAGTATTTTTCATTAAATTTCACTAATTTCATTTGTTATATGTAGCTTTTAGATACTTTTTTTTTCTTTTTGTTATTTTGTGTGACTAGACATAGCTAGTCGACTAAGGGACAGCATCCTCTCCAACATGATGGACCACCTATATGGGCGATGGGCTGATCACCTGTCACCATGGTTCACCATATCCATCTTAGGACTTTACTCAAATCAAAAGTGGCTGCAAGTTTTCTTATGTTAACTTGTAGCTCTGCCCTTAGCCATTAGGGATATAGGCGTGATAAAATGTATGTATATACATAGTAAGATTTACAAATATTGAACTGGGAGAAGCCATTGGCTCCTAAATCCCGATTAAATACTAGTTCAGGAGTCGATGGATTCAAAATTACTTTGTGTAAACTTAATTGTGTCAATAAAACCATTTTTACTTTTATTTTGCAAGTCTCGAAGTGTACGAAAGAGCCCTTGAGGCGCTCTTTAATCATTTCACCACACTGGTTTCAAAAAACTAGAGACATAAGTAATAAGTAGTAGTATTGGCTCCACATAATTATTTTATTCAAAGCCTGGAGTAAAAACTTTAGTTTGCATACGCTGTCTATAAAAATGAGGTAAATATAATATATTTTTGTTCAATTTCCGGAAAGCATGAAAATATCAATACGATATCTAGAATATACAAGCTGTCACCAAAAACAAAGCAAAGTTCTGTTAAAATTCTGTTCTGTACAAAGCACAAGTCCGATCATGCATGGAGTACTGCTCTCACCTATGGGATGGTTCAGCTAAATACCAACTCGCCACACTAGATTCGGTGGAACGCAGAGCCAAGAGACTTATTGGTGATGAGAAGCTAATAGGTTCTAAGCTCCAAAGTTTAACTCACCGCCGAAGGGTTGCTTGCCTAGCGGTGTTTTACAGATTGTACTTCGGAGAGTGTGCTCTTGAGCTGCACGAGCTCATTCCACCATCTCCTTTCTACCACCGGACCTCCAGACGCACTGCTAATTATCACCCCCACTTAGTAGATATTCCACCCATTCGCTCGAAGCGCTATTCATCATCTTTTATAATGCGCACCGCCAAGGAGTGGAATTCGCTGCCTGCGTCTGTGTTTCCAGAACAATATAACCCCAAACTTTTTAAATCTCGAGTGAATAGGTTGCTTCTGGGCGATCTCGCTACATCTTAGACCTCATCTGAGCTTATTCAGCTCAGATTGAGGTCAAGAGATAGCCCATTTAATATAAAACAAAAAAAAAAAAAAAAAATTTACTTGTATTTTTTTATCTAGTCGTGTTATTAGTACTGTCGGACCAGTGAGGTGAATGGATTTAAAGTGCGCCTCAAAGGCTCCTTTCGTCCAATTGACACAATTTTATAGTGGACTGTACTATTGAAAACCAAGATCCAGCCCAAATGAATATTCTAGTTAGAACTGGAACTAATTTCAATGTATTTGCAAATTTGATTTTACGCTGATCTGATTTGAATTTAGTTTCGGTCCAATTTTGATTCAATGCGTTTGATGCTTCATTCATGGAAGATAGCAGTGCGAATGCGAAATACCAAACTAATCATAAAATTATCCTACTACTGTTTGAACGGTGAAGGAAAATATCGTGAGGAAACCCGCGGCTTAGTCAACTCCGCACGTATCAACCATGTTTTTTTTATAAAGTAAATTAAATTTTCATAACAACATCATTTCAATCCTCTCCATTCAATAGCCAAGATATAAGACTACAGTTTGTGCATTTCTTTTGTTTTGTTCATTATCTAAGTTAGTTTTAAGAGCCGACAACTGCTGGGGTAAACAATTTCTTGAGTGGAGACCGCGACTCAGCAAAGTAAACGTAATGTAAGAATTGCAAGATGCCCTCCGACTAGGTGGAGTGAAGATCTGCTGCTGGATGCTGGTGGAGACTGGATGCGTCAAGCCGAAGATAGAGCGCGATAGTGCTTATTAGGGGAGACAGGTCCACTATATGGGCGATGGGCTGATCACCTGTCACCATGGTGAACACCATATCCATCTTAGGACTTCTTATCAGGAGTGGTTGCAAGATTTATTATGATTACTTGTGGCTCTGCCCACCCCAGTAGGGATACGGGCGGGATGGTAATGTATGTATTCATGGCAAAATACTAAAAATAGTTTTTTTCAAATGTACATAACACAACACTAGAGAATAAATTCGAAAACGGGAAATGAAAATACCATGAAAAATGTTTTTGGCAACGCACGAAATAGCCTCCCGTTTGTAACGCTCTGATTTTTATTTGGGCGGATATAGTCGGATGAAATGAAAAACAGATTCGAACTGTTTCACTGGTTCTTTTACCAGGTCAATGACACTTACATAGCTCTATACATACATTTGTTTTATTAACCTATATCGTCCCACTGCTGGGCAAAGGTCTCCCCCAAACTCTGCAAACCATCTCTGTCCTTCGAGGCCTCCCTTATAGAAAAGGTACATACATGTTTAGATTTAAGTTTTTATATTTTTTTTATTAATGAATTGGTACATAATGATGGTGACACTCAATTAAATAAATAAATACGGCATTAGGAGTCAACTTTTGCCTCTAACTACATTATGAAAAGGACTTAGTTGTTGGATAACATACTGCTGAGGTATTCCTAAGAAATGTAGGGCGTCCGGCAGCGAGATGAACAAACATAATGACCAGTACCAATGTGTGTTTGACGATCTCGAGTACTCGGCTGGGACGCAAGAGGCGCGGGTTCGATTCCCGCTGTGGCAGAAATGTTTGCATGTTCTACAAATATTTCTTCCGAGTTGTGTTGTGATATAATGTATTTAAAAAAAAGTATATAAATATTCTAAAAGCGCCATCTAACCCCAAATTAATGAAGACAATCTTCTCCCCCTCCCTCCCTCCTCCTTACGAGCGTAAAATGACGGAACCCGCATTTTAACAATTCAATGTGAAGTATGTATGAGTTGTAAACACTCTTTCGAACAAACAACTCCGTTTTAACATATAAAATTGAACATTATCGACCCATTTCAATTCTGAATACTTTTAGTAAAATCTTTGAAAAGGTGGTTTATAATGACATTGCCCCAATCATATTTAAATCTATCCCTAGTGAACAACATGGCTTCATGAATAAGCGATCTACTATTTCTAATCTAACTTCTTTCACCGATTACCTATTGCTAAGCATGGATGATGGAATGCAAGTCGATGTCATATATACAGACTTTGAAAAGGCCTTCGATAGAGTCGACCATATTATTTTGCTTCACAAGCTGCAAGCCTTGGGCATTAAAGGAGATCTGCATAGATGGATAAGTTCCTATATTTCAAATCGACGACAGGCAGTAGTTATTGGTAGTTCACGTAGTGAATATACGATCATATCCTCTGGAGTTTCGCAGGGTTCGATCCTAGGTCCATTGCTCTACAATGCCTATCTATTTGATATTGGCTCGTGCATAAAGCAATCACGTTACTTAATGTTCGCCGATGACAAAAAAGTTTTTTTAAAAACTAGTAACCTAGAAACCTGTGTCAAAATACAAGGAGATCTAAATAACCTCTCGAAATATTACTCCCAAAACCGAATAACTGTCAATACTGCCAAATGTCAACAAATAACTTTTACGAGAAAACTCAAGCCAATTAAATTTAATTACAGTATAAATAATAATTGCATCCCACAAGTCCAATCAGTAAGAGATTTAGGTGTGAAGCTTGACTCGAAAATGGTACTAGCTGAACACATAGACATTATAGCTAACAAAGCATATAAACAGTTAGGATTCATCAAACGAGTCAGTAAGCATTTTAAAAACTTGGACTGCATCAAAGTACTATACTTTGCCTACGTCAGAAGTATTTTAGAATACGCCTGTAGTATTTGGGCCCCTTGTTATGCCGTTCATATAAATAGATTAGAGTCCATACAAAATAAATTTATAAATTACTTGTGTTTCAAGGATCACAAGTTATTTGATACATACCAAGAAGCATGCAGTTTTTATAAGATTGATACTCTTGAATACAGGCGTCGTCAATATGATGTAATACTCATCTATGATATTCTAAACGGTGCTATTGACAGCAGCGAGCTTCTGGCTAGTATATACTTTCGGGTTCCAAACTATCGCACAAGACATACTCCATTACTAAATGTTCCCCATGTTTCTACTAACTATGCCCAAAACTCAGTTTTGTGTCGTGCCTCAAAAATTTACAATACATACTTTAACCCTTTATTTGGCAAAAAAAAAATGTTAAAAGTTTAGATTTTTTTATTAAAATCAAATTTTATACAAGTCAGACATGCCTAGAAAAATAATAAAAAAAATTAGAGGTGTTCAGTTTTTCTGAAAAGCCATGTATGCCACAACATACATTGCCAAGTGGGTAAAAGAACAGGTCTTTGTTTAAATGTATGTTGGGTCATACATTGCCAAACCTAGTACAAATTAAAAAAGTAAAAAAAAACAAGATTTTTATAAAAAAATAAATGTTATCGAAATCTTTCTAAAGGAATTACAAATAAAATATTAAAGTTAGAGCTTAAACCTATTTTTGGTACCTTAAACTTATTTACTAATCTTGAGTATGATACAATAGATAGCAATTCCTTGGTTTGTTTCCGGTCACAAAACATAAACGGACTTTGCATTTAGTGCAAATCACCGTGGTGAATTTGCAGCATAATCTGCACCGACCCTGCGATGTCATTGTCATGAAATGACCAACGTTATCTAATCGTGAAGACTCGACAGGGGCTGGTTGTGGCACCCGTTTTTTGATTTTTTTGTCGACTGCAGTGCGTCCACTCTTCGTTAGGCCTTCGTAAATTTCATATCTGAAATCCTTCAAACCTATTGCCTTCTTCCTTGTTTTAGAGCAATCATTTCTGTAGGAAAGCCACGCATTGTCTATGCATATATCGAGAAGCTGCGCAAATATGCCAATATACCAACGTCTTGTTTTGAATGGGGTCCTGTAAAGAGATATGAGCATATCTGCTAAATCTACTCCGCCCATATGTCTGTTGTACTCTTTAACAACTTGAGGACAATTGACATCTACTTTCGTTTTGGCTTCCTTGCAGTACCGTTTGATTTTTTCCACGGGTTCTGCACCTACGTAAGAACTAACCAAAGTCACAACCTTGTTATCGTTCCATTGCACCACTGCCAAACGATTTTTGTCACATACTGCTTGGGCATAAGTTCCTCGTGGCTTTTTCTTCATTTCCTTTTCCTGCATCAAAACTGCATCTGCTCCTCTCAATCTATTTCTTCTAATCGTGCCTAACCCGAAAATGCCGTAGTTTTCTCGCAGGATGTAGAATAGTTCCGGACATGAGAAAAAATTGTCGCAGAAAACAAATGATGGTCTTTTTTTAATGCTTTTGCATAAAGCAATGACTACTAGTGCTCCAAAGCCCATTGACAATTCCTCTTCTGTAAAATTGTGAAACCTAAATGTATCCTCTCCTCCGTATAGGATAAAATCATAGATCATCCCCGATGCTCCAGCTCTCACATAGTTTTTAAATCCCCATTTATTGGGTTTGTCTTTCATATATTGGCGTCTCTTGCCAGCTTTAGTCCCTTTATAAGGAATCATCATCTCGTCTACGCTAAACTTGGTTTCATTTTCTTGAGCTAGACAATTTGATCTTATTTTTTGGGCGAGAGGCCTAACTTTGTTATATCTGTCAGAGTTCACCACGCTATTATCAACAAAATGGAGATATCGCCGAATTTTTTGGTATCTTTTCAGTGGCATCAGATCTGCGACTAAGCCAAACCTGTATTGAAGACTCCAATAGTCAGTATATGAAGGCATACTAACAACCCCCATAATAACGTGTATAGCCAGGAAATCCCGAAGTTCGTCTTCAACTACTCCAATCGATCGACCAGTTTGTTCAACTGAATACGCATTTGTCTGTTCGACAATATCAGATAAAATATCTGGGGAAAAAAACTTATAAAAGTAATTCAGTGAAGTAGTGGGTATTTGAGAATCTGTTTCTGGCACTTCCTCTGCAGTGGCGCTGTGGTGAAATACAGCTGATTTTTTCCATTTGAAGTTTAGAGTAAACCTGGCGATTCTGCGCGGGCGTTTTGCAACAGGAAGCGTCATAGCTTGTGATCTTGTTTTCCTAGTAAGGTGTTTAGGCAAAGTGCGGGTAGTAGTGGGCGTATTAGATGCGGAAGCAAAAGATTGAGCAGATGAAGCTTGTGGTAGTAATGTAGGATTTGATGGAGTAGCAGGAGTTGCGGGCAGTGACGGTATGTCGCTCATTATGGGTATGGTGCTGCAGTTGGGTTCAAGCGATGGACTTGGATATACTTCTCGAAATACAGGCGTAAGCCGAACATTTTCGATGTTTGTGTCATCGATATCTGAGTCTAGAAGATTTAATCTTTCCAAAGAACTCGCAATGGATGGAGCTGGAGAAGATGAATTTGAAAATGGGGCTTCCACATGCAGGTCACCTTCAAAGTCAGATGCTTCGCTATCATCAGAAGGTGCATTCTCAGTAGGAATCAAAGCTAAAATTCTACCACCACGTGTTAATAGCGAGTGCTGCAAACAAAAAAAAGCTTGCTAAAACAAAACATAGCCTCATGCAAACCTATAAAACAGAAAAACAGGAGAAAATCGAAAATCACATCAATTGGCAATGTATGCCGTGTCATACATAATAAACTTAGAGTGATTCATTACTAAGTTGGCAATGTATGTCACGGCATACAAAGTTTGTGGCCAAATAAAACAACAATATTACATAAAATTTGACAAAATCATAATGAGAAATAATTCATCGTATTGTCATGTTTGAATTATTGGTGTTTTATACGTATTTTTAGGCGCGAAAGTAATAAAACACAAATTAAATACCTTAGCGAGCACAGATGTCTTCTTTCGGGTATCCATTTTGGAACAAAATGACAGATGCAGTGTTGCCAAAGCCTAAATATATTTTTTGCTACAAGTTAGGATGGTTTCTAACAAAACTGACTAAAAACTATAAGGTTTGAAGAAAGTTTTTTTAACACTTTATTTTTTAGAAGGTTCTGTAGGACAGTGCATACAATGCCAAATTAAGGGTTAATGATCTAGATTTATTTAACTGTTCAAAATTAACTCTGAAACAAAAAATTAGAAGCATTCACTCTGAACTTTTACTAAATAAATAAACACACTTACCTACTCTCTTACACACACTCATTACATACACTTTAGGTTATCCTGTGATAACCAGACTCTTATGAGACTGGGAGAATCAGGTTAACCCACACACACACACACACACACACACACACACACACACACACACACACACACACACACACACACACACACACACACACACACACACACACACACACACACACACAGCCCCACACTTTCGCTCAAGCTCACCATGCAATGTGTTAGGAAAAGTAATTAAGTAATAATACTCCTTACTTTGATTTTGTTACTTTTATTAGTTTGTAAATGTATTCCTTCTCATTATAATTTTTTTTCTCTCTTTATATTCTTCAGTTAAACTAGCACCTTTGTATCCGTTTCCAAAATTTTATTATCTAACTATTTGTGTAAAACTCATTTGGCCTTATCATTTAAGTATATTTGTTGTTTCATGTGTTCTGTAACGCTGTTGTTTTACCTCAATAAAATAAAATAAAATAAAACATCGAGAACACGAAAAACGCATCAGATCGAAGAGAGCTCTATTTTCTAAAGTTCTATACACACTTCGACGCAATGTTCAGATAAAAAAACAGAATAAACAAATGTTCCTCACGATGTTTTCCTTCACCGTTTGAAAGTACTGGAACAGCGAACATGATTTTTTTGCACAGAAAGATCCATAGGTACATGACCGGGTTTGAACCCACGACCTTAGGATTAGAAGGGGTCACTACTAACTAGACCACCAGTGCTATTTTAGGGAAACGGGCGTGTTAATATTATGCATATAAGTTCTATTGTATCCGCCCGGATTTGGCCGTAAATTTCACGCAGTGGTTTTCATTAGAGTTTAACAGAGAGCTTCATGCAGCTTATAGCTTTATAGTAGGTACAGTCAGCGACAAAAGTGGAATAAATAACATTGAATTTCATAAATAAATGAAATCAATATGATCCCACACTAAGATTTCCTGACCTGGGTATTTAGCCATGGTACAACATAATAATAAATTGCCATGAACGTATTGCAGGAAATCAAACCCGCGCCTCGTACATATCAGCTTCATACTCCCTCATAACGCCCCCGAGGTCATAATAAATTAATACTTACTAGTTAATGAAAAAGCATTTAGTGTTTTTGTAAAAAAAAAAAAATTTTATCACTCTGTGAAAATTTCAGCGTTTTACCTAAGTATTATTACCGTTCATGGGATACAGCCCGCTGACAGTCGGACGGACGGACGGACGGACTTAGTAACTGTCCCGTTACTTACCTGGGCCCCAATTGCGCTATTCTAAACGTAATTACCAAAGGCAATAACATTCGTAACGTTTCTTATATGTACATTTCTTATAGTGGTATCGAACTTATTTACGTATAATCATTTATTTTTGAATCTGCCCAAAATGAAAACAAAAGAACGCAACGTACGATCTATCAAAATTCAAAATAACTTTGTTCCGTAAAATCTGTGGGATCATTTGGAAAAGTTTTAAACCTACGTTGAACATAATTTACACCAACGCGACAAAGAGTGGAAAATACAGGCAAGAAACCACGCTTGCCTATTTTTTTGGAAAATTATCCCTTTACAATCATAATTATGTTTATAAATTTACGTTACGAACAGGTGTAAATTCATTTCAAATCAATTATAAGGAGTAAATATTTTTTTGTTTGTTTGTAACGAATAGGCTCCGAAACTACTGGACCGATTTCAAAAATTCTTTCATCAATAGAAAGCTACATTATCAAGGATCAGTATAGGCTATAATATATTTTCAAAAAAAATAGGGATCCGTAAGAAAATTGCAATATTGTAACCCAAGGTAGAAAACCCAAAATAGCTTTTGTCGTGCGCTGCGAAAACTATTAATTATAGAACAAAATAATGTACAATACACGTACGAAGTCGCGGTCAACAGCTATTATTGAATAAATCGAACGTAAGATCCATTAAATACATGAGTTTTGTATGTGAGTGTACCTACTACCTCATTCGAGCATGTCCCCGAGCTCATTGGAAGCCGATTGGTTCCGTGTTGCGATGGGCGATTGGAACTAGCTTTTTTCGTGAAAATAAACAGAATCTCAAACGTGTTTTGAGATAAATAGTACGATGGTTTTACCGTTTTTTGGTACACTACTTGTGCTACGAAGTGGGTACGTAGTTTTGGGTTTTAAATAAATAATAAATATTTGTGGACATTTCACACAGAGTCATCTAGCCCCAAACAAAGCAAAGCTTGTACTATGGGAACCAGATGACTGATGGAATACTTATATACTTTTTTTTGTAAATAGATACTTATAATACTAAGTATTGGAACAGACCAGGAAGAAATATTTGTAGACCACGCAAAAATTTCTCCCGCAGCGGGAATCGAACTCGCGCCTCTTGCGTCTCAGTCGAGCACTCGCCTGCCACGCCATCAAGGTTGTTTTAGGTACCTAGTTAAGGTCTTCGCTCACAACCATCCATCCGTTTAAATACGGTACGCTACTGATTACTATTACGTTCAGTTTATTAATATTTGCTCGTATGATTTTTAAATTCACTGTAAAAACTTGTACTACGACTTGACGTTTCATTAGTTCTTTCGAACCAGTGTGGTGGAAGGATTTGAAGTGCGCCTCAAAGGCTCCTGGAGTCGAGACGGCTGTGAACCCAGGTACGTCTTCTCAGTACACTGAACATCCCGTACAGAGTCTTTACTTGCTACGACCAAACGAAACTTGACAGCTCGTAACTTGGGTCTTATTCACTATGACCAAACAAAACGTAACGCGGGCAAACGCGGTCACGTTAGTGGAAGCACCGTGTTATCGTATTCTATATAACAATTATTTTGTATTGCAAAAACGCGAAAGTTACGAGCTGTTAAGTTTCGTTTGGTCTTAGAGAATAAAGCTCCTTGTTTGTAACGCGCCTCGCCAAAATACATAATTGTTATAATAGAATACAATAACACGTTGATTTTACAAACATACCGGCGTTTGCCCGCGTTACGTTTTGCTTGGTCATAGTGAATAAGGCCCCTCGGTGGATACACAAAATTCTAAATTATAATTTGATGAGCGTACATTACCCAAACATACTTCACAATATGGCGCAAGTTGGCTAAGTATTCCGCTAAGACTCCACATAACGCTATCTGAGGCATAAACGTGGTCAGGTAAGTTTGTACCTACCTAACTATAGGTTCAACTTTTAGTTCGTGTGTGGTCTAAACTTACACTTTAAGGCACTTGTATCACTGCCGGCAAGTAACCGATTAGCTATCAACTATTTTCTCGCTCAAGTAACGAACAAACTCAGACCAAATAAAAAGAATTTCTTTTCATTTGGTCTGAACCTGCACCATACAGAGCGCGATCAATAGGCACCCAGGTATTCGTAATAGGTTGTGTACCAGATTTTTGTTTTTAATCTTTTTTCCTGTATTTTTGTTAAATATTTCTTGTGTTTTTTTTATTTGTCATCTTTTATTCCTCTATTCTGTGTTGTTTGTGTTTCTTGTCAAATAAAAACCTTTCTATTCTATTCTGCCTACATGCAAAAAAAAGAGTTGGTCAATACCACCGGCGGAGCTGATTCGTGATGTTTTCCTTCACCGTTACCTTTAAATTGCTTTAGCAATAATGAAATCAAAACATTAATTTTACGTTAGGTTCACTGTTCTGCTTGTGGTTTACACCAGCCTAATAATATTGACGTAGGAACACAATACGTAAAGTTGTGCGGTAAAGTGTCATAGTTTCAGTTCGTATGAGCATCAACCTTTATGTTTAGTTGTGGTGCCTTGTTGGCTTCACTAGAATAATTTAGTCGAGTGTATTCGACTGTACCTATGTGCTATGACGTTTTGCAAATAGACGCAAGATTGTCGTGGATAGTAGGTTCAATTAAATAAATAAATATTTGTGGACATTTCACACAGCGCCATCTAGCCCCAAACTAAGCAAAGCTTGTACTACGGGAACCAGATGGCTGACAGTTTTTTTTTTAAATACATACTTATTTGATACTACAAAACCCAGACCCGGATAAAATACTCCTATAAAATACTTCTCTGCTGCACTGGGAGTAAATAAAAAACAGAATGCGTCCAGCTTCTATCTCCGAGCATATCGTAAAAGTCGATTAAGGGGTAATGTACTCTCCAACATAATGGACCACCTATATAGGCGTTGAGCTGATCACCATGGTTCACCATATCCATCTTGGGACTCTAAATCAGGAGTGGCTTCAAGTTTTTTTATGATTATGTGTGGCTCTGCCCACCCCATTAGGGAAACGGACGCAATACGTGTCACATATTTATATTAATTTAGTGTAGGTACCTGCCGTGCCTACTTTTAATCGATTAGTTGCACATTATTACGATTAACGACCAGTTAAACCAGTTGTGAATATTCCAGAGGGTAATATTAATACACACATACTATACATATTATCACGCCCGTATCTAAGAAATGACTTAACTTAAGAAAACTTGCAGCCACTTCTGATCAAAGACTCCCAAGATGGATATGGTGAACCATGGTGACAGGTGATCAGCCCATATAGCTGGTCCATCATGTTGGAGAGGATACTATCCCTTAGGCGACTTTTACGACATGCTCGGGGAGAGAAGCAGCTGGACACATTCTATGTTTTTTCTTAACTTCCAGTCCAGCAGAAAAGTATTATTACGATTAACTATCGGTTAAACCAGTTGTGAATATTCCAGAGGGAAGTATTCATATTGCAGTATTAACCGGATTAAACTGAAAATACAGAGCATAGTCTAAAACAAGCTTCCCGAGTTCCAGCCCATTATCAACCGCATTGTGCATCAATACAATACAATACAATACAATAATTTATTGGTAACACCAAGTTACAGGTCAATATAGTGTACTAACATAATTAAATTAACTTTTCATTTTAAAATAGTTAAATTAAATTCATTAAATTAAATTAAACTAATGGCAACTTGTAGAATCCATCTACTGAGTACATCGAGCATTTCAGTTAAATGCTCGATGACTGAGTAGAATGAGTTGTGAAGCAACCACTTGCGTAATCTTATTTTGAAAACCGCTTTGGAAGTTGCATCTCTCGTTATAGTGTCCGGCAGCCTGTTATATACTGAGGGGCCCATTATGTACACGGACCTCTCTGATTTGGTCAGCTTATGTGCGGGCGCGACAAGTTGGTGAGCCCGGTTGTTACTGCGCAATGCAAGGACAATGACACGCTGGACATACATACCTACAGATAATAACTAAGCTTAGGTAAATGTACGGATTCGGGACACTGTATAGCTGTTTACAGTGTTGCGTGGCGTAGCTTGCTTAGATGTTCTTGATTGATGAATTTGGGATGGGTGACCGCAAGTGGCATTACGAGCTGAGCTCTTCCGCGCTTCGGAGGGAACTTTAAATTGTCGGTCCCGGATTTTAAGTTCTTAAGCTATGATGGAGGCCTTTAGGCGGCCTAAAAACTCCGTCAAGAGTTGTCTTCTAGCTCATACGAACTTACCTTACTTACCTGTCTACTACTAACTAATTTGGTCACTAATTTAAACTTAATGATTGACAAGGGCGAGCCCGACATCCGGCACGACATCCTGGAATCCATACCTACAAAAAAAGATTTAAATCTAAACTAAATGCAGAGTAGTTGTACCTACGCGCTACTACAAGTAGGTACTACAAGCTACTAGTATTAGGATATAACTTCACTAGTTCGCTTATTAAATACTAGCTACCACCCGCGGCTTCGCTCACGTTATACCCAGATATAAGTAACCTATATGTTATTCCAGCACACGTATTATGTATATTCCAAGTTTCATTCAAATTCGTTCAGCAGTTTGGGCGTGATTGAGGCACAAACATACCTCGTCACATCCACACATCCTCACAAACTTTCGCATTTATAATATTAGTAGGATAGGATAATGGTCTCTGCCCACCATTTTGACCCGGCACAAAGTTTACAGGCAAACTTTTGACTGCTTTGGTTCTTCGAAGCAGGTAACTTGTATTGTATTGTATAGGTATTTCTAGGAAATGAGGAACCTATCTAATTTATTAGTGAACGAAGTATTTGCTGGGAATTCCCCTTAATCATCAAAAGCTTGGAGTGGGCTAGCTTTGAAGAGTGTGCCACAGACAAAACTATGCAGTAGTAAAACATCTACCGTAAGTTGAAAATATTGGTAAGTAATTTTAAACAAAAAGCTTTGTGCAAATAAGGATATTTTTGTTTACAAATTAACAGCCAATCATCAACGATAGCATCACAGGTTTAGGTGTAACCCAAACTATTATTTCCTGTGCCGTGGGTATCAAAAACTTCGAGTACCATGGTACCACAACACGCAGAATCAATATTTGCACAGCTTTTGAATATTCTCGATTCGTGATTATTACTCATCAGTTCACAAAAAATAGCCAAGCGTGGTTTCTTACCTGTATCTTCCCCGCTTGGTTGCGTTACGAGGTGTAAATGCAACGTAGATTTAAGACGTATCCAAGTGATCTGTGATTTTTAGGAATCAAAAATTTTACTTTGACTTTGACCTTCACTCTTGACTATCCTGAATAAGGTCTTTAAAATTCGAACAACGGAAGTCAGATGTCATTCTGACTTTCATTGCACTATGTCCACTCTACTTTGCTTGAACAAGCTTGACAATTTATTGATGTTCGAACGGCTTCCGATAAGGTACTCGGAACTCGCCCTTACCCCCCTGCAATATGGGTCACAGTTAATTCAAAGCATTTGCTGAAACCGTTCGTATATTGAAGCGGATTGTACAAGAAGGCTTGACAATAACTAGAATTTATGACCGGAGGGATATAGTTAGCCTGTGCAAGTCTACTCCACTGATATAGGCTTCTAATCCAAAATGGGCTTTGTTACGTACGCTTAGGGTCCAATACGGCTGGATCTGAAATGTAAGGTACTATTATAGGCACCATTCAATTTGGCTGGTTTATACTCTTCAGAAAATTCCTCTTCTTTCGAGTCGGTGTGCGGGGTATCAACTTTAGAGCCAAATAAAGTATTGTTACTGAAGTGGGTACGGGATTGAAAGGAAACGACTGGCCTTCTTAGATGACGTTTATTGAGTCTCTTCACTACACCACACAATTCCTCAAAATGACGGAGCGCTGACGGGGTGTTCGACTGAGACGTGTTCCTCCTCATTGACGTAGAGTCCACGTAGTCCTCGCAGAGCTAGCGTAGTAGCCTCACGGCACTCACTTCACTTCACTTCACTATTACTTTCACTTCAGTTTTCTTCTTCTTTCAGTTGCTTCCAGTTCGCTGGACTTTTCCAAACTGCCGGCTGCTAAGCTCGTGCCACCTTTTATACCCTGAATTTCGGTCGTCATTTGTCTTTTTGGTCATATTTTCATTTTTCATTTCATTAGTATTTTCTTTGTTTTTCCTCGCAATTTCTAGAACTTCTTCAAATTCTTCCAAATATTTTTATTTTGAACATCATTAGGAAAATCCAAATTTTCTAACGAAAACTCTTTGGGGGGTCGGCGAGTTCCTTAGAACAGAAAAACCTTGAAGTTTTGATTACATTGACAGTTGATGCGCGTGAAGTTGACGGCTGATGGTTGACGGTTGACGTACGTCACAGTATGCACAAAATATTGGTAGGTTTTCTTTCTTCAAACTGTGTACAAAATGATGTCGAAGTTCCTTTCATATTTCGACCAAGAGATCCTCATTTTCCTTCAAACTTGTCAAAGGCAAAGTGATATAATACGTACTATTATTTTATTCCATTCCGGACAGATGTAGTTAGCTTGCCGTCTATATTTACACTGTGTACATTGCATGTACCTACCTACGTAAATCATACCCAGTGATTTATACATAGAAATGAAATGATGCACAATTTTAGAGTATATCGTTGGTATTTTAAAGTTTCAAATTGAAAACTTACTTCTTATTTGACAACCTCGGTGGCGAGGCGGGCGAGCGCTCGACTGAGACGCAAGAGGCGTGAGTTCGATTCCCGCTGCGAGAGAATTGTTTACATGTTCTGCAAACATTCCGGATCTAGGTGTCTAATATTATAAGTGATTATAATAAATAATACTACAACACCCAGACCCTGAAGAAATATTTGCAGAACATACAAAAAATTCTCTCGTAGCGGAAATCGAACCCGCGCCTCTTGCGTCTCAGCCGAGCACTCGCCCGCCCCGCCACCGAGGTCGTCAAAAAGTCAAAAAATCCATTGTTCTTATATCGCATACTCTTTAGCCACCCATCATCATCATCATCATCATCTTTAGAGTTTTGGCTAAGGTGTTTTATGACCGGCCGCCTGCCTGACGTCAACCCTCCTTGGGAATACTTGCTCATTGTATCTCATCATGTTGGAGGATACTATCCCTTAGTCGTTTTCGACATGCTCGGGGAGAGAAGCAGCTGGACGCATTCTATGTTATTTCTTTACTCCCAGTCCAGAGAAGTTACTCTTCAGCCACCCATACACATGAATACTCCATTCTAAAAAACGATTTACATCGACAAGCGGCTTGCCTATTACAAAATGTATGGGTCTGATCTCCGTCAAACACGAAGCGTCGTCGGTAACATGCAAATAAATATATTATTCTCGATTCGTACGATGAAAGAGAAATAGACTGGTGAAGTGAGAAAAAGTATTATTTTCCTGGATTCCGTATACTAACTGATGTTGAGAGAAAAAATGCGATATCTTTGGGTTCCGTAGGTACAGTTTTGTGATTGGAAATTGACGACATTATTTATTTTGAAATTAAAGAAACTGTTTTGGATTAACAGGCTCATTAGTCGACTGGCCCCGCTCGAACTGGCCCCTAGGGTTCAGTTGACCTAATGCATGTTTTGAATTGGTCAACTGGCCCCGCTTGCAGAATTTGTTATTAGAATAGACAAGAAGAAAAGTGTTTTAACTTTTGTCGATATTATCATGGATTCAAAATTTCAAAGAGGTTGCCTGAAACCATAGAGAGAAAAAAAAAGATTGACTGTGCAATAAACGAAGTACTTAGCGGCAATATAACTGTAGGCCGTTGTTATACGGCTGATTAACATCTCAGTCTTTGCCCAGAAATTAACAGACATATTATTATTTGACAATGATTTGCTTCTTTTTATGAGAACAGAGTCAAAAAGTATCATAGGCTGTACCTATGTCTCTTTCGTTATCTAGGTGAATCCAACAAAACTTCATTTTTAAAATCAAAAGCCCTTTCGGCTAAGTACAGAGGTATCCAAATTAATAAAAAAATGGCTTCTTACAGCCACCATATTGGATTTTTTGAAACTTTTATAACCTATCACACTCTCGTCAAGCAGACGAATCCAACGGCACCTCGTTTGTCAAAATCCGTCCAGCCGTTTGGACTACAACTTCAGCCAAAGGAATTCACATAATTATTTTTTATCCTATTATGATCGACATAATACAAATTCAAACATAAATACTACTAATTCTTCTTCGCATTCAAGTAAACAGTACTTTCAATCGGTGAAGGAAAACATCGTGAGGAAACCGGCATGTCGGAGAACCTAAAAAGTTCATAAACATGTGTGTCAAGCATAAAAGGAGCCCTTGGGGCGCACATTATATCCTTTCACCACACTGGGTCAAAAAACCTAGTGACACGAGTACTAGTGCTTCACTTTGACGGCCTCGGTGGCGTGGCGGGCGATTGCTCGGCAGAGACGCGAGAGGCGCGGGTTCGATTCCCGCTGCGGAAGAAATGTTTGCATTTGCTGTAAATATTTCTTCCGGGTCTGGGTGTTGTGGTACCATGGTACTCGTAGTTTCTGATACCCACGACACAGGGAATCTTAATGTGGGGTCAGGACTATGTATGTTTTTTTTGCACGGTTTTCGTACGGAACCCTAAAAATGTATCGACAAAAGTTCACATTTACGGGAGTAGTCAATACGTTGTGCAAATATGAATTGTTTGTATTCGATTCGACCTGCCGTGATGGGTTCATTTCGGTCATTTTACGCTGTTATGGGCTTTTTATGGGGTATAGCTCCTTGGGGTTCCGTAATAGAATAACGGCCGTAAAATAGCGGCACAGGGTATTACATACATAGTTCTGAAACAACTAGGTACTACTACTAGTCCTTTCATTAGTTCTTTCGAACCAGTGTGGTGAAAGGATTTAAAATGCGCCTCAAATGCTCCTTTCGTGCACTTGACGAATGCTTTTTACGGTATGCAGGTTTCCTCACTATGTTTTCCTTCACTGTTTGAGAGTACTGGTATAGCGTAAATACATTTTTCGATTAGAAAAATCCATTGAAGCACGACCTGATTTGAACCCACGATTGGAAGGCTCAGCCGCTACTACTAGACCACCAGTGCTCTCAATCGTCTAGGATGCCCTGTATGTATCATGGGTATCAGAAACTACGAGTTCCAAATAGTAACACCCAGACCAGGAAAAAATATTTACAGAACATGCAAACATTTCTTCCGCATCAGGGTTCAAACCCGCGGCTCTTGCGTCTCAGCCAAGCAATCGCCCGCCACGCCAACGAGGACGCAAAATTAGACATGTCAAATCAAAGTAACTTTTTCTTATATAAAAAAATATTTACAGAAATAAACTTATAACAAAAACAAATATAATTTACAAAATACAAAAGAAACAGTCGGGCTGTCTAAGGACCATTACAAACGGTCTATAGATAGCTCACTTGATCCAGATCATCAGACTATGGAAGCGTGCCCAAGACACTGGCCGCATTGCCACGCTGAATGGCAATATACTGATCCGTTGAGCCAAATAAATACAGAATTGGTTTACTATTAATTTTTTTTCGGAAATCGCACGTTCGTGGTATCATTAAGAAAATGTCGTAAACGAGGAAAACTCGATTTATTTAAGCTAAGTACCATTTTCACGATAATATTATTGAGAAAGTCTTCCTAAGTTTAGGTATTATTAAATAATCTAAAAATGTATCAAATCAAACTCTTTATTTCCTTTCATCTTGCTTGATTCCTTCTTCCATTAGAATAAGAAGCTAAGTCAAATCCTACTTAGGAAGCAAGTAGGATTTGACTTAGCTTTTTTATTTATATTATTAGCTTTATTATAAATGTGAAAGTTTGTGAGGATGTTTGTATGTTCGTGCCTCAATCGCGCCGTAACGGCTGAACTGGTTTAAATGAAACTTGGAATATACATAGTATGTGTACTTGAATAACAGATTTAAGCTACTTTTTATCAGGGTACCACGCGAGCGAAGCCGCGGGCGGCAGTTAGTGTAAATATAAAAAAACTATTTATGAAGTTTTTTGTTTTGTAAATCAGTCAGCGAGATTGACAGAAGATGTAGCCAGAACGAAAATGAGGGTAGATTTAACTAGCACAAGACCATAATGAATGGCACAGAGTGAGGTTTGGTCTCAGCAGTGGGTAAATTCGATGATGATGATGATGAAATCAGTCAGCGAAAATTGAGTGAAGTGCCACTAAATTCTGTTTTTAGAACAGTATTTTTGTTGGATTTAATAAAATTTGCAGCGCATGTAAACATTTCTTGCAGGAATTGAACCTCTCGCGTTTTAAGATCAGGAGTAAAAAAAATAAGCTTGAATTAGTTTTGATGAATACAAGGATAATTGTGTACAACTTAATAAACTTATTTACGTATGTAACACGAACTCGCATGAAAAACGAAAATATATATTAACTGTAGGATATTTACTCCACTCGACTTTATCTACATTGAGATATTTTTATACAAACTTTTGGAGCACCCTAACACTATAGAATAAATATACTTACCTCATAATACTCAAACTCATCTCAAAGTTGAGCACGTCTCAAATGACGTTTTTTTTTGACAGTTTTTCATCAGAATCTGTCAAAAAACCGTGAGTTAAGACGTGCTCAACTCTGAGTCGCGTTTGAGTATTCGTGGGTTACCCTCCGATTTTCATGCGTTAGACGCACTTTACGGTTTAGTCTGTGTGTTGGCTTTCAGTCAGTAAGTTAGTCAGACAGTCAGTCTGTCAACTGTTTTACATAGTTACAGGTACTGACAAGCCCAGTCAGTTTCATACTTCCAGGACTTCTGGTTTAGGCTGTGCGTTGACTGTCAGTTAGTAACGTGAAAGTTTTATATATCTAAGAGCCTATTTCCCTCAAAAAATGTATTTTATGACGAAACTCGTATATCCAAGTTTACAGGAGGAGGAAATTGAAACGAGCCCATGACACAACAGTCTATGTTGTTACAAAACATCCGCTGTGTTACAAGTCAATATTCTCTTGTATAACAACTTGTCTTTCGTCAAACTTTGGTGACAACAAGGAATTTATGTTGGTAGTCAACGACAGAAGCTTGTAAACATTTCGATATTTTTAAAATAGTAGGTTTAATTTGCAATTAGTCGACTTAGAATCTAAATTGCTTACTATTGAAGCTTCGCCTTGGCTATCTATTTGAAAGTTAAAGTTATTTATCATTTTCGCACATAAAATGTACTCTTAAAATCAAATAATATAATGTACTTTATGTAAACTGGTTGAAAACATCGTGAGGAAACCCGCGGCTTAGTCAGCTCCGCACGTATTGATCATGTCTTTCCTGTGGACAAGGCCGACTAAGCTGAGAGGATGGAATAGGTGCTGGGCAAGCCTACTCCATCTTAATTCGTCCCGGGCACTACGGCGCGTCCCGTTAGTGAAGGTAAAAGTTGCCTCCTAACGCTGTATAAATCATCTACTATAGTGCTAGTATAAATATAAATACAAGCATTAAATCATAACTTATTTTAATGTATTAAAAAAAATGTTTCGATAGAACTATAGTTATAAATAGATAGATTTATTGTTGAACACAGGTTAGGAGATAGAAAAAACATAAAGAATACAAAACTAGTTCTAAAATGAACATAAAAACCGGCTAAGTGCAAGTCGAAATCGCACTCGACGGGTTCCGTACTATCGTACATGCACATAAATGTTTCTTGTTTGGGGAACCCATACACACGCTGTAAAAATTTCAAGTCTCAACCTATTGCGGTACATACAGCCCGCTGAGAGCGAGAGCTGACATACAGCGGACGGACGGACAGATAAATAAATAAATACATATTTAAGGACATACCACACAGCACCGTCTAGCCCCAAACTAAGCAAAGCTTGTATTATGGGAACGAGACGGCTGATAGAATACTTATCAACTTTTAACTTATTACTTATAAAAAATACTCATAAACTTTTTTAATCATACAAACATTTCTCCCGCAGCGGGAATCGAATCCGCACTACAAGAGGTGAGACGTAAGCGTCTCAGCTGAGCACTCTCCTGCCACGCCATCGAGGTCGTCAATGGTCTCCTTCGGGTACGGAACCCTAATAATTATGATAATGGTTTACATAAAATGACGCAATGTTAGGTCGTAAATAAATTCGAAGAAGCGATATCCGACGAAAGCCGGATTTGACAATCGATTTAGGAATATTCCTTACCATTTCAAACTTTTTACTATTTTAATTTCGAAAATTACCAGAATACTCAAACGCTGCTCAGAGTTGAGCACGTCTAAAGTCACGGTTTTTTGACAGTTTTTGATGAAAATCTGTCAAAAACACGTCACTTGAGACGTGCTCAACTCTGAGATGCGTTTGAGTATTCGGGGGTTAGTGTTGTAATCTAACTGCTTTCTATCACTTAGGTATGTTGTATCCTGTCGAAGCGCTCGTGGCGTAGTTTGCTTAGACGTTCTTGATTGATCGTTGAAGTTAAGCAACGTTGTGCGCGGTCACAATTGGGATGGGTGATCGTAAGTGGCATTACGAGCTGAGCGCTTCCGTGCTTCGGAGGGCACGTTAAATTGTCGGTCCCGGCTTTTAAGTCGATAAGCCTGACGGAGGCCTTCAGGCAGCCTAAAAACAAGCTCATACGAACTTACTTATTTTAGAAAATACCAACAGACCTAAATAGGTGTTTTTTATCACTACTCGTGAAAGTTTAACTTCTCTAAAAAAACATAGAATTCATCCAGCTGGTTCTCTGCACCATCAGCATCTATTCCATCCTCTCAGCTTAGTCGGCCTTGTCCACAGGAAAGACATGGTCAATACGTGCAGAGCTGACTAAGCCGCGGATTTCCTCACAATGTTTCCTTCATCGTTTGAGAGTACTGGTATAGCGCACATAAATTTTTCGCACAGGAAAATCCATTGGTACACGACCGGATTTGAACTCACGACCTTAGGATCAGAAGGCGGGGTCCCTACCAACTAGACCAGCAGTGCTTTCGTGGTGATAAAAGGGTACAGGTAGACCAAAGAAGTGATGGATGGATTTCGTTAACAATGATAATGTGTGATAGAAGAAGAAAACATTTTGTGCCGATCCGATTTAAGTGGGATAAGGACAGGGAGGACACTGGTGGTCTAGTGATAGCGGCCTTCCGATCCTGAGGTCGTGGGTTCAAATCCGGTCGTGCATCAATATGCGCTGCACCAGTACTCTCAAACAGTGAAGGAAAATCGTGAGGAAACCGGGATGTCATAGAACCTAAATAAACAAAACATGTGTTAAGTGCACGAAAGAAGCCTTTGGTGCGCACTTTAAAACCTTTCAGACCACTGGTTCGAAGGAAATAGTGACATGACTAGTAGCTATAGTAGAGCAGGGAGATGATAATGATGATGGCAAGAAAAAAACCGGTTAAACGAGTACCAGTAGTATTCCTAAAATTTTAAATATATTTGTACACTTACAGAATCGCACACCGGTTAACCGATTTTCCAAACCATAAAAGAAAACCACGGAGAGGGCCGAATAACCCCAACTCGTAAGTTCGTACCCCATAACCTTGCGCGTCTAATTCCGGTCGACCGATATTTCACATAACATTACCATAATCTCCCTAACACTAACGAGTAAATAGGCGATTGCTATGCGAGAGGCATCACTGGGTTAAGTACGGGCTTTAAGATTCGGTGACCGGTATTAGACGTCGATAGGAATTGGATCAGACATCTAAAATTTGTATATAATTTTGATAATTATTATTACATGCGTAAAACATTCACTAAAGGAAGAAATATTTGTTAACATACAAAAATTTCTCCCGTAGCGGGAATCGAACCCACACCTCTTGCGTCACAGCCGAGCACTGGCCAGCCACCGAGGTCGTCAATAGAAACAATATTCTGCATTTTTATTTTTTAAATTGGTTCTATTTAAATAGAATGCGTCCAGCTGCTTCTCTCCCCGAGCATGCCGTAAAAGTCGACTAAGGGATAGTATCCTCCAACATAATGAGATACAATAAGCAAGTATTCCCAAGGAGGGTTGACGTCAGGCGGCACCATGATCCAAACCACCATGATCCTGCGCCGACCCCACACCCCACACTTAAGTGGGATAAGGGCAGGATGGTGGTTCTATTTAAAAAGGGCACCTCATTAAAATGCCTAAATTCGTCTTACCCACCTTTCTCTGACGCCCGAAATGGACCCGTGAAATTTCGCGCGTTTTTCGCGTTTTCGCGCCCCAGGCGGAGCGCACGCCACCAGCCGTCAGTCGCTCGCGATCGCCGCAAGGGACGGACGTGTGCCGCGCACTCCGCGCTTTCATCTCACCCAACCGCTATTTTCGACTCTGTGACTAAATATAAAAATTATAAAAACAATTTTGTGAAGGATAAAATTAATATGTGACAGTGCTTGTGTGGTGATGTGACTGAGGGATTTTTTTGTTCGGACCGCAGTACGGATAGAAGGGGGTAAGTCGAAATTTAAATTTTTTGCCGTTGTAAAATTTAAACGTTGATTTTCGGTAGTTTTCAATGCTCGAATGCATTACAATCGGCCCTTCTATAGCGGTAGGCGTAGAGCTCTGATTGGTCAATTGAACAATGAATGTAGATTTGATTGATAAATAAAATTGCAAATAGGTCACGCGTTTGATCATCCGTAAGCATTATTTGTTTGATAATTCTAAATTCTCTGATATCTGTCTGGTTTTATTTGATTGAACATCTGATTATATTTACATAATTTAACGCATGTAATTTAGCCACCATAAGACCATAGAGATAGGCTTGCTCATTACAATAATTTAGTTTTGATACAAAATTTACCTACAAAAAAATAGGTAGGTGAGATTTGTATAGCTAAAAAATTTTTTTTTAAAGAAGCGTTCGAATCATTTTTGAATTTTTATTCCAATATATCTAACTAAATACAAGTCATAAAAGACGTTTGTAAGATCATATTTTAAAAGATCTGTAATAATTTTAATTGAATCTTATTTCCCACAAAAATTACCTTGAAAATGTATGTATGGCGAAACCAACATTAATAGCTCCATTTCCACGGCTTATTAAATTTATGACTGCGTATTGAACTATGAAATTTATAATGGGTAGTTAATGACCAACAATCCTTCCGTTTTAATAATCATTATCTATAACGAGAGCGCGGGTTCAAACCCCGTTTTTGACAGATTTTTTTAGAAATACCAAATTTTTTAAATCATCTGCGCAATTTATCTGTGACATCTTCATTTCCGTAAATCGTAACAAAATGTCTCTTCTCAAGAAAATAAAAGGTTGTTAGGATCTTTCCACCACACTGGTTAATCAAGAAGTCATTGAACTAGGCACTTATTTTGATACACCAAAACCATCAACTTTTATTTATTAACTAAAAGATTAAGAGCTCTGGTGGTCTAGTGGGTTCAAATTCGGTCGTGCACCAATGGATTTTTCTATTCGAAATATTTCCATGTGCTATAACCAGTACGTACTCTCAAACGGTAAGGAAAACATCGTGAGGAAACTGTGGCATGTCGTAGAACCTAAAAACTTCGAACATATGCCTCAAGTGCATGAGAAGAGCCTTTCAGGCGCACTTTAAATTCATCGCACTGGTTCGAAATAACTAGTGACACGACTAGATAGATCATTTATTAACTTGGGTGGTGATTTCTGGGAATAGACATGGGTATCTCAGTAGATAAATATCACGAAAACTGTCATTTATTATCATTACTAGCTGTTGCCCACGACTTCATCATCATCATCATCTTCCTGCCCTTATCCCACTCCATGTGGGGTCGGCACAGCATGATCCTTGGATCATGCTGTAAGAGTTTTGGCTAAGGTGTTTTATGACCGGCCGCCTGCCTGACGTCACTTCGTTCGCATTGAATATGATTTTCAGAATTTAAGCTTGATAAAAAAAGGTGTGCAAAAAGTGCCTTTACCCATCGGTGTTACTGACCACGCCCGGCTATGCTTAACATTTGTTATCTCGATTTCCCATACAAACTTTCATCCCTTATTTCACCCCCACGAAGCGCTCGTGGCGTAGCTTGCTTAGGCGTTCTTGATTGATCGTTAAAAGTTAAGCAACGATATGTGCGGTCTCAAATTGGGATGGGTGACCGCAAGTGGCATTATGAGCTGAGCGCTTCCGTGCTTCGGAAGGCACGTTAAATTGTCGGTCCCAGCATTTAAGTCGTTAGGCCATAACGGAGGTCTTTAGGCGGCTTAAAAACTCCGTCACAAGAGTTGGCCACTAGCTCATACGAACCTACTTTCTATCCCTAGTCTAAGTAGGTTTAAACTGTCAATTTCCTGTCAGTCCATGGTTTGTTGTCACATTTGAATCAGGCCTTTCTTGTCTTGGTTTCATAATAAGGCAGTGAGAATCTAAATAGTAAAATAATCAGTAATCTTACTTCTTACTTAAATTATATAAATGTGGAAGTTTGTTAGGATGTTTGGATGTTTGTGCCTCAATCACGCCTAAACGGCTGAACAGATTTGAATAAAACTTGGAATATACATAGTATATGTACTGGATTAACATATAGGCTATTTTTTAGCTGAGTACTACGTGAGCGAAGCCGCGGGCAGCAACTATTACAACATAAAAGTGTTATCTAAAGAGCATTATGTTCTGTTGAATTAGAACATTAGTTTACAACGCTACAATGTCGACTCAACGAGATAATGTTTATAGCTCCCCTACAATAATAGACAATTGTAGAGCGGTAGATAAATGGTCTTGAACTTGAACGCTTGTTCTCGAACACTTTAAATAAGTAGTTTTGATTAAACCCACCAGTTCCACCACCCAAATTCGACGACCTCGGTGGCTTGGCGGGCGTGTGGTCGGCTGAGACGCAAGAGGCACGGGTTCGATTCTACGGAAGAAATGTTTGTGCGCTCTGCAAATATTTCTTCCGGGTCTGGGTGTTGTAGTATGTATTTACAAAAAAAAAATGTAAATTATTCTATCATTCATCTGGTGTCCATAGTACAAGCTTTGCTTAGTTTGGGGCTAGATGGCGCTGTGTGAAATGTCCACAAATATTTATTTATTAAATCTATCTAGTCCTGTAACTAGTTCTTTCGAACCAGTGTGATGAAAGAATGAAAAAAGAAAATTATTTTTTTACTTTAGAATGAACTTGATTATTTTTTAAAACAGCATAAAATATTTAACGTACGAAGATAGATTTAGCCGGACCAAACAGACATCTGTAGACAAAATTGTATATTAATTAAATTCGCCAACAAAACGCTAGAAAAGGAATTCTTAATTACAAAGCGTTTAGTGGCAATTGTCATTCTGAAACCTTTCTGGGAATATTGAACGGAATTTTGTTAAAATAGGCACATTGAGTGGCGGCCATCTTGGATCCTGACTTCGCTTAATTTGCTTATCTGAATTTAACTCGATTGAATGAGCTTTTATGTAAATATAATTTGGAAAATTCTAATAAAAGAACATTTTTTGTTGAGAAAATCTCGATATAAACAGATAACGTTCTAGTTATCGGCGATAAGCTCGCTACCTGTCACGTGTGGAAAGGTCATATTCCTTTTACTTATTCCTACCCTTATACCTATCGGCCTAAAACTCCGTCACAAGAGTTGGCCACTAGCTCATACGAACTTACTTTTTATCTATCGGCACAGCATCGGTTCTTTTCTTCAGTTTCTTTTTATGTCATCTTTGCACTACCTTCTTTTTTAAGTCATACCATCTTTTACACTAACCATTCACCAATACATACATATTATCACACCCGTATCCCTAACGGGGTGGGCAGAGTCACAAGTAATCATAAGAAAAATTGTGCCACTCCTGATCCAAGAGTCTCAAAATTAAGGCGATCCATGGTGACACGTGATCAGCCCATCGCCCATATAGATGGTCCATCATTTTGGAGAGGTCTATCCCTTAGTCGACTTTTACGACATGCTCGGGGAGAGAAGCACCTGGACACATTCTGTTTTTTCTTTACTCCCAGTCCAGCAGAAAGTTATTTATACCGAGGTACATAATATTCGATGGATTATCTCTATCATAGAACAACTTATGAGTTTCAATGCATCAGTATCGCCATTCATCCTGGCAATGCGGCCAGCGTCTTGGGCACGCTTCCACCGACTGATGAGCTGGATCAGGTGAGCTATCTATAGACCGTTTACAACGGCCTTTAGATAGCCCGACTGTTTCTTTTGTATATTGTAAATTATATTTGTATTAGTTGTATGTTTCTGTTAATAAAGTTATGTTGACTTATAAGTACTCAATTATAATAATACCAATAATCACATAGGGAACTAACACAAGACCATGGTGGATGGCACAAACAGAAGGCCTATGCCCAGCAGTGGTTAACGTTGGGCTGTGGATGATGATGATGATGATGATGACATACATAGTTTTGAACCCACACCGGGAGGTGAAGAAAGGTGGACTACGAGCTAAAACGCCCATGGTACACCCAGGAAAAGGAGGACTACGGACAATAATATAAAAAGTAGCCGTGGTCCAACTACGTGGACTAAAACGAACCAATAACCGATTTTTCCCCGATAATCTATTAAATCCTCTTTATTCACTGATTTAAGTTAGCCATTTTGGGTGTCATTGTTTAAGAAAAATGTGCGCCGCAAGAAAAACATTAATTTGCGATGTTTACTCAGCGGTGTGTAAGTGAGTGATGACCTTTATGTTGTTTAACTAGCAGTGAATTAATTGTAATTGACGTGTCTCAGTAATTACGGCCCACATTTGATCCAATTGAGGTATTTCTTGAAAATAATCATCATTCACCGAACGGGT
Source organism: Scotopteryx bipunctaria (assembly GCA_949320045.1). Lineage (NCBI taxonomy): Eukaryota > Metazoa > Arthropoda > Insecta > Lepidoptera > Geometridae > Scotopteryx > Scotopteryx bipunctaria. The sequence continues at coordinate 952,895 of OX439462.1, forward strand.
GTGCGGTTGTTGCCAAACCTAAAAATATTTTCTTTGTCACTGACCTTGTCGTCACTGGTTTTTTTGTAAAGTCAATGACCTGTACATTGCATTATGATCTTGCATTGTAACAATTAGTTTCCATATACCACTGATTTGGTCCAGGTAAGTCAGTTTGACCAATAATTTAGATTTCCGATTTTTATATTTTTTCGGCTGCCATCTTTTAACGAAAATTAAATGGTCTAAAGCAACTCTACTTGTTACTAGGTGACATAATTTTTTATTCAATCGTAAGATTTACGATTCGAAATTGAATTAGAATAATAAATAAATAAATATTTGTGGACATTTCACACAGCGCCATCTAGCCCCGAACTAAGCAAAGCTTGTACTATGGGCACCAGATGGTTGATATAATACTAATACTTTTATACACATTTTTGTAAATACATACTTACTTAGTTATGATACATAATGCTGACCCTGAACCGGAAAAAATATTTGCAGAACATACAAACATTTCTCCCATAGTGGGAATCGAAGCCGCGCCTCTTGCGTCTCAGCCGAGCACTCGCCCGCCACGCCACCGAGGTCGTCAAATATGTATAATAAGCAATAATTATAAGCTTGCTTTGCATACCATTATAATCAACAAAACTTATATGTATTAGCTGCATTTAATTAAGAAAATATCGGCAAAAGTTTATCCCAAAAAGGATCGGCAACTATTTTCTTGTTACAAAGGAACATTGTTCAAAGTTCAAGAACGATGTAAATCCTTCGAACAGAGCTTTGAGAAAGTTGTGAAAACATTTTAAATAATGTTTAACTTTGAATTTAACAAAATCAATATTACCTAAGTCAGATATTTTTGAACCCACACTAGTTACGAAAGGAGTGAGTACAGAATGTCGGCTGACAGAAGGAAATAAATAAATAAATATTTGTGGGCATTTCACACAGCGCCATCTAGCCCCAAACTAAGCAAAGCTTGTACTATGGGAACCAGATGGCTGATAGAATACTTATACTTAATACTTTTTTTATAAATACTTACTACGACACCCAGACCTGGAAGAAATATTTGCAAAACACACATTCCATTTTTCTCATAGGAAGAGAAATTGAAGTCTCCTTCCATTAACACGCTGTGCCGACCCCACATAAAGTGGGATAAGTGCTGGAAAATGATGATGACCAATATTCCCGTGTTGTGGGTATCAGAATCTACTACTAATACCATGGTACCACATTTGAACCGCTCGTGGCGTGGCTTGCTTAGACGTTCTTGATTGATCGTTGAAGTTAAGCATCGTTATGCGCGGTTACAATTTGGATGGATGACCGTAAGTGGCATTACGAGCTGAGCGCTTCTGTGCTTTCTTTAAGCCATGACGGAGGCCTTTAGGTGGCTTAAAAACTCCGCCACAAGAGTTGGCCACCAGCTCATACGAACCTGTTCCTGTGTATCCATCCACATTTATATTCATTTTCGTCATGTACCATGACTTTTTCTCTGCATAACTTGCCCATACGCTAACCTATTACTCCTCATCTTCTCTGTCACCTGCGCTACTTTCAAGCTTCTACTATACATAACTTACTTACATTAAGTTAATGTATAAAAATTGTATAAAGAGACGTAATGCTCGTTCCATCAGCAAACAAACAAAGACACGTAAAAGGCCAGAGTACCTAACGTAATAACCGACATTGTAAGCACAAAAGAAAAAAGTAAATCAAATCAGCTAAGAAAATGACGTCAAAAAGTACTGGTGATAATGTTGTATCGTATCCGACTACTTGGCGCAAAAGGAGGGTTATGTATTTAACAGGTCCATGTATTTAATTATACAAAGTGTTAAAGGAGAGGTGGATCAACGGTTCAATACCTACCGATTGAACCCAAAGTATGCCCCGCGTTATTAATTCATTCAAAAGTTATTCAACTTTTTAAGAAATTTTAGTTATGATCTTATTGTCGGCTGGATAATTGGACTGTAGGCAAATCATTAGGTCAACGGTCTTAATTATTTTGCCCGGGACGAATTTTAGATGGAGTAGGCTTGCCCAACACCTGTACCATCCTCTCAGCTTAGTCGGCATTGTCCACAGGAAAGACATGGTCAAAACGTGCGGAGCTGACTAAGCCGCGGGTTTCCTCACGATGATTTCCTTCACCGTTAGAGAGAACTAGTGTACGGCGCGGGTTCGATTACCGCTGTGGGAGAATTGTTTGCATATTCTGCAAACATATATTCCGGGCCTGGGTGTTTAATATTAAGTATGTATTTACAAAAAAGTATATAAGGTATCAACCATCTGTTGACCATAGTACAAGCTTTGCTTAGTTTGGGGATAGATGGCGCTGTGAGAAATGTCCACAAATATTCATTTACTTTTTATCCCAAAAATGCATTTTTTTACTAGAGCATGAAAATAAGACGTTTTAAACGTAGAATAGGTAATTTACTTCATCAATAAACAACTCAAGTCAATAAAGATTTCCCAATTCGATGGAAAAACAAATCAGCTTAAGAATTTTCCCGAAGTTGAGTAAAATAAATATTCTCAAAGGAAAGTATGGAGGAAAATCTGCCCCGACAATAAAAATAAAACCGGCAAGTGCGAGTCGAATTCGCACACGGAGGGTTTCGTACCATCTTACATGTAGGTACATAAATGTTTTTTGCATAAGGCCCCCTTTCAGTTTATAATTTTTTATTTTATATTATTTTTTATATAGTGTGAAAATTTCAACGGTACCTTTTATTACGGTTCATAGGATACAGCCCGCTGACAGACGCACGGACGGACGGACAACGAAAGCATGGTAATAGGGTCCCGTCGGCACTCTTCGGGTACGGAACCCTAACCCGGAAAAATAAAATAAAAGGGGTCCCATACAAGAAACATTAATGTAGGTACGATGGTACGGAACCATTCGTGTGCGAATTAGACTCGCACTTGACCGGTTTTTTTATGTAAACTTCGGTCCTTCAATACTTTGCATATAGAGATAAAAATATTTGTTTGAACTTTGCTCCAAAAATCTAATCAATTCGTCACAAAAATGCCATCTGGTTGTTACTACGTAGTGATTTCGTGTTTTTATGATTATAATGCAAATAAAATATATTGATAAGGGACTTGTTATCTGTAGCGTATTAAAAGTGTGTAAAAGCGGATTTGCGAACCAAAATCGATTTAGAACTCTGTTAAAATATATGTTTATTAAGATATATTAAGATGGATATGGTGAACCATGGTGTCAGGTGATCTGCCCATCGCCCATATAGGTGGTCTATCATGTTGGAAAGGATACTATCCCTTAGTCGACTTTTATGACATGCTCGGGGAGAGAATCAGCTGGACTTATTCTGTTTTTCCTTTACTCCCAGTCCAGCAGATTTTTTTATAAAAATAAAACTCCAAATGAGCGTAGTACTTGTGGAGTCATCAATAAAAACATGGGGAATTGAAAGGGGGTCCTGAGCCAACTTTATTAATAGTTTTAACGAAACAGGTGTATGAGGCGAGTGTGAATGGTACCGTTGGAAGGGGAAGACCTCGGCGCACGTACCTGGACCAAATCAGCGACGTTCTGGAAAAGGGCCAGGTCAAGAGTACCCTAAACCGACGATCATGTACGAAGAATGTTATAAAAGTGAATGAAGCGAAAGAAGTATGTCAGGATCGTAGCAAATGGAGATCCGTGATCTCTGCCTACCACTATGGGAAACAGGCGTGATATTATGTATGTATTTAATAAAATCAAATTACATGAGTTAATTACGTGCAGGTATATAGGTACACGTGTAGAATAATACCCATAAGTGTAATTACTCCTATACATTTCTCACGACCCAAGGTTTATGAACTAAAAACATATTTTTTAAACAACAATGTATTTTAATGCCTAAACCACTAGTAAAGGACAACCTCAGTGGCTTGGCGGGCGAGTGCTCGACTGAGACGCAAGAGGCGCGGGTTCGATTCCCGCTGCGGGAGAAATGTTTGCATGTTCTGCAAATATTTCTTCCGGGTCTGGGTGTTTCAATATTATAAGTATGTATTTTCAAAAAGTATTCTATCAGCCATCTGGTTCCCATAGTACAAGCTTTGCTTAGTTTGGGGCTAGATGGCGCTGTGTGAAATGTCCACAAATATTATTATTATTAAAAGGTCATCATTCACTTGCACGGAACCGGTTTGCCGAAATATGCGGAGCTCCACTTGAAGCCTACTTTCAGTGACAAGCAATTAGCTGCGGGAGCCCTGTAAATGACGCTGACCCTAAAGTGACCCATTTTAAAACAAAACGCAAGGTTAAAACTATTTCGTAGGTATTATATTTTTTATATAAAAAACGTAGTTGGTTTTGAACGTTCTTATATTCAACTATGAATAATAAATAAATAAATATTTATGGACATTTCACACAGTGCCATCTAGCGCCAAACTAAGCAAAGCACAAACTAGGATAAACTATGGATACCAGATGGCTGATATAATAATTATATACTTTTTTTTTTGTAAACACATACCTACTTATAATACATAATACTGCAACACCCAGACCAGGAAGAAATATTTGCAGAACATACAGACATTTCTCCCGTAGCGGGAATCGAACCGGCGCGTCTTGCGTCTCAGCCGGGCACTCGCCCGCCACGCCACCGAGGTCGTCTAACGGACGACAAATGAAAAAGTTTCATATTAACGGCTTCTTAAATTATAAAACTTATTGCGGTTTTTGGCATATACTTACTAAGATAATTTAGCATCCGTCGACTTCTAGTTTAAGTATAAGAAGTGCGTTAAAAAGGCTACTTTTGTGCACTTGACACAATGTTTACGAACTCTCGGGGTTCTGCGTCACGACGGTTTGATTTACCGTTTGAGAGCACATTAAATTACTCAAACAGAAATCATCGGTGCATGAACCAACGACCTGAGGATCGGAAGGCAGGGTCACCCCCACAAGACAAGTGATATCGAACTTTTATTTAATAAAATCAAATCTAATCAGTATCGGTAATCCAGATCAGTTTATCCGTCACGGTGACCCCGCAGTCCAAGTTTGCTCAAGTGATCTACAGAATATCCATTAATATTATAAGAACATGACGAGATGAATTTTATTGGTCTCTAAGGCCTTTTACCATCTATAAGATGATTTATACAGCGTCAGAAGGTAACTTTTTACCTTCACAAACGGGACGCTGTAGTGCCCTGGAATTAAGATGGAGAAGGCTTGCCCAGCACCTATACCATCCTCTTAGCTGAGTCGGCCTTGTCCACAGGAAAGACATGGTCAATACGTGCGGAGCTGACTAAGCCGCGGGTTTCCTCACGATGTTTTCCTTCACCGTTTGAGAGTACTGGTATAGCACACATAAATCTTTCACACAGAAAAATCCATTGGTACACGACTGGATTTGAACCCACGTCCTTAGGATCGGAAGGCGGGGTCACTATCAACTAGACCACCAGTGCTCTTAATTTTATTTGTATGTCTTCATTATTTGACTCTACGCTCTCTATGCTATTTCATAAACTATTTTTAACCGACTTCAAAAAGAGGAGGTTCTCAATTCGACTGTATGTTTTTTTTTAATGTTTGTAACGCAATTATGAGTTGATTTTGATGATTCTTTCACTGATGTGTGGAGAATGGTCCCAAGGAATATAAATTTTATCTCTCCAACATAATGGACCATTCATATGGGCGATGGGCTGATCACCTTGCCACCATGGTTCAACATACATCTTTGTACCTACTTTGAACCAGGAGTGGCTGCCAGTTTTCTTAAGATTATGGTTCTGCCCACCCCCTATGTATGTATGTATGTTCGTATGTGCTAGTGGCCAACTCTAGTGACGGAGTTTTTAGGCCGCCTAAAGGCCTCTGTCATGGCGAATAAAAAGCCGGGACCGACTGTTTAACGTGCCCTCCGAAGCACGGAAGCGCTCAGCTCGTAATGCCACTTGCGGTCACCCATCTCAATTGTGACCGCGCACATCATTGCTTAACTTTAATGATAAATTAAGAACGCTTAAGCAAGCTACGCCACGAGCGCTTTAACTCCCTATACGGGCTTGATAATATGTATATACTGTCTAAAACCTTTAGATTTATGTCTCAAGGATTGTAGATAGATTCCCACAGGATTAACTGCAGTGAATAACGGCTATTCTATAACGTCGCGCTTAGGTACCTCTTATCGTGCTAGAACAGGAATTACGAGAGCCGAAAGGCTTAAAACGAAACCCAAGCAATTCTGGACCTTAAAGCAGATGCCATTAGGCTGATTTTACCCCGAGAGTTGAACCAGGAGACGATTGAGATATGATATGGCGGGGGAAATATGAAAAAAGATGTATTCAATTCCATTATGTCACGAATTCTGCTAAATCACGGATGAAATCGCATTTAGAGGATTTCCGGAGATTATTTCTATGAAATGATCGTGTAACTATACAAAGCTCTGGCGTTACTGAAACTCCGAGGATATATTTCTCTGCAGAAGGGGACATCCGCTTAAATCATAGAGGATGAAAGAAGTTTGTACAAAAAAAAACGCTGACAAAGTCTGTCGATTCCGTTTTACTTCTTCTCTGGACAGGGAGTAAAGAAAAAACATAGAATGCGTCCAGCGTATGAGCTAGGCTAGCTCTTGTGACGGAGTTTTAGGCCTAAAGGCCTACGTCATGGCTTAACGACTTAACAGCCGGGACCGACAATTTAACATGCCCTTCGAAGCACGGAAGCGCTCAGCTAGTAATGCCATTTGCGGTCACCCATCCCAATTGTGACCTCCAACGATCAATCAAGAACGTCTAAGCACCCGCGGCTTAGTCAACTCCGCACGTATTGACCATGTCTTTCCTGTGGACAAGGCCGACTAAGCTGAGAGGATGGAATAGGTGCTGGGCAAGCCTACTCCATCTTAATTCGTCCCGGGCACTACAGCGTCCCGTTAGTGAAGGTAAAAGTTGCCTCCTGACGCTGTATAAATCATCTACTATATATGGTAAAAGGCTTTAGTGATAGACGCTTAGTCGATGTCTGTCTTTTTTGAAATATTTGCAATTTTCCTTAAGCCCTATTGAATCTTCACGGTAAGCTTGCAATGATAGAGTTCCCTAAAGGTTTGGCTTTTAAAAGAACGGTGACCGTCATATCACTGCTGTTATGGTTCACGATCACACTAAAAATCGTTTGTAACCCGAGAGTTGGTAAAACCGCGAGTAACAAACAAAAAATTCTGTCATAATGAAACTGTGTCAAATTATAGTCCAATGATCTGGACCAGGTGAACTATCTGTAGACCGTTTGCAATAGTCTTTAGATAGCGCGAGTGTTTCTTTTGTATTTTCACCCGACTGCGTTAACTACTAAATAGCTGTTTGATATCTTAATATGTGGACATTTCACGCAGCACCATCTAGCCCCAAACTAAGCAAAGCTTGTACTATGGGAACCAGATGTCTGATAGAATACTTATTTACATCATTTTTTTGTAAATGCATACTTATAATACATAATACTACAACACCCTGACCCGGAAGAAATATTCGCAGAACATACAAACATTTCTCCCGTAGCGGCAATCGAACCCGCGCCTCTTGCGTCTCAGCCGAGCCCGCCCGCCACGCCACCGAGGTCGTCGACTATTTGTAAATATCTGTATTAGTTTTTTTCATTAAATTTATTAATTTTCACATTGCCCTTAGTTTTTTTTTCACACCAATTATTTTTTGCCGATAAATATAAATTGTGACACTCAATACTATTTTACTTCTAAAAGTAATAGTAGTAGTTAGTGTAGGCAAAATGTTACCTCCTGACGCTGTATAAATCATCTAGTATGTATGGTAAAGGCCTTAGTTTAGTAGTAATAGGTACGGCCGTTAAGCCACGGTTGCCGATTTTGAAAACCTTTAGCTTTAAGACTGAAGTCCAAATACTTATATTCGCCAGACTCTCCCTATTTCAATAAAAATGGGCAAAATATAGATATTGGAGTAAAGTACTACAAACTCTCTTAAAAATAATGTTAGAAGTTTTGCAAAAGTGGGGAATTTTTCTTAGATAAATTTTTACCTCCCTCTAGATCAAACTGAAAAGTTCGAAGATAATCATGTAAAGTGAACGAAAGAAGCCTCATTTATGTGTACTTCAATACTTTCACCACACTGGAACTAGTGTCATCATCATGGTTATCACTAGCTAACAAATACATAAAACAGTCTGTCAGCTTAGGTAGAGAGTTGAAATTTTCACAGTGTTCTATTGCCATTATAAAAACAAATAATTAAAATAAAAGATGGCACCATCCAAGAAACATTTATCTGTCTATCTAGTCGTGTCACTAGTCTCTTTCGAGCCAGTGTGGTGAAAAGATTTAAAGTGCGCCCCAAAGGCTCCTTTTGTGCACTTATGTAAATGTAGAAACGTACGGAACCCTTCGTGTGCGAACTCGATTCTTACTTGACCGGTTTTTTAAAGTTTTTAAAAGACCTTTAAACGACAGCGAAATATCTCTTATCTGCTTTTTTGCAGTTTCTTAGAAGAAATCTTAGTGACATTCAGACAACGATGTTGAATATTCATGATATTATTATGTTTATTTTTAAATTATTATAAAGACGAGTTGATTCGCGCCGCTAGTTTAATATCTTGATAATGACAATTTTTAGGGTTCCGTACCCGAAGTGTGCCAATGGGATCTTATTACTAAGCCTCCGATGCCCATCCGTCCGTCCGTCTGTCAGCGGGCTGTATCTCATGAACCGTAATAGGTAGAAAGTTGGAATTTTCACAGAGTATGTATGTATATACATATTTTTATTGTCGCTATAACAACAAAAAGTAAACCAAAATAAAAGGGGGCTCCATAAAACAAACATTTATTTCCATGTACTTACGATGGTACGGAACCTTTCGTGTGCGGATTCGACTCTCACTTGACCGGTTTTTGTAAAGTACATAAGAATAATACGGGTTATAAAAATAAACTAATTTTGTGAACAGAATAAAGCAATTGTTTTCGTCATTATATTATTCTTAAACCGAAAAAATACTATTTTAATTTGAAAAACTAAAAGAAAAAAAAAATAAGTACTTACCTACAAATCTAGAGATGTGCTAGTCGTGTCACTAGTTCTACTGAACCAGTGTGGTGAAAGGGTTAAAGTGCGCAAAGCCTCCTTTCGTGAACTTGACATTTTATTTTTAGGAACATGGCGGTTTCCTCACGATGTTATCCTTCATCGTTTGAAAGTACTAGTATAGTACAAATGGATGTTTCGGACAGAAAAATCCATTGGTGCTTGGCCGGATTTGAACCCAAGACTTTAGGATCAGAAGCCGGGACCGTTACCACTAAACCACCAGTGCTCTCCAGAGTGATGGTTTTCGAGGATTTCATAGTTTTGCTATACCTTTCTATAGTATAATATTTTACTTCTCCGATTCTGGTAACTCTTATCTGAAAAGTGAATAATGCCTGGTTCCAATATTTTACTAATGGAATTTCTGTCAAATAATGTGAAGCTTTTCATCAGATAACAACGTTGCTATGGAACGATCCGTCGTCCGTTACAGATGAATAAAACTAGGACTCATTCGTTGTTCGTGACTTCGATAGCTTCTGATACACGATATACCAAGCAAGCGAAGCCACTGACTGAAGCTAGTGTAATTCTATTGTAGTCAAGCTAGCGGCATTGAACTAACTATTGCATTGAAATAATCTAGCAGCTGATCACTTATTTTCACACTTAAGAATAACAAATCATTCATTTGAAAACATTTAACAGCTGTATTTACTTGAAACAGAATTTTGTACCTACTTGTTAAGAAATAAAGATTGTAAACCAAGTGGTGAATTCTTAGGTAAAGAGCTGGCGAAGAAATTATTATCCTTTAAAAAAAAGAGAATAAAATACTCTAGTCAAATTGGATATGGAATATTTTCAACAATATTCTGCAAAGGCTTCGACTAAGGCCGACTAAGCTGAGAGAATGGAATAGGTGCTGGGCAAGCCTACTCCATCTTAATTCGTCCCGGGCACTACAACGTCCCGTTTGTGACAGATCAAAGTTGCCTCCTGACGCTGTATAAATCATCTACTATTAGATAAATAAATAAATAACACCCAACAGTCACATACATAGTCCTGACCCCACACTAAAATTCCTTGTCTCGTGGGTATCAGAAACTACGAGTACCATGGTACCACAACACCCAGACCCGGAAGAAATATTTACAGATCATGCAAACATTTCTTCCGCAGCGGGAATCGAACCCGCGCCTCTTGCGTCCCTGCCGAGCAATAGCCCACCACGCCACCGAGGCCGTCAGATGGTAAAAGGCCTTAGTTTATTTGATGAAGGTCTTAATAAAAGTTACAGAACTAATGTACAGACCTGTACTGACCAATGTTACTTTGAAATGATGTCCGAGACACATCGGTAAGATTTCCACCACTAGCTCTTACTCTAATATTGTATTCAGCACGTTGAATTCCCTGTGGTCCTATTGTAGAATTGCAATGCTCACTGTATATACTTACTCTGACTATTCTTCAATGTAACATGACCTCTATCACGTTTGTCCAAGACTGAAAATCGCTTGAGAGGAACGCGAGTAAAAAATGTGTGGTCACTTTAGTTAAATGTCACACGAAATTGAGCTGTCACATGCAGGGCTTAAGGTTTATTATCGTATGTGTTTGTGCATACAAGTCCATTTGAAACTTTTGTAGTATCCTCGTTCTATTGTTTACTTGTGCTAGCTCTCGCCGGCGACTTTGTATGGATTGACAGGTGTCTTTATTTACTTCGTAGTTTTGTTCTTGGATTCTGCATTATTGTTGTTTGAAAAAGCTTTTCTTTTCATTTTTCTTAAGATTGGAATCACAATCTTAATCTTACTAATATTATAAATGCGAAAGTTTGTGAGGATGTGAGGATGTGTGGATGTGACGATGTATGTTTGTGCCTCAATCACGCCGTAACGACTGAACGGATTTGTATGAAACTTGGAATACACATAGTATGTCTGCTGGAAACAAATAGGCTACTTTTTGTCTGGATACCACGCGAGCGAAGCCACGGGCGAAAGCTAGTAGTATATACAATATCCTACTATATTAAATAAGTGAAAGTTTGTGAGGATATTTGTTTGTGCCTCATATATAGGATTCCAGTGTGTGTTTTACACTACAAAAATTAAATTATTTATTTTCGATTCCTATTTTTAGGGGGTAGGTAGGCATTTTCCATTTTCCCATTACACTATCACGTTCGGGGCGTAAAAATCGTTTCGGGTGAATAATTTCCTCCGTAATGATATTTTACAGGTCATTAATTTTCCATATTACATTTACCCGTGGAGGCAACAATGCCGAAAATTTCATCTTACGCCATAATTGATTTAGTAATATTTTTCGTGTCATGTGTCTCATTTAATAGCATCAGTGTCAATGGTGAGCGCTGGTGGTCTAGTGGGAGCGGGTCTGCCTTCCGATCCCGAGGGCGTGGGTTCAAGCCCAGTCGTGCACTAGTAGATTTTTCTGTTTGAGTACCCTCAAACGGTGACGGAAAATATCGTGAGGAAACCGACTTGCAAAACCTATCGAAAACATTGTCAAGTGTACGAAAGGAGCTTTTGGGGCGCGCTTTAAATCCTTTCACCACACTGGTTCGAAAGAACTACTGACATGACTGTCACGATGTTTTCCTTCAGCGTAGAGTACTGGTAATATTGGTGACCAGTGCTCAAGGAAACTTAAACCCACCTTATAAGACGACCTCTGGTGGCGAGGCGGGCGAGTGCTCGGCTGAGACGCAAGAGGTGCGGGTTCGATTCCCGCTGCGAGAGAAATGTTTGCATGTTCTTCAAATATTTCTTCCGGGTCTGGGTGTTGTAGTGTTATGTACTACTAGCTGCCGCCCGCGGCTTCGCTAGCGTGGTACCCGGATAAAAAATAGCCTATATGTTAATCCAGTATATGTACTATGTATATTCCAAGTTTCATTCAAATCCGTTCAGCCGTTTAGGCGTGATTGAGGCACAAACATCCAAACATCCAAACTCACAAACTTTCGCATTTATAATATAAGTAAGAAGTAAGATAAGTATGTATTTACAAAAAAAAAGTAAGTATATAAGTATTCTATCAGGCATCTGGTTCCCATAATACAAGCTTTGCTTAGGTTGGGGTTAGATGGTGCTGTGTGATATGTCCTCAAATATTTATTGTAGCCAGTCATGTTTTAACTAATTGAGCTGCCAGTGTTCTTCCCAGGCAATATTTGTAAATACGTTCAGTTTTGTCTGTTTAACCCGATGATTTGGAGTGTCACTAATTGCTTTAACCCATTCTTGCTGGGACCTATTTAACCTATTTACTGCTCACGTCCCATTATCGACATTGCGAAGCTGATTTATTTATTACGAGTATCAGATATCAGCTCATGTCACTTCGAAATCAATGAGTGTGGCCTATGACATTTGAAGACCTCGGTGGCGTGGCGGGCGAGAGCTCGGCTGAGACGCAAGAGGTGCGGGTTCGATTCCCGCTGTGGGAGATATGTTTGTATGTTCTGCAAATATTTTTCTTGCGGTTCTGGGTGTAGTAGCATTTTGGGTATGTTTTTACAAAAAAAAGTATTATAAGTATTCTGTCGGCCATCTGGTGCCTATAATACAAGCTTTGCTTAGTTTGGGGCAAGATGGCGCTGTGTCAAATGTTTATTTATTTAATAAAAAGACTCGCTACGTCAAAGTCATTGTCTTAAAAGACGATTTTTTTAAGAAGTTACTTCCTAGTATATTGATTACAAATTATGGGCAACTAAATAGTATTTAATTGCCGTTATTAAAAGCGAATGAAGCGAAATATCGTAGCAAATGGAGATCCGTGATCTCTGCCTACCCCTAAGGGAGACAGGCGTGATTTTATGTATATAATGTATGTATGTATTAGCAGAATCGCTTACGATTCGGCGTCCGTAACTGATGCTACCTTGTTACACCGAAAATATAAAAAATAACATGAAATCAGTCAGTCGTGGCGGCTGGCGACAAAAATAGCGAGTATTGACCCCGGCGGATAAGATCACCTTCGAATTTGTTCTACCTATGCATTAGGTAGTTTATGAATCCATAGGTTTGTAAGGATTTATAATAGGTATCTATAAATAAATCAAAATCATAAACGGATCAGTATTGCCATTCATCCTGGCAATGCGGCCAGCGTCTTGGGCACGTTTCCACCGTCTGATGAGCTGGATCAGGTGAGCTATCTATAGACCGTTTGCAACGAACTTTAGATGTAAATTTTTTTTCTGTTAATAAGGTTTATTTTTAATAAATCAATATTTGTGGATATTTCACACAGCGCAATCTAGCCCCAAACTTAGCAAAGCTTGTACTATGGGAACCAGATGGCTGATAGAATACTTAAATACTTTTTTTTACATAAGTAATACTGTACACCCAGACTCGAAAGAAATTTTTGCAGAATATACAAACATTTCTCCCGTAGCGGGAATCGAACGGTGGTATAATATTGTACTAATAGTCGTTTCTATTCAGATGAAACTGCAAAGCCACAGGCGGAAGATGGCTCTTGTAAATAATACCTACTGTCACAAACGTGTTATCTTGATTTGTTTGGACACAGTTTTTTCTATAACTAAAATAAGAGGTTGAATGAACAAAGGCACTTTTGAAATATAAAACCAAGAATTAGGATCCTATTAATAATTATAAATGCGAAAGTTTGTGTGGATGTGACAATGTACCTACCTATGTTTGTGCCTCAATCACGTCGTAACGGCTGAACGGATTTAAGTGAAACTTGGAATATACAGTATGTGTGTTGGAATTACATAATAAGCTACTTTTTGTCCGGATAACACGCGAGCGAAGCCGCAGGCGACAGCTAGTAATAAAATAAGTTGGTACCTATCTGCCAACCTGTCTCGAAGACTGAAAGATGGAGAAAAATTACATTATATAACTCATCATCATTATCTACAGCCTGACTTCACACTAGTGCCCACTATTCCTCAGTAGGTACATAATATACATGCACAACTAATCAAATGCAAAAAAATTAAAGCGGAAATATTGGCTCAAATTTTACAAAACCTTATTAGAAACATACAATTTATACTAATATATCTCTTAGTTGATTTAATTTGATCAAATTTTACCAAACCATAACTAGGACATTCAATTTTAACTAAAACCCTCAGTTGATTTACTATTCCAAATCAACAAGGATTTGCCAACTCATACTGAAACTCTAACAAAACATTCGTCCGAAAATCTGAAACTACACGGGACAAATGGATTCGCTATACAATCTATTCATATACATACATACTATACAGTCCATATCGTAGAATTGGTGTTAGTAATTCTGGTGAGTCTATTGTCATTCGATTCATCATTTTTCTTCCCTTTTTCCACTTTATATGGAGTCAGCACAACATTAATCTGAAGCGCTCGTGGCGTAGCTTGCTTAGACGTTCTTGATTGATCGTTGAAGTTAAGCAACGGTGACCGCAAGTGGCATTACGAGCTGAGCGCTTCCGTGCTTCGGATGGCACGTTAAATTGTCGGTCCCGGCTTTTAAGTCGTTAAGCCATAACGGAGGCTTTTAGGCGGCCTGAAAACTCCATCACAAGAGTTGGCCACTAGCTCATACGAACTTACTTATTTACTTCTTGATCCAAGGTCAGAAAGTCGATTTAACACTAAAAGATAAACAAAATGGCATGTTACTCTGAAGGTTAAACTCATCTGCTCGCTCAGAACCGTCACGCAGGTTGTCAGTTATCGCGATTTGCATGAGAATGTATGGGATTGAGATTTGGAAACAAATAGCAAATATAACGAAAATAAACAATGTAACTCACCGCATGTTCCTTGGATCATGCTGTAAAAGTTTTGGCTAAGGTGTTTTATGACCGGCCGCCTGCCTGACGTCAACCCTCCTTGGGAATACTTGCTTATTGTATCTCATCATGTTGGAGGATACTATCCCTTAGTCGACTTTTAAGACATTCTCGGGGAGAGAAGCAGTTGGACGCTTTCTATGCTTCTTATTTACTTCCAGTCCAGCAGAATTATGTCTACATCAAAAATTACATTTACCTAAATACCCTCATTTTTTAAGTTTTCACTTCTGATACCTATTCACATATAGCTACTTTTGTAACATCAATACTTCACTCTCTCGGGCTTGTCAATCAGAGATTTTACGAAATAATTGTCACACCAAAAACAGACCAGAATTGCCGTGATAATCCCATGTCAAACTTCGTCGTTGGCTGGGTGACAATGTTTGGAGACTGTTAGCACCAGTCTTTTACCTGGTTATCAGAGTCAATTTAAAGGTCTTTAAGCTGTGTTCAAACTGGTAGGTACCTACTTCGATTTTCGATACGAAGGTTGGTTAGAAACCCTGCAGAGTGGTGAAATTGAACGAGGGATTATTGGTGCCAAAAAAGTGCTGGAATTAAAATATTTTGAAATTTTAAATTGGAATTAGCGTTTTGAATTTAAGGGATTATATTTACTATTACTAAGCCACCGCTGTCCGTCCGTCCGTCCGTCCGTCCGTCTATCAGCGGGCTGTATCTCATGAACCGTAATAGAAGAATGAAATTTTCCCAGAGAGTTATTTTTATTGCCGCTATAACAACAAATGATAAAAATAACATAAAAAAGGCCCCATACAAAAACATTTATGTATGTACGATGATACGGAACCCTTCGTGTGTGCATTCAACTCGAACTTGATCGGTTTTATTTACTTCTGTGAAACTTGTGCTTCCCGACTCTGGCATGTAATGTCGTTCTGTAACTGACAGTACTAAAGCGAGATTTACCTACAAATTCAGATATTTACTCTTTGTATTTTACAAACATTACGACTAATATTTGACTTACATGGTTCGTTTTAGATTCGTAAAACTCAACATTTTTTAAATTATTCGCCATTGTATATTTTCGAGTAATTTTTGCCTGACTGACAGGCGGGCTATGTGTTTCGCGTATAATAAATTCAGTGTGCGTACGTGTATAACAAAAAAAAACTATAGGTAGCTTGTAGATATTATAATTCCAAAGTTTCATCATCATTATCATATTCCTGCCCTTATCCCAATCTATGTAGGGTCGGCACAGCATGTTCTCTTCTTCCATTCCCTTCTGTCAGCCATCATCTCTGTACTCACTCTTTCCATCCACCTTTGCTTCGGCCTACCTCAACCTCTAAATCCATCTGAAGTTTGTTGACTTAAAATAATATTTATTATGTTTGTGCTTCATCGGATTTTATCGTATCCCTGGGGTGGGCAACAACAAATCATAAGAAAACTTGCAGCCACTCCTGATTCAAAGTCCCAAGATGGATATGGTGAACCATCGTGACAGGTGATCAGCCCATCGCCCATATAGATTGTCCATTATGTTGTGGAGGATATTGTCCCTTAGTCGAGCTTTACGGCATGCTCGGGGAGAGAAGCAGCTGGACGTATTCTGTTTTTCTGGACTCCAAGTCTAACAGAGAAGTAAAGTAAAGCATTTATATATTCTACTTATATTATAAATGCGAAAGTTTGTGAGGATGAGACGATGTATGTTTGTGCCTCAATCACGCCGTAACGGCTAAACGGATTTGAATGAAACTTGGAATATACATAGTATGTGTGTTAGTATAACAAATAGGCTAGTTTTTGTCTGGATATCACGCGAGCGAAGCTGCGGGCGAAAGCTAGTTGAACATATAATTATGGGTATCTAGCTAAAAAGGCTCATTAAGGAGTATGTGTAAATAGTTTAACATACTGCGCTATCACTTCCTAGGCCACATTATTATCTTAATTATCCCGGTGAGATGGCTTGTGAGGAGATCACCATCTGGAGCTAAATTGCTAAAAGCTTGGACCGGCTCCAAGCGAACACGAGCCAAATGAACTGATACTGAGTTCTCACCGCTTGTCTATACGGTGATTGAGTTGGAAGCGAGATAAAAAAAATCTTACTAATATTATAAACGCGAAAGTTTTTATGTATGGATGTTTGTTACTCTTTCACGCAAAAACTACTGAGCGGATTTGAATGAAACTTGGATTATATATAGTACATGTGCTGGATTAACATATAGGCTATTTTTTATCCAGGTGCCACGCGAGCGAAGCCGTGGGCGGCAGCTAGTAAAAGATAAAAAAATATTTATTCAGAACAAAATTTACAAAAAGTCAGGGTTACCAAAAATATAATGTAAAGTGGAAGTCCAGAGTACCCTTTGGGATACCCGAATCACGGGTACACGGTCACCCCACGGGTACACGGTCACTCCACGGGTACACGGTTACCCCATGTATGTTCCGCGGTTTTTCGTAGTTTCGAGTTATGACTTTTCGTATTTTTTTTGTCAAACTTTGGCTTACCATACGTTATTAATAAATTAGTCAAATGGCGAATAGTATGCCTTACCGTCTACATTATTAGACCAATTGTAGAATGATCTGAGACCATTGCGCCATAAAAAAATTAAAGCTTGTTAAAATACCAAACTTTTAAATTAGGAACGATTTTTTTGCGTGATTCGGGTGCCTCAAAGGGTGCTCTGTCCATTTGACATTATTATTTGGGATACCCTGTATTTAATGAAATAAATCACAAGATTTTAGCAACGGAAAAACGATCATTCCTCATGTTTTATATTAGGTACTAAAAACCACGAATTTATATTACCATAGTTTTATATTCGTGTCATTATCTTGTGCACTAGTAATTTCTAACTAGCACATCTTGATAAATCAAGCAAATAAAACTAAATCAAATCTTGTCATAAACTCAAGTTTTTTTGTTGGTAAATTGTTACTATTTTCGAAATTATGTGACTGTACCAAACTTACGTAGGTACCTACATGAAAAGGTCAATGACTTGATAGAGATATAAAGGACTGAATAAGCAGAAATCTTATCATAATCACATCGCACAACAATTGAGATCGATGGTGCCATGGAAATGGTTCTCGGAAAATGATTTATTTGAACCAAAATCCTATCTCACGCCCCGTCACCTATTATCTAGATATTTTTGGCCGAACAAAGAGAAATAATATATTACAATCTTCGTTTGAACTTCGGTAAGCATGGCTTGAGTATGAACATACATACGTACATACTATCACGCCCGTATCCCTAATGGGGTGGGCAGAGCCACAAGTAAACATATGAAAACTTGCAGCCACTTCTGATTTAAAGTCCTAAGATGGATATGGTGAACCATAGTGATAGGTGATCATTTTAAAGAGGTCCATCCCTTAGTCGACTTTTACGACATACTCAGGGAGAGAAGCAGCTGACGCATTCAATTTCGTATTTTTTCGTTATTTATCAGCCTGTGTTGAGGAGAATGTTTTGTTTAAATTTTCGGAATAAGTCATATAAACCCCAGTATACCCATTTGACGTCTTCAATTTCTTCTAAGGCCTTTTACCATCTATAGTAGATGATTTATACAGCGTCAAGAGGCAACTTTTACCTTCACAAACAGGACGATGTAGTGCCCGGGAATTAAGATGGAATAGGCTTGCCCAGCACCTATTCCATCCTCTCAGTTTAGTCGGCCTTGTCCACAGGAAAGACATGGTCGATACTTACGGAGCTGACGAAGCCGCGGGTTTCCTCACGATGTTTTCCTTCACCGTTTGAGAGTACTGGTATAGCGCACATCCATTGGTACATGACCGGGTTTGAACCTTAAACCTTAGGATCGGAAGGCGGGTTCACTACCAACTAGACCACCTAACAATTTAATCTTCAATTTACATCTGTCATATTAACACCACTGCTTTCTCACAAACATTAGCTGTAATAAGTCGTTGACGGATACACACACCTGTTTGATATGAATTTATGACGCCGCCATGTTGTATTATTACTCCATTATTCACCAGGAATATTCTTAAGATGTTTTCGTTTGTGGTTTTTGCTGCCATCACGTTTTTATGTTATAATTTCGTGATTGTTTACGAGTTTCCTTGAATATACGCGTTAATTCGACCAAGTGGCATTATGTATGTCCTACTAATATTATAAATGCGAAAGTTTGTGTGGATGTGACGATGTATGTTTAATAAATAATAAATAACAGCCAACAGTCACATACAAAGTCCTGACCCCACACTAGGATTCCCTGTGTCGTGGGTATCAGAAACCACGAGTACCATGGTACCACAACACCCAGACCCGGAACAAATATTTGCAGAACATGCAAACATTTCTTCCGCAGCGGGAATCGAACCCGCGCCTCTTGCGTCTCCGCCGAGGCCGTCACCGAGGTCGTCGTTTGTGTCTCAATCACGCCGTAACGACTGAACGGATTTGAATGAAACTTGGAATGCACATAGTATGTTTGCTGGAATAACATATAGGCTACTTTTTGTCTGGATACCACGCGAGCGAAGCCGCGGGCGACAACTAGTGTATGTATAAAAACAACAGCAGTTACTGTGCTATTTAAATAACTTGCGAATTTTGTAAGCGAAATGACACTGGTGGTCTAGTGGTAGTTAGTGACTTCGCCTTCCGACCCTAAGTATATGTCCAAAGAATCGTACACCTATGTATGCATTAATGTATTTTTTATTTGTTAGAAAAAATTAGCTCAATAACAGAACTCTCAAAATGATAGACGTCATCGTTATTCGCAGACATGCCTAACGTTAAGAGCCCTTTTAAGCTGTACTTTAATCCTTTCATCAAGCTCAAGAGAACTAGTGACACTAAGGTGGCAGTGCTATAAACTATTACATTATATCGGTATCATCTTTCTGGAATTATTTTATTTCGTATATAATAGAGGAAAATAAATGTAAAAGGTTACCAAAAAACCGGTCAAGTGCGAGTCGAATTCGCACACAAAGGATTCTGTACCATCGTAGGTACATTAAAAAAAATCTTTTATGTGGGCCTTTTTTATTTTTTTGATTGTTGTTATAGCGGCAATAGAATCACACACTGAAAATTTTATCTCTACCTGTAACGGTCATAAGATACAACACGGCTCGCTCATAGACGGACGGACGGACTCTGAAGCTTAGTGATAAGGTCCCGTTGGCACCCGTACTCGAAGTACGGAACCCTAAAAATATCGAAATAAAAGTCCAACATCTTGGCATAAATATTTATGTACAATATACGACATAGAACATGATTCATTGTATCGAAGTAAATAAACGGGACCTGTCACATGGTAAAGTTAGACCGGAAAAATGCTACAATCTACTTAAATCGGACATCTCTTCAGCATCCAATAACACAATATATATCTCAGAAATATCGGAGTGATACAGATAAAATGTTATAACAGGAATTTTTCGCTACATCTGGAAATTGAAAAGGTCTTGAGAAAATTTTACGTATTTCTACCTTATAGTTGAACATTGCTACTCTATCAAGCTTCGGTAACTATTTGTGTTGAGTGACAGGTGTAGTCGACATTCGTCAATTGATATTCGACTTAAAATTTTAAGGGCAAACCTTCGCCGAATCCCAGTAATGTAAGTATATAAATCACGTATCCGGTATGACCCTCCTTCATCAAGGAAGTCTTACGAAAATAAAAACAATTACTGGAATAATCAAAAGAAGGATAATCTTTCCTACCTTCTCACGACGGAATCTATACTAATATTATAAAGCTGCAGAGTTTGTTTGTTTGTTTGAACGCGCTAATCTCTAGAACCACTGGTCCGATTTGAATGATTCTTTCAGTGTTGGGTAGTCCATTTATCGAGGAAGGCTATAGGCTATGTTTTTTTTTTCAAAATTAGGGAGCCGTAATAAAATTGCTATTTTGTAACACAAGGTGTAAAATCGAAAACCTATTTTTGCGTGCGCTGCAAAAACTATTGACAATAGAACAAAATGATGTACTACGGGTTTGTAGATCCTATTAAAACCTACAAAAAAGTCCACAAGAACATATATCTAGCTATCATGGTTTAATCACAATAACCGATTTTGTGTTCAAAATAATTATTAAATCGTCTGCAAAAAAAAACTACGTTAAATATGTATCGTACCTAATATTAATCTTTATGTTATCAAGAGTATTTATGTAGAAGTAAAATACTTTTTGTTTCATCTCAATCGGATATATTTCGTTTAAAAGTTATCACGTGTATAAGATGTTATAAGAGTTGGTGCCTATTAATGAGTTATGGGCCATAGTCCATTTATTGAGGGAGGCTATAATATAGGCAATATTTTATCTCGGTATTTCCACGGAAACGAGAAAAACGCGGGTGAAACCGCGGAGCACAGCTAGTCTTAAATAAGGCCCTAATGATTTCGAGACGACGTCTAAAAGTAGTCAGAATAACGTCTAAAACTAAATGAATTCGACATAATATGCCCGATTCCAACAATCTATTTACAGACGAAGGGCCGTTCATTACCTTTTAGACTGATAACAACGTTGCTTTTAGTTAGTGGAATATTGGAACCTGACAACAATAGCAACATCAAACTTTCACTGCAACATACGAACTAGAAGAGGGTAAAAGACTAGGATTATTATAGGAAAATTGTCGCTTTCGTAAAAATGCTGAAACTGGGACTCTGAATGTACTCAAATAAATACAGGATCGAAGTGTACATAATTCGTAGTAAGAAGATAAAAAAGGGTTTTGTTATAAGTTTTTTGCGACAGGGATATTCGGCTCTTCAAAAAATATATGTAGAAATAAAAATTGTCCTATAAACTTCCTACGTAATTGTGGGCGAGGTAGGGTAAAATGAGGTTTGAGCCGGCCGGCGCCGGCGGTCCCGGAAGATATTTTCTAACCAAACCCGCACCAGTCTCGGCCTCTCGCCTGCCACGCCACCGAGGTCACCACAGACCCTCAACTTCCATCATGTCATTCATAGAACAGATTACTCAATAGCTAATAAAATTCAGGGTCGACTGTTCATTGATAGTTACCAGTACCACATAATCACCAACAATTTGTTTGTATGCAGAGATGTATTTATGGTCAAGATTGAGTATCAATATACAAAATAATCTTTGAGGGTTTCGTACCCGAAGGGTGCCAACGGGACCCTATTATTCCGCTATCCGTCCATCTGTCTGCGCTGTATCTCATGACCCGTGTTTTTTTTTATTTATTTGAGGATTTTACGACTACATCACCCATATGAAAACAAAAATAAAAAAATAAACCAAGAAAAACTTAATCTATACTTATAATAAAACGTAACTACTTACATAAACCTAACTTAAGTAACAAAACTAGAAACTGAATTTCTTTACACGAAGGGTCGGATAACACACTATTAAGATCCGAGGTAGGTAGAAAGTTAAAATTTTCAGCGTGTATTTTTATTGCCGCTATAACAGCGTTTATGTACAATGATGGTACGGAACCCTTTGCGTGCGAATTCGACTCACACATGACCTGTTTTTTTATCAAAGGCGTAAGCAATCGCGCTGTTCTAAACTAGATTGCCAAACGTTTCGTTTATGTTGATTTCTTATCATTGTATCGTGCTATTTTGAAACGCTTCATACGCAGTCTTCCCTTTCTGGCATCTGCCAAAACGAAGACATAAGAACGCAACGTACGTTCTGTCGGACGGACGTAGGTAAGATCTAATTATTTTTCAAGTGCACAATCTTTTCACCACACTGGTTCGAGAGAACTAGTAACACGAGCAGTGGTATTATTAAGAGGTACAGTTTGATTGTTTGTTTATAATAAAATTCTCGAACACGGTACTCTAACGGCAATTAAAA
Organism: Scotopteryx bipunctaria; assembly: GCA_949320045.1. NCBI lineage: Eukaryota > Metazoa > Arthropoda > Insecta > Lepidoptera > Geometridae > Scotopteryx > Scotopteryx bipunctaria. The sequence continues at coordinate 975,725 of OX439462.1, forward strand.
CCAATTAATATCAGCGCCGTACAGCACTTCCTTAATTACTGATTTGAGAATCCCAATGTCATCATGATTCGAAAAGATCTTGCATGAAATGCATTTTGTGGACAGACATAATGATCCACCTGATTATTATTAGTAATTTTAAGTAGTTCCCATTTGTTCTATGGAACATGACGTCATCGAACAAAATGACACATTTTCTTCCCAATTTTCTCCATAGAACTACATACTTCGGTTCCCGCTGCGGGAGAAATGTTTGTATGTTCTGCAAATATTTCTTCCGGGTCTGGGTGTTGTAGTATATTATTATGTTTTATAATATAAGTACCTATGTATTTACAAAAGTTTCTACTTAAATTAAGTATTGTATCAGCCATCTGGTTCCCATAGCTTTGCTTAGTTTGGGGCTAGATGGCGCTGTGTAAAATGTCCAAAATATTTATTATTTGATTATTATTTAATTGCCATAAAAACAATACGTATTACTCGATACTTTGCGTCGTCGCGTTACAAACAGGCGTAAATTCCTAAAAATGTTAATTTAAAATACTTAATCATAGTATGATCCAAGAATCATGCTGTGCCGACCTCACATAGAGTGGGATAAGGGAAGATGATTTTGAGTTTTGTAAGTTAGTAGTCGTAACAAAATATTAATAATAAAATAAAATTATAAACTCAAAACCTAAAAATAATAATAATAACTGCACCAGTCTCTCACAAAACAGGTTATCTAATTACCTAAAATTTATGTGATTATTTTTACTGTTGTTTTTTTTTCCCTCATATTTTACTGTTTACTAGCGGTCGCCCGCGGCTCCGCCCGCGTGGATGTCGGTTACCGCTGCAAAAAGCCTACCCAGGAAAGACACGGTCAGTCGCGAGGTCGGCTCCCTACGCAGCGGTCGTGCAGCAGAAATCGTAATATTTTAATTTCGCCATAACTTCAAAACCAAACGTCCAATTTTAATCATTCAAAGACCAAATATTATCTCCATAAACTGTTCTTAGTGATGAAATCATTTATTTTGATAAGGATTAATAGCATGAGTAAAATAAACGCGTTTAAATGTAGTCCAAAAAAAATTCAAGATTTTTAAATAAAAAAATGGTTGCTGTGCCTCACTCGACATAGATGGGTATAGTGTGTCGCGGACTTTTTTGTAGATATTTATAAGATCTACAATTAATTAGAACATTTTATGGTTCTATCTTTTATAGTTTAGGCAGCGTACGCAAAATAAGTAACTTTTCTGGTTGATTTTTTACACCTTGTGTCCGAAAAACCCAAATATCTTACGGAACCCTATTTTTTTCCAAAATAAAATATAGCCTATGTTACTCGTGGATAATGTAGCTTTCGAATGGTGAAAGAATTTTTAAAATCGGTCCAGTAGTTTTTGAGCCTATTCAGTACAAACAAACAAACAAAGTTTTCCTCTTTATAATATTAGTGTAGATATATATTTTTTAATAACATTATGTTAATTTTAATTTTGTTGTGAGAGAAAATATAAATATATATTATTATTATTATTATTATTATAACTATTCTAAATATAATTTACAAGTCAATGCAAAGATTCCCAAGCCAACTGCTTCAGGAGGAAGATTAACTATATCTTACTTACTATCTATAATCTTACTATCTTAATACTATAAACGATATCGGTCCAGGGTCCTGGGAACGAGTGGGTAGGGCAGTGTGAGATGATGTCCTACATGGTCTGGTCCTCTCTGGAATCAATGTGATGACTTGTTTTCACCAAACAGATAACTGCATTGAAGGTGCCTGCCAAATTAAGAAGATCACCGGACTCGTATCCGCTGGCCGAATGTTTGTGTTCGCGCTCACAATGGTGAATCCAAATTGACACGAGCGGGCTTTGATTTAAAGGTTAAAGTTCGATGGCAAAACCGGACTGGTATCTTTTGGTGTACCTACACCATAAAAGTATAGGTAGATATAATCAGCATCAATAGTTTATTAACAGTTTTAAATTTTTCTTCTTGTTACTTATGTAAGAAATGTTAATTAATTAAATAAATATTTGTGGACATTTCACACAGCGCCATCTAGCCCCAAACTAAGCAAAGCTTGTACTAAGGGAACTAGATGGCTGATAGAATACTTATTAAGTGTATCCTTTTTTTGTAATGTCATAGGTAAGTACTTATAATATATAATACTACGACACCCCCGAAGAAATATTTGCAGAACATACTAACATTTCTCCCGTAGCGGGAATCGAACACGCGCCTCCTGCGTCTCCGCCGAGCAATCGCCCGCCACGCCACCGAGGCCGTCAATCTTACTTATATTATAAATGCGAAAGTTTGTGAGTTTGGATGTTTGGATGTTTGTGCCTCAATCACGCCTAAACGGCTGAACGGATTTGAATGAAACTTGGAATATACATAGTACATGTACTGGATTAACATATAGGCTATTTTTTATCCGGATACCACGCGAGCGAAGCCGCGGGCGGCAGCTAGTAATATTATATTAGTCAGTATATTTTTATCAGCTTATGGTACTGCTAAATTATCTCTATGCAAAAACAATTCGGTCTATGGCGATCGTTTGTGCGTGAAAAATGGACAGACCATTAAACCAACAATCGTTTTCAACAGCGTCTCCAGCCGGGGCCGGGGGACCAGAGGGGAAGGGGGTGGGGGTGGAGGCAAGTTCATATAATAAAAGATGAGAAAAATATGAATTGTAGGTACAGTTGAGGGCACAAGCTTTATCATCATGTGATATCTCAAGTGAGGCGGCCCCAAAATTTCGACCATGAGGTCACGGGGTTCATAGATACCTATTCAAGATATGAACTTCCGTTGCCGATTGTATCTGCCAAGTTTATGGAAATAATTGTCTCACGACTACGATAGGTATTTAGATGAGTCATACATATTTATTTACTCGTAAAAGGAATGTTTATGAGGTCCGTCTCGCGATCTGCTGAAACTAAAATCATGGAAAACTAAAAACTACTGAAACTTCTGAGCCTTCTCCAACATACAATACAATACAATACAATATAACTTTATTGTAAAAACACAAATTATAGAAATAAACAAAAACAAAAAATTAAAGTAAATTAAAATAAGTATAACTATTCGTCATACAATGGGCGGCCTTATCGCTGACAGCGATCTCTTCCAGGCAACCTTTGGATGGACAAGACAAAACTTTAAAAAGAGACAACATTATCATCATCATCCCGTTGGCACCTACTGTTGGGTATAGACCTCCTCTTTGTTACTTAAAGTAAATTAATTATATAAATAATGCTGGATATTTGTGACAGTTTTAAAATTTGGAATAATAATTTACTTACGTTTCTTTCATTTTCCACTGGGAAATGAAGTGTAGGACGGCCCCCCATTCGATGGACCGATGACATTGTGAAGGTCGCGGTGGTTGGTGGATGGAACCATCTCAAATCGTTTGTCCCGGAAGTATATTCGTATGTCATAATGTTCGTATGTGCTAGAGGCCAACTCTAGTGACGGAGTTTTTAGGCCGCCTAAAGGCCTCCATCATGGCTTAACGACTTAAAAGCCGGGACCGACTGTTTCCTGGAAGTATTATTGGGGAGGCCTATGCTCAGGCATAGGCCTCCTTGACTCCCCAGACTTCTATAGGCTGATGGTGATGATGATGAGCCCAGCTGTGAAGGATTATTTAAACCTATGACCGGTTATATGCCTTTACCACAGTAGAGTCGTAGACAAGGTCGTCGCCAGACGAAACGATGACCCACCCAGGGGGAAAAGGGCAAGTAGATATAATTAGGATGGTTTATTGGAAATTGAAACTGGATGCGTCAAGCCAAAGATAGGGCGCGATGGCGCTCATTAGGGGAGGCCTATGTCCAGCAGTGGACTGCTATAGGCTGATGATGATGATTGGAAATTTGGTACAAGACTTATTTATTTCAATGAATAAAAAAGGCAGCGTAGAATTTAAATAGAATAGTAAATCTGCCATAGTTATTAGATTTTTTTTTAAATGTTAAAGATGAATTGTACCATTTTAGTCTAAGTTCAGTAATGAATTTGGCTTCTTAAAGCAGCCATATTGGATTTTTTTTACACCTTTGTATAAAAAGTGTACCTATGATACTCTCGTTACTAAGACAAATCCAACAGCACTTTATTTATCAAAATCCGTCGAGCCGTTTCGGCAACAGCGACAGGAATAAATTGAAAATGCCTTCTTAGAGCCGCCTTATTGGATTTTTGCAGTCGGGTAAAAAAGTAGCCTTTTTTGATTAAGTAATTTCTATGCCGGGTAGCTGCCCCTACTTAACCCCCCCCCCCCCAAGACCCTCCCCCCTTGGCGACGTCGTACGACGCAGCTAACATAGCCTCTGCGTGGCCATTCTCCGCCACAGTGGGATCGCAGCTTTACTGTATCAATTAGCAAGGTTTTTGACCCAGAAACAAGGTCAAACATAATCGTAACCGCAAGAGGTTACGCCTGGTTGCGATGTTCAACCACAACTTCACTTCCAATCCCAATCAAATATTCAAATGCGAGTTCTGAGACTCGAATGTTTATTGGAAGGCTCTTGAAGTAAAATAAAACTGTAAGAACCTATCTACAGGTACATTGTATCCTCCTTTTGCTTCGCGTAATGGGGTAAAGTAAGGTTTTATCCACGGAATTAATTCAGAGTCTATTGGTACTTAGGTACATCTTGGAAAAAGGTCTCGATATGGTCGGACATACAAACAAATAGACAGACCATAGACGGACATAATAAGGATCTATCATAAGGGTTCCTTTAGAAAAGGAACCTTAGTAATTAGAGAAAAAACAGTCAATTGCGAGTCGAATTACACACGAAGGGTTCCGTACCGTCGTACATGTACTTTTTAATATGACTTTTACTCTATGTATTTTTAAAAAAGGTTGCTGGGATGATGGATTACGAACGTTAAAAAATGTTTAGTGTATGGAGCCGCCCTTTTATTTTTATTATCTGTTGTTATAGCGGCAATAGAAATATACACTCTCAACCTATTATTACATGAAATACAGCCCGCTGACTGACGGACGGACAGATGGACGGACAGCAGAGGCTTAATAATAGGGTCCCCTTGTAAAAGCGAGTTCGTATTCCACTGCAGGAAAAAATGTTTGTATGTTTTGCAAATATTTCTTCCAGCGTCCTGGGTATTGTGGTACCATGGTACTCGTAGTTTCTGATACCCACGACACAGGGAAGTGTAGCAGCCATATTGAGACAAAAAGGTAACCATAGGCTTTCACTGTATCATAAACTTATGACACTCACCTTATCTAGACAAACCCAACAACACCTCATTTGTCAAAATCCGTTCAGCCGTTTCGGTTACAGAGGCAGCCAAAATGATAAATTAAAAATGGCTTCTCGCAGCCGCCATATTGGATTTTTTGACAGTTTATATAACCTATGACATCGTCCAGCTGTATGAACTACAGCTTCATCCAACGGAATGCACATTCCCACATTCATACATACATACATACATACATACATACATACACATACATACACCCCAAACATTACCCTCCCTCTTCGCAGGTAAGAAGAGCTCAATTGGAACAAATATTTTGGACATACAAAATGCATGATCTGAGTAAAAATCGAACCCACACCACACAGCGCAGATTGCACAGCTACGCCAGTCAAGTGTGTTATGAGCGGATAGTCACTGGTACGCATTACGAGGCGTACCACGTAGATAATAACTCCCTATTGGATGTTTTATCTATATTCGTACATATCACGTTTTGCTTAACGACCGTATTATTCACGAACAGCTGTGGCGTAGTGGCTTTGATTGTGAGATCATAAAATACAATTTAAGAATAGAAAATAAATAACTTACAAGTATTTGACAATTTGAAAGTCAATGTTTCTTTACTCCTTAAAATCACGGCGATCATTTGGACACGTCTTAAATCTATGTTGCATTTGGCGTGGCGGGCGTGTGCTCGGCTGGGACGCAAGAGGCGCGGGTTCGATTCCCGCTATAGGAGTTGATTTTACACACTTTTCCAATAGCTAGCCATCACTAGCTTTCGTTCGCTTGGCCCGAATGCAATCTTATTCAAGCAAAACTTTTATCGAAATTGTGAGATACAAGAAAAAACACATCAACGCGTCAAACTACCTCCATAATGGAGGGTCTGATGTTCCTAGCCTAAGCAGGGGGAGGTTTTAGAGGGATGATTCTGTAGAGGGCGCAGGCGTACTGTTGCTATCATCATCATCATCATCACCTTCCTGCCCTTATCTCACTCTATGTGGGGTCGGCACAGCATGATCCTAGGATCATGCTGTGTGTAAGAGTTTTGGCTAAGGTGTTTTATGACCGGCCGCCTACCTGACGTCAACCCTCCTTGGGAATACTTGCTTATTATATCTCATCATGTTGGAGGATACTATCCCTTAATCGACTTTTACGGCATGCTCAGGAATAATCGCGTAAAATTCATACAAAAAAGCATGTAATCGAACTATCGAATTGAGAATATCCTTTTTGAAGTCGGTTAAACAGTAAAATTATTGTCGTTTGAACATCATCTCCGTGTCTTGATCCTACTTAGATAGTAATTCTATAAATAGCTTAGATAAACGACCAAATGCAACGAGTAAGCAATTATTGTTTGAACAAATGACTCAAAATACATTGACCCAAGGGGCACCCACCTAGTTCATACAGGATTTCATTTTTTGCCGTAATTTTTTGCTCGAGTGCTTGAGTAAAACAATAGGTAAGTACTTTAATAATCAAAGATGATTTGATACACTACTAACGTCGGTTTGTTTTCTGTTGATACTCATCTGTCTGGTCGTATCACCAGTGTGGTGAAAGAAATGCGCATCAAAGGCTCCTTTCGTGCGCGATCGAGAAAAAATATACGCAATAGGCAACTAGTGTTATTTTGCAGAGGATTAATACATCAAACGCGTTTGAAAACCGAAAAGGGGTCACGTGATCCGTCCATTTGTGATTGGTTGGCTCTGTTGTTTATTATTCCTTTTAGGCCAGAGTATTACTGACAGCGACGCAGACTTACGAGCATTGTAATGGAAAAATGACTTGGTAAAGGACATACATTTGTCACGACTAGATTAAGATACGTCAACATTTTTCGCTGTATGATATTGTCTACTCTTACCTCAGACCAAATAAAAAAAAGACGCCGCGCCGCGAACAACCAAAGTGAAGCCACCTTTTTATCTGTGTGCGAGGTTTTGAGATTTTGTGTTCCAAGTAACCTAAAATTCATAGTATAACAATTAAGAAACGATGTTATTTGAAGTACAAGTGAAAAGTGATTCCGTGAGACTTTTTATGTGATTTGCTGCAGGTGACCGCAAGTGGGATTACGAGCTGAGCGCTTCCGTGCTTCGGAGGGCACGTTAAATTGTTGCTCCCGGCTTTTAACCCTTAATTTATCTGTTAGGTCCCAGGGACTCCATGCAAAGTTTCATCCTTGCATAAAAACTTAAATTCCGCGTTTTTTTTTCGCGCGTCCCAGTACCTTCCTGAAGTAGCGCACCGGACGCGGGGTGAAGAGGGCGCACTCCTGCGCCGCGTGTATTGATGAGTAATTGCATTCATGGAGTCCGTTGGACTCCATGGGGGTATTTGTGTGACAAATATGTGAATTCATCATTGTGTTGTTTTGTCGTATTATCCGTGTTTTTTTTCGGTTTTAGGCTACAAAATGGCTTCTAACAGACGCTCAATAAATATACTTCAACAAAATGCTGAGTCTATCGTTCTTGACTGGCTCAGAGTCGATGATAAGGACTCCAATAACGAAGTACAAGTACAACAACGGGGACCACTTCACAAATTAGTGCCAAACGAACTGTTATCAGATTTAGAAGATGACTGCGTACCTTTTGATCATGACTCGAAATCAGAGTGCTCACCTGACTCTTATCATAGTTGCTTATGATTGCTTATGTCATAGTTGCATGAAGCTGGTATGCTTAGCATATACCAAGAAAATCTGTGCGCGATGTGTAGCTAAAGACAAAGAGTAAGCGCTGCACGTTTTTATTTTTTGTATTAACATGTGCCATTTTTTATTTAGTTATTGAAAGTAGATGATATTTCTGTTATTTGTGAAAAAAAAATGTTTAAAATACTATATGGTTATGTTTTAGTGAGTAGCTAGAAGTTGGCACTCATTTTTGTTTGCATAATTTTTATTTATTAGTATTTTGAATTGTTCTCAAGACTGTTACATGGCTGAACGAAATATGATATAGAAACCTATTATAATAATGTTGTTAGATATAATAAACCACTTTCAAGTACATATTTTGCTTTAATTTCAAACAAATTTAATGATTTTCATGTAGGGAGTCCCATGGACTCCATGAGGTAAATTAAGTGATTTAAGTTCACCAGGTAAACTAAGGGTTAAGTCGTTAAGCCACGACGGAGGCCTTCAGGCGGCCTAAAAACTCCGTCACAAGAGTTGGCCACTAGCTCATACGAACTTGCTTATCCCACTAATATTATAAATAAATTTAAATAAATATTGTATGGTGTAGTATTTTTGGTACTAAAAACGAATATAATTATAGAGATTGTCCCTACAGTGTGTCTACACTAATATTATAAAGAGGAAAACTTTGTTTGTTTGTTTGTACTGAATAGGCTCAAAAACTACTGGACCGATTTTAAAAATTCTTTCACCATTCGAAAGCTACATTATCCACGAGTAACATAGGCTATATTTTATTTTGGAAAAAAATAGGGTTCCGTAAGATATTTGGGTTTTTCGGACACAAGGTGTAAAAAATCAACCAGAAAAGTTACTTATTTTGCGTACGCTGCCTAAACTATAAAAGATAGAACCATAAAATGTTCTAATTAATTGTAGATCTTATAAATATCTACAAAAAAGTCCGCGACACACTATACCCATCTATGTCGAGTGAGGCACAGCAACCATTTTTTTATTTAAAAATCTTGAATTTTTTTTGGACTACATTTAAACGCGTTTATTTTACTCATGCTATTAATCCTTATCAAAATAAATGATTTCATCACTAAGAACAGTTTATGGAGATAATATTTGGTCTTTGAATGATTAAAATTGGACGTTTGGTTTTGAAGTTATGGCGAAATTAAAATATTACGATTTCTGCTGCACGGCCCGTTGCGAAGTGGGCGTCACCAAGGCGGGGGTGCGCGTGCGGGAGGGGAGTTTAGATCTATGAGTAAGGTACCCGCGCGGCTCAGTCGCGAGGTCGGCTCCCTACGCAGCGGTCGTGCGCGAAGTCTATATAGTATAAAAATGAATCGCAAAATGTGTTGGTAAGCGCATAACTCAACAACGCCTGGACCAATTTGGCCAAATCTTTTTTTAAAATGTTCGTTGAAGTTCAAGGATGGTTTTTACGGCGAGAAAAATTAGAATTATTGCTGGAAAAACCCTAAAAATAGCCCTTTTCTTTTTCCCATACAAATGATTTGTAACTAAAACGTAGTCAATTTGAGCTTTATTGCTATGGTATAAAGTTCATATTAAATTACAAGCACTTGAATTATTGTAATTGACTCTAACAGTGTTGTTAGTAAAAAATATTATTTGACTAAAGGTAGGTATTACCTTTCAAATTATTACAAAAGACAGGTAGCAATGTCGCTATCTTATTATTTTAATATAACAGCCAAGAACTTGGCTACTCAGACTGCTTCTTTTGAGCAGTATAATGACCCCCAAAAACAGACTCTGGAAGTTACTCCAAGTCATTTAAATTAGACCTCAAGACAATAGAGATAGCCTCTAGCGCTTATTATTCACCTTTAAAAAAATCAGTTCTTCATTCAAATATAAGAAAATCCGATAATATATTAAAGTCAAATAATAATAAAAAGAGTCAAAATAATAATTTTAGAAAATCAAAGGTTACTAATTTGGTGCATCAAAATATTCAAGGTTTGAGAAGTAAAGAACTACAGCTGGAATTGTACATGACCTCAAACAAAATTGACATAATTTGTATTACAGAACATTGGCTAAAAAATCATGAGCTTATGTTTAATTTCAGTGATCACCAAGTTGGTAGTGCTTTCTGCAGGAACCATTTTGAACGGGGTGGCTCATTAATATTACTAAACAAACAAATTAAATTTAAAGAACGCAAAGATATTATTCACCTGACTGCAGAAAGACACATAGAAATAGCCTGCGTAGAGTTGGAGCAGTTCATTGTTATAAGCGCTTACAGCCCGCCTTGCGCCTCCTTTGATGTTTTTGAAAAGGTTATGGAAGAAATTATGTTCAAATTGTCTAAATCTAACAAGGAAATTATTGTATGTGGCGATTTTAATGTAAATCTGCTTGAAAAATGCTCATTAAATACTAGATTAACAAGTTTATTTAAATCATTCAATCTTGAACCATCATTTATGGAGCCAACTAGAATAACTGCCACCTCAGCTACATGTTTGGACAACATATTTACTAATGTTAATATAATAAGTAAAAATATTATTAATCAACTTGAATCAGACCACCTTGGACAATTTATAAAAATTGAAACACAAACTAGGCAAAATGTAAAAAGGAAAATTACCTATGTACCAATGACCATTAATCGATTGGAACAGTTGAAATCAAATCTAAAAAATAAAATTCCAAACATAATATATCATAATGAAGATCCTAATTATTTGTATAATACATTTTTTAAAGAATTTAATAACGAATTCAATTCAGTTTATACATCCAAATCGATCATGGTATCTAATAAGCCAGGATTTTGTGAGTGGGCAACAGCAGGAATACATAAAAGTAGACAAACATTGTATGAATTGTACAGTATAAAACAATATAATTTCAGTGAAGAGTTTAAAGAAAAAGTTAAGAATTATTCTAAAATATTTAAGAAAGTATGTAAAATAGCCAAATCATTATATTTGAGTTCAAAAATTAAAAACAGTCAAGATAAAATTAAAGCTACTTGGAATGTTATTAAAGAAGAGACTGGAAAAAATATAATTCATAATAACAGTTTTAAATTAAAAATAGATAATATAATTATTAACAAAGATGAAGATGTAGCTAAAGCGCTCGAATTGTTTTTTACTGATATTCCAGTCTCTACTACAAAATCTTTAAACTCTTCCCACATAATCGCAGAGTCAATGTTGAAACAAAACGTACCTGAATGTAAAACAAATTTTTCATTCGATTATGTCAGTTCTAATGACATTGTCAAGGCTTATAAATTAATCAATGTAAAAAAGACCACGGACCTCTGGGGAATTTCTGTTAGCGTCGTAAAACCATTGATAGACATAATTGCACCTGACCTAGCTATGATCTTCAATCAATGTATTGATTGTGGTGTGTTCCCTGATTTAATGAAACATAGTAAAATAACACCTCTCTTCAAATCTGGTAGTCATTCAGACCCTAGTAACTATCGTCCTATATCAGTACTACCGACCTTTAGCAAAATATTTGAAAAACTGATTCTAAAGCAACTTCAAGACCATTTTAACATAAATAACCTACTCGACAACAAACAATTCGGATTTATGAAGGGCCGTTCAACAACAGAGGCTGGTGTCGAGTTAATATCGCATATTTTCCATGCATGGGAAGAGTCTCGTGATGCTTTAGGGATTTTTTGTGATCTGTCAAAAGCATTCGATTGTGTCCATCATGAAACATTAATCAGGAAACTCCGACACTATGGGGTTAGGGGTTTTGCTCTTGACCTTCTCAGTTCCTATTTAAGTAACAGAATACAAAGAGTCGACGTTAATGGAAAACGTTCTCCAGGGTCAATAGTAACAATGGGTGTACCACAGGGATCAATATTAGGACCATTTCTATTTTTAGTTTATATTAATGATTTACCTAAACTTGTTAGGGATGATCATGAAATTGTATTGTTTGCAGATGACACCTCATTTTTATTTAAAATGAAACGACGCCAGGTTAATTTTGGCGAAGTAAACAATGCAATCTCCAAAGTCGTAGAATGGTTCGATGTAAATAACCTATTGCTAAATGAAAAGAAAACCAAATGTATAAGATTTATACTACCAAATGTTACACAAGTAAATTCTCATATAAAAATAAAAAATGAACATATAGATCTCGTGGACACTACTACTTTTTTGGGCATAACCTTAGATAAAAAGATTCAATGGGACCCACATATAGATAAATTGTCGAAGAGACTTAGTTCTGCGGCATATGCAGTCAAAAAAATACGTCTACTTACAGACGTAGATACAGCTAGACTAGTTTACTTCAGCTACTTCCATAGCATCATGGCATATGGCATTTTGTTGTGGGGGAGTGCTGCAGATATAAACACCGTATTTGTGTTGCAGAAGAGGGCTGTTCGAGCAGTTTATAACCTGGGTCCTAGGGAGTCATTACGTAATAAATTTAAAGAAATAAACATTATGACTGTTCCTTGTCAATATATTTACGAAAACTTGATGTACGTACATAAAAATGTTAGTAAGTTTAAGAAAAATAGTGATAATCATAGTGTTAATACTAGAAATAAGGATAAACTTGCTGTACCCACGATTAGGCTAGGTAAAGTTAATAAATCATTTAAAGGGCAATGTGTACGCTTCTATAACAAAGTCCCAAGCGAGATGACAAATTTGTCAGTTAATAAATTCAAAACACTAATAAAACAAAAGTTGTATAAAAAAGCTTACTATAAAATATCCGATTATATAGAAGATAAAAATGCTTGGGACTGAATGCTCCAACTCCTTTTATAACATGATTGTAAAGGGATCATTTTCCAAAAAAATAGCCAAGCGTGGTTTCTTGCCTGTATCTTCCACGCCTGGTCGCGTTACGAACAGGTGTAAATGCAACGTAGATTTAAGACGTGTCCAAGTGATCCCAGTGATTTTATGGAATAAAAATTTTTGACTTTGACTTTGACTTTGACTTTGACATTAATTTTAAGGCGATACGAAGTTCGCGGGGTCAGCTAGTATTTTATAATTTACCAACGGTAAAATAAATCGTTCGATATATAAAAGGCTCAAAGTGAAAGTCAACATGGGCACTGGCAGAATTGTGAAGTGAAAGAAGTAAAGGCTCAAAAACTATTGTGCTGAAAGGATTTACGGCGAGTTTCCAAAAGAATTACAATTTCCAAAGGCATTTTGTTCTATCCATAGACAAAAGAAAACAATCGCTTAAAAATGTTGCGAGATGAAGTTTGCACAACGTGTCCCGTGTTTATTATGCTTTTTAGGGTTCCGTACGTGAGGGGTGCAAAACTCATTTACTTAGCTGTTAGTCTATTGTATATTGTATCACTGAATTATTATGGTATCTACTAGTATCACATTTTTTAGGCATTAGGTTAGGTAAAGAACGCGTCAGACAGAAATTACTTCTACTTTTGACGGCCTCGGTGGCGTGGCGGGCGATTGCTCGGCAGAGGCGTAAGAGGCGCGGGTTCGATTCCCGCTGCGAAAGAAATGTTTGCATGATCTGTAAATATTTTTGTTCCGGGTCTGGGTGTTGTGGTACCATGGTACTCGTAGTTTCTGATACCCACGACACAGGGAATCCTAGTGTGGGGTCAGGACTATGTATGTGACTGTTGGGTGTTATTTATTATCTATTTATTACGTATCTTTCAGATATTCTAGGGCCTAAAATATCTGATACCTGTGCTGTAACGTTCGATTTTTCCCCCCTTTTTATTTGAAAGTTCCGTTCAGCGAGATAGGTAATAATTTTGGTTTTTGCTGGTCACACTCTGGCTTGGCACGGGCGATTTGTGAGTGTCAGTGTCCCTATCAAGACGGATCGAACTGTCAATGTCGTTTGAGTTCTTTCTTTCGTCTCGCTCGGTCAGAGCGAGAGGGCAAGGATCTTTTTGACGGATCGATGTGGAGAACGTGGCGTGGAGCTTTTGATGAAAATCGTATTTGCTGGCTAATATATCCTGGCTTCTGTGTCTGGCGTAGCGGGAATCATCCACGGGAGAACCCACGCGTGTGATTCCTTCGGGCGCACGTGTTTTGTGCGTATTATCAGCTTTGTGCCTCTGGTAAGAGTCTTGAACTTTTGATCTTTGATTTTTGGTCTTCCTCGATTGCCGAGCGGAGCTCGTGGGACATCCTCAACCCTGTGCATGAATACACAAGGGCAGATTTGCTAAGGTTGCACCCCGCTTCGCAGGCTAAAGAGCACTTTCGCTTACGCCGGGCTATGAATTTTCCAGAAAAGAGGTGCTCCGTACGGGCGCGACCACGTGGCGAGCACGTGTCGCAACCTTTCTACCTGCCGCCTTCTGGCGCACGCTGTCGTCGGCGAGGGTCCAGAGCGCCAGCGTCCCCTGCTGTGCTGCTGTGACAAGACCGAAAGTCCTGGTGTGGCGTTTCCCTGCCTTTTTGTGACCTTGTGGTGGCTGGTGTCAGTCGAGTGAGTGTGTCTGATAGGGTCGTTAAATCAAGCGTTTCTGTAGGTTCGCTCGCGCGAATTTCGTCAATTACGGAATTTAACAAACCAAATATAACCAAAAACTCTATTTTTGTGGATCGTTGAATCAGCGGTGAGGTGCGGTGGACTGATACTCCTGAGTAGGCCGTGACTAAGTGGGCATCCGGTTGATTTACAAGGCAGAGTAGATCAGGGCAGGTCATTAAACCCGTTTATTGTTAATTTACATTTTAATTTTTACCCGTTGTGATGAACCAAGTGTTGGAGTGTAATTTTTTGATCGTGGGATATGTCAGAGCTGACTGACGAAGGTAAATTTCAGTAGTATTGTGTAGATGAACGGTGGATGTACTGTGAATGACGGCGTTGTAGTTTGTAATAGTCTCGTCTATGAATTGTAAGCGTTTCAATAAGTTTATCTTTTATTTATTTACTCATAGTAACTAGGACAGTAGTGTGTAATAGATGCGGCTAAAAAGAACTGTAAAACCTTTCGATAATTTTCTTCCTTTTCTGGTAATAAAATTCCTGTAATAAACACTTGATAATCAACACTTTAATCTTTATATTTTTGTGTAGCATCCTTTCCTACCTAGGGGGGAAAAATAGCTCACAATTTGGCGCCCAACGTGGGGCGGGTGACCTGCCGACATAAGGTAAAATTTTGTCTATTCTCTGGTCTATTTCGCTCAGTGAAGACTGACCTCTCTCGCCTCAACCGGATGGTAACTTGGTTTTAACTTATTTTGATATTAGGACTAGGTTTAGACTGGGGAATCTACCCTGTAGTCATTCTAGAACTAGCTGGGAGCCCTAGTGGGCGTTTTACTAGCTGATTTTCGATTTTTTGTATTATAATTTTGTGCCGAGTAGGCCACTTATAAGAAAACTTAATTTTCAATTGTTTTTGGGTTTGGAATTAGCTTTATGCTTGTAAGTGTGATTTGCCTCGATTCTATTACTGCCTAGGGGTAGCTGGGGTTAATTGTTCCTTTATTTTACACAATAATTTAGCTATTTTTTTTATTTTTATTTTTTTTTGATTGTTTTCACTCAGCACCATGTTGGAAGAAAGGCCTATTGCTTTCAATGTGCTGGCTAAGGATGAGTTAGAGTATGAGATTAGGATCCGCGGCGCCAAGCCTACTGCTGATACTGTCGCTGCTCTTAGGACTCAGGTTCGTGCTCTCAACAAAGAGATACCATCCGATGAAGTGGTATCAGTCGAATTAGAGGTTGCTTCGGAGCTTGAGGTCGTTCGAGCCAAGCTAGAGAGTCTCTCTGATCTTATATCTGGGGCTGCACAGAAACCTTGCTCTCTAAAGATATTGAATCGTGTTCAAGCTTTGGGTCATCACCTCTTTCATAGACTGGGTCGACTAAACCTTCCTAAAGAGGGAGAGGACTTATATTCTCTTTATACTAACCTACAAGAACGCCTAGATAGATTGCTTAGGAGATTGGATAGGATCCTATGTAATTTCAAAAGTAGCATTACCCAAGCTGATGATGATAGCTCAAACACAGAGTCTAGTCCGGGGGTAAAGTTGGATACTAGTATTCAGAATAGTCATCCTAGTTGTAGCAAGCATTCAGCTATTCATACACTTAACTTGAAATTTAATGGAAAGTCTTGTGTCAAAGCTTTTATTCAAAGGTTAGAAGAACTAACTTTATCTAGAGGTATATCTGATGCTAAACTCTTCAACTCTGCAGCAGAGCTGTTCACAGATGAAGCTCTATGCTGGTATCGTGGGGTTCATAGAGAGGTGAAAGATTGGACCAGTTTGAAAGATTTATTGCTCGATGAATACCTACCATTCGATTATGATTACAGACTGTTGCAGGAAATCAGAACCCGCACTCAGGGCTCTGATGAGAGTATTGTAAATTATCTTAGTGTCATGCAGAACTATTTTTCACGCTTATCTAAGCCCGTGCCTGATGATGAGAAGTTGAATATTGTCCTTTTTAACATTAGACCTTTCTACACAAAACAACTGGCTCTGAACCCAGCTGAATCTTGGTTAGATCTGAAAAAGAAATGTAGGCTTTTAGAAAGTGCTAAACAACGTTCTGAATTGTTTTCTGAGCCTCCAAAAACAACTACCTCTTGCATAGCTCCGGATTTGGGTTATAAACATACTAATAACCGCTCTGGACTCAGACTAGCAGCAGTAGAGTCGAGTAAGGATGACTTCTGTGTCCGTTGTCGGATCAATGGTCACAGTCTCAACAAGTGTAGGGCCCCTTTCACCTTAATTTGTTACCGTTGCGGGGGTAAGGGCGTAACTCTGAAAAATTGTCCGAACTGTTCTCTTGGTATAACCACAGGGTCTGCGGTTCCAAAAAACTCTGTAGCGTGAACCAGCGTTTTCGTGCTGGGGTGGCTCCTAGCGGCCAGGGGCAGGCTGAAGATGATTGGCAATCTTGGTTAGGTTTTATCAAAGACTTCTTTACCAATAGGTCTTCTAAGCTGGTTCACGAAGTAGAATATAACAATGACAAACGCCCCTTTTTAACCATATCAGTTTACGATTTGAAGTTCAGAGGGCTCATGGATTCAGGGTCTGAGATTTCAATTATAGGTAGCGACGCGATTAGGCATTTTGTGAATCTGGTCTCTTTGCATAGATCCGTTGATTTGCAGTATATCAGGACGGCGAACGACTCCCTGTCTCCCGTTACAGGCTATGTGTATCTGCCCGTCACGGTTGCTGGGAAGACGTCCATCGTCAAGTTCTATGTAGTTCCTGGGGTCTCCACTGAGCTCATCTTCGGGATAAATTTCTGGAAGGCATTCAAAATAGCACCAGACATTCTTTCTTTACTTTCTGATAGTAAATATTTTTCATTGAAAGACCGCGTAGACGCCATAGTGACCACGGACAATTTCCTCCGTGATTTCGAATCTCTGAGCAATAGACAAAAGCAGCTGGCGGAGAGTTTGATCAAGCAATTTGAAGACATTTCAGCCGAGAAGAAAGGCTTAGGCTTGACGCAACTAGTATCACACAAAATCGATACAGGAGACCATCCTCCCATTAAACAGCGCTATTATCCCCTGTCTCCGGAAAGGCTGGCGGAGGTCAACAGGCAAGTCGACCAGATGCTACGCGACGGCGTCATCGAACCTAGCAATAGCGCCTGGAATAACCCGGTGACCCTTGCGCCGAAGTCTGACGGCTCCTTCAGGTTCTGCTTGGATAGCAGGAAACTGAACGAGGTAACGAAGCATGACGCGTACCCGCTGCCCTACGTCAACCATATTCTGGACCAGCTGCGCGACGCCAAGTATCTGTCTTCGCTAGATCTAAAGGCAGCCTATCATCAGATTCCTCTTGACCTGGAGTCCAGGGAGAAGACGGCCTTCACCGTCATGAACCGGGGCCTGTTCCACTTCAAGCGATTGTGTTTTGGTCTTACGTCCGCTGGTAGTACACAGCAGCGTCTTATGGATAAATTGTTTGGTCCTGAATTCAGCAATAAAGTATTTATCTACCTTGATGATATCATTATAATTTCCCCTACCTTCGAGGAACATGTTGATTTACTCGTACGAGTCAAGGATCGTTTACGTGATGCTGGACTTACAATCAATATGGGTAAATGTAAATTTTTTAGGGAGCAATTGAAGTATTTGGGTCATGTCATTGATCAATTTGGGTTGCGTACAGACCCCGATAAAGTTAAAGCTATCGTGGATTTCCCTACGCCGGTCTGTAGAAAGGATGTAAAACGTTTTCTGGGGACGGCTTCATATTACCGTCGATTCATTAAAAACTTTAGCCACCGGGCGGGACCATTGAATGCTCTCACGTCTACTAGGAAGGGTGCCCCACCTTTTAGCTGGTCGGCGGAGGCAGAAAGGGCTTTTACCGATCTAAAGCTAGCTCTCACGAGTGCACCGGTTTTGGCGTGTCCCGATTTTAGCCTACCGTTTTCCGTGCACTGCGACGCGTCAGATTTCGGAGTAGGAGGATCTCTCACGCAGACTCTCGACGGTCAGGAACATCCGATCGCGTACTATAGTAGGTCTCTGACCCCGACCGAACGTAACTATTCCGCCACCGAGCGCGAGGCGTTGGCCGTAGTACACGCAGTTGAGCATTTTCGTCCTTATATCGAGGGTAGTAAGCCAGTCCGCGTTGTGACGGATCATGCTAGTTTAAAGTGGTTTTTCAATCTCAAAAATCCCACCGGTCGCCTGGCGCGATGGGGTTGTAGGTTATCCCCTTTCAATTTGATTATCGAACATAGAAAGGGGGCTGAAAATGTTGTCCCCGACGCGCTGTCTCGAGCTGTTCCTGTAGCTTCCCTGAATACGACGGATACCGCTGATACGTGGTATCGAAATATTCTTAAGCGTTGTATAGATACCCCGAACGCGTGTCCGAATTTTCAATTGATCGATGGGAGACTTTATCGTTTTACGAAGAGTAGTAATAAGCTCAATGGAGATTTCCAGTGGAAAGAGGTGGTTCCTTTGGAATGTAGGGAGAGTATACTTAGGGAAAATCATTCTGAACCTGTTGCAGCTCACCTAGGTGTAGCTAAAACTTATAAACGTTTAAAGTTGAGGTATTTTTGGCCGGGTATGTACCAGGATACCGTGAATTTTATTAAATCTTGTTCTGTTTGTAATGCCTATAAGCACAGCACACAAGCAACTCCAGGTTTTATGGGGGAACCTAAAATCTGCAGCCGCCCCTTCCAGTGTATCAGCATCGATTTGGTTGGCCCACTGCCTATGTCGCGACTACAGAATACTTATCTGCTTGTAGTGGTGTGTTGTTTTTCTAAATATTGTTTGTTATTTCCTCTGAGGCGAGCCACTGGGAAGGTTATAACCCAGCGTCTCGAGGATCACGTATTTCTAGTACATGGGATTCCCCAAACTATTATTTCGGATAACGGTTCTCAATTCGTCGGTCATGACGTGCAAGATCTATTTTCAAAATACCGAGTACCGCAGGTCCACCTAACACCCGTTTATTCCCCGCAGGTCGATTCTGTTGAACGTTATAATCGTACTATTATGACCGCGCTCGCGTCGTACGTAGAAAACGACCATAGAACTTGGGACGTAAACGTTCATAAGGTCCAATTTGCGATAAATACGGCTGTAAATGATTCTACCCAATTTACGCCGTTCATGCTAGTACATGGTAGGCAAGCGGTCACAGACGGTAGCATTTATAAAGACTTTCAAGATATTGAGGAGCTGATTTTCAAATCCCGCAGCGAGTATGTTGCTAGTTTGAGTCCATTGCGAGATATTTTTAGAGAGGTACAGGATTCCCTTAAAAAGGCTCATAGTAAAAACTCAAAGTATTACAATCGCAGGCGCAGGGACGTTTCGTTCCAGGTAGGCGATTATGTCTGGAAACGTACCTACAAACTTAGCGCCGCTCATAAACATTTTGCAGCAAAACTTGCCCCTAAATATGAACGTTGTAGGGTGGTTCGCAAACTCTCACCGTTAGTCTATGAGTTAGAAAATGAATCCGGCAAATCTCTAGGTAAATGGCATGTTAAGGATTTCAAATGTGTAGATTCCCATTTAGATTAACACTTTTAAGTTCCCCGTGGGGGACCCGGGGTTAGAATAGGCCACCCACCGTTACTTGTCCAGGTGTTCCGTAGGAGGCGGATATAGGCGCGTTTTTATCTGACCATAATTGAACAGCATTTGGTTTGTGTGTTTTTTTTATTTTTTATTTTTTTTACCTTTATTTGTATACATTTTTGCTCATTATGGGGCCTAGGGGCCATTTTTTTTTTTATTTTATTTTTTCTTTCCATTTATCTACTAATTTTAGTTACTAAGTAGTTATTTTAGTTGTAGGCGTTAGTCCTATTTTATAGGTATAATTTTTGTTGTTCCCGTAGTAATGGTTGTTATACTCTATGTTTTTTCCTGTTCCACACAGTTTGTAGTCTGTTGCATGGGCTCTCGGCGAAAGCCACCTCAGGAATTTTCCCCAGTTTTAGGGAAAATATATGTCTGCTCGGTAGTGAGTTTGCAAAAGTAAATTTTTTTTTTTTTTTTTTTTCTCTTTTTTTTTTCTTTCGTTCTTTTGTTTTTTTTTTGACCCGGCGATCTTCTGGAATAGAATATTCGACCGAATATACTATCTCGATCTGAGGATCAACATAGCGCCCTCTACCGGTAGCTGGTTACCGTCGAGTGCGTCTATATTTTGGGGTTGTTATGGTAGGTTTTGCAGTGAACGGGCAGATTTTGTACGTAGAAAACATGAGGTGTTGCCAGATGGCGTCGGTTAGGTGTTTTTTTTTGTTGCTTTTTGATTTTCTTTTTTTTGTTCCTCCGGGAGTAGGTAAGGACGGGGGCGTCCAAAGAATTCCCTGCGTGAATTCTTACCCGGGAAAGGGGGTGCTGTAACGTTCGATTTTTCCCCCCTTTTTATTTGAAAGTTCCGTTCAGCGAGATAGGTAATAATTTTGGTTTTTGCTGGTCACACTCTGGCTTGGCACGGGCGATTTGTGAGTGTCAGTGTCCCTATCAAGACGGATCGAACTGTCAATGTCGTTTGAGTTCTTTCTTTCGTCTCGCTCGGTCAGAGCGAGAGGGCAAGGATCTTTTTGACGGATCGATGTGGAGAACGTGGCGTGGAGCTTTTGATGAAAATCGTATTTGCTGGCTAATATATCCTGGCTTCTGTGTCTGGCGTAGCGGGAATCATCCACGGGAGAACCCACGCGTGTGATTCCTTCGGGCGCACGTGTTTTGTGCGTATTATCAGCTTTGTGCCTCTGGTAAGAGTCTTGAACTTTTGATCTTTGATTTTTGGTCTTCCTCGATTGCCGAGCGGAGCTCGTGGGACATCCTCAACCCTGTGCATGAATACACAAGGGCAGATTTGCTAAGGTTGCACCCCGCTTCGCAGGCTAAAGAGCACTTTCGCTTACGCCGGGCTATGAATTTTCCAGAAAAGAGGTGCTCCGTACGGGCGCGACCACGTGGCGAGCACGTGTCGCAACCTTTCTACCTGCCGCCTTCTGGCGCACGCTGTCGTCGGCGAGGGTCCAGAGCGCCAGCGTCCCCTGCTGTGCTGCTGTGACAAGACCGAAAGTCCTGGTGTGGCGTTTCCCTGCCTTTTTGTGACCTTGTGGTGGCTGGTGTCAGTCGAGTGAGTGTGTCTGATAGGGTCGTTAAATCAAGCGTTCCTGTAGGTTCGCTCGCGCGAATTTCGTCAATTACGGAATTTAACAAACCAAATATAACCAAAAACTCTATTTTTGTGGATCGTTGAATCAGCGGTGAGGTGCGGTGGACTGATACTCCTGAGTAGGCCGTGACTAAGTGGGCATCCGGTTGATTTACAAGGCAGAGTAGATCAGGGCAGGTCATTAAACCCGTTTATTGTTAATTTACATTTTAATTTTTACCCGTTGTGATGAACCAAGTGTTGGAGTGTAATTTTTTGATCGTGGGATATGTCAGAGCTGACTGACGAAGGTAAATTTCAGTAGTATTGTGTAGATGAACGGTGGATGTACTGTGAATGACGGCGTTGTAGTTTGTAATAGTCTCGTCTATGAATTGTAAGCGTTTCAATAAGTTTATCTTTTATTTATTTACTCATAGTAACTAGGACAGTAGTGTGTAATAGATGCGGCTAAAAAGAACTGTAAAACCTTTCGATAATTTTCTTCCTTTTCTGGTAATAAAATTCCTGTAATAAACACTTGATAATCAACACTTTAATCTTTATATTTTTGTGTAGCATCCTTTCCTACCTAGGGGGGAAAAATAGCTCACAGTATTAAGTAGAATTTAAACGCAGGCGGTGTATTAAAGGATTATGGTCTAGATAGACAAAACAACATTTCATCTAGATAACCAAACCCGGAAGAAATATTTGCAAACGTTTCTTCCGCAGCGGGAATCAAACCCGCGCCTCTTGCGTCTCAGCCGAGCACTCGCCCGTCACACCACATAAGCCGAAAAGTAAAAATTAATATAGCTTTGACCTAAGATAAACTCAATTCTACTACAAAGCCAAAGTAGGTAGATGTGTTCGTTAAAAACGATGTATATTTAGTTACAGTTACAATTACGACAAAAAAATGGCTCAAAAACAACTACTTGTCTTACTGTATTTTAAAAGATAATATATTGTCATATTCAGAACCCTTACTGCACGTTAAAATAGCGCTTGGCCTGTTTTATTATTAAAAGTTGACAATGGAGCTATAAAGTTGTTACTTTGTTAGGAGCAGAGAAAAACTAAACATGACTATGTCATACACGTAACATAGAATAAGTAGGCGCAAACAATGAGGAATATTCGTAAAAAAATATCACACTCGATTTGTCAACGACCAAGTCCTTTCCGATAGGCTCCTTGGCTTTGCGAAGAGATGTTGTATCCCTATGCATCATGTACCGCATTTACAATGGGCAGTGTTCTGAGGAATTGACGTCAGGCAGGCGGCCGGTCATAAAACACCTTAGCCAAAACTCTTACAGCATGATCCTTGGATCATGCTTCGACCCCACATAGAGTGGGATAAGGGCAGGAAGATGATGATGAGTGTTCTGAGGAATTGTTCGGATGAATTCCAGCCGCTGATTTCCGCTATCGTACATCGACAACACTGCCTTCCTAGTGAAGAACGCAGTAACTAGTATTTTTGACAAAAATTAGTTAGTATTCGTAATCACCTAACAAAATACAACATTCTATTCTCACTCACGTATCAAAACATGTTTGACATAGTTACTGCGTTCTTCAATAGGAGGGTAGAACAGTACATATACCATTCACATGATGTGAATGGTTGGCAGTTCATAGCTGTGCGGCTCACACTCAGACCAAATAAAAAGAGAAGACGGTGCGTCGCGAACAACAAAAGTGAAGCCACACAAAACCATCTCCTGCAAGTAAACATACACGCTCACGCACACACCTACGCTAAAACCATGCTCATCGCTCTTAGTACGTCACGAGTCTTAAAAATAGAATTATGCCTTCCTGTGTAGTGAAAACTTGTAAAAACAGCAGCAAATCACATAAAAGTCTCACGGAATCACTTTTCACTTGTAAGTATTTCAAATAGCATCGTTTCTTAATTATTATACTATGAATTTAGGTTACTTGGAACACACAACCTTAAAACCTTCGACACACACATAGATAAAAAGGTGGCTTCACTTTTGTTGTTCGCGGCGCGGGGTCTTTTCTTTTTATTTGGTCTGAGGGTTCACACGACAATTTCTACCTCGCACAACTGCCGTGTGGAATCAGCTGTCGCCAGTAGTATTTCTGAACGGATATGACTTAGGGACCTTCAAGAAACGAGCCTACTCCTATCTCAAAGGCAACGTACTTGCAGATCCTCGGCGTCCATGGGCGGCGGTAATAACTTACCATCACTCTTCCATAAATAAAATAAAATAAATAAAAATATTTGTGGTAAATAACATTTCACACAGCGCCATCTAGCCCCAAACTAAGCAAAGCTTCTACTATGGGCACCAGATGGCTGATAGAATACCTATAATACATTTTTTTTGTAAATACATACTTATAATAATACATAATACAACACCCAGACCCGGAAGAAATATTTGCAGAACATATAAAACTTTTCTCCCATAGCGGGAATCGAACCCGCGCCTCTTACGTCTCAGCTGAGCACTCGCCCACCAAACCACTGAAGTCGTAATAAAAAAAGATAGTTCTGTTTTGAAATAGTTTTGAAGACTTTCCCTAGGTTCTACAATGAATTGCCTTATAGTAAAGTCATTAGTTCAACCAAAATAAACAAAGAAAATAAACTCGAAAGCCGGATTCAACCCATTGTACCTAAATCAGAATCTAGTAAATATTGAAATAATATTTAATAGACCGAGTTCGGTAAATTTTAGATTTGTGGGCGAACCGAGTGTTTTATACAAAACCTTAAAATTAATATCCATTTCCCGAGAAACGGCCTTTCTAATAATTAATTACTTAAACCAAAGATAATACTGCTACCAACGTCAGTTGTTACAGCTCCCGGCCGTTACTGCGGCACATGAATGACACATTAAGGGCATTTGCGCACGTGGCTTTTAACGCGCATGAAATGTCGCTTTAAGGGCACATGATTTATTTCCGCGCATTGCTAAGGATAGAAGTGCAATGATGCCCTGGTCACGACCACCGATGGTATGAAAATGGCCTAACATGGGCCTGTGATGTTGGTTATGATGCCTAGTCAAGGAATTTATTTTTTAACACCCTTACAAAATAACGCTTATTCCTCGGTCATAATCGTATTTAGATAACATAGTGATCTTTGAGGATTTTTCCTTCAGGATAACTAGTTAGTTCAAAGGATTTTATTTTTCCTTGGAGATAACAAAAAATATTTATGGTTATTTGAGAGGAAAAAATATTTAATAAATATACACACTCTGTTAAAAATTCAACTCTACCTATTACGGTTCATGGGATACAGCCCGCTGAAAGACAGACGGACAAACGGATGGATGGACGGACAGCAGAGGCTTAGTTATAGGGTCCCGTTGGCACCATTTGGGCATGGAAACCTAAAAGGATTATTCCTTTTTAACCGACCAAAGGGTAGGTAAATTATGACATTATACGCCATTATCATAGGCGTGAACTGTAGACGTTTTGCTGATATCGATAGCCGTTATTTAGAAGAGCTCAGGGAATAATCTAGAAAATATTTCTCAACCGAAAACGTTTTAGAATCGCTTTTCAGAGTAAACAAACATGCTCGTGAAATTATTTATTACTAGCGTCCGTCCGTGACTTCGCTCGCATGGTCTTATGTAAAATACTTAATTAGATAGACAGATTATATGCTATGCCAGTAATAATTGTAATAAGCAAGTATTCCCAAGGAGGGTTGACGTCAGGCAGGCGGCCAGTCATAAAGCATTTTAGACTGAGTTTTTAAGCCGCCTCCGTCATTGCTTGACGACTTAAAAGCCGGGACCGACAGTTTAACGTGCCCTCCGAAGCACGGAAGCGCTCAGCTCGTAATACCACGGTCACCCATCCCAATTGAGACCGCGCACAACGTTGCCTTCAACGATCAATCAAGAACGTCTAAGCAAGCTACGCCACGAGCGCTTCATTTTTATCATAGCTAGCTGGATTTGAGCACATAACGCTTATCCCAATATTTATCAATAAAGTGAATCATTCCATTGGCAACCAAGAGCCTCATTAAGCAACCCAAGTTTTGGATCCAGTATTGATTGATGGTTACTCAAATGAAGGTTTTGATTGGGCTATGAAAATGGCGAATTGTGGACTTTGATTTGTATCACTGGATCATTCCTGGTCTATTGAATTATAATTGAATATAAAGATTTTTTTACAGACAATTACTTAGGGCCATATTTTTTTTGTCGCTTTGCGACCAACTTAGGGCCATATAGTTGACTTAAGTATCTTGATTTATTTATACAGCGTCAGGAGGCAACTTTTCCCTATACTAACACCCTCATTACATTCATCATGCATGCTCGTCGGTTTAGGGTACTCTTGACCTGGCCCTTCTCCAAAATGTCGCCGATTCGGTCCAGGTACGTGCACCGAGGTCTTCCCCTTCCAACGGTACCTACCATAAAATAATAACCATATTTCTAATATACCTATATTTATACATACACACATACATATGATCACGCCCGTATTCCTAACGGGGTGGGCAGAGCCACAAATAATCATAAGAAAACTTGCAGCCACTTCTGATCCAAGAGTTCCAAGATGGATATGGTGAACCATGGTGACAGGTGATCAACCCATCGCCCATACACACATAGATTCATCATGTTGGAGAGGATACCTATATAACTATATGTATCAATTCTCATCATATTTGTTTATTATCTCGTGTTTCGAAGCCTCATTTAATTTTAACCAAAAACTTTGTGATCAAACTGAAATTCCACAGACATCAATATTCCAGTGTCCGCTTTATTGTTCCGAGGCTTTAGTACAATTGTGCTTTGTTTGCCGACCACGTTCCGTCACAGAAATTATTAAAGTCTGCACTAGTTTTGACGGTTTCGAATTGACATACATTTTGTTACTTTTGAATTATTGGTTCTTTCGTGCATTCGAAACAGTAAGATGTGCCTCAAAAGCACTTGTCACATAGGTTTTGCGATAGGGTTCACCAGGATCGGATCGGATGTTTTCCTTCACCGTTTGAGAGTATTGGTACCTAAGTAGTATCTACCATACTTCAACCAAACTGGAGATATAATTTATGTAGGGAAACAAAGATATGGAATGACGTCTCGCGGTGGGGTGTATTGTGTGTGTTTGTATGTGTGTGTGTGTGTGTGTGTGTGTGTGTGTGTGTGTGTGTGTGTGTGTGTGTGTGTGTGTGTGTGTGTGTGTGTGTGTGTAATTTATGTAAAGAAACCGTATTTTTCGGTAAACGATGTAAATAAACCTATCAACATAGGTTTTTCACACCTTAATTTAACTATTATAAAGAAGAAAGATAGAAATGATTTTATTAGACAGACACAAACAACACAGAACAGGACCGTGTATTAGTGTACTAATAGTTAAAAGTTCCATAAACATGAATGTGTTGAAGAAGTAAGTTTTAGGTTAAGTATGGGCGGTTTGTATACATAAATTGTATCTCTAATTTGGCTGAAGTATAGGTAATCATATTTCTGACCTTATCCCAATTTATGTGGGGTCGACACAATATGTTATTCCAATAACGCCCTCATCTCTTCACTTTACTCATGTAATTTTAAACACAGCAATCTACTTTTTTTTTTGGCCATCCGCTTACATTCATTATTTATCATTTTATGTGAAGAGTAAATATTATTTACATACATAATTATCACGCCCGTATCCCTAATGGTGGGCAGAGCCACAAGTAATCATAAGAAAACTTACAGCCACTCCTGATTCAAAGTCACAAGATGGATATAGTGAACCCTGGTGGCAGGTGATCAGCCCATCGCCCATATAGATGGTCCATCATGTTGGAGAGGATATCCCTGAGTCGACTTTTATGACATGCTTGGGAAGAGAAGCAGCTGGACGCATTCTATGTTTCTTTACTCCCAGTCCAGCAGAGAAGTATGGAGTAAGTGTATCCAGTAGTATATGTTATAACGCATCTAATTTTTAGTACCGATAATATTCTTAGGGCATTTGTCCACCGCTACGAGGTTGTCAACGAGATCATTAAAAATATTTGTTTGCAAGACGAACGTGCTATGAACACGTGGCCACTAGCTATACTTACGTTACTTTTGCGCTGTCATCTCGCTCCCGGTGACATTGACGGAAGTGGAAAAACGCCCTTAGGAGCCCGTCTGCATTCGAATCCATGAGCTTTGGTCTAAATTCGGGGTCACTGCCAGCAGATCACTGCTCTAACTCGATCTATTAATTACTAGTCGTAGTATCTAACCGTCCGTCTCCGAGCCTGAGCCAATTAGTTCGCTTTGAAGTTTGGTTTACGGTACCCTTGGTTTAAGTAGCTATATTAATTTCAATGTTGACAGTATTTCAGGTAAAATCATAATCATCATCTTCCTGCCCTTATCCCACTATGTGGGGCGGCAAAGCATGTTCCTTGGATCATGCTGTAAGAGTTTTGGCTAAGGTGTTTTATGACCTGCCTGACGTCAATCCTCCTTGGGAATACTTGCTTATTGTATCTCATCATGTTGGAGGATACTATCCCTTAGTCGACTTTTACGACATGCTCGGGGAGAAAAGCAGCCGGGCGGATTCTATGTTTTTCTTTACTCCCAGTCCAGCGAAGAAGTAAATTCAGTTAAAATAAACACGTATATTAAAAAAAAACTAAGGCCTTTTACCATCTATAGTATCTAGATAATTTAAGAAAAGAGTAAGAAAGGAGTGAGCGTTGAGATGACTTCTGACAGAGGGAAATGGAAGAGAAATACATGTTGTGCCGACCCCACATAAAGTGGGATAAGGGCAGGGAAATGATGATGAGTACCTATATAATTTATACAGAGTCATGAGGCAACTTTTACCTTCACAAACGGGACGCTGAAGTGCCCGGGACGAATTAAGATGGAGTAGGCTTGCCCAGCACCTATTCCATCCTCAGCTTAGTCGGCCTTGTCCACAGGAAAGACAAAAAAGTACTTTCGGGAAATTAGGCGAATTCGGTACTACTACTAGTAGTACCAGTTCTTTTGAACCAGTGTGGTGAAAGGATTTAAACAGCGTTTCAAATTTACTCTTCCTGTAATAAATCAATGAAATTACCAAAGTTATTTTTACACAAATAATGATGTGATATTAGATGTACCCCAGTTAGCAAAGTCGATTTAAAATATGAAATGTCCCGCGGGAATCAAACCCACAGTTCTCACAGCCTTTCCCCCTGAGGTATTCGACTATTCGACGTATTTTAGGACGAGAAGACGAAGTAAATCCGATGGCAATAGACATCGAAGGTCATTTATTCCCGCTGGAAGCCCAATATTATATTTACTTAAGGTTTGTAAGTTCCGTTTATTAGTTCTTAGAAACGAAAGGACTTAGATGATCGACAAAAAATCGTTCGGCGATGTCGTCAGTAGAAAAGTGCGAAATGTATTTGACTAACATAGACATTGACATCTCTGTTATAGAGCACTGGTCGTCTAGTGGTAGCGGCCCCGCCTTTCGATAAGGTCGTGGGTTCAGATCCGGTCGAGCACCAATGGAATTTCGTGTTCGTAATGTCAGACGGTGAAGGAAACCATCGTAAGGAAACCCACGGCTCAGTCAGCTCCGCACGTATTGACCATGTCTTTTCTGTGGACAAGGCTGTCTAAGCTGAGAGGATGGAATAAGTGCTGGGCAAGCCTACTCTATCTTAATTCGTCCCGGGCACTATAGCGTCCCGTTTGTGAAGGTAAAAGTTGCCTCCTGACGCTGTATAAATCATCTACTAGGTGATAAAAAGGTCTTAATATAAAAATAACAAAAATTACGAATTCCAATTTTTCTCCAAATAGACCCTATCCTCATCTCGGCCATCAGACAAGAATCTTATCTCACTTTATTCATAAAATTTACAAAGATATTAAAACGAAACTTAACTTTCCAAGTTGAATGCAAGAATTAATAATGTAAGATTTATGTATATTAGTTAAGCGCCAGCTGTTCCTTATTAGTTCAGGCGTCTTAGCACCGGTTACTGGCGTTATCGAGGCATATTGGTCCATCATATTGGAGAGGATACTCATCGTCATCTTCCTGCCCTTATCCCACTCTATGTGGGGTCGGCACAGCATGATCCTTGGATCATGTTGTAAGAGTTTTGGCTAAGGTGTTTTATGACCGGGGCCTGCCTGACGTCAACCCTCCTTGGGAATACTTGCTTATTGTATCTCATCATGTTGGAGGATACTATCCCTTAGTCGACTTTTACGACATGCTCGGGGAGAGAAGCAGTTGGACGCATTCAATGTTTTTTTTACTCCCAGTCCATCAAAGAAGTTTTTTTCTTTACTCTACGAAAATTATGAATTTGTATTTTCATCAGTATTTGCGAATGTTTTTAACAATAAATAAATGGTTTGAAAGTCTCACTAATATTATAAATGTGAATGTGTCATTGTGTTTGTTCTCATTTATATCCGTAACGGCTAAACGGATTTGGGTGAAACTTTGTAGTTTATGACCCGGAATAACATATAATGTACATTTTATCCGGGTAGGTTATAGGTGAGAGGAACTGGGGACGGTTCTTGTATTTATGTATAAGTAATGAATGCTTTGTCTTTTTAACCCCCAACGAAAAAGAGGGGTGTTATAAGTTTGTAGTGTGTATTTGTGTGTCTGTCTGTGGCATCGTAGCTCTCAAACGAATGGACCGATTTTAATGCGGTTTTCTCTGTATGAAAGCTAATACGATCAAGATGATTCTAAGCGATAGTGTATGAAGATCTGTTCTGGCGTTTGAAGATCATCAGCTCTTTTCTTACTTGACAAAAAGATCTTTCCAACTTTCACAGGTCCGATTGATTTATCTTGTGGTGTTCTGTTCGGCGGTCAAATTTTTATTTAATAACTGTAAATGGATATTTATTTAGAACACAGTTACAAAGACAAACTATAATAACATTAAAAACTTTAAGGTAATCGGTATAATAATAAGAAATAAAAATGAGCTCAGTTTTCTATCTAAGTTCGCCTACAGATAGAAAACAGAGCTCAGATCACCGACCGCAGGTAAGCTCCCCAAAAGGCTGGCGACGTTACCTCATTGGATAGCTGTACTTATCCTTTGTCCGAGGTAAGCGCCAGCCCTTTGGTCATTGGTCACATCTATTAGCTTCTTGGATATCTCCTTGAAAAGAAACTTGTGTATGTATGGTTATATTGTTTGTCTGAATCTTCATCAATTTCCCGTGTTAACTTGTGCTGAGCTCACAAAAGTTAAGTTTATTGTTGTGTTTACTTTATAATGACTACGGATGATTTAGAAGATGCGTAAGATTGTGGGAATCCAGGGATGGCTCTCACAAAGGGTGAAGGAAAACATCAAGAAACAAAACGGTCAAGTGCGAGTCGAAATCGCACACGAAGGGTTCCATCGTTCATGTACATAAATGTTTCGTGTATGGGCCCCTGTTTTTATTTGTTGTTATAGCGACTATAGAAACGCACCTATTACAGTTCATGAGATACAGCTTTCTGACAGACGGACGGACTGTTGGACGGATGGACAGCGGAGGCTTAGTAATAGGGTCCCGTTGGTACCCTTCGGGTACGAAACCCAAAAAGATGTGCTTATATCCTGAAACGCGCAACAAAATAATTTTATTACAACAGGTTTAATCCGTAGAACCGAAACCGCACTGATCGTCTAGTTGGTAGTGACCCCGCCTTCCGATCCAAAGGTCGTGGGTTCAGATCCGGTCGTGTACCAATGGATTTTTTTGTGTGCTATACCAGTACTCTCAAACGGTGAAGGAAAACATCGTGATGAAACCCGCGGCTTAATCAGCTCCACACGTATTGACCATGTCTTTCCTGTGGACAGGGCGACTAAGCTGAGAGGATGGAATAGGTGCTGGGCAAGCTTACTCCATCTTAATTCATCCCGGGTACTACAGCGTCCCGTTTGTGAAGGTAAAAGTTGCCTTCTGACGCTGTATAAATCATCTACTATAGATTTTAAAAGGCCTTAGTAAATTCCAAGTCACGAACTATACATATTTAAAGTTTTATTCAAATCCATTCAGTCGTTACACCTTGAGCCATAAATATTCAAATATCTGAAAAGTTGGGAGAATTTATTTTAGTAGATTTAAGATCAGGATTGTACATTTTACAATATTTTTTCCTAACCAATTTGTTTTTTTTTCTTACAGGTAACGAAGCTCATCTAGCACGAAAACTGCAGAGTAAGTACTACAGAGCAAGTTGAATATGTGATCAAACAAGTGGACATAACTCGCCATAATCTTTGACAGTTTACGACCGATTCATTCGTAACGAGTCAATAAATATGCTCCGCGCAATCCATATTAAGATGTCGTGGTTACAATACATAATGATTATTAATGATAACAAAATATACAGCTCGGTTGGAACAGTTGGAACATGGAACCAAAGAAAGCGGAGAACACAGCCCGATTGGTCGGAATAGTTGGAAAGTTCACGTGGTTCGATTGATCGGACAATGGTGTTGGATCAATAGGTCCGGATTTTGATTCTAATGGATATGTTTATTAATAACTAGCTGTTGCCCGCGACTTCGTACGCGTGTAGTACATCATTTTGTTCTATAATCAATGGTTTTCGCAGCGCACGCCAAAAATTATTTTGGGTTTACTACCTTGAGTTAGGATATTGCAATTTTCTTACGGATCCCTAATTTTTTTGAAAATATATTATAGCCTATACTGGTCCCTGATAATGTAGCTTTCTATTGGTAAAAGAATTTTTGAAATCGGTCCAGTAGTTTCGGAGCCTATTCGTTACAAACAAACAAAAAAATAGTTCCTCTTTATAATCTTAGTAAGATGAGGAACTGAGGTTACAATATTAATGTGTATTATACAGTATTATGTTTTCTTCGGATTCAATAAATACATTTAATTAATTAAAGAAAAAACTTTATCAATTTGATTGTATCAATGTTTTTCTTCGATAAGCAAATTAATTTAATCATTCAATCAATCAATTTCGTGAAGTCACCCAAAGCCCAGTCTAAAAACCAGCTTTGTTCTGCGTTTGACGGCACAAAGTAACATTAAGCTGAGACTGGTCCTTTTTGACTCACCACAACAGCACAGACCTCCAATTCAATTTAATTCAATTTATTTATTGGTAACATCGAGCATTTAACTGAAAATGCTCAATGATTGATTACATTAAAAGGTTACCATGTTAGTTTTATAATAATGGTTAGGTGAAATGTTAAATGTATCCTTGCACCTGCCAAAATTTTAAGCTATTTACTTTTATATGATTGTTTTCTGTAATAGGTGTTTTGTTTGTTAATTTTCTTTTATTTGATTTTTTTTTGTTAGTTATTAGTTTTTTCATTTTGTTTCTTTGTATATCTATCTACCACATGAAAACACATGAAAATATCATAAAAAAAGTTATAACTTAAAAATATATTAGATAGAATCATAAATGTTAGCACAAAGCATTAATAATAATAATGTTTTTAATTCAAGTTAATCATTAAAAATAATAACTGAATTTTGTCTCTGACATGTTCAGTTCATGTGTGTGTTGGAGGTTCTCATTTGTCCTCAAATACTTCTCCGGGGTAGGCTTGGAGCGATATGGCGGATTCATCAGGCCGGTGTAAAGCTGGTCCATTTCCTCAGCATTCCTCGACCTCCGATAGTAGTAGATACAGTTTAGCTCCTCACCGTTGTAGTAGGTATTATCTAAAATGTACAGACTATATAAAAAATCCACGGACATTATATAAAATGTACTGACATTATACAAAATTTACAAAATATACATACAAAATGGAATGAGTAAGTTTTAAGTAGATTCTTAATAATTTTTTTGTCGGCCTTGTCCACAGGAAAGACATAGTCAATACGTGCGGAGCTGACTAAGCCGCGGGTTTCCACACAATGTTTTCCTTCACTGTTTGAGAGTACTGGTATAGCGCACATAAATTTTACAGAAAAACCCGCCCATAACCTTAGGATCGGAAGGCGAATTCACTACCAACTAGACCACCAGTGTTCTCTGATAAATGATAATGAAGCTATATTTCGTACCGCCTTGACTTCTCTGCTGGACTGGGAGTAAAGAAAAAACATAGAATGTGCCCAGCTGCTTCTCTCCCCGAGCATGTCGTAAAAGTCGACTAAGGGATAGTATCCTCCAACATGATGAGATGCAATAAGCAAGTATTCCCAAGGAGGGTTGACGTCAGGCAGGCGGCCGGTCATAAAACACCTTAGCCAAAACTCTTACAGCATGATCCAAGGATCATGCTGTGCCGACCCCGCATAGAGTGGGATAAGGGCAGGAAGATGATGATGATTTCGTACCGTCTTCTGGACGTCTGCCAAAAACGGTTAGACCATACGCCACACGTCTCTTGCAATTGTGGAGATCCACCTCGCAGATGCTGTAGAAGTCCTCATAGTACCTGGAGTCCTTGTCATAGGCGCAAACAGGCACGAAGTAAGTTCTGCAATACATTATAATTTATATGTATAACTTCCTTCGTGATATTTACCTTTACCGTTTTGAGGGTATTCATCATCATCTTCATCATCTTCCTGCCCTTATGGCACTCTATGTGGGGTCGGCACAGATCCAAGGATCATGCTGTAAGAGTTTTGGCTAAGGTGTTGGTGAAGTAAAAAATTAAACTACTGAATTGAGAAGAGTGATTTTTTGAATTTCGCATTACATTGTTAAATTATTTGCTGGACTGGAAGGAAAGAAAAAACATAGAATGCGTCCAGCTGCTTCTCTCCCTACGCAAGCCGTAAATTTCCACCAAGGGATAGTATCCTCTCCAGCATGGTCCACCTATATGAGCGATGGCCTGATCACCTGTCACCATGGTTCACCATATCCATCTTGGGACTTTGGATCAGGAGTGGCTGCAAGTTTTCTAATGATGACATGTGGATCTGCTCACCCATCCATTAGGGATAAAGACGACCTCGATGGCGTGGCGGGCGAGTGCTCGGCTGAGACGCGAGAGGCGCGGGTTCGATTCCCGCTATGGTAGAAATGTTTGTATGTTCTGCAAATATTTCTTCCGGGTCTGGGTGTTGTAGTATTATGTATAGAATGTATTTACAAAAAATAAAAGTATTTAAGTATTCTATCAGCCATCTGGTTTCCATAGTACAAAGCTTTGCTTAGTTTGGTAGGTAGGTACCTCATTCGTATGCATCTAATATGCTGTCCATCGCAGTCCCTCCATTCGAGCCGGATATCCCTCGGGAGCAGGTGGTAGTCGACTCCTTCGAAAATGTAGTTCCCTTCTGTTGTGGACGATGGAACCGTAGTGCTTCTTCTTCTCTTTTTCTTTTGTGATTTGGTGCTGGGCACATTGAATGTTAGAACTGGAAAAAAAAACAATAAAATGAAAAAATAAAATTGATAGTGTTTCTTGAAACACTTTTTATGTTATCTGTCATGGCTACCGTAACAAATTACAATGATAACGTTGTGAAAGCTCATGGAATAATGATGAATAATCAAATTATTCTAAATATATAAAACTTTTACGTTACTGACTGACAATAAAAAAAATAACGCCAAGCAGTCACAATACATAGTCCTGACCCCACACTAGGATTTCCTGTGTCGTGGGTATCAGAAAATACGAGTACCATGGTACCACAACACCCAGACCCGGAAGAAAAATGTTATTTTGCAAAGCATGCTAACATTTGAACAATGAAAAGTATAAAAGTATTCTATCAGCCATCTGGTGTCCATAGTACAAGCTTTGCTTAGTTTGGGGCTAGATGGCGCTGTGTGATATGCCCTCAAGTACTTATTTAATTAATTCAGGCAGCGTTTTAAAAAGTGATTTTGCTTTTATTAATTAGCATTCAAATGATTTGTATACCCATTAATACCAGTGACTGAATTAACAACACTGTGTGTCAAATGGAGGGAAAATTGGCGAATTAATTAATCACAAATTTACGTAATAAAGTAATCAATAAGGCTCTTTTTTCAAAATGGTCTGTTATCTGAATTCTGTTTACTACCCGTAGTAAAACTTGAATACATTTTTTACATACCAGTTTTGTAAAAACATTTACTTGTTAAAAGATGAATAAATAACAGATTTAAATAATCCAAAATTATTTTCTTCTTATTTCTAATAATATATTTCAAAGTTACAAAGGACTTACAGAAAACCTCTCTAAAAACTTTTCTGCTGGACTGGGAGTAAAGAAAAAAACATAGAATGCGTCCAGCTGCTTCTCTCCCCGAGCATGTCGTAAAAGTCGACTAAAGGATAGTATCCTCCAACATGATGAGATACAATAAACAAGTATTCTCAAGGAGGGTTGACGTCAGGCAGGCGGCCGGTCATAAAACACCTTAGCCAAAACTCACCGAGCCCACATAGAGTGGGATAAGGGCAGGAAGATGATGAAAGGACTTACTGAAAACAGCGAGAAGAATAACTAAGATGTAAATATTCGCCATCGAGATACGCCCTTCAAGTCTCATAAAGCAGCAAAGACAACACAGAGACTGAACTTATGATTATATTCGGACTGCACAATGAAAGCTACGTAATGTACCTAGGCATTGTGAACGTGAAAACAGGACACAGAGAAATGTGCAGAAAGAAAACTTCAAATTAATCTAACAAAAAAACTAAGGCCTTTTACCATCTATAGTAGATGATTTATACAGCGTCAGGAGGCATTTTTTACCTTCACAGACGGGACGCTGTAGTGCCCGGGACGAATTAAGATGGAGTAGGTCTTTCCTGTGGACAAGGCCGACTAAGCTGAGAGGATAGAATAGGTGCTGGGAAAGTCTATTCCATCCTAATTCGTCCCGGGCACTACAGCGTCCCGTTTGTTAAGTTAAAAGTTACCTACTGACGCTGTATAAATCATCTACTATAGATGGTAAAAGGCCTTAGTTTTAAAACCCCGTTGCGTTTCCATACAGATTCTACGACAGGACAAGTCGTAAGGATTTTTAGCCAATTGCCTTTGTAAGAGCTTACCCTCTGCTCAATCATTTTCCTTGCAGTATAATGTTAGTTAAGTAGCTAATTAAGGGCGTTAATGAAGTTATAATGAACTGAATTAAGTCGCTCAAGTTATAATGAGATTTCGCT
This sequence comes from Scotopteryx bipunctaria, assembly GCA_949320045.1. Taxonomy (NCBI): domain Eukaryota; kingdom Metazoa; phylum Arthropoda; class Insecta; order Lepidoptera; family Geometridae; genus Scotopteryx; species Scotopteryx bipunctaria. The sequence continues at coordinate 1,012,527 of OX439462.1, forward strand.
GATAAACTGATAAGTACTTTGAGTTTGGGAAGATGTTAGGCTGTACTGGTAGCTATGTTTGTAACTTGCTTAGTTAGCAAAGTTATACCATTACACGATGGCTTTATAATAATGCTGACGACCTCGATGGCGTGGCGGACGAGTGCTCGGCTGTGACGCAAGAGGTGCGGGTTCGATGCCCGCTACGTGAGAAATGTTTGTACATTGTTATAATTCTTCCGGGTCTGGGTGTATTATGTACGTATTTACAAAAAAAAAATATTTTAAGTATTCTATCAGCCATAGTACAAGCTTTGCTTAGTTTGGGGCTAGATGGCGCTGTGTGAAATGTAGCTATATTTTGAAAAAAAAATTGACTAAGTAGGTACGTATTTTAACAAAATCGGAGGGCAAAATTGTCGGTCCCGGATTTTAAGTCGTTAAGCCATGACGGAGGCCTTTAGGCGGCCTAAAAACTTCGTCACAAGAGTTAGCCACTAGCTCATACGAACTTACTTACTTTTTTACCAGACTGGAAGTAATTTTGTCTTTATTTCTCTCATGACAAAATTACAGACATATCGGTCATTTTAGCTATCTGGCTGAATGTCCACAGGAAGCATCGTTACCAAATTCAAATCAGTTCACCCGCACGTTATTATTGGAATGCACACGATTCATCGCTCGCTATCCGTTGTTCGGAACTATGATAATGTTATTAGCCGCGCAGTGTACGAGCGCTGCGTCAATGCAATGTAGGTCGAAGTCACAATGGGGAGAGTAGATAAGGAATGGATATGGCATTTTATTGTATGGGAAAAACGATGAGGATTAGATCTTGTATTTTAACAGACTCATGACGAACATAGATTCTACGCGAACGAAATGCCGCCATTTTACCTACTTTTCAAAGTCAAAAGCTGTTGAAACATTTCACTCAATACCACCCAGCCATATTGTTTACACACCGACCAAGGCTAGGTTCCATACATTTGTAAAACATCTCCTTTCTATGAAAAAAGACACGGGGCATGCCACTATGTCTATGAAGCATGATAATAGTTAGAATACGTGACAAATTGTTACTTGTTAATCAAACAACGTTGCAATCTACCTATGGATATCCGTTAGTAGAGGTCTCCTAGACAAGTTTTAGTGCGCTTTGTCGACTTAACTCGATTATTCCGCTCTCGGATCGTCGCCGACAGAATATTTGGTGTTACGAAGGGAGTATGCTTTTCGGAGAATATTTTCACCTAGCTACATTGTTTTCGAGAAATATCAGTACTGACGGAAAAGGGTCTTTGTAAGAAGCAAAATTTTGTTAAAAGTTTGCAAAAAATAACTTTTTATGTCCCGGGACGGGACCACGAGTTGGTCTAGTTATGGAATGGGATGAGTGAGAAGCGAAAACCACAATATAGAAAAGTGTAGTATTCAAAGAAGTAAAGATAAGCTTTAGCAATTTTGTATCTTTACGTTGTTAAGCGTATCCCTTGGCAAGTTTTTTTTATTTTTTGTGTCAAAATGACAAATTCTATAATTCGTTTGGAAATTTTCTATTATTATTTTAATCAATTTTTTGTATAGTATAGCTATCCAACGAGGTAACGTCGCCAGCCTTTTGGGGACCTTACCTGCGGTCGGTGATCTGAGCTCTGTTTTCTATCTGTAGGCGAACTCAGATAAAAAAACTGAGCTCATTTTTATTTCTTATTATTATACTGAATCCCTTAAAGTTTTTAATGTTATTATAGTTTGTCTTTGTAACTGTGTTTTTAAAAACAAACATTACATATTTTCATTTAAAAATAACTTTATACCACCTCCAAAAAATAAATACTCCGCTACGCACAGATTGCCAATTACGAATCTTCCGTTGAACATCCAATCTTTTCATTGCACCCGCCGACCGTTCAATCAGTCATTCATTCATTAAATGTAATCATTCATTCAGTAATAACCAGGTCTTTGATAGCAGAGACAAGAAATTACCATTGTAAGCTGAAATAAAAAAGGGAGAACTTAACATTTAGCATAAAATGTCGTGGGAGAGTTTGAAGGTAGCGTCCGTGACTGAAAAATTGAGGCTAGTTTTGTATGGACATGTCATGAGGAGCGATAAAAGTGATATTGCTAGGAGAGATATTAATATAAACAGTACTTGCGTATGGAAACCCTATTAAGAAATGTACACCTTAATACTGGAAAAAGTGCAAAAACTATTTCTTCGATTCCTGTACCGGAAAGTACACGGATATTACCCGTTTATGTACCCTACCCAATATCTCCAGGGTATATTCAAGCAGCGCTTATCGTCTGTTACAGTCTCGAATTCTCACGTTCTTTGGGCACGTGTTGGCGTAGAGAATTGTCCATTGAACGTCTTGTGGTACAGGGGAAAATTGAGGGCACAAGAGCCCGAAGGAGCCTCTTGCGTCTCAGCAGAGCACGCCACGCCACGCCACAGAGATCGTCGACCTCTAAGTCATCACTCTAAAAGTCTATTGGATAAAAAACATGACCACGTGACCACGGCCCATTGAGCTGTGACCAATCAGATCTAAAGGTCTAATTATTTGGGTGGCTAAAATCAAAAGAGTCTGAAAATAAATAAAGAACATAGAATAGCGTACAAACGAACGAATCCTTTTGTGTAAGGCACTGGATAGAAATGTCTTCGTAGGCTATCCATTTCCTTTAAGGTCAAGATTGCCGTATCATTAATTAATCCAGAACTGTGTCAGAGTAATGATAGCTAGTCGGACTTCGGAGACTGGGTACGAACAAAATACGTAAAAACAAAATTGAGTACAGCGCCATCTAGATTTTAACTAGCAAAGCTTGTAAGAGCAACATGTTATTTCATGTTATTTCATGTTATTTGTATTGGTTGCATAGGTTGAGTCATGTTACTAGTTTTTTCAAACCTGTGCGGAGAAAGGATTAAAGAGCGCCTCAACAAGGCTCCTTTCGTGAACAAGCAGGATAAAGCAGCCTATTTATGTTATTCCACACATAAAGTATTGTATATTGCAAGTTTCAAATTCAAATCCGTTTAACTGTTACTTATTTATAAATTTTAGGGTTACAGTTTAAATACATCATCATCATTCTCCTCCTGCTGCATAGTATATATTTATCTACCTATTGTATTTAAGTTTTCCAAAAAAATTATAAAATAAAATAAATAAAAATTATCAGCCTATAGCAGTCCACTGCTGGACATAGGCCTCCCCTAATGAGCGCCATTGCGCCTTATCTTCGGCTTGACGCATCCAGTCTCTGCCAGCAGCCTTTCGCAGAGCGTCACTCCACCTAACTGGAGGACGTTCTACATTATAAAAATGTAGGGCATACATATTATGGGCGTTCCACATGAAAAAAGAATAAAAAATAAGCTTCCTGTGAAATCAATTTTGCAGTAGGTAAGCAAGCCAATTTCGTTGGTTTAACATTTTCACCCACCAACATTTTATTAACATTAACCACAAATACTTTTATAGTTACCACAAATATTGTGCGCCTCGGCAAACTTCGTGCTTTGTATGAAAACTGAATTTGTCGGAATATGCAACTAAAATAATAAATGAACCTTTAAAAATTAGTATCTACATAATTTATTGTAACATCTCTATATTAAATCATCATCGCGTTAGTTCATATTTCAGAAGCTAGGTAAAAATTGTTGAGGCGCACAATATTTGTGGTACTACTGTATGTTACGTTGTGATTGGTGCAGAAATCGTAATTTTTCGTACTATAGTTACTTTTACCACTCTAGGTACAACCTATTTATCCTTTGTGATACTCATCGTGCAGCTTAGTACTGATTACAGGGTTTCTTGTAGGGATTTTCTTTTAACGAAGAAACATGGTTGAATACGCCTTTTGTGTATTAAGATTGAGTCTTTGGATAGAAAGAAAATACCTACCATATAATTATCTGCTTCGGAACATTAAATGTTACACAAATGTGCTGAGAAAACATTCACAGAACAATTATTATGCCCTGATAACTCGCACGGATACGACGGTTGAAAACGCCATAAATAAATATTTGTAGACATTTCACACAGCGCCGTCTAGCCCTAAACTAAGCAAAGCTTGTACTATGGACACCAGATGGACTGGTAGAATACTTATATCGTTTTTTTTTGTGAATACATAACACTACAATACCCAGACCCGGAAGAAATATTTGCATACAAACATTTCTCCTGTAGCGGGAATTGATCCCACGTCTTTTGCGCCACCGCGGTCGTCCAAAATTATTTTCATATATTCCTTGACAGAAAAACAACGTTCCTATGGTAATGAACAATCCATCGTCCGTAGAATATAAGAACCGGACATTAACCCACTATTTTCAACGTTGTTTTAAGACGTTTCAAAATTATCCTAGTTATTTAAATGGACAAAGTTTTAGGTCGGAGTTTGTAGATGGGATGCTAAAATGTTTTTACCGACTTCAGAATGTAGGAGGCAATTATTCTTCTGTTTTTTTGGCAAGCTTACATAGTATTAATTTGTCGATAAAATTGATAATCGATACTGATGATTGTATAAAAATAGTTCGAGGTAGTCTCATACAAATTGTATTTATGTGGGATTCATTATATTTCCCGTAAAATGTCAGTGAGACGATCTGGACGCATTTGAGCCACAGTTGCAGACTGGCAATCGGGCAGGTGACCTGCCTCAAAGCCAGCAAAGGTACAGTTTGACAGAAAAGTGTCCCTCGTAGTACCTATAAATGGTTCATGAGCTGTGTAAAACAGAAATGTTTTTAACAATGAAATTGCGGAATGGTGTAAATAATATAAAAAATAAATAAACAATAAAATGATCTTCTTCCAGCTTTATTTCTTTAATAGCCACGAGGGCTCAATAATTCTTTTATTTAAGTAGTACAGTCTGCATTTAAAGTATGATAATGAACTATTTCGTTAGAGAAAACTAATTTTATGTTCAAGTAGTATTTTTAATAAGTCAAAGGCTAAAAAAGAAACTAAACAGCTTATTTTATGTTATACTTTTTTTTAAACATTGTAAGGAATTGGTATGACGTACAACATTAAAAATTCGGAAAAAATGGTGTTAAATGCATTGAAGGAGCTTCTTTGAATCTTACTTGAATCCTTTCACCACACTGGTTCGAAAAAACATGTGTGACACTATAAGTAGAAGTAGTTAGACGATCGCGAAAATGATAAATTAAGCTTTTAACTTGAGTAGGATAATATGATAAATAAAGGATTTGATGAATTGCGAAATTGACAAATTAAGCTTATGAATGTACAAACTATTGTTAAAGATATGTACAAACAAGAATTTGACGACTGTCTGCGAAATCGCGAAATGGTTTGGCGAGAGCTTCAGAATTTTCAAAATAAGACTAACAATTTACTTTTGTGGCCGACTGTACCGTGAGTCTTTTCCAACTTTTCAAGTGGAACTTGTAACTTTAAGAATTCTCAAGAGCCGTTCCGTGCAATTATGAATTAAGTTTTAAAGGCCAATTAGTACTTGTCATAATAATTTGAGAAGAAATAAATCATGTACCTAGAGTTTGAAAAAATTGGGTGCCTTTTTATAGACCAGTAATGTCGATTCTTTTGTGCATATTTTAAAGTTATTTCATAACGGTTCTAAAAAACTATGGTCTCCCTTTTTATCATACATAAATAAAATTAAAAAAAAAAACAATAATTTACTAACTCGGACACTTTAATATAATAAGCTTGCTTAAACGTTCTTGATTGATCGTTGAAGATCAGCAAAGTTGTGCGCGTTCACAATTGGGATGGGTGACCGCAAGTAGCATTACGAGCTGAGCGCTTCCGTGCTTCGTAGAGCAGGTTAAATTGTCGGTCCCGGCTTTTAAGTCGCTAAGCCACGACGGAGGCTTTTAGGCGGTCTTAAATCTCCGTCACAAGAGTTGGCCACTAGCTCATAAGTACTTACTTACTATGTGAATACATTGTCATGTGGTTTTACGGCGTACTGCCGTTTTCCTTCATCGCTGGCAAGGTACTGGTTCAGCATCATCATATCAATGCGGCTATTGTCTTGGCACGCTTCCACCGTCTGATATGCTGGATCAGGTCGGCATCCAGACTGTTTCTTTTGTGTTTTGTTAATTTTTTTTTATAACATCCAACAGTCACCATACGTAGTCCTGACCCCACACTAGGATTTCCCGTGTCGTGGGTATCAGAAACTACGAGTACCATGGTACCACAACACCCAGACCCGGAAGAAATATTTACAGATCATGCAAACATTATTTCACAATCGCCTGCCACGCCACCGAGGCCGTCAATTATTTGTAAGTTTCTGTTTGCAATCCATACTAATATTATAAATGCGAAAGTAGCTCTGTCTATCTGTTACCTTTTCACGCCTAAACACCTGAACGGATTTGAATGAAACTTGGAATAAACATAGTACATGTAGTAGTACATAGTACGAGTACATAGTATATGACACATAGGCTATTTTTTATCCTGGTACCACGCGAACGAAGCCGCGGGCGGCAGTTAGTAGCTTAAATGTTAATCCAGCACATTCCAAGTTTTATTCAAATCCGTTCATCCGTTTAGGCGTGAAAGAGTAACAAACACCCATAGGTACATACAAACTTTCGCATTTATAATATTAGTAGGGTGTAAGCAATATTATTTTCGCCTGCCGTCTCTCGGTCTGGAAGGCCCGTACTAAATGAATTCTTGCCTTATTTTCCGGCCGACAAATGATCACGTAATTTATATTGAGCCCGGGGCCGTAATCTGAGTTTATAAGACGTACTAAACGTCTTTCAGGGCGCGGGAATTTTTTAGAATTATATCTCTTTTATATTAATATACGTTTATGAGTTGTGCTTTTTAGTGGTCTGAAATCTGAGGATCCTCGTCTAGCCATTTGCCCGGTTTAGGAACCGGGCATGTAGAATGTAGGCATTCTACTATCGGACTACGGACAGTAGATTGCTGTTGGGTTGTAACGAATAGGCTCCGAAGCTACTGAATCGATTTAAAAAATTCTTTCACCAGTAGATAGCTACATTATTACGGAATAACATAGGCTATAATTTATGTTCAATAAAATTAATGATCCTTACTAAAACTTCAATAATGTAACCCAAAGTGTAAAAAAATTACCTAAAAAAATCCTAATTTGTTAAATAAATAAATGTATGGTGCTTTTCGATGCTATAGTAATAAACTAGCAGCCAGCCCCGGCTTCGCACGGGTATTAAACAAATTATTATTGTATAGGTTAATTTTTTTACACCTCGGGTTACATTATTGGAGTTTTAATAAGGATCCCTAATTTTTTTGAAAATAAATTATAGCCTATGTTATTCCGTAATAATGTAGGTATCTACTGGTGAAAGAATTTTTTAAATCGGTTCAGTAGTTTCGGAGCCTATTCGTTACAAACATAAAAACAGACAAAAAAAAATCACTCGATCCATCTAATTACTGACGCGCCTAGTGTTGCTTAACTTTGCTGGTCGATTACGAAAGTAATTTTTATTTTCTTGTATGGGGCCGTTTTTTATTTTTTGGATTATTTGTTGTTATAGCGGCAATTGAAATACATACTCTATGAAAATTTCAACTCTCTACCTATTACGGTTCATGAGATACAGCCCGCTGACAGACGGACGCACGGGCAGACGGACAGCGGAGGCTTAGTATTATTAGGGTCCCGTTGGCACCCTTCTGGTACCTTCAGAACCCTAAAAAGGATGGAAAAAAAGCAAAAGGCCAAAGTGTTTATTTTTAAATGATGAAAGTTTATTTTTACTTCTCTACTGGACTGGGAGTAACGTAAAAACATAGAATGCGTCCAGCTGCTTCTCTCCCCGGGCATGTCGTAAAAGTCGACTAAGGGATAGTATCCTCTCCAACATGATGAGAGATAAGCAAGTATTCCCAAGGAGGGTTGACGTCAGGCAGGCGGCCGGTCATAAAACACCTTAGCCAAAACTCCGATGTGCCAACCCCACATAGAGTGGGATAAAGGCAGGAAGATGATGATGATGAAGGTTAATTTTGTCAGGTTTTTAACCCAATCGATCAAATAGACGTATCAATTTGCCTTTGTGTCAGTAGTACCATTGATTTGTACCATTGATGGTACAAGTGACACAACTTTGTATCCTTAGAACCATTATTTAACCTGCTAAGACTAGGTAAGCTACATAAGACTTTACCTAGTTGGCTCTGTAAACCTTATCCTACAGTGCCTCTGTGATTGAACAGCGTATTTGCCAACCCTAATCGTTTCTGGAAACATTCCTCTGGGAATTTGCCTCAAACAGCGTTTGGATTCCAAATGTCAATTTGCATAGTGAGACATTAAAAATCTATTGAATTATATTCTTGTTTAATGAGACCATTCGATTGCAGTAATCGTATTACTTATTATCGTGGATACTAATATTGTGTTATTTAATTTGTTTGACTGAGAGTAAGGAAAAAGCATATTCAATTCAATTCATTTATTTGTCAGAAAGTAGGTTACAGTAGGTTTAAATTAGTTAATAAATAATGCTCCAGTACTGTCTTACCTTATATAGGCATGCAAATTTTTTGTCTTTATATTAGAATAGGTACTTAGTGAAATTAATATTAAATGCCAAAATTAAATACTATGCATTAAATACAAAATAGTCAAACAGGTGGTCTACAAATAATTGCTGAGGTCATCGTTCAAGAAGTCGGTAACACTGTAATAACATTTTTCTAACATAGAATGTGACTGTTGGTTTGAAAGTCACATCGTAAAATTAACTCACTGTAACGTTATTTGGAAGATTATAATCCTTACTCAATTAAAGATTAAATTTCCCTAATCCAAAGATTTATATAGCTAACTTCGTTACAACACGCATAATCTGGAAATATATTAATTATTTTGCGTGACTGACTGACTGTTATTCATAAAACATAAGTTCTTGCATAGTAGGTACGCTTATGGATTTCCAATAGCATAATTTAACATGATAGAAAATGTTTCCATAACTTATCGTTGTTGCTCTAAGAATATTGTAATGCTCTAAAAAAAAACAAAGGCCTGTTACCATCTATAGTAGGTAGATGATTTATACAGCGTCAGGAGGCAACTTTTTATCTTCACAAACGGGACGCTGTAGTGCCCGGGACGAATTAAGATGGAGTAGGCTTGCCCAGCACCTATCCTCCCGGCTTAGTCGGCCTTGTCCACAGGAAAGACATGGTCAATGCGTGCGGAGCTAACTAAACCGCGGGTTTCCTCACGATGTTTTCCTTCACCGTTTGATAGTACTGAGAACCTTAATGTTATTTTACCACCCATTCCCTTCCGGTGATTTGGATATATTTAACACTAAATAACTAGCTGTGTCACTAGTTCTTTCGTACCAGTGTGGCGAAAGGATTAAAGTGCGCCTCAAAGGCTCCAGACCAAACTGGTGATACGACTGGATTAATAGAGAATAGAAAAGTTACAAGTGAAATACTTAAAAACAAACGAAGTCGCGTGCATTTGTTAGTAACAGCAGTGATCATTATCCGCCTTTGAAGTAATTCATTAACACACTTTGAATTACGCTCCCAAAGCTTTGTACAGGATAATTTCATGGAGCTAGCTCACTTATCATTATATTATTATGTAATAACAAGTACCATTGCCTTTTGGCGAATAGGTAAACCATTGATAGTATTATCAATTTTATTACTAAGCTATGTTGATTCAGTGTATCAAAAGGTACTGATAGCTAACTATAGGTATTATTGAAGTCCTCGGTACCGTGGCGGGAGAGTGCTTGGCTGAGACGCAAGAAGCGCAGGTTCGAATCCCGCCACGGGTGAAATGTTTGTATATGCTGCAAATATTTCTTCCGCGTCTGGGTGTTGTAGTATTATGTCTTATGAGTATGTATTTACAAAACAAGTATATAAGTATTCTATCAGCCATCTGGTTTCCATAGTACAAGCTTTGCCTAGATTTGGGCTAGATGGCGCTGTGTGAAATGTCTACAAAAAAAATATTTACAAAGTCTAGACTTAGTCTTATAGAAGTGAAGTAGCTAGTCATCAACCCATTCAATTACGAATATAATCAAAACATCGCAAACAAGCATTATTGTTGAACACCATTGTCTGTTCAATAGGGGTGTTTGTTACTCGTTGTGCTCATTTTTGATAAAGGCCTTTTGTGGAAAATACAAAAATAAAACAAAAAGGTACTTTACGTAATCTTAATCACGTTAAAATCTTATGTTCTTCCATCGAGACAACGTTTCTTTATATTTAAGCAACGTTGTGCGGTTGATGTGTTGATGGGTGACCGCAAGTGGCATTACCAGCTGAGCGCTTCCGTGCTCCGGAGGGCACGTTAAATTGTCGGTCCCGACTTTTAAGTCGTTAAGCCATGACGGAGGCCTTTAGGCGGCCTAAAAACTCCGTCACAAGAGTTGGCCACTAGCTGCACACAGCAGTGGACGGCGACGGGCTGAGATGATGATGATGCTGACTATTTATTAAGAGAACGAAACTTACAACAAATACAAATATAATTTACAAAATACAAAAGAAACAGTCGGGCTATCTAAAGGCCGTTGCAAACGGTCTATAGATAGCTCACCTGATCACCTGTCACCATTGTTCACCATTTCCATCTTAGGATTTTAAATCGGAAGTGGCTGCAAGTTTTCTTATATTTACTTGTGCCTCTGCCTACCCCATTAGGGATATGGGCGTGATAATATGTGTGTATGTATGTATGTATGTTATTTACTTCTCAAACTCAACAGCTTAAAACCAAACCACCCATTAAGAGAAGCAGCGAATGATAATGATTTTATTTCTTAAGACGCGACTGAAACCACAAAGTAACTCTCAGACTTGCTCAAGAATTAAGCTGACGTTACAATTTTCACTTTAACTACTGCTTGTGTCACTTGTTCTTTCGAACCAGTGTGGTGAAAGAATCGAAAAGGCCTTAGAGCGTTAGAAGAACTTATTAGATTCTACGATTATGTCGGTTTCCTTTTTTCCTTCGCCGTTTGCGAGTACTACGTAGGTACTTTTTTTACCCTATATCGTCCCACCGCTGGGCAAAGCTCTCCCCCAAATTCCGCCAACCATGACGGTTCTTCGAGGTCATCCATCTCTCCCGAAGGAGTCGAGATCGTCCCGCAAACGTACGCCGACCACTACGTAATACGCACGTATTTTGTTCAAACAGAATCCATAGGTGCATCGGATTTGAACCCACGACCTTAGGATCAGAAGAGCCGCTACTAGACCATCTGCTCTCAACTTCTGTTCCAAATGTTCGTACGCTTTGAGTCCACATTTTTTATACGCACTGCAAAAATGTGGAACTCCCTGCCGGGGTCTGTATTTCCTGAAGAGTATAATATGGGTATCTTTAAATCGAGAATCAATAGGTTTCTTCTAGGTAAGCGTGCTTCATCTTAGACCACACTGTTACAGTCATAGGATCAGGTAGAACTGTGTTAAAAGCAATGGCTTTTTTTAAAAAATCTCAATTAAAATGTGAAGAACGAATTCACCTTAAATTGAATCCTTAATCCAGCTACATACGATTCATTTATAGTTTTACAAAACTGTTTTTGTTTTGCAACGCAACACCTAGGTTATGAAGCTGGAAGCGCTCATGGCGTAGCTTGCTTAAACGTTCTTGATTGATCATTGAAGTTAAGCAACGTTGTGCACGGTCACAATTTGGATGGGTGACTGCAAGTGGCATTACGAGCTGAGCGCTTCAGTGCTGCGAAGGGCACGTTAAATTGTCGGTCCCGGCTTTTAAGTCGTTAAGCCGGGCGGCCTAAAAACTCCGCCACAAGACCTGGCCATTACCTCATACGAACTCACTTACTTTAGGATACGAAATTCGAAAAGTTCTTGAATTTAAAATGATAACCAATTTTATGCTATAAGACAATAGCGTTAGAGTTCAATGTAAAATGAAAGCCGATTTGTGAGTGACATGGCGAGGTCTGCATATAGTATTTTAGTATGAAAAGCCTATGACGCCTGACCTACTTTCAGCGTTCTAGCTAGGGAATGCTAAGGGTGCGGTCTTTTATAAGCGGAGCGGGAGGGGGTGGGACGTAGGTACATAAGAATAGCGTGTATACATTACCAGTTCTTAGAAGTTCAGTAGACTAGGTTTATACATAAACTAGCTGTTGCCCACGACTTCGTACGCGTGTAGTACATTATTTTGTTCTTTATTCAATAGTTTTCGCAGCGCATGCCAAAAACTATTTTGGGTTTTCTACCTTGGGTTAATATTGCAATTTTCTTACAGATCCCTAATTTTTTTGAAAATATATTATAGCCTATACTGGTCCCTGATAATGTAGCTTTCTATTGGTGAAAGAATTTTTGAAATCGGTCCAGTAGTTTCGGAGCCTATTCGTTACAAACAAACAAAAAAAACAAAAAATCTTTCCTCTTTATATTCCTAAAAAATAGCCAAGCGTGGTTTTTTGCCTGTATTTCCCACACTAAGTCGCGTTACGAACAGTTGTAAATTCAATGAAGAGAAAATCAAAGAGATTAATTTACAGAATCTACTGAATAAACAGCTATATTTGATAGTAAATTTTATGATTTGGTGTTATAGCGGCAATTAGAAATACACAATATGTAAAACTTTCAACTCTCTATCTATTACGGTTCATGAGATACAGCCCGCTGACAGACGGACAGACGGACGGACGGATAGTGGAGACTTGGTCGACTTTTGCGACATGCTCGGGGAGAGAAGTAGCTGGACGCATTCTATGTTTTTTTCTTTACTCACAATCCAGCAGAGAAGTAGTTTAGCAAAAAGGTTTGTCTCTGATGATTTTACCCTTCCGCTTATCCAAAGCGGAAACTAGGCCTAAGACCTACATTCCAACGCTCGGCTTGTAAAAAGAAATGTTGATTTTCTTACTCAAAATCTTAGAAATTTTATGGTCTGTGGTTTTTATCTTTGTAATACAGGGGATGATTTCCTGGAGTTAATATTCGTGAAAATAATGAGGTCTTAATATTTACTTTGAAAAGGTACTCAGGAAGGTTAAAGGTAAGGTTGCTTGAACAGTACTTTAACCGTTTTGTTAGCAATTCAGCCAAAATTATTGCAAGTAGACCTTAATAGCTTTCTAACGGTTAAATAGTTATGGAAACGTTTAAATACCTAACTTCTGTCAACACGCTGGTAATTAGACATTGATTTCTTTCAGCACGCTGGTTATTTCTTTGTAAAGCAGCAGGAAATGAAGCTTACGTATCAGAAAGGTTGTTTTACATACTGGTAGATACTATGGTGCAAACTCTTGGTCATACTAACATTTGTCTTGTCACGGATTCGAATCCGCATAACAAATAAACCATTCACACGCCCGTCACGTCATCTACATCAAATATTTGCAGTATATTGAACTCGATACGAAAGGTTTTACTCACGCAATGTTTCATATAAATATAATAAATAAATAACACCCAACAGTCACATACATACCTAGTCCTGACCCCACACTAGGATTCCCTGTGTCGTGGGTATCAGAAACTACGAGTACCATGTACCACAAAACCCAGACCCGGAAGAAATATTTACAGATCATGAAAACATTTGTTCCGCAGCGGGAATCGAACCCGCGCCTCTTGCGCCTCTGCCGAGCAATCGCCCGCCACGCCACCGAGGCCGTCAAGAGGTTAAATAAATCGCCATATCCATCTTAGGAGTTTAAATCAGAAGTGGCTGCAAGTTTTTCTTATGTTTACTCGTGGCTCTGCCCACCCCATTAGGGATACAGGCGTGATAATATGTATGTATGTATACCAAAATATCTGGACTTGCATTGAAGTGTCCGGCCTTTTGTCCGGACTTTTTTTCTAAGACACTTCTCAGAGCGAGTGTGGGCACTTATCCCACTCTATGTGGGGTAGGCACAGCATGTTCTCTTCTTCCATTCCCTTCTATCAGCTGTCATCTCTGGACTCACTCATGTAAAAAACATTCACTCTATATTAGCCACCTGAACAGGACAAACAAACTCAAACAACGGACAAACAACATTACTATAATCAAATGGAACTTTGTTCGTTTGTATCTGGCAACGTAATTCACTTTGGAAAATCAACAACGATTTCGTTGGCGTAGTGGGAGGCCGACTGAGTACGGGTTTCGATTCTATGACAGAATTAATAAATAGACAAACTAAGGCTTTTTACCTTATATATAGATGATTTATACAACGTCAGGAGGCCAATTTTACCTTCACAAACGGGACGCTGTAGTGCCCGGAACGAATTAAAATGGAGTAGGCTTGCCCAGCACCTATTCCATCCTCTCAGCTTAGTCGGCCTTGTCCACAGGAAGAACATGGTCGGAGCTGACTAAGCCGCGGGTTTCCTCGCGATGTTTTCCTTCACCGTTTGAGAGTACTGGTATAGCGCACATAAATTTTCTGAACAGAAAAATCCATTGATGCACGACCGGATTTAGTACAAAAAGCAAGGGTCAAAAGCCGGTTAAAGCAGAGAAATATCAATTTAAGTTGTCATAAGAAAACTTGAAGCCACTCCTGATTTGAAGTCCCAATGGATATATAGTGAACCATGGTGACTGTGAGGAAAGGAAACCGGCATGTCGTAGAACAAGTTCGAAAACATGTGACAAGTGCACGCAAGAAGCTTCTTTGAGGCGCACTTATATCCATCACACTGGTTGAAAGAACTAGTGCCACGATTAGTAGCAGCGGGGTGGACTGCCATCTGTCCCAATATTCAAATAGATTTATTTATGTCATAGCGCGAAAACAATTCTAATTGAATTATTTCCAGCTCGTATATCATTTCACACGAATCCAATGACGCCAGAGCTATGTATCCGCTGGATTTGTGAGTTTTCTTTAAATAAATGTCATAATTTACTCTCCGTTTCGACCACTTGCCTACCATCAATTACGCTTACTCAATAATTTGTAGATCGGAAGACCGCCGTGACTTTCTTATCCCATTGCTGTTTCGGAATATATTTTATCGTAAACCTAATTAGGTACGTGAGAATCAGAATAGAATAGAATAAAAACCGGTCAAGTGAGAGTCGAATTAGCACACGAAGGGCGCCATCGTAAATAAATAAATAACACCCAACAGTCACATAAGTCGGCTTGTACGGGGCACTCTGAATATCGATTACAAGCGTGAAAGAATCCGCTTGATGAAATCCAGGCTCCGACCGAATCTGCTCCAAGCCGCTGTGGGTTCTCAAGTTTTTCAGTTAAAACTGGAAAACCGATTCGCTGCCTTGGAAACCACTGACAGCGTTGACGAGAAACTCGACCAGGTAGTAAAAACTCTTAGAGAAGAGGGCACTAAATTCTGCGAAATGAGATGTACAGGCAGGAAATCCAAACTTTCAAGGGAGACTCTGGAGCTTATGAGTGAACGACGCCAAAACCCCCCGTCGACCTTGTCAGAACACCGGGCCCTAAATAAAAAGATCACGAAGCTGGTTCGACGCGACCTCCGAGCTTCCAACACGCTTGAGATAGAAAAAGCCATCGAGCAGAACCGGGGGTCGAAAGTGTTCGTCCAGTCACTCGGAAGAAGCCACTTGACAAGGTTGACTACACAAGCGGGTACTGTTGTTACTTCTAAGCCGGAGATCCTAATGGAAGTTAAGGATTTCTATAGCCAGCTCTATACCTCACACGCACCTCGACCCGAATCTCTTAGAGAGGATCCCAGAGCCACCCTTACACGCCACTTCACAGAAGACTTGCCGGAGATCAGCCTGGATGAGATCGAGTTGGCCCTTAGGCAACTTAAAAACGGAAAAGCCCCAGGTGAGGACGGCATCACGACTGAGCTTCTGAAGGCGGGAGGAACCCCCGTACTGAAGGAGCTCCAGGAGCTATTTAATGCTGTCCTCTTTAGTGGGAGAACTCCGTATGCGTGGAACAGAGGCGTGGTTGTTCTGTTTTTCAAGAAGGGTGACAGAACTCTCTTGAAAAACTATCGACCGATATCGCTTCTGAGCCACGCATATAAGTTGTTTTCAAGGGTCATTACGAACCGTCTTGCGCGAAGGCTCGACGAGTTTCAACCCCCGGAACAGGCCGGGTTCCGGAGTGGCTACGGCACCATAGACCACATCCACACAGTGAGGCAGATTATACAGAAGACAGCAGAGTATAATCGGCCCCTGTGTCTAGCTTTTGTGGACTATGAGAAGGCCTTTGACACTGTTGAAACCTGGTCTGTTTTGGACTCCTTGCAACGATGTCAGGTCGATTGGCGATACATCGAGGTGATGAGATGCCTTTATGAAGCCGCAACAATGACCGTCCAAGTACAGAACCAGCGAACTGAACATATTCACCTGCGCCGCGGTGTGCGGCAAGGTGATGTCATATCACCAAAACTGTTCACCAACGCACTGGAGGATGTGTTCAAGACGTTGGACTGGAAAGATTGCGGCATCAATATAAACGGCGCACAACTCTCTCACCTACGATTTGCAGACGATATCGTCATCATGTCTGAAACGTTGCAGGACTTACAACAGATGCTGAACTGCCTTGCGAATTCGTCTCAGCGAATCGGTCTCCGGATGAACTTGGATAAAACCAAAGTTATGGTCAACGAGCACGTTGATCCGGGACCGATCGCCGTAAACGGAGTGTCCCTCGAAGTTGTTTCCGAGTATGTATACCTAGGGCAGTTGCTCCAACTAGGTAGAAACAACTTCGACAAGGAAGTGAAGAGGCGAATACAGCTGGGCTGGGCAGCGTTTGGCAAACTTCGTCGAGTCTTCTCATCGCCCATACCTCAAAGTCTAAAAACGAAAGTTTTTAATCAGTGCGTCCTACCTGTAATGACATACGGAGCCGAAACGTGGCCACTCACCGTGCGACTTGTCCACCAGTTTAAGGTCGCTCAGCGAGCTATGGAGAGAGCTATGCTCGGTATTTCTCTTAGGGATCGAATCCGAAACGAAGTTATTCGTCAGAGAACCAAAGCTACCGACATAGCTCAGCGAATTAGCAAGCTGAAGTGGCAGTGGGCAGGTCACATATGCCGCAGAACCGATGGCCGTTGGGGCAGACTGGTTCTTGAGTGGAGACCGCGTGTCGGCAAACGTAGTGTAGGGCGCCCTGTAGCTAGGTGGGGCGATGATATTCGTAAGACAGTGGGCAGGGATTGGAGGAGGAGAGCTGAAGATCGAGCTCAGTGGCGTGCCATGGGAGAGGCCTATGTCCAGCAGTGGACTGACGTGGGCTGATGATGATGAGTCACATAAATAGTCCTGACCCCACACTAGGATTCCCTGTGTCGTGGATATCAGAAACTACGAGTACCATGCTACCACAACACCCAGACCCGGAAGAAATATTTACAGATCATGCAAACATTTCTTCCGCAGCGGGAATCGAACCCGCGCCTCTTGTGTCTCTTTCGAGCAATCGCCCGCCACGCCACCGAAACCGTCATGTAATGTAAATGTGTTTCGTCCCCCTTTTATTTATTTTTTATATTTGTATTGAGGCAATAGAAATAAGTACACACTGAACATTTTAACTCTACCTATTACGGTTTATGAGATACAGCCCGCTTACAAACGGACAGATGGACAGACAGACAGCTGAGGTTTAGTAATAAGGTTTCATTGACACCCTTCGAGTACGGAACCCTGAAAACCGCAAAAAATAATATCTCTGGTACTAAAATCAGAGTTTCTTTTTATATCAAGAAAAATTTTGCTAAACTCCTAAAATATGGCAGGAAACTCTTTACTACCACTAAACATAAAATTACTGTTCCGCACGAGCAAAGCTGTTCAGAAAATTGAGATAATAATCATTTGGAGCTTAACGAAGTTGTATTAGAGGAGTAGAGGTATTGATCTGCCGGTTCTAAGATCGTGGGTTTGAATCCGGCCGTAAAAGCTTACGCTCGTTAATTCAGGTTCGTTACAAATACCAGTACTCTCAAACGGTGATGAAAAACATTGTGCGGAAACCGGGATATCGTAGTATCTAAAACATATGTCAAGTGCACGAAAGCAGTCTCTTTGAGACGCACTTTAATTTTTACACTAGTTTTTTGAGGTAGGAAATTGAATCCCAGCTCTTGGTCTTTTTCCTCCGAAAGATACTAAAATTCGGGTCAATAGTTCGGTTGCTCTTAATAGCCCATTAATGGTTTATGGAATAATTAGTTTTATACAAGCACCCGCACCCTGATTCATGTAAAAAAATGCATAAGTAGTCCAGGTTTTGACTGTTGTATGTGTTAAAGATGACGTGGTTAAGAACGGAGTGAGTGAAGACATGGCTAACAGAAGGGAATAGAAGGGAGAACATCTGGTGCCGACCCCACACAAAGTGGGGTCTGGACAGGAAGATGATGATGTAGGTCAAAGTAATTTCGTCTTGTGACGGAGTTTTTAGGCCGCCCAAAGACCTCCGTCATGGCTTAACGACTTAAAAGCTGGGACCGACAATTTAACGTGCCCTTTGAAGCACGGAATCGCTCAGCTCGTAATGCCACTTGCGGTCACCCATCCAAATTGTGACCGCGCACAACGTTGCTTAACTTCAACGATCAATTAAGAACGTCTAAGCAAGCTACGCCACGAGCGCTTCATGTCATTAATTCATTATGTTAAAAGGTATATAATAGAGCTGTGCGTAGAATATTTCGAAGGAAGCTATACATAACTTGATAGATACTTAGATTATGAATTCAAACGCAGCTATAGCAATTTTACTTACTAATCTAGAAAGCATAGGTACAATGTTAGGTTATTACTACCAATGTGTTAAAAATACATAAAGTGCGACACTACAACAGGATAGGCGAGCGGGCGGGGGTAGGGTAGGGGGGGAGTGTGGGGGGGGAGGCCGAAGTCGCCGACCTGCGCCGGACCACACTCCACTCAAATCCACGGTTCGAACTCGTGTGGTGAAAGGATTTAAAGTGCACATCAAAGGCTTCTTTCGTGCTTTCGAACTTTTTCGGTCCTACAACATCCGGTTTTACAGTACAGGTATAGCGCACATATAATTTTCGAACAGGCAAAACCATTGGTGCACATTCGGATTTGGACCCACGGCCTTAGGATCGGAAGGTGGGGTCACTACCACTAGACCACCAGAGCTCTGTCTTTTTATTTTTTCAAGTTTGCTATTCCCATTGGTTTCTCTCAAATCAATTTGTCTCATAATAAATTAGTTCTTAACATCACACAGTTCTATAAACACTAAAGTTCTATTTATCACAACGAAATAACGATTTAATGTCCCATAGTGTCTGATGTTGATTGATTTATAGGTTTGGCTGTCTCCCAGTCTATTCGGGGTTCAAATATCAACGGCTGAATGGATTTGGTTGATATTGTTATTCAGGATAGATAAATAAATAGATAGCGTTATTGTTTACATACTCATATTAATAAATAAAGGCTTTTTACCATCTAGTAGATGATTTATACAGCGTCAGCAGGCAACTTTTACCTTCATTAACGGGACGCTGTAGTGCCCGGGACAAATTAAGATGGAGTAGGCTTGCCCAGCACCTATTCCATCTTCTCAGCTTAGTCGGCCTTGTCCACAGGAAAGACATGGTCAATACGTGCGGAGCTGACTTAGCCACGGGTTTCCTCACGATGTTTTCCTTCGCCGTTTCACAGAAAAATCCATTGGTACTCGACCGGATTTGAACTCGCCACCTTAGGATCGGAAGGCGGGGTCACTACCAACAAGACCGCCAGTGCTCTCTCTCATCCGGCTAGGTACACGGAAAAAGGCGTGGGTAAAAGCTAGTCCATAAACTCAAAATCAATGGTATTGGAGTCTCAGTAATGGCTAATTAGCGAAATGAGAAAACCATTGACGGGGATGTCTTCTGTGCATTGGTAATTTTTTTTTTCATTCATAATATGCCTAGCAAAGTCTCTTCCAAAAAGTGCCATTTTTTTGACAAAACACTATTCCTATCGTTTTTTACTGCAATGATGTTGACGTATCACGTCTATTTGTAAAACATCATGAAAAACAAAATTACATGCATAAGGTAGACAGATGACAGATAGGCCAACTGGCCGCAGTGCTGCATAATTAATGACAGATGAAAAGTAATATTTTAGGTGTAACAATAAGTTTCAATGGCTGGCGACGTGGTCTGAAAGCAAAGTCCGATCAATCGGACTACGTGAACTATTTTCAGCTGGTGTGATAAGTCAGGCTATGCTATGAGGATGCAGCTGATGCGATCAGTCAAACCACAGTTTAGATTTATCATTGTTTGATCAATCCGTAAAACAAAAGTGAATTGAAAATGACTCTACTGGTTTCCCTTTTTTAATATACATATCAAGCTTGTATCAGGACAGAGCCACAAGTAATCATGAAAACTTACAGCCTCACCTTATTCAAAGTCCCAAGATGGATCTGGTAAACCATGGTAACAGGTGATCAGCCCATCGCCCCTAAATAGATGGTCCATCATGTTGGAGAGGATACTTAGTCTACTTTTACGACGTACTCGGGGAGAGAAACAGCTAGACGCTGTGTTTTTTCTATACTCCCAATCTATCAGCGAATGTCTTTTTAAAATTGACTTCATAGGTTAACTATGGTGACTTCATTGACTATGGTGTGAATACAAATGATGTCATTCTAGATTACTCAGTTCATTACCAAGGTAGGTACAAAAATAGGTGTATTGACCTCTACATATCTCTCTTCACTTCATCCTTTTGGCAACACTCAACATTTTGGCAAGATACGTACAAAAGCATTTTCCGCATCTATGTACGTGGATTACACTCTATTTTAACTCTTATAACTTGAATCATAGAGTTCATAATGCGTTGTTTTTTTTAGTCAATAGGCTTGTCATCCTACTATAATCATCATCATCGGCCTATGAAGTCTACTGCTGGACATAGGACCAACTAACATTAAAAATCAGAACGTTTGAGGATGCTCTGATGGAGAAAAGAAAACAGAATGCTGTTCATCAGCTGTTTCATGAATCAGCTGTTTCTCCCCCCGAGTAAGTCGTAAAAGTCGACTAAGGGATAGCATCTTCCAACATGATGGACGACGACCATATTCATCTTGGGAATTTGAATCAGGAGTGGCTGCGAGTTTTTTTATGATATACCCCATTAATACTCGTTTTATAAAGTCATGATTGTTAAGGGATAATTTTCCAAAATAGCCAAGCGTGGTTTCTTACCTGTATCTTCCACTGGTCGCGTTACGAAAAGTGTAAATTCAACGTAGAATTAAGACTTGTCCAAATGCTCACCCTGATTTCAAGGAATAAAGACATTTTGACTTTGACTTTAAAATACGGACGTAATATCGAATCTTTTCTTATAATTGTGGTTAGTATCCAAACCACGGAGTACCTTGTAATGATTCAAACTTTTATGACGTCATTAAAGATCGTTATTTTAATGTGTTTATTTGTGTATCTTTGTAACGTCATGATGTTTATTTTAATATCTGTATCTAATGTTTATGATCATCTATTTCGTATTTTAATTAGGTTATAAATAGTAGGCAAATTATTCGTCATGTAGATGGTAACGTCACCAGCCCTTATTAGTGCATACTATTACTACTACTGGATCATCGAACCAGTGTGGTAAAAGGGTAAAAATCTTCCTCAAGGAGGCTTTTTTCGTACACTTTAAAAGTTATATTTAAGACTTTAGGGTAGGTAAGTGTGCCGATTTCTTCATGCCGATTTTTTCACCGTTCAAGACCAAAGAGCGAATATAAAAAAAAAACAATTGGAACATTGCTAGACTAGATATTAGAATCCCAGAATAGAAAGAATTTAAAAATTGAAGCTCAAATTTTCATGAAATAATAATCTTTGGTTTGAATTAAAAAAAAAAGTCAACGTGTTTTTACTGAGCTAAGTATTTTTTTATTCTTCTCAAACATTATCGTAAATATTCGTATATTGTACAAAGATAATAAAATTTCTATCTGTAGGCGAACTTAGACAGAAAACTGAGCTCATTTTAATTTCTTATTATTATACCGATTATCTTAAAGTATTCAATGTTATTGTAGTTTGTCTATGTAAATAAAATTTCAAAGTAGTACAAGATAAAATTTTAATAAAAAATCTGTTTTACATAATAGTCTGTCCGTCACGTTAATGCAATGTAAAAAAAAAACCTTCGCTCATTCTTTTGTTTGTTTTGGACGCTATTTTGACAGGAGTTGATGAAGAAATCATGGGGATAATGTACTTTTTTGCGAGGTGGTTCCCCAGTAGAAAAAAAATATATATTACTTTTCTTTAGTTTATTTGTGACTCTCTGCATGAGTCAGTCAAGAAAACCGTCTGGACCGCGTGTCAATACTAACTGCCTTGTGGAATCAGCTGTTGCCAGCGGTATTTCCGAACCGATACGACTTAGGGACCTTCAAGAGACGAGCCTACTCCTGTCTCAAAGGCACTTGCAGCTCCTCTGATGCTGCAGGTGTCCGTGACCGGCGGTAATCACTTACCATCAGCTGATCCACTTGCTCGTTTGCCCCTCTCTTAAAAAACCAGTGACACTAGTTTTTTCGAACCAGTGTGATGAAAAGATTAAAGGGCGCCTAAATGACAATAATGAAGTGCATGCTCACATTGGTACTCAGTCCAGTTTCGAACCCACGACCTTTCGATTAAAAAATGTTATTTTAAAATACATTTCAGTAGGCCAAAAGCCATGTAACATCCACTAACGCGGCTGACGTAAATAACAAAACAATTTCGCTAAAAATATTTTTCAAGAAAAGTATTTACAATAAACGTCATAACTAGGGATATTTACTCCTAAAAAGATACAGAGAAACTTTTACATGAGCAACAAAAAGTTCCTCAGATTGCGTACTAAATTTTTATTCGACTACCCACTTCCATCAGAAAATGAATTCTACCCAACTGTGATAAACTTACTCCGATTTGTTTATCAACTTCTTAAAATGTTTCTCAGTGCTGTCAAACTCCAATTAGAAACATTTCTGTCATCTTTCATCATGACAGCTACAACTGTCAAATTTTTGTTATATTTTGACAGTCACAAATCTTAAGCTTTAATCATATTAAACAACTAGCAGCCGCCCGCGGCTTCGCTCACGCGGTACCCAGATAAAAAGTACCCTATGTCCCATTCCAGCACACGTAGGTACCTACTATCCTCATTATTCATTATAATATAGTGTACGCTAAACGATGACTAAAGTATTGCCATCTCTTACCATTTCATACTGACAAACAGTGACAGGGCTAACTTTAAGCAATGGCTAACTTTAGCGAACGAATATGAATAATAGGGTATGTAAGTATATTCCGTAGTTTTTGCGTGAAAGAGTAACAAATATACCTAAATCTAAAAATTAAGAAATTTCGGTGAATTTAGTAAAAATTTTGAGAGTTAAGGTAAACTTTTCAAAACGCAACGACAGCGCGTTCTAGGATTTGATCAGAATTAGCAGCGACATCTAGTTATCAGACGTAGAATTACGTCAGAATTCCATGAATAATCAAGATTGGAAACTTATTAGACCAGTAATAATTTATGCTTCCTTTCACAGGTAATTTGACATTGACAGTTCCTTTTCCATACGTTTTGTATCATCTATTACTAATCTGTGTGTATCATCGCTGTCATATGTCAAAATAAAAGTATTCTATTTTTCATGAAAAACATACCAAAAATAAAAAAAGTTACAGGTAATTATGACATCAACTAAATGAGAAAAATCGGCTCTTTAATTTGATATAGGTTATGTGCAGTTTGAGACCAAAAATTGATTCCAGGTTTTCATCCCTTTTCACCCCTTTAAAGGTTGAATTTTGAAAAATCTCTTCTTAGTACACCCCTACGTACCGAGGTTTACCTACACTGAAAATTTCAAGTCTCTACGTCCAGCGGTTTAGGCTGTGCGTTGTCTGTCAGTCAGTCAGTCAGTCAGTCAGTCAGTCAGTCAGGACAAAGATTCTTATAATATAAGATAATGTGTCAGATTTCATTTAAACTTTGCTGATGATTGCTTGTCAAATTTTTTATGAATTTCGCCCAATTTTAGATTTGGATAGGTACTGTATGGCAATAAAAAAAGGTGATGGAAACGTGATAGATGTGAGTGAAAGATTTACCTAATTTAGTTGGTTTTTAATCGCAGTGACAAAAAAAAACTATTTCTTTGACATTTTTGAAATTGAAATTCGAAATTTTTCGTTATACTTTTGATAGCCAGTCTGGGGCTTGTATACTGTGCTGAAATAAAATTTAGAAGGTACTAATAAAATTTAGAAGTCTAGTTGTAGTGACTCTGCCTACCGATTCTAAGATCGTAGTTTCAAATCCGGTCATCCAATCCAATGAATTTTTCTCTCAAACGGCGAAGGAAAGCATCGTGAGGAATCCTGCATGTCATAGGACCTAAAAAGTAGTAAATAAAAGGTAATTGTTTCAAGTGCACGAAAGGAGCGTTTGAGGCGCACTTTAAATCCTTTCACCACACTGGTTCAAAAGAACTATATAAATAGACTGAACTTAAAAACAAACGTAGACACAGTGGTTATCGTTGAACTGGGTAGTGTCCAGGTGATTATAAAGATTTTATTGAACTTGGCCAAGGTAAAAAAACCGGTCAAATGAGAGTCGAAATTGCACACAAAGGGTTCCGTACCATCGTATATTTACTCTATGTACTTTTTAAATAGGTAGCTTTGATGATCGATTCGTCATCATCATATTCCTGTCCTTATTCTACTCTATGTGGGGTAACTGGTAAGAGTTTTGGCTAAGATGTTTTATGACCGGCCGCCTGCCTGACGTCAACCCTCCTTGGGAATACTTGCTTATTGTATATCTTTGATGGTCGATTACGAAAAGAAAATTATCTTGTAGGGGGTCACTGTAACACACGGTCTGTGAAAATTCCCGCCCGTTGGACGGACGGTCACCGGAGACTTAGTAATAGGGTCCCGTTGGCACCCTTCAGGTACGAAACCCTAAAAGTGATCTTCACCCCCCCCCCCCACTGTGACCAAAAAAGAACCTTTACGAATAAAACGTCGTGTGTTTGTCGTCGCGTTGATAATTTCTTATAACCTGGCAGCGAGCCACGTCCCATTATATGTGGGGAGACAAGTATTTCGGGATGAGTTCAGCATACCAAGGTTATGGTCGACTGGCACAAGGTCGGGAGATTTGCTCTTTTATGGTCAATATGATTGAATCATGGAGTTTAGGCATAATCTACTAAGGCCTTTAACCATCTATAGTAGATGATTTATACAAGCTAAGGAGGCAACTTTTTACCTTCACAAACGGGACGCTGTAGTGCCCGGGACGAATTAAGATGGAGTAGGCTTGCACAGCAACTATACCATCCTCTCAGCTTAGTCGGCCTTGTCCACAGGAAACAACTGGTAGGTCTGGACCCAGAAGAAATATTTACAGAACATGCAAACATTTCTTCATTTTTCTGCAGCGGGAATCGAACCCGCGCCTCTTGCGTCTCTGCCGAGCAATCGCCCGCCACGCCACCGAGGCCTTCGAATATAGTTACTATTAATGTAAGTATTCCGCAGGTTTAACCTTCAATGGCATTACGAGCTGAGCGCTTCCGTGCTTCGGAGGGCACATTAAATCAGTCCCGGCTCTTTAGTCGTTAACCCTTGACAGAGGCCTTTAGGCGGCCTAAAAACTCCTTCACAAGAGTTGGCCACTAGCTCATACGAACTTATTTACTTAACCGTCAGTCATAGGCCAGTTCGAAACAGGTGGGTTAAAAAAACCACTTTATCTGTGGGGCTAACCCCCGAAGACTCAAACGCATCTCAGAGTTGAGCAAGTCTCAAGTGACGTGTTTTTGACTGATTTTCATCAAAAACTGTCAAAAAACCCTGACTTGAGATGTGCTGAACTCTGAGTCGCGATTGAGTATTCGGGGGTAAAACGGCCACTTTGGGCAATTAATCTATAGCAATTCATTTTTCGATTTTATAGCAAATCCTGTAATTTTCGAAGTTTTGGTGAACCTACATACATGTCAAAATCACTAATATAATAACACTGATGATGCTGATAATTTATTCTTACTCAATAATAATCAAAGATGTTTTTAGCACCTACATAATTTAATTAATCAATTAAGTTTACCAAGTAACAGCTTCAAATAGCATCTCATCTTAACTTAACTAGAAGCAAGAACTTAAGCACATTAAGAGCCCGGGCTCCGTAAACTCCCGCTTATGGCTTTTACGAGCGTCGCAAGAAATACCTACACCTGATGTCTTTTATGTCTTTTCTTCGTGCTCAACATAAAAAGTTTTAGTTACAAGAAATCGCCGTAGTCCGACTCTGCTGTCAGCATATGGAAGAGTAAACCCCGAATACTCAAACGCGACTCCGCGTTGAGCACGGTTTTTTGACAGTTTCTGATGAAAATCTGTCAAAAAAAATCTTCATTTGAGATGTGCTCAACTTTGAGATGCGTTTGAGTATTCGGGGGTATGTTTACTGTCAATGTTGATCGATGATGTCAATATTTTTCCTAAGAGTGACTAGATAATGGTCGTTCTTGTTCTTTGTTTTAGTAAATTTTATAATAAAAACAAACAATTTAAATACTAAATTATTTGTTGAAATTTTTAAAATAAATAAATAAAATGTATTTATTTCAGACCATTGATCCATATTGTGTTAGTAGTAACTTACAAGCTAAATTAGTAAACCTAAAAACTACTTAAAATAAAACTAAAAAAAAAAAATAACATTAAGACCTACCTATTGAGACACTAGGCGTGTGATAGGCCGAAGTACTGCCAGCCAGTGTCTCATGTAGGCCGAGCACAGGTCCTCAACAACAACGGTTAGAAGGCCGTTGGTACTACCACGCAACCGGCGCATCAGGGACGCCGTTCTCTTTCGCATGATCGCAAAAAAGTCATCAGTGCGTGCGTCTGCGAACATCCCCGATGCGCTACAGAATCGCGGCAGCCTCAACAGCATTCTGAAACCGTTGTTGTATTGGATTCGTAGGGCGTTGTAGGATTTCTGTGTATACTTAGCCCACAGGCTGCACGTGTAAAGAGAAGTACAAAATGTTTTAAAAAGTGTAATTTTAACTAGTGCTGTGCAACGTGCAAATCTGCGAGCCAGCATGTTACACCTCACTGACAAAGCCCTACGCTCCCTCTCCATATCCAAATCGTCTGACAAATCCTCAGTGACCCAGTGGCCCAGGTACTTGAATTTCGTTACCCAGTTAAGAGAAGTTCCTCCTAGTTGTACTGCGGGAACAGAGTAGCTCTTGTTACCAGCTCTAAAAAGCATTAACTCACTCTTTTTGACGTTGTACCTGAGCCCATGAGTCACTGCATATGTCTCACAAATGTTTAGCATTCGTCTCAGAGCATTAATTGATGGACTCAGCAAAACCATATCATCTGCATAGCTTATGTTATTAACACTGAGGCCATGAATTGAGCATCCGAATTTAGCTTTACTGAGTTCAACAATTAACCTATTTATGTACAGGTTGAACAACCTCGGCGAGGACAACCCTCCTTGCCTCACACCACACTTCAACCTGTACTCATCCGAGTACGAACCTGCCCATCTCACAGTGTTTTTCTGATTTTCATACCAATATTCAAGAACATGTATGAACTCCTTTGGTACACTTGTTTCTGTTAATAGCTTCTGCCACAGAACCTCATACGACACTAAGTCAAACGCCTTTGACAGGTCCAAAAAGCAGGCATAGACAGGCGTTTTCCTACATGTGTAGTATTGTACAGCATGCTTGAAACATATGATTGCCGCTTCAGTAGACAGTTTCGGCTGAAACCCAAACTGGGCCTCGTGAATATCAAGATGATTACTTAGTTGATTTTCAAGAATGCTGTCCAACACCTTTGCAACAACAGTAGCTAAGGAAATTGGTCTGTAATTGGACCCGTCAGAAGCATCACCCGTTTTATTTTTAATAATGGGAACTACAACGGTTTTCATCATGTTCTCCGGTAAGTATGAGTGTCCTATACAAAAACTAAAGAACATTGCCAGCACTCTGGGGAGATGTACCCCAGCATACAGAAGATGCTCTATACTAAGTCCATCATGCCCAGGTGACTTACCTCTCTTCATATTCTTAATAATATTGGAAACACATTTCGCTGAAATTACTTCATGTTGGTCGGCATGATGGAATTTAGCACAAGGCACCTGCCGCTGATTACCAAGCACAGGTTGAACCTGGAACTGCTCTTTAAACATGTTGGCAATATCGACTGAAGCACACACTCCATTCACACTCACAGGTAGACCAGTTGTCGGACTGAGTTTTTTAGTGTACTTCCAGAAGCTGTTAAAATTTTTTGAATTATGATGTGAGGCCAAGATGTCCATTCTAATTTGTTGTTGGTTATTTTGACACCACTTTAATTTATTTTTGAAAATCCTACGTTTCTCAGACATAATCTGATGATAATATCCACAAGTAGGCTTCCCCTGAGCCGCCCACATCAGAAAAGCAAGACGGGCCTCCCTATGAGCATGACTGACATGTCTGTTCCACCCAACAACGCGGGCACGATTTGCAGATTTACAGTCACCATAACTTAAAATTGCCGCCTGCCTCAATATATCAATAACATTCTGATACATATTGTTTAATATTAATTTATGATCAATGTCATTGCACATTTTACCACAACATTGCCTAAGGTCACTAGGAAAGTCAATATCTTTTAATAATGAATGACAAATTTTAGTATATTTATCTACTTGAGAGGTTTCACGATTTCCCCAAATAACCTTGTTACATACATTGTTATTAATTACTAATTTGGGTTGTAGTATTCCAATATTACATTTAACTATAAGTGGGAAGTGGTCCGACCAGTATACATCATTATAAACATAAATCTTATTTATGGTGCTTAGAGCTGCCTGGGTTACAATACAATGGTCCAACCAACGCAAACTACCAGAGACATCACAAGAAAAAGTATAAGTGTTTGATAAGGGACCTAGTATTTCATAATCTGCACATGTCCAATTCTGATCACTACAAAAGCCAAATAGTTGCTTACCAAAGGCAGCATTTGGGTGCGCGTTAAAGTCACCAAGTACATACACATATTGAGCATCAACACTTTCGATTATCGCACTAATTTCTCCTAAACACTCTGTAAATTCCACTAAATTCACTGGACAATCACATGGCATGTACACTGAGAAAACAAGAAATGACCTTTGGCCGGGCAGTGAGATTCTAACCGCTGTGAGACGCACACTACTACAGTTTATTACTGTGACCTCCTGGAACACACTATTTCTCCAAAGAATAGCCACACCACCGTAAGGCCTTCCACGCAGTGGCCCTGCAGACAGATCCACAGCTGACTTCCCCGTATAGCTGAAACCGTGATGAATGGTTCCCAGGAACGCCACATCATCAGGCAGAAGAAATGTTTCCTGAAGCGCGATGATATCAGCCTCCCCGCACAGCGCTCGGATACACTCAACAGAACGAGTGACCGACTTACAATTGAAGCTCATTAATGTACAGCTTTTATCCATTAAGTTTTAGATATTTAATCCACTTTCTTATTCACAAGTGGGCCTTTATTCCTCCTATTAAATTCGACATACCGTCGAAAGGAAATCCCAGTAGGCCATAGTTTGCTATCCATAAAATCACTCATGTTTTGCTTGGGAATGAGTATTTTATAGGAATTGTACTCCTTTTCTCTCTTCATGGTAACTTGTTCCACTGTAACCTCAATTCCAGTCCTTTTCAGTAGATAAGAACTTATGTCACTGCCAGATGTGTTTTTGTTTACATTGTAAATAAAAAGAGGAATTCTAGTATCCGCCGCCTTGAAATTGGTACTAGGTTCAATAACAGCATCTCCTTTTTGTCCCGTAAAACGATTTCTCAATCTTTTTCTTTGCACCATTTTCCACTCCTCAGCCGGTTCCGGATATTTCCACTCACCCTGTTGAATAGCTATTTCAACGTACGATTTTCGTTGGTCATTCGCACCGTTATTCTTACTGTTTTGAAATTGTGAGAGCGAGACATGCTTATGTTTTTTGCCGCTGTGCGATAAGGACGGCTGCAGCGCCGCCGGAGACCGTTGAACCAGCCGCGGTGATGATGACTCACTAATGCTTCTATGCAAAGTATTTGCACAGGTTGACTTGTTTTTTTTATCAATCGATACGGGCGGCGATCCCTCAGGATAATGATGAAGTCCCATAGGCTCACTTTCACAGTCATCGTCTTCAGTACAACATGCCCCACGCTTGGTGTTTACCTTGCTCACATCAAACATTGGAACAGGCTTATGATTCATCAAACTGTCTTTAAATTCATGAAACTGTTCTGTCGTTACAAAATTTTCTTTCACATTTTTCATATCGTTTTTAAGCATTATCAGGTCCTTCAGAACTTGGGTCACATCGATATGATCGAAACTCAGCGGCGGAAGGCGTCCAAGATCACGAGCGACGAAGATTGGCGTTAGGTCTGGATCCGTTTCTTTGAACAGTGCTAGCATGTCATAAAGGTCTCGTTCAGATTTGCTAGCCTTCTTCCGTTTTATTTTACGCTTTTCCGTGGCAATGGAATCAAAAAGCAGGCACTTAGCAGCTTCAATTTCATCAGAAGAGAACGCGTCGATACATAACCTAACAATGCATTCTTCATCAGCGATGTCGGCTTTATTTTGAATGAAAGCTAACACCTCACTTATCACTATTTTGCAGTGGTTGCATTTAATCACTTTGCAGGACATATTTCCTGACTCATCACCTACTATACTCTCACGCATAATGAAATCGCTCACATCGACCGCACGGAATGACGCGCGGACGCAGACTGAATTTAAATTGTATTTATGTATTTTTTAATTACAAATACAAATTTATTTCAGAAAGGATAAATATTTAATAATATAGATTACCTTAAAGTTTTTAATGTTATTATAGTTTGTCTTTGTAGCTGTATTCTTAATAAAACCTTATAATATAGAACTTAACAAAAAACATTGGAGATACAGAGGTAAATTAGAAATTGCAGCGAAAACCAAACTAAGCGAGGAGCTTGTAACTTGGCCTTCCAAAGTGCTTACAAGAGTGAGTACCTAACATGTACATAGTTTGAGGGAGATACGTAAGACCTGTTGACCAAAACATTAGTAATAATAAAACAAAAGTAATGATTAAAACTAGGTAGGGCAAAACTCTATTCTAAATATGTTTAGTTATTGACAGCATTGGGAAACCACACTGGTTGTAAAAGACACTAGTCTTAGGCCTAGCAGTAGTATCATGCCTAGAACAAATTAAAGTCTAAAACTCTGTTCCAACAGATTGGAAAAATAATCGTATCGTAACTCAAGAAAAGGCTTAGTCATGACGATCTGGAAAAAGTAGGAAATTCCATAAAAAGTTATTGTGTAATTTTCATCCGTGCCTTAAAAAACAAGCGGTTTACCTAACAGCGTTGTTCAAATAAATAAGGAAGCGGGTTTCATAAATGCGCCTTAAACTTTTTACAAGCATAATAGAAAAAAAACAGTATTTACGTACTTATAGCCTTTTTGAACGATACATGAAGTGAGCAATACATGGGGTCGACTAAACTCTGAGAAAACACAGGTTTGCGATTTTACTGCTAAAAATAATCCCTTTGTCGTATCTTCTAGTTTTGAGAGCACTCTCCTCGTCGCCTCAGCCAAAATTGAAATCCTTGGAGTGGACATATCGAGTAAAACGAATGTGCATAACATCGCGTTT
This sequence comes from Scotopteryx bipunctaria, assembly GCA_949320045.1. Taxonomy (NCBI): domain Eukaryota; kingdom Metazoa; phylum Arthropoda; class Insecta; order Lepidoptera; family Geometridae; genus Scotopteryx; species Scotopteryx bipunctaria. Next base: position 1,044,375 of record OX439462.1, read on the forward strand.
TACTAATACTTTAAGGAAATAGTAAAAAAAGCGAAAGAGGCAATTTAATACAGTACTGCCAAGTAACTTTTAAGTAATTTATAAAGCACCCATTTTACAAAGGACCGCCGAAAATAGATTCAAGAGAAGTTTAAAACTGTTTGTGGACCAAGTAATTCGGTGGATTTCCGTTTTCGGGAAATAATCTGTCAGTAAGAAAAAGGTACGTTATAAAAGTTAAATATGATTAATACCAACCATTAAAACAGAGGGCAAAGTCATTTTAAGTGGGCTCGCGACTTTACTAGTGTTGTACCCGGATAATAAGCTGATAATAAGCCTATTTGTATTATTATACTCATCATGCTCACATCATACTAATAAGCCTATTTGTATATTATACTCATCATGCTCACATCATACTAATAAGCCTATTTGTATATTATACTCATCATGCTCACATCATACTAATAAGCCTATTTGTATATTATACTCATCATGCTCACATCATACTATCATACTCACAAACAATGTATAATTCGTAATTTAATTAAAAAATTTTTAGCCATTGTGGACGTGAGGATGTATGTTTGTGTCTCAATCATGTCGTAACGGCTGAACAGATTTGAATGAAACTCGGAATATACATAGTATGTGTGCTGGAATAGCGTATATGTTACTCTGTCCGGATACCACGAGAACGAAGCCGTGGGCGACAGCTAGTATAACTATAAATATATAACTAAGCTGCTGCTAGTGGGTATAGTCTAGGATAACTCACGGTAGACTTAACAAATGTAAGATTACTGAATACGACAGGTCATTGTGTATTTTTGTGTGGTCAAAGGTAAATCCCCTGAAGTATGTCTATTGTGTTACACACAATGCTCAAAGTCCTCACAGTCTTTTGTAGGGGAATTTCTTTATAATCTAAAATTTTGTCCGTCCATTAAGACGAACCTCTGAAAAATTTGATGCTGTACAATTTTCATCCTTGTTCCCTTGTATTATGAAACTAAGCGTTCGTTTAAATTTCTGAAGCTATGCAAATGTGAACTGTATTGCCCTTGAAATAAGGAGTTCAAACGTACAGACAGGTGAATGAAAACTATTTACTGGCACTGAGATGATCTTTGAATTTATGACAAGACGTGAACGCTTGTCAGCATTTTAAATGTAGTGAAATGTTCTGCCTTCTGTTGTCGTATCTGTAAGTACTTATTTAAGTCTTTTAATCCCTATTATATTACTTGGTTGGATTATAATCTACAAGATTGCAAACTGTCGAATGATTGTGAACCGAAACATCTTGTCTTCTTATCAACCCAGATCGAATTCAGTTGGTTAGGTTAGAGAGTCGTGTTAGGTTAAATTACTACATTTGTGAGGAAAAAATCTTTATTAATAACTATTGAAGTTAATAATAAAATTCGTACAGTTATTAAAACTCGATGTAATTTTTAAATTAGGTAATGTTCAGAAAAAGCTAGTGGCCAGTATCATTTTGCATTAGAAGCTTTTGTCTTATTTTAGCATTATAATACTAAAATAGATTACCGACCAAGGAACTTTTAAGTTTTTTTTTACTTCCATGTAGTAATATCGGTATATTACCCAAAATAAAATAAAAACAACACGTTAACATTGGATTTCCATACAACTTTCCTGCCCGCATATTGTATGATAGTAATGACTTAATGTTCTGCCCTTTTATTGAATAAATATGAACTGACTTTCTGAGTAGGTGTATAAACAATATCTTTTAGTTTCTATAAAATACAACATTCTCTTGTTAGAAGACTATTTAGTAAATTTCACTGGAGAATTTATTGTGCATTTCTAAAATGTCACGATTATTACCTGAAGTTTTACGATCAAGTAGTACTTTCGATGAAGAAGGTAACGAGAGAACTCAGTATCACAAATCTGCGTCGTACTTATAACGTTGCAACAATCGGCAACAACAGGGGCGCTGATTGCAATGGATCAGTGAGCATCAAACAGAAGAGGGTGAGAAAGAAAACATTGTCTTTTCCTTGACGAAATACGCATCAGTGCTTATTCAGAAAACCGTGCCTCAGAAATGCAAAGAACTGTTACCGTTCAGCATAACACCAAATCTGTGTCTTTTTGAGGCGTAATAATCTAGAACGCTTTCGATCCAAAGCAAAACGGCTTTATACAACGGTTATTGAAGAATTCGTTTGACCCTTTAAAACAAATGACAGGCACATTGAGCCCAACGGGTGATTGCTGCTCTCCATATCACAGGGTTAGGCTGTTCTGCTGGCTTGCCAGACTTGAACCCGATCGATCACGCGTGGGATGCTCTTAAGCGAGCTGTTTGGAATTGCCGGACACGCCCTCGGACTGTGTCAGAGATCAAGGAAGCCGCATTTAAGAACGGGATTGACTACCGCAAGAGTTACTGGATAAGTTGATCCAAAACATGCTCAGGAAGGATTTCGCACGTGTCCGAGCCAATGGAGAAGTTGTTTTGTATGGATTTAATGGTTATGATCATGTGTGAACAAAATGAATGATCAATTTTATTTAATCGTTGTTTTCCTATTAGGCGCTTTTCCATAAGAATTGATTTAAGTTAAAATTATTATAATAATATTAGGATTATTTTCATCAAAAACGTTGCATTTTTATGAAGGAAACAATTAATAATATTATAATTTTTAGCAATATTTAAACATCTCGACTCCTTCGAGAGAGAATGGTGGGAGGCCTCGAAGGACAAGATGGTTGGCGGAGTTTGGGGGAGACCTTTACCCAGCAGGGGGACGATATAGGTTAAAAAAAAATTAAACATATCAAAATATATTTTAGGTTTTCAAAGTGATCGCAAACTTTTTCTTTGATGTGTGTTTGCCTACAAACAGGTCAAAGACATAACTTTCCTTTTTTGACTTGCCAGTTGCCACAGTCAAAAAAACAAACTATGTATATTTTTATACTGGTTTTGGAATAAGATCGTTTGTTTATAAAGTAGTTAATAACAAAAAAATAATAACAATATTTAGGGAGAAACATGAAGTCTAATTATAATTATTTTTCAATGTTTATTCCTGTGACAAAATTCGCGTAGGTATCTATTTCAAAAGTATTTTATTGGACGCTGTCCAAAAATACAGTCATTATGCTATTTTATAAACATTATGGCAAGGGAAAATATGCTGTGGGTAATTGATTTATGGGTGTCTTTCGCTTGTAACAATGACAAATGTCATTTTTTTGTAAGTTGCGACAGATCACTGTCTGTCACGCAAAACTGTTTTTAGATGATTTAAATATAATATAATGAACTATTCTATTAGAAACTGTTTGAGTTCTCAAATGTTTCTTATTGATATATTTTTTTATATTGTTTAAAACAATGCATGGAAAAATTGCATAACCTTTTTGTTCCAATCTGTAAATCAAAAAATAGGTCCGTATAATTTCACAAAAACACTTATTTATAATTTATATAAAACAAAATAAATGTTTTATTCCATTCTATCTTATAGATAGCAATACAATAAAATTTTTATTGTATTTCATAAATTCATTTCATTTTGCTAGCATCACTATCACCGATTACATGACAAAACTATTATTTTTCTTCCACTACCCTCTATCACCCGTCATCTCAGAATTCACTTGTTTCGTCCTCATGTCATTATGAAGTACTTGTTTACTTCCTCAAAATAAACTCATAGGAAATTGGGTCCTTCCCTATTCAAAAATACTTCAAAGCAACGAAGTTGGCGCCATCGAAACACCTACAGCAAATGTAATTTTTCACTTGTAATATAAAATTTAATTTTTCATCTTACTAATGTCAAATGTATAAATAATTCAGTTGACGAAAATATTTTTCTAATTCTGTGTGTAATTTAAGACACTGTTACAGTAAATTTTATGTTTTAAAACACAAGATTTTCGATAACTATATTTTATATAAAATTTATAACACTTTTTTTTAAATTTACTGTTAATAATAAGCCATAATGTTAAAAAAAAAACTTACTGACGAGAAAAAATATTTTAGCACTCAGAAATTGACTTTTCCCTTCTATCTATACTAATATTATAAAGCTGCAGAGTTTGTTTGTTTTTTTGAACGCGCTAATCTCTGGAACTACTGGTCCGATTTGAATGATTCTTTCAGTGTTGGGTAGTCCATTTATCGAGGAAGGCTATAGGCTATGTTTTATTTTTTTCAAAATTAGGGATCCGTAATAAAATTGCTATTTTGTAACACAAGGTGTAAAATCGAAAACCTATTTTTGCGTGCGCTGCAAAAACTATTGACAATAGAACAAAATGATGTACTACGGGTTTGTAGATCCCATTAAGACCTACAAAAAAGTCCGCGAGAACATATATCTGGCTATCACGGTTTAATCACAAGAACCGATTTTGTGTTCAAAATAATTATTAAATCGTCTGAAGAAAAAAAACTACGTTAAATATGTATCGTAATATTAATCTTTATCGAAATTAAGCATTATGTTATCAAGAGTATTTATGTAGAAGTAAAATACTTTTTGTTTCATCTCAATCGGATATTTCGTTTAAAAGTTATCACGTGTGTAAGATGTTAAGAGTTGGTACCTAATAATGAGTTATGGGCCATAGTCCATTTATTGAGGGAGGCTATAATATTGGCAATATTTTATCTCGGCATTTCCACGGAAACGAGAAAAACGCGGGTGAAACCGCGGAGCACAGCTAGTTTCTTATAAGAATCATAAATCTCTTGAGACGTGTGAACTTTATGTAGCACACGAAACGGAAATTGAATGCGGGATTTCTCGTTGCCTATCAAGCTACCTACTCGATTCACCACGGAAGTCGATTCCCTGTCAGCTGTTTGTTTTTAATAGTGATATGACCAGGAAATCGCGATAGTACTTTTAATACAACGCCGATGGTACTGGTGGTCTAGTGGTAGTGGTTCGCCTTCCCATCTCAAGGTCGTTGGTTTGGATCCAGTCGTGCACCAATGGATTTTTAAGTTGAAAAATGTATGTACGCTATACTAGTACCCTCAAACGGAAAAGGAAAATATCGTGAGGCATGTTGTTAAACTTAAAAAGTTCGAAAACACGTGTCAAGTAAAATAAAAAGGGATCTTTGAGGTCCATTTCAATCCTATCACCACACTGGTTTGTTTCTCTAAAGTGGCACGAATAGTGGAAGTACCGCTAGGACTTAGTTTTATGACTAGCCCTCGAATACTCAAACGCATCTCAAAGTTGAGCACGTCTCAAATGACGATATTTTTTTTGACAGATTTTCATCAGAAACCGTCAAAAAACCGTGAGTTGAGACGTGCTCAACTCTGAGTCGTGTTTGAGTATTCGGGGGTTAGGGCTTCAACACTTTCAACATCTTGAACTCAACTGACTTGTGAAATCCCTTTGCATAAAAACAGACACCAAAGTAACAGAAATATAAACATCTCTGACGGCCAGCTACAGAATAATTAATTATTCGTTTGGAAATTTCACTCTAATGTCACCAAAACTGACTAGGTATGTTTTAGTTGGTATAAAAAAGACAGCTCTTTACAAAAACGTAAATATGTGTTTATAGAGATTATATTAATGTAAGAACACTATAATTTATTTTACTTAAGTAAATATATAACTTACCCCCGAATACTCAAACGCATCTCAGAGTTGAGCACGTCTCAAGTGACGAGTGTTTGAGAGATTTTCATCAAAAACTGTCAAAAAACCGTGACTTGAGACGTGCTCAACTCTGAGTCGCGTTTGAGTATTCTAGTTTTAACCTACTAGAATAGCCCTACCGAGACGATCAATTAGTAAATCGTTATTTTGGTCCTCACTATACAGGCTTGGCCTAGTGTGAGGTCCGCTGTAAAACTCTTAACCACAAAAAATACTTGTAAACTTTTACATATTTTGTTCTAATTTATCTGTATTGTTCTGATATGCATAAAGATATAATAAATAATGAGTTGAAAGAACAAATAGGTCAAGTGTCATTGTCTACAAAAAATATCAAAAATACTTTACCGAAATAGTTGCGTAAGTCAATTCAATATTAAACTTTTAAGCTAAACCCCGCGCGTGACGCCTTCATTTCGTTTGCCAATTTTATCAAATCCTCCGATTTCCAAGATCCAAACTCTCCATCGCATATTGAACCTTAACTCAGAGCTTTAAGGCCTATCTTCCATTGCAAAATGTTTTCGAGTGACATTCGAATCAGACATGCTGAGTCGACAGGGGCGAACATGTGGACGTAGATGAAAAATGTTTTGTTCGTAAAAGTTCCTGTTGACATATTTTTATGATGGATTTCGTTCGTCATATAAACTGACATTTGGCAGCTACGTGACTGTACCACTGGGAAAGTCGGACTTTATTGAATCAAGAGACATTCTGTCACTGTTGAAATATTGATCAACGGAATTGTTTTAGTGGACGGGAAATAGTATTGACCAATGATACAGCGAAAAATGCTTTTACGTTTGGTCATTATGGATTTGCTGAAGTTTGGTTTGGCCTCGGTAAATACCGTTCTTTTGACAAATACATTTTCATTTATACATTATGTATGTACATACATTATTATTAAGTCTGTATCCCTAATGGGGTGGGCAAAAGCACAAGTAATCATATAAAAATCTGCAGCCACTCCAGATATTATGGTCCAAGTCCCAACAGATATTATGGTGAACCATGGTGACAGGTGATCAGCCCATTGCCCATATAGATGGTCCAGTCCATCATGTTAGAGGATACTATCCCTTTGTCGACTACTTTTGATTTATATTTTCTATTATTGTTATTAATTTCTTGAAAATGATGCTCGTTTTATTTTAAATTCTTTCACCACACTGGTTAGAAAGAACTGGTAACACGACTAGTAGTAGTACTAATCGTTTCATCAACATGAGTAAAAAGAGATCATTTTACTCGATGAAGCGCTCGTGGCGTAGCTTGCTTAGACGTTCTTGATTGATCGTTGAAGATAAGCAACGTTGCGCGCGGTCACAATTGAGATGGGTGACTGCAAGTAGCATTAGAAGCTCAGCGCTTTCGTGCTTTGGATAAGCGTGGTTTCTAGCCTGCAGGTACATTCGTGGAATTACGAAATTGTGACATTTCATTAAAAGCTTTGAATTGTGAATTTTATTGCGTTATTTTTTTAGCTAGTGCCTAACCATTATTTTTCTTTCCAAATCTGCATTACTCAATTTTGTTGTTTTTTAAGTTTCAGCTGACATTAATATTTCTCCCCGCATATTAAATACGCCCCCATCTCGTAAAAAGCTAATTTTCAATCGACCCCAATCTACTAATGGTTCTCTTATGACACTGTTTACGAAATAAATTGAACCTGGGTGAGGTCGAATTTTAATCCTTAGTTATTCCTAATTTACTGAAGAACATTTATTATTAATTTATAGCCAAGGGCGTGTCGGGCGTGTAAATCATTACGGTCTACACTCAGCTGTGTTAAAATCTTATCCTTAGCCAAAACTCTTACAGCATGATCCAAGGTTCATGCTGTGCCGACCCCACATAGAGTGGGATAAGGGCAGGAAGATGATGATGATTGTTCCTCGACAGTGTTAACAAAAATGTATGACAATACTTTGGCTTAATCCCAATAATTGTTTTACTTTTGACAGATTTTAAGAAGGATACGTCGTAAAATATAAAGAAAATAAAAACATCGCTTCCCACGTCTTTCTATCTAGGTACCAACAGACAAGTTATAGTTTTTAGTTTATAGCAATTACTAGCTTTCGCCCGCGCCATTGCTCGCGAGTATCCAAACAAAAAGTAGCCTATATGTTATTCCAGCACACATCATCATCTTCCTGCCCTCATCCTACTCTATGTGGGGTCGGCACAGCATGATCCTTGGATCATGGTGTAAGAGTTTTGGCTAAGGTGTTTTATGACCAGCCGCCTGCCTGACGTCAACCCTCCTTGGGAATACTTGCTTATTGTATCTCATCATGTTGGAGGATACTATCCCTTAGTCGATTTTAACGACATGCTCGGGGAGAGAAGCAGCTGGACGCATTCTATGTTTTTTTTATTCCAGCACACATACTATGTGTATTCAAAGTTTCATTCAAATCCGTTAAGCCGTTACGGCGTGATTGAGGCACAAACATCGTCCTTTCCTCACATCCTCGCAAACTTTCGCATATAATTATTAGTAGGATACTTGTGGATATAGGCGTAATAATAATGTAATCAATGGGTAGGTATCTTTTTATAGAAATAAAACAGCATTAAAATAAGTATACTTTCTGTATTTGGATAACAAACTAACTAGCATAGTATGACAATAATGACAACTCATTTATAATGGAACTTAATTAAACTGATGCACCGTGCTCCAGTGAGAGATCAATCGGTACAGTGAACAACCGTGTCTAATATATTTAATTACACATTGTGGCGGATAACACTCGCTGATCTGAACTGTATGTAATCATCATCATCATCTTCCTGCCCTTATCCCACTCTATGTGGGGTCGGCACAGCATGATCCTTGGATCATGCGGTAAGAGTTTTGGCTAAGGTGTTTTATGACCGGCCTTCTGCCTGACGTCAACCCTCCTTGGGAATACTTGCTTATTGTATCTCATTATGTTGGAGGATACTATCCCTTAGTTGATTTTTACGACATGCTCGGGGAGAGAGGCAGCTGCACGCATTCTATGTATATAAATATATATATTCTGAACCGTGTGTAAACGTTTTAATTAAATTAATTAATATTTGAGGCCATATCACACAGCACCATCTAGCCCCAAACTAAGCAAAGCTTGTACTATGGGAACCAAATAGCTGATAGAATACTTTTTTTAATACATTCTTTCAACACATAATTTTACAACACCCAGACCCGGAAGAAGAAAATACATCCATATCTAGATGTCTTTCCAAGAACACCTCATCTAGAACCTTTAACGAAATATGAGACTTTAGTATTATTTCTTTTTATTTGGGAGCACAGGGTGGTTTCGTGTTAGTGGCCATGCCTTTCGATCTTAGTTGAGTTTGTTTTAGGCATGTCAGTGTCACTGATGTTGTTTCGAAATTTTAACTATTTTGCTCTTCTCCGCCTTCCATCACCTAACTTTGCCAGATGTGCTGTCCAATTTCGCTTTAGTTCCAAATTCAAATCGTTTTAATTATTGCGCGAAAAATGGCAACGAACGTGATATGGGTTTGGGATGTCAACATGCACTGGGTCATTGACCTGAGCCTTAGCCAAGTCATTTTGCATCTAACGAAGTGACTAGACGATACTGTACAACTGCTGGGATTGACATGAAACGATCGCAACATTATGACAAAAGGATTCAAGAGAGAAATAAGTAATGAAATTGACTGTTAAGTAGAGGTTAATGTGATTGATTACAAGAGAAGGGAAGAGACAAACCAAGCCTTTCTTGTACTATCTTAGTAAATATTTTTTTTAACAACTACAGTTAGTAGTTACCACAAATATTGTGCGCCTCGGCAAACTTCTTATTTTGTATGGAAACCGAATTTGTCCGAATATATAATTAAAATAATATCTGAATCACCCTTTTAAAAAAATAAGTACTTATCTACACTACATCGTAACATCTCTATATTACATAATCATCATTGAGTTAGTTCGTATTTCAGAAGCTGGACGAAAATATCTAATTCTACTAAATTTAATATTAAAAAAATTATCTTACAAATTCCTACTTTCACGCTAGAATTTCCCGTTTCACGACAATCTTGTGCCACCACAACGCACAGAACCCGAAGAAATATTTGACGGCCTCGGTGGCGTGGCGGGCGATTGCTCGGCAGAGACGCAAGAGGCACGGGTTCGATTCCCGCTACGGAAGAAATGTTTGCATGATCTGTAAATATTTCTTCCGGGTCTGGGTGTTGTGGTACCTACTCGTAGTTTCTGATACCCACGACACAGGAAATCCTAGTGTGGGGTCAGAACTATGTATGTGACTGTTGGGTGTTATTTATTTATTTATTTAAATATTCGGGAATCAAACCCGCAACTCATACGCGAACCGAGGCCATAATTCTGAACTTTATTTATCCTGAAATTGTGTCAGTGACAACATTAATAAACTCAATTTGGATTCCAAATGTAAACACAATAATCATTTGCATGCTGTTTATTCGCATGAATGAATTTTCATGCAATAAAAAGGACGCATGCATTAACATGTCACGTAAAAGGAACCTTATTCAGACACGATAAGACACATTTCACATTATCTGTCTATTACAAAGAGTAATGTGTCCGAAAATCTCATTTGATTCGAAAGTTTGTATGTGATTCTGTAATGTGGTGAAAACTTAACAGATGTAGATGAAATTTGAGACAGGTATAGTTTATAACCTGGAATAGCATAAATGGTACCAGGTATTACGCGAGTGAACCCGTGGCTTGTAATTCAGGTATTTTTATTGTTTATGAACCACATTTTTAATACAATACCAAATGTATATCAATTATACAGAATTACCTATTGTTCTTATGAGTTATATTAAAAGTTACTTAAATAAATGCATGATTCAAGAGCTGACACTTATTTGGCTCAACGGATCATCATTGCCATACTACCCAGTGCGGCCAGCGTCTTGGACATACCTCCATCTGGCAATGATCTGGATCAGTTGAGCTATCTATAGATCGTTTGGAACGATCTTCAGGTTGCTCGCGTAAAAAGTAGACATGCTATTCCAGAACATACAAAATAACAGCCCATGTCCTTCCTCAGGATACAATTTATATCTTTGACAAATATCGAAATCTGTTATTAGGTTTGTGCGTGAAAAAGGTACGGGCAAACAGACATCAAGAGTTACTTTCTTATAATATTAAAGATGGACTGTGGACTGAGAATTATTATTAACTCAGGGATAGAGATATAAACACAACATTTAAACAATATTTCGCAATGCATTTGTATGAAATGCGTCGTAAAGCTTCTACTGTGACAATCAATTTTCCAGTTTATTGTTTTTGGCTCGGCTTGAAGTTCGTTCGTCGCGGTGACCGTGTGTCACGCATGATGTTATGCATTGCTTCTTTGTTGTAGCCCATTCATTGATGGAAACAGCCAATACTATTTTAGACTAGAAATTGGCCAGCTAACTGTTGAGGGCACTCGTGCAGAAGCTATTATGCTAGGTATGAGTTTATTGGTGATGATGATGATATTTTACTGTGATACAGCTTTGATGTTAAATACTATGATTTATGATAAAACCTAAGATGTTTGATAGAAACAAACAGATTCATAAGATTATAATATAATCTTATGAATTTGTTAGTAAGTAATATTTGTTATAAAGACCTTGTAATTACTTTACTGTTTTGAAATCCAGTTGTATTTGAAACCGTCAATTATAAGGCTTTTGGTACAGACAAACTGTTACAAAAATACATAATTGCCGTAACTGGTTACCGATTAATTTAGAGTTGATTTATAAAATAAAACATGAATAACTAATGAATGTGACAAACATTTGTTGTATTGTTTTTGGACTACTACGATTAGTAGTAACTAGCCGTGTCACTAGTTCTTTTAAACCCAATTTTTGCTTTTAAGCTCGGTCTGAAATTCGCATACTTTGCTATCCGTGTACCACGCCACTTTATTAGACTAATGGCTACTTTGTTTCCGTGTATAGGCATGATTATGGAATATTTTTATTAATGATACCTAAATGGCGCTATGCCGCGTGACATGAATTCAAGTTAGTATCATTGTTACAATTTCTAGCAGTTAAAACCCACCCATTGTCATTTTCATTTATGGTTTGTATAAGTTTTATCTTTTACTTTTGGGTTATCAAAAGCAACGTTTAGAATTATCATGTGACATTTGTTCCAAGAAAACAGCTTATCCACCTATAAATCACTTTATTTCAACACTGATTGACAGACTGATAATTTAACAATATTTTTTACAAGGCTAGCACCACTACTTCTTATGACTTATCTGTTCGAAGCCTTGACAAGGACAATGACTAAGAAAGCAACGCATTTCCGGCGACCGATCATTTAAAAGACTAAAATATAAATAAAAGTGACAACAGGAAGTCTATTGAAATTCTAAAGAATATAGTAAATTAAACATGAAAATCAATAAAATCAAATAATAATTAAGAAATCATGATATTTGATTTTTATGAGTTTTGTCTACAGTCTAATAAACCCAAAAGACCTTACCTATTGCTGGGCATGGGCCTCCCTTTGAGCCATCCACCACGGCTCTGTGCTAGTCTTGTTCATCCACGGCCCACAATTATATCGTCTGCCCATATATATTACTTTATTTTAGTCTCCTATAAAACACTGCCTCTGTTTGTTCTCCTAATTTCACAAAGGTTAGCTGGAAGAAAATGCTAATTAGCATTAAGTTCACCTATGTAAATGTTATTTCTTGTGCAAAAAAAATTATATCTATCTATCTATCTATCGATCTCACTGCTGGACATCCCAAATTTCTATAAATTTAATATAAATTATCCATACCTTGACTGAATATTAGTATGAATTATTATTTTATATGCTGTGTTCTTTTTGCCTTGTAAATGTAAAGTGAAAAGACTTTGTACCTAAATATGGATTTCTGTGTTTGTAAAGAAGATTTTTAATATTATTAATCGGCTAATATACGAAAAATCTTTAAATCTTTTCATTGCCATACAACAAGAAAGTGAGTAGGTACGAAAAATGAGATCCTTAATTTTTCAAAACAAGTCGAAAATAATGTTTTACTCTGAACTTATTTCCGCTTAGATAACGACCACAGACAAGTATGTAGGTATGGAATTATTTACGGTTCTGCCAAGCGACGGAAAAATGCTGAAATAGCTCCCAATACGGCTAAGAATTTCAAAAGCATGATTCAAATGTACGAAAGGAGCCTTTTCGATGCATACATAATGTGGTGAAAACCACATTGCTCAAAAAGAATTAGTGACACGAACAGTACACTCGTACTGTTCGTGTCGTGTCGTGTTCGTGTAATTCTTTTTAGTAAGTAGCTAAAATTACGACTACGCCTCTCACCCAGAACGTATCTATAAATAAATAAATAAATAAATAACACCCACCAGTCACATACATAGCCCTGACCCCACAGTAAGATTCCCTGTGTCGTGGGTATCAGAAACTACGAGTACCATGTTACAACACCCAGACCCGGAAGAAATATTTACAGAACATGCAAACATTTCTTCCGCAGCGGAAATCGAACCCCCGCCTCTTGCGTCTTTGCCGAGCAATCACCCGCCACGCCACCGAGGCCGTCTATGCAATTTCTCCGGCTCCACTAAGCGAGAGAAATATGAAAAATGCTCCAAATACGGCACGAGGGCTCTCCATCAAATTAATCTCACTCATCCGACCTTTTAATTAAAGTAATGGCGTTTTATCGCGGAATATTGGCGGATCTCATTTAGAGTGTGATGTTTAAAATACCAGCTTCGTAATGCTATGTGGTTTGGACAATTTGATTGATATATTGAAGTCGATAGTCGATCAAAAGCTACCTACCATAATTTGACAACAAACTAATTTAATCTTATATTGCTTTTTTTAGTTTTGTCTACAGCCGTAGTTACGTCTATTCCCGAGAATTTCAAAAAAAATGGAGACATTTTAATAGGAAATATAATTTTTAAATTTTAAATCTCATTTCTGAATCGGATTTCCATTCAACTATGCTGACTATAGCTTGTTCTGTTTGTTGGTTTAAACAAGTCAAAGCTCTGTTTTAAAACACATCGCGTTTACAATCAACGTCCCCTGAATCGGAAATTCAGTGTTGTATTTTCTGGAGAGCCTTTATTTACTTCACATAAAAAGCGAAACGAAAAGCGAAGCAAGAAACAATCAATAAATAAAACTACCTGAGCACGCAACTCGTAAATCTGAACCTTTCGTAGACAAAATTGGCGAAAAAGTCCCGAATACCCGCACGCAGGGAGCAAAACAAAAGCAAAATGGCCGAATGTCAGACAATGGGAGCGAAACTTTTAACATTGTACGACAAGACTTTTACAAAATCTAAATCGAAATTGGCTCTGTGTTTTACAGGCATTACAAACAACAATGTTGTAAACAAATATTTTGTAATTTTGAAGCGATCCGTGTCTTGTATAACATGGTTATTTGTTTTTGTTTGACTGAATATTTAGGCTCCACTTTTCGTTGACATATTTTATATATAAGAGGGTAGATTTATAAGCCCGCCTTCATGAAACAAGACCGTTCAAGTGTGATTCGACTTGCACATTGCATTGCACCTACTTTGTACTGATAGTAGTGATTTCAATGGATAATGGACTTTTGACACCGAGGGTACCGATCAAACAGATTTCAGCTAAGTTCGGGGTTTAAATTCTGGTTTGTAGTCAAGTAATACACTTGATATCTTTTCATCATATTAAGTTAAACATGATCACCTGTCACCATGATTGGTTCATCACAATTATCCATCTTGGGACTTTAAATCAGTATTAAAATAAAATTATGATAATGGAAACCATAAGTTTTTTTGTCATATCGTATAAAGAGATCAAGATAATAAAAAATACGTGGAGATTCATCAGTTTTGCTGACATGGGTCACACTCTTATATTAAATAAAAAAATAACAACTAACAGCCACATACAGTCCTCACCTCAAACTAGGATTGCCTGTGTCGTGGGTATCAGAAACTACGAGTACCATGGTACCATAACATCTAGACCCGGAAAAAATATTTGCAGAACATGCAAACATTTCTTCCGCAGCGGAAATCGAACCCGCGCCTCTTGCGTCTGCCGAGCAATCGCCCGTCACGCCACCGAAGCCGTCTTAAATTTTTAGAAGTTTTTTTCTTAACATTGACAATGCATTTTATCAGAGCTCCTTTTATTCTTGTAAACACAATGTTACTGTTTTATCATCTTAAAAAACAGTCGTGTCGGAGTCGTATCGCACAATGTAACAGCATTCATTGTTGTCGAAATGGCGGTTTTACAATTAAACGCTGGAATCGTTCGCTTTGTGCTCTGCCTTTTGATAACATTGTAACTATTGTAAGGGTTGATTAATCAGGCATTGTGGGACCGTACGCCTTCGGCACTGGGTTTTGACAATTCTGAGTAGCAACTGATATTCATAGACACATATTATCACGCCCGTATCCCTAACGGAGTGGGCAGAACCACAAGTAATCATTAGAAAACTCGCAGCCACTTCTGATCCAAGACTCCCAAGATGGATATGGTGAACCAAGGTGACAGGTGATCAGCCCACCGCCCATATATATCTATCAAGTTGGAGAGGATACTAAGTACTCCTTAGTTGACTTTTACGTCATGCTCGGGGAGAGAAGCAGCTGGACGCATTCTATGTTTTTTCTTTACTCCCAGTCCAGCAGAGAAGTATATTAATATTTATTGTATCGAAAATGTTGACCGAAGCTATGACGGTTCGCAAATACGACTAAACGAAATGGTAGTGTCCCGCCTTTTTTGGCTCGTCTTTGCGGGAGAACTACTGTGCTCCCAGATATTCGGTTTCTTTTTTTTTTTTAATTTAATCGATTCATGCTTTAGCTTTCTAGGAACCAGGGTTTAATCATGCAGGCAATATGCTTAGATAGGACACTCGTAGGTATTTCCTGTGTGAGTCAGCTATCGTTTCACACGCAGGCATGCTAGGCCTTTTACCATCTATAGTAGATGATTTATACAGCGTCACAGGCAACTTTTACCTTCACAAGCGGGACGCTGTAGTGCCCGGGACGAATTAAGATGGAGTAGGCTTGCCCAGCACCTATTCCATCCTCTCAGCTTAGTCGGCCTTGTCCACAAGACATGGTCAATACTTGCGGAGCTGACTAAGCCGTGGGTTTCCTCACGATGATTTCCTTCGCCGTTTGAGAGTACTGGTATAGCGCAAATACATTTTTCGTATAGAAAAATCCATTGGTACACGACCGGATTTGAACACACGACCTTAGGATCGGAAGGCGGGGTCACTACCAACTAGACAACCAGTGCTCTCAAAAATAAATACACAAAATATAGTTGTGGTACCATGGTACTCGTAGTTTCTGATACCCACGACACAGGGAATCCTAGTGTGAGGTCAGGACTATGTATGTGACTGTTGGGTGTTATTTATTTATTATTATTAGAAGTATTAAAAAAACAAAAAAAAAATTGCAAAAAGACATTCGGCCTGTCGGAATTAGTCGAATGCGTTAGTTTCCGCAAAACTTTATCGCGTTGCAGACATTTTGCAAAACACCACTTGCTTGTGAATTGTACTCGAGTATATGCGAACGATTTTCGGCAGTAGCAAGTAGTTTAGCTACTAAATTACTCGCTACTCGCTACTACTAGCGTAGTCTGAACTAGGCTTAAGCTTGAACCGACATAGAATGTAAATGAGATTGTTACGAATAAATGAACAGTTTAACGTAGCTTATTGACTACGTGCTATCGTCAGCGTGTTAACCCGTCACGCGCAAGCCTATCGCAGACATCTATTGGCCTAAATGCCTAGGAATTTTGACCTATAATTTTAATTAGGTTAGGTCACCGGAAAAATAAATTGTACGGGATTAAAATATAATTATATTTTATAAATTATACATCATTGTTTTCGTTATGAAATTCCCTAACTGCTAATGACCTCTAAATGTTTTAAAAAAACTTACTTGACGGATAATTTATTCGATTTCTTTTCAACTTCATGATTTCGAGTCAAAATCTTGACACATTTTGCCACATTTCACCAATTCACAATAGATATTCACCAAAACTAACACTATAACTTTATGACATAATATTTATGCATGATTCCATAAGTTTATTTAACTTTGAAACACAACAATTTCACTTATAATCGATTTACAAACAAAAACAAAATACGGCCGCCATATTGACAGAGATTACAATTGCCGTGGCAGCACTGACTGAGCGTTGCCATGGTAACGCGAACGGCTCACTGCTAAAGTACTGTTAGCAAAGAAATTAGGTAGGTGATTTAATTTAATTTGTTTGTGATTTTATATGGTACAAATTGAGTTAATACATAATTAGGTACATTTTACTAACTTTTATTTAGATTACAATACTTTGTCGCATTAGAAAAATTACGTACGTACAGTAAATATTACAAAATAATGGCAAAGTTTGTTGTGAAAACACTGATAAATAAAAATAACACAATGAACTGCATAAAATTTATTATAAAAAAACCTATTTAAATATACAAAAAAATTAACGTAAGGTCACAAGTACTTAAACAAAATTTATACATCTATTTATTTATTGGAGATCAAGAGCATTACTTATAAACAATAATTAACAATTTTATTTTAGTATGAAAAAGTTACAGTAAAAAAAATTAGATGAAAATTATTTGCTCAATCATCCATAATGGTAAATAGCAGGCGAGCATAGGTACCTACCTATGTACTTTGAATGTATCAGCCGATCATTTATGAAACTAGCGTAATTACATCTAATATACATCACAATTTTCAGAACTTTTAGTTAGGTAGGTACTGTCATCATCATCATTTTCCTGCCCTTATCCCACTAGGTGGGGTCGACACAACATGTTTTCTTCTTCCATGTTCTCCTATCACTCGTCATCTTAGTATTCACTCCTGTAAAATGACAAAGTTATTACAAATTAAACTTTTAACTCAACAAGTATTTATCTATGAAGATTTCATATTATAATTTAATTGACGTGTAAACACACAATTTACCAATAAATGGATTATTACTGATTATTGATCTTCTCAACTTAAAATATAATACATACTGCTGCCTTGGTGGTGACTCCACCTGAGGGTCCACATTAGGGTCAACCAGACCTAGAATAATGGCTCGACGAGCCGCAGAGGCATGACTGCAAGATCGGCGTTCTGGAGATGGCGAAACCGATCGACCACACTCTGAGCTTGCCGACCTCATGCGTTGCAATCTAAAAAAATTAACAATACTGCGCTAAAATTCGCATTGTACGTGTTGATGATGATGATTATTATGAAATTAGGGTAATGAACTAAAAGATGACAAAAACATTCCGAAATGCAAACTTATTGTTATTTTTATAATACAGTGTACTAAGTACCTAACCTAAGTATCTAACTATCTAGTAAGTACCTACAAACAAAAACAATTGTATAATTGGTATAATCAAAATAACATTTAGATCAGCTCACATTACTCAAACACGGATAGCTATTCACATACCAGATCAAATTACCAATTCTTTGTTTCCGCACACGATGTTTATGTGCCGACAGTACCTACCTACCTGTCCATAAAATGAACGCCATTTTTTTCGAAAGGTCAACAAACTAGGTACCCATACCTATGAAAAACGATTACAAACTGCTTTTGCTTATAGAAAGTACATACATGTTATATGTCAAAATATTCCTAGTGAAATTATCAGCAAATTCATGTATATTTATAACCATCTATAATAAAAAAATCTCATAATTCAAAGGAAAATAGTACACAGCATGACGACTTAGACGCAAACAAAAACTGTCTTTCAAAAGTTAGTCCACTTTTTTCATCCAAATTTTAGAACTATTTCTTATTTTATAACCTAACACGTAATCGACAATATTTTTCCAGTAAATACATATAAGAATCTTATTAGAACACTCACCTATTCTTTCTTGAAAACATTTCGTAATTTATCGCCTCAAACACAATTACTTCACGACACAACTCAGTTCCGCAAAGATGGCGTCTGTTCACCAAAACACTTATTTCTTTGTTTCTTCCGGTCTTACATTCAATCAATTTGCGTGTATCTGTTCGTAATGAACTTAGCTACAACAGACTGCAAACAAAACCAGCCAATGGGCGATAAAATAACAAAAAAAACAGTATCCAATGGAGACACGCTAGTTTGTACACCCATGTGTACGGCCGACACGCGGGGCCTTCAAATTTCTCGTACACCCGTGTGTACATAAAACATTCAAGAGGTTAATAATCGCCACAGCTTGACCCACAGATTATATCATAGTGTCTGCTAGTTCAGGGTTGCCAACTGCATAGACTAAAATATTTACGAGAAAATCTAAAAAAAAGCGAAGAAAATTTCCGATGTCAAAATAGCCAAATGATAAATATGAGTCACTATATAAAATATGTACATATTTTACATTATGTCTGAGAACTAATAAAAATGAAAATGAACACACTCGGCCGTACTGTAATTTGAGCTTAATTTTCGCTCTATGATGTTAAAGTACTGAATCGCTTGGTTCCAATATTCCAATAACGGACGACGCTTTGTTCATTAGCATAAAACGTTGTTACTACGAGAAGTTCACTACATTTTTTTACAGAAAAAAAAGGCGCACTTTGACAGAAAGCAACGACAGGTAGCTTATTGACTACGTGCTGTCATATTTGCCACAGCCTGACCCCCAGATTATAATCATAGTGCATACTAGTTCAGGGTTGCCAACTACCCACTTTCACAAAAATACACAAAAGTAAAATTAAAAATTTTCATGGTGTAATTTGAGATTCATTGTCGCTTGTTTGCTTCCATGGTTGCGGTTGCCTAATGTTGGCCTAGTGGTACCCAAACTTTTGAAAGTGAGCTCATATTCCGGTCGGGCTCTGATTTTATTTGTTTGTAGAATGACCTTGCAATACTTTCTTGTATTCTCAATGAAGACGTGTTTCATTTTGCAGTTTTTGCTTGATTTTAATAGGGAACGTGCTGCCACCAGAAACATTTATGTCCAGTCACTGAATGAAAAGGTTCGTCACCTTGAGGTCGATTTTCGCTATGTATGTATGTTCGTATGAGCTAGTGGCCAACTCTAGTGACGGAGTTTTTAGGCCGCCTAAAGGCCTCCGTCATGGCTTAACGACTTAAAAGTCGGGACCGACTGTTTAACGTGCCCTTCGAAGCACGGAAGCGCTCAGCTCGTAATGCCACTTGCGGTCACCCATCCCAATTGTGACCGCGCATAACGTTGCTTAACTTTAACGATCAATCAAGAACGTCTAAGCAAGCTACGCCACGAGCGCTTCACTAGTAGTAGATTTTCGCTTGCACTGGTGTAATAATCAATTATGGTTTTAATTCAGTATAACAGACTATCCTATAAGACACGATAAATTGTTAAACAACTTTGATGTGCGACAATTTGAACTTTGTTGCCGAGCAGTTAAACACAATTTTCTATGTAACAGTTTGTTCTGTGCCTTAGATTCAAAAGGTAACATGTCTCGCGACACGTCAAACGAATCAATTTAAAAACTAACGAACCTTATCATTTCGCCACTGTACATAAACGATGGTACGGAACCCTTCGTGTACGAATTCGACTCGCACTTGACCGGTTTTATGTTAGTAATCAGGTACCTCGCGAGTGGAATCGTGGTCTATGCTAGTTAAATTATAATTTGTCCAATCTGCTAACAAATAAAAGCTTTAAAAAAAAACCAAATGGGGTAATAAATACGTATTGAATAAAATTATTCTATTGAATATTGGAATAATGAAGCCTTTCAAATGGACGTTTCAATGCTTTTAACTAGAAAAACAATCGCTTGTCCGATATAATAGGGTTTCATTGGAAAAGTTGTTTTAAATTAAAAGTAATTTGTACGGATTCTGATGTGTTGTCGATTAATTATTTCTAAGAGCTTTTAAATTTTGTGCATATTTTTTATATTGGAATTTTTCAGTTAGACGGGTTTTTTTAAATGTCTGTGTGTTGAAACGGTGAAAGAAAACATCGAAAAGATAATAATAATAAATATTTGTGAACATTTGACACAGCGCCATCTACTGAACAAAGCTTGTACTATGGGCACCAGATGGCTGATAAAATACTTATTTTTTTTTGTAAATAGATACTTAATAATACTACAATACAACTTATAATACTACAAGTAATATTTGCAGAACCTACAAATATTTCTCCCGTAGCGTGAATTGAACCCGTAACTCTTGCGTCTCAGCCGAGCACTGGCTCGCCACGCCACCGAGGTCGTCAATAATGCTGAACGTTTAATTTCTAAATTATTTTTTAATCGATTTTCTGTCCAGGTATGCTTAAACTTTTGATAAGGGTTCAACGTGTTTTACACACGTTTTAATCTAAAAATAACAAATAAATCCCTTAACCCCTAACGTGTTACGATCTTAACCCGTTACGTGTCACGTTTACATCGTCACGTCTATTTACGTTTTAATTTCGCCACAATACACAATCACGTAACACCCTGGAAATACGCCGTCAATTTAAAATAAGATTTATTTTAAGGGAATAGTATCTAAAGTGGCTTGAACGGCACGATAAGCTAACAGGGTTAGTGCAACCCTCTTATTTCGTAATTTTGACCATTCGACACCGACAGTTGACGACCTCGGTGGCGTGGCGGGCGAATGCTGACGCAATAGGCGTGGGTTCAATTCCCGCTACGGGATAAATGTTTGTATGTTCTGCAAATATTTCTTCCAGGTCTGGATGTTGTATTATGTATTTACAAAAAAAGTAATATAAGTATTCTATCAGCCATCTGGTTCCCATAGTACAAGCTTTGCTTCGTTTGGGGCTAGATGGTGCTGTGTGATATGTCCTCAAATATTTTAAATTTAGTTTTGACTAAAAATCAGTTTAAAGACCTTCTAAACCCTGATCTTACTGACACTAAAACGTCTTACCTAGTCATGAACAAGATTTTTTTTCTTATATTCAATTATTTACCACGTATAATATGTATCTTTAAGGTTTGTACTTTAAAAATGTAATTTGGACATCGTCGTCGGTCATCGTAAACCAAGTCATAAGACCTATTCGTTCTGTTTAACCAAGTAGCACCCAGGGGCCCCGTTAACATCTATTATTGCTCACGCGTGATCTCTGGGGTGGTCGGAAATGGATAAAAGTTTGAGAAACGCTGATAGGTTTGAATTATTTAGCAACACGTGACCAATTTTTGGCAACATACTCGTAATTATTATTTCGAAATAGCCAATTTAGATTAGTTTCCAAATTATCCTTTGCCTTTTAATGACATTTATGCTGGACTGGGAGTAAAGAGAAAAAATAGGATGAATAAAACATCTTTCTTCGAGCATGTCGTAAAAGTCTACTAAGGGATAGTATCCTCTCCAACATGATGGATCATCTAATTGGGCAATGGGCTGATCACCTGTCACCATGGCTCGCCATATCCATCTTGGGACTTTGAATCAGGAGTGTCTGCAAGTTTTTTTATGATTACTTGTGATTCTGCCCACCCCATTAGGGATGGGATAATATGATTCGACGGCCTCAGTGGCGTGGCGGGCGATTGCTTGGCAGAGACGCAAGAGGCGCGGTTTTGATTCCCGCTGCGAAAGAAATGTTTCCATGATCTGTAAATATTTCTTCGGGGTCTGGGTGTTGTGGTGCCATGGTACTCGTAGTTTCTTATACCCACGACACAGGGAATCCTAGTGTTGGATGTTATTTATTTATTTATGTATGTACGGTGACAGAAGTTATGGAATGGCATAGTAGGTAGCTTAGAAATCTATTCAGCTGTCAGAATATTATAAAACTACATATATGTTATGAATAAGGGCGCGAGTCAAACAAATTCCCAAAACAGCAATCAACAAAAGTTATTACAACAAATAATGAACGCGAAACAAACAACAAGCCTAAACAGAATTTATTTCCCTTATCTTACGCGGTGGGACTGAGCTGGCTGTTGTACGGGCAACTTTAAACAACTATTTTAAGGCGATACTTGGGAAATGGAAATTTAGGTAATGTGAAGTGAAATGAAGAGCAATTATAAGATATAGATTTTTTTTAAATAACACAAAACAGTCACATACATTGTCCTCACCCCACCTAGGATTCCCTGTGTCGTGGGTATCAGAAACTACGAGTACCATGGTACCACAACACCCAGACCCGGAAGAAATATTTACAGAATATGCAAAAATTTCTTCCGTAGCGTCTTGCGTCTCTGCCGAGCAATCGCCCGCCACGCCACCGAGGCCGTCTGTGCAGCAATGGATGGTGGTCACCATTGCTCACAAAAGGCCAATGATGATGATGATGACGCTCATTATGTGCTCATAAATTATCTGTCCGTGCTTTAATTACCAAGTACAATAGTCACATCCTCTGCGGTGCAATTATGTAATTGGTCACATTGTATAGTATTGTCGGTTCTATATTATAATGTCATCGTAGAATTGTGAATACCGTTAGATTATAATCTATTGTATTTTTCTGTGCGAAAAATGTATGTGCGCTATACCAGTACTCTCAAACGGTGAAGGAAAACATCGTGAGGAAACCCGCGGCTTAGTCAGCTCCGCACGTATTGACCATATCTTTCCTGTGGACAAGCCCGACTAAGCTGAGAGGATGAGTGGGATAGGTGCTGGGCAAGCCTTCTCCATCTTAATTCGTCGCGGGCACTACAGCGTCCCGCTAGTGTAGGCAAAAGTTGCCTCCTGACGCTGTATAAAATCATCTACTATAGATGGTAAAAGGCCTTATTAGTACAGCACAATCTCGCAAGATAGATTATAATCTATCTTGCGAGATTGTGAACTGTCAAAAGGTTGTAAACCGAAACATGCGGGAGAAACCTGGTTTCCCAGTCCAGATAATTTATAAAACGTGTAAATTCGACAGATATAATTACTAAATAATATTAAATTCACTCCAGAGACCGAAGCCTAGTCAATAAATTAAAAGATTTACACTGCCTTTGAAGGTATAATTTCACCTACGTGAACAATACTTGAGTTGGGATCGCTGGGACTCTCAATATCTTAGTCCCTCAACACTTGAGAAGCACTTTGGTGTTTTTGGGGTAATAAACAAGAAAAACTTGAGTAGAAAATGCTTTGAGTTGCCACTCCAGTCGGTGGATTATTGGGATATTTGAGTTGGAGAATCTTCGATTTCTTCTCAGGCTTTAGTGCGTAGGATTTTGAGTGGGCTTACTCTTGGGTTAAAATGATATAACCGATCAAGTGCGAGTCGATTTCGCACACGAAGGGTTAGATTGACCACACTGGTTCGAAAGTACTAGTGACACGATCGGTAAATTACCTAATTGGTACCTTAAGAATAAATTATATACCGACTAGCTGCCGCCCGCGGCTTCGCTCACATAGTACCCGGATGAAAAGTAGCCAATTAATCCAACACACGTACTATGTATATTCCAAGTTTCATTCAAATCCGTTAAGCCGTTTAGGTGTAAGTCAGGCACAAACATACAAACATCCTTACAAAGGAAGTAGGATGGTTAAAACAGTTTAAAAATTCGTTGCGTAGTATAATAAAAAGCGCACGACTGACAGGTACAACTAGATTCTCAATTTCATTGTTTTTGGAGGTAGGTAAAGTTTTTCTTTTAAAGAGACACAAAAACTAATAAAAAACCAATAAAGTTTTGTCAAAATAGCAAAAAGTAAAGGCCTTTTTACAAACCGCAATGTTGCAACAAACTCAAATAACTTTTATAAATGGCTGTCTATGATATTGACAGGCTAAAAGCCTGCGGTTTTGTACAGAACTAACTTTGCACGTGGTTTCACTCGAAAAGTATTAATGCCTAATAAACAACACTAACGCTTTCTACCTGTTAAAAAAAATCCCGAATCAAGTAGTGTATGAAATTACCTCTAACAAACAAACTTTACCTTCATATGGTATCACATTGCTTGTGAGTCAGTTCCTAAAGACAAATTTGTTTTGCAATAAGGTCCCACATAGTTTGAATTTTTTAGGATTCCGTACCTACCCGAAGAAAGCCTCCGCTGTCCGTCAGTCCGTCTGTCAGCGGGCTGTATCTCATGAACCGTAATAGGTAGAGAGTTAAAATTTTTACAGTGTGTATTTCTATTGCCGCTATAACAACAAATAATAAAAATAAAAGAGTTACAAGAAACATTTAGGCATGGTGTACATATATGATGATACGGAACCCTTCGTGTGCGAACTTAATGAATTCGACTCGCACGGGAGGTAGGTAGTGAAAACGCTGGTGTTCTGTCGAATCGAAACCTTCAGTTAATAGATCCTATGAGATGATTTATGTGGAGTGTTGTCTTAGTACTTCCTAACAAGGAGTTGGATAATAAACTAGAGGCAGGATATAGTCTGCTATGGCCTCATTAACAGGGATGTTATAGATACCAAATTTTAGATCTGGATACGGATACGGATATAAGAATAATTTCGGATTTGATCGGATTTATAAAAAGTATTTTATCAGCTATCTAGGTTCCCATAGTACAAGCTTTGCATAGATGGACGGTGTAAAATTTACACAAATATCGATATTGTCAGCTGTTAAACATTTTTTTGAAATGGTTTTGTAGATAACCCCTCTGAGAGCTTATTTTCAGGAACAATTTAACAAGAATTATTATAAATAATAATAAATATTTATTAACATTTCACACAGCGCCATCTAGCCCCAAACTAAGCAAAGATTGTACTATGGGAACCAGATGACTGATACAATACTTACTTTTTTTTGTAAATACATACTTATAATACGTAATACTAAATCCAGACCCGGAAGAAATAGTTTTGCAGAACATACAAACATTTCTCCTGTAGCGAGAATCAAACCCGCGCCTCTTGCGTCTCAGCAGAGCACACGCCCGCTACGCCACCGAGGTCATCAAACGAATATTTAATATTTCACTGAATAGAGACACTGCAATACTTACCAGAGATTCATTTGTAAATTTATTTGTTTCAGATAAATAACCGTGGACCTTCATTAAATGAGTAAGCAATATTTTTTATA
The DNA here is from genome assembly GCA_949320045.1 of Scotopteryx bipunctaria. Classification (NCBI taxonomy): domain Eukaryota; kingdom Metazoa; phylum Arthropoda; class Insecta; order Lepidoptera; family Geometridae; genus Scotopteryx; species Scotopteryx bipunctaria. Next base: position 1,070,213 of record OX439462.1, read on the forward strand.
ATGTGCATTTGAAATTTATTAACAGAAAGAAACTTAAAACTTAAAGAACGTTGCAAACGGTCTATAGATAGCTCACCTGATCCAGCTCATCAGACGGTGGAAGCGTGCCCAAGACGCTGGCCGCCTTGGCACGCTAAATGACAATACTGATCCGTTGAGCCAAATAAGAACCAGCTCTTGGATCGCGCATTGCTTCAATCAGACTGATCCAAGAGTCCCAGTACTTTATAATTAATACGGCTAGGTTATTTTTTATTTTATTTTATTATTAAGGCACACAAAACAGAAAACAATCACATAATAAGCAAAGTACAAATAATATAATTTAAAACTAGATTGAAACCCAAAACATTTGTACACAGCATGATAATAAAAAAAACACAAAACAGTCAGATCATCATTGGATTGTGCGTTTAAATAGGTACCTAAATGATGGGTATTTTCAATTTACAGACTACGCTAACCCTTCAACCGCTCAATGTACAAAGTGTTTGACCACACAGTTCTATATCACCCACTTGGCAAATGCTCTTCAAATACCGCGTCTGGGTAAGCCTTTACATCGACAAATACAAATCCTTTGATCTCTCAGAGGCTCAGGAAATTATCCATTTAACTTAGAATTTGTTTTTACATCTAAATAATCTTTGATTTTCACCTTAAAATAGTCTGGTTTAGTAAATACGTCTCGTTATAAGGCAAGGTATAAAAATAAACAAAATTGAGTTTTCTAAGTGAGGCGTTTCTCTGAACGAATGAATTGGATTTTGTTTGGATTTATTTATAAATAAAATAAATCAACTTGTTTGAGAGGATTTGCTTAGGATTTGGTGATTTTAAGGCTATGCGGGTCACGTTTCAACACAAAGTTAAATTTTACTAGCAATACTTTTTAGGGTTACCTGAAGGACCAACGGGATCCTATTACTAAGCCTCCGCTGACCGTCCGTCCGTTCGTCCGTCTGTCAGCGGACTGTATCTTATGAACCGTAATAGGTAGAGAGTTGAAATTTTCACAGAGTTTGTTTTATTACCGATATAACAACAAATTATAAAAATAAAATAATACGGGGGCCCATACAAGAATCATTTATGTACATGGACTTGACCGGTTTTATGATTCTTTTATGTCGATTTATCAACCAGATTTGAACTGAACCCACGACCTTAGGATAGGAAGGTAGGGCCGCTGCCACTAGACCACCAATGCTCCAGAAAAAGCTTGAAATAAAACCTGGGTTTCACCGTGTAAACTAGTTCAAAAGGCAACGATGTAAATTAATTATTCTTAGCAATAGCCAACTGCAATGCACCAGGCGAATGAAATGTGTTTGTTGGTTAATTCAGTTAGGAGTGCGATTAAAAACATTTTTAACTACCACATCTAACTAACTTCTCTGCTGGACTGGAACTAATGAAATAACATAGAATGCGTCCAGCTGCTTCTCTCCCCGAGCATGTCGTAAAAGTCGACTAAGGGATAGTATCCTCTCCAACATGATGAACCATCTATATGGGCGATGGGCTGATCACCTGTCACCATGGTTCACTATATCCATCTTGAGACTTTGAATCAGGAGTGACAGCAAGTTTTCTTACTATTACTTGTGGCTTTGCCCACTCCATTAGTAGGTGTGTCCAAAGGTCGTGGGTTCAAATCCAGTCGTGCCAATGGATTTTACTGTTCGAAAAATTATGTGCACTATACCAGTACTCACAAACGGAAAGAAAAACATCAGGAGAACCTAAAAAGTTTGAAAAGAAAGTTTTTGAAAGAAGCCTTTGAACCTTACTTTAAATCCTTTTACCACACTGGTTCGAAAGAACTAGTGGCACGACTAGATTGATAGAGAGATCGATTTGGTCCAGGTACGTTCGCCAAGGTCTTCTTGTTAGGTATGTAGGTACCTCTAAATTTTTGCCCCAATTAGTAAAAACGTTTTTCAATTATAAGCTCAACGAGAGTCAATTTGTACAATTCCGAGTTTTATGTCGGGCATAAAACGTAACGTTAAATGTCGTCTATTGGATTTTATAGCTTTACGAACTGCTGGTACAATTACACGGCGGTGTAACTAACATTGTTTATGATTCTCAGCGTTCCCAGCATCCTGGAATTTTTCTTAGTTGAGGTACCCTCAATCCTGGCATCCCGGGGTTATTCCGGGATGTAGACATAGACAGACATAGACATACACATAACATTTATTTGCTAAGATAGCACATACCTATAACACATGACATAGAATTTTAGGAATATAAAATAAAAAATACATAGGCAATTGAGAAAAAAAAGACATTTTAAACACTTATCACTAAAATTATAATATTAAACAAATTATGATGTGTGCTACAGCAGCAAATTGGTTCCGACTCAGCATTGTGTCTGCTGTTTGAGCAGCAGACGCTGTTATTCTGTCGTATTCTGTTATGTACCCATTTTTCCTTTTATTTTCGTTAGATGGAGTGCTTGCTTCCGTCGATCCCGGCATGTAGGATTCGTCACGGTTTTTTCGTTGAGTATCTTAACTCATTGTTTCGGATATATTCCGGTATTTTTCTTACTTGTACTGGTGGAACCGAATTTGACTGATTAAAATGTTCTAGAACGTTAGGTTTCTATGCTCCTATATGGCTATGCATTAAATTGTTTCTGGGAATAACGAAATATGCCCGGGATTTTTCTTAGTACCTCCACACACCCGACAGCACTCAAAATTCAAACTTCTCGAATCTCAATAAGGTTCATTTTGCAGCTGCATCGTAATTCTTAATTTGTTAAGCTAAAATAATCATTGACTGACAATTAGATACCCACAACTGCTTATTAATAAACTTCAAAGCTTCAGTTTATCGAACTATGTAATTAAATTCGCCGTCGGTTTAAAATAGGTTTGTTTAAAGGGGTTGTTGACCTCATTATCTAATAACGCTTGAATCTATAAAAGCTTGCAATATATTTTAACTTACTTACAAGATGTAATTGTCGCTAAGGAGCGACTTTTCGGGGCTTTTCGGGGTATAAAAACTAATATTGCTAATTGCTGATCGGGAGTATTCCAGCAATATGGTAGAGTTTTAAGACTATTGTATTTCTGCTTCTTCGCTTGTGTGATAACATTCTAAGTCACAAACTAGCATGTAGCATCATCTTCCTGCCCTCATCCCACTCTATGTGGGGTCGGCACAGCATGATCCTTGGATCATGCTGTAAGAGTTTTGGCTAAGGAGTTTTATAACCGGCCGCCTGCCTGACGTCAACCCTCCTTGGGAATACTTGCTTATTGTATCTCAACATGTTGGAGAGGATACTATCCCTTAGTCGACTTTTACGACATGCTCGGGGAGAGAAGCAGCTGGACGCATTCCATGTTTTTTCTTTACTCCCAGTCCAGCAGAGAAGTAACATGTAGCATGATTGAAAAATAAAAACACACAAACTTTTGCATTTATTTATATATTATATTTATTACTCGTAGATGTAATGTGATGACAGAATCATTACAACCAAAATGTTACAATGTGGTGTAAATGTACGCATATTTTACACGTCAGTAATTTTATTGATGGTTCAAAGGAGGGTTTATTGGATTCAGATTTTTATTTAACGATGAATAGGAAACTGAAACAATTTAATCGAGATAAGAAATATCTTATCACAAAATTTAATACATAAATATGTTTTATCATGCACGTATCCGTGGGCAGACCCACAAGTAATCATAAGAAAACTTGCAGCCACTCCTGATTCAAATTCCCAAGATGGATATGGTGAACCATGGTGACAGGTGATCAGCCCATCGCCCATATCCATCATGTTGGAGAGAATGCTATCCCTTAATTAACTTCTACTACATGCTCGGGGAGAGAAGCTGCTGGACGCATTCTGTTTAGTTTTCACTCCCAGTTATTTCGTTATTTTTAAAGTTAGTTCGTATGAGCTTGTGCCGGACTTTTAGGCCGCTTATAGGCCTCCATCGTGGCTTAACAACTTAAAAGAGTTACTTAAATTTAACATTCGCTTACATTGGAAAAATTCATTGGTGCACGACCGGATTTGATCTCACGACATTAGGATCGGAAGGCGGGGTCACTACCAACTAGACCACCAGTGGACTTAGGACCCTACGTTGTGAATGTAAAGGTAATAAAAGTAATAAGTTTCCAAACGCGGAGCAATTAGAATGTTTTTTACATTCCGGTGTAGTCGTTAAACACAATTTCGGTGGGTTCGTGACAGAAGTTCGGAGCTCGGCTGCCATTAAATACAAATCATTGTTTAGAACTAGCGGCTTGGCACTTGTTTCTTACTACCATTGACGCCTGGAAGACATCGCATTAAGCGATAAGGACGCCTTTTGCAAACAAACGCTCTCCTATAAAAATGTATTTACATTGTTGTTCGCAATACATTATTTTTCATTTCATTACAAGAAAGAATGTGCCAGAAGTATTTACAACTGTGAATATCATTAGAAGGGGGAGACTTAGGCGTTCCTGGGCGAGGTGAGGGGTACATTGACGGACTCGGTGGCGTGGCGGGCGATTGGCTGAGACGCAAGAGGCGCGGGTTTATTCCCGCTGAGGATGAAAAGTTTGCATCTTCTGCAAATATTTCTTCCGGGTCTGGGTGTTGCAATATGTATTATAAGTATGTATTAAAAAAAGTATATAAGTTTTCTATCAGCCATCAGTGGTCCCCATAGCTTTGCTTAGTTTGGGGCTAGATGGCGCTGTCTGAAATGTCTACAAATATTTTTTATTTAACTAGTTAGTTCCAAGAAATATTTTTCCCTGGCAGATAATCTTAAATATTCATACATAGGTAGGTACATAAAAAAATGCCATGGGTAGATTTCATACAGTATAACTCGTGCTAACAGTTCTGATGTAGGGTAAGTTGAATATAATGAATGGGACGTGTTTAATGATATGAGTTTTAGAACTTTTTATGGTCATGAATTAGGGTTCTAAAGCTCCCGGTTTTACGATGGTTGCGGAATCTCGCACTTGGCTGATTTTCTGTCACTTTGAAAACCCACTTAAGGTTTACGTGAGGATTAAAACTCATAATTCAGCTTATCTTCATACTTCGCTTTTGACGTTCTCTGTGGCTTGGCGGGCGAGTGCTCGACTGAGACTCAAGAGGCGCGGGTTCGATTCCCGCTGCGGGAGAAATGTTTGCATGTTCTGCAAATATTTCTTCCGGGTCTGGGTGTTTCAATACTATGTATTATAAGTATGTACATATATTTACAAGTAAAAGGTATTTAAGTATTGTATCAGCCATCTGGTTCCCATAGTACAAGCTTTGCTTAGTTTGGGGCTAGATGGCGCTGTGTGAAATGTCCACAAATATTTATTTAAATAAAATGAATAAATAAATGGGGGCCCCATACAAGAAATATTTGTTAACCTTCGTAATCGATCATCGAAGTTAAGCAACGCTAGGCGCGTTCAATACTTGGATGGGTCGATTGTCCTATTGCACATTTTGTAGTATTTTTGTTGACTTCTTTTTAAACGATCTAACATTTTTTTTTTTGCTTGATTTTAATTGGGAACTATGGCAGCATGTCATGCTGCTTCCTGTGTGAATTCGACTCGCTTTTGACCGGTTTTTTTTATTTGTAGGTAAATGCTAAGGGCTTATCCTCATAAGTATATCATAAGTATATCGATAGCATTAGATATCTGAGTATATTCTTGGACTCCAGTTTGCGTTTTAATATTCACATAGATTCAATTACTTCTAAAGCAATTAAAAATTGTAAGGATTTCATGTCTCCAAAAACTAAAAAAAATTATTAATGAATCAGTGTATATAATGTTGGTGACACTAAATTAAATAAATAAATAAATAAGTTAGGTAAGTACTACAATTCTAATAGGTATATAGGTGTAGGAAAATCCAATTGCAAATTGACGTGCGAGTAAGCAGATGGGAATATCGATTGAATAAGTGCCTACCTCTTTATACCTATTCATAGCTATTGTAGAATGAATGCTACCTTCTATTTAAAAAGTGGAATACTTAGAAAATGCGCTGCACTAATCCCGCTTTATGTGGGGTCGGCCCAGCACGTTCCTTGGATCATGCTGTAAGATTAGCTAAGGGGTTTTATGACCGGCCGCCTGCCTGATGTCAACTCTCTTTGGGAATACTTGCTTATTATATCCCATCACGTTGGAGGATACTATCCCTTAGTCGACTTTTATATGCTCGGGAAGAGAAGCAGCTGGACGCATTCTATGGTTTTTCTTAACTCCCAGTCCAGCAGAAAAATAAGTATGTAATGAATGACATAAAATAAAAGAAAAAGAAATAAAGTGTTATATGAATAAGATAAAATAAAGGAATAGCGATAAAAAATTCCATTTATCTTTCATAGAATGCCTACATCTTAGATCAGGCATCCACCGCAGGCATTCCAATATCTACCCCCCGGCGAACATAAATCATCCCTCGACTCGATTCATCAAAATTTAATACAAGAGTCAGAGAAGATGAATATCCTAGGAAGGACCTTTTGACAGAGACACTTCCATTGTTCTTAAAAGTGTACAGTAGCGAACTTGCTCACAAAAATCGACTTAAAAAGAGTTCTACGTCGATTTTGGGGAGCAAATCCGACAATTTAGTTCAAAAACAATAATAAAATTTATTCCAAATGAAAATGAAATTTTAATTTATTTTCTTTGGTTTTTCAAAATAAAATAACGATAAGAGAAAAAAAACTTGCAAAATCTATGTTTTAAGTATTTTTTGATCTAGATCAGAGATTTGATGCGAATTTGAACATTTTGTACCATCTTACATGTACTTTTTAAATAGGTAGCTGAATGATCGATTACGGACATTAAAAAATATTTCCTGCATGGGGCCCCCTTTATATTAATTAATTGTTGTTATATCAGCAATAGTAATGCATTCTCTGTGAAAATTTTAACTCTCAACCTATTACGGTTCATGAGATAACCGCTGACAGACGGACGGACGGATAGCGTAGGTTTAGTAATAGGCTTTAACCCTTTAACACTTATCGGGTACGGAATCCCAAAAATCAAACAGTCCTATCAAAAGTGATCTTGTAATATTTTTTTGTACCAGTTTTTGCGCCGATGACGTTCCGGTAACGAAACAAGGTAGGCAGAGAAGACCATAAAAGATCAGTCTATTGATGTCAGTTACTTCGTCATTTAACTTGTCAAAAGCACCCCTATCAAAAGTAACTTCATGAACGGTACCGGTTTTGGATCGTATCCAAATTAAAAAACTTTCTTGTACGAATAAACGGTTCTGGAACTTACGCTCTCGTTGAAAAATCATTGGTTTGATTGAGAAATTAATGTAAAAGTTTTTTTAATTATTCCCACAGTTTCTTAAAATAACATAACCCTGCCTTTTCACAGTTGAGTAAAACCTAGTTATACATGTCACGGTAAAATTGTAAATACCGTTAGATTATAATCTATCTGCGAGATTGTAAACTGTCTAAAGATTGCAGATCGACTCCTTACAATGATTAACTTCTTTAAATCTTTGGCGCTTCGTCGGGCGCTGCCTGCAAGCTCGCACTGCTTGCTCGCCTAAAGCGTAGTTTTTCACTAACTTAACCTAATCTACTAATTTCGATCTAAGCAGATGTTCGACAGCTTACAATCACGGAATACTAATATAATGTAAAATAATAATTACAATCAAGACAAGATCGGAAGGCGAGGTCACTACTAGACCACCAGAGCTCTCGAAATAAGTCTATGCTTTGATTGTTCCAGTCAGCCAGTAACGTCAGAGTTTTATGTATTTAGATGAAATACATACGCAGATGAAATTTTCTAAGAAAATGCGATGGTGAATCCCATAGCGCAATTATTATCTTGCCCATAAGTAAATTCATACCAATCTCCTCAAGTGAATCAGAATTCAGTATATCTCACCGCAGAAGCCATAAAACAGAATAGAATTCGTTCGGAACTAGTAAACAAGAGCACATAAATGAGGAATGGACGGACGTGCAGTAAAAATATTACGATGATGAAGACAGGAGCAAGTTTCTTGAAGGAGGGTGGGCTAAAGCTGGGTCTCTTTAGCATGGACGATTTTTAGCTTGTCATTATCTAGATTGTTGGTGTGTCATATGATAATAATGCATGTATGTATGCGACGACCTCGGTGGCGTGGCGGGCGAGTGCTCGACTGAGACGCAAGACGCGCGGGTTCAATTCCCGCTACGGGAGAAATGTTTGTATGTTTTGTAAATATTTCTACCGGGTCTGGGTATTGCAGTATTATAAGTATGTATTTACAAAAACGTATATAAGTATTATATCATTCATCTGGGGCCCATAGTACAAGCTTTGCTTAGTTTGGGCCTAGATAGCGCTGTGTGAAATGTCCACTAATATTTATTTATTATTTATTTATATTAATAGGGTAGGCAGAGCTACAAGTAAACATAAGAAAGCTTGCGGCTACTCCTGATTTAGTCCTAAGATGGATATGGTGAACCACGGTGACAGGTGATCAGCCCATCTCCCACATAGATGGTCCGTCATGTTGAAAAGAATCCTACCTACCCCTTAGTCGACTTTTACACAAACAATTGTATTCAAAACTATAATGATTTTGGATTTTGACTTTAATACCAGTAAGTTTGTAATTAATATTTTTTTGCAATTTTAATATTATTGCTTCTGGTGACCAGGATTATTGCGTATACACTCTCCGGATTGAAACATTTCTATGATCCCTTATGTCACGAGTTAATAAAGTTTTTTGTCACATCATCATCTGCTTATAGATCATATCATTATCCACCGCTGGGTATAGACCTCTCTAATCCAAAATAAACAATTCTATGCTTTACAATATCATCGGTCCATCGGACAGGGATGGGTATACTTCGTCTATGCAAAAAGGGGTTCAAAAGTCAAAAGTTTCGGAAAACTAAGTTATATCGCCTGCAGAGTCCAGCAGCCCATCTCCCCAATAATACTTATGTAAGTGTGTACAGTTTTATTGCAACTGATGACAGTCGAGACTTTGTGTTTAGTTTGATAGTTCGTAGTCTCGAGTTACCCAACTTCCTCTCGTTTTGTTGTCTATTTTGCCTTGGTCTAAAGTGAAAACAATAACAAGCTTTCTTCGGTAGTTCAAACATTATCAGCATTTAGAAGTCCAGTTCTAGACGGACTAAAAAAATAACTTTATCTATAGTCTAAACCCTCACCACGTATCACAAGGAGTGAAGCGCTCGTGGCGTAGCTTACTTAGACGTTCTTGATCGATCGTTGAAGTTAAGCAACGTTGTGCGCGGTCACATTTTGAATGGGTGACTGCGAGTGGCATTACGAGCTGAGCGCTTCCTTGCTTGCTTTAAATTAATAAATAAATAACACCCAACAGTCACATACATAGTCCTGACCCCACACTAGGATTCCCTGTGTCGTGGGTATCAGAAACTACGAGTACCATGGTACCACAACACCCAGACCCGGAAGAAATATTTGCAGAACATGCAAACATTTCTTCCGCAGCGGGAATCGAACCCGCGCCTCTTGCGTCTCTGCCGAGCAATCGCCCGCCCCGCCACCGAGGCAGTCAAGGCGGCCTAAAAACTCCGTCACAACAGTTGGCCACTAGCTTATACAAACTTACTTACTTATAAGAAGGAAGGGGGGGTAAAGCTTGCTAAAGCACCACGTGCTCCTTAAAAGAACTTCACAAGAACGTCGGTCGTCCAGCAGCGAGATGGGCTGACGATATAGCATCCGTCGCAAGTCGGACCTGGATGAGACTTGCAATGGACCGTGGAGAGTGGCGGATGATGATGATGTATTTTATTATTTATTTGGAGCAAATACATTAGTAAAGCTATATAAGAGCTATAGTAAAAACTGTGTCGCATTTTCCAGTGCCCAACCTAAGGACTATGGAAATTTAAACAGTCAAACAAACAAAGTCTAGTTTTAGAAAAAAGGCTAAGTGACAAATAAGCATGCAAATTAAATAGGCAAGTAAAAATACAAATATTGAAATGATAAAGCAAGTCCCTTACTCTCACAAAATGTGGTACGTGCATGTGTGTGAGTGTGTGTGTGTGGGTGTGTGGGAGGGGCGGAGGTGTGGGGGGTGTGTGTGTAAGGGTAAAAGATGATGATGATGAAAAGAACTTCGCTCTTTACGGTGTAAAAACAGCCATAGGACGCGTGTCGAGCGACCATCGCGGCATCACGCAATCACGACAGCTCGCTCCGGTGTGATTATGGAACCCCATTAAAAAATCATGGGATTAATATTATGTGACTGCTCGCGTGATAACGGGATAATTTTCCTAATACCTTCTAAACACTGTCTGGATCGTATTTTGATACAGGTTTTTAATTAGATCTATGTTTAAGTAAAGTAAGTTGTATGTCATTTATATGTAAGTTAAGTAAAGTATGTCTCTCTATCAGTCGCGCCAACAACATCGGCTCTAACAAAGTAATTAAATTAAAAATATACTGATACAAGTAATTGAGCATCAAGTGTTAAAAAACTAATAAACAGTTCTACGAAGTTCATGTACGCTTCATAGTTTTATCCCAGCGTTACCGATAAGTGATTAAGAAGTAATTCTGTGCTATTGTGACTGTGTTTTTATAGTGAATATACATTCATCATTTTTGCTTTGTTGACGGTGGATGCTAAAACTTTCCTGTCTTTAAAACATCGCAACGGTTTAAATCCGAATCCGACTTGGAACCAATTCCTGTTTTTCAACGCACATCGTAACCGGTCGGACAGTGTGTTGGTTAGATACGCTGACTTCGTTCCGTTATCGACGAGCGATAGGTGGTTCGAGTTACGGTGACTGTATAAGACTTTTTGCGTACAATTTTTTTTTTTTTTTTGTACCATACTACGAGCGGACGCAAGACATTAGAAGACCATAGCAGCAATTAACATGGCAAGTCACGAGTGTGCAGGTTGCCAAGATAATTTGAAAGATATCCCTTACTTACGATGCTCCCGATGCAAGGCTAAGTATCACCATTCATGTTTGAACATAAGTTTAAAGGATTATAACGCCTTCGCCAGCGAGTATAAATTGGGCTGGGTCTGCGTGCTGTGTCGCAGTAGAGAACGTAGGGGTGGTGACAATTCAAACACCCCAGTGCGCTCAGTGTCATCTCCGCAAAACGTAACACAGCGCACTAAAGAGCGGGCAGCCGCGGCCACCGTAGCTCTCGGCGCTACTGAATCTACCGCCACTTCCGCTGCTAATTGCACGTATATAGCACCCAGAGACTTGAGAGACATAATACGTGAGGAACTTCAAAATGCATTCAAGGTTCAAATCCTTCCTCAACTGACTGAGATAAGGAATGTAGTGTCTTCCCTTGAAGCCTCAATGACTTACTACAGTGATGAATTGCAGAAAATGCAATCTGTACAAGCTGATCACTCAGCAGCCTTGGAAAGCATGAAGCTGGAAAATCAAGCTCTGCGCGATACCTGTCATTCTCTTACATCACGAATAGCTCAGCTGGATCAACAGTCACGTTCTTCTAATGTTGAAATCCAATGCGTTCCGGAACACAAACAAGAAAACCTTGTGAACACCATTCAGCAGCTTGGGAAGACGATCAAATGTCCTATTAGCGACAACAACATCCACTACTGCTCCAGGTTGGCTAAAATGAATAGCACCAGCCCTCGTCCTCGCTCTATTCTAGTAAAGTTTAGCAGCCCACGCCTACGTGATGAGTTTTTAGCTGCTACAAGTAAATTCAACAAAAATAACAAAGACGACAAACTCAACACCAGCCATCTTGGCATAGGAAAAGAAAAGAAGAGCGCCGTATATGTCGTGGAACACCTAACGGCAGAAAACAAGGCTCTCCATGCCGCAGCCCGCAGTAAAGCAAAAGAGCTGAAATACAAGTTTGTCTGGGTTCGAGATGGTCGCATCTTCATGCGTAAAAACGAAGAATCAAACTTTCTTCATGTGAGAAATATGGACATGTTACGTAAATTGTCATAAATACGCTATATTTGCCATAACCTGTTACTAAAGGGCGTGTCTAATCTTAATATGTACTATCAGAACGTTAGAGGCTTAAGAACTAAAACTGTAGCACTTTTTAATAAAGTTGTGTGTTGTGATTATGATGTAATGGCTTTCACAGAGACATGGTTGAACAGCAGTATTTTTGACAAAGAAATTTTTGATGACCGGTATGTTTTGTATAGACGTGATAGGGAATCCCGTGGATTCCACATGAACAAAGAGGGAGGAGGTGTGTTGATTGCAGTCTCGAAGCGCTTCAAGTCCCAACGTCTATTTGATCTTGAATCTGATTGTGAGGACATTTGGGTCAAGATAGAGATGGTGGACAAGAGTGATAATCCTGAGTACTTGTACATTTGTTGCGTTTACCTACCTCCGCCTATTAAGCGTCCTATTCTTGAAAAGTTTATAGATAATTCTAATCGTAGCTTGGAAAGCCACAGCGGTGACATCCTTATTTTAGGCGACTTTAATTTGAGTAGTATGAACTGGAATAAAACTCAATCTCTTGAACTCACTTCTGTCAGCTCAGGCAGTTTGCTGCACAGTAAACTTCTCGACTTCATGTCTCTTAACAATCTTGGTCAGTATAATTCAAGCCTGAATGTGATTAATAAAACTCCCGATTTGATACTTAGTTCTCTGCCCTTGTCGCGGTTCGGTGTCTGCTCGACTCCTCTTACTATGGTCGACCCGTTGCATCCTCCCCTAGAGTTTAGTATTGCTATTAAATGCTCCGATAACCTTCCACCTAAATGTGACTTCAAATATCATTTTTATAAAGCGGATTACGATAAAATCATAAGCGATCTGAGTAATGTTCAGTGGAATGAAGAATTAACAGCATGTGCCACTGTGGACGATATGGTCAAAGTTTTTTACAGTCATCTTAAGTTGACAATAGCAAAGCATGTACCTAAATCGAGACCTCGTACCAACAATAAATATCCAGCATGGTTTTCTGCTTCGTTAATCAGATCACTTAAAGAGAAGCATAAATATAGAAGGAAATATCGTACTTATGGTAATCCTCGTGACGAAACTACTTTTGAACTCCTAAGAGAACGATGTGCTAAATTGCTTGAAATAAACTATCACAGATATTTGGAGCACTTGGAATCCTCGTTAAGATCGAATCCTAAGCTAATTTGGACTTATATTAAACACAAAAGAGGTGGTAGTACGGCTTTTCCTGCTCAGATGTCTTTAGATGAACGAGTGGCCTGTAATGGGTCAGACATATGCGACCTTTTTGCTGTTCAGTTCTCCTCGGCTTACAACCGAGACTTCACATCAAATTCTGATAAACACCTAGATCCTATTACTACTAACTTTTTGACAACTATATCAGTCTCTAAGGACCAAGTTTTTAGGGTACTAAAAAGACTTGACTCTAGGAAGGGAGCAGGGTCAGATGGTATACCTTCAGTCTTTGTCGCTAATTGTGCTAGCGTTTTGGCTCTACCCCTATCCATAATTTTCAATAAATCCTTGAATTCTGGTTGCTTTCCATCTGTCTGGAAGGAGTCACTTATATTACCTTTACTCAAAAGTGGCGATGCCTGTCAGGTTGGTAACTATAGGCCTATATCCTTGATTCCAACTTTTGCCAAAGCTTTTGAAATATTAATTTACCCAATATTCTCTTGGCATTTCAAACAATTGATTGCTCTAGAACAGCATGGATTTGTTAAGTCTAGGTCTACTGCTACCAACTTGTTGTCCTTTGTTGAGAACCTCGCTGAGAATGTAGATCTTGGGCATTCACTTGACGCAGTTTACACTGACTTCAGCAAGGCGTTCGACAAAGTGAATCACGTTATACTACTAAAAAAACTTGCATCGTTTGGAATAGCAGGGACCCTTTTGGATTGGTGCGAGTCTTACTTGGCTAACAGGAAGTCGATTGTTGTGGCTGCGGGTTATTCTTCCAAGCCTTTCACTGCCTTCTCTGGAGTTCCGCAGGGTTCTCACTTGGGTCCTCTGTTTTTCAACGTTTTCATTAATGACATTGGCAGTTGTTTTCAAAATTCAAAGTTCTATATGTTCGCAGACGATTTAAAATTTTTCAGAAAAGTCAATTCTATTGAAGAAAGTCGACTTCTTCAAAGTGATCTCAATAATTTGGTTTCGTGGTGCAGTACTAACAGCATGAGTCTTAACATTGACAAGTGCCACGTGATCCGTTTTACAAAGAAGAATAAGTTATTTTCCAGATCATACTACGTCAATTGTGAACTATTGTCTGAAGTGGATTTGATTCGTGACCTCGGTGTAACCCTTGACTCCAAGCTGCGTTTCCATATTCACTTTGATATTACCGTTAAAAAAAGTTTTAGGTCCTTGGGCTTTGTTTTACGAACCTGCAAGGAATTTAGGAATCCCTTGACAAAAATAACAATCTACAACGCCCTGGTGCGCAGTTCCCTAGAATACTGTAGTGTTGTGTGGAACCCTCACTACGAGGTATATATTAAGCGCTTAGAAAGTGTACAAAAAAGATTTTTATGGCATTTGTCATACAGTTGCCATTTAGCAAAAAAGTTACCGAGCTATGAGGACCGATTAACACACTTCCACATGACTTCTCTTACTACTCGAAGAAAACTGTTGGACAACATGTTTTTGTTTAAACTTATCAACAATCGCATTGATGCTCCTTGTATCCTATCTTTGATAAATGTTTCTATCCCTCGTGCCTTACCAAGATTTAAGAAATATCGACCTTTCGTCCAAAAATCTGTTCATTCTAATTTAGGCAAATTTTCTCCATTGAATAGGATTACAGGGACATACAGTGCGATTCACCATACTATGTTACAAATACAAGCCTGTGATGCAAGTGTGAACAACGTCGAAATTGACATTTACTCAAATAGTTTATATAGTTTTAGGAAATATTTAATCAACATTTTAAAATCAAATATGTAATTAATGAATTCTGTTTTTATTTTTATTAAGTATGTATGTCACCAACTTTTTTTCTTTTTAGTTTAATTTTTTTATCATTAAGTATGAAAGTTTCAAATAATCTCCTTATTTTTATCAAATTTATCTAAATATCTTGTGAATCAATTTCTTTTATCTATTTTTAATTATTTTATTCTTGTATACGCCTAATTGAATGTGGTTTGCACCTATAATTGAGGTGGCACTTAATTTTAATTTAATTTAGTCATATTGCATGTAATGGTGTTCACTTTGTTGGTGCAACTAAATAAATAAATAAATAAATAAGTTCGTATGAGCAAGTGGCCAATACTTTTGACAGAGTTTTTAGGCCGTCTAAAGGCCTCCATGCATGAATGAGCCATGTATGAACCAGCTATTGGATCACGTTGACCAGTCGCCCATTCTATGTTGAACTACCAAATTGGATTGAACCATTATGTTTCGTAAATTGTGTAAATATTTCCAGTCTAAAAACCTTGTTTGAGTAACAGTCTAACAATAGGTACTTGTGTACGTTTTTAGGGTTCTGTACCCGAAGGGTGCCAACGGGACCCTATTACTAAGCCTCCGCTGTCTGTTCGTCCAGACGTTCGTCTGTGAGCGGACTGTATCTCATGAACCATTGCCGCTATAACAACAAATAGTAAAATAAAAGGAGGCCCCATACAAAAAACTTTTTTTTGCTATGGTATGGACTCCTCGTGTGCGAATTCGACTCTCACTTGACTGGTTTTTTACTTGTATTAACAAAAAGTCAGTAATTTCCCTATAATTACAAATGTACTTTTGTTCCATTCATGTTGTCCAAGCGGGCCCATTCTACTCAAAAAAGTTTTCATTTGACCTTATTTGTTTAAATTCTGTGAAAAGGTTTTTGCAGGATTTTTTTTTGTGGTCATAATAAAATACTCAATCTTTTATGTTTGGTCGTTATTTCAGATTCCTTTGTTTTGGAATCTTTAGGATCCATTTGGGGCTTTATAATTTTACAGCCGAGATTAGAATTCTGTAATCGTTTTAATTTTTTAATTTAAAATATACGAAATAAGTGGTATCAGAGGAAGTTTGAAAGTAGCATCAGTGACCTCGTCGAACCTAAAAATGTCTTTTTTTTTGTGAAATACACAAAAAAGCTTATCTGTGAAGATGAGCCTGTAATTTACTTCTCTGCTGGACTGGGAGCAAAAAAATGCGTCCAGCTGCTTCTCCCCCCGAGCATCTCGTAAAAGTCGACTAAGGAATAGTATCCTCCCCAACATGATGAACCATCTATATGGGCGATGGGCTGATCACCTGTCACCATGGTTCACCATATCCATCTTGGGGCTTTGAACCAGGAGTGACTGCAAGTTTTCTTATGACTACCTGTGTCTCTGCCTACCCCATTAGGGATACGGGCATGATAATATAATATACATACGAGCCAGTACCTAACTCTGTTTGAAGTATGAATAATACTTACTATTGATTTTTACAGTCTTACATACTACTTACTATACTACTTTTAAAATGTGACAATTTTTTTTTGTTAGATATTGACAAACATGGACTGATTTTATCCTATCAACTACCTACTACTAAAACCCTACTAGAAAGTTTGTGCGGATGTGACGATGTTTGTAGCTCAATTACGCCGTAACGGCTGAATGAATTTGAATGAAATCTGCAACAAACTTAGTATGTGTGCTGGAATAAAATATAGGCTACTTTTTATCCTCGTACCATGCGAGCGAAGCCTCCCGCAAAAGCTTCAATTCTTAGCATTGAATATAATTTAAGTTACATTGTAAAGGTTACAAGACCTTTGACAACGGACAGATATCAATTTCCCATTGGACATATATTGTTCTGAGCATTGGACAATTGTTAACAATGCGCTTGACAGCTTACTCGTCAATCGGATTACTAATCAAGATGCAATTAATTTCAACCACTATCTTGAATAATCAATTTGACAAATTAATTATTATTTACTCGTGTTTGCCAGAGTTGTGAACCTGGAATACGAAGCTGGTTGAAATCAAGCAACTGTCAATGATCAAGCTTTAATTTTCACACTTCAACAGTCGCCGTTTTATAAGTATTGCTGAAGTATATTTCAACATCTCCCTCACATCTCACAACTCCGCTGGACAGGTAGTAAATAAAAAGCATAGAATACGTCCAGCTGCTTCTCTCCCCGAGCATGTCGTAAAAGTCGACTAAGGGGTAGCATCCCCTCCAACATGATGGACCACTTACGTGGACGATGGGCTGATCACCTGTCACCATGGTTCACCATATCCATCTTAGGACTAAATCAGAAGTGGCTGCAAGTCTTATGTTAACTTGTGGCTCTGCCCACCCCATTAGGGATACGGGCGTGATAAAATGTATGTATGAATGTATATTTCAACAACTACTCTGGTAACTTCTGTCCACGGCATCGCTGACGTATTTTCAAATGATCCATATGATTTAAGGACCTAAGTAAAGACATAAGAATGAATTTAGTCACAAGCTGTATGTTTGTTTCAAATTTCATCTATTTACGGTAAGATACGCTATGATTGAATCACGAAGATACATTATAGCAACATTACACATTTTATTAATTTAAGCTATTTTGTTTCTTAATCTTATAAGTAAGATATTCATCTACACTAATATTATAAAGAGGAAAGATTTTTTGTTTGTAACGAATAGGCTCCGAAACTACTGAACCGATTTAAAAAATCTTTCACCAGTAGATAGCTACATTATTACGGAATAACATAGGCTATAATTGATTTTCAAAAAAATTTGTGATCCTTACTAAAACTCCAATAATGTAAAGGTGTAAAAAAATTGACCTAAAAAATCCTAATTTGTTAAATACCCGTGCGAAGCCGGGGCTGACTGCTAGTTGCAAAATAAACTTGTAACGTCAGTTGTGCTTGTCCGCGTATATACGCACTATGCTGGCTCTGATATACGCTCTACGCTGAAGCTTTTATACGCGCTACGCTGACAAGTATGTTTAAATTATTGATCAATTTAACAGGTGGCCTAGATTACCCCAACTGTTCACGTATTGTAACATGAAATTGATATCTATAACTGATTTTGCATTGTGTAGGTACGTCTCTCTGTCTGTCGTATCTATTGTTCCAATAGTCCATGTATCTCCGCCCTAATGGTATCTATTTATAAAGATTCAATTGTTTGCATATTCACGATAGCTGAACATGATTTGACTATAAAGTAAATTCTATTAATAATGGATCTTTTCTAAACATTAGTACATAGAAACTTGAAGAGTTTTACAATTAGAACAAATATGTATTACGTGAAAAATAAACAATGATAAGATTGTAATATTAAATTATTTTTAAGAGGTTTTGATATTTTGCAGCAACATGAGATCGAATTAGACTCTGGGGCATTGAAATCGGTTTTATGATTAGATTTTTATTTTATTTTACGTATTATTTATTTTAAGGTAACTCACCAATAGAATATAAATTCATTCAAAATAATTTCTCACTATTTTGACGTGATAAATTGTGTATTTAATCGAACTCAATTTCCAGAATTCTGCTATTTCAAAATTATTTATAGTAAGTCTAAGATCTTTGACAATATGAGTTAAGAGCAGAGTATCAACGACCTTGGATGTCATTATAAATGGTAATTATCTTGGTACTGCTATGATTTTGAGATTGCTGTGTAACGTTCTCCCAAAACTAATTGGTTTATCAGGATCGCTACATATTGATCCCATGCTATGAATAACAATTTCGAGTCTGGGGACTGGGGAGAAATCTCTAGATAGAAGACTATGACTATCTATGTAGATGCGTTGTCAGAGCTTAATGTATTTTGGTAAGAAAAAAATAAGGTAGCCCAAATTAGCCCCTTATACCCTATTCTTATGTCATCTGATAGAAGATTTACACAGCAACGTTGTAGTTTCTGTCTATCAATTTATTATTTGACAGATAGTGTTGCTATGGGCACCATCCATCCGTTATCCAATAGTTGAATTATATGCCAAGGGCATAACAAATGTTGAGGCTATACAATTTAAAAAAATCGCAAAAATAAATAAAATTAAAATTGCAATGATGAGGTGAACTTGTCCATTAAATAAATAAGTTCGTATGAGCTAGTAGATAACTGTTGTGACGGAGTTTTTAGGCCGCATGAAGGCCTCCGTCATGGCTTAACGACTTAAAAGCCGGGACCGACAATTTGACGTGCCCTCCGAAGCACGAAAGCGCTCAGCTCGTAATGAATAAAAAAAGATTTCAATAAATATAAACACAAATGTACATTAAATAAATGACTGTCATAGATGGTTGAATAGTTAATAATTACTTTCAGTGTATTATAGAAATTTATTAAAGCATGATAAAACAGATTATCAAGTTACTTGAATAAATCAAACAAAAATAACAATATTCTTAAACACGATTCACAAGTTTTACCGGTTACACTTCCGTGAAAATGTATAAGGTACAAATTATTGGATGAAAAATACCGCGAAAAGTAAAAGAAATGGCCACATAAATAACACCATCAAACTGTCAACGATCCAGATTTATTTCTAAAGCGAAAATATTATTCCAAGATATCAAAAGAACTATTCTTTTGACCTTAATAAAACGCGTGGTCCATTTATACCGACCTTCCTCCAGGAATGTGGCATTGTGATGCGGAGTGTCGTCTGACATAGCTTTTTAGAACAGCTAGACTACTACACTGGTCTACTTGAGTCTATATTTGAGAGGACTTGTGGTCTAGTCGGTAGTGACCCCGCCCTCCGATCCTAAGGTGCTGGCTGGGCAAACCTACTCCATCTAAATTCGTCCCGGGTACTACAGCTGCGTCCCGTTAGTGAATAAATAATAATAAATAAAAAAATATTTTTGGACATTTCACACAGCGCCATCTAGACCCAACAAAGCTAAAATACCTACATTTTTTGTTGTAAATACATACTTTTAATACTAACATAATACTAGAACGCCCAGACCCGGAAAAAATATTTGCAGAACATACAAACATTTCTCCCGTAGCGGAAATCGAAACCACGCCTCCTGCGTCTCAATCGAGCACTCGCCTGCCATGCCACCGAGGTCGTCAAACATGACACTTAACTGCCAAAAAGTACAAAGTGAACAAGCTGTTCCAAAAGCTGTGTCCGCGATTTACGAGCTATGCCTGCGAGGAGGGTGGGGTTCTTGACCTCGCTTTAATTAAAGCAGGAGATATGTCAGTTCTTCACGAGAAATGACGTATTGCTTTAATTTTCGCTAATTGTTCTGATAGCGAGGCGGAGGGCGAGGCCTCGAATTGACGGCAAATAATAGAATGTGAAATCATCGTGTTTTATTTACAATAAATTAATCATTACAATCATCATCATCTTCCTGCCCTTATCCCACTCTATGTGGGGTCGGCACAGCATGATCCTTGGATCATGGGGTAAGAGTTTTGGCTAAGGTGTTTTATGACCGGCCGCCTGCCTGACATCAACCCTCCTTGGGAATACTTGCTTATTGTATCTCATCATGTTAGAGGATACTATCCCTTAGTCGACTTTTACGATATGCTCGGGGAGAGATGCAAATCATTACAATATAACAAATAAAACTAAACAGGCGTGATTTTATGTTTTTAAGTACCGTACAATATTTTCAGTAGCAAAAATATATTTTTGATTGATAGATTGATAATGAAGGGGTGGAAATTCGTTTCATTCCGTACCTACTGGTTACCTGAAATTATATCTAAGTATAGCCCTTTACTTCAAAGGAATTTACTTACTTTGATTTAAACCGTCCTAAAATATCCAAATTGGCGTTGGGTTTTATTATTAGTTTCTCTTTGGTATGTAACTTTAAATTAATAATAAAGCCATTGATCCAGAATTTACGTCATTTACGTACCTTAAAGATATTTCATTATACGTGATCAACAATCAAAACTTGGAGATTTTGACGTTCCGAATACATGAATAACTGACTAACTAGTCGTGTCACTAGTTCTTTCGAACCAGTGTGGTGAAAAGATTTTAAGTGCGCCTCAAAGAGGCTCCTTTCGTGAACTTGACAAATGTTTTCAAACTTTTTTTTTGTACTACGACATGCCGGTTTCCTCACGAAGTTTTCCTTCACCGTTTGAGAGTATATCGCAAATAACTTTGTACAGAAAAATCCATTGGTGCACGACTGGATTCGAATCCACAACCTTAGGATTGGAAGGCGGGGTCTCTACCACTACACCACCAGTGCTCTCGAAATACATTATTGGCGTCTTAAAAATTAATTGGCGGTCAATTTTTCACCCAAAACTGTCAAAATCTATGCTTTACTAGTTGCCGCCCGCGGCTTCGCTCGCGTGGTACCCGGATAAAAAAATAGCCTATATGTTAATCCAGTACATGTTCTGAGGATTGAGGCACAAACTTCCAAACATTCAAACATCCAAATATCCTCACAAACTTTCGCATTTGTAATCTACTCGTATATATGAATGTTTCCTTCGATGGAACCTTTTAAGTTCTTTTGTTTTCGTTTTAATAGATGCCGAAAACGGTAAACAGCGTCATTGTGTATCAGAAAACGACACGATGCTACGATACGACACGATACTACGATACGAAATGTAATTATGTTATTACGTAATTACGTTAAGAATAGCGCGATTGGAATTATTGTTTTGCTTATTTTTTAAGCTTGAATTCATAAATAGCCTGAGTGATTTCTGACAGCTCATAAACAGCTCATAAAATTGCTCAGAGGAAATTCGAAAGATTGAGGAGTAGGTATGCTAGCGTGGCATGGGAATGTCATGAGGAGACATGAAAGTCATGTTATATGAAAAGTCGTATGAATGTTGATTTTAGAGGTAGAGGTAGGCCAAAGAAAAGGTGGATGGATTGCATGAAAAAGGACATGGTTATGAAATGAGTGAGTACAAAGATGACAGCTGACAGAAGTTATAATAACGGTAAAGCATATTTGTGTCCACCTCTGTTTTTCTATCTTTCTATTCTGCAGTTCTGTTTTTATGTATCTCTCTCCCTACCCTGCCTAGGTTACAGCCGAAAATCAGCGTTGGTTGTAAGTTTTACTTACTTCCAACACATGCTGAGCTGGACGCCTTTTTGGCACCCACACTTTTAGTTAAGTAGTATATAAGTTAGTTTAAGGTTTTTTTGTGTGCCAAATAAACGTTTCATTCATTTATTCATTCATTCATTCAGAAGTAAAATGGAAGAAGAGAACATGCTGTACCGACCCCACCTAGATCAGTTTAAAGGCAGCAGTTGCTCGGAGGAATTTCCAAAATTGAGCAATATTAATGTCAGTGAGCAAATATTCTATTTTGTCGTACGCAATTAATTTCAATCATCGAAAAGATAATTACTAGACGCAATGAATTGAAATATTCCTGTAACTTTATATAACGCGTGACAGGAATGACATAATTCACAATTTAGTTAATTTGTGGCGATGCTGATATTATCTTTCAAGGACTCGCTTCATCTTGCGGTTTCATTTGTATAGTTATAAACACATTTAATATTAATAACTATACAATTAAACTGTTTAAAAACAACACAACTAAACAGCTTTCGAAAATTATAATATCCTGTTTTGCCAATTTATTTTTTGCTATTATTAACTAACGGAAATAAACTTACATCGAATACAAAATATATAATTTACAAAATACAAAAGAAACAGTTGGGCTATCTAAATGCCGTTGCAAAAGATCTATAGATAGCTCACCTAATCCAGCTCATCAGACGGTGGAAGCGTGCCCAAAACACTGACCACATTGACATGCCATTGCATTGAAATTCTTGATCTGCATGTTAACTGTTATTGTTAGTTAGTAATAGAGAGACAAAATATGTAATAACGGATAATAAATGCATATTAATAAATATTGCTGGTCATTTTATACAGCACCGTTTAGCCTAAACTAAGCAAAGCTTGTACATGGGAACGATGGCTATAGAATACTTATGTACACTTTTATACATACATAAGTTTGTCCTGGTTAGGAATCGAACCTTTAACCTATAGCACAGAAGGCAGATATAGCACCAACTAAGCTATGGGGCCAGTCAAAACAATATGAATATTTTATTAACGCAAAAAATATATTGTAAAGCCATTAGTGGTGGGTTTCTGGATGAAAATAACTTTTGAACCCCATACGAGCAGGTAGGTAAGTACTTACCTACATCAGTCAAAGTGATCCTGAAAGTTCGCCCATAATATATTAATGCTGAGTCTAAGGTCACCAGATTGACCTTTGCTTTATGTTACAAGGAGTTGAAAGGATATTCGGATCACTTTATAGATAGCCAATTCTAAAAGGCGATTTAATTCAGGGCAAAATAGTAATAACATTTTATTGACATGTTGTTTTGTTTTTAACTGGCCCTTATGCGGTCCCTCTTTTGCTCAAAGGCCTCTCCCCCTCTTTCCACTCCTCCAGATTCATCAACAATAAATTCTTTTTTTTTAATTTATTTATGGGCTTTGTCGCTTTGCGGCCACATCACTCAAATTAATCCTTACGAATATTATAAACGTGAAATTTTGTATGCATGGATGTTTGTTACTCTTTCACGCAAAAACTACTGAATTGATTTTAATGAAACTTGGAATATGCATAGTGCTGGATTAACATATAGGCTATTATAATATGTATATTTTTTTGTAAATACATACTTATAATACATAATACACCCAGACCCGGAAGAAATATTTGCAGAACATACAAACATTTCTCGAATCACGAATTTCTCGGGAATCGAACCCACGTATCAGCCGACCACAAGTCCGCCACGCCACCGAGGTCATCAGACATCATCAACTACATTGTAAAAAAAAATAATAACATTGGTAAGATAAGCCAGGCATTGTTTTGAACTTACAAAAAAAGCAAAATAGTCACATTTTTGTTCTACACTAATTCAAATTCAATTTCGACAGGTCATTAATCCACGTTAATGACATCACCACAACTAATGAAGAAAGAACAATGGTATATAGGTACGTATATTCGTATGAGCTAGTGGCCAACTCTAGTGACGGAGTTTTTAGGCCGCCTAAAGGCCTCCATCATGGCTTAACGACTTAAAAGCCGGGACCGACTGTTTAACGTGCCCTCCGAAGCACGGAAGCGCTCAGCTCGTAATGCCACTTGCGGTCACCCATCCCAATTTGTGACCGCGCTTATAGTTGCTTAACTTGAACGATCAATCAAGAACGCCTAAGCAAGCTACGCCACGAGCGCTTTACCGAGAACAATGGTGATCTAGTGCCAGCGGTACCGCATTCCGATTCTAAGGACGTGAGTTCAAATCGGGTCCAAAATATATTTCCGTTCAAAAAAATTATGTGCGCTATCTCTACTCTCAAACGATGAAGGAAAACAGCGTGTAGAACCTAAAGAAAAATGTGTCAAGTGCACAGAAAAAGCCTTTAAAGTGTACTTTGAATCCTTTTACCACACTGCTTCGAAATAACCAGTGCCACTAGGTATAGTAATGAAAGGAAAATGTAATTAGTTACTCTTCTCGATTCTTTAGTGCCAACTGGACCCAGCTTCCACGGAAAGTTAGATGGAGTTAGATCGCCTCTGAATGAGATTTTAAAACGAATGCAACGCTTAAAACGTTCACCAGCTGAACGAGGCAATTTAAAACTCTACTTAGACCTTATCAGCTTTTTTGCTTTTTCCTTATTTTCAGTCAACTTTACTGAATATAATGGGGAAACTGCAAAAATAATCTCTTCAATAGGTTACAACTAACTAGTATAAAAATTAACACCTACGTATAATATAAACTTAGATAACACTGGATTGGACACTTGGATTTTTTTAATACTTCATTATGATTTTATATCAACTTATCCTACTAATATTATAAAAGCGAAAGTTGGTGAGGATGTGACGATGTGACGATGTTTGAGCCTTAATCACGCCGTAACGACTGAATAGATTCGAATGAAACTTGGAATACACATAGTATGTGTGCTGGAATAACATATAGGCTACTTTTTGTCTGGATACCTCGCGAGCGAAGCCGCGGGCGAAAGCTAGTAGTAATCAAGACGAGTCCAAAAACACCTTGACTGTCACAGAGGGTCAATTTTAGGATTCCGTATCAACATGACCCTATAACTAAGCCTTCTAGAGTTACTTCTACTAGAGTTGGTCACTAGCTCATACGAACATACATACTACTATGCCTTCGCTGTCAGTCCGTCAGTCAGCGGACTGTATCTCATCAAGCCACGACCCCAAAAGGCTCAAATACATAAGCCCCGTCGAGGCTTGCATATTTGCGCCTTTTGAGATCCTCGGCCGAATTTGCCCTAACTGAAGTCCCCGGCAAATGAGAACGCGCAAGGGAATCTACGCATGTGGCATCCCAAAAGCCTTCCCCTCCTAAGGAACCAGAGTCATACCGTCAGGTCTTTTACCATCATCAGGAAGCAGACCATTCGGTTCAAGAATTGCTGGGACGTTGATACTAGCAAACGCTCGACGAATCGTTCCTAGAAAATATCCTACCGGCGGCCCTAAAACACGAAAAATATAAAAATATACTATTTCAATATCATAACCACTGAGCTATATCGGCTATGTAGGTTAACAGCCGCGCAAGAGATTTTTTTTAAAAATAATTTTGTTTTTATTTTTCACGCTAAAGTTTTGATTGGTTTCAATTTGAGGAAATAGCACATTAGTGGCGCGTCCGGCGTTGGTGCCGCGCGGAGCTACAAATAATGGAAATGACGCCGAATTTGTCTATTTTAAGGTCTCAAACCGTACCTTGAAAGTCAACCTTTAAGAAAGCCACGTAAACTAAAGTGCGGTAAAATATTGGATACTTGCGAATAAAAGATTTTCTTATGGTTTTTTATTCAGCTGTAATTTCCTTTCCCACACTTTACCTTTGAAGTCAAATAAGCTTGAATAACAGCGTGTCAAGAAATAGTGCGATACCTACGAAATGTGCATAGCGAATCGTTTAAGAACATGTTTGGCTTTGGTACAAATATACTACAAAAAAAAAACAAGCAAAAAGTATCTCGACCCATCCTATTATTGACCGAGCCTGGTGTTGCTTTACTTTAATGATCGATTACAAACATCAAACATTTTTTTATACGTTCAAAATTGCTTGTTTTTTTCTCTCGTAAAGGCGTGGGTAGACATAAAATTTCAGATTCTCAAGATTTTTAGCTAATGGAAGCATGACCGCCAAACAAACATCCAGTTAATATTGCTCTTTCTGGTATTTTATAGTTCTGTGTATGCCGGTGGACTCTCCAACAAGTTTAAATAGACATTTCCCGTCATTTCATTGTTCAACAATATTAGTGGATAATAAAAGCGTAGGAGTCACCTTTACCCGACTGTGCGAAGCAAAAGGAGGGTAATGTGTTTAACATCGTGTGTGTTTAACGTCTATGTATGTAAATATGTTAATTTATAACCTTGTCCTTAATTGCTGGTCAGATTGTCACACGAGATGTCAAAATCTGAGTCAAAAATAGTTTTAAGAGTGCGACATCCATCTGTATTAAAAAAGCTGAATAAGTATCCTATCAGCCATCTGGTGCCCATAGTACAAGCTTTGCTTAATTTGAGGCTAGATGGCGCTGCGTGAAATGTCCGCAAATATATATATTTATTTATTATATTTAGTGTAAAGGTGCATAAGAAGAGAATTCTCCAAAATAAGGACGCAGAGGAAAGATAAAATTTGTATGAATAATACTTAAGTTTAGTTGATTATGGGTGTTTGTTATGTGCTTGATGTGTTCGCTTAGTCTAGTTTGCTTCAGTTCGCTTGATGCGTACCCGGTTCATTTCTATTTCTGCCTTCTACATTTCGTCACAAGCCAACGTTTGTTGACCAAGTGTCATAAACTTTGAGATTGAGTACCTACCTATATCAAATAAAAACGTGTCAAGTGAGAGTCGTATTCGCACACGAAGGGTCTCGTACTATCGTAGCTCTATTTTATTTTTATTATTTTCTGTTATAGCGGCAATATAAATACACGTTATGTGAAAATTTCAACTCTACCTATTACGGTTTATGAGATACAGCCCGATGACAGACGGACGGAAGCAGGGTGGAAGTTTAGTAATAGGGTCCCGTTGGTACCCTTCGGATACGGAACTCCAAAAGGATATGGCCGGTAATTTGAAAGAGGTTCTTGCGAAAAGTAAGCACAATGATTTTTCTAAAATAAAAGAAAGTAAGGTCGTATGAGCTAGTGGCCAACTCTAGTGACGGAGTTTTTAGGCCGCCTAAAGGCTTAACGGCTTAAAAGTCGGGACCGACAATTTAACGAGCACTCCGAAGCACGGAAGCGCTCAGCTCGTAATACCACTTGCGGTCAGCCATCCCAATTGTGACCGCGCACAACGTTGCTTAACTTCAACGATCAATCAAGAAGGTCTAAGCAAGCTTCGCCACGAGCGCTTTGTGAAATGAGAGAGACAACATAGTTAGTGCGCATCATATTATTAGTGCGCATCCGTACCCAACTCAACACGGTCCTGTCAGTCAGTTACTGCGGCCTATGACTTTGACTAATGATCATCGTCTGCTTGTCCAGTTATTTTTACACGTAACTCATTGGCGAGCTATTACTGAAATCCGAATCGAATTTCGTTTCTGGTTGTCCTCAGATCCTCTTCTAATTGACACGACATTTGAAAACTGCGTGTTTATTTATAATAAACCAGCTTTCGCCCGCGGCTTCGCTCTCATGGTATCCGGACAAAAAGTAGCCTCTATGTTATCCCAGCACACATACTATGTAAATTCCAAGTTTCATTGCAATCCGATTAGCCATCACGGCGTGATTGAGCCACAAACATACATCGTCACATCCACACATCCTCATAAACTTTAACATTTATATTATTAGTAAAACAATAAAAAAAATACTTACTTATCAAGGACTTCTCTGCTGGAAGTAAAGAAAAAACATAGAATGCGTCCAGCTGCTTCTGTCGCCGAGCATGTCGTAAAGTCGATTATAGGGTAATATCCTCTTCAAAATGATTGACCACCTATATGGGCGATGGGCTGATCACTTGTCACAATGGTCCACTATACCCCTTTTAAAACTTTAAATCAGAAGTGGCTGCAAGTTTTCTTATGTTTAGTTGTGGCTCTGCCCACCCCATTAGGGATACTAATGTATGGTATGTTATTTTATTAGGTAGAGATACTTGAGAGCTGAGATCTTATATGATAAATAAATAAATATTTGTGGACATTTCACACAACGCCATATAGCCCAAGATAACAAAGCTTGTTTGTTATCGTTCTTGAGTGGTCCAGATGTGACCCCTTCTTATCCTAAGGTCGTGGGCGTGCACCAATGATTTTTCTGTTCGTAAACTTGATGTGCACTGCAGCCACTTCTGATTTAAACTCCTATGATCCTATTACGGCCTCGGTGGCGTGGCGGGCGATTGCTCGGCAGAGACGCAAGAGGCGCGGGTTCGATTCCCTTTGCGTAAGAAATGTTTGCACGTTCTGCAAATATTTCTTGCGGGTCTGGGTGTTGTGGTACCATGGTACCCGTAGTTTCTGATATCCACGACACAGGGAATCCTAGTGTGGGGTCAGGACTATGTATGTGACTGTTGGGTGTTATTTATTTATTTATTTATGATGGATATGGTGAACCATGGTGACAGGTGATAAGCCCTTCGCCCATATTGTTGTCCATCATTTTGCAGAAGATGCCATATACTTAATAAAAGAAATACATAACAAAACAATCACGATATCTGCAAGGATCATGTCACTTAACCCGTCTAACACAAAACCCGGTGAAAAGGTCTACATATGCCATTTTAGCGAACTCATCCCCTGAGGGCCATAATGCCTTCACGCTTCTGTCCTCGAGTTGAACCCCACTACGGAGCACTTGTTGTCTTCTGTAGAGCATAGACCATCAGGAGGTAACAACTGAAAAATGTCTTATGCCCTATTATCTATAAGAAGATCTATCTGAGATCTATCAGTACTCTAAAAAGAGGTACCAAACACTGTTATGTTTTTATTTAAAGTTAAAGAAATAAATATATTTAATTGCATGGTTGTTTTTTATATCAAAATTGTATAGCGTAACTGTATTCGTAATTGTATCTGTTTTTTCTCCAAAGTTCACAAAGGTTAGCTGGAATAAAATGCTAATTAGCATTAAGTTCGCCTATGTACATGTTTTTCTTTCGTGCAATATATAATTTTCTATCTATCTATCGCGCTTATTGACAGATAACGATTTGCTATGGTAACGGATGACAAAACGTAGTCAGTTAGTAGACTTGGTATCTACTATCAGTCAGTTGCCTGGAGGTCTGCAAAACCGACTCACTAAGCTATTCTCTGCTATTCTTATCTGGTTCGTTTTACTCTTTCGCCAGCGGCAGCGCCGGTCACCCTAAAGTAAAAATAAAAAATGCATGTTTGAAAATACAATCCCCTTTGTGCGTCATAAAAGGTGGATAAAAAAACAAGGTCTAACTCTCTATACGACGTATTCGATAGTGGCGTGGCGGTGCTCGGCTGAAAAGCAAGAGACGCGTGTTCGAGTCCCGCTACGGGAGAAATGTTTGTATGTTCTGCAAATATTTCTTCCAGGCCTGGGTGTTGTAGTATTATGTATTAACAAATAAACAAGTACCTATATAAGTATTCTATCAGCTATCTGGTTCCCATAGTACAAGCTTTGCTTAGTTTGGGGCTAGATGGCGCTGTGTGAAATGTCCACAAATATATTTCATCTATACCAAATGATTTAGCGGCAACTTGTTTTCGTTCCCGAGATGAATGTATGCGTGCATATGGGGTTAAAGCCTTAATTTGCGCAAGGGACCAGCTAATCGGACCGTGTGTATGTTTAGAATAGCCAAACATTTGGGACAGATTGAGATAGGCTCGCTGGGTCCCTAAGAATGCCGAGCGAAATCACGACCGTTTGATAGCGGAGATAATGTCAATGTCATTTGATTCCTAATGTCACAATGTCTTCAAGGTCAAAAAACTAAGACCTTTTACCATCTATAGTAGATGATTTATACAGCGTCAGTAGGCAATTTTTATCTTCACTAACGGGACGCTGTAGTGCCCGGGACGAACGAAGATTGAGTAGGCTTGCCCAGCACCTATTCCATCCTCTCAGCTTAGTCGGCCTTGTCCACAGGAAAGACATATACGTGCGGAGCTGACTAAGCCGCGGGTTTCCTCACGATGTTTTCCTTCACCGTTTGAGAGAACTGGTATAGCGCACATAAACGCAAAGCTTTCAAGTAAAATGACGGTGATAGCTTTATAGAAAACTGAAGGATACCTTTTTGTAGAGTGTCAATATTGATTTTGGCACCTGGTACGCTCGTTCTGAATAGGTTCCTCTCTTTGTTGATAGGTACTTATGAGGGTGACTATTAACCTTTTTTTCCTCGATGAGTATGGAATATAGTGTAGTACTCATAATAATAATAGTGAGTAGGTATAGAGAGTATGATAAGCGATTTTTTTATATTCCCTAAAATGTTGCTCCAATGGTGGTGATGAACAAAAGAAATGGTGATTAGGCACAGATAAATGGACATTTTTGGAATTAAATTCAATTCATTTTATTTGCTTCAATGTGGTACACATAGATCTTAATTATTGTAATAGTTTTTGTCTGTAAGTATAAATCAGTAAAATATTTTTTAGTAGCCAAGAACATGTGTGTTTCCACAAGATAATTGTGTAACTTCCATATAATTAAGTAACTAAATTTTAGATCATCATCATCATCAACATCACCATCAACAGCTTGACATTACCCACTACTGGGCATAGGTAGCCTTTGTGCGATCATCACAGTTTT
The DNA here is from genome assembly GCA_949320045.1 of Scotopteryx bipunctaria. Lineage (NCBI taxonomy): Eukaryota > Metazoa > Arthropoda > Insecta > Lepidoptera > Geometridae > Scotopteryx > Scotopteryx bipunctaria. The sequence goes on from OX439462.1 coordinate 1,101,135, forward strand.
CTTCAAATTGTAGGTAAATGGTGTAAATACTTCTAAATCAAATTTGACAATTTTTTTTGCAATTTACTTTCCTTACTCTATTTTGTCACATTGCCAGACAAAGGTCTTTCCATCTTAGTAGACACTCAAGATTATATTTAGACAGTGGAGGATAATCAAAAACGCGTCTAAAAATAACAAGGAAAACCCCATTTTCTGCATAGATTCCATTTACTTAAGACAAAATCTCGAAAAATCACTCCAAGTTTAACAAAATTAATATAGACAACACCTCGAAAATTTACTTATAAACGACTACAATTTACGATCCATTTTTTCCGGCTAAATTAGGTAATAAAATACAGGTTTCTAGACACGCCTTTTACTTTTCATTGCGTCCTATCACGAGATTAAAACATAAATCACGAGATCTATATGTATAAATTCTTGCGTAACTCACTGACTGACCGTCAATACGCTTACACCAAATCCGTCATCGGCCGAAGTATCGGACGTCATCAGCTGAATTCAGCAGAACGAATCAACATGATAAAAGACGACGTACACTATACTACAATTGACATCGTCCCTTTCGATTCCATCGACATTTTGATCGGCCGAGTTCAGTCGACCATGTCCAGCTATACTAAAACTATAGGTATATGTATTCTATCAGCCATCTGGTGCCCATAGTACAAGTTTTGCTCGTTTTGGGGCTAGATGGCGCTGTGTGAAATGTCCATAATTATTTATTTATTATTTTACTTCGGCCGATAACAGATTTGGTGTTATCGTACCGTAAGCATGAAGCTTGGAAGTTATATTTCAGTTGTTAGTAGCAATAGAAATACACTGAAAATTTCAACTTTCTACCTATTTTCCGTTCATGAGATACAGCCCGCTGACGGACGGACGGACAGCGGAGGCTTGTAATAGGGTCCCGTTGGCACCCTTCGGGTATGGAACCCTAGAAATTCAACTCGGATAAAGTCTCGGTTTATTCCATTACTTAAAGCATAAATCAGTGGGTATTCACGGTTGAAATACTTTTATGTAGATTTTCGTGTAATTTTAGAGAATAGGTAGGTAGGACTGGGAGTAAAGAAAAAACATGCGGCCAGCTGCTTCTCTCCTCGAGCGTGTCGTAAAAGTCGACTAAGGAGTACCTAGTATCCTCTCCTGATGGACCTATAAGGGCGATGGGCTGATCACCTGTCACCATGGTTCACCATATCCATTTAGGGAGTCTTGGATCAGAAGTTGCTGAATGTGGCTCTGCCCTGAATGTGTTTAGAAATACGGGCGTGATAATATGAATGTATGTAAGCATTCTACATCCTTGACCACACATTTACCTAACATCAGTTTGACCCCAGGTCAGTAGTACACGGGTGCCCACCGCGTTTTCAAAATTCTTTCAGGGCGTCTGGTCGAAGCGATGCGTGATCCAAGAGCTGGTTCTTATTTGCCTCAACGGATCAGTATTGCCATTCAACGTGGCAATGCGGCCAGCGTCTTAGGAACGCTTCCACTTTCTGATGATCTGGATGAGATGAGCTATCTATAGACCGTTCACAACGGCCTTTAGATAGCCCGACTATTTCTTTTGTATTTTGTAAATTATATTTGTATTAATTGTAAGTTTATTTCTGTTAATAAAGACATTAACATCAATTAGAGTGTGGTCAAACGTGAAAATATTAAAGGTAAAAAAATATGATGTACCTATGTGTTCTACGTAAATCCTAAAACTTCGTCCAATTCTATATTTCTATCAAAAACATAACACCTGTTTTTTCTTGTTACAGTTCACATAATGCAGACTATACCAGACCCATGAATCGACCAGACTAAACATGTGTGAAAAACAACAAACACATCATCTTAAATCGGAGTCAGTGAAGAAGAAAGCGATGGAACAACTGGCTGAACAGCTTCTGATGATTCTCTTATAAATTCGTTTGGCAATGATGATTGCTGAAAACATACGAAGGAGTAGGAAGGACAGTGGTTGGATTTTAGAATCGAAAACGAAAGAAGTGAGATAAGGTGAGTACACACACACAAACACACATACACACGGCAGTAGTAATATATGTTTGATTATTAGTATTCTTTGTTTTAGGTAACGGTTGTTTTGAGCTAGTTTAAAAATAAAACGATTTCTCATCGAAACGGCCGATTGTAATCAAGTCGCGCTTACACTCATTACAAAAATAAGCGTAAATCTTTCTACAGTTTTAAAATTGTCCATGATATTCGAAGGAGTCTGATTACATTTCATTTAATTTGGAAATCGTTCATCAAAAGTAAAAATACTATGGCTTCCAAGAGGATAATACCTTAAGCCGTTTTGTTTTGGCGAAAGTCATCATCACCATCATCACCATATGGAAGACCACATAAACGCCAAGATGCGTTTATCTTTGCGTTTTAGGGATTTATTTGTGCTACTGCCATCTACTGTGAAAAAGAAAGTATGAAAAAGACTAATCTATTACGCTTTCTGTGCATTTTTATCATACACCATCTTCTTTTAAGTCTTGTTCAGCTTTAATAAAATGTAAAAGATTCATGTGGCATTCTGTCTGGCGACCTCGATGGCGTGGCGAGCGAGTGCTCGGCTGAGACGTAAGAGGCGCGGGTTTGATTTAGTCAAATTTTCGGTCAAAAAAATTGTGTGCGTTATAGATCTTTGTCCAAGTGATCCCCGTGATTTTATGGAATATTTTTTTTTACTTTGACTTTGACTTGACTTTGACTTTAAAAGCTGGATAAACATATTGTGTAAATGCACAAAAGTAGGCGCACATTAAATCCTTTCACAACACTGGTTTGAACTAAATGACATGACTAGTAGTTCCATCAAAGTCAATGTGGTGAAATTATTTTAAGTGCACCTCAAAGGCTCCTTTTGTGCATTTGACACAGTTTCCTCACGAAACATCGTGAGATCCTTCACCGTTAGTGAGCACTGGTATAGCGTACATAAATTTTTCGATCAGAAAAATCCATTGATGCACGACCGGATTTGAACCCTCGTCCATAGGATTGGAAGCCGAGGCCGCTACCACTAGACCACCGTGAAGCGCTCGTGGCGTAGCTTGCTTAGGCGTTCTTGATTGATCGTCAAAGTTAAGCAACGATATGCGCGGTTACAAATCGGGATGGGTGCTGAGCTGAGCGCTTCCGTGCTTCGGAGGGCACGTTAAACAATCGATCCCGGCTTTTAAGTCGTTAAGCCATGACGGAGGCCTTTAGGCGGCCTAAAAACTCCGTCACTAGAGTTGGCCACTAGCACATACGAACATACATACATACTAGACCACCAGTACTCTCAAAGTAGTAGTGGTAACGTGTTCTTTCTTCTAGACCGCCACATATGGATCCGGAAGGCGGTTTGAACTACGTCACCACGACGGAAGGCCCCGGGAACGTCACCAGCGATGACGTCACCCAGGGGATCTTCTTCAAGGTGCGGATGTCGATCCTGCTGCTCATCGTCATCATGGCGGTGCTGGGCAACCTGCTCGTCATCGTCAGTGTTATGAGGCACAGGTAACTTGCAAAGACAAGGGTCATACATACATAAAATCACGCCTGTTTCCCGTAGATGTAGGCAGAGATCACGGATCAACATTAGCTACGATCCTGACATACTTCTTTCGCTTCATTCACTCTCAATAAATTCCTCATGCATGCTCGTCAGTTTAGGGCACTCCTGACCTGGCCCTTCTCCAAAAAAGACAAGGATCAACAACTCTTTAAAGAAGAGAAAGAATTTAAAGAAAGAATGAAAATACATATATTAGTTCATTATTTCATCACATGTAACCAACTTTTATTAACTAAATCTATCTCTTACTAATACAATAGGTAGGTACTAACGTATTGCTCAACAAGAAGTTGATGCAACGCTGGTTTTCTGACAGGACGACAAACTTCTGTACTTCTAAACATAACTAAAATAAAATAAAAAAAAGTCATGAAAAAACATGACCGTTCAGTAATAGAAAACCAAAATACATCTATTTTGACGGTCGGAATATATTAAGCTCGGAAGCCTTTATCTGGATAACATTCATCTTTTCTTTTTATATTTTTAGTCCGTTCCTATATTAAAGTCCGGATATGAAAAGGGGTGGTGAATGCGGACTCTAAAATGTAACGCAGCTATTCAAAACGTACTTTTTATCATCAACAATGTGAACTGTTTAGGTTAAAAATGTAAAAAATTGTGCAGTTATGGACATTCTATGAAATTACCTTAATTCAAATCAGTTCGCGTTGACTCGTCTTTGAGACAGTGTGTACAAACCATTTAAACCATTACCATTGTACCATAAATTCTAATTTACGTTTGTTGTAGTATAAGTGATTGTTGTGTATTTAAGTGGATACATTAAATTTACATATTAACCATTTCAATCAAAAATAACCAAACAATATAAGAAAACTAACCAGCTCTAAGGCCACCATAGCGTCAAGGAAACACAGCTACATTGAAACGCTCGTGGCGTAGCTTGCTAAGGCTTTCTTAGTTGATCGTTAAAGTTAAGCAACGTTGTGCGCTTTCACAATTGGGATAGGTGACCGCAAGTGGCATTACGAGCTGAGCGCTTCTGTGCTTCGGAGGGCACGTTAAACAGTCGATCCCGGCTTTTTAAGTCGTTAAGCCATGACGAAGGCCTTTAGGCGGCCTAAAAACTCCGTCACTAGAGTTGGCTACTAGCTCATACGAACATACATGATACAGAAATAAGACGAATACTGCAGAAGTGGCATAATCTTTTGTTGAAAATCTGTTGAGCAAGATTAGCCAGGGGGTTTGTATAGCTCAAAAAAACTAAGGCCTTTTACCATCTATAGTAGATGATTTTACAGCGTCAGGAGGCAACTTTTACCTTCGCAAACGGGACGCTGTAGTGCCCGGGACGAATTAAGATGGAGTAGGCTTGCCCAGCACCTATTCCACCCTCTCAGCTTAATCGGCCTTGTCCATAGGAAAGACATGGTCAATACGTGCGGAGCTGACTAAGCCGCTGTTTTCCTCACGATGCTTTCCTTCACCGTTCGGGAGTACCTACTAGTATAGCGCACATAAATTTTACGCACAGAAAAATCCATTTGGTTTGAACCCACGACCTTAGGATCGGAATGCGGGGTCACTACCAACTAGACCACCAGTGCTCCAGCTCATAGTCCAATGTGTAATTTACATTATTTCACAGAAAACTCCGCGTTATCACCAACTACTTCGTGGTATCCCTCGCGTTCGCCGACATCCTCGTCGCCATGGTGGTCATGCCGTTCAACTTCAGCGTGCAGTTCAACAACAAGTGGATATTCGGGCCGGTTATCTGCGACCTTTGGAACTCCTCGGACGTGTACCTGTCATCAGCCAGTATACTCCATTTGTGCTGTATATCGGTGGACCGGTACTACGCGATAGTGAAGCCGCTAAAGTATCCGGTTAAGATGACGAAGAAAGTAAGTTTAAATGTCATACGCCCGAATACTCGAACGCATTTCAGATTTGAGCACGTCTCAAGTGACGAGTTTTTGTCAGATTTTCATCAAGAACTGAGACGTGCTCAACTCTGAGTCGCGTTTGAGTATTGGATATGTTCTTTTTTAAACTGATTAAACCATTTAAATCAACTTGTTGTAGAATGATAGAGTGAATGTTTTTATTCAATGAATTTGTAGTAGTACCTACTATTTGCGGGAATCTACTGCGGAGGTTTGGAGATCAGTAAGACTCAGTTGGAGTGTAGAAATAGGAATGATTTATTTACAAAATGGCTCAAATATTTATACAAAACTAAAACACAAAATAACCAATAAGAAACAAGAATCTAATTCGCGCGCTTGCTAAGACGGTGCCGCGCGCGAGCGGGGTGTGAGAGACGCGGGGCGAGTCCCGAGGCTATAAATATTTGTTCGGCCCCGGCTCCGCCCTCATTCGGCTGCGACTGCGGTGGAGAACGGACGTCTGTGTAAAGTGCTGCGTGATCTCGCTCGGTGCTCGTCGCGATGGTGAAAGTGGGAGCTGTAGTGAAAATGTGAGCCCGGTGAACGTCGTCACGAAGAGTTGGTGGTGATGGAGCTCGCAGTGCAGTGATGTGCAGTTCTTGTTTCACGATACATAAAGGTCAAACGTTGGTGAATTAAAGTTTCTTGATTGTGTTTTCTTTCTTCCCTGTAATCCTGGTAATCTTGGTATTCTAAAAGGTATTTCTTGGTACTGGTATGGTATGGTAAGGTTGTGAGGTAAACAGGTAAGTAGCTGTGTCAGCTACATGGCTCCTTCCCTAGCGAAAGCGTACCGGAAGCTTGACATCGCGTCCACTCCGAGTTGTCCTCAGGATCGATGATGGAACTTGGCGCGATGTTTGGCTTGTGGTAGAGTCTTGAGTCGCTGGTGGGGGAAGTGATGAAGCTGGTGCTGGTGGTAAATGATGACTATTGTCCGCTGGTGCAGGTATTTGATGTGATGATGGTAAGTAGCTTGATGAAGGTACAGGTAGGTAGGTATCGTAGCTACTTTCGTCGACTGTATAGGCAGGCTTAAGTCGATCGATAGATACTACTGCCGATCTTCTCTCCGGTAGTAGTATCTTGAAAGTCTTGCTGTTCCTCTCCAGTACTTTGTAAGGTCCTTCGTATGTAGGTTGCAGAGGTTTCTTCACGGCGTCGTTGCGGATGAAGACTTGTTCGCAGGTTTGTAGATCTTTATGTACGAAGATAGGACGTTTGTTTCCGTGTGATGTTGTGGGCTGACTCGGACGTGCGGCGTTGATTGTTGAGCGTAGTCGGCTTACATAATCGAAGTCCATGTCCTGGGGCTCAGCTGATGATGGAGTGGTGAAGAAATCACATGGTAGGCGAAGGTTGTATCCGTAGGTAAGTTCAGCGGCGCTCACACCAGTGTCGGAGCGTGCGGCGGCGCGTAGACCCATCAAAACTGTAGGTAGCTCGTCTATCCACGATGTATGTACTGATAGACGAGCTTTCAGCGCGGTCTTGAGTGAGCGGTGCCATCTTTCGACTATGCCGTTTGCTTGTGGATGGTAGGCTGTAGTGCGAGTCTTCTCAGTCCCAACAGTGTGAAGTAGCTTGGCGAATAGTCGACTTTCGAAGTTTCTTCCTTGGTCGGTGGTTATTAGCCTTGGTGAACCGAAGCGAGTAATCCAGTGTTCGTAGACTATTTTTGCTACGGTCTCAGCTGATGTGTCGTCTGTAGGTATTGCTTCGGGCCATCTTGTCGCTCGGTCGATCATGGTGACAAGATATCGATGTCCTTGTGGTGAAGTAGGTAGCGGTCCAACGATGTCGATATGTACGTGTTGAAAGCGGTCAGCTGGTGCGAAAGTGGATAGGCTGCTCGTTGTGTGTCTTTGAACTTTACACCGCTGACATTGTAGGCATTGTTTCGCCCACGTCCCTGCGTCGCTGTTCATCGACGGCCAAAAGAACTTTTGACTGACCAACCTGCGGGTTGTTCTTATCCCTGGGTGGCTGATCGAATGAAGTGAGTCGAATGCGGCGCGTCGATATTCTGCAGGTAGGTAGGGACGAATGCAGGATGTTGACATTTCGCAGTAGATAGGTTTTTGCGAACCAGGTATTGAGACTCGTCGGAGATCCAAATTATTTTGACTTGCGAGGCGGTCGATAGTATCTCTGTCTCTTTCTTGCGCTTCGGCGATTTTGTCGTAATCCATTGATGTTGGGCAAGTGATTGCTTCGATAGGTATGCGGCTGAGTGCGTCGGCGACTACGTTGTCACTCCCGCTGACGTGTCTTATGTCGGTGGTGAACTCGCTGATGAAGATGAGCTGTCTTGCGCGTCGTGGTGTTTCTGAGGCTGACGGAGGTTTTTGTAGCACGAAGGTTAGCGGCTTGTGATCGGTGAAAACGATGAGGTTTCGCCCCTCGAACGTTTTTCGAAAATGTTTGATTGCCATGTAGATAGCTAGTAGCTCTCGGTCGAATGTACTGTAGTTACGCTGCGCGTCGGAGAATTTCTTTGAGAAGTAGCCGAGTGGTTGCCATTTTTCGTCGATGTACTGTTGTAGCACGGCGCCTGCTGATTGGTCGGACGCGTCGCTGAAGATAGCAATTGGCGCTTCGTGAGATGGGTGCGCGAGTAAAGCAGCATTTTGAATCGCCAGTTTACTCGCTTCGAATGCTTTCGTTGCCTCGTCGTTCCATTCGATTTGTGACCGATCTTTTTTCTTCCCGTTGTGTAGGTATGCGTGGAGTGGCGCTTGAATTTCGGCTGCTTTAGGTATGTGCTCGCGGTAGAAGTTGATCATGCCGAGAAATCGCCGTAATTCTTCTATTGTTTTCGGCTTGGCGTAGCTACATATTGCGTCGACTTTTTCGGTAGGCGGTTTGATTCCCTCTCTGTTGACGGTGAAACCAAGAAACTTGACTTCTGGCTGGCCGAAAACGCATTTCGAAGGATTGATAGTGATGCCATTTTCTTCTAGTCGTTGTAGTACAGCGCGGAGGTGATTTTTGTGAGTTTCTTCGTCGGAACTTGCGATAAGTAGATCGTCGATGAAGGCGTAGACAAAATCGAGTCCACGTAGTACTTCGTGAATGAAGCGTTGGAATGTCTGTCCGGCGTTCTTAAGTCCTGGGCACATACGTTGAAACTCGAATAAGCCCATTGGAGTGATAATTGCCGTCTTCTCTACGTCTTCTTCACGAACTTTCAGTTGTTGGTAGGCTCGGTTGAGATCGATGGTGAAAGTGGGAGCTGTAGTGAAAATGTGAGCCCGGTGAACGTCGTCACGAAGAGTTGGTGGTGATGGAGCTCGCAGTGCAGTGATGTGCAGTTCTTGTTTCACGATACATAAAGGTCAAACGTTGGTGAATTAAAGTTTCTTGATTGTGTTTTCTTTCTTCCCTGTAATCCTGGTAATCTTGGTATTCTAAAAGGTATTTCTTGGTACTGGTATGGTATGGTAAGGTTGTGAGGTAAACAGGTAAGTAGCTGTGTCAGCTACAAATTCATTCGACGTTGAGACGTGAGTGCTTTCAATTCCCCCTGCAGATGAAATATTTGCATTTACAAATATTTAACTACATATAAATACTGCACATAAATAGTTCTGACCCCTCACTAGGATTCCCTGTATCGTAGGTATCAGAAACTACTAGTACTACAACACCGAGGACATAAGGAATCTAGTGTGTGGTTGAACTATGTATGTGACTGTTGGATGGTATATATATTTTTACTTACGTTTCAAAATCAGAAAATCTATGTTAGGTTTGTAAAATGCAATTTCTTTATTCTGGAAGTTTGAATGTGGGAAAATGTGGACACAATTTATTTGAAATTTTAATCTATTAAAATTGTTTGAAATTCTCACATAGAAAGCTGATATTTTCAAATGACTCATAAATCATGTTTCTACGATGCATTTTTAGCAATAAACAATGCGATATCGGGAATTTATGGCATTTGAATAATTCATCGGATGCATGATCAATGTTATCGAATATTTCAAATATGTGCAAAATAGTCGAGCGAGTACATTTCGAAAATTGTTTGTTACACAAATATTCAAACTTTATCAATCAGTGAACGAATTGGAACTAGTATTAAAGTGCAGTTTGAATAGAGGTTTTTTTACTGTTTTATTTTGATAAATTTACATGAATCACAAATATGTACAACATGACATAAATCAAACTAAAAATATTATCAATAATATTAATACTGGTAAATATTGTCACAAAATCATTAGCACCTTGAAAGGTATTAAAGTATCTACTTACCTTATTATTTGAGGTTTAGGGTTCTTAATAAATAACCCTAAAAAAATAAAAGAGATTCTTCTACATTAGCGATACTCTGAAGGAAAACATCGTGAGGAAACCCGCGGCTTAGTCAGCTCCGCACATATTGACCATGTCTTTCCTGTGAACAAGGCCGACTAAGCTGAGAGGATGAAATAGGTGCTGGGCAAGCCTACTCCATCTTAATTCGCCCCGGGCACTACAGCGTCCCGTCTGTGAAGGTAAAAGTTGCCTCCTGGCGCTGTATAAATCATCTACTATAGATGGTAAAAAAACCTTAGTAGCGATACTCTAATTAGATAATTTGTTGCAGATGGCATATCTGATGTTGGCGGCAACCTGGCTTAGCCCCATCACGATATCATACGTCCCAATCTTCATGGGATGGTACACAACGAAGGACAATTTACGAACCTACGACAAAATACAAAGTGACTTAAGTGAACAATGCGATTTCAAAGTAAACAAACCATATGCAGTCATATCCAGCTCAATATCTTTCTGGATACCGTGTACTATAATGCTATTTACTTATCTAGCTATATTTAAAGAGGCTAATAGACAAGAGAAAGCTCTTCATGCGAGAGCAGGGAACGCTATGCTTATGCATCGCCATTCTAGGGAAGTTGGAGATAAAAATGGAGCGTTACATATCAACGCAAACACTCCTACAAAAGACAGAAACATTCTCAAGATGAAGAGAGAACACAAAGCCGCGAGGACTTTAGGGATCATCATGGGTGCCTTTATTCTCTGCTGGCTCCCGTTCTTCCTCTTCTATGTGTCGACGTCCTTGTGCGACACCTGCGAGTACCCCGAAATAGTGACTGTGATTATGTTCTGGACTGGGTACTTCAACTCCGCACTGAACCCGATCATATACGCGTATTTCAACAGAGACTTTCGCAACGCTTTTAAGAATACTTTGGCGTGTGCCTTCTGTAGTTTTTGCAGGCGGAGGGCGTCTGACTTGGACGCTATGGAGAGGTTCGATAGAAGAGGCTCGGGTCAATTGCGAGTACCGCTGCCTTCGAGAAGGGCAAGCGATTTGGCATCCCTCTGAACAAACATTTTGCCATGAGAGGCCTATGTCTCAACGAAGTATTTTATGGTGTTGTACTTATTCCCAAAGTTGATGTGACTGATATTTTAACAGTTGATTTGACAGATGTAGGCCTTAAGTCGGCGCATTTTTAAAACCAAATTAGACTTAAAGCTCTGAGTGATCAAAGCACAAATGGATAATGTTTCCTTTTAAACATTCTAATCATTCTATACGTAAAAAGATCAAATATCGTCAATATAGATTAAAATTTTGCGTTTTATCATTACTAGTGAAGTATGTAGGCGTGTTAGGTGTATTCTAGCAAAATATATAGTAGTATGATTACATGTTCTATTTAATGAGATTCTAAATTAATATTGTCATTTTGATGATTTGTAAATTTTTATATCATTATGCATAGATACTAAATTTACGTAAATCATAGTTTTATTTAATTTTGTAAAAATTTTAGGTATCTTAAGTGATTATAATTTGTATGTTCCTATTATGTTTTTCTTATTACCTATCTAAAATATTTAAATCATTGTTAACACATAGAAGTATTTTAATGATAGTGTCATTCCATTATAACTTGTCAACTTAGTCAGATGATACGGGGTTTTCAATATAAATAGGCTATTAAAAGTTGTAAGGCCTAAGTTTCTAATTAGTTACTTATCGTAAAGAGGCCAAAGCATTGTAAATATAAATCATAAACTAATATAATTCAATATAACAAATGATATGTTCAATAGATTAAGATTCGAATCATTAACAATACCTACATTTTAGAACTTGGTTTTAACCAGATTATCATAAATATATACGTATTTGTTTTACCAGTTAATATATTTTAGTTTTGTAGTAAATCCTGGACAAAAATATTAGTCAGAATGTAGATAATTTAATTTGGACTCGCACAAAGTGTGTTTACGTAGTAAGTTATTATAACTAAATTGTATTGATTTATTACATTAAGTGATAGATATTTAAATAAATTAGTATAGAAATTAATTAAGTTTAATACTTGTTAGGAAGATACGATAAAAAATGGGGACAAATAACGCTTCAATAGAAAAAAAAATACAATTTTAAAGAATATATTATTATTGATGTGCTACGATTACTAATATAAAATCCGTTAGATTTGTTGTGTCGGTGTTGTGTCAATACATTTTTATTAATATTATTAGGTGTTTACAACTTACTAACAAAGTGACTCTGCGATCAGCACTTAGCTTCATACAGATTTAAGATTTGGAAATTGTTTTTATATTATTTAATGTTGTATATATTTCATGATAATTATATCCAGATCTAAAACAGAAGACTTAGTGATTTTTTTTTCTAAAAACCTTAAGAAACTATACATTTATTATTTAAAAATTTATTATATAACAATATTCGTTTAATAAAATTATAATATAAATACAGAGTAGCCAATTTCCAAATCTTCAATTGAAATCTTATTTTCTTCTTAAAGTGTACTAAACTATCGTCAATGTGAACTCTCATAACCCTTTGCTTAAAATTTCCGCAAACGTAATCTTAATGTTAAAAACTAATGGGTTACAAAAGGGACATTTTTAAGCATAACTTTAAGTTAATATTGTATATATTTGTCAAAAATCCCATTAGGACATTTAACTACGCCGTTTATAGGAAAAAAAAATGTTTTGTACTGTACCCCAGTAAATGCAGTATTTTTCTTTGTAATCGATCAGTATTTAACAATGCTAATTAAAATTCAATGTGTCTTCCTTTGAAATAAGTAATAATAGGCTCAACGTTGTATAAATAGGAGTTAGATTGTGTAGCCAAGTTTAGTGTTTGTAATGTTGTACCCAAAAAAATATATTAAGTATTGGGTGGCAAACAGGCTGTATATGTAAAAAAAGTAATAATATACGGTTGTGAATTGATTATATATTACAACTATATTTCTAACTTTAAATGTACTCCTACTGAAATCCGTTTCGTTACCTTTAATCTCTGGTTTTGCTGTTTGGTGAACTTAAGCTATCAAATATCTAATCTTGTTATGGTTTAAATTATAATTTATTAAATCCGTCCAACTTACGTTCATCTATTTCACCCTTTCTTAGCATTATTGTATTTCAATGTTAGATTTCATTAAATAAATATTCATATTATATAGATTGAAATGTCAACTTCAAAATATTTCTGTAAATAAACCTTTTCATATAGCAAAATATATAATTATCAGCAGTTTAGGCGTATTTAATTTGATCACAAGTACTTGTAGATGTTCACTAGTAAACAATTTAAATGGAAGTATAGATTATATTAATAAAGACAGCAATACATAAATAATGTAATTTAATATTACTTAAAAGTAGATATGTGGATGGATATCATAGAAAACCATTTGGACTTAGTATATTTTTTATTTTGTTTTGACGCTCAAAAGTTTTGATGTGGTTACTAAAATTAATTTAAAATACCTACTTATTTTTGAATAAGTCACGTTTCTTTAGTTTTTTTTTTAAATATGATTAGTAATTTCATAGTTATTGCATCCTTTTTGGACTGTGATAATTTTAAAGTTACCTATTTAGTTCTTTAATATTCAATTTGATTATCTAAGGCCAATATCCACCATCCATCAGGTGCAAAGAAATACAGGGCGTCCTACGGCTATGCAACATGAAGGGAAAGCGCCTTGAATACCGTAGATATAATTATTTACTTCATTCTAATTTCAAAAAAATTCGAACTCATTCGAAGTTTGAGTAATAATCGCCTGTCTGAACCGGGAATTGAACCCCTAAATGTGAAAAAATAACACCTGTAATTTTACTATACCGATCCAAAGGCTCAATAATAAGATTTTTTTCTTTTATATAACATAGCATCTTAAATAAAAGGAAGACCATGAAATTTAAAATTAAAAATTTTGTTCAGAAAAAGATTCAGACGGATGATTATTTGTTTTTTTTAATAAATCTTTGCGTGCAGTTAGATTTGTGTTGACAGATCTTCTTTCTATAAAATTATATATCTACGGTATCTAAGGTAGGTACTTTCTGTCCGTATGGTATAGACCGTGGGATACCCTGTATACTATGCAAAAACTGTTGCCTTCATCTTTATAAAATCACACACCTTAAGCTGACTACGCTATGGTGGATACAGGACTTTATTTACTCCAGTTTTAACAAGATGTAAATATTATTATAATTTCAAACAGCAAAGTGATAATGTTGAAATTAATTATTTGACTTTAGTTATAAATTAATATAATTTAGTTAAATTAATTTAAAACATTGATGCGTGGTGAGATTTTAACATAATTGTGCGTGTAATCAAATTATGCTTTTTGCAAAATAAACGAAATCGTTTCGTAAACGCATTTTGATTTGTTTTCATTCGATATTTTAGGAATAATTTAAAAATACATAAATAAGGAACTGGACATGTTGATACTAAAAATTACTTACGATGTTTTCCTTCACTTTTAAAATGCATCTAAGTTTGTGGTTAAAACTAAACTAAGACTCACCTAGAAAGTCTAGTAAACTCTAAAACTGAACAAACAATGCACAGTCTTGCAAGAAGTCTTAAAACTTTGTGTTTTACGTCCTAATGCCAATAATATTCTGACAGAGAGTAACCTCAGCACAAGTTACTGACGTTATATTATTCATTAAAACACTGGTGGTCTAGTAACTAGACTAGTTGATAGTAATCCTGCCTTTATCAATGGATTCTTCAGTTTGATAAAATTATTTGCGCCACACCAGTACTCAAACGGTGAAGGAAAACATCGTGCGGAAACCCGCAGCTTAGCTCCGTACGTATTAATCATGTCTTTCCTGTGGAAAAAGCCGACTAAGCTGAGAGGATGGAATAGGTGCTGGGCAAGCCTACTCCATCTTACCGCACGTCCCGGGCACTGCAGCGTCCCGTTTGTGAAGGTAAAAGTATAAATACACTACTCAACAAAGTCTAGGGAACAAGCAATATACTTCAACTTATTTTGCGAAAACTCGTAAAAAAAGTACTCGACACTAAAATTTATAAATGTAGGCTGGAAGAGAATTAAATAATGTGTTTGAAATTCAAAAAATTATAACAAAAATGTAAATGCTTTTCAAAATAAGAAGGGAAAACCTAACTTGGTCGCAGAGTAAGGGGTTTGCTAGCATAAAGTGTTAAATGATTTTTGTCATGTATCGTTTTTTTTTTCTTATGAAAGACCATTACCGCCAAGTTTTTCGAGATTTTTGAGACTCTAAGCGTTAGGTCACGTCGTCATTTAATGCGGGAAGAGATGCTTAAGGCTGTGGAAATGTTGGAAGTTGGACGCAGTCAACGCGATATTGCGGACGCTGTTAACACACAGCCAAGCATAATTTGCCGATTATGGGCACGCTACAGGGCTACAGGAGATGTAGTCGAACGTTACCGAGGAAGATATAGGGTCACTACCCAGAGACATGATCGATTTCTGTAAAATGCTGCAAGAAGGCAGCCCCAGATTACAGCTCCCCAATTGGTAGGAAGACTCCAGTCCCAGCACCAAGTCGTTATCAGTGACCAAACTGCCAGGAGAAGATTACATGAAGTCAATCTCTGCGCTCGCAGACCATTAAGAGTTCCAGCTTTGCGACGTGGAAATCGAGGGCATCGTTTATTGTGGGCTAATGCACATTTGCGATTGACCGACAATCAGTGGGCACGTGTTCTGTTTTCTGATGAGTCTCGCTTCGGATTTCATCCTGATTCAAGGAGAGTGCGTGTTTGGTGTGTCTCTGATCGCCAAAGTCAATTCCAAAATCCTCAGGAAGTTCATCCTTATCAAGGCGGAACGATCATGGTATGGGCTGAAATTCACCTGGGTGTAAGAACTGATCTCGTTTGCATACGAGGCAGTTTGAATGCAGAGCAATACATTGAGCAGGTAGTGCATTCTATGGTCATCCCTCACCACCAGCAGTTCGGCCAAGATTTCGTGTTCATGCAAGATAATGCACGCGCACATACCGCAAGGCAGGCGATGAATGTGTTCAGCGAGCACAATATCACGGTATTAGAGTGGCCTGCTCAGTCCGCCGATCTCAATCCAATTGAGCATGCATGGGATTTACTCGGGAGAAGAGCTTTCAGTGATCTTCTTCAAAATTTGAACACGGGAGAAGAACCTTTTTCACATCTTTCCAGAATATGGAGCCTTATTCCACGGACGACAATTGATAACTTGATACTCAGCATGCCACGCCGATGTAGGGCCGTGGCTAATGCCTTGGGAGGTCCGACGGATTATTTAACAGCTACAAAGAATGTTTTTTCATTTAATTTTCACTTAAGCGTCAAATGTTTTTGTAATTTACAGAAAAGTGTTTTTTTTTTGGTGTAGGCACTATTTTAGTTTTTCTAATAAAACTTATTTTTTTTACTTGCACGCTTTTTATTTTATTGCATAACTGAAATCAGGAATAAATTAGGTTTCTATTGACGTATAACATCTAGAACAAAAAATAAGTTGAATCAAAAATATACACTAAAATACCCTTGTTCCCTAGACTTTGTTGAGGAGTGTATATCCTGACGCTGTATAAATCATCTACTATAGATGTTAAAAGGCCTTAGTTTTAATATTCACTGGGGCACAAAATAGTGTGCCCTAGGGTCGCTAGAGATATCGAAGTCGGGCGACTTTGAGCATTGTCGTTTGACGTCGCTAGACATCTTGTTTCGCTAACTTTTCCACAAAATTTGCGTGCAATGTTGCCCCTGCCAGATGTTGCTCGATTTCAAATCAAATTATATCTTTGATGCGTGTAGTGAGCTAGTAGCATAATTTATACAGCCATAATCAGCGTTTAACGCATGCAATATTTAAGGACATATTGTGCGCCTCGGAAAACTTCGTGCTTTGTATGAAAACTGATTTGTCCGAATATATCAATCATACTAATATTATAAAGAGGAAAGATTTTTTGTTTGTTTGTAACGAATAGGCTCCGAAAGTACTGGACCGATTTCAAAAATTCTTTTACCAATAGAAAGCTACATTATCAGGGACCAGTATAGGCTATAATATATTTTCAAAAAAATAGGGATCCGTAAGAAAGTTGCAATATTGTAACCCAAGATAGAAAACCCAAAATAGTTTTTGGAGTGCGCTGCGAAAACTATTGATTATAGAACAAAATAATGCACTACACGCGTACGAAGTCGCGGGCAACAGCTAGTAAAATAATAATTGAAACAACTATTTGAAAAAAATTAATATCTACATAATTATTGTAACATCTCTATAATTATCATCATCACCCTAGTTCGTATTTCAGAAGCTAGGCGAAAATTGCCGAAGCGCACAATATTCGTGGTACTCTGTACATTAAGAATGTCGCCGACGCTTGACTTCGACCATCTCTAGTGACTCGAGGCTTTAAGCTAGGTCCAAAGCTTATAAAAACACGTTTTGTTAATGGAAACTAGAGGCTAAAGCACTTCAACACGAACAAAAAGCGGCCATAGCCTAGCTTTGAGGTCAACCAAAAAAGCACGGTAGCTGTTGACCCAGCTTAGTAACTTTTAAGCACTCTTCTTAAGAGTCAAGTCTTAAGAAATTTCATTTTTAGGGTTCCGTACCCGAAAGATTCTAACAGAACCCTATTAATAAGTCTTCGCTGTCCGTCCGTCCGTTTGTCAGCGGGCTGTATCTCTCTACTTCCGTACCAGTGTGGTGAAAGCGTTTAAAGTGCGCATCAAAGACTATGGTTTCGAACTATTTAGGTTCTACGACATGTCAGTTTCCTCACAAGAACCGTAATGGATAGAGTTGAAATTTTCTCAGTCTGTATTTCTATTGCTGCTTTAACATCCTACTACTTTATAAATGTGAAAGTTTGTGTGGATGTTTGTATGTTTGTGCTTCAATCACGCCTAAACGGCTGAACGAAACTTGGAATATACATGGTACATGTGCTGGATTAACATATAGCCTATTTTTCATAAGGATACCACGCGACTAAAGCCGCGGGCGGCAGCTTGTCAAATAATAAAAATACTATAAAAAAGTAAAAGAAACATTTTTTTATGTAGGTACGACAGTACGGAACCCATCGTGTGCGAATTCGACTCGGACTTGATTGGTCATCTCAGTTCGAAACGAACTACTATTAGATACTATAATGTAGATACTCCCTCAAATGTTTACTCAATTATGAAGATGTCTAATGTATTTTTCACATTCCACAACAAACTTCCAGACAAAATACCATTAAAACATCAATTCAATAAAGATTACGAAGTTATTTTGACAAACCATTATAAGACGTAAAGGAGACGTTTCAGAATGTATGGAATCGGGGCTCGGTCTTTATTCTAGGTACTACTACTTCTAGGTACTTACTTCTAATAAGTAGTCGTGTTACTTGGTGGCGCGGCGAATCGAACACGCGCCTCTTGCGTCTCTGCCGGGCAATCGCCCGCCACGCCACCGAGGCCGTCCAATAGTACGTGACCTGGAATAACATATAGGTTATTTAGCCAGGTACATTAGAGCATAGCCGCTAGAAGCAGCTATTGTGCAATATTAAATTATTAGCTAAAAATATGAATACCCTTTTTATGTTTATTTTTATAATTCAACTCTGAAAAAACTCAGAACTTTATGGTGCTTTTATTGACGGTACTATATCGTGGTTGTGAAGTAGCTAGTCCACTCCAAAACTATTTTTGTAAATACAAAAGAGTACATAATACCAGTTAGATGACATGACAGGTAATCAGATCACCATGGTTCACCATATCCACCTTGGGGCTTTGAATCAAGACTGTATACTTAATATTATATCAGGTTGTTCATTTTATTTTAAGACGATTTTTTTTTATTATTTTATTGAAGGGTTTGTTCATAGTAGAACATGCCACCCTTAAAGGTACACAGTATAAATAATCAACAAGAAACAAACAACTTATACAGAAAAAAAAACTTATACAAAAACTTACCAATGAAAAATTATTAAACATAGAATAAATTATGAAACGGCTTGGTAATAGAGTAGGTACAGCTTTCTAGCCTCCTCTGAAAGACGAATTTACTCTGTCATACTTAGTGAGCACAGTGATGCCAGTTTACGTGTAAAGTGGTTTTTTAAAGCTTAATTTTAAGAACAAATCAATTTCTGTCCTAACAAAGTCAACAAGGAGAGCCTGAAGATTTGAGATTATTGATCTTTAGTTGGCAAAAACCTGCCCCTTGGCAGGGTTTTTTCCTAGTTTTCTATACTTCATGTTTCACAATGTATTTTCATGGTGCAGGGCAAGCGAAATGATAACTCCAATTCATCATCATCTTCCTGCCCTTATCCCACTCTATATGGAGTCGGCACGTTTTGCAGCAGATTAACAGTTTTAGTAGCAGTTTTGGCTAAGGTGTTTTATGACCGGACGCCTGCCTGACGTCAGCCCTCCTTGGGAATACTTGCTTATTGTATCTCATTATGTTGGAGAGGATACTATCCCTTAGTCGACTTTTATGACATGCTCAGGGAGAAAAGCAGATGGACGCATTTTATGTTTTTTCTTTACTCCCAGTCCAGCAGAGAAGTAATAGAAAGGTAAAAATGAGTGAAATGTCAAATGTTTTTAACATTGTCGGAGAACTGACCTAGCTGTACTAATGCCACTCTTGCAATGGAATATTTGTTTTGACTGTAGATGCCAAGAAGATGTACCCAAAGCACTTACCTACTATTTATGAATTCGTAAATCCCTTGCGGGTACAAAATAGCATTTTACAACATGTTAGATTTATTTGTGAAAAAACCATTGTAAAGATTAATTACAATAAGAGAGGACTAATTTAATAATTGTCCTTTCAACTAGGCTCATCATCATCATCAGCGGCCTCGGAAGAAATATTTGAAGAACATACAAACATTTCTCCGGGAGTCGAACCAGTGCCTCTTGCGTCTCAGCCGAGCACTCGCCCGCCACGCCACCGAGGTCGTCAACTGACAACTGACGCGATAACTCCTCAATAGTAACTGGTGCTACGGTTACTCATAGTTCATTCAAATGGAAAATCGATATGCGATAAAGATTTCGTTGAGAGATTTGCTCATCTGTGGTTTTGACCGGAGCCTGGCGAGACCGTTAACCGATTAATAAATAAATAAATATTTGAGGATATATCACACAGCACCATCTAGCCCCAAACTAAGCAAAGCTTGTATTATGAGAACCAGATGGCTGATAGAATACATAAGTACATTTATTTGTATATACATACATATAGTAATACCTTCATAATAATACTACAACACCTAGACCCGGAAGAAATATTTGAAGAACATGCAAACATTTCTTCCGCAGCGGGAACCGAACCGCCCGCCACGCCACCGAAGCCGTCATGCCGTGTGAGGTGACGCGTTGCATTAATATGGCTTAAGCCGTAATAAGATTAAGTCGAGTTTTTATTCTTGATTATTCTACATATGAATAAAGACTTTTTCGATTTGAGCTCGTTGGTAACAGACAAAAATAAACCCTAGAGGTAAATATGTCTTTTCACCACCGCTCTGGTCAGCTACAGGACTTTTTGAGCAAAAGGAATGAAAAATATTTATTTTGTAACATAACATAACAAGTTCATACCAAATTCAGAATTGAAACTCACCCTCTCGCACTGATCCGTCTTACCTTACCCCGAAGGCGATTTCGTAAAATGTTCTTGTAAAAAGTTTTCATACGTTTTTTTAATAGTCTTATCCCCGAATACTCAAACGCGACTCATAGTTGAGCACGTTTCAAGTCACGGTTTCTTGACATTTTCTGATGAAAATCTATTAAAAAAAAATCGTCAATTGAGACGTGCTCAACTTTGAGATGCGTTTGAGTATTCGGGGGTGATGCTAGGAAGATGATGGAAGAGAGAAACAGTTGTGCTAACCCCCACCTGGTGGGAAAAGGACAGGAAATGATGATGATAATGAGCCTTAAGAAAGTTTAGTCTCGGAACTCATCACGAACTCACTGATCATCGACCGATTAAACCCTGATCAAGAAAGAACTAGTGAGATGAAGGTTTACTTTGGCATTTGCCCGGAGTTTCTTATTAAAGCTCTCTTTTTCACATTTATCACTTAAGCTTTGTTTTCCTAGAAGTCTGACTGGCTTTAACTAGTTAAAAATGAGCGCGAGATAATGGATATTTAGAAATAGGTATAGACACTCGTATAATAGGGGCGACACCTTAATCTATCTATCTAGTCGTGTCACTAGATATTTCGAACCAGTGTGGTGAAAAGATTTAAAGTGCGCCTTAAAGGCTCCTTTCGTGCACTGGACTCATATTATAATATAAAGTGACATACTGAAATCTATGATAGTATATGGGATAAATAGATTCCTTTTAGATTCTTAATTTTTTTTATCACTTCTATTCAAAAAGAGCTTGTTGGTTCTTCGTAAACAACATAAAAAAGGGAGATAAAGTAGCTCTTTAATCTCAATTTGGAATTTTATAATTGTTCCAATCACAGAAGTTATCATTCACGAACATTGTATGAACAAGTAACTGGCTTTATGAAAAAATAAATCGTCAGCGAACGAAATTAAAAATAAGTAAACGTATTTTTATTTTTCTTAATTTGCACTTATTTATATTCTCATGTGTGATAAAAAGAGTGACCTCAGGAGCGACACTATTTTGAACCAGAGTATACTTTGAATCTCTCGCTGCGCTCGGGATTCTACTTTGGATATCTCGCTTCGCTCTGGATAAAGGGATAAAGGGATCCCATACAAGAAATGTACCTGTACGATACGATACCTTTCGTGGGCGAATTCTCGCAACTGACCGGTTTTTATTTTAAGTCTGTTTAAAAAGAAACCGCTTGCTTACGAAAACCGGGCTTAACCCAATGAAATCGATTTTAAAGGGCGGACGTGAATAATGGCCGCCTTAATAGCTTTGTTTTAAGTACCGTTTTATTTTCTATTCCACACTCAATTTCGCTCGGGATTCATAACATAAGCTTTAAATTGCTCTAATGTTCACTAAAAATGGATTTTAATAGTCGGTTATCCTTCATTGTGAGGAAACCTGCGGCTTAGTCAGCTCCGCACGTATTGACCATGTCTTTCCTGTGGACAAGGCCAACTAAGCTGAGAGGATGGAATAGGTGCTGGGCAAGCCTACTCCATCTTAATTCGTCCCGGGCACTACAGCGTCCCGTTTGTGAATGTAAAAGTTGCCTCGACGCTGTATAAATCATGTACTGTATGGTAAAAGGCCTTGATATCCTACTAATATATATTTTTTTAAAACCTGTAATGTCCTACTGCTTGGCAAAGGTCTTCCCCATTTTTATTAGGTATATTTGCGCTCCAAGGCCACAGTCTGCCAACTATGGCTCAGATGCATCTAGATTGTCTCGCCATCTCTTTCTAGGCCTGCCATATTGTCTCCAGGCATCCATTGAATGACGAAGTTTTGACCAACGTTCTGGATGCATTTGGGTCCTAATCCTTAATGGACGGACGGACGGATAGCGGAGGTTTAGTAATAGGGTCTCCCGTTGGCACCCTTCGGGCACGAAAACCCAAAAAATGCAAAACATGCATAATTCCCCTTGATAAAAAACCCCCTCTCTAACGTCTGAACTGGACTTTCACCCACCACGCCACCAAATAAATAATAATAAATATTTGTGGACCTTTCACACAGCGCCATCTAGTCCCAAACTAAGCAAAGCTTGTACTATGGGCACCAGATGGCTGATAGAATATTTATATACTTTTTTTGTAAATACATACTTTTAATACGTAATACTACAACACCAAAACCCGGAAGAAATATTTGCAGAACATACAAACATTTCTCCCGTAGCGGGATCGAACCCGCGCCTCTTGCGTCTCTGCCGAGACCTCGCCCGCCACGCTACAGAGGTCGTCGAATCGTTCAAACCTTTTTTTGGAATCGGGTAAAAAACCAGTGAAATGAAAGAAAGTGCTCCATAATGTATGAGCTAGTGCCCGTACTAAATAAGGCCGTAAGGCCTGCTATAAATCACAAGGATTTGAATGTGAAAGACCGCTGCGTACATTCTAAGTAACTGAGGAATCTAATTTCCAATAGAGTCCTAAAGGTACTGGATATTCATGAAACACAGAACTATGTTAATTACGTTTTATAATTAGTTCCAAAACATGGTGTCAAGTGCACGAAAGGAGCCTCTTGAAGCGCGCTTAATCTTTTCGGCACACTACGTAGATTGGACTGATGTACCTTTTAAGACCATACTTTGTATCACATTGTGTTGTGCAAATAAATTTCATTTGTCATTTAGGTACATACATACATGCATACATAAAATCACGCCTGTTTCCCATAGGGGTAGGCAGAGATCACGGATCGCCATTAGCTACGATCCTGACATACTTCTTTCGCTTCATTCACTTTCATTGCATTCCTCATGCATGCTTGTTGGTTTAGGGTACTCTTGACCTGGCCCTTTTCCAATACATCGCTAATTTGGTAAATGATGACTGAGATGGTAAAAGGCCTTATTTTATACCCATAAAAAAATATTCTCTGCTTCTTTGCTGGACTGAGATTAAAGAATATACATAGAATGAGTCTAGCTGCTTCTCTCCCCGAGCATGTCGTAAAAGTCGACTAAGGGATAGTATCCTTTCTAACCTCTAATGGACCATCTATAAGGGCGATGGGCTGATCACCTGTCACCATGGTTCACCATATCCATCTTAGGACTTAATCAGAGGTGGCCGCAAGTTTTTTATTTTACTTGTGGCTCTGCCCACCCCATTTCCATAATGGAAGAAATACAGGCGTGATAATATGCATATACGTTGGTAAAAAAATGTTCATTTTGAAATCGCTTTAATTGTGGTCACTAGTCTGAACATTCACTTAGATCTCAGCCTCAGCTAATTTAATATCAACGAATTCCAGTCCTGTGAGTTTTCTAAAGAGAGTAGGTAAGAATAATTTAATGGACTTACGGGAAAATTTGTGGAAAAATATCTTATGCTGACTTTTATAAAAATAACTGGCTGACCACGGCTTGTATCTCTATTAGCCGATTCCAATATTGTACCAACGGATGACGGATCGTTAACCATAGCAAGGTTGTTTATTTGTCAAAAATGTAAACTTATAATCTTATATATTATCAATAAATGACTATTATGACTAAACCCGCGGCTTAGTCAGCTCCGCACGTATTGACCATGTCTTTCCTGTGGACAAGGCCTATGTTTGTATACCACAAAAAACAATACCCCGCTTTTTAGCATTCGGGTAGAAACGGATATCACAGACGTTTTATAGGTCATCGTTATAGGAAGTACTAACGCCGACATTGGTACGTACCATTGAACTATTGGACATAATCCAAGTACATTAGTTTCCAGCCACCGTGCATTAATGGCGGTATAAATAGAACTATGTATCTTGCTGAAGAATGCTTCAACTATTGCTTTGGATGTTAATGAATTTAGAAGTAGGCCAAAAAAAAAATAACAAGTAGAAAACAATTCATTTTCATTATCTACAACGTACGAGTATCTTAAATGAAACTAGCATAATACAAATACGTACATACATAATATTGTCACTCTCGTATCCCTAAGGGGGTGAGCAGAGCCACAAGTAATTATAAGAACACTTGCAGCCACTCCTGATCCAAGAGTCCCAAGATGGATATGGTGAACCATGGTGACAGGTGATCAGCCCATCGCCCATACAGATGGTCAATCATGTTGGAGAAGATATCCCTTAGTCGACTCTTACGTCATTGTCGGGGTGAAAAGCAGCTGGACGCATTCTATGCTTTTTCTTTACTCCCAATCCAGCAGAGAAGTCTAATAATTCTATAATAATTTTCTCTATCTTTTATTTAACTATATATCACGTCATTATTTCTCACACAACCAGGGTAAGACATTGATAAGGGCCAAGCCGATCTCTTTCGCTGGGCTAGCGTTAGAAAAGGGCCATTGGCCCCGTCGGGCCACATTGACGTGATGAGGGCCCAATTAAAGGTCGCCCAGGACCACACGTGTCGGCGACACTCTTCGGACATTTCTATTCCCGCATTTATTTGGGACCAAATGACAAATTTCTAATCATTTAGGCGGGGCAGGTCATAGTCCAAAAGAGATTTTTAAATATTTTATCTTATAGATATGTCGCCTGTACTGAACACTCCCTTCGTATAAAGTTAACCCCCGAATACTTAAACGGTCACGGTTTTTTGACAGTTTTTGATGAAAATCTGTCAAAATATCGTCATTTGAGACGTGCTCAACTTTGAGATGCGTTTGAGTATTCGGGGGTTAGCCACTCTTTCAAAGAGTGTGCTTTAAAATTACACTAGTTTTTCTATTTTTCTATTTGTGTTAATCGAGCTTTCTTAGTGAAGTTCACATTTATTACGACAAAGGGAATCCTAGTGTGGGGTCAGGACTATGTATGTGACTGTTGGGTGTCTAATAAAGTAATTAAAAAAAAAGAAGAAGAGAAGAAGAAGTTATTTTCATTATCTCATTACATCTAAACTAAGTACTGCTTTAATAATCATGTTGTTTACACATGTTTTTGGGATACCGTCTAGTTTATAAAACTATGCATGTTTCTATTATGTGAGTGTATTTGATTGTATTTTGTTTGTGTGCCTCAATAAATAAATAATTCGGATTAAGCCAATTGAGCTTTAGGACAAAAACTGAGTAGGTATGATTCTAGTCAAGTCTGAATTGCGATAAGTACCTACATATTATCACGCCAGTTCCCCTAATTGCAGAACCACAAGTAATCATGAGCCGCACGAAACTGTGCATGACACCCGGGTGTCTGTCAGCTGGCTGGTCTGCAAGTGCTCGGTGTGGTTTCTGGTATTGATGTGCCGTTTTAAGCCAATTTGGCAGAAAATTATCACAACTCAGACACAAGATCTGTAGATACTGATGCAAAAGCAGTTACTTTTGCATTAGTACGTTTCCGGTTTATATCCGTTTGTACAATGATCAAAAAAATTTAGTAGCCTAACTCAACACAAAACTAATTCAATATGAAAGAAGTACCTAGTCAAAGGTAGTAAAAATAATAAATAATAAACATTTGAGGATATGTCACACAGCGCCATCTAGCCCCAAACTAAGCAAAGCTTGTATTATGAGAACCAGATGGCTGATAGAATACAATAATATAATTTTTTTTTGTGAATACATACATAAAATACACAATACTACAACAGACCCGGAAGAAATATTTGCAGAGCATGCAAACATTTCTCCCGCAGCGGGAATCAAAACCGCACCTCTTGCGTCTCAGCCGAGCACTCGCCCGCCTCGCCACAGAGGTCGTCAAATCTAGCTATACCAAGTACAAATGTTTGTATGTTCTGCAAATATTTCTTCCGGGTCTGGGTATTGTATTATGATTATGTATTTTTTACAAAAAAAGTATGTATAGTATTACTCTATCAACCATCTGGTGCATAGTACAAGGTTTGCTTAGTTTAGGGCTAGATGGCGCTGTGTGAAATGTCCACAAATATTTATTACTACAGATTGGCTTGCTAGTCCATTAGCTTAAAGGTACCCAGTAAACCGATTTCATACCAGACAGGCTAAATAGGACCGGCTTTTATAGTTTTGTTTTGATTACTCGTACATATATTTCGTTTAGTTATACCTAACAGACCCGAATAAACCATTGCGAGCAAGAACCAACAACACGACAATAAAAATTACATAATTTACGACAAAACGGACAAAAATGCTAATCTCATAACATAACGTTTGAAAATAAATGATGAAGCGATATCCCGAAGGATATTAAGGCTCGTGATAACACGTAAGAGACACTAGAGAAGTTAATTTGGTTACTTTGGCCTGGGGTGGTACGAGACTCAAATCACAGTAATGGTAAATTCACTAACAGTGAAGATAGAAATTACTAAAAGAGTTGAAGATCCTAATAACTTACTTATATTATAAATGTGAAAGTTTGTGAGTTTGGATGTTTGTGCCTCAATCACGCCTAAACGGCTGAACGGATTTCAATAAAACTTGGAATGTACATAGTACATGTACTGAATTAACATTATAGGCTATTTTTTATCCGGGTACTACGCGAGCGAAGCCGCGGGCGGCAGCTAGTAATATTATAAATGCGAAGGTTTGTGAGGATGTAAGGATGTGTAGATGTGACGATGTATGTTTGTGCCTCAATCACGCCGTAACGACTGAACGGATTTAAATGAAACTTGGAATACACATAGTATGTGTGCTGAAATAATATATAGGCTACTTTTTATCCTGGTACCACGCGAGCGAAGCCGCGGGTAGAAGCTAGTAATAATATAAATAAGATGGGTGATCGCAATTGGCATTACGAGCTGAGCGCTTCCGTGCTTCGGAGGGCACGTTAAACAGTCGGTCCAGGCTTTTAAGTCGTCAAGCCATGACAGAGGCCTTTAGGCGGCCTAAAAACTCCGTCACTAGAGTTGGTCACTCGCTCATACTAACATACATACATCATCATCATCATTTCCCTGCCCTTGTCCCACTTTATGTGGGGTCGGCACAACATGTATTTCTCTTCCATTTCCCTCTGTCAGAAGTCATCTCAACGCTCACTCCTTTCTTACTCATGTCATCTTTCACACAGTCCATCCATCTTTTCTTTGGCCTACCTCTACCCACATATCCTTCCACATTTATATCTAACACTCTTCTCGTCACATGACATTCTTCCCTTCTCATGACATGTCCATACCACGCTAACCTATTGCTCCTCAACTTATCCGCCACCGGCGCTACTTTCAGACTTCCTCTTATATACTCATTCCTTACCTTATCCATTCTTGTTACCCCACACATCCATCTCAACATTCGCATCTCTGCTGCATGTACTCGCCTTTCATCCGACCCTTTGGTTGCCCAACATTCAGATCCATACAGTACGACAGGTCTTATGATTGTTTTGTAAATCTTCCCCTTAAGTTTAAGGGGCATTCGGGGATCACACGTTGTTCCTAACTAACATACATACATATAAATAAAAAATGTGAAGTATATATACTGTATACTAAAGCTTAGTATTTCCGTGCCGGGCACGTGACGGCAACGCGAAATGATCCCCCGGGCGTATTTTCCCTGACTGTATTAAGAGGATTGGGTGTGATGTAGATTCCTCTTAACGATTGCTAAAATATTGTCGTTTGTGAGATAATCAGGGAGAAAAAAATAAAATAGGTAACGAATATCTTACAAATTATAAAAGTTTGCTTTAGAATTGCGACGTAGCAGCTGGATGCAACACGAACTCATTTTTAAGAGCATTTAACTAAAAGCTTGTTTTAAAATGATTTTTGCTATAATTTTTTTGGGTCAAATATTTCTTACCAACGTTCTATAACGAGCAAAGAAATTTACAAGTTCACTTTTAATAGATAGATAGATATATTTATTTCATTGAGTTTTAACAAACATTGGTTAGTAGTGTATGTAAGCCTATGATAGGATTTGGATTTGCTTATTGATTTGGCTTTGGATCAGGTGAGCTATCTATAGATAGCACGACTGTTTTGTATTTTGCAAATTATATTTGTAATAGCTTACGCCTGAGGCTTCGCTTGCGTGGTACCTGGAAAAAAGTAGCCATATTATATTCCAGCACACGTTATGTATTTTCCAAGTTTCATTCAAATCCATTCAGTCGTTACAGCTTTGATTCAGGCACAAACATCGTCACATCCTCACAAACTTTCGCATATTTATAGTATTAGTTGTAAGTTTCTTTTGTTATTTTTTTTTTCAATTTATTTGAGGGTATTTTGTTAAAAAATGTCACCTACTTTGCTTATTTGAGCCGTGTCGGCCCATAACATGGACGGAAACCCAAAGTATGTTTATCAAAATAGTTGTCAAATTGACAAGGATGGTGCAAGGTACAAATTATCCAGCAATTTGTCGCAAGATGGAGCCTTTACATAATTTTGGCCCATTTCAGAGAAGGTCCAAATTAAGCGGGAAACGCACGACTCTAATTAATAATGATAGTATGGAACTAACGTTTTAGTTTCTTGTAGGACGGTGACCGCTAAATGTCTGTCGTTATAACCAGCAGTGGTGGTGAACCCACCGACATCCGTGTTTCAAAATTGTTGCACTACATTGCTAGCTTTTTTTTAGGGTTCTGTACCTAAAGGGTGCCAGCTGGACTCTATTACTAAGCCTCCGCTGTCCGTCCGCATAATAACAATGTAATGTCCGTCAAATAATATTTTTTTTGTTTTTTTATTTAGTGTAAAGAGATAAGAGTTCCCTTTAATTTTTTTGTTGTAATAGACACATACTCTGTGAAAATTTCAACTTATTGCGGTTCATGAGATAAAGTCCGCTGACAGACGGACGGACAGGCGAACAGACGGACTGACGAACAGACGGACAGATAGCGAAGGCTCAGCAATATCCCTATTACTAAGTGTACCCCCGTTGGTACTATTCGAGTATTTGCCCTATAAATTTGTGGTTCTTACGGATTACGGCCAAAATATGACAGTTCCAGCTTTCTAGGAAAGCTAGGCTTAACACAAAGTTCCATTAGAATTAATGGCACAGACTGCGATGGATGTGGGTAGTTCCATATTATGTACCCGCCCCACCTCGCCGAGACTTATGTACTAAATAACGACAGGAAGGTTCGTGGTTTGAGGACAAAATACCCACTTATCTTTTGAACCTACTACCTACTGTTCCTTTTGTATTCTGTAAATTTTATTTCTATTAATTTTAAGTTTATATCTGTAAATTGACTGATATATTTTCTATATATTTTTTAAGTTCGAAATTGACCGGGTAAAGTGAACACATGTTTGTCGTTTGAAACCAGCTTTGTTACCTTTCTGGCGTCAACCTGCTACCAAAATATCATAAATTTCAACCTAAATGTTCACTCTGTAGACTAAGTCACTAAAATACAGCGACAGCTATTTTACAACCGTTATAAGTTTCTCCGAAAATGACCTACTACGTTCGATGACTAAAGAACACAAAAATGGCAAAACAAAGTCCTTTCAAAAAAATCTTATATTAAACTACTTGACGACCTCAGTGGCGTGGCGGGTGAGTACTCTGCTGCAACACACGAGACGCCGGTTCAATACCCATTGCCGCTATAACAAATTATACAAATAAAAAATTAAAGAAGGCCAAATACAAAAAAAAACATTTATGGAACCCTTCGTAAGCTAGTTCAACTCGCACTTGACCGATTTTTAGCATTCACCATTAGTACCTACCATCCCACGTCCTTAACAGGCAGTTATGTTCTTCATCAATCAAACTTCAATTCTTCATTATTCAAAAATGACAGAGTTCTGTTAAATTAGGTAAGTACGTCTATTTTGACAACCTCAAGACGCTAGTGACGCGGGTTTGATTCCCGCTGCGGGAGAAATGTTAGCATGTTCTGCAAATATTCTTCCGGGTCTGGGTGTTGTAATATTGTGTATTTAAAGATTGTATTTAATGTAAAATTTTAAAGTACGTATTTACATTAAATAAAATTATTATATCAGCCATCTGGTTCCCATAGTACAAGCTTTGCTTAGTTTGACGCTAGATGGCGCTGTGTGAAATATCTACAAATATTTACTTATTAATAGATTATCATCGACTACAAAAGCATGAGAATAAAATCATGTGTTAAGCTATTTACGGACGTAATTATGCGGTCTTAGAGTTTTAATAATAAGGGCTTTATCCTAAAATCCGATAACCGTTCACCTTCGAACTCACACAGCAAAGTTTGGTCGTAAATTACTGGAAGTCGAGTTTAATTTAGATGACAGCGACTTTAAACAGAAGTTTAAATGTCTATTTTTCAGGAGAACAAGAGTCACCGACCTAGCTCTTTTTTATGGAAGTAAGGGAAATCGAGCAAGTGGATCAGCTGCTGGTAAGTGATTACCGCCGGTCACGGACACCTGCAGCATCAGAGGAGCTGCAAGGGTCTTTGAGGCAGGAGTAGGCTCGTTTCTTGAAGGTCCCTAAGTCGTATCGGTTCGGGAATACCGCTGGCAACAGCTGATTCCACTAGGCAGCTGTGCAAGGCAGAAATTGTCTTATAAGTTATTTGACAAAAAAATAATAACGTTGAGGTTGGTTTGCTACGTCAATGATTTAACTACCTCGGTGGCGTGTGCTCGGCTAAGACGCAAGAGGCGTGGGTTCGATTCCCGCTACGGGAGAAATGTTTGTATGTTCTGCAGATATTTCTTCCGGGTCTGGGTCCGTATTGGGCTTTGCTTTGTTAAATGCTTGCTTAAATGTCAAATACAAATACATTTATTGCCAAAGAGAACATACCATACAAGTAAAAAAAATGAAAATAAAAAAAGGTCGGCAAATGGGCTACACTCAGCGTTATTCCGCGCACATTGGACGCAGTGCTGGTTTTAAGTGCCCACAAATATTTATTATTATTATTATTAATGATCGATCCGTCGTTCGTTAGAAAAATATTGGAACCAGACATGAAAATACCAATTTGTATGAAATCTTTCGTAAATCTGGTTCAATAAATTGAGAGCTCGCGATTTGTCGGCCAACCGATTATGACACCACAAAGAAACTATTTTTTCTGCGTAAATCTTCACAATACCTTGAAGAAACTCGAAAGGATTCCGATATTTCAGCCGATCACGTCAAAGGAGTTGCAAAGTTTTGATACTCTCGACATTTTCTTGTTACAATAACCGTTCTGGGATTTGGAGCTGTAAAAACGACTGGTTGTACGTTTATGAATGAATTTTTTAGAATGTGTCCAGCTGCTTCTCTCCCCGAGCATATCGTTAAAGTCGACTAAGGGATGGTATCCTCCAACATGATGGACCACTTATATGGGCAATGGGCTGATCACCTGTCACCATGGTTCACCATATCCATCTTAGGACTAAATTTATTAAGAATTGTTTTTAAAAGGTTTGTGTAGTTATTATTTAGTTGACTGTTATTTGCATATTCGGACAAATTCGGTTTTCATACAAAGCATGAAGTTTGCCAAGGCGCACAATATTTGTGGTTCTACTGGTACCTACTATGCTAATTAAATTCTACGCTGTTGGGTTTTTCGTTCTATTGAATAAATATCTTGATCGTTGATTTCATAGCCACGATTATCTGTAGGTATATGAAACAAGTTATACCTTAAATACACATTCTTTAGCTCCGAAGATTTACATTTTTATAACTTTGCTTCTGAGAAATATACAATTTGAGTTTGTTTTTAAGCCGCCTCAACTTTAAATTGACTCTGGTTATGATCCGATTTTTATAAATTTCACACGAAATAGAATTCCACAGAACGATCTAGTACCCACTGGACCTACAAGATTCGACCCAAAAGCAAAAAGTGCCCATAGGACCTATACATGGCCCATTCGACCTTCTTAAAAAATTATAACGGAGCCATTCAAGATTCGATATAGAATGAGAAGAAGTGTTTAAAAGTCATACTTTGACTAGGTACCTACTTACTTCGAATACGCGAAAAGTATTGTAAGTAGTTGTTGATAAAGTTGTATAATCTATCTATGTATGTATGTATGTTCGTATGAGCTAGTGGCCACCTCTAGTGACGGAGTTTTTAGGCCGCCCAAAGGCCTCCGTCATGGCTTAACGGCTTAAAAGCGGACGATGATATAACGGGAAAGTTGCATAATGTTAAATCAATATTTTAGAAAAAACAAGGGTTGAAAAACGCACATTTGAAGCAATATTACTCTTCAACTATCACTAGTTTTATAACCTCAAAGGCAAAGTGTAAACAACCCCCTAAAGAATTACTTAGGTAGGTACGTGTCGTTCAGATTTTCACGAAACATCGGAAAAGACACTTCAATTTTACGCGCTGCCGAGTTTCCGATTTGCCTAAATCTGGCAAGTTTTGGAATGGAAAATACCAATACTGAGAGCCTGGTAAGAGTAACAACAATTGCCTGGTTCCAATCTTCTACTTACGAACGATATTTTGTCGAAAAGTTTTAGACATTTTTGTCAAAAAAAAATAACGTTGCTATGGTAATTAACATGATCTTGGATCATGGGATCATGCTGTAAGACCGTCTGTAACTGTAAGATAAAGGCAGGAAGATGATGATGATAATTAACGACATCCGTTAGTAGAAGATTGGAACTGGGCATGTGATGATCAGCGATATCAAAGGTGC
The DNA here is from genome assembly GCA_949320045.1 of Scotopteryx bipunctaria. Taxonomy (NCBI): domain Eukaryota; kingdom Metazoa; phylum Arthropoda; class Insecta; order Lepidoptera; family Geometridae; genus Scotopteryx; species Scotopteryx bipunctaria. Next base: position 1,134,222 of record OX439462.1, read on the forward strand.
TATACACACACTCCATTTCAATGAGTACCTGTAGGGATTATCAGTATACGGAAACTTTTAAATGGTCCATAGCTGTAACATTATTAAAGTTTATAAGACTTTGTTTCCCAAGGATATAAAAATAAGTCGAACCGCGCGATTCAATGAGTACTTGTAGACTTGTATCAATATGCAGAAACTTTAAAATGGTCATGATTGCTATTAGTTTTTAAAACTATTTGTTTCCCTAGGACAAAAATAAAATAAATAAATCTTTCTAACATTGCACTAGCTAACAGAAGAGCATTTTAAGTGTAGAGTTTAAGCAAAGTAACTTTAATCTGTCTTCGAAATTGCAGTCTTAAAAAGACAAGACTTCATTAAACCATTGCTCAAAGCGGCTAAGCTGTACTTACTTGGTTAAGCGCTGGAGGAAAGGCGGGTGAAGGCATTTTACCCGACTGCAAAGGAAAGTAATGGTTTTCCATGAAAACATCATGTTTTTAAGAGGCTGCCACACCATCGCGTCTTGACCGATTTCGAAGGATTTCCGCTACAGATAGCGCGTAAAATATTAAAATCAAATAACCTACCAAATAAAATAATTGTTAATCACAAGAAAAATACAAAATAAATAAAAAAAACCGGTTTCAACAACTAATGACATTATTATTACCTATTTATCAAAGCAAAAACATCTGAAAATATGATAGAGTTCCTAAAACATACTCAAAACCTGGATTTTCAAGATTTTTTAATCGTTATTTTGTTATCGTGTTTTTACTTTAAAGAAGCAAAGAAAAATGTTAAAATTTCTTATTCTTTTCACATAAACACATTTCATTAACTAACAACAAAGTTCCTTATCGATTTTTCTGAGCAAATCTTGCAGTAGGCTTGCGTTATTAGACGTTTTCATTTAGATAATAAGGAGAGCACTGGTGGTCAAGTAGTAGCGGCCCCACCTTCAGATTTAAGGTCGTAGGTTCAAATCCAGTCGTGCACCAATGGATTATCTGTTATGTGCGCTATACCAGTAAGTAGGTACTCGCAAACAGTGAAGGAAAACATCGTTAGTAACCAGCCACGTCGTAGAACCTAAAAGGTTCGAAAAACATGTGTCAAGTGGTCGAAAGAAGCCTTTGAGGCGCACTTTAAGCCTTTCACCACACTGGTTCGAAAGAAGCGACACGGCTAGTACTAACGAGATAATATTTTCTATACGTTGTCCAGGAGTTGTTGATAAATTATTAAACTAACTAAAAAAATACAATGAAAACCGTCTTCACCCTTAAATATAACTTAAAGGTAAGTTTATGCCTCACTTAGAGCTTAATTGACACTTGAGGTAAGCCTACTTATTGCCAAGGGAGTACCCGGGAGTACCGGGGACTACCGGGGAGTACCCGGGAGTTTGAACATGAAATAACCACATACATAGTACTCATTAAGTACAATGTATTACATAATTGCTTTTGTTAGTATTTAATTTACGATGAGAGCTCCGATGGTCTAGTTGTAGCATCCCCACCTTCCGATCCTAAGGTCGTGAGTTCAAATCCGGTCGTGCACCAACGGATTTTTCTTTTCGAAAAATTTATGTGCGCTATACCAGTACTCTCAAACGACGAAGGAAAATATTGTGATAAATCCAGCATGGTGTAGAACCTAGAAAGTTCGACAAATGTGTGTCAATTGCACAAAAGGAGACTTTTAGGACCATCTTTATGGGCGATTTGCTGATCACCTGTCACCATGGTTCACTATATCCATCCTGGGACTTGAATCAGGATTGGCTGCAAGATTTCTTATAATTGATGTATTTATGTAGAATAATGTATTTAATTACTTTTTATCAGGGACTAGCGAGCGAAGTCGCGAAGGAAGCTAGTAAATAAATAAATAAAACTTGTGGACATTTCACACAGCACCATCTAGCTCCAAACTAAGCAAAGCTTGTACTATGGTCACCAGATGGCTGATAGATATACTTTTTTTATATTAATACCAGTTTCATTTCTCTGCCGGTAGAAATGATAAACGATTGACACACCTTGGCTCTCTTCCAAAACAAATATTAGCATAAAACACGCCAAAATGAACCTTCTGCCTTTACAATAGAGAAGATTTACAATAGAAGGTGATATAAAAAGGCACAATCTTGGAGATTTGAAACATCGATATGGACATCATCAACTATATTTTGAGGGTAAGCATTAGTTTGGAGACTCTAGGATAATAAAAAATACTGATGTTCTTTCAACCAGTGTGGTGAAAGGATTTAAGGTGCGCCTCAAAGGCTCTTGACACAGGCTTTCGAACTTATTAGGTTTTTCGACATGTCGGTTTTCTCACGATGTTTTCCTTTACCGTTTGAGAGTACCACTGGGCTAATTTGGGGGTATACGGGACCCTATTACAAAGCCACCGTTGTCCGTCAGTTCGTCTATAATAAGCAAGTTGTATCTCATGAACCGTGTATGTAGATAATTTTAATTATAACAGCGTGTGTATTTCTATTGCCGCTATAACAAATAATAAAAAAGGGAGCCCCATACAAGAAACATTTTTGTGCATGTACGGAACCAGTCGCGTGTGAATTCGACTCGCACTTGACCGGTTTTATTGCACATTGCATTGAGACGTTTGAAGATTTCCTGGGTCTTTAAAGGGATATCAATCATAAAATTAGGTTGTAAGTTAAGTAATAATGTTTTTACCCAAAGTGTATGTTTATTTATTTGTGTTTGTATGTTACCATTTTCCTCAAAAACTACTGAACCGATTTCAATGCGGATTTTTGCATTTTATTGGTGTCATTTCAGGGAATGTTCTTAGATATATTTTACAGCCATAGCCTACCAGAGGGCGCTGCAGCAGCTAGCATAGTTTTTTGCAGAAACTCAGTAACTACGACACCGATTTCGATACAGCTTTTTACATTATGTTAGTTTCATTTTAGATAAGGGTTTTAAATATATTGTAAATCATTTTTGTAACTTTTTAGTCTGCAGGTCCGCGGTTTAATAAATAAATAAATAAATAACACCCAACGGTCACATACATAGTCCTGACCACACACCACCATTCCCTGTGTCGTGGGTATCAGAAACTACGAATACCATGATACCACAACACCCAGACCCGGAAGAAATATTTACAGATCATACAAACATTTCTTCCGCAGCGGGAATCGAACCCGCGCCTCTTGCGTCTCTGCCGAGCAATCGCCCGCACGCCACCGAGGCCGTCAATAATTCCGTAATTCCTGAAAGAAACTTGCGATTTTGTAACACATTCGTGTCATTCCTTTGGGCCTTCACACCTCTGGGGCGGTAGCTCTCGTGTGTGATAACATTGACAACTGCGACGCAGATTCAAATTCATTACAAAATCGGGCTTGGTTCTAACTAGTGCTAGTCTCCTGTAATCGATAGACGAATTTATTGTGGTGTGAAAAGGTTGTTATGTTCTTATAGTTTGACGAAAGTCCGAGTAAGTGGATTATTGAAGGCTTCTAGATCAGTGACTTGTTTGAGGATTCTCAAAATTGTGTTTTTACTTAGCGAAAACGTTCAGCGAATAAAAAAGCTTAGCTACACAATAATTTACATTATATGCGTTCTTCTATTATTATAGATTATAATCTTAATCTAAGGATCATGCTGTGCCGACTCCACACAGAGTGGGATAAGGGCAAGAAGATGATGATGATGATGAATCTCCTTATTTGTCTGCTGGACTGGGAATATAGAAAAAGCATAGAGTGCGTTCAGCTGCTTCTCTCCCCGAGCATGTCGTAAAAATCGACTAATTGATGAGTATCCTTTCCAAAATTACGGCCACCTTTTAATTTCAGGCATTTTTTTGAAAACTTGTTTTTACAGTGATCTAAAATTACTTATGTTTGAAAGCACTTAAGTACTGATAAATTGTAGAAAGCATTTTATGCGCAAAAATGTGACGTTCTGCGACAATTTGATTTAATGACAGTTTGCTGCAAAGTTATGGAATCGAAGGGCCATTCTATTTTATGCACTTTTAAATCGTGAGGAAACCCGCGGCTTAGTCAACTCCGCACGTATTGATCATGTCTTTCCTGTGGACAAGGCCGATTAAGCTGAGAGGATGGAATAGGCTCCATCTTAATTCGTCTCGGGCACTACAGCGTCCCGTTGGTGAAGGTAAAAGTTGCCTCCTGACGCTGTATAAGTCATTTACTATAGATGGTAAAACGCCTTTGTTTATTTATAACGAAGGAACTAAAACAACAGTAATTTTGAAAAAGGTCAACTTGGAAATCGATAGCAATGCCACTAAAACGAAAAGATAATAAATCAAACATGATTAACTCAGAAAAGCCCGTTATTACAATAAAATTTCCAACATTTTAGGCCAATTCGACTTTAATGGATCATTCATTCATTATTTTTGTTGATTATATGTAAAGGCTATGTCTGTATAAATAGACAGCCCTAATTGAACCCACGCAAAAAAACTGACCTTTCTGTTAGAAATATCATACAAAAATAACTTGGGTTATGCCCAACCTACATAAGATCACTCTATTATGCTTTAGACTAGGGGTAGGTACTTAAACATAATTAGAACTTAATAATACCAGTACTCTTAAATGCTGAAGGAAAACATCGTGATGAAACAATACAATAATACTACAACACCCAGACCCGGAAGAAATATTTGCAGAACATACAAACATTTCTCCCGTAGCAGGAATCGAGGTCGTCTAAATCCTTTCATCACACTGGTAAAATGGAACTAGTGACATTACTAATGGTAGTGGTGGCGTGCGATGGAAGAAGCTTATCATCCAGCAGAGAAATGACATGAGCTGATAACGAGGACCTAGACCCACATAATTCCAAAGTACATAGTGTATCCTCTCCAACATGATGGACCACTTATATGGGCAATGGGCTGATCACCTGTCACCATGGTTCACAATATCCATCTTAGGACCAAATCAGAAGTGGCTGCAAGTTTTCTTATTTGACGCAAGAGGCGCGGGTTCGATTCCCTCTTCGGAAGAAATGTTTGCATGTTCTGCAAATATTTCTTCCGGGTCTGGGTGTTGTGGTACTATGGTACTCGTAGTTTGTGATACCCACGACACAGGGAATCCTAGTGTGGGGTCAGGACTATGTGTGTGACTGTTGGGTGTTATTATTATGGTTACTTGTTGCTATGCCCACCCCATTAGGAATACGGGCGTGATAATATGTATGTATGTACATAGTGTATTAAAAGTCCCGGTGGTCCACCCAAGCGCACGACGGACAATGCTCGAACTAAAGGGAATAAAACCACCTACTTAAAGCATGATTGATGGGCCTGGCCCACCTTGGCTGTTTAATTAAGGACCCTTCCGCCTTACCCTTCATTTACCCTTTTCAGGACTGACAATATCATTGTTGCCCTCTTAAACCCGCCCCTAGTTTAAAAGGCATCAGTTGAGGTACTTGTACGCGGAAACATGTTTTACTTGATTTATAATCTTTCTAGCTTCAGGTTCTGGCTTCGCTTGCCTGGTATTAATTGTTATCTTCTTCTCTTGCCTATCTTGTTCCAGATCACGAACTATGTACATTACGAGTTTCATTTTTTGATACGCTGTGATTGAGTCTCAAACATACAAACATCCTTGCATTGCCAAAAACTTTAGTTATGATATAACTAGCTTCACCTCCCGGCTTTGCTCACCTGATACTCGGACATAGCCGTCACAACGTGATTTACCCCCGAATACTCAAATCCATATCAAAGTTGAGCACGTCTCAAATGACGATTTTTTTTGACAGATTTTCATCAGAATCTGTCAAAAAACCGTGAGTTGAGACGTGCTCAACTCTGAGTCGCGTTTGAGTATTCGGGGGTTAGTCACAATTATTCTCAACTAGCGACCCGCCCCGGCTTCGCACGGGGATAGACATATACCATAGCGGACTTTTTTGTAGACCTTTTTAAGGTGTACAATACTGTAGTACATTATTTTGATCTATCTCGTAGGGTTCAGCCAGCGTTTGCAATGTAAGCGCAAAAAAAATGAGTTAATTTACGACATCACATTAGAAATCTCTAAAATTATCAGTGTTTCTTTACTATTATTATGCATGTATTTATTATACATTATTTTTTTTTAAGGGATAGTATCCTCTCCAACATGATGAGATACAATAAGCAAGTAATCCCAAGGAGGGTTGACGTCAGGCAGGCGACCGGTCATAAAATAACTTAGCCGAAACTTTTACAGCGTGATCCAAGGATCATGCTGTGCCGACCCCACATAGAGTGGGATAAGGGCAGGAAGATGATGATGATTTATTATTTTTGTAATCCACGTTGACGAAGTTACGGGCAACAGTTATGACAGTAACGGAAATTGCTGAATAGTTCTATTTTTTTTATATATTTGTTCTAGCGAGGGGTGGTTTTAGTACATACGATACCAAAGCTGATTCCGAATTACTTTTCAAAAGGTTAAAATAGAACAAGAAATGCGCGCAGCCCAAATTGGTGGGAATGAAAGTTTCAGGTTTCATTCCAAATGAAAGTTTCAAGTGATAGAACATGGGAACGTATTCTGAACATCACTTTGTTTATCCACTTTGCATATCATTCTTGCCTTTGAAACAAAGCTGTAAACAAACGTTTTGTTTGTGTTTGTTGGCTCCTACTACATGTCTCTCAAATATCCTATCCTAACATTATTATAAATGCGAAAGTTTGTGAGGATATAAATACAAATACAAATACATTTATTGCCAAAAAGAGAGCATACATAACAAGTAACAAAAATGAAAATAAAAAGGCCGGCAAATGGGCTACACTCAGCGTTATTCCAAGCACATTGTACGCAGTGCTGGTTTTCAGTGTAGCCCAGTGTTCGAGCTAAGGTGATTGTCGAACTAGCGATAGGTAGTGTTAAAGGATAAGGATGTGTGGATGTATGTTTTTACAACATCCTCACAAACTTTCGCATTTATAATATAAGCAGGATTCTATCAGCCATCTGGTGTCCATAGTACAAGCTTTGCTTAGTTAGGGGCTAGATGGCGCTGTGTGAAATGTCCACAAATATTTATTATTATTATTAATATAGGGTGCACTATGAAATAAATGCTCGTACCAAGTCGAGAACAGCTAGTAAGGTCTCCAGAGAAGCGTCCTTGAGGCAATCAGAGCCTCGCCGGCCGCCGGCGATATCCTGCACTGCATGACATTGTCTCAATTACGTAACCATTCCCAGAACATATCACTGCTTTTTAGGGTTCCCTACTCTAACCCCCGAATACTCAAACGCAACTCAGAGTTGAGCACGTCTCAAGTCACGGTTTTTTGACAGTTTTTGATGAAAATCTGTCAAAAACTCGTCACTTGAGACGTGCTCAACTCTGAGATGCGTTTGAGTGTTCGGGAGTAAGGGTGCCAACGTAACCCTAGTACTACGCCACAGCTGTCCGTCCGTCCGTCTGTCAGCGGGCTGTATAATAGGTAGAGTTGAAATTTTCAAAGAGTGTATTATCAGAAAACTGGAACAGACCATAGCTAAAGCTCCTTAATCCTTTCCCCACACTGGTTTTAGAACTAGTGATACGATTAGAATTAATATTAGTACGGTGAAAGTAGAAAACACCAAAAAACTGCTTATTATTTAATCCCCTTGGACAATAAACAATACATTATATATTATCACATATATAGCTGCTTCTCTCTCCGAGCATGTCGTAAAAGTCACCAAGGGATAGTATCCTCTCCAACATGATGAGATACAATAAGCAAGTATTCCCAAGGAGGGTTGACGTCAGGCAGGCGGCCGGTCATAAAACACCTTAGCCAAAACTTACAGCATGATCCAAGGATCATGTTGTAAGATGATGATGATATATTATCACACACGGGGTGGCAGACCCACAAGTAATCATAAAACTTGCAGCCACTCCTGATCTTAAAGTACCAGGATGGATATGGTCAACTCTGGTGACAGGTGATCAGCCCATCGCCTTTATGTGTAAATGGACGTAAATTCGCAAAACTATACAAAACACAATATCCAGCGATATTTATAATGAATCCTTTCACCACACTGGTTCGCAAGTTAACACGATTGGTATCTGTAGTGAGCTTTTGATCGTATTCGTTCGGTTGGTTATCAAAAAGCTCATTTAAAGCGATATTTTGAACCCACATTTCGTTTTCCTTATTGCTAATTAGTTTGCTCATTTTAATGAATATTATATTTAAGCAATTATGTAAGCCGTTTTAACCCTTCGTGGCAATATAAAATTCATCTTTATGGTTTGCTCTTAAAATTTAATAAGGCATAATGTGAAAATATGTTTTTTTATTCGCACTATACGTACCGATCAATGGCTGATTTCCAATTTCCAATCCATACTAATATTATAAATGCGGAAGTAAATCTGTCTGTCTGTCTGTTACCTTTTCAAGCCCAAACTGCTAAACAGATTTTAATGAAATTTGGCAAGGAGATAAAAAAATATGCACTAAAAAGCACCATAAAAAAACTATGTTTCTATGGTAATGAGATTCGAATCCAGACCTTTGATTCGAAAGGCCAATACAGTTCTCTGCAACAATAAACAAGAAACAACTAGCACACAATAAAATAAATATTATATTAAGTACATCTCATTTTCATAATTTAGGTACATGTTCGATGTTTTCCAACACCATTTCACCTCTATTACATTTCCATCATCACGTTAATATGCCGAATCGTAAAATGGCCCTTAAATTTAAGATGACAGTCTCGCAATTACGGCGGGCGGTGACATAGAAAATTAATTCAAAGATGTAGGGCACTTTGCGAGGCAAATGGAAGCTCTTGGCTCCCTTATTTTGCAACCCTGTTGCTGTCATTAACACCTTTAGTTCGTAGTTACATTTATATCAGTCGTGCCACTACTTTTTTCGAACCAGTGTGGTGAAAGACTCATATTTTGAACTTTTTTCTACAACATGTTGGTTTCCTCACGATGTTTTCTTACACAGTTTGAGAGTATTTTCGAACAGAAAAATTAATAGGTGCACGTTGAATCCACGACCAGTGTTCTTTATGGTTAACGGTCTGTAAAATCCTCCACAAACTGACTGTAACATTATACACTGACAGCTGATCTAAAGGTTTGACTGTATGCTTGTGTTTCTCTGAGCATTTTTCTTAAATTATTATTATGACATTTTTTGGTTACAGCTGCCGCCAGCGGCTTCGCTCGCGTGGTACCTGGATAAAAAGTAGCCTATATGTTATTCCAGCACACGTATTATGTATAATATTTCAAGTTTCATTCAAATCCGTTCAGCCGCTTAGGCGTGATTGAGGTACAAACATACAAACTTTCACATGAATTATATAGTAGTATTGTAAACTGTGTTTAAAATATAATTTTACGACAGCGACAGTCTCACAAAATAAGGCAGCGAAGCTCGTTACTCATGATGTGTTACATTGTAGCTGTGAAACCTAAAATATATATTTTTAAGAATATATTATATTTCCCGTATATTTGGTGTATTTCTGTTTCAACCAACGTTTTAGCCGACAAAGTTTTTGTTTTATTTCTCAGTAGTCCACGAACTTTCTCGCTTGATATCTGCAGGAATAAAAGCTGCTAAGTGCGAGTCAATCGCGCACGAAGGGTTCCGTACTATCGTACATGTATATAAATGTCTCTTGTCTTTTTTATTTTACTTTTATGATTTTTTTGTTTGCGGCAATGGAAACACAAACAGTGAAAATATCAACTCTCTACCTATTATTATGATAATGCGAAATCATGAACTGATAATTAAGTTCATGATGGACAGCGGAGGCTTATTAATAGGTAATAGGGTCCCATTTGCACCCTTCGGATACGGAATCCTAAAATATAAATGATCTTCAAGAATACCAAGTCTACGGTTATGAATTCTTGAAAACCACCGAGTTATAAAAAGTTACCCAAGTGGTTCATTTCCACTGATTTCTTTCAATTTCGTAGTCTTTCGGTGACTTTAAAATTAAAATGAAATAAAAGTTGAAAACACCAAATAACTTTTAGGAATACGAAATTGAAAAAATCAATACAAAATCGGCCACTTTGGTAATTTTAAATCGCTCTGCGATTTTCATGACCCAGGTTCTCAAACTAAGCAGATTTCTAGTTTCATCCAAATCCGTTCAGCCGTTTGGGCGTGATGTGAACTCAGACACACAAAAACCTTATTTCAATAGGTCTGGAAAAGTTCTATGAAAATATTTCGGCTTTCATTTAGCAAAAAAACTGCTTGTTTTTAGTATATGATCCATTTATACTGATATTTTCAAAGGCCGAGTCAGAAGCAAAAGCTTTTCCTAAATAATTGCCTTTAAAGTTTAACCACAGAGCAGCTAACGAAATGCTTTGTCTGTAACTTTTCAATTAATAGCCTATAGTGATGTATAGTGATGTATAGTGATGTATAGTGATAGTAGATAATAGAAACATTTCGTATCGGAAACGTAAATCATTTTTGTTTATTTTCTCGAAATTGTTTTTTTTTTACTTTCTATTTGGGAATAAACAGATGGAATGGAATTAAAAAATGTCTTAAGCCTATTTCCCATAGAGTGAGCCAGGAGAAAGAAAATTATAATAACTTAAAGATGAGCTTCCAAATTTTATTATGCATTTGTGTAAATGTTTCTAAGGATGCTGTTTATTTATTTGTAATTTGTAACAAATGGTATTGTTTTGTAAGGATATTTGTCCTCAGTACCTACCTCTGGGTCCGGAAACGAGATGAATGAAAAGGCGAAGAAGCATGAAATGGCCTAACCAGTCATTTTGCCGGCGACTTGAAAGGGATTTCAAACGTTTTCCTTGTTGACATTCTTTCCGACATTTTTAAAACACTTTTGGTTACAGTCCCTTTTTTACCCGACTGCACCGTAATTAACGCTATTTATTTCTTTAAATAATCTTACTTCTTACTTTATATTATAAATGCGAAAGTTTGTGAGTTTGGGTGTTTGTGCCTCAATCACGCCTAAACGGCTGAACGGATTTGAATGAAACTTGGAATATACATAGTACATGTACTGGATTAACATATAGGCTATTTTTTATCCGGATATCACGCGAGTGAAGCCGCGGGCGGCAGCTAGTTATCTCATGAATCTACTTTTCCCTTTAATTTCAAATGAATTACCCACTCTTAATTAAAAATTAATTTTAGAAATAGATACTAAGTACTACTTATTCTATTAATAGTTTCATATCTTTCGAAAGCCACATCACTGTGAAATTGAATCTGTAACTTTAGAAACAAAAAAATATTAAAATGAATCTATTCCATAGCTGAACTTTTTGAAAAAGAAAACTGAGCTCATTTTCATTTCTTATTATTATACCGTTTACATTAAAGTGCGAATATAGTTTTTTTTGTAAATCATCATCATCTTCTTGCCCTTATCCTACTCTATGTGGGGTCGGCACAGCATTAACCTTGGATCATGCTGTAAGGGTTTTGGCTAAGGTGTTTTATGACCGTCCGCCTGCCTGACGTCAACCCTCCTTGGGAATACTTGCTTATTGTATCTCATCATGTTGGAAGATACTATCCCTTAGTCGACTTTTACGACATGCTCGGGGAGAGAAGCAGCTGGACGCATTCTATGTTTTTTCTTTACTCCCAGTCCAGCAGAGAAGTAAATAAATAAATTACAAATAATTGTAAATTTTTCGTATCTTAGAAGGTCACATCACTAGTAAAAGCCAATGACCACAGGTAAACAAAATAGTTTCTTCAATAGAATGTGTTCTAAAGCTACTCTGTACGGTTATTATCAAAGTTTTTGAAGTTTGAGTTTGTAAATAGTTAAGTATTTAGCGGTTTCTACCCGTTTCAGTGTAATAACTGTTGGTCTAAAACAAATATAATTATTATTATTGTCTACTTATACGAGTATATTTAATACTAATATTATAAATGCGAAAGTAACTCTGTCTGTCTGTTACCTTTTCACGTTTAAACTACTGAATAGATTTTGATGAAATTTAGCAAGGTGATAGATTCCATCTCGGGGAATGACATAGGCTACTTCTTATCCTGTAAAATTATCCCAAAATGTAAAAAAGATGTAAAAGAATAAACAAGATAACGCATAAATCCTTCTTAGCTATTATTAATTTATGACAAGATAGTTAATTTGACATCCATAAAATTTTGACCATTGACAATATCATTTATTTAAATTCTCTGCTGGACTGGGAATAAAGAAAAAAACATAGAATGCGTCCAGCTGCTTTTCTCCCCGAGCATGTCGTAAAAGTCGACTAAGGGATAGTATCCTCCAACATGATGAGATACAATAAGCAAGTATTCCCAAGGAGGGTTGACGTCAGGCAGGCGGCCGGTCATAAAACACCTTAGCCAAAACTCTTACTCTTGAGCCGACCCAACAAAGAGTGGGATAAGGGCAGGAAGATGATGTGGGGTCGGCACAACAGGCTCTCTTCTTCCATTTCCCTCTGTCAGCCATCATCTCTGTACTCACTCGCTTTAGCCAAAACTCTTACAGCGTGATCCAAGGATCATGCTGTGCCGACCCCACATAGACTGGGATAAGGTCAGGAAGATGATGATGATGATGATGATGACAATGTCATTTATATCAATTCGAACGTCTAGCGTCTTTGAACGTCACGAGCGCTTTCGCTATACACACCGCTATACTATATATAATAGTACCAAAATGCATTGTTCAAGTTAAAATGATATGCTATTAAATTCTCAACGTTTTCGCTAGTAAAGTTCGCACAGTGTTTGTGTCATGGCGACGCTGTGGAGCTTAAAATGTATGTCTAAAATGGTTGATGTACTATCAAATTGCATACACGAAATGAACAAAGGTACAGACAATTTGGAGGAGTTCAAAGACAAAGTAGTTAGTTCAAGGTTCAATATACTTTATTTCATAAGATATTTATGAGCACTGGTGGTCTAGCTGGTAGTGACCCCGCCTTCCGATCCTAAGGTCGTGAGTTCAAATCCGGTCGTGTACCAATGGTTTTTCCTGTGCAAAAAAATATGTACTACCAGTACTCTCTAACGATTACGTGTATGAATTAAATTCCGTATGTTTAAACAGTTTTAATAGCATTTTCATTTTTCTATGGGATATGACATAGGATACGTATGTATATTGGACTTCTAGGGTTAATATCACAAGTGCGGCCCGCCTTTAGTTTATTTTGCCACCTTGTGGACCTTGCCTGCCAAAAGATTGCCCGCTGGCCTAAATAATAATAATAAAAAAAAAATATTTTGAAAAATATAACAGTAGGTAGGTACAATAAAAAAACTTATTTCTATGATCTTAGGTAAGTACCTACTGATAACTAGGTTTTACTTGGCTCATAACAGACACATTTAAGTACTTACGCTTGAAATAGGTAATGTAGGTTTGTAGATACCTGTTTTACAAAGAAAAACATAATAATAATAATAGTATTTTGGCCTTTAGAAGTGCATAGGTAGGCACTGTACATGGCTGAGCTCCAACTCCCAACTAGGTTTCCCTGTATTTGGGAAACTGTATTAAATAGTTGTTCCACCTTCTTAACACCCGTCCATTGTGTGATGTTGCGGAGCCGTGAAGTTTTTTCTTACGACAAATGCACAATTTACCACCATGCACAATTTGCGCACTAAGCTGAAAGCTGTATCTGCAGATATTGTGGTATCGGGGTAGCAGCTGTTGCAGTATCGATCGAGCTAGGGGAGGCCAGTACGTACTAGGAGACTTCCAGTTTAAAGTTTCAAATTCAAACCATGTTTTCAAAAGGATAGAGAGCGAATGAGGGTAGTGAGTCAGTCAACTGTGTACTTGTCGTGTTAATAGTTACTAGCTGTTGCCCGCGACTTGGTACGCGTTAGATTTTAAACCGAGTTTCAAGCCAATTGCGCCGCCCGTTTAAAAGTTCCAATACAAACTTTGACATCCCATTACACCTCTTTTTAAGGGTTGTTTTGAAAAGTCCTGAAACACGTGTCCATTTATTTCGCATTTACAGTATCAGAACCGAGTTTCAAGCAAATCGCACCACGCGCTAAAAAGTTCCATACAAATGTTTTTACCCCTTTTCACCCCTTTATTGGTTGAATTTCTTAAGTAAGGAAAAAACTATTAACTAACAAAAAGAGAAATCAATTGAAAAAACTAACAAAATAAACAAACAAAACACTTATTTCAGATTATCTTTAAAGGAGATAATTAGCTTAAAATTTGGGCAGGTGCAAAGATGTCTGTGCTATTGTAGTGAGTCAAAAAGGACCAGTCTCAACCCATACAAGAAACATTTATGTGCATGTACTGAACCCTTCGCGTGCGAATTCGACTAGAACTTGACTGGTTATATTTTCTATCAAACAATAAGCTTATAATAAACTTCTCTGCTGGACTGGGAGAACTTCTCTGCTGGACTGGGAGTAAAGAAATAACATAGAATGCGTCCAGCTGCTTCTCTCCCCAAGCATGTCGTAAAAGTCGACTAAGGGATAGTATCCTCCAACATGATAAGATACAATAAGCAAGTATTCTCAAGGAAGGTTGACGTCAGGCAGGCGGCCATAAAACACCTTAGCCAAAACTCTTACACCATGATCCAAGGATCATGCTGTGCCAACCCCACATAGAGTGGGATAAGGGCAAGAAAATGATGATGATGAATAAGCTACCAAGGTTTTCACGTCTACTCTGTAGGAACATCACGAAATGCTCAATTTGCAGGCAAGCGCGATAGCACCTCCTAGCGACACATTTATATTCTCCGATAAACTAGCACTTTATTCATAAAATACCTATTATATTTACAGTTTTTTCTCTCTTTCTGGTATGTATGGTGAGAGCACTGGTGGTCTAGTGGTAGACCAGCAGTGCTCTCATAGAGATCTATTGGCATATGTGTGTACGTATGTTCGTATGAGCTAGTGGCCAACTCTAGTGACGAAGTTTTTAGGCCGCCTAAAGGCCTCCGACATGGCTTAACGACTTAAAAGCCGGGACCGACTGTTTAACGTGCCTTCCGAAGCACGGAAGCGCTCAGCTCGTAATGACACTAGCGGTCACCCATCCCAATTGTGACCGCGCAAAACGTTGCTTAGCTTGTTGTTTTCCTATTGGCATAATATCATGACACGACTCTTACACAAACAATATTACTAAAATGGTGTTCGCTTATCACCATACTTGTCGTTGTCTCGGAACATTTATCTCTTAGTGAGTCCGAGCGAAGCCATGGGCAGAAGCTACTAGATACTTCTAGGAACTAAGGCACCACCATTTATCATGAACATCTATTTATCAAGCTTCCTCCCCACTCGTAAAACTGCGCGTTTACAAACACGAGTAAATGCAGTAAACATAAAATGCTGGCTCCAAATGCATTCGTCTTCACTGGCATGTTATAAAGGTCTTTTTGACAGATACACCTTTTTAACAACCTAATTTACAGCAAATATAGAAAAAGCTATCAAGTATTTAATTAAATAAACAAAAAACACGACTGCGAAGAATTTAGGAGCATAGTAGTTACATCTGCCCACCCCATTAGAGAAGCGCTCGTGGCGTAGCTTGTTAAGTGTGCGCTGTCACAATTGGGATGGGTGACCACAAGTGACATTACAAGCTGAGCGCTTCCGTGCTTCGGAGGGCATGTTAAATTGTCGGTCCCGGCTTTTAAGTCGTTAAGCCATGACGGAGGCCTTTAGGCGGCCTAAAAACTCCGTCACAAGAGTTTGCCACTAGCTCTTACGAACTTACTTATTTACTTTATTAGGGAAAAAGGTCGTGATAATTTGTATGTATAATCTTTTTTAAACTCTCGCGAGCAGAACTCATAATTTGGGTTTATAAAACTTATAATTTGGGTCAACTTGGCCCGCGGCCACAGCTGTTGCATTACAGTCGAATAGTCGGGAAAATAGCAAGGTATTTCACGCGACAAACTTCCGTTTTATAAACCCAAATATATATATATTATGTCTGTAGTACATCTGCCGTATAAGATTTTTCAAAACATGATGACGATGATGATGATGATAATTTGTACCATTTTAGTCAATGTCTTAGTTCATTATGAAATTCGAGAATGACTTCTTAAAGCCGCCATATTGTTTTTTACACAAAAGTGTCAAAAAAGTGTCATAGGATTGACACTCGTTTTCTAGGCAAATCCTACGATACCTCATTTATCAAAACTGATCCAGCAATTTCGGCTAGAGGCAGCCTAAAAATAGATTGAAAATGGCTTCTTACACCCGCCATATTAGATTTTTTGTCAATTTATAAAGCCTATGACACCTTCGTCGTCCAGACAAATCCAACGACATTTCATTTACCAAAATCTGTCTAGCCGTTTAGACTACAGCTTCACTCAAATAAAATTGTAAATACCGTTAGATTATAATCTATCTCGCGAGATTGCCAATCGTGGATAGATTGTGAACCGTAACATACTGCTTACAATTTAACTGCTTTAAATTTCTGACACTCTCGCTTTGCTCGCTCGCCTCGCGCGTAGATTTTCACTAACTAACCTAACCTTCTCATTTCGATCTAAGCAGATGTTCGACAGTTTACAATCTCGCGAGATTATAATCTAACGGTATTTACAACTTCACGGTGACATATTATATACCGAACAAGCCGAGCCTAATAACCTGTATCAGGTTAGTACTGTATTTATAAATAAAGTGCACTGTCAAATGCTACTTATTAGCTTGACAGCTCAGTAGTCATTCAAACACGAGTATGGTTTACTTTCGAGTTTTCTGTATAAACTATAGAAATGTACACTCAACTACAAATGTGCACTCAACCTACTAGTCGCGTCGCTAATTCTTTTTTTTTCATAAAATTTTCTTTCAAACCAGTGTGGTGAAATGGTTTAAAGTGCGCCTCCAGAGGCTCCAGAGGCATGCCGGTTTTCCGACGATGTTTTCCTTCATCGCTTTGAGAGTTTTACCTTACAGAAAAATCATTGTAGCAAGTTACTACAGCGTGGCGTTAGTGTATGCAAAAGTTACCTCCTGACGATGTATAAATCATCTATTATAATGGCAAGGTCTTAGTATCACTGGTGGGGTGGGCAGAGCCACAAGTAAACATAAGAAAACTTGCAGCAACTCCAGATTTAAAGTCCCATTGCAAACCAATAAAAAAATATGTTAGGTTAAATCTTTTTGCAATCAACTGTACCTACACATAAAAATGTAACATTTTCCTCTGAATTGCATATGGGACGACAAAACCATAGAGGTTCCGCTTTACTAGTGTTTGCCCGTAGCTCTGCCTGGGGACTTGTTGATAAGGGTCAACAGTAACATCATCTTGTGTTTTGTTTACAGGATATGATATTCAAGAATTGTGAATATTTGTATGTAACTAGCTATTCCACTAGCCCATGGCTTTGCTTGCATTTTATCAGTATAAAAAGTAGCCTTATGTTATGCCAGCACACATACTATGTATGTTCCAAGTTTCATTAAAATCTGTTCAGTCGTTTAGGCGTGTTTGAGGCAACATACACACATCCTCACAAATTTTTACATTTATAATATTAATCGGATAATTACTACTAGTAGTTGTGTCACGAGTTCTTTCGAACCCTAGGTAGTGGGTTTAAATCCGCTCGTGCACTATTTGATTTTGCTGTTCGAATAATTTATGAGCGCCGGTAGTCAAACGGTGAAGGAAAACACCGTGAGGAAACCCGCGGCTTAGACAGCTCCGCACGTATTGACCATGTCTTTCCTGCGGTCAAGGCCGACTCAGCTGAGAGGATGGAATAGGTCACAATTAAATACTTTTATATAGATCATAAATAAAATTATACATTATGTATCCTACTATATCCTATCCTACTATAATTATAAATGTGAAAGTTTGTGAGTTTGGATGTTTGTGCCTCAATCACCCCTAAACGGCTAAACGGATTTGATTGAAACTTGGAATATACATAGTAAATGTGCTGGATTAACATATAGGCTATTTTTTATCCGGGTATTAATCGAGCGAAGCCGCGGGAGGCAGCTAGTACGTATATAACGCTTAAGTATAAGTTTTAAGCTACAGTAAACAAAGGAACTCATATATTACTGGCACTGAGCCAAAAAGGTGGGCGATATGATTTATGATCGAAACCTTCGGATTAATGTTTTTTCGGACATCTAGGTAAATAAATATACTAATAACATCGTTACGTGACTGGCTGGCTCATAATCAACTTCTGAAGAATCTGAACTTTGGTTTTAAGGTCATTGGTTCAAAACTTGGTTTTAGGGTAATTAATAATAGTCAGACTGAACTGTTTTGGCAGTTTTATTTACTCTGGCATTACCTTAGCCGTTCTACGTGTTTGATTGTTGTTATAGACTATGACGTCACACCACGCGAAAATCGTAAACGTTTAATCATTTTAATTGGTTCGTAAAATACAGTACCTAAGTGAATAAAAACAAATATTACCGTTAAGAATTAACTGGCTTTGATTGACCTAGGTTTCCGAAGCTAGACAATAGGGAACAGTACAAAAAATAAAAAAGATAGAAGTTAAATTCAACGGCAAAAAAGTAATTTAAAGTATTTAAAAATAGTAACCTAAAATTCGTATTATAATAATTAAGAAACGCTGTTATTTGAAGTACTCACAAGTGAAAAGTGATTCCGTGAGACTTTTTATGTGATTTGCTGCTGTTTACAAGTTTTTACTACACATGAATGCATATTTTTAAGACTCGTGACGTACTAAGAGCGATGAGCATGATTTTAGTGTAGGTGTGTGCGTGAGCGTGTATGTTTACTTGCAGGAGCACGGTTTTGTGTGGCTTGACTTTTGTTGTTCGCGGTGCGTCGTCTTTTGTTTTTATTTGGTCTGAGTCCAAAGTACATATATGTTTAAATATATAAAACTCCTTTATTGACTTACTGACAATCATTGCACAGCCTGAATAGATATTAAGAATTAGAAGTATGAAACTTTGTATTAAAAGTATGTATTTACATAAAAAAGTATATAAGTATTATATCAGCCATCTGGTTCCCACAGTACAAGCTTTGCTTAGCTTGGGGCTAGATGGCGCTGTGTGAAATGTCCACAAATATTTATTATTTCTTTATTTATCTCGAAACTCAATTTCTAGAGCACGCAGCGAGAATAATGAAGTTTGTATAAAAACTCAACGCGGGCAAAGTCGCGAGACGTTCTACTAGTCTTTAAATAGGTACTTAGTATTGGTTTGATGTTTACAAGAAACTTAGTCTAGAACTAATTGTCCTACTTGTTTCTAGCACATGGTGCCAACCGCATAGACAGATCTGGGTCAATGACATCTTTAAGGCTCCGCTGGCAAGGTGAGTCTCATTTGTTTCAGAAGAAACATTTATTTGGAGACCAGCCAAGTAGAGTAACTTGTTATAATTTTGCTGATATCATATGGCTGACATACTTATGTGCGCTATACCAGTACTTTCAAACGGTGAAGGGAAACGTCGTGAGGAAACCGGCATTTCGTAGAATCTAAAAATATGCGTCAAATGCATGAAAAGAGTCTTTGATGCTTAATTTAAATTCTTTTTAATTAATAAAATTGGCGATGGGATGACCACCTGTCACCATTGTTCACCACATCCATCTTGGGACTCTTGGATCAGGAGTGGCTGCAACTTTTCATGATTACTTGTGACTCTGCCCACCCCGTTAGGAATGCGGGCGTGATAATATGTATGTATAAAAGGTATTTATTATTTAAACATATAAGCAATCAGGTGTAAAAGTCGAACTAAACACTGATCCATTACTTTACATATTCGTATACGGCTAGGTAACCACATCACATGCTTATATTTAGATTGTTTTAAAACGTAGTATCATATTCCCTCGGTGGCGTGGCGGGCGATTGCTCGGCTGAGACGCCAGAGGCGCGGGTTCGAATCCTGCGGGAGAAATGTTTGCATGTCCTGCAAATATTTCTTCTGATTCTGGGTGTTATAATTATTACGTATTAAATAAGTAACATAGTAAAAAAATGTCACCATCATCATCTTACTGCCCTTATCCCACTCTATGTGGGGTCGGTAGTTTTGGCTAAGGTGTTTTATGACCGGCCTGACGACCTGACGTCAACCTTCCTTGGGAATACTTACTTATTGTATCTCATCATGTTGGAGGATACTATCCCTTAGAGAAGCAGCTGGACGCATTCTGTTTTTCTTTACTCCCAGTCCAGCAGAGAAGTAATAAAAAAATGTATGAAGATATAATTTTCAAGTAAAGGTTACCTGCGTCTATTGCACGAAACGAACTATAGTTCTATGAAGAGACGCGTATTCATTTTACCGAGAGCCTGAGAGCACTGGTGGTCTAGTTGGTAGTGACCCCGCCTTCCGATCCTAAGGTCGTGGGTTCAAATCCAGTCGTGTACCAATGGATTTTTCTACGCGAAAAATTTATGTGCGCTATACCAGTACTTTCACAACGGTGAAGGAAAACATCGTGACCATGTCTTTCCCGTGGACAAGGCCGACTAAGCTGAGAGGATGGAATAGGTGCAGGGCAAGCCTACTCCATCTTAATTCGTCCCGGGCACTACAGCGTCCCGTTTGTGAAGGTAAAAGTTGCCTCCTGACGCTGTATAAATCATCTTCTATAGATGGTAAAAGGCTTTAGTTAGTAATCATTTTACCACACTACAGAAGAACCTGTGATACAAAATTAGAGTAGAATGCACTAGATGTTTTACGAGCGGGCTATACCTAGAAGGGTTTCTATCTAGACCCCTCTCTACATGCATAGTGGATGCTGTAACTTTGACCTGGACGAAGTCTGAATAATATCAGCGACGGATTTAAAGTCAAGAGGAAAGGTGTGAAAGAATCGTTTTGAAGGCTGCTCTACTTCAAAATACCGGTCATGTGCCCCCCGACCCCCCGTCGCGTATGACCAGCGTCCGGGTTGTCACAGTCGACGAAACGTCAACTGTCATTATTGAGTTCCTTGCCACTGCTCTAATATAATCGAGGAGCCTTCATAAATATAAACATTATTTAATTGATAAAAATAATACAACATTACAAAGAAACAATTGGAACACGTTAAAAACTGCCTTACCCCCAAATACTGAGCACGTCTCAAGTGACGATTTTTTGACAGATGTTCATCAGAAACTATCAAAAAACCGTGAGTTGAGACATGCTCAACTCTGAGATGCGTTTGAGTATTCGGGGGTTAGTGAACTTAAAAACTGTATCGCAGTTTCCAGCTCCCAACGGTTATAATTTACCAACGATTAGGATCTTAATTAATACTGTTTGCAATAGAAACATTTTATTTATTTATTTACAGAAATTTACATAATTTAACATGACGGCCTCAGTGGCGTGGCGGGCGATTGCTCGGCAGAGACGCAAGAGGCGCGGTTTCGATTCCCGCTGCGGAAGAAATGTTTGCATTCCTGCAAATAATTTCTTCCGGGTCTGGGTGTTGTGGTACCATGGTACTCGTAGTTTCTGATACCCACGACACAGGGAATCCTAGTGTGGGGTCAGGACTATGTATGTGACTGTTGGCTGTTATTTATTTATTATTATTATAATTTTTACTTCTCTGCTGGACTGGAAGTAAAGAAAAAGCACGGAATGCGTTCAGCTGCTTCTCTCCTCTCCGAAATGATGGACCACCTATATGGGCGATGGACTGATCACCTGTCACCATGGTTCACCATATCCATCTTAGGACTTTAAATCAGAAGTGGCTGCAAGTTTTCTTATGTTAACTTGTGGCTCTGCCCACCCATGTATAATTTTTAAGAGAAATAAAACTAATGAAGTAGAGCACGTGTGCGTCCGTTGTTGAAAGTCGCCTATCTCGCGCTGAATAGCCTCGGGGAGTGAACGTCTCCGGAATATCTCACTCCAGATGAAAAATGAAACAGAACAATGTTTAAACCAACACTTAGAATTGAATGAGAGATTGACGGATTTACAAAGTAATTTCAGATTTTCTTCTTATAAGTAAAGTAAGTAAATAAGGCATTTTACCATCTATAGTAGATGATTTATACAGAGTCAGGAGGCAACTAACGGGACGCTGTAGTGCCCGGGACGAATTAAGATGGAGTAGGCTTACCCAGCACCTATTCCATCCTCTCAACTTAGTCGGCTTTGTCCACAGGAAAGACATGGTCAATACGTGCGGAGCTGACTAAGCCGCGGGTTTCCTCACGATGTTTTCCTTCACCGTTTGAGAGTACTGGTATAGCGCACATAATTTTTTCGCACAGAAAAATCCATTGGTACACGACCGGGTTTGAACCCACGACCTTAGGATCGGAAGACGGGGTCACTACCAACTAGACCACCAGTGATCTCATATATTTACATAATAGGTATGCTCTTCTTATATATTTACAAAATATACTTCTCTATACTTCTCTGCTGGACTGGGAGTAAGGAAAAACATAGAATGCGTCCAGCTGCTTCTCTCCCCGAGCATGTCGTAAAAGTCGACTAAGGGATGGTATCCTCCAACATGATGGACCATCTATATAGGCGATGGGCTGATCACCTGCCACCATGGTTCACCATATCCATCTTAGAACTCACATCAGGAGTGGCTGCAAGTTTTCTTATGATTACTTGTGGCTCTGCCCACCCCGTTGGGAGGGCGTGATAATGATAATGTACATGAAATACATCGATGACAATGTACAAGAGTCCTAAGATTGTATATCACAATGACGAATTCATGTACTCAGTCAAAACTTACAGGTGGCCTAGTGGTAGCGACTTCGCCTTCCGATCCTAAGGTCGTGGTTTCAAATCCAGTCGAGCACCAATGGGTTTTTCTGTTTGAATTTATGTGTGCTACGAGTATATACCATCGATCGATCATGCTGTAAGAGTTTTGGCTAAGGTTATGACCGGCCGCCTGCCTGACGTCAACCCTCCTGTTATACCAGTACGAGTATATACCAGTACTCTCAAACGGTGAATGAAAAACATCGTGAGGAACCGGCATGGTGTAGAACCGTAGAAAGTTCGAAAACTTGTAAAGGCACGAAAGAAGCCTTTGAGGCGCACATTAAAATCCGTTCACTATACTACGTTCGAAAGAATAGCTCGTCTAGGTAGAGTCAAAAATTATGTGACTGTGCCGGTTCGATTTTGAAACGGGGTAGTGGGCGCTAAGCATAATTTGATTACTTTGACTTATTGGATGGACGAAGCTTAATTGTTTTTGTTTAGCAAGTGTGTAAAAGCAGATCCGTTTAACAACCTTCAATCAATCAAAACTCCAATATCTATTCAAATTGCCACTACGGAACCCCAATTATTTCCCCATCCATTCAAATCCTTATTATATTCTAATGAAATTCAAATATAACTCAAATTCCATTACTACGAATTCAATTTTCACGTACAAAAATGTAAAGATAAAATATACGGAACCCAAATGGTGGCCTCATGAATTATTGAGGGCGTTGAATAAAATTACGGTGTACCTGGTCTGTGGTTTATTTTTGGGTTTGCGGGTCCCTAATTGTTGGGGCCGGGACCCTTCAATATTCTAAAGGTGCTGTCACTAGTTCTTTAGAACCAGTGTGGTGAAAGGTTTTAAAGGCTTCTTTCATCCATTTAGCACAATGTCAAATGACGACATTCTATGATATGCCGGTTTCCTCACGATGTTTTCCTTCACCGTTTGGGAGTATTGTGCACGACTGGATTTGAACCCACTATCTTAGGATCGGTAAGCAAGGCCGCTACTACTAATCAAAACACAATATTATGTTATATTATTGTCTGTTATTTAATATAGAGCGTAGAAACCAGTCTTAATAATCTTGAAGAACTGCTACATACATATTATCACGCCGTTATCCCTAATAGGGTGGACAGAGCCTCTGCTACGGCGTAGCAAATTACTCTCAAACTGCTACGCCGTAGCACATACATAATACCTACGAAATATTATTTTCAAACGTGTGGGCGTAAGCTCTCGGAACAAACTCACAGATGTCATATTTACAAAAGTAATAAGATTGTTATAAAAAGATAAAACAAGCCAAATGAGATTGTTTGTATTTATTCAAAAATTCATTTCCCAAGATGAGGCATACGCCTGTCAAAGGTTTATGTGAAGGGGTACGCACTGGGTCCAAAAAACGTAGCGCATATATACATACATATTATCACGCCCGTATCCCTAATGGGGTGGGCAGAGCCACAAGCAAATACAAGAAAACTTGCAGCCACTGCCGATTCAAAGTCCCAAGGTGGATATGGTGAACCATGGTGACAGGTGATCAGCCTATCGTCCATATAGACGGTCCATCATTTTGGAGAGGTCTATCCCTTAGTCGACTTTTACGACATGCTCGGGGAGAGAAGCAGCTGGACGCATTCTATGCTTTTTCTTTACTTCCAGTCTAGCAGAGAAGTAACGCAAAAACAAAAACGCAAAAACGTAGCGCAAAATTGACAAAATCAATGTCAAAACTTCTTTCTTCCTTAAAATCACGGGGATCCTTTGGACACGTCTAAAATCTACGTTGCATTTACGTCTGTTCATTGTGTTGTAGATGAATGATGTTTAAAATTTTAATCACATTGGGATTACGCGCTTTAATTTGTAACACAAAATTAAATACTAAACTAAAACGCAGAGTCAAATCCATCCAGTGCGTATACAAACAAAAATTCGAATACGATTCCATCCGAGTAGAAAAAAGAATCAAACAAATAAGCCTTAGTCTATGTGTGCATTCACACACACACACACACACACACACACACACACACACACACACATACACAAGACTTATAACTCGGTAAAACTCAACGAATTATTTGTGAAACTTACGAAACAAACCATTTGTACGTGACGTGGATTAAGTATCAAGAAAAAGTTAGTAAAACTTGAGATTTTGTTGAGTCACAAGAAATTGTATAAATTATAGTGATTGACGATCTCTTACGGGCGAGAAAGCTGCGGGTTTGATTCCCGGCGGCATGAATTGCTATGTTCAGGGTCTGGCTGTTGTAATATTTCGTATTATATGAGTAAGTATGTAGTTACAGAAAAAAGTAGATAAATATTATATCAGGTAACAGGTTTCCATGGTACAAGCTCTACTTGGTTTAGGGCATTAATGATTTTTTCTGTACGAAAAATGTATAATGCGCTATCCTCAAACGGGGAAGGAAAACATCGTGAGGAAACCGGTGTGTCGAAAACATGTGTCAAGTGCACGAAAAGAGCCATTAAGGCGCACTTTAAATCCTTTCGCCAAGCCAGTTCGAAAGAACTAGTGACACGACTAGTATTACTTATCGGTCATAATTAGGACGAGTGACCGCAAGTGGTATTACGAGCTGAGCGCTTCCGTGCTACGGAGGGCACGTTAATTTGTTGGTCCCGGCTTTTAAGTCGTTAAGCCATGACGCAGGCCTTTAGGCGGCCTAAAAACTCCGTCACTAGAGTTGGCCACTAGCTCATACGAACTTACTTATCGATGATAGCTAAGTTAGCAAAAATAATCAATGAACTAGACCTTTTTAGACCTTTCGAGGCTTAACATCAAAAATACCGATTTAAGCCTATACCCTTGGTCTTGTAAAATCGTCCATTACTCGCATCAAAGCTTCCACTCCAGGACCCAACACCTTTTACAAACTACGTTAGGTAAATAAGTCGTTTCTCACACACACCACAATACCGCGAGATTTCCGTCGAAAATGAGCGAAATAAGCGAGACATACTCGGCAGGTATGACGGCCTCGGTGGCGTGGCGGGCGATTGCTCGGCAGAGACGCAAGAGGCGCGAGTTCGATTCCCGCTGCGGAAGAAATTTTTGCATGATCTGTAAATATTTCTTCCGGATCTGGGTGTTGTGGTACCATGGTACTCGTAGTTTCTGATACCCACGACACAGGGAATCCTAGTGTGGGGTCAGGACTATGTATGTGACTGTTCAGGGACTATAAAAGGACCTTTTTAGAGGTACATTTTCATTTTTTCACCAAGTTTGTATGAAAAAACTAATGCTACAAGTATTTGTTTCATTCTATTACTTCTCTGCTGGACTGGAAGTAAAGATAAAACATAGAATGCGTCCAGCTGCTTCTCTCCCCGAGTATGTCGTCAAAAATTACCAAGGGATAGTATCCTCCCCAACATGATGGACTCATATGGGCGATGGACTGATCATGATCACCTGTCACCATGATATCCATTTTGGAATTCTTGGATCAAGAGTGGCTGCAAGTTTTCTTACGATTACTTGTTGCTCTGCCCACCCCGTTTTGATACGGGCGTGATAATATATCGTCACTGGAAAGGCAAATTTACGTAAGCGCCAATCGAGAAAAAGCCATTTAAAGTTTATTTTTTTTCGTTTCTTAATCATAACTTTCTACCTAATTATTGAATTTTAATGACGTCAACGTAAGATTTCATTCTTTTTTTCATTTTCTATGTCCAGCAATTCATATTATTGTATTTGGACTGCTATTTTAGGACAATAACTTGATATGCCTATTTTGGCGCCATTTTGGCGCTTACGTAATTTTGCCTTTCCAGTGACGATATGTTTGTATTTCACGTTATTTTTACCTCGTTGAAACAGCTTTCAAAATGTTTAAGTTTTATACATCATATTGCAGGTGGACTATCCATGCAGGCGTTACCAAGCCGCAGCGCATTTTTTCGTGTGTGTGTGTTTAAAAGGATGAGCTAACCCTTGTACGTCAATACCAAACGTCCACTCGAACTGACAAATGCTTCGGTACGTTTGGCAGCCGGACTTCGCTTGGTCAATAAACGAGGACCGATTTAGAATGGTTAACAAGTATTTATTTAAAAGAACAAAAAACCCGTCTGCATAGAATCTAGGTAGCATATTTGATTTTGTGACACATGATGATGATGGTGATGATTTTTTACTATTTTAGTCTACGTTTTTAGTTATGTACCATCTTAAGTTAATTGGAAATGGCTCCTTAAAGCTTCCTTATTGGATTTTTTACGCTTTGGTGTCAAAACATCATAGGCCTATGTACTCTCTTTGTCTAGACGAAACCAACAACACCTAATTTATCAAAATCCGTCTAGCCGTTTCGGCGACAGGAGGAGCCAAAATAATAAATTGATTTGAATTTACGACCGGATTTGAACCTACGACCTTAGGATTAGACCACAAGACCACTTTATGCTCTCGTATCTGATTTTTGAGTATTATTTATAAAAAAATATCTTTAAAATTGCAACGATTGTCTTCAGAGCAGAAAAGCTCTCAGCACATATAAAATTGTCCGCGTCTCAAATGTGGCTTTTTATTTCAGCGTCCAGAGGTCTATTCCGTGACAAATGGGACAGATATGTCACGTCAGTCACACTACGTTGGGATTGGGTCAACTGAACATTTCAATTTGTTACCCCACTTGTGGGAGGGTTAAGATTATTATAGGTTCTTTTTCCTAAAAAAAGTCATACCACCTGAGAAAAGAAATCCATTCATTTATTTCACTTTCATTTTCATTAATTGATTACCACGCACGTATGGGGTGGGCAGAGCCGAAATTAATCATAAGAAAATTTCCAGCCACTCCTGATTCAAAGTACCAAGAAGGGTTAGAAAAGAAAAGGAATCAAAAATGTTAGAAATAAATTTACTTACATGGGAAAAGAACACGGAAATATTAAAAGTTTAAAGCATTAGCGGTTCTATGTAGTGAGTGATAACCATTATGAACTCCAAAAAAACAGTTGTTCCAAAGTAATTGAGCAATATCCATATTTTTCATGGTAGTTTACGTGTGTAAAATATTTAAATTCCTTAGTAAAATACCTCTAAGGACACAAAAAGACTTTCCCAGAGAAAAAAAAACAATGAATGTTTTGTAAAATACATTCGGAACAATAAAGGATTATCAGATTTTTATTTTCCTAAATAAATAATACAACGTACTATAAATTCACTAGAGCTTTCGTAGAATATGCTACGCAAGCTTTGTAAATAATTTATATTTGATGTATTCTTTTTGGTAAAGTACTCGAGAGCACTGTTGGTCTAGTGGTAGCGGCCCCGCCTAAGGTCGTGAGTTCAAATCCGATCGTGTACCAATGAACTTTCTGTTCGAAAAATTTACATACGCTATACCAGTACTCTCAAGCGGTGAAGGAAAACATCGTGAGGAAACCGGCATGTCGTGGAAGCTAATGCGTTCAAAAGCATGTGTCAAGGTGCCTTTGAAGTGCACTCTAAATCCTTTCACCACACTGGTTCGCAAGAACTAATGACACGACCAGATAGTTAAATAGATGTTAAGTAATATGGAACATGAGAGGATTTTCAGATTTTTACTTTCCCAAAAAATAATACAAAATAAAAATTCATAGAGCCTTCGTAGCATTAGCTACAACGTAGCTTTAAGCCGTAGCACATGCTACGAAGGCTTTGGACAATGTAAATTAAGGAACCCAGCACTTAAAACTGTGAGCTTATGGAAGTTTTAAAAGCTCTTTCAATATGTATACTCTAAGTGGTTGATAGTGTAACATAATTTTGAATGTCAGTTGTGCCTTAAGCCAAGAATGCGACTTTTGAACCAAATATTTATGTATATCAGTAAATAAAGCTCTTTTTTGTCTTTCGTTTGATCGCAGGTTCAAATCCAATCATGCGTCACTGGATTTTTCAGTCAAACTATCCCAGTATACGCTTTTTCAGAATGAAAACATCGTGAGGAAACCGTCATATCGAAGGACATAAAAAGTTTGAAAAGGGGTAAAATGTGTAAGTGGTCATAGCGTAACATACAAAACGGTAAAAATAAAGCCAGTCAAGTGCGAGTCTACTTCGGACACGAAGGGTTCCGTACCATCGTACATAAAAAAAAGAAAGAAAGAAAAAAAAAATGTTACCGAAACATACATACAATTTTAATACAATTTTAAGGTCCCGTTGTTACGGTACGGTACGTTACGGAACCCTAAAACATTTTCAGCGACAAAAAGTCGCAGATTCAAATAAGAAGTCTCACTGAACATTATTTTATAAGTAAAACCTCAAGTTACAGTTTACTGTTTCAAGTTAGACAAAGTTGCGCTCACTTGGCGCTTGTTCAAACCAAGCACGTGTGTTACTTGGAACCAACTTAGAAAAAATGTAAAGACAGTTCCCAAAGTTCATGTCTGACATTTATGATAACTTGTTTTGTTAATATACCCTCGGTAAGATAGAATTACGGAACGATCCGACGAGAACCAAAGTCATCGATGACGGCCTCGGTGGCGTGGCGGGCGATTGCTCGGCAGAGATGCAAGAGGCGCTGTTTCGATTCCCGCTACGGGAGAAATGTTTGCATGTTCCACAAATATTTCTTCCGGATCTGTTATATAAGTATGTATTTACAAAAAAAGTATAGCTTTGCTTAGTTTGGGGCTAGATGGCGTTGTGTGAAATGTCCACATAATATTTATTTATTTAACTTAACACTGACAAACGTTCGTTCGACGTTCCACTAGTTATATATATTTGTTTTCTTCATTAATTGCTTGGTTAAAAGTTGAGAGAAAATTCTCGATTGTATCTCGATGTAAAATATAGTTTCAAAAGCTATTTAACTTACTTAAACCAATCAAGACCGTCCATAAAACTTTCATTCAATTTAATTGCGAAGATAAGATTTGTTTTCAACTTTTACTTACTTGTTGACATAGCTTTGAGAGACGAAATTATAAGTAAACTATTTAAGGCAGGCCATGGCCTTCGACAGGGGGATAAGGAATTTGGCACCGAATGCACACGATTCCAAATTTTAATCAGGCCACTCCCTAAAACAACTCTTGATGGCGTGGCGGGCGATTGCTCGGCAGAGACGCAAGAAGCGCGGGTTCGATTCCCGCCGCGGAATAAATGTTTGCATGATCTGTAAATATTTCTTCCGGGTCTGGGTGTTGTGGTACCATGGTACTCGTAGTTTCTGACACCCACGACACAGGGAATCCTAGTGTGGGGTCAGGACTATGTATGTGACTGTTGGGTTTCATTTATTTTATTTTAACTCTGGGGCTGTTTTGGCCATCTCCTTTCCACCGCGGTTGAAGCTGAGAGACACAAAGCCATGCTGAAGCCGAGCTGATAGATTTCCCTCACTAACTGCATGGGTCGAGGGGATTCCGCGCTTTACCTCGTAAATATACAGTACACTCGCCCACAAAAACCTATAGTTATATAACTATCATCATCTTCCTCTATGTGGGGTCGGCACAGCATGAATCTTGGATCATGGTGTAAGAGTTTTGGCTAAGGTGTTTTATGACCGGCCGCCTGCCTGACGCCAACCCTCCTTGAGAATACCTGCTTATTGTATCTCATCATGTTCATCATCCCTTAGTCGACTTTTACGACATGCTCGGGGAGAGAAGCAGCTGGTCGTATTCTATGTTTTTGCTTTACTCCCAGTCCAGCAGAGAAGTAATAGTAGTAGTAGATAGTTATAATAACTATCTCAAATCAAATTGCTGACATTGGCCGTAGTCCACCTGCTTTTTCCACCTGGGTGGATCACATACATCTTTTTTTTATTTATTTTTCATAATAAAAAGTTAACAAAATACTTAATTAAAATAGCACCACGAAAACTACTAAGGTTCGAAAGTAGATGCTTCATGAGTCTTAGATTTACTTAATATTAAATGCATAGAAACGCCCAATTTCTACTAACAGTACTCGCGTCACTAGTTCCTGTGAACCAGTGTGGTGAAAGGTTTTAAAGTCACAGTCAAATTAAAAAAAATATTTCTTAAAATCACTGGGATCATTTGGACACGTCTTAAATCTACGTTGCATTTAAACCTGTTCGTAACGCGACCAAGCGTAGAAGATACAGGTAAGAAACCACGCTTGGCAATTTTTTTGGAAAATGATCCCTTTACAATCATGTTTATACAAACATGTTTTCGGACTTTTTAGGTTCTACAACTTTCGTTCACTTCAGATGTTTTCCTTCACTGTTTGAGAGTACTGGTATAGAGCACATAATTTTTTCGAAAAAACCCATTGGTGTACGATCGGATTTAAACCCTCGACCTTAGGATCACTACCACTAGACCACCAGTGCTCTACATTTGTGATTGAATTGAATTGTATTCTTTGTGTATGGGTTTATTTTAATTTTTTGTTGCGAGTTGTTTTCGTGTTGTGATTTCATCCTAAAGGTTAGATTTGAAAACCAGTAAAATAAGTTTAACCAGTTTTACTTTCAGTTAAATCTTGAAGTAGTACATACTGAAATCTAACCTTTTTGGAGGCACAACAACGCCGATTGGTTCGCGGGAAGGGTTAATAGTTAGTTGTAGATACTTTTTTGTATGTTTGTCGCTATTTATGGCGACCTCTGTGGCGAGGCGAGCGAGTGCTTGCTGAGACGCAAGAGGCGCGGGTTTGATTCCCGCTGCGGGAGAAATGTTTGCATGCTTAATATTTCTTTCGGGTCTGGGTATTGTAGTATTATGAATTATAAGTATGTATTTTAAAAAAAAGTAAATAAGTATTCTATCAACCATCTGGTGCCCATAGCACAAGCTTTGCTTAGTTTGGGGCTAGATGGTGCTGTGTGATATGTCCTCAATATTTATTTATAGTTATTTATTTGTTTGCCTTCTTCCTCTCTTACTTACCTTTTTTTGTTCCTTCCCCGTTTTTTATTTATATTGTTCGTTTTGTGTGTGTGCTAAATAATGTTCTTTCTTTCTTTCTTATTCTTTAAAGGCCTTTGAAGCGCTTGTGGCGAAGCTTGCTTAGACGATCTTGATTGATTGTTGAAGTTAAGCAACCCTGTGCGCGGTCACAATCGGGATGGGTGACCGCAGGTGGCATTACGAGCTGAGCGCTTCCGTGCTTCGGAGGGCACGTTAAATTGTCGGTCCCGGCTTTTAAGTCGTTAAGCCATGACGGAGGCCTTTAGGCGGCCTAAAAACTCCGTCACAAGAGCTGGCCACTAGCTCATACGAACTTACTTACTTTTTTTAAGGCCTTAGATAAAACTTTGTACTCACTCTCAGGCTGACTGTACCAGCTTGGCTCGGAAGCCAATTTCCTACTAGCGGAGCACTCTAGAATTTCGTGGCGAAGTTGTTTTATTAGTCTGTTAAAATGGCTTCGTCCGGCGAACTCATTCGTACAGCAGTTCGCTTCTGCCCACGGCTTCGCGAGACATTCTTTTAATCTAAGTACTTACAATCCATGTTCACCGATATCCCTGCCAATCCCTGACGACCTGGCGTTGCGGTTCGATTCCCGCTGCGGGAGAAATGTTTGCATGTTCTGCAAATTTTTCTTCCGGGTCTGGGTGTTGTAATATGTATTATAAGTATGTATTTATAAAAAAAAGGTATTATAAGTATTCGGCCTAAAATTTTCGTCACTAGAGTTGGCCACTAGCTCATACGAACATACATACATACATACATAGTAGGTAAAACTTCCTTTTTAACTTATATTAACAACTTTAGGTGCAATTCGTCTGTTTACAAAACCACGTCTAAAATTAAACCAGTTAATTACAAACAAATTAATAAACTTGGTAAAATTGAAAGCTTCAACTTTGGCAATTAACAACTGAAGGTAGGCGTGGTCAAACAAGTTTCAGTTTCGATCAGATTTACCTAAGGGTTCTGACTCACTGATACTCATTTGTCGAATCTCTTTTTAGGTCAATAACTATAGTAAAATACATACATATTATCACTCCTATATCTTTAAAGGGGCGGGCTGAGCCACAAGAAAACTTGCAGCCACTCCTCACGCAAAGTCCCAAGATGGATTTAGTGAACCATGGTGATAGGTGAGTAACCCATCGCTTATATAGATGGTCCATCGTGTTGGAGAGGATACTACTCCTTACAATATATCTATCTACCTTAGTCGACTTTTACCACATGACTTAAAAGTTCGAAAAAATGTGTCAAGTGCACGAAAGAAGCCTTGGGATCAGAAGGTGGATCACTACCATAAGACCACAAGTTCTCTCATTAAATCACTAGTGCTCTTGCTTATTTTATTTTATTTGGGAAACAATCAGTACTATTTACAATAAAAAAACACAATCAAACATTGCCTAAACTAATAAAGTTTCCACAGTAAAATTTTACAAACAAAAAGTAAAAAAAAACTAACGATAAACATAAACACAAAAAAGCAAATCAAAATGCAATCATAATATTATTATCTCAGCCCTATAATAGACGTTTTTGACGTTTTTTATCTGTTTTCGCGACAAAAACAAGGAAGTGCTGTATCATTTTATAGGAAGTGTAGATTGAAGAACTCCATCAGCCATGCCACTAGCTCACACGAACTTACTTTGAAGTTCCAAACTTGTACCCAGGCCATTGGTTTGACATCAGTATTCCGGCGAGCGAAGCAATTTCGTTCGAGTAAGTACTTAAGCAGCATTTTCCTAGGCATGAAATTGTAGATTAATCAATTCCCAAATTGATTAGTGGAAATTTCACGCTATTTAGGCGTCAATCGAAAAGTTTGTACAATGGCTGTTAAACAACAGTTTTTTTTTGTAATACAATACAATACCTAACTAACACCAAATAATTACGAGCTGAGCGCTTCCGTGCTTCGGAGGGCACGTTAAATGGTCGGCCCCGGCTTTAAGTCGTTAAGCCACGGAGGCTTTTAGGTGGCCTTAAAACTCCGTCCAAAAATTGGCCACTAGCTCATACGAACTTGCTTACTTACCAATAATAACACTCGGGAACAAAGCTGTTTGTATATCAAACAAATGTTTGTCCTAGATGGGAATCAAATGCACAACCGCTGAAGGTAGAACTATACCAACTGAGCTGTAAGACATTTTCTTTTCTCACTCTACAACGCTCACTTATCATGATTTTCTTTGCACACGATTTTTGTGGACGATTTGCACAAGACCAGTCTTATCATACATATTATCACGCCCGTA
The DNA here is from genome assembly GCA_949320045.1 of Scotopteryx bipunctaria. Lineage (NCBI taxonomy): Eukaryota > Metazoa > Arthropoda > Insecta > Lepidoptera > Geometridae > Scotopteryx > Scotopteryx bipunctaria. Next base: position 1,168,246 of record OX439462.1, read on the forward strand.
TCCCTAACGGGGTGGGCAAAGCCACAAGTAATCATAAGAAAACTTGCAGCTACTCCTGATCCAAGAGTTTCAAGATCGAAATGGTGAACCATGGTGACAGGTGATCAGCCCATCACATCGCCCATATAGATTCATCTTGTTGAATTCTTATCGTGGTGTCTAGGAAAACAACCCTTAAGCAAAGAGTTCATGATTTGTTAGATTAAGGCTTTACGGGTTTACTTTTGAAGAATTTACTCTTCGGGAGTGCAATCAAAACGGTATTAGCTTCTATCGACCGGCGGGGAAATACCTCTTCGCCCCAAATACAAGAGTTTCATATCTACACAGTGCTCAACCTCTTTGGCGTAAATTTGGGTATTGTAGAACGACATCAAAAGAGGTTTAAATAGTTTTTGAAATTGGCAATTTCTACACGCTGCCCTCCTATATCTAAAACATCGCTAAGCCACAGGGGGTCGATTTTGAGTTTTTGATGCCATTCTACTTAGAAAAAATTCTCTATCGATCTGTTTTAGAATCATTCTTCTAGCGTTTTTAGTTCAGGAAATAGCTCTAGCAAAAACAGCGCTATCTACGATAAAATATATATTTATACTACCGCGTTTTTCGCTCATATCTCAAAACTTGGTTTTGTGGCTTAGCGATGTTTTAGATATAGGAGGGCAGCACGAATCTATCCAAATATTGCCAATACCATAAGTTTTGTGTCAATCAAAGATATTTTTATGATTGTAAACTAGGTAACCTTTCAAAATACAAAATCAGAAAAATATACCTACTTTAGATTTTATTCAAGAAAATCTATCCAATCCAACGATATTATAAATGTGAAAGTTTATGAGGATGTATGATTGTTTATGCCTCAATCTAGCCTAAACGACTGGACGGATTTGAATGAAACTTGGAAGTACATGTGCTGGATTAATAAATAGGCTTTTTATCCAGCTACCACGCGATGAAGGCGCGAGCGGCAGCTAGTAAATTATAAAATTTAAATAAATATATTAACGATCATCACCAACATGATGAACCACCTATGGGCGATAAGCTGATCACCTGTCACTATGGTTCACCATAGGTTTATTGGATATGGATGGCCAAAAATTACGGATTATACAAACATACATATTAACACGCTCTAATGAGGTGGGCAGAGCCACAAGTAATCATAAGAAAACTTACTACAGCCACTTCTGATTCAAAGTGTAAAGATGGATATGGTGAACCATGGTGACATGTGATCAGCTTTTCGCCCATATAGATGGTCTATCATGTTGGAGAGGATCTATTCCTTAGTCGACTTTTACGACATGCTCGGGGAGAGTCAGCTTCTACGCAAACTTCTAATTAAAAAGTTTTGTTTTTAGTTTCGAACCTATATTTTCCAATTCAGAAGGTATTTCAGCTTTAATTTTTAATTCAGGGCAATAACCTTCCTTCTCGGAATCGGTCAAAAGACCCTTTAACGCTAATTAACCGGATACTTTACTTAAAACGTTAGAAGCCTTCGGATTAAAATCGGATTAAGCATTGGTTAACCGACGATTATGAGGTAAGCTGGAGTTTCCTACAATTTTCTAAATATACTCACCGGTATATGACGGCCGTTATAACCACTGGCCTGAGAGCATTGATGGTCTAGTTGTAGCCTTCCGATCCTAAGGTTGTGGGTTCAAACTGGTCTACAAAAATGAAATTTTCTGTTCGAAAAATGTATCTGCGCTATACCAGTCTCAAACGGTGAACACATCGTGAAGAAACCGGCATGTCGTAGAAAAAACGAGGTAAATAAATATATAACACAATACACACAAATAAATATTTGTGGACATTTGACACAGCGCCATCTAAACCCAAACTAAGCAAAGCTTGTACTATGGGAACTAGATGGCTGATAGAATACTAATATACCCGGAAGAAATATTTTCAGAACGTACAAACATTTCTCCCGTAGCGGGAATCGAACCCGCGCCTCTTGCGTCTCAGCCGAGCACTCGCCCGACACGCCACCGAGGCCGCCGAAGAGGTAAAGAAAAAGAGAGGTAGAGGAAATGATTACGAAGACCTTCCCGTATTCATTAAAATTTCCTATTCCTTTGTTCTTCGTGAATCTTACACGTTATTAGGCATATTAAATAAATAAAAAAAATAAAATAAATATTTGTGGACATTTCACACAGCGCCATCTAGCCCCAAACTAAGCAAAGCTTGTACTATGGGAACTAGATGGCTGATAGAATACTTATATGCTTATTTTTTTTTGTAAATACATACTTACAATACATAATACTACAACACCCAGACCCGGAAGAAATATTTGCAGAACATACAAACATTTCTCCCGCAGCGAGAATCGAACCCGCGCCTCTTGCGTCTCAGCCGAGCATTCGCCCGCCACGCCATCGAGGTCGTCATTAGCCAGCCAAGTAGAAAATGTACGCTCAATATGCGCACTTTGAAATCCACTGAAGCTGTGATCGTAACAGTAGTTAAGGCTAGACGATCCCGGCGGGTTCACTTTTTTAACATACATACACATAATTATATGTTTATATGTTTTGCAAATATTTCTTCCGGGTCTGGGTGTTGTAGTATTATTATGTAATAAGTATGTATTTACGGAAAAAAGGTATATAAGTATTCTATCAGCCATCTGGTTCCCATAGTACAAGCTTTGCTTAGTTTGGGACTAGATGGCGCTGTGTGAAATGTCCACAAATATTTATAGAGACAGGGTATTCATAAGAAAACTTGCAGCAACTCCTGATTCAACGTCCCAAGATGTATTTATGATGAGCCATGCCTCATAGGCTAGATAAAGTCCCAAGCGAGATGACAAATTTGTCCGTTAATATACATAAAACTCTAATAAAACGGAAATTGTATAAAAAGCTTACTTTGAAATATCCGATTATTAGAAGACAAAAATGCTTGGGACTGAATAATGCTCCAGCTCATTTTATAAACATGACTGTTAAGGGATCGTTTCCCAAAAAAAAAGCTAAGCGTGGTTTCTTACCTGTATCTTCCACGCTTGGTCGCGTTACGAACGTGTAAATGCAACGTAAGTAGATTTAAGGCGTGTGTTTTTCCTCGTTTAATTTATTTTGACTTTGACATGGTGACAGGTGATCCGCCCATCTCCCATATTAGATGTAATATGTCGCAGAGGATATTATCTCTTAGTCGACTTTTACGAAATGCTCGGAGAGAGAAGAAGCTGGACACATTACTCGCTGTCCAGCAGGAAAGTTTGGTTAATAACGGGTTACCTACTTAAATAAATCTGTAAATTGCTGCCCGGTAGACTTAATTCACCTGGAGTAAATCACCTGGGTACATTAAGTGCTACGCACGGTAGACTTGGTGCACCTGGGAGGACTAACACAGCTTTCAATAAAGTTGAATCCCCAATCCGGTAGACTTGAAAAAGTCATCAACATTGTATTAATCTAAATTAGAACTTTATTCACAAACATTCTTTTAGTCCATTGTCGTGATTAAAAAAAAATTCAGTAGACTTTTTCCCATCTGTCAGTAAGACAACGGGCAAAAACAGTATTTTCGAAGCCATAATCATCAAAGAGGAAATAACATTGAACATCAGCATCGCCTTAAAGCTTTAAAACAACGGAAATGGCTTACATATTGAGATACAGATTTCCCATGTTAGCAAAAATAATTTCCGCCTAAGAATCTTTTGCGAAACTCTGAAACAATAAACATTTTTCCTCAAATGAAACGGAATACTGAACGAGAAATATTTTTACTGACTTTTAGAATGCAACTTCAGATAACATTCGTTTTCAAACTACACTCTTTATCTTTTACAAAAAGTTGCGCTGTAAAAGTTGGTCGGAAAATACTAAGCTAAAACATCTACTTACTTATTTTTCTAGCTAGCTCTACTAGCTCTTTCAGTTAGAGCACTGGTGGTCTAGTCGGTAGTGACCCCGCATTACGATTCAAAGGTGGTGGGTTCAAATCCGGTCGTGTACCAAGCTGAGAGGATGGTATAGGTACTGGGCAAGCCTACTCCATCTTAATTCGTCCCGGGCACTACAGCGTCCCGATTGTGAAGGTAAAAGTAGCCTCCTGACGCTATATAAATCATCTACTATATTATATGGTCAAAGGCCTTTATTTACTATTAATATTATTTCAATTACACTGATTGTTGATTCGCTTAATATATCATCATCAGCCTATATCAGTCCACTGCTGGAAATAAGCCTCCCCTCATGATCTGTGGCTTGACGCACCCAGTAGGTATATACTACTGAACAATATAAAAATAAACGTTCAAAATAAAATTTTCTTATTTAACTCAATTTCTTTTTAATAATCTGCTTAGTTCGTTATAACGTCCAACACTTGAAAAGACATTTTGTTCAGAAAATGAATTTGCCTCAGAGTAAGAACGCTTAGAGCACTACTGATCTAACGGTAGCACCCCGCTTTCTGATCCTAAGATTGCGGGTTCAAACCCGCTCGTGCACCAATGGATTTTTGAGTTCTAATTTACGTGCACTTATACCTGTACCTACTTTCAAACGAAGAAAGACGTATGTATCTACATAATTATTACGGTTCATGAGATACAGCCCGCTGACAGACGGACAGACGGACCGTTAACCGTAATATTATATAGAGTTTAATTTTCAGTGTGTATTTCTATTGCCGCTATAACAACAAATAATAAAAATAAAAGAAGGTCCCATACAAGAAACTTTATACGTTTACGATGGTACGGAACCCTTTGTGTGCGAATTCGACTCGCACTTGACCGTTTTTTATAATAGAATACGGCATTAGAAACCAAAATGATCCGTCCGCAAAAAGTCCAGGGTAGGTTCTTGAGGTGTTGCTAGTGAAAAGAAGTGTGGTGATAGGTAGCCGTAACACATAACTTGTATTAAAGAAAATACAAAATAATAAATTCGCTAACGCCTATGAAGACATATTTTTTCTTTCACTACTCTTCGAGCGACACTTTGTGTTGGGAAAATGAGATTTTACCATGTTTCGTTATTTATAAAAATGAGGAACAAGATTGCACGTAACAAAGCTTTGTGTTTTATATAGAGATTTTGTTACCAATAACACCTGGTATTGACATTGTAACATATTTAAAAGTAAATTTATTTACCGAGAAATATTTATACAGACAAACTGATCACATTAAAAACTTAAAGTAATCGCTAAGGTCGTGGGTTCGAAACCGGTCGTGCACCAATAGATTCTTCGAAAAATTTATGTGCGCTCAAACCAATACTCTCAGACGGTTATGGAAAACATTGTTAGAAAATATGTGTCAAGTGCACGAAAGAAGCCTCTTTGAGGCACGCTAAAAATCGCTATTTATCAACAAAACCATTCGCCTTACCATCAGAGTCTTCGCTCACTACCGTTCTTCATTATAATCGAACGCGAAAGCACAAAATAGCAAAGGAAAATCCTGAGGTTTTTGGCTTTATCAGTTTATTGCACACCCACAGATACAACATGACAGACTTATTTAAACGTTATACCTACACAATAAAATGTTCTATAATACAGTAGGTAAGTATACTTAATAATAATAATAATAGAAAATCAAAACATAACAATAATATTCTGAACAAACTAAATCTACACACAAAAATCTATCACAAATAGGTTATATTATAGATTACTGTAACATTTGCATACTAATCCTAGTAGGACATGATTGAGACCAAAATATTATAACATCTGTGTAACCTACATTGTGTTCAAGCAAATAAAATGGTTTTTATCTTTATCTTTATCTAAAAGTAACACACAAAAAAATATATAGAAGGGAATTTGAAGGGACGGTGGAAATTTTGTTATTGAAAGGGGTGAAGATTGTTATGGTAGTAAGATTCTATAACCTAAATTCCTATGGTTGACCTGCTCATCGGCGTCACGGTTGATGGTTTTAAATCCAGGGTAAATCATTGAGGCTTTCTTGTCGCAAACATCGGAACGCAATCCAAACCACATCCAATTTAGTGTTAACAAATTGAACCTGTAATTGCACGGAGTTACTAAAACACACGTTATGGTGGAGAAATGGATGCGGCAAAAAAATGGCTTTTGCAAAGAAACAAACTGATTTATATTTTTTAAGGTAACATAACCGAAGGGTGCCAACGGGACCCTATTACTAAGTCTCCGCTGTTTGTCCGTCTGTCATCCATCCGTCCATCTGTCAACGGGCTGTATATACGCATATTATCACGCCCGGTTCACTAATGGGGTGGGCAGAGCCACAAGTAATCATAAGAAAACTTGCAGCCACTCCTGATTCTAAGTCCTAAGATGGATATAGTGAACATCGGCCGTAAGTATATAAAAACGTAATGAACGCGGTTTATTCATTTTATAATTTCCTAAAAACGTCAAGAACGTGGTTATTGGAAAAAAATAATTTAAAAAAAGTCACAAATATTTCTCGCTTTTGCCCGGATTTATTGACACAAACGGATATCCGTTATATCCTCAATCCTGGTATACGTCAAGACTCCCCTTAATTGGGATGCGGCTACGATCGAGGGTCGTTTAAAAGGCGCCTAATGACCTCGAGAGGGCTTTATATTCAACCATAAATATACGTTTGATATTAATAGTTGGAATATTGTACTGCTTAATACTTTATTATTTCTCTGCTGGACTGGGAGTAAAGAAAGTAAGTTCTTATGAGCTAGTGGCCAACTCTTGTAAAGGAGTTTTTAGGCCGCCTAAAGGCCTCCGTCATGGCTTAATAGCCGGGACCGACAATTTAACGTTGCTTAACTTCAACGATCAATCAAGAACGTCAAGAAGCCACGAGCGCTTCAAAAAATAAAGCTACTTGTCTAATGAATAGTTAAAAGAACTAGAAAAAAATAATAGTAAGGTTCTGAAGCCTAACGAAGAGTAATTGCTTTTAATTATGGTGTCTTAATAAACCTCAACTTGTAAATAATGTGTAGCTTATGAATAAACCAGAAAAATTGGTAATTAAAGTCTGAGCTTGTTGAATAGATATTCGTGTACATTTTACACAGCGCCATTTAGCGCCACTGTCGCCATATCACCCCAAATTCTGCAAAACTTGTACTTACTCTAAAGCATTTTACTTACTATAGCTTTACAAATATAATTTACGGAAAAGAATAAATAATGTACAGGAAAACTTTAACACATTACTTTGCAGTTTCAAGTCCAGATCTGGTTATGAAAAAGGATGGTGGGTGAAGACCATGTCTGCCGTTCACAGGAGATACCTCATAAACTGAAGTATCTCATCTCAATCTTAGATTTCCTTCCATTTTTAGGGTTCCGTACCCGAAGGGTGCCAACGGAACCCTAGTACTAAGTCTTCTATTCTAGAACTTTATGAACTACATACTAGCTTTCGCCCGCGGCTTCGCTCACGTGGTACCAGGATAAAAAATAGTCTATATGTTATTATAGCACACATACTATGTCTGTTTCAAGTTTAATTCAAATCTGTTCAGCCGTTACGGCGTGATTGAGGTACAAACATCGTCACATCCTCACAAACTTTCGGATTTATAATATTAGTAGGATAATAAATTTAAAAATAAATAATAAAGTACTTACTCAAGTTGCTTTGTTAATGTGTCTCATTCTATGACAATAATGAAATTCTATTCTATTCATGTACGATGGTACAGAACCCTTCCAGTGCGAATTCGACTCGCACTTCGGTTTTTATTATAAGTTTATTAGAGTTTTTGCAGAATTTACGACAATATTATAAACAACAATGTCCCTAAGCCTTTGAAATAATAAAAAAAACTTGGGGAAAAAAGTTATGAAACTTCGAGGATACTTCCTTTGATAGTGAAGTTTGTTTTTGGGATTTTTAATTTAAAAATTATACGGCTTTAGAATGGAGAAATTGATGTTTTGAATTCAATTTAGATCTTTCTTGGTTTACGAGTTTTGTTTCTTGACCCAAGGGGTTTATAAGATAAAGTTCATTTTAATCCTGAAATCTCAAAAAGTTTGTAGGGTTCCGTACTGAAGGTTGCCAACAGGGTCCGTTGGTGATTATTGATTGATGTTTTTGATGAAATTTATTATTGAAAATTAATTAAAAGTTATTGATGTTATTTTATTTATTTAGTACACACACATCATATACATTATAACATTTAAAAAATCATAGAAGGTATATTTACATAACATAACTTGCACCAATTATTATTTTTATTTTAAAATTATTGTTATTACTCTGATCTCTTGCATTGTTTTCTGAGCGGCATTTTTATTTAAACTTGCTCAGTGCATAGCCAGCTTTAGACTCCTAATCAATATCATTAGGCTTACAATTGAAGATAATTTACAAAATATAAAAGAAACAGAAACTATTGAAGTGTAGTAAAAGGTATCCATTTTTATAATGAAACTTCATTATAGGGCATTGACCTTAGGTATTGAAGTCTGTAAAATAATTGGTTATGCTCTTGAAGCTTGGAAACTATAGGTACTTCAGCCAAACTGGAGGTACAATTTTTATGTAAACAAACCGCTCGTACATAACCTAAAACTATGGAACTTTTAAGGAACTTTTTTATGGAACTTTTAAGTAGTATTATTAGTTAAATTAATGACCAAAGGGCTGGCGCTTACCTCGGACAAAGGATAAGTATAGCTATCCAACGAGGTAACGTCGCCAGCCTTTTGGGGACCTTACCTGCGGTCGGTGATCTGAGCTCTGTTTTCTATCTGTAGGCTATAACTTATTTTGTTAAATTAAGGTGTAAAAACTTATGTTGCGAGGTTTATTTACCTAAAACTAAAGTGATTTCATCGTAATAACGAAAAATTACGTGATGGTTTGTTTACATAAATTGTATCTCCAGTTGTTTAAGTATAATTTTATTGTTGTCAACTTCGCCTGACTTAAATGAACCAAGATTGTCAGTAAAAATTGGGTTTTCTGGATCTCAGACCACGTTCCATAAACAGACCATTTTAAACTTTTGATGAATTTTTTTTATACTGGGTAAAATACAGTCTTTTATGGGAAGGGATAATGGGCGTAGATCTTAAAGAATATTCTTACAAAGAAGCTCATATAAAGCGTATTACACACTTAATATACTTACTCTCTTTATTGTTATTGCAGGTGTAATGTCCTGTTTTATGATGTCGTTTGTGGTAATGTTCATAATTATAGTGTAAACGAGGCTTAACCGCTTGTTACCTGAAGTAACACTAATGTCATGTTACTAATTATGGTAAAACTAGTGAAAATTGCGTATAAGCATAAGATTATATCCGCTATTTGGTGCCCATAGTACAAGGTTTGCTTAGTTTGGGACTAGATGGCGCTGTGTGAAAAGTCCACAAATATTTATTTATTTACTAGCTGCCGCATGCGGCTACGCTCGCGTTATACAAAGTTATAAAAAGTAATCTATATGTCATTCCAGCGCACGTATTATGTATATTCCAAGTTTCATTCAAATCCGTTTAGCCGTTTGGGCGTTATTGAGGCACAAACTTTCATATTTATAATATTAGTAGGATTTATTATATTTTACTAGCTGCCGCCTGCGGCTTCGCTCGCGGAGTACCCGGATAAAAAATAGCCTTTATGTTAATTCAGTATAATGTACTATGTATATTCCAAGTTTCATTCAAATCCGTTTAGCTGTTTGGGCGTTATTGAGGCACAAACTTTCACATTATTGTTAGTAACAAACAAATATTAGTAGGATTTTATAATTTTTCATAACATATTTTTCAGTCATATTTTTACTACACTCTAGCAAAACTCTGGTATAACTTAAGGTAGAACTACAGTTCATAGCGTTCCGTAACTCATTTCATACTGCAACACTCAAGAACACTTCACTCATTGTTACGTAATCGGGGACTCCTAATGAAATGAAACCCGAGCATGTTTCAACATACTTCAACGTGTTCCAACATGTTCATAACCTAGTTCGGAGGGAGTTTAGACGGGCGATTAAAATCAACTTTGGGCAACTAACGCGAACCTGTACTTGATACCTTGATTATAACCAATATTTGATTGATTTTATCTGAAATAAGTAAGAGTTCTTCTTTGCTGGACTGGGAGTAAAGAAAAAACATGGATTGCGTCAAGTTGTTTCTCTTCCAGAGCATGTCGTATAAGTCGACTAAGAGATTGTATCCTCTCCAACATGATGGACCATATGGGCGATGGGCTGATCTCATGTCACGTGTCACTAAATTCATCTTAAAACTTGAATCAGGAGTGGCTGAAAGTTTTTTTATGACTATTTGTGCGTACACACATATACACACACACACACAAACACACTTATACACTCAAACTCGCTGGTACTCCTATACCTATGCAAGAGCGAAATCTCCTATGACAAGTATTTCTAACTTACGAGTAAAAGGCGATTTCATCCACATGTATAATATAGGTAACTTTTCGAAGCACAATCATCATCATCATCTTCCTGCCCTCATCCCACTCTATGTGAGGTCGGCACAGCATGATCTTTGGATCATGGTGTAAGAGTTTTTCGAAGCGCAATAAAAACATTTATTATTCTTATTATTATTTATATTGCTGACTGACTCACTGACTGACTGACTATGAAAGTCTTAGATAGAAGCATAAAACTTGGAGGGTATATTCTTTTTATTTTTATCTACTTACTATCTGCATTCTGATATAAGCTACAAACTGACACCGACTACAGTACAGGTTATGGAATCAAAATCCTACTAATATTATAATTGCGAAAGTTTGTAAGGATGTTTGTGCCTCAATCACGCCGTAACGGCTGAACAGATTTGAATGAAACTTGGAACTATAGTATGTGTGCTGGAATAACTTATAGCCTACTTTTTGTGGTGGAAGCGAGTAATAATATCTAACCTTTCTTATTTAACCTCTCCGTTTGATTCCAGAGAAATTAATCCTTACACAAACGGTACAGAAGTACTCAAGCCTATAAACCGCGGAAAATCGCAGAGGAATCCGGAGAGTTCAAACACAGCGTTTTCAATGGTCCTCGAGTGTTGCCAGCTTGGTTGCGGCTGATGTCGCCAAATTATAAAAAAAAACTCGCTACATCCAAGCATTTTGATTCCGTAAGAATAAAATTTATGCTTATAAAACTTTAAGATAGTGTAATTTTCTGTCAGTAAAATAATTATCAGAATCGGTTTAGTAATATTTTTTGAGTTTATATCCAACAAGCAATAACACGAACCAAATATATCCCTTTTTCCACCCCAGGTAGAGTTGAATTTTTTTATTGCCGCTATATCAAAACTGGCATGTTGAACCTGAAAAATTCCGAAAATATGTGTAGGATAAATATAGGAAATAGGGAATGCCCACAGTTTGAAAGTTATGCTATAAGTTAAGTTAGTTTGGCTATGCTGTTTTATGACCGGCCGCCTGCCTGACGTCAACCCTTCTTGGGAATACTTGCTTATTGTATCTCATCATGTTGGAGGATACTATCCCTTAGTCGACTTTTACGACATGCTCGGGGAGAGAAGCATCACGGATTTAGTGTTTACCGTAACGAAAGTTGCTTTAAAATGTTGCCAGATATAGCAGATTTTTCTGAGTTGGCAGCACTATATCCGCTTCCCAACGGCAAACAGAACACTGCAAACATCACGAGGGCTGCAAATACGAGCAGATTTGCTTATTCATCTGAGTGCTTAATTAATATTCATAAAAGCCGAGGTCCGAAGCTGACTTTGATTTCTCATTAACTAGTTGCTACTTCAAGCACTGGTAGTCTAGTTGGTAGTGACCCAGCGTCAGGAGGCAACTTTTACCTTCACAGACGGGACGCTGTAGTGCCTGGGACGAAATAAGATGGAGTAGGCTTGCCCAGCAGCTATTCCATCCTCTCAGCTTAGTCGCCCTTGTCCACAGGAAAGACATGGTCAATACGTGCGGAGCTGACTAAGCCACGGGTTTCCTCACGATGTTTTCCTTCACGGTTTGAGAGTACTGGCATAGTGCACATAAATTTTGCGCGCAGAAAAATTCATTGGTACACGACCGGACTTGAACCCACGACCTTAGGATCGGAAGGCGGGGTCACTACCAACTAGACCACCAGTGCTCTACCTCTAGACCGAATTTGCGATAAGACAATGGCGCTGCGATTTTGCAACATACTTTTCTCCCTTGCATTACGATATTTCGACAGCGACAGGCTTGAAAAATAAGGCAACTAGTGTGCATGACCAAACACCTCAGGTATAAATAGAATTGGCAAATGTATTCAAATTATTTCCGGGCAAATTAGACCCCAATTCTATTAGCATCCGTCTCGGGGCAATTCCCCAAAAAATTAATAAGATGACCCCTGGAACCACTTTCACCTAAGCACCTTTGGCCACTTGAGTTACGTTTAACTACGGTTCTCGTGAAAGAGGTCACCGTAATTTTACGGATGTAAATTAACTAGAGAGCTATTTAGTTAATTAGTAAGAGTGCACTGGTAGTCTAGTTTGTAGTGACTCCAAAACCGGTCGTGTACCAATGAATTTTTATGTGCGAAAAATTTATGTGCCATACCAGTACTCTCACAACGGTGAAAGAAAACAACGTGAGGAAACCCGCGGCTCAGTCAGCTCCGCACGTATTGACCATGTCTTTCCTGTGGGCAAGGCCGACTAAGCTGAGAGGATGGAATAGGTGCTGGGCAAGCAACTCCATCTTAATTCGTCCCGCACATCATAATCTAAACCTTAGCAGATGTAGAATCATGAGAATAATTTCTACAGTTAAAAGTTATTACTAGTCCCTATCACATTCAAGACAGTTTTTAGGGTTCCGTACCGGAAAGATGCCAAAGGGACCCTATTACCAAGCCTTTGTTATCCGTTCATCCGTCCGTCTGTCTATAACTCATGAACCGTAATAGAGAGTTGAAATTTTCAGAGTATGTATTTCTATTGCCTCTACAATAACAAAATAAGATAAAAATTCCCATACAATAAACATTTTTTAAATGTACGATCGTACGGAACCCTTCGGAGTTCAAAACTCTTAATTGAGCGGTTTTTAGACCCATTTTTGATACAGACAAATAAACACATACATTTAGTTCAGTCAGTCGGGTTTTGAATATTTTATTAATTACTTTCTTTTTAATTATAAAACATTTTAACCAGGCTGACTGGTAATCAAATCTCTGTTATTTTGTTATCTGGGGCAGTTCAACCCAAATTTCGTCAGATATGAAGCGTAAAACACGCGTAAAATCAGGGGTAATTTTGGAGTAAAGGGGTAAAGTCAACAAAGTTTTTGGGAAAGGAAAATTGCCCAAAGTTTTATCACGCCTACATTGAGTCTCAGTTACGTTAGTGATTTGCTATTATGTGCCTTTGAAAGATATTTAGACGGCTACTAAATAGATTACTACTATTACTTCTCTGCTAGACCGGGAGTAAAGGAAAAGCATAGAATGCGTCCAGGACTTCTCTCCTCTCGTAAATGTCGACTAATGGATAGTATCCTCTTCAACATGATGGACCACCTATCTAGGCGATGGGCTGATTGCCTGTCACCATTTTCACCATTTCCATCTTAGAATTTTAAATCAGACGTGGCTGCAAGTTTTCTTATGTTTACTTGTGGCTCTGACTACTCCATTAGGGATATGGGCGTGAAAATAAATGTATGTAAATTGACTAGCTAACTACACAAGTTCTTTCGTTATAGCCAACAAGCTCACTGCAATGCTTTTGCCCCACGCGACCACCCGACGTCCAATGAAACTGGCCCGAGAGAATTTGAACGCAGAAAATTCCGCTTAGCGGATAATCGTTGCGCCGAATAATCTTGGTCTGGAGAGATCTTCCAGAGATGAGGCTAGCGTAAATAGCGCCAGCTAGAAAGCCCCCACGGAGCCCCGAGAGGCCCATAGCTCTGCAAGGAGAAACAAGTATTTATTTCAAAGAACAAAACAATGACTGCGTAGGGTTTACGAAGCATAGTAGTTCTGAAATAATTGATTTTGCGACACATGATGATGATGTAATGAATTTAGTCCACGCTTTTAGTTCTGTACCATCTTTACTTTCGTACCATCTAATATAGTTAATTAGGAAAACATCGTGAGGAAACCCGTGGCTTAGTTAGCTCCGCACGTATTGACCGTGTCTTTCCTGTGGACAGAGCGGACTATACTGAGAGGATGGAATAGGTGCTGGGCAAGCCTACTCCATCTTAATTCGTCCCGGACACTACAGCGTTCCCGTTTGTGAAGGTAAAAGTTGCCCCCTGACGCTGTATAAATCATCTACTATATAGTAAATTGAAAATTGCTTCTTAGAACCGATAATTATTTTTTTTACATATAAATGTACCATATCCATCTTGGGAGTCTTGGATCAGAAGTGGCTGCAAGTTTTCTTATGATTACTTGTGGTTCTGCCCACGCCGTTGGGAATACGGGCGTTATAATGATTGTGAAAAAATTAAATAATCCAATACCTACAATATTATATACGGTAAGCAATTCAATTTGTAATAACAGGTAAATTCTAAAAATTTCACGCCAATGCCTTTTTGTTTTATTTCTTCTGTAGCCTCAATGCACGCATTCTACCGAAGAGATCGCCGCTTTTAACGAAACAGTGATTAGTCGAGTCTTTATTCATGATTATTCTACTAATAAATAAAGACTTTTTCGTTTTTGTAGGCTCGTTGGTAATATAACTACAAAATATGACGGACTTTTTGAGCAAAAGGAGTGAAAAATAAGTTCTAAGTTAAGTATGTACTGAAGGTTTGTTTTTATAAATTGTATCAAGTTTGGCTGAAGTATAGGAAAATTTATTGTACGTCATGTACTGGTGCCAGTTTTTTATAAGCAAAGAGCTTTAGAGCTCATGTTTGGCCCTACCGCTTCAAAGGCCAACGTTTTTATCCAAAGAGCCCATTTGGAAGGTGGGCTCACCCCTCGGCCTTTTACGGCAGACACTAAAGCGCTCTGAAACGCTGCGTTCATTTTGATTTGTTTCTTATTGCCTATAAAGTATGCTGGGCACGGATTTTTTAATCCTTTTGTGGGATTAATCGACCCAAAGGTCGTGGGTTTGAATCCCGGCCGAATGGGTTGAAGGTCATCGGTGAACGAATAGTCTTGGTATAATGCAAATATATTTTTAGAACAGAAAAATCCGTAATTGAAAAGTATACCTGAGGGCTGAAAGCTTTAAAAGGCCTGATTCATGAAATGATTTTTTTTTTATTTATTACCATTATTGTTTCACACACACACACACACACACACACACACATACAATGTGTGGCCTTATCGCTAAAAGCGATCTCTTCCAGGCCACATAGGACAAAACTTTAAAAAATGTTTGTTTAAAATATAATTTGAATTCAAGCAAACACACAAGTCATGGCTCGTTAGCCAGAACAACTACGTTACAGAGCGTGCACTTGAAAAAAAACATTTTCACAACGCGGAAAATATAATTGAACAATTTAATTTTACCCGTTCCGGCCTTTCGCGTATTCACGTCACTTGCCCACGTGACACACCTGCTAAAGGCTCTCTTACACTGTCAGTCACTGCAGTGTAAGTGAGCCTTTACATGATGGCGGCTAGCATTTGACAATGCGATGACAATGAGAGTTGGTTGGTCCACCATGTTGGAGAGGATACTATCCCTATGTCGACTTTTACGACATACTCGGGGATAGAAGTATAGTTTTTAATAAAAGTTTTTGGTAGTTATCTAGGACTTATCTTTATTAACAGAAAGAAACTTTCAACTATTACAAATATAATTTACAAAATACTAAAGAAACAGTCGGGCTATCTAAAGGCCGTTGCAAACGATCTATAGATAACTCACCTGATCCAGCTCATCAGACGGTGGAAGCGTGCCCAAGACGCTGGCCGCATTGCCACGCTGAATAGCAATACTGATCCGTTGAGCCAAATAAGAACTAGCTCTTGGATCGCGCATCGTTTCGATCAGACGCCCTAAGTAAGTTATCAATAATTATGTTTATTTTATAGTAATGAAAATTTAGTTTTCTTGTTTTAGAATTTCAAGAACGCATGGTACTTTGTAATATTTTACCTCGCAACTTGTGACTTATTCACGTGAGGTCAAAACACCGTGAAATCTCCTTTTTAATTTTATTTAAAAATATTTAACTGACAAATGAGATGATAATTAAAAGCCATGCAAAATTATTTTAATTACTGTTTGTGTGCTTGGCAAATTATTTAAATTGGACGCCGTGGGAGATGTAAAGTAAAATAATGCAATGCAAATATTTTGTTTCATTAATTGCCAACATTAAAATTTACAATTGTTTTGTTTTTAACTTATTATAAAGAAATATCAAAGTAGAGTGAATGCAGTGGAAATAGCGTGATAAGAGAGCGATTTAGAGGGAAAGAAGATGTAGTGATGAGGTTTGAGAAAGTTATGTTAATATGGTTCGGTCATGTACAGAGGATGAATGAAAGAAGATTAACGAAACAGGTGTATGAGGCGAGTGTGAATGGTACCGTTGAAAAGGGAAAATCTCGGCGCACGTACCTGGACCAAATTGGCGACGTTTTGGAAAAGGGCCAGGTCAAGAGTACCCTAAACCGACGAGCATGCATGAGGAACACAATGAGAGGGAATGAAGCGAAAGAAGTATGTCTTAATCGTAGCAAATGGAGACCCGTGATCTCTGTCTACCCCTATGGGAGATAGGCGTAACTTTATGTATGAATGTATACATATTTAGCACGCCCGTATCCCTAACGGGTTAGGCAGAGCTACAAGTAATCATAATACTTGCAGCCTATCACTCTCCTTTCAACATCCTTCGCATGTTTTCCATTTCTCGTAAACAATCTATTTATCTGATCGTGTCACTAGTTCTTTCGAACCAGTGTGGTGAAAGGCTCAAAGGCTCCTTTCATGCACTTTAGGATTGCACTTTAGGCTCTTAAGGAGGCTCAGATGCAAAAAAACTATACAGTTGTCAGTAGAAACAGAAAATACTGTCTGATGACGAGATAATTCCACATTCTAGTAATATTGGGCTGTGACATTTTTATCAGGCGTCGTAAAGTCGTGTGCGAGATTCGGCTCTGAAAATACGAGCTCCCTCGAGACGGAAGCCGATGAAAAAACTCCACCAAGAAGTCACGAAGAGAATGATGATGATGATAAGGTATTGTGACATCAACATCTGACAGGCCATGAAGGAAAACATCTGAAATTCTGATATTCTTTATTGTACACTAAACGAAACAATAACAAACAAAACATTAAAAAGTACATGTAAAAGGCGAGCTTAACTCTCAAAGAGTTTTCTACCAGCAAACCTTTGAGGCTTTAACATAGGTGGAAGTAATGTGTACAGTACAGAGACAGGGAAAAAACATATAGACAAAACATCGTGAGGAAACCGCTATGTAGAACCGTAGATCCTAAAAAGTTCGAAAACACTTATCAAGTGCCTGTCACCACACTGGTTCTAAAGAACTGGTGACACGACGGTAATGGTAACGCTATGTACAGTTGATGAAGGGCTTTATTCGCTATGACCAAACGAAACTTGACAGCTTGTAACTTGTTTGTAACGCGCCGCGTTGCGTTTTTGTAATATAGAATTGTCATATAAACTGTCATCATATAAATTTCAGTTCTCTCTACATTTTAATGAACTTTTTGAAAATATTAAGCGTAGTGATTATTTAATAATGAATCCATCCATTTAGTAGGTATCTTAGAATAGACTTCCGCTAACTCATGCTTCTACCTAACAATTTGTTCTCAACAAAATCAAACTTGGAAAATGCCGTATCCAAACTTTAAGGAGTCTTCACATCCACCCAAAATAAATAAAATTGGAAGGGCTCGACAATATCAAACGTCCTATCTCGCATCCCGTTAACACCCTTTGCCATGGGGTAGGCTGTCATTACCTCATTATTCAACCCCTAAGAAGATTTCTCTCACGTATTATTGTGTTATCTCCTCAAGTGATTTTATCGTAGGTAACTGAAATATCATACCCATGTGTGATATTTCTTTTTAGGTACATGTGCGGGATTAATATAATAGACTATTTTTCATCCGTGTACCATGCATGCAAGAGAAGCCGCTAGCAGCAGCTAGTTAAGTATAAACCTATACTCGGGTGAGATGCAGTTCAACTTTTTATGTCTATCTAATGTATAATGTAGATGATTTTAGTAGATGATTTATACAGCGTCAGGAGGCAACTTTTACCTTCACTAACGGGACGCTGTTGTGCCCGGGACGAATTAAGATGGAGTAGGCTTGCCCAGCACCTATTCCATCCTCTCAGCTTAGTCGGCCTTGTCCACAGGAAAGACATGGTCAATACGTGCGGAGCTGACTAAGCCGCGGGTTTCCTCACAATATTTTCCTTCACCGTTTGAGAGTACTGGTATAGCGCACATAAATTTTTCGCACAGAAAAATCCATTGGTACACGACCGGGTTTGAACCCGCCACCTTAGGATCGGAAGGCGGGGTCACTACCAACTAGACCACTAGTGCTCTCAATGTATAATGTACCTTCTACCATATCAAGTGAATAAATAATACTGAATACTGAATTTCCATTTTAGGCATAGAGGAAAGTTGCATTAGTAGGATAGCGTATATTAATCGCTTTGTTGTGTTTGAACGGCTCTAAAACGTTTTCACTACATTTGTGTTTGTATTTGTTATCCACATATATCCAATTATGGAAACAAATTACAGCGTAGGTAATACAATAGTGTTTTACAACTGTGAGAGCCTTCTGACTGCCTTTCGAATGATTCTGGGTTCATATCTCGTGGCAGGGGGACTTTTCTGTTTGATAATGAAACTTTTAAAGTTCAAAGTCATGTTTCAAGTAAACATTTAGGCCAATATCTACGTGTTTTAAAGTTTTTGTGGACATTCCACACAGCGCCAACTAGCCCCAAACTAAGCAAAGCTTGTAATATGGAAACCAGATGGCTGATATAATACTTAAATACATTTTATTTGTAAACATACATAATTATATGTAATCAAATTTATTGATGGAGGTATAATTTTTAATGTAATAAAGTTTTTTTTGTAAAAATAATATTTGCCCCTCATTTAAATTGCATTGTATATTTCATATTATTTGATTCAAGAGTGTGATGAGTGTGATAAATGAAAAAATAATGAATACATAAAACAACAGACAAACACTTTTGGGAGCAAAATACGTTTTTTTCTAGAGCCCATCTCACGTGATGTGACCTAATAAAACTAAGGCCTTTTACCATCTATAGTAGATGATTTTTACAGCGTCAGGAGGCAACTTTTTACCTTCACAGACGGAACGCTGTAGTGCCCGGGACGAATTAAGATGGAGTAGGCTTGCCCAGCACCTGTTCCATCCTCTCAGTTTAGTCGGCCTTGACCACAGGAAAGACATGGTCAATACGGTGCGGAGCTGACTAAGCCGCGGGTTTCCTCATGATGTTCTCCTTCACCGTTTGACCGGATTTGAATCCACGACCTTAGGATCGGAAGGCGGGGTCACTGCCAACTAGACCACCAGTGCTCTAACCTAATAAGTGCCCAATAATTTTCACTTAGGGATGAAATGCGACAAGTCTGGCAACATCCCCCACACCATAAGTTGCGTAGCACTATACCGATCTACCAAAAGTCAATTAAGACAGAGCGTAGTTAGGAACTTGTGAGTATAATTAAATGGAAGTCCTGAGTCTGTAGACAAACAGAGTCGCTTCAAAGAGATAGCGTTTCTACAAACGTTCACACAAAATTTGAAACTACATTTATATTTTGTTCAAACATTCCATGTTTATTCAAAACTAGCTGCCGCCCGCGGCTTCGCTCGCGTGGTATCCGGATAAAAAATAGCCTATATGTTAATCCAGTATATGTACTATGTATATTCCAAGTTTCATTCAAATCCGTTCAGCCGTTTAGGCGTGATTGAGGCACAAACATCCAAACTCACAAACTTTCGGATTTATAATATACTGTAAGTAAGATGTGTCCGGCTGTGATGTTTATGTGAACCTCTCGCGAATTTGTCTGTATTGAGTTTTTTCTTACAAACTTTATTTTCTCGCTGCGTCTTCTACTTAGGAGTTAATTTCGGGAATTCCCTCATTAGCACACCTCTACATCATAAGAGGAATATAATATCCTTCAAGTTTCATGCTCCCAGTACCTATGGTTTAGGATAGTCGACTATCGATAGACTATCGATAGATTAGGCAAAACAAATAGAATCGATAGTTTATCGACAGTATCGCCACGTGTTACTATTATCGATAAAGAATATTATCGTGATACTATCGATAGTATATATATCGAGGCGGGCGATTGCTCGGCTGAGACGCAAGAGGCGCGGGCTCGATTCCCGCTGCGGGAGAAATGTTTGCATGCTCTGCAAATATTTCTTCGGGTCTGGGTGTTGTAGTATTATGTATTTACAAAAAAAAAAGTACATAAATTTAAGTATTCTATCAGCCATCTGGGTCCCATAATACAAGCTTTGTTTAATTTGGGGCTAGATAGTGCTGTGTGATATGTCCTCAATATTTATTTATTTAATGACCGCCATACAAATCAAAGGTCTTTTTCACCCAATTACTATGAATATACGAGTATTCAATGAAGCGAGGTCGATTCCCAGCGCGAGTACTTGGGTTTATTAATCTGAGATTAATCTCGCACGAATCCGTTTCAGGATTTTCCCTGTTGATTAATTTGATTAATTACGTAAATAAATAAACGTAGAGATTATTCACGGAAAGCCATAAAAATGACATCGTTTATTGGTCGTAAACACAGTCATCATCATCATCTTCCTGCCCTTAATCCCACTCTATGTGGGGTCGGCACAGCATGATCCTTGGATCATGCTGTAAAAGTTTTGGCTAAGGTGTTTTATGACCGAACGCCTGCCTGACGTCAACTCTCCTTGGGAATACTTGCTTATTGTATCTCATCATGTTGGAAGATACTATCCCTTAGTCGACTTTTACGACATGCTCGGGGAGAGAAGCAGCTGAACGCATTCTATGTTTTTTCTTTTCTTCTAGTCCAGCAGTGAAGTTAAATAAATTAAGTTAATTGGTCGTAAATAGTACAGTGTTTTTTTTAAATGGAACAGTATGAGGAAATCCGATACCGGAAGATATACAGGAACTTCTGCTGTTCTGATTTTTTTCATCTACTCCAGTGAAATGATCTTACAAAGAAGTAAAAACTAAAAGAGTTAGTTTCTTAAGACACTTTTCCTCTACCTACTTTTTCTTGTGGGAATGAAATATAATTTAATTAAATCATATCTCATACATGTCACCCATAATATCCATACTAATATTATAAATGCGAAAGATTGTGAGGATGTGACGATGAAACTTGGAACATACATAGTATGTATGCTGGTATAACATATAGGCTACTTTTTGTCCGGGTACCACGTGAGCGAAGCCGTAGGCGAAAGCTAGTATATAATATGATAGTAACAGACCATAATGGATGTACTCGTATATAAATGTCAATAAATACATTCTAGCAATTTTCGTTGTAGGTATTTCATCAATAAAATAAAACAAAGATTTTTTAACACATACCTGCGATACCATCGATAAACAAATTGATTACCGTTATTGTTGTGTGGTTTCCGTAGAAATTTGAATAGGGGTGAAATTCACCCATTTTACCCCTTTTCACCCACTTTTACCCCTTTTAAACTCGTTTTGGCCGTTTCGCGCTTGGCTTCCCATTGTTGTGAGATAGGGGTACTAACGGAGAATAAAATAGTGTGATTGACATTATAATGTCATAATAATTATGACGTAATACTGTTGACAAATAAATTACACAGTATTTCTTGTATTGTGGTCCAAGAGTCTATCACCACATTAAGATTTAAAATAAATCGTTAGTCTTATATTTTTCTTGCGCCGGGCATAGAACCGGCATCTCTAAATAATAAATAAATATTTGTTTACATTTCACCTAGCCCCAAGCTAAGCAAAGCTTGTACTATGAACTAAATTTATTTTTAGTTTACTAAAATAAATTTACTTTGTTTTTTTTTTGAACACCAATGGCTTATAGAATACTTATACTTTATTTGGAAAGACACCCTTATAATAATACTACAATACCCAGACCTGGAAGAAATATTTGCAGAACATGCAAACATTTCTCCCGTAGCGGGAATCGAACCCGTGCCTCTTGCGTCTCAGCCGAGCACTCGCCCGCCACGCCACCGAGGTCATCAAAACCTCTGCACTACAGGTTTAAATTACAACCATTACTATAACCCTCCATTCCGCATTCTTACGACCTCGTCAATCCTATAGCAAATGGCCCGCCAATTTATTGCCTACTAAGATTTTCTCCCTGACTGTACCTCGTTCACCTGCTTATGGAATTAAAACTTTATTTTTATTTCATAAGGTTCATATTCCCAAAACAAGTAAATTCTCAGTTACAATTTTTATTACTACTGAAATTTCGTTTGGATGAAACTCGTGTCATTTTATTGTCTTTAAAATTAAATTTTATGGTGCTTTTGTTAGAAATTATCACTCCGTTACATTTTTAGTGTGTACGTGCTTTTGATGGAATTGTTGGGGCAATAGAATTTTTTTATGTATTGTGTATTGCTAACCATGTATGTTAGTATGAGCTAGTGGCCAACTCTAGTGACGAAGTTTTTAGGCTATACCTTTATGTGCGCTATACCAGTACTCTCAAACGGTGAAGGAAAACATCGTGAGGAAACCCGCGGCTTAGTTAGAGCTCCGCACGTATTGGCCATGTCTTTCCTGTGGACAAGGCCGACTAAGCTGAGAGGATGGAATAGGTGCTGGGCAAGCCTACTCCATCTTAATTCGTCCCGGGCACTACAGCGTCTTAGTGAAGGTAAAAGTTGCCTCCTGACGCTGTTTAAATCATCTACTATGGATGGTAAAAGGCCTTTATTTATATTTAAATCCTTTCACCACCCTGGTTCGAAAGCAGTAGTGACATGACTAGATACAGAGATAGAATGGCAAGGGTTGAACCATAAAACTATTAAAATAGGTAATTTCAGATACGCGCTTGTATTTGTTTTATTCTAATTGATATCGAACTACAGGAAAGTTAATTATATCCAGTTCTACAAGCAAAACCAAAGTCGATTCAAGTTCTCTTGAATCGGTCACTAACGTCATACTAAGTAACATTATCAGGATGCTAAATGTTTCTATTTGAAAAACCGGTCAAGTGCGAGACGAATTCGCACATGAAGGGCTCTGTATCATCGTACATTAAAAATGGTTCCTTCCTTATTTTATTTTATAATTTGTTGTTATAGCGGCAATTGAAATACACTCTATGAAAATTTAAACTCTACTAGTATTTACTTAATTCTACTAATTTGTGAGGATGTGAGGATGTGTGGATGTGACGATGTATGTTTGTCTCTCAATCACGCCGTAACGGCTTAACGGTTTTGAATGAGACTTGGAATATACATAGTATGTGAGCTGTAATGACATACAGACAAACTTTTGTCCAGATATCACGCGAGCAAAGCCGCGGGCGAAAGTTAGTAATGTCATAAAAGTTTACATATTGAAATAAAATAAAATCAAGTGTACAATGAAATTATTAAAATTATTAATACTGCTTCTTTACTGAGTTAAATACTAATAATTTACTTAATTGATATAATAAATTTGTTCAGAGAATGGATTAATAATTAGAGCCGATATTCAATACCTTTGCAGGTTACTGTCTTGGTAACGAACAATCCGTCGTTCGTTCAGTATTGGAAACGGGTATTTAATAGCGCCAGCCACATCGAGAGGTCCTGGATCGTGAAACCAATTGCAACTGATCGTTTTATTTCCCTCGGCGAGGAATCGAAGGATATTTGTAATTTACGGCCAATTAGTAACAGTTCGTATTTTGCACAATTTATCGCCTCCTATTACCAATATTAGTCCTGGGTTGGAATCAAACCTAGGTACATACATGAGTAAAGGTTGTAGGTACATACTACCTACAACCTTTACTCCTAGTAGTGTCACTAGTTCTTTCGAACCAGTGTGGTGAAAGGATGTAAAGTGCGGCAGTAAATAAATATTTGTGGACATTTCACACAGCGCCATCTAGCCTGTAAAAACACAACGCGAACAAAGTCATGGGGTGTTCATCTAGAAATATGACAATACTTTGTTTTTTATTCGAAAGAGTATCGATGGCCTAACATCTTGACATGATCTACCTATAGGATGGCACCAAGGAGTTTGAACGTATTCTTCATTGAAATCGTTTTCTTTTTAGTTTTTAAAACAAATTATTTGTAACAAAAGTTCTACCTAAACTTTTGGCGTAGCTTGCTTAGACGTTCTTGATTGATAGTTGAAGTTAAGCAACGTTGTGCGCAGTCACAATTGCGATGGGTGACCGCAAGTGGCATTACGAGCTGAGCGCTTCCGTGCTTCGGAGGGCATGTCAATCTGTCCCGGCTTTTAGGTCGTTAAGCCATTCAGAGGCCATAAAAACTCCGTCACAAGAGTTGGCCACTAGCTCATACGAACTTACTTACTCTTTGCCTAAACTTAATAAGTTCTCAAGTCGCGTAATTACAGAAGCTTAGTTTAAATTGGCCAGATTTCAGCAAACACTACATGAAAGTTCTTCAAACGAATGAAACAGTTCAACTCGGCTCGTCCGACCTTAAGCATGAGCCTACACGCCCGCATGTAATCGCTTCTAGTTGTAATGTGGGGCGAGATACCACCGACACCTCGGTGGCGTAGTGAGCGAGTGCTCGGCTGAGACGCAAGAGGCGTTGGTTCGATTCCCGCTACTGGAGAAATGTTTGTATATTCTGCAAATATTCGGTTGCGTGGTGGTACCAACAGCCTTCTAACCGTTGTTGTTGAGGATCTGTGCTCGGTCTACATGAGACACTGGCTGGCAGATCTTCGGCCTATCACACGCCTAGTGTCTCAATAGGTAGGTTCTTAATGTTATTTGTTGGTTTTATTTTTAAGTAGTTTTAGGTTTACTAATTTTGTTTGTAAGTTACTACTAACACAATATGGATCATGGTCTGCAATAAACGAATTTTATTTTATTTATTTATTTATTAAATATCTTTTCCGGGTCTGGGTGTTGTAGTATTATAAGTATGAATTTACAAAAAAAAGTATATAAGTATTGTATCAGCCATCTGGTGCCCATAGTACAAGCTTTACTTAGTTTAGGGCAAGATGGCGCTTCGTGAAATGTCCATTTATTTTTCATGCTTCCTCATATGCCGGTCTTTTGCAATCTCCCACCACTCCTTGTCGAAGCAGTCGAGATCGGATAAATATTTATTTATATATAATGATGATCTAGTAGTCTAGTACCCCTTCCGATCACAAGGTTCGAATCCAGTCATCCGCCAATGGATTCAGTTCGAAAATATTATGCTATACCAGTGCTCAGTACGGTGAAGGAAAACATCGTGAGGCTGCGGCTTAGTTCCGCACGTATTGACCATGTATT
Source organism: Scotopteryx bipunctaria (assembly GCA_949320045.1). NCBI lineage: Eukaryota > Metazoa > Arthropoda > Insecta > Lepidoptera > Geometridae > Scotopteryx > Scotopteryx bipunctaria. Next base: position 1,193,820 of record OX439462.1, read on the forward strand.
CCTGTGGATTAAACCGACTAAGCTGAGAGAATGGAATAGGTGCTGGGCAAGCCTACTCCATCTTAATTGGACGTTGCTTGGCGAAAACGATCCAATCCACATGAAGTTACCTTTGAGTAATGAAGGATTGAAGATTAAACGATGTTTCTTTGTTTGTTGGCCTTTGTGGTTCTTCACATCATTAAAATTCGTCCTGGGCACTACAGCGTCCCGTTTGTGAAGGCAAAAAATGCCTCCTGACGCTGTATAAATCATCTATTAGAGATGGTTAAAGGCCTTGCTTGTATAGTTACTGAACCCACATAATGTGGGAAAAGGGCTATAAAACGATACTGATTCTGGCAAATACACTCCAACTCAGTTCATCCGAACTAATTCAGCTTTTATGGGCATTAATTTAAATACTTATTACTGTCTTAAATTTATACTGTTGGAAATGATTATGACTTGAATGACTTGCTTTAAGACTGAGGTCAAGTACCTATGTTACATACATACATATTATCACGCCCGTAACCCTAATGGAGTGGGCAGAGGCACAAGTAATCATAAGAAAACTTGAAGCCACTTCTGATCCAAGACTCCCAAGATGGATATGGTGAACCATGGTGACAGGTGATCAGCCCATCGCCCATATAACTAGGTCCATCAAGTTGGAATGTTAATTAATTGATAAATTTTAATAATCTTCACAATTAGTTGTGAAAAACTAGTTTTACTACCCACAACGGAACAGAGAAGGTAAATGCGTTTGTCCTAAGAGGTTGTATGTTTATTTGTGTGTATTTGTCTGTTACTTTTTTCCTCAAAAATTATTGAACCGATTTCAATGTGGTTTATTGAATTTCATTGGTGTCATGTCAGAAAAGGTTGTGGTGTGTCTTAGATATGTTTTAAGGGCATAGCCCACCAGGGGGCGCTGCAGCAGCTAGCATAGTTTTTTGCACCTCCGAAACTCAATAGCTGCTGAACCGATTTCGATGCAGTTTTTTGCATTATGTTTGTTTCATCATACTAATATTATTAAGAGGAAAGATTTTGTTTTTGTTTGTTTTTGACGAATAGAATCCGAAACTACTGGACCGATTTAAAAAATTCTTTCACCAATTGAAAGCTACATTATCAGGGACCAGTATAGACTATAATATATGTTCAAAAAATTAGGGATCCGTAAGAAAATTGCAATATTGTAACCCGAGGTAGAAAACCCAAAATAGTTTTTTGCAACAAAATAATGTACTACACGCGTACGAAGTCGCGGGCAACAGCTAGATTTAGATAATGTTCATAGATTATGTTGTAGATAACAATTTGTTATCGTCGTGGATTTCAAAAAAGAAACCAATAATTCACCTATTTCCCTATTTGCAATTTCACACGTCAGTTCACTCGTAAGTTTGGCTATCCTGCGATCTGTTTCACTTGTTTTTGCCCAATTCGATTTACCGCCATTCGATGGCCTAATTCTTGGGAAGTACACAAAAACACATTAGTCAGGTACACTTCGAACCCACTATCCACGGGAAAGACATGGTCAATACGTGCAGAGCTGACTTAAGCTACTTTACTCACGATGTTTTCCTTCACCGTTTGAGAGTACTAGGATAGCGTGCATAAATTTTTCGCACAGAAAAATCCATTGGTACATAACTGGATTTGAACCCACGATCTTAGCATCGGAAGGCGGGTTTACTACCAACTAGACCACCAGTGCTCTCTTTAAGTTAGTAAGTTAATGAAAACGTACATCAGAATCGTTACCGTTAGTGCATTAAGCGAAAATCCCGCAATATGTGTAAACCCTCTCAACGAAAAAATCTATAAAGCTTTATAGTTAAGCCTAAAAGGACTGAGGAACCCTAAAATATCAAATAGAATTACGAAAAATAAATAAAAGCTTCGGTGCTTTTACGGAGATTAGCTTGATTGAAAAACTTTGCTTAAAATAAATGTTTTAGTTGAAATAGTCCGATATAACAAAGTTGTATATGTTTTTAGTTCAAATAGTTCGAAATAACAAAGAAACAAGTTGCCTGAGTTGAGTACCTACCATTTAGGGTTACGTAGCAAAAATTGAAACCATCGCTTGCTTAATATCTGACTATTTAATAGCGAGACCTTTACCTACTTTCTGGATTCCAGTCTAACATTGGATTGTATTGATTCGCTGGACTAGAATAATGTGAACAGGGCATAAAATAGCTGATTTTTATACAAGGGATAAAATGAATATAAGAGGTAGTTTTACTCCCGCGCTATAGCGACGGAGTTAATAGGAACTTATTTGGGTGTCCGCAAGTGGCATTACGAACTGAGCGCTTCCGTGTTTTGGGGGGCATCGATAAGCCATGACGGAGGCCTTCAGACGGCCTAAAAACTCCGTCACAAGAGTTGGCCACTAGCTCATACGAATTTACTTATTACAGAACAACGTTAAAGTGAACCTAAACTGTAGGTACAAAATATACTACGGAACTTTACGACGCGAACCGTACTCACACTTGGCCATATTTTGTAACCACTAATTATTATACACAAAAAAAGTTCAATATCTTTTCGGGAACCCTATAACGCGATTCGAACTCACCCATGTCCATTTATTTGCAAAAAAATACTTACAACGTGAATTCAGGAGTGTTTCACTAGTTCCTTATAAAGTTTCTAAATCGAAGAAATTGCAATTCAAAGACTACTTTGAATCTGGTTCACGAACAAGCAACTCTAATCCCTACTTACTTCAGTTTAAGGTTCAAATTTCAGTTAACAAAATCGTGGTATTCTTAGCCATCCGATCTTTTGGAGTTTCCTTTCTTCTGCTTATTAATTCTGAGTCTTAGCAGTACGTGATAAAGTTCATTTCTGTCTGCAAACTGTCGTGAATATACCTTTGTCTCAGTTCTCGCTTGATTAAGCCGTAGAGCCTTCACACTGAATATCATTACGACTTTAGCACCAGTTTTGACGTTATTGGATGGATTGCTAGAACGTTGATGTTTTGACTGATTTGCTAAAAAAAATATTTACGAAGTCAAACTAATAACATTAAAAACTTTAGGGTAATCGGTATCAAGTTTGCTTTGTGACCCTAAGGGCATTCATAATTTCAACTACCTTGATTCTCTTGGAAATAACGACATCATCTGTAATAGACGTACAGATAATTTAAATTCAGTCATTTGATTCATTCTGGAACTTCACGATATAGCTCTGCTGTCTCCCTTCTTCCATCAGACCTCCAGAAAGGCGTCATCTGTACATGGTCGACATTCCCAGTGTTCATACTGAGCGCTTTCAGTAAACATTTTTCAAAAATGTTGAACTCCCTGCCGAAGTCAGTACTTCCTGAAAATTATAATAATTTGGCCTATAGACTGACGGATCCTCGAACACTGACTTTGACAGTTTATTGACAACACAAGGCCAATGATGATGATGGAGTAATATCCAAAATGTGATCAATGTAATCTATCATCTCTCTCGCTCTAATGCATTTCTTATCTTTACAATACATTAACCCACGGCAAAGGAAAAGAAACTGGGGTTGAAAGATCGATGTATCAAGGTCTCCACCCACTTCAACGTTCCATAAAGATCTCGTATCACTACTTCTTTCTAACAAGAAGATTCTCTCGTCCACCTGACACCATGATTTCGAACTTTTTAGGTTCTACGACATGCCGGTTTCCTCATGATTTTTTCCCGTTGTTTTTTTAACACAAACATTATTTTCCTGCTTCTTCTAGAAGTAGAATTTCGGAAATTCTCTTCTTAGTGCACACCTACACCATAAGAAAAAAATTCTTCTAGTTTTATGCTTCTAGGACTTCCCGTGCTGTCCCGTGCAGTATGTATGTATGTATATTATCACGCCCATATCCCTAATGGCGTCGGCAGAGCCACAAGTAATTATAAGAAAACTTGCAGCCACTCCTGACTCAAAGTCCCAAGATGGGTATGGTGAACCATGGTGACAGGTGATCAGCCCATCGCCCTTTCGCCCTTATAGATGATCCATTATTCCCGTGCAGTGCATTGTTTATCAGTCAATCAGTAACGTTAGTTTTAAATAGATATTGATACAGAGGAATCCATAAATCATGTTCCATATCAATTCGATAACGTTATTACTTTTGGACACTTTCCAAAGTTTTCCTTCACAAGAAGACTCAAGATAAGTACCGAACTTACTGACAAGGAAATCCTTAAAAAACGTTGGTTGTAAAATGACGTTGGAGGAGACAGGAGCTTATTGCAAAAATACTCTTCAACTACTGCAAAAATATCCTATCCAATCTGGTGTCTATGGAAAGAAGCCGATTTTACTTTTTGATGAAGAATAAGTAACTTAAATAAATAAATAAATATTTGTGGGCATTTGACACAGCGCCATCTAGCCCCAAACTAAGCAAAACTTGTACTATGGGCACCAGAATGGCTGATAAAATACTAATATACTTTTTTTTGTAAATTTACTAACTATATTTTGTATACTTACTTAAGTTTTGAGAAACGCCTTAGCTAGTTGTACATTCTATGATAAAATTCACACTGGAAATGTTCTAGTTTATAGGTACAAACATACATTCATACATGTTATAACGCCCGCATGATGGGGTGGGCAGAGCCACAAGTAATCATAAGAAACCTTGCAGCCACTTCTAATTCGAATCCCACGATGGATATGGTGAACCATGGTGACAGGTGATCAGTCCATCACCCATATAGATGGTCCACCATGTTGGAGAGAATACCTACTATCCCTTAGTGAACTTTTACGAATAAAGGATAGGTAGGTATTACTTTCAGTAGGTAGGCGAACTTAGATAGAAAACTGAACTCATTTTCATTTCTTATTGTTATACCGATTACCATAAAGTTCTTAATGTTATTGTAGTTTGTCTTTGTAAATAAGTTAAATAAATAACTTCACATTTATTTTCAGTTTAAAAGTTATTTAAGAACTTTTGAATTTGAAAATTGAGTTGAATGCAAGAACCGGGAGAAAATACATTTTAAACAAAAAACTCACTGTGAATGAAAATTCTTTTAAGAGTCGACAAAAGCATTTCATAGTTGCAAATTCGCTTCCACACTTAAATAAAAATGCTAATATACTCTGCTATAGTCAGTGATTTTTCCCAACTTTTTGCTGATAGTAGCTACCTTGCTTATAAAGACAGGCATCCACGAAAGCGTATAAGTTAGCCCTGCCTTAAATATTCCATGAAGTATTCAATAAACCGATTTAACCCACGACTGAACGGAAAAGGTATATGCGTTTGTCCTAAGAGCTTGTATGTTTATTTATTTGTGGGTTTGTCTGTTACCATTTTTCTCAAAAACTACCGAACCGATTTCGATGCGGTTTTTCGCATTTTATTGGTATAATTTCAGGGAAGGTTCTTAGATATGTTTTACGGCCATAACCCACCAGGGGGCGCTGCAGCAGCTAGCATAGTTTTTAGCACTTTGGAAAATCAATAAATACCTAACCGATTTCGATAGTAACTTATTTGTTATCTACATAGATTTAAAGTATATTTTTTGCTGTTCAAATTCTCGTAAAATAGATGTAAATAATATTACTATGGCAAAAGCTGATAAAATGTAAAATATTTTGAAAGGTTTTGACAGTCTTATTTTAATTTAAGTCTATTCCCTGATTATTAGGATTGACCAAAATTACTTATTAGATCTTTGTTTGCTCCCAAACAGAGATTGAGTGGTAGGCAAATTGTCACGGTAATGAATTAGTTCTTTCGAACCAGTGTGGTGAAAAGATTTAAAATGCGCCTCAAATGCTCCTTTCGTGCACTTGACACCATATTGTCGAACTTTTTTAGGTTCTACGACATGACGGTTTCCTCACGATGTTTTCCTTCACCGTTTGAGAGTACTGGTAGCACACGTAATTTTTTCGAACAGAACCATGATATTAGGATCGGAAAGCGGAGTCACTACCACACCACTAGACCACAAGTGCTTAGTAGTACTTAATGAAGACCACGGATAATAGTTTAAATTTTGACTTGAAAAGAAGACCGGTGATATTAAATCCAGATAATAATATTATTCGGGTAAACTTGAAACAAAATTCTGCAAGTGGCTTTTTCTGTGATGCTATCAAAGCTTCAGAAGACAGTGGTCTTAACTAAGAACTCTTGAATTTCTTCTCGTTCAAATGTAATTTAAGATCCCACTCAGCTCTGATTTAGTATCTTTTTCCTGTGGTTTTCTCCGTTGTTTCATAAAGAACGCTATAAACGCAATGTTTACGAGCAAAACAACCACAAAAGTTGCTTTCAGTGGTATTTTAGCGAACAACGGTACGTAATTATGTAGTAAAATAGGTAGGTAGCTTATTTCAGTAGTTACCTAACTAACTTTGACTCAAACATAAGTTATCAATCATATTCTTATGTTCATTATTTTTATAAGTGTTAGTTTCTAAAAAAACAGGTTAGAAAAACAAACTGGTGGCAAAATAAAACTTTTATTATTATTTTCACTAGCATCTACGGATAAACTAAAGTAATGATGATGGTACCAGGAATTTCAAGTTTCAACCTGTTATATGAACTTTACTGAAGTTAAACAATCATACGCACAAAGTTTTGGATGTATACATTTAGTGTGACAAATTACTTCCAACGCCATCTAATTTATTAGAAAGGAACTAAATAATGACACTACTTTGGAATGAACTTCAGGTTTTCAATTTTGCAGCTCAGTTTCAGGCTTAAGTTTCTAGATAAACAACTTAGTTTCGTGTATTATCAATAGATGGCGCTATTTAAGATTCTGTAAGAAGTAGAGCTTTTTATTGTTTTCCTTCGAGTTCCCACCGTGGCATTACATAACCCAGACCTATCCTACTATAATTATAAATGTGAAAGTTTGTGAGGATGTTTTTGTATGTTTGTGCCTAAATCACGCCTAAACGGATTTGAATGAAACTTGGAATATATTATAGTACACTAGCTTTCGCCCACGGCTTCGCTTGCGTGATATCCGGACAAAAAGTAGCATGTAATGTTATTCCAGCACACAACTATGTATATTCCAAGTTTCATTCAAATCCGTTCTGCCGTTTAGGCGTGATTGAGGCACAAACATACATCATCACATTCTTACATCCTCACAAACTTTCGCATTTATAACATTACCTAGTAGGTATTGGATTAACATACAGGCTATTTTTTTATCCGGGTACCACGCGAGCGAAGCCGCGGGCGGCAGCTAGTTATAAATTGTTTAAACATACCAACAACATTGTTTAAAGTTGATTTAATTTTAAGAGATTTTAAGTTTGACTTCTCTGCTGGACTGGGAGTAAAGAAAAAACAGAATGCGTCCAGCTGCTTCTCTCCCCGAGCATGTCGTAAAAGTCGACTAAGGGATAGTATCCTCCAACATGATGAGATACAATAAGCAAGTATTCCCAAGGAGGGTTGACGTCAGGCAGGCGGCCGGTCATAAAACACCTTAGCCAAAACTCTTACAGGAGGGTTATTCACGATGACCAAAGAAAACGAGCCACGTAACGAGCCAAATGTCATCGTGTCTCTAAACGCAAACGAGACACGCCATGGTGTGAAATCAAAAACTGTATTCTGCATGCCATAAGACTAGTTGTCTATGACCGTGTTTTGGTTTTACGTGATTCGTTCAAAATCAAGCATCCGGTCTGTTCGGAAAACTATCGGTTTTAGATTGATTTTATTTTTTTGTTTACAATCTTCATCTCAAGTAAATAAATATTCAATAATAGAATTTCTAAACTCTTTCTAATATTAATTTCGTTATATTTTAAAGTTTAGAGCCCAAAAAAAAATATATGACATAAAATGGTTAGCTAAATCAAATCAACCACCATTTGTTTCCGAACGAATTGTCAATCAAAATATTGACATATTGCATTGTTTGTTTTGAAAAAAACTTGGCTATATTATAACGTAGTGATAAGAATAGACGTTCTTCGAAGACAACGTATGATATGCTGGCGCCAGCAACGCCCACACATAAATAGGAGACTGTCAAGGGATTCTGCTGAGCTGGACCCTAAATTTTTCGTGCTATTTTATAAGGTGGCCAAAGAGTTGTTTTGGTATTGTGCGGCGTTCTTGGAGGCAGGCTAGTTAATTCTGGCCTTTAGAGATGTTCTAGCATTACAACAGAAGTCAAAGTAAGTATTGTGTTAGCTAAACTTAATTTATTGAACAATAATAAAATGCTAGGTACTTACCTAGGTTAGGTATTAGCTTAGACTGAAACCTACTATATTTACTGTATTTTTCCAGATACTTACAACCCTCAATTTCCTTATCACCAGTAGCTATCAAAAGCCAGTGGGAAACTTTTGGTTAGCACCTGTAAGCCTCTGCATAGAGTAAGCGGTGAATGCCTTGAATGATGCCAACCTACATCAAATTTCCTACCTCCGAACAAGAGAGGAATTAAATCAAACAAGGGTAATATTTTAATCAACTATTTATTTTAGTAGGTATTACATAATAGTATTTGTGAGAGCATCAGTGAACTAAAATAAATTAATTTTATTAGATTCTTTGAAAAAACTTTCACTTTCATTATATTAGTAGAATATAATCTTTATTTCCAAAAACATGAAAGTATGTACCTAAAAACAATAACAATGATTTCTGCCTCGTTTCAGATTTGCAACAGTGGCTTAAAGGCATACCTACTCATGTGCTACCTTAGGAGGGGCAGCTCATGACAGTTATATTATGTTAAATAAATCAGAAATCATGAGATGTGTGTGTGTGTGTGTGTGTTAGTGTTAACGTATGGGTACATGCGGTTGTGTAGGTATAATAAGTAAATGCATTAAAACCATAAAACAAAAAATACTCACAGCACACATACTATGCATATCTCAAGTTTCACTCAATCCATGCAGCCATTTAGAAGTAAATTATGAGGCACAAGCATCGTTACATCTTCACAAACTTTTGCATTCACAATAAAAGAGCTATGTTAAGTTATGTTATTTTAAGTTACATGTGCATGTAATGTATGTGTAAGCATGACTGTGTGTGTGTGTTTTAGATTGTTACATTTAAATTGTTATATTTCAGAGCCGCCCACGCACTATGCCAACACGTGGATCAGAAGCAATTGCTGTACGCAATACAGTCTCAGTACATGTCTGGTCCACTACGCCAGGGCTTCTACGACATCCTTATTGCGATGCATCTCGAGTCGCACGCCACTGCCATGTGAGTACACCAGCTTCGCTTGAACAGCATCTGGAAAAGAACAGAATTATGAAATACTAGATGGCAGCACAGGTAAAGTTAGTACGCGCTATCGTTGCGTTTTGAGCTTTACGCCGGTAATTTCAAGCAAACTAAAGCTTTCCAATATTATAGTATACATACATACATATTATAACGCCGTATCCCTAATGAGGTGGGCAGAGCCACAAGTAAATATAATAAAACTTGCAATCACTTCTGATCCAAACTTCCAAGATGGATATGGCGAACCATGGTGGCAGGTGATCAGCCCATCGCCCATATAGGTGGTCCATCATTTTGGAGAAGATCCCTTTGTCGCCTTTTACGACATGCTCGGGGAGAGAAGCATATAGTATAACCCCCGGATACTCAAATGCATCAGAGTTGAGCACGTCTCAATCTCAAGTGACGAGTTTTTGACTTCTGTCATTCCGTTCAGTTTTGTAATTTAAAGTACTTATCTGTATTCAAATTTAATTATTGAGATCGTAACTTTATTAAAGTGATTGTGTGAACTTTAGTTTCGTTCGTTATTTTATTGCCTGCATGCATGCAGGCAATGTCCCTTAAGCGCAAGCTCATTGACGTATGCATTCTCCCTATCCTCACGTACGGCGCGCAGACTTGGTCTTTGACGGCTCAGCAGAGGTCCACACTCGGGGTTTGCCAGCGAGCGATGGAGCGCAGTATTCTCGGAGTAAAACTCACTGACCGAATACGCAACACCATACTGCGCTCCAAAACAAAAATCGCTGACGTTGCTCGGAAAGCAGCCACTTTGAAGTGGAACTGGGCAGGGCACGTCTGCCGTATGTCGGATGACCTATGGGCGAAAACCACTACCGAGTGGGCTCCAAATGGTGGTAAACGGCATCGTGGCAGACCAAGACTGAGATGGTGGGACGACTTGGACTCATTCATGAAGGATTGGTCCTCCAAAGCACAGGATAGAGAAAGGTGGAAGGGGGATAGGGAGGCCTTTGCCCTGCAGTGGGACGATATGGGCTAATAATCTTACTTATATTATATCTTACTTATATTATAAATGCGAAAGTTTGTGAGTTTGGATGTTTGGATGTTTGTGCCTCAATCACGCCTAAACGGCAGAACGGATTTGAATGAAACTTGGAATATACATAGTACATGTACTGGATTAACATATAGGCTATTTTTTATCCGGGTACCACGCGAGCGAAGCCGCGGACGGCAGCTAGTAATAATAATAATGCATGCCCATAATGTCTAAGAATCAAGAAGATAATTATATAACAGACAAGTTCTTACTTTTTTTGCTTGTTTTTGTTTTTTCCAGGGAGGTGTGCAAAAACGAATTCGTGATCCCCCTGGGACCGGAACTGAAGGCGTTGTACGAAGACCCAGAGATGGGGCACAGCCTCCGCTCGCTGCAAACAGAGAGCGTTCGACCGCAGATGAAGAATGAAGAATCTGTAAAGATATCACGTGAGTTTGCTTGCTTTCGTGTTCCCAGACATTCGGAAGAATATAAATATGTCCCAGGTGGCCGATTTGTAGGGCTCAGTGGGCACGTGTTCTCGTCGGGTTCCGACATAATGGGTAACCTCGAGAAAAAAATCACACTCGGTATAATCGTACGAAGTTATTAGCGTCCAGTACAAATACCAAGTAACTCTTGAATAAACAAGTAGGCAGAACAGATACGTCCCGCTCGGCACGAGCTCTAAAAATAGACTGCCCGCCAGCTCCAACGGCCGCATCCAAGCATGACTCGGCTGTGACGTCACGCTTGCGTTCTGTAGGTAGTGAGTCAGTGTTGCAGTGTGATTGTAGATGGCGCTATAATTAATCTCCGACAAATATGTATCGCCATCTAGCCCCAAACTAAGGTTAACTTAATTTTGTTCTGACACATGTAATTTTAACTGTGAATTCCTACGAATAGGTACTGAATGTTGTTATTTCGATAGAAAATCTTCCAGTCCCAATTTATCTTCACCTCGCAAAACATCTTGTTTCAGAGAGAGTATAACGGAGATCAGCAACTTGTACTCCCCCTACTTCCCGCTGGAGGTGGTCCGTGAGTTCGTGATGCAGGCGTTGGCGGACGCAGTTACAACCAACCAGGTGCACAACCGCGACCCTGCGAGTATACTTTCCTGACAGTACATTCTTCCTGTTAGTACTCTTCCTGACAATATACTCTTCCTGTGAGTACACTCTTCCTGTAAGTACTTTACCCCTATCATCAGGCCAACTCTCATTGTAGACAGTCTCCTTCTAGTCTGTATGATGCGAGATGAAGACGTTGAGAAGCTCCTCATCATGATCAACCCTGAGACGTGGGATTCCACCTTTGACAAAGGTAAGTTACAATTCATAAAATTTTTACTGCCTTACCCACAAGTTTCCACTATCTGAAATTCTTTATTGTACACGCACGAAACGAAACAAATACACACAAAACATTAAAAAGTACATGTACAAAGGAGAAATTAACTCTTAAAGAGTTTTCTGCCAGCAAACCTTTGAGGCAAGGGAGAGGCTTTAACATAAGTGGAAGTTTCTTTTTCCTGTCTCTGTACACATAAGCTTACAAATATAATAAACTAATAAGATATACTACACACAATATAAATATATACAAATAATATATCTACAAATATATGTACAATATTATACAAACATATAAATAAATATTATTAAAAAATTAAACATTATTATTTTAAAGATAACGTAGAAAACTGAGCTCATTTTCATTTCTTATTATTACACCATCATCATCATCATCATTTTCCTGCCCTTATCCCACTAGGTGGGGTCGGCACAACATGTTTTCCTCTTCCATCTTCTCCTATCATTCGTCATCTCAGTACTCACTCCTTTCATACGCATGTCCTCTTTCACACAATCCATCCATCTTTTCTTAGGCCTTCCTCTGTCCGTGTATCCATCCACATTCATATTCAGCACTTTCCTTGTAACATGACTTTCTTCCCTCCGCATAACATGCCCACGCTAACCTATCACTCTATTTTCTTATTATTACACCGATTACCTGAAAGTTTTTAATGATAATATAGATTGTCTTTGTAAATAAATTTTTGAAGTTTCTATAAATGTTTCTAATTCTGTCCTATAGAAGGAAAAGACGAGCACAGGAAAGGTCTACTACACATGAAAATGGCGGAGGGAGCGAAGCTTCAGATGTCCTACAACATCTGAACGACATACAACCGAGGCATAGAGTGGAAGCCATCATATCTTTTGCTCACGACTTCGTAGGCGATCTGCAGAGCGATCAGTTGAGGTAACATCGGCATAACCCTGCTTTAAAAAAAAAAATTCTATAAATCTCACTTATATTATAAATGCGAAAGTTTGCGAGTTTGGATGTTTGTGCCTCAATCACGCCTAAACGGCTGAACGGATATATACTTGATTAACATATAGGCTATTTTTCATCTGGGTACTACGCGAGCAAAGACGCGAGAGGCAGCTAGTATAAATATAAATATTTGAGGACATTATCATACAGCACCATCTAGCCCCCAACTAAGCAAAGGGAGCCAGATGGCTGATTGAATACTCCCGCAGCGGTAATCTAACCCAATCAATCAATGCTTGTGGCCACCAGAAACAATAATACCAGCTTGAACTGATTAAATATTATGTACGCATATTTTTCTTGCTTTCAGACGTTACCAAGAAATTAAGCAGTCAGATTTGCCGAGCGCCGTGGCTGCCAAGAAGACCAGGGAATTCCGCTGTCCGCCCAGAGAACAGATGAACTCAGTTTTAAGGTAAGTGTCTCGTCTTGTTTCAAAGTCGAAGTCTATAGTAGGTAAATAAGCACACAATCTACATCGTCGAAACTAAAATCTTACTTCTTACTTATATTATAAATGCGAAAGTTTGTGAGTTTGGATGTTTGGATGTTTACATTAAGTAAAAAAATTCGGCTCGCTTCGCTCGCTAACTTTTAGAGACTTCTAGAAATGGTTTAAAACTACATTGAGTTAAAAAATTTGGCTCGCTTCGCTCGCTAACTTCTAGAGACTTCTAGAGATGGTTTAAAGCTACATTAAGATAAAAATTTCGGCTCTCTTCGCTCGCATTGGTTTGAAGCTCGCTTCACTCGCTAACTTCTAGAGGCTTCCAGAAATGGTTTAAAACTACATTGAGTTAAAAAATTTGGCTCGCTTCGCTCGCTAGCTTCTAAAAACTTCTAGAGATGGTTTAAAGCTACATTGAGTTAAAAATTTCGGCTCGCTTCGCTCGCATTGGTTTGAAGCTCGTTTCGCTCGCTAACTTCTAGAGACTTCTAGAGATGGTTTAAAGCTACATTGAGTTAAAAATTTCGGCTCGCTTCGCTCGCATTGGTTTGAAGCTCGTTTCGCTCGCTAACTTCTAGAGACTTCTAGAGATGGTTTAAAGCTACATTAAGTTAAAAATTTCGGCTCGCTTCGCTCGCTAACTTTTAGAGACTTCTAGAAATGGTTTAAAACTACATTGAGTTAAAAAATTTGGCTCGCTTCGCTCGCATTGGTTTGAAGCTCGCTTCGCTCGCTAGCTTCTAAAGACTTCTAGAGATGGTTTAAAGCTACATTGAGTTAAAAATTTCGGCTCGCTAAGCATAGGCAGCAAAGATCGCATAGGCAGCAAAGATCGCATAGGCAGCAAAGATCGCATAGGCAGCAAAGATAGCATAGGCAGCAAAGATCGCATAGGCAGCAAAGATCGCATAGGCAGCAAAGATCGCATAGGCAGCAAAGATCGCATAGGCAGCAAAGATAGCATAGGCAGCAAAGATCGCATAGGCAGCAAAGATCGCATAGGCAGCAAAGATCGCATAGGCAGCAATGATCGCATAGGCAGCAAAGATCGCATAGGCAGCAAAGATAGCAATATCGAATTAACACATTAAAATATAATGTAACTAACCTAGGTAATGTACATTACCGTCGTACTGATAACTTGTGTTTAGAGTACGTACCTACCCACAGAACACTAATGTATTAATACGATATAGGTACTTACTCAGACACAAGTTATCAGCACGATGTCGAAACACGCAAAGCGGCCCGATACGACAGGCTAGGCGCTTTTATACAAATCCTTCGTAAACAACAAGATGGCGGCGATGTCGTACCGGTAGTCGTTCAGTGACTTACATTAAAATCATAAATTGACTTTTATATTAATTTAACTAACATCTAAAATCAGGATACTAATTTACGGAACTTTACACTAAAAAAAAATAAGATAGTTCCTATAATGATTATGTAGATAAAATTAAATATTGGTAGATATTTGTATTCCTGTTTTTTTTAAGACTTATTTTATTTTGAGTAGTTTCTATAAATTATTACCTAGTGTTCCAGAATACGGTTAAAATTTGTTTAAAAGATTGTGATTTTCTATGCTGTTTTTTAGTAGATATTATATAGTTTATTTATAAAAGACTGATTATAATACTTTGTTTCATAAAAACATAGTTGTCTTATTTTTTCCTATTCCGTCTGATAGGAACCCGCAATTAAAATGGACGCTTTTATTATAAATTCAAAGGTTAATTGAGTAATAGGTAGGACCTACCTGGTAGGTGTTACTAGTTTAGAAAAGAGTAAATGGAGTAAAAGGAGTAAACTTGACTATAAACTTGTCCTAAGCCTCGAGCTCAACTATATACCTACTTGTCTTACCCCCGAATACTCAAACGCGACTCAGAGTTGAGCACGTCTCAACTCACGGTTTTTTGACAGTTTCTGATGATAATCTGTCAAAAAATCGTCATTTGAGACGTGCTCAATTTTGAGATGCGTTTGAGTATTCGGAGGTTAGGCCTTTTACGAAATCTACTAGGTAATTGTGATGTTTTTACAGGCTTCAAGCACATGGACCAGGAAGAAGAATCTTGGAAGGAGAATTGTCCTTGTGGCGAGGAGCACATCGTCAGGATGAACGAGATCCACGAGAGCCTCATGGTGCATGTGTCTCTCAACGCTCTGCAAGAGCCACTGTCTGAGGTAACTATTACTAATCATAACGTAAATAACATTTGGAATTTCTTGAAAAACATTTATCTATGGAGCGAAAGACTTTAGAGAGAACTAGAAAGAGTTGAAGGTGTGAAAGGTTAATTATAGTTGAAAGAGAACTAGAATAAGTGAAAGTATAATTAAAAAAAAACTGTCAAGTGCGAGTTGGATCCGCACACGAAAGGTTCAGTACTAGTGCAAAAAAAAAAACTAGAATCTACAGTAATTTTTATAATAAAAGTGTTTTATAATAATTTGACGGCCTCGGTGGCGTGGCGGGCGATTGCTCGGCAGAGGCGCAAGAGGTGCGGGTTCGATTTCCGCTTCGGAAGAAATTGCATGTTCTGTAAATATTTCTTCCGGGTCTGGGTGTTGTGGTAGCATGGTACTCGTAGTTTCTGATACCCACGACACAGGGAATCCTAATGTGGGGTCAGGACTATGTATGTGACTGTTGGGTGCTATTTATTTATTTATTGTACAGGCCATAGAAGAACCGGCAAAGAAAACTCCAGAAGAGAAGTTCCGTAAAGTTCTGATCGGCACTATTGTCAGTTGGGCCGAGGAGTCGCAGATCGAGACGCCCAAACTCGTCAGAGAAATGTTCAGGTAATTTTACTCACATCTCTGTTCCAGGTACCAAACAAAAAAAATGTATCTTCGTTGCCATTTATGTTTTACACTATTTATATGTTATTCATGTAACATGATGAAACTGGCAGATATATTACAGACTCCTAATGATAATAATAATATATTTCTTCCTTCCAGTCTCCTAGTCCGTCAGTACGACGCTGTTGGCGAACTGATCCGTGCTCTCGAGAAGACTTATGTGATAAACGCGAAGACGAAGCTGGATGTAGCGGAGATGTGGGTGGGGCTGAGCCAGATCCGCTGCGTGTGCAGATGAGCCAGGAGGAGGACGAGCTCATGAGGAAGATACTCTGGTGAGCCATCATTCCTATTTAGATCAAGAATATACGTAAGACTAAGTTGGAGGTGCGAAGTTGTAGGTGGGATTGTGCCAGATCCGCGCGCTGCTGCCTGTGCAGATGAGCCAGGAGGAGGAGGAGCTCATGAGGAAGAGACTCTAGTGATCCATCATACTAATTAAGATTTAAAAAAGACTAACTTGTCCTTAGAATAGAAGCAAACAAACAATTCCAAACCTATGATTAATAAGACTGAGATATAGTTTGTTTACTTTATTAGATTTGAAACTCATCAGATATTATATCTTATTTCAGGAAACTCGTGAACAACCACACCTTCTTCCAGCTGATTTAATCAGGTATGACTTGTTTACTATAAAACACAACTACTTACCTACATGCTCAGACCAAATAAAAAGAGTAGACGCCGCGCCGCGAACAACAAAAGTGAAGCCACACAAAACCGTGCTCCTGCAAGTAAACATACACGCTCACGCACATACACTAAAACCATGCTCATCGCTCTTAGTACGTCACGAGTCTTAAAAAAATAATTATGCCTTCCTGTGTAGTGAAAACTTGTAAAAACAGCAGCAAATCACATAAAAAGTCTCACGGAATCACTTTTCACTTACTGTAAGTACTTCAAATAGCATCGTTTCTTAATTATTATACTATGAATTTAGGTTACTTGGAACACACAACCTTAAAACCTTCGACACACACATAGATAAAATGGCGGCTTCACTTTTGTTCTTCGCGGCGCGGGGTCTTTTCTTTTTATTTGGTCTGAGCCTACATGGTTCAATTTGGGAAAATTGTGTCATAAAAAATGTTGATTTTTTTAAATATAGAACTCTCTAAATTCTCATACAAACATGACCCACAATACAGAGGGACACTAGGATTATGTGTCTTGGGTATCAGAAACTGCGAGTACAGTACAGTCAACGGATCTTGACACTCATGAAGTTAGCAGTTTGACATGCGCAGTGAAGTTTTTTCATACTGTCTACTGCTCGAAACGGCTAACTTCACGAGTGTCAAGATCCGTTGACCGTACTGTACCACAAATTGCCTGCTTTTTCTTGATAGGCACTTGATATGAATAAGTAAGTAAATAGATACCTATTATGTATGGTATGTATGTTCGTATGAGCTAGTGGCCAACTCTAGTGACGGAGTTTTTAGGCCGCCTAAAGGCCTCCGTCATGGCTTAACGACTTAAAAGCCGGGACCCATAATTTAACGTGCCCTCCGAAGCACGGAGGCACTCAGCTCGCAATGCCACTTGCGGTCAATAAACTTAATTTATTGAACAATAATAAAATGGTACCTAGGTTAGGTAGGTATTAGGTTAGACTGAAACCTACTATATTTACTGTATTTTTCCAGATACTTACAACCCTCAATTTCCTGATCACCAGTAGCTATCAAAAGCCAGTGGGAAACTTTTGGTTAGCACCTGTAAGCCTCTGCATAGAGTAAGCGGTGAATGCCTTTAATGATGCCAACCTACATCAAATTTCCTACCTCCGAACAAGAGAGGAATTAAATCAAACAAGGGTAATATTTTAATCAACTATTTATTTTAGTAGGTATTACATAATAGTATTTGTGAGAGCATCAGCGAACTAAAATAAATTAACTTTATTAGATTCTTTGAAAAAACGTTCACTTTCATTATATTAGTAGAATGTAATCTTTATTTCCAAAAACATGAAAGTATGTACCTACCTATAAAAACAATAACAATGATTTCTGCCTCGTTTCAGATTTGCAACAGAGGCTTAAAGGCATACCTACTCATGTGCTATCTTAGGAGGGGCAGCTCATGACAGTTATATTATCTTATATTATAAGAATCTTTGTCCTGACTGACTGACTGACTGACTGACTGACTGACTGACAGACAACGCACAGCCTAAACCGCTGGACGTAGAGACTTAAAATTTTCAGTGTAGGTAAACCTTGGTACGTAGGGGTGTACTAAGAAGGGATTTTTCAAAATTCTACCTCTAAAGGGGTGAAAAGGGATGAAAACCTGGAATCAATTTTTGGTCTAAAACTGCACATAACCTATATCAAATTAAAAAGCCGATTTTTCTCATTTAGTTGATGTCATAATTACCTGCAAAATTCTTTATTTTTGGCAAACATGCCAAAAATAACTTGCAATCACTCCTGATTAAGTCCTAAGATGGATATGGTGAAACATGGTAATGGTGGCCATATAGAGAGGATATTATCCTTTAGTCGACTTTTACGATATGCTCGGGGAGAGAAGCAGCTGGACGCATTCCGTGCTTTTTCTTTTCTTCCAGTCCAGCAGAGAAGGACTTCTTATAAGCAGCTAAAAGCTACTTCTACTACCCGTGTTACTAGCTCTTTAGCACCAGTGTGGTGACAGGAATTAAAGTGCGCCTCAAAGGCTCATTTCGTGCATTTGGGGCGTGTTTTCGAACTTCCTACATGCCGGTTTCCTCACGATAATTTTCACCGGTCATAAGTATGGTACAACGCCATCTTTTTCGATTAGAAAATATGAGTGCATGACCTGATTCAAACTCACGACAGCACTCAAATGAATACGAAGAGCTGCAAAGGTCACTGTTAAAGCCTTATATATGTCGCCGTAAAATTGTAAATTCCCAATCTTTCGACAGTTTACAATCTCGCGAGATAGATTATAATCTAACGGGTTTTGCAATTTTACGATGACATATAATGCACCTACAATAGAAAAATGTATTAGTACCTACTTATACTCGTAGTAATCTTAACAAACTCAATACTTATACAAATCAATATATTACACATACTTTAGAAGCAATTTTTTGCAACAACAAATAATAAAACTAAACTAACTTAATATAATTTAATTATGAAACAGTTGCAAAATTGTCCCAACTCAGCATATGCAGGTTGAAACAACACACGCTGGTCTTCCGTTGGGGCCTTTGAGAACCGGATACATTAAAAAACACTTACAGAGGACGTTTTCACATCAGAATAGTAAAGTACAGTACAAACTATACTGCTAAACAGAACCTTCCTTCGGCAAGTCGGGCAATGAAACCCTTCCCAGATTAGATCAGGTTCACCAATTAGTATTCTAAATTAAATAAAAATCCCTCCATTATTGTGGAATTTCATCGTTGGGTTGCCACAGACGGCACTAATAATGTACTTCCGATGCTGCGGTCGAAGTCTAAACCCTTTTTCTAGCTTTAACTTTACGGATATTAGATAAACTTCCTTGAAAAATGCTTCTAATACAAATAAAAAAACTGACTTACGATTTTTCTGCACAATTTTTCTTCATAGCTTTTAAGGTTAATTTTATCCTACAGCCCCAAAAAAGATCTCCTTTTTTATTAACTTCACTGGTGTATGTTTTAAATGACCATATTTAATACTTTCACAGTAACATGGCTAACAACGGGTACCTTTAGGGGCAACAATCCGAACGGGAGTCAAAGTTGTTTTGTTTATTCAAATCAAGACAAGAAACAAAATTGAATAGGGTAATCCATTAGGGAACGGTTTTATTTATTTTTAGCACTTTTAACGGGATATTTATAGTACCACAAATATTATGCGCCTCAGTCCTCAGCTTCTGAAATACAAACTAACGTAATGTTGCTATGTAATATAGAGATGTTACAATATTTATGTAGATACTTTATTTTTTTATGGGTTGGTTAGTTGCATATACGGACAAATTAAATTGAAATTATGAAATTATTCAACTTTAAAAACAGAAGAATAAGTAAGCAAAGATGTGAAGGATGTCAGGATGTGACGATGTTTGCGTAACGGCTGGACGGATTTGAATGAAACTTGGAAAGTATAAAGTATGTGTGCTGAAATAACATATAGGCTACTTTTTATCCTGGTACCACGCAAGCGAAGCTGCGGGCGGAAGCTAGTGTTAAATAAATGCATTAAAACCATAAAACACAAAAATGCTCACTTTTCTTTAACTTATTTCAATTCAATTTATTCATAATTCATAATTATAACATTACAGTACATATACCAAAGCGTTATAAATAAATTTGTCAACTAATAATAATCATCATGTCAATATCTATAATAATATGTGAATTTATTGTATGTAATGTCCTATTTAAATTAATATAATAATAATATAGGGTATTATTAAGTACTACCTGCCGCCTGCGGCTTCGCTCGCCTATTGCCAGGATAAAAAGTAGCCTAATGTTATTCCAGCACACATACTATGCATATCCCAAGTTTCACTCAATCCGTGCAGCCATTTAGAATTAAATTATGAGTCACAAGCATCGTCACATCTTCACAAACTTTTGCATTCACAATAAAAGAGCTATTAGTTAGGTTAGGTTAGTACCTACTACAACTACTACTAGCCCCTAGTTCTTTCGAACCCTGCGTGGTGAAAAGATTCAAAATGCGCCTCAAAAGCTCCTTTTGTGCACTAGGGCTCCGGGAGTAATAATTATTCTGTACACTAGGGTTAGGTTATTTCACTTATTTACCACATCATTTATTAGGGATATTATTCAATGGTAACTAGATTATATTATTTATTGTACAAATAATCTATTCTGCTATTAAATAGTTTAAAGAAGACTAATTTATTTACATAATTAGTAAAAACACAACCTAGTTTTAGCAAAACACGCAATATTGAAGCATGTAATTTTGACAATTCAAAACGAGCCTCGTCTCGCGCCTACTCTCGCTTACTGAGCTCGTTTATGAAATCTGACAATGTCACATTGTCATGCAGAATACGATAACACGGTAATTCCACACGTTTTCCCGCGTCTCGTTTTGTTTGGTCATCGTGAATAGGGCCCCAGCATGATCCAAGGAACATGCTGTGCCGACCCCACATAGAGTGGGATAAGGGCAGGAAGATGATGATGATAAACATTGTTTAAAGATTTTCTTGTAAAAGCTATTTTAGCCGCGGCCCAACGTGGCCTACTTTAGATAAAACCTGTTGAGCTGAAAGTGGAACACTTGGGGACTTGGTGCCGAGAAAATAAGCGTTTTTACAATGTTGATACGGAACTCTAAACTTTTGACGTAGGCACACTGCTGTTACTAATCGTCTCACTCGTTCTTTCAAACCAGTGTGGTGAAAGAATTAGTTAAAAAATTAAATAAAGTGCGCCTCAAAGGCTTCTTTTGTGCACTTGAGACGACCTCGATGGCGTGGCGGGCGAGTGCTCGGCTGAGAAGCAAGAGGCGCGTGTTCGAGCCCCGCTACGGGAGAAATGTTTGTATGTTCTGCAAATATTTCTTCCGGGTCTGGGTGTTGTAGTATTATGTATTGTAAGTATGTATTTACAAAAAAAATATATAAGTATTCTATCAGCCATGTAGTTCCAATATATAAGCTTTGCTTCGTTTGGAGCTAGATGGCGCTGTATGAAATGTCCACAAATATTTCGTCGTATTCGTAGAACAATGACGGATCTGCAGTTTAGCTACTTTACAGCAAATCACTTTATGGCATATTTTGAACTCTATCAACTTAAAAGGACATGTTGCTGTATTAAAAAAATGTTATTATTTAACAGTTTACGATATTATATGTCTGTTAGGTAATGCACATAATATTTCGTCACAGTAGCAAATTTTCAGATCCGTCATTGTTCTACGACTACGACGATTTATTTATTTATTTAAAAAAAGACTTAAATCCTCTTGTATATAGCTACAAATCCCACAATGTAAATTGGGCTGTTAAACTTTCACGAGGACAGACAAACAACATTGTGCTTGCGGACGGCGTTCGCATATATTAAACGTTGGTTCGTATTTGCATCGGTCGCTCGTGTCAATCCTATCCGCTTTTACCCTACTATCTTCCACAGAGTACAGAAAACTGGGTTTATTTAAAAAATATAGATGACATCATCATTATCATGATCAGTTGCGGACAGATAGCATTTACTACTAGCTGTAGAAAAGGAATTGAGAGCACTGGTCTAGTTGGTAGTGACCCCACCTTCCGATCCTAAGGTCGTGGGTTCAAATCCGGTCGTGTACCAATGGATGTTTCTGTGCGAAAAATGTATGTGCGCTATACCAGTATTCTCAAACGGTGAAGGAAAACATCGTGAGGAAAACCCGTGGGTTAGTTAGCTCCGCACGTATTGACCATGTCTTTTCTGTGGACAAGGCCGACTAAGCTGAGAGGGTGGAACAGGTGCTGGGCAAGCCTACTTCATCATAATTCGTCCCGGGCACTATAGCGTCCCGTTTGTGAAGGTAAAAGTTGCCTCCTGCCTGACGCTGTAGGTATAAATCATCTACTATAGATGGTAAAATGCCTTAGTAGTAGAAAAAGAAATAGGAAGTGACTTATAAATTTTACCCGGAAGAAATACTTGCAGAACATACAAATATTTCTCCCGCCGCGGGAATCGAACCCGGGCCTCTTGCGTCTCAGCCGAGCACTCGCCCAACACTTCACCGAGGTCGTCGACAGCTCTATAAACGGATCGCAAGTTATACCTACCTACACTACTCTCTGGTAAACCCCAAACGTGGTAATGAAAGGGTTGGAACTACTTTGTGTTTGACTACTGGGACACTTTAGGACTACCGGCTTAACTTAAACAATACTTGCAAATTAGGAGATGGCAGTTAAATTATTATACTAATAATAAGAAAGAAAGAAAAAACATTTATTTGGCACAAACAAAGACATATTACAAACGGAAAAGGGAAAAAAATTAAGTTACAGAAAAAAAGCAAGAAAAGACATACACAAACGACAGAAGTACCTATTATAGTAAAACTAAAACTAATACCTAGTCTGACTTTACCCTTCCCGCGGACCAATCGGCGTTTTAATGTGGCCAAAAGGGTTAAGTCTCAGCATGTGCTACTTCCAGCTTTAACTAGAAGTAGCGCTGGTTTTCAGAGTTAACCCTCAGGGTGAAATCGCCATGCGAAAAAAAGAGAGTATTACAGTGAGAGCACTGTTGGTCTAGTTGGTAGTGACCCTGCCTTCCGATCCTAACGGTCGTGTACCAATGGATTTTTATGTGCGAAAAATTGATGTACGGTGAAGGAAACCGTGAGGAAACCCGCGGCTAAGTTAGCTCCGCACGTGTTGACCATGTCTTTCCTGTGGACAAGACCGACTAAGCTGTAAGGATGGAATAGGTGCTGGGCAAGCCTACTCCTTCTTAATTCGTCCCGGGCACTACAGCGTCCTGTTTGTGAAGGTAAAAGTTGCCTCCTGACGCTGTATAAATCATCTACCATAGATGGTAAAGGGCCTTAGTTAGTTAAAAGGGTGCTTTTATTTCCGTGGGCGGATTTAGATTAATGAATTCTTAACTGACATTATTTTAATCTGCGAAAGACTTATTTTAATTTGTGTGCTATTTTGATTATATAATTGTTTAGAATTAAGTTTACGTAGGCTAATTTTATCACATTCAAAATCAATGTTATTGTTTTTTATAAATAACATGAAATGAAAAATGAAATTAACCATCTATATGGGCGATGGACTGATCACCTGTCACCATGGTTCATCATATCCATCTAGGGACTTTGAATCAGGAGTGGCTGCAAGTTTTCTTATGATTACTTGCGGTTCTGCTCACCCCATTAGGGATTTGTACTGTTATTACAGCGTTATTGAAGATCAAAAGCCAGAGATCCTCACGAAGTTTCGCATTTATAATATTAATATTACTATCCATATAAATTTTGACTACACCTATATCTCCTTATTTTGCTCCATGCCAACCCAATCCAACCCAATTTAATACAAAAAACAAAGAAAAAGAACCGGTCAAGTGCGAGTCGAATTCGCATACGAAGGGTTCCGTACCATCATACAACATGTACGATATAATTTTTTATTTGTTAAAGCAGCAGCAATACCTAATTACGGTTCATGAGATACAGCCTGCTGACAGACGGACGGACAGCGGAGGCTTAGTAAAAGGGCCCCGTTTGCACCCTTCGGGTATGGAACCCTAACAAAGAAAAATGTAAGCCAAATTGAACCAGACAGCATCCTTCTCACTTTCCAAAATTACCCATCTCAAAAGTTACCTTTAATCTAAATATTTAAGGCACAATCCTCACACGTAAACACCCCGGAAAACTTATAATACCTTGTCTATACAAACCAGCGACAATTTTATAGAAACGAAACTCCACAAAAGCTGATTCTTACTGAACAGGCCCACCGCAGTTTGCGTATTTTGCGCGTTTTCCTCGGTCAAACGTTCTGGTTATTAGAAACGAAACTCGACAAAAGCTGATCCTGACGCCAGCCTCGCGAGCCGTGCGAGTGGCTCGTCTTAACTAAGCGAGCACTTGCCTCGCGAGGCTGTTCCGTCTGTTAGTGTGCAGCTAATGATTTGTAAGTCTTCGCTCACCATTCCCGTTCCACAGAAAAACAACACAAAATATTGATTTCATATATTTTTGCCTCTTCAACTTTCTTATTTTAAAAGCTATGTCCGTAAGTTTTCTTGTTCAATTAGGATTAATGATGTCACCAGTTTTTTCGAAAAAAATAAGATCCTTTCCAATGACGACCTCGGTGACCTGGCGGACGAGGGCTCGGCTGAGGCGCAAGAGGGTTTGATTCCCGCTACGGGAGAAATATTTCTGTTTTGCAAATATTTCTTCCGAGTCTGGGTGTTGTAGTATTATGTATAAATATGTATTTACGAAAAAAAGGATAAAGTATTCTACCAGCCATCTCGTTCCCATAGTACAAGCTTTGCTTAGTTTGGGGCTAGATGGCGCTGTGTGAAATGTCTATTTATTTACCTATTTATTAAACAAACCGTCGCGTATTTTCGTTATTACGATGAAATCACTTTAGTTTTAGGTAAATAAATCTCACAACATTAGTTTTTACACTGAGTTTAACTATTACTACTACTTAAAAGTTCCATAAACATGTAATAAAAAAGTAACTTTTAGGTTAAGTACTGACGGCTTTTTTACATAAATAGTGTCTCCAGGTTGGCTAAAGTAGATCTTGGGACTTTGAATCAGGGGTGACTGCAAGTTTTCTTTTTCACTTGTGCCTCTGCCTATCCCTGACAAACTGTATGTTAGTTTGTGGAAAGCGATAAAAAAAGCAATTCAAATGTCTTGTTTTGGAATGACGCATCTACGTATTATTACTTTTTTTCTTTCGCTTCTTTCAGACTTCTTGAACCAAGAAAAGAAAATTCTACCTCTCGTGATAATCTCGTTTGGAAAACAACAAGCTAAGCCTTTGATCCCTAATAGGCTTACATCGAACATATCATTGTGAATAAGGAAATATAATGTTTATCGTGTCATTGGTTATTTTACTTTCACCAGGTCAATAACCTGAAATGAATTAACATCTGACTTGTTGTCCGAGTTCCTAGCAGTACGATCATACCAATCCGTTATCAGCCGATGGTCGGACGTCGTAGACCGAATCAAACGTAAAAAAAGTAGTGCGTACTAGTACGACCGACATCGTCCAAGCCGACACTATTCGACATTTGATCGGTCGAGTTCGGTCGACGACGTCCGACCATTACTTCGGCCGATTACGGATTAACTGTTTAATATAGACGTGCCACTAGTTATTTCAAACCAGTGTTGTTATTGTTATGGATATTTCACACAGCGCCATCTAGCCCCAAACTAAGCAAAGCTTTGTACTATGGGAACCAGATGGCTGATAGAATATTAAAATACTTTTTTTTGTAAATACATACTTATAATACATAATACTACAACATCCAGACCCGAAAGAAATATTTGCAGAACATACAAACATTTCTCCCGCAGCGGAGATCGAACCCGCGCCTCTTGCGTCTCTGCCGAGCAACCGCCCGCCACGCCACCGAGGCCGTCGTTCATACACAATGTTATTGTGTATCCATTGTAAGATACATAAATAAACGATTTTTTTGTAGGTACCTATATTTTTTTTCAAAGGATTTATTTTAGGAACAAATACATTTTAAAATACAAAAGCCGTTAAAACAAGTCTCGTTTGCAAAACCCTTGGAACTTAAATGGGCAGTTACAACGGAGCGGGAGATATCATTGCTTTATGTAACAAATTATTGCTTAATCTACAAGATTGGAGATGAAGCGGTTTTAATTCATCCACAGACTATATCGACGCTTGAAAGGCAATAATTACCAAGCGACATTTTGGGCGATATTGAGTTATATATATCATTGAAATCAGAAAAAAAATCTGCGTCGATTGGTCCCACTCTCATGCCGCTAGGACGAAGTTTGTTGTCGTTTGGTAACTGAAAAAAAAGCACATTTTCTCAGTTTTCGGCGTCCAAGCGACTATAATTTTAGCGATTTATGAATAATTTTCACCTAGTATGTATTCGATTTTTACTCTTTACACTTAGTAATTTTTGCCTAGACTCGAAATAATGTGTTTAAACATTTAGTATTTTTTGCCTTGCGGCACCTAGGGTATGAACATCGCTTAAAAAATTTTACCTGGTCCAATTTTAATTTTTCTTGTAACTTAAGATTTTCTAACACACCTTAATTATGTATTCATTTTCATTTAGTACTTTTTACCTAAATGCAATGCATTTAAAAAAGTAAAGTAGTAATATTTACCTACCTAAAAAGTATATTATTTTGTCGTTTGGTAATTTTTTACCTGCCGTTCTTTTACTGTTTTTGTTACTTATATAAACTATTTCTGGTTATGAAATTTGTATAAAAGTTAGCTTATCCCTGATGCACGTATTTTGTTTTGTCGCTTATCCGCACTGTAAAGTAGATTTTGGGTGGTGGTTGGGAACAAAATAATGATTACGTCTTCACTGAACCGTCGCATAGGTAACCCGTGTGCTCACGCGCATCGCACTTAGTGCTTTATCATGTAGCTTAAATTGTACTGGGTAAATGCAATATAAAGATTTTATGAGTATAGGATTATTTAATACGCATTTTTATTGATTTAAATTTATGATTTTAGGTACATAATGAATCGAAATAAGTGAGTAGATACCATCATTAAGCAAGCTATGTCAAACACCAATGTGAATAGCAGGAATTTGACCTTAGTAATGTGCTACCTGCTTTGTTAAATAATCAAAGTAATAATTTATTCTCTCAATCGTAACTAATAGTTAGCGAGCGCAGCGAGCTTCAAGCCAATGCGAGCGAAGAGAGCTGAATTTTTTAACTCAATGTAGCTTTAAACAAATCTTTAACAAAGGGTTAGTCACAGGCCTAAAACCTCCACCAACCTGCACTAGGGCAGCGTGGCGGAATATGCTCTAATTCGTCCCTCGAAACTCGAAACTCTTTAATTTTGCGTACTAAAACCTAAATTTTTTGTTACTTGGTCAAAAATGCCTTACACTTACCTTACTTAATTTGTTCTATGGTTGAAATTGCTTGGCAGAATAATATTTATGCTTTTTATTTCGATCATTTTACCTATAGGTATGTCAAACATCTGTTGCTTCTGGATGCATCATTTTGCTTAAAACACAATTATAAAATACTGGGGTTTAGTTAATTTTACTTATCTTACTTATATTATAAATGCGAAAGTTTGTGAGTTTGGATGTTTGGATGTTTGGATGTTTGTGCCTCAATCACGCCTAAACGGCTGGACGGATTTGAATGAAACTTGGAATATACATAGTACATGTACTGGATTAACATATAGGCTATTTTTTATCCAGGTACAACGCGAGCGAAGCCGCGGGCAGCAGCTAGTTTTATAATAAAAAATCGTTGTCAGTAAGTAATTTTTACCTGTTTGTGATTTTGATTAAAATTTTACTAACCGACACTATTTCTTAAAGTATTGGGAAAATTCATATTTTTTAAATGCCAGTATATAGAGCTTTTAAATAGCATTTAAAATTCGTTGGAATCAAGTAGCTATGACTAATAGGCGATCTTTGACGAATTTTTTTCCGAAAAAAAAACTTTAAAATGCTCTAGTGTAAAGTTGCTAACATGTCGCTTAGTAATTATTGCCTTTCAAGCGTCGATATAAACCTTTTAAATGCCCTTTATAGAGCACTGGTGGTCTAGTTGGGAGTGACCCCGCCATCCGATCCTAATAGATTTATTTGTGCAAAAAATATTATGTGCGCTATACCAGTACCCTCAAACGGAGAAGGAAAACATCGTGAGGAAACCCGCGGCTTAGTCAGCTCCACTCGTACCTATTGACCATGTCTTGTGGACAAGGCCGACTAAGCTGAGAGGATGGAATAGGTGCTCGGCAAGCCTACTCCATCTTGATTCGTCCCGGGCACTACAGCGTCCCGTTTGTGAAGATAAAAGTTGCCTCCTCACGCTGTATAAATCATGTACTCAAAAATAATTGTGAATTCTATGTTACTATTTTTATTTTTATATTTATTTTAAGGTGACAAAAACCATAAATAAAATGAAAAAAAGCCTCTTTCAAGCGCACTTTAGTCCTATACTGTTTCGAAAGAACTAGTAATACGAGTTAATGTTCTCTCTAAAATGATTAGGAAGTGGTCTGAGTTACGCGGTAAATACTCTGCCACAGCTTTTAACTTAAAATACCTCGAAAAGTGTCATAAAATGTGACCTTGGCTGATACAGTGCCCGTAATTACATAATTTATCGAACAGAGATACGATTTTCGGCGCAGCTCAGGAATTTACAACGTTCCAGGTAAGTTTAAAGTTAAAGCAAAATTTATAAACAGAAATAAACTCAAAACATAATTTATTCACAAAAAACAACAAATCCACGTCTGTGGACGCGCACGAAGCGCGCACGGCTTTTATACGGGTCAGAACCTTATAGTAAATGCTTTATACAGCGTCAGGAGGCAACTTTTACCTTTACAAACGGGACGCTGTAGTGCCCGGGACGAATTAAGATGGAGTAGGCTTGCCCAGCACCTATTCCATCCTCTCAACTTAGTCGGCCTTGTCCACAGGAAAGACATGGTTAATACGTGCGGAGCTGACTAAATCGCGGGTTTTCTCACGACGTTTTCGTTCAACGTTTGAAAGTACTGATATAGCGCACATTAATTTGTCGCACAGAAAAATCCATTGGTACACGACCGGATTAAAACCCATGATCTTAGGATCGGAAGACGGGGTCACTACCAACTAGACCATCAGTGCTCTCTTCAGAATTTCAAGGACAGAATGTAAAGGTGCGTAAAAATTACGCGCGGCAAACCCTCGATCATTGGTCGCGGTGGTCGCGCGCTATGGAGACTGGGTCGCCGCGCGCGGCAGTTTAAGCATTGCGGGGTCCGTTGCGGGACCGTTCTTTGTCGGTTTTAGAGACTGCATCAAAGGATTTCAGTCAAGGTTTTGTCATAATATTAGAAAATTTCAAAACTAATATTTGATGTCGTCCAAGAAAGCGTTGGCGGGATGATCTCTTTCGAGAGAGAATAGTGGGAGATCTCGAAGGAACCTTGGTCCTTGTTAGAAACCGGTTGTAATAAACTAAGCAAAGTTTGTACTATGGGAACCAAATGGCTGATAGAATACTAATATACTTTTTTTTTGTAAATATTTGCTTATAATAAATACATAATGCAACACGCAAACATTTCTCCCGCAGCGGGAATTGAACCCGCGCCTCTTGCATCTCAGCCGAGCACTCGCCCGGGGTCGTCAGCATTAAATACTCAACTCTTAATTCCTCCGAAATTAGATAACCTCAATGTATATACTTGAAAGTTGAAACTATTCGAAATTAATATCCAAAGTTTAAGGGCTCAAAAATTACGAACTTGATATATGACACCAAGCTAAAGGTACAGACGTCGACATAAGGTCGATGAATTAATAATGACAGTTAGTGTAAGCTATCTGTCAAATTGTATTTGTTGCCTGAAATTGAAATCGAAAAGTAGGTATCTTTGTTTCTACTGATATCCGTAACGGTTCAACGAATTTGGCTAAAACTTAAAACTCATAATTTTGACCTGGAATGGCATTGCCTACTATTAATCAGGGTAGGTGACGTGATTGGTCGGTGGATGATAGGACGAAGCGATATGTCCTGGAAGTGTATTGGGGAGGTACATGCCCAGCAGTGGATTTCTATACGCTGATGATGATGAGATACCACGTAAATAAAATAATAATAATAAATAACACCCAACAGTCACATACCATAGTCCTGACCCCACACTAGGATTCCCTGTGTCGTGGGTATCAGAAACTACGAGTACCATGGTACCACAACACCCAGACCCAGAACAAATATTTACAGATCATGCAAACATTTCTTCCGCAGCGGGAATCTTGCATCTATTATGGTACATTGTCTATATGTTATACTATTATGATACCACAACACCCAGACCTGGAACAAATATTTACAGAACATGCAAACATTTCTTCCGCAGCGGGAATCAAACCCGCGCCTCTTGCGTCTCTGCCGAGCAATCACCCGCCACGCCACCGAGGCCGTCAAGTAATGCTAATGTTTATAAAATAAGAATTTCCAAATGAGTGAAAATATAAACTTTATGTTACTGACAGTACTTACTCAACTTTTACCTTCATTATTTACGAAAAAATATTTCTCAACAGCGACAATATTTCACCGCAGGACTCTTTTCGTAAAAGTTTAACAATAATTTTGTATTTGAAAACATTTTGAAAACACAGATTTTGTAACCACAATAAAATTTACAAATGTTTTAAGGCTTAAGAGGAAAATTTCAACGTATTTTCTATTGAAAGTATAAAACATTTTTACTAGTGTAACGTACGGTGACTTTGTCCGTAATAAGTTTTTCCATGAACACTTCATCTTTTCACTGCATCCTCTAAGAGTTTTTTTATTCATTTTGGAACGACGGAACTCTTTCCAACACCAACAAAATGATTTCCCTGGAGGGAAAAGTTGCATGAATTTTTTTTACTAGTGTAACGTAGGTACGGTGACTTTGTCCGTAATAAGTTTTTCCATAAACACTTCATCTTTTCACTGCATCCTCTAAGAGTTTTTTATTCATTTTGGAACGACGGAACTCTTTCTAACACCCACAAAATGATTTCCCTGGAGGGAAAAGTTGCAGACAAATCGATAATTCTGCAAATGTTATTACAAACCAGTCTCTAGATTCACTTATTTTTCAAATCTGCTCTTTTCAGCGGGTGAAAATACTGCCCTCCTAGTGAAGAACGCAGTAACATTGTCAAAAATGTTTTGATGCGTGAGTGAGAAGAGAATGTTGTATTTTGTTAAGCGATTCCGAATATGTATCTAACTATTTTTTGACATACATGCTAGTTGCTGCGTTCTTCACTAGGAGAGCAGAATATAACTCTGTTTGAATCACCCGAGCAATCTGAGAGCACTGGTGGTCTAGTTGGTAGTGACCCCGCCTTCCGATCCTAAGGTCGTGGGTTCAAATCCGGTCGTGTACCAATGGATTTTTCTGTGTGAAAAATTAATGTCCGCTATACCAGTACTCTCAAACGGCGAAGGAAAACATCGTGAGGTAACCCGCGGCTTAGTCAGCTCCGAACGTATTGACCATGTCTTTCCTGTGGACAAGGCCGACTAAGCTGAGAGGATGGAATAGGTGCTGGGCAAGCCTACTCCATCTTAATTCGTCCCAGGCACTACAGCGTCCCGTCTGTGAAGGTAAAAGTTGCCTCCTGACGCTGTATAAATCATCTACTATAGATGGTAAAAGGCCTTAGTTTTTTGGAATCACCCTGGATGTATTACATTTGACATCTTGAAGCAATCCTACTATATGCGGAAGTTTTGGTAATATTTTTTTTTTGGGTTAGTCATTAGCACGTTTTATTGCCGACTCAAGGACATTGAATTTGTCTCATGGGACCGAAGAGGCTGGCAAAATCGAAAGGAAGACTTTACTTACCCAGCAGTGATGACATCAGGCTAAAATTATGGTGATGATGTTGAAAGAATCCCTCGCCTTGAATATCAATAAATAGAATTCCTAAAATGATTCAATACATATTTGACACAGATTGAATAATAGTTACTATGTCCTAAGACTCCAATCTCGACATCATAAATCAAACGAATTCTGTACTACATCCAACAGCTTTCTTACAACGGAGTAGAGTCCAAATTCCCGTGATTTATTTTAAAAGTTCCTCCGCTTATCGCGTCAATAAGTAGCATCTGCTGCCGACCTAAATTTCAGGAAGGCTTGAAACATCTGGCGGATGGTTTCAGGCGAAATTAGACTTTTTGTCTCTAGTTTTAGAGTTCAATTTTGCAAAACATGTCATAGTGGTCTGTAAAAGCTAGTGCGCGTGATATTGGTCGCGTGATATGAGCGAGATATTTTTTCTGACTAACTAAACATTATGAGAGTAAATGAAATAAGTTTAGACGACCTAGTGTCTGTTCTACAAAGAAGTTTTTTGTGACAAGTGATTTTAAGGGTTTCATATACGAAGAGTGCCAACGGGACCCTATTACTCTGTACCACTGTGCACCACAGCGAGAACAAGAAATGGTTGTTAATTATTATATTATATTACTTTAGTATACGACTTTATTCTCAGTTCATCCTTTTTCGTTGTTGTTTTTCTTTTATTTTATCTATTA
The DNA here is from genome assembly GCA_949320045.1 of Scotopteryx bipunctaria. Classification (NCBI taxonomy): domain Eukaryota; kingdom Metazoa; phylum Arthropoda; class Insecta; order Lepidoptera; family Geometridae; genus Scotopteryx; species Scotopteryx bipunctaria. Next base: position 1,226,613 of record OX439462.1, read on the forward strand.
ATCTTGTTTATTCGTAAGTTTTTTTTTATATAGCATGATCCTTGGATCCTTGCTGTAAGAGTTTTGGCTAAGGTGTTTTATGACCGGGCTCCTGCCTGACGTCAAACCTCCTTGGGAATACTTGCTTATTGTATCTCATCATGTTGGAGGATACTATCCCTTAGTCGACTTTTACGACATGCTCGGGGAGAGAAGCAGCTGGACGTATTCTATGTATTTTCTTTACTCCTAGTCCAGTAGAGAAGTTTATAATATAAAAATAAAAGAAAAAATCAATTATAATGACTTAATATTAATGTCAAATCGGACCTTTTATTTTGACCCAAATATAGACATTCACTTGTATCATTAAAATTCTTATGTTTGAGTTCAGTAATTTACTTCCCAAGAGGATACAAATCGTCCATGATCTGCCATTCCGGAATATAAGGGTTATTTCCTCTTCCGTCGTAGACCCAGAACAACTTTACCCCCCACTGGGGGTATGCATACTCGTAGTACTGTCCAGGCCAAATACTAGCATAATACTTGATAAAATCATGGTAGTACCTGAGATCTGTGAACACAAATATCCTGTCATTATTATATCTAATCTCAAAACAGCCAATGCCATATATCGTGGTCTCAACGAACAACCCGCCCCCATCCTGCAACCCGGGGAAGTTCTTATTATTCCTCATACAAATGAATTTACCCCACCATTTCGGGAGGTACATAGAACAGTCCACAACGTCTGACCTATAGAGGCGCGAGTAGAAAATCTTGTAGTTTTCCATAATATGCTCCATATATTCGTAGCCGGAGCCAGCGAACCAGATCTCAGCGTTAAGGGTGCCCCACTTTCGGACCAGATAAGATCTGAAGGCGTAGTGGTATCTTGTGGGGTAATAGGGGTATAGGTACATCTGGTCGAGACTGATAATGATGCTGACATCATGGCGGGGCTGGTGAGTGCAGCGGGGTCCGTGGCAGTGTTCGGGGTTACCGCTCAAAGGAAATAAACGGGTCACGCGGTACACTCTGTACCTGGGGAAAAGGATACACAAGATCATCATCATCTTCATCGCAGCCTGACTTTAGCCACTGCTGAGCACAAGCCTTTTTTGTGCCAATCACATTCTTGTGCTAGTCTGGTTCATCCACGGAGCTAAAGGCCTTTTACCATCTACCAGGACTTTAATAATGATAATAGGGATATCCCTAGCAAGATGACTAGCAAGATGATGATGAAAGACTTACCTGTAAGGCGTGTTGTGCTCACCAGCTCGACCCAGTGCCCAGATCCTGAAGTCCTGTTGTCTGTGCATGTACGGGGCGTAGGGATTGTAGGACGAAATCAAAACCCTTCGGTTCAGTATCACTGCTGTGGAGAGGCATTTGAAATCTGGAAGGAGATGACATCTTCATAATTCCCTTGCCCTTTTCCCACTTTTGTATTGGGGTCAGCACAACATGGTATTATTCCTCCCTGAAGCCATCTCAATACTCACTCCTTTCTTACTCAAGTCATCTTTCACACAGTCCATCAATTTTTTATTGGCCTATCTCTACCCACGTCACGTTATTATGATTATAACATCATTTTAAACCTCACCTGCTTGATAAATGACAAGGCTCTGGCAACCGACTGATTGTAGTATTGAACTGCATAGACCTGGCCTCTCCTGGCCTCAAATCACCTGGCCACGGGTATGTAGGTATTCCAGTTTTATTGGGTTAGGGTTATGTCTAGCAGTGATCTACTTTAAAGATTTAAAAGGTTGTCCAACTTGAGGATACAATGGAATTCTTTATTAATACCTATAGATATCCCCGCCAAGGCATTGAGACGTCGTCTCCTCGCAATCTCATTCCAATCGTACCACCAGAACCACCAAGAAGGAAAGCTGGTCCACTGCCATCTGAAGAAGGAGGTGCGAGGTGTTGTATCCGTGCGCTTGCCACGGATAGTAGTTGTGCCGACATCCCAATAGGCTGTGATGTGGTGACTGATTATGATGATGCAGAGAACACTGCAAGCACGAATACCATGCATATCATTTTAGAGATAGCTGCAGTTGAGAGCGATTGAGAGTGGTAGTGATGTCCCCTTGGAATCCCAAGGTCGTGGGTTCAAATCCATTCGTTCCAATGCGTTTTAGGTATATGAAGACTATTAGAAAGTGATGACAAGTGGCAACGCGATGGTCATTGATGACAAGGCAGACTTGGCAGGTTGTCTGATGACATTGTAGAGACGGTGGGAATCTGATGGATTTGGTTGACGCAGGGTCGGAAAAAAATGGCGAGCTACAGAGCAGGTTTACATTCAGCAGTCGGTGTATGTGTGATTATGATGATGTTGATCAAGGCTTTAAAAGCTGTTACACATTTTACAGGTAAATTTTTTTTTTTTGTCTAATTGACACTTACGTTAGAAGTATTCTATTAGGCCCTTTCGACGAAAATACAGAGTAGAACTTTGACATTGTCAATAATTTAAAAGGCCAACATTAGCACATCGAAATAGAAGCACACTTTTATTCGAGTGATTGCATATTTTTTAAATTACAATTTACGTTTTTTTTTTATAATTGACGTGCTGATTATCACGATTATCCAACTTACTTTGATTGAAACACAACCAGTTATAATTATTATTTAGAATTTATTATGAAAACATTGTCAGATGTTGTAAATAAACAAAATACTAGGCATACTCTTTGCGTTCATCATTCTAAGGATGATGTTGATTGTTTTGCATGAAAAACTACTATAGTTTAATTAGTGATATGGTCACAAAAATCTTTGGGGGCACGAGGTTTAAAGCAGGATCTTCACGGCAGCGATTTTGGTCGCGACCAGCGAGTCGCCCACGACCAAATTCTCTGTCATAGAGACTCAACTTTAGATCTTTAAACAGGTAAGTGCGTAAGGTTACCGACCCTCAGGAGCCCAAATTTGAATTTGAGTTATAATACTAAAGATGATACTAAATGATTGAAAATGAGGAAAGACTTCGCTGATGCACAATCCGAGTCAACTTTCTGATGATGCGAACCTCTGTGGCGTGGCGGACGAGTGCTCGGCTGAGACGCAAGAGATGCGGGTTTGATTCCCGCTACGGGAAAATGTTTCTATGTTTGCAAATATTTCTTCCGGGTTTAAATATTTGTGTTTTAGTATTTTAGTATTAACAAAAAATAGTACACAAGTATTCTATGAGCCATCTGGTGCCCATAGTACAAGGTTTGCTTAGTTTGGGGCTAGATGGCGCTGTATGAAATGTCCACAAATATTTACTTCTGCCTCGCGGAGAGCGAAACACGCGTTGAAGATATTAAGTTTGCTTTGTGTGGGCATATGCTCTGCCTTGCTTGAGCCTTGCATGCTCTTTAATTGCGGCGGGCGGGCGGTGCACATGTCCGCATTTTGGTAAGCTCATTGTAAATATTTAAGCGGATTAGTACTAGAATGGACTTCCACAAAGTAACGCCTGGATCAATTGACTATCTTGAATTTGAGTGACACATGCCTAGTATACCTTGGGTCATTCGTGAGTCACGAACGCTAGTAGAGTACCTACCTTATTATTTTTACCGATTGATCAATGAGACCCCGATGCGGGAAAAGTTAGGTAGAGTAGTACTTATCACAAATAGTGAGTGCCTCGGCAATTTTCGTATAGCTTCTGAAATACGAACTAACACGATGATGATTATGTAATATCATGTATGTGGGATGTTACAATAATTATGTAGATACATTTTATTACAAAGGTTTGGTTCAGTTATTATTTTAATTATAATATTGATAAAAATTCGGTTTTCATACTGTTAAATGTTATTCTCGATTTTAGTTCCGTTTTTACAACTATATGGCGCTGTCAAATTTGACGTCATCTTATGCGTTGATGCGTTTTGCTAATTAACCCCAGACTACTCAAACGCGACTCAGAGTTGAGAACGTCTCAAGTGGTGAGTTTTTGACAGATTTTTATCAAAAACTGTCAAAAAACCGTGATTTGAGACGTGTAAGTATTCGGGTGTTAGTCAGGGTGAAGTTCAAAATCTCAATGAAATTTGGTTCACTTATATACATGGTGTTTTAATTACTTCTCTGCTCGAATGGAAGTAAAGAAAAAGCATAGAATGGAACTAAGGGATAGTATTCTCTCCAAAGTGATGGATTATCTATATGGGTGATAAAATAGGGTTAAAATCTGACCGTGGGCCAATGGATTTTCTGTTCGAAATAAATATTATGTACGAAACTGGTATGTTGTAGAAAATATGTGTTAAGTGCACATAAAGAGCCGTTCAAGCGCTCTTCAAATCCTTTTACTACAATGGCTCGAAAGAACTAGTGACACGATTATATAATAGTCCTTTCAAAATGAATACTCACCTCCCTCCCACCGACCTGACCCCTCCCAGACAGACAAAGCATACATATTTATCGCTAGTCACTAGCGAGTACCGTCAAACTCGTGGTACCTAGCAGGCCGATCTATATACGTGACTGGGTTTCTGAACAGAGGTAAACACATGCTGTCTAATGATTTTCAACTCTATTACATCTGCAGATAGGTTTGTTTTCGCTCAGCTAGGTATAAACCTAGGCTGCGGCTAGCAGGTAATTTGGTCCTAAGTGTTAAGTTTGCAAACTACGCTAAAAGTAAAAGGTAGATTTTGATTACATGGACACCAGTCCACAAATACTGCTAATCAGAAAAGGTACAGGAGCACCTTGATTCTCTGCTGGACTGGGAGTAAAGAAAAAACATAGAATGCATCCAGCTGCTTCTCTCCCCGAGCATGTCGTAAAAGTCGACTAAGGGATAGTATCCTCCAACATGATGAGATACAATAAGCAAGTATTCCCAAGGAGGGTTGACGTCAGGCAGGCGGCCGGTCATAAAACACTTTAGCCAAAACTCTTACAGCATGAGAGAGAGATCCTTGGATCATGCTGTGCCGACCCCACATAGAGTGGGATGAGGGCAGGAAGATGATGATCACTATATTAACGTGCACCAATCAATATATTAACGTGGTGCTCAAATGGGAACAAGAAATAAGATTTATTTTATTCCCCATTGAGCACCTACGGTGCGGTAGCTTCTAGTGAAGGGGTTTATAATAAAACATAACGATAAAAATCAGCAGTATATTGCAAAGTAGAACCTATTATATTCGAAAGCATGACATATGACAAGCGCATGGATAAATCTTTGAGGCGCACTTTAAATAGAGGCCTCTCTTAGAGGCCTCTCTTAGTTTTTACCCATCTATGACCCACGACCTTCACGAAGTCTACCTGTAGATATGTTCTGTGATCTACTGATACGTAATTTGTAATCTACAAATACTGAGACTCATCCTGCTAATATTATAAACGCGAAAGTTTGTATGTATGGATGTTTGTTACTCTTTCACGCCTAAACGGCTGAACGGATTTGATTGAAACTTTGAATATGTATAGTACATATACTGGATTAACATATAGGCTATTTTTTATCCGGGTACCACGCGAGCGAAGCCGCGGGTGGCAGCTAGTAACATGTATAGATATTACGAACACGGTACGTGCGTGAGAGTATTGAAATTTTGTTATTCAAGTGTTGATCCCTCGTTATTATACACGTCGTAAAGGAGTAGGCAGGTCGAAAATGTTGCTGAGGTAACCACGGTTTTACAAGATTTAATAAATAGGAACATTATTAGCAAATAAGAGGAGCACTGGCGGTCTAATTGGTAGTGACACCGCCTTCCGATCCTAATGTCGTGGGTTCAAATCCGGTCGTGTACCAATGGATTTTTCTATACGAAAAATTTATGTGCGCTATACCAGTCCTCTCAATGGTGAAGGAAAACATCGTGAGGTATCCCGCGGCTTAGTCAGCTCCGCATTAATTGGCCATGTCTTTCCTGAAGTAAGTACTTACAAGTGAAAAGTGATTTCGTGAGACTTTTTACGTGATTTGATGGTGTTTTTACAAGTTTTCACTAAACAGTAAGGCGTAATTCTATTTTTAAATTTTAAGTTTACCAAACGACGACTCGAGAGCGATGAGCATGGTTTTAGTGTAGGTGTGTGCGTGAGCGTGTATGTTTACTTGCAGGAGCACGGTTTTGTGTGGCTTCAATTTTGTTGTTCGCGGCGCGCCGTCTTTTCTTTTAATTTGGTCTGAGCTTGATATTAACAATTTTTACCACCCCATATACGTGTGCAGTACTTACCTATAGCTATAAATACACACCTATATAGTACCCCGATGGCAAACAGGATATTACTTCATAAGCACCCACGTAAAGAATTGAATTTTGAAGCATTCTCCGACGTTTTGAGGCAGTAGAGAATTTTATACAATAACCTAGCTAGGAATACCCCGCGACTTGGGTCCTTTCCTTACACAAATTTTATCTTTCCCCTGCGTCCTCTAGATGTTGATTAAGGAATATTTATGTATCCTATTTATATTTTTATTCGATACTTTACATCGTTGCATGGTATGGGCATGTCATGCGGAGGGATGAATGTCATGTGACGAGAAGAATGTTAGATATGAAAGTGGATGGATACAAGGGTAGAGGTAGACCAAAGAAGAGATGGATGGATTGCGTGAATTATGATATGAGTAAGAAAGGAGTGAATACTGAAATGACGGCTAATAGAGGGGAATGGAAGAGGAAAACATGTTGTGCCGACCCCACTTAAGTGGGATAAGGGCAGGGACATGATGACATCGTTAGGTACATAATAGTCAAAAAATATTCATTGACAAAAAATATTTAAGGTATTTATAAAACAAGTTAAAAATAGCCAACTGAAACGGGCATTTTAAAATCTGTCATTTTAGCGCGCGTGGTGTGACGTCATAGTCTATCACTCACAGGCAAAACACCAAACAACTGGATGGCATTGACAAATTTGTTATCACAGACTAATACGTGACGTCATAGTCTGCATAATACGCTTAAAAAATATTGATGGAGGTATACTTCTTATTGATATAAAGTTTATTAAAACCATAACTTTACCCTCATTTGAATACTGTAAGGAATATACCCTCCGAGATTCATGGTTCTCGGACTTTGGTTTATACTGTGCGTAGATTGTTCATCCATTGTCAATCTATCCTAGGTTGCCTGGCAGAGATCGCTTTTAGCGATAAGACCACCCATTGTTTTTACCATTATTTTTGTCTATTTTGTAAGTTTAATGTTGTGCGGTAAACAATAAATTGTTATCTATCTATCTATTGTTAGTCAGTCAGTCAGTAACGTGAGAGTTTTATATATTTAGAAATATTGAATATTACTTTCGATGGAAAGGCGATGGGGTTCCTGGAGAGTTTCGTTGCGAAGTGATATTAAACGATTTTTCAAACTGTAGCGAACTCTTGCAATAATTTAGTTCAAGCAAATTGCTAGCTCGAACGAGCTAGGTTGATGATGATAAAGTTTTAGTCAGACCAAATAAAAATATGATAGACGACGGTTTTTCTATCAGTAAAAGAAGACTTGACCGGCCTTGGCTGAAATGCAATGGACGCGGGTTCGATTCTCGCTGATGGAGTAGCGTTCAATCATCATCTTCATCATCATCATTAGCCTATAACAGTCCACTGCTGGACAAAGGCCCGACAATTTAACGTGCCCTCCGAAACACGAAAGCGCTCTGCTTGTAATGCCACTTGCGGTCACCCATCCAAATTATGACCGCGCACAACGTTGCTTAACTTCAACGATCAATCACGAACGTCTAGGCAAGCTACGCCACGAGCGCGTGGACTTCTTTAGACTGATGATGATGACGCTAGGGAACAAAAGCGGATGCAAGTTGACAACTCGCTAAAGTTTGACCGAAGGTAGAATATCACGCGATAACCCCGTGGACTGAGTTGGACAAACTAGGTAGGGTACTTCCAAAGACGTCTTACGCAGAGATGATTGATGTGAGTTCTGCTTTGTTTTACTGTTAAGGAGTTTCGGGTCTTGTCTTAATCTCTAAACTGCTGTCATAGTTATATGCCCGGTTCTTATATTAAATTAACTGTCGCTGTCGCTGTCACTGTCGCTGTCGCTGTCGCTGTCGCTGTCGCTGTACCTACTTGCATTTCCAAAAATCCAAATTCCTTCGAGAAGTAAATAAATAAATACTTGTGGACATTTCACACAGCGCCATCTAGCCCCAAACTAAGCAAAGCTTGTACTAATATTTTATTTCCTTTACCATTTGAGAAGTAGGTACCTAATAGAGATGGTGTAGTGCACATTTTCTCAAACAAAAAATCCTATTGGTGCACGACTGGATTTAAACCCACGACCTTAAGGTCGGAAGGCGGGGCCGCTACCACTAGACCACCAGTGCTTTCAATAAAAATACCTAATACTACGTAAAGTAGTACCGAACACAAATATTATGCGCCTCGGCAAACTTCTTGCTTTGTAGGAAATAAGCGACTAAAATAATAACTGAACCAAACCTTTAAAAAAATAAGTATCTACACAATTATTGTATTATTTAATTAGTATATTACATATCATCATCGCGTTAGTTCGTATTTTAGAAGCTCGACGAAAATTGCCGAAGCGCAGAATATTAGCGGTCAATTAGGACAACGCTATAAAATTCATATAAATGCTACCCAAAAACCCATATCGTATTTGCGCCCTCAGGCAATTGCGAAGAGTGGTATCCATTTATTAAAAAAATATTCGGTCCCTTAGAATTATACCCATTACCCATATTCGACATTCTTAAAAAAAACCGGTCAAGTGCGAGTCGAGTTCGCACACGAAGGGTTCCGTGCCATCGTAAATATACTTTTTAATATGACTTCTACACTTTGGACTTTGACCACAAAAAAAATCTTGTATAGGGCCCATTTTATTACTATTTGTTGTTATAGCGGCGATAAAAATACACACTCTGTGAAAATTTCATCTCTCTACCTATTACGGTTCATGATACAGCCCGCTGACAGACGGACGGACAGCGAGGCTTAGTAATAGGGTCTCGTCGGCACTCTTTGGGCACGGAACCCTAAAATATGTTATGCCATCGTCTATATCTTTTTAAATATGAGTTATGTGTTAGGAATTCCTCCCATTACCCCGTTCAGTAACGGACCTTTACTGTCTCAGTAAGAGCACTGGTGGTCTAGTGGTAGTGACCCCGGCTTCCGATCCTTAGTTCATAGGTTCAAATCCGGTCGAGCATCAATGGATTTTTCTATTCGAACAATTTGCGTGCGCTATACCAGTACCTACTCTCAAACGGTGCAGGAAAATATCGTGAGGAAACCGGCGTGTCGTAAAACATCAAAAGTTCGAAAATATGTGTCAAGTGCACAAAAGAGGCCTTTGAAGCGAACTTCAAATCCTTTCACCATGCCGTGGGTATCAGAAACAACATCCAGAAAAACCCAGAAAACCCAGAATATAATACTTGTAAAACATGCGAACATTTCTCCCGCACCAGAAATCGAACCTACAAATATTTCTTCCGGGTCTCGGTGTTGTAGTATTATAAGTATGTATTTGCAAAAAAAACGTATATAAGTATTTCAGCCATCTGGTTCCCATAGTACAAGCTTTGCTTAGTTTGGGGCTAGATGGCGCTGTATGAAATGTCCACAATTAATTAAAATCCAGTCCATAAAATCCACATACTCACAAACTTACTCGTTAGTATTTTTTAGTATGATGACAAACTTTTTTAAGTTAGTAAAGTTTGAAAAGGCTGAAAGAAACCCAAGGCCCTTATCAAAATGCTAGAACTTGCAAATTCATATCGTCAAAGTAACTCAAGGAAACTTTTAATGGATTGTTATCGCTCCGCTTGTTATCAATGGTGTCACTTCAGGTCTACCTCCATGGGAAAATGAGCTTTATGCTCCTGGTTTAGAGTTCAAATTCCTGACGGACGGAAGGGTCCCGTTGGCGCTCTTTGGGTACGGAAGCAGTACTCTCACCCCCGAATATTCAAACGCATCTCAAAGTTGAGAACGTCTCAAAAGACGATTTTTTGACAGATTTTCATCAGAAACTGTCAAAAAACCGTGAGTTGAGGCGTGCTCAACTCTGAGTCGCGTTTGAGTATTCGGGGGTCAGACGGTAAAAGATAACATCATCATCATCATCTTCCTGCCCTTATCCCACTCTATGTTTTTTTTTCAAATTTGAGTTGTTTCGAACACAATGACGACATAGATAGTGTTAAGGGAACATAATTATAAGCCGAGGGATTAGACCAGCCCCTCGATCGCTGGCTTACTGTGTAGAATCGACCACCATCGACCAGCCATCTGGTTCCCATAGTACAAGCTTTGCTTAGTTTGGGGCTAGATGGCGCTGTATGAAATATTCACAAAATATTTATTATTTAATTAGTTTTCGAGAAAATAAAGCTAAACACACTCGCGGGGTCGCAATATCCGACATACATTTTATTTATGTATATTTTGAGTTTACTATAAATTGTAGTACTTGAGTGTTAATGTTGCCAGCAAATTAATTTACCCGCTTTAGGTACACAAATTAAATAAAGCTATTACATGGTTCGGATTACAAGTAGTAAATTGAACTGAAATAATTAAATCAAGCAATCAACTGAAGTTGGCTTTGAACTCGACTAAAGAGCAAGTGGATTCACTTGAATGTCGTCTCCGCCTATTTATCGTAAGTGGCGGGCGAGTGCTCGGCTGACGCAAGAGACGGGTTCGATTCCCGCTGCAAAAGAAATGTTTGAAAAAAATGTAAGGCTCCAAACGGTATTAAAAAAATGGGCAAACTTTTGAAATTAAAACTCATTCGAATCAAGCGCTTCCGTGCTTCGGAGGGCACGTTAAATTGTCGGTCCCGGTTCTTAAGTCATTAAGCCATGACGGAGGCCTATATGCGGCCTAAAAACTCCGTCACAAGAAGTTGGCCACTAGCTCATACGAATCTACTTTATTCGAATCGGAATGAGTTAAAGAATTAACCTTTAATATTATTATTATGTATTTGATAAGCAGTTTATTTAAAAAAACAAGAAATAAAACGTGTTTTTTATCTCTTTCTCTGAAATATAAATTACAGCAATGACTTTCAACACCTATACCTTTTTCACAACTGAAGTTTGAAAACAACAACCAAAACTGAACCCTTAGCTTCAAGCAATAAGATCGTATTTCTTTTGACAATATTCAACGCAACATGCACTGGTTTTTCCTACAGCTTCAGTCAACTTCAATTGCCGATTTCGCTCTAAAATGTACCTTAAACCGTTTTAATAAGGTTTATGTTAGCTTGGCAGTGTAAGAGATTTTCTCCTCATCAATTTAAGTGTCTACTAGAAACTCTGACTTTATTACAATACCTGTAATTAAAAGTTTTATATTAATTGGAAAAAGTTAAATTAATACGTTTGCATACTTTGTAACTATGAACTCAATTCTTGAGTAATTTATATAGGAAAAGAAATCAGAGAAGTTGGTAGTTTATAGGCAGCTAGTTTACCCACGCGGCTTCGCACGCGTGGTGTAAATTTTGACACCCCATTTTACCCCTTTTAAAGGGTTTGTATTTAAAGTAATGTTAAAAAGTTCGCGTATAAACTTTGACACCACATTTACCTCTTTTTAAAATACTTATATTTTGAAAAACTTAGAAAACAATGTCCAATGATTTTGTACCTACTCTGAACTTTCATGTTACTCGCCAATAAAAACAAACATGTTTTATTTACTTACTAGCTGCTGTCCGTGGCTTCGCTTGTGTTGTATCTGGATAAAAAGTAGCCTATATATTATTCCAGCACACGTATTATGTATATTCCATGTTTCATTCAAATCCGTTCAGCCATTACATATGATTACTTGTGGTTCTGCCCACCCCATTAGGGATACGGGCGTGATAATATGTATGTATGTAATGAATGTGCTCCATTTCATTTAATAATTTTCATTAAGTTACAAAGTACCTCTTAATTGGCTTTCATAACACGCAACTCGTAATGAAGGCCAATTTTTCGCGCAAATGATTAATTAATGAAAACGTCCCGTTGAAACCGGCGGTGGGCGGTAAACCGCGCCGTTCCGTATCACTTACGAAATTACATCGTGTCCATTAAATTGTGATTGTAATTTTAAGAAACGAAAGAATACACGAAAATGTATAAACCAGAGACGTGATATAATTACAGCCAGCGATCAACGTTAGTTGGAACTGTATCAAATGTACTGACGTAGTCGCCATTGCCATCGAATGGGGCCCACAGATAAGGTCCAGTGGGTACAGTTGCAGAAGAGTCTGATCTTGAAGGTCCAGTAGGTACCAGACGAATTCAAAAAAGAGGTCCAATAGGCGCATTGAATATAATTTTTTTAAGAAGGTCGAATGTAAATGAGATCCTGTGGGTTTTGCTTTTGGGTCGAATCTTGTAGGTCCAGTGGGTACCAGGTCACGCGAGTTCGCGTATTATGCAACTTTATTGACAATTTGCGACAATATCAAGCTGGCAAGACAAGTATCAAAGCGACAAGCATTTCCTTTGAGCGATTATGAAGCGCTGTTGTCGGTTTTGGCAACGTTCGGGTCGCAACTTGTCAAAAAAGTTTTACTACGGAGAGCGCTGGTTCCATAAGTCCTTGACATGGTGGTATTTTACTAGGGCCTTTGTACCGTCTATAGTAGGTTGATGATTTATACAGCGTCAGGAGGCAACTTTTACTTTTACAAACGGGACGCTGTAGTGTCCGGGACGAATTAAGATGGAGTAGGCTTGCCCAGCACCTATTCCATCCTCTTAACTTAGTCGGCTTTTTCCACAGGAAAGACATGGTCAATACGTGCGGAGCTAACTAAACCGCGGATTTCCTCACGATGTTTTCCTTCACTGTTTAAAAGTACTGTTATAGTGCACATACAGATTTCGCCACAGAAAAATCCATTGGTACACGACCGGTTTGAACCCACGACCACGATCGGAAGGCGGGGTCACTACCAACTAGACCACCAGTGCTCTTACTTGTGGTGAGTGGCGGTGGTAATTTAAGGGTTGTTTATATTCTATGTACTTAATTAGTCACCTTTCATCTTCACATCAATTAGTTTATCTTTGTTCTTCGTTAATTGGATTTCGTTGTCTCTTATAGTCTCAATAACTATCAAACCGCTGTGTTAGAGCAATAAAGCAAGTAATTGCTTGTCACTTGTTCTGTCTAGGTCACAAAAGATCAATGACTGATTTCATTGATAATAATTTGAAAATGCCTTCTGACAGCCGCCATGTTGGATTTTTTGACACTTCATATAGCCACTTCACTTCATATGACACTCTCTTCGTTCAGACAAATCCAACAACACCTAATTTTTCAAAATCTATTTAGCCGCTTCGACTACAGCTTCAGTCAAAGCACATACCTGCACCCCAAACACATATCCTTCCTTTTTCACAGTCAGGTAAAATTAGCTTGATACTACGATACAAAATGTGTATAAACGAATCGTTAAAAAGGTTATTTTCTTTGGTTCAGAATACGCAATTGCCTCACTGTACTTTGTTTTCAGATGGTCTTGAATAGAAAGTTCATAATTTTTATTTTACTGTTTTAGTGTTCCGTACCCGTAACAGGACCCTATTACTAAGTCTCCGCTGTACGTCCGTCTGTCTATCAGCGGGCTGTATCTCATGAACCGTAATAGGTAGAGTTAAAATTTTCACAGAGTGTATTTCTATTGCCGCTATAACAACAAATAATAAAAATAAAAAAGGGGGCCCCATACAAGAAATATTTATGTGCATATCTATTTTGCTTGTATAGATATAATTCTGTACCTACCTAATAAAAAAAAATTGTTTCTCAACCATCTTCATCTTCCTGCCCATAACCCACTCTGTGTGGGGTCGGCACAGCATGATCCTTGGATCATATTGTAAGAGTTTTGGCAAAGGTGTTTTATGACCGGCCGCCTGCTTAACGTCAACCCTCCTTAGGAATAGGTACTTAGAAAAGAATGCCAAACATGTTTTGATACGTGAGTGAGAAAAGAAAGTTGTGTTTTGTTAGGCGATTCCGAATATGTATCTAACTCTTTGTTGTCAAACATGCTAGTTACTGCGTTCTTCACTAGGAGGGCAGTACTGTTCTCGGCATCTATTTTCGAGCTAATTGTTCTCAAATAGATATGTTTCTCTTCAAATATTATCAAGTTCCGCCAGTTCTTGACTAAGCGCTCATGTAAATATAGCTTACATCATCATTATCATTTCAGCCCATCTTCGCCCACTACTCGACACAGGCTTCCTCGTTATCACGCCATTAATTTCCACCTATGTTTACGATGTCGACCATATTATTTTTTTACAAAATGGCGAAGCCGTTAGCAGAAAGTATCCTTAGAACACGGTACATCCAATAAACAAGGTTAGATAAGATAATTTTATAAGGAAGGCTTCCATTAAAAAGTCTCAAGCGGGTACAGTAGCATAATCTTATTAGGTGTCTCTAATATTTAACCCCCGCCCCTCCTTTTCCTCTTCCCCCTTGTATGATGGCGTCTTCATTATATTATGCCCTTATTCACATTCTCACGCCATCTTGTCAAACATAATTTTAATTTTATGCGGAAAATCAAAGTTGAGTTACGGGAATGAAGTTCACGGGTGATATTTTTGTATGACTCAAGCATCTTAATAAAGGATGGTATTGTATGACTCAAGCATCTTAATGAAGGATGGTATTGTCAAGAAAGATTTTTGACAGTATTACTGTACCTACCCCATCCATACGCATTTTTAATGCACGTTTGATGGAATGCACGTTGACTTATTTTGTTTTCAGTTTCTGCTAATGGTAAAAGTAAGTTCGTATGAGCTAGTGGCCAACTCTTTCAATGGAGTTTTTAGGCCACCTAAAGGCCTCCATCATGACTTAACGACTTTAAAATCCGAGACCGACAATTAAGCGTGCCCTCCGAAGCGCAAAGGCGTTCAGCTCGTAATGCAACTTGCGGTTACCCATCCCAATTGTGACCGCGCACAACGTTGCTTAACTTAAACGATCAATCAAGAACGTCTAAGCAAGCAACGCCACGAGCGCTTCGCCAAAACGGTAGACATCGTATATGATGCGCAGGTACTTATCAAACATTACACCCCATGTTTGTGCCTCAATCACACCCAAACTGCTGTACATATTCAAATGAAACTTTACTATATCATAGTACCTACTTACGTGTGCTGGAATAATATTTAGCCTACTTTTAATTCAGACACCACGCGAGCGAAGCCGCGGGGGAAGTAAGTTCGAAATAATAACCTATTAACCAGTTCAGACGTTGGACACAGCAAACAATAAATAAATAAAGATTAGTGGACATTTCACAGCGCCATCTAGCCCCAAACTAAGCAAAGCTTGTACTACGGGCACAATATGGCTGATAGAATACCTTAGTACTTGTTTTTTGTAAATGCTTATTTATAATACATAATACTACAACACCCAGACCCGAAATAAATATTTGCAGAACATACAAACATTTATCCCGTAGCGGGAATCGAACCTGCGCCTCTTGCGTCTCAGCCGAGCACTCGCTTGCCACGCCACCGAGGTCGTCACTTGATTTTGAAGCTTTTCGTAATAATAATAATAATGTATTCTAGTTACATTTATGTTGTTTAATGCATCTCTTATTTATTAACCTATTTTGGGGACAAACAGTTTACAGATGTTACACTCTAAATTGCATAATGATTGACTAAAGACCCACTTGCATTTACCATTTACCCAGGAAACGCTGGGTTATCAAGATCGTAAAGCAAGCTAAATTATTTCGCTTGAAAATCCAGTGATTTTGTTAGTTTTGCTGATACGGAGCAAATAGAGGGTTATGAGTGAGACCATGTTGATTTACCGTTCTAAGAGTTAGACAGTCTATGTATTTGTTTATGTACATTTGTTCCCTTGTAGACCTTTTACCTAATATTTGTGGCACTTCGCAGATTTTGACAAATCAAAGGACTTGATTTGCATGTACCTACAATTGAAAAATCAAAATGAAAGTTCTGTATTTCGGATTTTACATACATACATATAATCACGCCCGTAGCCATAACGGGGTGGGCAGAGCCACAAGTAATCATTAGAAAACTTGCAGTCACTTCTGATCCAAAACTCCCAAAATGGATTATGGTTTATATTTCGGGATTTATCGGATTTAAATACTTTTTGTATCTGTTCGTTAGGTATGTAAGTAGGTACTGATCTAAGATGCATTAAGTTAATAACATCTAGTGATAAAAAGTATAAGTAACCTTTAACCCTTACGTTAAAGAAGGTGCAAGTGGGCCTTACGGTTACTTTATGGGTAAATGGAATTTTGAGTGTGGGATTTAAGGGCTTATACCTCAAAAGGTCCAGATTGTGGGCCATCGTGATATTGTTTTGCATAATTGAGTGGCTCGATTGAGGATTTGGTTAACTACTTTTAGACCCGTTCTCGATAAACAGGTTAAATTATATGAAGCCTGAAAAGTTCAATTATTGCTTTTTTACTATTAAAAATCGAAGCACTCGTGGCGTAGCTAGCTTAGACGTTCTTGATTGATCGTTGAAGTTAAGCAACGTTGTGCGCTGTCACAATTTGGATGGGTGACCGCAAGTGGCATTACGAGCTTTTATGTCGTTAAGCCATAATGGAGGCCTCTAGGCGGCCTAAAAACTCCGTCACAAGAGTTGGCCACTCATTCATATAATATGAACTTACTTTACTATTAGAAATCCGAAAAGTTTTTACCTATGTATGGTATAGTATCACGCCCGTATTCCTTATGGTATGGGCAGAACCACAAGTAATCATAAGAAAACTTGCAGCCACTCCTCTTTCAAAGTCTTCAGATGGACATGGTGAACTATGGTGACAGGCGTGATTACCCCATCGCTCATTATAGATGGTCCATGGTCAATTTTTATTTTCATTTTATTTTATCCTTTTTTTCTCATTAAATTTATTTTGTATTTGTATTCGATACCGGATATCCGACGTTTCTCTTGCTTTATCACTTGTGCCACGTCTAGCCAGTGAAGCATCCCTCAAAAGCGGAAAAACTACAATTTACGCAAACGTCTGAACATTTAAATTTCGACACACAGTTTATTTTTTGAATCCACTCGTAACTGAGTTTCGAGTTGTGTCAATTACGATAAAAATAAAACTTTGTAAAATTGCAGTTGCTGGTTTTGTGTGCTTTACTTGCAAATTGTCAGTAAAATTACATAATATCCATGGAAATAGGTACAGCCTATGATATTTTTGACACTAAAGTGTAAAAATTCAATATGGCAGCTTTAAGAAGGAAACTAGATGGTACAAATCTAAAAACCTAGACTAAAATAGTACAAATTTCATTACCATCACCATCATGTGTTACAAAATCAAATATGTCAGATTCACTATACCACCTAAATTCTACGCTAGTCGGATTTTTTGTTCTTATAAATACTTGTTGTCTCCAAAATGTCACCGTGTGTATATACCCACAAAAGAAAAAAAAAAAACAATTAACGCAAGCGTCCGTGAATATTTAAATTCAGGCAGTAGCCCGTTCATTCGTTGAATCTACTCATAAACCCAGTTTCAAGTTAAATCAATTACATGAATGAAAAATGTTGTGAATTTGAACAATGACTTTCCGTGAAATTTGCCAATGAATTGTGATTCTTTTGATATTTTACAACGGCTATTATTCGTTTTTCATTCTTTATTATTATTGTTTTTTGAAAGCTATTATCCGGTTCCAATTTCTACCGTTCATTACTATATTCTAAAACCTATTTTAGGTTTTTTCTTAAACCTATCTCAGGCACCAGCTCTTCACAAAACAGGTTTACTTGTTACTTCCTATCCTATAACCTTATTCTATGTCAGCTTCAATGCTAAGAAACTTTTGTGAAGAAAAATAAATATATTTATTATTATTATTATATACTGTTAGAGATTTCGTAGCCGCAGGACAACAGCGGAGACGATGCCGGTGAAGTGGGGGGAGGCGGCTTGCACTAGCTTGCGCTCGACGCACCGACGGGACGAGGTCTTTCCATCTTACCGCCACCCATCGCGGACGTGCCTTTGTTTCCGAATTTTATTTGTTATTGAGCTAAAAATATATTTTGTTTTACCAATTCTTTTATTAATTTCTGAGCTTCTAACAGTTCAGAAGTGCGATCAACTTGCGCCTCAAAATATTATTTAATCATGTGCAAGCGATCACGATCGAGGACACGATTGCGAGAACAAAGACATCGCATAAAATCACAAGATCGGTCATCAAAACGACAAAAATATGATTCAATTGAAACAAGACTTGATAATTAAAAAAAAAAAAACTTTTAAATAAAGTAATTTGTCCAAAAAAAATTCGGAGTCATCGGCACAAGGCAGTTGTACACCACAACCTCATCTTTTTAACAATAACTTTGTGTCAGCAGCTGCGACACCGTCTACTACTCCACTACCGGGTTCTGCCAGCTGTTCAACGGTAGAACCAGCGTCGGTGGTGGCTACCTGCAAAACGACGATAATCGAGCGGCGAGACGCGGAGGGCGACGCTCAGGCGCCTACATGCTATACATGATCTATCGACGACGAAAAATCTGCACGAAGTACCCGCCACTAGTCACGCTCCCGTGGTAGTTTGTTCTGCGACTCAAGGTCAGATAAATAAGTTATTAACTGGTTCAGATAATATACCTGCATTTACTGACAAAATGACGGTTTAAAATACCGTTACTACCCGAATCAAATACCTTATTTACGTTACCCGGGTTAGTAATTTTGCTTTTAATATTTGAGCTCCAAAGAAATGTTAAATTATAGTGGTTTGACACCAGTTCAGTTCAGATCTGTTCAGTCATGCTTGATTTTGTATTATAAAAGAACCAGTTCAGTTTAGACTAGTTCGGTCTGAATAGAACCAGTTCGGTTTAGACTAGTTCGGTCTGAATAGAACCAGTTCGGTTTAGACTAGTTCGGTCTGAATAGAACCAGTTCGGTTTAGACTAGTTCGGTCAGAATAGAACCAGTTCGGTTTAGACTAGTTCGGTCTGAATAGAACCAGTTCGGTTTAGACTAGTTCGGTCTGAATAGAACCAGTTCGGTTTAGACTAGTTCGGTCTGAATAGAACCAGTTCGGTTTAGACTAGTTCGGTCTGAATAGAACCAGTTCGGTTTAGACTAGTTCGGTCAGAATAGAACCAGTTCGGTTTAGACTAGTTCGGTCTGAATAGAACCAGTTCGGTTTAGACTAGTTCGGTCTGAATAGAACCAGTTCGGTTTAGACTAGTTCGGTCTGAATAGAACCAGTTCGGTTTAGACTAGTTCGGTCTGAATAGAACCAGTTCGGTTTAGACTAGTTCGGTCTGAATAGAACCAGTTCGGTTTAGACCAGTTCGGTCAGGGTGGGTTTGTTAGTATAATAGAACTAGTTAAGTTCAGATCAGTTCGGCAATTTAATTTTAAATTCCTACAAGATGTCCGAGAAGAAAACTCATACATGCTATTTTCAGGTAATACGAGGACGTATTCTAGCTCAGGATGGACGACTGTTAGAGATTTCGTAGCCGCAGGACAACAGCGGAGACGATGCCGGTGAAGTGGGGGGAGGCGGCTTGCACTAGCTTGCGCTCGACGCACCGACGGGACGAGGTCTTTCCATCTTACCGCCACCCATCGCGGACGTGCCTTTGTTTCCGAATTTTATTTGTTATTGAGCTAAAAATATATTTTGTTTTACCAATTCTTTTATTAATTTCTGAGCTTCTAACAGTACATACATACATATTATCACGCGGGTTGAGCAGAGCCACAATGTAGGTAAACATAAGAAAACTTGCTGCCACTTCTGATTCGGTCCTAAGATGGATATTATGGTGAACAATGGTGATAGATGATCAGCCTATCGCCCATATAAGTGTTCAACATGTTAGAGGTACATTGTGTAGAAGGTACTATCTCTTAGTCGATTTTTACGACATGCTCGGGGAGAGAAGAAGCTAAATCCATTTTATGTTTTTTCTTGACTTCCAGTCCAGCACAGAAATAATTACTATATGAACGTACAGTAATTAGTATACGTAAGATAAAAAAATAGCCTATATAATTAATGCAGCACATGTACTGTGTATGTTCCAAGTTTCATTCAAATCTGTTCAGCCGTTTTGGCGTGAAAGAGTAACAAACATCCATACATCCATAATTACAAACTATTAGGATTTAAGTTAGTTACGACTTTGTTATTAATAAAAGTATTTTTTTATGAATATTTATTTTAATTTCATTTTTTGACATAAATTGAATTCGTCATTCTGTCTAAACAGAACCAATACGCTGAATAATTTATACAATTCTGATGATGATGATCGTTGATGAAAGCTTTTACGGTAATCAAAATTTCGATGAGAGAATAGACAGATGGCTCACAAAGATTCCTTTGAAATGAAACAGATTTGGCTGATAAGTCCGGTAGTTTTCAACGGTCAATCAACGCTGAGTAGCTGATAGCGTTTTAACGTGTTTTAGATCTATGAATTGGAAGGTTGTTTTTGAAAATAACAAAAAAATGGACATTTCACTCAGCGCCATCTAGCCCCAAACTACGCAAAGCTTTACTATGGGTACCAGATGGCTGATAGAATACTTAGATACTTTTTTGTGAATACAATACTTATAATACATCAATACTACAACACCCAGACCCGGAAGAAATATTTGGAGAACATTCAAACATTTTTCCCGTTGCGGAAATCGAACCCGCGCCTCTTGCGTTTCAGCCAAGCACTCGCCCGCCTTAGTCCGGCTTAGTCAGCTTCGCACGTATTGACCATGTCTTTTCTGTGGACAAGGCCGACTAAGGTGAGAGGATGGTAGGTGCTGGGCAAGCCTACTCCATCTTAATTCGTCCCGGGCACTACAGCGTCCCGTTAGTGTAGGTTGCCTCCTGACGTATTATATCGTCTAGATACAATTTATGTAAATAAACCGCGTAGTTTTCGATATTATGATGACATCACTTTACTTTTAGATAAATAAACCCCACAACATTAGTTTTGGTACTACTTAAAAGTTCCATAAACATGTAATAAAAAGTAAGTTTTAGGTTAAGTACAAACGGTTTGTTTACATAAATAACTCCAGCTTGGCTGAAGTATAGCAGTGGGTGCGATCTGGCTGCAGATGATGATGATGATGACTATCAAAGTAATAATGATAGTCCGAGGAAGTACGATTAAAAACAGCAAGATCGAAAAAGAACACCTTTTCAAATATCTGATACCAGTATTTACAACTTTAACGAATTAAGTCCCAATCTGATTACACGGCAAATCTCTCTGATTTATTTCGATCTGTTCTATCCATTGAAGTGTGAGAAATAGAAGCGCCATTTTGCATTGTAACTTGTTTCTAAGTAACTTACATACATTATCATACATATTATCACGCTCGTATCCCTAACGGGATGGGCAGAGCCACAAGTAATTATAAGAACACCTGATCAAAGAGTCCCAATATGGATATGGTGAACCATGGTGACAGGTGATCAGCCCATCGCCCATATAGATGGTCCATCATGTTGGAGAAGATACTATCCCTTAGTCGACTTTTACGACATGCTCGGGGTGAAAAGCAGCTGGACGCATTCTATGTTTTTTATTTACTTCCAGTCCAGCAGTAACTTATGCTGGTTTAAAATATGGTCTAAATTTGATGTAGGCGATTGCTCGGCTGAGACGCAAGAGGCGCGGTTCGAATCCCGCTACAGGAGAAATGTTTATATGTTTAAATATTTCTTCCGGGTCTGGGTGTTGTAATATCATGTAAGTATTATAAGTATGTATTTACAAAAAAAGGTAAGTATGTATTACATCAGCCATTTGGTTGCCAAAAACTGGCCAACTCCTGTGACGGAGTTTTTAGGCTGTCTGGAGGCCTCCGTCATGGCTTAACTATTTAAAAGCCGAGACAGACTATTAAACGTGCCCTCCGAAGCACAGAAGCCGTCAAAACCAGTTTGAGCAACTTGCCTTAAATAAAACATTAGAATTAGTGCCCTATCTATAAAAACACATCTGTGGCTTCGAGATTAAAACTTTCAATCAATATTGAGCCCTACTATATTGGGATATCGAAGTATTAAGATTCATTTCTGCTTGATCCGTTGATAAATTTCCAATAATCCACCTGCCAAGTGAAATTTGAGAATTCGTTTGAATTTGAACCTTGATAACTTAGTTATCTTATCAAAGCCTATAGGGCTCTCTGGCCACTACTGTGATCCATCAATGGATCATACTGGATCAAAGAGAAAATAAAAACTGCGATCAATCAAGGGATATTTTTTCTGTTTTAGAACGTGTTAGTTGCCAATTGAAGGAAAACATCATGAGGAAACCCGCGGCTTAGTCAGCTCCGCACGTATTGACCATGTCTTTCCTGTGGACAAGGCCGACTAAGCTGAGAGGATGGAATAGGTACTGGGCAAGCCTACTCCGTCTTAATTAGTCCTGGGCACTAGAGCGTCCCATTTGTTAAAGGTAAAAATTGCCTCCTGACTATATGGCAAAAGACCTTAGTTAGTTGGCAATAGGCAATGGTTGCAATTATACATGGTGTTTTAATTAAGTTCCTACCTCTAAATGTGTCTATCTATCTATTTATCCAGTCTTGTCACTAGTTCTTTCGAACCAGTGTGGTGACCGGATTAATTTGCGCCTTAAAGGCTCCTTTTATGCATTTCTCCTAGCCTAGTTCAGGCTCTCGTGTATTACTTATCCAAGTACATTTAAGACACTGTAGTTGTAATTTTTCTTGTCTAACAAACCTTATTGGATAAAACTTTTTAGGTTGTGCAACATCCCGATTTTTTCACGTTCTAGCACATAAATTGGAACGGAAAAATCCATAATAGCACGACTGCATTCGAACCCACGACTTTAGGATGGGGTCACTAATAGACCACCAGTGCTCTCAAATGTTAGGACTTACCTGTGACTACGTGTTGTATGGTATGTTATATCTGCAATAAAATAATAATCAACAATACACTAACGAGAAGCAGCAAATCCGGACACGATTCCAATTATCTTTTCGCAAATCATCAATTTTATTTGTAGATCAATTTTATCATTCAAAAATATTTTTCGGTTTATATTTCAAATTAATTATTTTCTTGAAATAGAATGTTATTTTTAGGGTTCCGTACCCGAATCATGGGACCTTATTACTAAGCCTCCGCTGTCCGTCCGTCCGTCCATTTGTCCGTCTGTCAGCGGGATGTAGTCGTAGACCGTAGACGAAACCGTAGACCGTGGCGTAGCTTGCTTAGACGTTTTTGGTTTATCATTAAAGTTAAGCAACGTTGTGCTCGGTCACAATTGGGATGGGTGACCGCAAATGGCATTATAAGCAGAGCGCTTCCGTGCTTCGGAGGGCACGTTAAACTGTCGATCCCAGCTTTTAAGTTGTGCGAAACGCACAAAAGAAAGAACTTTTATTTTAGGTAAAAATGGTTTATTTTGGGAACCATAATGTCGTCGTTCTCATTATTCTTAACATAACCTCCAAAGTTGTAGTGTTGCCATATTGCAACTTATTCTTATGTTGGTATTGAACATATATTGGGGCCCGGACTAAAATTACATACCGGATACCTTTTAACTAATAAGTCACAAACACAATGACAAACAATGTTACTAAATCTTAATTTAAAAATAAAAATTAAATTAACTTAATTATTACTGATCATCATTAGAAAATTTGTTTTTATTTTAATCTGCTAGTATGGCACAACTTGGCTACTAGTTTTAACTTACATCTAAACACAAACTTAATACTAATCATTATCAAGTGGTAAAGGACACACTTTCATGATACTTGTTGTTATAATAAAACCCTTAGCAGTCTTAACATTAAGTGCACGCACCTTACCGTCCCTGCCTGGCATGACTGAAACAATTCTACCCATAGGCCATTTCAAGGGAGATACATTGTCATCTTTGATTATAACCAATGTTCCTGTTTTTAGGTTTGGTTGGACACCTTTCCATTTGGGTCTGTTTTGCAGCATTACTAAATATTGCTTGTGCCACTGATGCCAAAAACTTTGTTGCATTTGCACACATTGTTTCCAAAAGGAAAGTTTTCCAACATTTTCACCAACCAAGTTAATCTCTGGATAAGAAGTTAAAGTAGAGCCTGTCAAGAAATGAGCAGGTGATAGGTAAGACATGTCTTCAGGATCAGCTGACATAGGCGTCAGAGGTCTGGAATTTAAGATTCCTTCTATTTGAACCAGTACTGTATTCAGTTCCTCATAGGTAAGGACAGCCTGACCAACCACACGCTTTATATGGTATTTAACGCTCTTAATACCAGCTTCCCACAAGCCGCCAAATACTGGTGAATACGACGGAATGAAATTAAAAGATATTCTTTCAGTATTGCAGAAATCATGTACCGCATTTTGATGGCTTGTAGAATTCTGTAATTTATACAAATCATTTAGTATATTATTTGCTCCTTTATAATAGGCTGCATTGTCACAATGTATTTTTGTTGGCTTATTTCTGCGGGAGATAAACCGTTTTAAACAAGCTAGGAATGTGTTTGTTGTCATATCAGAAGCTAATTCAATATGTATTGCTTTAGTCACAAAACATACAAATATTACAATATATGCCTTTGTAATCACTGGCTTTCTAATCCTAGATTGCTTTACATTAAATGGCCCTCCATAGTCTGTACCGACTATTTGAAATGGCCGCGAAACATTTACACGGTCTGATGGGAGGGAACCCATGAGTTGAGTTGTGGCCTTAGCTTTAAGTTTAAAACAAATGATACATTTGTGTATAACTGATTTTATCTCTCTACTGGCATTTATTATCCAATATTGCTCACTTAAGCTACTTAAAATTAACTTCTGACCTGCATGTTTTAGACGCGAATGTTCCTTTTGAATAATTAGCTTTGTGATGTTTGAACACTTAGGTAAAATAATTGGATGTCTCTGAGAATAAGAGAGACTGGCGTTCTGCAATCGCCCACCAATTCGTAGCATAGATCTAGAGTCAAGAAACGGGGTTAAATTACTCAAGTTACTTTTTAATTTAGACAATTCACCATGCTCTTTTAAATGATTTATTTCGTTTTTAAAATGTCTTTCCTGGTCGATTTTAATTATAACATGCAAAGCAGATGTCAATTCCTCAGGGCACAGTTTTCCTTCTTTTTTGGTATTATCTTTTTTACAATTATGTATGAATCTTTTCACATAGGACATTATTCTTGTTAGTTTTTCAATACTGGAATATTTATCAAACACAGAGGTAAGATCATTTATTTTATTGCATGTATTACATGCTTTAATTTCCGGTTTTAATTCGGGAATATTGTTCACATTAACTTTATCTTCACTTTTAAGATGTGTGTACATAGCACTTTTTAAATACTCAGGTCCATGAAACCACAATCTGCCTACCTCTGTCTCCAATAATTTTGGTGACAATCCACGGGACAAACAATCTGCTGGATTCTCACTCGATTTGACATAGTTCCATTGAAATTGCGCTGACAATTGGTTGATTTTCTCGACTCTATTAGCTACATATACACTTAGTCGCACAGGCGCAATGTTTAACCAACACAGCACAATTTGTGAATCCAGATATAAAAATGTTTTTACCGCATATTTTAGGGACAGTGTGTCGTGAACCTTTTTAGCCAACATGGCCAATAATAAGGCGCTGTTAAGTTCAAGTCGTGGTGTGGTTAGTTGTTTGTTTTTAGGATTTATTCGTGACCTAGAACATAATAGGTTTACCTGAGGGACATTGTTCACATTAAATGATCTTAAGTATAGGCAACAGCCATAAGCAATGTTAGATGCATCAGCATAACCAACAAGTTCTAATGTGTTGGATGATTGGTCATTGATATTCCGTGGTATCGAAATACATGACATTTGTACCAATTCGTTAGCAAATTCAACCCACTGCATATTGAGATCCTCAGGCAAAGCATCATCCCATTTTATATTCGCGAACCACACCTGTTGCATTAAATACTTAGCTTGAACTAACAACGGACCTACAAGACCCAAAGGGTCAAAGAACTTGCTTATGAAGCTCAGCATTTGTCTTTTAGTGTAAACTTTCAACACTAGTTTTTCAGGAAGAACTTTTATTTTAGGTAAAAATGGTTTATTTTGGGAACCATAATGTCGTCGTTCTCATTATTCTTAACATAACCTCCAAAGTTGTAGTGTTGCCATATTGCAACTTATTCTTATGTTGGTATTGAACAAAGTCATTTAGCCATAAAACTCCGTCACAAGTGTTGGCCACTAGCTCATACGAACTTACTTTTTATTGAGACCTATTTTTCTAATAAATATCATCATCATCATTTTCTTAACCTGTGTGGGGATATGACAGCATGTAAAAAATATCTGAAAAATAAGTGTTTTTTTTGTCGGGTTTTTTGGTCTTTCTTTACATTCGGGTAAATAAGGTAAAATGACTTGTCAACTAATAGAATTTCAACTTTAATTTACTAGCCGTAAGAGCCAAAATTAAGGTTCATAACTGACCCATTTTGGGTACTGAATGTAGGCTCTTTGATGTGGGTTGACCCAAAAATGCTTGTCTCGATTTTCGGCCAATTTCGGTGAAAAATGGCTTACTTTGAGGGATATAATCAACGCATGGTGAAAACTAATTTTAGACGGTTTATTAATAAAATAGTTTCAGATAAAGGTCCCGCTTCATTTGGTTTTTCTTGGCGGGGGTACTACCTTGCCACCTGATTTATATTAGTTGTAAGTTTATTTCTGATAGTACCCTCTCCAACATGATGGATCATCTATATGGGCGATGGGCTGATCACCTGTCACCATGGTTCACCATATCTTGGGATTTTAAATCAGGAGTGGCTGCAAGTTTTCTTATGATTACTTTATGGTTCTTGCCACTCCATTAGGGATAAAATAAATAAAGACCTTTTACCATTAGTAGGTAGATGATTTATACAGCGTCAGGAGGCAACTCTTACCTTCACTAACGGGACGCTGTAGTGCCCGGGACGAATTAAGATGGAGTAGACCTTGTCCAGCACCTAATCCATCCTCTCAGCTTAGTCGGTCTTGTGCACAGGAAAGACATGGTCAATACGTGCGGAGCTGACTAAGCCGCGGGTTTCCTCACAATGTTTTCCTTCACCGTTTGAGAGCACATAGATTTTTCGCACAGAAAAATCCATTGGTACTCGACCTTTGAATCCAACATCTTGGGTCACTACCAACTAGACCACCAGTGCTCTCATTTGGGATACGGGTGTGTTAATAACTGTTAATAAAGATGGACTGTGTTTGAGATGCAATAACAATTAGGGCTGCATAAAACGTGGGGAACATGGCAATTTTGAGGTATAAGGCGCAGAAGGCATTATAAAGCATGTCATTTGCAAGAGACGGCTCGAGTAGGTATGCGATTTTCAATTAACTTCGCGATATTCGATGGGCAGAGTCGAGAGTTATGAAATAAAAACCGACCCCTTTTTTTTCTAATATTTTTATTTTCATCAACGGAACTTACAACTAATACAAGTAATTTACAAAATAGAAATGAAATTGTCGGTCAAATGGTCTATGATAGCTCACATGATCGAAATACATACACATATTATCACGCCCGTGTCCCTAATGGGGTGGGCAGAGCCACAAGTAAGCGTAAGAAAACTTGCAGACATTTTCTGGTTTAAAGTCCCAAGATGCATATTATGGTAAACCATGATGACAGGTGATCAGCCTTTGATCGAAATCGCTAATCATTTTTAGGGTTCCGTATCCGAAGCCAACGGGACCCTAGAGGAAATTGTTTGATTCTTTCCTGTTAGATATTTGGATCCCCTGAAAAAGAAAATAAGAAAAAAAATACTCATTTCCAAGAAGATTGGATCAGAATGATTTTTTACTCCATATAAAGGCGATCGGTATTTCAAGAGATATTGAGCCGAGCCGGACGGACGAACAGACAGATCAAGTCGGACCGTAAGGGTTTTATTTCACCATATTGGTTTAGAACCCTAAAGGGGGTTAAAATGACAACACTAATCTTATCTTATTTTAGTAGCACCTATAATGGGATAATTTCAATTTTAAATTAAGTAGGTAGATGTTTTCTTTTAACCTTCCCGATATTTCGGGGTAGTTGCACTTTTTAGGATATATTTACATTTAAATTTTAATCCTACCTACCAAATAAACTTTAAATTAACGTTTTAAAACTTGTATTTCGGTAGTCTAGTGTATTATGATGTCTTCCCTAACGGTTACTTCTATTATCTACATTTTTCATTTAACTTAATTACAAAATAAATTTAATATTGGGCGATGGGCTGATCACCTGTCACCATGGTTCATCATATCCATCTTGGAACTCTAGGATCAGATGTGGCTGCAAGTTTTCTTATGATTACTTGCGGCTCTGCCCACCCCATTAGGGATACGGCGTGATAATATGTATGTATGTATGTTTAATATTGAACTTATAAGACAAAAATTAAAATTTAATTACTTCTCTGCTGGACTGGGAGTAAAGAAATAACATAGAATGCGTCCAGCTGCTTCTCTCCCCGAGCATGTCGTAAAAGTCGACTGTGGGATAGTATCCTCCAACACGATGAGATACAATAAGCAAGTATTCCCAAGGAGGGTTGACGTCAGGCAGGCGGCCGGTCATAAAACACCTTAGCCAAAACTCTTACACCATGATCCAAAAAAGATCATGCTGTGCCGACCCCACATAGAGTGGGATTTGGGCAGGAAGATGATGATGAAGACAAAAATTAAAATATAAAGCGATAAAGCTGTATTTATAATCATTGTTATAAAATACAATTTTCATTACATCTAGTCGTGTCACTAGTTATTTCGAACTAGTGTGGTGAAAGGCTTTAAGGACAGCCAGCACACGTTCCTCGCCATCTCGTTCGCAATAATATTAAAATGCCATCATAACATTTTAGTATTCCTGGATGTAGAATAGGAGGCGAGAACGGGGCGCGTGGACTTTTATTGTCCTTCGTTATTTTTTATAGGAATACTAGCTGCCGCGCGCGGCTTCACTCGCGTTGTACCTGGATAAAAAGCCTATATCGCTCATTTGGTAGAACATCGACGTAATTGACAGTATTCCATTTTTACAGGATAGCGATTATTGTGTTGTTTTTTTTAAATTCTTTAACGACTTTTATTTCACAACGACGTTTGTGCCATCTAGCGGAAAGTATTAGAAATGCAATATCGTCGATTTTTCTCCAAATCGAGATACTTGTTACAGGTGTTCTGATATAGTTAACTCAATATTGCCAAAAAATTTCAATTGCGTCATCGTTCCACCAAATCAGCGATATGTTAACCCAGCACATGTACTATTCATATTCCAAGTTTCATTCAAATCGACGACCTCGGTGGCTTGTCGGGCGAGTGCACGACTGAAACGCAAGAGGCGCGGTTTCAATTCCCGCTACGGGAGAAATGTTTTTATGTTCTGCAAATATTTATTCTGGGTCTGGGTGTTGTAGTATTATGTATTATAAGTATCTATGTATTTACAAAAAATATATATATAAGTATTCTATCAGCCATCTGGTTCCCACAGTACAAGATTTGCTTAGTTTGAGGCTAGATGGCGGTGTGTGAAATTTTCACAAATATATAAAAAAATATAATCCGTTCAGCTGTTTAGGCGTGATTGAGGCACAAACATCCAAACACCCTCACAAACTTTCGTATTTATAATATAAGTAAGAAGCATATATGAAAATACCTACGTTTGTGTGTGTGCTTTTGTTTCTCGGCCCCATTTCCAACTCCCAATACCTACACAGGTCGGGTTTTTTTTATGACAGAGGGGGCGGCACGATCAAACGCTCACCTGATGGTAAGAGATTACCGCTGCCTACAGACACCTGCAGCATCAGAGAAGCTGCAAGTGCGTTGCCAACCTTAGTTTGCTTGGTACAATGTCTAGTCAATGTATTTTTTTTAGAATATCCTCGATAGTGACTTCAGCCATCATCATCATTATTATTAGCTTGGTCATGTACAAGAAACATTTATATTTACGAATTCTAATCGTACTTTGATCTATTTTTTATTTAAAACAAAGAGAGATACCGATCATGGCCAATATGTATCACTATGAAGAATGATGAGCATTGATGATCAGATTAATCATCACACAACACAGATCATACATTTTGATAACACGTCGATTCTGACCGTATTTCAGTGTATTTCCTGTTTCATTGGTGAATATTAGCGACTGTGTATCATTTACATTACACTAATACCTTTTCAAGGGCTTTTTAATCACAAATGAATTGACAAATAAGGTCAGTTTGCCCGTATGCAAAATGCTTTCATTTCATGGCCCTAGGTCAACGAATATTAGCCTAGACATAGATTTTGATAAGTTGACTTAAACGACTCTGCAAATTTCGTGCTTTGTATGAAAAACAAACTTGTTTTCTTTTTTTGCACATTAGATGTCGTCCTATGATCAAAAAGCACTAAATAATAAATTCTGATTCAGTATGCCTTTGAACCTTTCGTTATATAAACATTGCAGAACTAATTGAACCACAAGTCAAGCTAGAACAGATCTACTTCACAAAAGCAGTTACTTTAGCAACAGAGAAGATTGCTTTCACGAAGCTTCCTTTCACAAGATTAGTTGTCAACTTCGCGCCAGTCGCTGGGTCCAGGATATCTTTGCACAGGAGATAAGTTCGGAATTGTCTTTCACATTCACAAGACTGCAGTCTAAATGGTAATACCACTACTCCTTTGTCCGACAGTCCTG
Source organism: Scotopteryx bipunctaria (assembly GCA_949320045.1). Lineage (NCBI taxonomy): Eukaryota > Metazoa > Arthropoda > Insecta > Lepidoptera > Geometridae > Scotopteryx > Scotopteryx bipunctaria. Next base: position 1,257,505 of record OX439462.1, read on the forward strand.
TATCTCACGTACGGTAATAGGTAGAGAGTAGAAATTTTCACAGTGTGTTTTTCTATTGCCGCTATAACAACAAAAAATAAAAATAAAATAAAAAGGGTCCTCCCTCAATTAAATTATGAACATAACTTAAAATTTCCTCTAAATAAATTATTAGTATAAAATGGACTGTCGACATAAAATAAATAAATAAATAACATCAAACAGTCACATACATAGTCCTGACCCCACACTAGGATTCCCTGTGTCGTGGGTATCAGAAACTACGAGTACCATGGTACCACAACACCCAGACCCGGAAGAAATATTAACAGATCATGCAAACATTTCTTCCGCAGCGGGAATCGAACCCACGCCTCCTGCGTCTCCGCCGAGTAATCGCCCACCACGCCACCGAGGCTGTCATTACATACTGACAATTTAAGGATCCGTCATTTTTTAATAGAATACTTATTGAAACCAGGCATTAATGATGATGAATAAAATAGTATGTGGAGTGTAAGTTGAGAGCACTGATGGTCCAGTTGGTAGTGACCCTGCCTTCCGATCGTAAGGTCGTGGGTTCAAATCCAGTCGTGTACCAATGGATTTTTCTCTATGAAAAATTTATGTGCACGTGTACTCTCAAACGGCAAAGGAAAACATCGTGAGGAACCCGCGGCTTAGTCAGCTCCGCACGTATTGACCATGTCTTTCCTGTGGACAAGGCCGACTAAGCTGAGAGGATGAAATAAGTACTGGGAGCCTGCTCCATCTTAATTCACCCCGGGCACTACAGCGTCCCGTTAGTGAAGGTAAAAGTTGCCTCCTGATGCTGTATAAATCATCTACTATAGATGGTATATTAGGAATCTAAGTAATGATAAGTTCGCATCAGCTACATAACAGCGGTCCGCTTGGCGCAGTCATCGCATCGGAGCTATCTGTTGCTGTAAGTAGGTCAATGGGCACAGAGTGTTCGCAGACGCACACTGAGTTTAGGCAAAGAGTATTCATAAAAAAAGAAGCGACATTGGAAACAACCTTTGACGACCTCGGTGGCGTGGCGGAGGGGTGCTCGGCTGAGACGCAAGAGGCACGGGTTCGATTCGCACTACGGGAGAAATGTTTGTATGTTCTGTAAATATTTCTTCCGGATCTGGGTGCTGTAGTATTTGTAAAAAAGTAAGTGAATATTCTATCAGCCATCTGGTGTCCATAGTACAAGCTTTGCTTGTGTGAAATGTCTACAAATATTTATTTATTTGAATATTTACCTAAACTAAAAAAAATGTTAGTTCCTTTAAGGCATCCTATGTAGTGCGACGGTGTATCATTATGTTTACACATTATGATGTGAAAACATCCTTTGAATCTTTATGCACTGACTGTTACCTTAAAATAAATATAAAATAAATATTTGTGGACATTTCACAAGCGCCATCTAGCCCCGAACTAAGTAAAGCCTGTACTATAGGAACCAGATGACTGATACAATACTTATATACTTTTTTTTGTAAATACATACTTATAATACATAGTATTGAAACACCCGGAAGAAATATTTGCAGAACATGCAAACATTTCTCTTGCAGCGGGAATCGAACCCGCGTCTCTCAGTCGAGCACTCGACCGCCAAGTAAAAAATGTAGAGAGTGACATAGCCTATTAATAATTCAGTAACTACGACAGGCAGGAAAAAAATTAAAGGAAATTTTTAGCGATCAGCACCGTATCCTCTCCAACTTGATGTACCTGTGATGGGCGATGGGCTGATCACCTGTCACCATGGTTCACCATAAGAGTCTTGGATCAAAAATGGCTGCAAGTTTTCTTAAGATTACTTATGGTTTTGCCCAGCCCGTTAGGGATACAGGCGTGATAATTAGCATGTCGTAAGGTCGACTAAAGGATAGTATCCTCTCCAACATGATGAGATACAATAATCAAGTATTCCCAAGGAGGGTTGACGTCAGGCAGGCGGCGGTCATAAAACACAGCCAAAACTCTTACAGCATGATCTTTGGATCATGCTGTAAGAGTTTTGGCTGTGTTTTATTTTGTTTTTTATGTGCCGACCGCACATAGAGTGGGATAAGGGCAGGAAGATGATGATGATGTATGTATGTATGTACATCACCGTCTCATCTGTACACAATTCTTTGCCCACTGCACAGTCGGTCACGATCGATACCGGCCAACGACCGCGCTCCGGTGCAGAGCCGGGAAATGCCAAGGACACACTTCACTATGGCTATCTTTCCCATTTTAGGGGTATTGGGGGTTTCACCCTCAATACCCCTAAAATGGGATTTTCGTATATCTTGAGTGTCATAAGTAAGTTCGTATGAGCTCTTGTGACGGAGTTTTTAGGCCGCCGATAGGCCTCCGTCATGGCTTTTAAAAGCCGGGACCGACAATTTAACGTGCCCTCCAAAGCACGGGAGCGCTTAGCTCGTAATGCCACTTGCAGTCACCCATCCCAATTGTGACCGCGCACAACGTTGCTTAACTTCAACGATCAAGAACGTAGCAAGCTACGCTACGAGCGTTTCCCGTTGAGTGTTACGCGAGGATGATATCTTGGATATCGAGGATGATGATAGGCTTAGTTTTAAGATTAGATTTCTAATTAAGAAACTCCGAACACTATGAAGAACGTTTGCTTCTGACAAAACCTAGATGAATAAACAAATTCAAGACATACATTTATCTACTGATAAGTCAAATACTTTGAGAGTCACCACCCCCTACTACCAGTCCTTTGTTTTTACTACACAAAATGTCCGATTAGGGTGAAAACCCTAGTTTCAAAGAATAGATGATTCCATTCAGCTCCCTCTCATATTTAATTCAACAACTATGTCTTTCAATGCATAAATGTCAAGGACGCCATTACTCCCAGAGCAGTCAAATTTACCCCTGCAAGGCAGCCAATTTTACCCCTCTTGGGGGAGTGGTCACCCCATAGACGCTGGCGCGACGCCCTGTCTGCTACCCTTGGCAACATGAACTTGGCCATAAGAAAGTGGAGAAGTTTGTTTTAGATGCCTTGAGATCTGATTATTTAGCTGGCAAGCTTTGGATTGATGGACCCAACTCTTTCCATCAAAAAAATTACAAAATATCATCAGAATGGTATCAAACTTTTGATTATTCTTTTTTAATTATCTGTACTAAACGGTACAGAGCTAAAGACTCGTTGGTTTCAGTCATTTACTAGCTTCCACCCGCGGCTTCGCTGGTAGTAGCTGGTAAAAAGTCTTCTACAATGTTATTCAAGGTTACGAGCAATGTGCCTACATTTCAAAAGCCGTGATTGAGCTGCAAACATCGAAACATCCTTACAAACTTTTGAAAATGAAGTTCGTGGTAGCTTCTACCCAATATCATTTCACTCAACACTCGGCCCACGTATTCTATTGCGAAAAACCCTAAGAGATTTGATACATCTTTGATTATACCCATATCTCCTATATGCTGATAGCGTTACGAGGCATAATTTCAACGTAGGTATAAGAAGTTTCAAAATAATCTTTGTGACTTTAGTTTTTTTGTAGCCATATCCACGGCATTGTTTGAGCAGAACCTGCTCATAACATATTTTTATCCTGAATTTAATTCTCATACTTCTCTGCTGGACTGAAAGCAAAAAAAAAAACAGAATGCGTCCAACTGCTTCTCTACCCGAGCATGTCGTAAAAGTCGACTAAGGGATAGCATCCTCTCCAAGACGTAGGACCATCTATGTTGGCGATGGGCTACTATACTATCTATAGTAGATGATTTATACATCGTCAGGAGGCAACTTTTGCCTTCACAAATGGGACGCTATAGTGCCCGGGACGAATTAAGATGTAGTAGGCTTGCCCAGCACCTATTCCATCCTCTCAGCTTAGTCAGCCTTGTCCACAGGAAAGACATGGTCAATACGTGTGGCCTTAACTAACCTGTCACCATGGTTCACCATATCTATCTCGGGACTTTGAATCAGGAGTGGCTGCAAGTTTTCTCATTACTTATTGTATGTAGGTATTTAAATCTTGCGCCAAAAATATCTTGCCATGATGTATTCCTGTGAATGGCTTTCTCCGTTTGGCTACTTGTTTGTGCTTACCCCATGGCAGCACGCTCCATAAACCCTGGCGCGCCGCTATGTCTGTGCCCTTGACATGGTGGGCGGTGGCCTTTGGCAGCAAGCTTTCCCATGATCTTGGAGGAAAATCGACTTTACTTCGAACAGTCCTTTTTGGATGTCATGGCTAATGTGTTTACTTGTTGGTCTTGGGATAGTAATGATATTTTGCTTATTACCAGGGAAAATTGACTTTTGCAATGTTGCTTCTTGTCGTGCCAGATGTAATTAGGTGGATGGTTTAGTGATCCTGATAAACACTTGTGAAATACTACTCGTATTCCGAGTTCTACCAAATTAGTGTGAGGAAAGAATTAATGTGCACCTCAATAAGGCTCTTTTCGTGCACTGGACATAATAGTCACCTTTGCACGACCTATGTCCGAAATACAAAATGTCCTACACGATTTTTGTCCAAGACGAATTTTGTAATGTGTTCTCACTTTTTTTAAGATCTTCCACATGCTGCTTTCTTTGCGATGTTTTCCTTCACCGTTTGAGAGCTCTGTTACAATAAAAAATAAAAATCCCAGTAAAAAAGTACGGTGTGATTGAATTTCAAATTGTTTACCTTGAACACGCAGAGGCTAAGCTGCAAATATCAGGGACAAAGCGCGATGCCAAAGATCAGCTGAAATGGGGCAAGTGCACCCATCCTCCATCGATGCCAAATATGGACTTGAGGTGAGGTTTCCAATGTGTCATCATAATCAAAAGTAGAGACGTGAGATAGCGGTCAGCTGTGATGAAGGACTTTTATGTATGTATGTATGTTCGTATGAGCTAGTGGCCAACTCTAGTGACGGAGTTTTTAGGCCGCCTAAAGGCCTCCGTCATGGCTTAACGACTTAAAGGCCGGGACTGACTGTTTAACGACTTTTATAAGATTCATGGTTTGAAGACTATAGCGGGATCTAACTAGATAGATAGATAAACTCTTTATTAATATGAAACGAAAACAAAATAAGAAAAAATCTTAGGTACTAAAACAACAGATATACATAAACAGCGGTCTTTTGCTAAGAGCAATTTCTTCCAGACAACTAGCAGTCATCCATTATGATTTTCAAAACAAAATTGTTGTTTATTATGAAGCCTTTTAAATTTACGTTGAATGATCTGTTCGTAACGATGATGAGCTCTCTAACAGTTGTATAACACACATGACGGCCTCGGTAGCGTAGCGGGCGATTGCCCGGCAGAGACGCAAGAGGCGCGGGTTCATTCCCGCCGCGGAAGAAAAGTTTGCATGTTCTGCAAATATTTCATGGTGTTATCTTCTTCTGGGTGTTGTGGTACCATTGTACTCGTAGTTTCTGATACTCACGACACAGGGAATTCTAGTCAGGACTATGTATGTGACTGTTGGGTGTTATTTATTTACTTATTAGGTGTCACTTTTTAAATCTTTTATCTGTAAAGTATGAATAAAATGAATGTTTTCAGACGTTGGAAGTTATTTTCAACATAGTCTAGGAAATATCGGAGATTTACATATTTTGGTTGTCACGTGATGTGGCCGCTTCTTAGGAAAACTAGGCTTATGTGGTCTGTTGTGGGTTCTCAATGAGTGTTTTGACGCAGCGCCAATTTGGCAAAAGTTTATACAAAAGTTTACAACGTTCTTTTTTTCTTAAAAATATTTATTTTTACGAAAAAAATAGATGCTACGTAGTTCGTAGTTTCAAGTATCGACAGAAATTGAATAAAATTGTAGTGGCTAGAGAATTGTATTGTATTGTTTGAATTTCAAAGTCGATACGTTCTAGGTTCTAGCTTATTTGTAAGTTTTAAAACATTTTCAAAAATCACAAAAAGCTTTTCTGATTTTATTAAAATAAAGCAAGATTTGACTTAACTTGAATTAACTTTGATGTTATATATGTCGCATCCGGTCATGAATATCGCTCGAAAACAAAACGCAAGCGCCCTCTGTCGTGCGCTTTGACAGAGTCGAGGTGTCCTCGCTCATCGGAGAGACAGCCAGTCTTAGCCCGATCGCCAACGAGTGAAGACCTCTCGGAACTGTCCTCACGTTTTGTTAAAATAATTAGTGACGTAACAATTGTACAGTCTTTAGTTCTGATTATACGGTGTCTCGAACAGTACCTACTTTATTATTTTCACGTATACCTACACGCCGCCCACAGTATGTCCGATGATAGCCCACGGAATCCTGACCAGCCGACATCAGATGTGGGATCTAATCGTGAAAATGATGACTCACGGTGGCGATTGTTATTCGAGACGCAAAATCAACAAATGCAAGCGTTGATTCAAGCTCTCACGACTCCGAGTGTGAACAACAAGCTGATTTTACCAGAGTTTGATCCCGACAACCGCGACATCGATGCGCGATCATGGTGTGCCACAGCTGACTTGTGTTTCGATGGAAAATCGGTGGAAGGAGGCCAGCTCGTCATCACACTCAGTAAGTCGTTGAAAGGGTCCGCATCGTCATGGCTGTCCCAAATAACCTACCCAGGTATGACGTGGTCGCAGTTTAAGGACTTGTTTACGGCACGGTTTGTCAGCGTCGAAACTTCTGCAGCTACCCTCATTAATTTGAATAACGGCAAACCGAAGGATAATGAGTCGTATGCCGCATATGCTAGCCGTCTTATCACGTCCTTGATGAACAAGTGGAAGGATTTGAGCGTTGAACAGATTGCCGTATCGACAGTAATGGCTCATTTGGCACAAGTTGATACCCGTTTGCAACGCCTAGCATTTACCACAGAAATTGAAACGCGTCACAAACTGCAACAAGAACTGCAAGCGTTTTCGTATTTGAAGAGGAAAGCTCCTGTGGATATGCGAAATGATGCTGGGAACGAGAAACGTCCAAAGTTTACGCCGCTATCTCAGATAAAGTGCCATGCTTGTGGCAAGCTTGGACACAAACAAGCGGATTGTCGTAGTAAGAAGAACGAAGTGAAGAAACCGTCTCCAGTGCCTGCTACAGCGAATGATGGTCAGCGTCAGCAAACCAGCAGCAGCTCGTTGGTATGCTACAAGTGCGGAACGCCAGGCCACGTGGCGAATCGCTGTACTACGGGTGGATCTACAGCTGCCAAGGCGCCGGTGGAGAAACGTGTCGACCTATGCGTAGTCGAGCCCCCTTCAGGAACACTAAATCATTTTGGTAAGTGTTTTAGATTCGAGTATGATTCTGGTGCTGAATGTTCGTTGATGAAAGAAAGTGTTGCAAGTAGATTTGTAGGTAAACGGATTGATAGTGTGATATCTTTGGTAGGAATAGGCAAAAGTCAGGTCAGTAGTACATTGCAATTACTGTGTCAGGTCGAAATTAATAATTTCACGACAGAGATCTTATTTCACGTTTTGCCAGATCCATACCTACGTAGTGACATTTTGATAGGCCGCGAGATTTTGAATAACGGCTTCCGAGTTAGTATGACTGCGACTGAATTTACATTGTCGAGAGATAGGACCGTAAACGCGTGTAGATCGAGTGATGTAGGTGTACCTACGAATAGTTTTGACTGTATTGACTCTGACGTACCGTCTGATCAAAAATCTGAACTGGTTGAAGTTTTGAAACAATACACTGACTATTTCATAAACGGCTTCCCAATGACTAGAGTGACAACAGGTGAGTTAGAAATCAGACTGATTGACCCCAACCGTACTGTACAGAGGCGTCCTTATAGGCTTTCTGCGGACGAACGCCAGATTATGCGCGATAGGGTGGACGAATTACTGAAGGCGAAAATAATCAGGCCAAGTAACTCTCCTTTTGCTAGTCCTGCTCTATTGGTCAAAAAGCACGATGGATCTGACCGAATGTGTATTGACTATAGAGAGCTGAATTCTAACACTGTACCTGATCGTTATCCACTACCGCTAATTTCTGACTTGATTTCCCGACTTCATGGCGCAAATTATTTCACAAAGTTAGACTGTGCGAGTGGTTTTCATCTAATACCAGTCAACGCAGACTCCATTGAACGCACTGCATTTCTTACACCTGATGGCCAGTACGAGTACCTTACTATGCCGTTTGGCTTGCGCAACGCCATTTCAGTCTTTCAGCGTGCCATTATTAATGCTCTGGGTGACCTCGCGTACAGGTATGTGGTTGTTTATGTTGACGATGTCTTGATTGTGTCCAATTCTATTGAGGAAGGACTAGAGAGACTGCAAACAGTTCTAGAGGTACTGACAAAAGCTGGATTCCAATTGAATCTAAAGAAATGCTCCTTTCTGAAGACGCGTGTAGAGTTTCTAGGGTACGAAGTTGAAGCAGGTGAAGTTAAACCAAACAAGCGTAAAATAGTAGCCCTGTCATCGTTGCCTTCGCCGCAGTCGCTTACTCAGGTGAGACAATTTATAGGCTTGGCATCATACTTCCGCCAGTTTGTGCCGAACTTCTCTCGCCTCATGGCTCCGCTCTACAGGTTAACTTCGGGTAAGTTCCCATTCAAATGGACCACTGATTGTGAAGAAGCGCGTTTGACCGTTACTGACATCCTTACTAAGGAACCAGTACTGATGATTTTTGATCCCCAGCACTCGGTAGAGCTTCACACGGATGCCAGTGCGGAGGGATATGGCGCAATTCTGTTCCAAGCTGTGAATGGTAAGCTACGACCTGTTGCTTATTTTAGCAAACGCACGACTTCAGCTGAGTCCCGCTACCACTCGTATGAGCTGGAAACACTGGCTGTGGTCAATGCGGTAAAGCACTTCAGGCAGTACTTGCATGGCCGAAAGTTCACCGTAGTTACCGACTGTAACTCGCTGAAGTCCTCACACAACAAAATCGACTTGACGCCTAGGGTTCACAGGTGGTGGGCATTCTTACAGTCGTTCGATTTTGTCGTAAAATACAGGGTTGGAAAACAGATGGCCCATGCAGATTTCTTCTCTAGGAATTTGCTCCCTACAACGACAGAAAAACAGTCGATTTCCAAAGTCGAGCAGAAGCGAGTAAACATCACCGAATTGGCTGATAACTGGCTTCTTGCAGAACAGCAGCGCGATGATGAGATCAAAAAGGTAATCTCCGATCTAAAACAGGGACTGCTCAATGATGACATCGCCAAAACGTACGAGGTACGATCCGACATACTTCACCGTAAAGTACAACGCAACGGTCGAACGAGATGTTTGCCTATTGTTCCTCGTGCTTTGCGTTGGTCTGTCATCAACAATGTGCATGAATCTCTCATTCACCTTGGATGGGAAAAGACGCTGGAAAAGCTGTACAACCACTATTGGTTCGAAAGTATGAGCAGGTACGTAAGGAAGTTCATCGACAACTGTGTAACCTGCAAAGTTGCAAAATCACATTCAGGTAAGGTACAAGCTGAACTACATCCTATACCGAAGACTGCCATTCCATGGCATACCTACTGTACACATTGACGCGACCGGAAAGTTAAGCGGAAAAAATGACAACAAGGAGTACGTGTTCGTGATGATTGATGCGTTTACAAAGTACGTATTACTGTTCCATACCAAAAATATTGACACCAAGAGCAGCATCAAAGCAGTGACCGATAGTGTGGCTTTATTCGGTGCTCCTACACGCCTTATTGCCGATCAGGGTCGTTGCTTTGCAAGCAAAGAGTTCCGAAATTTTTGCGAAGGTAAGAACATCAATCTTCATCTTATTGCTACGGGATCGTGTCGTGCTAACGGACAGGTAGAGCGCATAATGAGTGTGTTGAAGTCTATGTTGACAGCGATAGAGACAGACAAAGAAAAATCATGGCAAGATTCACTAGGGAACGTTCAACTTGCCCTAAACTGTACGGTAAACCGTGTTACAAAAGCTAGTCCGTTAGAGCTTCTAATAGGAAAAGTAGCACGTCCCCTTGACTTGATGGCCAATGACAGCGACGACATCTTAGACCTTGACAAGACTAGACAGTTAGCTTCTGAAGGAATTGACAAAAATGCGCGATATGATAAACAACGTTTCGATAAAACAAAGGCGAACGTTAGTAGGTTCTCGGTCGGTGACTTTGTTCTTATCGAAAACGAAGAACGCAACCAAACTAAATTAGATGTAAAGTATAGAGGACCATTTCAAATTGTTGAGATCTTAGAAGGCGATCGCTATGTCCTGAAGTCTTTGGTTAATAAGCGTACCTACAAGTATGCTCACGATCGTGTTAGAAAGATGCCTGAGGGTCAAGTACCGATTGAAGTCGTAGATGATGATGAAATTAATGAAATTGAATCCGTTTAATGCACAGGTTTTTGGGTTCACACGATCGGAGACTGTACCAGAGTTATTTGTAGCCGTAGCTCGTTAGAAATCGGTATCGACTCCTCGTGAGTAGTCCGTGAGTAAGCGGAATGCAGTAACTCTGGGTAGTACAGTCGGGTCTAGCCTTGAAGCATAAGACCATTGAGTCTGGAGATGACTCGGCCTTCCCTGGGGGAAGGGCAAATGTGTGACTGATTTGTTGCGACATGATCATGAACGATAAACCTGGGGTTGATTATTGTTGTTAAATTTAATTTTTGATATCTACTTTGTTGTTATTGTAATGACTGTCAATGGTACTTGAGCTCAGTAAATTTTGTTTTGTTTAGTTTTACCTAGTGTCTTTTGCTCATTAAATTTTGTTTCGTTTAGTTTTACCTAGTGTAATTGTACTTACTTAGTATCTAGATAGTAGTGTAGCAACATTGAAATAAAGAGACCCGAAACTATGTTTGCTTTCATTGCAAGCAAAGAATGCTGTGATTACGATAGGCAGGAATAAGTTAGAATTACCTAACCTAAGACAGGATTGGCCGAACAAAATCTGGTTTTGGTTTTCGTTGTTTCAGATGCCTAACAAACACACGAGGGCGTGTGTCATCGCAGAATGGCCGTGTCGCATCCGGTCATGAATATCGCTCGAAAACAAAACGCAAGCGCCCTCTGTCGTGCGCTTTGACAGAGTCGAGGTGTCCTCGCTCATCGGAGAGACAGCCAGTCTTAGCCCGATCGCCAACGAGTGAAGACCTCTCGGAACTGTCCTCACGTTTTGTTAAAATAATTAGTGACGTAACAATTGTACAGTCTTTAGTTCTGATTATACGGTGTCTCGAACAGTACCTACTTTATTATTTTCACGTATACCTACACGCCGCCCACAGTATGTCCGATGATAGCCCACGGAATCCTGACCAGCCGACATATATTATGTATTTCACTGATGATTAAGTACCTACTTATGGCCGATTCCAATATTATGCAAACGAACGAGAGATCTCTTATTACCATAGCAATATAGTTATCTTTCAAAAAGCTCCATACGTTTTTTGTCAGGAAAACAACTTTGCAATTTTAATGAACGATTTATCGACCGTTAGCGGAATATAGGTACCGGACACAAGATAGAATCTAAAAGATTTCATTACAAGACGAAAAATTATATTCCAGTATTCTTTTATTGTAAGAAACTTACAACATTGTTTTATTTTTTAATCTAAATAAACATTACTACAATAACAAGTCGTGCTACTAGTTTTTTCAAACTAGTAAAGTGTGGTGAAAGGATTTAAAGTGCACCTTTCATGCACTTGACTCATAAACATGTTCTCGAACTTTTTATGTTCTTTCACATGCATGTTTCCTCATGATGTTTTCCTCCACCATTTGAGAGCACTGGTGCAGAATGCTTTGGTGCACAACCGAACCCACGGCCTTAGGATCGACAGGCACTACCACTAGGCCACCAGTGCTATTCAATAAACATTACTAGAATTTATTACTAGTCACAATGTATTTACGATTGAGTCTGAAATAACGACTCCCGCATTTATTGAAAACATTCAGCGAGCAATCGAAATGGCTTTGAATGTATTTCGAAGCTCTTAAGATAAACAGAAACACTGCTTAATGGTACCATTATGTCGGGATTTTGCATCAGCCAGCTCCAGGAAAGCTTCTACAAAATCTACTGTCGCCTTGACGGATCATCCGCAGTTTCTTTCAGAGATTATAGTCGGAAGCTGTGTTTAAAAGATTAATATAAATATATTTGCTGACGGCCTTGGTGGCGTGGCGGGCGATTGCTCGGCAGAGACGCAATGGCGCGGGTTCGATTCCCGCTGCAGTAGAAATGTTTGCATGTTCTGTAAATATTTCTTACTGGTCTGGGTGTTGTGGTACCATAGTACTCGTAGTTTCTGATACCCACGACACAGGGAATCCTAGTGTGGGGTCAGGACTATGTATGTGACAGTTAGGTGTAATTTATTATTATTATTTATTTATTTAAAAAAGCAGGTTAGTTCGTATGAGCTAGTGGTCAACTCTTGTGACGGAGTTTTTAGGCCGCCTAAAGGCCTCCGTCATGGCTTGACGACTCAAAGCCGGGGCCGACATTTAAACGTACCCTGTATTTTTCTGTACGAAAAATTTATGTGCGCTATACAAGTACTCAAACGGTGAAGGAAAACATCGTGAGAAATTCCGCGGCTTAGTCAGCTCCGCACGTATTGACCATGTGTTTCCTGTGGACAAGGCCGACTAAGCTGAGAGGATGGAATAGGTGCTGGGCAAGCCTACTCCATCTTAATTCGTCCCGGGCATTACAGCGTCCCGTTTGTGAAGGTAAAAGTTGCCTCCTGGCGGTGCTGTATAAATCATCTATTAAAGATTAAGGCCTTAGTTTTGGTATAGGGCACATACATTATTTTTCGAATAGAAAAATCCACTGGAGCACGATTTTCTGCTGTGATAACCGTCTATTCCCCTGAGAATCTCCCTGACAATTTGAGATAACATTTCTGACCATTTGCCCTTGGCACAGATGCGTAGAAATCTGGTATTTTTGCCATTTCAACATCCCATGTCAAGGTCCCTACAGATTTATTGCAAGGTAGCAAATAATCTGTCACAGTTCTTATGAAAAATACGTTTGAGGACGAATTTCTAATTGTGGCGTGGCTAAAATACTGAGGAATTAGTATTTGAGGTCTATCTGTAGAGACTGTGAGCATATACAAACATACATACATAAAATCACGCCTGTCTCTCATAGAGCCCCCATAATGCCTCTGCCTACCCCTATCGGACGGCCTCGGTGGCGTGGCGGGCGATTGCTTGGCAGAGACGCAAGAGGCGCGGGTTCGATTCCCACTGCGGAAGAAATGTTCGCATGATCTGTAAATATTTCTTCCGGGTCTGGGTGTTGTGGTACCATGGTACTCGTAGTTTCTGATACCCACGACACAGGGAATCCTAGTGTGGGGTCAGGACTATGTATGTGACTGTTGGGTGTTATTTATTATTATTATTATTATCAGAAACAGTGATCTCTATCACGGATCTCCATTTTATTACGATCCTAACATACTTATTTCGTTTCATTTTTATTACAATCCTCATGCATGCTCGCCGGTTAAGGGTACTCTTAACTGTGAGTCTATTTGAAAGTGATTTTAAAATACTCGCTTCTCCCTTCAATTAGCTTCGGACTTAAGATCTTTTTCTTCTGAGATTAAGACCAACTAGATTATATCAGTACTTCCATCATGTTGTTTATTGGACACTAGCTGCCGCCCGCGGCTTCGCTCGTTTTTTCACCGTTTAAACCTTCCCTGGACTACCAACAAACATTTCAAAACTAAAATCAGCTAAATTGGCCCAGCCGTTCTCCAGTTTTAGCGAGACAAACGACCATCAAGTTATTTTTTATATGGGAACACACGTTGCGTTCATTTGTTTTCGTTTTGGCAGATGCCAAAAAAACAGAAGACAGAAAAATATCAGTGCGTCAACGAAATGTTATTTTCTTTGTTATGTTCAAATGAGCACGATTCGCCACAGATTGTGACCACAGATTTGGCACAGATAGTGAAAAGTGTATGCTGGACAAATAGAGTTAAAACGTAAGAAATAAAAAAAAACAAAGTTGAAAGGTCAATGAGAAACTTAATGGTTTTCATGGTAGTTTCCGGTACAATATAAGTTACAATTGTTTGAAGCCTTAGAACTTGTGATAGGAGTATCGATACCTACTTTATATACTCGCCTTTAGGCCAGCAGAGGCTTAGTATTAGGGTTCAGTTGGCACCTTTCGGTTACGAAACCCTAAAATTACCAAATTCGTTTGTGTTATTAATATCTTTATTATAGCCACCACGCAAACCATTCAATCAACACAAGATGACTAAGATAATAAAAGTGAATCGACAAAAATAGACACGCAACCCTCAACCCACCCCAATCGGACCAAACAACTGGATCGATGATGGAAGCCAACAAACAACTCTCAATTCTTGGCAGGTTCTTCGAAGGTTATTGCCAGAACTATTTGTATCACGGTCATCGATTGCGCCATGCCAGAGGTTAGATAATAACTTCTATGGTTCACCTAACGCCATTAGAGTAAATAAAATAAGTATTTGTGGACATTTCTCACAGCGCCATCTAGCCCCAAACTAAGCAAAGCTTGTACTATGGGTACCAGATGGCTGATAGAATACTTATATACTTATTTTTTATTATAAAATTTTACGCAAATAAAATATTTGCAGAACATACAAACTTTCTCCCGTAGCGTTTTTTTTAAACCATTTTCCCATGCCATGCTAATTTTAATTGCAATTAATGGTAGGGGAACAAAGATCTGCACTGAGTGGTGGGGTTTATTGTGCATTATCCCCCTGCTAACCCTCCCCCAGCCAGCACAACTCCTTGAAGTACCAGAGAAGGACTTTGGGATGTTGGCAGCAGTGCTCCAGTATCCTCGATGGTGTTGAGGCTGATGTTGTTGTAGATGATGATGCCGAGCAATTCTCAATGACTGTCTGGAGTCCCGAGTTGTGTCTTGTGGAGCAGTGAAGAGCAGTGTTCCACAGTCTCTTCCTCTTGGAATCATCCGCGACAGAGACCGCTGTCCGTAACTCCAATTTGAGTAGATGGTGATTCAGCTCAGTGTCCTGTGATGATGCCCACCATTGTCTGAGAGTCTTCACCTCATTTTCTTGTGCCACAGAATACAGTACACATCCCATGTTCGAGGCTATGGACGCTCGTAATGTTGGCGCCGGTCCGTCTCACAAGTTCAAGAGTATGATCTTGTAGTTTGGCCGTGAATTGCAGAAAAGTTTGGGAGTTCTTTGCTGCTATTCTTCTCGTTTGTGATCTTGAACACGTTATAATATGATCTATGTGATTTTGAATAGCATTTTGTAAGGTACGCTGTTTGTAAGGTCGAGATAATGAATCGTCTCTTGTGGATGTATGTGGTGACGCGTTGCGTTAATATGAATGGCGTAAGCCTTTTCTTTTGCCTTTTTTATGTTTGGAATTAATAAGCCTTCATATTTTTATTTTCAAGCCCTGTTAATAGATTGTGAAAGAACAAGTGTGAGTAATTTCATACCTCTTCTGAATGACTGGTTTCGTGGATACTTCCAATAACATCGTTTATAGCCAAACTTCTGGACCTAATAATATACTTTGCTGTATTTGAACCACGTTTACTAGCTGTTTAACGTGTGGTTTTAAAACTTTCGGGTATCTTACTTTTGCTGTCAAAACTAGTGCTTTAGATTTTAACCTTACTTTATATTACCAACGTTTTGACTGTTGCGTAAGCTGTGACATTGAGACAACTTTATCAAAAGATCTAGATTCTTCTTCAACTCTAACCTTACCCATTGCCTCAATCCAGGGGTGGCCAACTTGCGTGATGCTGTGATCTACTCTGAAAAAAAATGCCTTACTTATAAGGCATTTTTTGATCGACTTAATTTTATCGTAGGTTGTATAAAAAAATAAGTAGATTATGAACGAGTAACTATTCCTCTCTTTCTATCGCGCAACTCTGTCTTGTATGGCGCGGAATGAATATAATGATTGGGCTAAGTCGATTAGGCCGATGTACGCTTCGTAGGTACCTAAAGTGCGGAGTGTGCTTGGCCTGTTTTCGCGATCGACCACCAATGAGTCCGGCGATCGACTGGTCGATCTCGATCGACTTGTTGAGCACCCCTGCTTAATCTATCTAAATAGGTATAGTCAGAACAGAAGTAAGTCCAGACATAACATTTGCCACATAGCCAAATGAAAGTTCACTTGATAAAACGATCTATTATGAAAAGGGTTAGTGTTTAACGGTAGGTTAAGTTTCGGTGGACTTGGTCTAAGTCTTTCACCTTGGCTCAGACATACCGCGCCGGCGCCAAGCGTTATTGGTGAAACTTTATTTCTACGTGTTTTATAAAAAGAGTTCCGCTTGCCTTAAGAAACGGACGTAACTTTACAGAACTTACCCACGAATACTCAAACGCATCTCAGAGTTGAGCACGTCTCAAGTGACGAGTTTTTGACAGATTTTCATCAAAACTGTCAAAAAACCGTGACTTGAGACGTACTCAACTCTGAGTCGCGTTTGAGTATTCGTGGGTTAAACAGCTTTTTTCAGTACTGGCTTCCGCCCGCAATTTCGCTTGCATGGTACCAGAAAAAAATCCGGTCAAGTGCGCCCTTTTTTATTATTTGTTGTTATAGCGGCAACAGAAATACACTCTGAAACAATTTCAACTCTCTAGCTATTACGGTTCATGAGATACGGACCGCTGACAAACGACAGACGGTACTCCATCAAAAATTTTCCCGGGCACTACAGCGTCCCGTTAGTGTGGGCAAAAGTTGCCTCCTGACGTTGTATAAATCATCTAGTACTGATGGTAAAAGGCCTTAGATTTTTTTTGTGTGTGTGAATGTTTGTTGCCACATATTCCCCGTAACCACTAAATCGATTTTAATTAAATTTTGAAAGTAAATAGTTTAAGTTCCAGAATAAAATATAGGTTAATCAAATTTCCGAAGTTTATATGGGAACTTTTAAACGAGCGATTTACCTTCGTTTGGAAATTTAGAATACAAATAATTGGACACGTATTTCAGGGTTTTTCAATTTAATCTACAAAAAGGGGCAAAAAGGGGTGTCAAACTTAGCATGGGAACTTTTGAAAGGGTGATGCGAATGGTTTAAAACTCAGTTTAAATGCCCAAAAAAAAATGCACACGTGTTTCAGAGTTTTTCACGTTTTTCAAGTGTTTCATAATAACTCTCAAAGAGGGGTAAAATATAAATGGGGTGTCAAAATTTTCACCACGCGAGCAAAGCCGCGCGGTTAACTAGTGAGATTATGTTTAAAAGTCATGTCTTGTTTGGTAACTTTGTAAGGAACGTGATCCATTTCAATTTTGTGACTTCAGCTTATTGTTCGCCATAAAACGGTATTCGCTTTTGAAGTGACTGTAGCTTTAGGCTTTTTAATATAGGATTTTACGGGACTTACTTACATACTTTTAAACTTATTTCCTGGCACACCAAAAGGGTAATAAGTTTTTTTTCTTTCATGATGAGACTCAGTTACTTTTATGATAAAGAAGTTTCAAACCCAACAGTAAGTTAAACATAAAAGAAAGCAAGAAAAATATTTTGTTTGTTAAACATAAACATACATATAAGCACAAGTCGACATTTACAATTATGGGGTGTGTAAAAAAAGTAAGTGTAAGTGCATAAATATTAAATATTGATGATGTTTTCATATCAGCTTCAAAAGAAATAAATAAATATTTGTGGACACATTCCATCTAGACCCAAAGCATCTTGACGACCAAAGGCGTGGCGGGCGAGTGCTCGGCTGAACCGCAAGAGGTGCGGGTTCGATTCCCGCTACGGGAGAAATGTTTTATGTTCTGTAAATATTTCTTCCGGGTCTGGGTGTTACAAAAGAAAAGTTTATAAGTATTCTATCAGCCATCTGGTGCCCATAGTACAAGCTTTGCATAGTTTGAGGCTGGATGGCGCTGTGTAAAATGTTCAGAAATTAAAAAAAAGCATAGCAGTGGGCACCAGATGGCTTTCAGCCATTGGTCCTTTTCAGTCCACGGACGCGTCAGTGCCTGCAATGCTTCAAGATGGAGTAGACTTGCCTACACCTATACCATCATCGGTGATATCCTTACCCATAACACAGGTAGGTAGGGTGTTGTACTTATTTGTTTTGTATAATATCCTCACCTGTTATTAGTTTAGGACCTAAACTAATAGGTAGGTAGGGACTTGTGTGGATGTTTGGCTGCATATCTAGGTGATGTGCAGTCACATATTTACCTACGTTCCTATTTTTACTATTATTGTGATACTTTCGTTTTCTTTCCTTTTATTGTTTCTGTCATTCTGTCTGTGCTGTGTCTTGTGTGCCAAATAAATAATCTATCTATCTATCCTTGTCAGGCTTATGTATGGTCAATACTAGCTGCCTCCCGCGGCTTTGCTCGCGTGGTACCCGGATGAAAAATAGCCTATTTAATCCAGTACATGTACTATGTATATTCCAAGTTTCATTCAAATCCGTTCAGCCGTTTAGGCGTGATTGAGGCACAAAAATACAAACATCCTCATAAACTTTCGCATTTATAATATACAAGCTGCCGCCCGCGGCTTCACTCGCGTGGTATCCGGATGAAAAATAGCTTATATGTTAATCCAGTTCATGTACTATATATATTCCAAGTTTCATTCAAATTCGTTCAGCCGTTTAGGCGTGATTGAGGCACAAACATACAAACATCCTCACAAACTTTCACATTTATAATACAGTAGGAAGTATGATATCCGCGGGTTTCCACACGATTTTTTATTTCACCGTTCTTTTTTCAATATAACAGTGTGACAAAAGTATATGCTTCATTAATCACAAACCGCATTGAGTATTTCCATTTTATAAACTTTGCTGCAGGGCTTGGAGTTTCAACACGACAAGTCCATTTTGGGTTATTGAAAGTTGACTATGAATGAATTTTCGTTTATTTTCGGTTTTTGCTATTTTTATCCGACCTCATTTTCTATAACGATGTCTCTGGTGGATTAATTATTCTTGGCTCATTTACAAAAATATCTCCGTCATATTAAGACAGATACACAAAGTGTATTTTTATCAGACATCTAACAAAATAACGATTTCTTAAATATTAAGCCTTAATCATTAGTCTCTAGAAACTTCCAAATATACATACATTATCACGCCCGTATCCCCAATGGGGGAGGCTGGGCAGAGCCACAAGTAAACATAAGAAAACTTGCAGCCACTTCTGATTTAAAGTCCTAAGATGGATATGGTGAACCATGGTGACAAGTGATCAGCCCATCGCCGATATAGATGGTCCAGCATGTTGGAGAGGATGATATCCCCTAGTCGACTTATACGACATGCTCGGAGAGAAAAGCAGCTGGACGTATTCTATGCTTGCTCCCAAAATAGCAGAGTAGAAACTTGATGTGTATAATCCTTATTTTATGATGTAGGAGTGCACTAAGAAAGTATTTTTGGAAATTACCCCTGAGGGGGTAATAACAGTCACAATCAAAATCCCCGCTACACTGAATCACCCTATGGGCTCTAGGCTATGTATGTGACTTTTGGGTATAATTACTACTTCCACTACTAATAATAGGGTTACTAGTTCTGAAAGGATTTAAAGTGCGCCTCAAAGTCTCCTTTCGTGCACTTAACACATGTTTTCCAACTTGTGTGTGTTGTGTTGTTATGTGTTTCAACGACCTAGGAACGGAAGGCGGGGGCAGCTACCACTTAACCACCAGTACTCTCAAACTTATATTGTGTGTGAGTGTATTTCTAATCATTCTTTATTGTTTACTTGTACATTTTAAAACATATAAAAACACAGACATTAAGTAAGGGCATGTACAAAGGCAAGCTTAACCCTTCGAAACGGTTGAATGGTTTTTGTTGACAACATTAAGAAAACATATAACATAACATTAAGAAAACATAATAGTTGACGACTTGGAGCAACACAACATCCTTATCCAGTAGCTGCTGCGCGAGTGAAGCCGAAGGCGAATCTTAGTACTTTGTACATTAGTACATGCTGTTGCATATAAGTCAGTTTCTAGAAAGCTTTATCTCAATTCACCTGGCATTTACAAAAGTCCTATTCAAGTATGAATAGCGCATACCAGGGCTCTTCGTCCACAGATGGATATTTATTTTCTCCACATTTTCCCCGTAAATATACATGTGCTGAAACGCACTTGACTTGGTTCGCGTTAGTTTCTGAGCTCCACCACTGCTTGTAGGAATAACCAGGTGACCCATTTTTTCTAAAATAACCCCTGTTCAGGGGTACTTATTAATTACCCCAATACTGTCTCATTATCCATTTTACTCTGAAAATTAAGTGACGTTGAATGAATTTCTTTATGTAAGTAAGGTTTTCTACTGATGCTTCCGTTGACTCACTAATGCCCCCTTGGGGGTAATTTAATAAATTCCATAAATATTGAAACCATGACATTGACAATGACCTTCTGTCAAGCGGATTTGAATGAAATACTTTTTTAATTTATTAAAATTCTTTTTTAGGGTAGTTTGAGAAACCCAGGTTGGCATCTAACCTCACATTAAACTTTTCGGTAATCAGTCGGTCAGATAGCATAACAGTTTTATATATTTATCTACACATGTTGTTGTTTCTTCCAAGTTTACGAAGGGCTTATGGTATTCGCCAAGTTTGTTTTATTATTTTGTTCATCCTTGGAGCTTTGTTTGTTTTCTTAGTAGAGCCGGTTCGGTAAACGATAAAATAAAATATTTTATGGAGTACCCGCAATCTTACTAATATTATAAATCCTTTTTATGGCTCTGTATCCGAAGGATGCCAACGACCCTATTACTTAGCCTCAACTGTCTTCCCGTCCGCGTCAGCGGGCTGTTATGTCATGAACCGTAATAGGTTGAGAGTTGAAATCTTCACAAAGTAGGTATTTCTATTGGCGCTACAACAACACAATAATAAAAAAAAAACACTTTTTAAGTACATAGAAGAAAGTTATATATAAAGTACATGTACATACAATGGTACGGAAACCTTTCGTGTTCAAATTGGACTCGCACTTGACCGGTTTTTTATTTTTCAATGACTTTGAAAAAGGAGATTTTTATTTTTGAATAATAATCTTCACTAATATTATAAAGAGGAAAGATTTTTTGTTTGTTTTTATGCTTGTTACGAATAGACTCCGAAACTACTGAACCGATTTAAAAAATTCTTTTACCAGTAGATAGCTACATTATTACGGAATAACATAGGCTATAATTTACTTTCAAAAAAATTAGGGATCCTTGCTAAAACTCCAATAATATAGGCCGAAGTGTAAAAAAATTACTTAATAATCCTAATTTGTTATGTACCCGTTCGAAGCCGAGGCGGGCTGCTAGTTAATTTATAAAGTTTTGCCATTTTTGCGTACTCAAATCGCGTCACTTTAAACGTCTTTAATCACGACCTTATAAATTTTGAAAACCTTTTAACCTACACCTATTTGTTTAGCTATAACAATCTTTATCTGCGAAGTAATAGACAAAGCTCTAACTTCTAAGGGCCTACCCTCATTTCAGGGGCATTTACATTTAAGGGCTTTAACACATAATGAGGAAAACAAAAAATGTTTAAGAAGAACCTTTTAAGGTACCGTACCCGAAGGGTGCCAATGGGACCCTATAAGTCGGGTGCCAACGGGACCCTATTACTAAGTCTCCGCTATCCGTACGTCCGTCCGTCTGTCAGTGATCTGTATCTCATGAACCGTAATAGGTAATTGAAATTTTCACAGAATGTGTATTCTATTGCCGCCATAACAACAAATAATAAAATAAAAAGGGGACCCATACAAGAAACATTAATGTACGATGGTACGGAACCCATGTGGGAATTTGGTTCGCACTTGACTTGTTTTTTTCTTACTTCTATGAATGCTAAATATGTTTTTGTCGAAAAATCAAGATGGGACTTGCTTACCCTTGTTAACCGATTACAAAGGAGGGTAATGGTTTTTCCTAAAGCTTATATTATGAACTTCACATCTTCATTATTATAACTATCATCATTAACATTATGCTTTTTGGACGTTTTACTAGTAAGTCGTTTTGCCACTCAAGACATTGCCAACATATATACGTTTTAATATGCTGACGTTCTGCAAACTACGTCATTTTTCTTGATAGACCTTCTGATACGGAGCGAGATGTGGTACTTATAGATGATAATTTATTTATTTATTTTACTATTCATGCCACTAGTTCTTTCGTACCAGTGTGGTATGTATGTATGTTCGTATGAGCTAGTGGCCACCTCTAGTGACGGAATTTTTAGGCTGCCTTAAGGCCTCCGTCATGGCTTAACGACTTAAAAGCCGGGACCGACTGAACGTGCCCTCCGAAGCACGGAAGCGCTCAGCTCGTGATGCTACCCATCCGAATTTGTGAGCGCGCATATCGTTGCTTAACTTTAAAGATTAATCAAGAACGCCTTAGCAAGCTACGCCACGAGCGCTTCACCAGTGTGGTGAAAGGACTAAAGTGCGCCTGAAAGAGGCTTACATAACTAAAGTTCATTATAAACGGAAACGGACTTGCTTATTGTATCTCATCATGTTGGAGAGGATACTATCCCTTAGTCGACATTTACGACATGCTCGGGGAGAGAAGCAGCTGGACGCATTCTATATTTTTTCTTTACTCCCAGTCCAGCAGAGAAGTTGTACCATCGTAAATGTACACGCGTTTTAAACATCTAGTTTAAAACGCGATGATGATATTATGTAATAGAGAGATGTTACAATAATTATGTGTATTTTTTTTTAAAGGGTTGGTTCAATTATTAATAGTTGACTATACGTTGCATATTCGAACAAATTCGGATCAAACAAAGCAGAAAGTTGGCGAGGCGCACAATATTTGCTAAGTTAAACGTTTAGTAATAAAATTGCCGCTCTTATCTTTCAAGGTTATGTCGTGTCCATCCAAAGGTTGCCTGGAAGAGATCGCTCTCAGCGATAAGCCCGCCCATTGTAATAAGCATAACATGTTAAGTGCCTATTTTGTTTTATTTTAATTTTATTTGATGTTGGTCTTGTGTTTTTACAATAAAGTTGTATTGTAATTGTATTGTAAGTTTAATACTAAGTGCCTATTTCATTTTTGTACTTAATAGTTCATATCCCAAGAGTCCGTAAAGTCCTTTTAAAAGTATTATAAGTGTTTTCTTATTTTTATTTAAGGAGCCTTGAAATTTTATGGCTTTTAAAAACCTCTCTGGTGGCAATTTATCGGAGAACGGACGTTTTGACACTTCGATTCATTAATGTGCGCTTAGAGTAGTAAAAAACGATCTTAAATCGAAATTTCGAATTCTATCATGCTAACATGGCCACATTTTAATGGCCCTGGCGGCGTGGCGGGCGAGTGCTCAGCTGAGACGCAAGAGGCGCGGGTTCAATTGTACGGGAGAAATATTTGTATGTTCTGCAAATATTTCTTCCGGGTCTGGGTGTTGTAGTATTATAAAAGTATGTATTCACAAAAAAGTACATAAGTACTCTATCAGCCATCCTGGTGTCCATAGTACAAGCTTTGCTTTGTTTGAGGATAGATGGCGCTGTGTGAAATGTCCAAGAATATTTATTTATTTATTTATGTGTGCTTATGCGGCAAATAAACGAGTGTCTATCCCCCGAAAACTCAAACGCATCTCAGAGTTGAGCATGTCTAAAGTGACGAGTTTTTGACCGATTTTCATCAAAAACTGTCAAAAAAATCGTGATTTGAGAAGTGCTCAACTCTGAGTCACGTTTGAGTATTTGGGGGTTAGTCTATATTATGTCTAGTCTTACTTATATTATAAATGCTAAAGTTTGTGAGTTTGGATGTTTGGATGTTTGTGCCTCAATCACGCCTAAACGGCTGAACGGATTTGAATGAAACTTGGAATATACATAGTACATGTACTGGATTAACATATAGGCTATTTTTATCCGGGTACCACGCGAGCGTAGCCGCGGGCCGCAGCTAGTAGTACATAGTTTTCTAAAATAATAAAAATGTTCATACTAGAACAGCTACTTTATTGTTGTTACTCTAAAGGGGGGTGATGTAGGGTAGGGGGAGGGTAGGAAGAAAATGAAGCAATCCCAAAATTATTCAATGGAAAAAGGGCGGTAATGAAGATTGGTGTTTTGGTTCATGGGAATGTAAGTGGCTGAGTTATTTTAGGAACTGATTTACGGCTGATTGCGTGAATTTCCGGCTGAGAAGCGAGAAATGCGGGTTCGATTACGGCGTGAATTTTTGCATGTTCTGTAGACGTCGGTGGCGTGGCGACGCTGACGGGCTGCAAGGAGGTGTGGGTTCTGCTGTTTATTCCATCTGGGTTTAGAAAGTATTTTAAAATGCTATTGCACAACTGGCGATTTGAACGCGTGAAGACCAATATATTTATCTAACTATTAAATAAATATTTGTAGACATTTCACACAGCGCCATCTAGCCCCAAACTAAGCAAAGCTTGTACTATGGACACCAGATGGCTGACAGAACACATATAGGTACTTTTTTTTGTAAATACACACTCATAATAATAGTACAACACCCAGACCCGGATTAAATATTTGCAGAACATGCAAACATTTCTCCCGTATTGGGAATCGAACCCGCGCCTCTTGCGTCTCAGCCGAGCACTCGCCCGCCACGCCACTGAGGTCGTCATTAAGCCCTTGTGTGCCCACAGCTGGGCACAGGCGCCCTCCCTAATACACATTTCCTACTGATCCCTCGCCAGCCTCATCCATTGTTCAGTAAAACTATTACATACAGACCTAACGCCTTTTTAGGGGTAGGCAGAGATCACGGATCGCCATTTGCTACGATCCCGACATACTTCTTTCGCTTCATTCCCTCTCATTACATTCCTCATGCATGCTCGTCGGCTTAGGGTACTCTTGACCTGGCCCTTTTCCAAAACGTCGCCGATTTGGTCCAGGTACGTGCGCCGAGATCTTCCCCTTCCAACGGTACCATTCACATTCACAGGAAGATGAAAAGACAGTTTTGATATATTCCTTAGTTAACGCGTCTGTATTGTGGGTCGGGTCTGACTTAAAGGGTTAAGCCACTGGCTTATAACTTTATTAAGATTTAAGTGAGCATACAATTAAATAATGAGTTATTAAATTGAATTTGAAAGCTTTTAGAAAGTTATAGGAAGAAATAGAAGTAGTTAATAACTGAAAAGTTTGTAATTATGTTAAGAAATTTATGAGTTGTTGTAATATATTATAATAACAGAATCATCATCATCATCATCATTCGCTACCGTTTGAAGCATGTTTGAACCCACGACCTTGATCGAAAGGCGGGGTCACTACCAACTAGACCACCAGTGCTCTCTCAGTGGCAAATTAAGTATGTCAGGTGCAAACACTTGGCCTCTGCCTACCCCTATAGGACACGTGTTTTATATTTTCTATTTATCTGTCTATCTTGTACAGACTATATGTAAATACTAGGCAAACTTAGCGCTTCGGGTTGCAGTTGAGATGCTGTTCGTAGTTATTTGTCTAGAGCGTACAGTGTAAACACACGGCCTGTTTCAGTAATTTGCAGAGTCTACATTATAACGTAAGCTTTGGTTCTATAAAAAACGTCATCTGTTATATGATCACCGTTATTTTGAAAGTAGTACATACATACATACATTATTATCACGCCCGTATCCCTAACGGTGTGGGCAGAGCAACAAGTAATTATAAGAAAACTTGCAGCCACTCCTGATTCACAGTTTTTAGATGGATATGGTGAACCATGGTGACAGGTGATCAGCCCGTCGCCCGTATAGATGGTCCATCATGTTGGAGGATACTATCCCTTAGTCAACTTTTACGACATGCTCGGGAAGAGAAGCAGCTGGACTTATTCTATGCTTTTTCTTTACTTCCAGTCCAGCAGAGAAGTCCGTTTGAAAATAGTGACGCCATCTTTGTGTCTAAACATTAAATGATGATGTAGTGTGATTCATTTATAAGTTTGTCTCATGTTTGTTTAGAATATTATTATTATGTTTTTATTTTCTATTATTTTATTATTAAGTATATACTGTACTAGCTGTTGCCCGCGACTTCGTATGCGTGTAGTACATTATTTTGTTCTATATTCAATAGTTTTCGCAGCGCACGCCAAAAACTATTTTGGGTGTTCTACCTTGGGTTACAATATTGCAATTTTCTTAGAAATCTCTAATATTTTTTGGAAATATATTATAGCCTTTACTGGTCCCTGATAATGTAGCTTTCTATTGGTGAAAGAATTTTTGAAATCGGTCCAGTAGTTTTGGAGCTATTCGTTACAAACAAACAAAGAAATCTTTCCTCTTTATAATATTAGTATGATTATAGATAATGGTATGGTGTAGACATAACGTTTATCTTAAACCTGATGTTGTCTGTGGGTGTGCATTAAAATGACCCGGAAGAAATATTTGCGAAACATGTAAACATTTCTGCAGCAACGGGAATCAAACCCGTACCTCACGGAGGCAGGCATTCACCCACCACGCCACCGAGGTTGTCATATATCGGACGTGATATAGCGTTCCAGTACTTGAGCAAGCACGACCCTCACCGTTTTCTAATTTAAAGTTTGTCGGAAGCGGCCACAGTAAGTAGATGAGCATTCTCGCTTCACTCGCTGTTCACCAACTTATGAACACTCGAGTTCACACAACACGGGACCGAGAGTCGATTTTGATGGCGTAATTTATTATTTACGTCATTTCTACAGTGGTAGTTTGCCCCAATCTCGCCAGTTACAATATCTTTCAAAACCCTTCACCGATTAAGATAATATCTCAGACCAAAAAAAAGAAAAGACGGCGCGCCGCGAATAACAAAAGTGAAGCCACCTTTTATTTATGTGTTTTTTTTTAGGTTTTGAGGTTTTCTGTACCAAGTTACTACCTAAAATTCATACTAAAATAATTTTAAGAAACGATGTTATTTGAAGCGGATTCAATCAAAGGAGGCCAGATCGTCCTGTTTTCTGTGCCTCCTCAACAGTGGGTCACCGGCTGCAAGTATGATGAGGAAGACGAATTATATAATTTAAAAAAATTGCGCCCATTGTCGACGTCCATTACTGGACAGTCCCTCTCCTACAAAAAAATCAATACAAATTTGTCAAACGTCAATAACCAACACGCCGCTCTGGTTATGAAACAGAGAAGTGCAATTATTTATTGATGTTTGTTGCAGGGTGATAGAATTTACCGCTTTTTGGAGCCCGCGGGAAGTTTTTTTTCTGAAAAATAATATTATTATTGATAATGTGGAACCGGGGCTGAAATAGTTTAAGAATTTTGATTTGAGAATAAGTCACAAGGAATAAAAGCAGCCAGACAGGCTGTCAGTAACGCAATATTTTTATATATATGTGGATACTAGAAGCCCTCGTGAATTGTTGAAGTTTAAGCAACGTTGTGCGCGGTCACAGTGTAGATGGGTGACCGCAAGTGGCATTACGAGCTGAACGCTTCCGCGCTTTGGAGGGCACGTTAAATTGTCGGTCTCGGCTTTTAAGTCGTTAAGCCATGACGGAGGCCTTTAGGCGGCCTAAAATCTCTGTCATAAGAGTTGGCCACTAGCTCATACGAACTTACTTACTTTTTTATATAAATACTCTGATTACGAATCCAGTTAGCCGCTTAATAAGATCGGACTTAGTCACTCTACCTCCGATTGAATTTTAATATTAACTCTGTATTTTTTATTGGAATATGCATACAAAAGGCAGATGAATTTGCAATAACTTTCAATAGAATATCAGTACAAAGGGTTGGTTCAATTGTAATCTTTTAATATTTGGATATTATTTTCACTTTGTTCATCACGATCAAAAAGATATTTATTTTTTGCAAAATTATTTGGGAGTGGACGAACTGGACTCTTTGTTACATTAGAAAAACTTTGTTACATTATGTAGCACTTGAGAGAGATGAGTGAAATGAAATCCTTCCAGTGAAACGTTAAGTTCTTAATTATTATTATCTCTTGAGACCTTTGTTGCGTGGTGGGTGAGTGCTCGGCTAAGATGCAAGACGCGCAAGTTCAATTCCAGCTGCGGTATAAATGTTTGTATGCTCTGTCAATATTTCTTCCGGGTTTTGGTGTTGTAGTAATATGTATGTATTTACAAAAAAATATTACGTCTACTTCTCTGCTGAACTGCAAGTAAAGTAAAAACATAGAATGCGTCCAGCTGCTTCTCTCCCCGAGCATGTCGTAAAAGTCGACTAAGGGATAGTACTCTCCAACATGATGGACCACCTATATGGGCGATGGGCTGATCACCTGTCACCATGGTTCGCCATGTCCATCTAAGACTAAATCAGAAGTGGCTGCATGTTAAGTTGTGGCTCTGCCCACCCCATTATGGATATTACGTCACACAGAGGCGCATCTTATTGCAAAATAACCTCTCGTTCCGAGAAAAGATAAGTCCTCGCTCAATATAACTTTTCGTGACACACGGTCGGTGAGTACTTTGAATTTAAAGATCAATTAACGAGAGCACTGGTGGTATAATGGTAGCAGTTACAATCTATAAATAAGGTCGTGGATTCAGATCCAGTCGTGCACCAACGGGTTTTTCTGTTCGAAAAATGTACAATATAATTTTATACAAATATGTTTTAACAAAAAAATGCACGGTTCACTACCGGATTTGAACCCACAACTTTAAGATTGGAAGGCGGGGTCATTACCTCCATTACCTCCAACCACCAGTACTCTCAATTATTACGCAACCAGTATTTTTTATTCTTTTCATCCGTATATATCACATGTAAAGGAGCGCTCAATTTTTCATTAAAATACATAGGAGCGCTGTAAAAAATCCTATTGCTAGTAAAATGAAAGTTTTACTTATACTAGCATCCATCTTCGTTAAACAAATTACTTTTATTGTTTTAAATTCATCAACCGTGACTTTTGTTTTAAATAGCTCGTCGAACAAAGCATGATTTTTTAAAACAAGTTTTTACTTGGCATTTTGTAGCTGAATTTGGAAATTAATTTTTGAGAACTTTTTTGAACAATTTATAAAACTTACCTATTGATAACTTTGTACATCGATTAAGTTATTTTAATAGAAATTTTCAGATTTAATGTAATTATGAAATCTCCTCTTATAGTATTAAAAATCAAAATTTGACGACACTAATGACGTTTCGGACTAGTGTTAAACTGAAAAGAGAGAGGTGGGTGTTCGATTCTGCGAAGAAATGCATGCAGGCTCATATAAATTACTTCTTTTATTTTTATATTCCCACGACTCGGGGAATCCTAGCGTGGGATCAAAACTATGTGATTGATAAGTAATATTTATTATTTATTTACCTAATATTTACTTCTCTGCCGGACTGAGAGTAAAAAAACCATAGAATGCGTCCAGCTGCTTCTCTCCCCGAGCATGCTGTAAAAGTCGACTAATAAGAGATAGTACCCTCTCCAACATGATGGACCACCTATATGGGCGATGGGCTGATCACCTGTCCCCATGGTTCACCATATCCATATTGGGACTTTAAATCAGAAGTGGCTGCAAGTTTTGTCACGACCACTTGTGGCTCTGCCCACCCCATTAGAGATACGGGCGTGAGAATATACGTATGTATTTAATTATTTTTAATATTTTCTTCGAATTTAAGTTATATTTTACAATAAAATGTCAGCCTTACCTTTTATACAATCACACCACGTACGTCTGGCATTTTTCGTTTTATTCAATAAATACTTTGAATCCATTATTTACCCAAATCCCCTCGAACAGGGAGTGACAGACAGACGGGATAACGACAGTTTCTCGTGATACGGGTCTATTTGACTGTTGAAAGAGTTTTATTCTTTGTTTTATTTATAAAGCCTAGCTGTGGGCCACACTTGTCTCAATCCTGTCGAAGACAAAGTGAGGCAGGTCATTGTTGTATCCAAATGTTTTTATCATAACTACCTACGTGCGACCTCGGTGGCGTGGCGGGCGAGTGCTCAACTGAGACATAAGAGGTGCGGGTTCGATTCCCGCTGCGGGAGAAATGTTTGTATGTGATGCAAATATTTCTTCTGGGTCTGGGTCTTATAGTATTATAGTAAGTATGTATTTACAAAAAATATATATGTAAGTATTCTAATAGCCATCTGGTGCCCATAGTGCAAGCTTAGCTTAGGTTTGGGCTAGATGGCGCCGTGTGAAATGTCCACAAATATTTATTTATTTATTTTATTACCTGCTACTCGGAATACAAGGACCAGTGTTGTTAAAGAATTAAATGCGAATTAGTAAACTCTTGATAATTATGATTTTAAACTTTTAAGGTTGGTAATGACATGCCGGTTTCCTCACGATTTCCTTCACCGTTTGAAAGTACCCACTGGTGTAGTTCACATAAACTTTTCAAACAAAAAAATTGATAGTCGGATTCGAACCCACGATCGAAGGATCGGAAGGCGGGTCACTAGACCACCACATAGCGAACAAGCATTAATACCGGGATAACAAAACTGAAACAGTAGTTATTAAAAAAAATACCAGTCTAAAGGCATTTGTATACTGCTCATGTTCTCAACAAAACCTAGTGGCTTTTCGTTTCGTATTCGCAGCAATAAAGTATGGATCGGATTTCGATTCGCTTTTGAAGTCAAAACAAAAATCCAGAGTAGTTTTTGACCCAGTACCTGAAGGTATTCAACCTAGACGAGTAGTACGGTGACACATTTTTTAGCATATGAATGACATTTTGGGCTATTTATCACAATTTTATAGGCTTTAGGAAAACATCATGAGGAAACCAACGGCTTAGTCAGCTCCGCACGTATTGACCATATCTTTCCTGTGGACAAGGCCCACTAAGCTGAGAGGATGGAATAGGTGCTGGGCAAGCCTACTCCATCTTAATTCGTTCCGGGCACTACAGCGTCCCGTTTGTGAAGGTAAATGTTGCCTCTTGACGCTGTATAAATCGTCTACTATAGATGGTAAAATGCCTTAGTTCGTTAGTTAGTTAATACTTGAAGGCTTTAGTCCCGATAATGAAGGTCGTGGATTCAAATCCAACGTGCAACAATGAACTTTGTGAAGGAAACGTTGAAGGAAAACGTCGTGAACCAACATGTGATTAAACTTAGAAAGTTCGTAACATGTGTGCCAAGTGCACGAAAGAAGCCTTTGAGGCGAAGAACTGCTAGTAGTAAAGTGTGAGCAAGTTTTCGATTCGCTTTTGACGTCGAAAATCCAGTAGTTTTTCACCCGTTACCTGGAGTTGAC
Organism: Scotopteryx bipunctaria; assembly: GCA_949320045.1. Taxonomy (NCBI): domain Eukaryota; kingdom Metazoa; phylum Arthropoda; class Insecta; order Lepidoptera; family Geometridae; genus Scotopteryx; species Scotopteryx bipunctaria. The sequence continues at coordinate 1,288,790 of OX439462.1, forward strand.
AAAAAGAATAAAAAGTGCAGATGTAGTCAACCTGGAGATACAATTTATGTAAGCAAACCGCCCATACTTAACCTAAAACTTACTTTTACATTACATTAAATTAAGGTGTGTAAACGTATGTTGCGAGGTTTATTTACCTAAATCTAAAGTGATTACATTGCGACGCTCTGTTTACATCAATTGTATTTCCAGTTTGGCTGAAGTATAGACGAGCAATTATGTATTTATACGACTGTCAAAAAGCTTGGAATGACGGGCTCGGTGGCGTAGTGGGTGGATGCTGGGATGAGAAGCAAGAGGTGCGGGTTCGATTCCCGCTACGGGAGAAATGTTTAAATGTTCTGCAAATATTTCTTCCGGGTCTGGGTGTTGTAGTAAGTATCTATGTATTTACAAAAAAAAGTATTTAAGTTTTCTATCAGCTATCTGGTGCCCATAGTACAAGTTTTGCTTAGTTTGATGCTAGATGGCGCTGTGTGATTTGTCAAAAATTATTTATTTATTTAATTTCATACGACATTTTTTATCTAATTAAATCTATGTTGAAATATTTGGTTATTTTTGGCCAAAAAATGGTGGCACGATGAATAAATTGGCAAGAAAGCGATGTTTAGAGTAAGGCCTTTACCCAAAAGTCAAGACAGCATACATAGTTAAACAAAAAAAATGAGTAACGAAACCTTACAGCAAATAGTAACTTACTTACTTTCATCTTAGACCACACTGTTACTTAACATCAGGTAGAGTGTGGTCAAACGCTATTTCGGTTAAAAAAAATAGTCCAATTCAGTAAAACAGTTCGGCACCCCTGACGCTGTTAGCAGCTCAGATTGGACGTGAAACGTTATTACACCTGCAATTGAATGCCGTCGTTTTGTCCCGTGTTTTGTTTTCCTGACTGTTAAAGGAGGGAATTTGCCTCCTTTTTAACTGAATTCAAAAAAGTAAGTTCTATGTTCTATAAAAATAAGTCACAGTCATGTTAAGAGCGTACAGTAATTGATTTGCTCACCAAAGACGACATAATAACTCTGTTGTACGTTATAAAAAAAAAAAAACAAATTAAATTTCAAAATTTTCCTTATTAATTTCATTAGGTGGGGTTGGCACAGTATGTTCCTTGGATCATGCTGTAAGAGTTTTGGCTAAGGTGTTTTATGACCGGCCGCCTGCCTGACGTCAACCCTCCTTGGGAATACTTGCTTATTGTATCTCATCATGTTGGAGGATACTATCACTTAGTCGACTTTTACGACATGCTCGGGGAGAGAAGCAGCTGGACGCATTCTATGTGTTTTCTTTACAGTCCAGCAGATAAGTAATCACACGCATTTAAATCTTTTCCCGTAACCATTTAGCTGGTGTCACGAGATCTAATTAGTCTAGAACACTGCAAAACTTACACTTAACACTTTAACTTAGTTATCAAATACACCCAGCGGCGACATTGCGCCGTCTCCCCCAAGACCTTGTTACAATCGTGTTACACGTTACACGTTACACGTTACACGTTACACGATTCGATTGGTTAACAAGTCCCCGGGGCGAGTTGTCACTGTTTCTTTTCTCAATCATTGTATTTGTAGAGGCTTTTAAAGGGTTTTTTCTGAACATTCTGTAGTACTATTTTTTGTGAAAAATCCATAACAGTCTGTTGGCGTTGCTTGATAATAAATCTTACTTATATTATAAATGCGAAAGTTTGTGAGTTTGGATGTTTGGATGTTTGTGCCTCAATCACGCCTAAACGGCTGAACGGATTTGAATGAAACTTGGAATATACATAGTACATTTACTGGATTAACATATAGGCTATTTTGTATCCGGATACCACGCGAGCGAAGCCGCGGGCGGCAGCTAGTTACATCATAATACATGTATCAAGTACACAAAGAAAGCCTCTGAAGCGTACTTTAAATCCTTTTACCACGTTGATTCTAATCAAAATCATCTTTTAATGTAAGATGGTACGGAACCTTTCGTGTGCGAATTCGACTCGCACTTAACTATAACTTTAAATATATTTTCGAAATAATTAAGCTGTTTTATACATTCTAAGGAAACCATAGAGCATAAAAACAAGTGTATGAAATGAGCCTCTCTGAGGCGCACTTGAATCACCATACAAGCAATGACATGAGTTAGTTTAAACTGCATACCCATAAGTTTCGTTACCATGTCATTGATTCAAAATTCCCCGAATTTTTCAATTTTAACGATAGTTCACTAAAGCGAATGAATGTATAATGGAAAAATAATTTGGTTTAACCCGCCATTGGTGACGTATATGTCTGTGAGACCGGGTGGTTCGAAAAAGTTGAATAACTTTTTTTCCTCCCTTTTTAATAATAATAATAAAGCCTTTTATTTCCCAAATAATACACTTTGCGCAATAAATCAACAAACTTATCATATTTTTAACAGATTCATACAAATTAATTTCTTCAAACAAACAAACAACCTATGTTTTACTATAGATAAGACGTGTGTTTGAAAGAAATTGTGTACATAAATAAAAAAATCCTAGGTTGAAAATATCGGTTCGTGAGACCGGGGACACTCACTATATGAGTCAAACTGACCTCAGCAATGGCGGGTTAACTAACGAAAAACGTTTAAACTGCTATTTTAACTAACAATAAAAAAGGTTTTCTAAAGCAGGCTAGTGGTAGTGACCCCGTCTTCGGATCCCAAGGTCGTGGGTTCAATGCACAAATAGATTTTTCTATTTGAAAATATTATGTGCGCTACCAGTACTTTTAAACGATGAAGGAAATGCAAGGAACAAACATGTCGTAAAACAGGTTTGAAAGTATGTGTCAAGTGCAAGAAAAGAGCCTTTGAGTCGTACTTTAATCCTTTCACCACACTAGCTCGAAGGAACTAGTAACACGACTAGTTCCCACTAAAACCCTTTCAAAATAAGAGTTTATGAACAAACTACAGAATGTAGCTTTTGTTATTCCAGGTCAAAAGTTACGTACTATTTTCAAGTTTCATATAAATTTCTTCAGTCGTTATGGCGTGATGAAGAACAAAAATCCTTACATACTCACAAACTTTCTCTATTATAATATTCGTATGAACCCTTCAATAATATTAACATGAACAATTTATTCATACGAATATAATCAGCATAATTTCTTCGAAACCTTTCGATTATATTAAACACCCTTCGAACCCTTCATCACATTTCAAAACCTCACCCATACAAAGAACATACACACATATACACACATACAAGTGATTTAACGCTAAAATGGCAACAATAAGCCTAGTTCAAGCCTTCAGCAAACGAAATTTACATCTCTTATTCCGAATACCGTATTTAATGAGCGAGACAGGTATACACAAATCCACAAGTGCGAAAGAGACAGATGATTGCAAGAGATGCCGGCTTCATAGCTGGGGTCTACGAAGCTACGGCAGTCTTTCCGTAGCACGAGTTCGTAGCACACCTACGAGTTCTCGTAACGTCTTGCGCGTATTCATAAATTTTACAAGCATTTTGTTCTAGCATGGGTTCTCGTGTGTGCGTATTAATAAAGTGTGAGTTTGTTATGTAAAAGTGGATTTGTTCCTGGCAGATAGCCCAACGTACAATATCATTGTGAAAGGGAATGGAAGTGGACTTTTTGGGTTTGACGAAGGTACGGTGTTTTATTAGATTTGATTTTACGATTTCAGAAAAAGGTTGAATTCAACAAAAAAATATTTAAAAAAAACTGAGAAGTTGTATTTTATTCGATTTGTTTTAACGATTTTTGTGCTAAAGTAATATTAATAAATAAATTATAATTACACGTAATTATGTAAGTAAGCCACTTAAAAAACTAATTCCTGGTATTTTACGTGATTAGTTCTTATTTTTTTTAATATGCCTTGTGTAATTACCTACATAATAAAACAATACGATAGGTACCTATTACATTCAATATTTTTTTACGAAATTATAAAAAAATAATAATATTCAGAAGAAATGTAGTATGTGGCATGAAAGAAATAGTTTATGTAATGGAATGCTAACTTTGGACGTGCCTTTGACTACTCCGCTTAGACATCTTGTTATAAGCTTACGTAAGAATATATGGTCTGAGTTATAGAGCTTATATTTTTGCTGTTAATTGAACTTTATGAAGGTTGCTTTCTTTGTTTGCTCAGAGTTGCAAGGTTAGGTCAATTTGTACAGTATGCTAATACTACTACTTGTTATGTCACTGGTTCTTCCTAACCAGTGTGGTGAAAGGGTTTTAAAATGCACCTCAAAGTCTCTTTTAATATTTTTATTTATTAAAATTCGCAAAACAGGTCACAATCAACTTAGCTTAATCTTAACAATATCATTTTAATAAACTAGATTCGTATCAAGCATGGTAGCAAACATGGTATATTATTAGGTATATTATCAAGCCCGTATCCCTAATGTGGTAGGCAGAGCCACAAGTAGTCATAAGAAAACTTGCAGCTACTCCTGATTCAAAGTCCCAAGATGGATATAGTGAACCATGGTGACAGGTGATCAGCCCATCGCCCATATTGAAGGTCCATCATGTTTGGGAGGATACAATCCCTTAGTTGACTTTTACGACATGCTCGGGGAGAGAAGTAGCAGGACGTGCGAGGCTATCAGTAAATGCAACGCGTACGGCGCGTACGACGCATACGGCGCGTACGGCGCGTACGGCGCGTACGATCCTTACGAATGTGCGATTAGCTTTAATCAAATAATCTTACTTCTCTGCTGGACTGGAAGTAAAGAAAAAGCATAGAATGGGTCCAGCTGCTTCTCTCCCCGAGCATGTCGTAAAAGTCGACTAAGGGATAGTATCCTCTCCAACATGATGGACCACTTATTTGGGCGATGAGCTGATCACCTGTCACCATGGTTCACCATATCCATCTAGGGTCTAAATCAGAAGTGGCTGCAAGTTTTCTTATGTTTGCTTGTAGCTCTGCCCACCCCGTTAGGGATACGGGCGTGATAATGTGTGTGTAAATAATCTGGGCAATCCTGTCTAGTTCCGAGACTTTACGCCAGTTAATGAACAGTGACAGATTAATACGACATCAGAGTCTATTTAATTACAATCTATTAATCCAAGAGTTTAGGAACATAATGGGAAGACATATTTTACAAAACCATTGGAACAGACTGGATGAGGCAGGCTAGAGACAGAGACCCTTGGAGAGAAATGGGGGAGACTTTCGCCCGATAGGCGACTTTTACATAGCTAACTGACATTTATAATATTTATTATACCTAACAACATTATTCTAATAGGTTTTTATATCACATTTCGATCAGTCATTGTTACAGCTTTGAGAACAATTAAAAATACTGATAAACTAAAAAAAAGCAAACAAAAACGAGCGTCAACTTCTGGCTACTAACTATGTATGATCGTATGAGCTAGTGGCCAACTCTAGTGACGGAGTTTTTAGGCCGCCTAAAGGCCTAAAAAACATAACATAAACTAACTAAAACATAACCATTAACCATATAGTATTTTAAACCTTTTTTTTTCAAAAATAACATGATGCAGAAACTTTCATATTTATAATAAGAATAGGGTAGGAAATCAAATGTCACAAATAATACTTTTACCCATTTGACGACCTCGGTGGTGTGGCGGGCGAGTGCTCGGCTATGACGCAAGAGGCGCGGTTTCGAGTCCCGCTACGAGGGAAATATTTGTATGTTCTGCAAATATTTTTTCTAAGTCTGTGTTGTAGTATAAGTAGGTATTTACAAAAAAAAAATGTTTTCTATCAGCCATCTGGTGCCCATTGTACAAGATTTGCCTAGTATGGGACTAGATGGCGCTGTGTGAAATGTCCACAAATATTTTATTTATTTATTTGTATTATTATCTGTAAATAGTAAGAATTTAGGCTATTTATATCACTTATCTCACGCCACCCCTTAAAAAGCCATAGCTTAAGCTAAATACGCCATTAACCTTCCCCAACGCCGAAAGGTATCAGCGAAAGTCATAAATAGCGATTTCCATTTGAAAGTTACGAGCGACCCGGCACGAAGACCATTCGTATTCCGAATCTTAATACATAAAGCTCGTACGTTACTGACTGACTGACTGACTGACTGATCGACTGACCGACTGGCTAGCTGAGACCGTAAGTCCTAGAAGCATGGAGGATAAAAATCTTCTTCTAGTGTAGAGAGCTTCTAGTGGTGGTCTAGTTGGTAGTGACCCCCTCTTCCAATCCTAAGGTCGTGGGTTCAAATCCGATCGTATTTCAATGGATTTTTCTATGAAAAAAATGTATGTGCGCTATACCAGTACTCTCAAACGGCGAAGAAAAACATTGTGAGGAAACCCGCGGCTTAGTCAGCTTCGCACGTATATACCATGCCTTTCCTGTGGACAAGGCCGACTAAGCTGAGAGGATGGAATAGGTGTTAGGCAAGCTTACTTCGTCTTAATTCGTTCCGGGCACTACAGCGTCCCGTTTGTGAAGGTAAAAGTTACCTCATAACGCTGTATAAATCTACTATAGATGGTAAAAGGCCTTAGTTATAGTCAGTAACGGATTAAGACTACTTGACTACTAAGCAATCCATGCTTTTTTTGGTGACTTGAGAGTGAGACGTGAAGTCCCTAAGGACGGATTTTTTTTTGTGCTTCTTCTGGTGCCCCCTCAGACGTGATGCCCTAGGCAATTGCTTAATTTGATTAATTAATCCGTCACTGGTTATAGTGTAGATGTAAAATAATTCCCGAAATTCAACTCGTAGAGGACGCAGAGGGAAGGCGAAATTGTGTAAAATATTCAACTCTGACAAAGTCGCGGGGCATTCTACGTGGGCCATTCGTATTCCGAATCGCAAATAAATGGGCCTCCATTGAAAATTCTATTCAATCTCGATTATATTTTAGCCTTAAGATTGGAGACGAATATACACGAATATTTACAAAATAATCATCATCTTCCTGCCCTTATCTCACTCTATGTGGGGTCGGCACAGAATGATCCTTGGATCATGCTGTGAGTTTTGGCTATGAAGTTTTATGACCGGCCGCCTGCCTCACGTCAACCCTCCTTGGGAATACTTGCTTATGTATATCATCATGTTGAAGGATACTATCCCTTAGTCGACTTTTACGACATGCTCGGAGAGAGAAGCAGCTGGACGCATTCTATGTTTTTTCTTTACTCCCAGTCCAGCAGATAAGTATAGAATATTTACAAAATAATATTGGGTTTGAAATCCGAATAAAGATTTTGACAGCCTCGGTGGCTTGGTGAGTGCTCGGCTGAAGAAAAGTTTGAACGTTCTGCAAACATTTCTTCCGGGTCTGGGTGTTGTGGAGTTGGTACTCATAGTTTCTGATACACGACACAGGAAATCCAAATGCGATCAGAACTATGTACACAGGGTGTCCGGTAATGAATGGATAATCCGGCAGGTAATCTTAGGAGGCGCCACGGTGGTTCCGAAAAAAAAAATATTTTCTAACTGCTCCGGAAAATGTAACACTTTGAAAAACTCTTGTGACGGAGTTTTTAGGCCGCCTAATGGCCTTAGTCATGGCTTAACGACTTAAAAGCAGGGACCGACAATTTAACGCGCCCTCCGAAGCACGGAAGCGCTCAACTCGTAATGCCACTTGCGGACACCCATCCAAATTGTGACCGCGCTCAACGTTGCTTAACTTCAACGATCAATCAAGAACGTCTAAGCAAGCTACGCCAGGAACGCTTCAAAGCAACTGCCTCTGACTACCCTTATAAATACTCAATCGGAAATACATTTGTTACTTTTCATTGAAAATATCCTGTTCCAAAAAAAAACGTGAAAATGTTGAATTCTACGCATTTTTATGAACGCAAAACACGCTAAGCTAAATCAGTTTTATTGTATTTTACAAGCTATTTTTAATAAAAGTTTAGATTAGAACCGATAACAGCCTTGTTTGAGTAAATTATAGCTCAAATTATGAATTTCCTGATAAATTTTTGCGGCAGTCGCGCTAACTTTGAACGTTTTTACCAAAAGCATTTGTGAACATCTAGAAACTATCCAAACGGAGATGGAGGAACAAACTTGATGCTCAATCTACAAACTGACATACAGAGGCCTCAGATTGGGGTGAATACAAAAAGAGAAACGATGCCTTTGTCCCGCAGTGGGATCCAGCATGCTTGTACGTTGAAATCAGCCTAACCAAAGGTTACAAAATACATACATATATTTTCACGCCCATATCCCTAATGGGGTAGGCAGAGCCACTAGTAAACATAAGAAAACTTGCAGCCACTTTTGATTTAAAGTCCTGAGATGGATATGGTGAACCACTGTGACAGGTGATCAGCCCATCGCCCATTATAGATGGTCCATCATTTGGAAAGGTCTATCCCGTAGTCGACTTTTACGACATGCTCGGGAAGAAGCAGCTGGACGCATTCTATGCTTTTTCCTTACTTCCAGTCCAGCAGAGAAGTAAAGGTAAATACGTTAAGAAATAGCGCTATTTCCCTCCAGTTTAATTGACATGTCAAAACTTTAGGTAGGTATTTGAAGGTATTTCAGTCGAGAAAGTTTACACGACATAATTAGAGGTGTTTCCGTTTTTGTCTGTATTTTTAAACTTGAAATTCTCAATTATAATAAATCTTGTCAAAGTTATGTTATTTTTTAATTTTGCTAGAATTTCTTGTTTCGAATGCCATCGTAATTTGGTAAAGCGGGCTCTACATTAGCGCAAATACACGCCGCGATTCGTGATAATGAGTACCCGGATTAAAAATAGCCTATATATAATTCCAGTACATAATACTATGTATATTCCAAGTTTCATTCAAATCCGTTCAGTCGTTTAGGCGTGAAAGAGTAACAAACATCCATACCTCCATACATACAAACTTCCCTGTTTATAATATTAGTAGGATTTGGTATGTGCAGACTTAGATAAATGGCTTTATAATCGGTGAAGAATTTGTTTTTTGATGATGTATAAGGCTTTTGTTTAGCAGGAGTTTTTTTACCGCGTTTATGAATCTGCAATGCAATTTTCTATGGATTTTAAGTTTAGGGGGATCTTATATGTTAATATTTTCTCATTGCAACGTTACGAATGGTGTATGAAGTAAAAAGACAGACAACTAAAATGTGCTCTCAAACGAGATCAGACGAAATTGACTTACTAAAACCATTGTCTTATTCGAAAGAGATTACAATCCTCATTTCATTGTCTAGGAAAAGGACAATTGTAGGAAGCTTAAGAGAACAATTACAGCGAATCAAGGTATTGTCTAAACAAAGTGTGTTATACTGCTAAATATTCATCGCGAACCATTAACATCGCAACTAGGCGAGCGCACAAGGTACTAACTAACTAACGGAGTTGTAACTTTGAGAAATTGTTTTTATTTTAATTCGTTTAAAAGTGCAAAGTTTCGGTTTATGCAGCGAAGACTAAACGATTGCACGGACATATGTATATAATGTATTTCACGCCCCTCACCCTAATGGGGTAGGTAGAGCCACAAGTAAACTTATAAAAACTTGCAGCTACTTCTGATTTAGTCCTAAGATGCATATGATAAACCATGGTGATAGATCGGATGATAGCCCATCGCCCATTGATCAATCTTTTTGACTTTTTCTTTACTTCCAGTCCAGCAGAGAAGTGATCCAAAGATCATGCTGTGCCGACACATAGAGTGGAATAAGGGCAGGAAGATGATGATGATGATGAATTAGGTACCTATAAGCTTACTATCTGGTAGTTTTACTCGTGTGTCCTCTAAACTGTGCTTAATTACCTCCGCTTTGGGTTCAGTCGCTCCATTTTGCATTCGGCGGATGAAAATAAACTATGCTAATGAATAAAGCTCGTTCGTGTCACTGGTTCTTTGTAGGTCGCCCTGAGTTGGTAATTAAAAATATTAATATCCAACAATCACATACATAGTTTGGACTCACACTAGTATTCACTGTGTCGTAGTGACCCCACCTTCCGATCCTAAGGTCTTGGGTTCAAACCAATGGATTTTTCTATGTGAAAAAATTATGTGCGCTATACCAGTACTCTCAAACGGTGAGGGAAAACATCGTGAGGAAGCCGCGGCTTAGTCGACTTAGTTTTTTTTTTGGACCCTCCGTGGCGCCGCCCTTTACGAGTACCTGCCGGCTTATCCATTCATTACGGGACACCCTGTATATTAGGTAAAATGCCGCTTTGAGGCCCTTAAAATGACCCAGATCTTAACTCTTACTTTAGGGCGTTACCACACTTTACGAAACGAATTTACTGTCTTTGAAACCACTTCGCTAAACCCTACTAATTTGAGGCCACAGGTGTTTCAGTGCGACATCTATTACGTTCTATTTTGGACACCCCTTTTGGGGTTAAAGGGATGTCCAAAATACTTCTGAGCTTTGAGATTGTCACAACACAAATATCGCAAATTAATCTATCTAGTCGTGTTACTAGTTCTTTCGAACCAGTGTGGTGAAAGGATTTAAAGTGCGCCTCAAAGGCTCATTTAACTTTAGGTTCTACGACATGCGAGTTTCCTCGTGACGTTTACCTTCACCATTTGAGAGTATTATTATTATTATTATTTTAGCACTTACAGAGAACATAAAGTTTTCGCACAGAAAAATGAGCGCAAGAGCGCAAACGCAAGAGGCGCGGGTTCGATTCCCGCTGCGGAAAAAATGTTTGTATGCTCTGCAAATATTTCTTCCGGGTCTGGGTGTTGTGGTACCATGGTACTCGTAGTTTCTGATACCCACGACACAGTGAATACTAGTGTAAGGTCCGAACTAAGTATGTGATTTTTTTTAACAATCTTTATAAACAGGGAATCCTAGTGTGAGGTCAGGACTATATAATGTGACTATTGGGTATTATTTATTTATTTAAATTCATAATTGGCGGAATAATCACAAGCAAACATACCAAAACATACAGTCGAATTGAGAACTTCCTCATTTTTGAAGTCGGTTAAAAACATCGTAAAGACATGAAGGAAATAACCAGCAAATACTGACAAGGTACACGAAACGACCCTTTGACGCGTCAACATTGCGAGCGTTGGACTTATTGAATGCTTTCCTCCACGAGTTCCAGCATATCGACGTCTTCAATGTCAGTCTATGGTTAATTTATGGTAGTCTTAGAATATATTTGAGTTATGCAAATTAAAGTCTGGTAGTTAAGCGTTTTTGGGTTTTTTCCTGTAAGCTTATATGCATTTTAATAAATCATTTCATTTCATTTGTGGTCTAATCGAAAGACTAGTAGTTCCCCCTCAAAGAATTTCCAACATTGTTTATTTTTAGCTCAGACCTCTTCGTTTAAGAAGTACATTGTAGAGATTCACTCCTTTCAATGAGATTTCCTCTCTGAAGCACTACATAATTCCACAAAGATACTGGAAGCTGTGAAGTGAAAAATAGCAGTCACGAGCTGTTTTAACCAACGAGGGTTCAGTATAAAATGTGAAATCTTTATAGTGTCACAGTTGACAAATGAGGTGTCGTTTGATTTGTCTGAATGATGAGAGTGTCATAGGATGTATAAAGTGTCATAAATCATGCGTCAATAAATTTAATACGGCAAATTTAAATAATGGAATAATGGATGGGTAATGGGCTGATCACCTGTCACCATGGTTCACCATCTATCTTGGGACTTTGAATCAGGAGTGGCTGCAAGTTTTCTTATGATTATATGTGACTCTGCCCATCCTATATGGGACATGGGCGTGATAATATATATGTATGCTAACATTCTTCCGCAGCGGGAATCGAACCTGCGCCTTCCCAGACGAGTACTGACCTGCCCCGCCACCAAGTTCGTCAATGTATTATTCTCCTGTCGATTTTGTCCACCTAAAGTAAACGCAAACAATAATACGGATTACTATTAAAACGTACCCTGAAATATTTATTTATTTACTAGCTGTCGCCCGCGGCTTTGCCCGCGTGGTATCCGGATAAAAAATAGCCTATATGTTAATCCAGTACATGTACTATGTATATTCCAAGTTTCATTCAAATCCGTTCAGCCGTTTAGGCGTGATTGAGGCACAAACATCCAAACATCCAAACTCACAAACTTTCGCATTTATAATATAAGTAAGATAAGATTATTAGGCAACGCCAACAGAACACATAATACAAACTGTTATGGATGTTTAACAAAAAAAATTGGTTAAGGTATCCCACTGAACCCTAAAAAATAGAAAACAATGTCAGCAAGCAACCCTAGTCTTGACTTGATAGGTTTCCCGATATTTTAATGGAAATCCCAACGAGGGAAAATATCTTATATTTTCTTTGAGAAATGTATGAGGGTATAAATTCTGCTTCCAATGACATTTCTTTTGTAGATCTGGTTTTATTTGTAATAATAATTCCTGATAAAAATATAATCTGTTTTACTACATGCATACACACATACGAGTACATTATTATCACGCTCTTATCCCTAAAAGGGTGATTAGAGCCACAAGTAATCATAAAAAAACTTGCAGCCACTCCTTATTTAAATAAAAAGGCCTTTAACCATCTATAGTAGATGATTTATACAGCATCAGGAGGCAACTTTTTACCTTCACAAACTGGACGTTTCTTTCACTACTTTAAATAATCTAAGAAACATTATGTACATGTACAATGTTGCGGAACCCTTATACGAATTTGACTCGCACTTGACCGGTTTTTTAATATTCCGGATAATGCAGGAATTTTATGAAAACGGAAAATCTCAATTTAAATCTACAACCTGTATTACATAGGTGTCTGTTGAAACGAATTAACTTTTTATCAAATACTTCATACTGTCTACCTTAAGCACTAGTTTTCGAATTGCTAGCTTACAAAAAATAAAGGCCTCTTACCATCTATAGTAGGTGATTTATACAGCGTCAGAACAGGAGGTAACTTTTACCCTCAAAAAAGGGACGCTGCAGTGCCCGGGACGAATTAAGATGGAGTAGGCTTGCCCAGCACCTACCATCCTCTCAGCTTAGTCGGCCTTGTCCACAGGAAAGACATGGTCAATACGTGCGGAGCTGACTAAGCCGCGAGAAAAATAAACATTGCGAATAAATGACATAGAAACGAGTGCTAACCTTCCGTTATAATTTAAAAATCTCTTGCTTTCGAATATCAATTGAAATCTTTACCCAGACCCCAAATTAACGGCCTCCCTATTGACAGCCGAAACCACGACGCCAGATTAACACATAGTTCAAAAACAGAGTTCCATAACTGGCTTTTAAAATTGGCTACATCTGTAAATCTCAAAAGGTGAAGGAAAACATCGTGAGGAAACCAGAATTTTTCGAACTTAATTAGGTTCTAGAATATGCAGGTTACCTCGCGATGTTTAAGAGTACTGGTAATAGCGCACATAGTTTTTTCGAACTGAAAAATCCATTGGTGGGCGACCGGATGATCCTACCACCTTAGGATTGGAAGGCGGAACCGCTACCACTAGTCCACCAGTGCTCTTGAAAGAACAAATAAAACAACGAGATATATTGTATAGATTTATCTACCTATATCTATTGCTGATGCTATACGATTTGACTGACCCCTGAATACTCAAACGCGACTCAGAGTTGAATACGCCTCAAGTCACAGTTTTTTTGTCAGTTTTTGATGAAAATCTGTCAAAAACTCGTTACTTGAGACGTGCTTAACTCTGAGATGCGTTTGAGTAATCAGGGATGACTCTCTTTTATTTAAAAATGCTGAAATGAATTGCTTCCTAGTCAGTAAAGTTTCTGAAAAACCATGCCAGTTTGAGACTTTGTTTTATTTTTTCTGTAATACAGATGGACGGATGGGAGGACAAATTAAGTTCATAAGGGTTCTGTTTCTCAAGTGCGGTTCAGATTTTATTCTCATCAATGTACGACGCCCCCCGGCTAGGTGTCTGCCTGGCAGAGACCGGATGCGTCAAGCCAAAGATAGGGCGCGAAGGCGCTCATTGGAGACCTATGTCCAGCAGTGGACTATAGGCTGATGATTATTACTGTTGAACCCTAAAAAGTTAAGTTTTGCAGTCTTCTATTTATTTATTAAGAAAGAGAATACATTTATACCTCATGAAAGATCGAAAAAAAATGAAGTGATACAGGTGTCTACGGGCTCTGTATAACGTTAAATTAATATCTCATTGGACCCTCCCTTTTCATCTGCAGCTGGCTACTAGAAACATAATAAATCTTATGCTATATTACTAAGGCTTTTAGACTGTTACCGATTTTCTTGCTTACCACCCTCTAAGCTATGTTGGAATCATCCATGAGATAAACACGGTCGTACATGCGGAGCTGACCAACCCCCGAATACTCAAACGCATCTCAGAGTTGAGCACGTCTCAAGTGACGAGTTTTTGACAGATTTTCATCAAAATCTGCTAAAAAAACCGTGACTTAAGACGTGTTCAACTCTGAGTCGCGTTTGAGTTTTCGGGGGTTAGCCGTGAATTTTTATTCCCAAGTAGATGACAAATTTGTCAGATAATAAATTTAAAACTCTAATAAAACATTTTTTTTAATGATAAATGCTCCAACCCCTTTTATAAACATAGTAAAGGGATCATTAAAAAAACTTTGCCAAGCGTGGTTTCTTACTTCTGTATCTTCCACGCTTGGTCGCGTTACGAACTAGCGTAATTTCAACGTAGATTTAAGACGTGTCCAAATGATCCCCGTGATTTAAGAAAATGTTAAACAAGTCAATATCAGTTATGGCCAAGGTATTGAATAAATAAATAAATAATACCCAACAGTCACACACATAGTCCTGACCACACACTAGGATTCCCTGTGTCGTGGGTATCAGAAACTACGAGTACCATGGTACTACAACACCCAGACCCGGAAGAAATATTTGCAGAACATGCAAACATTTCTTCCGCAGCGGGAATCGAACCCGCGCCTCTTGCGTGCCGAGCCGAGCAATCGCCCACCACGCCACTGAGGCCGTCAATAAGGCGCTTGTTCGGATAGTACCTATGTCTATCTAGTCGCGTCTCTAGTTCTTTTGAACAATTGCGATGAAAGGCGCACCTCAAAGGCTCTTTTCGTGCACTGTTTTTGTCTGTAATTGATCCTTACTAAAGGAATACGTACCTAAAATTTTGACATTCAATTTTACACATTTTTGGGACTTTGAAAAATACTAAAACACGTGTCCATTAATTCTGTATATAAAGTTCTAAAGTTCAAAGTTTCGATCAATCCCACTTTAAAATGTTCCCATAAAAACTTTGACACATTATTTTACCCCTTTTTAAGGGTTGTTTTGAACAATTCTCAAATACGTGTCCATTTATTTTGCATTTATAGTATCGACATCGAGTTTCAAGCAAATCGCATTACGCTTTATAATTAACTATATCTACATTTCCATGTACCTACCTACTATTGTGTTCGTACGGATGTAGCGATTCTGAAACCGCGGAGGGCGTAAGTGTAAATCGCTCTGTGAGTGATGGATATAGTGAACCATTGGTGACAGGTGATCAGCCCATCACCCATATAGATGGATCATCATTTTGGAGAGGATACTGTCCCCTAGTCGACTTTTACGACGGGGTGAGAAGCAGCTGGACGCATTCTAAGTTTTTTCTTTACTCCCAGTGCAGCAGTAAAGCATATTTAATTATATCATAAATAATTGAAAATTTGTATGAAATTAGCTTAAAGATTCATGCTCACTTCCGCACCATGATTAACGTATCGCTGTCAGACCCACCCCACCCTTATCAAACAGAAACCAAGCCCGAACGAAGCTTATCAAGGCAATTTGAACCTTATGTTCTTACTGTAAGGTCGCGATGACCGCACGCGTTACTTGTCACATGAAATGACAGATGTCAGAAGAAAAATTAGCGAGTTTTTCACGCGCGTCAAGTTTGCGGGTGTACGTTGAACAAAAAGTATTTGGCATTTGGTAGCCTGTGTACCTGAATCAAAGTTAATCAATAAGAATAAGACATGCCATTTGCCTGTGATAAGTATTTCAGAATATTATTTCACTTAAAAATAGAACTTGACTAGAGCAATGACGAATTTCATCAGCCAATGAAACTACGTCGAATAACTCAGTTGTATTATAGTTACAAACAACACAAATGAAAGTATATCTTTGAAATTGCTTCATAAACGTTTATTATCCGGTTCATAGGACCCGGTTAATAACCTAAATAAAAAATAGTAGATTGTTATACAAGCGGTTAAAATGATAGCGAGGGAGTAAATAGAAACCGAATTATAATGGGTTTTAGCGCCGCGTGTTACACACTTTTTTTCAATACGATTGCGAGAAAATAAAATAATCCAATACAATATTAAATACTGTCACCAATTTCAATTCATAAATTAGAGAAAACAAAAACAAAATTTCGCGCCAATGCCTTTTTTCGCCGAGAAATAGATCGCTCAATTTAGTTCCATTTTCAAAAATAAAATGTTATTTTTTTTAAACAGTGTAGGCTCGTTGGTAATAGACCAAAATAAAATACTTTTTTCTATACGCTCGTAAGGTAATATGTATAACTCTATTGTAAACTTTATTCCACATTTAAAATAAATAAATAAATTTTATTCAAGTAATGACACCCTTGAATCTGATGTGTGTTGTTTCTCGCCAACGGAAATTCTTTATTTATTTAGGAAGTGACTGCCGATAAGAATAAGATCAATTTGGACAGATGATATTGATCTAATAAATGTCACTGGTTATTTTTTTGGTTGTCGATATACAAGACTCAAGCTGGGGTATTATGTAAGGGTTTTGACAGCTAGCGACGGTCACTACTTGGGAAAAAAATTACTTATTCAGCCTCCCTTATTCACTTCGACCACATAAAACGTAACGCGGGTAAACGCGGGCATATTTGTGGAATCACCGAGTTATCGTATTCTGATAATTTTACATTGCAAAAACGCAACGCGGCGCGTCAAATATAAGTTTCAAACTGCCAAGTTTCGTTTCGTCATAGCGACACTGACAAATGACAGTAACTCCCGTTTGTTCTAGACTGTTACGTCATAGAACTGTTAAAACTTTTTTATCCCTGTACTTCAATGGTAGGACTCTTGAAACGAAAACTAGCCCATTTGTTCTATTGAACTAATAATATCTGGTAACTTCCATTAGTTCTATAGAACGTTGGTTGTTGGTCCATGGAACTGTTAATACTTTTTTTGTCCTTGTAGTTTAATGGTAGAACAATTGAAATGAAAATTGTGCCATAATGACCTTTTTGTCTGGCACAAATTAGTCAAACATTTTATTGGAAAACAATGTCCTATTTAGCAAACAAAAAAGCTCTTTTGTCGGTAAACGCTAGTTAAGCTTTACTGCAATCTAACCATAGGTAACAGATCAAATAATTAACGCTCCGTAACGAGCGTCGTATTAAGTTACGTTTGTATTCGTCTGTCACTTGTTCCTTTTGTTTGACGTTTTTAACCGGACTAACCCCCGAATACTCAAACGTCACTCAGAGTTGAGCACGTCTCAAGTCACGGTTTTTTGACAGTTTTTGATGAAAATCTGTCAAAAACTCGTCACTTGAGACGTGCTCAACTCTGAGGTGCGTTTGAGTATTTGGGGGTAAGAAGCAGATAAAGGTTATGTAGTATGCAGTTTATGTAAGGTTTGCATATTTGACCTTTTTTAGCCAACTGCGAGAAGCAAAAGGAGGGATAGGTATGTATTCAGCAGTCTATGTTTAGTTCTGGAAAATGTTTCTAAATTTTACGTAGCTAGGTTTTAGTTTTATTTGCTTGTAAATAAATGATTTTTGAAAAAAACATGTCTGGCATTGAAATCAAGATAAAACTAAATCAGAAAGTGACAACCAATGTTATATTATTGTGAAATCCAACGAAAGTATATTTCTATTTGGATTCCAATAAAACCTGTCGAACAATAATCCAAGAAATATTTTGCGCAAATGAAAATATCGTAATTTTCTGCTTCTGCCTTTATTGAAACAGCCCCTTCAAGTGATTTGATTTGTATGTACCCTTTCATTTAGTCGTTTTTATTAATACTGTTCCTATTCAACTAAAGGATGAGCAGTTAGTTAGCAGATCATCATCATCATACTCAAGTATAGGAGGTCGTGAGTTCAAATCCGTGCACCAATGGATTTTTCAAGATTTCAAGCGCTCGTGGCGTAGCGTGCTTAGACGTTCTTAATTGATCGTTGAAGTTAAGCAACGTTGTGCGCGTTCACAATGTGGATGGGTGACCGCAAGTGGTATATTACGAGCTGAGCGCTTCCGTGCTTCGGGCACGTTAAATTGTCGGTCCCGGCTTATAAGTCGTTAAGACGGCCTAAAAACTCCGTCACAAGAGTTTTCTACTAGCTCATATAAACTTACTTATCGTTTGATTTGACAACCTCGGTGATGTGACGGGCGATTTTCTGAGACTCTAGAAGTGCGGGTTCAATTTCTCGGCCGTAGAATATATATTGTTTGCAAATTAATGTTATTTCCGGGTCTGCGTATTGCGGTACCATGTTGGACCCACGATGTAGAGAATCATTTTACACAGCGCCATCTAGTCCCAAACTACGCGAAGCTTGTACTATGGGAACCAGATGGCTGAGAAATTCGTACTTTTATGACCCTAGCTATTTTCTAAATGACCTCGGTGGCGTGGCGGGTGAGTGCCCGGCTGAGACGCATAAGGCGCGGTTTCTATTCCCGCTGTGGGAGAAATGTTTGCATGTCCTGCAAATATTTCTTGCTGGTCTGGATGTCGTAATATTGAAGAATGTACTTACAAAAAAATATAATATTAGTATTCTACCAGCCATCTGGTGTCCATAGTACAAGCTTTGCTTTGTTTGAGGCTAGATGGCGCTGTGTGAAATGTCCACAAATATTTATTTATTTATAAATACTTATACAATGTAGTAGACGCCCTGATGCAGTAATAGCGTGTACGATTATGTTTTTATACAATGTTTTTCCTGGATAGGAATCAAACCCTACAGTGCAAAAGACAGAGCAAACTAACTCAGCTACAAGGCCAGTCATAGATAATGACTGCTTATTAATACTCCATTTCGTAAAATCAGAACAGTTAGACTAAATTTAATCTAAACTTTACAAACTAAATACATTTAGACCACAAAGACCGCTAAGCCCAGTCGCTACAACTCAACGGTTCGAGTTTGAGATACCGTACCTAAGTTTGTAAACCGAGCGAGCAAAGCAAGCAACGAATTTTGAATGACCTTGAAAGGTTTTGCTTTCTGTGTATTTATTTGATATGATCTGTATGAATTATTGAAAGTCATTAGAATTTGATATGAAAATGATAATGGTTTCCAAAAGAGTTAAGCGTAAAAAACAAATTAAACAAATCTATAACATAAGGTGTTGTATACCTAAAGGCCTTTGTTTGTATATTCTAAAACGATTTACTTATTTTATACTAAGACATTTTTTGGGAGAGTGATGACCGAGAGACTGCGAAAAAAATACTTAAACGGCCGATACCAATACTCTATTAACGAACGACATATCGTTCAACAGGTACCAAAGCTTAGTTGAATTTTCTCAAAAAATAACGTTGCTGTGGAACGATCTTTCGTCCGTTACTTTACTAGAACCGGCCATAAGTCAAGGTGACTTGAGATAGATTCATAGTCTAGCAACTCACTCATCAGTTTTGATTGTATTATCAAAATCTCGAATTTCAATGTCTTTCAAGTTCTATGTTCAGAGGAAAATGAACAGTAGACGTGAATCTGCTGACTGTACAATTTAGTCCGTCTGATAAACTCATTATATTCTCCTTAAACTTAAGGGGAAGATTTACAAAACAATAAGAACAGCGGGGCTAAAAAGGCCACTTTGAGCAATTTATCTATAGCAATTCATTTTTCTATTTTATAGCAAAGCCTAATCTAAATTTTCGTAAAATAGTACGAATCGTAGGTAAATTTTACGCAGTTCGATTCAGCAGCTTATTCATGTTTGGCCGTAAAATGGTCGGAATTTTGGTAAATCGTACGCAATTCAATTCAGCAGCAGATCAAGTGGCCAGATGAAGTCTACCTGTCCTCTCAAAGAAATGACAGAAAAAATAGAAGAAGAATACAGTCATGTTGTGCAAGAATATAATAAAGTGGGAAAATGGCAGGGAAATAATGATAAAGTCATTAGTAAAGTTGCGCATTACCGCTCGATGCGGGCGATAGCTGGCTACTTTCCAACATACAGTCATAGAGAACCTATGTTTCTGTATTCAGCTAACGTAGGGAGGCAATTTCAAACCGGTCAAATGCATGTCGAATTCGCACACAAATAACAATAATAAAAAAATTGAGGACATATCACACAGCGCCATCTAGTCTCAAATAAGTAAATCTTGTACTATGGAATCTAGAATTAGATAGAATTATTGATGGAATTATTGTAGTCGAATTGAATTCATTCTACCCTCCGAACAAGTTGAGATCTAGATGACTGATAGAATACTTATAATACTTCTTATAATTACTTTTTTGTTTTAAATACATACTTATAATATTACAACACTCAGACCCGGAATAAATAATGTAGAGCATGCAAAAGTTTCTTTCGCAGCGGGAATCGAACCCGCGTCTCTTGCATCTCAGCCGAGAACTCGCCCGCCACGCCATTGAGGTCGTCACCACGAATGGTTCCGTACCATTCTCACATGTACATAGATGATTCTTGTATGGGACCCCCTATTATTATTTGTTGTTGTAGCGGCAATGGAAATGCAAAAATTTAAACTCTATTACGGTTCATGAGACACAGATCGCTGACGGATATACGGAAGAACGAACGGAGAACGGTTACTTAGTAATACGGAACCCTAAAAATGAGAATATTAAAAGTAATCTGTATAGTAGGTAATAAATGAAAATGAGCTCAGTTCTCTAAGTTCATCTACACATAGAAAATGTAACATCCATTGGTAGAGCCTGATAATTAATTGTGGGTCATAAAAAATATTAAGACCCCCGTTTTATTGTCCCTTCTTATTTAAGATTCCTTCATATCCTGACACTTTCCGGTGTAGGTCTTGTAAGAAAAATCTTTTTAAGATTTGCTAAGAAAAACTACATAATTATTTTTTTATGCCTTTTATTATTTTTTGCACAAAAAACATTTCTTATTGTCACTGCACATAACAGTATACCTACAAGTAAAATGAATTGTATTGGAAGGATTTAAAAAGTAATAATCTTACTTCTTACTTATATTATAAATGCGAAAGTTTGTGAGTTTGGATGTTTGGATGTTTGTGCCTCAATCACGCCTAAACGGCTGAACGGATTTGGATGAAACTTGGAATATGCATTGTACATGTACTGGATTAACATATAGGCTATTTTTATCCGGATACAACGCGAGCGAAGCCGCGGGCGGCAGCTAGTAATAATATAAAAAGTCCTTTGTCCAGCATTAGTTTTAAAACCTTAATTTAAAATACTAGTACTAGGTACTTAAAAGTTTCATAAACGTAATAAAAAAGTAAATTTAGGTTAAGTACTGACGGTCTGTTTACATAAAATTGTATCTCTAGTTTGGCTGAAGTATAGTAGTTATGACGCCCTTGGCGTAGCGGTCGAGTGCCCCGTTGAGATGCGAGAAAGTTCCATTCCATATTACAATATAAACATTTCTTCCGGATCTTGGTATTGTGGTACCATGGTACTCGTAGTTTCTGATACCCACGACACAGAGAAGCCTACAGTAGTACCACAAATATTGTGTGCCTCGGCAATTTTCGTCTAGCTGAAATTTGGCAACCCTTGCTTATCATAAATACAAATACAAATACAAATACAAATACAAATACAAATACAAATACAATTTATTTCAGAAAGATAAATATTTAACAATATGGGACTTTACAAAAAATATAGAAGGTACAGAAGTGCGAACTAACGCGACAATGATGTGTAAGATGATACAATAATTATGTAGAAAGCTACTTATTCTTTTAAAGGGTTGGTTCAGACTATTAATTGACTATTAGCTGCATATTCGTACAAATTCGGATTTCATACAAAGCATGGAGTTTGCCAATGCTCACAATATTTGTGGTACTTTTGTACGTGATTGTTCAGTGTTATTATATAACATCATCATCATCAATGTATTGTCTTCATTCACTGCTGGATAATAAGTAAAAGGCCACTCTCCAAGGCTTTACCGATAACTTTATTGATCGCGCAAGGTTTTTGAATTGAAGGGTGAACTTAATAATGGGCTATTATGTCGACCGTCAATGTCAATCGATTTTAATGTGACTGACAGCTGTCATTGTCTTGGTTATATAGAAATTTAGCCAGCTTTGTGAACTTGTAAATATTTTATTTTCACTCCTAATTTTCTTTAGGTTTTTAGGACTCAAGGCGGCCTAAGTCCGTCACACGAGTTGGCCACTAGCTCATACGAACTTAATTATTCCTAAAAAAATTCGTAAGTAGATTGTTTGTCAGTGCTCATATTTTGACAAGATAAAATGAAGACAACCCTATTTCACATATGCCGGATTCCAATATTCTACCAACGGATCGTTCATTATCATAGACTATTTTTTTTACATTTTACGGATTTTCAGATTACGAAGAGATTTTGTTAGAGTGCTATTGGACCTGTGTTATTCACTATGACCAAACGAAACTTGACAGTATTAAGATAAAGTCTATGATAGTATAGTAGTAATTTATTATCTGTGAACATAGTACAATGATGTTTTGATATCTGTGACTCGCTCTCTGCAAATAAAGATGTCTTTCTCTTCACAATATTAAACTAATAGACAGCTCGTACCTCGTTTGTGACACGCCGCGTCGCGTTTTTGCAATACATTGTCATGTAGAATACAATAAAACGGTGATTCTACAAACGTACCCGCGTTTTGTTTTGTTTGATCATACTGAATAAGCGGCATTACGAGCTGAGCGCTCCCGTGCTACCCGTCCCGGCTTTTAAGACGTTAAGCCATGACGGAGGCCTTTAGGTGGCCTGAAAACTCCGTCACAAGAGTTGGCCAATAACTCATAATTTCACTCCTAATTTTATATCTTGATAGTTTGTTATTAAGGACGTGTTTTCTACTCGAACTTTTTATTTGTTATTTTGTAAATGAGAACCATAGTGTTTAGATAAAACTAACACAGGCTTACAAACACTATTATCCAATGTTTGTTAAAAATTCATGAAAATAAATATATCTATCTGTAGGGTCTGTTGCTGACCCTAAACATAACTATGATTAAATTGATTGGATTCGATCAGATCGGGAAATGATGATAATAAAAATGAACGCACGTTGCCGTAGTGAGTTTTGAACTGGGTTTATTTAATAAGTAAATTACTTGCTAAAGCACAATGCATTTTGTGCTGAATGTGCGGGTTGGCTCGTACACTATCTAACTATCTATCTATCATACGAACTTACTTATTACACAAGTGAAGCCGCGTGTGATGCTAGTGAGCGAGTCTCATTGATATTTTACGCTAATTTAATCTAAATTCGTCCAAGTATGGAAATGGGTCTACTTATTGAATTTGTAAATGAAATCATGAGGCGAGACGCCATTCATAAGTAACTTCGTCTATTCATTAACTAATGAAATAACACGAGACAAGAGCCCTAATTCACAAAGGCGATTGACGAGAAGTTGCTTTTATTTTTATTTGAATGGTTATTTCATTGATTTAAAAAAGCCTTGGGGTCTTCGCCCACCCCACTTAATAATATCGACGACCTCGGTGGAATGGCGAGAAATGTTTGTATGTTCTGCAAATATTTCTTCCGGGTCTGGGTGTTGTACTCGTAGTATAAGTATGTGGACTTACAAAAAAAAATATAAGTATTCTATCAGCCATCTGGTGCCCATAGTACAAGCTTTGCTTAGTTTGGGGCTAGATGGCGCTGTGTGAAATGTCCACAAATATTTATTTATTATTTGTTTTAATAATAACACCCAACAGTCACATACACAGTCCTGACACCACACTAGGATTCCCTGTGTCGTGGGTATCAGAAACTACGAGTACCATTAGTACCGTAACACCCAGACCCGGAAGAAATATTTGCTGAACGTGCAAAAATTTCTTCCGCAGCCTAAATCTATCTAACTAGTCGAATCACTAGCTTTTTCGAACTAGTGTGGTGGAAGGATATAAAGTACGGCTCAAAAGCTTATTTCGTGCAATTAACACATATTTTCGAACTTTTTAGGTTCTATGACATGCTGGTTTCCTCACGATGTTTTCCGTCACCGTTTTTTCGTGCCGTTTCGGCTACAGAAGCAGCCAAAGGAATAAATTGAAAATAACTTCTTATAGCCGCCATATTGGTTTTTTTTGAGACGATTAGACTATAGCTTCAACCAAATAACCAAAGGAATGTACATACATACATTCATACATACAGTTGGATAAAAATTCGATGTATCGTAGATTTTGTCAGTTTGTTCGAACATATTCAAAAAGGAGATTTTTTGTTATGGTTTCATACATACAAACATACATTATTATAACGCCCGTATCCATAATTTATTGGGCAGAGCCACAAATAATCATAATAAAACTTGCAACCACTCCTGATTCAAAGTTTCATGATGGATATTGTTAAACATACAGGTGATCATCATCGCTCATATAGATGGTCCATCGTTAGGGAGGACGCAATCCCTTAGTCGACTTTTACGACATGCTCGAGGAGAGAAGCAGCTGGACGCATTCTATTTATTCTTAACTCCCAGTCCAGCAGAGAAGTAAGTGGTGGTTTCAAAGTTACCACAATCGTGTGCATGCATCGATGCTTAAATAAAAACGGTTGACCGTGGTCCTGGACACGCCACGCGCGGCCTTGACGCGGCCTTGACGCGGCCTTGATTAGGCCGCTATTATGCGATCGACTTTTGAATAGGATGTTATTTTCAGGGGTGATTAGGTTGTGACCTAGAGTGTATACTTCCTATTAATATAGAACGAAAGTTTATATTGTGTGTTTGCGGCCTCACTTCGGACCCACCATACCCCTTGCCATACCCCTTGGGGGTAGGGTGGGACGAAACCATATCACCATAGAGATGTAGCTTATCGACTTCCACCTATCTATAAAAGTATTTATTTATCCAAGAAGCTAATAGATGTGACCAATGACCAAAGGGCTGGCGCTTACCTCGGACAAAGGATAAGTATAGCTATCCAACGAGGTAACGTCGCCAGCCTTTTGGGACCTTATCTGCGGTCGGGGATTTGAGCTCTGTTTTCTATCTGTAGGCGAACTTAGATAGAAAACTGAGCTCATTTTTATTTCTTGTTATTATACCGATTACCTTAAAGTTTTTAATGTTATTATAGATTGTCTTTATTCATGTTACATTATCATTACTAAGTTTTATTTTACTACTATACTTTTGTCCCGCTGTTGGATGCGACGACATGAAAATTCCAAACAATTTTCACTCAGCGCTTACCTTGGTAGGTAGTTAATCGAATCGCATAGAAATTGGGCCTCGATCGCGTCAAATGCAGGTCACCTGCCGCTTAGAATTAAATTGAATGAACGAATGGTGATATTTCCATGTCCAATTAACCCTAGAGGTTGAATCGGCCCCTAGAGTATTAAAAGTATGAAAGACAATCTATAAGAATTACCAAGCAAAAGTTTTTTAGTGTTTTTTTTTTCTCTGACGGATTTGGGGTATTATAATGCCACAGTTTGTATGGGAACTTTTAACAGCCGGTGCGATTGGCTTGAAACTCAATTTGAATACATTAAATATACAAAATTAATTGACACGTGTTTTTAAATAATCCTTAAAAAGGGGTAAGATGAGGTGTCTAAATTTACAACACGCGAGCGAAGCCGCGCATGTATGCTAGTTTTCTTATAATTAAACTATTATTTTGTTTAAACATTTCATTCAATGTGATAACAAAAACATTCCTGTGGTTAAGTTAGGAAAATTTAGATCTAAATGATACTTTAATCTTGTTTCTACGACTTTAATCCAGCTTTACGAATAGCTTACGAAACTAACGAGGTTATAGCTTCTTTAATCAGATTTCAAGATAATACTATACTACATTCATCTTCTGAAAGACGGCGACCGTTTTATGATGGCCGTAACAATATGCTAATAGTCTTACACCACTTTACCCCTTTTTAATGGTTATTTTAAATGACATTGGCAATTATTTATTCATTAAATAGTATGATTACAAAATCAATTACACTAATTAACATTAACATTTTACACAAAAAAGAGAGAAAAAAAAATGAATTAAATACAAATTATCAACGTTTTATAAATGTCAAATTAACTATCTTGTCATAAATCTATTTCAAAACAATATTTATACCTGGTTTCATCCTTTTTCCATTTTGGGATCGTTTTACAGGATAAAAAGTTGCCTCTGTCCTTCCTCGGGATGAAATCTATTTCCTTACCAAATTTCATTAAAATCTGTTCAGCAATTTATGCGTGAAAAGGTAATAGACAGACAGACAGAGTTACTTTTACATTTATAATATTAGGATGGATTAGTAAAAAGTAAGTTCGTATGAGCTAGTGACCAACTCTTGTGACGGAGTTTTTAGCCAACCTAAAAGCCTCCTTGGCTTATCGACTTAAAAGCCGGGACCGAAAATTTAGCATGCCCTCCGAAACACGAAAGCGCTCAGCTCGTAATGCCACTTGCGGTCACCCAACCACATTGTGACCGCGCACAGCGTTGCTTAACTTCAACGCTGTGCGCGGTCACATTGTGGATGGGTTAGTAGGAAGTAGTGTGTTAACACCCTTACACTTACAAGTCTGTCCTAGTGAAGAACGCAGTAACTATGTCAGATACGTGAGTGAGAACAGAATGTTGTATTTTGTTAGGCGATACCGAATATGTATCTAACTATTTTTTGTCAAAAATGCTAGTTACTGCGTTCTTCACTAGGAGGGCAGAAGTATCACCTTAATTATGATCATGTAGTATGTCGGTCGTTAATGAATTGAAAAAGCAAGAGTTTAACTAATTTGCTAAAATCCAATTTCTACGTCTATAAAGCAGTACAAATTGAAATCAAGCCTTTGTTTACTTAATCAGACCACCAATGCGAAGTTAATTTGATATTAAGGTTCAAATCGGTTCAAGCAACGGGTTATTTCTTAGATTGGGTTTACTCAAAGTCTAATTGATTTACGTAGTAGTATATAGTATGTACATAGTATGTAAAAAAAATGTAAAATAGTATAATAAAGCACATACTATTTTACATTTTTTTATTTCAAATTTTTTGAGCTTTTATTAAAAGCTTTTAATTTATTCTATTCTAACTTGTAATTTATGATATTTTTAATACCTGTTTTTTATTTATCTTACATTGTCCCACCAATGGGCAAAGGTTCTTCCCCAAACTCCAAGCATCTCGGTCATTCAATGTTTCCGATCATTCTCTCTCGGAGAAGAGCACTGATGGTCTAGTTGGTAGTGACCCCGCCTTCGATCCTAAGGTCATGGGTTCAAATCCGGTCGTGTACCAATGGATTTTTTGTGCGAAAAATATATATGCGCTATATCAGTACTCTCAAACGGTGAAGGGAAACATCGTGAGGAAACCCGCGGCTTAGTCAGCTCCGCACGTATTGACCATGTCTTTCCTGTGGACAAGGCCGACTAAGCTGAGAGGATGGAATAGGTGCTGAGCAAGCCTACTCCATCTTAATTCGTCCCGGACACTACAGCGTCCCGTTTGTGAAGGTAAAGAAGCCTCCTGACGCTGTATAAATCATCTACTGGAAATGGTAAATGGCCAGTTCCACGTAATTACGGACGTCATAAAACGTCCATCGTTTCTTATAGTATCGGTTGCATTGCAAACTTAGTCACGTACAAACTGAGTTACTTAGGTATGTTATTGGAATCTTAGAGAATATTACAAAACCAATTACAGAAGGAATTGTATGGTATTATAAATATTATTTATGGATGCTGGTTTCTTGTGGCTTTCTTAAGAGTGTGTTAGCGGATTTGTTCACCAAAATCGTTGTAGAACTCGGCTGTGAGTTAATGAAATGAGTTTATTTAAATAGAATATTTTTTTTGTGACTAACCTCCGAGTACTCAAACGCGACTCAGAGTTGAGCACGTCTCAAGTCACGGTTTTTTTGACAGTTTTTGTTGAACATCTGTCAAAAACCCGTCACTTGAGACGTGCTCTACTCTGAGATGCGTTTAAGTACCTACTCGGGTGAAAGTCATTTATTTATTTGAGTAACCAACATAATAATACATTAATTTAATCACAAATATAAAATGATTCAATATAAAAACTTGACAAATGTTATTATAATCTTATTATGTATACAGTATGCACTGTCATGAATCGATAAGAGAAAAAAAAACTTGAAAAAACTTCAGTAAGTTTTGATCAAGGTCTCGGAAACTCTACCATATTTTCAGATGAATTTTACTTTGATAGTTAGGTTATAACTATTTCTTTAGTTGTTGAAACCAGTTTTTTGATTAATTTTCATTCATTCATGTACGATGGTACGGAACCCTTCGTGTGCGAATCAGATTCACACTTGACCGGTGTTAGAATGTTTCATTGGATACATGGATTCGAATTTCAAGACCTTCGGAGCAATTGCACCAGACCGTTTTACTTGATTATCTGGCGAACAAATTACACTTCTACGAATCTTATCAAACAATAATAAAATTTTATATCTCATTTAATAAAATTAACCAGAATTAGTATTACAAGTGTAACTTCATTTAAAGGCTTCAGTTTAATCTTGAAAATTAGTTTAGAAATCTTATTAAAATGAGTTTTAGTAATTGTAGATTAGATAAGATAAGACACAAACTTTTGGTTTTCTGAGAAATGTCTGACGTTTAAATTACCGCTAGTAGGTACTTGTCTAAAATAAGATTTACATTTAATAATTTACAATATAATATCAAAACATAAGAATAAAAACACAGAGCAAAAGCTCAAATTCGTGTAACCATTAACTAACAAAGATCACTGAGTTTTACTGTATATTGACGGAGGCCTTTAGGCGGCCTAAAAACTCCGTCACTAGAGTTGGCCACTAGCTCATACGAACAGAGGCGTCTTTACCTATGGTGCAGGGTGTGCGGCGCACACGGGCGCCGGCGCCGGGTCTAAGGGGGCGCCGAGCGCTCTGCGCCCTCTAATGCGACACCTCCAAAGATGCGTCGATGTCCTGTTTGTTATGTAACTATAATAGTTTTTCAATTAAATATTTTTGAAAGAACTAGTAAGTTGTGATTTTTTTTATTATTATAACCCCTTCCTTCCTAAAAACACTTTTCTCTTCCCGACATCATTTAAAATTGCACTATTTGCATCCGAATTTCCGTTTGAAAATATAACTGTTATAATAAATAATTATTAAAATATACTGTATTCCATTTTGACCCCGCTCCTACTAGACTAGAGGGCGCCAGGGTACTGGTTGCACTCGGGCGCCACAAGGGCTAGAGACGCCTCTGTACGAACATACATACTGTATATTTCTCCACTGTATATGACTCTGACACCATTTTGAAATGTATATATCTGAGGACAAACGGCATTCTTATTATGTAAGCCTATAGCTGTCGTTCGCCTCATTACATGACTTTTCAACGTAGGGTACGTTACGTATTATTGGTGCAAAAGGGACGGACAGCCGAAAAATAAATAAATAAATAAATGCTTGTGGATATTTATAAATATTTATTTATGGACATTTCACACAGCGCCATCTAGCCCCAAACTAAGCAAAGCTTGTACTATGGGAACCAGACGGCTGATAGAATACTTATAAACTTTTTTTTTGTAAATACATACATAGAATACATAATACTACAACACCCAGACACGGAAGAAATATTTGCAGAACATACAAACATTTCTCCCGTAGCGGGAATCGAACCCGCACCTCTTGCGTCTCAGCCGAGCACTCGCCCGCCACGCCACCGAGGTCGTCCCACGCCACCGAGGGGCTGTTTCACACAGCGTCTATGCGAAGCTTGTATTATGGACACCAGATGGCTGAGAGAATACTTATATAGGTACTTATTTTGTATACACATGCTTATCCTATTAATATTATAAATGCGAAAGACTATGAGGATTGTAACGACGTTTGTGCTGCAATCACGCCGTAACGGATAAACGGATTTGAATGAAACTTGGAACTTACATAGTATGTGTGTTGGAATAACATATGGGCTACTTTTTATCCTGGTACCACATGAGCGAAGTCGTGGGTAATACGTAGAGAAGTAATATTTGCAGAACATATAAACAGTTCTCCCGTAGAGGGAATCGAACCCGCGCCTCTTGCATCTCAGCCGAGTACGCGCCCGCCACGCCACCGAGGTCGTATATTATGTTCTTAAAGTGTTTTCATGAAATCACGTCCGTAATGTTACGGCCATCGAATAGTAAAAAAGGCATAGGAACACCAATCTAGACTTCTAATGGCTCTCATTGGATTCAAGTTGGTCCATTTGACGCAATAACAGTTCAACTAAAATAAGGTTTAGCTAGGCGATTAAGTAGTCTCAATGGTCCTCAGCACCAGTTTCCGAAGTTATGTAATCAGTAGCGATCCCGTTGTATGTAAATTATGATATTAGTCCAATTACCCACACTAACCCTGTGGGGGTTTGAAATGTTGTTTGATATTCAGTCACTGAGTATAATTAGAATTCACCATTCAAGTTTTAATCAAAATTGACCATTGAGGTCCATTTTGATTAAAATTTCAAACTTCAATCCTAATCCGTGTTTTTTTTTTATTATAGGGTCTGCTTGCTGATGTGTCAAAAATAACACCAAATCTCCATAAAAGCTACGCCATATTTTGAAATCCTGTCTTGTACGTTTTAATTATAAATTTACGGCTGTCAGCACGTCCCAAAAAAAATTAACCAAACGTGTAACCAAATTAAATGAACACGGCAATCCTTATTTACATATATACATTATTATTATCACGCCCGTATCCCTAACGGGGTGGGCAAAGCCACAAGTAATCATAGAAACTTGCAGCCACTCCTGATCCAAAGTCCAAAGATGGATATGGTGAACCATGGCGACAGGACAGCCCATCGCCCTTAAATAGCTCATCATGTTGGAGGATACTATCCCTTAGTCGACTTCTACAACATGATCGGGAAAAAAACAAATGAACGCATTCTATGTTTTTTCTTTACTCCCAGTCCAGCGAAGAAGAAACTACATTGTCACAGATAATAATCTAAAAGAGTGATGACGTTTGTCCACAGATGGCAGTCTCCGTAGCGAGGTAGAGACGCGAGGGCGCGGTACGGAGCCAGCGTTCCTCCACGAGCTCCACTCAACGCTGGCGCCGGCCGCGCCCGACCACACCTGGCAGCACACCCTCGCGCTTGTCCTCAAAGGTACCTCACCAGCTTTTGAGAACCAGTGTTGTCAAAAGATTAAAGTCATCATCTTCCTGCCCTTATCCCGCTCTATGTGGGGTCGGCACAGCATGAACCTTGCATGAATCTGTAAGAGTTTTGGCTAAGGTGTTTTATGACCGCCTGCCTGACGTCAATCCTCCTTGGGAATACTTGCTTATTGTATCTCATCATGTCGGAGGATATTATCCCTTAGTCGACTTTTACGAAATGCTCGGGGACAGAAGCAGCGGGACGCATTCTATGTTTTTTCTTTACTCCCAGTCCAACAGAGAAGTAAAGTACTTTTTGTGTCAAAAGATTAAAGTATTGCGGGTAAATCAGCCCAGATCTGTCCACTGCTTGGTGTACTTCTCGTAGAACGCCGTTCTTTCTGATCCTGCGTCAATCAAATCCAGGATTCTCGCCGTATAACAAAGTATTCTGAGATCTGACATCTTGACAAGAAGTGGAAAGACTAGGTCAACCAAGTTGAAGCCTAGGTCCTTACAATCAGAAGCGGTCATTACCACAAAGACCTCATATTATGTAATTCCAATTTAACTCGCCAAAATAATACGAGAAAAATAAACGTTTTTATTATTTCCAGGCTTGGTCTTTGCCACGATCATCCTTGGAGCTCTATTTGGCAACGCCCTCGTCATCATATCCGTACACAGACATCGAAAACTTCGAGTCCTTACCAACTACTACGTAGTCAGTCTTGCAGTAGCTGACATGCTGGTCGCGCTTTGTGCTATGACATTCAACGCAAGCTCAGAATTGACTGACGCTTGGCTCTTCGGACCTTTAGTGTGCGACATCTTCAACTCCTTAGACGTGTACTTCTCCAGTGCTTCTATACTCCATCTATGCTGTATATCGGTGGATAGATACTACGCTATAGTAAGACCTTTGGAGTACCCAGTGACGATGACTCATAGGACTGTCTGCTTTATGCTGGCGAATGTCTGGCTCTGGCCTGCGTGTATTTCCTTCGTTCCTATCTTCATGGGCTGGTACACGACAGAAGTCCACAGGGAGTTTAGGAACAACCATCCAGACGTCTGCAGTTTTCAAGTTAACATGGTATATGCGATAGTGTCTTCGAGTGTCTCCTTTTGGATCCCAAGCTTGGTCATGATATCGATGTACTGCAAGATATTCAGAGAAGCGATAAGACAACGAGAAGCCCTGACTCGAACTTCATCGAATATTCTGCTCAACTCTGTCCATATAAAACATACGTCCCATTCCGCGCATCACTCCCACTACCTCCACCCGGACAGAAGGCCGTCAGACATCAGTCCGAATTACAGCACCTTTACAGAAGTCGGTCCTGAGGAAACCGAGTTCGGTCCAGAGGCCATGACCCTTGGAGACATCTGTCCTAGTAAAGAAGCGTCGCCGAGGAAGTCGGTGAATGAAAGAGTCAGTTGTGATACGACGTCTTCTGGGTACTACTCGGGGGGTTCTCACAAGAGGGAGAGGTCCTCGAGTGGGCAGCCGCCGTATGGATGGAGGCCAAGCTGCTCGTCCACTGTGGCGACGCGAGACTTGGCGAAGGCTGCTACGGAGCTTAATTCACAAGGTGAGTGCACTAAACTCCGATTTTAAATTCATTCCAAAAAAACTACTTGACAGGACTTGCGCAACTCCGGCTTTACCCTGGCCGTATGCTATCAAGCCACCCAGGTCTATCGTTCAAATGTATGGTATTCCTTCAGCAATTACCCTTCTGTGAGTATTACATATTTATTCATATAAAGCCAACGCGACCTATCAAAAAAAAATCAATCTTCATTTTGGCTATCGTATTAGTAAAAATACCACAATATACATGAGTTGGTAACCAATCCACATAATCGGAATCAAACCCCAAAATAATGCTACCTTGAGGCCATAATTCACAGGATATCGACCATTTACATAACCTACTACCTAGATACTTCTACTAAATGTAGTAAATGGATAAAAGTGCGCTTCAAAGAAATTACTTTCGAGGCTCGGTCTTGTATTTTAATACTTACTTTGTTAACCATATTTTCGGTGTAATCATTAAGTTTCAGGTTAATTAAGCAAACGAAAGCAGATTAACTGAAGAATAGATAACTTAATTTTGGTTGAATATTTAAACACGTCCGGTGTTTATGAACAAGGGGCGTCTATTTAAACTTAATTTTGTTTATTAATAAGAAGTAGGTACTGAGTACCAACATCTTATATATCCGGATATAACCGGATAAAAGTAGCTTATAACCAGTTTGGTGAAAGATTCGTGTACTTAACACATGTTTTCGAACTTTTCCTCACGATGATTTCTTTCACTGTTTGAGAGTACTAAC
Organism: Scotopteryx bipunctaria; assembly: GCA_949320045.1. Classification (NCBI taxonomy): domain Eukaryota; kingdom Metazoa; phylum Arthropoda; class Insecta; order Lepidoptera; family Geometridae; genus Scotopteryx; species Scotopteryx bipunctaria. The sequence continues at coordinate 1,322,599 of OX439462.1, forward strand.
GCACATAATTTTTTTAACAGATTTTTTTTACGATTGAATTTGAACCCAACCTCAGGATGGGAATACGAGGCCACTACACCACCAATGCTCTTATAAATGCTATTGACTAGTATTGACTTACTCCATGTGTATTGATAAAAGCCATCAATAACCTGCCATTATACCATGTATGTCAGGGTGACGGGTGTATCCAAGTGTAATTATTTATTTTTATTTAATTGAGAAAACCGAGGGGCGGCGGCCAGCGTCGTTGGGGTCGGCCGAGAAAGCTTTGGTAGTACGAAGTCAATGCTTTCGTAAGAGGATGATGGGAAATAGCTCGGTACAGGGATGTCTGGAAATCCATGGGGGAGACCTTTGTATGGGACAAAATAGGTTAAAAAAAATTCATCAACAAACCATCTAATCCAGCACATGTACTATGGTATATTCAAAGTTTTATTTAGTACTAGGATTTTTATTTGTATTTCAGAGGTAGACCCTTTATCCTGATGCACCTTCTTTTAGGTTCCCTTTTGACGTGCGTATATAGGTATTGATTAGTTTTGTTTCGATAAAAGGCTTTGAAGGGAAGTAACTTAATATCTTTTGGATAATCATTGTGTTCGGCCTTTATCATCATCATTTGAAATATTTTTTTTTGCTTTGTGTGCTGAGGCCAGCTTTAATAAACAAATATATAAATAAAAACTTTATTTTAAGCAACTTTGGCTCATACAAGGTGGTAAATTCAAACAATTAAAAGAACACAGACAATAAAAGTAAGTTAAAAGAAAGTTTATAGCTTTGCATGGCTTTTTATTGCGGGTGGGCGGGCGGTGCACGTGTCTGCATCTTGGTTACTTGTATAATAATAAAAATAAAAAATAAATAAATGTGGTCCCATACAAAAAATATTTATGTACAGTATAAATAGTACCACAAATATTGAACGCCTCAGCAAACTTTGTGCTTTGTATGAAAATGGAATTTGTCTGAGTATGCAACTAATAGTCAACTGAACCAACCCTTAAAAAAAAAGAAACTACATAATTTTTGGAACATCTCTATAATACCATATCATCATCGCGTTAGTTCGTACTTCAGAAGCTGGACAAAATTGCCGATGCGCACAATACTTGTGGTACTTACTGTACATGTACAATGGTACGGAACCCTTCGTGTGCGAATTCGACACGCACTTGACCGGTTTAAGATACATTCGGTATAGAGTGATTTTTTTTGCGCACACGACAATCCTACAACAGAATTGCTTATCCGCACTCTACAGCTTATGGTTGCAAGCAAAATTTGCCTGCCGACGCTGTATAAATCACCAAGTATGATGGTAAAAAGCCCAGTGTGACGAAAGGGTTCATTACTCCCCGAGTCTCATTTTATTGTAGAGTTTAATTAAAACCTCGGAACAATATCTCCGAGTCGTTAAGAGGAAAGATGGCCTGAAAAGGTAATTATTTACTTTCGTAAAGACCCTACATTTATAACTTCTTATTTTCCTTATTTTAACGATGGTTTCTGTCGCCTGGCGGGATAATATTCGGTTCCAATATTCTACAAACAAACGATGGATCGTTAATTGACATAGCAACGTTTTTATCTGTCTAAAAGCGCTTTACTGACGACCTCGGTGGCGTGGCGGGTGATTGCTCGGCTGAGACGCAAGAGGCGCGGGTTCGATTCCCGGTCTGGGTGTTGTGGTACCATGGTACTCGTAGCTTCTGATACCCACGACACAGGGAATCCTAGTGTGGGGTCGGGACTATGTATGTGACTGTTGTAAGTTATTTATTTCCGAAATATTTATTGCAATAACTGGTTTCATCGCAATATTTTCCTTCACTATTTTTAGAACATGTTACATTAAAAAGGGACTGTTGAAAGGACCAGCGTGGTGATAAAAATAGCGCGTTTCATCTCCTCAGTCCCCTTTCCCAGAGCGGGTCGTTAAGATAACGCCCCTATTCACAAGTGAGGCTTAGTTAAATCATTTTACAGAATTATTTTTCCCGCGGCGGCGTTTTGTTTAAACGGGCATACGTTGCTGGAAGAGATTGCTTTAAGCGATAAGCTTGGCAACTGATGCTTAGGGTGATTTTATCGTTCAAACTGAACGGCTTAGCTTTGACAGTGACAGTTCGAGAGCTGTCAATTGTATGAGCACTGTTAGCACCGACAAACTATTGAACTCAGTTTAGTAGCTAAACTCTTTTAAATAATGGTGACCATGGTTTTGTAAATAAACCCAGTTGTAACAGACGAAATGTCATAGCAGCATAAAAAAAGAGAAGTTACGTGATCTTCAATTTTCGGCCGAAGATTTCAAAAGGTGCAAATATGCAAGCCTCAATGGGACTTATGTATTTGACCCTAGGTCCGTGGGGCACGGGTGCCCACCGCGTTTTCAAAATTCTTTCACGTCTTCAGCCGCCTAAAGGCCTCCGTCATGGCTTAACGACTTATAAGCCGGGACCGACAATTTAAAGTGCCCTCCGAAGCACGGAAGCGCTCAGTTATTAATGCCACTCGCGGTCACCCATCCAAACTGTGACCGTGCACAACGTTGCTTAACTTCAACGATCAATCAAGTACGCCAGCTACGCCACGAGCGCTTCACTTTGGTGAAAAAACAAAATTTTACATACATTTACAGCATGCAAATTATCCTTAATAGGTAAAAAATGTTTTGGTATATTGCCTTGCCACAGAACTTTGTTTAATTAAACGTTACGTAAAAGTTCCAAGAACCGGAATAAAACACTAGTAGTGTCGTGATGAGCAAGAACCCCAAATTCCTCTTCATTTCAAAACACTATAAAGTAATTTTAGTAATCTGAAATTCGGGACACGCTCTAGTATCATGTTCCTGATTTATTATTATTATCCCCGTAGGATTTAGTGGAAGGTCTATATTGCGTCATACTATAGTCTCCTACAAAGCTAGCACAGTTATATTACGCCCATAATTATAATTCTAATTCTTAGTTAAATTAAATTATATTGTAATAAAATTGTGTGTGACTTTTCCAAGTGTACATCTGTATCTCATCATCTTCCTGCCCTTATCCCACTCTATGTGGGGTCGGCACAGCATGGTCTTTGGATCATGCTGTAGGAGTTTGGCTAAGGTGTTTTATGATCGGCCGCCTGCCTGACGTTAACCCTCCTTTGGAATACTTGCTTATTGTATCTCATCATGTTGGAGGATACTATCCCTTAGTCGACTTTTACGACATGCTCGGGGAGAGAAGCAGCTGGACGCATTCTATGTTTTTTCTTTACTCCCAGTCTAGCGAAGAATTTACTACGATAAACGTCCGTAAACAAACGGTCACTACTTACTAGGCGATAGCTTAAGATTTAAGGGACGAGGTATCGCATAGCGTAGGGTACCCTAGTTAGAATTTTATGGGATAGTTTGGGTAGAGTCACTCGTTGAATTTAAATGGTATTTTTGATGATGCTCGTTATTTAGCTATAAATAAATAAACACTCAATAGACATGTAGATTTTGGAAAATCCAAGTGTTTTTTTTCTAGGCAACTTGCATCATATCATACCATGACCTAAGCCTATGTCCAGCAATGGACTGCTATAGGCTGATAATGATGATGATGAAGCGATAAGTAAAAAATAATGTTGTGAACATTGGTGAAAGAATAGTTGAGATCATATATTAGAATCGGGTCGTGCACCAATGATTTTCTGAGCACTGGTGAACTAGTGGTAGTGAACCCGCCTTCTGATCCTAAGGTCTCCAGTACTCTCAAAATGGTGAAGGAAAACATCGTGAGAAAACCGACATGTCGTGAAACCTAATAAGTTCGAAAGCATGGTTTCAAGTGCACGAAATGAGCCTTTGAGGCGCACTTTAAATCCTTTCACCACACTGGTTCCAAAGAACTAGTGACAGGACTAGATAAGATGAACCAATGATTTTCTGTTTGATTAATTATGCACGCTAAACCAGCAGGCTCAAATAGACTTTTTAAAAATAACTGGATACAACATATCAAAATAACTCAAAAGTTTGTTTGGGTTTGCTTTGCTTTTTTGAGCCGGGCTTGATTATGAAACCGGTAGTGGAGACCCTAATGGATCGATAGTGACTAAAAAAGAACCATTGCAGCGAATGTTTTAAACCGCTCATAAATTAGCGGGTATCAGCGGAACAGCGTGATCTACAGGCAAGATAGCGAAACGTACAGTCGCGTACAAAAGTATACTTAAAGTAAAAAAAAATGATTATTCAGCTCCTGTAGTTTTGTCCCATAAACTAATGTGCAATTGTCAGTCTGTCCCACCGCAGCAAGGGACATAGAGAACTGGAAAGAAAAGGGAAAAAGAAAGAAATGCATACATTCATACATATTATCAAGCCCGTATCCCAAATAGGGTAGACAGAGCCACAATCATAAGAAAACTTGCAGCCACAAGTCCCTAAATGAATATGGTGAACCATGGTGACAGGTGATCAATCCATCGCCATAAAGATGGTCCATTATGTTAAAGAAAGAGAGAAACTATTTATTTGGTTCACAAACACTTATAAAAAAATAAAAAAATTACACAGTTAAAAAAAAATTGTGAGCCAAAAAGGCAATCACTCAGCGTGTGCTGCAGAAGCCCGGAAGCAACTACAGCGCTGTTCTTCCGTGGCACCTTTCAGAGCGCGTCACAGGCCAACACACACTCTTTATATCTTTGACATATTATACACGTAATATTATGTTTACACAATAAATGATACTCAAAACTAACATAACTCAAATTCTACACTGTCAAAGAGGATACTATCCCTTAGTCGACCATTACTTACGACATGTTCGGGGAAGAAGCCGCTGGACGCATTCTGTTTTTTTCGATCAAAGTCCAGCAGAGAACTAATCGTCAGCGCCATCTAGTATGCCTTAAGGAACTACATTTTTTTTCATATAATGCAGACATTTAACACAACGTCATCTAGCCCCAAACTGAGCAAAGCTTGTACTATGGGCACCAGCTGGCTGATAGAATACTTATAATACTTTTTTTTTTGTAAATACATACTTATACAACTACAACAACACCTAGAACCGGAAGAAATATTTGCAGGACATACAAACATTTCTCCCGAAGCGGGAATCGAACCCGCACCTCTTGCTTCTCAGCCGAGTACTCGTCCGCCACGTCATCGAGGTCGTCAACTTTGGAATGTTACTTATTGTGAACTTGACTGTACTGCTAACCTAACAGCGCTATCGCGAGTACAAATGTCGCGGTCTATGCTTTATTTGTTCACGTAAATGTAACACGTTATAATTAAAGGACGTGCCCCTAATTATGATAAAATTAAGATAAATTCATTAGTTAAACTTAATCATAATTATAATGTAAGATAATTAAATTGTTTAAACTCATTTATAAATATTAAATACTAGCTTTCGCCCGCGGCTTTGCTCGCTTGGTATCCGGACAAAAAGTAGCATAAATGTTATTCCAGCACACATACTATGGATATTCCAAGTTTCATTCAAATTCGTTCAGTCGTTACGGCGTGATTGAGGCACAAACGTACATCCTCACATCCTCACAAATTTTCGCATTTATAATATTAGTTTTCATGTAGGAATGTTTTATTACCCTTCGATCGAATACCTTTCCTCCATGTAAGTACCAATATTCGAAGTTTTTTTTTATAAGACTAACGTATTATGTAAGGAGGGTCCCAATTAATAATGATTACATTATTAAATATTTTCTCCAGTAAATTCCAAGAACTAATGAAATCAAATCAGTAATTTATTTTTTCTCAAAAACGTAAAATAATTTACCTAAAACTTATTTTACCTATTTATTTGGGGTAATACTTAAAAAAACAACATGATACAATAAGCAAGTATTCCCAAGGAGGGTTGAAGTCAGGCAGGCGGCCGGTCATAAAACACCTTAGTTAAAACTGCCGACACCACATACAGTGGGATAAGGGCAAGAAGATGATGATGATGACGATGACTTAAAAAAATACGTCATCACATTTTCCTTAGCCTGTCATGATAAGGGATCTGCTATAAACACAATTAACGTAAAATCCCCCATTAATTATAACACAGCGAGATGTGATAAAATATTGCTGTTTCATAAGAAAATATAATTATTATAATAGAGTAAACGAGCTTAATTTACTCATGTGACAGTAAACTAAGCAGTAAATACACTTCGAACTTGAAAAGTTGAGTACGCTTATTGTAAACAAAATCGAGCGAACTTTAACGAAGTTACGAAGTTTTAAGGCCGCCTAAAGGCCTCCGTCGAGGCTTAACGACTTAAAAGCCGGGACGGACAATTCAACGTGCCCTCCAAAGCACGGAAGCGCTCAGCTCGTAATGCCACTTGCAGCCACCCATCCAAATTGTGACCGCGCACAACGCTGCTTAACTATAACGATCAATCAAGAACGTCTAAGCAAGCTACGCAACGAGCGCTTCGCATTGTTTAATAACCATCGTTACTGTTTCAACATAGTACTGTGTCAAATCCTACGTGACTCGTAATGAATGGCTCACAGACAAGCGCGTGTCACCAACAGCTTGCAATTTAAAATGAGCTTTAATCTGCTGACAATAACGTTTAATATTACATAATTACACATGACAATTTTCTCCTTTCTCTTCTTTCATGCACTTGACATGTCATTAGATTCAGATTCTATATTTTATATTTTCTTTCGCCATTTTAAAAATCACTCACATTTTTTACATACATATACAACGTGTAACATAATGTCCCTATAAGCCCGAAACGGGGGTGTTCTATACGTCATTGCGAACAACGTTTGTTCAACGACTTTCAAAATTTCAAAGGTTTTCATTCATGAAATGTCTCTTAAACTTTGCTCCAATACGTAACTTGACACAACATGAGGCATCCCTATTTACAGCTGTTTTTTGACCTTTAAGTGTGAACTCTAGATGAAACAGGTAACAGAACAGACACCATTAGTAAAATGCCTACCTACTTACCTAATAACGAGGTGGCTTAATAAGTAATTTCTATTTTTTTTTGAAGGCCTAGTGGTACCTTGGTATTTATTGGTAATTAAAATGTAAGGTCACATCACGACTAAAATCTCTAGGCACCGTAAACATCCTTTCAGATCTCTTTGTTAAGTACCTAGTATAGGAGATAGGTACCTTACCTACTCAATTTTGTATCTACCTACTCGGGCCTTAAAGGTATCCTCAGTGGGTGCCAAGGAGTATGAGAGGATGTCTACCGTGCCTGAGGATAAAGCCGTGATACCTACTCAATTTTGTACCTACCTACTCGGGCCTTAAAAACATCTTGAGTAGGTAACAAGAAGTATGAGAAGAGGTCTACCGTGCCTGAGGATAAAGCCGTGACCCTATTCCACTTTAGTTTTTCCAACGATGTATTATTCCAATATTCATTGGAGCATTTTTCAATGCAATTTTGTACCTACCTACTTGGGCACTAAAGTCAAAGGTTGTGACTTATCTGTCTTACTAATCTTCATTTTCATCGTGAACAGCCTATTTGTCATTGGTTGCATTGAAACAACAACAACAACTAGTGGGATGGCACCTTGCCCTAATTGGCTGTCGGTGCCTTTGCTAAATTCAAAATCCGCAACCGTCAACCGACACCGCACCGCAAGCGTTTGTTTAATAAAATCAAGTTGGTTCCGTAGGTTTATTTGTTTTTTACTTTTCTTGATTGAACTACGTAATTGTTGGTAGGTTATTATGTAAGTAGGTAGGTACCTAGTAGCAAATGGGGATGAAGCACATGGTAGCATATTGGTATGAACCCCGCCTTCCCATCCTTAAGTCGTGAGTTCGAATCTATGGATTTTTCGATTCAAAATTTATGTGTGCAATATCAATGCTCTCAAACGGTGAAGGAAAACCTCGTGAGGAAACCAGGCATGTCATAGACGTGTGTCAAAGTGTACGAAAGGAACCTTCAAGGTGCACTCTAATCCTTCCACCACACTGGTTCAAAAGAGCTAGCGTAGTAGTAGATGTATGTATGGTGAAGTTTTTTTCCTTTTTTTTCCCAATCGGTATTTAGTGGGTTACCCCAGACAAGGAACCCTAAAAATTCGGCTTTCGGCAATAGGTACCTACTATTGGTCGCAAAACAGATCGGTTTTTATCAGTCGCAATTAGCATTCGTTCCTTGCAACAACTGCAACAAGCAATCTCTCGGTTCGCGTAACTAATTAACGTACGATACGATGTCGGCTTTGTACTCAAACGGTGAGTATTATGATATGGTGTTGTGTGTGTGTGTTGGAGCAGCACCAAATAATTAATAGCTTAGTAGCGGCGCGTCAGCTCTACAGAGAGCGTTATCCAGGGCGGCCATTGCCATCTTACGGGCTATTTTCTGGGATTGGTGAACCGTCTTCTCTCGACGGGATCTTTCCACCGGCGCACCAGTGAGGGAAGACCGGGAATTCGGTGGTGTGTTGTACCTACTTCCCTTTGATGGATACCGAGTACCTACTGTGTGTGTCAACAGTGATAAAATTCAGTGATAGGTAGGTATGATGATAGGTACCTAACCTATCACCCTACCTAGTAGGTACCCCATTAGTACCTAGCTTACTAATAAAAAATGACAAAAATAATTTTGTGATTGTGAATGTGAATGTGTACCAGTAATACCAACCTAGGTACCTACATACCTACCTAATACCTACCATGTCAATTAGCCGTGTTCCGAGCCAACCAAGAAGAAGGGAGAAAAGGTATAACTTAACTTTTCCTGTACCTAGGTCCTTAGGTAACTACCTAGGTAGATGTAGGTAGGTAGTTGTTTTTTTATGTGTGAAAGATATCGTGATTTTAATCTTCGACTTTAATTTCTACGTAGAATTAAAAAAATTGCAAATTCTTACGAAAACTTTGGTGATTACACCTAGGTACTTTTTGAAACTTGCCGCGCGTTCAATTGTCTGCGTATGTGTGGGTCCGACGCGATAGGAGGGTGCGCGTGTGTTTGTTACCTACGCAAATGGTAAACAAACACATAGGGTTGTCACAAATTTCTCATGAAATAATTTGTTTTTAATTGTATTGGAATTTCAAATATGATGTATTGAACTTTTGCACACGTCAATGTATTCAAGTGCTCGGTCTGAATACACCCCTTTCGGGCTTATAGGGACATTATGTTACACGTTGTATATCACGCCCATATCCCTAATGGGGTGGACAGAGCCACAAGTAAACATAAGAAAACTTGAAACTACTTCTGATTTAAAATCCTGAGGTGGATATGATGAACCAAGGTGACTGATGATCAGCCCATTGCCCATATAGGTGGTCCATCATTTGGAGAGGTTACTATCTCTTAGAAGCAGCTGGACGCATTCTATGCTTTTTTTTTACTCCCAGTCCAGAAGTACATAAGTCAAATTTTTTCACATGGAAAAATATTTTGGTACTCAACTGAATTCGAACCCTTGATAGTAGATTGGAAAGCGACCACTACCAATAGATACTACTACTAACTACTAGTCGTGGCGCTAGTTCTTTCAAACCAATGTAGTGAAGGAATTTAAACTTGATTATTGTATTTGCAAGAAGAAATGCGGAAGAAATGTTTGCATGATCTGTAAATATTTCTTCCGGGTCTGTGTGTTGTGGTACCATGTCACTCGTAGTTTCTGATACCCACGACACAGGGAATCCTAGTGTGGGGTCAGGACTATGTATGTGACTGTTGGGTGTTATTTATTTATTATTTATTTAGTGCTTTATTTAAACAGGGAATGTGCTGGCACCTATAATAGGTGGCATACAAAAAACATTGATGTAGGTACATGTACGCTGGTACGAAACCCTTCGCGTGCGAATTCGACACGCACTTGACCGATTTTATTTTTATTAAAATTATGACAATAACCGCAGTTTCAGAGCAAAGGAGGAAAAGAATAGCAGGACCATTATTGCACGACAAATCACCTCTTAATTACGACTTTTATAAAGTGGAGTGGATTAATCAAACGAAGTAAAATGCTTCTTGCGGGTGATTAGAGGGATGAAAAATGTTTTTTTTTTTGCATTTAATTTATTAATCCTACTACTATACAAGAATTATAAATTATTATGTTGAAGATCATTGTTTGACTGGTAAGAAATGCCTGGGCATCAAGCCTTTACTTTAGGATGGAATATAAACAAATATTACGTTTAAGAGATTTGTCTGGGCAGTTTAAGTTTATTCGCTGCCTGTACAAAACAGCTTTAACCATTGTTGGCCGAAATATTAGTAAATAAATAAATTAAAATTGAAAGTGTCATTTCGGCCGAATTGTACGAAAATTTTTCGGTCGAAATGTCGCTTTGCCACAAATACCTAGGCGCCTATCATGTAATGGATTTTTCTGTGTGAAAAATTTATGTGCGCTATACTAGTACTCTCAAACGGTGAAAGAAAACATCGTGAGGAAACCCGCGGCTTAGTCAGCTCCGCACGTATTGACCATGTCTTTCCTGTGGACGAGGCCGACTAAGCTGAGAGGTTGGAATAGGCTGGGCAAGCCTACTCCATCTTAATTCGTCCCGGGCACTTCAGCGTCCCGTTTGTGAAGGTAAAAGTTGCCTCCTGACGCTGTATAAATCATCTACTATAGATGGTAAAAGGCCTTAGTTTTTTTTAGTAGTATTATGTAGGTATTTCAGATTTTAAGCCACCATTGCTTCAACTAAAAGCATCTATGTGTAAAATTAGCCTTTCCCGCTTACTAAGTTTAAAAGGGCCACAACATTTTACGTACAATTTATGGCATAATTTTGTGCTTATTCCATCGTATCCCGAAGCTTTAATTTAATAATTCTTGTAACAGGTGCGTCCCTCCGCACGGCCGGGAAATCTTGGCGAGCAGAGCATAAGGCAGCGCGCACGCTGGGCATCATTGTCGGCGCGTTTTTACTCTGCTGGCTGCCGTTTTTTATCTGGTAAGTAACATTAATGCCTGGTGCCTGATGCATCGTTCATTACCTCCCATGCGAAAACTGTTTAATCGTCTATACTATAGTAACATATGTATTTACTATTTAGTTCGTATTGAAGTAATGTTTGTTTTCCGAAGAAATACACAAATAAATAAAATAGCAACGTTGCTATCTGTCGAGTGCTATATATTTTATGTCATAAAACAATGTTATGCTGCTATGCTGCTATGGTCTACCATTCATTGTGCGTGATCCATCGTGAATAGTAGAATATAGTACTGGGCATAAATCAGTGAAAATGTAGCAAGAATCTCAAACTGGATTTTGGAAGGGTTATTTAGGTATCTTTAAATTGTTCTTGGACCAGACTTTGCAATGTTGCCGCCCATTTATAATTAACCTAGTGATAAGTTTTTAAAACTTAGTTGTATTTAGAAAAACAATACAATTTACTCCATATGTTAACATAATTCTTACAAATATCTGATTTTTACAGGTACGTAACAACAAACGTATGCGGAGCCCCATGCGAAACACCCAATATAGTTGTCGGCGTTCTATTCTGGATCGGTTACTTCAACTCGGCGCTCAATCCGCTAATCTACGCGTACTTCAACCGCGACTTTCGGGACGCGTTCAAAAACACGCTCATGTGCGCGTTGCCTTGCTGCTTCCGGTGTTGGAAGGACGCGGGAAACGCGCAGTTTGTGTAGTAGTGAAGTTGCGACAAGCGTCGCGGACGCACAGTGTGCGCTGAACCTTAATTGGTGAGAGTAGAAAGCTAGTCGTGTTAGAAAAATATAGCGTTTTTGTTATTTGAAATCAGCGGTTCTTTCGCAAAATAACTGTTATAAATAACTAGTTGAATTCGCTTAGGTTTGACATTTCAAATCCACAGAGAAACGAAACTTTGAAAGTGTGAAAGGTTACCTCGATCTGAAGAATCTTGACATCATTTTTAGATAAGGCGTTCGACTGGTAAATTGAAGATTTGAGGTCAAAAATAAAATGTTCGTGAAATTGTGATCTTTACGCAATCTAGTCCATGTCTTTTAACTAATTAATAAACTTCTAAATTGTATCTATTACAATTATAACAAAATTTTAAAAAATCGTAGAAAAATAAAGTCTACGAAATTCAAAAGTAAACTTTAAGAAATCAAGAACTTTAGCTGAACTAAACATACATTTTTTGTTAACTATCTGTTTGAATCGATCTAAGCAGTACTTATTTACTCAATCATTATAAAATAAAATAAAACTATTATTGGTAAACTACATAACTCAGGCGTTTTCCTTCAAGTTTGAACGGCGCGAGGCGAAAGAGAGAATCGCTCGTGTGACAACGATTTTTCTGCATCGTAAGTATTCCATACAAAATCACCCCTCGCACGCCGGCAACTGCCACGGGAGCAGCCTGATTTAAATGGTTGACCTAAACTGTTACTATATCTAAAAATGTTATTATCTTCAATAAGCTAGTTATGTAGGTTACAAGACAAAGTCTTGTTAAGTGTTCAGTTAGCGATAATACAAGACTACACCTACTTATTTCCTTGTAAATTTTATCAAAAAATAATGTTTTGATAATATCTAAATATTCAGAGAAATAATGTTTTGTCCGATTCCATAATTCTACAAACGGGCGAAGGAATAGCAGCGTTGTTATCTGTCAAAAAGCGTCTTATTTATTTTGACAAAAAACAATGTTGCTGAGTTACTCCGGTCATACACCGCCATCTAGTTAGCGATTGAGAACTATTTAGTTTTAAGAATATTCCTCATTAGTTCCACATGAAACTAAAAAGCAAACCTAGACAATTTTTCAAGCAATAATTATTGATAGTTAGGAATTAATCCCTCAATATGTACTGAGCCTAATAAAACATGGCATCAAAATGTATTGCCCTATATGGAGCAACTATAAATTGCCCGTGTACAATTAACTGTTAATAGGTATAAATAGTAATTTCTCGGTTGATCTTGTCTGCTGTGAACACTTCGTCAAAATATTATTAAAAACAATTATTGTATAAATGTGTATTTTAGTAAAAATAAATAGTTGTGATAATAATATTATAAAGAAGCTTTAGCAATAAATAGTTGTAAAATTTTATTACTTTTAGTAAAATATTTTTAACTTACGGTGCTTACTTCAAGATTTAAGCAATGCTTAGGTTTACTTATTAATTTTGTAGTCAACTAAAATCCTTTTTATTTTTGACAACCTCTGTGGCGTGGCGGGCGAGTGCTCGGCTGAGACGCAAGAGGCGTGGGTTCGATTCCCGCTACGGGAGAAATGTTTGTATTGATTATTTGTTTGGTGGATTTACAAAAAAAAATAAGTATATGTATAAGTATTCTATCAGCCATCTAGTTCCCATAGTACAAGCTTTGCTTAGTTTGGGGCTAGATGGCGCTGTGTGAAATGTCCACAAATATTTATTTATTAATTTATCTTGTGTAAAATAATTTAAGAAAAATATACTGTTATTACTTTTAAGTCAAAGCCATTTTAACCATGTTGAGAATTTGTTTTTTTAGGTAAAAATGTATTTTTCTTAAATTTTGTAGTTCCTAAAGATTCTATCTAATGTTAAATAGTTAATTAGGCTTATTTAGCAACCGTAGTATAAATAGTTGCTCAATTTTGTTTGAATAGTAATATTTGAGTCAATGTACCTAAGACGTATATAGGATTACCAAATTGTTAAACACTGTCAAAAATTTACGTGGCAGAACGTGCGGGTTCGATTCCTGCGGCGGGAGAAATTTTTGCATGTTGTGCCAATATTTCTTCCGGGTCTGGGTGTTGTGGTATCATGGTACTTGTAGTTTCCGACACCCCACATCAGGAGTTGGGATGAATCAGTTATTATTATTGAAGTATTCTAAGCTTATAGTATCCTGTCCAGTTAGGTATGTTAGATCACGTTAAAATAGTAAAGTCTTAAATAGTTGTAAATAGTAGTAAAACCACAAAATTGTATTATTTGCCTAGTAATGGATTGGCGATTTTATTTACATTTAATTTGACATCACTCTGATTACCTATAGCTGGGTTTGTTATTTTGATCTTTAAGAAAAGCAACAGTTTTCATCATCATCATCATTTCAGCCAAGCATCACTCATCTTCTTTCGATTTTGCCAGCCTCCTCGGTCATGTGCGTCTCTTATGCAGGTTTTGCCCGCGACTTTTTCTGAGTCCTCGACGAACGTCCAGGATTTCTTCGGTCACTACTTGGTCAAGGCTTGACTCCGGCCATCACCACGTCTAGCCAGGAGTCCTATCCAACCCCACATTTTTGGGACTACAAAATTATGTGTAGAAGTCTCACAAAATCGATACCAAAGAATGGTATTCTTTTCCTTATTTAAGTTGAAATAGAATAGAAATTGTTTATTTGACACACAATACACAGAGAACACAAAATACTCGACACAAAAAAAATAACAATAGGGTAAGTCAGAAGAACAGAGATGGAAAACATGAAATAATAAAATTGGAAATCAATATGGAATGGTCTTAAAATAAAGTAGAATTGACGCCTGTTCTCGAGACCTGAACCTTCTATTTCAGAACTTCTATTTCTGAAACAATTCATGGACAGAAATAAAATCCGCTATTTTCTTTCTTTTTCCATGTGCGTCAGAGTAGCGGGTGTACACACTTCCCTTTTTAATTTCGAAAAAATATTTTGGTCTGATTCCGCTGTATGTTTTGTTTTCTATTTACAGTACGTATTTTGCAGAACTGTCTTCGACAAAAGAAGCGTTTTTTTCTATTTTTTGGATGTTTGTCCTATGATATCCTGCCAATTATTGACCGATTTTGATAATCATTTCACTTGTGTGCAAAGAGTAATATATAGAAGTGATTCTATATTAGATTTGGTAGGTACCTCTTGTGTACCTGACACAAAAGAGTTAAAAAAAGAATAGAAGAAGTTATCTTTATAACATCGTCTTATATTATTTATCTAACCTTTTTTTCCCACCAAATCAATGTATAGTATAGTTTTTATTTAGTTTGGAGCGCTCCCCGCTATTCTGACGCAGGTCATTTTGCACCAAGTCAGTTCGTGCCTGTCAACAATTATCATAAAAACCTGATTTTTACGACACAGTTTTACTATTCCGTTTCATTACTCTAATATCATACACCTGATGACCCTGGAAAAACATGCTATATTCCATGTCTTCTGGGAATTAAAGTCTGTAAATGTCTCATTTGATTCCCGTCTTTGCGGTTTATACAGGTGTGGCGAGTGAAGATTGACTTAGACTTGGTTCTATACATTTTATACGGACCAGTAGTTTAGATGAGAGGGTACAGACGAACTTAATTACACTTGTCTGGAGTAAATTATACACAGAAGACGTGGCGCAGACATCACTCAGAGTTAGGTATCATAAAACCAACATACAAAAAATATATAGAAAAAAACATTTACTCGGGTAAAAATAATTATTTTTAGCTTTCTAGCACCATCTAGATGACGATTCGAAAATACGATAAAACGCTTAAGAAGGAGGTAGGTAAGGTACAACTACAAAGCTTTCTCCTTTCAAGTTTGTGAAAAATCAAATACAATTTATAATTATTAAAAGAACTCAACGATAGTAAATTAATTTCACGCTCCCTGTAATCCTGCTAAACCACGTCTGCATAATAAATCAAAGCGTGCAAACCGTTCCATTGTACGCTCAGGCGACGGCTCACCGCGCGCGGCCTGCCGGACCGTGAAACGGAACGTAGCAGGACGCTACAATAGGTACGTACGTAGGGTTGTCAGCACATTTAGATTTTACCACATTGTAAAAAAATATATATATTTTGTTTGTTGTTCACACATTACATACACATACACAACTTTTGAGAACAAAATCTATGTAGGTATATAAAAATCAATTGCTGTTCGTTTGTCTCGCTAACCGCCGAATACTCAAACGCATCTCAGAGTTGAGCACGTCTCAAGAGACGAGTTAAAACTCGAGAACGGCTGGGCCGATTTAGCTGATTTTGGTTTTGAAATGTTTGTTGTAGTCCAGGGAAGGTTTAAACGGTGAAAAAAACATAGTACATGTACCGGATACCACGCGAACGAAGTCGCGGGCGGCAGCTAGTTTATAAAAAAATTGTCTGGGAAATATATATCAAATAGAATTCTTTAATTAATATTCCTTAACTGTTAGCGTCAAGATGGCAGCGCCCTCTCTCGTATTTAATTTCATTTGTGATAGATAATTGCTACATAATGGGTACTATTTGAGACTTATAGTGAAAACATAGCTACCTTAGAGAATTTTCAAATATCAGGTATCGATAGGGGTCACGCGAGATGAGGCGTCAAAATTGCGGGACAACCGTTTTTCTGACAGAAGAGAGTACTGGAGGTCTTGTTTTAGTGATCCCGCCTTCCGATCCTAAGGTCGTAGGTTCAAATCTGGTGTACCAATTTTTCTGTACAAAAAACGGTAAAGGAAAACAGCGTGAGGAAACCCGCTGCTTAGTCAGCTCCGCAAGTATTAACCATGTCTTTTCTGTGGACAAGGCCGACTAAGCTGAGAGGGTGGAATAGGTGCTGGGCAAGCCTATTCCATCTTAAAATTCGTCCCGGGCACTACAGCGTCCCATTTGTAAAGGTAAAAGTTGCCTCCTGACGCTGTATAAATCATCTATAGATGGTAAAAGACCTTAGTTTAAGTACCAAATGGTACGAGAGACGACGCCGCCATTTTGACGTTAACCCTAAACTTTAGCTTTTACATCAGAAAACAATTGTTTTAATGTTATTTGTCATCATTGTTAGAACGGCCTCTCGTGAGTTACTATACGAAGCAATATAAGCTCAATTTATTCTCGCTGGTATTAACACAACTTTTAATAACAAAGAAAAACTTTCGAACTTTAAAAACTTCCAACTCTTCGAAAGTTTTGTATGCATCGATGGTGTACTTTTCAAGAAAATTTTACAAGAAATATAAAAACTTATGAATTTAAGAACTTCTACAAGAAACAAGACACACCAAAGAATTTTAGTACAGTAAAAGTTTTACACCTAGGTAAGTTCGTATGAGCTAGTGGCCAACTCTTGTGACGGAGTTTTTAAAGGCCTCCGTCATGACTAACTGGGACCGACATTTTAACGCGCCCTCCAAAGCACAGAAGCGCTCAGCACGTAATGCCACTTGCGGTCACCAATCCAAATTGTGACCGCGCACAAAGTTGCTTAACTTAAATTTACTTTGAATTCCAGAATTTTCTTCTTCGAATTTTCTCTTGGAAAGTTTTGCATGCATGAGAAGCTGACAACCCTAGGAACAGCTAATGGACTGACCACTCCACTCTTCGTCCGACGTTTGGCTTCGCAATCCGATTGTAGTTTTCTGTTCGATCGTAAATCTATTGTGGTGAGTGCTTGGAGCTTTGTGATCTTAAAAGGCAAAAACTCGTACGAAATGCTTACCTGTTGTTTATACTGAGTATAGTCAGGGGCAGAAGTTCTTAAGTATTTGGAGTTCTTCAAATAAATTCTTCTGTATGTATGTTCGTATGAGCTAGTGGCAAACTCTAGTGACGGAGTTTTTAGGTCTACGTCATGGCTTAACGACTTAAAAGCCGGGACGAATCACAGAAGCGCTCAGCTCGTAATGCCACTTGCGGTCTCCCATACCAATGGTGACCGCGCACATCGTTGCTTAACTTTAACGATCAATCATGAACGCCTAAGCAAGCTACGCCACGAGCGCTTCAATAAATTCTACTGTTAGGTACAGTTAGTGGCAAAAGTTTTTGAGCTTTTGCAGTTTTTAAATATATTTTACTCTACAAAATAGTCATAGGCTTTTTTTAAGTGCCTACTATTTAGGTTTTTAAATATCATTCATGTAAGTACTTCTGACGCTGACAGTACGAGCCACTGCAAAATGTTCTTCAGGACCATCTACCGATAGATAAAATATTTCGAACCAGTGTGGTGAAAGGGTTCAAAGTGCACCTCAAGTCCTTTCGTACAGTAATACAAAAAAGATATTAGGAAGTCTTGATACTCGTCAATATTTTATTTAATGTATACAGAAATATTAATTATCTGAATATTATTTACTCACGTTTTCACCTGTCTTAAATCCTTACCCACATGTTTTCACTTTACAGATTATTTTCCAAGTTTCCAAGTAGATAAATAACTAGTGCTAAGTAACTATTAATTATAATCTTATTCATAATTGTGTACATTTCTTTGCGAAAGGGGAAAACAAAATACGTAACGATTATGCATAAATTAAATTAAGCTTTTTAAATCATTGTGTAAATATTATTTAAGGATTTAATATTATAATATTATAATGTTAATTAATGCTGAGCACTTGTGTGATATATATCATTTAATAACAATATTACCGATTATAATGAATTATTTACTTATTCGAATATTTTACGATATATGTTTTGGCTTTGATATTATGTAAATACTTTCAAGTCTATGTCGTTATAAAGGCGGGTCCGAGCTCCATGTTATACAAACTTGTTTGATCAACAATGTTGACAAACAATGTTTTTCGACATTGTTCGCTAAGAGGCGGACGCCATATCTTGACGTCACATCCTAGATAATATTTGAGTGCTTTTGTTTGATTAAACAGCTTAGCCACGCCCACTTTTTGCTAGCGTCTCAGAACAATAAATACGTAGTTGAAAGTTGCGTGAAATAGTAACTCTAGATCCGCCTTTGTACTTCCTTACAAAAATCTGGTATGTGTATGGTAGATTTTTTCTCACAAAAAGATAATTAATTATGTTATAAATTACCCCTTTACTGCTTAAAACTGCTTTTAAAATCGAACAGCCTTATGCATAGCCCCTAAAGGAAGTTGATAAAAACATTTTTAGATGGAAAAGTGAGGGTTTTATGCAAAAGGTTATGTAAATATTGTAAAAAATAGACTTATGAAAACAGCAATAATTAGTTGTTTATGTAGTTATGTGTATAGATAATAACACGTTTGTATGTTTAGCTCTTAACAGCGATGTTGTGACAATTAGTATTAATAAAACATGGAAAAGGCAAGACTTCGTTTTAATTTTTTAAACTCACATTACCGAATTGATTGACAACGAACAGCTTATACACAAAATCCTTTTAGCCTTTTATTTCTCGAAAAAAAAATATATTGTAAAAAAAAATTAATCCCTAAAACTTTTTTTCTACTTCATTATTAACGTTACTTAGTAGATGCATAGGTATTTTTTTTATTTTACGTTATTGTTCTTCAAGAACAACTTTACAGGTGAAGGTATCCTCTAAAGAGTGCTATTGGTCTCTCTTGAGCCAGTTGCAGCCAGTCTGATCCTGCAGTGATGTTCCTGAGTCACCCTCCCAGCGGACGTATGGTCGTTCTCTTGTCTTTTGCCTTGAGGTTCCTTCCATGTCGTCACTAATATCACAAACATAAATAAGAGTAATTTGTGGACCCATTGTTTGCCCCATTGAAAACGTTATCTACGCGTACTCATACTACACGCAGGTTTAATCCACGTAATGCGGGCTCAAAGTCAAAAGGATAATGGGATAAGTTTGTGTTGGTCAGGGATTGTTCATAGTTGAAGAGGATTTGTCACAAGACATTTTTTTTAGTTCAATGGCTTTTGGTTTTCTCGCGATGTTTTCCTTCAGCGTTTGAGAATAATTGTACAGCAGTAAACATTTGGAACAACATTATTACTGTTTTTTTCTTTTATTACTTCATACAAACATCACTTTTTAATAAATAATAAAAAACACCCAACAGTCACATACATAGTCCTGACACCACACTAGGATTCCCTGTGTCGTGGGTATCAGAAACTTCGAGTACCATGGTACCACAACACCCAGACCCGGAAGAAATATTTGCAGAACATGCAAACATTTCTTCCGCAGCGGAAATCCAACCCGCGCCTCTCGCGTCTAAGCCGAGCAATCACCCGAGACGCCACCGAGGCCGTCTGTAATATATAATATAATAAATGCTGAAATGCAGTAAATTGCGGCGAGAGAAGTCGCGCCGGTCTTTATCCGCTCCCGCTCCGCTACCTACCAAGCTTATCTCCCTCTAGCAGTACGACAGCACCCGATCAACCACACAATCAATTTGAGATGGCAATCGCAGATCCCTTCCACAATAATTACCACGATGTTGCTACTCACTGCCACTTGCCATTTATGTAGAAACCGTCTGATTATCTATCCACTGAACTGTTAACAGTTTTAGAGACAGATTACTTTACAGATAGATTGTTTTACTGTTACTGTTTTACTTCTTCGCTGGACTGGGAGTAAAGAAAAAACTTAGAATGCGTCCAGCTGCTTCTCTCCCCGAGCATGTCGTAAAAGTTGACTAAGGGATAGTATCCTCCAACATGATGAGATACAATAAGCAAGTATTCCCAAGGAGGGTTGACGCCAGGCAGGCGGCCGGTCATAAAACATTTTAGCTAAAACTCTTACAGCATGATCCAAGGATCATGCTGTGCCGACCACACATAGAGTGGGATAAGGGCAGGAAGATGATGATGATAGATTGTTTTAGAACAGTAACAGTATTAGAGAAGTAACTATAACTTAACACCGGTAGTGGTAGTGACCCCGCCTTCAGATCCTAAGTTCGTTGGTTCGAATCCAGTCGTGCACTAATAAAAAAAAAAAGTAAAAAAAAAAAAAGTAAAAAGTATTTATTCAAAATTACAAGTGTAAAATACGGGAACTCTCCTTTTAAGTCGTGTGACCTGTATTAGGAGAGTCCCCTTTTTTCCGTAGTACAACTTAGAGCACTTGTGTTACATAAATGTGAAGTATACCTAATAAGAAATAACAAAAATAATTATTTATAATGTGTGTATGTGAATGTATTTATATGTAGTAAATGAAAGTAGATATTATTATATAGTAAATATATATGTATTGTATATGTATTATATGTTTAAGAAATAATAATTCTAGAATAATAGTGGGAATTTACTGATATTATCAAAAATATATTATGTATATTAGGTTAGGTTACTACATTTTAAGTTATTTTAGTAAATAAGTCTTCAGTTTGATGATAACTAATGAATTTTTCTTTAAAAAATCATTTAGTCCACTCTGGGTTCATGGCCTCAATTCATAATTAATTTGATTTTATTTGGCACAAAATTCTAATACATTTATAAAAGCTCATAAATAACCCTTGAAAATAGAATTAAACTCAATTAGCTGCTCATCATCGTATATACAAAGTCAAGATTATATTGCCAAGTAAAAAAAAATTGTTACTACGAATGAAAATTGTCAAGTTTCCAACATGTATCATCATTTCAACCTCTGAACCTGAATACAAGCCTCCACTACGCCATTTACTGGTCCCTTGCGAGCTATAAATTACAGACTACTAAATTGACGATGAAATTCGACCATCGGGGTGTCTGAAAAAAGCCCGTAGGTATCGTTGCAGTGACTAAAGGTCACACATTTAAATAAATAAATACATACATACATACCTACATAAATTATCACTCCCATATCCCCAATAGGGTAGGCAGAGCCACAAGTAAACACAAGAAAACTTGCAGCCACTTCTGATTCAAAAACCTAAGATGGATATGGTGAACCATGGTGACAGGTGATCAGTCCATCGCCCATATAGATGGTCCATCATGTTGGAGGATGCTATCCCTTAGTCGACTTTTACGATATGCTCGGGGAGAGAAGCAGCTGGACGCATTCTATGCCTTTTCTCGCGATGGGGTGTATTGTGCATTATCCCCCCTGCTAACCCTCCCCCAGCCAGCCCAACTCCTTGAAGTACCGGAGAAGGACCTTGGGATGTTGGCAGCAGTATTCCAGTATCCTCGATGGTGTTGTTGAAGCCACTGTTGGTGTTGTCGAGGTCGATGATGATAGTGCCTGATACCGCTCGATGACCGTCCGCAGTCCCGAGCTTTGTCTTATTTCATCTGTTGCGGAGCAGTGAAGTGTCACGTGTTCCACAGTTTCATCCTCTTGGAAGCATCCCCGACAGAGGCCGCTGTCCGTTGCTCCTATTTTCAGAAGGTGGTTATTCAACTCACAGTGTCCTGTGATGATGAATCTTGGGCATATTTAATGCTTCATTTGGATCTCCGTCCCTCATTCTAAAGATTTTCCATCAAAACTTTCCTACTCGGCATAATACCTATCTATATATATCTTTCCATTCCTTATACACCTGTTTACCCATTCATTAATAGTCAAAATAACTCTTACCATTGAAATTCCAAGGATCTTTTAGAATCTCAATTTACGCTTCGTAATGCGACCAAGCGTGGAAAATACGGGCAAGAAATTAATTCTGTCTTTCATTTACTAAATAAAATAGGTTTTGAAGTCCTCGGTGGCGTGGCGTGGAATGATCAGCTCTCAATCTAGTCGTGTCACTAGTTCTTTCGAACCAGTGTGATGAAAGGATTAAAGTGCGCCTCAAAGGCTCCTTCGTGCATTTGACACATGTTAAACATACAAACATACAAACGTCACAAAACATGTTAAGGGAATTTTTTGTAAGAAGTTGCAAAGCGGCATCCAACGGTGGGTGTAAATCATGATGAAGTATATACTACTAGGATTTTTCCAGTACCTCTCAAACGTAGCCGCAGGCGGAAGCTAGTTTGAATATAAAACTCTATTTTGCCTTTGTGAATGTTCGGCTTTGCCCCGCTGATTGCCCCGCTGCTTATCAAATATTCAGAGATGGCGCTGAGCTAAAAATAAAAATACAGAATAAAGTGAGACCATTTTCAACTTTCCATTTCAGCTTCACTTTATCCCAATAACAAATAGCTGGTTATCTATTCAGGATGATACGTACGGTGGGCCAAAAATGTATTCTACCTACCTTTAGGTTTATTATTTATGTCATGTATGTATGTTCGTATGAGCTAGTGGCAAACTCTAGTGACGGAGTTTTTAGGCCTCCGTGACCGACTGTCCGAAGCATGGAAGCGCTCAGCTCGTAATGCTACTTGCGGTCACCCATCCCAATTTGTGACCGCGCATATCGTTGCTTAATTTTAACGATCAATCAAGAACGCGCCACGAGCGCTTCAAAAACAAAACATAAAACAACAGGTTAGATTTTTTCTTGGAATAATTTATTTATTTATTTATTTATTCATTATTAATTAGTACGATTATTAGAACCAATTACACTAATTAACATTATACACAAAAAGACAGAAAAAATAATAATAATATAAAATAAAATACAAGTCCTAATTAAAAATTATCATCTAAACACATTAAAATTTTGACTCATTCATACATCAATCTCGCAAAATCTCAGGCACACTAACATTATCTTCTTCCATTCAAATAATAGTCTGACAGTTCCTAATGTAGGTATTATTTTAGCGCTATTTTAGTTTCACAGGAATATTTGTCAAAACTGGTAGACCACTTTTGTTGACCCACTACTCCATTTTTTAACAGTTAACGTTCCGACAAGAACCAAAAAAATTGGCAAGGAAACTTATGACAAGATTTTGATTACCTTTTGACAGCACTGATGGTCTAGTGACCCTGCCTTCCGATATTAAAGTCGTGAGTTCAAATCCGGCCGCGCACGAATGGATTTTTCTGTTCGGAAAATTGATGTGCACTATACTAAACGTGCGGAGCTGACTAAGCTGAGAGAATGGAATAGGTGCTGGGCAAGCCTACTCCATCTTAATTCGTCCCGGGCACTACAGCGTCCCATTTGTGAAGGTAAAAGTTGCCTCCTGACGCTGTATAAATCATCTACTATAGATGGTAAAAGGCCGTAAAGATGGTCCATCAAGTTGGGGAGGATACTATCCCTTGACGACTTTTACATGCTCGGGGAGACGAGCAGCTTTACTCCCAGTCCAGCAGAGTGGTATTAGTTGAAAGTTTTAAATAATAATAAATATTTGAGGACATATCACACAGCCCCAAACTAAGCAAAGCTTGTATTATGGGAACCAGATGGCTGATATAATACATAATACTAAAGAAATATTTGCAGAGCGTGTGAACATGACATGTTCACACGCTCTGCAAATATGTCCGATTCCCGCTGCGGGAATCGAACCCGCGCCTTTTGCGTCTCAGCCGAGCATTCGCCCGCCTCGCCAGAGAGGTCGTCAAATGTTTGAAAAGATTCCCTCTTCCTTCTATCGGTCGTGCTACTTTTTATCCAGGCACTACGCGATCGAATCCACAAACGGAAGCTATTACTTTATAAACCTTACAGAGAGGAAATCTTATTTGGCATCCTATTGTCAGGCTAATAAAAAGCCTTTCCGAAGGGGTGAAAATCTATTTCTGTAAAGAGGATCTACGCTCGCGAATCACTCAGCCGCGAATACTTTCGCCATTTAGTTCGCGTTCAATTGACATTAGCAACGATATTGCAATGTCGTTACTTGTTACTTCTCTGCTGGACTGGGAGTAAAGAAAAAACATAGAATGCGTCCAGCTGCTTCTCTCCCCGAGCATGTCGTGAAAGTCGATTAAGGGATAGTATCCTCCAACATGATGAGATACAATAAGCAAGTATTCCCAAGGAGGGTTGACGTCAGGCAGGCGGCCGGTCATAAAACACCTTAGCCAGAACTCTTACAGCATGATCCAAGGTTCATGCTGTGCCGACCCCACATAGAGTGGGATAAGGGCAGGAAGATGATGATTGCAATGTCGACTAAGGGATAGTATCCTCTCCCACATGAGATACAATAAGCAAGTATTCCCAAAGAGGGTTGACGTCAGGTCTTATCCAAAACTTTTACAGCATGATCGAAGGAACATACAGATGGTGATTGCTTCAGGGCGGTAATGCTGATGTGCGATAAATAGCCGGCTCCAATAAATTTATCTTAAGAATTCTAGCTTCGTATAATCTGCATAAACACACATTTAAACACGCACCAGTAAAGATCGCGAAAGTGGCCTGCTATCTATACCGATGAGGAAAAAATAAGTGTTCGTGGAGGGTGATGAATAATAAATAGATTTTTGTCACATGTATTTGTACCTATTACAGGTATGTATACTTGCATACATAAAAAAGATAAGCGCGATACAAAAAGTAAGTAAGAAAGACGACTTCAGTGGCGTGGCGGGCGAGTGCTCGGCTGAGACGCAAGAGGCGCGGGTTCGATACGAATGTTTGTATGTTCTGCAAATATTTCTTCCGGGTCTGGGTGTTGTAGTATTTTAAAAGTAAATATTTACAAAAAAATGTACATAAGTATTCGATCAGCCATCTGGTGCCCCTATTACAAGCTTTGCTTAGTTTGGGGCTAGATGGCGCTGTGTGAAATGTCCACAAATATTTATTTATCTATTTAATAAGATACCCGTTCTCAGTCGAATATTCGCGACCATTCGCGGGTGTAGAGCGAGCTTAAGAAGTCAATACAGAGAACACAAATGCTTTGTTAATATCCCATTCAGAATGTGTTTATCGCTCATTCCAAATGAGCAGGTAATCAAATTACGGATTGATTGTTAGATGCAATGGTCATTTTCGTTCGCAATACGGCGGTTTTCGAAAATACATACAGAGTAGGTGTTTATCTATGTAAAAATATTGTAGCTCGAACTTGGATAGTGGGTTCAAGTCTAGTCGTCCAATGTGATTTTCTATTCGAAATGTGCGCTAGTGAAGGTAAATATCGTGAGAAAACCATGTCGTAGAACCGTAGATAGTTCGAAAAATATGTTTCAAGTGCACTAAAGGAGCCTTTGATGCGTAATTTAAATTTAAAAAGCAGTGTGGGGAACTTCAAAAGCCACTTTGTTGCCTTTCAGTAATGTGTAAAATGGCTTTTAACAAATTATCAAGCCACCAGTTGAGGGTACTCTCCTAATTGGGCCAAAACAGGTCATCTACAAAGTAGGACCTAAAATCACGGCTACAAAATATCGTTCCCACAAGCCACTGTGTACAGTCAGCAGTAAAAGTTTCATGAGAAATGTTGCTAACTTAAAAGCATGCTAACTTAAGAGGCCAATACGATTGTTTCAAGACCGATTTTCGGGTGTATAAAAGAGTGAAATAAATCAAATAACTACCAATTACAAGAAAACTACAAATGAATCAAAATACTGGTTTCAACAGCTAAAGAAATATTTATTAACTACCTACCAAAGTAAAAATCATCTAAAGATATGGTGAGCCATATTGATTAAAAATTTAGAATATAATGTTGTACCGTATTTAAAAATGTTTTTCCCCTTTTCTCGCCGACTGTATTAAGATAGATCGAGCCCATTAGCTTAATTACATCTGTCTTATCCACTGGTTGTATCTCTTCACCTTTTTGTGCTAAGGGCCTTTATGTAGGTACCTATCTCATCATCATCATAATCATCATTCGCAGCCAGATCACATCATTCTCAAAATATGGTAGGGTTCCCAAGATCTAGATCAAAAATTGATCAAAACATGGATTTAAAAAAAAAAATTGTGTTTTCACTTGGAGGAACTAAGGAACAAATGTTGAAATTTCATTTACTTACTGAATAAACACATTTAATTAACTAACAACAGAGTTTTACATCGATTTTCTCTTAACGCAATTATCTTATTGTAGTTTCGTTTTGTACATTTCCTGATATCGTGCTATTTTCTGTTACGATTAATCAAAGCTTATTAAGTACTATGGGAACCAGATGGCTGATAGAATACTAATATACTTTTTTTTGTAAATACATACTTATAATACATAATATTACAACACCCAGAGCCGGAAGCAATATTTGCAGAACATGCAAACATTTCATTTCACATGCCTAGCGGGAACCGAACCCGCGCCTCTTGCATCTCAGCCGAGCACTCGCCCGCCACAGCACCGAAGTCGTCAACCATTCTCTGCATCTGCCAAAATGAAAACACAGTTCCCCAAATAAAATAAACAATTTTGTTAATTAAAGAACACAGGCCGTAGATATAAAACGCTCATTAGCGTTATAAATGCGATTTCATTAGCGTAAGCGTCGATGCTCAGCGGATATTGTCTATACTTTGTTAAAAGACTTCACGCAAAGACAATTATTGCGCTAATTATCAACGAATTTGGTTTTGTTCTGTGTTAAAGACGTTATCAATATATATATTTTTTATTAATTATTTTATACAAACTTCCGCCTGCGACTTCGCTCGCGTGGTACCAGGATAAAAAGTAGCCTTTATGTTATTCCAGCGCACATGCTATGTATGTTCCAAGTTTCACCTAAATCCGTTCTGCCGTTACGGCGTGATTGAGGCACAAACATCGTCACATCCTCACAAAGTTTCGCATTTATAATATTAGTAGGAAGTAGGATTATTCACTACTTTGACATTCCCTGTGTCGTAGGTATCAGAAACTACGAGTACCATCCACAACACCCAGTCCCGGAAGAAATATTTACAGAACATACAAACATTGCTTCCGCAGCGGGAATCGAACCCGCGCCTCTTGCGTCAGGTTAATAGAGATAGATTAACTCTTTACTGTGTATAAAAGAAGGGATAAAAATAACTTTAGGGCAAGATGGCTCTTGTCATTTAATATTGAAGAAAATACTTTTTAGGATCTCGTTTATCTGACAATGGAATCGCTCTAACATAAGATAAAAGAGTAAGTAAAGTACCAAGAAAACAAAAAAATATACACAAGCTGCGGTCTTATTGCTAAGAGCGATTTCTTCCAGATAACCTTAGGATGGAGAAGATAGCGTGACCAAAATTTCTTTAGTAGTTTAGACGTGAAAAGATAATAGACAGACAGAGTTACTTTCGCTTAAAGCGCTCGTGGTGTAGCTTGCTTAGACGTTCTTGATTGATCGTTGAAGTTAAGCAACGTTGTGAGCGGTCACAATTTAGGTGGGTGACCGCAAGTGGCATTACGAGCTGAGCGTTTCCGTGCTTTAGAGAGCACGTTAATTGGTCCCGGCTTTTAAGTCGTTAAGCCATGACGGAGGCCTAAAAAGCCTGTCACAAGAATTGGCCACTAGCTCATACGAACTTACTTTAACTTTCGCATAATATTAGTATGGATTTATAAAGCTGAAGTACACAGCTCGATATCCGATTGCGAAGTTGGTGTGCTTGTGACGTGATAATAGGTACCTGAGTGCTAGGAAACCGACCTGTCAATGGAGAACAAACATAGACTTTAGAACAAAGCCTCGCCAAACATTTAATGTTTGACGATGCTTTGTTATAAAGTCTATAGAGTTCGAACATATCTATCCATACTAATATTATAAATGCGGAAGTAGCTCTGCCTGTCTGTTACCTTTTCACGCTTAAACTGATGAACAAATTTTAATGAAAGTTTGGCAAGGATATAGTTTCCATCCCGGGGAAGGACAAAGGCTACTTTATATCCTGTAAAACGATCCCAAAATGGAAAAAGGATGTAAAAAGATAACCAGGATAAACATTAATTTATGAAAAGACTTGAACCCACAAAGATTTGAACCCACGTCCTTAGGATCGGAAAGCGGGGTCACTACCAACTAGACCACCAGTGCTCTCTAGATAAATAGACAGATACACCCCAAATACCTTTGAAAATAACTTTGTTCTTCGCAGTCGCGTAAAAATTTACCTACCTACTTCGTTCCTTTGATAAACTTTTAGAAGCTTATGCCCCGCCTAGGAGCATTTTGTATCAAAAGGATTCTTTGGAAGTAGCTCTGAAGTAGACTTTGACGTTCTTACCGAACTACAATTTAAGACAGTACAGGTTGAATATCAATTGATACCTACTAGACTCTTAAAGAGAGAAAGAAATATATTGATTTTGTTATACCTAAACACAATTCTTTGACGACCTCAGTGGCGTGGCGGGCGAGTGCTCGGCTGAGACGCAAGAGGCGCGGGTTCGATTCCCGCTACGAGAAATATTTGTATGTTCTGCAAATATATCTTCCGGGTCGGATAAAAATTTGCTTCACTTTTGTTGTTCGCGGCGCGCCGTATTTTCTTTTTATTTGGTCTGAGAGCCAAGTACTTACCCGGATCCGACAGATGTCACGGAACTCATGCTGCACGAAAAAGACTACAACAGACGTAAACGCGTGCCTGAATTCACGGTGACTGCTCACGCTCTGAATACACTAACTGTATTAGTAGATTTATGTGACTAGAAATAAGCAAAACTCGACTCAATCCATCCTATTTTCCTATTCCATATAATCGTCTAATTGAATGGAATAAAGCGTAGAAGACATTTTGTGACTTATCCCGCCTTATCCCTTATCCCAATCTATTACGGAAGGGAGGGTAACTATGATATAGGTACCTACGTATATCTAAAATATACGTACAGTATCAGATATGTCAGTATCTACGTTTCATGACTGTCATGCCTTTTTAACGTTATGAAAAGACGTAGAAACTGGTTCTTTTTAGAACACCAAACTATTTTTGAAATGTCTAGTTTAATAATTTAAATGGTGTTATGTATGCTAATCTTACTTATATTATATATGCGAAAGTTTGTGACTTTGGATGTTTGTGCCTCAATCACGCCTAAACGGCGGAATGGATTCGAATGAAACTTGGAATATACATAGTACATGTACTGGATTAACATATAGGCTATTTTTTATCCGGATACCACGCGAGCGAAGCCGCGGGCGGCAGCTAGTAAATGATAATTGTATTCTAGTGGGCGATTAGCGATAGGTAAAGACCGGATTATATGCAAATGCATATTGCATATGCATATTTAGCCACTTTTCAGTGGTAGTTGCATATTTAAGCGAAAATTTAGAAATCATGCATATGTTTACGCTCGATCTCGTTTTCTTTTATCGTTCAGATCGTAAGCCATGAAGCTATCAAGTGCACGAATTGAACACTTTTATTTTTTCACCACACTTGTTCGAAAAACACAAGTTCCACGAAAAAAACATTTTTATACAGCTTTTAGTTTAATACCGTAGTATTTCAATAATTCATTCATTAATTTATTTTAATTTAATATTAACATTAAGTAGTCAAATTTGTAATTTATTCATTTGTATATTTTAGTATTATGTAATTATTTTTAATTTTTAAGTTTGTGACATTTTTATAATTTATCAGACTTTGTTAATTTTTACTTGATTTTATTGTTTTCTTTTCTTTTTCTATTCTTTAATTCGCTCTAACCCTAATAGCACGCCGTCTGTCTCCTATGACACTCTTGACATTGACTTGACACTTGACATTTAAGCTTTGATATTTTTTTAAATATTAATCAGTGTAGGTACATAATGTTGGTGACACTAACCCCCGAATATTCAAACGCAACTCAGAGTTGAGCACGCCTCAACTCACGGTTTTTTGAGAGATTCTGATGAAAATCTATCAAAAAATTGTCATTTGAGACTTACTCAACTTTGAGATGCGTTTGAGTATTCGGAGGTAAATTAAATAAATAAAAGAAAGGACCTCATAGTATCAAGAGTAAAAAAACCAGAGATACGAGTTACTACTTTGTTTTTTTCCGAATAAAAACTGTACAGCCATTTTCCCTAATCCGGGAAAGAACCGCAAAAAGGTTTGTTGCAGTTGACCCCTCCATTTAACTCGCTGATATTAGCAGACTGGGTTACCCTGGTATACTGGGTTAGCCATAAGGCCGCTTTGGGCCCATATAGACCTTTTACGTCTCTTTATTAAGTCGTAACTGCAGAATACAGTGGGTATATAACTGAGGTTAACCCACTTTTTATCCAACTACGAAGAAGAGGGTATTGTGTTTGGGATGTACACGACGTACATTATGTATGTATGTATATGAGTTCCTTTGACTGAAGCTGCTGTGCAAACGGCTGGACGGATTTCGACATACGAGGTGACGTTGGATTCGTTTGGGTAACGAGAGTGTCATAGAACATATAAAGTGTCAAAAAATCTAATATGGCGGCTGTAAGAAGCCATTTTCAATTTATTATTTTGGCTGTCTCTATTTCTGAAATGGCTTGAAGGATTTTTACAATTAAGGTGTCTCATATTGACCAAACACATAAACGCAAAATGTCCAATTCTCAGAATGACCAATACGCATAATGACATTAAGCCAAATGCCAATACGCAGAATGACATACGCCAAACGACTAAAACGCATAATGAGCGATGACTAAAACGCATTTTGACCCTCAGTTTTCAACTTTGTATATCTAAAGTACCAAAGTCTTACCTTATTTTGTCTATAATAAAATTCTATGGTCTTGTTCATCTCATTTATTTTATTGTGGGTCGCATCACAGTTGCAAATGCGTAAACCCTTGTGAGATTTCTTTTAACACAAAAACTAGCTTTCGCCCGCGGCTTCGCTCGCGTGGTACCCGAACAAAAAATAGCCTATTATGTTAATCGAGCACATGTACTATGTATATTCCAAGTTTCATTCAAATCCGTTCAGCCGTTTAGGCGTGTGAGGCACAAACATAGAAACATCCTCACAAACTTTCACATTTATAATTAGTAGGATAGCCATTTTTATGGACACATAAAATCAAATGTTAAAAATAAAGCCTACTAGTATCTAATAAGTAGAATGTAGATAAAACAGGACATAAACAGTGGTTATTTAATGGATAATGTTGTATTAGGTACATATTAAGAGTGAATACTAAGATGACGGCTGTAGGGGAAATTGGAAGAAGGAAACGTGTTGTGCCGACCCCAGTTAATAGGATAAGAGGAAGGAAGATAATGATGATAATAAAAATAATGGCTTCTGTTAGGAGAACTGGTGGTCTAGTGGTAGCGGCCCGACCTGCAATCCTAAGGTCGTGGGTTCAAATCCATTCATGTACCAATGGATTATTCTATTCCATGTATGCGCTAAATGTATTTAACCCCTCAAGCCTGAAAAAAAATGACAAAATATAATAACAGCCGGTGCACAGCGGGACATGATCCAAATCGGAAGGCGTTGGAAATACTGCATTGTACAAAATATTTAAATTAATGTACTTATGTAAAAGTTGACTAAGGAGTACCTAGTATCCTCTCCAACTTGATGGACCTATATGGGCGATGGGCTGATCACCTGTCACCATGGTTCACCATATCCATCTTGGAATTCTTTTATAAGGAGTGGGTGCAAGTTTTCTTATGACAACCCACTCAGTTAGGGATACGGGCGTGATAATTATGTATGTTTATATGCGCTATACTAATTAACGCAAACGGTGAAGAACGTTGGAAACTGTATGTCGTGAAACCTAATGAGTTCGAAAACATTGTGTCAAGTACACGAAAGGAGCCTTTGAGGCGCACTTTAAATCCTTTCACCACATTGCTTTGAAAGAACTAGTGACGCGACTAGGGTTCCGTACCTCGAAAAGGAAAAAGGGAACCCTTACTTACAGGATCTGTCCGATCGTGTCAAACCCTTTGTCTCAGAAACGGATAGAGGTACGATTACCAAGATCATATCTATCTGTAAAGATAAAGTATGTTCGTATGAGCTAGTCGCCAACTCTTGTTACGGAGTTTTAGGCCGCCTAAAGGCCTCCGTCATGACTTAACGACTTAAAGCCGAGACCGACAATTTAACGTGCCCTGCGAAGCACGGAAGCGCTCAGCTCGTAACTTACGGTCACCCCTCTAAATTATGACCGCGCACAATGTTGCTTAACTCAATAAGTCTTTTTTATTTAACTGTGTCATGGCTATATTTAATAAGCACTCGTTCCAATATCTACTCGTATGCCAAAGCTATCAGCTGTGAAGCTTACGGCACGCTCGATTACACCGCGTGTAAACAAACTCAGACGATTGCTGCAGCCGAATCGTTTGATCTTTATTGGAAGACATCTTTGACAATCAATATCAAGAACGAATCGCGACTAAAGTAGGTAATTCTCAAAAATATTTTATTACGTTTTTTTAACCTATTTCGTCCCACTTCAAAGTCAAAGTCAAATTTTTTTTATCCTTAAAATCACTGGGATCACTTGGACACGTCTTAAATCTACGTTGCATTTACACCTGTTCGTAACGCGACCAAATATTTCGATGGTCCCTATTAATAATATCGGATATACTTTTTTATCAATTTTTACCGGCGGCGCGCCAGATCCTTCAGTACCCACATTGTTGCGGGGACAAAATTATAACTACCGACAATATTAACAAAAAACTGACGAAATAATCATGATTTTCAACAAAATATTGTATACTTAAAGAATTTATTAGATTTTATATAGGTAAAATAGTGAATATTGGTAAAAATGAATATCCGATATTGTTAATAGGGACCATTGATTTATTATTTCATTTTATTTATCATTTATTTTCTAAGTTCACTCATCTATTGTGACCGCTGGTCCCCGCATAACTTATTGATGCAAAGAGAACAAACATCTGACAACAGCTGTTTCATAGGTCAATCAATACCGACCGTGGCAGTGACCACGAGCCTCTAAGGACGCACTTACTGAAGCACACATACAGTGGTACCACAAATATTTTGCGCCTCGGTAAACTTCGTGCATTTTATGAAACCAAATTTGTCCGAATACATTAACATCATCTTCCTGCCCATATCATGATCTTTGGATGGTGTAAGAGATGATCAAAAAGATAAGATGATGATAAATAAGATACTTATCATGATCGTTATCATTTATAATCTTTAATTATGTATTTGTCCGAATACAATTAAAATAATAACTGAATGAACCCTTAAAAAAATAAGTATACAATAATTATTGTATCATCTCTATTATTATACTATATATAGCTGCAAACCCACTCACTGACTCACTCACTGACATCATTGTTCTCCCAGAAGGAGTAGAGATGGGTTAAAATGATGTATGGGGGAAGTGTTCAGGGAGTCAATTCCAATTTGGGAAAAATCCGAAATCTTCGAAAACTGCTCCTCATCAGGGACCTCACCTACTGCCAGACGAAACTAGAAGACCGACACCCACCCTGCTTGCGGAATGTAGACATGCACCCTGGTCGAATCCGATGTGCGGTGAAAAAAATTCAAAATGGCGGAAAACAAGATGGCCGCCATACAAACTTTGACCGACGATATCTCGATAACTATAATAGATAGGTAAGGTGTGCTCGAACAAATGTCATAGAGGATGGCGCGATGCAAATGCCAAAGGTGACAGTTGTTTTTTTTTTTTTTTTTCAACAGCAGCGATTACGTCCCTCGCGAGCTGCGTGCAGCTCGCGCCCGCAAGCGAAAATACTAGTTATACTATATATAGCTGCAAACCCACTCACTGACTGACATCATTGTTCTCCCAGAAGGAGTAGAGATGGACCAAAATGATGTATGGGGGAAGTGTTCAGGGAGTCAATTCCAATTTGGGAAAAATCCGAAATCTTCGAAAACTGCTCCTCATCAGGGACCTCACCTACTGCCAGACGAAACTACAAGACCAAGATCTCTCCTGCTTGCGGAATGTGGACATGCACCCTGGTCGAATCCGATGTGCGGTGAAAAAAATTCAAAATGGCGGAAAACAAGATGGCCGCCATACAAACTTTGACCGACGATATCTCGAAAACTAAAAGCGATAAGTAATGGGTGCTCGAACAAATGTTATAGAGGATGGCGCAATGCAAATGCCGAAAGTGTTTGTTTGTTTTTTTTTTTTTTTTTTTTTTCAACAGCAGCGATTACGTCCCTCGCGAGCTGCGTGCAGCTCGCGCCCGCAAGCGAAAATACTAGTTATTACATAATCATCATCGCGTTAGTTCGTATTTCAGAAGCTAGACGAATTTTGCCAAGGCGCACAATATTTTTGGTGCTTGCCTCTATGTTAACTCAACTCTTGGGAACACACACAATCTTTGTACAAACTCTGATTAATATTTCTTACCAGTTTTCAGACCCTGAAGAGAAAATAGGCACAAAGTTTCTTAACAAAATTACAAAACCAATTTACCTATATTACAAGTACCTATGTATTCATCCAATCGGCTTTGTCCTACTCGACAACTCCATACTTCTACTAATCGTGTCGATAATAGTTCTTTCGAACCAGTGTGGTGAAAGGATTTAATGTGCGCCTCGAAAGGCTCCTTTCGAACACTTGACACAGTTTTCGAGCTTTTTAGGTTCGAAATGCCGGTTTCCTGACTGATGGCACATAATTTTTTCACACAGAAAAATCCATTGGCACACAACCGGATTTGAACGCACGACCTTCGGATCGGAAGGCGGGGTCACTACCAAATAGACCACCAGTGCTCTCCCTAACTACCTAATAAAACATTTGAAAATTGCATTATTAATTCTAAGGTGGTACGAAGTTCGCGGGGTCAGCTAGACTAGTAAGTATCTAATTTCCAATTGGCTTCGTCCAACTACTCGGCAACTCCATATAAGTTAGGCACGTGTTAGTCGTTATTGATAAGTGGAAGCGATACGAGCAAGGTCACTACCTAAGAGCCTGAACTAATCGGTTTCAGAGCTTGTGTATGAACTTATAAATAAATAAATAAATAAAATAACATAAAAAGCCTGTTCATTCCATAATTTAGTATCTATGTAACCTAAGAATTTTTATGTTTACACTATATACTTTCCAGCTGCTTCTCTCCCCGAGCATGTCGTATAAATCGACTAAAAGATAGTATCCTCCAACATGATGAGATACAATAAGCAAGTATTCCCAAGGAGGGTTGACGTCAGGCAGGCGGCCGGTCATAAAACACCTTAGCCAAAACTCTCACAGCATTATCCAAGGATCATGCTGTGCCGACCCCACATAGAGTGGGATAAGGACAGGAAGATGATGATGGTTTTCCGTACTAAATTAGGACCCCTCTCGGGTAAAGGCCTCCTCCAGTTCTTTCCATTTATCGCGGTCTTCTGCCACCTCTGTCCAATTTGTGGTATCAGTTATTTTGATCTCGTCCGACCAACGAGACTACCCGTAGGTATAATATAACTGTCAAGAGAGAACGAGGATTTTGTTCATAGACTTCTGCAGCTTGCTCAAATTACTCCGGGATCGTGTCATTGGTGAATTAGTTTGGAAGATAGTCTAGCCAAAAACAGCTGATATGTGGAGCCTTGAAAGTAAATGCTTTAGCAATTTTTCACTTCACTGCGGCACGCAGAGATAGTATCGATTCGTATATTTTTTATCCTATCACACTAGTTTAATCGCGCGGCTTCGCTCGCGTCGTGTAAATTTGAACAACGCATTTTTTCCCTTCTTGGGGGTTATTTTGAAGAACCCATAAACATGTGTCCAATTTTATTATAACTAATAGTAGTTAAAACGTAACGTAATCGTTATAGAACTATGATGCTACCAATATTGGCAAATTACTATAAATAGCTTCCCAGAAATACCATTTTACTACATACGGAAGCTACTACTCGGTTTAATTTAAACACAAACAATAATTATCATTTTGTATCACAGCACAAACATCCCTTTGATGTGCGCTATCCAATTACATTCAAATATTTCTGCTATAGTAAATACTAATTTACAATGTTTGGTCATTAAAAGGTTTGGTTCGACTTCTTGCGAAAACCAGACAAAGACAAGAATAGGTAGACAAAGCCATACCAACCAAGTACGCGGTTCCTATCAAAGTCAAAGTAAAAATTTCTTTATGCCTTAAAATCACGGGGATCATTTGGACACGTCTTAAATCTACGCTGCATTTATATGTAAAAAAAACTAACGTACTAATGTACGGCTAGATAATAATAGTAATTCGTAGGTTCGAATCCGATCGTGAACCATTTATATTGCGCCATACTTATATAGTGTACCAAAATGTTCTATTAAACTGATGCCACCTAAATCATCTGTAATAGATGTAAAAGGCCAATGATGATACCAGCACACTCAAACGGCGAAGGAAAACATCGTGAGGAAACCGGCATGTCGTAGAACCGAAAAGTTCCAAACCATGCGTCAAGTGCACAGAAGGAGAATTTGAGGCGCACTTAAAATTCTTTCTCCACTGGTTTGAAATAACTAGTGACTCGACTACGGTCGATGTTTATATCGTTACCAATGTGGCCAAGCCCTTATAGTATTTTATAAAACCACCGTATTCTATATTGATTTAACAATTATCTACAACCGGTAATAAGCTAACAAAATGGACGATTTAAATTAATAAATAAAATCTACCTACTATAAATACTTTTTACTTTTTTCTTTGTAAGTATGTAGGTACCTACTTATCCTACTAATATTTTAAATGCCAAAGTTTGTGAGGATGTGTGGATATGACGGATGAATGTTTGTGCCTCAATCACGCCGTAACGACTGAACGGGTTTGAATGAAACTTGGAATATACATAGTATGTGTGCTGGAATAACATATAGGCTACTTTTTGTTTAGATACCACGCGAGCGAAGCCACGGGCAAAAGCTAGTAACACATAATATTACAATACCCAGACCCGGAAGAAATATTTGCAGAACATACAAACATTTCTCTTGTAGCGGGAATCGAAACTGCTCCTCTTGCGTCTCAGTCGAGCGATCGCCCGCCACGCCACCGAGGTTGTATTGTATAAAGCCTTAGCCATTTCAAATGTTTGAGAGTATATTTGCTCGCTCAAAATTTCATATTCAATTTGCCCACAATCCTTTGTACAACATTCTGAATCAGCAAGTTCCGTATGGGACTGAAACCATTATAAGATTAAGCGCTCCCACCAAAATGAGCAACCCTTTTTAAGGTCAGATACACAATTGAGACTGACTTCAGAACTTCACACACAACACAGAACAGCGCGGTTCTGAGCGAGGCAATCTGTTTATTTCTACTTATGTTTTGTGTTTCAGATGAGATACAATATGCAAGTATTCCCAAGGAGGGTTGACGTCAGGCAGGCGGCCGGTCATAAAACACCTTAGCCAAAACTCTTACAGCATGATCCAAGGATCATGCTGTGCCGACCCCACATAGAGTGGGATAAGGGCGGGAAGATGATGATGTTTTGTGTTTCAGATGTTTATTTAGTTTTGTATTTAGGATATAGATGTTTATTAAAGTATACCTAAGTATATTAAGTTTCAACTGTGCCATACTACTAGTACCTACCTAGTTTTTTATTAATTTTCATTTTTATAAATAATCCCTCTTTGTTATAAGAGTAACGCATTGAAATGTGTCTGTAATACAAATATATTTATTTGGAACGGAAAACAAATTAAAACTAAAACATGTAAAACATGAACCGCACGAAAAGTTTTTGCGTGTGTAATTTGCCTGAGGGTAGGTATATTTTGACAAAGCAATTTCAAAACAGTAAACATAAGTTTTTCCTCACTCAGAACTCGATAACAAGTGTGTAAGGCCTTTTACCATCTATAGTAGATGATTTATACAGCGTCAGGAGGCAAATTTTACCTTCACAAACGGGACGCTGTAGTGCCCGAAACGAATTAAGATGGAGTGGGCTTGCCCAGCACCTATTCCATCCTCTCAGCTTAGTCGGCCTTGTCCACAGGAAAAACACGGTCAATACGTGCGGAGCTGACTAAGGCGCGGGTTTCCTCACGATGTTTTCCTTCTAGCTTGCTTAGACGTTCTTGATTGATCGTTGAAGTTAAGCAATGGTGTGCGCGGTCACAATTGGGATGGGTGACCGCAAATGTCATTACAAGCTGAGCGCTTCCGTGCTTCGGAGGGCACGTTAAATTGTCGGTCCCGGCTTTTAAGTCGCTAAGTCATGAGGCCTTTAGGCGGCCTAAAAACTCCGTCACAAGAGTCGGCCACTCTCATTCGAACTTACTCCCTTTTTCGAAGTCGGTTAAAATGCCACATTGTGTGTATAAGCCCTAAAGTACAAAAGTCATTCCGGAAAGAGTTAGATAAAGTTGGAGGACACTCCAGATGTCGACAGTAAGTCGCATTTGCCTTAATGAGACACTCGTAGATACCTACTAGAACAACATAATGGAGATTTGAGAATATAGTTTTGTGTTTGGTTATTATTTATGTCACAGGAATTTTATTTTCAGTTCACAAGATCAGTTTTACTTACCGTGATTTTCATATATTTTCTGGAAGTAAATAAAAGCATAGAAGCATGTCGTAAAAGTCGACTAAGGGATAGTATCCTCTCCAACATGATGGACCATCTATATGGTCGTTGGGCTGACCTCACCATGGTTCACCATATCCATCTTAGGACTTAAAATCAGAAGTGGCTGCAAGTTTCCTCATGTTTCTTGTGGCTCTGCCCACTCCATTAGGGATATGGGCGTGATAGTATACATTACATATTCAAACCTATGCTTGGATATTTATAAGGTGTGGGCGATATAAGTGCCTACGTCACAAAACACGATTTTTGGCTCTGACTACCACTAGGTACTACTCAGTTTACTTTCGCATTTATAACATTAGTATGGATTTAACAAAATACTGACTGATTCCGTACGTCTATCACACTCAACCCGAAAATCACTAAACAAACCTAAAAATCCATGTCATCCAATATCCATTTTACGACACCCATATATCCTGGATTTTTACGTGACGCGACAAAACCTTTATCATGGAAGTAAAACGCTTACTTAATGCTTCGGAAAGTCTTATATTCATAGTATGTATGTTCGTATGAGCTAGTGGCCAATTCTAGTGACGGAGTTTTTAGGCCGCCTAAAGGCCTCCGTAATGGCTTAACGACTTAAAAGCCGGGACCGACTGTTTAACGTGCCCTCCGAAGCACGGAAGCGCTCAGCTCGTAATACCACTTGCGGTCACCCATCCCAATTTGTGACCGAGCATATCGTTGCTTAACTTTAACGATCAATCAAGAACGCCTAAGCAAGCTACGCCACGAGCGCTTCATTATGTATTCATAGTGAATATAGAATATTCATAGAGGAAAGGTACAACTACATCGCTACGAACCGCACAAGTACGGTGACATATGCGGGATATGTCACCGTAAAATTTTAAATACCGTCTGATTATAATCTATCTAGCGAGAGTAAACTATCGAGGATTATGAACCGTAACATACTGCTTACAATTTAACTGCTTTAAATTTGTGGCGCTTCGGCGGGCGCTGCCGCGGCACGCTCTGAAAATTTAAACTCTCTACCTATGATGACGACCTATGTGGCGAGGCGGGCGAGTGCTCGGCTGAGACGCAAGGGGCGCGGGTTCGATTCCCGAAATGTTTGCATGCTATGCAAATATTTCTTCCTGGTCTGGGTGTTGTAGTATTATGGACCTATTATAAGTATGTATTTACAAAAAAAAGGTATATTATGTATTCTATCAGCTATCTAGTTCCCATTATACAAGCTTTGCTTAGTTTGGGGCTAGATGTTGCTGTGTGATATGTCCTCAAATATTTATTATTATTATTATGGTTTATGAGATGCAGCCCGCTGACAGACGGACGGACGGACCCACATCGGAGACTTAGTAATAGGGTCTCGTTGGCACCCTTCGGGTACCGAACCCTAAAAATGCCTCCACTCAATATTGCCTGAATTTTTACAACTATTATAGACCATCAACAAAATTTATTAAAAAAAAATACAAAATAACACTCATCTGCAGCTTGTAATTTCAATAATTAAAAATGAACAATAATTTGACACAAAGTTTTAAATATGTCCGCTCGCTCCGACCGTCCGAGAAAAAGTGGCAGCTCGTGTGCTTGTTCGGCTCTCGAAGGCTAGCAGAGGTGGCCTGATGGTGGTAGCAAGCCACGCCCCTTTGTTATGCGGTTTGCACGTTACACAACAGTCATCATCTTCCTGCCCTCATCCCACTCTATGTGGCGTCGGCACAGCATGATCCTTGGATCACGCTGTAAGAGTTTTGGCTAAGGTGTTTTATGACCGGCCGCCTGCCTGACGTCAACCCTCCTTGGGAATACTTGCTTATTGTATCTCATCATGTTGGAGGATACTATCCCTTAGTCGACTTTTACGACATGCTCGGGGAGAGAAGCAGCTGGACGCATTCTATGTTTTTTACAACAGTGTCACCAAATAAGAAAGATCATTATATAGTGTTCAACGACTGTGTTACCTTATCATGTCATGTTTTTACTGCGTTACGAAGTCATAAAACATTTTTTATAGGCTGAGGTGCCGGGGGAACCGTTTCAGGCTAGATCTAGCCGATAGACGCACAGCTCTGTGTTTCTCAAACATATAGGGCAAAAAACAGAGGTAGAAGTCACAAACGCTGGTCTGATCAGGGACATACAGCTGGAGATAAAAACGTTGCTCTTCATCAGGCCGAAAACTGTCGTTGATGGAGGCAAGCCGTAGACCGAGTCCTTGCACGGAGTCATGATCCTCAATAGTTAGGTAGCGATTATGAGGTTTCACAAACATGTTGAACTAACAATGTTCATTATTACTTATTATTATTATTACTAAGTTTTTTTTATTCGGGTACCACGCGAGCGAAGCGGGCGGCAGCTAGTTTTAAAATAATACTGCAACTTGGTAGTTGTGGTATTATTTACAGTTGGGGACAGGATTTTATGTGCTCAAAGAGGATCTATTCGTGCACTTGACACAATGTGTCAAGTGCATGTCGTAGAGCCTTGAAAGTTTGAAAATATGTCATATTTTCAAACTTTCAAGGCTCTACGACATGCCGGTTTCCTCACTGTTTTCCTTCACCGTTTGAGATACGGCGTACATATTTCCCAACAGATAAATCCTTTGGTGTACGACCGGTTTCGAACCTACGACCTTAGGATCGGAAGGCGAGGTCACTCTAGATCACCAGTTGCTCTCTAAAATTACACTTAAAGCTCAGTTCGTTATCCGAACATCCCGGGACAATTTACTGAAATAACAAATGACAATCGATATCCACTCCAATTACCTACGTTTGGTTACAAAGACTAAAGGATAAATAATAAAGCCATCAGCGGGGCAACGCCCACTCCATTTGACATTTTTTTGCATAAAAGAGGGTAGCTTTGGACACGCCTTAGCGCCATTTGCATGGAGCGAGTTTCTTGCCTCGAAGATACGATTGTCGACAGAAAGAAAAAACGTAAGATCATGTAAACTAAACATACGATATCGTATGTGGAAGGGCGATTATAGTCTTATCATTGAATACTAGACGTCTCTGTGTAATTACCGAGCTCGAATGGTAAATCTCGCATTCAAATCGGTTCAAAACAATTACGAGTAGTACGATACTCGCATGAACTTGAAAAAATGTCACACAAGATCGAAACAAGTAGATACTGAAATCGTAGGTACATATCTCATTGCAATTTGTATCGTAGTGTAAACATCACCTTACGATTATCGTATGACATACTCGTAGACAAGTTTTTGTTTTATTGGTTGAATGTTAACATGTGAATGCGATTATCATCTAAAAATTATCTCCTACGATAAATAGCATACGACTTCTCGCACTAAAACGTACGACAAACTCTCCATGTTTTCGCTCTGTAGACTTACAGTACGATTACACCAAATTCGTTATCGGCTGAAGTATGGTCGGACGTCTTTGACCGAACTTGGCCGATCGAATCAAACTAAAAGTAGATGGTGCATACTACTGCGACCGATATAGTCTGTTCTATTACATCGTCATTTTGATCGGCCTATTTCGGTCGATGACGTCCGACCGTACTTCGGCCGATGACGGACTGGGCGTATTCGTACCGTTATGAAGCAAGCGTCAGTGGCGCCGCAAGTCACTACAAAATGTATAGAACGTCAATCGAGCGATGTTTCAATGACGCGGTAAATGACGTTCATTTGCGTAGTAGCTCTGTTGCGTCACTAACCCGGTGCGACTGACGCTTGCCTGGAAAGTCTACCTAAAGTTTTTCCCCCCTAGTGAAGAACGCAGTAAGTATAACATAAACATAATTTATTTCATAAAAATAATACAATTGGAAAAAACAACTGGAACACATTGAAAACTGCCTTAGTTAACTTAAAAACTGTATTGCAGTTTCCAGCGCCCCATCCCAACGGTTATGATTTTTTATGATGATTAATATGTCAAACATGTTTTGACACGTGAGTGAGAACAGAATGTTGAATTTTGTTAGGCGATTCCGAATAATGTATTTAATAATTTTTTTACAAAAATGCTAGTTACTGCGTTCTTCACGAGGTCAGAGTTGTAGAGCTTTGTTCGTGAGTAAATTACGAAAGAGAAATACACAACCATCCTAACGCGAAGCTCGACGTAAATTAGCATCATTTCTGGGGCCTTTGGTTTATTAAGAAGCGGTAGCCGTCTTTATACGGCTGTAAGCGTTGCAAGCTTTATTCTTAGCTGTCACCTGGATTAAAAGTGCCTAGTTATTCCATTTCATCGTCGGCGTGACGACGGGTCGTCAGCGAACCTGACTAGCGCGGTAATGAGAGTGAATGAAGTGAAAGAAGTATTTCAGGATCGAAGCAAGTGGCGATCTCTGCCTACCCCTATGAGAAACAGGCTTGATTTTATGTATGTATGACTTTCTCCTTGAGGTAACCCCACAAGAAGAAGTTAGGAGATCGACGAATCGGCGCGGCGATTCTGTATCGCCGTTTTTCGATATTTCGTTTTTGAATTTTCGTGTATTTCAAATTGGACAATTTTCGTTCGCTGTGAAATTGTGTAGGATCATAGGATGCCATACTAAAATCTCCCAAGCCTTATCACTGAAAACAGACAAATTATATTTCAAAAACATTAATAAATAACAGAGTTATGCATTTTTTATATAGAAAAGATACTTTTTGACCACCTTGTCATGCTCAATAATCAAGTTGGATATGGTGAACCATGGTGACAGGTGACCAGCCCATCGCCCACACAGGCGGTCCATCATGTTGGAGAGGACACTATCATACCTCAGTCGACTTTTACGACATGCTCGGGGAGAGAAGCAGCTGGACGCATTCTATGCTCTTTCTTTACTCCCAGTCCAGCAGAGAAGTTACCTAAAATATAATACAAATGTGAGAAAACCCGCTTAATCTAGTTTGATATATTAGAGGGCGTAATATTACGTTTGCATCTTTTTGAAAGACAGTAGCTGCTGCTACGGCACGGAAATCAATTTAGAATTCCATCCCCTATCCCCATAAATTAAGGTCGATTATTCGTTGGATCGCTCTGT
Organism: Scotopteryx bipunctaria; assembly: GCA_949320045.1. Classification (NCBI taxonomy): domain Eukaryota; kingdom Metazoa; phylum Arthropoda; class Insecta; order Lepidoptera; family Geometridae; genus Scotopteryx; species Scotopteryx bipunctaria. Next base: position 1,366,661 of record OX439462.1, read on the forward strand.
ATCTATTTGGGGTTCGCGAACATTTGATAACCCCACATTACTGAGACAAAGTGTTGCGTTTGTGCTCAGAGTACCAGACGAAGACTGATGATGTAGGTATGAACAGACGTTTGAACTTAAACGTGTAATGTTTGTAGGTAAACTAAGGCATTTTAGCATCTATGGTAGGTGATTTATACTGCGTCAGGAGGCAACTTCTACCTTCATAAACGGGACGCTGTGGTGCCCGGGACGAATTAAGATGGAGTAGGCTTGTCCAGCACCTATTCCATCCTCTCAGCTTAATCGGCGTTGTTCATAGGAAAGACATGGTCAATACGTGCGGAGCTGACTAAGCCGCGGGTTTCCTCACGATGTTTTCCTTCACCGTTTGAGAGAACTGGTTTAGCGCACATACATTTTTCGCACAGAAAAATCCATTAGTACACGACCTTTAGGATCGGAAAACGGGGTCATTACCAACTAGACCACCAGTGCTCTCAGTGTGAAACATACATACATATTATCACGCCCGTATCCCTAATGGGGTGGGCAGAGCAACAAGTGATCATAGGAAAACTTGCAGCCACTCCTGGATTCAAAGTCCCAAGATGGATATGGTGAACCATGAGCAGCTCAAATAGGTAGGTAGTTCATCATGTTGGAGAGGATCCCTTAGTCGACTTTTACGACACGCTCGGGATGAGAAGCAGCTGGACGCATTCTATGTTTTTTCTGAGATAAATTTGCGAAGGTTTTATTACTTTTTATTAAGTACTTAAGTACCTATAAGCGCGGAAGTTATTTTATACGGTTGCTAGATCCATAGAGAAATGAAAGTTTATTTGCTGTTCTGTTCTAGATCTTTCGTTGGTCCTTCTTTCACACTAAGCCTCCGTTGTCCGTCCATCTGACCGTCTGTCCGTCCGTCTGTCAGCGGGCTGTATCTCATGAACTGTCATAGGTAGACAGTTGAAATTTTCACAGAATGTGCAACAAAGCTTGGTACTAAGGGTACTAAACCCTAAAAGTACATGTGCGATGGTACGGAACCCTTCGTGTGTAAATTCGCCTCGCACTTGACCCGTTTTTTGTATAGATATTTATGAGCCGGTCTCAACACATAAACTACGGTAAAAACTAGTGATAAAAGCACTCTGCCATCAACCCCATTACGCCATTGTTGAAGCATGACTTTTAAGAACTTGGTCGGGCACATACCTCTTACATGGAAGTAAGCTTAAGTATCCAAGTAGGTATACTACATATTTTGGTTATATGTACTTTGTAGGTATAATATAAGTATTATGCCTTTTACTAGGAGAAATGTTTGCATGATCTGTAAATATTTTTTCCAGGTCTGGGTGTTGTGGTACCATGATACTCGTAGTTTCTGATACCCACGACACAGGGCATCCTAGCGTGGGGTCAGGACTACATTTATGTGACTGTTGGGTGTTATTATTATTATTTATACAACGTCAGAAGGCATAAATTGCCTTCAAAAACAGGACGCTGTAGTGCCCGGGATCAATTTAGATGGAATAGGCTTGCCCAGCAACTGTTCCATTCTCTCAGCTTAGTCGGCCTTGTCCACAGGAAAGACATGGTCAATACCTGCGGAGCTGACTAAGCCGCGGGTTTCCTCATGAAGTTTTCCTTCACTGATTGATAAAACTGGTAGATATAGCGACCGAGCTTGATCCCGCAACCTTAGGATCATAAGTATTAATGATTATCCTACTAATATTATAAATGCGAAAGTTTGTGAGGATGTGAGGATGTGGGGATGTAAGGATGTATGTTTGTGCCTCAATCACGCCGTAACGAATGAACGGATTTGAATGAAACTTGGAATACACATAGCATGTGTGCTGGAATAACATATAGGCTACTTTTTGTTTGGATAGTATGCGAGTGAAGCTGCGGGCGAAAGCTAGTAATAATCTATTTTATATGTCGATGGATACACAGGTAGAGGCCGAAAAAATTGATGGATAGTGTGACGAGTGATAGGCGATGGATTCGTCGTCCAGACGAATTCAACGAATCCAAACGGCTAGACGGATTTTGACAAATGAGGTGTTCATTTGTCAAAATCCGTCCAGCCGTTTGGACTACATACAGCTTCAGTCAAAAGAATGCACATACACACATACCCATACACCCCAAAAACATTACCCCCTTCTTCGCAGTCGGGTAAAAATACCCATTGAAGAATCATTTATGTGCATGTACCTACGGATACGGAACCCTTCATATGCGAATTCGACTTGCATTTGAAGCCACGGGTTGATGCTAGTAAATGTGAAAATAGAAAAGAATTTGGACAGAGTATACAAATGAAAGAAACTAAGGCCTTTAACCATCTAGTAGATGATTTATACAGCGTCAGGAGGCAACTTTTTACCTTTACAAACGGGACGCTGTAGTGCCCGGGAACGAATTAAGATGGAGTAGGCTTGCCCAGCACCTATTCCATCCTCTCAGCTTAGTCGGCCTTGTCCACAGGAATCACATGGTCAATACGTGCGGAGCTAACTAAGCCGCGGGTTTCCTCACGATGTTTTCCCTCACCGTTTGAGAGTACATAAATTTTTCACACAGAAAAATCCATTGGTACACGACTAGATTTGAACCCACGTCCTTAGGATCGGAAGGCGGGGTCACCACCAACTAGACCACCAGTGCTCTCACAAATGAAAGATGACAAGGAATAAACCAGTGAAAGAGTCTAATAAATGTCCACATTGAGTTTGCTTGTCCTAAAATATCTGAGGCAAAACTACTCTTAATAACGTCCAGAGGGATACAATCAGTTCTATTGACGAATCCCCTATTTACAAATGAGTATTCGTGTCACTAGTTAATTCTGACCAGTGTGGTGAAAGGATTTAAGCCTCAAAGAGCTACTTTCTAATCTACATATTTCTCTGCCCACCCCATTAAGGACACGGGCGTGATAATATATATTTCATGGTGTTTTAATTTTTATTGGGATTTTTTGTCATTTTACATACTATGATTATTAATATTTTATTGCTATTTGTGATGTAATCAGTTTATAATTTTGATCTGTTATTTTATATTATTCTTAATCAAAGTCTAAATCATTGTATTTACTTAAAATTAGTGTAATTGGTTAAAACGTTCTGATTATTATCCACACCACTAATATTATAAATGCGAAATGTCCACAAATATTATATTACAGCTACATACAAACTTGAAACTTGAAAAATATTTATTATTTATTTGACATTTATAAAATTTTGATAATTTACCATGTCATTCATATTAATCGGGTCGTCAGCAGCTCTCTTTTTCTTGCAGGGCTGTGGGTAAGGGCCTCTAGCTGGACCGATTTCATGATTTTTTTATTTTTTTATTTGTCTACGCCCCGAATAGCAGAATAACTACCCAATAAAACATTTGAAAATTTGCGTTATTAAATCTAAGGCGGTACGAAGTTCGCGGGGGATGATGATGTACGGCCGATTGCATTGCGTTTTCGGTGCGGCTTCTTAGTGAATAAGGCGGGAGGTCTTACGTCGCCGGCCACGTGGAAAATCTGATGACTACCGATAAACCGGGAGAGTTTTAATGCTTAGAAATGCCTTATTGGAGATCATTGAGCTGTTCAAATAGAAAATTGAGGGTAGCATAGAAAAATTGATAGGCTTTTGACCAAATACTGTTTAAAAAGATCATCAACGTAAAAGACGTATCTGAGAGCACTGGTGGTCTAGTTGGTAGTGACCCCGCCTTCCGATCCTAAGGTCGTGGGTTCAAACCCGGTCGTGTAGGTACCAATGGATTTTTCTGCTGGGAAGATGGAATAGGTGCTCGGCAAGCCTACTCTATCTTAATTCGTCCTGGGCACTACAGCATCCCGTTAGTTACGATACTAAACCCCGAATACTCAAACGCGACTCAGAGTTGAGCACGTTTCGTCACGGTTTTTTGACAGTTTCTGATGAAAATCTGTCAAAAAATCGTCATTTGAAACGTGCTCAACTTTGAGATGCGTTTGAGTATTCGGGGGTATATTATCTATTATTACGATTCATAAGATAAGTACAGCCTACTGACAGACGGACGAACAGACAAACGGACAGCGGAGGCTTCGGGTTCCTCTAACACTCTTCGGGTACGGAACCCTAAAAATGAAATACCAAAAGGGAATCCTCAAATCATCTCGTAAATTGAAATCAAAGAAACATTTCCTAGTTAGGTATATATCATACAATGTACTGTTAATATACGGAAAAACTTGAAGCATTGTTAAACGAGTACTTACCTACACAATTCGATTAACCAATAGTGCTTTGAATTGGGGTAAAAATATCTTGGTAGTAATTTTTTGTTATTTATTTGGAAAGAAAAAATAAATAATTAAGTACTATCCCACGCTATGTAAACATCCCATTTTACCCCTTTTTGAGGGTTATTTTTAAAAACTCTGAAACACGTGTCCATTAATTTTGTATCTTTTGTATTTAAAGTACTTTTGTAGGTATCTAACAAAGTTTCGAGTTTCAATCGCACCATCCGTTAAAATGTACCCGTAAAAAAACCTGACGGACAATTTAGAAAAAAATACGGTTTATTTATTTATTTTAAAGTGCATTTGTACCCAGTTTAGAGCGAATCAAAACTGTGAATAAAATTTTCCATACAAACTGTACCACCCTGTTCAACGTCCTTAGGGGATGATTTTCGAAAATTAGATTAGCAAGTAATATTCTAGAACCTAAAGTATATAAATATTAACACACACAAACTATCGCGTTTATAATATTAGTAGAATTTTTGTACACATCATGTTGTGAAAAGTATATTCATCATCATGATCATTAGATATCAAGCCGGCATCAGTCAGTACTGTGCCAAAACTCCCTCATTAAAAATAATGGGTACTTAAACAATACTTTTGGTGGATTCTTTTTTTACCTCAATTTCAAAGCACATAAAATTGATCAAAGAAAAGAAGTACAATTGCCTAGAATAAAAATAACGGAACACAATAAGAAGCTTCGTGGAAAGGGTCAAAAAACATTTTTCTTTCAAATCCCGACCACCACCGATCATTGTCCTTGGTTGGTAATTGGCCGGGGACGCCCCCCGGATCGTCCGGACCATTAATTCGGGGAAAAACCGGTTTTATTTCGCTGTTTTAATGTCTATGGCGCAGATTTAAATGGTTAAGCTGGATACTCACTGCAAAGCATGAATCCTACATACTTAAAAGACTACTCTTTACACAAATACCGTGTGAATTTCAACAAAAAAAAAATCGTGTAGTCGAATTAACCTTTCCGCTGATTCAATAGTATATTCTTCCAAATGTGGAGTGTGGAGTGGAGTGGAGTCGGAGAAAAAAAAACTAAGGCCTTTTACCATCTGTAGTAGATGATTTATACAGCGTCAGGAGGCAACTTTTACCTTCACAATCGGGACGCTGTAGTGACCGGGACGAATTAAGATGGAGCAGGTTTGCCCAGCACCTATTCCATCATCTCAGCTTAGTCGGCCTTGTCCAAAGGAAAGACATGGTCAATACGTGCAGAGCTGACAAGCAGCGGATTTCCTTCCTCACGATGTTTTCCTACCTTCCAACGCAAGCGCGGGTTCGATTCCCGCTGTGGGAGAAAGGTTTGCATTCTCTGCAAATGATTCCTAGTGTTGTGGTACCATGGTACTCGTAGTGTCTGATACCCACGACACAGAGAATCCTAGAGTGGCTCAGAAATCATATGTATGTGACCGTTGTATTTATTTATTTTTAAAATCCATTAGTATTTAATTACCTATAGGTAGCTACTCTGTGACGTAGAACCGGAGGGTTTAGCTCAGTACAGCGCCTTGAAAGTGCCCCACAGCTCTATAACAAAAGCTACCCGTCGAAGGTTGAACAAAGGCACTGATGAGAAACTAATTAAAAGACCACCATTCCTTAGAATCTTCACATCTTAAGACTAAAGGTTTTCTATGAAGCGGAAAACCACAAAAGACGTAACCAACTTTTCCACAAAAAGCCTCGTCTCACTAGCTTCTTTGACCAATGTCACCAAACAGTGAAGCTTAGTAGCAAACGACTGGTGGTTTAGCGGTAGCGGCAGAAGCTTAGATCGTGGGTTCAAATCCGGTCTTGCGGTTTTCGCTACTTCCAGTCAAACCTGTAAGCATATGCTGAAATTTAACCTTTTTGGCTACACATCAAGCCAAACGTAGTTGTCGGTATTTTTTTGTCGCTATTTGTTTGTCTTGTTTCTCATAGCTTGGGGTTAGATGGCGCTGTGTGAAATGTCCGCAAATATTTATTATTTATTTATTTATACCGGTACTCTCAAACGGTGACGGAAAATATCGTTATGTCGTAGAACCTAAAAAGGGTGAAAATATATTATGTCAAGTGCACGAAATGATCCTTGGAGGAGCAATTTAATAAGTAATTTTTTTATTGCATTAACCCTTAATTCGACGCAGTGCAGTATACTTCCCGTTGAATGAAAAAAAATCTACATAAAAAATTAGACCGTATATCTTGAGGTCAAGGTGTATAATTGCATCCTAAAATATCTAACTACGCTGTCAAAAATCGGCGACGCACACACATTGACGGGTCTCGAGCAATCGCCGGCGAGATGGCGGGGAGAAGGGACGCGCTGTGCGGGCTCTCGGTAAGTTGCATTTTATTCATTGTTTTACGGCTTATTTTGTTGTAATATTATTGAAAACTACAGATAACAGACCCGGAAAGCTACTTATAATGTTTTTATTTTCTTACTGAGTTTTGTTTAGATTTTACGACACCCACAACTTGTATGTCCAGTATACTTCCCGTCGTCGAATTACTAGTAAAATAACTGCCAATTACTATGTCCAGTATTCTTCCCCTTGTCGAAGTAGTAGAAAACTATATATAAAAACGTATGTCTTGTATTCTTCCCGTTGCCGTATTATAAGAAAATTATATTTTGTGGTTTTTTATCATATTATTTTAGGGATCCGCAGATAAAATGTTTTGTGCATTACTGTTTTTCGTTTTTCAGAGCTTCAAGTCTAGAGGACAACGCATATTAGCATTGGTGCCGCCAGAAAATGCTCCATCCGACATAGATACAGATTCTGAACCCGAAAATGAAGATCAAATTGCTGGTAACAGAACTGAAGAGTTGTCCTCTTCACCCTGCCCTTCTATCGATTCATGCATTCAGCGTATGAATATATTAGACAGCTCCGAAAGTGACACACAAGACCACAGTTCAATCGACTTGAACGATGAGCGACCTCCGTTGACCCCTGTTATTAACAACGTGCTACAACCGACTGGTGAAGTAAATTATAATGCTTTACCAAGTTTGGCTTCATTATTGTCGGTTCCGTCATCTGATGCTTCGTCTATTGCTAGTCCATCAACATCAAGAATAACCAGGCGTAAAAGGAAGATACCAATACGAGCTGTGCCAAATGTCCAACCAAAAAAGAGCAAGAAAACACTCATTGTGAGCTACAAATGGAAAAAAGGACAATTCAGACATAAGGCTGACATTCCGTCTAACGACTTCGTGTTTGATTTACCAGATACCGACTCTCCGCTGGAATTTTTTTATCGCTTTTTCTCCCCAGACATACTCGTTGATATCGTCGACAACACGAACTTGTACTCAACCCAAAGAACCGGCAAATGTATACAAATGACCATCGAGGAGTTGAAAGACTTTCTCGTGATTCTTCTTATCATGGGTATAGTGAATATGCCTTCCTATCTAGACTATTGGTCTACAGAATTCAGATATGCTCAAGTGGCTGACATCATGCCATTGAAACGATTTGAGCTGATTCGACGCAACATTCACTTTGTTGACAACGCCAATTCGGATGAGGACAGATATTACAAGATACGACCATTAATTGAAAAAATAAGGAGAAACTGCCTCGCAACGGAAGAAGAGACACAGTTTAGCATTGATGAGATGACAATACCCTATAAGGGTACTAAAGCAGGAAACCGGAGACAGTATAACCCAATGAAACCAAACAAATGGGGATTCAAGAACGTAGTACGCGCTGGTGCGTCTGGAATCGTCTACGATTTTCTTTTGTACGGCGGCGATGACACTTTCCGGTATATCGATTTTAGTGAGGAGGAGGAGCAGATGACACTAGGTGCTAAATTGGTATTAGCCCTTTGCAAGACAATTCAGACACCCGGATGCGCTGTTTATTTCGATAACTATTTTACAACTCTCGACTTGATCTGGTATCTACGTGAACACCGGGGGATTTTCAGTCTCGGCACCATACGGCAAAACAGATTGAAAGGTTGCAAGGGACTGTTAAGTGACAAAGAACTAAAGAAAAGAGGCAGAGGTTCTTTTAGCCAAGTAGTAGATAACGACAAAAAGATCGCTATTGTGAAATGGTTTGACAATAAAGTTGTTACTTTAGCTTGTTCTTACGCAGATGCTTACCCAGTTCAAGAAGTAAAGAGATGGAGCAAAGAACAGAAAAAAAAACTTGGTGTCACATGTCCACAGTTAGTAAGACACTACAATCAACATATGGGGGGCGTTGATCTGTGCGACATGTTGATAGCTCTCTACAGAACATCTTTCAAGAGCCGTCGTTGGTACATGAACATCTTTGGCCAAATGTTAGATATTTCGGTGAACAATGCTTGGCTACTCTACCGGAGAAAATGCAACACGAGAAGCCTGAAAAACATAAGCCTGAAAAAGTTTAGACAGAGGTTAGCAGTTGAATTGAGGCAAAAGGGAAGATCGATTGAGACGGAACCACCAAGCCCTGTATTACCGAAAAAAGCGCTAATCCAAAACCCAAGCGCACCGAGGCCACCAGTTTCTGTGCGTTATGATGGGTACAACCACTGGCCTGAATATACGACATATGGACGTTGCAAGTTCTGCAAGAACAATAAAACGAACATACATTGTTCCAAATGCAAACAGAGGTTGTGCTTAGTGGCCAAAAGAAATTGCTTTTATAATTTCCACAATAAGTAAGTAGGTAGGCTAGTGACTAAAAAGCAATGAAAAATTTTATACATTGATATTTTTGATAAGTACTTATTCTTAAAAACTGTAAGGCTGATTATTTTTGAATACCTAAGCTAAATGTTGATTATTATGAAGATTTTATAGATACCTAATTATTATGTTCAAAACATAAGTGAGATTTTTGTAATTATAAGATTTCACAGTTACTATTAGTATTGTAAGCGTAAACTTATGTAACTAAAAGACTAATTCATAATATTATATTGATTTTTTTCCTACGGAATCACTAGTTTCTTTTATTCTTTCTCTTTGATAGCGGGAAGTATGCTGCACGTGGTTGGAGCGCATCAATTTATTAAGAACTTGATAATGTCCAGAATAATGGACGTATGTTTTTCAGGAAACTGAAAGAGGCAGATTTTTTTAGGTATTTTTCCTAGGGTCCCATTTAAGCTTAGAACCAAAATCTGTAACTATTTCATAAATTTATTTCCAAAAAAATTCCGTCGAATTAAGGGTTAAATCACTGGGATCACTTGGACACGTCTTAAATCTACGTTGCATTTACACCTGTTCGTAACGCAACCAAGCGTAGAAGATACAGGTAATAAACCACGCTTGGCTATTTGGAAAATGATCCCCTTACAATCATGTTTATAAAAGGAGTTGGAGTATTATTCAGTCCCAAGCATTTTTGTCTTCTATATAAATGGATATTTTATAGTAAGCTTGTTTAAACAACAAATTTTTTCACCACACTGGTTAAGGACTAGTGATACAACTAGTAGTAGCAGAGTTAGAGCAAAGATCACATAATTCATTCATTACGGACGTTTACCCACAGCGGCCGGATCCAAGACGCGAAGGCTTGAGCCTCCCTTAGACTCTGCACATCTAATAGGGACAAAAGGAGGAACGTTAATTGCCCGAATGCAAACAAAAACACCAGCTTTGTAGGAAAATCACCGGGAATTACAATGCCTCGTTTAGAAAAGGCAGTAGAAACTGGCAACTTGAATTCGTTTATTCAGTAAAATCTCAATGAGGATTATTTTAAATCTACGTTGAATCAGCATGAAATAGTAAATTTTGTTTTATTTTAAACTAGCCGAATACAAACATGATTATTGGCTATGATTTTTCGTGTCAGGACAGTAGCTATTCTGTCATGGAAGGGGATAGTGGGCAGAACCCCCGAAAAAACGTACTTAGATAGTATTTTATATCATAATGTTATTATTTAAAGTTATTAGTACTACTACTACTACTAGTCGTGTCACTAATTCTTTCGAACCAGAGTGTTAAAAGGATTGAAAGTGCGCTTCAAAGGCTCTTTTAATGCACATGACATATGTTTTCGAACTTTTTATACGACATGCCGGTTTCCTCCATGATTTCCTTCATCATTTGAGGAGGGTACTGGTAGCGTATATAATTTTTTTGTACAGAAAAATCCGTTGATGCGCGACTGGATTTGAACCCACGTCCTTAGGATCAGAAGGCGGGTACCACGGCTCATAGACCACCAGTGCTATCGTGACCCCGTAGTTACTGGTACAAGTCAACTAAATGATGTGAACGAAGCTCTAGGGCTTTTTTTGCAATTGATTTATTTCCTTCGCCTTCCAAGTAATTTCCAAACAGCGTTTTCTTGGAAAAAGTCGGCTTCCTTTCTATTGGCATTTTTAATGACGTCTGGAATTCGCTGACTTTTTAAAAGGATTTTTTAGTTCTACTAGCTGCATGTAACCATTATAAATATTTAATTATTTTAACACTAGCTGCCGCCCACGGCTTCGCTCGTGTGAGACCCGGATAAAAAATAGCGAATGTTAATCCAGCACATGTACTACGTATATAATAAGTTTCATTCAAATCTGTTCAGCCGTTTAGGCGTGATTGAGGCACAAACATCCTCACAAACTTTTTCATTTATAAAATATGGTAGGATTGGATCAAGATTTTAAGAATCTTTTGAAGTGACAATGTTAGGAACTACGTGACAAATACCTACGCATGATGTTGATTGTTGACTATTTTACTTTAAAAAATGTACCTACCCTTTTATTATTTGGTGCGGAAGATCCACTCTTAAAACTTATTTTTTAAATTAAAATAGGTACCTACCTTTTTATTAGTACGGTAGTAGAGAATTATGTTGTGTTGACCATAAATGATGGCAGGAAAATGATGATAAAACTACCTTTTTACTATTAAATCAAAATACTTTATTGCTTTTGTGCAATTTAGTGTACAGCGTCGCTAAGAACAGCAAAGATGGAATATCCATTGTAGAGTGCCTGAAAAATAACAGAAAGTTAAATTTCGTTCTTTTAATTTAAATGTGATCCTATATTTTTAACCATTCCTTTGGCTTTAGTCGAACCGGTACGAGAGTACTTGGTCTTGTCCAAGGAAAGACATGGTCAATACGTGCGGAGCTGACTAAGCCGCGGGTTTCCTCACAATGTTTTCCTTCATCGTTTAAGAGTAGTGGTATAGCGCACATAAATTTTGCTCACAGAAAAATCCATAGGTACACGACCGGGTTTGAACACACGACCTTTGGATCGGAAGGCGGGATCACTACCAACCAGACCACCAGTGCTCTTGCATGAGTACACTGTTATAGGAATATACCCTCCAAGTTTCATGGGTCTAGAACCATAGACATGTCCTGGTTTAGGCTGTGCTGTTGATTGTCGTAGTTGGTAGTGACCCCGCCTTCCGATCCTAAGGTCGTGGGTTCAAGCCCGGTCGTGCACCAATGGATTTTTCTTTGCGAAAAATTTGAGAAGAATTTGTGAAGGAAAACATTGTAAGGAAACCCGCGGCTTAAACAGCTCCACACGTATTGACCATGCCTTTCCTGTGGACAAGGCCGACTAAGCTGAGAGGATGGAATAGGTGCTGGGCAAGCCTACTCCATCTTAATTCGTCCCGGGCACTACAGCGTCCCGTTTGTGAAGGTGTTGTCTCCTGACGCTGTATAAATCATCTATAGATGGTAAAAGGCCTTAGTTTTTTTTATGTCGATACCGTGCCATAGTTCTGCATATTAATGACAGCGAGGCCGCCGGCGCTCATCTTGAAGGGTCTCTGCGCCACTGTGATGATGAGCAGCAGGTGCTTCTGAAGGTCCACTGGCCAGGACGTCCAGTCCGAGTCGTATGCTGCTTGGGCAATATCCTTGCTCTGATATAAAAAAAAATTATTAGTAGTAAGATCCCGCTCACCTCGATAAATTAAATACTTACTATTTAGTACTATTTAGTTTTCTACTACAACGATCTCAGTGGCGTGGCGGGCGTGTGCTCGGCTGAGACGCAAGAGGCGCGGTTTCGATTCCCGCTACGGGAGAAATGTTTTTATGTTCTGCAAATATTTCTTCCAGGTCTGGATGTTGTAGTATCTTACTTCTTACTTAAATTATAAATGCGAAAATTTGTGAGGATGTTTGGATGTTTGTGCCTCAATCACGCCTAAACGGCTGAACGGATTTGAACGAAACTTGGAATATACATAGTACATGAACTGGATTAACATAAGTATAGGCTATTTTTTACCCGGGTACCACGCGAGCGAAGCCGCGAGTGGCAGCTAGTTAATAATAAGTGTGTGTTTACAAAAACAACGTAGGTATATAAGTATTCTATCAGCCATCTGGTGTCCATAGTACAAGCTTTGCTTAGTTTGGGGCTAGATGGCGCTGTGTGAAATGTCAGCCGAGCACTCACCCCACCGAGGCTGTAATATAATACAAATACCTGCTCTATCAAGTTGGTGCCGAGCGAGCAATAGATATACGCATTCAAAAGCGCCAACGCCAAATAAATAACGAACCCAAACAGTACTGATATCTGGTCGAACGTGATCTGGAAGCAAAACACAAGTGGGTCTACTACACAACTACACTTCAGCGAAAGTTGAGATACAATTTAGTTTTAGGTAATTAAACATCACGACATTGTATATATTCGCTATACTAAATATCGCAAACGGTGAAGAACGTTGGAAACTGTATGTCGTGAAACCTGATAAGTTCGAAAACATTGGGTCAAGTACACGAAAGGAGCCTTTGAGGCGCACTTTAAATCCTTTCACCACACTGCTTCGAAAGCACTAGTGACGTGACTAGGGTTCCGTACCTCGAAAAAGAAAAAGGAAGCTTTTACACCTTAATAAAATTTAACTATTAGTACTACTTAAAAGTTCCATGAACATGGTAATGAAAAAGTAAGTTTTAAGTTAAGTACTGACGCTTTGTTTATATAAATCGTTTCTCCAGTTTGACCGAAGTTTAGGACCATAGACCATTTGGCAGACTGTAATCACTAGTTTAAAAAAACAGTCAAGTACGTAAAATCCAATATGTAAAAAGGCTGTAAAAAGTCATTTTCAACTAACTAAGATTTAAACTAAAATGATACAAATTCATCATCCTTATGTGTGTCTAAAAACCTAATACGACAGCTGTACTATATTACCTAGACAGCTGTACTATATTACCTAAATTCTACGTAGTCCATTTAACTTGTTACTGTCACTGGTACAAATCATCATCATCATGTGTGGATACAAATTCATCATCCTTATGTGTGTCTAAAAACCTAATACGACAGCTGTACTATATTACCTAGACAGCTGTACTATATTACCTAAATTCTACGTAGTCCATTTAACTTGTTACTGTCACTGGTACAAATCATCATCATCATGTGTGGATACAAATTCATCATCCTTATGTGTGTCTAAAAACCTAATACGACAGCTGTACTATATTACCTAGACAGCTGTACTATATTACCTAAATTCTACGTAGTCCATTTAACTTGTTACTGTCACTGGTACAAATCATCATCATCATGTGTGGATACAAATTCATCATCCTTATGTGTGTCTAAAAACCTAATACGACAGCTGTACTATATTACCTAGACAGCTGTACTATATTACCTAAATTCTACGTAGTCCATTTAACTTGTTACTGTCACTGGTACAAATCATCATCATCATGTGTGGATACAAATTCATCATCCTTATGTGTGTCTAAAAACCTAATACGACAGCTGTACTATATTACCTAGACAGCTGTACTATATTACCTAAATTCTACGTAGTCCATTTAACTTGTTACTGTCACTGGTACAAATCATCATCATCATGTGTGGATACAAATTCATCATCCTTATGTGTGTCTAAAAACCTAATACGACAGCTGTACTATATTACCTAGACAGCTGTACTATATTACCTAAATTCTACGTAGTCCATTTAACTTGTTACTGTCACTGGTACAAATCATCATCATCATGTGTGGATACAAATTCATCATCCTTATGTGTGTCTAAAAACCTAATACGACAGCTGTACTATATTACCTAGACAGCTGTACTATATTACCTAAATTCTACGTAGTCCATTTAACTTGTTACTGTCACTGGTACAAATCATCATCATCATGTGTGGATACAAATTCATCATCCTTATGTGTGTCTAAAAACCTAATACGACAGCTGTACTATATTACCTAGACAGCTGTACTATATTACCTAAATTCTACGTAGTCCATTTAACTTGTTACTGTCACTGGTACAAATCATCATCATCATGTGTGGATACAAATTCATCATCCTTATGTGTGTCTAAAAACCTAATACGACAGCTGTACTATATTACCTAAATTCTACGTAGTCCATTTAACTTGTTACTGTCACTGGTACAAATCATCATCATCATGTGTGGATACAAATTCATCATCCTTATGTGTGTCTAAAAACCTAATACGACAGCTGTACTATATTACCTAAATTCTACGTAGTCCATTTAACTTGTTACTGTCACTGGTACAAATCATCATCATCATGTGTGGATACAAATTCATCATCCTTATGTGTGTCTAAAAACCTAATACGACAGCTGTACTATATTACCTAAATTCTACGTAGTCCATTTAACTTGTTACTGTCACTGGTACAAATCATCATCATCATGTGTGGATACAAATTCATCATCCTTATGTGTGTCTAAAAACCTAATACGACAGCTGTACTATATTACCTAAATTCTACGTAGTCCATTTAACTTGTTACTGTCACTGGTACAAATCATCATCATCATGTGTGGATACAAATTCATCATCCTTATGTGTGTCTAAAAACCTAATACGACAGCTGTACTATATTACCTAAATTCTACGTAGTCCATTTAACTTGTTACTGTCACTGGTACAAATCATCATCATCATGGTGTGGATACAAATTCATCATCCTTTCTGTGTGTCTAAAAACCTAATACGACAGCTGTACTATATTACCTAAATTCTACGTAGTCCATTTAACTTGTTACTGTCACTGGTACAAATCATCATCATCATGGTGTGGATACAAATTCATCATCCTTTCTGTGTGTCTAAAAACCTAATACGACAGCTGTACTATATTACCTAAATTCTACGTAGTCCATTTAACTTGTTACTGTCACTGGTACAAATCATCATCATCATGTGTGTCTAAAAACCTAATACGACAGCTGTACTATATTACCTAGACAGCTGTACTATATTACCTAAATTCTACGTAGTCCATTTAACTTGTTACTGTCACTGGTACAAATCATCATCATCATGTGTGTCTAAAAACCTAATACGACAGCTGTACTATATTACCTAGACAGCTGTACTATATTACCTAAATTCTACGTAGTCCATTTAACTTGTTACTGTCACTGGTACAAATCATCATCATCATGGTGTGGATACAAATTCATCATCCTTTCTGTGTGTCTAAAAACCTAATACGACAGCTGTACTATATTACTTAAATTCTACGTAGTCCATTTAACTTGTTACTGTCACTGGTACAAATCATCATCATCATGTGTGTCTAAAAACCTAATACGACAGCTGTACTATATTACCTAGACAGCTGTACTATATTACCTAAATTCTACGTAGTCCATTTAACTTGTTACTGTCACTGGTACAAATCATCATCATCATGTGTGTCTAAAAACCTAATACGACAGCTGTACTATATTACCTAGACAGCTGTACTATATTACCTAAATTCTACGTAGTCCATTTAACTTGTTACTGTCAATAGCGAGTAGTTACAAAAAATTCATGGTAGAACCGCTGAGTTGCCTTTCTTTGGTTTCTCAAGAACTGTCAAAAGATATAAGTATAGTCATAACAGTGAGTGTACAAATGGCTTAATAGTAACCGAAGTTGAGTTTCTTTGAAGATACATACTCACAAGGTGATAGTCTTGTCTATGTTTAAGTTTATTCTTATAATTATAACGCCTGAAATGTCAAATTCTCTCTCTCTCTTGAGATGTACCTATAGAGATGTCAGGCGAAGTATGGCAAATTTAGCGATGAAGTCAACTGATGTCGTCAGACATTCTTATCTCGTGACCTTTATCATCCACTTTATTTTGTAAATAATTTCAGCAGTGTACCCAAACTTCGTTAAGTCGAAGTCGATTGATCGCCCGACATCTTTTACAACACGTATCGTAGGACATTTATCCCCTGGTGAATAGGAGGTTTTACTGTTATATAACGGTTGCCAATTATTAGGATCCTAGAGCTTAAGCATTAAGGAAAATGTCATAAGAAAAGCCAGATTAAAAGAAAGAAACAACAATAAATAAGGCTTGAAGCACTAGTTGTGTGGCTGCCATTTTCAGAACGGTCTTCTTTTATATGGGTCACTACTTAACTGCTAACTACTATTTGGGTAACCACAGGTGTTTTGTATTGAATGGATTAAAGAGCACATTAAATACGCTCTTTTTACTAACACATTCATGTCTTCGAAAAAGTTATAGGCTGCTGCAAATTGCAATCATACTACAAGTGGGGCTAAAAAGCCACTGAGCAATTCATCAATAGCGATTCACTTTTCGATTTTATAGTAAATTCTAAACGATTCCTGTAATTTTCGTAAAATGGTCAGTACGCAACTCAATTCAGCAGCAGATTCATATTTGGCCGTAAAATGGTCGGAATTTTGATAAATCTTACGCAATTCAATTCAGCAGCAGATCAAATACAGTCGCTTTTTTAACCCATCTGTAGTCGTGTCACAAGTTCTTTCAAACTGCGTTCCTTTCGTACACGTAGTGGCATTTGAATCAGCTTATTTCATGCTTCGGTAGACAGTTCGAGCCATAATCATATGCTTTTTGGTATTCTAAAAGCTCCTTCATCGGTATTAGCCACAACTAGTCGAGTCACTAGTTCAGTGGAATAAGTGCGGTAAGAGAATCAAAATGCGCCTGAGACAATTAATACAAATACTGGGGCCTTATTTGCTATGACCAAACGAAACTTAGCAGTTCGTAGCTTGTTTGTAACGCGCCTCGTCGCGTTTATGCAATACAAAATTGACATTTAGATTACGATTAGGTGATTCCACACAGATATCGTAACGAGTCCGCGTTGTTTATTTTTTGGGCATAGCAAATAAGACCTCTGAGCGCTCGAAAATAATGATTTATGGAAAAAAAAGCTACTCACGTTAGTGACTAATACAGCGTTGATGCATAGTTCCAAGGTAACGGCAAAGTTTTGAACCAGGAAGTATTCTTTGAACATACTCTCCATTGCCTTGGAGTACCTGAAAAACGTTAAGAAATTTGGTGAATTAAATATTCATCCGTAAGACTGTTTTTGTCACAGCTTTTTTGACTATGTCATGAGAATCATTTCTGTGGAACTATGCCCGGTTTCTTTTTTCTACTAACGGACGACGGGTCGTTCTTACCATACCAACGTTGTTACATGCATTCATGCATAATTATCACGCCCGTATCCCTAATGGGGGGGGGGGCAAACTATAAGTAATCATAAGAAAACTTGCAGCCATTCCTAAATCAATGTTTGGTGAACCATGGTGACAGGTGATCAGCTCATCGTCCATACGGATTTCGAAAAGTGCCTTACATTTTTTTGATACAAAAAAAAAATTGCAATGGCAATGAACGATAATGATTGACTAATAAAGTCGTAAATATAAATTACGAGTAAGAAAATAATAAAGTCGAATCCCGAGAGCAACATACAAAATTGCTTTCTAAATAAACTTTATTTTACAAGCTTACCCCAATAAGCGAATGTGCTTCCTGATAATCCGTTTGAGTTCTTCTCTCATAGCCATTTCATTTCCTTTCGTATATTTCAATTCGCTAATATTTTTTTGTAAACTTTCTAACTGGTCACACAAATATATCAATAAGCTACATACCATCCCCTGCATTCCCATGGCTCGGAATAAAAAGGGGATTACGAAGAGTGTAGACACAATCTGCATGGAGAGGATTAAATTCATCTTGTTTTTGTATGGGTCGAAGGGCATCCATGCGTCTATAGACATTTCATTATTTAGTAGCGCAGCAAAACTGAATGTAGCTACTATAAAGGAGCATAATGAAGTAATCGTGACTTGTAGTTTTATCATATTATCTCTGCTTGCATCGCTTACTCTATCACCAGATGTTATGATATCATCTATCAAAATTTTCAGTTTCTCCCGCTTCATAACGAAGCAAATGACTTTGAAGAAGTAATTGTATGAAACCACAGTGATATCAATATTCGAGAGGAATGCTATCATATCGTTTGTACTTTCAACTGTTTTTATCCCAGAAATAATGAAATATATTATCATGAAACAGTGTAAGGTCCTTTCGTATATCTTGTACAGCTTATACCGATTTGTGGATACATCATCACTAGGCCATAAGCCGACAACGAAAAGGAATTTTAAATTGAATTCGAAAAAATCTTCCGTCACAAGAAATCGGTTTATAATCGTGAGCACCATTTTGCAAATGATAAAGAAATAAGTGAATATCAATTTTATTTTAAAGTTTCTTTAATAAAGTAAAATGATAGCAAGTTATAAAGTACTCTTTGACAAATCGTTTTTATGTATTAATCTAGAGTTTTTCATTGGATATAAAACCCAATTATTAAAAATAGTTTCGGTACCTATCGGCCTACTAATTTTATAAATACGAGTTTGTGGTATGTGAAGATGTGAGAAGGTTTCTGTTTCAATCACTCGCTAAATCGGATTTTAATGGTTGAAAACATACAGGAAATATCTACGGCTATGCCATACGAAATAAATATATCGTAGATATAAAATTCTACTGAAAGAAGACTTCATTTTGATTTTAAATACCATTCGAACAGGAAATTGAACCCGCCAAATGTAAAAAATGTACTGCTAATTTTTAAAGGTATCAAGCAAGCGAAACCAAATTCGGTAGCTATTATTTTCTAAATGTTTTTAAAGCCTATTTTTTTACTTTTCACACAGCGCCATCTAGCCCCAAACTAAGCGAAGCTTGTACCATGGGCACCAGATGGCTGATAGAATACTTATATACTTTTATTGTATGATAATGAAAGAAGGTAAATGATGATATTATAAGTAAGAAGTGAACACTGATAGAGGGGAGTGTTAGAAGAAAACGCATTGTGCCGATCCCACTTAAGTGGGATAAGGGCAGCAGGATGATGATTGAATGAAAGTATCAAAACAGGTTTCATAGTCAGCCAGTTCTATAAAGACTTGATAGGTAAGTGCTTAGGTAATGAAGCTGTAATCGCTTAACTTTGAAAGTGCACTGTGTGTAATTTGAACTGAAAGTTGAACTTATAAACTTTAATCTAGTTTCATTAGAAACGGCGACCTTCAGATTAATACTACTACATGCCATTAGTTATTTCGATGATGTGTGGTGAAAGGCTCCTTTTGTGCACTTGACACACATGTTTTAGAACTTTTTACGTTCTACGACATGCTGGATTTCTCACGATGTTATCTTCATCGTTTATGAGTACTATTATAGCGCACATACATTTTGATTGCAGATTAACTGTTAGTGAGACATTTTTCTCTTCCCATGACAAGTCCATACCACGCTAACTTATTGCTCTTACGGCATCGGTGGCGTGGCGGGCGATTGTTCGGCAGAGACGCAAGAGGCGCGGGTTCGATTCCGCGAAGAAATGTTTACTAATCTGTAAATACTTCTTCCGGGTCTGGGTGTTGTGGTACCATGGTACTCATAGTTTCTGATACCCACGACACAGGGAATCCCAGTGTGGGGTCAGGACTATGTATGTGACTTTTGGGTGTGATTTCTTAAACTTACCCATCTTTGGCGTTACTTTCAGACTTCGTTTTACATCTTCTATTCCTTATTTATGACGACCTCGGTGGCGTGACGGAAGAGTGCTCGACTGAGTCGCAAGAGACGCGGGTTCGATTCCCGCTACGGGAGAAATGTTTGCATGTTCTGCAAATATTTCTTCCGGGTCTGGGTGTTGTAGTATTATTTGAGCTTATTTCCTCCCTAAAAGTGAGGGGGCACACAAAATAAATGTAAAAGGTAGGTAAATAAAGTATGTAAACAAAAACTTTGTTTTATAAAAATTACAAAATTCACACCACCGATAACATGAAATCCACAAAATAGAATGCCCAGAGGGACCCTTATTAGCACAATTCACAAAAACCTGCCTACCACTACATCAATAATGAAAGTTCAAGATGTGATACTGTTATTAAACTTATCACGTAAATACGTGTGAGAGATTGCTTAGGAGTTATCCAAGAAAATCGAACGTTACATTATGTATTATTAGTATGTATTTACAAAAAAAAAGTATTATAAGTTTTCTATCAGCCATCTGGTTCCCATAGTACAAGCTTTGCTTAGTTTGGGGCTAGATGGCGCTGTGTGAAATGTTCACAAATATTTATTTATTCTTCATTATCATCTTATACTTCATTCATATTACAGTAACCGTATGCAAGGAAATAGTGGCCTTAGCAAAGCCTTTGAATTGACCCAATTTGCTCAATCAGTCTGGTTGTCTCGCCTTCACATCGAGAACACCAATAGCGTCTCTTCTTTTGATATCATGGTCATTGGTTAACGTATCCAATTTTAGGGACAGTGAATTTTTATACCCTCATACATCTAGAATAGAACTATGACTACAAATTTCCTGCGGCTTCGTTCGTGTAGTAGCCTGAGTCAGAATATATGCTATTCCAGGTAACGTAGATTCCAAGGCTTGGAAGAAACTGTCGCAAATAACAATAAACACCTATAAATTCAGCGATTTTACCTCAAAAATTCAATACTTCGGTAGTTTCGCCATCACATCTGCAATCCAATCCAGGTGAATACTGAGAGGCGTGATGAAAAGTATTTCATGTAAGCGTTTGGCGTCAGTTTTCATCTGGCAGTTCTGTAGTTGGGGACCCATCGAGGAGATCCCCACGACCTTAGAATCGTGTAGCACAGGACCTCCTGAGTCGCCAGGGCAGATGGCAGCACGGCGGCCGCAGGTCTCCACGACGCATAGAAAAGGGTACTGTGCAGGGTGGATGCAGTGCCCGGCCAGCATTGCGTCGACCACCTGGAGCGGCATTCTCAGCATCAACGTCGCGGCGACTGGTGAACCTACTTCTGCACTTCCGTTGGTGACTCCGTATCCGAGCACGGTGACGCGCCGCCCGATCAACGCTGTGTAGTCGAGCGCACTGAGCTGCAAGAACTCGCTCAGCGGCAGTGGCTGCGTCTCCATCAACGCCAAATCTTCGGCCATCACGGGGTGTTCGGCCGAGCGCTCTGAAGGCCGAAAACACCTCAGCACATCGAAGAAGCTATCGGTGTCGGTCGGGCGGCCGTTCGTGGAACTGACGAGCCGGACAACCAAGGTAGAGTCGATGTGATACGCTATGCTGTTTTCCACCGGCAGTGATGACTCTGGCAGGCAGCAGTGCTTGGCGGAGAGCAGGGCGGTGCGCGACAGAGCGGAGGCAGTGCAGGCATGCTGGCGCAACGTGAGCGTCTCACCAGAACCTTGCAGCGGCGTGAAGCGACTCTGAAGCTCGAGTCGCACAGCGTACGGGAATTCCCCGGGCCGCGCGTCTCGTCCCCCGATCACGCGTAATATTTTCTTTCCGGACCCCGTACAAAACTGCCCCGTGTAAATGAGACAAAATAAACATATTTGAGACAAGTTGAAGTAAACGAAACACATTTTGTTCTGCCTCATACTCGTAAATACCAATAAAAATAGCATTGTAGGTAGCTGTAACTTATTTTGTTGTACTAGGAAAGTACCTACCTACATTTGAGATTTTGCAATAAACATTCAGACTACGTATTCATCTACTACATTTAGAGGGCAACCAAGAAAAAGTGTAGAATAATAATAAGCACTTTATCCTTTCACCACACTGATGGATGCGGATGGTTTGAGAGCAGTGGTGGTCTAGCGGCCTCGCCTTCCGATCCAAAGGTTCAAATCCAATAGCGTATCAATGGATTTTCTATAAGAAAAATTTACATACCAGTACTCTCAAACGGTAAAGGAAAACATTGTGAGGAAATCGACATGTCGTAGAACCTAATAAATTCGAAAATATGTCAAGTATTCAAAAGAACTTGTAACACGTAAGTAGTACCAGTAGTACCAGTAGCATTACTGGCACAGACGAGCCAATAACATAAATAGTGGCCTTACGAAGTTTCTGAAAAGTCGACTAAGGGATAGTATCTTCTCCAACATAATGGACCGAATGGGTATGGGCGATGGGCTGATCGCCGTCACCATGGTTCTCCATTCTTCATATCCATCTTGGGTCTTTGAATCAGGAGTGGCTGCAAGTTATCTTATGATGACTTGTAGCCCTGCTCACCTCATTTAACTGAAACTGCATTGAAATCTATTCAGCCGCACTGTGATCGGTGTACCAATATGCTCGCATTCTGACAAACTTTCAGATTTATAATATTAGTAGACCACACGCTTACCACAGCTTTGTATCTGAAACAAAACCGCGTACCTACTTTCAAACTTTGCAATGAAACTTTGGAATGTCTGAACTCAAGAGCTTTATAACAAAAACTTGCAGACAGATGTGACTCTTTTACCCGACTGCGATGAAAGGTTGTGTTTTAATGTGCCTTGAAGTTTTTACCTCATAGACATTAAGTAACTGTTGTGGCAGACATACAGGGGTTCCTCAAGGTGGTCTGGTAGAATTATGAAGTCCAAAATGTTCTTAAATGCGTATAATTAATTAAAATCAATTAAAGTTACAGAGTTTCTGTGAGACGTTGGATACAAAGTTTTTGTTGAAAGCAAGTGACATTAGATGTCAAAAATTTAAATTTATTATAACGTCTGAGTGAAGACGTTCGGATACGCGATACGCCGTTCGGATACGCGACATGCCCCCGGCCTTGGAAGCTCCAGCTTCAAAAAGTTATTGCGCATCATCTTCTTGCTGCTTGGCTTCTTCCTCTGGAAACAGGGGACATATCTTGGAGAAACTGCGCCGTATGGTACCGGATGCAGTCCGGATATCTGCCAGACGAGATACACCGTCCCTGCCGCTGACAGTGTGGATGATTCTCCCGAGTGACCACTTCAATGGAGGAAGCTTGTCGTCCTTAATGACCACCATTGTGTTGGGTTCTAAGCTGTCGACGTTTTCTCTCCATTTGCACCTGGTCTGTAGCTCTGACACGTACTCCTTCATCCATCGGCTCCAGAAGTTGTGTCGAATCTGCTCCACTCGCTGGTACCGACTGAGCAGTCGTTCAGAATCGCCTCGCATGTCCTGGTATACTGGCGCTGTGAGCGGACGACCAACTAGGAAATGACCGGGACTGAGAGGAAGGAAGTTGTGTGGATCAGGTGCCAATGGGGATAATGGTTGGGAGTTGAGGATGGCTTTTATTTGTGTTAAAACCGTGGTAAGTTCTTCAAGGGTTAAGTGTGCGTTACCAATAACCAGAGATGGATGCAACTTGCACGATTTTACCCCAGCTTCCCAAAGACCTCCAAAATGAGCAGTGTAAGGAGGAATAAATCTTAGCTTTATGGCCTGACTAAGAGTATATTTAGTTAAATCAGCTGAACAAGTATTGAGATATTTACCTAATTCATTATTAGCACCGACGAAATTTTTGCCGTTGTCTGAAAATATTTCATCGGGCTTTCCACGACGTGAAATAAAATGTTTCAGAGCTAGAATGTATGCCTCAGTGGAAAGATCGCTCACAAGTTCCAAGTGCATAGCGCGTGTGCCGAAACATACAAACAGACAAATATACGATTTCTCAGTTCTCGCGCCTATGCCTTTTCGATTTAGTGTGTAAATTGGTCCTGCGTAATCCAACCCACAGTAAAGAAATGGATAAGTATGAGTCAGTCGTTCCTTTGGCAGATTGCCCATAATAGGATTTAAGGTTTTACCTTTCAATCGCTTGCACGCAACGCACTCATTCACTATTTTCCGCGCGAGATTTCTCCTCCCAACAGGCCACCATCGCTGGCGAATGTCGTATAGCAGCGCTTGAGGAGCGGCATGAAGCAGGCGTTGGTGCTCGTTGCGCATGAGCAAAACTAAAAACTGATGTGTTGAACACAGTAAAATGCGGTGCTTCTTTTCGAAGTGGAAGCTTTCAGAGTGACTAATTTGACCGCCAACTCGTAATAACTTATTTGCGTTTGAAAATATATTTAATTTACTATGAAGTGATTCGCGTACCTTTTTATGTAGTCGCGCGCCTAATAATGCTCTGCAAAGCTCAAGATTAGGTATACTGACCGGTGTCAGTGATGCAACCTTGACCTTGAAACATAATAACCTAACTAATGCAGTGGCATTGTTATCGTTGACAGTGCGAATATGTCTATAGTGCGTGCGTCTGCACGCGCTTGATGCTTGAAGTTTTAAATCTAAGAATCGATTGAGTGCTTGAGGATTGATTTCCTCCAAAGTTTGTGGTGAGGATTTGAATGGAATGTTGACACAAAACCTCCCGTCACTACTGCGTGTTGTAGTTTTGACGAAATGATTTTCGCATTCCTTCTCCTCCTCGGTGCGTGCCTCACAAAGCTTAGGTAGTTCCTCAAGCTCCCGTTGTTGCGATTCTACTATTTGAAAAAAGTTACATCGTATGTAACCTTGGTTTTGTGTGATGTTTATGGGACCTGATATGATCCATCCTAACTGCGTGTTTTGTAGGTAAGGACCTTTAGGTAAACGCATTCTTCCCTCACTTAATAAATCCCAAAATTTATCTGCGCCTATAAGGATATCTATTTCTTGAGATTCATAAAAATAAGGATCAGCTAATTGAATGTTACCAGGGATCCCGAACTGCGCGTGTTGTTTGGGTATCGCTGGCAACGTTGATGTTATGCTCGGTAGAACAAAACATTTAATTTGCGTGGTGTACGGGCTAGTTCTCGATTTTATTTCGATATCACAGGTTTGCGTGGACTGTGATGCCGAATTACCAACCCCGCGTATTTCGTGAGTGGACTGTATCATTTGTGTGCCTAATTTTTCGCATAATGAACGTGTAATAATGCACCGCTCGCTCCCCGAATCTAGAAGCGCGCGCGCTTGTTGATAATTATCGTGTTTATCCCTAACCTCCACTAATGCAGTCGATAACAATACGGGTTGCACACACGGATAATTAGCGCATAGAACGTTTGTGTGCGTGTCTTTTGCAAGCTCCTTACTGCTAGCGAGTGGCGCCGGCGGCGGCGCGCTGAGGCACGGCTGCATCGCCGAAACCGGTTTGTTATTATGACATGAAGTAGGAGACGTTCCGTTGCGGCTAACTTTGCTGTCATTGTGAAGTAATGAGTTGTGTTTTTGATCACACTTCCTACAGGGACCGTATTTACATTCATTAAAATCGTGCCCGGCGCGTAAACAGTTACTGCATAGCTTGTTATCTTTGACGAGCTTAAGCCTAGTTTCTAAACTAGAATCTAAAAACTTCTGACATGCATAAAGTGGATGATTATAACGTTTGCAAAGTGAACAAGTCGGTTTTGATTGATTTTGCGGATTATTGGTGGAGACATTGCAGTGAACTTTGTAACCATTTTGTGTGTTTGTGACTGGTTTTTTGTTACTAGTGTTAGCGTGTGATACCTGCAATGTGTCCAGCATATCCGCTCGGTCTTTCAAAAAGGACAGCAAAACGTCTACCTTCAGGATTGACTTGGAATCACCAGATTGGTTTATTTTTATAATTTTATATTGTTCCCACTCGCGTTCTGTGGTTTTATCTAACTTTGTGACTATAATATAAATGATCAACGTGTCCCAACTGTCTACTGGTTCACCTAACAATTTTAAAGCGCGTAAATTCTTCAAAATTGTGTCGATTAAATGACGTAAAAGATCTGGTGCTTCCTTTGTCAAAGCCTGAATGGTAAATAGTGATTTTACGTGTTTGTTTACTAGTAGCCTGCTATTGTCGTACCTAGTGAGGAGTAGTTCCCATGCTACAGCGTAGTTTGCAGCAGAAAACTCTAAAGATTCGATTACCAACGCTGCACTGCCTTTTAGTGATGACTTTAGGTAGTGGAACTTCTGGATGCTAGTGATGTGATCGGCATTGTGAATAAGCGACTGAAAAGTGTCCCTAAATTCCAACCAGTGGTCGTATGAACCGTCAAAGGTAGGTATCGATATCGTAGGCAATTTGACCGACTTATTCTCGTAAGACGCTTTCTTGGAACCTGTGTGGGTTTCCTCCGTACCTAGCATACATTCAGCTCGAGCCAGAGTATCGTAATAACTATCTTCGAACGATTCGCGTTGACTCAACTGTTCGTCTAGATCAACTTCTAAAACCGATTCTTCTAGCTGTGTTTGAAGATGGTTAAACTCTGTGAATAAGCTCGCAGCTCCCTGAATACGTAGCTTCAAATCTACACGCGTCTGTACCGGCAACATTTCGTCGGTTTTTATAGTATTTAGGTAATTTGAAAAACGAGTAAGACGGCCTTTGACAATAGCCCTTTTCTTTACTAGGTCACGTATCAATTTGTTAGTTTCGTCATCGTCTGTAACCGTCAACTTATAAGGCGACTTAGACCTAGCCCTAGGTTCTGTGCTCATCTTGGAAGTCTCAGTAAAAGGTGGAGTACTCACGTTTGGCAAGTGGCAGCTATGCTGGCTCGGAACACGCTGCTAGACACTGTGCACAAGGATGGTAGCTCACTGCGTCTCAGTTACTGAAACATGTATTACCACGGGATTAACACAAGATAGGACAGGCGTTTTTGGATAGGATGGATGGCTGGCCGTACCGATTCTCCGTTTCTAGATCGGTATTGTGTGCTTCTGGACAGCGATCCTGTTGAATCCTTGTGATTTCTTGAAAAATCTTCATAAAAATGACCGTTGACTCCGTGCGTCCTTGAGGTCGTGCGAAGGTCGTGCGTGCGTGGGTCCCTTGTAGATATCCGGCTCGAAGGACCAAATTATGTTGTGGCAGACATACAGGGGTTCCTCAAGGTGGTCTGGTAGAATTATGAAGTCCAAAATGTTCTTAAATGCGTATAATTAATTAAAATCAATTAAAGTTACAGAGTTTCTGTGAGACGTTGGATACAAAGTTTTTGTGAAAAGCAAGTGACATTAGATGTCAAAAATTTAAATTTATTATAACGTCTGAGTGAAGACGTTCGGATACGCGATACGCCGTTCGGATACGCGACAGTAACGAACGATCCGTTGTCCGTTAGTATAATATTGGAAGCGAGCTATGAACCTATATTGTATCTAACTCTTGGAGACAACCACTTTGTGTAATCCTAAACGTACTAAGCTCAGAATAATTTATTACTTGTAATTTTGTACGAGCGATTTAGTTGATATTTCTCGAGTGCTAGGAAAATCTAGACAGGAAACTGTTGGTGACATTGAATACCAGCGCTACATCGGCTACTCTCAGTAGCATAAAGCTGAGTGGTGTCCATTTTCGTCACTGTGTTTATTGTGTTTGTTTGTATAATTTATTGTGCCTTTGTCGAAAATATTTTTTTTTATTTCTACGGACCGTGGAGAGTGGCACACACAAAGGGAGTCACCCAGCAGTGAGTGAAGTCGTTTTGCGAATGATGATGATGATGATATTCTCATTTATTTACAATAATTATAATATGAAAAATTTAAGCTTGAAGCGCTAGGACAAATAATAAACAACGAAGTCGGAAAAATAAGTAAAATTAATAAATAGCCAAACCAAATATCACTGTGATGCATCGATTTTATAGAACGTGGTGAGGGGGCACACAAAATAAATATAAAAGGTAGGTAAATAAATAGTACACAAAAACTTTATTTTATAAAAATTACAAAATTCACATCACCGATAACATGAAATCCACAAAATAGAATGCCAAGAGGGGCACCTTATTAGCACAATTCACAAAAACCTGCCTACCCCTACATCAATAATGAAAGTTCAAGATGTGATTCTGTTATTAAACTTATCTAATACGTGTGAGAGATTGCTTAGGAGTTATACACCTAAGAAAATTGGACGTTACATTATGTATTATTAGTATGTATTTACAAAAAAAAAGTATTACAAGTTTTCCATAAGCCATCTGGTTCCCATAGTACAAGCTTTGCTTAGTTTGGGGCTAGATGGCGTTGTGTGAAATGTTCACAAATATTTCATTATCATCTTATACTTCATTCATATTACAGTAACCGTATGCAAGGAAATAGTGGCTTTAGCAAAGCCTTTGAATTGACCCAATTTGCTCAATCAGTGTCTAGTTGTCTCGCCCTCACATCGAGAACACCAATAGCGTCTCTTCTTTTGATATCATGGCCATTGGTTAACGTATCCAATTTTAGGGACAGTGAATTTTTATACCCTCATACATCTAGAATAGAACTATGACTACAAATTTCCTGCGGCTTCGTTTGTGTAGTAGCCTGAGTCAGAATATAATGCTATTCCAGGTAACGTAGATTCCAAGGCTTGGAAGAAACTGTCGCAGATAACAATAAACACCTATAAATTCAGCGATTTTACCTCTAAAATTCAATACTTCGGTAGTTTCGCCATCACATCTGCAATCCAATCCAGGTGAATACTGAGAGGCGTGATGAAAAGTATTTCATGTAAGCGTTTGGCGTCAGTTTTCATCTGGCAGTTCTGTAGTGGAGGAGCCATCGAGGAGATCCCCACTACCTTAGAATCGTGTAGCACAGGACCTCCTGAGTCGCCAGGGCAGATGGCAGCGCGACGGCCGCAGGTCTCCACGACGCATAGAAAAGGGTACTGTAGAGGGTGGATGCAGTGCCCGGCCAGCATTGCGTCGACCACCTGGAGCGGCATTCGCAGCATCAACGTCTCGGCGACTGGGGAACCTACTTCTGCACTTCCGTTGGTGACTCCGTAGCCGAGCACGGTGACGCGCCGCCCGATCAACGCTGTGTAATCGAGCGCACTGAGCTGCAAGAACTCGCTCAGCGGTAGCGGCTGCGTCTCCATCAACGCCAAATCTTCGGCCATCACGGGGTGTTCGGCCGAGCGCTCTGAAGGCCGAAAACACCTCAGCACATCGAAGAAGCTATCGGTGTCGGTCGGGCGGCCGTTCGTGGAACTGACGAGCCGGACAACCAAGGTAGAGTCGATGTGATACGCTATGCTGTTTTCCACTAGCAGTGATGACTCTAGCAGGCAGCAGTGCTTGGCGGAGAGCAGGGCGGTGCGCGACAGAGCGGAGGCACTGCAGACATGCTGGCGCAACGTGAGTGTCTCACCAGAACCTTGCAGCGGCGTGAAGCGACTCTGAAGCTCGAGTCGCACAGCGTACGGGAATTCCCCGGGCCGCGCGTCTCGTCCCCCGATCACGCGTAATATTTTCTTTCCGGACCCCGTACAAAACTGCCCCGTGTAAATGAGACAAAATAAACATATTTGAGACAAGTTGAAGTAAACGAAACACATTTTGTTCTGCCTCATACTCGTAAGTACCAATAAAAATAGCATTGTAGGTAGCTGTAACTTATTTTATTATACTAGGAAAGTACCTACATTTGAGATTTTGCAATAAACATTCAGACTACGTATTCATCTACTACATTTAGAGGGCAACCAAGAAAAAGTGTAGAATAATAATAAGCACTTTATCCTTTCACCACACTGATGGATGCGGATGGTTTGAGAGCAGTGGTGGTCTAGCGGCCTCGCCTTCCGATCCAAAGGTTTAAATCCAATAGCGTATCAATGGATTTTCTATAAGAAAAATTTACATACCAGTACTCTCAAACGGTAAAGGAAAACATTGTGAGGAAATCGACATGTCGTAGAACCTAATAAATTCGAAAATATGTCAAGTATTCAAAAGAACTTGTAACACGTAAGTAGTACCAGTAGTACCAGTAGCATTACTGGCACAGACGAGCCAATAACATAAATAGTGGCCTTACGAAGTTTCTGAAAAGTCGACTAAGGGATAGTATCTTCTCCAACATAATGGACCGAATGGGTATGGGCGATGGGCTGATCGCCGTCACCATGGTTCTCCATTCTTCATATCCATCTTGGGTCTTTGAATCAGGAGTGGCTGCAAGTTATCTTATGATGACTTGTAGCCCTGCTCACCTCATTTAACTGAAACTGCATTGAAATCTATTCAGCCGCACTGTGATCGGTGTACCAATATGCTCGCATTCTGACAAACTTTCAGATTTATAATATTAGTAGACCACACGCTTACCACAGCTTTGTATCTGAAACAAAACCGCGTACCTACTTTCAAACTTTGCAATGAAACTTTGGAATGTCTGAACTCAAGAGCTTTATA
The DNA here is from genome assembly GCA_949320045.1 of Scotopteryx bipunctaria. Taxonomy (NCBI): domain Eukaryota; kingdom Metazoa; phylum Arthropoda; class Insecta; order Lepidoptera; family Geometridae; genus Scotopteryx; species Scotopteryx bipunctaria. The sequence continues at coordinate 1,397,356 of OX439462.1, forward strand.
ACAAAAACTTGCAGACAGATGTGACTCTTTTACCCGACTGCGATGAAAGGTTGTGTTTTAATGTGCCTTGAAGTTTTTACCTCATAGACATTAAGTAACGAACGATCCGTTGTCCGTTAGTATAATATTGGAAGCGAGCTATGAACCTATATTGTATCTAACTCTTGGAGACAACCACTTTGTGTAATCCTAAACGTACTAAGCTCAGAATAATTTATTACTTGTAATTTTGTACGAGCGATTTAGTTGATATTTCTCGAGAGCTAGGAAAATCTAGACAGGAAACTGTTGGTGACATTGAATACCAGCGCTACATCGGCTACTCTCAGTAGCATAAAGCTGAGTGGTGTCCATTTTCGTCACTGTGTTTATTGTGTTTGTTTGTATAATTTATTGTGCCTTTGTCGAAAATATTTTTCTTTATTTCTACGGACCGTGGAGAGTGGCACACACAAAGGGAGTCACTCAGCAGTGAGTGAAGTCGGGTTGCGAATGATGATGATGATGATATTCTTATTTATTTATAATAATTAAACTACCTACATAATATGAAAAATTGAAGCTTGAAGCGCCAGGACAAATAATAAACAACGAAGTCGGAAAAATAAGTAAAATTAATAAAAGCCAAACCAAATAACACCGGTAATGCATCGATTTTATAGAACGTGGTGAGGGGGCACACAAAATAAATGTAAAAGGTAGGTAAGTAAATAGTACACAAAAACTTTATTTTATAAAAATTACAAAATTCACATCACCGATAACAAGAAATCCACAAAATAGAATGCCAAGAGGGGCACCTTATTAGCACAATTCACAAAAACCTGCCTACCCCTACATCAATAATGAAAGTTCAACATGTGATTCTGTTATTAAACTTATCTAATACGTGTGAGAAATTGCTTAGGAGTTATACACCTAAGAAAATTGGACGTTACATTATGTATTATTAGTATGTATTTACAAAAAAAAAGTATTACAAGTTTTCCATAAGCCATCTGGTTCCCATAGTACAAGCTTTGCTTAGTTTGGGGCTAGATGGCGTTGTGTGAAATGTTCACAAATATTTCATTATCATCTTATACTTCATTCATATTACAGTAACCGTATGCAAGGAAATAGTGGCTTTAGCAAAGCCTTTGAATTGACCCAATTTGCTCAATCAGTGTCTAGTTGTCTCGCCCTCACATCGAGAACACCAATAGCGTCTCTTCTTTTGATATCATGGCCATTGGTTAACGTATCCAATTTTAGGGACAGTGAATTTTTATACCCTCATACATCTAGAATAGAACTATGACTACAAATTTCCTGCGGCTTCGTTTGTGTAGTAGCCTGAGTCAGAATATAATGCTATTCCAGGTAACGTAGATTCCAAGGCTTGGAAGAAACTGTCGCAAATAACAATAAACACCTATAAATTCAGCGATTTTACCTCTAAAATTCAATACTTCGGTAGTTTCGCCATCACATCTGCAATCCAATCCAGGTGAATACTGAGAGGCGTGATGAAAAGTATTTCATGTAAGCGCGTGGCGTCAGTCTTCATCTGGCAATTCTGTAGTGGAGGAGCCATCGAGGAGATCCCCACGACCTTAGAATCGTGTAGCACAGGACCTCCTGAGTCACCAGGGCAGATGGCAGCGCGACGGCCGCAGGTCTCCACGACGCATAGAAAAGGGTACTGTAGAGGGTGGATGCAGTGCCCGGCCAGCATTGCGTCGACCACCTGGAGCGGCATTCGCAGCATCAACGTCTCGGCGACTGGGGAGCCTACTTCTGCACTTCCGTTGGTGACTCCGTAGCCGAGCACGGTGACGCGCCGCCCGATCAACGCTGTGTAGTCGAGCGCACTGAGCTGCAAGAACTCGCTCAGCGGTAGCGGCTGCGTCTCCATCAACGCCAAATCTTCGGCCATCACGGGGTGTTCGGCCGAGCGCTCTGAAGGCCGAAAACACCTCAGCACATCGAAGAAGCTATCGGTGTCGGTCGGGCGGCCGTTCGTGGAACTGACGAGCCGGACAACCAAGGTAGAGTCGATGTGATACGCTATGCTGTTTTCCACTGGCAGTGATGACTCTAGCAGGCAGCAGTGCTTGGCGGAGAGCAGGGCGGTGCGCGACAGAGCGGAGGCACTGCAGACATGCTGGCGCAACGTGAGCGTCTCACCAGAACCTTGCAGCGGCGTGAAGCGACTCTGAAGCTCGAGTCGCACAGCGTACGGGAATTCCCCGGGCCGCGCGTCTCGTCCCCCGATCACGCGTAATACTTTCTTTCCGGACCCCGTACAAAACTGCCCCGTGTAAATGAGACAAAATAAACATATTTGAGACAAGTTGAAGTAAACGAAACACATTTTGTTCTGCCTCATACTCGTAAGTACCAATAAAAATAGCATTGTAGGTAGCTGTAACTTATTTTATTGTACTAGGAAAGTACCTACATTTGAGATTTTGCAATAAACATTCAGACTACGTATTCACTTACTACATTTAGAGGGCAACGAAGAAAAAGTGTAGAATAATAATAAGCACTTTATCCTTTCACCACACTGGTGGATGCGGATGGTTTGAAAACAGTGGTGGTTTAGTGGTAGCGGCCTCGCCTTTTGATCCAAAGGTTCAAATCCAATAGCGTATCAATGAATATTGACTTTGACTTTGACTTTGACTTTGACTTTGACTTTGACCAGGACAAATCATAAACAACGAAGTCGGAAAAATAAGTAAAATTAATAAATAACCAAAAAAAAGCCAAACCAAATATCACCGTGACGGATCGATTTTATTGAACGTGGTTATGGATTTATTTACAAATAGCTGCCGCCCGCGGTTTCAATGGCGTGGTACTCGAATAAAAAGTAGCCTATATGTTAATCCAGTACATGTACTATGTATATTCCAAGTTTCATTCAAATCCGTTCAGCTGTTTTTGCGTGAAAGAGTAACAAACATCCATACATACAAACTTTCGCATTTATAATACTAGTAGGATATTATATACTACACTATAAGATAAAATAGATAAAATATATAAAATAACATCAAAACACTTCTCTATTTGCATAAATAAATGCAAAGCAACTAGTAATGAAACCAGAAATCAGAAATTCAAATTGTAAAACTGAATTAATTGCATGTAAACTAAAGTACTGCTGTCTAAACAAATTCTGTTCGTAACTCTACAATATTAAAATATCCACGCTGGCACTAAAGTTGTTATGTAATATTAAACTTTATTGTTGAGATAGTAAGAACGTTTTTTGTTCAGCAATTCAAATTCAATCATAATAATAGAATAACCTTAGTTTTAGCTTTGTAATCTCTGATAATTTTGAACTATTATTGATAATTTTGAGAATGATAAAATAATCTATTTCAAGTATGGTGGCATCAAAATAATAGAGTTTATTTATTTAGCCTCATTTATATACGCAGAGCACTGGTGGTCTAGTTAGTAGTGACCTCGCCTTCCGATTCTGCGGTCGTGGGTTCAAAACCCGGTCGTGTACTAATGGATTGAAAATTCATGTGCGCTATACAAGTTCTCTTAAACGGCGAAGGAAAACATCGTGAGGAAACCCGCGGCTTAGTCAGCTCCGCACGTATTGACCATGTCTTTCCTCTTTCTGTCTTTCCTTCACGTCAACCCTCTTTGGGAATACTTGCTTATTGTATCTCATGATGTTGGAGAGGACACTATCCCTTAGTCGACTTTTACGACATGTTCGGGGAGAGAAGCAGCTGGACGTATTCTATGTTTTTTCTTTACTCCCAGTCCAGCAGAGAAGTAACATACATTCAAAAGCTATAAATAGTCTAACTATTTCCAATTTATTCTTAAAAGTTAGGGAGTTATTACAACTTTCCATTTTCAGTAGAACGAATAAACTGGTTGAACAAATTCCCTGAACATTATAAAAGTTGTATTAAAATATATGGTTATGTTCCTCATCTATATATACCTATAAAAGAGCTTAATTTGACTGACTGACTGATGCGTCATCGCTGAGCCGAAACCGCTGAAGCTAGAAAGCTGAAACACAGTTTTTACTAGTTCAGGAGCCTAAGGATTCATTTATATTGTAACAAGCTTATTATGTCAATAAATGGATTTGTTTGTTTGTTTGAAACTTGGAAGGTAGCTTTTCTTTTATAGTGTTCATTCATTTTATAATGGTCAGATTAATTGTCAGACAGTCAGTGACGTACAATTTTCTATATTTAGATACTTTATTTGCGCTCTATTTCGTTATACATAATATATATCATAACTACCCACGAATAAAACAAAAATACAGCTGAATAGTGATCATTCTGTTTCGGCCATCTCCTTTTAACCTTCAGAAAAGTTAATGAAGCTCATAATTTTGCACAGATTAAAAAACCCCTGGACACAATTCTTATTAAAGTTCATGAAACATCGCTCCAAACCCGAGTTTGTTTGAATAATGGCCTTTTGGAGGTAATTTATGGAAGGGTGGCAATATAGCCTGAGTTTTAGGACTGACTGACTGATTGACTGACTATAAATTAGTATAGGAATAGTTTTGTTATATTGAAGGGATTTATTGTGATTTTTTTTTATCGTTGACATTTCATGTCTACGCATATTATGCGGAGTATATTGTAAGTGCCTACCCTAAATTGTATTAAGGTTTGGTATCAAAATAAACATTTTTCTTTCTATCTTTGTTTTTTCTTATAATGTCCCACTGCTGACGGTCATGGTTTCGTAGAAAAACCAAGGCTTTTATAATCATAAGGTTGTTTTATAAATATCCCACAAAACCCAAATCTATTGTCATGAATACGTTAAAAATTAATGAGGAGTGACCTTTATGTCAATCTCTCCTCTTGATCATTAGTAAACACTAATTAGGTAGGTGTAGAAATAAATAATTATCTACTTTGGTAAAAGGTAATTCTGGGATGTAAAAAGGATATATATATGAGGTCTATCAGTAATGGACGTCTTAATACTGATGATAATCAAAGGGCTTAAAATAAATAAAGTTGAGAATCCTACCAAAAATATTTATATAATACATACAGGGGTAGGCAGCAGCGCTCGTGGCGTAGCTGCTGAGGGAGTTTTTAGGCCGCCTAAAGGCCTCCGTCATGGCTTAACGACTTAAAAGCCGGGACCGACCGAAGCACGGAAGCGCTCAGCTCGTAATGGTCGGAAGGCAGGGGCACCACTACACCAGCAGTGCTCTGTTGATGTAGTGTTAAACATTTCTGACTGCCTAGAGCGACAACACTACGCATTTACTTCCATAGCAGAACGGCAACGTCGCTTAACTTAGATCAGGTATCAATCAGAGTATTTTTTTAATTTTGTTTATTAAAAACATTAAAATTATGTAACAAGATAGCTTTGAAATAATAACTTTGCAAAATTATATCATAGTCACCCGTTTTGATACCTCGTACCTAATCCAGTTTGAATATATTTTCGTACCTTGTAAATATAATCAACTGTGAGAGTCTGGGTGGACCATTAAAAAGTTGAAGGCGAACGTACCTACTGTACTCGTAAGCTACTTACAAGGAGCCCCTAAGATTTGCATCATAAGAAAATGAGTTTCCCTTCTTACCTCTACATTATGTAACAGTTGCCTTAGTATTCCCGCAGCTCGAGTTTCGAGACCGTGGTGCAGAATAAGTATTAGTATATTTTGGTACAATATTACTGCTTTGGTTCTATTCCTGAACTAACTGAATCAGGCAATGGAGAGGGGCGTGAGAATCATCATTTCATTTGTTTTTGTTCCATCCAATCCATCCTAGGTTGCCTGGAAGAGATCGCTTTTAGCGATAAAGCCGCTCTTTGTTATTACCATAATTTTTTTTGTCTATTTTGTAAGTTCAATGTGTGGCAAGCAATAAAGTGTTCTCTATCTATCTATCTATCTATAATTTCCCTGCCCTTGTCCCACTTTATGTGGGGTCGACACAACATGTATTTCTCTTCTATTTTCCTCTATCAGAAGTCATCTCAATGCTCACTCCTTTCTTACTCATGTCATCTTTCACACAGTCCATCCATCTTTTCTTTTTCCTACCTCTACCCACAGTCATATCCTTCCACATTCATATTTAACACTCTTCTTGTCACATGACATTCTTCCCTTCTCATGACAGAGGGGCGTGAGAATACTGGGCGAAAAAAGATTTGATTAGAAAAACTTGCTTTGTGCACGTAAAACAGATTTATGGAAGGTAACATTTATAGTTCAATAATATTGAGGTAATTCAGTCCAGATAAATGCCAGTGTAAACAAGGACAAAGGGAGAATTCTTGTTTTTTTGTCGGTTTGATTCTTAAAACGTCCTAGCATTTAAAATATTTAAATTAACTTTAAATAAATTAATTCAACACTCAACTAAACAGTGTGGTACTAGTATATACGACGAGTAAAACTTATACTAAAAAGTCGGCGCAGCCTGTTTAATTACTGGCCTGGCTGCGCCAATTTCTGTCAACTTTTTGAAAACCTCATTTTCCTTTTCAAGCCACATTGAATCTTACCCATAACGCAATAAAACTCACTTTTCTTTGGTATTAAATCCAAAGTGACCAACCGACGCTACCCAGGAATATAAAGAAGTCCAATACGTCAGAGGTGGGGTCTGCGTGGAATCTTAATGTATAGGACTCCTGGCGATGCTAGGACCCTTTGACCAACTGTTGAAAAGGGGGTTGGCATATTTCTACCGCAAAATCAATAGTCAACAGGCATTTGGGCTGAGGCCAAATGTAATTTTGTGTTGCGGTTTATATTGCCGCGTATATTTTTGGTTCCCTTATTAGCAGAAACCAGACTATTGGGAAGTGAAAAAGCAAAATGCGAAAGCGTTTTTTTTTAAATACGGTATTTAATAAAAAACGGTTCAGTGCGAGTAGAATTTGCGCACGAAGTGTTCCGTGCCATCGTTGGTACCTACATAAATTAATGTTTCCTGTATGGGTCCCCTTTTCATTTTTATTATTTGTTGTTATAGCAATAGAAATACACACTGAAAATTTCAACTCTCTATTTATATGGCAAATGTACTAAGCTGCCTAAATTCTACGAAGTCGGGTTTCTTGTTCTTTTAAATAAATACTTTGTTTAAACACAACATCTCTAAGGAAACAGCAAAACTCTTCTTCAAAATGATGACATAAATCAGCATGGAAACCGTAGCCACAAAAATGTATCATAACTTGAACAAACACGGCAAAGTTTTCTTCTCAATATCGATATCTGAAGCCTCTCGGGATCATGGTAAACGTACGGAAAATAAACAATATAAAGTAGATCCCTACTTCACTGTCTATAACTAAGCTTGTTACGCAACATTTTTAAATCTGAAAGTTTTTTGACGCTTACTTGTATTTATATTTTAGAAACATGCTTATTTGTCAAAAATAATCAGGAATATTTCTCCGTTGAAGCTAAATCCAAACGTAATCTCCGTAACAAATATAAATATAACATATGTATACCACAAGTCAATAATTGTATGTTTAAAAAAAGTGCTTACTATTCTTCTATTAAAATTTATAATCATTTACCCCTCTCCTTCAAGTCACTTAATGGAAATTCTTTTCGAAACAAACTGAAGAACTGGCTCATATCTAAAGTGTTCTATAATATGGAAGAATTTTTTAATGAATCACTGTAGTTTTGCTCAAATAAGTACTTTTGTTAAATATATTTTTTTTTGTTGTTTGTATTCTTTCTGATTTAATTTGTGTTATTTGTCTGACTGATTGTACGTCCGAAAAGGGCAAACTGTTTGTACTTTTTTTACTTTACCTAACAACTTATACTTCCAACAGTTAACAATAAAGTTTATTCTATTCTATTCTATTCTATTCTATTCTATTGTTCAGTGTTTGGTACAATAAAAAACTAAGGCCTTTTACCATCTATAGTAGATGATTTATACAGCGTCAGGAGGCAGCTTTTACCTTCACATACGGGACGCTGAAGTGCCCGGGACGAATTAAGATGGAGTAGGCTTGCCCAGCTGCTGGGCCGACTAAGCTGAGAGGATGGAATATGTGCTGCACATATTCCATCCTCTCGGCTTAGTCGGCCTTGTCCACAGGAAAGACATGGTCAATACGAGCAGAGGTAACGAAGCCGCGGGTTTCCTCACGATGTTTTCCTTCACCGTTTGAGAGTACTGGTATAGCGCACAGAAATTTTTCGTACAGTAAAATATTGGTAGACGACCGGATTTGAACCCACGACCTTTAGATTGGTAGGCGGGGTCACTACTAACTAGACCACCAGCGCTCTCCTACAAGTACAAAGATACTGAAAATAGCCTAGTTTTTAATTAAAACTTGCAAAAGGTTTATCAAAATAGTTGCAATTAAGTCGCTGGCTGTTCTCCGCTTCGCTTTGATCGATGATTTCTGTAGACGTAGTCATTTGTTTTCCTTCGTCTGTTTTGTGCCACTTTTGCGTAATATTTCCACGAGTCAATTCCCGATCAGACTGCTAAAAGATACTGTTGTATTTATATTCAGGCGACTATTATTTAGGTAGGTACACGATGAGTATTATGTATTACGATAAAATTATTTGGCTAAAAGAATTAGTCTGTCTAGTAGACGATCTCTGTGGCGTGGCGGACGAGTGCTCGGCTGAGACGCAAGAAGCGCGGGTTCGCTTCCCGCTGCGGTAAAAAATGTTTGCATGTTCTGCAAATAATTCTTCCGGGTCTAGGTGTTGTAATATTAATATTATATGTATGCACCTATGTATTTACAAAAAAGTATAATAATGTATTCTATCAGCCATCTCGTTCCCATAGTTCAAACTGCTTAGTCTGGGGCAAGATGGTGCTGAGTTAAAAAAAAAATGTCCTCAATTATTTATTTAGGTATTATATATTTCATTATCTTATTAATATAAATGAGGTGTCGTTAGATTCATCTAGATAACGAGTGTCATAAAAAGGTACAAAATCATCATCATCAGTGAAAAAATCTAAGAAGATGTATCTACCAAAATCTACGCAGTCGGGTTTTTTGTTCTTTTAACTGAATACTTGTTTTGTAGGGGACTGGTCCGGTTATGGGTGGGCGGAAACCTCAAGACGTCAAAACGAACGAACTGATTTAAATGTTTACCGTATGCAGACAGTCCGGTTACGAAGCGTACCTGGTGGAAACCCTCCACCACCAATTACATTTAGATGAAAGATTTTGCTGGTGAAACGGAAGCAAATGAATCATCCTGTCGACGAACAGTTCAATGACGAATCGGTCTTCGGAGAACGGTTGCGGAATCACTTTGGCTTTACGACCGTGAAAAAAACAATTAATTACTTACAAAACTGAAACTACCCTAATATTTCGTCCATTAGAAGAACTTAGACCGACCAGAATTGCCAAGGTTATCCATCATTTTAAACTTAAAACAAGTTGGACACTTTGCGAGTTTGTAAATGAATTGAGGGACTCAGAAAGAATTGCCTCCGGTAAGGCATTTCGTCCAATTAACGGAATTAGTATTGGTCCAAACTTTGCTCCCGCGGGTTCAATAATTCTTACTTCTCCTCCCTTACTAAGGATGTGGCGGTAGTGCATGAGATGTAGCGAGAGCGTTTTTGAAGATACTTGTAAGATGTAGGTAGATCAAATCAGTGGGACCACGAGCGACTGCATTACGTTGACTGATGGTCCCACCAAACAGTGGGACCACGAGCCCATTAAATCGACACACTGTCCCACCAGTGGGTCAAATTAGTGGGACCACGAGTCGCGACCCGTTTAAAATAAAATCCAGTGTGGTGATTGTATATCATTGTTGCAAGCAGTTCCTATCTGTGTGATTTCAAATATAACAGATTTTTACACAAATATCTGTCATATTAAATGGTTTAAAATAAATATTGTCCACTACACTCACCAGATTGTTTCACGCCATCTTGTACCAAGCAGTAATGTAATTTTTTGACCTGGCAATTGGATAAATAGATTGAATTTTTTCTCGAATATTTTTAACAAAAAAATTATTTACATATTTTAGTAAATGAGGTGTCATAAATCGTTACCCGCTCCGCTCGTCACCACGCCACTATCCTTGGAAACCAAACACGCTTCAGGCTAAAGAATAAAAGTTGCCGTCGAGTTGAAATTCACTCGCATCAGAGACGTTGTATTATTTGTTTGAATATAACAAAAGGGTTTTATTTCGGCCAGTCAAATTGTAAACAATTGAAAAACCGATTTACATATATGGCAAACTAGCTTCCACCCCCGGCTTCGCTCGCGTTTTACCAGGATAAAAAGTAGTCTATATGTTATTCCAACACACATAGCCTATAATGTATGTTCCAGGTTTCATTCAAATTCCTTCAACCGTTACGGCGTAATTGAGGCACAAACATCGTCATATCTTCACATCCTCACAAACTTTCGCATTTATAATATTAGTAGAAGCGTGTATATACCAAGCCGTTTAAGGCAATATAAATAAATACATCAAGAAATCTATTCTTGTCTATACAACCTTATTTTCAGCAAATATTCGAAAATCCCAAATCAGAATGTAATGAAATAAAAAAATAATCCAGGTTTATTTTATCACAAGATTACCGTGTTGAATCAAAATAATCCCTTATTTACACCCTTTAGGGGTCCGCTAACAAATCACAGGAAATAAAAGAAAAAGCGCCAATAATAAAAGCTTTACCCTTTATCGGGGGTAACATATGCTGACTCGTAATCCTGGGGGGTGGTAGGGGGTAGAAATAACATGAAATAAGGTGTCCGCAAAACGGCGAACGTACGTGACAAATTCACACTGAAAATGAGGGTAGGATTGTTTTCCAGTTCGAGATAATCAATTACTAGATACTAAGGTCTTTGACAGGAGGCCACTTTTGTTTACTCACGATGTTTTCTTTCACCTTGCTTTCCTTTTCATTAGATTCAAGATAAAACTTTAGTATGGGTTCTCGTAAGGACGATAAATGAGGCCTATGTCGCGGGTTCAAGTCCCGTCTGTGGAAGAATTTTTGATTTGATTTTTGGTGGTCGGTGGATGAAGATAGCAGGAAAGCAGGTGGACGGCAAGGCATATGTTAAGGTCAGGGATGTTATAGAGCTCCGTTACCGTAACCGAAACTATCGGATATCCAAAATAAATATCAGTAGTGTGACCAAACTCAGTAGATTTCTACATTTTCGGTAGGCTGATGATGATGACGATGACAAAAATGTTTTTTTTACGATCCTCTACGGCGTAGCACCTCTACCTCGGAGCACCTCTACGACGTAGCTTTGTAAAGGTCATTTCATACATTTATTGTAAGTAGCTGATCTGGAAGCAGTTTTTGTCATTGACAAATGTAATGGTACTCATAGATAATGTGTCACTCTTATAGCCCTTAGTGACATCATAAATAAACAAGAAAATGGGATTTTTATTAGCTACATAACAGTAAGATCGTAATGGCCGACTGACTGTAGACGTAAAATATCAAATCATTTGAAGTGTAATTGGCCATATACTCGAGGTCGATCATAAGAAAAAACCGGCCAAGTGCGAGTCGAATTCACGCAAAGAATTTCGTACCATCGTACATGCACTTTTTAATATGACCTTTACCCCATGTATGTACATACTTTTTAAATAGGTAGCTTCGATGATCGACTACTAAAGTCGAAATTTTTTTCTTATATAAACCCTTTTATTTTTTGATTTATTTTTTGTAAAATTTCAACTCCCATACCTATTACGGTTCATGAGATCCAGCCCGCTGACAGTCGGACGGACGGACGGACGGACAGCGGAGACTTAGTAATAGGTTCCCGTTGGCACCCTTCGGGTACGGAACCCTAAAAACTAAGGAACACTTTCGCATTGCAATATTATAGTAGGATTTTTATAGTTACTTATCTGCTGGACGCATTCTGTTTTTATCTTTACTTGAGAGTAAAGATAAAACAGAATGCGTCCAGCTTCTTCTCTTGCCCAGCATGTCGTAATACTCGACTAAGGAATATATCCACTCCAAAATGATGACCATCTATATGGGCGATGGGCTGAGCACCTGTCACCATGGTTCACCATAACCATCTTGGGACTTCGAATCAAGAGTGGCTGCAAGTTTCCTTATGATTACTTGTGGCTCTGCCCATCCTATAATACGGGCGTGATAATTATGGGTATGTATTTCTTATAACATACAATGTACAACAAGCTTTAAATCGGAGCCTTTTTGTACGTGGGACATATAGAATGGACTTGATCTAGTTAAAACGTGAAATTCGAACAAACGATCACCACCCCTATTCAACGCTCTGAACTGATTCCATCTGCATTGCAAATGTTTACATAGTTCTGTTGTTTATAGCTTTTTGTATAGAAAATAGCTGTGTTTGTACTTTTTTAAACCTAGCTATTGGCGCTAGGGGATTGCATTACCTTTGATTGCATATGAGAGCTTAGTTAGTTAGCTCTGTTTTTGTTTGCACTGTAGGTCGAGGGTTCGATTTTCATCCAGGAGATTATTATTTTAAATTTGATTTGATGAATTTGAAAGCGTCAGGCAGGCGGCCGGTCATAAAACACCTTAGCCAAAACTCTTGCAGCATGATCCAAGGATCATGCTGTGCCGACCCCACATAGAGTGGGATAAGGGCAGGGAGATGATGATGATGAATTTGAAAGCATAATTTTAGACCAATGTTAAATTCAAACTTTAGAAAAACTAATATCAGAATCCTACAATACAGTTTTTAGTAATACAATACAATCAAATCAGCATTCCAAACAATACAATTATAAAATTCTGTGTTCAACGAAATTAAAATAATATCACAATGAGAATCATAAGGATCATTTGTATACGTCTTATAAGCTCGAAGCAACGCCAACTTCTACCAGTGTCACCATCATATTCTTTCGAGCTTTTCATGTTCTACAATATACCGCTTTCCTCACGATGTTTTCCTTCAACAATTGAAATTAAATACAGCATAACACTGATACCTACAGAGCTCAGACATTTTTCGAGCAGAAATAAACATTGACCTTAATCTAGGAAGGTAGGTCACACCAGTGTTCTCGATCTTTCTATAGTACTAAAGTAAGTATAAGTAAGTTCGTATGAGCTAGTCGCCAACTCTTGTGACGGAGTTTTTAGGCCACCTAAAGGCCTCCATCGTGGCTTAACGACTCAAAAGCCGGGGCCGACAATTTAACGTGCCCTCCGAAGCACGGAAGCGCTCAGCTCGTACTGCCACTTGCGGTCACCCGTCCCAATTGTGACCGCGAACAACGTTGCTTGACTTCAACGATCAATCAAGAACATATCTATAGTACTTACTAAGGTTGTAGGAACATGTTGAAGGTCAAACAATCAGTTTGTATTAGAACATCATAGCAGGTGCACGTGTAATTATCTTTCGCGAACGCAATCCGAAACTTGTGTCGTAACTAGAAATGGCGGACGTGACGGAACAAACCTGTTTTTGAACAAACCGTTGACGTCATTTCACGTCCATTACGATGAACACCCTTTCATCATCATCATCTTCCTACCCTTATCCCACTCTATGTGGGGTCGGCACAGCATGATCTTTGGATCATGGTGTAAGAGTATCTTTGTATCCATTACGATGAACACCCTTTGTCCGCGTAGTTTTAAAGGTTGCTCTGGTTTCTAGCGCCTGAGTAGCAGTCCCCTCCGTGGCGTAGGTCTCCTCTTAATCTCTCCATTGCTAGGCTAGGCTTCCTAGGCTAAAGAAAGGGACGAAGTGGACCGGAATGGATGAGGACATTTATTCCGGTCCACATAGTTGTGTAAATATGTCTTTCTATCTCTTTTTTGGTCTTCCTTGCTTTTTTTTCTTATACATACATACATTTTGACGGCCTCGGTGGCGTGGCGGGCGATTGCTTGGCAGAGACGCAAGAGGCGCGGGTTTGATTCCCGCTGCGGAAGAAATGTTTGCATCTTCTGCAAATATTTCTTCCGGGTCTGGGTGTTGTGGAACCATGGTACTCGTAGTTTTTGATACTCACGACACAAGGAATCCTAGTGTGGGGTCAGGACTATGTACGTAACTGTTGGGTGTTATTTATTATTATTATTTATTTATTTAATTATACATACACTACTTTTTCTCCAGTCCAACAGAGAATTGTTTTGACAAAAACACGTCTGTATTATGACGGACACCGCTCCTTCCGAAACCAAAGCTTTACCTAAGGATATTAGTTTGTAGGTCTGTTCGTATCAAAAAGTTTGCTAATTATAATTAGTGTGTAGGTCACGAAAGTTATTTAATGTAGTGATCAGTTACCTACCCAAATATTATGATTGTTACGTGCGAGAGCACTCCTAGACTAGTGGTCCCTCCTCCCTTCCAATCCTAAGGTCGTCAGTTCAAATTGGGAACTCTACTAATGGATTTAAAAAAAAATGCGTTACAAAAACATGTGAAAATTCCGCCTTTGTCGGGTGGTTTTGCTATAAAAGGAAGCATTGCTCAAAATTTCATCTTTCTAGCTTCAGCGGTTTCGACTCAGCGACGATCAATCAGTCAGTCAGATTAAGCTCTTTTATAGGTATAGATTATAGGCAGGGATCATTACCATTCATACATTTTCCTGACCCCCAAAAAAGGCTATAAAAAGTTAAAAAGTTATAGAAATTTTCGGCGCAAGTGGGCTTAAACAGGCTTCGATTATACAAAAATATCTGTGTATTTATCTTGTCTTTTCCACTCTGCGACGAAGTTTCCAAGAAAAACAAATGTTCAGAATCCGAAATGTCATCATTAAAATTTCGTCCGAAAAGCCAATACTGTTTCTACTTGACTTTTCAACTCACTTGAATAAATCCGGGGCTACATGTAGCCGGATTTATGAAAGACGCCACCACCCTTGTATAATCTAAGCCAACATCATAATTATGTCATCACTAGCTGCCGCCCGCAACTTCGCTCGCGTGGTACCCAGATAAAAAATAGCCTATATGTTAATCCAGTACATGTACTATGTATATTCCAAGTTTCATTCAAATCCGTTCAGCCGTTTAGGCGTGATTGAGGCACAAACATCCAAACATCCAAACTCACAAACTTTCGCATTTATAATATAAGTAAGAAGTAAGATATGTATGTCTGTCATACAATTAGCACTGCAGTAGCTTAGGCTAAATAACTTTAAGAGTCACATTATTATCTATTGCTAGCTCGCTTTGAGAGCACTGGTGGTCTAGTGGTAGCGGCCTCGCCTTCCAATACTAAGGTCGTGGGATCAAATCTAGTCATGCCACCAATAGATTTTTCCGTTCGAAAAATTTATGTGCGCTATATCAGTACTCTCAAACGGTGAAGGAAAATATCGTGAGGAAACCGATTCGAGAACATATATCAATTACATGAAAGGAGCCTATTTGAAGCGCAATTAAAATCCTTTCACCACACTGGTTCGAAAAAACTAGTGACACGACTTGTAGTAAAGTAGGTACTAGGTTGAGGGGAGCGTTTTCAGAGCCTTTGTTGCATAATAACCTGTGATATCACAAGAAAACAATAAATTACATATTAAATAATAAATAATTAAATTTCAGTACATACGAGTACCTACGGAGGGAGAAGGGGAGAAGTAGTAAACAAAAATGTTATTTTATTGCCTTGTGTGTTGTTGACAGCATCACAGTTTCAAAACTTTTGCAGTCTCATCGTTTTACTTATAAAATTTGTCCATTTTGTTTCTGTTCTGAATAAACATTTTTTTTTTTATGTTGTTCACTAATATAATTAAAATTGACGAAATTAATACTATCAGGTTCTGTATTAACAACTTACTCGTATTTCATAAACGAGTATAACTTTTTACATTAGAAAGAAGAAGCGCACGTGACGTAGCTTGACGTTGATTGAGCGTTGAAGTTAAGCAACGTTGACCGCGGTCACAATTGGGATGGGTGACCGCAAGTGACATTACAATCTGAGCGCTTCCGTGCTTCGGGGGGGCACGTTAAATTGTCGGTCCCGGCTTTTAAGTCGTTAAGCCATGACGGAGGCCTTTTAGGTGGCCTAAAAACTCCGTCACAAGCTCATACGAACTTAACGTAGAAAGAAGTTTTTTTTAATGGTTCTCCTGATAACCTTCACCGTACTGTGACCTATACCTATGATAATAAAATAATCCAAGCGCATGTAGTCCCTGTCTTAAAGAAAGTCTATTTTCAACTTCCGCGCCAATTTCAGTAACTGTGTTGTGCTTTTGTTTAGGATTTCCAAAATGTTCTTCACTTCTGAGATTATAATAATTATTTTACTAGCTGAACGCTCGGTTTCATTCGCATCATATAATTATTTTTATTAACCTACTGGCTGCCCCGGCTTTGCACGGGTGTACTAATGAAGAAAATGAGACCAGGATCTTTCGAAAGTTTACCTTATGAGTTTGCAGTAGTAGATTTGCTCATCAAAATCGATGTAGAACTCTATTTTATATTAATGAAATGTGTTTATTATTAAAAAAAATGAAATTTGAACATTTTTCTTTGGTTCCTCAAAGTGAAAACACGATAAAAGAAAAAAATACCATAAAAAATTCTTGAAAAATCCATGTTTTGAGTGTATTTTGACCATATTTTGAGATGAGTTTTACTTTGATAGGTGGGTGATAACTATTTCTTTAGTTGTTGAAACCAGTTTTTCGATTCATTTTGTAGTTTTTCTGTAACTAACAATTTTTGATTTAGGTTATTTAATTATAGTATTTTGCGCGGTCCTACTCCGTTTTTCTTATACACACCTAAAATCCGTAGCGCTATCTCTTTCGAAATCGGTCTAGACGCCCTGGTATGGTAGCCTCTTAAAGCAAGCTAGTGCTATTAAGCTAGCGTTTCAAGCTAGGATGGAGTTCTATTTTTAAAGCTAGCCCCCCACCACTAGTTTTACCATCCTGGCTTGTATAGCATCGTGTGGCCTATCTCACGAAATCCGTCTAGACAGGATACGGTAGCCTCTTAAATATTCTTATATGATGGTCAAATATCTTGGCAGAGTTTGTGAGTCAGGGTCAGGTAAAGCCGAGCCCACGAAAGGCCAAAAGTTGAACAGGTACCGAAGAGACGACGCCTGTTATTCGCACGTTTTGACGTCGCTGCTCGGAACACAAGGCCGAATCGTGAGGGTCTACGTGAGATCACGCGGAGCAGAGCTCGACGGCTGTTGAAGGATAACCAGGCCATATAAGATGAGTATTCAAATCGAGAAAGACTCTCACCTCGTCAATTTGTTTACGTAATAAAGTGTTTTTAGTCCACAGAGAAGCTGGACTCTGCGGTCGTTACGAGCTGAAGCTGTTGAGCGGAGGCTACGGGAGAACGACTCGGGCTGCCGCGCAGTACATGGTATCGTGGCGAGGCGAGTGGTGCCCGGAGACGTGTGCCGCGTTCTTCGATAATGAGTACCACACCTCTTATAAGACCAAAACGTCATTTATAGCTTTGCCGGTTGTTATCCTTTCCCATAGTTAGATTAACCAACCAACCCCTTAGTGTTTTTCGTAGTAGGTATAGTCCCCCCTAGGATAGTAGATAATATGAAAATAACAATCCTCACTTTACTCATTTTAAGTCCCCCCTCTTGTAAGTGGATAACGGACGACATTGCTATATGTGTCGGGTCGAATAAGGTGGTTGGCTGGTGTTGGATAGTTACCAAGGGTGGTAACTGGGCGATTAGCAAAGGTGGTAATGCGCACAGGTTAATGCACAGAGAGTGTGTTAACCTGAGGGAGATGCTTGGTGCGTCTAGCGTCAGAAGTGCCGAAGACAGAAGCCGGCGCGGCTGCTGTTGAAGACGGTGCAGTAGGCAACGTCCAGACATACGACTGCTTGAGTAAAAGGGCCCTATTTTCATTATTTTGAGACGTCTCTAAGGTGAAGTCTGTAAGATTGGATTTGAAATTTATGAATGTTGTGCGATGTATGAATTAAGTGAAAGAGATATTATGAACGGAGGATGAACAATTAGGTGACGGTTTTAAAGATACTGAGCGCCTATTTAAATACGTGTTGTTCTTTCACAGATGAGGGATCAAGTGTTCTGCGGTCCATGCCTCTATTAGTTGCAGACCCTGAAACCGGATCCTCGACAGCAGCTGGCGCTGGTCTCGGTAGATCCACACCGTACCACCGGGCCGAGGACGACCCTTCGTCAGGAGAGGCCGTGTTACCAACTTCCCCACCAGGAGGCAAACGACGAGGCGACCGCCTATAAATAGCGGGCCGAACCGAGGCTTGCGTTCACTTCGCTCGTGGTGCTCGACAGTGCAACTTCTCGTGGACAGTAGAGTTTTATTGTTTTTGTGTAATTTCGGTGTGAATGACGCGTGAGTCATATTGTGTTTTGGTTTTGTCATTTTCATGTGTAATTTAGATCATTTTCAATGTGTGTGGTCCAATCTGATTGTAGTAGTTTTGTTTAATTTTGATTAAATTGATTGTTAATGTTTAGATAAGCCTGTGGTTTATTTTTTTTTTAATGAATCAGACCCTTTTTACCTAAAACTATATTATTATTAAGAGCCCAATACGTCCACTGTTGCAGGGCAATGACCTCCCTTCCTTCGTTCTTCTTCTCTATTTTGTGCCAGTATGTAGGTATGTATGTTCGTATGAGCTAGTGGCCAACTCTAGTGACGGAGTTTTTAGGCCGCCTAAAGGCCTCCGTCATGGCTTAACGACTTAAGCACGGAAGCGCTCAGCTCGTAATGCCACTTGCGGTCACCCATCCCAATTTGTGACCGCGCATATCGTTGCTTAACTTTAGCGATCAATGAGGAACGCCTAAGACAGCTACGCCACGAGCGCTTCAGTGCCAGTATGAGCCAGTCTTCCTCGAAGGAGTCCAGTTCGTTTCTACACCGTGGTCTGCCGTGTGGTCGTTTAAACTAGAATTAATCTACAAAAATTATAAGCGCCATTACGCACTGACTACTTAGTTTTTCTTGATTTTTTGGAACATGAGATGTTTAATAATTTTTCGGGTTCATTAGTTGTACCTACCTGTATTATTAGGTACCTACTATTTTATAAAGTAATTTTTATGCACATTCTTTATATAAGTTAATTATGTAATTTATTTTAAAATTATATTACTTCTTCGCTGGACTGGGAGTAAAGAAGCTGCTTCTCTCCCCGAGCATGTCGTAAAAGTCGACTAAGGGATAGTATCCTCCGACACGATGAAATACAATAAGCAACGTATTCCCAAGGAGGGTTGACGTCAGGCAGGTGGCCGGTCATAGAACACGTTAGCCAAAACTCTTACATAGAGTGGGATAAGGACAGGGAGATGATGATTATGACCTACATATCGATAAAAAATATTATAAAATGAAATAAAGTCAAGTAAAAAAATTGATCAATTGGCAAGGTTCCAACAACACTGGCTTGCTATCCCGTGTTGTATGGCTAAATAAATTGTTTAAATAGTTTAAATTAAACTCTCATAAAAAGGTGTTCTTTTTTATGGTAAATATCGTTAAAATATCTATTGAATGAGCAACGATGAAACACAAAGAACCTTTCCAAAATTCAACTTATATTTTCGGGATTAAAATAAATCAAACTAGAAAATATAAAAAGTCTTTGTAAACTGAATTCAATAGAAAACCTAAAATATTACGTGTTTTGTTTGTGTTATCGAAATATACTTGAAGAATGCTTAAAATTTATATTAAAACTTTTTCATAAATCCAGTCTATTTACTGTGTATCAAGAGCTTACCTGAATACTTAGAATTTTGTAATCATTTTTACTTTCTGAAATTTGAAAGAATCTTATGAGGATCTGAAAATATTTGTGCCTCAATCATATCCGTGTCACTAGTTCTTTCGAACTAGTGTGGTGAAAGGCTTTAAATTGTGCCTCAAAGACTCTTTTTGTGATACACATGTTTATACCAGAAGGTACTCTCAAACGGTGAAGAAACAACATAGGGGGAAAAAATGGAAAAATTTACACGGATTTTAATGAAATACAGCTTTTGGAATAGGTAATTTTATTTAAGCTACTTTTATACATTTAACCGTACGCTAAACCATTTCATTGCTCCACAATAATTTTACACTTCAAAATCCAACTAATATTATAAATGCGAAAGTTTGTGAGGATGTGACGATGTTTGTGTCTCAATCACGCCGTAACGACTAAACGGATTTGAGTGAAACTTGGAACATACGTTGTGTGCTGGAACAACACGACACGTCCTACGTTAAACTAAGTATCTGCAAAAAGCAAATTTTACAGGAGAGCGGTTTTAAGATTCCAATTTCTTTATTTCATTATTACCTACTCAGTCTTGCGCAGATCTATAGCTTTGAAAATTGGCAAAAAGCTTTTGTTTGATAGCAGTTTATTTTAATGTGATTTTTTTTCTTCTAAACCCTCTCGTTTTCGGTGCGTTTTGAACCGTCAATGCAGATAAATACTTATACGTTTGAGAAGAAAAAAGTGTGTTGTGATAGGAAAAAAAAATTAAAAAAATTAGTATTGTAGATCTGGGTACGTAGAGCTCAAAAATGCAATAAAAACACTTTGGTGTATCAGGCACATACACTGGTCTACGTAGGACGTGTCGAACATATAGGCTACTTTTTAACCGCGTGCCACGCGAGCAAAGCCGCGGGTAAAAGCTAGTCTTACATAAATTCTCCTTACATCGTACGAGTAAACTCCGTCTATTGCTAATTTAATCATTCACACCACCACTGAAAGGGTTTCTTTATTCATCTTACTACACAAAACTCTTACGTTACTGACTGACTGATTATCAATGCACAGCCTATGGACTATATAACACAAAATTAAAAACTTTTAGGTAATCGGTATAATAAATAAGAAATGAAAATGAGCTCAGTTTTCTAAGTTCGCCTACAGATAGAAAACAGAGCTCAGATCACCGACCGCAAGTAAGGTCCCCAAAAGGCTGGCGACGTTTCCTGGTTGGATAGCTATACTTATCCTTTGTCCGAGGTAAGCGCCAGCCCTTTGGTCATTGGTCACATCTATTGCTTCTTGGATAACTCCTTGAAAAGAAGCCATGCCTCCGGACCCCAGGGTCCTAAGGTTTCCACGGCAAAAGGCACAAATATGTAGGTTTTGTTAGAAGCAAACGTTAGCACCTAGAAGACCTAGAGACCCAGAAGTATGAAACTTGGAGGGTACATTCCTCCTAATGTGTAGGAGTGCACTAAGAAATTTAACTCCTAGTAGTAAACTCTTAGTAGTAAACTCCTAGTGGTAAACTCCTAGTAGAAAACTCCTAGTATAGTTCTTAGTAGTAAACTCTTAGTAGTAATCTTATAGAGGACGCAGCGAGACGAAAGTATAAAAAATCAACACGAACTAAGTCGCGGGGAGTTCCACTTCGCTTTCAAGTAAAGCTGTTGACACTTTTGTAATATTGTTTGTGCGAACGCTGGAATTGTTTTTAGGGTTCCGTACCCGAAGGGTGCCAACGGGACCCTATTACTAAGCCTCCGCTGTCCGTCCGTCTGTCCGTCTGTCTGACAGCGGGCTGTATCTCATAAACCGTACTTAATAGGTACCTAGAGTTGAAATTTTCACAGAGTATGTATTTTTATTAAAGAATAAAAATTGAATTAAATAAAAGGCCCCATATAAGAAACATTTTTTAACGTTCGTAATCGATCATAGAAGCTGCCTATTTAAAGCGTACGTAGAGTAAAAGTCATATTAAAAAGTACATGTACGATGGTACGGAACCCTTCGTGTGTAAATACGATTCGCACTTGACCGGTTTTTATATTTCTCTTTGGACTTTTCCGATTGAGGCGTTCCATATTCAATCCACCACGGGATTATTGAAGTGAATCCCGACATCCGGGATTGGCGTTTGTATCGAGCTAATTTGTTTTGGTTATATCTATTTGGCAAGACAAATAGAAACACCCCACGGGATTTGACTGTTCAAAGACAATCTAGTTTATTTATCTCGAAATTGTACTTCTTGAACCGGAATAAGGTATCTTTTGATTTCATTTTCTAAAACATTGAGGGCTGAAAATTTTTGAGTCGCAGAATATAGCCTCCGAAAAGCGGTCTTGTTTAATCTGTGGCAGTAATTTGAAAGGAGAAGTAATATTAAGTAATACTAGAACGCGCTATCGTTGCGTTTTGAAAAGTTTACCTTAACTCTCAAAATTTTTACAAAATTCACCGAAATTTCTTAATTTTTAGATTTAGGTATGTTTGTTACTCTTTCACGCAAAAACTACGGAATATATTTACATACCCTATTATTCGTTCGCTTAAGTGTAGCCATTTTGCTTAAAGTTAGCCCTGTCACTGTTTGTCATTATGAAATGGTAAGAGATGGCAATACTTTAGTCATCGTTTAGCGTACACTATATTATAATGAATAATGAGGATAGTAGGTACCTCCTACGTGTGCTGGAATGGGACATAGGGTACTTTTTATCTGGGTACCGCGTGAGCGAAGCCGCGGGCGGCTGCTAGTTAAGTAATATTTTACCCAGCTACTATTCATAGTTTACTTCTCTACTGGACCGGGAGTAAAGAAAAACATAGAATGCGTCCAGCTGCTTCTCTTACCCCGTGCTCGACTTTTACGACACTATTAATATCCTACCAACATGATGGACCATCCATATGGGTAATGGGCTGATCACCTGTCACCATGGTTCACTATATCCACCTTGGGACTTTGAATCAGAAGTGGCTGCATGTTTTCTTTATGATTGCTTGTGGCTCTGCCCACCCTATTAGGGATAAGGGCGTGATAATATGTATGTATATTATGTACCTACCTACCGTACATAGTTTACCTGAGTATATCATCGTTTATACCATTGTAATAAACGAATCTAGATAAATAAAATACTTACGTTACTGACTGACAAGAAAGGAATTCCCGAAATTCAACTCATACAGCGGGAGATGAAATTAGTATCGAAAAAAAAACTCAACCCAACCTAGCCGCAATTTCTTATGTGCCTGATTCGCAATTTACGCGCCGGAAAAATATGTACCTACACGGAATTTATTTTAGAAGAAAATTTGAATAAAATGAAGAATATCTGCCGCCTTATCTGGACCGGTCGTTTGGAATAATAAGATTTGACTTCGATGGGCGCGTTTCCATTGTTCTATCAAATAGTCCTTATAAAAATAGACTTGCCCCCTTATTCACTACGACCAAATAAAACGTAACGCGGGCATGTTTGATGAATCACCGTGTTGTATTCTAAGTGATAATTTTGTATTGTAAAAATACGACGCGGCGCGTCACAAACAAGTCGCGAGCAGTCAAGTTTCATTTGGTGATAGAGAATAAAGTGGCTGAGTAGAAATGAGTTGTCAATTTTGACTTTATTGTAATGTAGCTTTTGAACATAAATCAACATCTTGAATTATGACCTTTAGCCTAATACTGGACCTCCACCTTTTGTGGCTTCCATCCACTAGCTATCAATGAGTTTTATTTCATTGCGTAACTATAATCAATGAATTGAATGAAACAGCTGCACAACACTTATAAATATTTATGTTTAAGATTATTTTATACAAAAAATATTTGTTTAACATTTACCAAGATTACAAACAGAGAAACATATCCTGATCTTGAGCGCACGACGAATGAGTAGGTAGGTTACACACGAGATGGAATGAAAAAAAAACTAAGGCCGTTTACCATCTATAGTAGATGATTTTTTATTACCTTCACAAACGGGACGCTGTAGTGCCCGAAACGAATTAAGATGTAGCAGGCTTGCCCAGCACCTATCCCATCCTCTCAGCTTAGCCGGCCTTGTTCACAGGACATGGTCAATACGTGCGGAGCTGACTAAGCCGCGGGTTTCCTCACGATGTTTTCCTTCACCGTTTGAGAGTACTGGTATAACGCACACAAATCTTTCGCAAAGAAAAATCCATTGGTACACGACCGGGTTTGAACCCACGACCTTAGGATCGGAAGGTCAGCGCTTAAGACCCGTATCCGGTATACACGTTTTAACGTGTCGTGAGTCTATGGAAACACAGACCCTTTGAATATTCTCCTTTACGATCCAATAAAGGCTTGATGTTCGAATTCTGAATTCTAAAGATTTAATGTCTGGGTTCAGATTGTTTCTTTTCCGATGTTTAAATAAACTACGCTGTTTCAGATCGCTTTTGTACAGGAGCTGAATTATTGATTAAATACTAAATGTCTTTTGTTCTAACACAATTAGATGTTGAATTAATCAGTTTCGCTGAAGTATTTTATGAATATAACCTTGGCTAACAATGAGTACCTATATTATTAGGGCCATAAATTAATTAGTACTCGTAGTTAAATACCGGTATGTCTTAGAACCGTAGGTGTCAAGTGTACGAAAAGAGCCTTTAAGCGTACTGTTATCCTTGACGGCCTCGATGGCGTGGCGGGCGATTGCTCGGCAGAGGCACAAGAGGCGCGGGTTCGATTCCCGCTGCAGAAGAAATGTTTGCATGTTCTGCAAATATTTGTACCGGGTCTGGGTGTTGTGGTACCATGGTACTCGTAGTTTCTGATACCCACGACACAGGGAATCCTAGTGTGGGGTCAGGACTATGTATGTGACTGTTGGGTGTCATTTATTTATTCATTTATTATTTCACCACACTCTGTTACGAAAGAACGAGTGACACGTCTCGTAGTACCTAGTAATACGTGATATCCAAAATATACATAATCTATACTTCAACCAAACTGGAGATACAATTTTATGTAAACAAACCTACTTTTTCATTAATGTTAGTGGAACTTTTAGGTAGTACTAATAGTTAAGTTAAGGTGTGAAAACTTATGTTGCGAGGTTTATTTACCTAA
This sequence comes from Scotopteryx bipunctaria, assembly GCA_949320045.1. Taxonomy (NCBI): domain Eukaryota; kingdom Metazoa; phylum Arthropoda; class Insecta; order Lepidoptera; family Geometridae; genus Scotopteryx; species Scotopteryx bipunctaria. The sequence goes on from OX439462.1 coordinate 1,422,241, forward strand.
AACTAAAGTGTTTTCGGGCGTTTCGGGGCCTAAAAATTCCGTCACAAGAGTTGGCCACTAGCTCATACAAACTTACTTTATTATCTATTTTACTCGTCAAGTTTACTTATATGATTGTTAATAAAAGTTAGCTGCTAGATAACATCACACCCAATTTCCCGCACAAATAAATCAACAATAAAAATGAACAACGAACAACGGATTTAATTAAACTAGAAACAACGGGGTTTGGATGTTGGATGGCTAATCAATCACAGATTCAGATTTTTATTTGCAACTGAATATATTTTTCATTACTCTTCAACGCTCACCCAGAACTCCATGTCAATAAAATTAAACGATAAGAAGCTCCAAACAGGGCCTTTTAATGGATATTTTCATGTGTCAAAACCATTAACTTATTAGTAAACAATATCTCAAAATAAAATTGTCAGCTGCAAAATATTAGATCGTTATGTATCCTGTCACCCAAACGTAATTTTACCTCCGTCAATATCTTTGAAGAGAATTATTATGTAGTGGGTTCAGAGACTACTCCAGAAAACTAAAATAAATCAAAGGAATCTCCTGAGTATGCTTCTCGCTCGATTAGCACAGAAAGACGGCAAAAGTAATGGTACAGTCTACGTCAAAAGTAGTTATCCATTCTAAAGTACCTAAATGTAGCAAGTAATTTTGTAAATGAAAACAACTTATAATGTATTCATAGATTATTACGTGCTCATTCAGAGAGGATGAATTAAAGAAGAGTGTGAATGGCCACATCTCTCTAGCCTCAAAGGTTTGCTGGAAGAAAACTCTTTGTAGGGTTAAGCTCGCCTTTGTACATGTCCTTACATTATGTCTGTGTTATACAATCTGTTCCTTAAGGAAATAACAAAGGTGTCTTGGATATAACCTACCTGTAATGGAGGCTTTAGTGTTAATTAAGACGGGACGGGACGGGACGGGATGTGTCAGTGAAAATATTTCAAACAAGTTTCACTAGATGTCCGACGTCAGACATCTTTGTAAGAAAGAACTTTTTCATAGAAAAAACGTTTGGACTTTTGACTTTCCTTCTTAAGAGGATGGTATAGGTGCTGGGCAAGCCTACTCCATCTAAAATTCATCCCAGGCACGCTGTACCCGTTAGTGTAGGCAAAATTTACCTCCTGACGGTGTATAAACTCATCAACTATAGATCTACCTACTATGGATGTCAATGGCCTTAGTTTTGTTTTCGTAAAATAAACATTACACCAGAATTAAATAGGAAAATCCATTGTGCGCAACAGTACCTATTTTCCCGTGGGTTGCATGAAGAATGTAATGAGAGAGAATGAAACGCGATGTAGGTAGGTATGTCAGGATCTTCGCTGAAGCGCTCGTGGCGTAGCTTGCTTAGACATTCTTGATTGATCGTTGAAGTTAAGCATCGTTGTGCGCGGTCACAATTTGGATAGGTGACAGTAAGTTGCATTACGAGTTGAGCGCTTCCGTGCTTCGGAGGGCACGTTAAATTATCGGTCCCGGCTTATACGTTAAGTCGGAGGCCTTTAGGCGGCCTAAAAACTCCGTCACAAGAGTTGAACACTAGCTCATACGAACTTACTTTACTCAGAACAGCAAATGAACTTTTGGTCAGGATCATAGCATGAAGAACCGTGATCTCTGCCTACCCCTATGCGAAACAGGTGTAATTTTATGTATGTATTCGTTTATAGTACAATTTTTTTCCCATGGGTTTTTCTTACATAACGCGACCTTTTTTTCCGAGAAACAAATAAATGGACATCGTATCGTTCCCGTCCCGTCACGGTGTCAGGGTGATTGTAAGCAGCTATACTTGTATCAAATGTTGCGTGTAACATGATATCAACGCGCACACGCTTCTCCTTCACAATGATATAGAAAACTGCAGGTATAAAGGTTGATCGTTCGTGTACCTGAATGACCCTCAGGGACGGACTTAAGGATCTTCAAGCACAAATGTATGGGGCATCATTCGCCGCGTCATTGATCCTACGCTTGAATGACGTTCCTGTACCTCTGTTGCGACATCAGTGGTGCCGTGTTAGTGCCGCAACTTGCGGCACTAACACGGCACCACTGATGTTTGATTCAAAAGTCTACCTTTAAAATCATCATCATCATTTCCCTGCCCTTATCCCTCTATATGTATGTGGGGTCGGCACAGCATGTTCCTTGGATCATGCTGTAAGAGTTTTGGCTAAGGTGTTTTATGACCGGCCGCCTGCCTGACGTCAACCCTCCTTGGAAATACTTGCTTATTGTATCTCATCATGTTGGAGGATACTATCCCTTAGTCGACATTTACGACATGCTCGGGGAGAAAAGCAGCTGGACGCATTCTATGTTTTTTCTATACTCCCATTCCAACAAAAAGTTTACCTTTGAAATATGGAAAGATAATACCGAAATAAGTTACTCACACAAAAAATATTTAACTTATTACTTAGTTCGTTCTTATCCCCCACTTCCTCTGGTGTAGTGGATTAACTCAAGTTAAACCAACCGAATATAACTACGCTAACTGGATTATATCCGAATTTAATGATTAATTTCTCAGAAACCCTCGTAATACCTACTACTACTGCTCGTAGGTAGGTACCTACTCACCCACGACGAAAGGAGCCTTTGAGATGCACTTATCCTTTCACCACACTGGTTCGGAAGAACTAGTGACACGACAGGAAAGTAACTAGGAACAATATGAAACATCTTTTTATGCTGAGTTTTCGCCTGTTCTTGTAAACCCGTAGGTAAGTATGTGTTGAACTCCATAGACCTCTTTGCGTCTCGTACTCGGATAAAAACCTCTTACGAGAAAATTCCACAAACACCAAAAGCCTTATCCCAAAATCTCAAATGGAATTTTCTCAAAGACACTCCCCAACATAATGTTCTCATTCACAAGCATTTGACATTTCATTACTTCGAAACACTCGGGATGGGAAATTTTGGGAGATACCGAGCTATGTACTGCGAATGTGGACAGCGGGATGTTACACGTAACGTGGTAAGGTTCCGTACATCCATAGTTCATCATCATCATCTTCCTGCCCTTATCCCACTCTATGTGGGGTCGGCACGCACAGCATGAACCTTGGATCATGCTGTAAAAGTTTTGGCTAAGGTGTTTTATGACCGGCCGCCTGCCTGACGTCAACCCTCCTTGAGAATACTTGCTTATTGTATCTCATCATGTTGGAGGATACTATCCCTTAGTCGACTTTTACGACATGCTCGGGGGGAGAAGCAGCTCATCCGTACATCCATAGGTCGCTGGTTCATATCCGACTCGAAGGACCATAATGTTTAGAGATGAACCAAACAGTAAAGATAAGCTGTAGTAAAAGCTAAGGGATGCTAAAGGGTGGTGATTCCGAAGAGAATCAAAAACCGAACCTGTCGAGTTTTGGACATACACTGGTTTATTGCATTTATGTTGTAACTAGGGCAATGCTAGTTAAAAGTATGCAAGCCTCAACGGGGCTTATATATTTGAGCCTTTTGGGGTCGAGACCCTAGGTCCGTGGGGCACGGGTGTCCACCGCGTTTTCAATTATTTTAGGGCGTCTGGTAGAAGCGATGCGCGATCCAAGAGCTGGTTCTTATTTGGCTTATAGTATTGCCATTCGGTGTGGCAATGCGGCCAGCGTCTTGGGCACGCTTCCACCGTCTGATGAGCTGGATCAGGTGAGCTATCTATAGACCATTGCAAAGGTATTTAGATAGCCTGACTGTTTCTTTTGTATTTTGTAAATTATATTTCTATTAGTTTCTAGTAGTTATTTATAAGTTTAAAAAAAATGCTAGCTAAGATAAAATTAATATAAATTATTTGTACAAGTCAAGTATGTGCTGAATGTGTGCGTTAGCTCGTACATACGCTTATAGCTGATACACGTAAAATACCTTTAAATAAGGTGAGGACGATAAAAAAACATCCAACATCCGGATTTCAGGATTCTCTGTAACATGGGAATCAAAAAACACTTCTTTGCTAGACTGGGAATAAAGAAAACACATTTTTGTTTTCAATTTATTTAAGGGTTTGTAGCTTTGCGACCACACCCTTACTAATATTATAAACGCGAAAGTATGTATGGATGTTTGTCACTCTTTCACGCCAAAACTACTGAACGAATTCGAATGAAACTTGGAATATACATAGTACATGTGCTGGATTAAGATATAAGCTATTTATCCGAGTACCACGCGAGCGAAGCCGCGAGCGGCAGCTAGTCACCTACAAAAAACATAGAATGCGTCCAGCTGCTTCTCTCCCCGAGCATATCTTGCTGCAGTTCCTTGGTAACTACCAAGGAACTCTAAAATAATAATCTCCTTATACGGACCCCGCAATGTCACCCCATTACGCATAACGGGCGGCCCCCGCTGTGGCGTAAAAAACACAGTCTTCCTGTTAAAGTGCTGTGTTCCACTTGGCCCTAATAAAAAGTTAATTTTGACCCTTGTATAACGGTTCTCTAGAGTGTAATTGACAACTGTGTTTGTTTGTATAGTTTCATAGAGTTTTATATTTACCAATTCTATAGTGTTTATTAGTGTTTAATTGTATTTTACGACAGTTTTGTTTGAATATTTAATTTATACATGCAAAACACGTATTTTATATTATTGAAAGTTAGGTAGTTAAATAGTAGTATATCAGACCAGTAACAAATGGAAATCCGTGGTCTCTGCCTACCCTTATGGGAAGCAGGCGACATAATTAAGTATGTATGGAAAGCCAAATAAGTTTCCATTAAATAAAGTTGAAGCAAGTAATAAAGAATAATGTTTTTGATACTTATTAAACTTGTTAGAGAATATTTTGACTATAATATATAAACTATTTTTATACGCGCCAGTAATTTTACATAATGCTTATCTTTGGTAGTCAACGGTAAGCTCCAATAGTGCCGCTGAAGGAAATTTATAGCACGAAACTGGACATAAGCTGTCCAAACTCGTAATTTACTAGTCATTTCGGTTGAAATTTGGACGTAAATTATTCTGTACGTACAGATTAAATTGATATTGTGGTGAGAGTGTAGGTAATACTCCCAATATTGTTGAAATTGATTATATTTTGTAGGTATTTTCTCGTTTATATTAAACTAGCTGCCGCCCGCGGCTTCGCTCGCGTGGTATCCGGATAAAAAATAGCCTATATGTTAATCCAGTACATGTACTACGTATATTCCAAGTTTCATTCAAATCCGTTCAGCCGTTTAGGCGTGATTGAGGCACAAACATCCAAACATTCAAACTCACAAACTTTCGCATTTATAATATAAGTAAGATTTTTTTCATGTTTAATAATAGTCTATTATGGTCTATAAAATGTATTGTTTTCGTTGGATCATAATATCTGAGACGGAAATTCGGTATTTTATCAGTATCCCTAATAGGGTGGGCAGAGCCACAAGTAATCATAAAAAAAACTTGCAGCGGTATTTTGTTGTAAGTTGATAATTAGCTAATCGTATATTTTGCGTGAATTTCACTTCAATTATAATTTTATGGTAAGTTACCTACATACTTACCTATTTATTTTTTAAATGACATTACGTTTTTTTATATTTTTTTGTCTTTGAATTAGTTCTACACAAACGCTTCTAAAGCTTTATAATCAACCATAGAGACTAAGAGACAAGCGGAACAAACCTATATCGTTTCACTTCGTGCAAAATTTAAGAAGTTTGGACACTTGGTCTAATACAAAACTACAGAGTCCATACGCCTTTATTGCTATGGCGATAAAGACCATTTTACGACAGCAGGCGAACGTTCTGAGTGCTCCAACATTTTGGAAGGAAGCGAGTCTTTTGGTTTATGTCTTTTGTTTAAGTTACGACTTCCCATTTTAAAATAAGTGTAATTTTCGGAATAACACGTTACATTACCTGCAATTAAGTGTCTTCAACCACTACCGCGTTTCTTAAATCAGCCTTAACAAGACCAGCCCCCTTATTCTGGATGACCAAATAAACCGTAACGCGGCCAAGTTTGTGGAATCAACGTGTTATCGTATTCTGTATGACAATTTTGTATTGCTAAAACACGACGTGGCGCGTCACAAATAAGTTACGAGCTGTCAAGTTTCGTTTGGTCATCGAGAATAAGGGGGCAGTAGCATGGTTAGTGCCGTGAATTAGTGCACGAAAAGAGCCTCTCTGAGGCGCACTTTAAATATTTTCACCACACTTGTTCGAAAGAAAGAGTGACACGAGTAGTAGTAGAAACTGACTTTTAACATTATTTGGTTACACTAGTTTCCGCCTAGGGCTTCGCTCGCGTGTTATCTGAGGTCAAACCTACATAGGTACCTACATATTATCACGCCCGTAGGTATCTCTAATAGGGTGGGCAGAACAACAATTAATCATTAGAAGACTTGCAGCCACTCCTGATTTAAAGTCCCAAGATGGATATGGTGAACCTCAGTGACAGGTGATCAGCCCATCGTCCATATAGATGGTCCATCATGTTGGAGAGGATACTATCCCTTAGTCGACTTTTATGACATGCTCGTGGGAGAAGCAGCTTAATAATTATTATTATTATCTGATATGGGCACCACTTCAGCCTAACTGGAGATACAATTTATGAAAACAAACTGTCGCCTATTTTTCGTTCTTACGATGAAATCAATTTAGTTTTAGGTAAATAATAATAAATAACACCCAACAATCACATACATAGTCCTGACCCCACACTAGGATTCCCTGTGTCGTGGGAATCAGAAACTACGAGTACCATGGTACCACAACACACAGACCCGGAAGAAATATTTACAGATCATGCGAACATCTTCCGAAGCGGGAACCGAATCCGCACCTATTGCATCTCTGCCGAGCAATCGCCCGCCACGCCACCGGGGACGTCTGGCATCTCAGTAACTATCAAAAATATCAAGTGAGCTCTTGTAAATGATTACTCCAACATCCCGATATTCGCATCGCTAACTTCCAATACGATTTCCAATATCGAATCGAGATAGCAAAACAATTTTAATTAACTTCATTTATTCTTTTTGCTGCTATATTTACTTGATAAATAATGTAAAAACTCCCATATATTTACGCATTTTCAGTTACAACCTGTCAAATTGTACTCGTTTGTTGTTAAAGTAGGTAAGTAAAGTAACAAACTTTTTTAAATTAAAATCGGACAAAAATAATAGGTGATTATGAACAATGAAAGTCCTTGTTTCCAACAAAGAGGTCTTTCTCAAGCCTTTGCGCTTCATAGGCCTAATCACCCGTCACTAGACCTCAAGTCCCAACCTCCTCAACTCCACCATTGTCCAGATCCGAATTATTCAGAGCTAAGTCGCTCCACAAGTCACTTGCATCTGTTGTCTACATTTTTTGCAAACTTGGTAATTATAAAGCATGGCTTCCAAGACTTGTTTTTATATCCTACCATCCACAAGGATAGTTTTTACCGAGACTAATAATCTCTTAGTCGGGCACTCTTGGTCGTGGTTATGGGTCCAGGTGAATGACGGCTCTTGCTATGCGCCTCATTTCGAGTCTATTTGAAGCATTGTGGGAGCAGTCAGTCATGGTGAATTGCGTGAGGTGTACAATTACAAATATACGAGGTGTACAAGTACCTACCAGCTATACAATTAAAAATTTAAATAACCCCAAACAGATTTGACCATTACACGTTATGTCGATTGCACATTTTGGCATGATTATCGTATTCTGTCATAGGATCATTAAGGTCACGAGAACTTTATGACCTTGGCATATTGTACATTTTGACGACTCGGTCCCGGCTTTTAAGTCGCTAAGCCATGATGGCGGCCTAAAAACTCCGTCACAAGAGTTGGCCACTAGCTCATACGAACTTACTTATTATGTTGTGAGACCATTTTGCAAGTTATGCAATGTATACACTATCAATTCGAAGCTTCATTAAAATTCTGATCCAACTACGGTTAGCAAAGATCAAAATATTAATGAACTTTTGTGTCAGAGCCTACTCACACTGTGGGAACGTGGACATGTGCCAAAAGTTTTAGGCGATACCCACCCGGACTACGCCCAATAGTTATATTTTCATAGGAATCAATTTTGATCATTGCTTTGTGTAAATATTTTGAGATAGATAGATGAACTCTTTATTGTGTATAACAAATATTAAATTAAAACAAAATAATAAAACTTAGGTGCTAACAAAAGAAAACAGAAATACACAAACGGCGGCCTTATTACTTAAAGCAATTTCTTCCAGACAAAGGAACTCTGACTCTTTTGAGCCTCTGACTGTAATTGCTGAGGCAGGGTCTTTTGGTTCATTACATTTATTTTTTACCTTCACTTAGTTTTTGTCTAGTTATTGTAAGTTATTTGTGTGATGAACCATTAAATGTATTTTCTTTCTTTTTTCTTTTCTTTCTAATTCGAATACACTTGTCTTTTGTTACGTTCTGTGATTCTCTAGTCTTCTACTAACATTTGTCTAAAGTACATTATGCTCTTGTTATAGATTAGTCAACTTTTATTTCTTTTTCCGTTGATCTAGCTATTATTTTTATTATTCATTCCTTCCTTCATCACCAATTTTTTTGTGACTGTCTTCCACTATCCGCGGAGTGGGGACTGGTGACCCTGTAACACAGGTGTCAAACCTACCACAGGCAGCACAGAGAAGAAAGAAAGAGATATAAAAAGACTCGGATAAAGTCCGAGGTAGGTGTAGGCTGGACCGAGGTAGGTGTAGGTCGCGGGCTGGACCAAAGCTTCCAGACAGGCTTAGCTAAAAAAAAAAACCTACAACAGGCACCAGTCTCCCACAAAACAGGTTTTGCATAAATTCTGTAACATCCTTAAACTTGCTACTGTAAAAACACCTTTGAGAGAGAATAAATAAAGAATTTATTATTATTATTTATTATTATCCTCGAGTAGCCACTCCTTTGGCCCATTAGGTCACAGCCGTTAGATCCATAAATCAGGCGAACGCCCAAGCCGAGGTTCGAACTTAAGTGGTACCCGCCCGTGCGCTATCTTAGAAATATCACGCCTTCTGCGTTTGCCAAGCTACGGAAAACCTGCAAAGCAAGCAGCAATCATCCCGCAACACAGAATTAAAGTTCATCCAAAAAACCTTTGTTAGTTTTAATGTATGTTCGTATGAGCTAGTGGCCAACTCTAGTGACGGAGTTTTTAGGCCGCCTAAAGGCCTCCGTCATGGCTTAACGACTTAAAAGCCGGGACCGACTGTTTAATGTGCCCTCCGAAGCACGGAAGCGCATAGCTCGTAATGCCACTTGCAGTCACCTATCTCAATCTGTGACCGCGCATATCGTTGCTTAACTTAACGATCAATCAAGAACGCCTGAGCAAGCTTCGCCACGATCGTTAGTTTTAATAAAAAGTTCGGAAATTATCTTGATTCTGAAAAATCTTTTCAGTAAACCAGAAACAAATAAAGTATATACAACAAGCATATTTTTTACTATATTAATATTCAGCGAATTTCCAAAATTTTCCCTGCAGATTTTCCGAAGCTGAATTTTTAGCATATTTTTGTGCGTTGTAATCCATGCATGATATCAGAGTTGTCCCAAGTCAGGAACACACTGGGTATGATTGATGGACCCTCGGAAACCAGAGAATTCCAGTCATGACATCGGACAATGAGTTCCGCATCAAGATGGAAAAAATGGAAGCTTTTATTTCTTGAGAGATAACGATTGAGGAATAAAGGTTCTCGAATAGCGACCAAGAGGAAACAAAGGGTAGCGATGGATCGATGACATTGTGGAGGTCGCGGACGGTGCAGCGCGAAGGCGGTCGTCGTGGAAGTATATTGGAAAGGCCTAGTCCAGTAGCAGATTATTATTGCTGATAACAATGATATGAATTAATGACACTAGGAACTTTTTAGACGGCGTTGGCGTGACGGGCGATTTCTCTGACGACCTCAGTTGTATACTGGTGTTACAGCTATGAAACAAATTTCAAATCTGTTACGGTCTAGGTAGTAGAATAGAAGAATAGTAGAAATACAGGACAGCGAATCCTAGTGCGGATCAAGACTTCTTGAATGTTTTTTTTTCAGGTTCAAATTATTGAAACCATTTTCAGATATTTATCGATAGCTACCGGTAGCTACAGCACAACTCATTTCTGTCCGCGGTTTCGTTCGCGGCACCCGGATAAAAGTAGCTTGTAAGTAGGTAGGTACATAATACTATTCCAGTACATGCACTAATCAAACATTCAAATCCGTTCAGCCGTTTTTTTTTGTCTATAAATGTGTGGCGCTGGTCGACAGGTACCGTTGTATGGTAATAAATGATCTGTCCTGCGTTAGTAAAAACATTCAATCATACAAACTTTCATATTTATAATATTGGTGGGATGATCTGGAGGGTAGGTACTCAGTACAAGTACCGGTTACCTACCCTCGGCGTGGAATGATTGATGAGAGAGTAGGTACAAATTGGACTGGGTCGCAGACCGCCAGAATTCGGAACCGCGGTCGCTTTAAGCTGGGGTCCGAGGGAAGAGAGCTTTTCATTTCAGCAACTAACAAACTTGGAATAAAAGCTGGATGTTAAATCTCGCATTTTGTAAAGTGTCTTAGTAAGCTTGATCATCAGAATGAACTTAGACTAATATTTGCAGATGTTAGCAAGGTTTTTAGAGGTTTTTACACCTGTTCGTAACGCGACCAAGCGTGAAAGATACAGGCAAGAAACCACGCTTGGCTATTTTTTTGGAAAATGATGCCTTTTATCATCATCATTATCAGCCTATAGCAGTGGACTCCTGGACATAGTTTTATGACCGGCCGCCTGCCTGACGACAACCCTCCTTGGGAATACTTGCTTATTGTATCTCATCATGTTGGATGATACTATCACTTAGTCGACTTTTACAACATGCTCGGGGAGAGAAGCAGCTGGACGCATTCTATGTTATTTCTTTACTCCCAGTCCAGCAGAGAAGGTAGTTTTCTCTGTCGGATAGTACTGTTAGATATCCTTCAGAGAAACTCCAAGCATAGCTCTTTCCAGAGATCGCAGAGCGACTTGAACAGGTGGACTAGCCGTGTGAGTGTCCACGTTTGGCTCTGTATGTTATGACAGGCATTAAACACACCGGCAAATCGCACATTCCTGCGACGCGCCGCACAGACGCATGGCACAGTCCTATTCTCTGCGACATAACATAATCGTGTTGTGTGTGATTCGCCTAAAGTCTGTAAAATTTTCACTTCGCAACTATGTATTTATGCTTGCGGATGTGAACCTAAAAATGCTTCAATAAAAAAAAGTTAAGACATCATTTTTGTAATTTCCGGAAACTTTTTGGAGTTCCTGGAACTTCCTGACTTGTTAATGGTTAGAAGACGTTAGTTCAGGACCTTATCCGCTCTAAGTGTGAATCTTGGTCAGCTTTCATCACGACCACACTACAGTCCAGTTCACAACAAAAAGTGCAAAAAAGGTTCAAAATCATTTAGTTCGCTGATTCTTTCGTTTCAGTGGTCCCTTTCTGGTTACCTTTGCGTTGTTAGAGTTCAACGCTCTTTTATGGTTAAAGTACGTAAGTATGTAAGAAAGTTATTACGTTTGCTTGTAAGTGACAATAATTTTGAGTAGATACATTACCCCTTATCATCATTATCATCATCACTACATATTCTCTCTTATTACCTACTCTAAATCTTAATAGCAATCCCTTTCATACGCATTCACATCCTATTAGTTTAAAAAATACTTAGAAGGCGACATAGACCATCTGAATTAAGGAAACCGTAAAATCGTCGAAATATACCTACTACCACAGACCAGTATAATACTGGTTTATTATAAGTACCTATGTACTTACTTTTTGTAAATACATACTTATAATTCGTAACAATACAACACCCAGACCCGGAAGAAATATTTGCAGAACATACAAACATTTCTGTAGCGGGAATCGAACCCGCGCCTCTTGCTTCTCAGCCGACCACTCGCCCGCCACGCCACCGAGGTCGTCAAAGAACGCCGTTTTGGAAAGCGACATACCTACTACAGACAAGTAGGTACCTACTTTTTAAGTAGGAGTAAGTGTTCTGTGCTTTTAAGTCCTAACCCCCGAATACTCAAACGCATCTCAAAGTTGAGCACGTCTCAAATAAAGATATTTTTTTGACTGATTTTCATCAAAAACTGTCAAAAAACCGTGAGTTAAGACATGCTCAACTCTGAGTCGCGTTTGAGTATTCGTGGGTAAGCTTATTTTTAGTAGCAATTAGGCAAGAGTACAGCATCAATGCAAGGGTGGGATAAAGTGTAGACCTCCGCTTACCCCTTGTCCAACACCAATTCTAATTTGCATACAATCATCCGATGACGAGCGAAGGTACGGCCGATTAGATTAAGTATTTAACAGAGACCTTGAAACCCAGCATAAACCTCGTAAAGGGTACAAATGGGATGTCAGAAAGGTCTTATGAGTCTACCTGCCGCCATTTATGAGTACAATTTCTATGCAAAGTTTGTGAACTAGATCTGACAGAATTTCCTCAGACAATGCATGCTAGAATAGTTTTCGAAGACACTTTTTCATCTAATTCTAAAGTAAAATAAGGAATATGGAAAGCTTGTAAGCTTTAATTTTAAGGCAAAATTTCGAATCTAAGTCTTTTCCTTATCTGTCCTGAGGTACTTTGATAAAAAACATTTTTTTTTTGTTTGACAAAGTTCGACTAAATATTTGTTTTTCTCTGCAACGTAGCTGATGTGTCATAGGCTACTTAAATACCGGTCAAGTGCGAGTCGAATTCCATCCTACATGAACTTCGCTCGCGTGGTACTCGGATAAAAAATAGCCTATATGTTAAACCAGCACATTTACTATGTTTATTCCAAGTTTCATACAAATCCGTTCAGCCGTTTAGGCGTGAAAGAATAACAAACATCCATACTTACAAACGAGTTTAAAATATTAGTAGGATTTGTTGTTATAACAGCAATAGAAATACACACTCTAATTTTCAACTCTTTCCTATTACAGTTTATGAGATACAGCCCGCTGACAGACGAACGAATGGAAGAGCAGACAGCGAAGGCGAATAGGGTCCCGTTGGTACCCTTCGGGTACGGAACCCTAACACATTTCGAGCTTATTTAGCCGAAACAGCGCCGTACTTTCAACAGCAAATGTTTCACGACACTATTTATTTATAATTATTGACTTTAATTAACACGGCCACCAGACCAATTACATTAACTAAAGAAATACTTAATTTAAAAATTACAATCATCAAAAAATAAATAATCCCAAAATTATAAAATATAAATGTTAAATTACAAATTAAATTAATTAAATGTCAGAGCTACTAGGCAAGTAGACTACCATTTTTACACAAAAAGAGCGATCCTCGAGAAGTCCTCAATTGTTCTTAAATTACTTATTTATAATTATACATCTAATTCTAAAGTATTCGTTGACATTAAAATGGCATTAGTAATATGAGTAAACAATGAAAAAGTAATTTTCAACCAGCGATTGTTCGGTTGAGGAGATATTATTTGCATAGAAATTAGAAAATTTGTCGAAGAAAACTTTGCTAATTGAGACCCGAAAGAATGGTTATGATACGTGGAGTTATTAAATAATGGATGTGGCATCCTACGTTTTTTCCACCAAGGTGAGCACTGGTGGTCTGGTGGTAATCTAACCTTCCGTACCCATCGTGGGTTCAAATGCAGACGTGCATCAATGGTTTTTCAATTTCTGTTCTAATCTATGTACATACCCAGTTCTCTCAAACGGTGAAGGAAAACATTGTGAGGAAATCGGCATATCGTAGAACCTAAAAAGTTCGAAGATATGTGTCAAGTGCACGAAAAGGGCCTTTATGGCGCAATGCAAATCCTTTCACCACACTGGTTTGAAAGAACTAGTGTTGGGGATTCTCGGTTGGTACTTGGTAGAAAATATAATAGCAGTTGACTGTATAAACTGGTTGTATTGGACGTAAGAACGAGCGCCTATATGGGTTAGGTTTTGAGTGGAGTGTGGTACACGACCGGATTTGAACCCACGAAAAGTAGTTGTACCTACCTAAATCAGGATGTTTCTTCTTCATGCCACATTTAGTGCTTAAGAGTCGGTGTGTTTGATTTATGTAGAACTGTCTCCTGGGCATTAAGTTTTGATCGGAGTGATTGTGGAGCAGTTAGGAAGTTTCCTATCGCGTAATCATCTTTCATACATACTTTGTCTATCTAAATATACATATTTTATAAGGAGGCATCCATTAATTACGTGAGGTGATTTTGGCAATTTTTTCAAAACTAGCATTAGATTACTGTCAAAAATAAAATTGAAACATTTGCCCAATTGTTAGTGACGGATTAACCCTGAATCAAATTAAGAAATTGCCTAGGGCATCACGTCTGAGGGGGGCACCAGAAGAAGCACAAAAAAAACCCGTCCTTAGGGCATCACGTCTCACTCTCACGTTATATCTCATCATCTTATTTTACAAAAAACTAATGCTTTTAGGTAAAGGTTTAAAGACCGATTCTAGTTGACATACGGATAGGGGGGCCCACAGGCATGGATTGCTTAGGGCATCAAGTAGTCTTAATCCGTCACTGCCAATTGTGGGAAACTGTGAGAATCGTCGAAAGATTATAAAAAATACATTGTTATTTAAAAGTAATTTATTTTATTACAAATGAAATAAATAAATAGGTAAATAAGTACTTAAACTTATGGTGCGGTTTCGAATCCCACCGGTCCAGGTAAAATAGAAATTGCACAATTTTAATACTAGCTGCCGCGTTAATAATAGCAGAATGTCAGTATAGTTAATAGCACCTCATATTTCCAAAAATCTAAAGTTTTGTCATAAGAGTGTCTTAACTACTTTTTTTGATTTACTCGCATAATAAAGTTCCATTTTGTTTTTACAAAAAATACCTTACAAACCATATTTGGCTTATCTAAGATGAGGCAAAGTAATTCCTCTATAAGTTAAGACTTAAAACTTATTACATAGGTATAAACACTTGGTAGGCTATAGGAACATTACGAACAATAAAATCAATAGAATAACAATAATGTTTTATAATGTAGGTTGGTAGTTAAAAAAATAGTTAGAAATAGTTGTTTAATGTAATGTTTAATATTCCTTATGCTTAATCTTTTCTTTAAATTCAAAATAAATTTTATCGGATTGGTTTTGGACGGGAATTGAACTTGCGCACTCGGTTGGTAAGTTCGAGGACGGTAAGGTCGAAGACGATAAGGTTTTAATACAAGAATATGGTCCCATCAGAGTGGTTTTCGACCTTGATGACCGATGGAGGTGGATCCCGTTCTAGAAGATACGCCCTTAGGATGATGAGACCCACGTTCAATATGTTGCATAAGATTGACCCGAGAAGTATCCTGAAACCAGATAAAAATATTTATCTAAGGGAAATATATGGCATAGAAATATAGGATTTTTTTTTCTTATTTTTTTTTTAATGACACTGCTGGACTGGGAGTAAAGAAAAACATAGAATGCGTCCAGCTGCTTCTCTCCCCGAGCATGTCGTAAAAGTCGAATAAGGGATAGTATCCTCTCCAACATGATGGATCATCTATATGGGCGATGGGCTGATCTCCTGTCACCATGGTTCACCATATCCATCTTGAGACTTTGAATCGGAAGTGGCTGCAGGTTTTCTTATGATTAGTTATAGCTCTGCCCACCCCATTACGGGCGTGATAATATGTATGCAAATTGTAACGCCAAGACATAAAACAAAAAATTATGTTTATCACACTAAAGTATTAGTCCTAAGTGGGAATCAAACCTACAACCTGCAGCGCTGAAAGCAGGGCTTATCAAAAGAGCTATGAGGCCAATAAAAAACCTACCAGTAAGAATATCCGAGCGAAGGACTAGGCGTATAGAAGTCAAGTGCGATATAGGATATGGCCAAGTGGTCCTTCAAGCCGGATGTGGCCCAGTATATGCCAAACATTAGCATTGTTGTCAGTCCTAAAATAGCTGTGATGCAGTTTGTCCATAGAACACCTGAAAATATAAATAAATAAACATTTGAGCACATATCACACATCGCCATTTAGCCCCAAACTCAGCAAAGCTTGTATTATGGGAACCAGATGGCTGATAGAATACATAATATACTTTTTTTTTGTAAATACATACTTTTAATACATAATATACAGGGTGTCCGTTGGCAGATTTTACACTTTGAACTGCGCTCACGGCGCGTAGGAAGGCGGCAGCGGGGGGAGCGGGGTATCTTTCGACGCGGGAGTGCTGCGGGTTGTTTAGTAGCCATGAGTCAGTGGACGAGGGCGCACCGCGCTTTTGCGGTTGAGGCGTATTTCGCGAACAATAATTCGATCAATGTGGCGAGGCGTCGGTTTTGTTCTCACTTTGATATCCGACGATTGAAGGATGGCCCGTCGAACCAATTGATATGGGCGTGGGTACAGAAGTTTAGAGAAACTGGATCAGTCGGAAATGAACCTCGGCCTGGACCTTCAACGACTGTAACTACTCCTGAAAACGCAGAACTTGTGAAAAGGGAAATCTTGCAAAATCCGCGTAAGTCTGTCCGAAAGATTGCAGCATCAACGGGTGTGAAAAAGACGTCAGTTCACAAAATTATTCGAAAAAAATTAAAGTTCCATCCATACAAGCTCCAAATCATTCAGCAGTTGAAAGAAGATGACTACATAAAAAGGCTGAATTATGCAAACGTCGTTCTGGAACGATTTTCTACGCCTGCGCGTTTATGTAACATATTTTTTAGTGACGAGGCGCATTTTCACATTGGGGGGTACGTTAATAAACAGAATATGCGTTATTGGAGTGCAAGCAATCCAAAAAAAGTCCATGCAAAGCCTCTCCACAGCCCGAAGACCACAGTTTGGTGTGCCATTTCTGGAAATGGCATAATTGGACCTTATTTTTTCGGCAGAGGTGAAACAGTTAACGCACAACGGTACCGCGCGATGCTAGTAAATTTTTTTATCCCGGAGCTGCATCGTCATGTTGGTTACAATAACAGAACACATTTTCAGCAGGATGGGGCCACGGCACACACTGCTAGGGACGCCATGACTAAAGTGAGAGAGCTTTTTCCTGGAAAATTGATAAGTCGCTTCGGCGACATCGCCTGGCCGCCTAGATCACCCGATCTGACCCCTTGTGATTTTTTCTTATGGGGATATCTCAAATCTCGTGTATACAATAATTCGCCATCAACAATAGAGGCCCTACAAGAAAATATTCGACGAGAGATTGCAGCTATCAGTCCAGAACTTTGCAAGCGAGTTTTCGCCAACATGAAGGAAAGATTGCAAGAATGTTTGCGACTAGAAGGACGTCATTTGAGTGGAGTGATTTTTAAAAACTAAAATCCGCATTATTCTTATGTAAGATAATAAATAAATAACTTTGATTGTATTCATATTTTTATATTATTTTATTTTTTGAAGTATAAAATCTGCCGGCGGACACCCTGTACGTAGTATTCTATGTTCTATCAGCCATTTGGTGCCCATAGTAAGTATAAGCTTTGCTTAGTTTGGGGCTAGATGGTGCTGTGTGAAATATCTACAAATATATTTTTTTTTATTATTTATACATACCAGGTAGTCCAAAGATGGGTTCAGTGGGGTTCTTCGTGGCGTTTATTATAGCCAGGCCCGCAGATATCACGGCCAGCGTCAGTTGTAAGAACAGAACCAGTAGTAGGCAGATGTAGAAAGCGAAAGATATTACAGGCGCAAAGGGTACTAAAACATGTAATTAAAGAAAATATTTTAGTCCTCTTAATGCAGTTTTAATTTTATTGAAAATCGAACTCCAAACGTCATTATAGATTGTTTTTTTACGAAATCTTCTCCGTTCCTTTGCTAGAAAAAGGTTTCCCCATGGACGGGACGAATTTAAGATGGAGTAGGCTTGCCCAGCACCTATTCCACCCTCTCAGCTTAGTCGGCCTTGTCCACAGGAAAGACATGGTTAATACCTGCGGAGCTGACTAAGCCGCGGGATTCCTCACGATGTTTTCCTTCACCGTTTGAGAGTGCTGGTATAGCGTACACAATTTTTTTCGTACAGAAACATTCATTGGTACACGGCTGGGTTTGAACCCACGACCTTAGGATCGGAAGGCGGAGTCACTACCAACTAGACCACCAGTGCTCTCTGTAACTGTACTGTACGGTGTACAGACTAGTTATCTAGGTAAAGTACTTACGTGGATTAGTAGTATCGACGTCTGTAACGGCAACGCAGGTTGCTGTTGGTCGGTATTTGTTGGCCAATGCTTCTACCTAAAATAAATCATCACATCATAAATATTAATGACGAATAATAATTTATCGGCTTCGGTGGTGTGGCGGGTGATTGCTCGGCTGAGACGCAATAGTTCCGGGTTTGATTCCTGCTGCGGAAGAAATGTTTGCATGTTCTGCAAATATTTCTTCCGGGTCTGGGTGTTGTGGTCCATGGTACTCGTAGTTTCTGATACCCACGAAGGCTTGAAAGCACTGGTGGTCTTGTGGAAGCGTCCCCGCCTTCCGATCCTAAGGTTGTGGGTTCAAATCCAGTCGTGCACCAATGGGTTTTTCTGTTTGAAAAAATTATACTGCTTCAAATAAAAAGAAGAAAAAAATGCTAAGGTTATTACTTGGAATAGCATTTTTTTCTTCGTGAGCGAAGCCAAGGGTAGTTAATAAACTACCCTTGTACTCTGATAAATATAGCGAATGTGTTACTTCCAGGTCAAGGTGTACTTATTTTATTGAAATCCGTGATAAGCCATAACCGAAATTTAGCCATAATTGAGGCACAAATATTATTGTAATATCCTCACAAATTTGCATTTAAAGTATTTGTAAGATAGGTAATTTAAAGGATCACAGCCTACCTCAATTCTCCTTGCTTCGTCTATAGTCTTGCAGCTCAGTGCACAAGCACCCATGGATGTGATGCATGTCACTGAAAATAAATATTTTGATTTTTAAGTTAGAAGTAGGTATAACTTACCTCCGAATACTCAAACGCGACTCAGAGATAAGCACGTCTCAAGTGACAGTTTTTGAAGAAAATCTGTCAAAAACTCGTCACTTGAGACGTGCTCAACTCTGAGATGCGTTCGAGTATTCGGGGGTTAGCAACAAAAAGAATACGAATAAATTGAAAGCGCCACCATCTTCGAAATAGCTTTATTTTGTGATTTTAATCATCATTGACTTTCTTAACGGCCTCTGTAGCGTGGCGGGCAATTGCTGTAATAGGTAGAATTGAAAATTTCAATTACTTGTGGCTCTACCTACCCCGTTAGGGATACGAGCGTTATAATATGTACCTATGCATGTTGAAATTTTCAGTGTGTATTTCTATTGCCGTTTTAGCAACAAAAAATGAGGATAAGGAGTATGTACATTAGGTAGGTACATTAAATATTCTTCTATCGAGTCAATGTTTCAACTAGTTGTTTTGGATGTAGTTTGCCCAGTAGGAGGCCACAGCGATCACTGTCGGTGGCCTTCATCAAGTCGCCCTGAGTGCATCCGACTGGGCAAACTGGACATTAAACATTGATGATATGGTACGGAACCCGTTGTGTGCGGATTGGACTTGCACTTGACCGATTTTATTTACCTAAATTTTACCTCTTTATAAAAATAGTGTGTACAACTTACTGTGTAGTGAGTTTGAAACAGGAGTCGATAAACTATTGAGCACCAATTCGCCCCGAAACAAGCCATATTGTATTGTACTGTCCAACACATCTGTAGGGGCCGACGCTGTAGAGACAACCTGATATATCATCAACATTATCAGAACTTTAATTGGAATATGTAATGCGGGTTAGGTTAGGTTTTACTTCTTCGCTGGACTGGGAGTAAAGAAAAAACATAGAATACGTCCAGCTGCTTCTCTCCCCGAGCATGTCGTAAAAGTCGACTAAGGGATAATATCCTCTCCAACATGGTGGACCATCTATATGGTCGATGGGCTGATCACCTGTCACCATGGTTCACCATATCTATCTTGGACTTCAGGAATAGCTTCAACTTTTCTTAAAAGAATAAAAGTGCTCATCTAAAGGCTACACACAATATTTTTGTTTCTTTTTTGTTCTAGGATGTTTTCCTTTACCGTTTCCGAGTTCTAATAAAGCACAGAATTTATTTTCATACTTTGGTGCATGGTTGGATTCGAGCAAACAAAAATCGTTTTCCAGAGAAAAGCGAAAGGAAGAATATGCCCTGAGAAGCACCTGGACGCATTGTTTTTTCTTTACTTGGGAGTAGGCAGAGAAGTAACTAATCAACTTAACTTACCCAAAACTATCAACTTAAGTTACCCAATAGGTATGAACTAACTTACCCAACTGTCACTTGAAACGGCAATCACAATAAGCAAGACACTGAGAACACTTGACAAAAACGCACAGAAAATATAAACACGTCTGGTGACCGCCATGTTTGTTGTAATTTTGAATTCGATAATCGCTGATAATGGACTTATAATGACTCAGGATGTATCAATAGGATATTGTCTTATCAGTGAAGGACAGTGTCCAATCAAGCAGTGATTATATACCTAGTGAAATGCCTCGTGACTTCCGCGTTTGAATTCCAGGAATTCCTTAGATAAAGCCAGTCAAAGACAAATTCCTTTATTCCTTAAAATCACGGGGATCATTTGAGCACGTCTTAAATCTACGTGTTCGTAAGAAAACACGCTTGGCTAAAGCATGGCATAAGACACCATAAGACGAATAAAGGTACCCTCCAAGTCTCATAGGTACTTCCAGGACTTATGCTTCAGACTGTGCGTTAGTAGTTGTGTCATTAGTTCTTTTGAACCAGTGTGGTGAAAGGGTTTAAAGAGCGCCTCAAGGGCTCCTTTCATGCGCTTGACACATGTTTACGGACTTTTTAGGTTCTAATGCCGGTTTCCTCACAATGTTTTCCTTCACCTTTTGAGAGTACTGGCGAAAATACATTTTTCGAACAGAAAACCCATTGGAGCACGACCGGATTTGAATCCCTGAGGATATGATTGATGATGATATGATTTTAAATTACTCTAAATACTTAATAGGACTATTTCAAAATGATGATAAGTGTGTGCCTTCCTTTAGATATCACGATTAAAAACTTATCTTTCTTTTACGATTAGCAATGAACTGAATAATGCAGAATAAGAAGTTTTCATTTTAATGGAATCATTTGAATCGTAATCTCAGATTCTATTTTGACCACCATCATGATTTTTTAGTAAATAGAGATTTTTCTTGTATTAATGTAAAAACCGATCAAGTGAGAGTCAAATTCGTACACGACGGGTTCCGTACCATCGTACATTATTATTTTTTGTATGAGGCCCTTTTTATTATTCTTTTCATTTTTATTATTTGCTGTTATAGCGGCAATAGAAATACACACTGAAAATTTCAACTCTATACCATGAGATACAGCCCGCTGACAGACAGACGGACGGACGACGGACAGCGGAGGCTTAGTAATAGGACCCCGCTGGCACCCTTTGGATACGGAACCCTATAAAAGATATTTTAATCGTTGAAGTTATAATACGAGTACAACAGAACTTATCGCGTAATTTACAGTAAATTTTATTTTACTGTGTCTGCATTGCAACAGTCGAAATGTCGGGAAAATAACAAGGTAAATTACGCGATAAACCCCAAATGATGAGATTATGTAATGTAAAACCAAAATACAAAATCTGTTACAAAGTTAAACACTTTATTTAATTGCGAAAGCAATGATTTAAATATTGAATTAATAATATCATAAAATATACAGATTATACAACCTAATTACACAAAGTACATTTATACTTAAGTGCGGCGGAAATTATTTTTCATAATTACAATATAATCACAATTTATGAAGACTCAATAGCCATTTTCTAGAACCAATAAGAGATTTAAATTACACTTAAAATTCAATTTTACAAAAAGAGTTCAACTGTTTCGATAGATGGCGCTGATTGGATTGTGTGATTGAATGGTTCGTCCTGATCCTTGGGGTATGAACTTTTTCGAGCAGACGAATATCTGATTGTTGATTGCCTATAATAATAATCATTGAGTATGACGTAAAATTTTGATATACTTAAGGGATCGTCCATTGATGGCATAAGGATCGAAAGGAGGAAGGGGTATAGAAAAATCCCATGCGATGGAAAATACACGATCACAAGAGAGAGGGTCTATTATTATATCTATATCATCATCATCATCTTCCTGCCCTTATCCCACTCTATGTGGGGTCGGCACAGCATGATCCAAGGATCATGCTATGTAAGAGTTTTGGCTAAGGTGTTTTATAACCGGCCGCCTGCCTGACGTCAATCCTCGTTGGGAATACTTGCTTATTGTATCTCATCATGTTGGAGGATACTATCCCTTAGTCGACTTTTACGACATGCTCGGGGAGAGAAGCAGCTGGTTATATCTATATTTAATGATAATATTTATAAAAATTTTAGCTCCTAAATATACACGTGATTTTGGGAAGGGTGGGGTAGTCTAAAACCTCACCAAGTATAACGAGAGAGGTAGGGGGGGGGAGGGTGGTCATGAAATTAATGGACTACCCCTAATTACCTTGTCTGACCTCGACATTTCTAGAGATTATGACAACTGACCACCAAAATAAACATCAAAGTAAAAATAGCCCCAAATATTAAATGAATAAAAAACACCAAAAATATCAGTCAGCGCCATCTATCGTGCGAGTTGGCCAAAGCAATCTATGACTACACCCTTATTTTGTACTTTATTAAATTCATTCAATTCTATAGAAAAATAATTGTCAATTTTACAATTTTGAATTGAAACAACCTTTTAAAGTCACATCGAGATTACATTACCATCTCCCGTGAGCCAACTGACTGGCTCAACCAGTAGTGTCAAAAGAAATAAATAAATATTTGTAGAGTTTTCACACAACACCATTTAGCCCCAAACTGAGCAAAGCTTAAACTGGAACTGGAACAAATGGCTGATAGAATACTTTTATACTTTTTTTATAAATACATACTTAAAATGACAAAAGAAAATTTCATCTCGGACACTATCGGTAGTGTCACGGGTAAATTGGTTTCTCCCGTGACACGAGACCAGTCGTGTCAAAGGAAATTAAATCAAACAGCACGACCACTTAGCATTTTTGCAATCTCATTTTAATTCAATTTTTAATTAATTATTAAAAAGAAACAAGATCTACCAAGCAAAGTATCAAATTCCAAAAAGTTGTTTGGAATGCACTAATTTAACAATGATGTAAAAGATTTTTAATCTTTATCACAAAGCATCTTAAAGTTATTTACTACTATTCTGCCCTCCTAATGAAGAACGCAGTAACTAGCATTTTTGACAAAAAATAGTTAGATACGTATTCGGAATCGCCTAACAAAATACAACATTCTGTTCTCACTCACATATAAAAATATGTTCGACATAGTTACTGCGTTCTTCACTAGGAGGGCAGTATTACTCATTGGCTTTAGGTCAATGGCCAGATCATATTTGGCTCGTTTTACATCGTGAGGAAACCCGCGGCTTAGTCAGCTCCGCACGTATTGACCATGTCTTTCCTGTGGACAAGGCCGACTAAGCTGAGAGGATGGTATAGGTGCTGGGCAAGCCTACTCCATCCTAATTCGTCCCGGGCACTACAGCGTCCCGTTTGCGAAGGTAAAAGTTGCCTCCTGACGCTGCATAAATCATCTACTATCGATGGTAAAAGGCCTAAGTAATGGCCAGAGCCAGGAATCAAGTCACTTTGTGTCTAACAAAGTTGCTAGTCGTTACGTGTACAAATGTATGGGACTGACATCATAAGCGATCGCAATATTACCACGTGACATTATAACAAATGCTTATATACTATCCTTAGACGCAAAGTAACTTGGTCTGAGACTTTGAGTTATGATAGCCAACTGCCTTAAGGTCATTGCTCACTACACGGCACCGCTTCAGCACAGCTTGTCGTTTGGTAATGGAAAGTAGGCTTTAAGTCAAACTCTAAAAACATAAAGATCAAATAGTCTGGGTATGATGATCTACAGATCTATTTTGTTTTGTGATTGTAAAATGTATTAAAACAAGTACAGAGTTAAATAAAAAAAAATATGAACAAACCACGCAGCGCCATCTAGTCTCAAACAAAGCAAAGCTTGTACTATGAGAACCAGATATCTGATAAAACACTCACATACTTTTTTAAATACACGAGTTATATTATTTAACACAACACCCAGACCTGGAAGAAATATTCGCAGAACATACAAACATTTGACGACCTCGGTGGCGTGGTGAGCAAGTACTCGGCTAAGACGCAAGGGTTCGATTCCCGCTACGGTAGAAATGTTTGTATGTTCTACAAATATTTCTTCCCGGTCTGGATATTGTAGTATTATAAGTATGTATTTACAAAAAGAAAAGAGTAATTAGTATTCTATCAGCCATCTGGTGCCCATAGTATAAGCTTTGCTTAGTTTGGGGCTAGATGTCGCCATGTCAAATGTCCACAAATATTTATTTTATTTCTTAAGCGGGAATCAAAACCGCTCTTGCGTCTCAGTCGAGACCTACCACGCCACCAAGGTCGTCTAAAATACATTTAAGTTAGTTCGAATTACAGACCACTTTTCATTGACAATGATTTAGCTGTGTCATATAATAATTTGTCCACATTGCATACATGTGTAGATTTGCGTACTGTACTAAACATCCAAGCATATCACCAAATCTTTCAAACAGCCGTTACTATCGCACAGCTTCAACCTTTCCAACTGAGATCTACTAAAGCCAGACTTAAGAGCTACGACACACAGCAACCTACGATCATTGAAAGATATTTTCTCATCTCTACCACAAACAAACACACCAGTATTTCTATCCAAAGTAGCGCTTTTACTAAACCCTAGGCGTAGAATAGAGTAGCACAAAGGGGCTAGTTTCCTTATGAACTGGTTTGAACTGGCTGAAACTAGAAGGGTTGTGACGCAGTATGGTAGAAGTGGAAGTGAGATTTTCTCGTTTAAGAGATGGCATAGGGCTTCGAATAGCCACCCACTTAGAACTGGGAGTTGGTCTTGGGTTATCGATGTTTCGAATACCTGTAAAAGAATGAAAAATGTTTTTAAAACCAATTTTACAAAAAAACAGATATATAAAAAACCTAAGAACCGGTCAAGTGTGAGACGAATTCGCTTTCATAATTATGTAGTCACGGAATGAAAAGGTTCGTCACCTTGAGGTCAGTTAAACGTGCCCTCCGAAGCACGGAAGCGCTCAGCTCGTAATACCACTTGCGGTCACCCATCCAAATTGTGACCGCGCACAACGTTGCTAACTTCAGCGATCAATCTAGAACGTCATTACAAGAGAGAAGCAGCTGGACGCATTCTATGCTTTTTCTTTATATACAGTTTAGCAGAGAAGTAATACATATGTATGGATTTATACACTTACCTCAAAGACCACTTCAGCGTTTAAAACCGCGCATTCCACCCACATGTCCCTTCCTCTCAAAACGCCCCTACTAACTTTCTCCGCTTCCCTGCAAGTCTCCACAAACTCGATGACAACTCGACTGAGAGTAGCGGCCGGTGGTAGGGTCTCTCTAAGGAAGTACTTCAGTGCTTCCGTAATGATTCTCTTGCTTTCTAACAGGCGGGTCTGTTTGAGAATCTTGTAGAGGAGGGTTATCCTTTCCATCGAGTTCATGAGTACATCGGGGTCCATGTTCGACACGTCCGAGGTTAGGCGTGGAGATAGAAGTTTGTTGTCGGCTGGAAATGGAATTAAGATAAATAGATAAACACATTATTGTACACAAAAACACGGAAAAGAAATTAAAAATACAGTAAAATGGGCGGCCTTATCGCTGAATGCGATCTCTTCCAGACAACCTTAATTAAGCTGTAGGTATTGTTAGAGTTGAGGCGCACTTTAAACTCTTCACCACACTGAAAGAACTAGGGGCACGAGTAGTAGTAGTAGCTGTATTTTCGTGGATTTGACGTGATGACCTCGGGTTCGATTCCCGCTGCGGGAGAAATGTTTGTATGTTCTGCAAATATTTCTTCTCGGTCCGGGTGTTCTTTTTCTTTCTCTTACCTTTATCCATTATTTTTCTATTAATAATAATAATAAACAAATTTAATTAATACCATACAGACAGAACCAATTCTTACCACCAGTTTTTATGTTTAACCTTCAAATATGACTTTTAACTGTCAAATATATCTTCTCTTCTAGGATAATAGCTGTCAAATTCATTGACAGTTTCAAATAGAAACTCTTTGCAACTAACAGACATTATTTGATTATTTTTGTTTTTAAGACAGACATGGCTTCCAAAACTGTACACACCCGAAAATAAGTGCACCATCAAAATCTGCACAGCATGGCCTTCGGAATACTTCTTCATATTGTCCAGCAGTTTCTCGATAAGGGAGTTTTTCAGGTCCTTCGGAAGCACTGGTTGTCGTAATGTCGTTGTAATACCCTGGAATAGAACAATTAAGACATTGGTTTGGTATAATAATGTGGAATTAAAAAAAGGGTCTCTGCCCACTCCCCTGTTTTATAAGGTCTATTACCATCTATAGTAGATTAGTAGAGTATTTATAGAGCGTAAGGAGGCAACTTTTACCTTCACAAACGGGACGCTGTAGTGCCTGGGACGAATTAAGATGGAGTAGGCTTGCCCAGCACCTATTTCATCCTCGCAGCTTTGTCGGCCTTGTCCACAGGAAAGACATGATCAATACGTGCGGAGCTGACTAAACCACGGGTTTCCTCACGATCCTTTACCGTTTGAGAGTACTGGTAGAGCGCACATGAAAATCCATTGGCACGACCAGATTTGAAACCACGAACTTAGGATCGTAAAAGTCGACTAAGGGATAGTATTCTCTCCAAAATGATGGAACAACTATATGGGCGATGGGCTGATCACCTGTCACCATTATTCATAATTTCCATCTTACGATTTTAAATCAGAAGTGGCTGCAAGTTTTCATAATGTTTACTTGTGGCTCTGCCTACCCCATCGGACCGGAAGGCGGGGCCACTAGACCACCAGTGCTCTCATTATTGACGTACTAGCTGCCGCCCGCGGCTTCTTTCGCCTGGTACCCGGATAAAAAATAGCCTATATGTTAATCCAGTACAGTGTATATTCCAAGTTTTATTCAAATCCGTTCAGCCGTTTAGGCGTGATTGAGGCACAAACATCCAAACTCACAAACTTTCGCATTTATAATATAAGTAAGATTACCTTGACAACTAAATCTGCGCAGTAGTGCCTCGGATTGTTCAGTATGAAGTCCACGGCCAAGTTGATTAAGTTTGGATGTCCCAACTCGACGAGGGTGAAGAGAACAGTCCAGTACAAACTCTGCTCGTACAACGATATTCTGTAACACGACGGATAATACAATCACTGACGACCTCGGTGGCGTGGCGGGCGAGTGCTCGGCTGAGAAGCAAGAGGCGCGCGTTCGATTCCCGCTACAGGAGAAATGTTTGTATGTTCTGCAAATATTTCTTCCGGGCCTGGGTGTTGTAGTTTATTATTTTATTTTCAGAGTTTTTGGGGAATTTACAGCTAGGTACAAATAGTATAAAAAAATGAAATTATAACCAATTGAGGTAACTCTACATGGTTGCTTAAGGCCATTTAAAAGTTTCCACTTATAGCAACAAAAAAAAATAGGTATAAAAAACAATACAGTAGACGACAAAAATAAAAAAAAATGGTTTAATGTATAGGAATGTTTAAAAAAATGTTCAACTTTTTGATGTATCGGTATAACACCACAATGCTTAAATAATCCTAAAGTATCGTCTATATATTTATTTCATTCAGTTACCGCCTTACTCCAGCTGTCATCACAAACAAACAAACAAATCAATTTATTGACATAATAAAATGGTTACAATATAAATGAATCCTTAGGCTCCTGAACTAGTAAAAACTGTGTTTCAGGAGCCAACGGCTTCTCCCATGAGATAGGATAATTATTATTATGCCGAGATTTTAACTTAATCACCACGCCTTGCCAGGTGAATGATTACACTCACTTGGAGTTATTGCCCAGGTTCTGCCTCACAGCTACGTTCAACTGCGTGACCAGCTCCTGGTAAGGGTTTGGAGACATATGACTGCACAGCTGAGGGTTTCCAGTTAACTGTAGAAGGCATCCTGGAAAACAATTAGGTTAAGGTTTAAATTGACGACCTCTGTGGCGTGGCGAGAGCTCGGCTGTGACGCAAGAAGCCGTAGAGGGCACTTTAAATCCTTTCAACACACTGGTTCGGCAGAACTAGTGACACGATCAGACAGACAGATCAAACGTACCTTGTAAAGCAGCTTGTCGAAGCGGTGCGTAGCTCGATGTGAGAGACTTGAGAAGTTTCTGATGGACCGATGAAAGTTCCTGTGAATGTAAAATACAATTTGTTTTGTCACTGGTTCCTTGAGATACCGCGTCAACTTTCGTGATCTGATTCGTTTAATTCACACAGACTCACATCATCACACTCACACTACACAAAAGACTCCGCACTAACACATCTTTCATCCGCATCTCACACAGTATCAGTCATTCATTGCAAGAGGTCCTTCCTCGTTGCCGTACAGTCCCCGCACGGCATGTTGTAGCTGACCTGCACAACATGCTGTATAGAAACTGACCTGCACGGCGTGTTGTATAGAAACTGACCTGCACGGCGTGTTGTATAGTAACTGACCTGCACGGCATTTTGTCATCGACCTGCACAACATGTTGTAATGCAATTGACCTGCCTATAGTAGCTGGCAGACGGATGGGGTACGCCCTAGTGCCAGTATTAGCGCCCTGGTAGCGGCACTGTAATATTATAGTCAGTCACCTGCTAATGTATACAGTCACCCGCACGGCATGTTGTATCTGACCTGCACATAGAAGCTGGCAGACGGCCGGGGTATGCCCTAGTGCCAGTATTAGCGCCCTGATCACGGCACTGTACGGCACGGCATGTTGTCACTGACCTGCACAACATGTTGTATAGAAACTGACCTGCACGGCGTGTTGGGTGGGCTGGCAGACGGCCAGGGTGTGCGCTAGTGCTAACAGTAGCGCCCTGGCTGCAGTGCTGTAGTGAGCGCAGAAGGCGGTTGCAGGCGCGGAGGCTAGGGCGGCGCCGGCCCACGCCCAGTGCGCACTCAGAGTAAATGTGTAGCTGCATTCCACTATGCAGTTGAGGAGGGAGACGCGAGCGGCTACCCCTGTTGGAGCCTGGAACAAAGGTAAATTAAGTTGCAGACGCCATATGGTTCAACCTTTTGTATCTTACAAGATCGGTGTCTTATGAACAGGCGCTAATTCAACATACTAATGCCTTTACAATCTGTAGATGATTTATACAGCGTCAAGAGATTTATACCTTCACAAACGGGACGCTGTAGTGCCCGGGACGAGTTAAGATGGAGTAGGCTTGCCCAGCGCCTATTCCACCCTCTCAGCTTAGTCGGCCTTGTCCACAGGAAAGACATGGTCAACACGTGCGGAGCTGACTAAGCCGCAGGTTTCCTCACGATGTTTTCCTTCACCGTTTTAGAGTAATGGTATAGCGCGCATAAATCGCACAGAAAAATCCATTGGTACTTAACGTAATTCAACATAGATTTAAGATTATAATAAAAAGTCTTGTGATTTTCACGACCTAGGTGTCGCCGTGGCGGGCGAGTGTTTGGCTGAGACAGAAGAGGCGCGGGTTCGATCCCGCTGCGGCAGAAATGTTTGCATGTTCTGCAAATATTTTTTCCGGGTCGTTAAGCCATGACGGAGGCCTTAAGGCGGCCTAAAAACTCCGTCACAAGAGTTGGCCACTAGCTCATACGAACTTACTTTATTCAATACTAGCTGCCGCACGCGGCTTCGCTCGCATGGTACCCGGACAAAAAATAGCCTATATGTTAATCCAGTACATATACTATATATATTCCAAGTTTCATTCAAATCCGTTCAGCCGTTTAGGCGTGATTGAGGCACAAACATCCAAACTCACAAACTTTCGCATTTATAATATAAGTAAGAAAGTAAGATTGAGTCGGCAGAGTCAAAACAGTTAAAATTTTGACTGAATCGAATGAAAGCAGAGTAAAGTATAGTCAAAGTTTATCTCACCTTAGGCTCTAACATTTGTGTAGTAACATCCATGAGTATTTGCAAGCAGCTGTTGACGTCAATGCCCTTATTCCTCTTCCTTCGTTTGAGCTCACGTTTGATTTTACACGGAGCGTCGTCTGTCATATCTGCAGAGCAAAGTGTACTTTAAAATACTACGTGTAGAGTTTAATTTCATTTAGCAAATAATTATTTTTATAATTGACTAATGCTGGATGAAAATAAACCTTAAATCTGTGAAGAAAAGTTCAATTTTGTTCACTTTTGTCCACCTTCATAGGAACCGAGCCTTGTGAGTCGCAAATTTCAAACAATAATGAATCTAAAACCAACAAGATAGAGCTCAGTTTTGTAATAATCTTGTTTCCAAAACAAGACGCTTCTTGATCACCCATTTTACAAAACGTAAAATGCACTTTATCGCATTACATTAAGATCCACAACAGCATATCAAGCAACACGTCAGGCACACTATAAATATCGGAGGTAGAAAATACATTTCAAATATGAACTTTATTCTCTGAAGAACAAAGTTCAAACTCACCTGAAGCCAGCTTGAGGTATTCAGTATTGAACTGAGCGCAATGGTAGCCGTCGAAGCCATCGTTCATGAGGGGAATCCTTTCAAGGTTCACGTTGTCAAACAGCTTATAGGCTGAGGTTCCTATTAGAAGGTTCTTTAGACGTTGCATACTGAAAAAAAAAACATTTTGGTTTAAACAAAAATATATATTACATTGGGGATGCTGACGTTGTTTATTTGCTACCTATTACATTATTTTATTATTGTCAATTTAGTTTTTTTTTACGAAGTTCGATTATGATTATAAGGTTAGAAGCACACCAAATAGATGAATAGCTCGGGTAAGATAGAAGTGACTACTGATATGAAGCGCTCGTTGCGAAGCTTGCCTATACGATCTTGATTGATTGTTGAACTTAAGCAACCCTGTGCGCGGTCACAATTGGGATGGGTGACCGCATTGGCATTACGAGCTGAGCGCTTCCGTGCTTCGGAGGGCACGTTAAATTGTCGGTCCCGGCTTTTAAGTCGTTAAGCCATGACAGAAACCTTTAGGCGGCCTAAAAACTCCGTCACAAGAGTTGGCCACTAGCTCATACGAACTTACTTACTTACTGATATAACATAAAATTGTATTGCTATTTTTGAATAAAAACAATGTTGCCATGGTAATCCTACTAATATTATAAATGCGAAAGTTTGTGAGGATGTGACGATGATGTTTGTGCCTCAATTACGCCCAAACTGCTGAACGGATTTGAATAAAACTTGGAATATACATATAGGCTACTTTTTATCCGGGTACAACGCGAGCGAAGCCGCAGGCAGCAGCTAGTCTACCATAAGTCATTCGTTAGTTGAAAATACGAACCGGACATGACTTTGTGAATAAAAATTGTCTACATAAAGCATTGAGAAGTTAAAGTCTTTGAGAGGCACTTTAAATCCTATCACCACACTGGTTCAAAAGAACTAGTTACACGATTAGAAGTACTCACGGATTAATACTATTCAAAGGACCTCGCGGTACATGTAGAATATTCCCACGCCTCACTGCTGGCGTAGTGGAAACCAGTAGTTGTGTGACGCCGCGCACCGCCCAGTGGGTTCCGTTCCCTTGCAGGGCGCCGAGTAATGCAACCCACATCTCTTCGAACTGCTTCTTAGACGACCAGCCAATGAGATTCGCCCTGAAAAATGTAATAAGTAAATACATACACCACCTAGTGGTATTGTAGGGATGGAAAGAAATACATTAACGGTTACATGCCTCGATTTATTGAGTTTAAAACACAACTAATCAATATTATCGACCTCGGTGGCGTGGCGGGCGAGTGCTCGGCTGAGACGCAAGAGGCGCGGGTTCGATTCCCGCTACGGGAGAAATGTTTGTATGTTCTGCAAATATTTCTTCCAGGTCTGGGTGTTGTATTATGTATTAGAAGTATGTATTTCCAAAAAAAAAAGTGTATAAGTATTCTATCAACCATCTGGTTCCCATAGTACAAGCTTTGCTTAGTTTGGGGCTAGATGGCGCTGTGTGAAAAGTCCGCAAACATTTATTTATTTATTTTATTTTATTTATTAGTAGGTGCTTACCTATATTTTATGCAAAGAAAAGGAAAAACATAGAATGCGTCCAGCTGCTTCTCTCCCCGAGCATGTCGTAAAAGTAGACTAAGTGATAGTATCTTCAACATGGTGGACCATCTATATTGGCGATCGATCATCTGTCACCATGGATCACCATATCCATCTCGGGACTTTGAATCAGGAGTGGCTGCAAGTTTTCCTATCATTACTTGTGGCTCTGCCCACCGGCGCGATAATTATCACTATACTACGGGATAGGGGCAGGAAATAATGACTTCTTTTACCTGAACAAGAAAGCTTCCAAGACGTCCATGTCCTGCAAAGCCTGGAGAGGCAGATCAAACTTCTGGAGCTCATTTGTAGAAGAACAGTCGACTGAAGGCCACGCTATAGGCGGGATCAACGCTATGTTGCTTACTATGTCTAATCTGAAAATATAAACATGACCTTATTGATGTTCGGACGTGCCTCTGATTACACTCTCAGACGATATCTAGAGAGATCTTAAGATATGTTGGATTTAACATAATAAGTCAGTGTTTTATTCATTGCCATCACTATTTGGGTTATTTAGAAACATGGTAAATCTAAGATATATTGACATACAAGTAAGTTTCCCCAGTCTACTTTCGCTAGGTTAAAAAACCGGTAAGTGAGAGTCGGATTCGCACACGAAGGGTTCCGCACCAACGAACATGTACACATTTTTTTTCTATGGAGCCCTTTTTACTCAAAAAATTTCAACCTATTACGTTTTATGAGATACAGCCTGCTGACAGACGGACAAGCTGATCTGATGACTTACAAAATGCCAGTTATTTTTTATTTACTTTAGGTTATGGGTCCAAATTTTTATTAAGATCATTCTAGTCTGGGCTTATAGCCAAATTTAATGAAATCTTACCTGGATAAACTAACAATCAAACTCTCAATGGGTGCCTTATAGCACCTAGACAGTACATTCGCCTGTTTGACGTAGAAGTTTTGTTCCCAGTATTCGATAAGAGTGACTAGCTTATTCCCGATTATCATCATTTCCGGCTTAGGACTGTCGTCTGGGGTTTTTATGTAGTCTTGGAGAATAAGGGGTTTTGTGTCCTGGAAATAAAATTTGATTATAGCGCCATCTAGTTTTAGCTTTGAAAGTTTGTGAGGAATAAAGTAAATTATTTAGACGATTTAACGTTTCAGTAGAATCCTAATAATTTTGTGTTCAATGGAAACAATTTAACATCGATTTGGACTAGAATAAATTTGCCGTAATCTGGTGCCTTATTTTGTAAACCTGTATCGGCCGCTGTCATCCTCGTCAGCCACAAGCTTTCAAACCTACAGAGCGTAGAGTACTTATGTAAAGGATGGTCTGACGCGGACAACAGCAACATGGTTCCAAAATAAGGCAGTTCTTATAATAATCAATTTGGGCCTAATTATTTATGCAGTACTAGCTGCCTCCTGCGGCTTCGCCCGCGTGGTACCCGATTAAAGCCTATATGTTAAGCCAGCACACATGTACTGTGTATATTCCAAGTTTCATTCAAATCCGTTCAGCTGTTTAGGCGTGATTGAGGCACAAACATCCAAACATCCTCACAAACTTTCGCATTTATAATATAAGTAAGATTTATGATGACCTCGGTGGTGTGGCGGGCGTGTGCTCGGCTGTGACGCAAGAGGCGTGGGTTCAATTCCCGCTACGGGAGAAATGTACAAACATTTGCAAATAATTCTTTCGGATCTGGGTGTTGTAGTAATATGTATTATAAGTAAGTATTTACAAAGAAAAGTATATAAGTATTGTATCAGCCATCCGGTTCCCATAGTACAAGCATTGCTTAGTTTGGGACTAGATGGCCCTGTGTGAAATGTAAACAAATATTTATTATTAGTTTATGAACAACTTACCTTCACTAAATACTTGACTACCGCATACAAGCAACTAATCGCCGACTGCGACCGATTTATGTTGCTATCTACATTCAACTCGCCCCAAATCTCATCAAAACTGATCGCTTTCGCTACATTCTCAACTGTCAACTGGATGACATTGTCAACTATGACATTATCTGTCACGTTGACGTTCACTCTAAATGACACGTCGGCGTTTACAGGGAATTCTAGTATTGATTTATTTTTAATCAAAAATGACAAATACTGCAATGAAATAACGGAAAATGTTGATATGTTTTTTGATAATGATGATGGTAGAATGTTCTCGCTGCATTTGTCTAATAAATCACAGTCAACTTCGTCTAAAGAGCGAATGATTCTATCCAAAGAGTCCAAGAATCCTGTCAGAATAGTTTGCATAATCATGAACTCCTGATAAAATAGTTTGTCTTGAAAAACTTGATGACACCTCCGAGTATATCTATCTATTGTTTGTTCCACATTTAAATTGAAGTTCTCCGATTGGCTGAGCGGTCTATTTTGCTTCGGGAATAACCGAATTATATCTGTCAAAGATCTGTCAAAAGTCAAAACTGACACATTGTATAAATCCGATAGCTCAGGCGGCACCAATTCCGTTTCCTCATCAGATAGCTCTAAATTCCCAAAACTTTGTTTCAGACTTTCATCAGAAATGGGAATGAAAAATTGAGATTTCGACTCCTTGTTGTCACTTTTTTTGAAAACGTGTAATGAGTTGACCATGTTTAGTTTGTTGCTGT
Source organism: Scotopteryx bipunctaria (assembly GCA_949320045.1). NCBI lineage: Eukaryota > Metazoa > Arthropoda > Insecta > Lepidoptera > Geometridae > Scotopteryx > Scotopteryx bipunctaria. The sequence goes on from OX439462.1 coordinate 1,457,272, forward strand.
CGATTGATGACGTCATTTCCTGCATTTTCATATCTCTCTGTGCTTTGAGGTTGTCTCTTTCCGTCTCTTTCGCTTCGTGAACTGATACGATATTGATGAATTCTTTCAGATAGTTGTCACATGCAACTTTGAAGCAGGATGACAGGAGTTTTCTGTCAAACTCCGGACATGCCATGACAGCTGTCAGATCGTCGCGGGGCAGATTGGCCAGTAATCGAGCCAGTTCCATGTGTTTAGTCACTTTTTGGGATGTGCATTCAGATACACAGCATCTGAAATCAAATGTTCAGTATGTCAATAAATAGTAGGCAGTTTACAAAAGTAAATGATCATCTTAGCTAGGTTATAAACTGTATTTAAATGATTATCCAAAATGAATTAGCTATCACGGCATGAAAAAACCACAAACTTTTGTACCATAGAGTGAAGACAATAAATGACAGTTAAATTGATAAATCAATGGCAGTCGAATCGATCAACCAGTAAACAAGATATAAAAGATGGATTTCCAAAAACGCCTAGATTCTGAAAATAAATGTATTAAAAACATACCTGCTCTTTGCTTGGTTCATAAGCCAGTTATCATCGACATTGGTGGTGGTGATGTACTGAGGATTGATGGCCCTATCCTGAGATAGGTCCAAAGGCGATAGGTCAAATACACTTGACGCTAATGAATTCAGCTCCATGACTAGATTTGAATACCTGGAAATATAAGAAAAAGAACTAGTGTGAATAAAATATTAATTAAACCTTCACTTTATTATATTTCAGTTTTTAAACAAATAATCATTGTTTTGTGTCTCTAGCTCTTTCGAAAAAGTGTGGTGAATTATTTAAGTGCGCCTCGAAGATGCTACTTTTGTGCACTTTAGATATGACACAACCATTTTTTTTTATTCTACGACACGGCCGGCGGTTTCCTTCCGGTGTTTTTTTTTCGAACAGAAAAATACATTGGTGAACAACCGGATTCGAACCCACGACCTTAGGTTGGGAAGGCGGGGTCATTTCTAATATACCACTAGTGCCCACTGATCATTGTGTTTATCACTGAGACTACATTATGGTATTTGGCTTAATAAAATACCAAAAAAAGGAGGATGGCCGAAATGTAAGGTAGCTTGGATCATTTTGGCAAAAAAGAGGGGCCTTAGAGTTGACACATAGTGCGTTCAAGGAAAGGTCTATCAAAGGGCTACAATTATATATAAGTATGTGAGCTCGAAACGTAATTTTTAACTGATTTCTTCATTTATTTCAATTTGCAAACTTTTTGAACACTACGACGCGGGATGTTCCCAAAATCTTTCTGCCGCCATATTTTTCTTATACCACAGATCATAATAATTTCTTTTATAATTCGATTCCAACCAAAGACAAAAGCACACTGGCCGGTAGAATATTTTGATTAACATCAGCAACTGTCAGTGACAGTTACTTGCTCTGTTCAATTTATTTTCTTTTCTTTTTTTGAAGGCGATTGTGACAAACTCATTTTACCAACGGGATTTAACCTATTTACACAAACTTAGACAGGTATATATAAGTTTTAGCACTTACCGCATATGCACTTTGTCTCTCTGCAGTAACTCCAACGCAATCTGGACATCCTCCTTCGTCAACTGGACGGTTATCTGCTCCACTTGCATCTCTTTCAGAACCTTGCATCTGTCCACCGCTAGTTTTGCGAATCTGAAACAAAACATACCAACATGTCAATTTTTACGAGGTCTAGGTGAATGAAAGGAGACCACTTAACGCGACCGGTTAGTTACTGGTTTTTTAGGGCCTGATTCTCGGGAAATAAGCGCAAAAAAACTAAGGCCTTTTACCATCTATAGTAGATGATTTATACAGCGTCAGGAGGCAACTTTTACCTTCACAGACGGGACGCTGTAGTGCCCGGGACGAATTAAGATAGAGTAGGCTCGCCCAGCACCTATTCCACCCTCTCAGCTTAGTCGGCCTTGTCCACAGAAAAGACATGGTCAATACTTGCGGAGCTGACTTGACACAAATGTTTTCGAACTTTTGAAGTTCTACAACATCCAGGTACCCTCACGATGTTTTTTCTCTTCCTACCAGGATAAGAAAGAGAGACTTACCGAATCCCCAGAGACGGCTCCAACTTGCCAATGATACGGCAGACAAAGAATATCAGAGGGCCGGACTGACTCTCGTGACAAGGCGTCAGCATTCTGCAAACGTTCAGTGCAAACTCATTCTGAAACAACATTATAAGAATTCGATTAAGATTAAACGAACGATTGATGTCAGTAATTGAATAAATAAATATTTGAGGACATATCACACAGCACCATCTAGCCCCAAACTAAGCAAAGCTTGTACTATGGGAACCATGGCTGATAGAATACTTATATATATTTTTTTGTAAATACTTATAATATCACAACACCCAGACCCGGAAGAAATATTTGCAGAGCATGCAAACATTTCTTCCGCAGCGGGAATCGAACCTGCGCCTCTTAGCCAGCCACGCCACAGAGGTCGTCAATTGAGCTAATGTACCTTCAGACAGGGCTGGCATCTAGCAGCCACGGCTTGCAGCATCAGCGCTGAGGCACCAGGCCTCTCCTGGACCAGTTCCACTAACTTCCACACCACATCCTCTTTCAGCTGCTGGGTGAGGATGTGGATCCGGTTCACCAGCAGCCAGGTCAGGTGGACAGCTTCTGTTAGACCGTTCTCTACCTGGAAGCAGACAAACTTTTAATGTTCCACAGGAAAACACTGGTACCTAGTGTAGTGGTAAGTAAGTATGTATGTATGTTCGTATGAGCTACTGGCCAACTCTAGTGACGGAGTTTTCGGGCCGCCTAAAGGCCTCAGTCATGGCTTATCGACTTAAAAGCCGGGACCGAGAATTTAACGTGCCCTCCGAAGCACGGAAGCGCTCAATTATTCCGAAATTCACGGAATTATTCCAGTTAATATATTATTGTTTTAGTAATAGTATGTACTATAAGTATGTATTTAAAAAAAAAAGTATATAAGTATTGTATCAGCCACCTGGTTCTTATAGTACAAGATTTGCTTAGTTTGGGGCTAGATGGCGCTGTGTGAAATGTCCACAAATATTTAAATTTTTTTATTTTTTTATTGAAGAAAGAATGGTGGCAGACCTCGAAGGACAGAGTTTGGGGGAGACCTTTGCCCAGCAGTGGGACGATATAGGTTAATAAAAATAATAATAATAAATATATTGCAAGTATAGATGATGTTAAAGCTTACAAAATACTCGCAATAAGCGATAACACACGCAGTCTGCAAAACATCCACTGTTAGTAGCTTTGTATCTCCATTGTTGGTGCAGAGAGGCATCTTCCTGGCGAAACCCACCAACTTTTGCCAATACTTGTTGGAGATAAAGTTTAACCTGAAACAAGGAATATTATCACACTAATCATCATCATCTTTCCTGCCCTTATCCCACTCTATGTTGGGTCGGTAAGAGTTTTGGCTAAGGTGTTTTATGACCGGCCGCCTGCCTGACGTCAACCCTCCTTGGGAATACTTGCTTATTGCATCTCATCATGTTGTAGACTCTACAATGTAGAGGATACTATCCCTTAGTCGACTTTTACGACATGCTCGGGGAGAGAAGCAGCTGGACGCATTCATTATCACACTAATATTTTATTAAAATGCGAATGTGAATGTGCCTTATCGGCGGGGAATTAAACATACATACATACATACATACGTCCGTATGCATAACGGGGTGGGCCCAACCACAAGTAATCATAAGAAAGCTTGCAGCCACTTCTGATCCAAGACTCCCAAGATGGATATGATGAACCATGGTGACAGGTGATCAGCCCATCGCCCATATAGATCCATCAAGTTGGAGAAGATACTAGGTACTCCTTAGTCGACTTTTACGACATGCTCGGAGAGAGAGGCAGCTGGACGCATTCTATGTTTTTTCTTTACTCCCAGTCCAGCAGAGAAATTAAAGTTGGTTTTTATTTCTTAAAATAAATTTTCATTTTATATTAACAAAGTATTTACAGGGCAAGCGAAAAGCCGGAAATAAAGTAAAATAAACAAATGCGAAAATTTCTGTGAAGGTGTATAATTTGTTTTCACTTATATCTGTAACGGATTAACGAATTTTACTGAGAATTGGAGTTCAAAACCATTATAGCACAGTAAATTTTTGGTCAAGCGTGAGTCGTTTATAAAATTTACTTAAATATGTATGCCTGTATGTGCTCAGTACTCAGTTTTTTTGTAAGGATTTCATCGTACTCAAAGAAAAAGTGCAAGATAATGTTCATACCTGATAAGTAAATGTGACCAATGTATAGTTAACAAAGGCGCAATCCTCGAGGCCTTCAAACAGATAGAGTTCAAGGTATCTAAAGGTATGTTCTCATTGGGGTTGTATAGACCAGTGTTGAGGCCAGACTGTTCATTGTGGAGGAGGCTTTGTCCCGTTTTAGAGGTTAGGGGGAATGGGCAGCCATCTGAAACAAATAAACTAAGGCAGTTACCATCTATACACAGACGACCTTTGTGGCGTGACAGGCGAGTGCTCGGCTGAGACGCAAAAGGAGAGGGTTCGATTCCCGCTACGTGAGAAATGTTTGTATGTTCTGAAAATATTTCTTCCAGGTCTGGATATTGTAGTATTAAGTTATTAACATACCTGTCAAATGCAGCATATGCTTCACATGTACAATAATGTTGACACAAACAGAGTACATCAGCCTCGGACTTTGAACCTTATCGTCCTCCTCCTCAAGGTTCAATTTCGCATCTTCATAGCACTTCTCGACTTCCAATATGGAGTATGTCAAAGTTTTGAATAGAAATCTGTAAGATATATAGAAAATAATAACACCCAAAAGTCACATACAATTCTTACCCTATACCAGGATTCCCTGTGTCGTGGGTATCAGAAATTACAAGTACCATGGTATTACAACACCCCGCAATAAATATTTACAAAATATACTGTATGGATCTGTGTGATGGGCAACCAAAGGGACGGATTTAAGAGTAGGTTAGGTACATGCGACTGAGATGCGAATGTTGAGATGAATGTGTGGGGTAAGTTCGTATGAGCTAGTGGCCAGCTCTTGTGACGAAGCTTTTAGGCCACCTAAAGGCCTCCGTCATGGCTTAACGACTTAAAAGCCGGGACCGACAATTTGATGAGCCCTCCGAAGCACGGAAGCGCTCAGCTCGTAATGCCACTTGCGGTCACCCATCCCGATTGTGAACGCGCACAACGTTGCTTAACTTCAACGATCAATCAAGAACGTCCAAGCAAGCTACGCCACGAGCGCTTCGTATGTAATACAAACATACCTGACTAGAATAACATCCGGTGACAAATTAGCGCAATTTTCATTAACATTCTGCACGTTCAGCGGATCCACGTCAGTTTTCACGTTGAAGAATATCGACAGAGGCGATATAGACGTCGCTTTCATATCGTTTATCGTTAGCAGTAGCTCGCTCTCCGGTATTAGGACGAGGTACTTTCTGAGTAGGACTAGCGTTGAAGCGAGGTAGCGGAGTTTCAGCTTCGTAGGAGCATTCTGGGAATTAAAATTAAAATTATAACAAAAGGGTTTCTTAATCGTTTTAATTCATGTATTGAAAACAAAAACTAAGGCCTTTAACCATCTATAGTAGATGATTTATACAGCGTAAGGAGGCAACTTTTTACCTTCACAAACAGGACGCTGTAGTGCCCGGGACGAATTAAAATGGAGTAGGCTTGCCCAGCACCTATACCATCCTCTTAGTTGGCGCTTAGTTGGCCTTGTCCACAGGAAAGACATGGTCAATACGTGCGGAGCTGACTAAGCCACGGGTTTCCTCACGATGTTATTGTAATGTTGTTAATTGAAAACAAACACAACAGAAAAACCCTATACTATAGTGTAACTGGTTCTAGAAACAAAAAATAAAAACCCGTCAAGCGAGAGTCTAATTCGCAAGCGAAGGGTTCTGTACCATCGCACATTTAAAGTGCGCCTCAAAGGCTCCTTTTGTGCACTTGACACATATATTAACATGCCGGTTTCCTCACAATATTTTCCTTCACCATTTGAGAGTACTGGTATAGCGCATGTAAATTTTTCGAACACAAAAATCCATTGGTGCGCTACTTTAATTTGAACCCACGACCTTAGGATCGGAAGGCGGAGTCACTACCACTAGACCACTAGAGCTGTTTAAAGGATTTCTTACGTTCTCAGGCGGAGCTTGGAGTAACGTTCTGATCAGAGTCTCTACTCTGGATTGTTCTGACAAAGCGTCAGCAGAGACACATTCGAACAGGCGTTCCAACGCACCGATGCAGCCTTGCGTCTCTAATTCTACCGATCTGGAAACAACAAGATTTTTTACATCTATACTAATATTATAAAGAGGAAAGATTTTTTTGTTTGTAACGAATAGGCTCCGAAACTACTGGACCGATTTCAAAAATTCTTTCACTAATAGAAAGCTACATTATCAGAGTCCAGTATAGGCTATAATAAATTTTCAAAAAAATTAGGGATCCGTAAGAAAATTGCAATATTGTAACCCAACGTAGAAAACCCAAAATAGTTTTTGGCGTGCGCTGCGAAAATTATTGATTATAGAACAAAATGATGTACTACACGCGTACAAAGTCGCGGGCAACAGCTAGTACATAATATAGGGGTTCGACGACCTCTGTGGCGTGGCGGACGAGTGCTCGGCTGAGACGCAAGAGGCGCGGGTTTGATCCCCGCTACGGGAGAAATGTTTGTATGTTATTTTTTGACTTAATCTTTAATATTTGAAACCTGATCTATTATGAATTTTGTTATTGTTACTGTGATTTTATTTCCTTATGTTTTTGTTATTTAGATAGTGTATTTGGTTGTGCTGTACTAATTAAATAAATAAATAAATGTTCTGCAAATATTTCTTCCGGGTCTGGGTGTTGTAGTATTATGTATAAGTATGAATTTACAAAAAAAAAGTATATTAGTATTCTATCAGCCATCTGGTGTCCATAGTACAAGCTTTGCTTAGTTTGGGGCTAGATGGCGCTGTATGAAATGTCCACAAATATTTATTTATTTTATTTAGTTAATTTATATTCTTACCTAGCAGCAAGTAGTGAAAGAATGGTGTCGCTAGCTAGCTCGGACCAGCGATAGTAGCTCTCAGGATGTTCTTGTGACAAGCACAGAACCACCGACACCAAATTTAACACCTAAAACAATAACTAATTAACGTTAAGAAAAGGAAATTCAGATTAGGTTTTAAGTTTAAGTATTACGTTCGTATGAGCTAGTGGCTAATTCTTGTGACGGAGTTTTTAGGCCGTCTAAATGCCTCCGTCGTAGCTTAACGACTTAAAAGCCGGGACCGACAATTCAACGTGCCCGTCGAGGCACGGAAGAGCTCAGCTCGTAATGCCACTTGCGGTCACCCATCCAAATCGTGGCATAGCTTGCTTAAACGTTCTTGATTGATCGTTAAAGTTAAGCAAGTTGTGCACGAGCACGTTGAATTATTCCCGGTCCCGGCTTTTAAGTCGTTAAGCCACGACGGAGGCCGTCAGGCGGCCTAAAAACTCCGTCACAAGAGTTGGCCACTAGCTCATATGCACTTATAATTACAATTTAGGCAGATGACGTGTATCATTTATAATTTATAATTTATTCCTACCTTCTCTTGGTGCATAGTTTTCTGCAGCATATAAAATAGAACCTCTCTTGTAGCTTGAGTTTCCTGCTGCTGGGCTCTGCCCAAAACGCTGCTGACTACAATATAAAAATAGGTAGTTAATTTTCATTCATTCCAGTTATTCTTTCTAAAAAAAATCTTTTCTAAAAACTTTTTTTTTACACTTGATGGAATAAGATACAAAATCAGAGTATAATTAATGAAAAGAAGAAAATATTAACAAAAGAATAACGTCAACAGTTTTAACTATACCGTCTGTCTATCTCGCTGGAAGACCGATTTTTGCATGAAATTTCGTTGCCTACCAAATAAGACTGCAATATTGAACAATAGTGTGTTTTGCATGGCGCCGCGTGTGTTACTAGTAAAGGTTTATTATAGTGTCAATGAATGTCTCTCGGACAAATTTAAGTAATTTTTATATCAATTTGACATTTTAATCATTTGACATTTAATAATCTGACACATTTCGACATGTATAATTTTATTTAATGTAATAGAGGTATGTGACCATAACAAAAATCAATATTTTTTTAAGGATGTATAGTCAATGTTCAATGTTTGCATGCTAAAAAGCTGATCAAGATTTTCTACCATCTATTGTTTAACCCTTGTTTCGAAAAATAAATGATTTTATTTGATTATGACTTACATTCCTATAACCACACCTCGGCCACCATTTAGTTAACATCTTACTCCACCGTTAATACATAATGCGGTCTTGTATTTATAAAGATTAGTAATAGAACTAACCTCCCATATTACTGAACACTTTGACCGCGACGGGTTCCAAACCCGCTATACACTCAGCGTGCGCGCCCGATGCCATCAAACCATCGCATAGTTGTATCAACTGCAAACAAAAAAAACCTTACTTTCACATAACATTGTAATTTGCACTGATACGGAAACACATATTTTTAAGACTTGGCGGGTATTGGCTGAGACGCGGGAGGTGCGGGTTTGAAAAATGTTTGCTTCTACAAATATTATTTTCAAGTATTGAGGCTGAGACGGAAGAGGTGTGGGTTCGAACCTGCGTAGGGAAAAAAAGATTGCTTGATAATATAGAGATGTTACAATAATTATGTAAATACTTATTTTTTTTTAAAGGACTCTAAAGACCTTCGTTTTTTGTAGGCTCGTTGGTAACAGACAAAAATAAAAACAAAATCCTTTTTCCCCTAGAGGCAAATATGCTATTTTATTTTACAATGACGGACTTTTAGAACAAAAGATATAAAGATGTGGAGATTTAGTATTACCTTAGGTATTTCAATCAGTTGCTTCGTGTGATGTTTTGAAGAAGACAGTTGAACCAAAAACATAAGTATACTATTGACTAGATCACAGCAGTTTCTGAAACAGATTCACTTAATCAAATCTAAAAATTTCTTTAAAAAAAGTCCGTATGAGCTAGTGGCCAACTCTTGTAACGGAGTTTTTAGGCCGCTTAAATTCGCCCAAATATTCACATATATTTATTATTATATACCTTCTATTTGAAATCGGTATACTTACGGTATTTCATGTTGCTCAATCAACTCCAGTTGTTTCAGCAGAAACCCAATAAAAACTTGGTCGCTATCCAACATACAGTAATTAACTCTCAGAGTCAATAACTGATTGAGAAGGGATAGCACTTGTCTGTGGTGCGGTATGTCATTTTGCATCGTGTACGTCTGGAAATAAGGTTCACTTTTGAATATCAGTACTTCAAGATTTATATTTACTTCTCTGCTGGACTGGGAGTAAAGGAAAAGCATAGAATGCGTCCAGCTGCTTCTCTCCCCGAGCATGTCGTAAAAGTCGACTAAGGGATAGTATCCAAATTGATGGACTATTTAAATGGGCGATGGGCTGATCACCTGTCACCATGGTTCACCATATCCATCGTAGGATTTTTAATCAGAAGTGGCTGCAAGTTTTCTTATGGCTCTGCCCACCCCATTAGGGATATGAGCGTGATTATATGAATGTATTTATGTAAGATTTACATAGTCTAACGTCTCAGGAATTTGTCCGCGTTGAGTTTTTTCATATAAACTCCATTATTCCACTAAGCCCTCTAGGAGTTAAATTTCGGAAATCCCTTGGGTCACTCCTACACCATCATCATCATCATCTTCCTGCCCTTATCCCACTCTATGTGGGGTCGGCACAGCATGATCCTTGGATCATGCTGTAAGAGTTTTGGCTAAGGTGTTTTATGACCGGCCGCCTGCCTGACGTCAACCCTCCTTGGGAATACTTGCTTATTGTATCTCATCATGTTGGAGGATACTATCCCTTAGTCGACTTTTAAGACATGCTCGGGGAGAGAAGCAGCTGGACGCATTCTATGTTTTTTCTTTACTCCCAGTCCAGCAGAGAAATAACTATTTATGGTTCACTCCTACACCATAAATAGTTATTTGTTCAACAAGTGAACAAAGTTATTTTTAGTGAGTAAAATTATCAAATGTTTTTCCAATATGATCTTACCTTCAAAGACTGAATAACGACCGGCTCAAACAACCTGATATATCTCTCCAACTCCTTCTTATTAGTACTCCATTTTCTATCCGACTTATTCTTAGCAAAGTTTTCCATTGCAATCAACAGCTGTTTCTCCGCCGCCATCTTGGAATCCACATCCATAGACAATTTCTGACTCGCAGACGAACAAACACTCGACCTTCTCGATTCTTCCTCTATGGTTTTCAAGGAGTTTACTTTTAAAACATCCTCGAAAAAGCTTGGTTTGGTTTTGATATCAATTCTATCAGTTATTGACATAAAATCGCTGTACTGATTGATCATATTCGTTCCGAAGAGGCATTTTAAGAGTTGCGTGATACAGTATACGCTTAGATCTCCACAGAGCGGTAGGATAACTTTTAGGTAGTAAAGTATTTCTTCTGTTATTGATCCCAATTCCTTTTCTGTGGCCAACTCCAGCTGTAAGGCTAGACTGTTCAGTACTGTGCGGAGGAATGTGTAAAATACGCTGGATTTTGGTTCTAGGTTTATCTGTGAACAAGTATTAAAAGTAAGTTCGTATGGCGTGCACGACAGGATTTGAACCCACGACCTCAGGATCGAAGGGGAGCTTAGAATGAGTAAATACCTTATGATTATTGTAAGTAGCTCGCAGACTTTCGTAGAACTTCATATAGTTGGGTTCGTTGTAGAAGTGCCCGGTGAAGTTGGCCTTCAAACTTGTGGCTGGGACAGGTTTCTTCTTCAGAGAACCTTTGTCGTCAAGAGTTTCTGTCGATGTGCTGTTTTTTCTTTGGATCGAATCTGAAATTGATCATTTTCTGATAAAACTATTTATCAGATGATGATAATCACTGGAGGTCTAGTGGTGGTGACCTCGCCGAAGGTCGTGTGTTCAAATCAGGTTGTGCAGCAATGGATTTTCTGTTAGAAAACATGATGTTCGCTACAACAGTCCTATCGAACGGTGAAGGAAAACATCGTGAGGAAACCAGCATGTTGTAGAACCCAAAAAGGTTAATAAAAACCGGTCAAGTGCGAGTTGTATTCGCATTTTAGTACATATATACATACATATTATCACGTCCTAATAGGGTGGGCAGAGCCACAAGTAAATATAAGAAAACTTGCAGCCACTTCTGATTTAGTTCTAAGATGGATATGGTGAACCATGGTGACAGGTGATCAGCCGATCGCCCATGTAGATGGTCCATCATGTTGGAGAGGATACTGTCCCTTAGTCGACTTTTACGACATGCTCGGGGAGAGAAGCAGCTGGGCCCATTCTATGCTTTTTCTTTACTTCCAGTCCAGCAGAGAAGTAGTCGCATTTTAGTATATGTACTTTTTCAAAAAAAACTTGTATGAGGCCCGATTTTATTTATTTATTTAATTTCAGGGTCTCATTGGCATCTTTCGGGTACGGAACCCTTAAAAACATTGAGGCGCACTTAAATTCTTTCACCACACTGGTTCGAAAGATACTAGAAGTAAAATAGTTACCTTGAGTTTTCCTCCTAACTGGAGTACCGGGCAAGGCAATCCCGCCCTTATTCAGATGCACACTAGGGTTGACTTCCTCTATCAAATGCACCAGGAGATTCAGCATTTTCAGCGTGACTTGCAGGAATTTCTCGGCTAAGTTGGCAACACTTTCGTTTTCTAAGTGTTGCCATTTCTTGGTGGTTTGCGCGTCGCGCTCAAATATGTCGCGGTTCGTGGTCTTGTGGCGCATAATGTTGTGGATTTTGACTGGAAAAAAGATAGTTAAGTTCAAATTAACGTCGTTCGTCTGTCCCTATAGGGTTTGTTCTAAGCTACGCAACAGATTTTGATATAACAAATAACAAAAAAGGGGCCCATACAATAAACATTTATATATATTTATAGTATATTGTTTTTGTTGCAATAAATTTATTCTTTATTAAAGAAAAAAATGTTTGATGGGTACGGAACCCTTCGTGTGCAAATTCGACTCGCACTTGATCAGTTTTTATAGTGTAGGGGAGCCCTAGGTAAGGAATTCCCGAAAGAGAAGATCAATTTTATGTGATAAAAAAACTATCCAGACAAAGTCCCGGGGTCTAAGATAATCTTACCCGGATAGACCATCCCACACAAGTCCAGCATAATACTCCTGACAGCCACACTGCCATTGCAGTAGTCCAAACTTTCCAAACAGTAGCTCAGTATGCTCTGTTCAGAGTACGCCTCAATATATCGCCAGGGGGGGTACTTGTGGGTTATAGTCTGTAGGGTTTCCAGGATACCTTGCTGTGGAAAGATATCTTAGTTATTTATTTATTTACAAAATATAGTTACTTAAACAATGAATAGTGACTTTAAAAAATACATTATATACATACATATCATCATGCCCTTATCCCTAATGGGGTAGGCAGAGCCACAAGTTTACCAGAAGCTTGCAGGCACTTCTGATTTAAAATCCTAAGATGGATATGGTGAACCATGGTGACAGATGATCAGCTCATCGCCCATAAAGATGGTACATCATGTTGGAGAAGATACTATCCCTTAGTCGACTTTTACGACATGTTCGGGGAGAGAAGCAGCTGAACCCATTCATGTTAATATGCAAGAAAATATCGCAGTATCGGAGCAAAGCAGTATCCGTAACGCATTATACCTAATTGCGAAATTGCGGTACTGATCAAGATTGAGATAAACTCTACCTACAGGCTACCGTTAGTTGAATAAAACGGGCAACAACCGGTCGTCAGTCAAATGCAAGGAACAGAATATACCTAACTTTACCTTTTTGGCCGACCTACACCACACAGAGCGGGATCAATGGGCACCCTAGATTTTCGTAATAGGTAGTGTACCATATTTATGGTTTTCCTCGTATTTCTCAGTATTTTTTGTCAAATATTCCTTGTTCGTTTTCTTTTACTTTTAATTTATTACCTTTTACTCTCCTGTTCTGTGTTGTTTTGTGTCTGTCAAATAAATTCATTTCTTTCTTCTTTCTTTCTTTCTTTCTAACTCACCGAAAAATAATTACAATTGCTAGACAACAACATTTCCACCAACAGAGCGATAATCTCCCTCAAGCTGTCCACTCTCCCCCCACTTCCCCTCAACTGTTCCGGTATATCGCTGTAGAAGTGCGTGTCTCTGACCAGGTGCAATGCCGGCTGATTGGTGGAGTACGAGAGAAGGGAGGTCTGGCGGGAGGCTATGAGGGTCACTGTTGTGGAGGGAGTGGCCTGGGGAGGGGGGAAGATTGTGGGGATTATGCTGGAAAAAATCAATTTATTAAAAAACTTTACAGCTGCGTTGAATTTAACAAATATGACGTCCATTAAAGCTAAATAAATACGGTCAAATATATAAATTGTAAACATTATCATCGTCATTATAAAAACATATAACATTGTAAACATACATTTTTTTTATTCTCCAGTTTTGCTGAAGTATAGGTAACTAGCTTGAGAGTACTAGTGGTCTAGTGGGTAGTGACCCCGCCTTCCGATCCTAAGGTCGTGGGTTCAAATCCGGTCGTGTACCAATGGATTTTCTGTGCGAAAAATTTATGTGCGCTATACCAGTACTCTCAAACGGTGAAGGAAAACATCGTGAGGAAACCCGCGGCTTAGCCAGCTCCGCACTTATTGACCATGTCTTTCCTGTGGACAAGGCCGACTAAGCTGAGAGGATGGAATAGTTGCTAGGCAAGCCTACTCTATCTTAATTCGTCCCGGGCACTACAGCGTCCCGTCTGTGAAGGTAAAATTGCCTCCTGACGCTGTATAAATCATCTACTATAGATGGTTAAAGGCCTAACTTACCCTGATATAGCTTGTGAAGCAGCGCTCCTAACTTTGTAATCCTGATCAGCCACCAGCCGAATCAAAGTGTCCAGGATCTGTTTACTTCGCTTTCTGTAGTCAGGATACAACATAAATAATCTGTCGAAGAAAATACCAGTAAGTAAGTTCCTATGAGCTAGTGGCTAACTCTTGTGACGGCTTTAGGCCGCCTAAAGGCCTCCGTCATGGCTTAACGTCTTAAAAGCCGGGACAATGCAACGTGCCCTCCGAAGCACGGAAGCGCACAGCGTAATGCCACTTGCGGTCACCCATCCAAATTGTGAACGTTGTTTAACCTCAACGATCAATTAAGCAAGCTTGAATTAGGTTATAAATATTTTCCTTTTAGTTCGTATCTAATTGTTTTCACATAATCCCTACTAGATTCGACGGGGGCTTCGATGGCGTAGCAACTAAATAAAAATACCCTATAAAATCACTAAAACAGATCCTAATCTTGCAATAAAAATAGTATTTTTTCAGACTTTAATCTTATCATCAACATCATCACATCATAGACCACTGCTGGCCATAGCCCCCCCCTACTACTACGTAATACTAGTTCTTTCGAACCAGTGTGCTGAAAGGAATTTAAGTGCGCCTCAAAGAGACTCTTTTTGTGCACTTGACACAATGTTTTCGAACTTTTTTTTGTTCTAAGATATGACGGTTTCCTCACGATGTTTTCCGAGTACTGGTATAGGGCACATCAATTTTTCGAATAAAAAAATCCATTGCTGCACGACCTGAAACCCACGACCTTAGGATTGATAGGTGGGGTCACTACCACTAGTCTGGTAGACTCAAAATGAGAGGCATAAAGAACATTCTATAAGCTTGTCACTTGACGACCTCAGCTGGCGGGCTCAGCTGAGACGCAAAAGACGAGGGTTCGATTCCCGCTACGGAAGAAATGTTTGTATGTTCTGCAAATATTTCTTCCTGGTCTGGGTGTACAGTATTATAATAAAGAATAAGTATATAAGTATTCTATCAGCCATCTGGTGTCCATAGTACAAGCTTTGCTTAGTTTGGGGCTAAATGGCGCTGTGTGAAATGTCCACAAACATTTATCTATTTATCACCTAGACTGATCTACTCACTTCGTATACGGCAACTTTTCATAGAGCCTGCAAAGATTGACCCTGCACAGCCAGTATCCATTGCTCTCCACTCTGATCACTGCGTTCAGGATGTCCACTAATAACGTCCAATGCACGCTGTTTGACAGACCCGTCGATAAAGACGTGAGGGAAGAGAGAGTTTGGTTCACCGTAGAGTGAATTTCATCGGAGAGTCCCTGGAAAACAAAAAATACATGATTTAAAGAAAATATAGCACCAATGATGATTAATTACTTTTTTATTTTATTTTTTCATTTTTTCAGGTGAGGCTGACAAAGCTATTTAGGTAATATTTCCCTGGTCGAAACGATACAGGCTTCTGCCTAGTGTGGGAACCGAGAGATAGTTTCACTATGCCAAATAATGTACCTATTTACCTACATATTTTGATTTGCATATTGTATCTTTTGTTATTTTTTCTGTGTAAGTATATGTATAGTAATAAAATTTTTTTTTTTCATCTAGTGGTCTAGTGGTAGCGACCCCGCCTTCCAACCTTAAAGTAGAGGGTTCAAATATGGTCGTACTCAAATTGATTTTCTCAAAAACTCTCAAAAATGAAAATGTTTTTATACTTTCAATCGTTGAAGAAAAACATTGTGAGGAAACCGGCATGTCGTAGAACCTAAAAAGTTCGAAACAAGTGCACCTATTTGTGACAAATGTGTCTCAGCCTTTGAGGCGCACTATATGTTTTACGAACTTAAACGATCAATCAAGAACGTCTAAGCAAGCTACGCCACGAGCGCTTCAACTCGACTGTATGCAACTGACGAGTATTCTTTATATTCTTATATTTAAACCAAAAAATACCGACTAAACTCTTACCTTCAAAATTACGCTCACCAACACATCCACAGAAATAGCATCGCTCACATCTTTAGGCAGCAAATTGAGACACCTCCATCGCCCATAATCACCTTGAGAATTCTCTAACGCACTGATCAAATAATTCCCTATACAAACCCTCACTATACCCCTTATTTGGGGGTCAGAATGCCCCTCCAAAAGGGTGAAAATATCCGACATATGTTGACACTCAAATTCCGTTGACTCTTCAAGTTTCAACTCCGGTATGCTTTCTACTATATCCTCTTTATGCTCCACCTTCTTCGGTTTTAATGCTTGATTATCCAAGTTAGTAGTAGATTCTCCGAAATGATCGAATTTCATGTCCAAATCGAGACTTGAGGATAGAATTCCCCCGCTACTAGACATAGGGTAACCTGTGTTGCTGCCAGTCATATTACTATTTGTAGTAAAGTTACTGTTGGTCATAATATTAGTACTGTCTTGACTCATAGCGCTGGCAATAAGGTCGCTTTTCGCGTAATTTTTGCAATCTAGAATCCCACTTTGCATGTTACTGGAACTTTTTTGGTCGCTGTCGGATTTCTCCTTGTCTTTCCTTTGGGATGGAGTTTGGCTGTCAATGCTTTTGAGTAAGTCCTGGCTAAGACTTTCTGACATAGAGTCTTGGTAGCAAACATTACGTTCCAAGACATATTCGTTTGCGTTGTCTTGCGAATCCGTGCCTTCAGACGACCCTGAGAAATAAGCTCTATTTCAATAACGATAAAGATCACATTGGCAGTACCTTTACAGTGAGATGCAAAAGCGATATTTTAGCCACAGAAATATGGACTTTAATGTGATGAGCATAAAGTTTGAAGTCTAACCAGAAAGGTTATGGTTCTTCAAATCAGCATCTTTATCCAAGTACATGGTGATTGCTTGAGGATAATGTTTCAGTAATTCTGATAGGCAGTTCAATGCCGATGATTTCACAGATACTCTTATTGATCTGAAAATAAAAGTTGGTTCTATTAAAAAAAAATAGTTCAACGGAATAACGATAAAGATCATTTTCATAAACAACTTAATTCTTTACGACTACAAAAGAGGGTATTGTATTTGGGGTGTATATGTCAGCATAAAATATAATAATAATCTATCTCTAGGTGTTTAAGGTTTCTTCTAGACAGCTAAAACTAAAGTTAAAAAACATATATATGGCGGCTTTAGGAAGTCATCATTGTGTAAACATCTAATATGTCAGATGTACTACGATACCTAAATTCTACACAGTCGGTTTGTTGTTTTAAATAAATATTGTTCTAATGATGTTCTGCATAATTGTTTGTCACCATCCTAGCTTACCTATCATGTATAAGACCTCCTTTGTTGCCTGTTAGTAGAAACTTCGAGACAAGCAGTCTTGCGCAGTACTTCAATGGAATATCGTCATCTGACAACGAGCCTATCTTGACCTGTAAAAAGAATAGAAATTATAAAAAAAAACTAACTGCCGCCCGTGGCTTCGCTCGCGTGGTACTCTGATGAAAAATAGCTTTTATGTTAATCCAGCACATGTACTATGTACATTCCAAGTTTCATTCAATTCCGTTCAGTCTTTTAGGCGTGATTGAAGCACAAACATACAAACTTTGACGGCCTCGGTGGCGTGGCGGGCGGTTGCTCGGCAGAGACGCAAGAGGCGCAGGTTCGATTCCCGCTGCGGAAGAAATGTTTGCATGTTCTGCAAATATTTCTTCCGGGTCTGGGCGATGTGGTACCATGATACTCGTAGTTTTTGATACCCACGACACAGGGCATCCTAGTGTGGGGTCAGGACTATGTATGTGACTAGTTTATAAAAAAAAGGGAAATGACGAGTTATGAACTGACCTTATACCCATCGTGAGGTGTCAGTTCTTGCTCATACTCCTTCTGATCAGTCTCTTCAAACTCCTGAAGTTTCTCCGTGAGGTCTTTAGATAGCTGCTCTGTGGGCATTTCTAGCTCTGTTTCACTCTCAGGCGAGTCTGGCGTCTGAAATAATATCATTTTATAACTTGTAAAACTTAAGAGGGCACTTGTGGTAGCGGCCACACCTTCCGGTCGTGGGTTCAATCCAGTCATGCACCAATGGATTTTTCTATCCGAAAAATGTATGTGCGCTATACCAGTACTCTCAAACGATGAAGAAAAACATCGTGAGGAAATCGGCAAGTCGTAGAAACTAAAAAGGAACAGGAAAGACATGGTCAATACGTGCGGAGCTAACTAAGCCGCGGGTTTGCTCACGACGTTTTCCTTCACCGTTTGAGAGTACTGGTATAGCGCACATAAATTTTTCGCACAGAAAAATCTATTGGTACACGACCGGATTTGAACCCACGACCTTAGGATCGAAAGGCGGGGTCACTACCAACAAGACCACCAGTGCTCTATTTATCTTATAATATTAGTGTGCTACTATTTTGAGGTGTACCTGATAAGATAGATCCTCGCAGCTTAAACTAGGAGTATTAAGTTGCAACAGACTGCCTAGCTGTAGGGCTCCGGTGAAGGACAGCTCCATTGGCTCGCGCGCCTCCGCCTGGCTGGGGGCAAAGCGCGAGGGCGTCACTGTCGGGTTACCTGAACAAACACACTTTGTTATAAAAGGAAATAGGTTGACTGAATAACTAAGCATACGTATTGACACTTCTGCTGGACTGGGAGTTAAGAAAAAACATGAACGCGTCCAGCTGCTTCTCTCCCCGAGCATGTCGTAAAAGTCGACTAAGGGATGGTATCCTCTCCAATATGATGGACCATCTATTTGGGCGTCTACCATACACCTACCATACTAACGTCTACCATAGACGTTTGTCGAGGCATTTTAAATCCTGATGTTTAGGTACTCAAGGTCTTATTATGCATCTGACTACCCCCTCACATACAATTGGCTGAGGCTTAATCACTTAAAAATAGTTTTTTGACAGTTTTTGATATGAAACTAACAGCAAATCAATTCTATGCCCAATTCCTATATTTACCTAATGATTTGTACTTTAAGATCGTTCATAATAGAGGTTTCAGTACCTACTTTTGGGTGATGTGGTCTCAAAGCGACAAAACCCTCAAATAAATTTAAAAAAAAGTACCTATTCTGATGTCTAACTAAAGCACATCATATTTGAATTCAAAGCTACGAAACAAAATTGAAAACGGAGTAAAGCCTTTTTTTATGATACAAAAAGTAGTGTAAACTTACTGAAATTCCTTCGTTCTTCCCTCAAGTCCAACTGCACAGTTCTGGGGTGCTTGTCTAAGAGCGCGCGGGTGTATTGTGAACTAGCGCACGTCAGCAATGTGCTCAGGCACTCCATAGCACAGTTCTGTATGTTGTGGTCTGCGGCTTGCTCTATGTATAGAATGCAGAGGTGGTATAGCTGGAAATAAATATTGATATAAATGATTTATAATGATATAAATATAAATAAATAAATAAATATTTGTGGACATTTTACACAGCACCATCTAGCCCCAAACTTAGCAAAGCTTGTACTATATAAATACTCTTTTCTTTTGTAAATACATACTTTAATACATAATACTACAACACCCAGACCCGGAAGAATTATTTGCAGAACAATAGATGGTCCACCATGTTGGATTACTGTTAGTTACTTACTTCTAAATAATCCTGCACTCCAAAGAGATCGTTATCTGCGAACTTGGCGATGTCGTTGACCTGGAATATGGCTTTGATAACGCAGAACCAGCCAAGAACCACTGTGTTTTCCGAGGTCATCGGCCATAGCTTTTCTGTGGACGAAATAGAAACTATCATCAGCTGTATCCAATTCAGGACTCTAGTTACGAACACTGCCTTCCACCTGAGGCTTTAATTGCATTGTAAAAAGCCGAAAATACACACTCTGTGAAAATTTAAATTTTCTTGTGAAAAGAGGTTTGAAGATTTTGTATGGAGCCTGGTATACCTACTGTCCGCCATTTTGATTTCAATAATAATACTACAAAATATGGGTTCCAAAAAATTCAACAACACTTGTGTTTCTTTCTGTTAAACAATTTAACTAATTTAAAAAATATATAGATATACTAGCTACCACCCGCGGCTTTGTTTGCGTGATACCAGGATAAAAAGTAGCCTATATGTTATTTCAGCTCACATACTATGTATATTCCAAGTTTCATTCAAATCCATTCAGCTGTTACGGCGTGATTGAGGCACAAACATAGTCACATCCTCACAAACTTTCGCATTTATAATATTAGTAGGATAAGATTCTAGTTTATCTTACCAAATATGCTTGCCATGAGGGTAGCCAGTAAAGTTTCTCTATGTGAGCAGAGATGCGCCACGCAGTTAGAAATGCCTCGTCTAACGGCCGGCTCCGTGGTCTCCACATGAGATAGCAAAGCTTTGGACAGATCTGAAATAACAAGCTGATTATAACAAATGCACATGTATCACACTTGTATGCCTAAAGGTATGGGCAGTACAAGTTTAGTAATCATAAGAAAACTTAATAATAACTCCCTTAACTACATGGGCAGGCAATTGCCTGCCACCTTGGTTCAACATATCAATTTAGGGACTTTAAATCTTTCTAAAGAAAAAAAGTGTGAGTAAAAAAAATCAGGAGTAAATGCAAATTTCATACTAAAAAAATTGCAGTCACAGAACTATTATGGCTCAGAACTAAGCATAGCTTTTACCAAATGGCTGATGTATCTACTTATATACATTTTAGTATTTTTTCTGCATATTCTAAGTATGTATGTATGTTCGTATGAGCTATTGGCCAACTCTAGTGACGGAGTTTTTAGGCCGCCTAAAGGCCTCCGTCATGGCTTAACGACTTAAAAGCCGGGACCGACAATTTAACATGCCCACATATTCGATTTTTGAAACCCCCCCCCCAGTGATACTTGGTGAGGTTTTAGACCCAAACACAGCATATGACATGCTGATGTTGTTGACCTTCATAATATTAGTACCTATGGAGTGGGTAGAGACCCTTATAAATCAGTCAAATGTACTCACCAGCAATTTCTTCATCTGTTGTATATTCGGACAGAGCATTGAGTATCCGAGGCAAATTGCTCTCAAACGCCTCAACAATGAGTTGAATCTCGTTTGTAAACTTTACTATCTGGCACAGAGCGGGGAACAGGGCTTGCGCTTGGGATCTGATCTTGCCAACGCCAGGACGCAGCCAGATATCTCCAAGGCATATGCGGGAAAGGGCAGCTCGGATCCATCTAAGAATAAAACATATATTACTAGCTGCCACCCGCGACTTCGCTCGCGTGGTACCCGGATAAAAAATAGTTATATGTTAATCCAGTACATGTACTATGCATATTACAAGTTTCATTCATACCCGTTGAGCCGTTTAGGCGTGATTGAGGCACAAACATCCAAACATCCTCACAAACTTTCGCATTTATAACATAAATAAGATTATGTGATAAATTCTTCAATAATGATTAGTACACACTGCTTGGTAAATTTTCCTTCTTAAATTTTTTTTAGCGAACTTTAACCTTTTATACAAATCTTTAATTAAACCATCTTTTTTTGTCGTCTACTGTATTGTTTTTTTTGTACCAATTTTTTTTTGTTTCTATATGTGGTAACATTTAAATAGCAACCATGTAGAGTTACCTCAATTGGTTATAATTTTTTTTTTCTATTCTATTTGTACCTAGCTGTAAGTTCCACAAAAACTCTGAAAATAAAATATTTTAAACTGGTTTAGGAAACCTTCCAAAACATTCTTACTTTCTATGACAGCTGATTTTTTATAAAACCTAATGTGGAATATATTATCTGTGACTTTGGTTATAATGGTACATCATCATTGACATTCTCATATCCTCTCAAACTTTCAGATTTATAATATCAGTAGGATAGCATGTGAAACTATCTCCGAATACTGAAACGCAACTCAGAGTTGAGCATGTCTCAAGTCACTGTTTTTTGACAGTTTGTGATGAAAATCTGTCACTTGAGACATGCTCAACTCTGAGATGCGTTTGAGTCATCAAGCATTATGCTCGATGGTTTGAGTGTTCGGGGGTATGACATTCAAACTCACCTAGCATTTCGTTGGCTGCCGATGTTATTAAGAAGAACAATGTTTGTTTTATGCAAATGGAAGGCAAATGCACCAACCACAGCTCGATTCAACGCTTCATCTCCTGCTAAGCGTACTTCTGCCTGTAAAAAGTAGGTAAAGATGTAAGTTACATTTATTTAGCTCCAGTGTACCAACGAATAGAAGATGTAGGTACCTCCAATGTTAGTAAATATTGTATCTCGGAAACTTCTTTATTATTGTATTATTATTAGCTACTCAAAAACTTACAGCCTAGAGCCAAAACGTTTTATGAACTAGAGGATTTCAATGGAAGAGTATCTAACCAAACTAACTATATTCCAATCATAAATTATGTATTGTAAGTACTTCAAGTTTTAACTCAAAAAGCAAATACAAGCATGAACAAAACAATGTGTTTCCATACAGAACACATCTACTTCAGGCTTGTGGGCAATCATTGTTTTGAGTAGTGTTATATAGGAAGCCTACTGAGGTGTTTACAGAAAGCCGGTATAATTCACACTGGTTTATTTGACTCAGGACAAAGCCTTATAAGTAGCATGGCCTACCCTACTTACATAGGATAGGTATACATATACAATAAGTAGGAAGTGTGTGTCGTCGGTGCATAGGTACTGCACGGTGACCGTGCGAGCTGTTTGTATAGCAAACAAGCGCACACTCAGATAAGTCAGTGGGGTTGTCAATTTTGTCAAGAAATAGTGGGTCATAAGAGCAGCCTTTCATCTAAGTTCCATTGTTAGACAGCCTCGGTGGCGTGGCGGGCGATTACTCGGCAGAGACGCAAGAGGCGCGGGTTCGATTCCCGCTGCGGAAGAAATGTTTGCATGATCTGTAAATATTTCTTCCGGGTCTGGGTGTTGTGGTACCATGGTACTCGTAGTTTCTGATACCCACGACACAGGGAATCCTAGTGTGGGGTCAAGACTATGTATGTGACTGTTGGGTGTTATTTATTTATTTATTATTATTTATTGTATGCAGTCCTAACTATTCCATATATTAAATGGCAGAGTACCTATAGCAGATCAGGTATTAAATCACAACCGTTGAGAGGGGTGCTGGAAACTGCGATACAGTTTTTAAGTTAACTAAGGCAGTTTTCAACATGTTCCAATTGTATCTTTGTAATGTTGTATTATTTTTATCAAATAAATTATGTTTAAGTTTATTATTTTTTTGCTTTAGAATGAAAGTTGTATGTATTATCTATCAGTTAGTTTTAAATTGTAGGAAATAATAATGAAAATACGCACGCTATCATTGCTAGCCAATAGCAATAGAGTAGGTATGGCAGAAGGAATCAAATTAGCATAGTGACGGGCGAAGCTAGGGCGACTTCCTAGCATGCCAAGACATCGCCCCAACGTCCCAGCAGCCGTCTGAATCTCATGCGGCCTAGAACAATAAACTGCTTTGCAAAAATCACGAGAAAATTTGTACAAAAGATTCTTATATTTGCACAAACTTACTTGGCAGAATGTTCGTTCGCTTTCAGGTATTCTAAGGCCTTTTCGGCCTTTTCCACGACGTTCATAGCTGGGTTATGGTCTGCCGGTGTTCGCTTAGCTCATGGGTTCGATGAGCTCATATTTCTCATAAATATAAGAAGTTTGGTAGAAAATTCAAACAAACAATACCTAAGAAAATACCGAAATGCACTAGGTATTACTTTCCCGGAAAATCGATTTATTTTGACATTGACAATGAAATACTGTTATTCGTTCAAAAACAACAAAATACTTAAAGTTATCAAATCCCATAATGACATTGATTGACATTGACATCTTTCTTGGCACATACTTACACCCTCAAAACAGTCAAAACAATAAATACCTACCCACCGCCCGCGCCCGCCCCCACAATTCCCACAATGATGAGATGAGGCATCGATCGATTTCAATTATAGTGAAACGAAAACATTTAGCGGTTGAAGTTCAAGATTGTTTTTATCAATTTTGAGACAAATAACTATGTCATCCACTAATGAAGAAGATATCGACATAATGTACGGTCTTAAAACTGTTTTATCTCAGATCGAATCTGCTGTTGCTAAAAGAAGCAAGGTAGTTTTATACAACGCACTTTACCTACACTTTGCTGTTTTTAATTGAGTTTCCAGAATGATTACATAATAATAACACATTGCTATTTCCAGGATTTACCTCAAATTACTCCAAGATTGATAGCTGTATCAAAAATCAAGCCCGCTTCATTGATTATTGAAGCATATGAAGCGGGCCAAAGAGACTTTGGTGAAAACTATGTAAACGAGCTAGCCGATAAAGCTAGTGACCCAGTCATCATAGAAAAATGCGCAGCCATTAGATGGCACTTCATCGGCCATCTACAGACAAACAAAATAAACAAATTGCTAGGATCCCCTGGGTTATTTATGGTGCAGACAGTGCATTCAGAGAAATTAGCTGATAATTTGAACAAGCAGTGGGTGAAGTTCAGAAAGGAGGAAGAGAAGTTGCGAGTGATGGTGCAGATCAATACTAGCGCAGAAGAAGGTACCTAAAATAATTACATTTTCATATGCCTATTTTTACCTGCTCTATGATAAATTAATGTCTACTTTTGAAAACCATAAATTGCACTACTACAAGGTTTAAAGCATCTAGAAAAGGACCACTTTGTACCTCTTCCTATATTAACCTGGGAATATATTCTTAAACATTCTTTCTTTCCAGCTAAAAATGGTGCAGAGCCAAATGAAGCCACAAAACTAGTAGAGTATGTCATCAAAAACTGTCCAAATCTAGACTTCAAAGGGCTCATGACTATCGGTCAATATGACTACGACACATCTTTGGGACCGAACCCTGACTTTTTAACTCTTGCCAAGTGCCGGCAAGATGTGTGTGAGAATTTGAAGCTGGATATAAATCATGTGGAACTTTCTATGGGGATGTCAACTGATTATGCACATGCTGTAAGTATTCGACAACATGATGGACCATCTATATGGGTGATGGGCTGATCACCTGTCACCATATCCATTCTGCAATATTTCTTATGATTGTGGCTCTACCCATCTCATTAGGAACATGGGTGTGATAAATGGATAGTAAGTAAGTTCGTATGAGCTAGTGGCCAACTTGTGACAGAGTTTTTGGCCTCCATCATGGCTTAACGACTCGAAAGCCGGGACTGACAATTTAACATGCCCTCCGAAGCACAAGCGCTCAGCTCGTAATGCCACTTGCGGTCACCCATCCCAATTATGACCGCTGACAATGTTGCTTAACTTCAATGATCAATCAATCAATTAATAGACGACCTTGGTGGTGTGGTGGGCAGAGATTAGATGCATCAAGCTGAAGAGGCGCAATGGCGCTCTTTAGGCGAGACCTATGTTCATCTGTGGACTACTATAGGTTTATGATGATGATGAATTAATAAGAGACTCTTGCTAGTTAGATTCTTTTTCCTCTCTGTTTCAGATTGAATTAGGAGCAACTACTGTACGTGTTGGATCAGTCATTTTCGGTGCTCGACCCCCAAAAGCTAAGAAAGAGTAACTTTAAAAGTACATACAATATTTGTTATTTGTTGTTATTGTAGTTTAGTAGAATTGTTGATTATATATCTATTATAAACTTAAATGGGCTTCCATAAACATAAGTGAAAATTAAATTTGTTTCATAATAATATTTCTTTACTCAAATTACCTACCTTGTTAACTATTTTTATATATCAAAGTATTTTAGTGGTATGATAAACTTAGGAGTGATTTTAAAACATGATAATCCGTAATCTATAATCTTATATTATAAGAATCTTTGTCCTGACTGACTGACTGACTGACTGACTGACTGACTGACTGACAGACAACGCACAGCCTAAACCGCTGGACGTAGAGACTTGAAATTTTCAGTGTAGGTAAACCTTGGTACGTAGGGGTGTACTAAGAAGGGATTTTTCAAAATTCAACCTCTAAAGGGTGAAAAGGGATGAAAACCTGGAATCAATTTTTGGTCTAAAACTGCACATAACCTATATCAAATTAAAGAGCCGATTTTTCTCATTTAGTTGATGTCATAATTACCTGCAAATTCTTTATTTTTGGCATGTTTTTCATGAAAAATAGAATACTTTTATTTTGACATTATGACAGCGATGATACCAAAGATTAGTAATAGATGATACAAAACATATGGAAAAGGAACTGTCAATGTCAAATTACCTGTGAAAGGAAGCATAAATTATTACTGGTCTAATAAGTTTCTAATCTTGATTATTCATGGAGTTCTGACGTAATTCTACGTCTGAAAACTAGATGTCGCTGCTAATTCTGATCAAATTTTGACGCGCTATCGTTGTGTTTTGTAAAGTTTACCTTAACCATGGGCGCCGGCAAGGGGGTGCCAGAGGGTGCACTTGCACCCCTTGGGAATCTCGGGATCAACAGGAATTATTGAAACTGTATTGCGATTTCTCTGTTAAGTTCATCCATCCCATTTATGCTGGTGCCATCTGGTGTAGAGTAGCGGTACTTTAAAGGGTGCGTTCAGAGAAGTAATGGAAATCGATTAATATCGATCCCGGTACTCCTGGCCCACCAATTTAGAATTTTTAAACGATCGTCGTGAACAAATAGGTGTGAGCCGTGACGACTGGGTACCTATATAATAAATTCATAATGAATAGTCAGAAATTTGTAAATGTCTCAAACATTCAGCCTAAAATTTCATCTTTTTATTAACAATCATATACGGCAAAGATTGTAAGAAAACTAAAATCTGCACCACCTGGAAATTATTTCTGCCGGCGCCCATGACCTTAACTCTCAAAATTTTTACTAAATTCACCGAAATTTCTTAATTTTTAGATTTAGGTATGTTTGTTACTCATTCACGCAAAAACTACGGAATATACTTACATACCCTATTATTCATATTCGTTCGCTAAAGTTAGCCATTGCTTAAAGTTAGCCCTGTCACTGTTTGTCATTATGAAATGGTAAGAGATGGCAATACTTTAGTCATCGTTTAGCGTACACTATATTATAATAATGAATAATGAGGATAGTAGGTACCTACCTACGTGTGCTGGAATGGGACATAGGGTACTTTTTATCTGGGTACCGCGTGAGCGAAGCCGCGGGCGGCTGCTAGTAATGAATAATGAGGATAGTAGGTACCTACCTACGTGTACTGGAATGGGACATAGGGTACTTTTTATCTGGGTACCGCGTGAGCGAAGCCGCGGGCGGCTGCTAGTATAAAAATGAATCGCAAAATGTGTTGGTAAGCGCATAACTCAACAACGCCTGGACCAATTTGGCCAAATCTTTTTTTAAAATGTTCGTTGAAGTTCAACGATGGTTTTTACGGCGAGAAAAATTAGAATTATTGCTGGAAAAACCCTAAAAATAGCCCTTTTCTTTTTCCCATACAAATGATTACAAATCTTTTTGACAGGACGAAGTCTGTCGGGTCAGCTAGTTTAAAATAAAAACATACTACAAGCTACAGTGACAGACCAATTGACAGGTATTTTTTTCTATTGGATGGTTATAGAACTACTAGCTGCCGCCCGCGGCTTCGCTCCCGTGGTACCCGGATAAAAAATAGCCTATATGTTAATCCAGTACATGTACTATGTATATTCCAAGTGTCATTCAAATCCGTTCAGCCGTTTAGGCGTGATTGAGGCACAAACATCCAAACTCACAAACTTTCGCATTTATAATATACTAGCTGCCGCCCGCGGCTTCGCTCGCGTGATATCCGGATAAAAAATAGCCTATATGTTAATCCAGTACATGTATAATGTATATTCCAAGTTTCATTCAAATCCGTTCAGCCGTTTAGGCGTGATTGAGGCACAAACATCCAAACTCACAAACTTTCGCATTTATAATATAAGTAAGAATTGCCTGCTCAAAAGTAGGAATGATTAAAAAAAAATGTTGCCAACGTTGCCGCGCCCGCCCCGATACTTGCAGAGTCCTACCAATGATCAAGTGTCTGCAGAAAATACTTTAAAAGTCCGGGGTTCAAATTTTGAACCCCAGTTTTTGGAACAGGTATTGTGAACGCACTTGCAAGCCGATTTACTAGATTTCATAAGTACGACCATCATCGTATAGAAATGACCGCTGCACGCTCGCGCGCTTCCTTATAGTCCTTAGGTTGTTATTGAAGTGACTCCTAATTAATTAGGTAAGCGAGTGCTCGGCTGAGACGCAAGGGGCGCGGGTTCAATTCTCGCTGGGGGAGAAATGTTTCCATGTTCTGCAAATATTATACATGATGCGATACATTAAGCAAGTATTCCCAAGGAGGATTGACGTCAGGAAGGCGTAGGCGGCCGGTCTTAAAACACTTAGCCAAAATGAAGATGATGACAATGATAATATTACTTTCTGTGCACAACACAGCCAATATATTTTTCTTATAATTTTTGGCGTCTGTAGCTAGAATATTTTTTGGAGTTGGCTACAATAATCACAGCGCTTTCAGTTACGTCAAAACGTCAACGTCAGATTGTCGTCACATCACATCCATCAGTCAGTTTGATTTCCGAACGCAATAAACACGTCTTCTTCGCTTCAAATCTTGTGATTTTGTGCATTGTCCAGCCAGATTACTGTACTAAATAATGTTATTTAGTGAATAAAAGTAGATATAGCACATCAATTCCCTTCCTTACAGTTACTACTATCTATATTTCTGGAACTTGTTACCGTGTGAACTAGATTGTTGAGCTGGATTGTGAGAAGTTTTTGTGTCAATAAGAGTTCCTCCCGAGTTGAAAGTTTTGTTCAAACAAGGCTGCGTTGTAAACAGGTAATTTTACTCTTTTAATTCAAAATATAAATAAGTACTTTGTAAATTATAGGAAGTTCCTCAAGGTTCTGCTCAGGTGTGTATTTTATGTATATTTTAGTATTGTTTATACTTAATAGTTTTGTAGGTACCGTACCATTTTTTTAAATGATTACTCAATGAAATACCATGTTACGGTGTGGTATATGTACGATAAACAACCATATTAATAAATTAAAAAAAAATCAGCTTTCATTTCCAAGAGCACCATTTCTTAAATACTTACCTACCTAATTTCTCAACAAAAATAAACATAAGTACCTACACAAGCTGCTTATGTATGTTAATACTAAAAGTTGATGCACATCTATCTGACAATATTGCACAACTGAAGTTACCTGAATCTATACTTGTAACATCAAGTTGACCTGCCTTCAGCATTAAATTTACAATGGTAATCTGGTCTTCCGATTCAGTTCAAATGATCCAAGTCAGGGTCATGGGTTCAAATCCAGTAGTACACCAATGAAAGAAATGGCAAGATAATTTTAATTACCATCAAAACAAGTTCAGTTCAGGAAAGTATGACTTAATCATCACTAACAGGTGGTCCAAATGGTACCCACCTTCTTTTAAAGAAAGTTTATGAGGGTGTGTGGATGTGACAATCTATGTTTGTCTCAATCATGCTGTAACGGCTGAACAGATTTGAATGAAACATGGAATATACATAGTATGAGTGCTGGAATAACATAATAGGCTACTTTTTGTCCAGATATCAGGCGAGCGAAGCCGGGGGCGAAAGCTAATTAATAACTAACAAAATATTACTGGTTGAACACACTACAACTTTGTACACATTGATCTTTTTTTTTTCATACTAGCTTCTTCCCTCTTCGTCGTCTAGGAGTTAAATTTCAGGGATTCCTTTCTTAGTGCACCCCTGCACAATAAGAGGAATATACCCCTCAAGTTCACTAGAATAATTACTAGTAAGTAATTATTCTAGAATAATTATAGAAGGACATAGTAGTTCGAGGGACAGCAGAAATTGTCACTGCTCACTTTTGTTGTAGTTAAATGAAGCATGTAAGTATTTAAACATTAATTTAGTTTTAGTCCTGGTTGCCTGGAAGAATTCGCATCAAGCGATAATACCACCCTTTGCCAGCAATTGTTAGGTTGTTGTTTGCAACAAAGCTTTTGTCATTTCATATCAATTAATGAAAAAACAATCAACAGCAATTCAGAATCTGGCTTAGTAGCCGCCAGATAATTTCGTGATGTTTAAAATGTCTTCATTGTAAGTGATTTGTCACACTTGATGATTTTGAGTAAGTATTGTTCTTTTTCTGATTATGTAACTGAGCAATGTTTATCTACCGTGATAGTTGTTGGTACCTAATGATACTGCCAATTGAATGTTTGTTTGTTGTCCTTTTCTTGGGGTTAGTCCAATATCCGCCTTAAGAAATTCTCTAAAGAGGTATTTTGATACTTCAAGATCATGATGCGTGGGGCACAGGTGCAAATAGCAGAAACAAAGGAGGCCTACACCCAACAGTGGGATGCTATGGCCTGTGGATAATGATGATTAACCTAAAAGTAGAACTACCTACCTCTATGTAAATTAGGTACAATTAGGATAAGTTGTATGTATATTGGCAGGCCTTATTTACTATGACCAAACAAAACGCGGGCACGTTTGTGGGAATCACCCTCATATTCTATAATGTCAATTTTGTATTGCAAAAATGCGACGACGCAGTTACGAGCTGTCAAGTTTCCTATGACCATAAAGAATAATCGGCCTGGCAGGATAAGTTACCCACTGTCCTACCGTAGGACAGTCGCCGTAGGACAGTTGACCGTCGCTCACGTAGGACTCCTACGTGAGCGACGGTAAGCGACAAGTCGCGGCGCAATGCGATTCTAGGTACTAATTCGTGTCAAATCGAGTCGCCTTTGCGCGTAGGAAAACAGATTAGTTTTCTCATCATATTTGAAATGCTATTAATGTCTGGAATTCTAATGTAGTAAATCAGTTTAGCCAGTACATTCCACTGAATCAGTCAGGTATTGAATCATGACTTTCTATCACTCTGTGATATAAGTAAAAATACCTACTCATGTATGTAGCACATACATATAAATAGTCTTCATATAACAATGCAATCAATCGGAACAATCAACTGTCAGTTCAGATCTTACTTTCTATTAACTATTTACTTACCAATCTAAATAACAACAAAGGCCTTTTGCCATCTATGTCTATGATGGTATATGATTTATACAGCGTCAGGAAGCAACTTTTTACCTTCACAAACGGGACGAATTAAGATGGAGTAGCCTTGCCCAGCACCTATACCATCCTCTCAGCTTAGTCGGCCTTGCCCACAGGAAAGACATGGTCATACGTGCGGAGCTGACTAAGCCGCGGGTTTCCTCACGATGTTTTCCTTCACAGTTTGAGAGTACTGGTATAGCGCACATAAATTTTTCGCACAGAAAAATCCATCTGTACACGACCGGATTTAAACCTACTACCTTAGGATCGGAAGGCGGGGTCACTACCCACTAGACCACCAGTGCTCTTTCTTTCTAGATTAATGCGTGGGCTTATTTTTAATGAGGGGGAAATTAAAATGCGTGTGACGCCACTGACACCAGTAATGTGAAAATAGATTACATAGACACATTACATATTCAGTCCTACACCTAGCTTCGCAACCAAAGCACGCCAAGTGTTAGAAAGTCGAAAGTGAAACGCCCATATAAAATTGCGCGCTGAAGAAATTAAAACCATAGCGTGATTAGTAATTTTTTATGGGTTGATAAAATTTACCATGATTCGCTTGGCTCATTACAAACCTACCATAGCAAACTTTCCTATGAAAACGCGACGATCGATTTACTTAATTGTCTATCTTGTGGTGCCGGTCCCGCCTTCCGAACCTAAGGTCGTGGGTTCAAATCCGATCGTGCACCAATAGATTTTTCTGCTCCAAAAATCGATATGCACCATACTAAGTGCACGAATAGAGCCTTTGAGGAGCACTTTAAATCCTTTCACCACACTGGTTCAAAAACTAGAGACGAGTATTAGTATGGCCTAGACCTGAATTCTCAAGCTCAAACTAGGTGATATATTTTTTGTTCCTTCTGTGATGGTTTACGAAATATGTCGAAATCCCTCCATTCTCCCCAAAAGTCATAACACAACAAATCAATGGTACGGCATTCAACGGCCAGTAACTGTACACCTAGACTGCTAACCAACCGTAGTTAATTAACTGTTACCTACTCGTTATGTAATTGGTGGTTTACTTTGTACCGTTAAAACTGACCTGAGTAGAGGTAGTTTGCAGAATTTGTGATGGTCTTAAAGTGGCCAACGAGCCTTGTACCAGCTACTCCATATCTCAAGTTATCTAAATATATAAAACTCTTACCTTACTGACTGACTGTCTGTCAGTCACTGACAATCTATAAGATAAGATAACACTTTATTGTATACCAAGAAAAAACATGGAAGGTACAAAAATAATGGTACAAACAATTGGCGACCCTATCGCTAGAAGCGATCTCTGCCAGGCAACCTAGGATAGAAACTTAAATAGAAAAACGAAGTAAAATTAAACTAAACTAATACATGCTCGGACATAAGGTAACGTTTTATAAGGTAACTCTGTTTTAAAAAAAATCTAATAGAAGATCGGAATTCAATGTATAATCAACTGAAAACCAAGCAATACAAATAAAAAAACCGTTTATAAAACCACTTAAATGTTAATGGCCAATCGACTCATGCGAACGAAATGAAAAGGTGAGGTCGATGATAATAGTGATTGCGTGATGTTACATTATTGTAATGTTTTTGATAATGGACTACAATCAAATAAAGATGAATGGACCTCGGACGTCTTGAGTTATTTGCAATCAGAGCCAGAATTCGCCGGCAACTACCTATGTGAAACTTCATTAAAATTATTCAATGGCCGAGTATAGAGTGAAAATGTTGCTGGACATTTTTGAACAGCGCCATCTAGCCCCAAACTAAGCAAAATACATACTTATAAAAAACCGGTTAAATGGAGTCGAATTCGCATACGAAGGGTTCCATTCCATCGTACATGTACATAATGTTTCTTGTATGGGGCTCCCTTTTACTCTTTGTTGGTATAGCGGCAGTAGAAATACACACTGAAAATTTCAACTCTACCTATTACGGTTCATAAAATACAGCCCGCTGACAGACGGACGGACTGACGGACAGCGGAGGCTTAGACCCAGACACAACTAACATCTATATTCATCCTAAAAATGTTTGCCGTGGCTAGGAATCGAACTTACAACCTACAGCGCAGAAGGCAGAGCTACTACCAACCAACCAACTACTTCGACGGCCTCAATGGCGTGGCGGGCGATTCCCGCTGCGGAAGAAATGTTTGCATGATCTGTAAATATTTCTTCCGGGTCTGGGTGTTGTGGTACCATGGTACTCCTAGTTTCTGATACCCACGACACAGGGAATCCTAGTGTGGGGTCAGAACTATGTATGTGACTGTTGGGTGTTATTTATTTATTATTTATTAACTGAGTTATGAATCCAATCAGTGCGCATCTTCAAAGGGGTTCTGTCTGTATTTTCTAATGTCTTAATAGCTCCTGTTTCTCGCTAACACTATTAGAGATTTCAACATTAAAACTTATCAACCTTGTAAAGTTTGCTAAGTTTTGGACATCGCCAAAACAATGATCCCATTTACGCCCACAGTTTTTATTTCTTGTGTCACAGTCACGAAACTTAAGCAATTAGTATGCAGACAGTACAAGTTTGTAAACAGACTACGAAATAAAAGCAAAACAAGCGATGTTGCGACATGTCGATAAGGAAACGCCCTCGCAAGTTGTTTCCTTGTAAACGATACCGGGAAATTCAAACGAGAGAGCAATTTAAAAGCAATTTTACCTCTCACTGGCCTAACTTCGATGATCTGGCTTCATTGACCGGCTTTTGCTAGTCAATTGGAGAAATAATTTGGAGACGCGTACTCCGAATTGTTGCATCGTATCAGTGTCGGTTCTTTTATGGTCACCCGGCGTTAGATCAAATAGTAGTACCTATTATCGGTAAAGAAATTATGAATGATGAAAAGACTCTGTCAACTACCTGATACGTTACTGACCAAGCTACGCTATGTTTCATATATTATTGTTGATCATATTGGTGTCACAGACATATGATTGGTTCCAATAAGCAATTCTCTTGACCTGATTCAAAAGACTTTGCATGAAAGACTCAATCTTAGTCACGCGAGCATGCCGGAACTTACACGATTTGTTGCGAGTCGTTTTATTGACTCCGTGAATTTTAAATTGATAATGGTCATCTATGTGCTATGAAGAGGATGGGTTTATGATTTAAAAGAAAAAATGCATAGTTTAGGCACTTGCTGTTGAGCTATTAAAATCGCTTAGTTTCGCTTATTTCAGGGCAATTTCTATGATTCAGATATTGCTAGATAACTGATTCCGGAATTGGGAAAAGCCGGTTTTGAAAAGACCAAAAGATTGGTCTTGCCCCAAAAGCGCCGCAAAGCTTTGGTTTTTCTCTAAGATCTTAGTATCCTTTCCACGCATAATGAATTCATCAGTTGACCGAAAATATCATGTCACTCTCGTTCAGTTTCAGGAAACTTTCGATGTGCTCTTCGGTACATCAAAATTTTTACATCGAAGACTGACAAGAAACCTTCATTTTTGTTGCAGTTTCTTTTAAAATCAGACCTAAACTCTCAGTTTTCAAACGATTTCAAACGATGTATCAGATCCGACCGTACCTCAACATGACCAAGATGACCAGTAAAATAAACAGTAAACAACGAGCATCTGGGTCACAAAGTAGAGTAACCTTCGTGTCCACATGTTATTACTATCAGCAGATGGGTGGCGAGTCCGCGAGCCGTGACGATCGCTGTCCGTTATAGCCACTGTCAAGGTTGAGGGGCGAGGGTTCGAAAAACTGAGTTTTGGGGCTCATAAATTTCAAAAGAAGTGCCTATTTAATAAGTTGACGATTATGTATGTGAATCTACGTTGAATTTACTTTGTTCGTAACGCGACCAAGCGCGAAAGATACAGGTAAGAAATAGGAATTCAACTTCTTTCAGTATGGAACGATGTTATAAGTTACCTATGCATTATCCTACTAATATTATACATGCGAAAGTTTGTGAGGATGTGACGATGTTTGTGCCTCAATCACGTCGTAACGGCTGAACAGATTTAAATGAAACTTGGAACATACATAATAGTATGTGTGCTGGAATAACATATAGGCTACTTTTTATCCTGGTACCACGAAGCCGCGGGTGGAAGCTAGTATAATATAAGTTGTCTGTAAGCCAAACCTATACGAAAAGCTGATGTAGTGCCTGGAACAATTTATTATTTAAGGTTTAGAAAGTAGGCTTCCCGCTTGTAACTGTAGAAGCTAGCTCCTATAAAAGAGAAGTGCATTCTTCGATAGTGCATTGCATGAACAGTATTTGGACAACTTTAGAATCCAAAGTCAAAAGGGAGCTCCCATCCACTCTCAACAGATGTAATATTGTTCACATCCAATCCCAACTCTTTGTCATCACTCATCCATCAGCCATAGCCGTCACGATAACTGCTGGTGATTAGTTTCTATTCGTTAATTTTATGATGATCAGTTGTCTAGAGATCTTTGTGCAGACATTCCTCATTGCAATTACGCAATTATCTCATTTAGGAAGAAACGTTTTCACGCTTTTTCCCACGCGCTATGGTTGTTTCCTATGAATTAAACTTGCGATAGATAAACATATTGCACCTTATTACTTTCGTAGTAGAGGTGTTATTGAAAAGTGGGTTGGTATGTGGTCTTCCATGGGGTGAAATCGAAGCGTGTCTTGCATATCTTTGCTAAGAAAAACGTGGCATTGCTTGTCTGGTCGTTGAATACTGTTTACTTTAAATCACCATGCGTTCTGATCAAGTCAAGGTATGTTGATGTGATATTCGAAAAATCTTCAACCTACAGTCAACATTTGAGAACTTGCAACTTGCAATATTATACTTGCTTGAATTGCTAATCGTACTAAAACTGAACGCTTTCAAGTTTGGAAAACGCTTTTAGCTGACGGTTCCGGCTATGACCGTTGCCAAGCAATGATGCAGGCTTTCGGTCTGCCTCTGATCTCATCTCTCACAGCCGTAACCTGTCCCCTATAGTATCGGCATACGATTGTTTTTATCCACGTACGCTTTCTACAATGAAAAGTATGGCAAGCTGACGTGCATGTTTTGATTACCAATAAGTGGTCTAACTTTTACCACAGACCGCAATCTACATTAGGTTAATATAATGTTTGATCATTCTGAAAGTGAAATTGTAAGTTTTTTCTTCAAGAATTATCTGGAGCATTTGTGTGGCATGGGTATTAACTAGTACAACCCACTTTGATCTCTTTAGTATACTTTTTAAAGTGATTATTATTATTATTTAAGAGTCTTATAGATACTGCGTATCATGCAATCTGTCACATAAATAGTGTTCTAGCATATTCATTGGGTTTTATGGTAATTTCCATGCTACTAATAGACCGTAAGAATATGAAATTTCCATAATGAATGATTTTACGACTAATATTTAGGCAACGCTAGCTTTAATATCAGACTTAGTCTGGCATCTTGGTTTTAAATTCAAATAAAAAACTAAAAAATAATCTTTTTTTTTGTCAGAACCAATTACACAGAAAACATTAATAGCAAGAACGATGAGAACTGTAAAAGTTATAACAACTGTAAAAACTAACTATATGCTACTAATATCAAAGCATCCATACATTTTTTAAATAGTATTAGTAGAATAATAACAGACAGGTTATGTGTAATAGAACGACAAGTTATGTACCCACATCGTGAACATAAAAATATTCATGGTCACTGATTATTATTAAAACAAAATGACCTCATCTCGGCTTTTGGCTGTTTGAATGTAAAATATATGAGCTAAGCTAGTGTCAAGTGCGTAAACTTGAAACGTGTTAATCGAATTATGACCATATCTACCTTCACCGCTTTAATTGATTGTTCTGGGTCCATAACCTATTTAAAATAACTGGAGAATTATTATTTTATGTCTTGACATTGATATGAAAGCTCATTGGTTTTATATTGGGCACTCTGGTAAGCTAGTGGCTTCAATATGGTTTGGAAAAGAGGCAAGATATTTTTTCCTAATATAAGATGTAAAGTAGGAAGGAACAAGTGTCATTAAAAGATGTAAACCGACTAAAATTCTGTAGAAACAACTCATAATTATAACAATAGATATTTTGCGTGTGTTGGTATAAAACCTGCCATTAAACTAATTTGTTTTGATTATATAACGCGATTTTGGTGAAAATAACAGACACTTTCGTTTCATAATCATTTTGGGACGCATTACACGGATAGTTGGACTCGGCTTTGCAACTGTTTACCTTTACGTAGTACTGTATTTGTCCGCGGTTACGCTTGCGTAGTAGGTCAGGTACCTACATACTACCTACATACAATTCTTCCATCTCAACAAAATGCAAGCAGACTACCGGCTGGTCTGATAATGGTGAATCCGCGATTTATGAATAGACTATTTACAGAAACGGTCCACTATTTCTCACAATAAATCTGTATTGACATAATAAACAACATTTACATAATCGATTTTCTATCATTGTTGCAGATTTTCCTTCACAAAACAACGAAGAACGAAGGGAACCCTCTGTTATGACAATGCGACACCAACAATGGACGATCAACAAAGAAATTCCCACAAACTAGAAAATATCTAATAAAAACTTAATTAACACGCTAGTGGCTAATTTGCAATGTGACGTAACGCCATCTAGCGAAAAGTGCGCGAACTCGACAGTGAAAGTGGTTTGAGTCAAATCAAGATGAAGTTGAATTTGTTTAAGCGTTCTATGATATTTGCGACATTTTTCGGGTCTTGTTTGTGTATTGCGTTGATTATTGCGTCCTTGGGGACGACTCATTGGATCGACGCGAGGGCGAGGAGGCCCTCAAACTCGCTTTCGGAGGGAAGCATCAGCTTTGGGCTGTTCGAAGGTCACAAAGAACTAAACTATGGATATGGGAAAAGGAATCATGATTTTAGTGGTAAGTGCCTTGCCTACTTATTTTTTTTTTATAAATAACACCCAACAGTCACATACATAGTCCTGACCCCACACTAGGATTCCCTGTGTCGTGGGTATCAGAAACTACGAGTACCATAGTACCACAACACCCAGACCTAAACCTATTATTAAAGGTAATTTCACCTAAATACCTAATCTAACCTCTAAAGCCAATTACGGAGTTTTGACTATGAGCTAATCATACTAATATTATAAAGAGGAAAGATTTTTTGTTTTTTTATTTGTTTGTAACGAATAGGCTCAGAAACTACGGGACCGATTTCAAAAAATTCTTTCACCAACAGAAAGCTACATTATCAGGGACCAGTATAGGCTATAATAAATTAAAAAAAAAATTAGGGGTTCCTAAGAAAATTGCAATATTGTAACCCAAGGTAGAAAACCCAAAATAGTTTTTTGCGTGCGCTGCGAAAACTATTGATTATAGAACAAAATAATGTACCTACTACACGCGTACGAAGTCGCGCGCAACAGCTAGTCTGATGATAAGACTGAAGATGTTCATGGAACTGTGCAAAATAAACTGTTGCTCTTTGTTTATTTTCTGATAAACAGCATGATTTACCTCATGATATAATTAAAATAACACATCTTAATTTAGGACTGGTTATGTAACTTCTTGATTATAATCTAATTGCTAAATAATATCAAAAGCAGTTCAGTCAATCAATTTACCAAC
The DNA here is from genome assembly GCA_949320045.1 of Scotopteryx bipunctaria. Classification (NCBI taxonomy): domain Eukaryota; kingdom Metazoa; phylum Arthropoda; class Insecta; order Lepidoptera; family Geometridae; genus Scotopteryx; species Scotopteryx bipunctaria. Next base: position 1,496,031 of record OX439462.1, read on the forward strand.
CAACCAGACCACAAATGCAATTGAATAACAAATCGACATCTCCCTTAAATAATATTGTAATTTGTAATAGATTGATAAAATGGTTCCATTGCATCATATTATAATGCAACTAGCGGTCGCCCGCGGCTCCGCCCGCGTGGATGTCGGTTACCGCTGCAAAAAGCCTACCCAGGAAAGACACGGTCAGTCGCGAGGTCGGCTCCCTACGCAGCGGTCGTGCAGCAGAAATCGTAATATTTTAATTTCGCCATAACTTCAAAACCAAACGTCCAATTTTAATCATTCAAAGACCAAATATTATCTCCATAAACTGTTCTTAGTGATGAAATCATTTATTTTGATAAGGATTAATAGCATGAGTAAAATAAACGCGTTTAAATGTAGTCCAAAAAAAATTCAAGATTTTTAAATAAAAAAATGGTTGCTGTGCCTCACTCGACATAGATGGGTATAGTGTGTCGCGGACTTTTTTGTAGATATTTATAAGATCTACAATTAATTAGAACATTTTATGGTTCTATCTTTTATAGTTTAGGCAGCGTACGCAAAATAAGTAACTTTTCTGGTTGATTTTTTACACCTTGTGTCCGAAAAACCCAAATATCTTACGGAACCCTATTTTTTTCCAAAATAAAATATAGCCTATGTTACTCGTGGATAATGTAGCTTTCGAATGGTGAAAGAATTTTTAAAATCGGTCCAGTAGTTTTTGAGCCTATTCAGTACAAACAAACAAACAAAGTTTTCCTCTTTATAATATTAGTGTAGATATAGTGTAGACAAGCAACAGCAGCTAGACAGATCTTATCGAAGCTGAACAAATGCTTTTGCAATATGCCTTGGGATGTGAAGAAAGATTTTGAAATAGGTAATGTTGATGGGTTTATGTTAATGATCTAATATGGAAATAAGTAATCTGAAAGCTGTATTTATTACCAAAAATTGCAGCGTCACTGTTACAAAAAATTAACTGTCCGTTAGTTTAATTGGTTCAATTCCTGACTGGGAAATATTTTTTAATTAATTAGAACACTTGACTGTTTGGATCTGATCTATAACAAAATAGGACTCAACAATTTGACCCCACACAAGGATTCCCTGTGTTGTGGGTATCAAAAACTATGATACTCATTGTATCACACACCCAGATCAGAAAGAAATATTCGCAGAAAATGTAATGAACATTTATCATGCAGCAGTAATCGAACCCTAATCTTTTACTTCTCAGCTGGTGACTCGCCGGCACTCCATCCAAGTATTCAAACTATGGTGAAGTACACATCATACCATCATCATCTTCCTGCCCTCATCCCACTTTATGTGGGGTCGGCAAAGCATGATCCAAGGATCTCTCTTATCGGCACAGCATGATCCAAGGATCTCCTCTTAAAGCATGATTCAAGGATCATGCTGTAAGAGTTTTGGCTAAGGTGTTTTATGACCGACTGCCTGCCTGACGTCAACCCTCCTTGGGAATACTTGCTTATATTATGTACACCTCACACCATCTCTCTCAATTCCAGTAAAGTCAGGCAGCCACCCGGCCAGACGATGGGCTTATATTACGTACACCTCACACCATCTCTCTCAATTCCAGTGAAGTCAGGCACCCACCCGGCCAGACGATGGGCTTGGTGCGGTACCACGGCTCTACTGGGAGCCGCGTTGGTTTGTGCGGGCGGCGCGTGTGTGCTCGCGGCCTTAGGCTCGGCCGCACGGGCTCGGTGCTCGCCCAAGCCTTTACTCATCGGTAACTCTCTAGCAGGTAAGGAACCTTCCAGATTCACGGCTCTGTTGGTGTTGGTTGATTGGTACATTTAAATGTGCTTCAAGAATCCACATACCTTTTCATTTTCAAGTTTGTGTTTGGTGCTTAATGACAAAGTCATGAAACCAAAATGTCATTGTTTATGTCATGCTTGAGTCATGTCATGAATTATGGCAACTAAATTAAAAAACTAAACCCCGAATACAATACTCAAACGCGACTCAGAGTTGAGCACGTTTCAATTCACGGTTTTTTGACAGTTTTTGATGAAAATCTTTCAAAAACTCGTCACTTGAGACGTACTCAATTCTGAGATGCTTTTGAGTATTCGGGGGTTAACCACTCAAATACACTTGACTGACTATGTGACATTAGAGTACCTAGTACCTACCATAAATATGAGTAAATCAGATTTTATTGCACAATACACAATTTTATTGCACACAATTATAAAATAAATGGAAGCCTTCTATTTTTATTGGCATCGCGGCTAGGGGCAGAAAATTGCTTTTTTATATTTTGTAAATTTTTCGAAGATTTTTCAATTTGACTTGTACGATTTTGGGGTGGGTCATGTCCACTGTGACCCCCCCCCCCACCTCCCCCCCTAATCGGCATGGAATTTGGTGAGCTCGTAATAAATAATTTTATTTTTGTATATTCCAGTGGTATGCACCCTGGGCGCGATCGCAGTGTGGCTAACGGAATACTTCCTCCGTCTGCAACACAACGTCATGTCCGACGAGGACCTCGCCAATATCTGGTCTTCAGACGGCATGGCCGACCTGGGTCTATCCTTCTGGTAAGATCCCATTTTCTAGTTTTATGATCAGTTTTGAATGAAACTTGTCTAGTGTCGATCGAAACACTAGCGCCATCTGTACAGTATGTGCTAAACAATGTACGGTTCTAATCCGCTGAGAAGTTCTTTCATATTCTAATAGATGTCGCTAAAATTAATGTACTCAGGAATTCAATAAGATCTGAGACACAAAAAGTGAGTACCTATTTAGATGAGATGTGACCTGCGCAGGTTCAATTCCCATTTATGTGCACTTTATTTTTTGTAATTTTTCGTTAGGCTTCTTAGAGGGTGGTAGGAACATATCTGACCAACGGTACGAAACTAAAACAGAAAATTAATTTGGTGGGATTTTTTTGTTTCTTGAACTAATTTCTTTACTGTTTCCTCGCAAATTACAAAAAAGTCTCGGCCGAAATAGCAATTAACGTTCACGTTTAGTTATGAGAGAAATCTGCCATTATCGCCTCGTCTTTTTAAAATCACTTACTCTGCCGTAAATTGCTTTATTTCAGTAATTAGCAGCCCGCCCCGGCTTCGTACGGATATTTAACAAATTAGGATTATTTATTTATATATTGAACTCTTAAAGTTTAAATATTCATATCTTACAGATTTAAGCAATAACGGATTTACATTTTATGGAAATTTAGGTCAATTTTTTGCACCTTGGGTTACATTATTGGAGTTTTAGTAAGGAACCCTATTTTTTTTGAAAATAAATTATAGCCTATGTTTTTCCGTAATAATGTAGCTATCTACCGGTGAAAGATTTTTTTAAATCGGTTCAGTAGTTTCGGAGCCTATTCGTTACAAACATAAAAACAAACAAAAAAATCTTACCTCTTCATAATATTAGTGTAAATGAAGCGCTCGTGGCGTAGGCTTAGGCGTTCTTGATTGATCGTGCGGTCACAAATTGGGATGGGTGACCGCAAGTGGCATTACGAGCTGAGCGCTTCCGTGCTTTGGAGGGCACGTCAAACAGTCGGTCCCGGCTTTTAAGTCGTTAAGCCACGACAGAGGCCTTTAGGCGGCCTAAAAACTCCGGCACTAGAGTTGGCCACTAGCTCATACGAACATACATACATAATGTAGTAAGTTTAACTAGCTTGTAACTTTTTTTTCTTTCAGGTTGGTAGTAGCCGCTTGTCTCTCAGCATTCGTGAACAATGTCTGCATACTAGTAGCGGCGGCAGACGCACGCGACACCGACCCTATAGCACCTGCGCTGGAGGAAAAGGTCAATGGAGCCATCATGTTGTACTGAAAATATCATATTCTCTCTTTCTAGCACGTGCATTTGACAGCTGTCAGATAGAGACGGATAGTTGATAGAGCTGATACTATAGCCCCGGAGCTGGAGGAAAAGTCAATAAAGCCATCGTGTTGTACTGATCGTGTCGTCTCTTTCTAGCACGTGCGTTTGACAGCTGTCAAATAGAGACGGATATAGTTCTGGGAATTAGTGTGTGCGTAGTTAGAAAAGGAATGGATAAAGCTTACATACTATAGTCTTGGCGTTATAGGAAAAAGCGAATGGAGCTATCATGTGCTGAAAATCGTGTCGTCTCTTTCTACCACGTTAGTTTGACAGTAGTTAGGTAAAGACATAGTTCACTCTTTTATCTATTGGATACTCTGTTGTAAGTAATCTTAGGCTATACTTATATTTTATGATTATTAACCGTATTGTGTATAAACTAAGGCTGATTTTTGCATATTGGTGTATTAATGTGTATAATAATGGGGTTGTAAGATTTTTTTAATTGTTTTTATAGTCTCTAAGAGTTAGCGTCAGAACTTCAGGATAATGATGAAAAGTATTTACTTGTACTTGTTTATTGTTTATAGAATACAATTTTAAGCATTTGTCTTTAAGATTTTTTGGTCAAAGCATTTACCAATCCGTCCATTTTCGTACAAATTGTGCATTTTAATTCAAATTAAATTGATTGTAACGATAATAAATTTCATCTTTATCATACAAAAATATACTTTGTTATTGTTATTATGAGTAAAAAATGAATTTCAGATAAGCCTGTAAGAGTAAGCTATTGTATTAGCATTGCTGAAGAATGCTCAAGTGTGGGACTTGACCCTTCCCTAATAAGACTTGTATTTTAATCTCTATTAATAAATACCTCAAAAAGACAATATTTTAAGAAATTATAGAACTCATTTTATACTAAGTTTTTTAGAATGTAAGTAAATAACGACCAATTCACACTTATTGACGACTTCAGTGGGGTGGCGGGCGAGTGCTCGGCTAAAACGCAAGAGGTGCGGGTTCGATACCCGCTCAGCAAATCTTTTTGTACATTCACTTCCGTCCAAAGCATTTTTACACGAGCACTTTTTACTACTTTTTTTAGTTGTGCCATTAGACTAAGCCACGTTTTGTATTTTTTCTAATATTGTTTTATAAGAGAAATGCGTGTATTAATTTTCTTGAATATTATACTAATAATTTTTATAATTCACTGTTTTTTTTTCGTCTAAGGCTTCAAACCCAGTCGTGTACCAATGGATTTTTCTAAGCGAAAAAATTATGTGCGCTATACCAGTACTCTCAAACGGTGAAGGAAAACATCGTGAAGAAACCCGCGGCTTAGTCAGCTCCGCACGTATTGAAAATGTATTTCCTGTGAACAAGGCCGACTAAGGTGAGAGGATGGAATAGGTGCTGGGCAAGCCTATACTCCATCTTAATTCGTCCCGGACACTACAGCGTCCCGTTTGTGAAGGTAAAAGTTGCCTCCTGACGCTGTATAAATCATCTATATTCATGATTAAATCATGAATAAATCTACTATAGATGGTAAAAGGCCTTAGTCTTAGTACAAGCATTGCTTAGTTTGGGGCTAGATGGCGCTGTGTGAAATGTCTACAACTCGGAACAATAAATAACAAATGTTTATTTATTACTAGCTGTCGCCCGCGGCTTCGCTCGCGTGTAACCCGAATAAAAAATAGCCTATATGTAAATCCAGTACATGTTCTAGGCATGTACATTCCAAGTTAAATTCAAATCCGTTCAGCCGTTTAGGCGTGATTGAGGCACAAACATCCTCACAACTTTTGCATTTTTAATATAAGTAAGATTATTTAGTCTAACAGAAGGTACCTAGGTACGGTACGGTACCTTATATTCATGTCTACGCCTTTTAACAAACTACTTAGGCTAATAGTGAGTTTGGGACCCTTCTGAATTTCGGGCCGGATCGGGATTACCTGTCGATCCCTGACCTCTTGCATAATGGGTTTACGAACGGATCCTGACGGTTTGGCTCACTGATGCTTATAAAGTAATAGGTACCTAGATACAATAGGTTCCACGTGAAAGAATCGTTATCAAGTAGTAGGTAGGTACCTACATAATTATACATTCGGGTTAAGCCGAAGACGATTACATTGTTTACAAGCAGCAGTACACGTATCATGCTGCCTCAGTCACACTTTCAGAGTTTATATAGATCAAAAACCAAAGAGTTGATCCTCTGTCTCACTCGCACCGCTCCGCCATCGGCAACTTACCTGAGTCACGTCATTACATGTTTTTGTGTTTGCCAAAGTTACACGCTCTTCGCAAATTTTGGATTATTTCAGTTTATTTTCAAAAGATTTTAGTGGAGAGATGGGAAAACGAAGCAAACAAAGGAATGTGATCATATTTTGAAGAAATCAGAAGTTAAAGTAAGCTGGAAAGAAAGCTGGAAGCGTACCTATCGAATATTGAATCTGAACATTTGGAAAATCACGTATGTACCTGCATAGTATTTTTACTTTAAAATATAAAGTTCATTTGGTTTCGAAGAAATCAAAAATTATAAAAATAATTCATGCAAACGAAATGTTGTCTTGGAATTTTCCAACTACCCTCATTTTGTATTTTCTGCACAAGGTGTAACATTGAGGTTTGACCGATAAGGTTGTCACTATTTTATGATCAACAACCTACCTTTAGTATATCCATACCTCGCGTATATCGCTTGTGGTACATAATAATTATATTCATTTGGGCACGACAGTCTATATGATTAGTTTATTGTCCAATCTCCACTTTTATAGTGTAGAGAAACATACAAGCATCCTTTATGGATAGCTCACCTTTAAACCTCCACTTTTATAGTGTAGAGAAATTTATAAGCATCCTTTATGGATAGCTCACCTTTAAACCTCCACTTTTATAGTGTAGAGAAGTTTATAAGCATCCTTTATGGATAGCTCACCTTTAAACCTCCACTTTTATAGTGTAGAGAAATTTATAAGCATCCTTTATGGATAGTTCACCTTTAAAACCTCCACTTTTATAGTGTAGAGATTTTAAAAATCCTATATGGATAGCATTTTTTCTCCTCGTATATCGAGTCGAGATGTTGGTAAGCAACGATATGGTCTTATACTTCTTTTTTACTGAAAACCATCCTTTCTCATATGAAATATTTGATGATATCATCCAAGATTCGGAAGACAACAGACAATAAGATTCGTCAACTCTTAGTAACCATGATAATGTTATAAATAAATATGTGGCCCCTAGATGGCAGCACATATTATTGAACGGTCTTACCAAAGAAGTTAAAGCTGAATGTGAATTGAAGTACGAACTGCTTTAAGCGAAATGAATTTGAAGAAAATTATTTTCAACGAAAGCAAGCAAAATCAATTTTCTAGTTGTCTTGCTGTACTTGGGAAGGTTCTCGATGTTGCTTTAAGTTCAAATTTGAATCAAGAGATCCCGTATACCAATATTGACGAGTATTTATTTATTCGGATTTGGCAGAACATTTAAAATCTGCAAATTGCTTGCTTATAGCAATTTCAAAGTCAGGTTCAGAAATGAAAGCTCCCATTGCATGGCCTTCACAACGAGGTGCTTTAAACTCGAGGGGAGCATCGAGGACGGCAGCCCACGAGATGCGGGCAGCACCGCACACGACTGCTGCGCGGCGAGCGGCAGCGCCAGCGCCCGCTCAACATTCGGGCGAACGGGGCCGCCGCGCGCCGTCGCGAGACTGCAGGCTCCAGGACTACAATCGTCATCGACCTCAGCGACGACGTCAGCGCCTGATTTGTTACGCAAGTAAATTCTGGTATACCATTGGCAGGTCGTTTATGAAACTTTATGATCAATGGTAATATTACCGACGATACTATGATTCTGTCTTGGATACTATGTTATGAATCAAAATGAAATAATTATGAATTAAATGGTAACTTAAAGAAACCCCACTTCAAACATCGTACACGGGGTTATACATCCTATAAGGGAAAATTCATATTACCGATTTACTGTCCTAAACCTAAAGTTAAAAATAAGTTTATTTTCAACTTAAAAGAACTCAATTATTTTATTGATGTTAAACACTTCAAGACTTTCGTACACATATTTTTTGATTTCAATTAATGAATAAAAAATGCTTAGGTTTCAATGGAATATGATTTTGTACGAATCTAATGCCCTTTCACTAATTGGACTTTGTCCGATTTGGATGGTTTTTTATGTCAAGGCAGCTCGTACGAGTTGCATGAATGATATTAATATTAACACAGTAAATTGTTTTTGTCATACTGAAATTCCTAGAACTATATGCAAGTTTTTAGATTTTAATTTCAATTCAACGAATATGATATTATAGAGCAATAAAAATAAACTTATGAAAATCTCGTAAATATAGTAACATTGCGCTACTAGCATCAACCTGTTGGCAGATGGGTTTATACCAAACAATTTCAACAAGAAATATCTTTTTTAGCCCTTAATTATTCGGATAATTATAATAGACGCATGTTAATATCTTCATTCGGTTTTTAAATGGTGGATAAATAACATTGACAGCTCTTTTAGTCTGATTCGTAATGATACCTATAACTTAGAAATTTTCACGGATGCTTCGCTCACGGGCTGGGGTGCTGTTTGTAACTATCAAATAATAATAATCATCATCTACCTGCCTTATTCCGCTCTATGTGGGGTCGGCACAGCATGATCTTTGATCTATCACACATAATTTATCATTATCAAATAATAATTATAAGTAATAAATAATAATAAAAATAATAATAATAAATAGCACCAATAGTAATTGGAAAGACTCTTATCTTTCTTTGCATATTAATTTTATTGGAGCTAAACATTTTGGTTTGAAAATATTAGCAAGTGATTTAAAACATTGTATTATTCTTTTGAGAGTGGATAATACCACAGCTATAGGCTATATAAACAAAATGGGTTGCATCCAACACAAACGCTTAAATGATTTGTCTCGTGATATTTGGCTATCGTGTGAAGTAATATATTTGTTTTTGCTTCCTATGTTAAGTCATTTGAAAATATCAGGGCCGATCACGAATGTAAAATAAATAAACTTAGACACGGAATGGAAACTTGCTAACTTCGCATTTAGAGACATCACTAGATGTTTAGCGGTTCCAGAATTCGACTTTTTTTGCCAGTGCTCAAAATTCTAAATGATATTCGTTTTGGAAACTAGATCCATACTCAGGGCTAGTAGACGCGTTTACTCTTAGCTGGTCCAAGTTAAACTTAAATGCGTTTCCACCCTTTTGTTTGATTTCTAAAGTCTTTAGAAAAATTGTAAATGATAATGCAGTCGGTATTGTCGTGGTTCCTCATAGGCGCTCACAGCCTTGGTAGTACTAATTGTGGTCAAGACTTGTAGTATCGAAACAATTAATATTTATACCTAACTATTCAATTATTAAATCGTCAATTTATTAAACTCTCCTTTCAGGGAGAGCCACCTTACCCTGGTGGCTGCGAGTCTATCAGGCAGTTCTTAACTGATCGTGGAGTTCCACAAGCCTCGTTAAACATAGTTAGGGCTTCATTTGTGACTGATACTTTAAATCAGTATAATTCTTTATTCAAAGCTTGGCTTATTTTACTAAAATAATAATGTTAACTTTAGCGAAGCTACTACGTCTGATGTTATATATTTTTAACAGAAAGGTTTGAAAGTGATAGTAGTTATAACACTTTAAACACTCATCGATCAGCATTGTCGATAGTTTTATGTAACAAAGTAACCACTGATTATACTGACTGATTATACAATCGGTTTTTAAAATGAGTTTATAAAATGAAACCATCTAGTCCCAAATATAACTTTACATGGGATCCCAGCATTGTCATAAACTACCTTTCTAATTATTATCCAAACAATAATATATTAATAAAAGATCTGGTACTAAAATCTATTACATTACTTATCATAGCTTCAGATCAAAGGATTCAAACTTTAAGTATGATCAAAATAAAATATCATGATTACAAATGATGTCATAGAAATTCGTATACCTGATTTTATTAAGACGTCAAGACATGGAGCTTTCCAACCACTCATCAGACTGCATTTTATTAAAGATAATATGAAAATTTGTCCAGCGCATGCAATACATTGACAAAACAAAAAGTACTAGGAACGCGATTTCGGATAATCATCTTTTCATATCAGCTAAATAGCCATATAAAAAAGTCAGTCCTCAGGTACTCGCGCATTATGACAGCGGCATTGACGTGGGAGTGTTTGGGGCGCACAGTACCCGGGCACACTTCCATGTCAGCCGCTCTCCGATCTGGAGTCAGTCTGGAAGTAATAAGGAAAGCTACAGGTTTGAGTGATACTTCAATTATCCTAATCCTAAAAAAAAAAAAAAATATAAAAGGGATATACGCCAGAACAATCAGGATGTCAGTCATGGCCTCTTACATCTACAAAAGATAATTTTACAGGCTATGACCTATTTATAAAAACGTTGTTTGATATTTTATTTAATCATATACAATCAATATGCTTACCTACTGTTTATTGCTAGCATTGTGTTCAATTTTACAAACTTAATACGCTAATTGAATATGTGTATTTAAGTTGATAAAACAACATAATTTTGATTTTAGTTTCAATTTTTATAGATTTCTGCTCTAAACATCTGCTTGTAAACAATGTAATCGTCTTCGGCTTAACCCGAATGTATAATTGTAAATTAAACGAACTCACCAGTGAAGTTCGATTCCAATTATACGAGGGTTCAGCCGAAGACGATTACAAGATCCCACCCGTCCCAGTCTTACAATTCCCACTAAAAATATAAACTAAATACAAAATTCGATAATCTACTCTAAAATAATGACGTGACTCAGGTAAGTTGCCGATGGCGGAGCGGTGCGAGTGAGACAGAGGATCAACTCTTTGGTTTTTGATCTATATAAACTCTGAAAGTGTGACTGAGGCAGCATGATACGTGTACTGCTGCTTGTAAACAATGTAATCGTCTTCGGCTGAACCCTCGTATAATTGGAATCGAACTTCACTGGTGAGTTCGTTTAATTTACAAATATTGTGTGTGTGCCTTGGCAAACTTCGTGCTTTGTATGAACCCCGAATTTGTCAGAATATGCAGCTAATAATAACTGAACCAACCTTAAAAAAATTGTGGGTACCTATCTACATAATTATAGTAACATCTCTGTATTAGGTACATAAGTATACTTTATACTTACCTATCATCATCGCATTAGTTCGTCTCTCAGAAGCTAGACGAAATTGCCGAGGCGCACAATATTTGTGGTAGGTACTACTTACTGTAGGTAGGTAGGTACAAGTGTATGACGACCCTCTGAGTGACGGCCACATACCCGATGGACCAATGATATTGCAAGGGTTGTCGCAACGCTGCATCGTAGAGTAGGTAGGTAGGTACCTACCTACCTAAGTATTTTATATTTTTTTAGATCTCGGAGAGACCTTTGTAATTTATTGACTGATTTTATTTAATTTCAATTGTTTGTCCACTAAAGGAAAAGTAAATAAAACAAAAATCATTTACTTACCTAGGTATTTCAAGCAATAAAATTTTAACCTCATAAAAAACTCAAATACCTACCTACAATTAAAACGCAATGTAGTAGGTAAGTACCTACCTATCAATTTTGTTGTTACTTTTTATATAGGTAGAGGAAGGGGTGGTAATTTGGAATCCTACTTTGTTTTTTGGGTATTTTAAGAAAACTATTTGACTGATCATCTCGAAAACTGGCTTTATATACTTAAAAACTTATTAACTTTTATATTCGGAACGAATTCACGAAATAAAACCATCCATTATAACTAGGAAATAATTAGCTTTATTGAAAAAACTAGTATTTTCGCTTGCGGGCGCGGGCTGCAAGCAGCCCGCGCAAAACCCTTGGAACCAAAATTTCAGCCCAATCGGACGAACCGTTTCGGAGATACAAGCAAGTGGGGGTGAAAATTGGGGGGGAGGGGGGGAATTTTTTATGAAATTTTACTCGCCATCCCACTCTCTATACGAATCGACCAACCGCGAACTCGAATCGTGGGTAATTTCGGAGATGCGTAAAAGAGGGGGTGAAAATTGGGGGGAGGGGGGGATTTTTTTATGAAATTTTACTCGCCATCCCATTCTCTATACGAATCCACTTTAAAAAATCCCATATCACGAGTCATTTCGGAGAACCGATAGAAGGGGGGGTCAAAGGGGGGGGAGTAAAAAAAGTTGTATTCCTTCGAGCACCCTCCATCCGAATCTGTAAAAAAAACATGCCCTCGTCGGGAAGAATCGGGACACCGAACGTGGGGGGGGGCGAGGGGGGAGGAAAATGGGGGTTTTCGGATTTTTCCCCCACTCACCGGGACTCATCGAACATTTCCCCCATACATCATCATCGTCCATCTCGTTTCCTTCTGGGAGAACAATGATGTCAATGAGTGAGTCAGTGAGTCAGTCAGTGGTAATCGAGCTGTATATAGTAGAATTTCGCTTGCGGGCGCGGGCTGCAAGCAGCCCGCGAGGGTATTGTTTCTTGGAGGTCGCGTGGGGGCGCGGGCTGCAAGCAGCCCGCGAGGGTATTGTTTCTTGGAGGTCGCGTGGGGGCGCGGGCTGCAAGCAGCCCGCGAGGATAACGTTTCTTAGAGGTCGCGTGGGGGCGCGGGCTGCAAGAAGCCCGCGAGGATATCGTTTCTTAGAGGTCGCGTGGGGGCGCGGGCTGCAAGCAGCCCGCGAGTGACGGAACTGCTGCTGGAGGAAAAAGAAAAAAAATTAAAAAAAAAAATTTAAAAAAAAAAAAAAAAACATTCGTCATCAGCGACCATTAAAACCCTCGGAACCAAAATTTCAGCCCAATCGGACAAACCGTTTCGGAGATACAAGCAAGAGGGGGTGAAAATTGGGAGGGAGGGGGGTCAAATTTTTATTTAACTTTACTCGCCATCCTATTCCCTATACGAATCCACTTTAAAAAATCCCATATCACGAGTCGTTTCGGAGAACCGATAGAAGGGGGGGTCAAAGGGTGTCCAAAGGGGGGGGGAGAAAAAAAGTTGTATTCCTTCGAGCACCCTCCATCCGAATCTGTAAAAAAAACATGCCCTCGTCGGGAAGAATCGGGACACCGAACGTGGGGGGGGGCGAGGGGGGAGGAAAATGGGGGTTTTCGGATTTTTCCCCCACTCACCGGGACTCATCGAACATTTCCCCCATACATCATCATCATCCATCTCCACTCCTTCTAGGAGAACAAACATGTCAATCAGTGAGTCAGTCAGTGGTAATCGAGCTGTATATAGTATAATAATGAAACAATGTATTCGGAGCTTTGGTGCTGGTAGGTATTATGGAACCCATCCAATTTACAGGTATGGAATAAATTTACTTACAAAAATCACAAATATAATATTCTGCGTCGCATCCTGAGCATTCAATATGTGCCCACAACCCACATGATTGGCACTGAATCAAAGTTTCACCCCGTTGATCATTGGAGTAACAAATCAGAGCAAAAAACGTAGCAAGCAAGCGTCATCTTGGTTTGTGGGTTGGGCATGCACGGTAACTCTTACTGCTTTTACATCTTGAATCTTGTTATTCCTGGTCCAATTTTTTCTTTTCGACTTCGACTTTGGTGGCAATTGAGTTCAAGGCATGACTGAAACCAGGAACAAAGTGATGTTAAATGCAATGCGGGTAATTTGGAACCCGGTACCTACCATAATACCCACACCTATAGGGTTCCAAATTCAAAACCTTAGGTACTATGTTAGCAAATAATCAAGAAAACTAAAGCTAAGGTTAAGTAGGTACTAACCTACTTAAGATAAACCTTAAGACTTACCTATGTCAATCTGAACATAAGCGTATAGACTTTCTTTAACACCCATTGTATTCGTTTTAGACTAAAACACAAACTTTTAACAATATTAGCGAATTAAAGAAAAAAACGTTTGCGAGTGACGTAAAATTTCAACTTTGGATGATAGGTTCAAAATCGTTTCAAAGTTGGCACTAGTGGCGGTGAATACATTTTATGATATCAGTTCAACGTAATTACATAGTTTTTTAACAGATTTCGCGATCTGTTTCTGAGATATTAAGGGGTTCCAAATTATCAGCGGGTTCCATGTTACCACCCCTTCCTCTACCTACCTAAGTATTACCTACCATCATTTTTATGTGCATTGAGAATTTTTTTATGAGCTACAAACTGCTTGAAATACTTAAACGATTTTTATTTGAAGTATTTACTCGTCCTTTAGAGGTTATATCCCATTCTAAATGCTAAAATTGTTGATAACCAGAATGGTAAAAGTTATCAAACTGTACAAAACTAAACTCAAAGTCATTCAATTCCTTCCTATTAGGTACCTAGTACCTACCTACCTACCTATACCAATTCTTTTTGTAGCAACATTCTGTAGGTACAACTTCTCTGCTGGGAGTAGAGAAAAAACATAGAATGCGTCAAGCTGCTTCTCTCCCCGAGCATATCGTAAAAGTCGACTAAGGTATAGTATCTTCCAACATGATGAGACGCAATAAGCAAGTATTCCCAAGGAGGGTTGACGTCAGGCAGGCGGCCGGTCATAAAACACCTTAGCCAAAACTCTTACAGCATGATCCAAGGATCATGCTGTGCCGACCCCACATAGAGTGGGATAATGGCAGGAAGATGATGATGATTCTGTACAAATTCTTTCAAATCCTTGCAATCTTCCAGCCTTCAATCGCGTCCAGTATGTCTGGCTATTACAGTATTTTCACTCAGTTGTTCCCCTAGTCCCTAGGGTCCTATGATACTAGAGGGTCCTTCACTAGAGGGGTGATTGTAGCATTGTGCTCTGATTGCTTGGCTTCAAACTAAGGCCTTTCAAGAGATTCAGTTTTGTAGGTAGATACCTACCATCGTATTTTTACGAATAGCCAAGACTCCTACTATAAATTCGAAAGTTTGTAAGGAATTAAGAATTCAAATTCAAAATGATTTATTGCATGTACGAATAACATTACACAGAAATCCAATACGTTATTCCAATAGTTTAAAATTACAGTATGCATGATAGTAAAACTTATGTTCGTATGAGCTAGTCTAGTGGCTAACTCTTGTGAAGTTGTGATAGAGTTTAACACAATAATTAGGTAGGTATTGATACACAGAGATTTGTATTGGCACAGATAGTATTAGTTAGAATGTTTGTTTATACTTGCTACTATTACTATTAAGTCACTAGCTCTTTCGAACCAGTGTGGTGAAAGGATTTAAAGTGCGCCTCAAAGGCTATTTTCTTGCACTTGACACATGTTTTCGAACTTTGTAGGTTTTACGACACGTCGGTTTCCTCATGATGTTTTCCTTCCCCTTTGATATACCTAGCGCACATAATTTTTCTAACAGAAAAATTGGTGCACGAGCGGACCCACGAACCCACGACCTTAGGATCAGAAGGCGGTGTCACTACCACTGGACCACCAGTGCTCTACTCCTACGTGCTGCCTAACGCCTTTGGGCATGTGCTAAACGCCTCGGATGGACGTGTCTCTGTCTACTCCTAACATCAAATAAGACGGTATGAGATTTAAGAGGATAATAACCGTCTTGGATACATTCGTTTTCGACCTTACACAAAAAGCAAAGCAAAAATAAACAAGCAAACTTATTCCAAAACTGCCTTTTCTGCTTATTGTGTGCAATAGTCCGAAAGCCGGGTAGGCACACTTATTATTCTATTTTAGTACAAAATGATCGCCATTCCTTTCTATCCAATTCCAAACAGTTGTAAAAGTTGACAAACTAAAGGTAGACGGGCGGCCATTCGTGTTCCCGATCACGCCTGCACAACCTTCGATTGTGTTTATTGCCTGTTTTCACTTAGCCCTACCTTGCCAGTCTCTACGGTATCTTTATAGACCGGGAGAGGAGCGTCGGTTATCGTATATCATCGAGTACACTCCTAGGTAAACGTGTACGGAGCCGTTTGGTTAATACTTTTCGCTTACTGTAGGGTCTGTTGCTGATCCTAATCATAACTATGATAAAATTGATGTGATTTGATTAGACCGGGAAATTATAATAATAAAAACGACCGCACGTTGCCATAGTGAGTTTTTGAACTGAATTTATTGTGTAATAAGTAAATTACTTGCACAAAATGCATTGTGCTTTAACAATGCATTTTGTGCTGAATGTGCGGGTTGGCCCTTACACTTACAATAGGTACCATAATTTCTATGCCTTTGTCCCACTTTACGTGGGGTCGGCACAACATGTATTCTTCTTCTATTTGCCTCTGTCAAAAGTCATCTCAACACTCACTCCTTTTTTAGGGTTCCGTACCCGAAGAGTGCCAACGGAACCCTATTACTAAGCCTCCGCTGTCTGTCCGTCCATCGTCCGTCTGTCAGACGGCTGTATCTCATGAACCGTAATAGGTAGAGAGTTGAAATTTTCACAGAATGTGTTTTTCTATTGCCACTATAACAACAAATAATAAAAAAGTAGTCCCTTAAATTGACGTCGAAGGTGGATGAGAAAAGGAATCAAAACTAAGTACCTACCTATTTATAAACCTATCCATTGGCTCCAACAAGTATAATAAGTACCTTCAGATTAGTATTTCCTACGTGCCATGGCGCATGGCGCGATAGCGCTCATTATAGGAGGCCTTTGTCCAGCAGATGACTGCTACAGGCTGATGATGATGATTTCGTGCTATCGTTAGTTAGGTTAGGTACAGTTCAGTACAGGCCAATAGAGTAGGTAGATAGGTACCTACATGAGGTAGGATAATCTGAGGATATCTCTCGGTCTACAAATCATGTTCCTATTGAGAATAGGGTATGATTGTAGCCTTATTGGATCGGGACTGTATAGGGCTATTGAAAATCACTCGTGCTCGACTCGCCTAGTTGCTTTGAAGGTTTTTATTGTGGACTAGCTGTAGCCGCTCTAGGTACAACGCTTCTGTTTATTTTATATGTCGCTGAAAAATTGTTAAAACCGTTAGGTTACAATCTATCTCTCTAAACTGTAAACTGTCGAAAGATTGTGAACCGTAACATTTTTTGGCGCTTTTATACTAAACTAGAAAACTTAAATTGATGTTTTTGTTAAATAAAAATATCATCATTTACTTGCCCTGCTAGGTGGGGTCGGCACAACATGTCCCTTTTCCATCTTCTCCTATCACTCGTCATCTCAGTATTCACTCCTTTCACACGCATGTTCTCTTTCACACAATCCATCTAACTTTTCTTAGGCCTTCCTCTGCCCGTGTATCCATCCACATTCATATTCAGCACTTTCCTTGTAACATGACTTTCTTCCCTCCGCATAACATGCCCATACCACGCTAACCTATTACTCCTCATTCTCTTTGTCACCTGCGCTACTTTCAAACTTCCTCTGATGAGATGGTAAATAAAATATATCTGAATCAATTCTTATATTCAGACTTGTTTATATAAATTGTATCTCCAGTTTGACTGAAGTATAGGCAATATTCCTATACTAGTTTTATACTATTAGGCCTTTACCCGAGAGGGGTCCTAATTTAGTAAAAAAAAATATTTTAGTGTAAAAACAAGTCTTAGGTTACCTAGATACTAAGTTATGGAATAAATAGGCTTTTTATTTTATTTTATTATTTATATAGGCATATATTCGCCTTCTATAGATGGTAATTTTCACAAAAGTGAATTTACATTTTAAAATCTAGAGATTCTGAAGTTACACATACTTAGGTACTGTATTTCCATAATATCTGACGTATTTAGATTTTAACCCTCACACAAACCTCTACATATAACGCTATTAAGGCCGATACGAAGGGAAGGTCATAACATCACAATACTCGTCGTCGTCGCCCTGTTACGAAAAGGGGTAAAGTAAATAAATAAATAACACCCAACAGTCACATAAGTACATAGTCCTGACCCCACACTAGGATTCCCTGTGTCGTGGGTAGTGTTGCCCAAATTCAGTCTTGGTCTTGCAGTCTTGGTCTTGTTCTTGCGTTTTTGCAAGACCAAGACCAAGAACAAGACCGCGTATTTTTAGCAAGACCAAGACCAAGACTGACCGTGCAAGACTTGAGCAAGAACAAGACATAGCCTGCAAGACTCTTGCGTCTTGCAGCTAGGACTTAGCGCTATTTCACTGAGTAGTTAGGTGTAACAGTTCGGTGTATAGGTAGGTACGCTTAGGAATTCTATGAGACGCAAAAAACTGTATCAAAGAATATGAAAAACTGGACCTATGCGCATTACGACTAATACCATAAACATAGCGAATAAAAAAATATCTATTAAAATCAAACTGAGTGCATGCATAGTTATGTTTTAACCATCGGCACTTTGATAATGCGGCATCAAAGGTTTTGTACTTACTTCTCAAAGAAATTTGCCGCTTTTCGGAAGTACATGGTTATGATACACGCGCCGGCGGCTTCTTTTGAAATCTAAAACAATCGTTGCCGCCACGCCGAAATCATAACATTTGACACTATTTGATTGCCGCCATAGGGCGTAGGTATACTCATGCAAAATAATTTCCTAGTAGAGTACCTACAGGTGTTCCAAAGAATAAATAAGTTTCAGAGTGCTTAGAATGAAAATGAATACATTATACTGATCACGCAAGTAGTATTATGATTAGGATAAAATGGTAAGGATAGGTAGTAGATGTCATATTAATTCATTCTAGTAAGTATATATTATAATATTGATTACTTATATGGTTTTAAACTAATTACTTAGGTACTATTATTGTACATTTAGTCATTATATTTCTTAAGTTTTTACAAGAAAAAATAGCAAAAAAGTGTTCAAATATCACCCGTTTAATAAATATTGTAGCCACTTTTAAATATACTTGAAACATGTAAAAAAATAAATTAATTACAATAACTTGACTCAAGTTATTGTAATTAATTTGTTTTTTTTACATGTTTTAGCAAATGTAAGCTTATAAATCATAAATGTTTATTAAGAAACAGTTACTTCCATGGAAAACGACATATAGGTCAGTTGATTTTTCGAATTTCTTATCAAATCTTCAGTTATTTATTAATCTGCTTGATCTTTACTATGGCTATGTTAATTCAAGCTCACAATGTTCCAATTCTAATACGTTTTTCTAAGATTTAAAGTAAACTTTAATAAATAGTAATAGACTAATAGGTAATTGCAAGACTTGCAAGACTCTTGCTGCAAGACCAAGACCAAGACCAAGACTGGGAGCGCAAGACCAAGACCAAGACCAAGACCAGGTGTATTGGCGCAAGACCAAGACCAAGACTGGCTAAGTCTCGTCTTGTTCTTGCATTTGGGCAACACTAGTCGTGGGTATCAGAAACTACGAGTACCATGGTACCAAAACACCCAGACCCGGAAGAAATATTTGCAGAACATGCAAACATTTCTTCCGCAGCGGGAATCGAACCCGCGCCTCTTGCGTCTCCGCCGAGCAATCGCCCGCCACGCCACCGACGCCGTCTAAAGTCTAATTCTAATTCTAATTAAAGTTAGAGGAACAAAGATCTGCACTGACGTTTCAAGGTGGGGTGTATTGTGCATTATCCCCCTGCGAACCTAAGGTATGTTATCTTTAACTTTTTCTACTACCTATGATTGCGTATTCGCCGGTAAAAAGTAAGTTCGTATGAGCTAGTGGCCAACTCTTATGACGGAGTTTTTAGGCCGCCTAAAGGCCTCCGTCAACGACTTAAAGCCGGGCCGGGACCGACAATTTAACGTGCCCTCCGAAGCACGGAAGCGCTCAGCTCGTAATGCCCACAAATATTTATTTATTATCTGTGGAAACATTTAATTGGCCTTAAACAACCATGTAGAGTTACCTCAATTGGTTATAATTTTTCTATACTATTTGTACCTGGCTGAAAGTTCCCCAAAAACTCTGAAAATACTTAAAATAAAAATAAACTTATTGATTTATTTATTCAACTCACAAACTTCTCTGCTGGACTGGGAGTAAAGAAAAAACAGAATGTGTCCAGCTGCTTCTCTCCCCGAGCATGTCGTAAAAGTCGACTAAGGGATAGTATCCTCCAACATGATGAGATACAATAAGCAAGTATTCCCAAGGAGGGTTGACGTCAGGCAGGCGGCCGGTCATAAAACACCTTAGCCAAAACTCTTACAGCGTGATCCAAGGATCATGCTGTGCCGTCCCCACATACAGGGGCAAGAAGATGATTAAACTCACAAAGTTCTATGAAAATAAAAGACATGAGATAGGCACTGATGCCAGCAGACGCCAATCCTCCGTCAAGCTAATGCGTCAAGCACTTAGCGACCAGGATGCCCCCGGGACGGGCTCTGAGCTATCTCGGCGAGACTCAGATTTACCTTGTAGTCTAAATAAAGCTTTATGTTGTAGTTTGTATCTGGGTACTCAAGTAAAGCAATATTATGTATACTTACATACATACATTCACGCCCGTATCCCCAATGGGGTGGGCAGAGTCACAGATAAAAGTTAAGTTAAGATAGTTAAGATTCTCCTCCGAATATTCAAACGCGACTCAGAGTTGAGCACGTTTCAAGTCACGGTTTTTTTGACAGTTTTTGATGAAAATCTGTCAAAAACTCGTCACTTGGGACGTGCTCAACTCTGAGATGCGTTTGAGTATTCGTCTGTCATTTAAGTAATAGTAGGAACTTTATTTAACCAATACATTGCCATAATCATTATTTATATCCATTTTAAGTAGATTTATTAATGTTACCTACAATCAAGTTCAGTAACTAACATTTTTTGTATAATATTTTTGTAACATTGATCTTTTGTTGTACCTAATGACTGTGTTTGTACATGAAATAAATAAATCTGTAGATACTAAGTATTATAAATGCGAAAGTAACTCAGTATGTCTGTCAGTTACCTTTTCACATAGGTACTTAGGTTACTTTTTATCCTGTAAAACGTTCCCAAAATAGAAAATGGATATAAAAGGACCATCCCATTAAGGATACGGGCGTGATAATATATATGTATATCTGATGGTACTTACCTACTTAGGATAGCTGTCTCGTGTACAAAAATATATCTGTCTTCCCTTCATTTGGATTAGAAGGCGTCACAAAGATTTCGTAGTTAATTCGAAAGGAACTGGCAACATTTTTAATAAATAATAATAAATAACACCCAACAGTCACATAGGTATGTACATAGTCCTGACCCCACACTAGGATTCCCTGTGTCGTGGGTATCAGAAACTACGAGTACCATGGTACCACAAAACCCAGACCCGGAACAAAAAATTACAGAACATGCAAACATTTCTTCCGCAGCGGGAATCGAACCCGCGCCTCTTGCGTCTCCGCCGAGCAATCGCCCGCCACGCCACCGAGGCCGTCAACCGAGCCGCCGTTTTGTGTGAAACGTGTAAAAATGTCCAAAACACGTGTACTAATACCCTTCTAAATCCTTTTACACGTGTAATAAACTACACATCGCATTGTGCGCACATTATTTACCCGATTACGAGGAAAGGAGGGTATTACATTACTGGAAAACTGTAATAACCGTACTTATCAGTCTAATAAAAGTATATTATTATACTCACCCTGAACCTTACCTACGCCTCGATAATTTAAAGCCCGCTCTACATTTACGCCGCGAAATCGCGAATAATGTGAAACGCGAGTGTAGATGGTTTCGCAGCTTCGCTTCGCAGTGTTCCCCGATCAGTGTCGCTATTTTTTCGAGTTCCGTACCTGAAGGGTGCAAACGGAACCCTATTACTAAGCCTCCGCTGTCCGTCCGTCGGTTAGCAGGCTGTATCTCATGAACCTCATAGGTAGAGTTGAAATTTTTACAGAGTGTGTATTTATTGTTGTTCTATCACTAAATAATAAAAAGGCGGCCCCACACAAGAAACCTTTATGCACATGGTACGGAACCCTCCGTGTTCGAATTCGACTCGCACTTGACCGATTTTTTAGTTCTGAACAAAACTGCGCTAGTGTGAAATGTATTTTATATTCGCAATTTCAATTTGTTAGAGACTTCACCACACCAGTCATAGAGGGAATTATTGAGCACTGATGGTATAGTGGTAGCGGCAACACCTTTCAATTCAATGGCCGTGAGTTCAAATCCAGTCGTGCACCAATGGATTTTTCTAATCGAAAAATGTATGTGCGCTATACCAATACTCTCAAACGGTGAAAGAAAACATCGTGAGGAAATCGGCATGTCGTGGAACCTAATAAGTGCACCAAAGGAGCCTTTGAGGCGCACCTTAAATCCTTTCACCACACTGGTTAAAAAGAACTAGTGACACGATTAGTAGAAGCGTGAATTCGCGAGTGTAGAGCCCACTTTATAAAAGGCATAATAAAGTGGTTTTAGGATAATTTTGCGGGTTTTTATAAGCCGGGGTCTTAGGTTCAGAGCCAGGTACCAATAACTTGATCAATTATGTAATGCATTTGTAAACAGTGAAAGAAGTAACCTAAAAAGTTCGCAGGCATTATTGTGTCAAGTGCATGAAAATAGCCTTTTTGACGAGCACTTCAATCCTATCACCACTCTGGTTCGAAAGAACTAGTAACATGAGTAAGTAGTACCTACCATCTACAAATCATTCGACGACCTCGGTGGTGTGGCGGGCGAGTGCTCGGCTGAGACGCTAGAGGCACAAGTTCGATTCCGGCTATGGGAGAAATGTTTGTATGTTCTGCAAATATTACTTCTGGGTCTGGGTGTTGTTGTATTATGTATTATAAGTATGTATTACAAAAAAAAAGTATATAAGTATTCTATCAGCCATCTTGTTCCCATAGTACAAGCTTTGCTTAGTTTGGGGCTAGATGGCGTTGTGTGAAATGTCCACAAATATTTATTTATTTTATTTATCTACAAAATGAAAACTTGGTATAAAATCTTACCTACAATGACACCCCAAAAACAAAAAGATAAGAAGAAGAAAAATACCCAACTTATACACAGTCTCATTCATTAATTCAGTTACCGCAGTTTTAGAACGATCCACAAAAAGCGGCTACCGTCAAAATACGAAGTCTTCACAAGGTCATAAATATATCCAAGTACCAGGTACCATACATACCCAGGTGGGTACTTCATCATCACAGACATAATCTTTGCCCACAGCTGGGAGCAGGCCTCCCTTTGCCATTTAATAATGATCCAGAGCTAGCCTCATTCATTTACGGCCCACGATGTTTTGTAACATAATATTTGTGTTTGGACTAAAATAAAATGATTATTGACAGAAAAATCCTTTGGTATACGACCGGGTTTGAACTCACGACCTTAGGATCGAAAGGCGGGGTCATTACAAACTAGTCCACCAGTGCTCTCAAGAGATCGCTCTTAGCGATAAGGCCGCCATTGTACTGTGTTTTTTTACATACTTTTCTGTGCTTTGTGTGAAAGAAAGTGTTTATCTATTCTATTTATCTATTTCCGCTATTCAAGTGACAGTTCCTTAACAGAATAGAACCATCTACCTACTTCCACAACACTCTCTACAGTGATTTGTGATTACAAACAAGTCTCCCGAGACAGGTGCTCGCTTTGCCAATAGTTCTACTTCGAATAAAAGTTTGTTTGTTTGTTGAATAGCGGCGTTGGTTTTACTCGACTGTTTGTACAAGAGGTTATGAGAGACTATATATACGATGTATAGGAACGCCCCGCGACTTTGTCCGCGATGTTTTTTAATGATTACTAGGAGTTTGATTGTTAGTCAGTAAGAATTTGATACATTATAATGATGATGATTTATTGTCAGATGCAATTTATTGGTAAACGAACGTAGGAAAAACAGTTTTCGCAGAAAACATAAAAGGAGCAAGATATTTCTCATAAAAAAAAATTCCTCACAAAAGCTCTTATAAAAAATGTAAAAGATTAGGTACCTACATTTGAACATGAAGTTCATAAAAAATAAAGTATTTTCAATATTTTCTCGTACAAACTCTAAAACGTAACGTAAAAGTATAATTTATTAGTTTTCGTGGTAACGATCGTATTGTAGGATATTATTTGGAAGGATTCTGAGGCGTCCGAGTTAAATTAGGTATAAGTAAGTATTATTATTACTTGTACTACTCGTCCTGTCACTAGTTCATTCGAACCAGTGTGGTGAAAGGATTTAAAGTGCGCCTCAAAGGCTCCTTTCATTCAATTGACACATGTTTTCAAACTTTCTACGGTTCTACGACATGCCGGTTTCCTCACGATGTTTTCTTTCACCGTTTGAGAGTACCGGTATAGCGCACATAAATTCGATCAGAAATACGCATTGGTGCACGACTGGATTTGAACCTACGACCTTAGGATCGGAAGGCGGGACCGCTATCACTAGACCATCAGTGTTCTCGGAAACGGAAATGACGACGTCGAAAACATCAAAAAATGGTCTTGACTGAGGTCAGGTCTAGATTAGGTACAAATTATGATCTACATTACATACGTAGGTACATATTATTACACCCGTATCGCTGATGGGGTGGGCAGAGCCACAAGTATAATCATAAGAAAACTCGCAGCTATTCCCGATTTGAAGTCCCAAGATGGATTTGGTAAACCACGGTGACAGGTAATCAGCCCATCGCCCATATCATGTTGGAGAGGATACCTTATACCTTAGTCGACTTTTGCGACATGCTCGGGGAGAGAAGCAGCTGGACGCATTCTATGTTTTTTCTCTACTCCCAGTCCAGCAGAGAAGTAAGTAAAAAAGAATAACATCTTGATAAAAGCCGATTTTATTTGACGTGGTATTATTTTTCCAATAATAATCTTGTATAATGATAATGGCTCCCGACAGGTCCCGGAGCTAGGATTAGTAGGCTATTGAGTTATTGCTGTTAGGACGCGTCCATAGCGGTTAACTTAGTCATCGTTAATGGTGTTTTAATGGCGTTGTTCTATCAGCCATCTGTTTCCCATGGTACAAGCTTTGCTTAGTTCGGGGCTAGATGGCGTTGTGTGAAATGTCCAAATATTTATATGTATTTATATTTAACTAACTGTTGCCCGCGACTTCGTACGCGTGTAGTACATTATTTTGTTCTATTTTGGGTTTTTTACCTTGGGTTACAATATTGCAATTATCTTACGGATCCCAATTTTTTTTGATAATATATTATAGCCTTTACTAGTCTCTGATAGTTTATCCTTTTACATCCTTTTTCCATTTGGGATCGTTTTACAGGATAAAAAGAAGCATACTAAGTTCTTCGCCGGGATGAAATATATCACCTTGCCAAATATCAACAAAATTTGTTCAGCAGTTTAGGCGTGAAAAGGTAATAGACAGAAAGACAGACAGAGTTACTTTCGCATTTATAATATTACTATTTAAAAGTTATCATGTCTTCATAAATTGATTTTGATGATTTTTCGCCGGTACGATAGTCTAAATACTGATGATTATAACATCTCCATAATATTATTAGATTATTATCATCGCGTTAGTTCGCATAATATCGGTACTACAGTGTACACTGTACATGTACGATGGTACGGAACCCATTATGTGCGAATTCGACTAGTACTTGGCCGGTTTTTTAAGATCTCTAGAGCTTGCAAAAGTTTCAAAAACAATAACAAAATTAGCTCAAGAGTAAACTCATCCTCTGCTACTTAGCTGAAACGTGTTCTTAGCAATTAGTGGAAATTTATCGGCGGGGGAGTCAGTCGCGTCACGTCCTCTCAACTTTGTTGAGGGTAGCTACCGCCTACTTGTAGTTATTGCTGTACTAGCTCTTGTGCTCGACTTTGCTCGCTTTTAGACTGACTGATTAAACCGGACAAAAAGATAGGCAAAGATCTATAATAAACTACTCTCAAATATTTATTTATTTATTTATTTAAGTACACACACATCATATACATTATAACATTAAAAAAAACACAATCATAGTAGGTACATTTCCGATGTATAGGACAATTACGGTGTACATAACTTGCACCAATTATTATGTTCGTAAAAGTTACATGAAAAATAAGGCTAGTAATAAAAAATAAAATAACTAAAATTAAAGGATTATACTTAACTAAAGCAACAATAGGTAATTTAAAGAAAAGATGAAACAACACATAGTAGGTAAAACAGATAAACAAAAAAAAAAACAGCATAATTATTTAGGTGAAATTGAGCCAAATTGGCTCAATAATTTTGTTTTGAATGTTCGCAACGAATCACAAAAAATATCAATGTCTGAATCAATTTTGTTAACGGCATTATATTCATTACAAATTCTAGTAGTGGGGACCTGTAGGCCCATATTGGTCCTCGAATAAGGCGTATTTAAAAATAATACAATCTTTATCAAAGAAATCATATTATCACCGAATCTTAATATGCGTTAAATGAGCAAAACTGTAATTCTACATACCGTTATTACAACTATAACTAACACAGAAACGGCTGACTTTCAGATTAATTTTATACTTCGAAGTTATTGTTCTTGTATGAGTGTCATTGTATTTTAGGATTTTTGAGAATACATTTTTATATACCTTTGTATGTGCGCATTATGAGCATTAGCTATGGATTATGAGAGTGGCGAAAGACCTTTGCCAAGTTGGGACATTAAATAACATACATACATAAAATCACGCCTGTTTTGCATTGGGGTAGGCAGAGATCGCGGATCTAAACTTGCTATAATCCTGACATATTTATTTCGCTTGATTCACTCTCATTACCTACATTCTTCATGCATGCGTGTCGGTTTAAGATACTCATAGTACTATTTTTTTGTGAAGTATCTTGTCAATGTGAATTATGAGAAATTGTTGGCGTTGCCTAATAAATTAATTAATAAAACCCGGCCCTTTACCAAAACGTTGGAACATTGAGGGCTACAAATAATAATAATATAATTATAAAAAAAAACTGAGCTAATATCCTACTAATGTGAAAGTTTGTGGATGTGTTTGTTCATGTTCATCTCCATAACGGCTGAACGCATTTGGGTGAAACTTGGAATATACACAATTTTTAACCTTGAACAACACATACGGTACGTATCCGGGTACCGAATGGAGCCCCTGGCGGTTGCTAGTAAAGTCCTAAAATAACATCCCTTATAAATCAATCACCTGGCCAGGATTTTTGTGCTTGAAAACCTTTTGTAAAATCTGAAGAATAACTTATATACCCATCTCTGTCGCACGCCGGATATTGGAGCCACGGCTCGCTTCCAGAATTAGAACAAAGGAAATATCGCCCCCTAGCGGCGGCCTGAGGAAACTGAAAGATGAAGCATGTATTATGAAAACACTCGTGTTATTTTGTTAAAATCTGACGAATCTTGAAAATACTACAATTTCTCGTGTCACTAGTTCTTTCGAACAGTGTGGTGAAAGGATTTAATATTGATACTACTACATAGGTATGTAAGAACTATTCGAAACAGTGATTTGTGTGGTAAATGGATTATACCGATTGTTTTTTTTAACATGATATTTTCCTTCTGGTGATGCTCCTTCTCTAGAATACCTCTTTTACCTTCTCCAGGATACCATTCTGTAACTTTATAGGCCCATTTCGAAATTATATTACTTTATAGCAATTACAACTGGGTCTAATTAGGAATCGTATTAATTCCACCACGAATCTCACTGCCCATCTAAACCATTCGACTTTCAATATCTATCGCGTCGAGAATTTGCCCCGCTTTACAATATCAAGTGCTCTCGAGTTTCAAACATATGCATTATATTGGAGACATATCTGTATGAATATTCACACTTCACCACCTACTCGTATTATGTAGGTACCTTGGTGTGTTACCTACCTAACATCTTTTATTTTCATATTTAACGTTTTTATACCTGGAACGCCTTCATTTTTTTCATTCGCCAGAGCATTGGTGGTCTAGTGATAGCGGCTTCCGCCTTCCGATCCTAAGGTCGTGGGTTCAAATCCGGAAGAAATATTTGCAGAACAACAACTGAACGACAGAACTAATATGTAGGCTTAATTATTATCATGTAAGTAAGTGACTGTCTGTTTTGAAAATATATATTTTTGAATCCTAAATCTATTCTCTTTTTCACCTATGAATTATTCTATCACCTAAATGAAATGTAGGTACTAAGGCCTTTTTACCATCTATTGTAGATGATTTATACAGCATCAGGAGGCAACTTTTACCTTCACAAACGGGACGCTGTAGTGCCCGGGACGAATTAAGATGGAGTAGGCTTGCCCAGCACCTATTGCATCCTCTCAGCTAAGTCTGCCTTGTCCACAGGAAATGTAATTATGGTCAATACGTGCAGAGCTGACTAAGCCGGGGGTTTCCTCACGATGTTTTCCTTCATGAAATTAATGTACTATAGAAAAAATAATCGTGAGGAAACCGACTAGTCGTAGAACCTAACAATTTCGTAGACATGTGTCAAATGCACGAAGGGAACTCCTTTGAGTCACACTAATAGGGGTCTGTATCAGAATAACTGTGTAAAATGTAGCTAAAATTACTTTAATCCTTACTCACGCTGGTTTGAAAATAAGCATTGACACAAGTAATATATTTTGTTGAGCTGTAATTGAAAATAAGAATAATCTTTACTGTAAACTGTTGAAAGTATAAGTTGTTAGGTATAATAAATATAGTACAAATAGTTCGCCCTTTTGGGACGTACAATCATTCAGAAATAACATAAAAACACAACAAAGGGTATGGTACTTAGTTGAGTCAAAACTTTAACTAAGGTGATTCCGTTTGTGAAGGTAAAAGTTACCTCCTGACGCTGTACAAATCATCTGTCGATCTATTAGTTTTTTTGTGTAACAAGCTTGTTGTAGTTTGTTACAAATGCAAAACCACAAGAGTGTTACAAGCCTGCAGAAAGCACTTCAGCCTACCGCAAGATCTGGACATTGTGCTAGTTCCAGCCTCAGACCAAATAAAAATAAAAGACGGCGCGCCGCGAACAACTAAAGTGAAGCCACCTTTTAATCTATGTGTGTGTCGAAGGTTTTGAGGTTTTGTGTTCCAAGTAATCTAAAATTCAAAGTATAATAATGAAGAAACAATGTTATTTGAAGTACTTACAAGTGAAAAGTGATTCCGTGAGACTTTTTATGTGATTTGCTGCTGTTTTTACAAGTTTTCACTACACAGGAAGGCATAATTCTATTTTTCAATTTTAAGTTCACTAGACGACGACTCGAGAGCGATGAGCATGGTTTTAGTGTAGGTGTGTGCGTGAGCGTGTACGTTACTTGCAGAAGCACGGTTTTGTGGCTTCACTTTTGTTTTTCGCGGCGCGCCGTCTTTTTCTTTTTTTGGTCTGAGGTTCCAGCACTCGTCGCCTAGATAACTGTCTACTCGTGCTAGTGGCTGGGCCACAGTGCACACCCAAGTAGCTGGATCACTCAGACTATATCGGCACTCTCAGACACGAGCTACATAGTGGGTATGTAACTCGTGTCTCTGATACAAGAGTCGTTTTTATGCCCGCTATGCTAGAGTTTACCCTTGTCTGATTAGTGGTTGAGGTCAAAACAGGTTAACTAACTACCAAAAATTTATGTTATTATTTTTACTATTATATATCTGGGTTTTTTTTCATTTTTTACTGTTTATATTTTTTTAATAAATAATATTATGTTAATCTTAATTTTGTGTGAGAGAAAAATAAATTATTTTATTAATATTCCAAAATGGTTTTTATTTTTAATCCAGGGTATATACACAGTTTATTACGAAAAAAGTAATATTTAGTAAACCGTTCTTAGCTCCCTTTGTTAGTTTCCATGACTTTGTAGTTCAGGTTAGACTGGAAATTAGCAAGATAGTGTGATAAATGCGGTAAAAGAAGACAGTGCGTACATTTTACCGACTTTGTTTATTCGATTCGACATTTGATCGGTCGACGCCGTCCGATCATACTTCGGCCGATGACGGGTTAGGTGTATGCGTGCCTGTACAGTGTAGCCACAGAGTGACAGCCCGTTCACACATAGTCTCCGTATTTACGGTACCCGTTTTAACGGATACGACAAAAAATTATGCTTTGTTCACACATAGGCATCGTATAACGTTCAACGTATCCGTCATTACTGGATACGATGTTCACACGCAAATTCACAGTATACCATAGTTTAACACACACAGTTTTTATCCAGTAAAGTTGTACGGATACCTTGACGGATACCGTATTCCGTTCATCCAGTATTCGATGACAAAACGGAATGTCATAATTTAACGGACCGACATTTTTTACTGTATACTGAATACTGTGTCATATGTGAAGTCGCTCATACGCCTCAATGAAAAAAAAACGTATCCGATAAAACGGAACAGTAAAACGGTGACCATGTGTGAACGCGCTGTGAGTGTAGTAGCTGTCCCACTGTGCCTACGCTTGTGAGAATCAGCATATTTTCCGCCGCGTCTACTTTGCAGTATAATTACCCACTCCCACTCGGCGAACAGAGGGACTCAAGTTTTTTGTGCAATTATTACTAGCTGTGCAGATAATACTGTGCATGTGGTCGTCACATTTTATCGGAAAGTTACTGTTCTGACCCCCCCCCCCCCCCCCTGAAGGGGGCTTTTGATTCCTCGAGAATTTATTAAGTTGATGAACTTAGGTTGAATTCTGCTATTTCCTTTTTGTAAAATAAATTTCAAGCAACAAAAATCCTGACTTCGTAGAATTCAGGTAGAATAGTAAATTTTGTCATAATATTAGATTTTTTGACGCATGATAATGAAGAATTTGCATTTTTTTAGTTTAGTTAAAATCGGTCCAGCCTTTTGGACTTCAGCTTCAGCCAACTAAATGCTCATATCCACATACATATTACATACCACACCCCAAACACATTACCCTCTTTCTTCGCAGTTGGGTAAAAATGTGGGTCCATGGCAGTACAGCTAAATCAAGTCATACCGTGTCTTTTTTCGAAACAACCCTTTTTTATATAATAAAAATTCGAGTTCATTTCCCATACACCACTGCTAGTAAGTGCTCTCAAAACTTATGTCACACACACACACACACACACACACATGACCAAGAAAGTAAGAGTTTGCAAAGACTATTCCAACATTCTACATTTTCCATATTGAACTTGAACAGGTTATCTTCAAGTAATCACATTTAGTTGGAAGGTTGACATAAAATCCGATTACGCCTGACGCCGATAATTAGTTGAGTAAATAACCTTAAGGGTAGTTTCCAAGCATTTAGTATTCCTCGAATAAACTCGATGGATTAATAAATATTAAAGTTTGTAAAAGTGTTAAGATGATAAGGTCAATAAGTGGCTTGGATCTATCACAGGCACAAAAATCTGAACAAAAAAAATTACAACAAAATTACACATAGGTTACACTACAACCTGGGCAAAATCACAGAGCACTGGGTGGTCTAGTTGGTAGTGACCCCCGCCTTCCGATCCTAAGGTAGTGGGTTCAAACCCGGTCGTGTACCAATGGACTTTTCTGTGCGAAAAATTTATGTGCGCTATACCAGTACTCTCAAACGGTGAAGGAAAACATCGTGAGGAAACCCGCGGCTTAGTCAGCTCCGCACGTATTGACCATGTCTTTCCTGTGGACAAGCTGAGAGGATGGTATAGGCGCTGGGCAAGCCTACTCCATTTAAATTCGTCCCGGGCACAGCGTAGCGTCCTGTTAGTGTAGGGAAAATTTGCCTTCTGACGCTGTATAAATCATCTACTATAGATAGTAAAAGGCCTGGGCCTTAGTCCACAAAATCTTATATTATAAGAATCTTTGTCCTGACTGACTGACTGACTGACAGACAACGCACAGCCTAAACCGCTGGACGTAGAGACTTGAAATTTTCAGTGTAGGTAAACCTTGGTACGTAGGGGTGTACTAAGAAGGGATTTTTCAAAATTCAATCTCTAAAGGGGTGAAAAGGGATGAAAACCTGGAATCAATTTTTGGTCTAAAACGCACATAACCTATATCAAATTAAAGAGCCGATTTTTCTCATTTAGTTGATGTCATAATTACCTGTAAATTCTTTATTTTTGGTAAGTTTTTCATGAAAAATAGAATACTTTTATTTTGACATATGACAGCGATGATACACACAGATTAGTAATAGATGATACAAAACATATGGAAAAAGAAACTGTCAATGTCAAATTACCTGTGAAAGGAAGCATAAATTATTACTGGTCTAATAAGTTTCCAATCTTGATTATTCATGGAGTTCTGACGTAATTCTACGTCTGATAACTAGATGTCGCTGCTAATTCTGATCAAATCCTAAATGAAAAGTTTACCTTAACTCTCAAAATTGTTACTAAACCCACCGAAATTTCTTAATTTTTAGATTTAGGTATGTTTGTTACTCTTTCACGCAAAAACTACGGAATATACTTACATACCTTACACCCTATTATTCATATTCGTTCGCTAAAGTTAGCCGTTGCTTAAAGTTAGCCCTGTCACTGTTTGTCATTATGAAATGGTAAGAGTTGCCATCTCGTTCTACTTTAGTCATCGTTTAGCGTACACTATATTATAATGAATAATGAGGATAGTAGGTACCTACGGGTGCTGGAATGGGACATAGGGTACTTTTTATCTGGGTACCGCGTGAGCGAAGCCGCGGGCGGCTGCTAGTATATAAATGTATTGATAATTGATGTCCAGTTCTTGTCAAAATTCTCATGTAGTAGTAGTTTTATAAAAATGTCGTCTTATTTTAGTTACTTTCGTTTATTTTGCTAGATATTTTTTTCTTATTTCTTTTTATCGAATTGTACCTAAGGTGAGCCTTCTTATTTAAGTAGGTAGGTACATAAAGGTTGTTCTGTAAATAAGTACATAAAGTTTGTTCTATAAATAAATAAATAAATTCAAAATTAGTTCAAGAAAATATTTGCGGCTTCTCTTAACCAACCAATAGCCGTACCTGCACATAAGTAAAGAAGTAGGTAAACAAAAAGTATTTTCTTTCTATTTCTCTGTTTACTGGAAAATAAAAGTGGGCTCTCAAACTCGAGTCTCCCCAAGGTTTGCCAATCTAGTTACCCGTGGCCCCGGGCTGACAGAAGACTGAAGATTTGCTCCCTCAAGAACCTGTGACCGCCACAGTACGACCATAATCGCAGCAACGGTGGCATCAAAAAGTCTATGTTGACACTTTAAAATTACAAAAACCGGTTACAAAGATGACATAAGCGAACACTTTTCTTAAAGATATTACTACATTGTCTCTTTTATGTAGCTTTTGTCGTACCTACATAGTAATTAATACCTTACCTATTAATCTAATCGCAATTCGTTAGCCCACTGTTAAATCTAAGTGTATAATTTAAGTTTTCTCATATAAGTGAACACTGTAATTCTTATGGGAAATAAATATCTTAAACCTGTCAAAAACCGGTGAGATGCGAGTTGAATTCGCACACAAAGGGTTTCGTACTATACATGTACTGAATATAAAAAAAATGCATCCTTATTAGTTTATAGCCTTCGTAAGTCCAGAGTCGCGGCTTCAACTTCAGTCCAGTTAAAATTATTGTAAGTAACAAAAAATTATAAAAAAATTACAATGTAATATGAATGGCGTCGTTTCTTAAAAAAACATGATGTAAGTGAATCGGAAAATGTAGAGACGGAACCCAATAACGCGTCCTGTGGGATTTGTGAGGATCGTGTATGATTAAAGTTACCTAGTAGGCTAGTGAGCACTGGTGGTCTAGTTGGTAGTGACCCTGCCTTCCGATCCTAAGATGGTGGGTTCAAATCCAGTCGTGTACCAATGCGGTGCGTTGCACGTACATGCACGACCGGATTCGAACCCACGACTGATCGGCACGCGGGACTCTTACCACTAGACCACCAGTGGTTAACATTCTTCCACATGTCATCTTTCACGCAATCCATCCATCTTTTATTTCGTCTACCTCTACTCTTGTATCCATCCACATTCATATCTAACACTCTTCTCGTAACATGATATTCATCTCTTCTCATGACATGTACAATACTCATACAATACTCATACCATGCTAATCTATTGCTTCTTAAACTCTCCATCACAGACGCTACTTTAAAGGTTCCTCTGATATATTAATCTCGCTTGGTCGCGTTACGAATAGGTGTAAATGCAACGTAGATTTAAGACATGTCCAAGTGATCCCAGTGATTTTAAGGAATAAAAAATGTTGACTTTGACTTTGGACTTCGTATCTTTTCCATTCTCATCACTCCAAAAATCTTATCTATCTAACCACCGAATACTCAAACGCATCTCAGAGTTGAGCATGTCTCAACTGACGAGTTTGTGACAGATTTTTCATCATAAACTGTCAAAAAACCGTGACTTGAAACGTGCTCAACTCTGAGTCGCGTTTGAGTATTCGGGGGTTAGAATTAAAAATGTTTTACTCAACCAGAAAAGGAAGTTCGAAGACCCTTAAGGGATTCTACGTAGGCCTAACTTATCGGTATTCGATTCCTTCATCGTTATAGAAGATTACTCCCCTCATTAGTTCGAAGACTCGAGCTATTGAAGGGAATGGACTGAAAGAAATTGGGATATTGCTTGAGCTACGACTTTGTTTAGTTTGGGAAATTTCGCTGTTGTTGAGGTCAAAGCTCAGCGAAGTTTTTTTATTCGTTTATTTCTGATTCGTGACCTTTTTAACACCTGCGATTGATCGATCAAGTATATATGTCGCGTATTTCTTATTTCGCGTAAAATCTTGATAAATCCTAAAAAAATACTAAAATACACCGGGCCGCAAACAAAACGGGTCGGTTATAAAAATGCGATAGCTTTTAAAATAATGAACAATCCTTTTAAAATAAAAACTATAATATTAAAGTTGATTTCACTACAAGTGTAGTGAAAGAAGTGAAACCTTTTTATTTATTTTTGGTGATTGTATTAAAACCAAAAATAAAAAATACTTAAAGATGATTTTTATAATTTTAACAACAAGTTTGAAATCATTTGACTTTTGTTTCTGTTGTCATAATATGTAAAATGGCATTTATTGTGCAGAAATTCATTATTCTGATCAAATTCAGTGTCATTAGGTAGGTATATTAGAAGCTGGGTATCAATTTCTTGAAAATCACCGAGTGATAAAAAGTCAACAAAATGGTTCATTTTCATCGTTTATTTTCAATTTCGTAGTCTTAAAAGTCATTTGGTGACTTCTAAATTAAAAATAAATACATTTCGAAATCACCAAATAATGACTTATCACTCGGCGATTTTAATACCCTGACCTTAAACTTTACCTTCACTTAGGACTAAGCATCAACTTTTCCAAACTTTAAGAAACCCGGCATTTACCTTTTTAAGATTTCGTTCACCACATTTTCAGCGGAGGTATTTAAGTTTGCCGGTCGTTAAGTAGAGGAGGCATCTGCTGGCTTAAAGTTCCGAAGTTTAAGTCGTAGATGAACAGAATGATTGGCAAAGGAGGATTTGAGTGAGTACAATATAATATACAAATCAATTATTATATACTAAATGTATGTAGAGATAATAAGAATGAAAGGTATCACTGCTACATTTTGTGTTGGTTTATAGAAAAGTTGGATTATATTTTATGTTAATGTTATGTAAAAATTATTTGTGTTAATTATGTTGTGTTTATTTTGAACCTCAATTATCTGAGTATTAAGTAGCCTACTCACACCCAGTGCCTTTCTACCAACGGAAGACGATAGCAACGTCATCTATCGAAAAGCGCCATTTTTGACAGAAAAAAACTTTGTTAAAGCAATGAATTTGACGACCTCGGTAGCGTGGCGGGCGAGTGCTCGGCTGAGATGCAAGAGGCGCGGGTTCTATTCCCGCTACGGAAGAAATGTTTGTATGCTCTGCAAATATTTCTTCCGGGTCTGAGTGTTGTATTACTATGAATTATAAGTACGTATTTACAAAAAAACTAGTCGTTCGCTTGCGGGCGCGAGCTGCACGCAGCTCGCGCTGCGCTTTGGCATTCGCATCGCACCATCCTCTATGACATTTGTTCGAGCACCCCTTACTTATCGCTTTTAGTTTTCGAGATATCGTCCGTCAAAGTTTGTATGGCGGCCATCTTGTTTTCCGCCATTTTGAATTTTTTTCACCGCGGATCGAATTCGACCAGGGTGCATGTCCACATTCCGCAAGCAGGGTGGGTGTCGGTCTCGTCTGGCAGTAGGTGAGGTCCCTGATGAGGAGCAGTTTTCGAAGATTTCGGATTTTTCCCATACTCGACTTGACACCCTCAGTACTTTCCCCATATATCATTTTGACCCATCTCTACTCCTTCTGGGAGAACAATTCTGTCAGTCAGTGAGTTTGCAGCTATATATTTTACAACAAAAAAATATTAGTATGATATTCTAGGTTGCTGCAAAACGGACCCTAACTCAGCATTATGCAGTTTGTAAAAACAAACTGCGCTGGTCTACCGTTTCATGTTGATGATGATGAAAGTAATGAAAGATCCGTCGGCCGTTAGTAGAATATTAGAATCGCGCATTAACCTTTTTACTACCTTCACAATACTTTCCTGACGTTTAAGCGAGGGGATTTAAGTTTACCAGTCGTTAATTAGGCGGGCCACCTGCTAGCCAGTGCTGGCTTTAAGTTCTAAAGGTTAAGTCATAGATGAAAAGAATTATTTGACAAAGTAGGATTTGGGTGAATTGCCTACCTAGGGGAAGCCTATGTAAGTGCGGGCAAGCTAAGATAGATAAAAAATAAAATCAAGTGCGAGTCGAATCCGCACATGAAGGATTCCGTACCATCGTACATATACATAAATATTTCTTGTATGCCACTTAGGTTTACATTCCCTATTAAAATCAAGCAAAAAATTCAAAATGAAACAGGTCTCTTTCACGAGGGGCCCCTTTATTTAAAATTTTGTTATTATTTATGTAAATTTAAAATCGTTTGAAAAATAAATACACAAAAATTCTACAAAAAAATGTGCAAAAAGTCACTCGACCCATCCAATTTCAGACCGCGCCTAGTGTTGCTTAACTTCAATGATCAATATTACGACCGTTTTTTTTCCATTTTATGTGGGTTTATTTTATATTTTTTTTACTATTTCTTGTTATAGCGGCAAAAGATAATACATAGGTACTCTGTGAAAATT
This sequence comes from Scotopteryx bipunctaria, assembly GCA_949320045.1. NCBI lineage: Eukaryota > Metazoa > Arthropoda > Insecta > Lepidoptera > Geometridae > Scotopteryx > Scotopteryx bipunctaria. The sequence continues at coordinate 1,533,040 of OX439462.1, forward strand.
TCAACAACAATATCTTCTGTTATGAACATTCCCCGGGTTTCCCCTTAATATTTATCAGTACCTGAGTTATGATGGAAGATTATACTTATTTATAAATAAGTAGGCACTCTCTCAGAAAGTTTCAAAACTGTCTAAATCAACACTGCTACCAGCTGCATACCGAATTATTCATTCAAAACTCTCCACGGAGTAGTAGGTTCCAAGTTTTCGCATAAAACTGCTACTGTTGCGATGATTTAACGCCCCTTGGCAGTTATTGCAGTCTAGACTAGACGTTTTGGAATTTGACTAGACTGTATAATTAAATGCAGCAAGATGGGAAAATAAGTAATTACTTAATTTAATTTAGGAGCATAGGTTCTAGCGCCCCGCTGTGGGAGAAATGTTTGTATGTTCTGCGAATATTTCTTCCAGGTCTGCGTGTTGTAATGTCTTTGTACAGTGAGTAAATTATAGGTATCTATCTATAGGTAGGTAGGTATCTATCTATAAAGGCTATAGGCCTCCTCTATTTTATGCCAATATAATCTAGACTTGACCAATCGTATCCAGGATTTCCTATATTCTCGGATCGCCATATATATTTAAAATTATTCAATCTATCCACATGCTGGTATCTATACTGTAACATATTCCATTAAGTTCAGTGGGCCGCTCTGGTCATATTTCCTGCGTTAAGATTTAATCTCTTAGAAATAACATACCAGAATTTTAAGTCCGTCACAGAATTAAAAATGGGATATCGGATAAAACTAGGAAATAACTGATCCACGCACGCAGCGCATGCGTTATGACGTCTAAACTCTTGAGTTTTCTAAAAACAAATGACGGAGTATGTAAAACAAAAGTAGACTACAAAAAATCTCACGTCACATCTTCTTTTGTGTCACTGTTACAACCTGTCATAGATCAAGGATAATTTGGACCAATCAATGGTTACATCTACGGCATTACGACACAGGAAATCCTAGTGAGGGGTCAAAACAATGTAGGTATGTGATTTTTTCTTTTTTTTTTCAAGACATATCACAGCACCATCTAGCCCCAAACTAAGCAAAGCTTGAACTATGGGAACCACATGGCTGATAGAATACTTAAATACTTTTTTTTTCGTAATTACATACTTTATACTTACATAATTATTTCAACACCCAGACCCGGAAGAAATATTTGCAGAGCATGCAAAAATTTCTCCCACAGCGGGAATCGAACCCGCGCCTCTTTCATCTCAGCTGAGCACATGCCCGCCACGCCATGACAGAGGTCGTCAATTCAACAGTGTTTGTTTTTTTTTTCTTATTTGATTTACACTGTGGCCAACATTATGAAGGTGGCCGCTTCTTAATAACCCACAAGGTAAGGATGAGACCCTCTCGTAAGTTTTTATGATATCGACTAGACGTATGCTAAGGCTGCAGTTAGGACTGAAATTATGGACGGAGAATCAACGTTATCGAACGAAAACGACACGAAAATAACCTTACTTCGTTATTCCCACCTTAGGGAGTCATTTATATAAGAGTGTGTAATAAAGGATTTTGTTCACCAAAATCGACATAACACTGTTGTTAGTTAATAAAATGTGTTTATTCAATAATAAAATGAAATTTATCATTTTTTGTTTAGTTCCTCAATGTAAAAACAAGAGAAAAAACACAACAAAAAATCGTTTGTTTTTACGATTGAATTGGTCGTGGGTTCAAATACAAGCGTACATCATTGGATTTTTCTGTTCGAATGATTTATGTGCACTATACTAAAGGCGAAGGAAAACATCGTGAGGAAATCGGCATGTCATAGAAACTATTTTTTTTAAAACATTGTGTCATGTGCTTGAAAGAAGCCTTTGAGACGAAGAAGAAATATTTGCAGAACGTACAAACATTTCTCCCGTAGCGAGAATCGAATCGAACCCGCACGTCTATCGTCTCAGCTGAGCACGCGCCACGCCATCGAGGTCGTCATTTGGATTGTCACTTCTTTTTATCCGACTGCAAAGAAGCATAATGATACATGCAAAGTTGTAACCAGACTTTGTTTTTGTGCCGCCCTACAAAGTCCCGTTTAAACCTGTTCCGTAACAGGTCACGGCCCGGTTACGGAAGCCCGAGCCTGGTAGTGGATGCCCATAAAATGCGAGCAATCATAAAAATATGGAAATAAATCAGTAGCAAACTTTATAGCGGCCTCCGTAGGTCCGTGGCATACATTCATAGTTTCTCTACGACGCCGGAAATTCCCCTCACCGGAAATGAAAGCCTGGAGGCTTCCTGCGCACCAACGCCTTATTAATGGGCCTTCTTACGGATTAACGTTTATATTTTGCAGGATGCTGATAACGATATTGTTGGTTTCATTTCCGCTTGGCTAATAAGAAGTATTTAAGCGTCTTAATAATATTATTACTAAGAAAATTAATCTTATTATCTTTATCTTAATAATGATAAGTGCGAAAGTTCGTGAGGATGTCATGCTTGTGCCTTAATCAGTAAATGAAACTTGGAATCTTACGTATAACTTGCTTACACGCGCTTGGTGTAAATTTTGAAATCCCATTTTACCCCTCTTTGAGGCTTATTTTCAAAAACCCTGAAATACGTATTCTTTTATTATTTACTTAAAGTGAACAAACTAAGTTTTCAAGTGCTTGTGCAACTTTGATTTTGTCACCTTACAACATAAAAATAAATCTAAATAATGAAATTTTGTTAGATTGAATAACACATAAAATTTAATAAATAAATAGCACCCAACAGTAACACACAGTTCTGACCACACACTAGGCTAGGAATCTAGGATCCCCTGTGTCGTGGGTATCAGAAACTACGAGTACCATGGTACCACAACACCCAGACCCGGAAGCAATATTTGCAGAACATGCAAACATTTCTCTCGCAGCGGGAATCAAACCCGCGCCTTTTGCATCTGAACCGGGCACTTGCTCGCCGCGTTACCGAGGCCATCAATTAATTTGTCTTGGTAAAGGACAAATAAAAGCTTATAACCATTAAGAGGGGACACAAGGGTCACATTGGCTTGTTAAGGATGTTTTTGCTCCTTGATGTTTAAGGGTCGCATACTCAAATAGAATTAAATGCTAACAAGAGAGCCCAGGCCATGTCAAGTATACCTATCATCATCATCATCATCCCGACTTCACCCACAGGCCTTATTTTCCACGAACGTAAGCACACTGCTGGACTATACTTCAGTCAAACTTGACATATAATTTATGTAAACGTCGTGTATTTTTCGTTATTACGATGAAATCACTTCAGTTTTAGGTAAATAAAAATTTGAGTTGGAGGATACTATCCCTTAGTCGACTTTTACGACATGCTCGGGGAGAGAAGCAGCTGGACGCATTCTATGTTTTTTCTTTACTCCCAGTCCAGCGAAGAAGTATAATTACTGAATTAAAATCAGGAACATGTAAATAATCAGCTACTACAGACACCAGATCACCTGCTTCACACACCACTAAACACGGGAAAACCTACCTTAATCCCTGGCAATAAGGCGGTAAGTACAAGCTGGCAATTCGATAGTAACCAATATCCAGCTGTCTCAAAGCACACGAATACCTACCTTATTCCCTTGCAATAAGGCTTATAAAACCTGGTGGTTCGGTAGTTGTTTTCACTGTGATATGGTTGAAAAATTGTGCTCCAGAGGGTAAAAAGTAGACAATAGCCGTTCCTCTGTTTACTTACGTATCATGGGGTTTGAAATATCGCGCCTGGGATACGCTTTGGATGGACTTGTGTTATATTACGGCCTTTGCTTTTTAGGGGTCCGTATACGTAGAGTGGCAACGAGACCCTATTTCTAAGCCTTCGCTGTCCATCCGTCTGTCTTTCAGCGGGCTGTATCTCTTGAACCGTAATAGGTAGAGAATTGAAATTTTCACATAATGTGTATTTCTATTGCAGCTATAACAAAAAATATTAATTATACTATATACAGCTCGATTACCACTGACTCACTGACTGACTCACTCATTGACGAGTCGAGTCGAAGGAGTCGAGATGGACGATGATGATGTATGGGGGAAATGTTCGGGGAGTCCCGGTGAGTGGGGGAAAAATCCGAAAACCCCCATTTTCCTCCCCCCTCGCCCCCCCCACGTTCGGTGTCCCGATTCTTCCCGACGAGGGCATGTTTTTTTTGTAGATTCGGATAGAGGGTGCTCGATGGAATACATTTTTTTTACTCCCCCCCCTTTCGACCCCCCTTTGACCCCCCCTTCTATCGGTTCTCCGAAATGACTCGTGAAATGGGATTTTTTCAAGTGGATTCGTATAGAGAATAGGATGGCGAGTAAAGTTAAATAAAAATTTCCCCCCCTCCCCCCCAATTTTCACCCCCTCTTCCTTGTATCTCCGAAATTACCCACGATTCGAGATCGCGTTTGGTCGATTCGTATAGAGAATGGGATGGCGAGTAAAAAATGTTAAAAAAATCCCCCCCTCCCCCCAATTTTCACCCCCTCTTGCTTGTATCTCCGAAACGGTAAGTCCGATTGGGCTGAAATTTTGGTTCCAAGGGTTTACCGCCTCGCGGGCTGCTTGCAGCCCGCGCCCGCAAGCGAAAATACTAGTCTATAATATAAAAATGAATCGCAAAATGTGTTGGTAAGCGCATAACTCAACAACGCCTGGACCAATTTGGCCAAATCTTTTTTTAAAATATTCGTTGAAGTTCAAGGATGGTTTTTACGGCGAGAAAAATTAGAATTATTGCTGGAAAAACCCTAAAAATAGCCCTTTTCTTTTTCCCATACAAATGATTTGTAACTAAAACGTAGTCAATTTGAGCTTTATTGCTTTTTATCCGGGTACCACGCGAGCGAAGCCGCGGGCGGCGGCTAGTAAAAAATAAAAGGTTACAGGTACAAGAAACATCTATGTAGATAGATAGATAGATGAACTCTTTATTGTGTTTAGCAAACAATATTAAATTAAACAAAATAATAATATGTAGGTATATGTATAATGGTACGGAATCCTTCGTGTGCGAATTCGACTCGCACTTGACCGGTTTTATTTTTTTCGTACCATCGTATATGTACTAAAATGTTTGTTGTATACCCCTTTTTATTTTATTTATAATATTTGTTGTTATAGCGGCAATGAAAAAAAAACACTGCAAAAATTTCAACACTCTACTTATTAAAGTTCATTTTATTAACCTAACCTAACCTGTATTTTATTTGTATGATAAACAATCGGTCTTATCACTCAACAGCGATCTATATAACATGAAGAAAGATCCCCCTACACTACACTTCATTGCACACTGCAGCAGAAAGTAAAACAATGCTCTCAAGCGCATTTTTGTTGATTCCAGGCTTACACTTGAGTGCACAATAATGGGACAGCTGAGTGGCGAGATATCCCGCACATCGGAGATTTAAAATGAAAAATCGTTTTTACTAAACCCTGAGAGCAGTTGGTAACACAGGCCACCACACGATCGCGTCTAGCACGACTTCGAGTCGAATTGAAAGAGATAGAGCTACGAAGACCTCGGAGGCGTGGCGGGCGAGTGCTCGGCTGAGACGAAAGGGGCGCGGGTTCTATTCCCACCACTGGAACTGAAATGTTTGTATGTTCTGCAAATATTTCTTCCGAGTCTGGGTATTGCAGTAGTATTGTATGTTACTAGCTGCCGCCCGCGGCTTCGCTCGCGTGGTGCCCGGATAAAAAATAGCTTATATGTTAATGTACTATGTATATTCCAATTTTCATTCAAATCCGTTCGGCCGTTTAGGCATGAAAGAGTAACAAACATCCATGCATACAAACTTTCGCGTTTATAATATTAGTAGTATTTTTTTATTTATAACTTCGTAGTGACTGACGGAGCAGCCGCGCGAGGCAAATGCTTGCTTAGTCAAGAGGATGTGCCTCGCCCAAATAAACACGCATACTGTTGTCGAGGCATGTTCTGAGCGAGTATTTGCCTCGCGCGGCAGTTCTGTCACTCAATATGAGGCTATGCAACAGTATTTACCACCCAGCTACAATTACGAATGTCTAGGGAGTGCAATAGAAAACGTTTGTATAAAAGAAATAAATACCTTTTAAACACCTACTTACTTCACACTGTTATTTATAAAAGCATACTCCGGTTTCACACGGAAGGGACGTGTTAGCTTTAGTATTCAAGCCGGGTTTCCCCGACATTCTCAAATAACGTACAAGGATACCTGAAGATATGATATCTGTTTCTTATTATTTTACTTCTCGTAAGGTTGTTCAGATGGTTATAATTTGATAACTCGAACAAATGTATTATCCCAATTGAATGTAGTGGCACAGCGAATTCCATGATTTGACAACAGACTGATAGAAACTCGAGAGCACTGGTGGTCTAGTTGGTAGTGACCCCGTCTTCCGATCCTAGGGTCGTGGGTTTAAATCCGGTCGTGCACCAATGGATTTTCTGGCGAAAAATGTATGTGCGCTATACCATTAGTCTCAAACTGTGAAGGAAAATATCGTAGGGAAACCCGCGGCTTAGTCAGTTCCGCACGTTTTGACTATGTCTTTCCTGTGGTCAAGGCCGAATAGGTGCTGGGCAAGCCTACTTCACCTTATTTCGTCCCGGGCACCGCATCGTCCCGTTTGTGAAGGTAAAAGTTGCCTCCTGTCGCTGTATAAATCATCTACTTACTATAGATGATAAAAGGCCTAAGTTTCATAGAAACTGATTGGAACAAAGATACATAATTTATTGCATACATCTTGCCCTGAGTTTCATTTAAATTCTATCCTGTGCTAAATTTTTTACAAATAAGAGCATTAACTGTAATAGAACTTTTCTACCGCTGTAGTTTATTTTGTTTCAATCCATTGCTTATTGCGAACGAGTACCACAGCGAGGGAAATGGAGTTCGTTAAGTTTTATTGCTAAGTTCTACAAGTAATCCTGTCTATCTAAGTTTGTTCTTGGCTTCGTGGTCGACCAGAAATTGCAAAATCGTTACTTAAGTCCAGATGGGGATAAAATTACTTCTCTGTTGGACTGGTAGTATAAACATAGAATGCGTCCAGCTGCTTCTCTCCCCGAGCATGTCGTAAAAGTGACCTGACGTGACGGGCGAGTGCTCAGCTGAGACGCAAGAGGCGCGGGTTCGATTCCCGCTACGGGAGAAATGTTTGCTCTGCAAATATTTCTTCCGGATCTGGGTGTTGTTGTATTTTGCATACATACATTCATACATATGATCACGTCCTTATCCCTAATGGGGTGGGCAGAGCCACAAGTAAATATAAGAACACTTGCAGCCACTTTTGATTTAGTCCTAAGATGGATATGGTGAACCATATGGGTGGTCCATCATGTTGGAAAGGATTCTATCCCTTAGTCTGTCGAACAACAATGGCTTTTTTCTGTTCGAAAAAATTATGTGTGCTATACCAGTACTCTCAAATAGTGAAAACATCGTGAGAAACTTTAGTGTGTGTTTAGTGCACACTATACCTAAGAAAAATATACCCCCCCCCCCCCCTCTTGATTGTTGATTGTCAGTCAGCCAGTAACGTAAGGGCTTTATATATTTAGATTAAATTAAAAACTCTGGGCTTATAAGAACCATTAGTAAATTAAAACGACCCCATTTCACACTCTTTTGTCGAAAACAGTAGCAAACGTACTCGGACAGATTTCTGACAAAGGCTTTATGCAAATAGGGGTGGGGGGAGTGTTACTTTTTTATGGACCTTTTTTGTCCCCTCTTTTGGAGTAAAAAGGGTATAGCTTCTGGACACCCGTTTCAATCAATGGCATATATGACAGAATCATGAAATCACTCACTTGATATTCGATCGCCAGTAACATTCGACAAATGTGTTGGCTTCCATCATGCAAAGCTATTACTAAACTAAAACAAGGGGCATGTGCTTGAAATAGAATAATTTAGTATAACAAGCTAAGCAATTTAGGACAAGCCTCTGACTATCCCCTTCAGTCTTCTAAGTACTTTGAGAACTAGGTCATTTTACGCCTCTTGCGTTATAACTTCTGGATAAGTTTTTAGTCATCATCAAGCATAACACGTACTACATCTCATATAGGGGTAGTCAGAGGCACGTCCGTACTCTAGTTATACATGGCGCATGAGCACCTGTTTTATAATTTTATTTTTTCCGTCAGCAAATAATGTTAATTATTGTTCGTGACTTTGATAAGGCTTCTTGCTGCCGGGTTTATAAAACTATAACTTGTATTATTATTTTTTCAAACCAGTGTGGTGGAAGGATTTATAATGCACCTCAAAGGCTCCACTTGCTCAGGGTTGATGTAGCCCCACTTGGATAGGTTTTTGCAGCAGCGGCCAACGAGCACAAAGCCGGTTGAAGGACGGGTCAACTCATCGTTTAATGAATTTGTTTATCCATCAGCAAAATGTTCATATCTGAACTACCCCTTTTGAGCTGTGAATTTCAAAGATGTCGCGATAATGAAACGGCGGCGCTCGCTCCGAATGGTAATGTGGGTTTCGTGTGAAAAAGTGATTAAAACATCGTTTCGGAGTTCCCGGGGGTTTATTCGAAACGTAAAATGTTCAGAATTTTTGTTAAAATATGAAAAAACTAGCTGCCGCCCGCAGCTTCGCTCGCGTGGTACTCGAACAAAAATAGCCTATATGTTAATCCAGCACATGTACTATGTATATTTCAAGTTTATTTCAAATCCGTCCAGCCGTTTAGGCGTGATTGAGGCACAAACATCCATACTTTTACATTTATAATATAGTAGGATAAAATGTTTTTGTTCACGAACAAGCATTTGTTGGAATACCAGGAATGGCTTAAGATACCAGGAATCTCTTAGTTTTTTCCTCATAAGATATCTAAATATATCAAATTCTTACGTTATTTACTAAAGCATGAATCGTGCAGGCTTTTATTCCTCTTATTATGTAAGGGTCCACTAAGAAAGGAATTCCAGGCCCGTCCACTAATCATAACATATTTCTGAATGCATCAAAAGTATAAGTACCTTTCCTTTTTAAAAATCTACCATAATTTTCTCAGATTCATTATACTCGCTAGCAAAAAATAATGTGGGAATCTTTTTACGAGTAGGTATATTATAAATGAGAAAGTTTGGGAGGATGTTTGTACGTTTGTGCCTTATTCACGCCTAAACTGCTGAACGGATTTGAATGAAACTTGGAATATACAAAGTACATGTGCTGGATTAACATATAGGCAATTTTTTATCTGGGTACAACGCGAGCGAAGCCGCAGGCGACAGCTAGCTTGTTATAAAGAGACGATGGATAGGAGACTGTGTACGAATGGCTTTATTTCTCCTGTTGAATGTCCTTTTCATCTTCCGTTTCCTAACAAAAAATATACCTACATCTTAATAAATCTTTCTGTATGCCCACTTGTTTTTAACAAGTAAATAAATAATACCTAGACATAACGTAATATTAATTCATTTCTTTGCTTTGAAGCACATGTATGTTGAAAATACATTTATTATTATTATTATTAAATTTATTATATCACATTGATGTAATATACATAGATCTTAAAATCATAAACATAATGTCCGTCAAACAAATGTTTATCTTTGGGAGTTAAAACCAAATGACCAATCAAAATATTTTAAACAGAATGTTCTCGAAGATATTTGCAATGCTTATTCCAAAGATCTACCTCTATATTCATCACAGAAAATGTTTGGCCTTTGGAATCAAAACTAAGAGACCAATCAAAACGATTTTTAGTTTATTTTAGAGTTATTTCCAGGGTATCCGTGGTGATCTCATTCTACCAGCCGGCCGTATTGAAATTGCGAGCCGATCAAAATGAGGCATTCAAAGCACGACAATGTTTTGCGCCTATAATGAGAAATTCCGCCCTCCGTCCAATAGGTACGATAAATATGTAGATAGACCTATTTATAGACAGGGGAAGATATTGACGACAAATAAATATACCTACCTAGTCGACTAAGGGATAGTATCCCCTCCAACATGATGGGCCATCTATAATGAGCGATGGGCTGATCACCTGTCACCATATCCATATCTTGGGAGTTTGAATCTGGAGTGGCTTCAAGATTACTTCTGGCTCTGTCCACCCTAACCATACTGTGATGGGTGTGATAATTATGTATGTATGTAAATATCAACCTATCTGTCATTAATATTAAAAAAAAGTTAGCACACTTTATCCCCAAGCTCACAAGTACCTAAGAGATTTTCTCTAGTTTATACTTGATAGTCTGATAAAGGAATTGAAGAAGATAAAAGAGGGAAACATGTTGTGATAAGGACAGTAAAATGATGATGATGATGATAAGTCTACTGAAGGAATTTGAGAAACAATGCAAAGTATGCGTGTTTATAGGAACCAGGCATTTTGCCCTGTCCGAGGGTCTTCAAACGGAAAGTCATTGCCGGTACAAAAGGAGCAAAACATAAGAATATCATCATCATCATCATCTTCCTTGCTTTAAGCAATAAGGTCGGCATTTGTGTTTTTTTTGTTAGCACCTCAGTTTTATTATTTTGTTTTAATTTAATATTGTTATACACAATACCTAAAGAGTTTATCAATCTATCTTCTTGCCCTTATCCCATTCTATGTGGGGTCGACAGAGCTGTAAAAAGTCGGCACATAAGAGTATGATAAATGAATTTTTGACAGGCTTTTGCTTTGGTTTTTACGACCACATTACGTTTGGCAGGTTGCAAATCCATAACCGCTTAGAATGCCTACCTGAAAAAAGATATCAAAAGAAAATCAGTAACACAGAACACATACATTTACATTATAATTCAAACGAATACCCTAAAGTTTAGAGCTGTATAACCGTAGGCATTGGCCGGCGCTTCACACACACACCGCTGAACTGCAAGACTCCAGGCCAAAATGGACGAGAGAGTCGAGCGAGACAGGACTATTCGCCAATCTGTGCGTGACATAAACAATTTATAAATTGGGTTAATAAAACGGGTGCTTATCGCGACATTTTCCCGACATTTCGACCGCAAAAGCCGTGGTCGCGGGTCAACTTTAATCGGGAGGGTTTAAAAAAGACTATAAACGATTCAGTATATTTTGAGTAACGTTCGCCATAAAAAGAAAATAACTTATAATTATAATAACTTCTCTGCTGGACTGAGAGTAAAGAAAAAACATAGAATGCGTCCAGCTGCTTCTCTCCCCGAGCATCGTAAAAGTCGACTAAGGGATAGTATCCTCCAACATGATGAGATACAATAAGCAAGTATTCCCAAGGAGGGTTGACGTCAGGCAGGCGGCCGGTCATAAAACACCTTAGCCAAAACTCTTACAGCATGATCCAGGGATCATGCTGTGCCGACCCCACATAGAGTGGGATAAGGGCAGGAAGATGATGATGTTCGCCATAAAAAGTGACAGACAATAGTACCAAGCCGCTCGGTGCAACCGTGCGGAGCGCTCTTTATGTGTGTGATTCAACAATCCTGCTATGAATTACCTACCTACACAATAGTGAATAGATGTGAATCTCTTGTAAAAACAGTCTTCCATCCACTGATGTTGATTCCTGACGAAATTTACAATATTTATGGAATGTATGTATGTTCGTATGAGCTAGTGGCCAACTCTAGTGACGGAGTTTTTAGGCCGCCTATAGACCTCCGTCATGGCTTAACGACTTAAAAGCCGGGACCGACTGTATGGAATAAAATAGAGAGAAAGAATGACAGTTACAAAATCCAAGTATTTCATAATTTAGCTGTACCAGGGCGATTGCAGTCGCAGAAATAAAATATAGTCCATTATATATCACTCAGGAATACTGGGAATAATTTTTGGATTCGCTTCAGTTATTTTTAAGACCTGAACCCCATAAATAAACAAATAAACATAGTACAGGAGTGACATGTATCCACGTAACTACAAAACCGATTTTGATGAAATATAGAATGTAGATAGTTTAGATTCTGGAATATCACACAGACTAAGTTCATTTTCAAAAATCAGCTTCTAAGGGGGTTGAATAGGAAACCCCTGGTTTTGACATTTCAGTGAATGCGAAACTTAGACAAAAAAACATCAGAATCTGACAAATTATTGTTCTCCACTTGCGACGAATGAATGAATGAATATTATTTCTGACCATTAGATACAAAATCACTCATTGATAGAAATTAAATTACCAATAAGTTTTTACGCACTAGGCACCTCACTTCATAATCGGACCTCCACCGTCTCGATCAAAAAGTACTGATAGCCTTCTGTCAATAGTGTGCTCGTATTTTTTTTTATGGAAGAGGGGGCAAACGAGGAAGCGTCTCACCTGATGGTAAGTGATTACCGCCGCCCACGGACACCTGCAGCATCAGAGAAGCTGCAAGTGCGTTGCCTTTGAGGCAGGAGTAGGCTCGTTTCTTGAAGGTCCCTATATCGTATCGGTTATGAAATATCGCTGGCAATAGCTGATTCCACACGGCAGTTGTGCGAGGCAGAAATTTTCTTGTAAACCACGCAAAAGTTTTGCTTTGCTGTTTTGATGCCATGACGATTAGTCAGTCTGGGAATTTCATTTCTGGATTTTTTTTAAATATTTTTTCCCAGCCATAATCTCTTTTCGGGAAAAGTTCCAACATATTCGAAACGGAGAACTTTTGTGAAAGTTTTATTTCGTACAGAAAAATGAACAGTAGGTACCTTTTACAATAGACTTTTTTCCCATTCCGAATGTAATAAAACCCAATATCTTTTTAAGTCCTATATCTTTTAGACACCTCTGAAATACTTTTATATTTAAAGGCCTATTACAGTCTATAGTAGATGATTTATACAGCGTCAGGAGGCAACTTATACCTCAGCCACCATCGCCTCAGCTTAGTCGGCCTTGTCCACAGGAAAGACATGGTCAATACATGTGGAGCTGACTAAGCCATGGGTTTCCTCACGATGTGCACTCTTTATTTTTAGCCGTTTGTGTCCTAGTGCTAGGCAAGTACTGTGCTCTTCGAATAGAAAGGAACCTAACAGTTGTCACACAAATAGAAGATGCCGGTCTGGTTAAATATTTATTTCTAATTCTTATTTTAGATCTGGGAGGCGTGGCGGGAGAATGCTCGGCTGAGACGTAAGAGACGCTACGGGAGAAATGTTTGTATATTCTGCAAATATTTATTCCGGGTCTGGGTGATGTAGTATTTACAAAAAAGGTATGTAACCCCCGAATACTCAAACGCATCTTAAAGATGAGCACGTCTCAAATGACGATTTTTTTGACAGATTTTCATCAGAAACTGTCAATAAATCGTGAGTTGAGACGTGCTCAACTCTGAGTCGCGTTTGAGTATTCGGGGGTAAGTATTCTATCAGCCATCTGGTGCCCATGGTACAAGCTTTGCTTAGTTTGGGGCTAGATGGCGCTGTGTGAAATGTCCACAAATATTTACACAAATATTATCGCAAAGCACTTCTCTCTCCACGTCTGAATTAGCATATAGAGTGCAGTCCGGGCGTGTAAGTGAGCTGTTAAAATGACCTCTACCAAAACCCAAACCTCGACCCAAACTATTCATATTTGGAACTTTTATAGCTAATTAATTTGTCTACTAGATAGCACCACCAGTCCAACAACCACCATAATATTACAACGCGTTATATTTTTAGATGGTCTGGTCATGTAGAGAGGATGAATGAAAGAAGATTGACGAAACAGGTGTATGAGGCGAGTGTGAGTGGTACCGTTGGAAGGGGAAGACCTCGGCGTAGACCAAATTGGCGACGTTTTGGAAAAGGGACAGGTCAAGAGTACCCTAAACCGACGAGCATGTATGAAGAATGTTATGAAAGTGAATGAAGCGAAAGAAGTATGTCAGGATCGTAGCAAATGGACATCCGTGATCTCTGCCTACCCCTATGGGAAACAAGCGTGATATTATATATGTACATATTATCACGCCCGTAGGTATCCCTGATGGGGTGGACAGAGCCACACGTATTCATAAGAAAACTTGCAGCCACTTCTGATTTGAAATCCCTAGATGGATATGGTGAACCATGGTGACAGGTGATCAGCACATCGCCCATACAGAATGGTCCATCATGTTGGAAAGGATACTATCCTTTAGTCAACTTTTACGACATGCTCGGGGAGAGAAGCAGCTGGACGCATTCTAAGTTTTTCTTTACTCCCAGTCCACCAGAGAAGTAAGTATGTAAGAAAGAATAATATCTTGACAAAAACCGATTATATTTGACGTGGTATTATTTTTCCAATAATAATTTTGATAAGAAGTCATGTGCCAGTATTTTGGCCAGAATCCCTTTCTCAAATATTAGTTAGATTTCATGATGATTGATGACTTTGTTGACGTGGCGGGCTGCGACGCCAGAGGTGTGAGTTCAATTCCCGCAACGGGAGAAATATTCTGCAAAATATTTCTTCTCTGCTGGACTGGGAGTAAAGAAATAACATAGAATGCGTCCAGCTGCTTCTCTCCCCGAGCATCGTAAAAGTCGACTAAGGGATAGTATCCTCCAACATGATGAGATACAATAATCAAAGTATTCCCAAGGAGGGTTGACGTCAGGCAGGCGGCCGGTCATAAAACACCTTAGCCAAAACTCTTACAGCATGATCCAGGGATCATGCTGTGCCGACCCCACATAGAGTGGGATAAGGGCAGGAAGATGATGATAATTTCTTCTAGATCTGGGTGTTGTGGTACCATGGTAAGTTATTATTCGTAGTTTAATTCCGTAGTACAAGGAATCCTAGTGTGGGGCCGGCACTATGAAGTTATGTTTAGAGTATGTTGTACCCTGTTGTACCTAAATGCTGATAATATTTCTCCTTAGAATCACCTTTTTCAATATAAGATCTTGACATCTCATACATTCATAAATTCGGGACAGCTTCCTCAGATCTAACCATAAACAAAATTGTTGAATAACTGACTGACTGACAGTCACTAAATAAATGTCCTTAAAACCCTCAAGAAACTATTTTATGGACACTGAATTTACCCTATTACTGTCCGTCCGTCCGTCTGTCAGCGGGCTGTATCTCATGAACCGTAATAGGTAGAGAGTTGAAATTTTCCCAGAGTGGGAATTTCTATTGCCGCTATAACAAAAATTAAATAATAAATAATAGGGATTATTTTAATGTACATTGGTACAGAACCCTTCGTGTGCGAATTCAACTCGCACTTGACCGGTTTATTTATTATCCTGACATTATTTTTATTATTATGACATCCCTATACAGAAAACAATTTAATTTAATTATCACTTATTGACATTTAGATTAAATTACTTTTAAGTTTGCATTTCAAAAATGAAATGACTAAAGAAATTACAAAAACACGAATGGCGAAGTGGCGGGCGATTGCTCAGCAGACGCAAGAGGCGCGGATTCGATTCCCGCTGCGGAAGAACTGTTTGCATGTTCTGTAAATATTTCTTCCAGGTTTGGGTGTTGTGGTATCATGGTACTCGTAGTTTCTGATACCCACGACACAGGGAATCCTAGTGTGGGGTCAGGACTTTGTATGTGACTGTCGGGTGTTATTTAATTTAATATTTTTTTAATAACTTACAAAAACAGCTGCCTAAAAATAGAAGTAATAAAATAATATTCGCATAAGAAGTCATGTGCGTAATTCTAGTCGCACCATGCCTTTGTAACTCAAACATAGCTTTCCGCTTGACGGCATTTATTTATTTTGGAAGCTTCTGAGCAGTTGCTAAGGGTATTATATTATTTATTTACTGTCTAGAGCAATGCTCGGCAACTTCGTCCGTCTTGACGTTTGATACAAACTTCCCACTCTAAGAGTTGAATTTTAGAAATTCCTTTCTTAGTTCATCCCTACACCATCATCATCATCTTCTACCCTTATCCTAGCTTCTATTTTCAGGCTTTAGTAAATTATAGACTTACCTAACCTACTTAGTGATTAATAATATAAAACATGCAGCCACTCCTGATTCAAAGTCCCAAGATGGATACGGCGAATCATGGTGACAGGTCATCAGCCCATCGCCCATGTAGATGGTCCATCATGATGGATAATCACTAAGTAGGTTAGGTACGCCTAAAAAGCCTTAAACATAAAAAGTATGGAATTTTGCGTTCAAGATTCCTGAAATAAAAATTTTAATATCCATAAAACAAAATGTATTTACACAAATTCACTATATAAACACGTTCGATTTGTAAAAACTTATATAGTATAATGGTGTATATATAAAAATAGCTTACATGAATTATTGATTTCAATTGCCGTTTGTAACGAAACTGTTTGCCACTGAGATGAAATAGATCCACACTGAAAAAAAAAAGAACATAACATTACATACATACATACATAAAATCACGCCTGTTTCCCATAGGGGTAGGCAGAGATCACGGATCGCCATTTGCTACGATCATGACATACTTCTTTTGCTTCCTTCACTCTGACCCTCATGCATGCTCGTCGGTTTAGGGTACTCTTGACCTGGCCCTTTTCCAAAACGTAACATTAACATAACATTAACATTTTTAACATAACATTAACTAACATTATTAAGTAATGAACATACATACATACGTATTGTTACGACCGTATCCCTAACGGGGTGGGCAGAGCCACAAGTAATCATAAGAAAACTTGCAGCCACTCCTGATTCAAATTTCCAGATGGACATGGTCTATCTATCTAGTCATGTCACTAGTTCTTTTGAATTTTCAAACCAGTTAAACTCGTAATAAGCAATTATTATAATAACGTATTGAGCATGTCTTTCCTGTGGACAAGGCCGACTAAGCTGAGAGGATGGAATAGGTGCTGGGCAAGCCTACTCCATCTTAATTCGTCCCGGGCACTACAGCGTCCCCTTTGTGAAGGTAAAAGTTGCCTCCTGACGCTCTATAAATCATCTACTATATATGGTAAAAGGCCTTAGTTTTTTTAACAGTTAAGGCACTTGCCCTTAAAGCATTTTTTTCACTAACTTTACATTTTTTCCGAAATCTGTGAATGCAGTTCAGAACATCTCCAAAAGGTATGGATGGTCTCCTAGGGAGCTGTCCCATCTCAAAAATCCACCCTGTTTAAAGGCATTAAGTTACCCACTGGGTCTCCAAATAGCTGGAGGGTGCTAAAAACTTCTAATTACAGAAAAAGTTTAGAAATATTCGGCCATGCCCAAACTTTGCCACTTGAATTTTAAGTTGGGATCATATTTGAAGCTTAGAAAATATTGATCTCGTTTCAGCTTTTGCTTACTATGGCAACCTTTCCTTGTATTAAAGGAGCATGCTTTTAAACTTTTCACCAAGATTCGAAGCCTTTTACCATCTATAGTAGATGAATTATACAGCGTCAGGAGGCAACTTTTTACCTTCACAAACGAGACGCTGTAGTGCCCGGGACGAATAAGATGGAGTAGGCTTGCCCAGCACCTATTCCATCCTCTCAGGTTAGTCGGCCTTGTCCACATGAAAGACATGGTCAATATGTGCGGAACTGACTAAGCCGCGGGTTCGGAACCCTTAAAAGCAAAGCAAGTAAACATACAAACTGCCTTACAAACATATTATTTATTTAAAGTTTAGACAGGAATTTGTTTTTCTTTTGTGACGGTCCGATTAGAGAAAGGGGTAGGGAATTAAAAAAATACCTTTAAACAAATTGATTATTATTGATAAGAGTATCCTTGAGCCGCTCGCTTACTGGTAATAAGAACAACACGAAAGAAGATAAACTTTTAAACACATACATATAATATTTGTGGATAAAATCTGCGACGTTTTGGAAAAGAGCCAGGTCAAGAGTACCCTGAACCGACGAGCATGCGGAATGTAATGAGAGTGTATGAAGCGAAAGAAGTATGTCAGGATCGTAGCAAATGGAGATCCGTAATCCCTGCCTACCCCTATGAGAAACAGACGTGATTCTATGTATAATAAATAACTATCTATAAAGTTTATGAGCTTTATGTATAAACTAAGTTAAATCTATAAGAATATCGAAGAAAAGTTAATATTTTCATTATATCTCATTTGTCAAGCTGTGTCGTCGCAAGATTTCATTTTGTTTTTAATTTCCATTCCAATGTTTTATGCCGATGACTCAACTACGAATGGACGCAAAATTATATTCGTCGGAGCGTTTTACCAAATGTGTTTTGTGGCTCTGCCCACCCCTTTGGGGATACAGGCGTGATAATTGTTTATATGTATGTATGTTTTACCGAATCCCATAATACTAATATAGATTTCTAGAAAGACGTATTTTATGTCACAAAAAGTAGATTTTGTGCGAAAGTGTAGGCACTTTGTTTACGTAAGCGAAGTTTTCTTAAGAAAAATCACAAAGCGCTATAGGTATTGTACATGTTAACATTTAACGAATCGAACCCGCACCTCACGTGTTTCAGCCGGACACATGCCCACCATGCTATCGAGGTCGTCAAAAACAGCGAATCGGCGTGTTGCGAATTCGCAGTTAATATGAATGAGCGACATTTTATCGCAGTTTTGTGTGCTGGCCCTACATACTAGTCCATTTGCTGAATAGTCAGAGAGCGCGTCGGTATAATTAAATTAAGCCAGTTTGCAAATTAATTGGTCGCTGTCTCTTGGACTATACTTGTACATCCTTTGAAGCGAGTGTACTTATCTTATTACAGTAGAGTAGTGCAATCAGTTCAGTAAATCAGAACTAATGATATTTTCAGGAATAAATAATTTTAAATTTATTGAAACTGACTGCAACATTCATTAAAATCATTAGCTTTTTTTCCAAACTAGTTTGAAAAAAGTTTTCAGTAAAAATAGTTTGTGAGCTTTGTTAACGAACAAGCGAAGCGAGCCAACATCTCTATAGCAATCTGGCAAGTCCAATAAGGCAAGATTTTGACTCGCTTCGCTCGTTCGTTAGATTATAAACACAATCTAACGAACGAGCGAAGCGAGTCATGGGAGCGATTAGGATTGTAATGGGAGCGATTAAGAGTGATTCCACTAAGTACTACTACTACTCGTGTCAATTTCAGTTCATTTGAACCAGAAATTAAAGAAGTCTAAATAGGCTTCTTAGGGCCTCTCATTTTGTGTTTATAAGTGTAGAAGCAGGTACACTTATAAACACAAAAGCAGGTAGATATGTTAAGAGTGGAATGCCTCGCAACTTTATTCGCGTTGTTTTTCCAACACAAACTTCAACATCTCGCTGCGCTCTCTAGGAATTACAATTTGGGAATTCCTTTATTATGAAAGCACCCACACTATAAGAAGAGCATACATTGCAAGTTTAATGCTTCTAGGACTTATGGTTTAGGATGTGCGTTGATGTCTTTTACAATTTACATTTCCTTACCCCAACGATTTTAGTTAACACTTGTGTCGCGGCACATCGCACCGAAAGTTCGGCTAAATACGCTTGCAATATTCTTTTCGCACCGCGTCATTTCAGGTAGGTAAAAAAGTAGGTAAGTTCGTATGAGCTAGTGGCCAACTCTTGTGATAGGTAGGTAATAACTATTTATTTAATTGTTGAAACCAGTTGATTAATTTTGTAGTTTTCTTGTAATTGGTAATCAGTTGATTTAGCGGTTTATTTGATTTCAATATTTTGTGCGGTCTCACTCTGTCTTTCCTTTATACACTCGAAATCCGTAGCGTTATCTCTTTCAATTCGATTAGATGGATCTAGACGCGATTGTATGGTGACCTCTTAAAAACATTCCAAGCGTATTTAGACGAACTTTGGGTACCGTACTTTCGTCAGATGTGTCGTGACACTTAGAGACAATCAAAATGTTAAACCATAACCAGGTGTGTAATGAATCAAGTTCTGTACTTTCGAGTGCTCTGTGTCATGTAATTTTACTCTCGAAATTCTAATAAGTTAATTTTAGACATGGTTTACTTACCTACTTGCACCAATATTAATTTTTAATTTAGTACTAAGTACTATTGGTTTTAATCTTTCGAAGCAGTGTGGTGAAAGGATCAAAATGCCTTTCAAAAAGACCCCTTTTGGATTTGACGTAAACCACTGATTTGATTTCTTTCACACTTTTGAATTTCGAATATTTTAGCTTCTATGACCTGATTTGTTCCTCGCGATGATACCTTTTTGCCGTTTCCTGATGGTAGCTATAACTAACACACATTTTCGGATTGCAAAATAACTATTTAATAAATAATCATAAATATTTGTGGACATTTCACACAGCGCCATCTGTCTAAGTCCAAACTGTGCAAAGCTTGTACTATGAGAACCAGATGACTGATAAAATATACTTAAATACTTTTTTGTAAATACATACTTTATTACAATACCCAGTCTCAGAAAAAATATTTGCAGAACATGTAAACATTTCTCCCGAAGCGAGAATCACATCTCTTTCGTCTCAGCCGAGCACTCGCCCGCCACGCTACCGAGGTCGTAACTGGTTGACCGGATTCGAACCCACGTCCATAATTGTGATCGGAAGGCAAGGTCAGTGCCACAAGATTCATCATCATCATGATCATCTTCCTGCCCTTATCCCACTCTATGTGGGGTCGGCACAGCATGATCCTTGGATCATGTTGTAAGAGTTTTGGCTAAGGTGTTTTATGACCGGGCGCCTGCCTGACGTCAACCCTCTTTGGGAATACTTGCTTATTGTATGTCATCATGTTGGAGAGAATACTATCCCTTAGTCGACTTTTACGACATGCTCGGGAGAGAAGCAGCCACAAGATTATCAGTGTTAAATGTTCCATTTGATCATGGTATTCGACGACTAACCCATGGTTTTATCAGCGGTTTACTTATCGGTGTAACTTGTAGTTTCTGAGTGAAGTTAAGATATTTAATTAGATATTAATTTTGAAAGTCAATCAAGCCTCCAATAATGCGTAGGTAATATTGAACTTAACTAATTCTAACAATTTATATTTGAAACATTTCAATAATTTATTATTCATTTATGACGAGCTCAGGTTGGTGTGGGTGAATGCCCGGTTGAGATGCGAGAAGTGCGGGTTCGATTCCTCGGCAGCGGTGGGAGACGTATATGTCAAAGTAAAATTGTAAATACTGTTAGATTATAATCTCGTGAGATTGTTAACTGTCAAACATCTGCTTAGATCGAAATTAGCAGGTTAGTCAGTGAAAAACTACGATTTAGGCGAGCGAGCAGAGCAAGCAGCGCCCGCCGAAGCGCCACAAATTCTATTTTTAAGACGCGTGACGTACTAAGAGCGATGAGCATGGTTTTAGTGTAGGTGTGTGCATGAGCGCGTATGTTTACTTGCAGGAGCACGGTTTTGTGTGGCTTCAGTTTTGTTGTTCGCGGCGCAGTGTCTTCTCTTTTTATTTGGTCTGAGTTTTACGTTGACATAATTATATACTCTACTCATTATGTATGTTCGCGAGAGCTAGTGGCCAACTCTAGTGACGGAGTTTTTAGGCCGCCTAAAGACCTCCGTCATGGCTTGATGACTTAAAAGCCGGGACCGACTGTTTAACGTGCCCTCCGAAGCACGGAAGCGCTCAGCTCGTAATGCCACTTGCGGTCACCCATCCCAATTTGTGACCGCGCATATCGTTGCTTAACTTTAACGATCAATCAAGAACGCCTAAGCAAGCTACGCCACTGACAAGACAATTTCGTTTACCAAGGCTAAAAGGCTTGGTTAGTAGCAAGAGGGGTAATAGGTGAAATCTGCCGAGTTACGTGTCACGTGTGTTTATACGTCCAACTTTTGATTGCAAAGAGGTTTTGATACTTACAGAACAGATAGGCAACCAACATGACGAGCAGCGTAGCGCCAGAAAGCCAGTCCATCCCGGAGAGAAGGCAGACCTCCTGTAACATGCACTCAACGCCGATGCCCACCACGAGGAAGAAGCCGAAGATGATGGCCAGGAATGTTATCCAGACGAATATCTGGACGAAGCCTTCTTGATCCTAGAAATCTTTAATGATTTAACCCCCCAATACTCAAACGCATCTCAGATTTGAGCACGTGTCAAGTGACGAGTTTTTGACAGATTTTCATCAAAAACTGTCAAAAAACCGTGACTTGAAACGTGCTCAACTCTGAGTCGCGTTCGAGTATTCGGGGGTTAGTAAATAATTTATGATAAGATTAGTGGAATGCTCCAGTACTTTGTTCGCGTTAAGTTATTTCATACAAACTGACGATCTCGGTGGCTTGGCGGGCGAGTGCTCAGCTGTGACGCAAGATGCGTGGGTTCGATTCCCGCTACGGAAGAAATGTTTGTATATTCTGCAAATATTTCTTATGGGTCTGGGTGTTGTAGTATTATGTATCTATTTACAAAAAAAGTATATAAGTATTCTATCAGCCATCTGGTTTCCATAGTACAAGCTTTGCTTAGTTTGGGGATAGATGGCGCTGTGTGAAATGTCCACAAATATTTATTATTTATTTATTTATACTCACAGATAGAGTCGCGAACAGTAGGAGCAGTCCCATAAGCATGAAAACGCCGGATATGCCCGTGATCCCGGATGGTATTATCTGACTAATCGCTGACAAGGCTTGGCCAGGCTCTGGAAAAAGAAATAATAAAAAACCGGTCAATTAATAATAATAAATAACACCCAACAGTCACATACATAGTCCTGACCCCACACTAGGATTCCCTGTGTTGTGGGTATCAGAAACTACGAGTACCATGGTACCACAACACCCAGACCCGGAAGAAATATTTGCAGAACATGCAAACATTTCTTCCACAGCGGGAATCAAACCCGCGCCACCGAGTCAAACTTGCACTCGTTCTTGCCCATTGTATATGTACATAAATATTTCTAATATTTGTCGTTAAAGCTGCAATAGAAATACACATTCTCTGAAAATTCTACCTTAAACGGTTCATGAGATACAGCCCGCTGACGGACGGACGGTCGGACAGGGGAGGCGATGTAATAGGGTCCCGTTGGCACCCTTCGTGTACGGAACCCAAAAAACGCAAAAGTTAAGCTTATTTCAAAAGTTACATGGAATCCCTTTGTAAGAATTATTATATTTCCACAAACATTTTGAAGCTATATTAAAAATAATAAACGATAAAAGGTAAAATTGATTGGATGTAACTTGAAACAATCCAGAATCCAATTTAGTTAAATTGTCTTTGAAAAACCCATCACAGCTATTGAAAATTTAATAAAATAGGACGATGTAAAATCATGATGCTCACTTTGATTCAATTACTCAGCGTCTCACAAAATACGCGTCAAGAAACATTTGGAGAATAGATAGGTAAATCTACCTCATCATAACCAACCTATAGAAGTCAACTGCTGGACTTAGGTCTTTCAGGCCTCCAGGTTGAACAATTCTGCGCTGCCCCCATCATCACGGTGTCCATTAATAGGGAGAAATAAGTTCATAGTTTTTTTTTGTAGGTAATGCTTTATGAATTAGAAGCTTGCTTTTCTTTCTTTGTTCATTTATACATCCGATAATATTGTTTTTCTTTAGCGTTATTGTTCATGACTGTGTTGTCTCGTAAAATGTTTTTACACGTGAAAACATGTTATTGGCTTTCTGTTTTTTATAAGTGTATCTAATTTGTTACTGAAGCTGTTGGTTTTCCTATAAATAATAGTATAACTTGTGTCACTGGTTTTGATGTGATGAAAGGTTCATGGTGTACTTCAATGGGGCTCCTTGATTTGACTCATCATCAAACTTTATAGTTTCTACGACATAACGATCTCGATATTTTCATTCACAATTTGAAAATAAAGGAATTTTTCGAACCTTTGGATCGGAATGCGGATGGACTCCTTGACTAGTTAGATCACGGTAAAGCTGAAGTTGTGGTTAACGATACCTTCAGGTAAAATTTTGGGAACTAATTTAAATTTAATAGAGGCCTTAGCCCAAAGCTGGGACTACAATAATAGTGATTTATGGAGTCAAATGGAGACAAAATCCGTGATTTCTGTTTGCCTCCATGAGCATAGGCGTGATTTTATGTATGTATGATACTAGAGCATGTATTACGTAGTTCCATTTTGGGACTTTGAATTAGGAGCGGCTGCAAGTTTTCTTATGATTACTTGTGGCTCTGCCTACCCCATTAGGGATACGAGCGTGATAATATGTATGTATACTGGACCAAATATACTGTGTCAGTTGGATCGTCGACCCAGTTTATATAATATAATACCCTAGACCAGGGATCCCCAAACTATTTTGGACAAGTGACCCCTTTTCCAAAATGAACTGTTACCTCAGACCCCCATGGCCAAATTATCCACTTTTAAGATCAACCCCCTTATTCATAATGGTCCGTTAACTTAAAACAGCTGCTACAGAGTGTTATTTTTCATTCTGACTTAGGTCAATAGAAGAAGACAGAGTGAGAATTATCAATGCTTTAAGTTGGCAGACTATTATGAATAAGGGGGCCTATCTTTAGTTTTTTTCTGTTGATACAAAATGCCTAGGTAGGTACTAAGGTACCAATTGGAAAACTTTGCACTTGGTTAAGTGAGCAAAGTTGTCTTCATTTTCTCATCAAAATTTAACAAAATAAAATGACATACAATTCAGTATATATCAAGTTTTAAATAAGAACTTGTGCTAATTTAATAGGGGTCGATTTTTAGACCTCGTCGACCCACAAAATCAGTTTTCGTTTATGTCGACCCTTAGGAAACCGATATTGACCCCAAGGGGTCGATATCGACCACTTTGGGAATCCCTGCCCTAGACTGTTGGTAAAAGAACCAGTGTAACTTACGTCTGATTTCTGAGACATTCTTCAGGTTATCAAAGCTCGCATTTGTTACTATTTCAACAATGCTCAATGATATTGATCCCGTTGTCTGCAAACAAAAAAGTACCTTAAAAAGCCGGTTAAATCGTCGTATCCTACGAATAAGGGCACAATTGCAAAACACTAACTTTACAGGAGGCGGTTTTTTCTTATTATTTCGATGAGTTTTAAACTTTTTAATGAAATTATTTTTTTATTTGTTTTCATAACGTTCGATTTACCATTCCGAGTATTTTTTTTTAATATAACACTACGTTTTACCTCACTTTTGTCGCTTAGGACCTTGTTCCGTGTATTATTTTCGTGTTGGCTTGGTTCTAAGCGCCTTAGTAACCTTTTTCCACGGAGATTTTGGTTGTCGACGCTAACCTAAACGCCTTGGTGCCCTTGTTCGCCCGGAGTTGGCGGGGTGCTGATAGATAGATAGATAGAAAATTCTTTATTGCACAAGATAAACATGTACACAGGCGAACTTAATGCTAATTAGCATTTTCTTCCAGCTAACCTTTGTGTAGTTTGGAGAAAAAACGGAGTTAGTGCTCTGTAGAAAAGTTACAAGAAAAATAATTATTATACATAAATAAATACAAATAATATCTACGTAATTATAAAACATTCTACAAAAATACCTACAGGTGCTCAATTTTGATGACTGTTCTGCAGAGCAAGATAATGGTGATATACTTTAGACTTGATGATTCCCATGGACGAGGCTTGGCGTATTTGCATTGGAATAGAGTTCGACAAACGAACCGCATTAACAGTAAAGGAGTCATAAGTAGAAGGTGATGAGAGGAGCATGAAGGACGATTTGATGACAGTTAATTATTTTTTATGGTCTTTCAAGATTATCGTCATGTTCAAAATTATAAATTTTAGCAGCGGTTATATGGGCTTGCAACCTGTCACATATGGAATACTTCTGCAAAATGTGGGCATGTACCAAATGTTATGTTTGGACGTGCTTCTGACTACTGCCTTAGATAATTATATCCTCCGAGTAGTTTTTAAGGAATGGAAAAATGTTGAAACTATGAATGATGAAATTAAAGAGATCAAGAGGAAGATGTATGTTGAGTGTAAGAAAAATGCTAAAAGAGCAGCAAGGGCCAAAGTACAGGAAAAACTGTACCAGTCTCTGGAAAGCCCTGACGGACAGAAAGACCTCTACAAACTAGCGAAAGCGAGAGAAAAGACTGCAAGGGACATTCAAAGTCAAAGTCAAAGTTAAAACTTTTTATTCCTTAAAATCACTGGGATCACTTGGACATTATATATATTAAATGCATAAAAGATGAGAAAGGAAAGGTTTTGACGAATGATGAGGAAGTAAAAACAGGTTGGAAGGGATATTTTGAAAAGCTGATGAATGAGGAGAATGATTGGAATGGTGTTTTACCTAGAACACCAGCAAACATGGCTGTGGTGAAACAGATGAGGTTAAAATAGCGGTGTAAGGTATGAGGAATGGGAAAGCTGTAGGGCCAGACGACATACCAGCTGAAGTATGGAAGTTTTTGAAAGTGGATGCATGGTGGTGGCTAGCTTTATTCTTCAACAAGTTGTTACAGGAGAAGGCGATCCCGGAAGAATGGTGCAACAGTTCACTTGTGGCCCATTTTCAAAAACAAGGGTGATGTACAGAACTGTGTTTATGTCACACAGTATGAAAGTTTGGGAGAGGGTAATAGCGAGAAGAATGACAGAAGAGAGTGAAGTATCACAGAGCCAATTCGGGTTTATGCCTGGACGCGAACAATGAACGCCATATTTGCTCTTCGCTAACTTAGTGAGAAATATAGAGGTGCACATAAAAATTTGCATATGGTGTTCATTTACCTAGAGAAGGCATACGACAGGGTGCCTCGCGAGGTTCTGTGGTGGACTATGAAAGAGAAGGGAATGCCTGAGAAGTACGTGCAACTTGTACGTGTTATGTATGATAGAGCAAACACACGTGTCCGGTCCAAAGCTGGAGTTACCGATAAGTTCAATGTGGCTGTAGGCTTGCACCAGGGATCAGCTTTAAGCCCTTATTTGTTTCTCTTGGTGATAGATGCGTTGTCGTCAGACATACAGGAGGAAGCACCCTGGTTCATACTGTTAGCCGACGACATTGCGCTTGAGGTCCAGGGTAGACTGGAAAATTGGCAAGAGAGACTGGGAGAGTGTCGGACTGAAAATCAGCAGAACAAAAACTGAGCACCTGTGCTGCGATTTCGGTGGTCCATCCAGTTTCTCCCCTATTGCCTTAAATGGAGTATCCCTTCCAGTCTGCTTCGACTTCCGATACCTCTGCTCATAAATCCAGAACGACGGCGATATAGACCGGGATTATGAGAAATAGAATAATGCGGGATGGGTAAAATGGCAAAAGGTCACGGGGACAACTAGCGACCCCAGAATGCCCCTTAAAATTAAGGGGAAAATTTACAAATCAGTCGTGAGACCTGTCGTATTGTATGGATCGGAGTGTTGGGCAACTAAAGGGATGGATGAAGGAAGATTGCATGCAACAAAAATGATAATGTTGACATGGATGTTGTGGAGTGACGAGAATGGATAAGATAAGGAATAAGTATATCAGAGGAAGTTTGAATGTAGCGCCTGTAACAGAGAAGTTGAGGAGTAATAGGTTAGCATTGTATGGGCATGTCATGAGGAGGCATGAATATCATCTGTCAAGAAGAGTGATAAATATAAATGTGGATGGATACATGGGTAGAGGTAGACCGAAAAAGAGATGGATGGATTGCGTGAAAGATGACATAAGTAAGAAAGGAGTGAATACTGAGATGACGGCTGATAGAGGGGAGTGGAAGAAAAACAACTGTTGTGCCGACCCCACATAAGTGGGATAAGGGCAGGTAGATGATGAGATGATGAGAATACACTGATAGATATTGAACTTCTAACCATGGAGCTTGTGATGGATTTTCAATTTCAGCGTCAGTTGCTGCTATCAAGCAGACATTGGACTGGGGTGTATGGGGTTCTGACTCACATCTTAAGGACCCAAGCCAACCTCACCTGCCCGTGGTACACCCTGCTAAATCACAAGCGAGGCTCTGGCGAACGGCTGATTGCGGTATAGTGCAGCTCTTAAGGCACAGTTAAATTCCCGGGCCGTCGACGGGCAGCAGCGTTGGCGATGCGAGAAGCTGTGCTTCTGCGATCCCCAACCCGCATGCCCAGCGTGGGGATTATGGGCATTAACCCCCCAATGATAAGGCATAAAAATATGGCGCTCATTAGGGGAGGCCTATGTCCAGCAGTGGACTGCTATAGGCTGATGATGACCTACTAAGTCAACATGACGTATGGAACAGCGCGATCAAAGGTTTGATTCCATGAAAAGTTGTTTAGATTGATGAGTACTTTCACCCTCCAATGTTGTCGGGAGTAGTCTTTTTACAGCCTGTACTTATATTTTGTAGTAATAAATCGATAGGCAAATGAAGAAAGTTACACTAGAAAACTTAAAAAATCTAGTTTATTTCCGATTAGGTTTGATAAAAATGCAACTTGTATATTCACAATAATACGCAGCACACGCATGTCCGCATTTCGCGGTAATCTCCGACGAACAAAGCCACAGTTGCGTTTATCACTCATTTCGCGCGTGGAACACAGCTACCAGTGGCGTTTGGAACCTTATTCGCCGGGCAAAACTCAGCAATGTAATTGTGCCCCAAGTTTAAAACTTTAATAACTTATTGAAATAAATTTATTTTTGAACTTTTTTCGAACTGATTAGATGTAAATGATAGTGTAGATTCCAAAAATGCAATAAAAATAAAAAGGCCCAATGGCGTTTGTGCCCTTATTCGTAGGATACGACGAAATGTGAGTCGAATACTGTGATAATAAATTAATATTTCCCTGCTGGACTGGATGTAAAGAAAAAACAGAATGCGTCCAGCTGCTTCTATCGTAAAAGTCGACTAAGGGATAGTATCCTCTCCAACATGATAAACCATCTATATGGGTGGTGGGCTGATCACCTGTCACCATGGTTCACCATATCCATCTCGAGGCTTTGAATCAGGAGTGACTGCAAGTTTTCTTATTGTTATTTTTGTATGTAAAAGAGTTAAAAGGGCACTTTATATGAATCTGCTGCTGAATTGCGTAAAATTCACCTGCTATTCGAACCGTTTTATGAAAATTATAGGAATTGCTAAAGATCTGATATGAGTTCGGGAAATAAATTGCGTTGGATGAATTGCTCAAAGTGGCCTTTTTAGATCAGCTGTTATAACAAAGACACTGGTGGTCTAGTTGGTAGTGACCCCGCCTTCCGATCCTAAGGTCGTGGGTTCAAACCCGGTCGTGTACCAATGGATTTTTCTGTGCGAAAAATTTATGTGCGCTATACCATGTAACGTTCGATTTTTCCCTCCTCTTTATTTGAAAGTTCCGTTCAGCGAGATAGGTAATAATTTTGGTTTTTGCTGGTCACACTCTGGCTTGGCACGGCTCGATTAGTGATTTGTGAGTGTCAGTGTCAAGTGTCTTATCAAGACGAATCGAACTGTCAATGTCGTTTGAGTTTTTTCGTCTCGCTCGGGCAGAGCGAGAGGGCAAGGATCTTTTGACGGATCGATGTTGAGAACGTGGCGTGGGTCTTTTGATGAAAATTGTATTTGCTGGCTAATATATCCTGGCTTCTGTGTCTGGCGTAGCGGGAATCATCCACGGGAGAGCCCACGCGTGTGATTCCTTCGGGCGCACGTGTTTTGTGCGTATTATCAGCTTTGTGCCTCTGGTAAGAGTCTTGAACTTTTGATCTTTGATTTTTGTCTTCCTCGATTGCCGAGCGGAGCTCGTGGGACATCCTCAACCCTGTGCATGAATACACAAGGGCAGATTTGCTAAGGTTGCACCCCGCTTCGCAGGCTAAAGAGCACTTTCGCTTACGCCGGGCTATGAATTTTCCAGAAAAGAGGTGCTCCGTACGGACGCGAACACGTGGCGAGCACGTGTCGCAACCTTTCTACCTGCCGCCTTCTGGCGCACGCTGTCGTCGGCGAGGGTCCAGAGCGCCAGCGTCCCCTGCTGTGCTGCTGTGACAAGACCGAAAGTCCTGGTGTGGCGTTTCCCTGCCTTTTTGTGACCTTGTGGTGGCTGGTGTCAGTCGAGTGAGTGTGTCTGATAGGGTCGTTAAATCAAGCGTTCCTGTAGGTTCGCTCGCGCGAATTTCGTCAATTACGGAATTTAACAAACCAAATATAACCAAAAACTCTATTTTTGTGGATCGTTGAATCAGCGGTGAGGTGCGGTGGACTGATACTCCTGAGTAGGCCGTGACTAAGTGGGCATCCGGTTGATTTACAAGGCAGAGTAGATCAGGGCAGGTCATTAAACCCGTTTATTGTTAATTTACATTTTAATTTTTACCCGTTGTGATGAACCAAGTGTTGGAGTGTAATTTTTTGATCGTGGGATATGTCAGAGCTGACTGACGAAAGTAAATTACAGTAGTATTGTGTAGATGAACGGTGGATGTACTGTGAATGACGGCGTTGTAGTTTGTAATAGTCTCGTCTATGAATTGTAAGCGTTTCAATAAGTTTATCTTTTATTTATTTACTCATAGTAACTAGGACAGTAGTGTGTAATAGATGCGGCTAAAAAGAACTGTAAAACCTTTCGATAATTTTCTTCCTTTTCTGGTAATAAAATTCCTGTAATAAACACTTGATAATCAACACTTTAATCTTTATATTTTTGTGTAGCATCCTTTCCTACCTAGGGGGGAAAAATAGCTCACAACCAGGACTCTCAAACGGTGAAGGAAAACATCGTGAGGAAACCCGCGGCTTATTCAGCTCCGCATGTATTGACCATGTCTTTCCTGTGGACAAGGCCGACTAAGCTGAGAGAATAAAATAGGTGCTGAGCAAGCCTACTCCATCTTAATTCGTCCCGGGCTCTACAGCGTCCCGTTTGTGAAGGTAAAAGTTGCCTCCTGACGCTGTATAAATTATCTACTATAGATGGCCTTAGTTTAGTTATAACATAAGTACACTTTTATCAGGATACAACGCGAGCGAGGCCGTAGGCGAAGGCTAGTACAAAAGTTTTTAATTAGTGCCGACAATGAAGTTCTTTTACAGCAATCCGGGATTAAAACATAATATCTCCCACTATTGAAACGAGTTTTAGCCCGCGGCTTCGTGCGGCATCGAAATATATATGTTATCCTATCCTAGGTACTTATATTATAAATGTGAAAGTTTGTGAGGATGTTTGTATGTTTGTACCTCAATCACGCCTAAATGCTTGAAGGAATTTGAATGAAACTTGGAATATACATAGTACATGTACTGGATTAACATATAAGCTATTTTTTATCCACGTACCACGCGAGTGAAGCCGCGGGCGGCAGCTAGTAGAAGTATAAAATAATAAGCATTTTTCTGCAATCAACGCACAAGCCTGCTAAAGGCTGCTGGCAGAGACTGGATGCGACAAGCCGAAGATAGGGCGCAATGGCGCTCATTAGGAGAAGCATATGTCCAGCAGTGGACTGCTATAGACTGACGATGATGATGATGATGATGAACGCACAAGCCTGAACTACTGAAGCTAGAAGAGAAGAAGCTATGTCGGTTTCCTCACGATGTTTTCCTTCACCGTTTGAAAGTAAGTACTGGTTAGAGCATGTAAATTTTTCGAAAAAAAAAAAATACAGTGGTGCACGATCGGATTTGAACCCACGACCTTAGGATCGGAAGGCAGGGCCGCTACCACTAGACCAGTGATCTCAAAGTTAATTAAGTAAAAAATAATTTAGAGAACCTGTTGAGACGTTTGACGAGAACTTAACCAACAAACAGTATTACTCATTACGATATTAGTATACTCTCATTAATTTTAGAGAGTTCTGGTTTACTGCAAGGTTTATAGAAAATATTTTTCTTACAGAAGTTCATTAGTAGATGATAAATAATATTCCTTCGTCCCGCCTACTATGTTTGGAAGATACAAAACACTAGTGCTACTGTAAAACTCCAAATCACCGGTCAAGTGCGAGTCGAATCCGCACACGAAAGGTTCCGTACCATCGTACACGTACGTTTTAACATTTAGGTACTTTATAAAAAGTACACTTTAAAAATAGATGTTTCTTGTATGGGGGCCCCTTTTCATCATCTCACTGTCCTTATCGCACTTACGTGGAGTCGGCACATGTATTACTAGCTGCCGCCCGCGGCTTCGCACGCGTGGTACCCGGATAAAAATAGTCTATATGTTAATCCAGCACATGTACTATGTATATTCCAAGTTTCATTCAAATCCGTTCAGCCGTTTAGGCGTGATTGAGGCACAAACATCCAAACATCCTCACAAACTTTCGCATTTATAATAATACTAGATGGCAGCACAGGTAAAGTTAGCACGCGCTATCGTTGCGTTTTGAACTTTACGCCGGTTATTTCAAGCAAACTAAAGCTTTTCAATTTTATAATATAAGTAGGAAGTAGGATTCCTCAAATATTTATTTATTTAATTTAATTTTGTACATGTGAGTGTGTATGACTCTAAGGAACGAGAGTCGAAGTGAATCGAGGCGAAGGCGCTGAAATTCTTACAACTCCCGTAAATTCAACTGTAGTTAGATCCCGTAATATGCCTCGACTCCATGCGGATCCTGTGGGCGACGCCTCAATATCCTCCAAGTTTCATCATCATCTTCCTGCCCTTATCCCACTCTATGTGGGGTCGGCACAGCATGATCCTTGGATCATGCGAGTTTTGGCTAAGGTGTTTTATGACCGGCCGCTTGCCTGACGTCAACCCTCCTTGGGAATACTTGCTTATTTTATCTCATCCTCTAAGATTCATACGCGCTGAGAATATTGGGAATATAGACGCGATACAATTTTTTTACGTTTCATAGTAGTTCTGTCTATATTTTTTCCACTATCCATTAGTTTTCCATTTGCTTAAGACATAAACTAATCGTAACAAATGGACATAATAGTACTAGCTTTTGTATGCAGGATGTTTTTTTTTTACTGGGGCAGTATGGGGAAATCGGAAACCAGAAGAAATACAGGAAAGGTGTCTTAGAAAACATTTGCCCTTTTTTTGTGAAAAACGATTAGTATAATTTTTTTTCCAACATCACCTTTTTCATGACCAACTTGCGCCTGGCCAAAAATTTTACTATACCAAAATCCTTTCTACAAAAAAGAGCGTGTTTTCTAAGAAACTTTTACCGTATCTCTTCTGGTTTCAAATTTCCCCATGCTGTCCCAGTAAAAAAAACACTCTGTATGTATATTATGTTTGTGTAAGAAAATGTATTGCTAGGCTTATAACAAAATGAGCTTCGTTAGGTACAAGCATAAATATTTACAGTAGGTAGTACCACAAATACCGTGCGCTTCGGCAATTTTCGTATACATACATATTATCACGTCCGTATCCCCAATGGGGTGGGCAGAGTCACAAATAAACATAAGGAAAATTACAGCCACTTCTGATTTAAAGTCCTAAGATGGATATGGTGAACCATGATGACAGGTGATCAGCCCATCGCCCATATAGATGTTCCATCATCTTGGAGAGGATACTATCCCTTGGTTGACTTTTACGACATGCTCGGGGAGAGAAGCAGCTGGACGCATTCTATGTTAATAGTTTAAACTTACAATTGCCATCACCGATATGAAAAGCAGTCCTAACCTGTAGGAACAACACATACAACAGTTTTCCACCTCTGGGAATATCTCACACATATCTAGATTTTATTATAAAACCCTTTAAAAATATCGTATGAAAAAAAACAACGCAAACGAAAAGCATTTACGAAAGTTTGATGTTTTTGACGTATATTTTGGCAATTGACATTATATGAGCATGTCATAAAGTCTCATAAAATATAAGGGATAGCATCCTCTCCAATATAATGGATTATCTACATGGGCGATCTGTTGCATGTGAGCATGGTTCACCACATCCATCTTGGGACTTTGAATCGGGAAGTGGCTGCAAGTTTTTTTAAAGAAAGAAAAGAAAGAAAGAAAATAATTTATTGGCAACATAGGTACACATAAAAGTACAGGAATTAAAAAATAAATGACAAACAAAGGCCTTTTACCATCAATAGTAGATGCTTTATACAGCGTCAGGAGGCAACTTTTACCATCACTCACGGGACGCTGTAGTGCCCGGGACGAATTAATATGGAGTAGGCTTGCCCAGCTGCTATTCCATCCTCTCAGCTTAGTCGGCCTTGTCCATAGGAAAGACATGGTCAATAAGTGCGTAGCTGACTAAGCCGCGGGTTTCTTCACGATGTTTTCCTTCACAATTTGAGAGTACTGGTATAGCGCACAGAAAAATCCATTGGAACACGACCGGATTTGAATCCACAACCTTAGGATCGGAAGGCGGGGTCACTACCAACTAGACCACCAGTGCTCTCCAGTGTTTAATAATGTGTCTAGAATATTCAAACAATATTGTACTGCTACGAGGAATTATCGTAGCGCTACGAGGCCAGAAGTGTCTACGGCGTAGCAAATTGATTCGCAAAACGTATTACACTGAAATCATATTACGAACCCATTACTTTGGAACAAAAGATTGTATTGACTTCGATAAGAAGGAGATCGAAGGTATATAAAATTATTTACGTTAAAAAGATTTTATAAAAATATGTAGTATGTCAATGCCGCACCAAGTGGAAATCCGTGGTCTCTGCCTACCCCATGGCAAACAGTCGTGATATTATGTAATCATACGTATATATTACGTATGACTTAATAAAGTAATGCCCGGATAGCTAGAGCATTGAGTACCTAAGGGAAATGTTTCTAGTAGAATTTAAATGAGTAATTTAACATCATCACATTATAGAGTCGGACTTTTTTTATGTAATGCTTGTTGTAAAATAAATTCTATTCTATTCTATTCTATTCTACTTACATATTCCTCATTTTGCTGAATTTAGTTTATTTTTGTTTGTCATTTTCGTTTTCAGTTTTTCTGTAGCTGTTAACAACGACAAGTACGAAGATCATCACTGAAAATTGAAACAATAAATTTATCCTTCTAATCTTAACAATCATATCCTCATTTTCATCATATCTGTCTTCTCAACGTCATCAGACCATCTGGTGATCTGGCTCCCGCCTTAAAACATCCTAACAATAAATATCCAGCAGTAATATACAAAGTTCTGACACTTAGATTTCTTATGTCGCGAGTATCAAGAACTACGGGTAAAATATTGTCCTGCCAAGTTTCATACAGATTGGATTAACATAAAAATACAACACCAAACTTAGTTTTTTACTTCTCTACTGGACTGAAAAAGAAAGAAAAAATATAGAATGCGTCCAGCTGCTTTTCACCCCGAGCATGTCGTAAAAGTCGACTAAGGGATAGTATCTTCTCCAACATGATGGACCATCTATATGGGCGATGGGCTGATCACCTGTCACTATGGTTCACCAAATCCGTCTTGGGACTCTTGGATCAGGAGTGGCTGCAAGTGTTCTTATAATTACTTGTGGCTCTGCCCACCCCGTTAGGGATACGAGCGTGATAATATGTATGCCAAGTTGCCGCCGAGGTCTTCGCTCGCTTCGGTCGATCAATAAATCCGAAAATAGCTTAGAATGTTGTACCTCAAATATATTCAGTACTTTAGAAGCTACGATTATGTATGGTATGTTCGTATGAGCTAGTGGCCAACTCTAGTGACGGAGTTTTTAGGCCGCCTAAAGGCCGAGAAGTAATTTATATATAAAAACATTAAATAAATTATCACATTCTCACCTACAACCGCACCTCCAAGAATGGAAAATTGTATAATTAAACCAATTGTAGAAGTTTCATTGTTATCCAACAAGAAAAATGTCAGGCAGTAAGCAGAATGGTGTAGGAGTTGGAATAGAACCAAACACATATGGATTATTAACAGTTTGTTCGTGTGTTCGCTCTGGAAGATACATTGCTGATCAGAATCCTACTCCTATACTACTCTATCAATATTACAAAAGCACTACTTTAAGCTATCACTAACCCCCGAATACTCAACCGCATCTCAGAGTTGAGCACGTCTCAAGTGACGAGTTTTTGACAGATTTTCATCAAAAGCTGTCGAAAAACCGTGATTTGAGACGTGCTCAACTCTGAGTCGCGTTTGAGTATTCGGGGGTAAGTCTGTGTTATCGAGGTGCACCAATGGATTTTCTGTTCGAAAAAGTCATGTGCGAACAGTACTCTCAAACGGTAAAAAAAAAACATCGTGAGGAAACCGGCATTTCGTTTAACCTAAAAAGTTCGAAAACATTTGTTAAGTGAATGAAAGGAGCCTTTGAGAACTTCTAATCTTTTCACCACACTGGCTCGTAAGAACTAGTGAAACGAGTGTAGAAGTAGGTACTCTAGTATCAAAAATATTGTGCGCCTCGGCAATTTTCGTTTAGCTTCAGAAATACGAACTAACGCGAGATAATATGTAATATGGAGATGTTACAATAATAATGTAGATTCATATTTTTTTTTAATATTATTCGGACAAATTCGGGTTTCATACAAAGCACGAAGTTTGCCGAGGCACTCAATATTTGTGGTGCTACTGTACAAACCTTCACTGCGCCTGACCACGCCGCATCTAGAGGCACTGTTAGAACCCCATACATAACAGATATACAAAGTAACCATTTCCTGAATTTCACCACTCCATTGTCAACAAAAGTAATTATATCAAAGTAAATCAATACTACTACTGCTATTGACGAACCCTGAAAAACAATAAAATTTTATCATCAACATATTCCTAGTGCATAAAAGGAGCCTTTGAGGCGCACTTCAAATCCTTTCACCACACTGGTTCGAAAGAACTAGCGACACGACTTGTAATAGTCTCTTATTTTCTGTATTTTTGTAACATTATATATTTTTTAATTTGTTACCATTTGCGGTCTGTGTTGTTTATGTCTGTCGAATAAAAATATCTCTATTCTATTCTAGTCTAGTCTGTAGCAGTATTATTTTCCTGTGCCC
Source organism: Scotopteryx bipunctaria (assembly GCA_949320045.1). Taxonomy (NCBI): domain Eukaryota; kingdom Metazoa; phylum Arthropoda; class Insecta; order Lepidoptera; family Geometridae; genus Scotopteryx; species Scotopteryx bipunctaria. The sequence goes on from OX439462.1 coordinate 1,569,857, forward strand.
AAGACTGGTATTCGAACTATGATCTTTGGATAAAAGGTCGGATAACCTCTCAACGGGTCAACGCGGTTATAATGAACATAGCACGTAGTTTCACGTCATCATCATTTTCCTGCCCTTCTGAGGCCTTTTACCATCTATAGTAGATGATTTATACAGCGTCAGGAGGCAACTTTTACCTTCACATGCGGGACGCTGTAATGCCCGGGACAAATTAAGATGGAGTAGGCTTGGAATTTTTATGGAATAAAAAATATTGAATTAGAATTTTCCTGCCCTCATCCCCAACATTATACTCGTAATATCATTGCTTATCCCGATTACATTACGTGGGGTAGACATATGTTTCCCTCTTCCATGTGATAAAAGTCATTCGTTATATCACTCACACCTTTCACACGTATGTTTCATACAATCCTGGATGGATTTATTTTCTTCACGCTTAAGTAAGTTTGTATGAGCTAGTGGCCAGCTCTTGTGACGGATTTTCTAAGCCGCCTAAAGGCCTCCGCCATGGCTTGACGACTTAAAAGCCGGGACAGACAATTTAACGTGCCCTCCGAAGCACGGAAGCGCTCAATTGTACTAATAATGGACTAACTGTTAATAAAATCATGGCTATGAATAAACCAACGCTAGGTTTGAGGCAGCATAGGAACTTTTTACATGTTGGCAATTTGTCCCAAAAACCGCAAACGGCCATTATTGAAAACGTTATTTATTTCTAATATACAATTTGAAATCAACTTTAAAAAAATATATTATTGACATAATTATGTAAACAGAGACTGACCGACCATAGATAAAATAAACAAAGAGTATTATAAACACTATGAAATTCGCAGGTATTTTTAAAGTCACCGTGCAATGAGTAACATTCTTAAAAAAAAGATTCCCAGTCCTTCGCTGTACCTAGCTTTCCAGTCGTGTATTGTCCTTTCGAACCAGCGAGCTTAAAGGATTAAAAGTGCTCCTCGAAGGCTTTTTCCGTGCACTTGACACATCTTTTCGAAATTTTAGGCTCTACGACATGCCACTTTCCTCACGATGTTATCATTTACCGTTTGAGATTCCTGGCACATAAATTTTTCGAACAAAAAATCCATTACATTAATTTATGACAAGACCTTGACAAGACAGTTAATTTGACATTTATAAAATTTTGATCATAAAATTGACAATGTCGTTTATCAATCGGGTCATCAGCAGCTCTCTTTTTCTTGCAGGGCTATGGGTAAGGGCCTCTAGCTGGACCGATTTCATGATTTTTGATTTGTTGGATTTGTCTCGGCCCCGAATAGCAGAATAACTACCTAATAAAACATTTGAAAATTTGCATTATTAATTCTAAGGCAGTACAAAGTTCGCGGGATCAGCTATTATTATAATAAAATGACAAAATATACGCTTCAAGTCTTTATAATATCTGCTTTCACATAACTTGATTTGACCAAATCACAATTTTTTGCGCAAAACGCTCGTGGCGTAGCTTGCTTAGACGTTCTTGATGGATCGTTGAAGTTAAGTAAAGTTTTGCGCGGTGACAATTGGGATGGGTGACCGCAAGTGCACGAACTTACTTTACATTTTTGTAAAGCCAAACTATAACAATTGAGTAGATATTCACTGAAATAAAACAAGACATAAGTAAAAACTATGTAGGTAACTGTCTGACATAATCCTAGAAGCATGAAACTTGGAAGGCATAATATGCCTTCCAAGTTTCATACTTTTTATTTCTTATAATGATGTAGTGTTGTACTAAGAAAGAAATTCTTGGAATAAAATTCCTGGGGGAAGTAGCGGGAAGATGAAGTTTGTAAGAAAAAAAATATAGGTAACACGAACAGTCTAAAGTAGTCATGGTAGTCCCGCACCGGGAATCGATCCCATACATGGTGGGCGAGTGCCCGGCTGAGACTCAAGATGCACTTATTTAGTAACAAAATTTAAAATTAAAAGTAAATAAAATTTGAGAGCACTGGTTGTCTAGGGGTCGCAACTCGCCTTACTATCCCAAACTAGTGACACGACTGAACAAAGGCCTTTTACCATCAATAGTAGATGATTTATACAGCTTCAGGAGGCAACTTTTACCTTCACAAACGGGACGTTGTAGTGCCCGGGACGAATTAAAATGGAGTAGGCTTACCCAGCACCTATTCCATCCTCTCGGCTTAGTCGGCCTTGTCCACAGGAAAGACATGGTCAATACGTGCGGAGCTGACTAAGCCGCGGGTTTCCTCGCGATGTTTTCCTTCACCGTTTGAGCGTACTGGGATAGCGCACATAATTTTTTCGCACAGAAAAATCCATTGGTACACGACCGGATTTGAAACCACGACCTTAGGATCGGAAGGCGGGGTCACTATCTACTAGACGACCAGTGCTCTGTGTCAAAACTAACCTATTAAAAAACCAGCATATACAAAACTTTGCTCCATCATTGCTATCCACGGAAATTCCTCAGAATTGTCTTTGATTGAGCAGGAGTAAACATACAGCGAGAAGAATGTTGAATGAAACAGCAAAAACACTATTGCAATACCAATGTACAGCCATGCCAGGAGGCGTCGGCATCCAGGTTTGCGCTGAAAGAGAAATAAATATTCGTGGACATTTCACTTCTTCTTAGCTGGACTGGGTGTAAAGAAATAACATAGAATGCGTCCAGTTGCTTCTCTCCCCGAGCATGTCGTAAAAGTCGACTAAGGGATAGTATCCTCTCCAAAATGATGGACCACCTATATGGGCGATGGGCTGATCACCTGTCACCATTGTTTATTTATTTATTTATTATTAGGCAACGCCAACAGGACACATAATACAAACTATTATGGATGTTTCACAAAAAAAAATTAGTACTATAGAATGTGTTCTAATTATAGGCATGCACAGCATTGTTCACTATTTCTATCTTAGGATTTTAAATCAAAAGTGCCTGCAAGTTTTCTTATGTTTACTTGTGGCTCTGCCTACCCCATTAGGGATATGGGCGTGATAATATGACATGTATGTATGTATCGACTGACCTTCTCAGTACCACCCCAAGTGAGGTCAAGAACAATTGCAGATATGATCCACAGCATCATTATGAACCAAAACCACGTAACGAACGGAAAAATTGTATCTTCAATTTTTTGCACACATTCAGCAAGGACCATTGACAAAGAGGCTGCCTATAAAAAAAAACATATTGCATTAAAAAATTAAAAATTACCAGTCACAATATTTCTGACCTTGCACTGTTGGTGCAGTGGTAGCAGTTCCGCTTACCGATCCTGAGGTTGTGGGTTCGTCGAAAACATTTATGAGCACTACCACCAGTAGGTACTGAGAGTACGGCGAAGGAAAACATCGTGAGGAAACCGGCATGTCGTAGATCCATCTATATGGGCGATGGGCTGATCACCTGTCACCATGGTTCACCATATCCTGGGACTCTTGGATCAGGAGTGGCTGAATGTGTTCTTATAATTACTTGTTACTCACCCTGTTAGGGATAATATGTTTGTACAAAGACTAACCTTTATAATCATTGATATGAGAATCATTCTTATTTTGAGATTGCCCATTTTCTTTTGCCTTAATATTTCGTTGGTTTTCCTAATTTCTTCAGATTTGCTAGCTAATGCTGCTCCTTTGATCATAGGCTGGGTTCCTATATGGGAACCCATGTGGGAACCCATATGGGTTCCCATATGTTTTTCACCCCTTGCCCCGGCTCTCCCGGACTGGATTGAACGCACATGAGTGTGAAGTTGACGTCCATCCGTACTATCAGATGAGGATTTGAAATCTCCTCGGCTCTCGTAATGCCCCTGTGAACCTTTACTGAAAATTAATTTGAAACTGGTATTAACACTGAAAGTATGGATTTGCATTATTTTGTTTGGATAACTGAAAAATTGACAGAAAAACAATACGATTTGTGACAAAACGTGACAGTTTCACAAAGGTTTTGTAGTCTATGATAAAGTTTCATCAAAAATTCAAATCAAAATTAAAATTATTTCTTCTCTCTTTATTCTGTGAGGCTATGAGAGCACTAGTGGTCTAGTGGTAGGGGCCCTGCCTCCCGATCTAAGTACGTTGGTTCAAATCCAGTCGTGCACTAATTATTTTTTCTGTGTGAAAAAATTATGTGCGCTATACCAGTACTCTTAAACGGTGATGGAAAACGTCGTGGGAAAAACCGGCACGTCGTAGAACCTAAAAAGTTCAAAAAATGTGTGTGAAAGGAGTCTTTGAGGCGCACTTTAAATCCTTTCACCTCACTGGTTCGAAAAACCTAGTAACCATCTAACTAGTACCTAATAGTGGTGATGATCCTGAGTAGGGGACAGAATATTTACGTAATGTTACGACCTTTATATTTATTTCTCCCGACAACAGGAAACAGGAAATTTCAAATGCTATAATAGCAATTTCATGTTCATTTATACCCCTATAACCCTCTTTTACCCCAATATTCCTCTTAAGGGGTAATCTTGGAAAACTAGCCCCTTGAAATGCAAGAATTCATCATTATCATTATTACAACTAGTCGTATTACTAGCTCTTTCGAACCAGTGAGGTGAAAAGATTTAAAGTGCGCTTTAAAGGCTCATTTGATGCATCTGACTGATCTGCACTGATCCCAGTGATTTTATGGAATAAAAATTTTTGACTTTGACTTTGACTTTGACATCTGACACATGTTTTCGAACATTTTTAGGTTCTACGACATGTCGGTTTCCTCACGATGTTTTCCTTTATCTAACGTTAAGAATACGGCAGTACCTACCACAAATATTTTGCGCCTCGGCAATTTTCGTTTAGCTTCTGAAATAACGCGATGATGATAATGTAATAAAGAGATGTTACAATAATTATGTAGATACTTTTTAAGGGACAAATTCAGTTTCCCGAAGTTTGCCAAGGGCACAATATTTGTGGTTCTGCTTAACTGGTATAGCGAACATAATCTTTTCGAACAGAAAAATCTATCGGTGCACGACCGATTTGAACCCACGACCTTAGGATCGGAAGGCGAAGCCGCTACCACTAGACCACCAGTGCTCCTATCAACAAAGATAAAAATCGTTTGACATGCGAAGACATATTATTTTTGAAGCTTAGGAAATGAGAAAAGGAACTATAAAATTTTGACATCTCCCGTCATTATTTTATTAACTTTCTGTACATTCCTGCCCGTAACTATTTGACGATCGTCATAAACAGATGAACTAGTTGAAGGAAAAATAAAACATCAATAGAAAGCACTGATGGAAGAACTGGTAGAGCAAACTCAGGATTCCGTACATCGTACGTTAAATACGACCTCGGTGGTGTGGCGGGTGAGTACTTGGCTGAGACGCTAGCGGCGCAGGTTCGATTCTCGCTACGGTTCGTTCGATTGTCCATTCGATTGTTCATTCGATTGTATGGACAATCGAATGAACAATCGAATGATCGTTTATTCATTCGATTGTTCATTCGATTGGCTATTCGATTATTCATTCGATTGTTCATATTTTGATCTATCTTGTAGGCTTCTCGTAGGGTTCAGCCAGCGTTTGCAAAGTAAGCGCAAAAAATGTGTTTATTTACGACATCACATTAGAAACCTCTAAAATTATCAGTGTTTCTCTACTTTACTACGCATGTTTTATACATATAAACTTTCCCCTTGAATCACTCTATCTATTTAAAAAAACCGCATCAAATCTGTTGCGTAGTTTTAGAGATCTAAGCATACATAGGGACAGACAGACAACGAGAAGCGACTTTATTTTATACTATGTAGTGATAATGTATTTACAAAAAAAGTATGTATAATGTATTCTATTAGCCATCTCATTACCTAAGTACAAGCTTTGCTTAGTTTGGGGCTAGATGGTGCTGTGTGATATTATTATGTCCTCACACAGCACCATCTAGCCATACCGGTTTCCTCACAATGTTTTCCTTCACCGTTTGAGAGCACGGGTACAGCGCTTATACATTTATCGAACAGAAAAATCTATTGGCGCACGACCGGATTTGAACCCATCATCATTTTTCTGCCCTTATCCCACTAGGTGGGGTCGGCACACCATGTTTCCCTCATCCATTTTCTCCTATCACTCGTCATCTCCGCACTCACTCCTTTCACACGCATATCCTCTTTTACACAATCCATCCATCTTTTCCTTGGCCTTCCTCTAGCAGTATATCCATCCACATTCATATTCATCACTCGCCTTGTAACATGACTTGACTTGACCCATGACCTTAGAATCGGTTGCCGCTACCACTAGGCCACCAGTGCTCTCCATATATGAGAATAAGTAGGCACATCTCCCCGATTCGATTTCACCAAAATGTAAATCCTACTTCGTATCTTGAGTACCTGATTCGTTTGAGTGAATTACAATTAAATCCGATTACACACGAGTGGCGCGTAGAGCATTCCTGTGTAATTCAATCGAAGGTAGATGGGATCACCTCGTGTATTTGCATGTACAGATAGCTTCACGAAAACTGAACACGAAAAAAATTCACCATGTATGTTGTAGGTATGTTCGTATGAGCTAGTGGCTAGCTCTGGTGACGGAGTTTTTAGGCCGCCTAAAGGCCTCCGTCATGGCTTAACCACTTAAAAGCCGGGACCGACTGTTTAACGTGCCCTCCGAAGCACGGAAGAGCTCAGCTCGTAATGCCACTTGCGGTCACTCATCCCAATTTGTGACCGCGTATATCGTTGCTTAACTTTAATGATCAATCAAGAACGCCTAAGCAAGCTACGCCACGAGCGCTTCGAATTTCACCATCAATTCTATTAATTTTATTTCAATGAACACGGTATATTATTTTTTATATTAATTACTTCTCTGATGGGCTGGAAGTTAAAAACATAGATTGCGGACAGCTACTTCTCTCCTCGAGCATGTCGTGAAAGTCGACTAAGGGATGGTATCCTCCAACATGATGGACCTATATGGGCGATGGGCTTATCACCTGTCACCATGGTTCGCCATATCTATCTTGGGACTTTTAATAACGAGTGGCAATTTTCTTAGAATTACTTGTGGCTCTTTCCAACCTATTATGGATACGGCCGTGATAATTATGTATAAATAAATAAATATTTGTGGACATTTCACACCGCGCCATCTAGTTCCAAACTAAGCAAAGCTTGTACCATAGACACCAGATGGCTAATAGAATACTTATACACTTTTTTTTTTGTAAATATACATCTATACTTTATATAATATTATAAAGCTGCAGAGTTTGTTTGTTTGTTTGTTTGAACGCGCTAATCTCTGGAACTACTGGTCCGATTTGAATGATTCTTTCAGTGTTGGGTAGTCCATTTATCGAGGAAGGCTATAGGCTATGTTTTTTTTCTTTCAAAATTAGGGATCCGTAATAAAATTGCTATTTTGTAACACAAGGTGTAAAATCGAAAACCTATTTTTGCGTGCGCTGCAAAAACTATTGACAATAGAACAAAATGATGTACTACGGGTTTGTAGAACCCATTAAGACCTACAAAAAAGTCCGCGAGAACATATATCTAGCTATCATGGTTTAATCACAATAACCGATTTTGTGTTCAAAATAATTATTAAATCGTCTGAAGAAAAAAAAACTACGTTAAATATGTATCGTAATATTAATCTTTATCGAAATTAAGCATTATGTTATCAAGAGTATTTATGTAGAAGTAAAATACTTTTTGTTTCATCTCAATCGGATATTTCGTTTAAAAGTTATCACGTGTGTAAGATGTTAAGAGTTGTTAAGAGATGTAAAAATAAAACATAGCCTATAGCCTTCCTCGATAAATGGACTACCCAACACTGAAAGAATCATTCAAATCGGACCAGTAGTTCCAGAGATTAGCGCGTTCAAACAAACAAACAAACAAACAAACAAACTCTGCAGCTTTATAATCTACACTAATATTATAAAGAGGAAAACTTTGTTTGTTTGTTTGTACTGAATAGGCTCAAAAACTACTGGACCGATTTTAAAAATTCTTTCACCATTCGAAAGCTACATTATCCACGAGTAACATAGGCTATATTTTATTTTGGAAAAAAATAGGGTTCCGTAAGATATTTGGGTTTTTCGGACACAAGGTGTAAAAAATCAACCAGAAAAGTTACTTATTTTGCGTACGCTGCCTAAACTATAAAAGATAGAACCATAAAATGTTCTAATTAATTGTAGATCTTATAAATATCTACAAAAAAGTCCGCGACACACTATACCCATCTATGTCGAGTGAGGCACAGCAACCATTTTTTTATTTAAAAATCTTGAATTTTTTTTGGACTACATTTAAACGCGTTTATTTTACTCATGCTATTAATCCTTATCAAAATAAATGATTTCATCACTAAGAACAGTTTATGGAGATAATATTTGGTCTTTGAATGATTAAAATTGGACGTTTGGTTTTGAAGTTATGGCGAAACGGTAATGAATAATGAGGATAGTAGGTACCTACGTGTGCTGGAATGGGACATAGGGTACTTTTTATCTGGGTACCGCGTGAGCGAAGCCGCGGGCGGCTGCTATATTATATATATGTATAGATATCCCGCATAGGCCTAATTTTTTACCCTCGGCGAAGACCTACCCGAGAGGGGTAGATTGAAAATCAGCGCTGCATGGCTTGGTGCCATGCAGTAAATGCTGAATCTACTCCCATTGTCCCATGTGCAACTATTTTGGTCATATATAATTTCAATTGTATAAGTTCTTAAGTTAAGGAGACAATAAATGCCTTTTTTATTTTTATTTTATTATCCTTATCCTTATTATCCTTATCATCCTTATTATCCTTATCATCCTTATTATCCTTATCATCCTTATCGTCCTTATCATCCTTATCGTCCTTATCATCCTTATCGTCCTTATCATCCTTATCGTCCTTATTATCCTTATCGTCCTTATCATCCTTATCGTCCTTATCATCCTTATCGTCCTTATCATCCTTATCGTCCTTATCGTCCTTACCATCCTTATCGTCCTTATCGTCCTTATCATCCTTATCGTCCTTATCATCCTTATCGTCCTTATCGTCCTTATCATCCTTATCGTCCTTATCGTCCTTATCATCCTTATCGTCCTTATCATCCTTATCGTCCTTATCATCCTTATCGTCCTTATCATCCTTATCGTCCTTATCGTCCTTATCATCCTTATCGTCCTTATCATCCTTATCGTCCTTATCATCCTTATCGTCCTTATCATCCTTATCGTCCTTATCGTCCTTATCGTCCTTATCGTCCTTATCATCCTTATCGTCCTTATCATCCTTATCGTCCTTATCATCCTTATCGTCCTTAGCATCCTTATCGTCCTAATCATCCTTATCGTCCTTATCATCCTTATCGTCCTTATCGTCCTTATCGTCCTTATCGTCCTTATCATTCTTATCGTCCTTATCATCTTTATCGTCCTTATCATCCTTATCGTCCTTATCATCCTTATCGTCCTTATCATCCTTATCGTCCTTATCGTCCTTATCGTCCTTATCGTCCTTATCATCCTTATCATCCTTATCATCCTTATTATCCTTATCGTCCTTATCGTCCTTATCATCCTTATCGTCCTTATCATCCTTATCGTCCTTATCATCCTTATCGTCCTTATCATCCTTATCGTCCTTATCATCCTTATCGTCCTTATCATCCTTATCGTCCTTATCATCCTTATCGTCCTTATCGTCCTTATCGTCCTTATAATCCTTATCGTCCTTATCATCCTTATCGTCCTTATCATCCTTATCGTCCTTATCATCCTTATCGTCCTTATCGTCCTTATCGTCCTTATCGTCCTTATCGTCCTTATCATCCTTATCGTCCTTATCGTCTTTATCATCCTTATCGTCCTTATCATCCTTATCGTCCTTATCATCCTTATCGTCCTAATCATCCTTATCGTCCTTATCATCCTTATCGTCCTTATCATCCTTATCGTCCTTATCATCCTTATCGTCTTTATCATCCTTATCGTCCTTATCGTCCTTATCGTCCTTATCGTCCTTATCGTCCTTATCGTCCTTATCGTCCTTATCGTCCTTATCGTCCTTATCGTCCTTATCGTCCTTATCGTCCTTATCGTCCTTATCGTCCTTATCGTCCTTATCGTCCTTATCAGCCTTATCGTCCTTATCATCCTTATCGTCCTTATCATCCTTATCGCCCTTATCGTCCTAATCATCCTTATCGCCCTTATCATCCTTATCGTCCTTATCATCCTTATCGTCCTTATCATCCTTATCGTCCTCATCATCCTTATCGTCCTTATCATCCTTATCGTCCTTATCATCCTTATCATCCTTATCGTCCTTATCATCCTTATCGTCCTTATCGTCCTTATCGTCCTTATCGTCCTTATCGTCCTTATCGTCCTTATCGTCCTTATCGTCCTTATCGTCCTTATCATCCTTATCGTCCTTATCATCCTTATCGTCCTTATCGTCCTAATCATCCTTATCGTCCTTATCGTCCTTATCGTCCTTATCATCCTTATCGTCCTTATCATCCTTATCGTCCTTATCGTCCTAATCATCCTTATCGTCCTTATCATCCTTATCGTCCTTATCATCCTTGTCCTTATTGTCCTTGTCCTTATTGTCCCTGTCCCTGTCCCTGTCCCTGTCCCTGTCCCTGTCCTGTCCTGTCCTGTCCTGTCCTGTCCTGTCCTGTCCTGTCCTGTCCTGTCCTGTCCTGTCCTGTCCTGTCCTGTCCTGTCCTGTCCTGTCCTGTCCTGTCCTGTCCTGTCCTGTCCTGTCCTGTCCTGTCCTGTCCTGTCCTGTCCTGTCCTGTCCTGTCCTGTCCTGTCCTGTCCTGTCCTGTCCTGTCCTGTCCTGTCCTGTCCTGTCCTGTCCTGTCCTGTCCTGTCCTGTCCTGTCCTGTCCTGTCCTGTCCTGTCCTGTCCTGTCCTGTCCTGTCCTGTCCTGTCCTGTCCTGTCCTGTCCTGTCCTGTCCTGTCCTGTCCTGTCCTGTCCTGTCCTGTCCTGTCCTGTCCTGTCCTGTCCTGTCCTGTCCTGTCCTGTCCTGTCCTGTCCTGTCCTGTCCTGTCCTGTCCTGTCCTGTCCTGTCCTGTCCTGTCCTGTCCTGTCCTGTCCTGTCCTGTCCTGTCCTGTCCTGTCCTGTCCTGTCCTGTCCTGTCCTGTCCTGTCCTGTCCTGTCCTGTCCTGTCCTGTCCTGTCCTGTCCTGTCCTGTCCTGTCCTGTCCTGTCCTGTCCTGTCCTGTCCTGTCCTGTCCTGTCCTGTCCTGTCCTGTCCTGTCCTGTCCTGTCCTGTCCTGTCCTGTCCTGTCCTGTCCTGTCCTGTCCTGTCCTGTCCTGTCCTGTCCTGTCCTGTCCTGTCCTGTCCTGTCCTGTCCTGTCCTGTCCTGTCCTGTCCTGTCCTGTCCTGTCCTGTCCTGTCCTGTCCTGTCCTGTCCTGTCCTGTCCTGTCCTGTCCTGTCCTGTCCTGTCCTGTCCTGTCCTGTCCTGTCCTGTCCTGTCCTGTCCTGTCCTGTCCTGTCCTGTCCTGTCCTGTCCTGTCCTGTCCTGTCCTGTCCTGTCCTGTCCTGTCCTGTCCTGTCCTGTCCTGTCCTGTCCTGTCCTGTCCTGTCCTGTCCTGTCCTGTCCTGTCCTGTCCTGTCCTGTCCTGTCCTGTCCTGTCCTGTCCTGTCCTGTCCTGTCCTGTCCTGTCCTGTCCTGTCCTGTCCTGTCCTGTCCTGTCCTGTCCTGTCCTGTCCTGTCCTGTCCTGTCCTGTCCTGTCCTGTCCTGTCCTGTCCTGTCCTGTCCTGTCCTGTCCTGTCCTGTCCTGTCCTGTCCTGTCCTGTCCTGTCCTGTCCTGTCCTGTCCTGTCCTGTCCTGTCCTGTCCTGTCCTGTCCTGTCCTGTCCTGTCCTGTCCTGTCCTGTCCTGTCCTGTCCTGTCCTGTCCTGTGAGAAAACGCGGGTGAAACCGCGGGGCACAGCTAGTAAATATAATAAATAATACTACAACACCCAGACCCGGAAAACATTTTTGCAGAACATACATTTTTCCCTTAGCGTGAATCGAAACCGCGCCTCTTGCGTCTCAGCCGAGCACTCGCCCACCACGCCACCGAGGTCGTCAATGATTTAAAACATCATAAATAATAGTAAAATAATTATTTTTTGCACTGGGAGAATCGGTAGAGAAAAGTAATATTTGGTAATGTGCTTATATTTTTGTAACAGAATTAAAATTTTGACTCAAACCCAATAGCTTTAGAGCTCAAATTCCTTTGTTGTCAGTGCCTTACTCTTACACCACTTGAGAAAGTCTTTTGTTATAGCTTTAGAGCTCAAATTCCTTTGTTGTCAGTGCCTTACTCTTACACCACTTGAGAAAGTCTTTTGTTAGGTATATCTGAGGTCTAGAAAACTAGGCTAAGTCTCGAGAATCTAAGTTTAACTGGACCTATATGGGTTTTGTAGGTTACACTGGATGTTTATTGATATTCTGTTTTCGAATTTACGTCGATCGTAATTTGACGGAGCCTCGCGAGGCAACCGTGCGAGGCAAGTACTCGTTCAGACATGGCTCGCCTAAACCTGCGCCCGAGGCAAAATGGCAAACTGTGGGCGAGGCACGACTTGACTGAGCTAGTACATTGTGCGGCAAGCTCGATCAGTCAGTATGTAGCTAAACCAAAATGTGTTTTCACAAAAGCACATTATTTACTTTTGAATTACTTAACGCGACCAAAGGGATAGTATCTTCTCCAAAATGATGGACCACCTATATGAGCGATGGGCTGATCACCTGTCACCATGGTTCGCCATATCCATCTTGGGAGTTTGGATCAGAAGTGGCTGCAAGTTTTCTTATGTCTACTTGTGGCTCTGCCCACCCCATTAGGGATACGGCGTGATAATATGTATGTATGTAATTACTTAGGGCTAAGTAATAGTCTGCTTTCTAATAGGATATAATAATTTGACATTTAATTTACATAATTTTATTTTTAGGCATTTTTAATGTTTCAGAAAAACTGTTCTATAATGTTTGGAAGCATCTGCTATTTAAAAAAAATTATTTATACAGAAAATAAAGGTTTTGTTCAAAAACAATAACACTTATTTGAAATTCTTAAATTTGTGCTAAATCGGTATGCTGGTTTCATGAGAGTGTATGAAAGGAGCCTTTGAGGAGCACTTTAATCACCTACTATCCTTAAACTATACTCATAAAAACGTTCGAATGAAATTCCCTGGGGCTTGTAGTGTGACAGTAGTGATAATTTCCAAGCTCCATTTGCGAAATGGAATAGTTAAAATACGTGAAAAAACATTCACAAAACCACCCTATTCCCAGAACTCTAAATAAAACAGATAAAGTGGGAAAATAGCTGTTTTTATTCAAGTTAAGCTCATCGTAACCTCTCGACAATACGTTACCCGTTTATATTTATTACAGTGCCGTAGCATTCAAAAATCAACCTTAACTCGCCAGCATAAAACTCAAAGCTGTTAAGCTATTAGTCGAGTCACTAGTTTTTTCGAATCACTGTGGTGAAATGATATGTTTTTTCATAATACCAACTTCATTACCCACCGCTTGTATTTCGGTAGCTCCTTTGTTAGCGCATCCTAACACTATAAGAGAGACTAGCTGTTGCCCGCGACTTCGTACGCGTGTAGTACATTATTTTGTTCTATAATCAATAGTTTTCGCAGCGCACGCCAAAAACTATTTTGGGTTTTCTACCTTGTGTTACAATATTGCAATTTTCTTACGGATCCCTAATTTTTTTGAAAATATATTATAGCCTATACTAGTTCCTGATAATGCAGCTTTCTATTGGTGAAAGAATTTTTGAAATCGGTCCACTAGTTTTGGAGCCTATTCGTTACAAACAAACAAAAAAATCTTTCCTCTTTATAATATTAGTATAAGTATAAGAGAAATAAGCCCTCCAAGTTTCAGGTTTCCAGGAATTATGAATTGAGCTGTGCATTGATTGTTATACAGTCAGTAACCTACTGGTATTTATAGGTCACAATATATTCAAAAATCAACCTTAACAACATAAATCTCGATATCATCTTGAAAAAATAATTAGGTGTTAGCGGACGTAAATTTTTCGATTAAAAAATCCAGTTGAACCCACGACCTTAGCATCGGAAGGCGGGATTACTAGCACTAGACCACCAGTACTCTCAAACTTCGGTGAGTGTGGAACAGCCCTTAACGGCCCTTCATTGTGGCTGCGGATGTTTCTAAATAATAATCTAAATAATAAATTGGTAACTTGAGTCCTTGGTTTATGATTTTAATTGTACAGTCAGTGGCAGAAGTTTGAGAACATTTTTTTTTTATTTTTCCTTTAATTTTCATGCTTTGGGGACTGTAATGTTGATTGTCAGTCAATCAGTTAGTCAGTAACGTAACACACACACACACACACACACCAGACAAAAATAACATAACTTAAGATTAAACTTACCTGCTCTTGACTAGATTAAGTATAATTTAGATATAATTCGATTTTAGATAGAATCGACGGCCTCGGTGGACGCAAGAGGCGCGGGTTCGATTCCCGCTGCGGAAGAAATGTTTCATGTTCTGCAAATATTTCTTTCGGATCTGGGTGTTGTGGTACCATGGTACTCGTAGTTTCTGATACCCACGACACAGGAAATTCAAGTGTGGGGTCAGGACTATGTATGTGACTGTTGGGTGTTATTTATTTATTTATTGTTTAAAACATTTTAATATCAAAACTCACAAACTTTCGCATTTATAATAAGTAAGAAGTAAGATAAAACTCAACACAAACTCGACAAAGTTGAGGGTACTTTTCACTTTATAAAATAATGTAACGGAGTAAGCATAATTCTAGACTTTAAAAAATTGTAGAACCGCGTGTGATATCAATTCAACTAAATTCCTCCGTAATTTACCAGAGACGAGCGTAATTCATAAAATATTAGTCTGAATTCCTTATCTTAGCGGTGGAGTGAACAAAATTTGGATCAGCGCTGAATTGCGCCCTCATACGGTGAACACACGGATTAATAATTTCAGCAACTTTTTATATTTTTCGGCGTAAAATTGTAACAAAGAGCACTGGTGGTCTAGTTGGCAGTAAATACCGTTACTGAACTAGATAGAAAACTGAGCTCATTTTCATTAATTATATTATACCGATTACCTTAAAGTTTTTAATTTTATTGTAGTTTGTTTTTGTAAATAAAATAATTTTCTATGAGCTTTAAATAGTTGGTAACTAACTTCTCTGCTGGACTGGGAGTAAAGAAAAAACATAGCTGCTTCTCTCCCCGAGCAATCCGAGCATGTCGTAAAAGTCGACTAAGGGATAGTATCTTCCAACATGATGAGATACAAAGCAAGTATTTCCCAAGGAGGGTTGACGTCAGGCAGGCGGCCGGTCATAAAACACCTTAGCCAAAACTCTTACAGCATGATCCAAGGATCATGCTGTTTCGACCCCACATAGAGTGGGATAAGGGCAGGGAGATGATGACGATGATCTAAAAATAGTTGGGCATTCTTCCCAACAGTGGGTGTCGACGCTAACGATCGCTGCGTTAACGTCCCCCAGCCATAAGTGCGCTTGGTGCGAAAACATTAATATTTCAGCGTAATGGCGCCTTTACGATGCAGGTGTACCTCGCACTCTCATTTTGGTCGTTGACCTCAAAAAAGTACTTGTGAAATCCCACTTACAATATAAATATGCAAGTTTGTGAGAGCATTACTTCTTTGCTGGACTGGGAGTAAAGAGAAAACATAGAATGCGTCCAGCTGCTTCTCTCCCCGAGCATGTCGTAAAAGTCAACTAAAGGGATAGTATTATCTCCAACATGACGGAAAATTTTTTTTTTTTATATTTATCCTTCGCTTTGTATGAAAATCGAATTTGTCCGAATGTGCAACTATTAAAATAACTGAACCAACCCTTTAGAAAAATAAGTATCTACGTAATTATTGTAATATCTCTATAAATTACGTTATCATCATCGCGTTAGTTCGTATTTCAGAAGCTAGACGAAAATTGCCGAGGCTCACAATATTTGTGGTACTACTTTACCTACCTGACTTTACCATAAATGCACAAATTATATTTCAATCCTCTTAAAATTCAGAACACACAATATCTATAACTTATAGGCAGCTATCAATTCAGAGAAGCCAATCGATCGTCTGAGGTAGGCAGGCATTATATATTGAGGCCTTTTACCATCTATAGTAGATGATTTATACAGCGTCAGGAGGCAACTTTTACCTTCACAAACGGGACGCTGTAGTGCCCGGGACGAATTATGACGGAGTAGGCTTGCCCAGCACCTATTCCATCCTCTCAGGTTAGTCGGCCTTGTCAACAGGAAAGATATGGTCAATACGTGCGGAGCTGACTAAGCCGCGAGTTTCCTCACGATGTTTTCCTTCACCGTTTGAGAGTACTGGCATAGCGCACATAAATTTTTCGCACAGAACAATCCATTAGTTTACTTAATAAACTTCCTTAAAAACGACCGCGTCTAAAGTAAAACTAATTTTAATTTTTCATTTATACTGGAAAAACTTTCCTACAAGGCTCACGGCAGAATTGGAAAAGTATCTATATTATTTTATTGGTATATTGTACCTCATCCCCACGAGATAAAACAAAAATTAAAGTTAATAAAACTTTTATTCTCTGAGGCCCTTCTGAGGCTTGTAATGTTGGAATACTGCGCAGAATAAGATGTTTTAGGATTTTTCTACGTTGGCAAAGTTCCTCATTCTAAAGCCCGGCGCCCATTATCGGCACGACACGGCAGGGACTACATAAACCATGAAGAGGTTTTTGCGACCCGTGATCTTGACTCTGTGAATCTACGTACCTCTCCATCGTTTCTGATATCCTGGTACCTGATATCTCGTATCGACTTTGCCTATTTTAAAATTCATAGTAGGAATATTTTTTTTATTTAACCCTGTTTAATAATAAAAATAAGATAAGATAAGATAAAACTTTATTGTTTACCACACAACATTTAAACTTACAACAATAGACAAAAATAATGTTATAAACTATTGGCGGCCTTATCGCTAAAAGCGATTTCTGCCAGGCAACCTAGGATGGAATGGATGGAACAAAAACATAGAAAGAGTATCTAAATTAAAAAAAAAAATTAAAAGCGAACTAAATTAAAGACTAAACTAAACTAAACTAACGTTAAATACACGTTTGGACCTTTCCACTGAGGATAAAGTTGAGCGGTGAGTCAAAATATTGTGATTGAACTTATTGCAATTTTCAATCCAAGTACATAGTTCAACTATTTTTAAAGTTGAAATAAATTGGAGAAAATTTATCCATTAAATAACTGGTTGTACAGATAGTTGAACATATTATTGGAATAGACGCGACAATCTTCGGATTGCTTCGGTAGAGTATAGCCAGGCACTCACGCCTCGGCATGCTTAAAGACGCCTAAGGGTCTCTTGGCATGCCGTAATAGTACCGTTATGGTGCAATAATTGCAGTTGAAGCGCTCGTGGGGTAGCTTACTTAGACGTTCTCGATCGTTGAAGTTAAGCAACGTTGTGCGCGGTCACAATTGGGATGGGTGATCGCAAGTGGCATTATGAGCTGAGCACTTCCGTGCTTCGGAGGGCACGTTAGATTGTCGGTCCTGGCTTTTAAGTCGTTAAACCATGACGGAGGCCTTTAGGCGGATTAAAAACTCCGTCACAAGAGTTGGCCACTAGCACATACGAACTTACTTACTTTAGTGCAATCATTTCTCCCGCTGCGGGAATCGAATCCACACCCGCGTCTCAGCCGGGCACTCACCCGCCTCCAAGGTAGCACAGTAGGTAGGCTGCTATAAAGCATATCCCTCATTTTGCTTCGCGGAGTCGGGTTACAAAGGGAAAATCTTATTCCCTAAAATCAAAACATAATCCATTTCCATTATGTTTCAGGGTCCCACACCTGAAGCAAATGAGACAGTGACATAGAACCTGTGCCGAGGGAATATAAACCTTATTACAGTGTAAATAAGGTTGTAAGGCTGTCAGAGACTTTCAAAATGCCTCTCGGGGGACCTATAATTGAATAGGGAACATGCAGGATTGAGACCAATTTGACAATACAGTCACCCACATAATTATATTAGCTTTAGAGCTTTTCAAATCAATTTTTCTTTTGACGTTTTGGAATAAGGCCAGGTCAAGATTATCCTAAATTGAGGAACGTGTATGAAGAATATGACGAGAGAGAAATATATCAGGTCAGGGCGATCATCAAATGGACATCAATGATCTCCGCTTACCTCTATTAAGTTAAGCAACGTTGTGCGCGGTCACAATTGGGATGGGTGATCGCAAGTGGCATTATGAGCTGAGCACTTCCGTGCTTCGGAGGGCACGTTAGATTGTCGGTCCTGGCTTTTAAGTCGTTAAACCATGACGGAGGCCTTTAGGCGGATTAAAAACTCCGTCACAAGAGTTGGCCACTAGCACATACGAACTTACTTACTTTAGTGCAATCATTTCTCCCGCTGCGGGAATCGAATCCACACCCGCGTCTCAGCCGGGCACTCACCCGCCTCCAAGGTAGCACAGTAGGTAGGCTGCTATAAAGCATATCCCTCATTTTGCTTCGCGGAGTCGGGTTACAAAGGGAAAATCTTATTCCCTAAAATCAAAACATAATCCATTTCCATTATGTTTCAGGGTCCCACACCTGAAGCAAATGAGACAGTGACATAGAACCTGTGCCGAGGGAATATAAACCTTATTACAGTGTAAATAAGGTTGTAAAGCTGTCAGAGACTTTCAAAATGCCTCTCGGGGGACCTATAATTGAATAGGGAACATGCAGGATTGAGACCAATTTGACAATACAGTCACCCACATAATTATATTAGCTTTAGAGCTTTTCAAATCAATTTTTCTTTTGACGTTTTGGAATAAGGCCAGGTCAAGATTATCCTAAATTGAGGAACGTGTATGAAGAATATGACGAGAGAGAAATATATCAGGTCAGGGCGATCATCAAATGGACATCAATGATCTCCGCTTACCTCTATTGGAACAGGTTATGTATTTTCTACTATGGGAAAACCAATTTTACTTTATGTAGGATCCTTTGAGGCGCACAAATCCTTTCACCACGCTTGTTCGAAAGAACTAGTAGTTGGAGTATTTCGTGTAGTGTAGGAACTTATCTAAATAACAAAGTTCAAATCAGAGTAAAGTCGCTTTGTTCGAAGCCGCACTCTAATAGCTACAAACAGACCACATCACGTAATCCCATTACTCTGTCGTTTTGTTTGAAACATTACCTTTAGTTTACATACAAGTAAACCGCATCATCTACCTTCTGATTAAAATTTAAACGCATAGATAACAGCCTATTATTTTATTATTATTATTCATTTATTTCAGATGTCAATCCATAAAAACATCACAATATACACAACATACACACTTAAAACTAAAACTACATACAAACAGTATAATTTTAAATAAATGTCATTGAAAATAATATACAAATACATTAAATGGACAATATGAAATTAAAATATAAATTGAAATTAAAATATAATAGATAGAGCCTATGGTTAGTTACCTCGGTTTTATGCCCGGTTGAAAGCACTGGTGGTCTAGTTGGTAGTGACCCCGCCTTCCGATTCCGGTCGTGGATTCAAATCCGGTCGTGCACCATGGATTTTTCTGAGCGATAAAATTATGTACGATATACCAGTACTTTCAAACGGTGAAGGAAAACATCGTGAGGAAACCCACGGCTTCGTCAGCTCCGCATATATTGACTATATCTTTCCTGTGGACAAGGCCGACTAAGCTGAGAGGATGGAATAAGTACTGGGCAAGCTTACTCGCACTACAGAGTCCCGTTTATGAAGGTAAAAGTTGCCTCCTGACGCTGTATAAATCATCTACTATAGATGGTAAAAGGCCTTAGTTTTTTTTAGATACCATTTTGTCGACTTTTACGCTCTTTTACGACATGCTCGACCTTCCTTCATGGCAGTAAGCCATGTGTACATACAAACTTCTTTATAAAAGACTTTTTTCATCGAACATTTCTGCCAAAGTTCTGTTATATTCTCGGTTATATTTGACATAATCAATCAAAACCACTTCAATATTAACAATTTTGAATACAAGAAATTCTTGTAGCTTTTGAAGTCTGTTATTAATAAAATGATGTAAATATATTTTAAAAACAAGTTTACAAGGAGTAAAAATTTAAAAAGCCTTCCAAGATGAGCTTCATGGACCGGCTGCCGACGGTCATCAGCTGCTGTTTCTGCTGCTTCCTCAGAGCAGGGACTGTCATGATAGCCATCTTCTCTTTTGTAAGTGCACTTGGAAAAGTATACTCATGTCAGATACATACATACATATTACCAAGCACAAGTAATTTGCAGTCACTTCTGATCCAAGAGTCCCAAGATGGATATGGTGAACCAAGGTGACAGGTGATCAGCCCATATAGATGGTCCATCATGTTGAAGAGGATACTATCCCTTAGTCGACTTTTACGACATGCTCGAGGTTACATACATATTATCACGCCTGTATCCCTTCTGGGGTGGGTAGATCGTAATCATAAAAAAACTTACAGCCACTCGTCTCAAAACACCAAGAATTCATACATACATAATTAAAGCGCTCGTATTTCTAATAAAGTGGGCAAAGCCATAAAGTTTTCGTAAGAAAACATGCAGCCACTTCTGATTCAAAGTTCCAAGATGGAACCCAGGATAAAAAAAAACGTAAACGTAAGACGTTAAATGTTACTTCTCTGCTGGACTGAGAGTAAAGAAAAAGCATAGAATGCGTCCAGCTGCTTCTCTCCCCGAGCATGTCGTAAAAGTCGACTAAGGGATAGTATCCTCAAGTATTCCCAAAGAGGGTTGACGTCAGGCAGGCGGCCGGTCATAAAACACCTTAGCCAAAACTCTTACAGCATGATCCGGATCATGCTGTGCCGACCCCACATAGAGTGGGATAAGGGCAGGAAGATGATGATAATGTAAGACGTTAAATGAATGGTGGCTGAGATTGTGGCTATAGGAATATCTGCAGGACGGCCTCCTGCAGATAGGCGGACACTTTAGTGGAAATCGTGTTCCGTGGATGGACAAAACAAAACAGAACCGTGATAGCACAAACAAAAGGAGGAATATACCCTCTCCCTGGTCGTTCCCTGATGTCTGAGGATCATGGTCAGCTTGGGGGTTTATATCCGGAACGATCTGCCTCCACCGGTTTCCATTCAGGCATATAGGTGGCCTATGGCTGGATGTCCAGCTTCAAGTAATGTATCACCATTACTTGAAGCTGGACAACCAGCCATAGGCCTATAGGCCATAAGGAGAAATCCTTGACAGACTTCACTACTTTATTCCCAAGCACGGGAAGAAGGCACCTTAAAAAAATATTCGCCCCGATGAGGTCTAATGGAGGAGTCAGAGGCATGTCCAAACATTTTTGTGGCAATATAAATTCTGGGGGTGTCCACGCTTTTGTATTGCCATTTTTACATTATGTCACCATCATTGTTTCTTTTTCCAGCTTGTAGGTCTAACTTTCGCGCCAAATGTGAGCCAAACCAAAGGCTTCTGGGACATGGACCTGATCCTGGCTAGCTACAGCACTGCGACGGAGAACGCCATCCAGATGATCCTGGGTCTGGCCTCCATCATGCTCTGTGCCATCAGCGTCGTGCTGCTCATCGGAGCGCTCTGTGTAATTTGAACCTTACTGCTTAGATCATAGCGTTTTCAATAACTGGAATAGCTGTAGGATCTAATTTTAACTTTATTCCACCCTCCTTGCGTCGTTTCCCCAAAACTGGGGGTCGTGACCCATCAAGGAATCAACTTCTCTCGCACGATGTTGCGCCATTTACTCCGGCTTTCAGCGACTTTATTATTTAAATAATTTTGGTATCAAGTATTTATAAAAAAAAAACAGATTTCATAATTTAGATAAGTAGCATAATATTACATTTGCCATAGGTAACTTGACGACCTCGGTGGCGAGGCGGGCGAGTGCTTGGCTGAGACGCAAGAGGCGCGGGTTTGATTCCCGCTACGGGAGAAATGTTTGTATGTTCTGCAAATATTTCTTCCGGGTCTGAGTGTTGTATTCTGTATTTTAAGTATGTATTTATAAAATAATATATATATATAAGTATTTTATCAGCCATCTGGTGCCCATAGTACAAGCTTTGCTTAGTTTGGGGCTAGATAATGCTGTGTGATATGTCCTCAAATATTTATTTATTTATAATTTGTCCATATATATTTTTTTTTCAGAACCTTCCGGTATTGATAGAGATCTACCAATGGGGAGCTGTGGTGTACAGTGGAACGATAGTACTCCTGTTCTTCATACTGATTATCCTGTGCTTCTTCGTACACACCAACTGCTATCTGGCTGGCGGTCTGCTGTGTGCACTGATTGTCGTCAATGTTATCCGTGAGTTTCAAAAGAAAAACCACTCTTACCCCCGAATACTCAAACGCATCTCAGAGTTGAGCACGTCCCAAGTGACGAGTTTGTGACAGATTTTCATCAAAAACTGTCAAAAAACCGTGACTTGAGACGTGCTCAACTCTGAGTCGCCTTTGAGTATTCGGGGTTTAGACGTCTTGGAACCGAGCAAAATCGCAATCAGACTTAAAAATACTTAATATGATGCCAATATGCACTTTACACATCTTTTCGGACTATCTACCGTTTTACGAGATGCCGGTTTCCTCATGATGTTTTCCTTCACCTCTGAGAGAACTGATCACATCAATTTTTCGAACAGAAAAACCCATTATTCAGGTAGGATTTGAACCCACAACCTTCAAGGCGGGGCCGCAGTGCTCACAGATTACAATAAAAAGCAAGGAGAGTGATTGCATCCCGAGAATAAGCTAACTTCATTGCGTACGAAGTTGCGGGCAACAGCTACTAACGTATATAAATGGTTTGACCGTTATTGGTATATAATGGCAGAGCACTGGTCGCGTAGTGGTAGTGATCCCGCTTTCCAATCCTAAGGTCGTGAGCTCAAATCCGGCCGTGAACCAAAAGATTTTTCTGTTCAAAAAAATTATGTGCACTTTTCAAGTAGGTACCTACTCTCAAACGGTGAGGGAAAATATCATGAGGAAACCGGAATGTCGTTGAAAAAAAAATCGAAAACATTTGTACATGAAAGGCGCACATTAAATCGTTTCACCACACTGGTTCGAAAGACCTAGTGCCACGACTAGTTCCAGTACTAACGGTTCCTGGTAAATATTAATTCACTTTGTAGAAAACTAAAAAAAAACTTTTTAAATATCGAAAAGCTTTGCAGCGTTTGCATTTTCTCTTAATTAAAAAGTGTAATTATTGTTGAAAAGATAGTGGGTGCTGTTCCATCGGTGTCATTTGGTCGGTTGCCAACTGGAAATTAGACTTTCAATTCGGTATTTTGTGGAGATCAGTGAAATGAAAGTTCTGTAGCGAAGCATATATGTTGGTGCTAGCTTTCGCCCGCGGCTTCGCTCACGTGATATCCGGACAAAAAGTAGCCTATATATTATTCCAGCACTCATACTATGTATATTCCAAGTTTCGTTCAAATCCTATCAGCCGTTACGGCGTGATTGAGGCACAAACATACATCGTCACATCCACACATCCTTACATCCTCACAAACTTTCGCATTTATAAATAATAGTAGGAGGTCAGATTAAGGCCTTCCCGCCTTAATCTGACTTAAATCTTGACTTAATGTTAAATGTCCAGAAATATATAAAATGAACAAATATTATTATAATTTTATTAAAACTATATTATTAACTTCAAATTATGTGTGTGGCTGTTGGGTGTTAATTAATTAACTATATTATTTTATTTTTTTACATTTAAATTTTAATGTACATACATACATATTATCACGCTCGTATCCCTAACGATGTAGGCAGAGCCACAAGTAATTATAAAAACACTTGCAGACATTCCTGATCCAAGAGTCCCAAGATGGATATGATGAACCATGGTGACAGGTGATCAGCCCATCGCCCGCATAGCTGGTCCATCATGTTGGAGAAGATACTATCCCTTAGTCGACTTTTACGACATGCAGCTGAACGTATTCTATGTTTTTTCTTTACTCCCAGTCCAGTAGAGAAGTATTATTAATGTGCTGATTCATATTATTTAATCTGTCTCCACAGTGACGCTGTACTTCATAGTAGTAACGAATAGTCTACGCGTCTCTCTCAAGTTTCTGGCGAGCGACGATTACAAGAATGTTGCGTGATGTTGCGTCCACTTGTTGTGCGACAAATTGTTGTGGTGGGAATAAATTGTTGTAAGTACGAGTACGCACTGGTTTTTTATTGACGTCCACAACAACATGGCGTCTTTTGTCATTTTGTTGTTCGACAAAATTGTTGTGTTGAGCGTAAGTTGTCGTAAGTTGATAACCTACCGTTGTTTTTACCGACATTTATAACAACAACAAAAAATTATTATCCTATCCAACATTATGGACTTATATGGGCGATGGGCTGGTCACCAGAACTCTTATTGAAAGAACTAGTATCTAACTAGTATAGTAGTAGTATCTAATTTATCCGAAATGAAAAGATCCGTAGAACCAGAATCACCAACATAGCTCTTAGAATGAGTAAGTTAAATTTTAATAATAGCAGGTCACATAGCCCGAAGAACAGATTACCGGGAAACGATGGATAAGACGTACCTTGACTTACGGCATTGTAAAGGTCGCAGGTCTATGTCCAGCAATATATTTCTGTAAGCTGATGATGATGAAGCACTTACCCAGATATTATATTTTTATCTGTCGATTTTTTATATTTTTATTTAATTCTTTCATGCGCTTCATTAGGTTGTGAGTCTATTCACTAATTAATTTTACGGAGGTATCTATGTTTTGACATTTGTATGGAAATAAAATCCTCCTAATTTACATAAATTACTTTCATGATAAAATGAAAAATCTTGTAACAATTGTGTGAAAAATAAATTAAGAGTATACTTTTCGGGTCTAACAATGATTTCGCCAAGTGATAATCCATTATGGCTTTAATTTCCTTACAGGGAAGGTCCAAATCCGTTTTTCCGACCTCTTTGAGGTAATAAATCTGTGTGCAAAGATATGGAAATCTGAGCTGCGACTTTAAAATGCATATGTATGTATGTATGTTCGTATAAGCTAGTGGCCAACTCTAGTGACGGGAGTTTTTAGGCTGTCTAAAGGCCTCCGTCATGGCTTAACGACTTAAAAGCCGGGACCGACTGTTTAACGTGCCCTCCGAAGCACGACAGCGCTCAGCTCGTTATGCCACTTGCGTTCATCCATCCCGATTTGTGACCGCGCATATCGTTGCTTAACTTTAACGATCAATCAAGAACGCCTAAACAAGCTACGCTACGCTACGCCGTTAAGCTGAGCACTTCTTCGGAGGGCACGTTAACTTGTCGGTTCCGTCTTTTAAGTCGTTAAGCCATGACGGAGACCTTTAGGCGGCCTAAAAACTCCGTCACAAGAGTAAGTCACTAGCTCATACGGACTTACTTTCTTTTTTTTACTAATAAACTATTTTGCGTCGGTTTAGTTATACCATCATCATCATCATCTCCATGCCCACATCCGTGGGCCATTACGTGGATGGGGTAGGCACAACATGTATTTTTCTTCCACTCCCGTCATCTCATCGCTCACTCCTATCTTACTCATGTCATCTTTTCGGCAATCCATCCATCTCTTTTTCGGTCTACAGTTCAGTTATACCATAGAAAAAAATACATGCAGATGCCAGATATTTTATATTTTTGATTATTTTTTCAAAAGACACAGACGTGATTTTATGTATTGTATGTATTTTCTTAAAGCTTACGAACGCAAATTGTCGTCTGCGTGCGACAAAAAGTCGCGTCTTTGTAAATATGTTATGATATCGGGTTGGGAAAATAATTTCCAAAAATAAATAGCAAGTGTTTGCGTTCCATTCGGAGCGGCTAAGCCTCCCTTCTGCGGTTACTCCCGGCTTTTTCATTTTAAGCGTTTAAGGCCATTATCCACTAAAAAAACTAGATGTCTGTAATAATACGAGGGGTGGGGGGGGGGGCTACCTATCTAACTATCTAGATCTATAGTTTGATAGATGTTTATTATACTTTACCTTCAGTAATGCGTCCAGCTGCTTCTCTCCCCGAGCATGTCGTAAAAATCGACTAAGAGATAGACCTCTCCAAAATAATGGACCATCTATATGGGCGATGGGCTGGTCACCTGTCACCATGGCTCACCATATCCATCTAAGGACTTTAAATCAGAAGTGGCTGCAAGTTTTCTTATGTTTACTTGTGGCTCTGCCCACCCCATTAGGGATACGGGCGTGATAATATGCATGCAGTAACAGGACTCTGTAGTGCCCCGAACTATTTTTAGAGGCTTACTCAGCTTGCAACCATCTTTCCTCACGATGTTTTCCTTCACCGTTCGAGAATGCTGGACATACATTTTTCAAACTGAAAAATACATTGATGCACGATCGGGTTTGAACCTGCATCCTTTGGATCATAAGGCGGGGGTGCTAGACCACCAGTGCTCCTTCTGATACCACGGCACGAGGAAATCTTAGTATGGGGTCACTGACATACCAGTATGATATTCAGTGGACACCAGGCTTAATACGTGTGGAAATTTCTATCTTTTGAATTTTTCGTGTAAACAACTTTTTTGTACGTGAAACATGGATGAAATAATAACAGCTTTATTTAGCGATAATTTCGTAATTTAATTTTGAATTGCGATATATTTTTTCGTGTTATTTGAAGCTTATTACTGAGTTGTTTTATTACTTAAAACAGTAAAAATATAATTATTTTATTTGATGCCTACTGGCTTCTGTCTGCGGCTTATAAAATAAAATAGCCTCCAGCCCTTAAACTACGTCTATGCAAGAATTCATGTCGATACGTTGCTCCGAAGGACAATCAAACAAACAAACAAACAAACACACTTTCGCAATTATAATATCCTCGTCAACATGATGGAGCATCTATATGGGCGATGGGCTGGTCACCTATCACCATGGTTCACCATTATCCATCTTGTGTCTTTGAATCAGAAGTTGCTGCAAGTTTTCTTATGATTACTTGTGGTTCTGCCCACCCCATTAGGGATACGGGCGTGACAAAAATGTGTATTTGTTTAAATTTACCCAAGTTAAGATACTATTTGAAACATCATCATCATCAATCAAAGACATAAAAGTTATTTACCTAAGCCTCAGTCCTATACATTTGTATTATTTTACTATTACACAGAAATTACCGTTAAAATAAATCAAATAAAAAAATCAAAGGGCATTTAATTAATAAAGGTACTTATTACATTTAAATATTCAACATTACATCGTTGTTACCTTAAATTAAAATTTCAGCATTTTGAGTCTTATCCCCCTCAAAATAAGGTATTTTTTTCCATACCCGGCAGCAAACACGTGTGGGTAAGTTATTCTTAAATCGTGCTCAGAATCTTTATTAGGGAAGCGACGGACAAAAATATTTATATGGGAGCTAGCCTCCGCACGCGACTTTGCTTGTTTTACCCGGTTGAAAAGGACCCGGTACCCATCATCCATACATAATTATCACGCCCTAATAGGGTGGGTTCACAAGTAATCATAAAAAACTTGCAGCGCCTAGAAACTCCTGGAGACCGTACTTGGCTTATCGTATCGTAAATTTGTCAAATAATAATAATCATCATGTTTTAGTCTTTACAGCTGCTGAGCGCTTCCGTGCTTCGGAGGGCACTTTAAATTGTCAGCCCCGGCTTTTAAGTCATTAAGCCATGACGGAGGCCTTTAGGCGGCCTAAAAACTCCGTCACATTAGCTAGTATATTCGTTCGTATGATAAAAATCTTGTTCAATAGAAAGTTCTATTAAACAAGATTTTTATTGACTTCCCACAATTATGGCAACTTACTAACTCAATCATCTGTTCAACCGTGATTGAGTGTATCTTAAAAACAAACAGACTTTCGTGTCAATGTTTACTATTAGTAGATAAAGGGATTCAAAAATGTGGAACGTGACCATTTGTGGGGATCCAAAAGGTAAAGTGTAGGGTCTAATCCTCGTACCTTTAGCTTCTTGAACATTTACCACCTTATTCATAATTCTGCTATAAGGTTCGTATAATTCTGCTTTAAGATTCATTCCTTAATATTGCGTTATTTTTCACCCCTTTTTGTGGTCCAATGGAGAGCAGTGGTCTAGTAAATAAATAAATATTTGTGGACATTTTACACAGCGCCATCTAGCCCCAAACTAAGCAACACCCAGACACGGAAGAAATATTTGCAGAACATACAAACATTTCTCTCGTAGCGGAGAAAGAACCCGCGCCTCTTGCGTTTCAGCCGAGCACTCGCCCGCCATGCCACAGAGGTGATCATTGTAGTGTTAGTTGAAAGTATGGCGCCGAAAGTTTGGCTTAATACGCTCGCAATGATTTTTAAGTAACCTATAACACATAGCACTGGTGGTCTAGTTGGTAGTGACCCCGCCTTCCGATCCTAAGGTCGTGGGTTCAAACCCGGTCGTGTACCAATGAATTTTTCTGTGCAAAAAATTTATGTACGCTATACCAGTACTCTCAAACTGTGAAGGAAAACATCGTGAGCAAACCTGCGGCTTTGTCAGCTCCGCACGTATTGACCATGTCTTTCCTGTGGACAAGGCCGACTAAGCTGAGAGGATGGAAAAGGTGCTGGGCAAGCCTCCATCTTAATTCGTCCCGGGCACTACAGCACCCCATTTGTGAAGGTAAAAATTGCCTCCTGACGCTGTATAAAACATATACTAGGTAAAAAGCCTTAGTCGGCACTTAGTACTTCTCTATGCATAGTCAGTCGTGCCTTTTCGGACACATTCCGACTCTTCATAAATGTGTGTAGTGCTCCATTCACTTTATTTCCCCAAGTATATTTTTTCCTACCAATTACTATTGACTATTGACATGTTTCGATCGCTTGTTTCACGTAAATTGAGCCAGCCGTCCACCCTCGTCCAATGCCGGTCGGCGGAAGGTACTCAATTAATTGATAAGGGTCATCGATGTAAATCAATTACCTGAGCTATGACAAGACATTGACACACCCATTAACTTGAGCACCTGCGTCTATTTGTGGAACACAGATGAACGTAGATGATCAGTGGAACTAAGACGTCATAAACGAAAAGAAGCATAACATAATGCGTCACCACATCATCATTCATTTCCCTGCTATTGTCCCACTTTATCTGGGGTCGGCACAACATGATATTCCTCTTCCATTTCTCTCTGTCAGAAGTCATCTCAACGGTCACTCCTTTCTTACTCATGTCATCTTTCACACAGTCCATCCATCTTCTTTTATGCCATCCATACATAATGCGTCACCTGTGGAAGGATATGTGGGTAAAGGTAGGCCAAAGGAGATGGGTGGACTATGTAACAGATGACATGAAAGTATAATAATAAGTAAATAATAAATATTTGTTGACATTTCATTTCACACGGCGCCATTTAGACCCAAACTAAGCAAAGTTTGTCCTATGTGCATCAGATGGCTGATAGAAATAGTAAGATACTTTTTTTTTTTTGTAAATACGTAATACTACAACACCCAGACCCCGAAGAAATATTCACAGAACATACAAACATTTTTCTCGTAGCAGGAATCGAACACGCACATCTTGCGTATCAGCCGAGCATTCGCCCGCCACGCCATCGAAGTCATCAAATACGTATGTAGTGATAGTGATCGAATAGAATCAGCCAAATTTGAAATAAAACTCTGCTAATGCACAATGCATTTTGTGCTGAATGTGCGGGTTGTAGGTTAAACTTAGGTTTGGACGTCTGATGACCTTAGTGGAGTGGCGGGTGAGTGGCCGGCACGAGAGGTGCGGGTTCTATACCCCACAAAATATTAATTTCTTCTCTTTAAAAATTTCTTATGTAACTATTGTCATGTACCTACCAGTCTGATGGAATACGTCTTATGCCTATTAGTTTAAGTACCTTTGGGTTCAAAGCTCATTTTGGTAGTGGCGCTGGGTAAGGATTCATCACTCAGAAATGTTTGACAATGGTGTAATCCCATACGGGACAAACATTCATTGTGATGGATGAACGTAGATGATATAAGATACCACCAAATTGAAGGGTAAATATTCAGATACCTTGAAGGAGTTTTGCAGGGCTTTTATAGTTTCTTATTTAAGGCGAACCAGTGTGGTGAAAAAATCCCCCTTTCGTACACTTGAAATACTTTGGATTCTAATGATATGCCGGTTTCTTCAAGATGTTTTCCTACACCGTTTGAGAGGACTGGTATAGCGTACATAGTTTTTTCGAACAGGAAAATCCATTGGTGCAGGACTGGATTAGAACCTACGACCTACGATCGGAAGGCGGGCCCGCTACTACTAAACCACCAGTGCTCATTAGATCACCAACTCTTGCATTTGCAATTACAATATAATTTTGGAAGATAATATTAAATGTAGTTATTACTTACTACTTACTACATGCACAGTATTGAATAATAAAAATGAATAC
The DNA here is from genome assembly GCA_949320045.1 of Scotopteryx bipunctaria. Lineage (NCBI taxonomy): Eukaryota > Metazoa > Arthropoda > Insecta > Lepidoptera > Geometridae > Scotopteryx > Scotopteryx bipunctaria. The sequence goes on from OX439462.1 coordinate 1,600,484, forward strand.
CGTGTCGGATGTCAGATGCTACGCAAAGCTGCTACGGCGTAGCTGCTGCTACGACAACGCGAAGCGTTTGTTTTATTAAATTCTCTTGTTTCATTGATGAATTCAAGAATGAAACAAGTGTAATATGTTTTATTTTAATAATCGTTTCTTAAAATAAACATAAGAAAAGTAAAGAAAAAGCATAGAATGCGTCAAGTTGCTTCTCTCCCCGAGCATATCATAAAAGGCGACCAAGGGATTGTATCCTCTCCAAAATGTTGGACCACTTATATGGGCGATATAGATTGCTTTTTTATCATAAAAACTATTGTTCTGTATCAAAAATCTTATCATACTTGTAAAATAAAAATAAAATGCTATTTTTACTTAATTTTTATTTAAGAAACATTTATTAAAATAAAATATAAAACATTTTGTTTCATTCTTGAGGCAATCTAGCTCCAGGTATTTTTAGTTGGAGGTAGATAAGGCACTCTAATAAAGGTGAACAATGCACGTAAATAGCCTCTAACATTATTGCCTCATAAATTCAGTGTATGTAATCAGTTGTCACTTACGCCTTATTTATGTGGGCCGGGAGCCTTGGCACAGTTTCTTTTAAATAGCTGGTATTTTTTATAGTATTCGTAAGTAACTTCGTATAAGCTAGTGGCCAACTCTTGTGACGGAGTTTTTGGAGTTAAAAGCCGGGACTGAGAATTTAACGTGCCCTCCGAAGCACGGAAGCGCTTAACTCGTAATGCCACTTGCGGTCACCCATCTCAATTGTGACCGCGCACAACGTTGCTTAACTTCAACGATCCGTCAAGAACGTCTAAGTAAGCTACGCCACGAGCGCTTCATTCGCTTATTTTTTACAGTAAAACGATGTACGACTTTATCTGTGTTGAATATATTTTTTTCATTCTTTTGTTAAATGAAACCAAAAATATACTCCAGAAATCAACGATTTATTTCAATAACCAAGAACAAGGTACTGACATCGACTTAGACTGAAATAATATATATTACAGCAAGGCATAATATTATTACGATATAACACGATGTCGGTGGCGTGGCGGGCGAGTGCTCGGCTGATACGAAAGAGGCGCGGGTTCGATTCTCTCTACGGGAGAAATGTTTGTATGTTCTGCAAATATTTCTTCCGGGTCTGGTTGAATTATGTATTATACGTAGGTATTTACAAAAAAAATATATAAGTATTCTACCAGCCAACTGGTGCCCTTAGTATAAGCTTTGCTTATTTTGGGGCTAGATAGCGCTGTGTGAAATGTCCACAAATATTTATTAATTTATTTATAATACGGTATTTTTTCTATAGTTAACTTCGAATGATGGCCTTAAGACCCCATTAATAAGAAAGATATTCACAGTGATCCTGCTTTTATATTATTTACTGGAAGTATGTTTGTGTTTAGCACATAATTGTAATGTTTATGTGCGGGATACTCCGTTTGTATTCCTTGAGTAAACAAGTGTAGGAAATGTTATATGATTTACATACACGAAAGCGTTCCGCGCGGTTTCGCGGCGTGTCTCGGTACTATTTAGGCCAGCCAATATCGACATCAATCATCGCAAACGCGCATGTATATGTATCTACGATTTTTTTATGTATTGTTAGGTCTTATAAGAGTAGTTTAAACCTAAATTTGCAACACGTGTTCGTCTTGTCGTGTTATATGAAAAACGTGTTACGTGTTGAATTTTTTTTATTCAGCTGTTTCATTCAGTCGGAAAAAAGTTCTTATAGTTGGACTGATGGGAACCGCTTGAAAAATTATATTCGTGATTCAATTGATCGGATAAAGCTGTTGGATCACGTGGCCATAGCTGAATCGTGTGTATCAACACAAAAACGACGATCTCGATGGTGTGGCGGGCGAGTGCTCGACTGAGACGCAAGAGGCGCGGGTTCGATTGCCGCTCCGGGAGAAATGTTTGCATGATCTGCAAATATTTCTGGTTTGGATGTTGTAGTATTGCATTATAAGTACCTATGTATTTACAAAATTAACTAAAAATAATGATTTCTATCAGCGACTGTTCTCATAGTACAAGCTTTGCTTAGTTTGGGGCTAGATGGCGCTGTGAAAAGTCTTCAATTATTTATTATTTACTAATATTTGAAACCGTGCTTATTGGTGAATCGCCAAAACTGCAAAATATTCGCTCGTCTCCGTCGCACACCTCTGTCGCGAGATAGAGCGAATCATTTCCAACGGGAATCGCGCGGTTCGGCGGTATTGTGTGTGAAGTTTCGTGAAGTGTTATTTTTATCTATTATTTGATTTATTAGAAAAAGAATAAGAATGGTGCAATTCTTTTATCACAGTTTTTATAAACGGTTTTTTGAAGTAGATAATACTTACTGATATCCTGAAGCATAGAAAATATATAGCGTGTGTACAGTATATCTATCTTATATCTAAATACGTAAATTATACCTGTCATTTAAGAGGCTATCATGGGACTTTGAATCAGGAGTGACTGCAAGTTTTTTTATGATTACTTGTGGCCTTGCCTACCCTATAAGGGATACGGGATGTATGTATGCATGTACAATTAGACCATCCCTTTCGTCAACCAATAAATAAAATAACAAACATAGTCTTGACCAGTTCTGACCTCATACTAGGATTCCCTGTGTCTTGGGTATCAGAAACTACGAGTACCATGGTACCACAAAATTGCACCCAGACTCAGAAGAAATATGAAACATGCAGAATTAGCAAACATTTCTCCCACAGTGGGAATCGAACATACGCCTATTGCGCCTTAACCAAGCACTCGCCCGCCACGCCACCGAGGCTGTCATTTTTCCTTGCGATATTTTCGATCACCGTTTGAGGTATAGAAGCGCACGTAAATCAAAAAGAAGCATCGATTGATACACGACTAGATTCAAACCCACGACCTTGGAATTGAAACTACTAGACCTCCAGAGCTTGGAAACATTTCTTGGATACAACAGAACTTATTCCCTACCTTATTCCTGTGGGTTAAGGTGGAAATTCGTCTGGAACTTGTATAGGCTTGAGTGACCACTAGACCCATCTTTAGGGTTCCGTACCTGAATGGTGCCAACGGGACCCTATTACTAAGCCTTCGCTGACCATCCGTCCGTCCGTCTGTCAGCGCGCTGTATCTCATGAACAGAGCATATAACAGGTAAAAGTTGAAATTTTCAGAGTATGTATTTCAAGTACTGAGATTTGGAGCCGCACGTACATCCGTTTTGGACTTTTTCAATTCTGAAATACGGTTAACTCATTTTACATTACTGAAACACAAAAAGTTAAATAAAAAATCACAAGATAAACTTATATTCTAATGCAATATATACACTTCAAGCTTATAAAATACAAAACATTTTGGTATTTCAATAAAAACTGTAAGTCTTCAAAAAGTCTAGGAAACAACTCACGTTTTTGCTCGTAGCCAAAATTTTGGATTTGTCACTTAACGGCATTTTAGAAATCGGACGGCAGCATGTATCATGGTACGGAACCATTCGCGTGCGAATTCGACTCGCACTAGTCGCACTTGACAGGTTTTATTAATTAGAGGCACGACTTGGATACCTTTAGTTAGAGAGAGAGTTCGAGAGTGCTTTGGTTGGTCAGGGAGAAAAACAGAGAGACTTACTATCCGACTGACAATAAAAGGTATTTTTGCTGGAAAAAAAGAAAAGAAATACTTCATTGAGTACGAATGGCATTTTATTATACCTTTAAGTATTTAAACTACTCAATAATCCTACTTCCTACTAATATTACTAATGCGAAAGTTTGTGTGTGTGAATGTCTGTAAGTACTTAATTGATTTTGATGAAACTTAGAATATAAATAGTTTAGGTTCGGAAATAACATATACGCTAATCTTATTTTGGAAAATTAGCCCCTAAAAGGATCAATCAGCTGATGAAGTTTCTAGGGATTTTTTATTCCTTTGTTCGATTTTCTCAAAACTCGGAACAAATAAAGTTTCAAATTAATAATAAAACAGCTCAAAATAACCCCTAGGGGGGCTTCAAGGTAGTTCTAAAGTTTGTATGGGTACTTTGTAACGGAGGCGGTGCGTTTGCCTTGAAATTCGGTATGCATAATTTATACAAAATCGATGTTTCACCGTTTTTCAAAATAACCCGCAAGAAGGGGTAAAAAAGGGTGTCAATTTACGCTTCACGAGCAAAGCCGCGTGGGTAAACTAATGTTGAGAAAAATCTAGATTTTTTCCATTTGTAGGTTCCCAATATTCGAATATGTTAACGAATTGATAGAGGCTATTTCATGATTCAAACTGAAAATTTTTAATTCGCTTATTATTACTATTATTAACTAAAATAACGCCTCTTTCAAGTGTGGTGAAAGTATTTTAAGTGCGCCTCAAAGGCTCTTATATGGGCGATGGGCTGTCACCATGGTTCACCATGTCCATCGACTAAATCAGAAGTGGCTGCAAGTTTTCTTATGTTTACTTGTGGCTCTGCCCACCCCATTAGGGATACGGGCGTGATAATTATGTATGTCAAAGGCTCTTTTCATTCTCTTGACACAATGTTTTAGAACTTTTTAGGTTTTACGACATGCCGGTTTCCTCACGATGTTTTCCTTCACCGTTTGAGAGTACCTATTTTTATTAAATCTGAATGATGTGCGAATGTTAAATGTTTATGGCTCAACCATGCGGTAACAGCTGTATTTGAATTTAATCCACCCTACTATATTATAAATGTGAAAGTTTGTGAGGATATTTGTATGTTAGTGCCTCAATCACGCCTGAACTAAACTAAATGGAATTGGAATATACATAGTACACATGTGCTGGATTAACATTATAGGCTATTTTTATACGGGTACCACGCGAGCGAAGCCGCGGGCGGCAGCTAGTACAAAATATCTGAGCCGTCAACGTCAACCTTCAACAATATTATATGTAAATGCGAAAGTAATTCTGTCTGTCAGTAATCTTTTCACATCTAAACCGATCCTAAGGTCGTGGGTTTCAATCCAGCCGTGCACCAATGAATTTTTCTTATCTTCGCCAAACGGTGAAGGAAAACATCGTGAGGAAATCAACATGTCGTAGAACCTAAAAAGTTCAAAAACATGTGTCAGGAAAGGAGCCTTTGCGGTGCACTTATAATCCTTCCAACCGTTAAATTGTCGGTCCCGGCTTTTAAGTTAAGCCATGACGGAGGCCTTTAGGCGGCCTAAAAACACCGTCACAAGAGTTGGCCACTAGCTCATACGAATTTATTTTAGTTTAAAACTTAAGTGTTTTAGCTAGCCAATTATTTTAAACGTTAAAATAAATGTATCCTTTTATAGCTAAACTCGACGTAAGTCAATTATTATTAAGTTACTTTTATCTTACTTCTGACCTACTTCTTTCATTTCCAAACTCTCTGAACGTAAACAGGGAAAATTTCCACTTTTGGCTAACACTGGCTTATCAAGTCGTTATAAACTTCAAGAGCACTGATCTGAACCACTGCCGAGGCGCGCAGGATCTTTTCCTGCAAACCCTCGCGCAGTGGTCGATTGCACTTGCCGTGGTGGCGGAGCCCTACCGTGTCCCGGACCATCCTCGCTGGTTCGGGGACGAATTGGGCGTCGTCGCCATTTTCTGGGGTGGTGGCCAAGGTGACCCCCCCTGTGCCCTTCTGGAGAAGGGACAGGGATTCGTAGCTACGACGTGGGGTCACCTAGCCGTTGTGGGCTGCTATATCTCTCCCAACTGTACCCTCGTCGAGTACGAGGCGTACCTGGACGCGGTGGGAAACTGCATACGCAGGTGCCTTCCGCGTCCCGTGCTCGTCCTGGGCGACTTCAACGCTCACTCTCGTGAGTGGGGGAGTCGCCGGGACGACCGAAGAGGAGAGACCATGGTGGAATGGGCGGCGGGTATGGACCTCCGGTTGTTAAATCGGGGGTCTGTAAGCACATGTGTGCGGTGGCAGGGGGAGTCGATCGTGGACCTCTCATGGTCGACCCCCTCGGCCACCCACCTCGTGTCGGGATGGAGAGTTGCGGAGGAGGTGGTCACGTTATCCGACCACCGCCACATCGTTTTCGATGTGGCCCTCCGCCCCCCCGGCAGTGCGTCCCGCCGCAATAGCAGCCCGCCGCGACGATGGGCCCTCAAGCGGCTCGACAGGGATCTGCTCGAAGCCGCCGCCATCGTCGCGGCCTGGCCGGAAGACCACGCCGAAGGGATCCTGCCCGATCCTGTAAGGGAGGCGGCCTGGTTCCGGGCAACGATGACGTCGATCTGCGACGTATCGATGCCCCGGAGCAGGCCTACCAAGCGACGGGCGGTGTACTGGTGGTCGGAGGAGATAGCGCGGTTGCGTGAGGTCTGCCTGCGCTCCCGACGCCAGTACACCAGAGCCCGGAGAAGAAGGCGAGCCCTTGCCGAAGAGGTGGATAGAGTTTACGAGGTATACCGAGACGCGACCAAGGCGCTCCAAGGCGCGATCGCCGAAGCCAAGTCTCGGTCCTGGAGCGAACTCCTCGAGGGACTGAACAGGGATCCATGGGGGCGCCCGTACAAGATGGTACTGGGCAAGCTCCGGCCATGGGTCCCTCCGTTGACGGAAACCCTGGACCCTGCGTTCGTGGGAGGAGTGGTTGATACGCTCTTCCCTAGGGTCCAGGACAGTCCCTTTACCCCCGTGTCTTCGTCGGACCCGACCATCTGGGCCGACGAAATGGGGGTAACTGCCGAGGAGTTGGACCGAGCTGTGAAGCGTCTCAGGGCTCGTAACACAGCACCCGGGCCTGACGGGATTCCAGGTCGGGCCTGGGTGCTGGCTCTATCCGCCGGCTTGGGGGACAAGCTGAGGCGGCTGTTTGACGGCTGCCTCCGCTCCGGTGTGTTCCCCAAGGAATGGAAGGAGGCAAGGTTGGTCCTCTTGAAGAAGGACGGCAGGGCCGCGGATTCTCCCTCTGCGTACCGTCCCATTTGCCTGCTGGACGAGGCCGGCAAGTTATTCGAGAGAATAATTGCCGGCCGTCTATGCACACATCTGTCGCAGGAAGGCCCCGACTTGTCGGATTACCAGTTCGGTTTCCGGCAAGCGCGTTCGACAGTGGACGCGATTCTTCGCGTCCGTACGCTGTCGGACCGGGTAGTGTCCCGGGGCGGGAGGGTGTTGGCGGTGTCCTTGGACATCGTCAACGCCTTTAACTCCCTGCCCTGGAGGGCGATCAGGGCGGCACTCGTGGTTCACGGAGTGCCCCTCTACCTGCAGCGCATAGTCGGTGCCTACTTGCGGGACAGGTGTGTGCAGTACGTGGGCAGTGACGGTACATTGCACCAGAGGGAGGTGTACTGCGGAGTTCCACAGGGGTCCGTGCTCGGCCCCCTCTTGTGGAACTTCGCGTACGACGCGGTCCTGCGCGTCGATCTCCCCGCCAGCGTACGAGTCGTCTGCTATGCGGACGACACTCTCGTACTAGCCGGTGGGGAGTCCTTCGAAGGGACCAAGGAGCTCGCCGAGCTTGGGGTGGCATGTGTCGTGGACAAGATCCACGAGCTGGGTCTGCGGATAGCGCCTCACAAGACCGAGGCGCTGTGGTTCCACAAATTCCCGAGGGGAAGGGAACCACCCAGCTTGTCGATTCGCGTAGGTGACGTGGACGTCCAGGTGGGGCGGTACATGAGGTACCTAGGCCTCACCTTGGACGGACGCTGGGACTTCGGGGAGCACTTCAGCCGCTCCGTCCCCCGGATTCAGAGGGCAGTGGGTGCGTTGCACAGACTGCTGCCAAATCTCGGGGGACCCAGGGAGGGCGTGCGCCGCCTCTATGCGGGGGTCGTGCGATCGATGGCTCTCTACGGAGCACCCGTCTGGTCTGGGAGACTGGCGGGTGTTAGGCGCTGTAGGTTATTGTTCAATAGCCTACAGCGTCCTATAGCCATCAGGATCGCACGAGGATACCGCACAGTATCCTTTGAGGCGGCAACAATCCTGGCGCGGTTTCCGCCCCTGGACATCTTGGCGGTGATGGACGCGCGTGTGTACGTCCGTCTCCGACAGGATGATGGGAGCGGAACTGCGCCTGCTGAAGTGCGGGCGCAAGAGCGCCGACGTGCGCTCGGGATGTGGCGCGAGCGGCTCGAGGAGCCGCGGTGCTCGCGCCAACGCGTCGTCGGCGCCATTGCGCCTTTCTTCGAAGCCTGGCTGGGGAGGGAACACGGGTACGTCACCTATCGACTTACTCAGATACTCACCGGGCACGGTTGCTTCGGTGAGTATCTGAATAGGATCGGACGCGAACCGACACCACAATGCCACCATTGTGGGTGGGACTTGGATTCCGCGCAGCACACGCTGGAGCAGTGCTCAGCGTGGTGCCAGGAGCGCGGAATCCTGGTCAACAGGATCGGGCAGGATCTCTCTCTGCCGAGCGTAGTCGAGGCTATGCTGGCAGATGAGGCGGCGTGGCAGGCCGTAGCCTCTTTCTGTGAGACCGTGATGGTCCAGAAAGAGGCAGCTGAGCGAGATCGGGAGAGGGCCGATCCCGCTCGGAGGAGGCGGCGGCGGGGCGCTAACGGCCGCCCCGCACCGCCTGCCCCGTGAGGGGGCGAGTGGTATCCCCTGCCAAACAGGGGACCTTTTGGGTCCGCGGTAGCGGAGTGAGGGCTCCGTCTACCGGCTACGGATCCCGGGAGGGCGGCGATTCTTGTGGCAAGTTTCGCCGTAGCACGCGAGGTGTGCCGGGCGTGGCTGTGGGTGCCATTACCGGGACAGTGCTCTAGAGCACGATGCGAGAGGGGCACCGGTGCGTTCCGTATGGAGATCCCGGAGCCCCTTGACATGCATCGAGGCTGGCCACCAGGTGGTTTTTTAGTGGGTCGTCGGAGTTCGACAACCCCACACTGTCCAGCTGCGACCCTTATCGCAGCTGGTTCGTCTGGGAGCAGATTTTTCCACCTGCCAAAAAAAAAAAAAAAAAAAAAGGTGCTGGGCAAGCCTACTCCATCTTAATTCGTCCCGGGCACTACAGCGTCCCGTTTGTGAAGGTAAAAGTTGACTCCTGACGCTGTATAAATCATCTACTAGATGGTAAAAGACCTTGCTACAAACTTCATAAAAGTATGAGCTTACACGGCTACGCTCGCGTGGTGTACATTTTGTTACTCTATTTTACCCCTTTTTAAGGGCTATTTTGAAAAATCCTGAAACACGTGTCCATTTATTTTGCAATTAATAGTACCCAGACCGAGTTTTAAGCAAATCTAAGTACGCGTCAAAAAGTTCCATAAAAACGTTTTCACCCCTTTATGGGTTGAATTTTGCTATAAAAGGAAGCTATCTTCCAAATTTCAAATATCGCCTATGCTAAGATTCGGTTCTATAAATTATTAAGTTTTTGCCATTGAATCAACGTGCTCAAAACGGTAAAGGAAAACAACGTGAGGAAACTGCGGATTACCCCCGAATACTCAAACGCATTTCAGAGTTGAGCACGTCTCAAGTGACGTGTTTTTGACAGATTTTCATGAAAAACTGTCAAAAAACCGTGACTTGAGACGTGCTCAACTCTGAGTCACGTTTGAGTATTCGGGGATTAGTCAGCTTCATACGTATTGAGGATAAAGCCGACAAAGCTGAGATGATTAGTACTACAAGCCTACTCATTCTAGGCACTACAGCATAGGCAAAGATTGCCTCCTGGCCTGATCTTGAAAAGCATCCACGGTAAAAATTGCCATTGATAAAAATAGTGTTTTAGTAACTTGTTAAAATGGATTAAACCGTTATAAAATAATGAGATCACGCAATAATCGAGAAACTTCTCCTTATCGGTTGTTAGAAATTAAATCCTACTTCCTACTATATTATAATTGTGAAAGTTTGTGAGGATGTTTGATGTTTGTGTTTGTGCCTCAATCATGCCGTAACGGCTAAACGGATTTGAATGAAACTTAGAATATGCGTAGTTTGTGTGCTGGAATAACATATAGGCTACTTTTTATCGGGTTAACACGCGAACGAAGCCGCTGGTGGCAGCTAGTATTTATATAAATTTTACTCATATATTTACTAAGCATATAAGTTTCGATTCTATAAGGCAGTGTAACTCAAACTTCTGCCAAAGAATCAACAAGTACTCCCTATCTTGACCTTTCTATTAGAAGTTCGTCCGCCTCTGGCGAAGTTTCCAAATTATGATGAATGACTTCATTGTTTCTATTGTTCCATCTTGTACGAACTCGAGGGGGCTGAAATACGTATTATTAGGAGCCTGTAGTGTTGAGAGCACTGATGGTCTAGTGGTAGCGGCCTTGCCTAAGGTTGTAGGTTCAAATCCATTCATCATCATCATCTTCCTGCCCTTATCCCACTCTATGTGGGGTCGGCACAGCATGATCCTTGGATCATGCTGTAAGAGTTTTGGCTAAGGTGTTTTATGACTGGCCGCTTGTCTGACGTCAACCCTCTTTGGGAATACTTACTTATTGTATCTCATCATGTTGGAGAGGATACTACCTCTCGACTTTTACGACATGCTCGGGGAGAGAAGCAGCTGGACGCATTCTATGTTTTTTCTTTACTCCCAGTCCAGCGAAGAAGTAAAAAATATTTCATATTTCATTATTTCTTAAAAATAAACTGTTATTTCATGTTCAAAACCTGCGTCATTACTCACAATCCTACAGGTTATGGGCCTCTCTCTGGGTCTATCCTTAACTAACATTGTACGATTGTACAATCAACTATTGTTTGTTTAGTTTGCCGAACCCAGCGGTTCCTAATCAGACTATACCCGTACCTTTGCTTGTCAATGTCACTAATTGAGGAGCGTCGTATTTGGTATTCAATTGGATGTATAAATGTATAATTAACGGATTAATTAGAGGGTGCACCCACGTGTTTCTGTGAGACTTGGGCTTTATGAAGCGGTCACCGTTATGTGATGATGTTTGTGACGTAACGGTTGAATAATGTGTGTGCTTCACTTTTTATCCTGGAACCGCGCTAAATGTTACACCCTGTATCTCTGTTATTTTTTCTTTCACATAGCGCCATCTAACCCCAAGCTTATCAAAGCTTGTACTATGGACACTAAGTAGCTGATAGAATACTTATAATACACTAGCAGCCGCCCGCGGCTTTGCTCACGCGGTACCCAGATAAAAATTACCCTATGTCCCATTCCAGCACACGTAGGTACCTACTAAGCACAAAAAAGTCGAGCAACTACTGCCCTGCTCTAAGACCACATAGTAACCCACCTGCAGTGTTAACAGTCCAAAATATTATCGCAACAAGTTCTTTTAGACGCTAATGAATGTAGTGTAATTTGAAATTGACAGTTCCTTTTCCATATGTTTTGTATCATCTATTACTAATCTGCGGTATCATCGCTGTCATATGTCAAAATAAAAGTATTCTATTTTTCATGAAAAACATGCCAAAAATAAAGAATTTGCAGGTAATTATGACATCAACTAAATGAGAAAAATCGGCTCTCTAATTTGATATAGTTCTAATCTAAATCTAATTTGATTCGCAGAGTATACAAACATTTCTTTCGTAGCGTGAATCGAACCCGCGCCTTTTACGTTTCAGCCGAGCACTGGCTTGCTACCGAGAATTGTTGGGTATTTATGCAAAATATATAAAATCATAGCTAATATTATATTATACATAAATATTATTTCAAAATGTGATACCGAACATGTGTTTTTGTTTATTGTTGTAAAATCGAAAACACGTTGTATAACGGTTATCGGTTTTATAAAACAAAGGTAGGTTTTGATTATGGGACGGTCTCAATGGCAAAGATACCTACGCAGATGACCTTTGTAATCTGTGGATATGAATGATGTATGTCGACGGAATCTATTCGTATTTGGACTATTACCAGCTACTTGGTAAAGGCATGAAAGGTTAGGTAATTTATCGAGTGAGAGAATCGAACGAAAACTGCGTGAAAACTTGGACTATTTGTTGTTGTTTTTGAGGTTCCTTACTTAGTCGTGTCACTAGTTCAGTGGCGTGGAGGGCGAGTGCTCGGCTGAGACTCAGAGGCGCGGGTTCGATTCCCGCTACAGGAGAAATGTATGTATGTTCTGCAAATATTTCTTCCGGGTCTGGGTGTTGTAGTATTATGTAAAATAAATATGTATTTACAAAAAAAGTATATAAGTATTCTATCAGCCATCTGGTTCTCATAGTACAAGCTTTGCTTAGTTTGGGGCTAGATGACGCTGTGTAAAATGTCCACATAAAAATATTTTTGTTATTGTACTAGTTATTTTGAACCAGTGTGGTGAAAGGATTTAAAGTGCGCCTCAAAGGCTCCTATTGTGCACTTGACACATTTGTTTGCGAACTTTTTAGGTTCTACGACATGCCCGCTTCCTCACGATGTTTTCCTTCACCGTTTGTAGTAGTATTCATCCATGTAATTTTATCATGTCTTCTGATAATATTTATATCTGATATATACCTTTTTACGATACTTTCCAAATCACACAAAAGTTATCTGGAAGAAAATTCTAACTAGTTCTTTGCACATGTGTGCATCTAGTGAAATAAATTTTCTATTTCTCCCAAATGCAAGATTTCCTAAGAGAATTGGTCAATTATTAACTGCCACAGAATACATACTAGTTAGTTAACAAAACTCGTTTTGCTGTACGATTGCTCGGATCAAGTACCTAGTTAAAGTTGGACGAGAGTTAAATTTTTTTTTTTTTTTTTTTTTTTGTTTCTCCATGTTCCTCTGATATGGTTGGTCAGAGACTGTGTTCGCTATTTGTTTTTTATCTACTATTTTTATTAGAAGGGTTACAATTTGTAACGAGAAGAAGGGGGGGGAGTTTTTGCAGGGGGAGTTTTTACTAATTTTTATCTATATCTCACATATTTTTACTTTATATCTCTTGTTTTATTTTACTTGTATTTGTTTATTTACATATATTTTAACACTTATATTATTTCGTTTGCAGACTCTACTTATACTTTAATCTCTTGTATTTAGCTTACTTATTATTTATTTATATCTTATACGCTTTATTTCTTATTTTATTTACTGTTGCAGCTGTTTTCTATTTACTTTAATTTATTTGACATTTTGATTTTTCTTAACTTATTATTTTTATGTTCTCTATTGTTTTATCTATTTTGACTATTTGTATTTATGCGCTGGTCTAATTTATATATGCAATATATATTTTCGACAAGTCTTATGCATCTCTGTCTGTTTTGCTGTTTTTGGACTTCGAACCCTTGTTTTAGCAGCATTTTTCGTTTTTCAGAGGTAAACGGCGGTTCAGGGGTTTAACCTTGCCCCGGCCGTTTACTTGGACAACTTGTTCCGGTGCTTGCTGTCTTTGGCCTTCGCGTCCTCAGCAATATGCTGTGGTTGCTCTGGCCAGAGCGTCCCATTTGCGCCGAACTGTGCACTCCTCGCTAAATGCGTTGTGCGCTGTATTTGCAATCTTTGCCTGTGCACAGTTACAGCACGAAGGGGCCGCTCCGGCCAGGAACTCGGTGCATGCTGTCCTCATGTGAGGTCCCCCGCAGTGGCTGCATTTTTCCAGTGTCTCTCTGCAGAAGCGCCGGCCGTGGCCGTAGCCAAGGCAGAGAGAACACTGGACCAATGGCGATTGATCAGCCACTCGTACTCGTTGGAGGTCGATGCGGATAAATCCAGCATCGACCAGGAGCCTGGATGGATGGTGCAAAAAATTTTAATCGGACGACTTCCACAAAAAATCGGACCAAAACTATGAAAAGTGATGGTTTTTCAGCGTAAGACTCAAAAATGAGTCGGTCCAACGCTGAAAAACTGTGTTCCGCGGCTTCAGGTGCACGCGGGCTATGCAGAACTACTAATAAAAAATTTTGAAAAAATGCTTAGTCAGGAAATTTAGCCGAAATAAAATAAAAAGTGAAGTTTTTCACAAGTTTTGAAAAATTTTGGTTCAAAAGTCAAAAATTAAGGGTCCAAAAGGGTGCCTGGTCAATGGAATTCGCTGTTGCACTGATGATGCGCACTAATAAAGCTATTCCAGTACAAATACAAAAAAGTTATTGCGAAATTAAAATCTCAAATTCACACGAGAGTTAAATTAAACAATACGTATTAGTTGAGTCCTACCTACTAATGTAGAGAGCACTGGTGGTCTAGTTGGTAGTGACCCCTCCTTCCGATCCTAAAGACGTGGGTTCAAATCCGGTCGTTTACCAATTGATTTTTCTGTGCTAAAAAATTATGTGCGCTATACCAGTTCTCTCAAACGGTGAAAGAAAACATCGTAAGGAATGGGATTAGTCAGCTCCACCATGTCTTTCCTGTGGATAAGGCCGACTAAGCTGAGAGGATGGAATAGGTGCTGGGCAAGCCTACTCCGTCTTAATTCGTCCCGGGCACTACAGCGTCCCGTTTGTAAAAGTTGCCTCCAGACGCTGTATAAATCATCTACTATAGATGGTAAAAGGCCTCAGGATCTACTAATATTATGAATTCAAGTTTGTGAGGGTGACAGGGTGTCTGTATGTTTTTTTATACAAGAGGGGGCAAACGAGGAAGCGCCTCACCTGATGGTAAGTGATTACCGCCGCCCACGGACACCTGCAGCATCAGAGAAGCTGCAAGTGCCTTTGAGGTAGGAGTAGCCTCGTTTCTTGAAGGTGCCTAAGTCGTATCGGTTCGGAAATACCGCTGGCGTCAGCTGTGCGAGGCAGAAATTGTCGTGTGAACCGCACAGCTGTGGACCAGCTGTAGCCAACCATTCACATGATGTGGATGGTATATGTCGCTGTGTACGATGGCGGAAATCAGCAGCTGGAATCAATCCGAGGAATTCCTCAGCACACTCCTCATTGTAAATGCGGTACATGCATAGATGCAACATCTCTTCGCAGAGCTAAAGGATCAAGTCTATCGGAAAGGACTTGATCGTTGGCAATTCGAGCAGCTCTTCGTTTTATGAGGTCAGTGGAGAAGCTGGTACTGGGGTGCCGCGGCCCAAAGATGGGAACAGTTTTCCATGTGCGGCCCCTGGTACGGTAAGTTTACAACATGTTTTTGGCACCCAAAAACAATACACACACCATACATACCTATATATGTATGTATGTCACGCCTGTCTCCCATAGGGGTAGGCAGAGATCACGGACCTCCATTTGATACAATCCTGACATTTTTCGCTTCATTCACACTCTACATTCCTTATGCATGCTCGAAATAAATACCTTAGAAGTATACCAACAGCTATTAAATACTCTCTCCTTTTTCTGAAGTCGGTTAAGGTCGTGTTGAACCGCGCGGTCATGGATGCGCACGTGAGTGGATTAGCACAATGAATGGATAACTTTATCTCCGACAAACAGGAACATCCAAGACATTTCTCAACGAATTACAACTATTATTTGTATCACTAGTTCTTTCGAACCGGTGTGGTGAAAGGATTTCAAGTTCGCCTCCAAAAGGCTCCTTTAGTGCATTTGACACAACACTATTTTGACAAACTTTTTAGATTCTATGACATGCCGGATTCCTCACGATGTTTTCTTAGAGAGAACTTTGTTTTCATATGCACTGAGCTCATTTTCATTTCTTATTATTATACCGATTAACTTAGTTTTTAATGTTATTATAGTTTTTCTTTGTAAATAAACCTACTATTTTTGTCTAATTAAGATGTAGGTAATAAAGTTTAGTTGAAATGGGTAGTTCCCATTTGTTCTATGGAACATGACGTCGTCGAACAAAATGACTAATTTTCTTCCAGATTTTTTTCCATAGAACTACATACTAGCTTTTCACACGAGTTTCATGCCACAGAACAGAATGGTAATCAAATTTTCCCAAAATCTTCCATAAGAAGCTAAATGACACTGATAATGAAAATTATTCTGTCATACCATTGATCAAACATCTGCCTAGGTAAAATGATCCTACAAAAGAATCCTAAAAATCCAAAGAATGGATATTCGTAGCATAAATGATAATATTATTGTAAAGAGGTCTTATTTACTTTGTCCTATAGAACAATTATTAGAGAAATAAAAGTATTACATGTTCCATAGTACAAAATAAGAAAAAATATCTTATTCTGTCCGATGATGTCATGTTCCATAGAACATATGGGAACTACCCGTTGAATTGAATAGATTTGCTGTTCTGAGATCGTCTCAGACGGGCAGGTTCATCCAAGATATTCCGCGCATTACTGATTCAAAAGCTGAAGCTCAATGAATTATGAAAGTGAAAGTTTTGAATGGAGCTCATAATTGCTTCATTTGTTCATTTGTTCCGAACTGAGCGGGTAATTCGGTTACCCGTGAAATTATAATAGAAATCAAAGAGATTCTTTTATTGTACTTTTGCCTAAATTGAAAGTCACACGATAAATTATCACGGGTTTCACACTGACTTTTACTGTCTCCAACAGGTATCGTACGCACCTTAATAACAATGATCCTCATTCTCCACCCACTACCTCGTTCTGGGCCCGGGCCGTCACCATCACGTCACAGTCACAAAAGAAACAGCAAAACAAAATTACAAGCAAACTTTGACAGATTTTGCTATGCGTTTTTGTAAGGATAAGACTTTATTTATATAAATACTAGCTGCCGCCCGCGGCTGCTCTCGCGTGGTACCCGGATAAAAAATAGCCTATATGTTAATCCAGTACATATACTATGTATATTCCAAGTTTCATTCAAATCCGTTCAGCCGTTTAGGCGTGATTGAGGCACAAACATTCAAACTCACAAACTTTCGCATTTATAATATAAGTAAGAAAGTAAGATTTGTGGACATTTCACACAGCGCCAACTAAGCAAAGCTTGTACTATGGACACCAGATGGCTGATAAGTACTTTTTTTTTGTAAACACATACTTATAATACACAATACTACAACACCCAGACCCGGAAGATATATTTGCAGCACATACAAACATTTCTCCCGTAGCGGGAATCGAACCCGCGCCTCTTGCATCTCAGCCGAACACTCGCCACGCCACCGAGGTCTTGTAGGTTATTAATTATAATTAAGTCTATGGTAATTTAAATTTTTCTAATTAACAATGAAGCCACAATGAAAATTAATTAAACCAGATATTTTTAATAATTACATTTATTCAACGTTATAATTTATATACAATCTTTGATTAATATTGCACATCGATTTCAAAAAGTCTCTACTTGTTACTATTTTTTCCTACTTTTATAAATATTAATATTCACATTTTATTGATAGATACTACTTAAAATTACTATTTACAAGCTTATGTCCATAAATATTATTATGTATTTACCTACTCGTAAGTTACTTATGTGCTTAATACTATAAAACTCTATGAGCCATGAGATTTTTAATCGATAACATCCTAACATTTATTAGGGTTGTCCCCGAAGGGTGTAAACAGAATGCAATCAAACTCGCGAGAATTTGCATTCAAACTTATGACAGAAAACATATACTAAGGTCCGATTTAACTGTTACGGTAGCTGCCAAATGTGTGAAATTTTTTTCAGTGGCAGATCATGAACTCAGTTTAGAAATTAAACGCCGTTCAGTTGAATTGCAAGTAAGTTCGTGTGAGCTAGTGGCCAACTCTTGTGACGGAGTTTTTAGGCCTCCGTCATGGTTTAACGACTTAAAAGCCAGGGCGATTTAACGTGCCCTTTGAAGCACAGAAGCGCTCAGCTCGTAATGCCACTTGCGGTGACCCATCCCAATTGTGACAGCGCACAATGTTGCTTAACTTCAACGATCAAGAACGTCTAAGCCAGCTACGCCACGAGCGCTTCAGTTGAAATTTGAATGGTGAAATTGTGTCTTAAACTTAATAATACAAAGCTTTGAACGTTTGCTATGACATCAATAATTATAGGGTGCCAATACATAACTTTTGTTTATGCACATTATCCCATATGACTACAAACAGTGTTTGGCAATTGTCAAAACGAAAGCAAAAGAAAGCAATATACGTTCCATTACAGATTTTCAAAAAATCATCTCCACTTTTTCTTTATGCATTCTATCTTACGTAAGATCTATAAAATAGCGCGATTGGGTAACACATACGTTGTACCAGTATTTTCCATGTTCTAGAACACATACGTTGTACTCGTATTTTTCATATTCCATTTGAAAAAAAGACAAAAAAAAAGACCGGCATAAGTGGAAGCATTTGGGGGAGGCCTTTGCCCAGCAGTGGGACAGTATAGGCTAAGTAAAAAAAAAAATTTTGAAAGTGTTTCCACAAAAGCGATTTACATACTCTCGGATTTATATTAACTACTAGCTGCCGCCCGCGGCTTCGCTCGCATGGTACCTGGATAAAAAATAGCCTATATGTTAATCCAGCACATGTGCTAGGTATATTCCAAGTTTCATTCAAATCCGTTCAGCCGTTTAGGAGTGATTGAGGCGTAAACATACAAAAACATCCTCACAAACTTTCACATTTAATATAGTAGGATAACATAACTTTTCGATCGTTTAAATTTTAAGCTTCTAGCTGATTGTTTTTTCATTTTCATTTCATTTTGTAACTAGTTTCATTATAGTACCTACCGCACTCTGAAAGTGTAAGGAATAGTTCTCATTATTGACCTTAGGTAAGTTTTATTGATCGAACAGACATGCAGTTGGACTTGGCAACGGCCTTTTGGCGAGTGGCCAATAGATAAAGGCTATCACATTTTATTACTGATTCAGTAATCCCACCTATAACGGCATAAACGTGTTAGTTTTCGTGTTTATTGGGCTGCATTACAGTTGTATGCCTAATAAAATAGGCAGAACCACAAGTAGCGATAGCAAATCTTGCAGTCACTCCTGATTAAATTCTCAAGATGGATATGGTGAACCATGGTGACAGGGGATCAGCCCATATAGATGGTCCATCATGTTGGAGAGTCCCTTAGTCGACTTTTACGACATGCTCGGGGAGAAAAGCAGCTGGACGCATTCTATGTTTTTTCTTTACTCCCAGCCCAGCGAAGAAGTATATACAAATCATCTAGTATAATCAATCATACTAATATTATAAAGAGGAAAGATTTTTTTGTTTGTTTGTAACGAATAGGCTCCGAAACTACTGTACCGATTTCAAATATTCTTTCACCAATAGAAAGCTACATTATCTGGGACTAGTATAGGCTATAATATATTTTCAGAAAAATTAGGGATCCGTAAGAAAATTGCAATATTGTAACCCAAGGTAGAAAACCCAAAATAATTTTTGGAACAAAATAATGTACTATACGCGTACGAAGTCGCGGGCAATAGCTAGTGGTAAATAAATTATCTGGTGTAAAGTGAGTTCTTGTAGTAAACTCCACATACTACGTGATAATGCTGGTGCTTTGGCACAGCTGAAGTAAAATCTTCTATTCTTCTACTAGAGATATTTAAGCAATCACCAATTTCCAACTGCCAATTATTTAACCAGGTAGCCAGTTCCTTTTTAAATCGTAAAATGAAGGGTTTTTATTGAAGCACTAAAAACAAAAAAGTGGTTAAAAAGTTACCTTTCAACAAATAATTAATGAGTTTTTGTAGGGTTTCGAAGTCTGAAATAATCCATAGGTATTATAGCTATTTATAATAATGCCGGGTCCGTTCGTTCGTCTAATATTATTTTGAAGCATTTTACTCGAGAAAACTGTTTCTATCATACAAAAATTTTGCATTTTAAATATTTTTTCGTATAAGTTGCCATATTGATGTCATATTTCTAATTAAATTAATATACATACGTATGAGTCATCCATAATTGTATGCATACACATACATAATCCATGCTAATATATAAATTCAAAAGTAACTCTGCCTGTCTGTTACCTTTTCACGCCTAAACTACTGAACCAATGTTGATGAAATTTGGCAAGGAGATAGATTGCATCCCGGGGAAGGACATAGGCTACCTTTTTGCAAAAATAATCCTGAAGGGGTGAAATGAGGGATGAAAGTTTAAATGGGGAACCTTTTACTGCTGAGGTTAAGCAATGTTGTGCGCGTTCAAAGTTGGATGGGTCGCCGTCTCTGAACGCCACGTGATGTTGACTTTTTGCGCTCCCAGATTTTTTTATGTCCATCCCCGATCTCAGAAAATATCAGTATTTATTCATAAAATCTTAACCAACGTCGCGGGTTACAGCTAGTATCTTATATAGGAAATGTTTATGTACATAGGAACAGGTTCAATTGCTCAGTATTATTTATTTGGCACATAATAATGGCCATAATTACTTCAGGATATGCATTGATCTATTTATAATATTAAATATCTCCATTTGTTAGATATTAATTTCTTATATTTACATTATTTAAATTACTTTATACACAATTTACATTATTATTATACGACTTATTTATTACACGTGTGTCATTGTATAAAACAGTAATGATTTCTAGATTCTAAAGAAAAATGTGACATAATTTAAAATAAAATAATTCTTTCAGAATTTAATAAGTTTTACTAACATTTAAGCGTCTTTGTTTTCCCAAGAATATATTCGACAGAGAAAGCAAAATCTAGATTTTTAACTTCTACATTCTCATTTGATTTTTAATTCGAAATGAGTCTTTGAGGCGTAAGTACATTGAATATTTCCACAGAAAAAGACCTTTCGAAAGAAAAAATGTTCAGTACCTAGTACTTTTTATTTTGGTCATAAATTCATTTCTTTAATGATATCTGCATGGTACACAAATTAAATTGGATAGTTAATTATTGGATTAAACTGGATAATTGGAAACTTGGAATTGACCTGGAAAAACATAATTTATTAGTTACCTGTCATTCTAATAGCTACTACGTGAGCAAAGCCACGGGTGTAAGCTAGCAAATAACAATAAGGGATAGCGTTTTGTGAAGCACAATATTAAAAAGGAAACAAAAGGACCAGAATGAATTTGAAAGACTTTGATCATTTGAGTGTAAATAGCCAAAGACTGATTTTTCTGTCAATTTCAGCATGATGTTATTTGATACAAAATATCAAAGAATGCCGTACATTGATCGAAAATAGTAGATTGTTATACAAGGGGCTAAAATGACCCATTAAACACGAGATAGTTTAATTCCCGTAGTAAATAGAAGCCGAGTTATAATGGGTTTTTATGGTTTGTATGGCTTAATGAGCTGTGTGTTACAATCTACTTTTCACTACGATTGCGACAAAATAAAATAATCCAACAATATATTAAAAACGATCACCAATTCAATTTGTAATTAGAGAAAAATTCTAAAGATTTCGCGCCAATGCCTCTTTTTTTATCTCCTCTTTATCGCAATGCACGCATTTTAATTCTACCGAAGAGACCGCCACTTTTTGTTCCATTTTCAAAAATAAAATGTTCTTTTTTTATGAAACAGTAATAAGTCGAGTTTTCATTAAGGATTATTCTACTTATGAATAAGACTTTTTCGTTTTTGAAGGCTCGTTGGTAACAGACAAAAATAGAAAAATACTTTTCCCATAGAGGTAAATAATATGCTATTTTATCCCCGCTCTGAGCCCTGCTCTTTTACTCTACAATGGCGGACTTTTTGAGCAAGAGTGAGAAAAATATTTTGTCATTACTGAGATAGTTAACCCCGCCTTTCGATCCTAAATGCCGTGGGGTCGAATTAGGTGCAAAAAAACTATTTTGGGTTTTCTACCTTGGGTATATTGCAATTTTCGTACGGATCCCTAATTGTTTTTAAATATATTATAGTCTATACTGGTCCCTGATAATGTAGCTTTCTATTATTAAAAGAATTTTTGAAATCGGTCCAGTAGTTTCGGAGCCTATTCGTTACAAACAAAAAAAATCTTTCCTCCTTATAATATTAGTATAGATAACCGTTGTAAAACCAAACATGCCTATTTAATGCCATTTTAATAAAGGCACTTGGGCGCTTAAGATAGAAATAATACCCTTTTGTTCGCAAACGCTTTGTCCCGAGTTTCTTATTAAGAGCTATTAATTGATTCGTGAATAATTTAAAGCATATTTCATAGTCTCTGTCACGACCGGAATAAATAACGGTTAGGGTTTTCAAGGGCATAAGCTGAGCGATAAGCATAGCGGTAATTAGGTACTTTTGAGGAATATATTTTTCACTCCTCTTGTTAAAAAACTCCGTCATTGTAGTGTACGAGAGCAATACAATATATTTGCCTCTGGAGGAAAAAGTTTTTTTTATTTTATTTTTTCTGTTATCAACGAGCCTACAAAAACCAAAAAGTCTTGGGGCCCTAGAGGCATATATGAAATTTTAAGACCTACGAGTGTTATTATAGCAAAATACTTATTTTCTTTAATTTATACTTTCTTTTTTTTAATTTGTTTGAAGGGATTTGTCCACTTCACTAGTAAAGTGTCGCTCCGCTTGTGATAAATGCAAACCTAAAGAGCAAGAAATGAGAATTCCACAGAAACTCAAATGCATTTTATTAAGCTATTATGAAGAACTACTTCCAACCGCGGCTTCGCACGCGTACAACCAAGAAGAAAAATAGCTCATAATAAATTTCAAGCCAAAAAGATGATCTCGGTGGCGTGGCGGGTCAGTGGCTGGGGAGACGCAAGAGGTGCGAGTTCCCACTGCGGGAGAAATGTTTGCATGTTCTGCAAATATTCCTTTCTGATACCCACGACACAGGGAATTTTAGTGTGACTCATAACTATGTATGTTGGTTGTTATTTATTTATCTATCGACCCACGTATAAAAAGCTTGTTTATTATAAACAAAGTAGTTTTATAATTATACATACGAGTACTACATAATATCACGTCCCACGTATCCCTGATGGGGTGGACAGAACCACAAGTAAACATAAGAAAACTTACAGCCGATTCTGATTTAGTCCTAAGATGGATATGGTGAACCATGGTGACAGGTGATCAGCCCATCGCCTATATAGGTAGTCCATCATGTTGGAATGGACACCATCCTAGTCGGCTTTTACGACATGCTCGGGGAGAGAAGCAGCTGGACGCATTCTATGTTATTTTTAGATACCTAGTTTCAGCGTACGACATCATTTTAAGGCCCAATTTCCTCAACTTGTTCTATGTTATTTTGAGGGAAATGAGAAAGACTATTATTTTGACAAGGTTGTATGCGATACCATTTACTTCATCACGCGAGGGTCATGACGACATAGTACTTACACAACAGTAGCGCAAATAACCACAGCGGAGATGACATAATTAGTAATGCACTCAATGTTATGTATTTAATTGTAACGGGTGATTCATTTCACTAACACTTTGTGGGCCCTTGATGCCTAAATAAAGAACTTTATTTATTATTATTTCTCTGTTATTATATAAAATAAAGATTCTTTACGTTTATTTTTTAAGGAATATTTCTATTAAATGTTGACCGCAATTCTGGTTAGTTTAGTTCATGCGGTAGTTCCGTTACGTAATTTTTATTTTTCGTAAAAAAATTGTCTTCTCGCTGTGTCCTTTAGTAAATTGTATGTACGAGTATTAAAAATTGATCTATAGATCTAAAATCTCCGTAAATTTTTCCTACATATTTATCATGCAATCGTTGAGGAAATCCAGCTCCTCGATAACACAGACTTAGTGAGACGATTCAAACGAAATAAACCGTTCGAGTTAGTGTAGTGCAAAATAAAGTGTTAGTGAATATTACACACAATAAGAACACAAGAAGAAAGTGTCTTCTTTGGACACATTCTTAGATATAATTTACTTTATAAAACTAGGTCAAAATTAAATTACTAATTGGCCTACTTGGCTAGATTGTAATAGTGTTAGAGGTACAATTAATTAATATTTTTAGTACACTAATTATAAAAAAAATGCAATAATTTTCAAGCCTCTGATATGTAATAAAATACTGCGATAGGTAACAGTGATCATAAATATTTTTTGCAACTAAAAGAATCAGTGACACTAAGAGTTATTCCCATTACGTCGTTTTCACATTTTGCCGCTGTATAAGCAGGTTCATTACAAGGTAAATCCCTCTAATCACTATTGGAATACATAATTGCTCTCTTGCGTACATCTTGCTTGATTGAGAGTAAAGGAAAAACGTAAAATGCGTTCAGCGGCTTCTTTCATCGAGCACGTCGTAAACGTCAACTAAATAAATCAACTTGACTCGAATCAAGTCGACTAAACAATCAGCAAGCAACTGAAGTTAAATAAATAAACAAATAAAGTCACCATGTCACCATGATTCAGCATCCATGCCCATCTTAGGACTTTTTTGTGAACATTTCACACAGCGCCATCTAGCCTCAAACAAAGCAAAGCTTGTACTATAGACACCAGATGGCTGATAGAATACTTATAGGTATACTTTTAGTTTTCTTATGATTACATGTGGCTCTGCCCACCCGATTAGGGATACGAGCGTGATAATAATAATAATAATAAATGTATTTTCTTTTCTTCATAAAAAGTTTCTTAGCATTCAAGCTGACAGAGAATAAGGTTAACTGATATGAAGAACCAAGTAAACCTGTTTTGTGAAGAGCTGATGCCTGAGATAGGTTTTAGAAAAAACCTGTAATACAGGTCACCAGCGCCCCACTCCATGGATCTTCCAAGGGCCATCTTACAGAGGTTTTCAGACCATTATACAAAACATGACAAAAAAAATTACAATGATAAGTGATATTAGGTATGTACTTATGTATGTTTTCAGTCGTCTTTCATTGGATTTAGCAATATTGCTAAACATTCTATGGATATGCATTACTGTGTTATCTTGTTCGCTGTCAGATGCGGTTTGGCCCAATAATTGCTAATGGCGTTGTTTTCACACGCTCCATCATAATTACTATTTGATTTACGCCTCCCTAAACATTCGCTTTGGCACTGTTCTGACACTGGCCCTTTTTACGATGCTCAAGGTCAATGACCTGCTTTTGTGATTATGACCTCTGGTCATGAAAGTAGTGTTTTAGCCTTTCCAGATTAAAGTATTGTGAAAAATATAGTGTTTTTTGTAAAGTGTGTATACTAAATATGTCTCTGCTCACTTTTAAGTTCACTATCGATAATTCGATATGTAATATAACTATTTTTAATGAAAATGGAATCTTTGGGTTTGTTTTTATTCTTTTAGTGAATAATTTGTATTGTTAGTTATTAGTTTTTTCATTTTATGTGTTTGTTGTTTTTTTACCTACTCCTCTTATGTCTGTGTAATGTTGTTGTGTCAAAAAAAAATGGTATCCTATTATTAACAAGACTGCCGATTTTAATAAATAATGAACGAGCGTTTTGATCACTCTTAAGGTGGTTGTTCCTGAGAGTGAAGCGTCTCATTTTTGCTATAATTTACTATCAGATAAATGCATATATTTTACCAAAACTACCTTTATCTTGACATTCATTTACATTAAGTATAATACATATTTTGACGAAAATTGCCGGGGCGCACAATATTTGTGGTACTACTGTACCCACCTGTCTTTAACAATGAGTAGGTACCCAGATTAATACAAAAGTGTGAACAAAATGTTTTTACATTACTGCCTAATATACAGGGTGGAAAAAATCAATGTGCCCCGATGGGAAACGACAGTAAGTATATCATACGCAGGGAAAAGAGCACTTCAAACGTATTTTCAGAACTTAGGGGTATAATCCCACCCGAAAGGGTCCAGATACACTTCACAAGTCGCAACCACAGTCCTAAAATTAATCCTTTGTACTGTTGATGATCCGGCTGTTATACGGGCTCTTCTTTGGAAATATATGATTTTCGTCTGAAAGATATATTTCTATGTGCTATGATTTAAAAGTTAGATAGTTCCACATATATAAATAAACACTATAAATCCAGTAAAAGTAAGTAAGTTCGTATGAGCTTACACAGGTCATCACACTGGTTAGAAAGAAATAGTGATACGGTTATTAGTACAAGGTATCTATTTGATCCTAGCTTTTGTTTACTAGACTATTGAATACTAGCTTTACGATAAGAACTAAAACCCACAGAAAAAAGAAAGTCTGGTTTCCTCTTCAGGTATCTATGTACCTACTTCTTATTTCTGTGGGTAAAAGCAATTCCCATGTTTTTGTTCGAGGTAGGTTATATTAATTTGGTTGATGAAAGTTTTCTTTGAGTAAGTACGGGTACAGTTTTATGGTTTTGTTTGCAATTTCATTTGTTTTTATGATATCCGTTTATTTGTTCTGAATTCGTATGTATATTTATATCTCCAGTTGATGAAGTTTGTTGAGTTTTTTGAGTACCCATATTATACAAACGATCGAATAAAAACATGACTGTATAAAAATATTACAATAGTATGCAAAATAATATCTATGGTGGTTATCCACTGCCCTTGTCACCGAAACGTCACCGAAAAATGAACACCGAATTATCTCTCTCTCAGCTGTACGTACTGACTGATCACCTGTCAATATATCTGTCCAAAGTCAGAATTCACCATTTAAACTGAACGACGTTTAGATTCTTAAGCTGTCAAACAGCTGTCACTGCTGACAGTTCTCATACAATTCGACAGCTCTAAACGTCGTTCAGTTTGAACAGTGAAATCGGCCCGAAGCGTATCTACAATCAAAATCCCACCGGCATATGATTGGATAGGTAAATCCGGCTTAACAAAACATATGGCTTTAGTGTGTAGCCACCCTTACGTTATACGTTCTCTTTTCCTTTCAAACTTTTTCGGATAAAATACGATATAGGTAACTTTACCTTTGTCATGAAAAAACAATATTAAGCTTTTTTCCTAAGCCGTGGCAAAGTTACCGAAGGCTTTTTCGATTATAAAGATACCATTCTTCAAACACAAAAGAGTGACGTCTGCTAAACCAGAACGCACCTATAAAGGTAAACTTTCTTATGAAACGTCAGTGGCGACGCGTTAGTGACGCCGTGACAGAGCTACGAAAACGTTAAAGTAAGTTCGTATGAGCTAGTGGCCAACACTTGTGACGGAGTTTTTAGGCCGCCTAAAAGCCTCCATCGTGACTAAAAGCCGCGACCGACGTGCCCTCCAAAGCACGGAAGCGCTCAGCTCGTAATGCCACTTGCGGTTAACAATCCAAATTGTGACCACGCACAACGTTGCTTAACTTCAACGATCAATTAACAACGTCAAGAAAGTACCCCACGAGCGCTTCACGAAAATGTATGAAACGTCATTAGCATTGCCCTCGAATGACGTTAGGTACATTTGGATACCTAGTCGCTCTGTCGCGGCATTAGTATTAGTGACGCCACAGACTCTTGCTTTAAAAGTCTACCTTTAAAGTGACTTGTCACTCAGCTTTATGCTTTCTTACTTCACAACCTTACACAAAATCTAAAGAATCACAACCTACTTTCAAGACTAGGGGTTTTTACAAACTTACCTAATGGACACCTAAACAACACTGAGAAAATATAATCTTCATACCTACACATTTATAAAATCGTTTACAATTTTTCTAACGTACAATATACTATGTTACACCAATAACGTCTTTGTTCACTTGCAATAGAGTTCACTTTTTAAAAATCTTAAGTGTCAATCAACTCGTCAATATTTTTTTGATATTTGCCACTTAATATCGTACCTTTTTCACTGGTTTTAAAGCTCAAGTTCCAAACACAACCTCGTCTGGCTTGGACGACGTCGCTTGTACCTTCAGCAGGTCAGCTGAAGTTGATTTGATGCAGTTATTCATGTGGATGTCTGAAGATGCGTTGCTGTGATGATGGTCTCGCCGCGGACGCTGCCAGCAATACCGACGTCCAATGTCGCCGCAGAGCGCTCTGGGGAGATTGATCCTTGGGTCAATAGAAATAGAGAACATTATTGACTAAAACATTGATGAATGATATCTCTACCCATCTGTAAGTAGCTCTCCGGGAAATTGATCTTTAGGTCAATAGATATAGACTATCAACGAATTCTATTTCTAATAATCTCAAGAAGAATTATGTTATCAATACGTAAGCAAAGCATTGGGGAGATTGATCCTTGGATCGATAAAAATAAAGAACATTATTGACAAATCAATCGATGAATTTCTATTAATTTCAGAAATTTGATCCTTATACAGATGGGAATAGGGAATAGTATTGATGTATAATATTGAAGTATTCGTGGGCTGTAATTTGTCATTAAAATGAAAACAAAATAAGCTCCCACCTTTAGCGGTTTTCGCGCCACCACCGAGGTCGTTACTGGAGAACACATCTTACTAATATTGTTGTTTTGATGTTTGTGCCTCAATCATGTCACTGAACGGATTTGAATGAGACTTGGAACATACCTACTTAATACGTATGTTAGAATAATATTATGTTTTATCAAGCGGAAGCGCGAACGACAGCTTTTTTTTAAATGGTCTCACTCTTGACCTCAATCTAATCAATAATAAATATTTGTGGACATTTCACAAAGCGCCATCTAGCCCCAAACTAAGCAAACCTAATACTTGTAATACTACAACACCCAGACCCGGAAGAAATATCTGCAGAACATACAAACATTTTCTTCCATAGCGGGAATCGAGCCCGCACCTTATACGTTTAATCTGAGCCGGAAGAGATAAGATGAGATCTCTCAAAAGCAACCTATTCATCTGAGATTTGTAGAAATGCTAGCAAATAAAGTAATTTTAGTAGTCAGGTATTTGTAGATGATATAAGGCAATACAAAAAGTCAGACAATACAATTGGTCACATTACTTATGAATGAAAACCTAGCTAGATCATTATTGGAAACGGTTCTGGCTTTCGATCAACACGGTGTGTGGCGTAGCATCTATTATGGCTGAATTTTTCATTGTCTATTTCTTCTGTAATGAACAGTCCTTATAACTACGGCTGTCATTTAGCGGAGTCTCTTAATACTCGACAACGAAGGAGTGTAATGCTTTTGAGTTGTAAGCTTGTGATTTCCTTTGGCTGTCGCGGTTGACTAGAAAACGGCTAGATGGAAAATTGAAAATGAATTAAAAAAAAAACACTTTATTGCGGCCTCGGTGGCGTGGCGGGTGATTGCTCGGCAGAGACGCAAGAGGCACGGGTTCGATTCTCGCTGCGGAAGAAATGTTTGCATGATCTGTAAATATTTGTTCCGGGTCTGGGTGTTGTGGTACCATGGTACTCGTAGTTTCTGATACCCACGACACAGGGAATCCTAGTGTGGGGTCAGGACTATGTGACTGTTGGGTGTTATTTATTTATTTTTATTTTTATTGCAAACGTTGATGGTAAAAATACATGTAGGAAAGTATAATGGTGATATCTTTGTACGGAATTAGGCCTTCCTCTGCCCGTGTATCCATCCACATTCATATTCAATATGTATAACATAACTAATTTTTGTCAAAAATGCTAGTTACTGCGTTCTTCACTAGGAGGGCAGAAATGGAATAACGTGTTTCCTTTTATTCATTTATTTATTTATTTAATTAATTTAAACAATAGTACATACAGTTTCTGGTTAGTGGTGTTCTTAAACCTAAATTAAGTTTGTGCGAACACTAGGTTCTCGAT
This sequence comes from Scotopteryx bipunctaria, assembly GCA_949320045.1. Classification (NCBI taxonomy): domain Eukaryota; kingdom Metazoa; phylum Arthropoda; class Insecta; order Lepidoptera; family Geometridae; genus Scotopteryx; species Scotopteryx bipunctaria. Next base: position 1,629,984 of record OX439462.1, read on the forward strand.
AAAAACACATTATCTGCCTGTGCGCACAAGCGCCGGCCGATCAGTTTTAGTGAATCATACCTACAGAAAATATAATAACTTATAAGAACGATATCGTCAGAAAAGGGGAGAGGTGGGATTTTTCTTAAAAAACCGGGCTTAAGCAACCGTCTACGTGTCATTGTATATGCTCAAATAATTGATACTGAATATTGTATTGACAGTCTGACATTTTACCTGAAATATGAAAATAGCTACTCAATATCGAACCTTTCTTGAGTTTGTTTGGTTTAGTGGCCTTGGCTTGTCACAATCTGAGTAATTTTTTTGTTCTTAATAATAAATAACACCCAACAGTCACATACATAGTCCTGAGCCCACACTAGGATTCCCTGTGTCGTGGGTATCAGAAACTACAATTACCATGGTACCACAACACCCAGACCAGCAAGAAATATTTACAGATCATGCAAACATTTCTTCCGCAGCGGGAATCGAACTCGCGCCCCTTGCGTCTCCGCCGAGCAATCAGGCACTCCTGATTCAATGTTCCAAGACGGATATGGTGAACCATGGTGACAGGTGATCAGCCCATCGCCCGTATAGATGGTATATCATGTTGGAGGATACTATCCCTTAGTCGACTTTTACGACATGCTCGGGGAGAGAAACAGCTGGGCGCATTCTATATTTTTTCCTTGCTCCCAGTTCAGTTAAATTGATAATAACATGAAAATGAAGTAAGTTACTTTTAATTGGTAAACGGTTTAAGTTAAGTACTAGGTATAAAAATACTCTAACTAATGTAAATTAATACCTATATAACATAAATTAACCTTGAAATACTTCGAAGCCTTAAACAAATCATCTGGAATTTGACGAAATTTATTCCTCATTTAACTTTGTATCAGTTGCTTGATGAGGTTTGAATTTACTCGGCGTACTGTTAACTGTGTCAACAGCATTAATTATTGTTTGTGATTCCTGAAGATTTTAAGTAAATCTAAAGACATAAAACTCTTGTGTTTATTGACTGACAACCATCGCACGGGTTACAGTACAGTAAAAGTTTATTGCCTGAAATACACGTACACAGGCAGTTCATACTTATATATCTACTTAGGCCTTTTACCATCTATAGTAGATGATTTATACAGCGTCAGGAGACAACTTTTACCTTCACAAACGGAAAGCTGTAGTGCCCGGGACGAATTAACATGGAATAGGCTTGCCCAGCACCTATTCCATCCTCTCAGATTAGTCGGCCTTGTCCACAGAAAAGACATGGTCAATACGTGCGTAGCCGACTAAGCCGCGGGTTTACTCACGATGTTTTCCTTCACCGTATAGCGAACATAAATTTTTCGCACAGAAAAATCCATTGGTACACGACCGGATTTAAACAAAATTTTGAGGCATAATTAAGAATCTATAAAGAAATTTCGACTTTGACATAGACTTAATTTAACCTCTTTTTAAGAGTTATTTTAAAAAACTGACACACGTGTCAATTGATTTTGTATTTAAGGTGTGTTAAGCATGTTTCGAGCCAATCGCACCACCCGTTAAAACGTTCCCATACAGACTTTTGAACTCCCTTGTACGCTCCTTGGCGGTAAGTTTATTTGTTTACCAACTTTTGAGCGAATCGAACTTAATTTTTTTTCTATAGAAACTTTATTGACCTCAGTGGCGTGGCGGGCGAGTGCTTGGCTGAGACGCAAGAGACGCGGGTTCGATTCCCGCTACGGGAGAAATGTTTGTATGTTCTGCAAATATTTCTTCCGGGTCTGGGTGTTGTAGTATTATGTATTATAAGTATGTATTTACAAAAAAAAAGTATATAAGTATTTTAACAGCCATCTGGTTCCCATAGTACAAGCTTTGCTTAGTTTGGGGCTAGATGGCGCTGTGTGAAATGTCCACAAATATTTATTTATTTATTATCCTGTTTAATCCCCATAGGAGTTGATTTTCAAACATTAATTAATTAGCCTATGTGTTAATGAATGAATGAATGAAAATACTTTATTGTACACCATAGACTAACATAGAGAAAAAATATATATAAAACTAAATACGTTAAAAAAAAGAGTACAATTGGCGGTCTTATCGCTTAAGAGCGATTTCTTCCAGACAACCATGCAAGGAAAAAGAGAGCAGAACGTAAGGGTAGCTGGGGGTGTACGAAAACGAGCTACACAATTGTTAATGTTATTCCAGAATCAAAACTATTTACATTCTCAATTTCATCAAGATCGGTTAAGTAGTTACGTGGTAACAAACATTCGAACACACAAACTTTCGCATTTATGTTATTAGTAGGATAGGATTATACATTATTCAAATGAAGGTTTATGGTTCACAGAACGAAGTCACGGGCGGTGGTTACTTCTGGTTTTAATTACTTTATAAACTGAAGAGCCTCTGTGAACTTGGTAAATTGACTTTGTAAGACAAAACTTCCACGAATACGTACTTACTTACGAAGTAGGTAAATACAGCGATATTTACCTGAGTATTTGCTTAATTTGCTCTGCGATTTGAAGACAACATCAATGAGGATTTATTTGGGCTATGTATATATTTGACTCAAAAACAGAAAAATCAAAAAAAAAGATCAAGTGCGAGTCGAATTCACACACAAGGGGTTCCGTAGTTTATTCGTCCAATGTTCCGTACCGTCTTATTTTTGAACTAGATACGTAGCTACCGATGGTAGTACTCTTTTCGAACTAGTGTGCCGAAAGGACTAAGGATGATCTTTGAACTTGACGACCTCGGTGGCGGGCGAATGCTCGGCTGAGACGCAAGAGGCGCGGGTTCGATTTCCGCTACAGGAGAAATGTTTGTATGTTCTGCAAATATTTCTTCTGGGTCCGGGTGTTGTAGTATTCATCATCATTTTCCTGCCCTTATCCCACTAGGTGGGGTCGGCACACCATGTTTCCCTCATCCATTTTCTCCTATCACTCGTCATCTCCGCACTCACTCCTTTCACACGCATATCCTTTGGGTGTTGTAGTATTATAAGTGTGTATTTACAAAAAAATAAATATAAGTATTCTATCAGCCATCTGGTGTCCATAGTACAAGGTTTGCTTAGTTTAGGGCTAGATGGCGCTGTGTGAAATGTCCATACAATGTTTATTTATTTACTTATTTAATTCAATCACATTCCTATCAGAGGCACTTTGCTATGTATCTTCATATGCCTTCTCAAAGAGCCGTGTTGCGTGGAGGCTTGACTATGTATGTATGTTCGTATGAGCTAGTGGCCAACTCTAGTGACGGAGTTTTTAGGCCGCCTGAAGGCCTCCGTCATGGCTTAACGATTTAAAAATCCGGGTTCGACTGTTTAACGTGCCCTCCGAAGTACGTGAGCGCTCAGCTCATAATGCCACTTGCGGTCACCCATCCCAATTTTTGACCGCACATATCGTTGCTTAACTTTAACGATCAATCAAGAACGCCTAAGCAAGCTACGCCACGGGCGCTTGAAGGCTTGACTGCAAGCATTGCATCTGAATGGTCTTTCCCCAGTGTGTATTCAATGATGGTCCACTAGTCTGATCTATTTAGCAGAGTAGAAAGAGTTTAGTGAGATAGAAGTGAAATTGACAAACCTGCAGCAGGAGTCGAGGGTCTTCCTGAAGGCGGCTCTGAAGTCCCGGTTGAAGTATGCGTAGATGAGCGGGTTGAGGGCCGAGTTGAAGTAACCGACCCAGAACACCGCGGCCACCACCGGTGCGGGCGACGGACACAGCGTATTCCCACATAGCGCTGTTATTATGTACCTGATGGACAAACCTGGTCAGTACTGTTAGACTGATTCTCATTCGTTATGCATTTAACAAATCATCATCATCTTCCTGCCCTTAACCCGCTCTATGTGGGGTCAGCAAAGTTTTGGCTAAAGTGTTTTATCGCGCCTGCTTAACGTCAACCCTCCTTGGGAATACTTGCTTATTGTATCTCATAATGTTGGAGGATACTATACCTTAGTCGACTTTTACGACATGCTCGGGGAGAGAAGCAGCTGGACGCATTCTATTATATTCTATTCTATTTATATTTAATATTATATTCTATTATTCTGGCTCATACGAATTTACTTTACTTAATTAGAAGAGTTGTGAAATGTACCTTACCATAAGAAGAAGGGTAGCCAGCAGGCGAGGAACGCTGACATGATGATGCCCAGCGTCCGAGCGGCTTTCCTCTCCCGCTTCATCTTACTGCTCGCCATTGGCTGCATCTATCAAACAATAGAAAATTCATAATTATAATCATTTATTCATAATTTCAGGTACATTTATAACGATCTTAAAGACTATTTGTTCAGCTAAAACTTGCCTTTACAGGCGTACTAAAGTCTTGTAAATTTTCGTCATTCTACTTTTATGGCGGGACAGTGATAGAGTGGGTAAGTACGTATGCGTATGAGCTAGTGACCAACTCTTGTGACGGAGTTTTTAGGCCGCCTAAAGGCCTCCGTCATGACTTAACGACTTAAAAGCCGGGACCGACAATTTATTTATTTAATTTAGTATCACCAACATTATGTACACCGATTCAATTCATATAAAAGCTTAAATATAAAAATGTCAAGTGTAATAATAATAATTAAAGGAGATAGACAGCGTGCTATTAGGGTTAGAGAGAGTTACAGAATAGAAAAAGAAAAGTAAACAATAAAATCAAGTAAAAGTTAACAAAGTCGGATAAATTATAAAATATCACAAACTTAAAAACTAAAAATAACTAGGTACATAATACTAAAAAATAAGAAGGAATTAATAACAAATTTGACTAATATTAAATTAAAATAAATGAATGAATGAATTATTGAAATATGGTATTAACCTAAAAAGCTGTTTATGATGTTATTTAACGTGCCCTCCGAAGCACGGAAGCGCTCGTAATGCCACTTGCAGTCACCCATCCGAATTGTAACCGCGCACAAATTTGCTTAACTTCAACGATCAATCAAGGACGTCTAAGCAAGCTACGCCACGAGCGCTTCACGGAGGGAAGTGGTGGGATACCTGTATGCTCTGCCTTTCTCTCATCACTTGACCCATTGAGATGCCGTTGATTTGAAGGTGCTTGTCGAGGAGCAAGGCGGCGACTTTACTCCTGAGAAAAGGGATCTGGTTAATACAAAAGTTTACAGAAGCAAAACTGTAGTAGAATCTATAGAATAGAATATAATTTATTAACGCAACACGAAAAAGGTTTAGTAACAACAAATAGGTAGTAGGTACTTAAAATCTGTGAAATAACTGACGGAGCATCCTAGGACCTGCCTCATTTATCGCATTTGCCTCGGGCAGCTAATGGCGAGTTTATAGTTTTGGTAAACGTACATAATATACATACATATTATCACGCTTTTATGGGGTGGGCAGAGCCACAAGCAAACATAAGAACACTTGCGGCCACTTCTGATTCAATCCTAAGTTGGGGTGAACCATGGTGATCAGACCATCGCCCATATAGGTGGTCCATCATGTTGGAGGATACTATCCCTTAGTCGACTTTTACGACATGCTCGGGGAGAGAAGCAGCTGGACGCATTCTATGCTTTTTCTTTACTTCCAGACCAGCAGAGAAGTAAAGTAAGTAAGGTAAACAAGCAATGGTCGAAAATCTGTTAAAGCACGGCACACAACGATCTTATTACGTCCCGGTAACGTAAAGGGGTAGTGAACGCAAACCCTAAAGGTACATTTTTTTTCCATTCATATTTAGTGATAGTTTCAGTAAGAATTTCTGCGAAAAATCCATGAGTATTGTGTTTACAAAGAAACTACTTTTAGGATTCCGTATCATAAGGTTGCCATCGGGACCCTATTACTAAGCCTCCGTTGTCCGTCCGTCCGTCCGTCTGCCAGCGGGCTGAATCTCATCAAACGTAAATAATTGATGTTGTATTCACAGAGTGTGTATTTCTATTGCCGCTATAATAACAATAAAATAAAAGAGGGCCCCATAGTTATACACAAGAAACAATAATTTTTGTACACATACAATGGTAAGGAACCCTTAATATGCGATTTCGACTCGCACTTGACCGATTTTTTCCCCTAATTACAGCGTCCCACACATTTTCCCCACATATTTTACTGACAAGACAAAAGCTTGGGTTTGTTTACACAATTTATAAGTAACGATGTACTTATTGTCTTTTTACTTTATTTTTATAGTGGGCTTTAATAATGCGAATACAAAAACTCCTACGTACCACCCACTTCCACTTGTATAATAAATCCTTCGACGAAATACCACAATAAAAAAGTATGTTTCGAAATTGAAAGAAAATTATACGAAATATTTATTCAAATAAACATTTAATACGACTCAGGTCGTCTCAGAGAAGATAAAGAAATTCTTCGCCTTCCAATGTTTTCAAAAAAAGCTGTTGCCGTCACTGACGGACGTCAAAAGTTGATATTTAATATACGAATTGGAAACGTTTTTTATTACTTATAAAAATCGGTCAAGTACGAGTCCAGTTTGCACACGAAGGATTCCGTACCATTGTACATGTACTTTTTAATAACTCAGCTTTAACTCTATGTACTGTTTAAGTGGGTAGATTCGATGATCAATTACGAACTTTAAAAAAATGTTTCTTGGCAGAAATCATAACGTTTGTTGAATGTTTTGAAGTTATTTTCAAAGGGCTTTGATTTTAAAAGTAAGTCAGTTAATTTTTTTAATATTTTATCAAAAATCTAATACAAGGTGTCTATATGTCTCACACCCGGTTCCAATATTCCACTAACGAACGACGAAACGTTCATTATCATAGCATCGTTGTTTTTCATTTACGTTGATTATCATAACAAGGTTGCAATGATTATGAACAATCCGTCGTCCATTGGTACAATATTGGAAACAGACACTCAATTCTTTACAAGACAATTCAGAGAATACAAAAAATCATAATAACGATCATTATGACGTCCCAAATCTACGTTTAATTGATCGAGAAAGCAAAGCGCTGTAGATCTTAGGGGCAACTTGGGCGATTACTTGGGCATTATTTGTCCGTAGGTTTGACAGCAGTGGTTTTCAAACTTGTTTAGCAACGGAACCCTTTTGGAAACCTAAATATTTGAAGGAGCCCTAAAATACGCTTCTTGCCTAACTAAAATAATAAAAGTTTATGTGTAGTTAGTTACTTATTCTTTATTAGTAATCATGTCATAATAATTACTTATATCTAACTAAGATAATGAGAGGTCTGAAAAATTATTTTTTATTTTTCATATAATTTTTTAAATAAGGCTTGATAGAAGAAAATTTAATGTCTCATTAGGTTCGACATCCAGTCCATTGCGCTATTTTTCTTTAGTATATTTTTTTTAATTATGACCGTAGATATAAGACGCAACGTATATCTAAAGATACGTAGATCTTAAGCGATAAGACCGCCAATTGTACTCTTTTTTTTAACGTATTTAGTTTTATATAATATTTTTAGTCTATGGTGTACAATAAAGTATTTTCATTCATTCATTCATTCATTCATTTAAAACATAAATACAACGTAGATTGAAGACATGTCCAAGTGGTCCCCATGATATTATGGAATAAAAAAAATTGTCTTTGACTTTGATTCATAATATTTTCAATCTTATTAAAAGTACTGTAAATAATCCTTCATTTAAACACATTCTCAATACCCCAAATTGTATGCGCGATCACGTAAAACCCGAAACATTATCCATTGAAAAACGCCATTTTATCCTGTACATTTGAATAGCAGAGTTATTTTTCATTAACATTATATTTATTAGGTAAAATTTACAGTGAAAGCACTGGTGGACTAGTGGACCCCGCCTTCCGATCCTAAGGTCGTGGGTGCAGATCGGTCGTGCACTAACGGATTTTTCTGTTCGAAAAATTTATTTATATGCGCTGTAACAGTACTCTGAAACAATGAAGGAAAAACAGCGGTATGTCGAACCAGTGTGGTGAAAGGATTTAAAGTGCGCCTCAAAGACTCATGCGCTTGACCAAAAAACCAAAAAAGTTGAAAATATGTGATTTTCAACTTTTTTGGTTCTACGACTTGCCGGTTTCCTCATTATTGAGAGTACTGGTATATTGGGGACAAATTCATTGGTACACTTCCGGATTTGAACCCACGACCTTAGGATCGGAAGGCGGGGTCTCTGCCACTAGACCACCAGTGCTCCCAATCTCGTCGTCATCGCTATCAATAAAGAAGATATTGTTAGTACAGCTAGACGTATTATGTTCTATCTAAGTATATTCTCTTCATCTCTTCATAATACAAAATGTATTGCTCCTGTCATTATAAGCTTACAAAGCAAACATTTCAGCTTCTGCGTGCATTGAGAAGAATGGATAGGTTGCCGTTCAACCCCGGTTTCTTTAATAACGGTCACCGCTAGACGACGGCCGAAGAAATATCTACATAAATACACGTAAATTGTACTATGATCTTTACGATTCTTTCAAACTTGTGGCTCAGCCCACCCCGTTAGGGATGTGGGCGTGATATGTAATAATAAGGTCTTTTACCATCTATAGTAGATGATTTATACAGCGTCAGGGGGCAACTTTTACTTTGACAAACGCGACGCTGTAGTGCCCGGGACGAATTAAGATGAAGTAGGCTTGCCCAGCACCTATTCCATCCTCTCAGCTTAGTCGGCCTTGTCCACAGGAAATACATGGTCAATACGTGCGGAGCTGAGTAAGCCGGGTTTCCTCACGATGTTTTCCTTCACCGTTTGAGAGTACTGGTTCTGGCGCACATAAATTTTTCGCACAGAAAAATCCATTGGTACGCCGGATTTGAACCCACGACCTTAGGATCGGAAGGCGGGGTCACTACCAACTAGACCACCAGTGCTCTCATGATGTGTATGTATATGTCAGTGATGATTATGTATGTTTGTTGCTCAGGTTTGTTGAAACGGTAGCCGCTTTATAAAAGCGACCTCTGAAATGTGCTCAACAACCTGTCAATTAGTGCCTCTGGCTCGTGTCAAGTTACAGAACTGCCAGATTGATTTTTGTCAATGACATGTCATCAATACTGTCCTTCCAGTGAACGCAGTAACTAACATGTTTTGACACGTTAGTGAGAACAGAATGTTGTATTTTGTTAGGCGATTCATTCTTCTCTGCTGGACTGGGAGTAAAGAAATAACATAATGCGTCCAGCTGCTTCTCTCCCCGAGCATGTCGTAAAAGTCGAATATGGGATAGTATCATCCAACATGATGAGATACAATAAGCAAGTATTCCGAAGGAGGGTTGACGTCAGGCAGGCGGCCGGTCATAAAACACCCTAGCCAAAACTCTTACACCATGATCCAAAAAAGATCATGCTGTGCCGCCCCCATATAGAGTGGGATAAGGGCAGGAAGACGATGATTCATTCTTCCAAGGGCGACTCCGAATATGTACCTACCTAACAATTTTTTTGACAAAAATGCTAGTTACTGCGTTCTTCACTAGGAGGGCAGAATAGTATACCTATCATAACTTGCGAGGTCTAGGCTATGCGATAAAGTACCTTCATCATTAATTCCCCTGCCCTTATCCCACTGGGTGGGGTCGTTTAGAAATAGAAATATTAAAGCAATAGGAATATTTGACACACAAAACACAAAAAAATAACAATAAGGTAAAACAGAAGAACAGAAATGGAAAACATAATTTTTTTTTTAAATTAAATAACACCCAACAGTCACATACATAGTCCTGACCCCACACTAGGATTCCCTGTGTCGTGGGTATCAGAAACTACGAGTACCATGGTACCACAACACCCAGACCCGAAAGAAATATTGCAGAACATGCAATCATTTCTTCCGCAGCGGGAATCGAACCGCGCCTCTTGCGTCTCTGCCGAGCAATCGATCGTCACGCCACCGAAGCCGTCAACGATAATAAAATTTGTGCTAAATAGCCCCCTCTGTGTCGTGTGCGTCAAACAGTTCCGGTCTCAGTAAATTGCAGTTCCACACATTTCCCTTTTCCATCTTCTCCTATCAAATGTAATCTTAGCACTCAGTCTTTTCACACGAGAAAAGATACTACCAGTAGGATTTGGCTTAATTTTTAGGATTCCGTACCCGCACGCAAGGTGTCATTGGTCTCCAACATGGCGGACCGATATATGGGCGATGCGCTGTCACCTGTCACCATGTTTCACAATTCTGCCCTCGTAATAGCAAATGCAGTACTTGCAAAATGGCGGTTTCGAGAAAAGCGCGGTAATCATAATTTTTAGATATCTCTGCAGCAAGTCAATGTTATATACTTATAGTAAAAAATATAATGATTTTTTTTATGTAGGTATAGATTTAGCAAAAAATGGAAAACCCAAAAATGACGATTACTGCAAGTGCGATTAGTAGGGCAGAATTATAAGAAGTGGCTGCAAGTTTTCTTATGATAACTTATGCCTCTGCCCATCCCATTAGGGATAATGACATAAGAAAATTGAGTTTTATTAATTTTGTAATATCAAGGTATAGATTAGAATGCAAATCAGTGGCGCGGGTCCAGTGGATTAGCATAAAGTTGGGCAACTAGTTCCTAACTGAATAGATTACGGAGAGATGCCGCGGTTGATTTAGTTCAACGGATTAAGGCGCTTCACACACACTACCGCCGAACCGCGCGATTTCCGCCGCAAAATGAGAAACTTAAATAATAAAACCGGTCAAGTGCGAATCGATTTCGCATACGAAGGGTTCCGTACATAGTAAAATGTTTCATGTATGGGGACCCCTTTTATTTTTATTATTTGTTGTTATAGCGGCGAGAGAAATACACATTCTGTGAAAATTTCAACTATGCCTATTTACGGTTTATGAGATACAGCCTTCTGACAGACGGATGGACGAACGGACAGCGGAGGCTTAGTAATAGGGTCCCGTAGGCACCCTTCGGATACGGACCCTGAAGAGTTTTAGTTCCTTAAGGCATCATAGATGGCGCTAGGTTTTATATCGATGTCACATAAGTATAGCCTTTAAATCGTAAATCAATCTTAAAATCGGATCAAATCAGATGGTAGTTTGTTCTAGATGGCTCTAAGGTCTTCTGGTAAAACGCTATTTAGGAAGTGACTGGGTTTTCTTTTACAGGAGTGAGTGTCCTTCATGATTCGCTTTACATACCAGCGTTAAATCGTAAAGTTCCAACAAAGACAGATCGAGACTTGTAGAAATACGAGCGAGACAGATATTAGTTTTGACGATTCTCCTGTTCAGTTTCGCATTGCACACGATTCAGTGCATTTTGAGCTGCTCTATCACAGAAATAGGCGAAGTATCAAATGACGGCGCCGCGAAACAGTGCGGATTTATTTCATGTGTGACACATCTTAGTGAATAGATTACCGGGAGATGGCGCAGTAAGTTTAACGGATTAGGGATTTACTTATTGAATAATTGGATCTTGGTCATTTAAGGTAGGTAATTTGAGTTCAAACCACATTGCTGCTTCCACTATGAAGTGAATTTCAAGAACTTCTTTCTCAGGGCAACCCTACACCATTAGATATATAGTTTATACCCGCCAAGCTTCATTGTAATTTATTGTTTAGTCTGTGGGTAGATTGACGGCCTCGGTGGCTTGGCGGACGAGTGCACGGCTGAGATGCAAGAGGCACGAGTTCGATTAACTTTGTGAGAGAAATGTTTGCATTTTCTGCAATTGTTTATTCCGGATCAGTGTGTTGTGGTACCATAGTACTAGATCAATATTATATGTACATACATACATAGAACACTAAACAAATAGCCCTCTTACTTCGCATAGCCTGGTAAAAATGTAAATTCTCAATCAAAAACTCGCCCAAACTCCCGGAATTCCAAACAAAATCTTAAAGGCAAATGAACGATCAAACGTTTTCAACTTTTGTTAATCTAAAGGGTTGATTTAATTAACTAGTCTGTTTATGAATAAAATTGATTTTGGGGTTTGCTTTAAGTGAAGGTTTTAGAGATAATTAACTGATACCTTGAGACCTCGTTGTTTTACGATGTCTAACGGTCTCCACCCACTACTCTATCAATATCCATACTAATATTATAAATGCGAATATAATCTACTTCGATACATCTCCGATGGACTGGGAGTAAAGAAAAAAGATAGAATGCGTCCAGCTGCTTCTCTCCCCGAGCATGTCGTAAAAGTCGACTAATAGTATCCTCCCTAACATGATGCACCATCTATATGGGCGATGAGCTGATCACCTGTCCCATGGTTCCCCATATCCATCTTGGGACTTTGAATGAGGAGTTGCTACAAGTTTTCTTATGAGTGCTTGAGGCTCTGCCCAGCCTGCCCACCCCGTTAGGGATACGGGCGTGATAATATGTGTTTATATATGTAAAATTCTCACCTGTATAACATTCGCTCTTGTCGATCAGCCTCCATATAAATTCTATAGTACATGTACAACATTATCACTCCAGGAATCCAGAAGCTGACAGAACTTGATATCACAGCATACACTCTGTTCACAGTGAAGCTGCACACCTTCGGGAACCTCCTACGAAACTCCAAGTGATCCTCCGTTGTGTACCAGCCCATAAAAATAGGGAGGAACGAGACTAAGGCCGGACTACACCAGACAACAGCCAGCATTATCCCGAGTTTGGCGGTCGTCATTATCAATGGATAGTCGAGTGGCTGGACGATCGCGTAATATCGATCCACGCTGATACAGCAAAGATGGAGTATCGACGCTGATGAGAAGTACACATCCAAGGAGTTCCACACGTCACACATGAAGTACCCGAACAACCATTCCCCATTGGTTATTTCTACAGAGAAATTGAAGCACATTGCCCAGATCGCAACAAGCATGTCAGCTAAAGCCAATGAGACCACGAAGTAGTTGGTTATCACTCGCAGTTTCCTATGTCTCATTACTGACACGATGACCAGTAAGTTTCCGAATATTGCTGCTATTATAATAAAGAGCATTATCAAGCATTTCACGACGACCAGAAACACTATAAAAGGGTCGTCCCTAAACGGGTTTGAAAAGAAAACTTCTTCGGCTGTTGCGTTCACATCGAGGGATTTGTTCACGATACCATCCGTGAGATACATGGATGTGGAGAGATCTCTGAAGTCCAACGTGAAATTGTCGATGTTGATGATCACTTCTTGCATGGTTCACATTGCTATAGGGTACTGAGCCTTAAATTATTTTCATACGGCACATTTTTCAGTGCACATTTTTGGTTTCTGAATCAAGTTTTGAATTCTTTCAATAGGTATTCTTTTTTGAGGTGTGAATTTCTTTCCCAGACGACCATTGTACCTGAAAGCAAAAGGAGCACTTGTGAGTTTATTTGAGGTAAAAATAAAATCAGAAGGGATTGTGAAATCCGAAACTTTGATGTAAATACATCATTTATACGGATATTCGCTCACCTGGTTGGGGAAATACAAAATATAATTATGATATTGAGCTTGACACGAGAAGTGTCAGCTCAATATCATAATTATTTGCTGGACTGGGAATAAAAAAAACATAAAATGCGTCCAGCCGCTTCTCTCGTGAACATGTCATAAATGTCGACTAAGGGATAGTATCCTTCTTCTTTTAGTTTTTGGCTTCTGTAGATGTGTTACCTACGCTTCAATATATTTCTTTAATATGTGAACTGGTTTGTTAAAGTCAGTTTTTCTTTATTCCTTTTAAAACACGGCATTCATTTGGACACGTCTTAAAAAATCTAAGTTGCATTTACACTTCGTAATGCGACCAAAAAGTGGCAGATACATGTAAGAAACCATGCTTCCTTCATGGAAAATAATCCCTTTACAAGCATGTTTGTTAAAAGATTTGGTGCATTATTCAGTTCCAAGCATTTTTGTTTTCTATATTGTAATCGAAGATTCTATAGTAAGCTTTTTACAGGTGATCAGCCCATCGCCCATATAGATTCATCATGTTGGAGAAGATACTATCCCTTAGTCGACTCTTACGACATGCTCGGGGAGAGAAGCAGCTGGACGCATTCTATGTTTTTTTCTTTACTCCCAGTCCAGCAGAGAAGTAAAGTAAGTCTTGTGTAATATTGTGTAAATAATATTAGGTATCTTTTTATCTTTAAAAGTAAGATTCACAATACTCAATAAAAAAATGTTATTTTGTACGTAGGTAAATATGCACTTAACTTGTTAATTTATTTTAATGTTATTGGAATGTATTGTATGTATATAGGTACTTAGCTACCTAGGCAGGCACTTATACCTACCTACCTATATAACATACCTACATTTTGTAAACGAATACTAACTCATGTCAGCTCCTAGCTCTTTCGAAATTAAAAATAAAAGAGACTCCTTTCAAGAACTTGACACATGTTTTCAACTTTAGGTTCTACGGCTCTATTCCAATACTACAAAACTTTTTATTTATTTATTTGGAAACCGGAAAAAAATTCAGACCGGTTTCGCTTAAAAAACCTACAACCTTTATTATTTCGTTTTCTTTGATCTAAACTTCTAAATAAAACGGTTAATACAAAGAACAATATTCAAAAGGTTTTCACTCGAAAAACCGGTATTCGTTCTTTTCCATTTGATTACTGTACCTACTGTACGCCGCCTTTTGGCGGACCGCACGAGGTCACGGAATAAACCGGTTTATAAAGGTTTTTAAAAAGGTTTTCTTAACGCTCACGCTCTGAAGGAAACAACCTTAATACCGTTATTAAACGGTTATTTACCGGTAAATTAGAAACCGATTTCAAGCCTTGAATACTACTACTAAGTAGTATTACGTAGTAGTAAGCTCAGGCGCGGTCGCAGCCTGTAATTTTGGAGGGGGTCACTAATAGTAGAATATGTCGAGCAAATCCGATTTTATTGCACAATACACAATTTAATTGCACATATTATAAAACGAATAAAAGACTTCTATTTTTATTGGCATTGCGGCTAGGTGCACAAAATTGCTTTTTTATATTTTGTAAATTTTTAGATTTTTCAATTTGACGTACTTATACTATTTTGGGGGGGGGGGGGTCCAAGTCCCCTGTGACCCCCTCCCCCCTTCGGACCGCGCCTGAGTAGGCTTCGAATTTTCAGTCTCATAGCCACGTTAGCAGTATCCGTTATCCGGTTCACACCAAGTAGGTCCGTAGTCCGTACTAAAGCTCGGCATTATAATTGTGTAAGCTTCCGTTGACCGTTTAGAGCTGAGCTGTTTCGACGGTAACATTCGGCCTTGTGAAATCACCCTTTTACGTTTTTTTTAACACTCATAAAAAAAAATATGTTCGTAATGGTTCAGAGGTGTCATAATGATGGTAGTGATTATTTAGTGTTTTACACATGTGGGATAACATTAAGTAAGTCTAATAAAATAAAAACAGCATAGTGCTTTTCGACAGATAACAGTGTTGCCATGGTAATACTGCCGTCATAAGGAAAAAAGACGTATCTGACATTGTTTTTCATAATTGAGTTATAAAGACATCATCGGAATCAGTAAAAAAAAAGACGCATCTACCAGTATTTTTTTCTCCATTTCGTAATTTTATGTAGAAACGTCCTTTTTTCTTATGACGGCAGAATAAGCGATCCGTAGTCCGTTAGTGGAATATTTGAAAGCAAACAGAGGCGTTTTACCATTTATAGTAGATGATTTATACAGCGTCAGGAGGCAACTTTTACCTTCACTAACAGGACGCTGTAGTGCCCGAGACGAAATAAAATGGAGTAGGCTTGCCCAGGACCTATTCCATCCTCTCAGCTTAGTCGGCCTTGTCCATAGGAAAGACATGGTCAATACCTAAGTGCGGAGCTGTTAATCAGCTCCGCACTTAGGTATTGACCATGAAAACATCGTGAGATAACCCGCGGCATTAAGCCGCGGGTTATCTCTTCTTTCCTTCACCGTTTGAGAGTACTGGTATAGCGCACATAAATTTTCGCACAGAAAAATCCATTGATACACGACCGGATTTAAACCCACGACCTTTAGTACCGGAAGGCGGGGTCACTACCAATTAGACCACTAGTGCTCTCTGAACCTGAAAACAAAACCGTTATCAGAACAGAAACTAGCTTAAACTCGTCAGTTTGTAGTGGTACCATGAATCACGTGAGACCCTAAGGGTTCCTTATTAAGTTTTCATACGAAAACATTACGCAAACGAACTTTCAAGTACGTTGTAACATGACCGCTGACAATAATGATCTTGTTAAATTTGTGTACTCGAAAATTCATCCTTGGAATTGGTACGGTCATAGTCATGGTTATTGATTGAACACATTAATAATTCGCACAGAAAAATCCATTGGAACTCGACCGGATTTGAACCCACGCCACGTCCTTAGGATCAGAAGGCGAGGTACCTACCAACCAGACTACCAGTGCTCTCCAGTTGCTAAAGAAAATACGGATGGATCGTGTGAAAGACATGAGTAAGATAGAATGAGTTTTAAGATGGCGAAGTTAAATGGAAAAAGAATACATGGTGTGATGACGCCACATAAAAATAGGCAGGGAAATGATGCCATAGCGTTTATTCCGAATTGCGACCAGTTTGACATAATTTAGGTATGTGCAATAATATAATTTTTTTGTTGTCCTATTTTATTATTTTTCTGTAAATTACGGTCTTTTCTGTTTCGCCATAGTCTCGACACAAAATGAAAAGCAAGATTAAAGTCAACTTGTCATCCGTCAACTTATAAGGCATACATCGTTATTTGTTTGAAATCTGGCGAGTACGCCTAAGGTTAACATTCTCATGTTAATACTAGTGGAAAGCCCCATGTAGAGGTGATTATAAGGGTAGGTTACAGACTTACGAAAATACAAAACTACAGAAAAACCTACATTTGAGTACAAAAATCAAAATCACCAAAATTGCCAATTTCAATAGATTTTTTCAATATCGTGTTCTTAACTTTCCGTGTACGAGGTGACTAAATGTTACTTGCCATACTAGGTGGGGTCTGAGAAACCACCAAAATAAAAATTAAATAAAATGAGCAGATTATATTCTTTATGACAGTTTTTGTCAGTATATCAATTATAATCCTAATAATTAATGGGTTCGAGTAAAACATGTACTTATTTATGAATTTTAGTAGACTTTTATTAAAAAAAACCAAAAAAACAACATTTTCTCCAGCTTATAAACTATTAAGTCTTTTCTTAGGCACTAAATTTAAATGGCACAAGTTGCAATCACAGTCTTTTCATATTTTAAAACTACAGTATGTCTACTAATACAAAACAAGAATTTCAACACAAAAACACTTAATTTTCGTCGAGATCATCACCTTCAAAGTGACTGCATTTTTCACATGAAAAAGTTGCGTGTTCCAAACATATCGGCGTGTAACATTTTTTACACGTGTAACTAGTCTTCCTATCTTTTTTTCTAGGGCACATTGAACATCTCTGCACTGTATTAATTAATATTAATAGGGTAAATCAGCATCAACTTCACTGTTAGTATTGCTTTGAATACTCATATGATCTGACTCATTATCAGAAAACTGTTCTATATTCACATACTCTGAGTCAAAATCATCTTCTTCGTCCAAAAGTGCTTGCAATATATCACATTCTTCTAGTTGAGACATGTTTCATAAAAATATTACCTGAAAACAATATATTCTACGTTAAATACATAAATATAAACAAATGAATACATAAAACCCAAAATAGTTTAGCATACCTTTTCAGCCGCGCGCCATACGAGGTGGGGTTTGTAAGACCCAAGCGCACTTTGCACACGTACTACACACTGGATGGCCGGCGCCGAACTGAATAAGTGGCATTGATCGGAGCGGCAACGTCACATTTGCAGCTACTGAGAAAACGAATTCCCGCGCGTTTTTGGTTTAGTAGTTATTACCGAGTTTTTAACCGCTGGGGTATGTCAAACCCCACCTTGTACACGGAAGGTTAAAAGTCATTTAGTGACATCAAAATTTATTTATTTTTAATTTTGAACTGATTTGTAATCACCAAATGTGTTTAAAGACAACGAAATTGAAAAAAAAAACAAACAATGTAAATGGAGCATTTTTGTGACTTTTATCAATCGGTGAGTTTCGATTGATACCCAGTTTTAAGAAAAATAGTAACTATACAAAGTTTGGTCTCGCCAATGTTCCATTTCAAGGATATTTTTAACGAAGAAATGTGTGATGTGTTTGTGTTTCTATCATATAAATGTCTTCCCGCTGCGTGCTCTAGAAGTTTGGATTTCGGCAAATCCTCCTTTCAGCCTTACAACAGGTACCTATAATACATTACCCTCTCAGTTTAATTAGGACTAGTTACTTTGGCAGGATGGTCTAGTATCCTTCGAGAGAGGATGGTGGGAGATCTCGAAGGACCGACATGGTTGGCGAGACCTTTGCCCAGCAGTGGGACGACATAGGTTAATAAAAAAGAAGCCTTTATTACGTACATACATATATTTTATCAAGCCCGTATCCCTAACGGGGTGGGCAAAGCTACAAGTCATTGTAAGAAAATTTGCAGCCACTCCTGATCCAAAAGTCTCAAAATGGATATGGTTAACCATGATAGGTGATCAGCCCATCGCCCATATTTATATTTTATTTGTGAACATTTCACACAGCTATATAGATTCATCATGTTGGAGAGAATACTATCCTTTAGTCGATTTTTAAGATATGCCCGGGGAAAGAAGCAGCTGGAAGCATTTAATGTTTTTTCTTTACTTTCAGTCTAGCGGAGAATTTACTACGATAAACGTCCGTAAACAAACGGTCACTATTTACTAGGCGATAGCTTAAGATTTAAGGGACGAGGTATCGCATAGCGTAGGGTACCCTAGTTAGAATTTTATGGGATAGTTTGGGTAGAGTCACTCGTTGAATTTAAATGGTATTTTTGATGATGCTCGTTATTTAGCTTTAAATAAATAAACACTCAATAGACATGTCGATTTTGGAAAATCCAAGTGTTTTTTTTTTCCTTTATTGTTTATACAGCTTGTACTTCGACAAAGACCTTCGAAGAAGATAGGTACAAATAAATAAGTATAAAAGTTCATGAATGATTTTATAAGACTTCGTAGAAAGGTAATACTTTTGACGCTGATTGACCGACACTTGCCTCCCGGGGGAAATCAATCTAACAAAAAAGCGAGATCACCTTCAAATTCCTTGAAAGAAAACTTAGTTATAATTAATTGTTCTGGGGATAAAAGTTCATTCTATTTGTAAATAATTTTGTTGAAGTGTCTGCCACAACGGACCTTGGATCCAGGTCCCTGGGTAAACGTTAAATGGCGAAGCGGCAGACCACGCAGAAGATGAGAGACAGAAGAAGCGGGACCAGTTGGACGCACATCTTGAGAACTGGTTAACATAAGCTCAAGAGAGATGCAAATGGAAAAAAGGAAGGCCTTTGCTCAGCTGTGGGACAATTTATGGGCTAATAATAATCAATATTTGTAGACATTTCACACAGCACCATCTAGCCCCAAACTAAGCAAAGCTTGTACTATTGGGAAGCAGATGACTGATGGAATACTTAAATATTTTTTTTTGTAAATACATACTTAGGCTTATAATGCATACAACACCCAGACCCGGAAGAAATATTTGCAGAACATAAGTACAAAAAAAAAATCTCCTGTAGCGGGAATCGAACCCGTGACTATTGCGTCTCAGCCGAGCACTCGCCCGCTACGCCACCACCGAGGTCGTCAATACTTTTGTTAAAATGCTGTTTTTATAATGTTTAACTTCTCTGCTGGACTGGGAGTAAAGAAAAACATAGAATGCGTCCAGCTGCTTCTCTCCCCGAGCATGTCGTAAAAGTCGACTAAGGGATAGTATCCTCTCCAACATGATGAGATACAATAAGCAAGTATTACCAAGGAGGGTTGACGTCAGGCGGCCGGTCATAAAACACCTTAGCCAAAACTCCTTACCGACCCCACAGAGTGGGATAAGGGCAGGAAGATGATGATGATGATGATATGTTTTGACGTAATTATAATAAAACCAGTCAAGTACGATTCAACTGACACATTAAGAAGACCGATCAATCTTTTTCGCTTTCCTTATTTCAGAGTTAAGGGGTGGTTTGGTATTTTTTGATCATTCATCATGGGCGATGGGCTGATCACCTGTCACCATATTTATCTTCGGATTTTGAGTCTGGAGTGGCTGGAAGTTTTCTTATGTTTACTTATGGTGGGAGTGATAATATGTATGGATGTATGAAATTCTTCAAGCCCTAATTTGCTGGTCTTTGCCCTTGACTAACCCCTAGCGACAGATAAAATTCCATTAAAACTACAACTATTAAGAGTCATGATTTAACCCTTTACCAACATAATGAGGCCTCTTAGTCCCCAATTACAACTTATCTTTTCAAACGAGGGTCTAACCCCATCTGCATGCATTAATCAGGCATTATACCCGCAACTTTGGGGTCTAACTTCGACCATCAAAAACTTCTGTCTTTAGTGTTTTGCTTATCATTGCTGATCTTATTACCTGCAACTTTTGGGCTGTTCTAGAATTATTATCATAAACTTGACATGTTCATATACTGTTTAAGCAGTATAAAACATGAGCATGAACTTTGTATGTTTTTTTTTATTGCTAGCGGGCGGGCGGTGCACTTATCTGCATTTTGGTTAAAACTTCTTTTTTGGTCAAACTTTTTATTAACAATTATAGTGTTAGTAGGAAGTAGCATTGGGGGGCCTATCTCAGGCCAAATAAAAAGAAAAGACGGCGCGCCGCGAACAACAAAAGTGAAGCCACCTTTTATATATATATTTCGAAGGTTTTGTGTTC
This sequence comes from Scotopteryx bipunctaria, assembly GCA_949320045.1. Lineage (NCBI taxonomy): Eukaryota > Metazoa > Arthropoda > Insecta > Lepidoptera > Geometridae > Scotopteryx > Scotopteryx bipunctaria. The sequence goes on from OX439462.1 coordinate 1,650,801, forward strand.
CAAATAATCTAAAATTCATAGTATAATAATTAAGAAACGATGTTATTGAAGTACTTATAAATGAAAAGTGATTCCGTGAGACTTTTTATGTGATTTGATGCTGTTTTTACAAGTTTTCACTACACAGGAAGGCATAATTCTATTTTTAAGACTCGTGACGTAGGTACTAAGAGCGATGAGCATGGTTTTAGTGTAGGTGTGCGCGTGAGCGTGTATGTTTACTTGCAGGAGCACAGTTTTGTGTGGCTTCATTTTTGTTATTCGCGGCGCGCCGTCTTTTCTTTTTATTCGGTTTATAGAGGCCTATGTCCAGTAGTGGACTTTTAGGTTGATGAAGATGCTGGAATAGCAAAAAAACTATATCGCTATCCGCATCTGTTTGTACTTTGAAAGTCGCTCAGCGAGCTATGAAAAGAACTATGCTCGGAGTTCCTCTGAAGGATAGGACCCGTAACGATGTTATCCGACAGAGAACCAAAGTCGACATAGCTCAGAGAATTAGTAAACTGAAGTAGTAGGCTGGTCATATCTGCCGAAGAACTGACCACCGCTAGGTAAACGAGATCTAGGACGCCCTCCGGTTAGATGGAGTGACGATCTGCGAAAAGCTGCTGGCAGAGACTGGATGCATCAAGCCGAAGATAGGGAGCAATGGCGCTCAGTAGGGGAGGCCTATGTCCAGCAGAGGAGATAGGCTGATGGCGATGATGATCTGTCTGTACGACGACGTCCTAGAACTCTAAGCAAACTCTAAAACTGAATAAATTCCGCTAACAACGCGCAAATCACAAAGTTGCCTGTAAACTGTGGAAACTCACACTAAAACTTTTCATGTGAGTTTTCAACAAATGAGTTGGTGGGTTGGTGGTCACATTCGGGCTTTCAGCTGTAAAGGCTTTTGGGCTAAATAAATATTTCTGGACATTTCTAGCACCAAGCGCACGAAAGGAGACTGAGGAGACACACTGGTTCGAAAGAACTATTAACACGATTAGTGGTGTAGGCAAAATTTGCCTCCTGACGCCATACAAATCATCTAGTATAGACGTTACAGGCCTTGTATACCTAGTAACATAGTCTGAGAAAACTTATGTCAGAGCGACCGCGTCGTAAGGGTGAAAAGAACCAGTAGCTCAAAGCCCAACAAATCAAATGAAATAGGACGGCGCAGCGCTTCAAAGAGCGTCGACTCGGTAACTTTTAATGAACGTTAAATTAAGAGGAAACATGTAAATGACACATTAAATGAGTGACCTGACACGCGCTTCATTTAGGTAGTTACATACAGTGCTAATGTCACTTTGTATGAGTTTTTTTGCAGTTACTGATATAATGTAAGTTACTTCTTTGCTGGACTGGAAGTAAAGAAAAAACAGAGAATGCGTCCAGCTGCTTCTCTCCCCGGGCATATCGTAAAAGACGACTATGGGATAGTATTCTCTCTCTCTCTCTGGGATAGAAGGAAGCCGCGGGCGGCAGCTAGTAATAAATAGTGTTGAAATTTTCACAGAGTGTGTATCTCTATTGCTGCTATAACAGCAATCTCTAGACACCTGTTCCCCATAGGGGTAGGCAGCGGTCTTGGCATACCATTCTTGCTTCATTCGCTCTTATCACATTCTACATACACGCTCGTCAGTTTAGAGTAGGTACCTACTCTTGACCTGGCCATTCAAGATGTCTTCGGCTTTTTCCAAATATCCGCTAAACTTTTATCCCCAGTGACCATTTCAAAATGAAAGTAATCATTATGATTATAAACTAAATAATCATAGAATTTGTATTGATTTTCCCTACAGCTAGGTATATTTGTGGACATTTTTAACATTATTTAAAAAGATCAAAGATGAGTAAATAATGATGCCACAAAGTCAAATTTCTTTCCGCGTCTTCAGCTTGGAAATTATGCTTAGATGTTCAAAATCAATAGAACGGACTGCAGAGTAATAAGATATAACTATGGTTGGGGGCGAATTTTAGCGGATCGGGTATGAACTTGAATAATAATATACTTGAACAGTCAAAGTTTGTCATACTTTACACTACATCGTGTACACTACAGCCTAGCGTAACTGCATCATTTTTGACAGAAAATGATTTTTATGTTTATCTTTATCTGAATTGTACCTACGTTCTTGATGCAAAAAATATACGCTCATTCAATTTCTAGCTAGACAGGAAAACTATTTGAGATGACTGAGGGTAGTCAGAAGAAAAAACTATTTCAGTTTTGTAACAGTATATTAATGAAATAAAATATTGGTAAAATATACATTGAGCGACATGTTAACCCAATTTTTATGTATATTTTAAAGAAATATAATTAATATTAAACATTTCCATGACACAAAATGTGACGAACGTTTGCGTGTCCTGAGCGTAAATCGAACCTACAGTGTCCTACAGTGAACCTACTAAGTCAGAGCTACAAAAAATATCAAAAAAGCTCTATTGTCAATTAATATTTAATTATATAAGGCCAGTCAGAAAGAACAAAAACTAACTACGCAGATTGTATTAGTATCTGTTGTTCTTACTCTGAGGATCTGATTAGATTTGCAGATTTTGCATTTAGATAGGGAATTTTATAGCTCGCCCGCTTGAAATTGTTTTTAAATAGAAGGTAAGGAGGTCCTAATTGGAAGTCAAGTGGATGCTATGGTGGATGGTATCCTTATTGGGATTCTGAGCTGTCCCTCTTTCAATTGTTTAGAGGTTGATATGAAAATAGGGCCGAGATGAGACTAACCCCCGAATACTCAAACGTATCTCAAAGTTGAGCACGTCTCAAATGACGATTTTTTTTTTTTTGACAGATCTTCATCAGAAACTGTCAAAAAATCGTGAGTTGAGACGTGCTCAACTCTGAGTCGCGTTTGAGTACTCCGGGGTTACAGGCACTAATATTCTACTAACGGGCGACGATGAATCGTTTATTATCATAGCAGCATTGACATCTAATAATGTCGTCTGTCGTCATCATGAATGGATTGTAATAAAATTAAATGAAAAATTAAACATTTAATAATTGTTTTTGTACGTTATTATTGAATTAGTGAAATATTAACGTTACAGATACATCGTTTTGGCATAAGGTGAAGGATTTTCATATTCAAGACCATCATCATCTTCCTGCCCTCATCCCACTCCATGTGGGGTCGGCACAGCATGATCCTTGGATCATATTGTAAGAGTTTTGGCTAAGGTGTTTTATGACCGGCCGCCTGCCTGACGTCAACCCTCCTTGGGAATACTTGCTTATTGTATCTCATCATGTTGGAGGACACTATCCCTTAGTCGACTTTTACGACATGCTCGGGGAGAGAAGCATTAATGAAAAAAAAACATTTTCGTGTTTTGGTAGATGCATTCATCTGGTACTCACATCGCGATATTAGGGTGTGCAAATCAAAGTTTAATTTGTGTCACGTACATTAAAATAAGTATTTTTTTGCGTGTTTGCTATGTAATATATATAATTTATGATGTTGTTACGTGTGGACTGCCAGTTACCTTGCTGAGCTTGTACTAAATGCCATATTCGAACGTCTGGCTATACCTAGCATTTTACCATCTATAGTAGATGATTTATAGAGCGTCAGGAGGCAACTTTTACCTTCACTAACGGGACGCTGTAGTGCCCGGGACGAATTAAGATGGAGTAGGCTTGCCCAGCACCTATTCCATCCTCTCAGCTTAGTCGGCCTTGTCCACAGGAAAAACATGGTCAATACGTGCGGAGCTGACTAACGATCCGGTTTTTTTTGTTTTATTGGTGTCATTTTAGGGAAAATTCTTAGATATGATTTATCATAGCCCACCAGGTGGCGCTACAGCAGCCCTTCCTTAGTTTATCCTATCAGAATAATCCTTTAATCAGGCACTTTATCACAAAAAAAGGATATTCCTTTATTTTGGGGTATAAACCCAAAAGCTTATTATAACTTATTTTTAATTTATTATTTAAAGTAAAATTATTCCTTTCCTCGTAGTCTGGTAAGAATTGGTAGATATTGCAAAAAAGACATTTTGAATCCACTATCAAAATACAACACCAGACAGACATAACAATAATCTTCTAGTGTTCCTTTAATAACAACCAGCTAATTGCTTTTCCCATTCACACATTGCACTAATAATCAGAACAAAAGCTACCAGCGTAAGCTAACTGAAGCGGAAAGCGTATTTTTTCAATGGAAACCCCGTTTCGATAACCCATTGAATGTGTTATGCTAGCTGCTACACGAATACAACCCTTATAGTATGGAAATACAGACGAATATTGAATTTAGTGAGTTGCTAACCCAGTGGACAGAAATATTGTTGGACAGAATATGAAAATGAAGTGTTCGTGTAGGTTTTTAACGTTCATTTTGATTTAGATATTGGTGGTTAGTGTTCGGCTGCAATGTAAGAGGTGTGGATTCGATTCCCGCGACGGGGGAAATGGACAATATCTCTTCCACGACTGGGTGTTGGAGTATCATGGTACTCGTAGTTTCTATTACCTACGACAAAGGTAAGATAGGTAAGAACAAGCTAGGTGACAAATGACCTAAGTATACTAATGGGTGGGCAGAATCATAAGTAATCACAAGAAAATTTCCAGCCACTCCTGAGACAAAGGGCCAGGATGGATATCATAGCTGTCACCGTAGTGACAGGTGATCAGCCCATCATCCATATAACTGCCCATCATCTTGGAGGACCGATAACACTATAGAAATCCAAAGTAGGTAGATATACCCTAATAGCATATTCTTATACATAAAATTGTCCTCTTAAATTTAGCCTTATTGTAAATAAAAGACACTCTCTTTAAAAGCTTCACTGAAGGCTGTTTAAAAGCAGTATCAAATTCTTTATGCAAATAAACGCCCTGCTACTAGGTGATCTAAAAGCTGCCTGATTGTACATACTAAGGAATATAGCATCATTCAATTTTAGAACTTAAATAGATTAGTAAGTTCGTATAAGCCAGTGGCCAAGTCTTGTGAAGGAGTTTTTAGGCCGCCTAAAGGCCTCCGTCGTGCCGGAACCGACAATTTGACGTGCCCTCCGAAGCACGGAAGCGCTCGTAATGCCACTTGCGGTCACTTAAATAGATTTAAATTAGAGTGTAGATTTGTTGTGAAAAAATAAACTTACAACCAATATAAATGTAATTTTAAAATTAATTTAGCAGGATTCAAATAAAATAACACCTAATTAATAATTAATTATTAGTGACCCACCTATTCATTTACTACACGTTTTTTCTCGTGAATAGTCAAAAAATACTTAAAAATTGGTTAAGTGCGAGTCGAATTCGCAAATGAAGGGTCCCGTACTTGTGTCGTTCTGTACATGTGCACAAATATTTCTTGTATTAGGCCCCTTTTTTATTATTAGTTGTTATAGCGGCAATAGAAATACACACACTGAAAATTTCAACTTTCTACCTAATACAGTTCATAAGATACAGCCCGCTGACAGACGGACGGACAGCGGAGGCTTAGTAATAGGGTCCCATTAGGCACCCTTCGAGTCAAAAAAATAGATAACATGTTGTCTTAAAGATGATGAAAGTAGGTACTTCTATCGTTATAAATAAATGTATCAACGCATGATTATATTATCTGATTTTTCATTCCGCTCCTTTGTGTTTAGAAGAACAATAAGACTAGAGTATGAGAAAGATACTTTCCCTAAAATATACGTGTGTAGGCGAAAATAAATCAGCTTTGTCTACACCATTTGGTAGTAAGCCTTTTATGGGCCGTACTTTGAAATTATATAGGGTGTACGCTGTACGGTACAAGGTGTAAACAGCTTTTACACAATTTCTCTGCTGGACTGGGAGTAAAAAAAACGCAGGATGCGTCCAACTGCTTCTCTTCCCGAGCACGTCGTAAAAGTCGACTAAGGTTGAAGCACTCGTGGCGTAGCTTGCTTAGACGTTCTTGATTGATCGTTAAAGTTAAGCAACGTCGTGCGCGGTCACAATTTGGGTGGGTGACCTTGGCAAGTGGCATTATGAGCTGAGCGCTTCCGAGTTTCGGATGTCGGTCCCGGCTTTTAAGTCGTTAAGCCATGACGGAGGTCTTTAGGCGGCCTAAAAATTTCATCGCAAGAGTTGGCAATAGCTCATACGAATCTACTTACTGTATTAGTATTTTCATTGATTTTATATTATTTCGTTTACTTGTGTTATGATATAAGTTATTTCTATTTCTATGTAGATCTAGGATGCCTTTGAAAAAATAAAACGTTTTTTCTTTTTATTGTTTTTGTACACCCTGTTTAAGGTCCTAATACATCGAAGCGTCGTAGGTAGCAAAACTAAGTGATGCGAAGGAAATTTGCTGAATTTGGAGACCATTTTTTGTTGAGTCTTTTTTCGCGGTTTTGTAACGGTTACACGAACCTATAAGAATTAGTGTTGCCCAAATTCAGTCTTGGTCTTGCAGTCTTGGTCTTGTTCTTGCGTTTTTGCAAGACCAAGACCAAGAACAAGACCGCGTATTTTTAGCAAGACCAAGACCAAGACTGACCGTGCAAGACTTGAGCAAGAACAAGACATAGCCTGCAAGACTCTTGCGTCTTGCAGCTAGGACTTAGCGCTATTTCACTGAGTAGTTAGGTGTAACAGTTCGGTGTATAGGTAGGTACGCTTAGAAATTCTATGAGACGCAAAAAACTGTATCAAAGAATATGAAAAACTGGACCTATGCGCATTACGACTAATACTGATTCGTACGCTGGTTGTTCCTATAACTAAGAACAAAACAGGGGATATTTCGAGCATGGCAAACTATAGGCCTATCTCACTGGCCACGGTGGTGGCCAAGGTGTTTGAACGCGTTATCCAATCCCATTTAAGCTCCTTATTTATTGATGACGGACAGTTTGGCTTCCGCCCGCAGTTATCAACAGATATGGCTGTGTTTTCTCTGAAGCAGGTTGTCGGCTACTATAAGGAACAAAATACCACGGTGTTCGCCTGCTTTCTAGACCTGAGTCGCGCCTTTGACACCCTCAATCACGATCTATTGTGGAGGAAGCTGAGTGACATTAGTGCGGGTGTCGCACCCGCGGTTGTTGATCTTCTCGCGTATTGGTACCGGAATCAGACCAACAACGTCAGGTGGGGCTCCGAGTTATCAGACAGCTACAGGCTTCCATGTGGCGTGAGGCAGGGAGGGCTCACCTCTCCCGATCTGTTTAATATGTACATTAACGATTTGATCGTGGAGTTGAGTGGCACTCCTGTCGGGCTCAGGCTGGAGGGTAGGTACGTTAATAACCTCAGCTATGCCGACGATATGGTGTTAATCAGTCCATCGATTAAGGGCCTAAGAAAACTAATGGCGATTTGTGAGAGATATGCCAAGTCACACGATCTCATATATAATGCTAAGAAGACGGAAATGGTCATTTTCAGGTCTGGTCAGGGGCCGGATAACGTACCAAATGTTTATCTCAATGGACAGTCTGTTAAAATAGTGGAACAGTTCAAGTACCTTGGCCACATCGTTACATCCGACCTAAAGGATGATGCAGATGTGTTACGCCAGCGTAGGGCTCTGTGCATTGTAGGCAATATGATTGCTAGAAAATTCTGTAAGTCTCTGTCTGACGTGAAGATAACGCTCTTCAGGTCATTCTGCCAGTCTTTTTACACATGTCAACTCTGGACTGATTATACCAAGAAGTCACATGATGGTATAAGGGTAGCATACAACAACATATTTAGACAGCTGATGGGCCTGAAGCGTTACTGCAGTGCTTCCTCAATGTTCACAGAGTCCCGAGTTGATACTTTTAATGCTATCCAGAGGAAACGGATTGCCTCTTTCATGTCCAGAGTTGGCAGGTGTAAAAATGCAATCATCCAAAGCCTGGCAGATAGAATTATTCTGACAACAACTTACCATCGTTGGATTAATATTTCCACCTAGACTCAGCCTAACTAGATGTATTTTATTATTATTATTCTTTTTGTTTGTTGTTTTCTGTGTACCTAAATACTTAAATATGGATCTCTGTGTCTGAAATAAAGAATTTATTATTATTATTATTATTATAATACCATAAACATAGCGAATAAAAAAATATCTATTAAAATCAAACTGAGTGCATGCATAGTTATGTTTTAACCATCGGCACTTTGATAATGCGGCATCAAAGGTTTTGTACTTACTTCTCAAAGAAATTTGCCGCTTTTCGGAAGTACATGGTTATGATACACGCGCCGGCGGCTTCTTTTGAAATCTAAAACAATCGTTGCCGCCACGCCGAAATCATAACATTTGACACTATTTGATTGCCGCCATAGGGCGTAGGTATACTCATGCAAAATAATTTCCTAGTAGAGTACCTACAGGTGTTCCAAAGAATAAATAAGTTTCAGAGTGCTTAGAATGAAAATGAATACATTATACTGATCACGCAAGTAGTATTATGATTAGGATAAAATGGTAAGGATAGGTAGTAGATGTCATATTAATTCATTCTAGTAAGTATATATTATAATATTGATTACTTATATGGTTTTAAACTAATTACTTAGGTACTATTATTGTACATTTAGTCATTATATTTCTTAAGTTTTTACAAGAAAAAATAGCAAAAAAGTGTTCAAATATCACCCGTTTAATAAATATTGTAGCCACTTTTAAATATACTTGAAACGTGTAAAAAAATTCTACAAAACTAATAAAATAATATAAAAAGCGTAGGTACTTACCTACTAATAAAATAAAAAGCCTGCGATAAGAGTTTTGTATTACTTACCAGCCCGAATATCTCTGAGAGAGATGATGAGAGTAAGTATTTACTAGCTGTGCCCGCGACTTCGTCCACGAGGAATAGTAACTTTGGAGGTATAGATTTAGTTACTTCCATGGAAAACGACATATAGGTCAGTTGATTTTTCGAATTTCTTATCAAATCTTCAGTTATTTATTAATCTGCTTGATCTTTACTATGGCTATGTTAATTCAAGCTCACAATGTTCCATTTCTAATACGTTTTTCTAAGATTTAAAGTAAACTTTAATAAATAGTAATAGACTAATAGGTAATTGCAAGACTTGCAAGACTCTTGCTGCAAGACCAAGACCAAGACCAAGACTGGGAGCGCAAGACCAAGACCAAGACCAAGACCAAGACCAAGACCAGGTGTATTGGCGCAAGACCAAGACCAAGACTGGCTAAGTATCGTCTTGTTCTTGCATTTGGGCAACACTAATAAGAATATATGTTTAAGGAAGTCGAATTCAGGACCATTATTTCTGTCGATAAGGAACAGAAGTTCGTGAATATCATATGTTTTTAACCATAAACATATCTATGAAACCGTTATACTTATGTTTTTGCTTAAATTATATGCTTTATCCTGGCTTTAGTATGTAAGTTCGTATGAGTTAGTGGCCAACTCTTATAGACGGAGGTTTTAGGACGCCTAAAAGGCCTCCGTCGTGGCTTAACGACTCAAAAACCGGGACCGACAATTTAACGTGCCCTCCGAAGCACGGAAGTGCTCAGCTTGTAATGCCACTTGCGGTCACCCATCCCAATTGTGACCGCGCACAACGTAAATAAATAATGCTGCCTTTAGGCAGCCTAAAAACTCCGTCACACACAAGAGTTGGCCACTAGCTCATACGAACTTACTTTTTTATTTATTTATGATATCCGACCAACTATTATTGCATCTCTAGTTGTGACCATCTAGCAACCTCGCAAAACACCAACAGGCCGAAGGAGACGCTCGGATTATCAACATCATTTTCGTTCCTTTTGAGGGATAATCCTTTTTGATCCTGTTTTTGTCATTACAGTAATCTATTTTCCGCTATAGATGGTAGCATTAGGCTTTTAAAAGCGGGAACCATTATAAAACGGACGTAAATTTACCTACTTATTTCGGGGATAGGACTGTCTTTTGATATAAGTACATAGAAGAAATCTCTTATTTCATAATGATGATCATTTTATTTATTTATTTAATTTAGTGTCACCAACATTATGTACACCGATTCAATAATTAAAATTGAAGCGCTCATGGCGTAGCTTGCTTAGACGTTCTTGATTGATCGTTAAATTTAAGCAACGTTATGCGCCGTTACAATTGGGATGGGTCACCGCAAGTGGCATTACGAGCTGAGCGCTTCCGTGCTTCGGTGGGCACGTTAAATTGTCGGTCCCGGCTTTTAAGTCGTTAAGCCATGACGTAGGCCTTTAGGCGGCCTAAAAACTCCGTCACTAGAGTTGGCCACTAGCTCATACGAACTTACTTACTTACTATTAATTAAAAAAAATATATAAAAGCTTAAATCTAAATGTCAAGTGTCATAATAATTATAGGAGACAGACAGCGTGCTATTTAGCTATTTATATCATAAATGATTTAATGCGTTATAAAGGTTTGTAACAAATGTATTACAATACAGTTTCAGAGCAGCCATATTCAGCGTAGTACGCATGCAATACTCATTTTCATTTTATTTTAATTACCTAAAACTTTAACCAACTAGTTCAAACAAATCAAGATTTATTATCCAGTCAAATAAAGTAGGAAAGTATATGTTACATGCTATGATCAAGATTAAATAGCAAAGTATTCCTAAGATTCCAAGTTGCATTGGTAGTCTAGTGGTAGCGGTCCCGCCTTCTAAGGTCGTGTGTTCAAATCTAGTCATGCACCAATGTATTTTTCTGTTCGAAAAAACAATGGTACCAGTACTCTCAAACGGTGCATGAAACCATCGTGAGAAAGCCGGCATGTCGTAGAACCTAAAAGATCGAAATCATGTGTCAAGTGCATGAAAGGACTCTTTGAGGCGCACTTCAAATCCCTTCACCACACTGGTTCGAAAGAACTGGTGAAACGACGCATTAGCTTCCAAGTTGATCTTTACAAACACACATTATAACTTACCTAAAATCTATTTTTAACGACAGGACAACGTTAAAAGTATCATAATATTAAAATATCCCTTCATTATATACCACATAAATATATTTTAACCCGTCAACGGAAGGGTATTACCTCAATGGATTATGTCCACGGACAAGAATAGAACTGCTGACCCTCACAGTCCATCAGATGAATTATCTGTGACGTCACCGAGGGGAACCCATCTATACCTAAAATAGTAAAATCAATGCTTGCACTGGCCGGCGGCTTCGCTTGCGTGTTAGTATAATAAAGTACCTATATTATTTACTAGCTGTTGCCCGCGACTTCGTACTCATGTAGTACATTACTTTGTTCTATAATCAATAGTTTTCGCAGCGCACGCCAAAAACTATTTTGGGTTTTCTACCTTGGGTTAAAATATTGCAATTTTCTTAAGGATTTTTATTTTTTGAAAATATATTATAGCGTATACTCGTCCCTGATAATGTAGCTTTCTATTGGTAAAGGAATTTTAATATTTTAATAAATATACCTATATAAAATATTACAACACCCAGACCCGGAAGAAATATTTGCAGAGCATGCAAACATTTCTCCCGCAGCGGGAATCGAACCGGCGCCTCTTGCATCTCAGCCGAGCACTCACCCGCCACGCAATAGAGGTCGTCTAAAAAATCAAAAATCCTATTTGAATGAGCTAAAACTTAGACTAAAATTGTATAAATTCACTAGTTTTCGCCCGCGGCTTCGCTCGCTTGGTATCCAAACAAAAAGTATCCTATATGTTATTCCAGCACACATGCTATGTGTATTAAAAGTTTCATTCAAATCCATTCAGTCGTTATGGCGTGATTGAGGCACAAACATACATCGTCACATCCACACATCCTTACATCCTTACATCCTTACATCCTCACAAACTTTCGCATTTTTAATATTAGTAGGATTATCATGCGTCAAAATCCTATGGAGGATGTACTTAAGGTAGGTACCTAAATTCTACGCAGTCGAGTTTTTTGTTTGAATAAATACTTGTTCACCAAAGCGTGTGAAGTCTGGTAAATGCTAACTACAATTTGCCTATAAATTGCCTACTGTGATGTATTGAAGTTTATGATCTGGAAAAACAAGGCTACATTTCTTCAGGTACGACGGAAGCCACCGGCCGAAGCTAGTCTTCATGATAATAATTTATTGAACAGATCTATGGCTTTCAATGACTCTAAATTCCTTTTCAATTTCACTTCATTTCTTATTCATTTCCATTAGATTGATGTACAGGGTGGTGCAAAAACTTGAGATTTGAAGCAAGGACTACGTCGACTAAGTATGTCACTAGTTCTATTGAATTAGTATTTGACGGCCTCGGTGGCGTGGCGGGCGATAGGCGCGGGTTCGATTCCCGCTGCGGAAGAAATGTTTGCATATTGTAAATATTTCTTCCGGGTCTGGGTGTTGTGGTACCATGGTACTCGTAGTTTCTGATACCCACGACATAGGGAATCCTAGTGTGGGTTCAGGACTATGTATGTGATTGTTGGGTGTTATTTATTATTTATAGTATGGTAAAAACCTTTATTCATTCCATACTGGAGATACAATTTATGCAATCAAACCCAGTACTTAACCTAAAACTTACATTTTTATTAGGGTATTTTATTTTATTTCTGAAGAGAAACGAAATCGTTATGAAAAGGCCCGCGTTCTATGAGCTTCGCTCATTTTGATCATGTCTATCATGTGGATAAGGTTAACCAATAACCAACTAAGCCAACAGGTAACTGTCATTCATATTTTGGTCCCCAGACTACACAGCAAACAGATAAAATATCTATTATGTCGAAATTTAACTGTCATTTAATTTATTTCACATTAAGTAGCTTGGAAACTAAAATATCCAACTAAAGTATTAATGAGGCTAATTGAGGTGGCCGCGAATCACGCTGTACCGATTCGACAGTCTAATTTTATCTCCACGCAAATAGGTCAACTGGTAAATTTTTCGGTAGGAATTAGACCCGTCTGAATATTTTAAGGGTTGACCGTAGAGTTTGAATTCGAATATAATGCGTAGAAGGACGGTGGTAGCTTGCATGAAGTAGTTATAGTAAACTAGCTGCCGCCCGTGGCTTCACTCGCGTGGTACCCGGATAAAAAATAGCCTATATGTTAATCCAGCACATCTACTATGTGTATTCTAAGTTTCATTCAAATCCTTTCATACAATAAAAGAGCATGTGTGTCGTAAAAGTCGACTAAGGGATAATAACCTCTCCACATGATGGACCATCTATGCAAGCAATCGGCTGTCACCATAGATCACCATATCCATCTTGGGACTTTGAATCAGGGGCTGCAAGTTTTCTTATTATTGCTTGTGGCTTTGCCCACCCCATTAAGGATACGGGCGTGATAATATGTATGTGGGTTTACAAGGTTTCTATGCTTTATACATCACCTGCAGTTAGTCCGACCTTACTTTCAATCAAGTAAGCAAAATAAACAAAGGCCTTTTACCATATATACTAGATGATTTACACAGCGTCAGGAGGCAACTTTTACCTTCACAAACGGGACGCTGTAGTGCCCGGGACGAATTAAGATGGAGTAGGGTTGCCCAGCACCTATTCTATCTCAGCTTAGTCGGCCTTGTCCATAGGAAAGACATGGTCAATACGTGCGGAGCTGACTAAGCAGTATAAAACATTAAATATTTCCGTAGGTGTTGGGCTGTCCAGTGTTATGGGCGGGTTATAAACCTGTGGGTTATCCCTTATGCGGTAAACCACAAAATTGCAATATTTGCTGTGTTCTGCGAATATTTGTCAGAACGTCAAAATCCCGCACCGTCCATACGTCGAAATGTACTATGTTGAGTTAGTATTATATTACTAAGGATGGTCATATACTCGTACTAAGGCCTTTTACCATCTTTTAGTAAATGATTTATAGGAGGCAACTTTTACCTTTACTAACAGGACGCTGTAGTACCCGGGAGGAATTAAGCTGGAGTAGGCTTGCCCAGCACCTATTCCATCCTCTCAGCTTAGTCGGCCTTGTCCACAGGAAAGACATGGTCAATACGTGCGGAGCTAACTAAGCCGCGGGTTTTCTCACGATATTTTCCTTCACCGTTTGAGAGTACTGGTATAGCGCACATAAATTTTTCGTACAGCAAAAACTATTTGTACACGACCGGATTTGAACCCACGACCTTAGGATCGGAAGGCGAATTAGTAGGATAAGTATGTGTTTACAAAAAAAGTAAATAAGTATTCTATCAGCCATCTGGTTCCCATAGTACAAGTTTTGTTTAGTTTGGGGCGCTATGTGAAATGTCCACAAACATTTATTTATTAAATCAATTTTAATCGTCGTAAGTTTAAAAAAATCTTTTGCTTTCATCATTGATAAATTGCAGTGAATTGTGTCACTAGAATTCAATTTAGCCAACAAATAAAAGGCAGTAAGTCCTAACTAACGATTCATATTGTGGCTTTTCGGAAAACAGATTTATATGTGCAGTTAATTTTATTAACGATTATACTCTTGTACCGTCGATGACAAAAGTGAACTAACAACTCAACAAAAATTAAGCAGAACTTGCACTATTACTATTAAAGCGTTATCACACTGGCGATTTGCGAGCGTGTTTCCAGCGAAACGAAGTCAAAGAAAAAACGCTCGCAAATCGCCAGTATTTTAACGCTCTTAGTCGTGTCACTAGTTCTTTAGAACCAGTATTGTGAAAGGATTAAAAATGCGCCTCAAAGGCTTCTTTCGTGCACCATAGGAACCAGACGGCTGAAAGAATTCTATTTAAATATAGATCCGAATGTTGTAAGTGTGACAATGTGAGGCTGTTTGTATAATAAATAAAATATTTGTGGACATTTCACACAGCGCCATCTAGCCCCTAACTAAGCAAAGCTTGTACTATGGGAACCAGATGGCTGATAGAATACTTATATATCTACTTTATTTTTTGTAAATACATTTCTTCTTATAATCCATAATACTACAACACACAGACACGGAAGATATATTTTCAGAACATCCAAACATTTCTTTCGTAGCGGGAATCGAACCCGCGTCTCTTGCGTCACAGTCGAGGCGCGCCCCGCCACGCCACTAAGATTGTCATGGTACTCTTCTTCTATTTCCCTCTGTCAGAAGTCATCTCAATAACCAGACACAGAACGCAAAACTAAAATATACAAAATACCTAACCTTGTTATACTAAATTATTTCTACCACCACTCGATTATAAAGTTAACAAGAACAAAAATAGGTACAATTCAATTCAAAGTTCCTTGCGATAAAATCACGTCAAAGTCATTATTTACTTTAGCGTTTCCAAGAAATCTTTGACTTGTGTTCATAACTGTACCGAAACAATACGCAAAGCGCTGTATCGACATAATAAAAGACTTTCATTTGTAACACCAGAAGAGAGAGATGGAAGATATAGAGAAACATGGGAGTGAAAGAGATGGGAGATCGTCGTCTTTGCTTTGCCATTTATTAATTAGGAAAGGTATCGACCGTTAACATAACAAATGAGGCCTTCGATGTTTTTGTATCGGTCGGTTTATTTGCGTCCTGGGTACTACAGCGGTAGCGTCCGGTAGGCAAAAGTTGCCTCTTATTGCTGTGCTAAATCATAAAGAATTTATAGTTAATTTGACATTTATTAAATACTAGCTGTCTCCCGCGGCTTCGCTAGCGTGGTACCCGAATCAAAAATAGTCTACAATGTTAATCCAGCACATGTGCTATGTATATTCCAAGTTTCATTCAAATCCGTTCAGCCGTGTAGGCGTGTGGCACAAACATCCAAACTCACAAACTTTCACATTTATAATATAGTAGGATAGGATAGGATTTACTAATAACAAAGTTCCAAATCGATTCTGGTGAGCAAAATCCGCTATTGCATACTCTCAAGTATTAAGAAAATACTGTAAAATCTTCTTTATCTAAATACTACCTCTTTATCTGTACACACGTGTAAAAACAATACAGATAAGATTTTATTACAAAATGCACAAAGACTTAGGTATACTAAGATATTGTGTAACTAAACCTAATAGACATGTGACAATGTATTTACCTATCTTATGACGTACCTATGACGTAGAGCACTGGTGATCCTAAGATCGTGGGTTCAAATTCGGACGTGCACCAATGGATTTTTCTTCAAGTTAGTTCTTCGAGTCACTGTGGTCAAAGTTCACCTCAAAGGCTCCGAGCAAGAAGTACATTATATGACACATACTTTCGAACTTTTTAGGTTCTACGACATGCCGATTTTCTCCCGATGTTTTTCTTCGTCCTTTGAGAGTACTGGTATAGCGCACATACATTTTCCGAATAGAAAACTCCATTAGATTCTGAAATATTTTTGTAAAACAAAACCATTACAATATTCCGGAAGCCAAAGATTAATTTAAATAACCAAGAACAGGGTATTTAACTTACAATATAGATTGAAATAACAATATTATACACCTCTTTAAACTTTAAACCACGTGCTTCTCTGCTGGACAGGTAGTTAAGAAAAAGCATAGAATGCGTCCAGCTGCTTCTCTCCCCGAGCATGTCGTATAAGTCGACTGTGGGATAGTATCCTCTCCAAAATGATGGGCGATGGGCTGATCACCTGTCACCATGGTTTACCATTTCCATCTTAAGGTTTTCAATCAGAAGTGGCTGCAAGTTTTCTTGTGTTTACTCAGGGCTCTGCCTACTCCTTTAGGGATATAGGCGTGATTATGTATGTACCATGAACATCTCCTATGCGAGCTTATAACCAACTGCCCGCGTGCTAGCCACAATCCGCCATCTTGACTTCATTATTTTAAAACTGACTACAGATTTCCGTTCATGAATTTTTAGTGAAAATAAATAACATTGAACGAATAATTAAAATCATTTTTTATATAACTGTAACTGGGGGTAAAGAAAAAGCATAGAATGCGTCCAGCTGCTTCTCTCTCCGAGCATGTCGTATTAGTCGGCTAAGGGATAGTATCCTCTCCAAAATAATGGACTACTTATATGGGCGATGGGCTGATCACCTGTCACC
The DNA here is from genome assembly GCA_949320045.1 of Scotopteryx bipunctaria. Lineage (NCBI taxonomy): Eukaryota > Metazoa > Arthropoda > Insecta > Lepidoptera > Geometridae > Scotopteryx > Scotopteryx bipunctaria. The sequence continues at coordinate 1,667,794 of OX439462.1, forward strand.
ATTGTTCACCATTTTCATCTTAGGATTTGAAATCAGAAGCGGCTGCAAGTTTTCTTATGTTTACTTGTGGCTCTGCCTACCCCATTAGGGATATGGGCGTGGTAATATGTATGTATGTATGCAAAAATTCAAGAATAAATTACAAAAGTCTTAAATATTTTAAAACCTAACAAGATATAAAATCAACTTGGTAAGATAAGGGCTTACATACCTTATCCATTACCACGACAACCCTATGATTAATGGTTAAGGTAGACTTTCGAAGTAGGCGTAAGTGACGCCGCGTTAGTAACGCAGCGTTACTACGCCGCGACAGAGCTGACGAAATTGGAACGTCATTTGAGCTGTTAGACTGGGTCCAGACCTGTAAAAAACCGGTCAAGTGCGAGTCAAATGCGCACGTACGCATGTACGAAGGATTCCGTACCTTCGTACATGTAGGTACTTTTTAATATTACTTTTACTTTATGTATTTTTTAAGTAAAATTAAATAATAGGGGCCTCATATAAGGAAAATTAAATTTTAACGTTCGTAATCGATCATTGAAGTTAAGCAACACTAGGCGCGGTCAGTAATTGGAAGGGTCGAGTGACTTTTTGCACTTATTTTTTGCATTCTTTTTGGGTAAGTATTTCTTTTTCAAGCGATCTAAAATTTATTATTTTGTACAAAAATAATAATGAAATTATTTTTTTTTTTTGCCTGACGACCTTTTGGCGTGGCGGGCGATTGCTCGGCAGACGCCAGAGGCGCGGGTTCGATTCCCGCTGCGGAAGAAATGTCTGCATGATCTGTAAATATTTCTTCCGGGTCTGGGTGTTGTGGTACCATGGTACTCGTAGTTTCTGATACCCACGACACAGGGAATTCTAGTGTGGGGTCAGGACTATGTATATCACTGTTGGCTGTTATTTATTTATTAAAAATTAAGGGGTCCTCATAGAAGAGTCGTGTTTCATTTTGCATTTTTTACTTGATTTTAACAGAGAAGGTACTGCCACATATGATAAGTGATAAGAAACATTTATATACATGTAGGAATGTACGGAACGCTTCGTATGCGAATTCAACTCGCACTTGACTGGTTTAATTCAATCACAGGCATAAAAGCTCAGGACTAACGTAACAACAGCCCTCTTAATAAGTGATAATCTTGATAAGTGTTTTTGTAATGCCACCCATATCTACAATAAAATACCGAATTTAAAGACTTAAAGTTATTCTCTTATTTAATAGACAATTGACGATTCTTTTTTTATAACAAGGACTTTTTTGATTATTACTATGCTAATTGTTATAATTTCTGACATACGCATTATTTTCACTATTTTCGGAAATGTTACTTAAGTTTTTATAAAGCATGTGTTGTTTTAAATTATTTTGGTACCTAGCTTATCTAACTATTATTTGTACGCCTATATTGGCAGGCCAGATTGCATTTCAAAATTTTATAAAATTATGTTCCTCTGTATCATATATAAATATATTGAAATTGAAATAATCCTAGATAGTTATAATAAATTAATATCTATTTTTTTGCTGCTTCTATACCTACTAAACAGGTGACTTTAAAACTTAAAAAAATCAAGGATGAGAATAATGACACTCCTAAATAAATTAACTTCTAGAAGATTCTAGTTTTTATATTAAACACACGAAAATAAGTTTCAATATACCTTAATCGTGTTTTATATTTCTCTGCACATTTTGCTTTAAATCTTAAAGGAACAATTTTACAAAAAAAACTTACCTCAATAAGGGCCTAATTAAAACCAATCACAAGTCACACACAAAATCACTTCATCGTCAACTCGCGCACACTGATTCCGAATTGGTAACCACGACACGTCTTGCACAGACGGTGTCCAGAGAACAACTGAAAACGCTGCAGTGAAAACGGTCAGGAGGCGCAGGTTTTTGAAATTCGAACACGGTTTTCGTAGTGCAGTAACTTTGATTCCGAGAACTAATTTTTTATTTGAGGGTATTTTCATGTCGATAATGTAGAAGCTATTTTAGAAATGAAATACTTTATGAAAGGTAAGATTTTCCTTATTTCGGTTTTTATGTGGATTTATTGCGCGGTCTTTTATATGGTTTCTTATATAAAGTTACCTTATTAGATAGATGATTGTTTTTGGTTGTTTTAGTTCTGAGTAACTAACTACAAACATACATACATAATACTCGTACATACGTAAATGCTTAAAACGGTAGGCAGCGTATGCGTATCAGAAAAATATGACGATAAGATGATAATGTGCATAAACTAATCGTTGAAAATGTTATTTTATATTGGTAAGCTATCAATTACATACATTATTATTATCAAGCCCGTAATCGAAGGTCACAATATGGATGGGTGACCGCAAGTGGCATTACGAGTTGAGTGCTTCGGCACGTTAAATTGTCGGTCCCGGCTTTTAAGTCGTTAAGCAAACCTTTAGGTGGCCTAAAAACTCCGTCACAAGAGTTGGCCACTAGCTCATACGAACTTACTTACGCCCGTAATGGGGTGGGCAGAGTCACAAGTAATCATAAGACTTGCAGCTCCTGATACAAAGCCCCATGATGGATATGGTTAACAATAGTGATGGATGATTAGCCCATCGCCCATATAGGTAGTCCGTTTTGCGCTGGAGTGTCGGTATGTCACGCTTGTTCTAGAAAATAGCCTTGATATGTAGAGTTAGGTCATCGTATGAAACTTTTTTCATAACGCTCTTTTGTCTCGACACTCTGACGAGAACTAATAAAGTCTTGAACTATGTAGGTACTTTTTAGGGTTCCGTACCCGAAGGGTGCAAACGCGACCCTGTCCGACCGTGTCCGTCCGAATATCTCATGAACTGTAAGTAGAAATTTTCATAGAGTGTATATTTCTATTGTCGCTATAACAACAATTAATAATAAGAGTAAAATAAAAGGGGGTTTAAAAAAACACATATAAGTACGTACATTTACGATGGTAGGGAACCCTTCGTATGCGAATGTGACTCTCACTTGACTGCTTTTTTTAAATAAAAGAATAAGCCATTTTCAACATTCTTAGCGTGGCCGTAAAATAGCTTTTTTTTGTGAAAAACTTTAGAATAATAAAAGCAAAAAAACCGGTCAAGGGCGAGTCGAATTCGCACACGAAGGGTTCCGTACCATCGTATATTCAAAAATGTTTCTTGTATGGAGCGATCAAATAGGGTAAATAGGTTATACCTTAGTAGTAGTGACTGTCAGTCAGTCAGTTAGTAATATAAGAATTTATTTAGATATTAAAAGTTGAAAACGATTAGAATATCTAACGTGTTATTAGTTTGATGATAAACAAGTCAGCGGCCCTATCTGATTTAATTCTTCATTTTATTTAATAGTATTAAAGTATAAACAATACATCAAAATGTTTAGCTAAGGTCTAATGAGCTGTTAACATAGTTTCAAAGGTTCACGGCCTCAACTATATAAAAAAAATCCAAAATATTGTATGTTGGTTGAATCCGATGACCTCAGTGGCATGACGTGTGCTCGGCTGAGAAATGAGGTGCAGATTCGATTTCCGCCGGTTCTTATTTGGCTCAACGAATCAGTATTGCCATTCAGCGTGGCAATGCGTCGGCCAGCATCTTGGGCACGCTTTCACGCTGGATCGGGTGAGCCATCTATGGACCGTTTGCAACGACCTTTAGATAGCTGAACGGATTTGATCGTTTGAATTCATAAAGTTTCTGTTCTGATCATAAAGCCAAATTTTTATCTATGTACGATATGAGTGAAGCCGCGGGCGAAAACAGTGTATATCGAAACCGTAAAAATGCTAATTCACTTTTCACGTGAAACTTTAACGTTTATTGCATTTGAAGTATTTTTATGTTAACTATATTTCACCCTATTATTATTTTTTATGTAATAATAGGTATTCATGATAAAAGATCATTTTAATGGACAGAAGAATAAGTTAATCATTTTGTTTTTTTCTAACTTTTTAGGGAAGGGTGTCAACGGAATCCTATTACTCTGTCCGTTTGTCCGTTCGTCCGTCCGTCCGTCGGTCTGTCAGCGGGCTGTATCTCATGAGATATTTTAATTTCAACTTTCTACCAATTACGGTTCATGAACCGTAATAGGTAGAAAAAAAAATGGGACGCCATACAAGAAACATTTATAATGTACAATGGTACGGAACTCATCGTGTGTGAATTCAACTCGCACTTGACTGGTTTTCTTAACACGATAGATATTTTGGTTTTGCTGTATTATGCCCGGTTCCAATATTCTACTAAAGGACGGCTGATCGTTCATAACCATAGCAATGTTGTTATCTGTTGAAAAGCGCCATACATCTTATGACAGAAAATCAACGTTGCTATGTTGACACTTGTTTTCATACTCCTTAGGCTCTATGACAAGCTGGTTTCCTCACGATGTTTTCTTTCACCGTCTGAGAGTAGGTCACATACGGTTTTCGAACAGAAAAATCCTTTGGTCCACGACTGGATTTGAACTCACGACCTAAGCCGCTACCACTAGACCATCAGTGCTCTCAACTACAACTCTGAACTCACTATCGCTGTCCCAAGCTCAATATTCTCAATCTCGGAACATCAAAAGCGAAAAAATATTTCTATTTATAAAGTTTTACAAGACGGGGCAAAACAAAGCGTCTCTTCACACGACCGGGTTGTGGCGACCATTGTTAGGGGTGCCTCTGCTGAAGGGACCAGTGTGGTGAGAGGACCCTTTAATTTATGTCGCGTTCTTGACTTTTAGAGCTCACTTAAACCGCCTTCGGACCTAGGTAGAATTGGACTGATACTTAAACAAGGCTTAGGCGGAACAAGGATTATTTTTGGATGTAAAAGGTAGCCTATGTTCTTTCCCAGGATGCAACCTATCTCCATGCCAAGTTTTATCGAAATCCATTCAGCAGTTTAGGCGTGAAAAGGCAACAGGCAGACAGAGCTACTTTCGAATTTATACTATTAGTATGGATGTAAATTACACATTTAACGAAACATAACGATTCGATCCATTTAGACAGTCCACCATATTGTATCATAGAGATTGAATCAAATAAAAACATTTCTATTCTATTCTATCATTATCCTTGCTATTGTTACTGTCAGCTAGAGATGTGCGTTACGTATAGAGATGTATTTATTTATTTTTGTGAAAGCAGTTCTTAATTATAGGTAGGTACCTATTAATTTAGTAGACATGTTGAAATTTATATCAATATTTTTTTTTACTATATTTTTAAAGTTGTTTTTGTTTCTTGTACATATTGTTTATTTAAAGATATTTTTGTAAATTTTTATTTTATTTTTTTTCCTTTTTAATTATAACATGGTGATTGATGTGTCTGTTAATATGACTTCTTAGAAGTCTTCTTAGAATCTGTAATGTTGTATTTATGTTTATAAAAAATAAATAAATTATCGTTAAATGCGCAGAACAGCAAATCAATATCGTTGGGTAAATCCGGCTTCCCTTAATGAGCGCCATCGCGGCCTATCTTCGACTTGACGCATCCAGTCTCTGCCAGCAGCCAGCAGCAGATCGTGACTCCAGCTAGCCGGAGGACGTCCTACATTAAGTTTGCCGAGTCGCGGTCTCCACTCAACAACTCGTTTACCCCAGCAGTTGTTTATTTTGCAGATATATCCAGCGCACTGCCTCATCAGTTTATTATTTCTCTGAGCTATGTTTGACTTTGGTTCTTTGTCAGAAAGAATCAGTGGCAACCCTATTCATATGCAGGTCAAGAGCCTCTCAAGTCTGTTATACTATAGGGCCACTATGCAACTGACATCTTCCCCCTTATTCACTAACAAGATTTGCCTGAAATAGCATGTAAACTATTACGTCATGTTCAAACTACTTAAAAAAATACCTATGGTTCACAGTTTAGATTTTTATATACATATCACTATTTCTCCGCTAATTGTTAACCAATTTTGAAGGTTATTTCACTAATGCGTAAAGATGATACCGAAGTACATACAAACATTATTATCACGCGCGTATCCCTACGCATTCTTTATTTTTTCCTTACTCCCAGTCCAGCAGAGAAGTATACCAAAGTGAAACCGAAATGTTCTCACATAAGTTTGAATCCTGAGAGGTTTTACTTTTCTTGTTAAATTTAAAATACGTCATTATCGTTTGGAACCAAGAGTTACAAATTCTAAGGAAGACTTCACCATAAGTTATCATGGTGTTGGCATGACATGCGAAAAAAGTATGTGTGTAGTGTTAGATCATGCACAGATACAAGTTGACAGGAGTAAGAAAATATGCATAGTGAGATGACAGCTGATAGATGGAATTGGAAGATATAAACATGTGCCGACCGCACATACAATGTAGCATGCTTAAACATGTCACAATTTAAAGTTGTTACGTGTCACGTGTCTAATGCTTGGTTCCAATATTATACTAATAGACGACTGATCGTTTATTACCATAGCAACGACAAGCGCAATACATTTTTTTCATAAATAATCCTATAAATTTTTGAGTACTTTTGAATTTTAAATATTGAATTTATGTAACATTGCTATCCAACGATGTAACGTCGCCAGCCTTTTGGGGACCTTACCTGCGGTCGGTGATCGAGCTCTGTTTTCTATCTTAGGCGAACTTAGATAGAAAACTGAGCTCATTTTCATTTCTTATTTATACAGATTACCTTAAAGTTTTTAATGTTATTATAGTTTGTCTTTTTTAATTAAAAAAAAGTAACATACTAAATGTTAGTGGGACGAGTATAATGGTAAAGGGATGATGAAAGTTCGTCGTTAGTGAATAGGGGGACGGGCTGCATCCGACGAATCAAGATCTTTCAACAAATTGGGGCGATATCTCCGGCTCTGGTTACTTTGCTGCAGATGGTAGGTTCCGATATTGATATTCGAAGCTGTGAATTTAGCTACTTGTATTGAAACTCAATGTGTTTTCTCTTATCTCTAAACAATATGAAACAAAGCCGTCTACGACTATTTCCACGCTTTGTTCTTTTAAACTATGATACGGTTTTCAATATTATACCTACAGGTGAGATTTTCAAGTTGGTGTGCATGGCCAAATCCATGCATCCAAACTATGAGTATTAGCAAAAAGTAAAAGAGACTCGGCACCGGTATTGATGAAAACTAAAACTGCATCACTGGATTTTTGAAAAATCTATATTCCCAGCCAGGAATTGAACGCGTTAATTTTTGAAAATAAAAAAAAATACCCTGTATTATTACACCATTCGATGGTATCGTTAATAAGGAACGAATTCTGGGAAGTAATTTCAGATTTGGCCATGCATGCCTACTTAAAAAACTCATTATTTATGTCAACTATTGAAAACAAATGAAATTAAATAACCAGTAGGTATTTATTTGAAGGAACAAAAAAGCTTTTTAGTATATTTGTGTAGCATAGTAAATACAAGCCACCTGAACCACCTGATGCTAAATGGCACATCCAATATAACTAAACCACTATAACTTTAATCACTTCGACCAACAGATGCAAGCGATTTCAGATATATTATTAGTTAACTAACAGAGATACTAGACTAGAGGCCGCTGTATTCTGTAAAGAGGGTATTTTAAGAAACATGTACTTCACTACATACCCCTTAATTAAATACTTTTTAAATCTCAGAACAGTGAATCAACTTCATGTTTGAACACAAGCATTGTCAATGTTTATTACAAACTGTCACAAACTAGACGCGATGACAGGATGACAGTTTTGAGAGTTCCGTACCCTAAGGGTCTAATTCTAATTCTAATTCTAGCTAAGTGAACAAAGGTCTGCACTGACGTCCCGCGGTGGGGTGTATTGTGCATCATTTCCCTGCTGCCGTGTAAAAAATTCATAGCAATTTTTGTTGTTCAGATTTTTGTCAACATTAACTCCAAACCTTCTCCAAACATTACATTCGACTTTCAGTGACACTTGAAACTAGCGCTTCGAAACACTTTACCCTATAAGGGGGGTTTAGTCAGAAGCGACCTATAACTACTCGATTTTGAACTCTACGACTATACAACAGATTTTACAGTCGCCAAAGGATCTACCAGGGTCGCTGGTTTCAGAACTAATCCTTAAACCCAAATGCTATCTTAAACTTAGTTACTTCATCAGCTGCCGTTGTAAGCACTTCCAAGTTTCAATAAGATTATCTTAGCTCAGTAGATTAATTCCGTGGTATCTAAGAATTATTCACTAATCACTATGACAGGAGTACCTTCCAGGATCATGTAAGTGATTTAGATCTATGTTCGAAGCGTAATATAAACTATCCTTCTGTTGAGATTTTATCTTGCTGTGGTTATGTCGCTAAAAACTAAGGCCTTTTACCATCTATAGTAGATGATTTATACAACGTCAGGAGGCATCTTTTACCTTCACTAACGGGACGCTGTAGTGTCCGGGACGAATTAAGATGGAGTAGGCTTGCCCAGCACCTATTCCATCCTCTCAGCTTAGTCGGCCTTGTTCACATGAAATACATGGTCAGAGAGACAAGCAGCTGAACGCATTCATGTTTCTTCTTTACTCCCAGTCCAGTAGAGAAGTAAAGGAAAATACTAAAATAGATAGTGGATAAAAACCGACTCCATTTTGACCTTTTTCTAATAAATCGGATTAGCTTCGTATTTTCCGTTCCATGGGTTCAGAAAATAAAAATATACCTTTTTCGTAACGTACAAACTCAATGCTTTTGTCCTCAATGACAATATCATAGACTTCTAGATATGGTACGTCAGACATCAGACGCATCTCTATATAAAATATTTGCTTGACTGATTGACGTACAACTTGCCTAAAACTAGACAAGTGCGAGTTGAATTCTCAAACAAAGGGTTTCTTACCATCGTATATGTATGTAGGTACATAAATGTTTCTTGTTTAGAGCCCTCTTTTATTATTATTTTCTATTTTATTTTTATCACTTGCGGCAATAGAAATGACTCTGAAAATTTCAACTCTACCTTTAAGGTTCATGAGATACAGCCCGCTGACAGACGGACGGACAACGGAGGCTTAGTAATAGGGTCCCGTTGACACCATTCGGGTACCAAACAATAAAAATTCAAAAATAACAGGCCAAAGCCGTGGGAATTCCTAGTCTTATAGTTTGCCTATGGATTGACGTGTCCTGATTTGTTTCGTGGATAGATTTGTTTTCCTCTCGCAGATAAAATGGATTTATATCCATAGCGTTTTTCTCTTTTATCTTTTTTTGATTTTTATTTGTTCGTATCATTCGTAATGTGATATTTCTGATATTCGGCGACTACGTTATGTGTATTTTGAAGCCGTGAGTGAAAAGGGTTGACCTATTTTCTTTTATTGTGTTATGTTTTTAGTTTCAGAGCAGTTTTATTTCTGGAGGCTCTTTGAGAGCACTATTGGTCCAGTGGTAGTGGCCACGCCTTCCGATCCAAGGTCGTGGGTTCAAATCCGTGCACTAATGGATTTTTCTGTTCGATTTATGTGCGCTATACTAGTACTCTCAAACGGTGTAGGAAAACATCGTGAGGAAACCGATATATCGTTAAACAGAAAAAATTGAAAATATTTGTCAAATGCGCGAAAAGTAAGTAAGTTCGTACGAGCTAGTGTCCAACTCTTGTGACGAAGTTTTTAGGCCGCCTACAAGCCTCCGTCATGGCTTAACGACTTAAAGTCGGGACCGACAATTTAAAGGGCCCTCCGAAGCACGGAAGTGCTCAGCTCGTAATACAATACAATACACAATACAATACAATATAACTTTATTGTAAAACACATCGGATAAAATTAAAATAAAACAAAATAGGCAGAAGAGAACAATGAGATTTACAATGGGCGGCCTTATCGCTAAGAGCGATCTCTTCCAGGCAACCTTTGGATGGACAGGACATAGCTTTGAAAGATATGGACGGCAGTAACGAAACAATCGTGAATTTATGCCTACTAAACTAATAAGATAAAATAAATATATATTTTATAACAATGTCCGTAATGTCCCTTGCGGTCACCCATCCCAATTGTGACCGCGCACAACGTTGCTTAATTTCAACAATCAAGAACGTCTAAGCAAGCTACGCCACGAGCACTGTCAAAAATGCTCTTTTAATGCTCTCGACACAATGTTCCTGTCTTTTTGTATCTTTTACGATATGGCAGTTTCCTCATGTCGTTTTCCTTTACCGATTGAAGTGCCTTGACGGCCTTGGTAGCGCGGGGGGCGTTTGCTCGGCTCAGAGGCAAGAGAAATGAAATGCGGAAGAAATGTTCGCATGTTCTGCAAATATTTCTTCCGGGTCTGAGTGTTGTGGTAACATGGACACAGGGAATGCTAGGGCTCAGAACTATGTAACGGGTGTTATTATTATTATTATGTGCCTCAGTACCTTTCTTAGCCATATCCTCTTTCCCACAGTTCATCTTTTCATTGGATTTCCTCCTTCTAAATCCATCATCATCGATACATAGCCAATATTAGTAATTTTGACGGCCTCGGGGGCGTGGCGGGCGATTGCTCGGCAGCGAAGCAAGAGGCGCGGGTTCCATTCCCGCTGCGGAAGAAATGTTTGCATGTTCTGCAAATATTTGTACCGGGTCTGGGTGTTGTGGTACCATGGTACTCGTAGTTTCTGATACCCACGACACAGGAAATCCTAGTATGGGGTCACGACTATGTATGTGACTGTTGGGTGTTATTTATTCCTTTTGATATAAATTTTGATGTTTTCCCTATCTATCTATAATACTTCAGCCAAACTCTCCCGCCCATACTTTACCTTAAACAAAACTGATTTCATCGTAATAACGAAATATACGAGACGGTTTGTTTACTTAAATTGTATCTCTAATTTGGCTGAAGTACAGTCGTAACACTAGTTCTTTTGAAGCAGTACGGTGAAAGAATTTGAAGTGCGCCTCAAAGGCTCATTTTGTGCACTTGACACATACTTCCGAACTTTGCGAACGATAATTTCCGTCACCGTTTAAGAGTATAGCGCACGTAAATTTTTCGAATAGAAAATTTCACGACCAATTGAACCCACGACCCTAGGTACGGAAGGCGGGGTCACTACCACTAGACCACGAGTGCTAACCGCCGTTTATGACAGGTTCAATATCTGCGAGTGCCCCACAGTGAACTTTGACGACCTGCAGTATAAACCTGGTACTCGAACGCCAGTCGACCGACTAGGCTTCCCGCAGAAATGCTGCGGGTTTATCAAGCTTAAGTGTGCAGCCATCATCATCTGCATAGTGTCCTTTGTAAGTGAGAGCACGGGGGGTCTATTTATTAGTGACCCCGCCTTCCGATCCTAAGGTAATGGATTTTTCTGTGCGAAAAATTTATGTGCACTATGCCAGTCTCAAACGGTGAAGGAAAATATCGTGAGGAAGCCCGCGACTTAGTCAGCTCCGCACGTATTGACCATGTCTTTCCTGTGGATAAGGCCGACCAAGCTGAGAGGATGGAATGGTAGCTGGGCAAGCCTACTCCATCTTAATTCGTCCCGGGCACTACAGCGTCCCGCTTGTGAAGGTAAAAGTTGCCTCCTCACGTATAAATCATCTACTATAGATAGTAAAAGGCCTTATGCGAGTAAATCTAAAATAATTATCACAAATGTAAGCTAATAGTAAGTACTTACTAACGAAAACTAGTACGATAACAAACTAAGGCCTTTTACCATCTATAATAGATAAATTATACAGCGTCAGGAGGCTTTTAACTTCACCAACGAGACGCTGTAGTCGAATTTAGATGGATAAGTCCTCCTTTATTTGGTAATAACTTAAAAAGGTGGAAGTTAGCAGCTTGGCTGTATTTAAATATCATGTTGTGTCCGACAAAATTGTCAAACGATTTTGATCTATCTATCTTGTCGCGTAACTAGTTCTTTCACACCAGTGTGGTGAAAGGGTTTAAAATGCGTCTCCTTTCAGGCACTTGACCATGTTTTTGAACTTTCTACGGTTCATGTCGGTTTCCTCACGATGTTTTCCTTCACCGTTACGAGAGTGGTATGGCGCATATATTTTTTTCAAACAGAAAAATTCATTGGTGCACAACTGAATTTGAACCCACGATTTTAGGATCGGAAGGCGGGGTTGCAAGAGTACCAGTCCAAGATTTTGATCATTACTTCGAAGTGTATTGAAAATGATCCCGAGGTAGTTCAACACAATTTGAAACACAATACTCAACAATAGTCCTTTGAAATTCTATCTTCTACCTACAATGTAAATTTATGTATTTGAAAAGGCAACAAATGTCTGGTTTTTATTTAATTCATTCACAAATACCTACTACATCGGCTACGGCGTAGCAGCATCGAAGCGGTGCTACGCGCGTAACTAACTCATGCGTAGCATAGGAGTTACAAAGTAGGTAATAGAGCTGATAGAAACGAAATTTCTTTAAAATTTGTGCCTATCCGCATGGATGCATATTCGCCTGCGTGAAATAATTTTATAGGGTGTTTTTTTCAAATCCGTATCCCATAGGCACTTTTATGTCAATTTTTTCAAACATTTTCCAACTTCTTAGTTTGACTTACTCGATATAAGTTGACTGTGTCAGAACGGTCATTAAAAAGTACAAGCAAATACACACACATCACATTCCACTGTATACTGTACATAGTAACTGCGACACAGTTTTTAATAACTACTGCAGTTGCCATCGTACTTTCATGAATATTGTGCCTGTTCCGAAATACACGATTTTTATTTAAAAAAAAGAAAACTGATAACTGCCATTCAATTATGTACCCACCGCACGGGATATAACTATTTTTATTATTATTATGGTATTTGAAGGCATAAAACGTTAGACAGGTGTACCAAAAGTAAGACCATAGTAAAAAAAAATCACCTCTATGTCAGTGATTTGTTATTATCATAACATATCTGATATTACGTCAAGAGTTTTTATTGTGTGAGTTTCAGTTCTACATCCGTGGTTATTCTACATTGATCGGCTGAAACGCAAGAGACGCGGGTTCGATTCTCGCTGCGGGAGAAATGTTTGCATGTTCTGCAAATATTTTTGCCGGGTCTGAGTGTTGTAATATTATTTATTATATGTATGTATCTACAAAAAAACTCGTATCAGCCATCTGGTTCCCCTAATACAAGCTTTGCATTGTTTGGGGCTAGATGGCGCTGTGTAAAATGTCCACTAATATTTATTTATTTATTAGGCGTAGAGAGTTTCATTTCTACGTCAGTGATTAGTCCATGCAGTTAATCGTAGCATATCACTAGTATTAGAGTAAAATACTTGTGTGCGCTCAGCGGAGACCGTTTACTTGATTATGAACATTTTTATTTTATTATGTTTTATTATGTATGTAGGCATGTATACCAGTATTGTCAAACGGTGAAGGAAAACATCGTGAGGAAACCGGCATTTTTTAGAACCGTAGAAAGTACGAAAACATTGTGTCAAGTGCACGAAAGGAGCCTCTGAGGCGCACTTCAAATCCTTTCACCACACTGGTTGGAAATAACTAGTGACACGACTAGATAGATATATCGTTATTTTGAACCTTTGCTAATATTATAAATGCGAATGTTTATGTGTATGTTTCTTCTCACTCAACTGAGTAAATAAATAAATAAATGAATAATATCACCTAACAGTCGCGTAATAATCCTAAAACCCCACACTAAGCTAATTTAAAGTTGTTAAGCCATGACGGAAGCCCCTAGGCGGCCTAAAAATTCCGTCACAAGAGTTTGCCACAGCTCATGCGAACTTACCTACTTATCTTATCTTATTTTATCGTGACGGGTGGCAAGCTCATTGCCTCTGTCGGATTATTACCTCGAGAAATAATGTGATAATGCATTTTGTATTCTAACTCATTAAGAGGGATAATTAGACTTGTTTTCATTATTACCATTACACGTCGGCCATTTTAAATGAATTGAGACAATGATAAAAGTGACTGTGAGTATGATTAAGTGAGGTTCAGTGGCTCTACCATGAGTTTTTCAAGAATATACTCGCTATTTATCTATCTAATCGTGTCACTAAGTTCTTCAGAAACAGTGTGTTGAAAGGATTTAAAGTGCGCCTCAAAGGCTCCTTTTGTGCACTTGACATGTTTCGTTTCAACATGCCAGTTTCCTCATGATGTTTTCCAATACCGTTTGAGAGTACTGGTATAGCGCACGTAAATTTTTCGAAGATTATAATCCATTGGTGGAGGACCGGGTTTGAACCTACGACCGTATGATCGGAAGGCGGGGTCCGCACTATAGACCATTGCTCTCAATATACTTGCTAGCGTGAAAGTAATAGGCAAAAACATGAAGTAAAACTGCTAGAGATCGAGAAAAATAGAAAGAGCTGTGAAGCTAAAAAGGCCACTTTGAGCAATTCATTTTTCGATTTTATAGCAAACCTAAGCGATTCCTGTAATTTTCATACGAATCGTAGGTAAATTGTACGCAATTCCATTCAGCAGCAGATTCATATTTGGTTGTGAAATGGTCGGAATTTTGATAGGTACCTCATTTCACCTCTTTTAAAGGATTGTTTTGAAAAATCCTGAAACACGTATCCATTAATGTAGTATTTATAGTATCCAAACCGATTTTCAAGCTAATCGCACAGCCTTTTAAAAAGTTCCAACACAAACCTTGACACCCCATTTTACCCCTTTTAAAGGGTTGTTTTGAAAAATCTGAAAACCGAGATTCAAGCAAATCGCACAACGCGATGAAGTTCCATAGAAAGGTTTTCTCACCAATAAAAATCCCACTTTAGTAGATGGTTTTACAATAAAAGGACACCTTCCAAGGACCTTCCAAATTTCGGCTTGCTAGCATCAGCGGTTTCCGCCCTTCGATGTTGAATCAATCAGTCAGGTTAAACTCTTTATAGGTATAGATTGTGAAATTCGCGCTAACGAGAATAGACTAAGAAAACTCATGGTAGGGTCACTGACCCTAGCTTCTTTCGGATACTCGTCACGTAAAGGTCATTGATCCGACGGGTGACCGATAAAGAACAAACGGTTAAATTTTTTACTGTCTCAAACTGAATAAATGGAAAAGCGAATAAATGAGCTCAATTTAGACCACGCAAAGTGAAGTAATTCAAAATTCAAACAAGAATTTACTTTAAAGAACATAAACCCGCCCGCGTAGAATTTAGGTAACATAATGTACTCGTAGTGTGATTGACATTATGTGATTTTGAGACACATGATGATCCATATTGGATTTTTTACACTTTACCCCCGAATACTCAAACGCATCTCAAAGTTGAGCACGTCTGAAATGACGAGTTTTTGACAGATTTTCATCAGAAACTGTCAAAACCGTGAGTTGAGACGTGCTCAACTCTGAGTCGAGTGAAAAGTGACGAGTTTATGTCAGATTTTCATCAGAAACTGTCAAAAAACCGTGAGTTGAGACGTGCTCAACTCTGAGTAGCGTTTGAGTATTCCGGGGTTAGTGTCATAAAAGTTTCATAAGCCATACCTATGACACTATCATAATCTAGACGAATCCAACGACACCTCATTTGTCAATATATGATGAGTAGTTTAGAAGTTATGATGGAACATACATACCGGTCAAATTAAAACCTTTTTGCTTCGTCATATTCGGTTAAAAACTAAGTTAAAACCTAAACCTAAACCCACGACCTTAGATATAGAAGGCGGGGGTCACTACCACTAGAAATGAAATGAAATGAAATCGTATTTTCTTCCCAGTGATACATAGTACATTAAAACTCAATGTAATTTTTAAATTAGATAATGTTCAAAAAAAGCTAGCGGCCAGTATCATTCTGTAGTATAAACTTTTTGTCTTTTGGCATTATAATATTAAATAGGTTACCGACTAAGTTCATTATATTTCAGTTTTGGGCAGCCTTCGAGTTACAGGCCGCGGATAAGTTCATGGCGTCTCTGTTCCCTACGCGCGGCGATGTCTTTTACTACTGCAAGATGATCTACTTGCTGTGGATCATTGGCTTTTGCTTCGCCTGTGGGGTGCTACTGTTGGGGATTATTATTGTGAGTGAGCACGCATCATACAGCTAGTGGAGATCTTTGGCAGTCATAGGCAGTCGTGGGCTCAAATCCGGTCGCGCACCAATGGATTTTTCTGTTCGAAAAATTTATACTTCTCTGCTGGACTGGGAGTAAGGAAAAAACATAGAATGCGTCCAGCTGCTTCTCTCCCCGAGCATGTCGTAAAAGTCGACTAAGGGATAGTATCCTCTTCAACGTGATGGACGATGGGCGATGGGCTGATCACCTGTCACCATGATTCACCATATCCATCTTAGGATTTTTGATCAGAAACGGCTGCAAGTTTTCTTATGTTTACTTGTAGCTTTGCCCACCCCATTAGGGATATGGGCGTGATAATATTGTTGTATGTTGTTGAAAAAATTATGCGCGCTATACCAGTACTCTCAAACGATGAAGGAAAACGGTCCTATTCATGATTTTACTCGGACTGCAAAGAAAAACGGTCATATTTATAATTTTACCCGGACTGCAACGAAATTTACTTTTGTAAAGAGGTAGATATGTAGTTATGTAAGTGAGTTCCTTAGGCAGTCTCTGTAGCCATCTAGGACAGTGGCTAATCAAATATCATAGATATACTTAGACTATACTTAGAATGTTAAACATAACCTATTTATCCCAAAAAAATCTACCAGAACAAAACTGAAATTTTGAAATAAAATTACAAATACCAAATTGGCGACGTTTTGGAAAAGGGCCTGATCAAGAGTACCTTAAACCGACGAGCATGTATGAAGAATGTTGTAACGAAAGAAGTATGTCAGGATCGTAGCAAATGGAGATCCGTGATCTCTGCCTACCCCTATGTGAAACAGGTGTGATATTATATATGTGTCCTGTCTAAGTGTGTCTAAATGGGTTAAATCCCGTTGGTAAAATGAGTTTGTCACAATCGCCTTCAAAAGAAAAGAAAATAAACTGAACAGAGCAAGTAACTGTCACTGACAGTTGCTGATGTTAATCAAAATGTTCTACCGGCCAGTGTGCTTTGCTTGTCTTTGGTTGGAATCGAATGATAAAAGAAATTATTATTATCTGTGGGATAAGAAAAATATGGCGGCAGAAAGATTTTGGGAACATCCCGCGTCGTAGTGTTCAAAAAGTTTGCAAATCGAAATAAATGAAGAAATCAGTTAAAAATTACGTTTTGAGTTTACATATGTATGTATAAGACTGAAACCCGCAACCTTTCCATTCAGCGTGACAATCTTCTATTAAATCGTATCAAATTTATATTTCAGGGGCGGTATGAATTAGTGAACGTGTATGTTTGGTACATGTTCTTATTCTGCTGTATATACTTCATCATCATCATGGTCGCGACCCTCATGAAAGTGCTCAACACTGGTTCCATGTCTGGCAAGAGTACGATTAGAACTGTCTTCTCTATAATATGGACTTCCTGTATGTAACTTTATGCTAAGCTTATCAACTCAATCTCCACTCAACTCATCCTTTACTCTACTCAACTTCTACTAAAGTCAATCTGCACTCAACCCAATATCCACTCATCTCATTTTTTACTAAACTCAAACTCCACTCAACTCATCCTCTACTCTACTCAACCTCTACTCAGCTCAACCTCCACTCGACATAACCTTTACTAAATTTAACTTTAATCATCTTTTATACTCAACTTCTGAATTCCTTAACTTTTTAACTCGACTTAAATGCAGAATAGAAGTGAGAATAGAACCCACACCCCTTTGCCTCACAACGCCGACGTACAAATACAATAATATAACCTTTTTCTTGTTTACAGTTTTCATATATTTTATCATCGTGGTCAACAGTTATAAGTTAGCTTTATGGTGAATAATTTCAAATAATATGAATTAAGTAGGTATATTATTTATTAAAGTAAGATAGGTATTTTATTTTATTACATTATATATAATTTGAGTTAAATTGTTATTTATTTATTTTTCAGGTACAAACATCTTGGTTTTTAATAAATGCTTCTTTTGTCGAAAAAATACTTATTATTGTGTTTAAGTTCGGAGGCTTTATGCCATAACATAGAGAGCGAAAAAAATGCGTCAAAGGATAGGAAAAGCTGGAAAAGAGGGAAGGAGGCCTTTGCCCTGCAGTAGGATAAAATAGGCT
Organism: Scotopteryx bipunctaria; assembly: GCA_949320045.1. NCBI lineage: Eukaryota > Metazoa > Arthropoda > Insecta > Lepidoptera > Geometridae > Scotopteryx > Scotopteryx bipunctaria. Next base: position 1,685,965 of record OX439462.1, read on the forward strand.
AAAAATAAATAATAGTAACAATAAATTACACTTATTTACTCAACCAACAAACAATCTTTACAATATTATAAGATTGACTCGGAAATAAAAGAAGATTCTATTACTACTTGTATCATTAGCTCTTTTAAACCAGTGTGGTGAAAGCATTTAATGTGCGCCTTAAAGGCTCCTTTCGTCCTTGATGGTTCTAGTCGTAAAAATCTAACAAAAAACATATCTAAGTGCCTACACCTATAAAAACACTTACACAGAGCTTCTCGACACTTTGAAAGCACAGGCCCTCGTTAGTTCGCTAACAAGACTGAACGAATGAATGAAAGAGTGAACAAATATTTGACTTAAGCAAGCCATACATGGTGGGGTGTATGGCTTGCGATTATTATTATTATTGCTTATGGTTTTGTCGCTTTGCGACCACATCACCCATATAAAAACAAACTTATAAAAACTTAACTACTTACATATAAACCTAACTGAAGTAACAAAACTAAAAACTCAAATTTCTTTACACGAAGGGTCGGATAAACCATTTACATATTTATATCTAACAAGCGATTTTGTACAAAACATCTGAATGAGGCATTTCGGACGCACTAATTGTTAGTTTGTTAGTTTTAGTCACATAATTTGTTAGTTGCGGATGGAAAAATCTGCTACCTAACTGCGGTTAAGGGTCGCAGCTGGGGAGTGTGGGGTTGTTAGACTCAACGACCCACAAAAAAACCACCTGGTGGCCAGCCTTGATGCATGTCAAGAGGCTCCAGGATCTCCATACGGAACGCACCGGAGAGTGAGACCCTCTCTCATCGTGCTAAAAGCACTAAAAGCATCCACAGCCACGTCCGGCAATCTTGCGTGCTAGGATGATACTTGCCACGAATGCCGCCGCCCTCCCAGAATCCGTATTCGGCAAGCCGGAGCCCTCACTCACCCCCTCCGCTGTTAGCGCCCCGCCACTGCCTCTTCCGAGCGGGGTTGGCCCTTTCCCGATCTTGCTCAGCTGCTTCTTTCTGGACCATTACGGTCTCGCAGAAAAAGGCGCCGCCTCATCTGCCAGCATAGCCTGTATCAACAGTGAGTGGACATTTCACAAAGCGCTATCTAGTGAGCATCGATCTTACTACTCAGCTCAAGCTTGCCTGACGGGTGTAACTGTACAAGCAAACCTGTCAGGTTCACCCTAGCGTGCATAGCCCGCTTTACTTCGATTTGAATACATTTGACTGAAATGGTAAAATACATGGAATGAATAAATATTGTGAGTGTAAAAGGGTGGAAGCTTTGTTGGGCCTGGGTAATGAAACGGAACAACGTTGACTTTTGTTGTGTGTGTTCAGTGATGGGTAACATCTGTACGTGTTTATCGAATGGAATAAATAAATAACGCCCAGCAGTCACATACATAGTCCTGATTCGGCGACTGACATAGTAGCGTTAATGAGCCATTTTTAATTAACTAAGCTAAGATGGTACAAAACTAAAAATATAGACTAAAATGGTACAAATTCAACACCACCATCATCATCATGTGTCACAAAATCTAATATTCAGACTTACCTACTACCTAAATTCCACGGAGTCGGGTTTTTTTGTTATTATAAATAAATACTTGTTTTACGCAGTAATATAACCTATAACATCTACTTATGACATCTTACTTACGTATAATGTGTGGAGCATACGTATCTTAAGAGAAGGTGGGGAGAGGGGTGGATAAGGGGGGGGAACTTAGTAAGCTTATTAAAGACATCTGCATAAGAGACGGCGGTGCAAGTTTAAAACACTTCGTTATGGCTAACGAATTCGATAGCACATTGCTGAGAGCACTGGAGATCTAATGGAAGTACCATTAGACCACAAATGCTCTATCAAAAAGTTTACTATTTATTGCTGATGGGATATTCTAATACATATTATGTATTAGAATATTAGACTTTTTGATAGAGCATTTGTATTATTTACCTAAGTTATTTTTTTGCTAAGACAATAGGCTTTTCAAAATAATTTATTTGACAAAAATAATCCCGGAATTGAAAAACAATCTTTAAAGTTATTTTTACTATCTGTAGGCGAACTTTGATAGAAAACTGAGCTCATTTTCATTTCTTATTATTATACCGATTACCTTAAAGTTTTAAATGTTAATGTAGTTTGTCTTTGTAAATAAGTTGGGTCATAAATTGATTTATTTTTCACATCTCCAGTTTGGTTGAAGTATAGGTACCTAATACCGCGTGTCGTTGGTTCTTTTGAAACGACCTTAACGAGAAGACTGCTATCAAGAAGTCATAAGACTCTGTACCCACGAAATCTACTTCGAAATATGAGCTTCAAACTTGACTACAATGTAGTGCCTGAGTATGTTTAGTGTCTAAGAATGAAATATCTAAAATTGTTTTCTGGAGCAGTGCATGTTTTGAGAGCACTGGTAGTCTAGTGGTAGCCCCGCCTTCCGATCCTGAGGTCGTGGGTTCAAAGCCAGTCGTGCATCAGTGAATTTTTCTGTTGGAATTTATAAGTATGCGCTATAACAGTACTCTTCAAGAAAAACATCGTGAAACCGGAATGTCGATAGTCGTGTCGTGAATACGGAAGTAGTAGATAATAATAAATTAATAGTAAATAATAAATATTTGTAGACTTTTTACACAGCGCCATCTAGCCCCAACCTAAGCAAAGCTTGTATTATGGGCATCAGAATTGCTGATATAATACTTTTTTTTGTAAATACATACTTAAAATACGTAATACTAAAACATCCAGACCCGGAAGAAATATTTACAGAACATGCAATCATTTCTTCCGCAGCGGGAATCGAACCCGCACCTCTTGCGTCTCGGAGCACTCAAGATAATGATGATGATGTTTGAAGTTTTACTCCTAGGCTTGATATCCTTCTTAAAACTTGCCTCCTTACTTTTTAGTACGAAATAACGTTACGATTCAGCAAGTAGATAACTGTTGCATATTTAATGGTCAATTTAGAAATTTTATGGCATCATTACTTTAAGATGTAAAGCGTAGAAACCTTTTAGATGTAAAGCTGAATAAAACAATGAGTGTCTATTTACAACCTACTATATTATAAATGTGAAAGTTTGTGAGGATGTATGTTTGTGCCTCAATCACGCCTCAACAGCTGCACGGATTTAGATGAAATTTGGAATATAGGTACGGAATAACATATAGGCTCTTTTTATCCGGGTACCATGCGAGCGAAGCCGCAGGGGGCAGCTAGTACATACATTATCACCCCCGTATCCCTAATGGGGTGTGCAGAGCCACAAGTAATCATAAGAAAACTTGCAGCCAATCCTGATTCAAAATCCCAGTGAGTGGCTGCAAGTTTTCTTACGATTACTTGTGGATCTGCCCACCCCATACTGGCGTGATAATATGTGTGTATGTAAGAAACATATTTTATCTAGGTTACGCTTGCAAAAGTTTGAAAAATATTCTATGTAATAGACATTTACGATACACCTTAAACTTGTTTATGATGCACGACGCAGAGATAGTAGCATCTGTTTCAAGATCTAAGTAGGTAACTGCTGAGATGTTTTACGTCCAGATGCGTTGATAGCGCTCTATTTTAGCAAGACAGAAGTATGGTAATTGCCAGAGTTTCACTAATGCCCGGTATACTTAACTAACGGAGAAGGATATGCTTAGTTACCATAGCGACGTTGTTATCTGACAAAAAACGCCTTATTTTTTATCATTTTTATCATAAAACAACTTTCCTACATTAATCTCTTATCTATTGTCATCTGTTTGCCTTAATCCCACTTATATGGGGTCTGCACAACATGTGTTTTTCTTCTACTTCTCCTGTTCCAGCCGACATCTCAGTATTCATGATAATCACATCACATGTTAATTCCGTCACACGTAAGTAGATTATAGGGAATCGGGTATTATCACGCACTAGTCGTATGACGTATTCGTCTATATACGAAGCGTATGTATATATACTAGCGTATGAAAATAGGTAATGAAACTTGCATACGCTGGTTTGGGACTATTTGCGACTCTAGACTACGCCTTTTATAATAATTTCTTTCTTTAATTTTACTGTTTGGGTTTTAAATAATAATAAATATTATAGAGGAAAGATTTTTTGTTTTTAACGAATAGGCTCCGAAACTACTGAACCGGTTTAAAAAATTATTTCACCAATAGAAAGTTACATTATCAGGGAACAGCATAGGCCATAATATATATTCAAAAAAATTAGGGATCCGTAAGAAAATCCGAATGAAGTCGCGGGCAACAGCTGGTATATAATATGAGTTTAACTATTTAACCTATACATATACTGTCTTGAGTTGCAAATTAACTTATTTTATCTTGATCTAGTCATCGGCCTTGTCATTGGTGCATTAAAGTCATTATTCTTTTGCCATTTTTCAGTGCAACCTCAGCCACGAATCGAGCCTCATTGAGGCGCACTTTAAATCCTATCACAACAAGGTCGCACGACTAGTTGCAACCTCAAAACAGCGAATCAACTTCGTGTGAAATGTTAGTGTATGACCCGTCTATTTGTAAAACGTCTTAGGATACCTACATCTCGCAAATGCAAAATATATTTTATATATTCTAGAAGCGCTCTTCACGATCACTGAAATGCGTACTAGTTTAAATATTTCTGCTACAAAGTTGGTAATAATTAAAAATTCTTTAAAATCCTTTGAGCTTCATATATGGATGTCACTTATAAAAAGATAGAAAAGTATACCTACATTATAAATTCGAAAGTTCATTCAATATTCATTTCTGTAATGGCAGAACACGGAATTGGATCAAACTTGAAATACAAGGCATAGTTGACTTGGAGAGCGCTGGTCCAATGGTAGTGACCCCGCCTTCCGATCCTAATGTCGTGGGTTCAAATCCAGCCATGGATTTTTCTATTCGAAAAAAATATGAACGCTAAAGCAGTACTCACAAACGGTGAAGGAAAAAATCGTGAGAAAACCGGCATGTCGTATAACCTAAAAAGTTCGAAAATATGAAGTGTATGAAAGGAGCCTTTGAGGCGCACTTTAATCCTTTGACCACACTGGTTCGAAAGAACTAGTGACACGACTAGATAGATAGTTGACCTGGAATAACATAAGGTAGGGACTTTTTATCCGATCACTGAAGCGTAGCTTGCTTAGACGTTCTTGATTGATCGTTGAAGTTAATCAACGTTGTGTGCGGTCACAATTGGGATGGGTGACTGCAAGTGGCATTACGAGCTGAGCGCTTCAGAGGGCACGTTAAATTATAGGTCCCGACTTTTAAGTCGTTAAGCCATGACGGAGGCATTTAGGCGGGCTAAAAACTCCGTCACAAGAATTGGCCACTAGCTCATACGAACTTACTTTTATCCGATCACTAGTGAATGATAACTAATTAGTTTTCCCTTGTCCTTTAGGCTTGAAGAGTGGCTTCGGTGATACGCGAACTATTTTCTTAAGAATGTCTTCATCACTACATTCCTAGTTAAAAGAGCTCAACGGCTTTAAGACGTATATCAGAGACCCGGAGAGGGTGCATTTGTTCTAAGAGGCGGAGTAATCAAGAATTGAATATTCTATCACGTTCGCCACACAACGTCTCTGTCAATAAATAGCACAATCAGGATACAGCCTTGAAGCTTGACGAATAAAACTAACCGCATAATACAAGTACATAAAAAACTGACCAAGTGAGAGTCGAATTCGCACACGAAGGGTTCTGTACCATCGTACAATCAACCAGTTGGTTAGATTGGAAAAAACCCTTCATCGAGTTCCAACCAGTTGGTCGGTTTAGTTGGTCGGAGTCAAAGGACAGACTTTTTAATATGGCTTTTACTCCATGTATAAGGTATGAAGCGCTCGTGGCGTAGCTTGTTTAGACGTTCTTGATTGATCGTCTAACCCCCGAATACTCAAACGCGACTCAGAGTTGAGTACGTCTCAAGTGCTGCTGTGCTTGTATTCAGCAAAATACATCACAATACCGAAAATTAATTTTAGTATTAGTATCTTTCCATTTTCATATCTTTTTCAAGGAATCCTGACATCCTTTTTTTTTTCTCACAATTTGAAATTGGAACAAGTCCGAGGAGGCTTTAGTTAGGTTTTCTACCAAAGAGGCGGCATTTATGAGGATAATGAAGTAACTATTAGGTACATAGTCTATGACAAGAAAGAGTTATAACGCAATATTAGTACAACTTAGCTATAGGTACCTATAACCTAATGTAGATAACACAGGTAAGTAGGTTACCTACGTACTTACATGAAATCTCGTAATAAATAAAATATCGGTCAAGCCGGCACTCACAAGCACTTGTAGGGTTCCGCACTTACCTAACACAAAGCCACAAAACAACTACAAAGAGACCACGATAAAACTCTAGAGGCATTCATGTAGGTAAGTACTTACAAGCAAACAATTAACTAGACAAGGAGAACCATTTATAGCCCTCTAATTCTCTATTTCATTTTATGGATGAACTGAACACCCCGCGACTTCGAATCATTCGAATCACATTTGATTCGAATGATTCGAATGATGACAGTTAAAACTGAATTCGAATGAGATTTTATGTTGATTCGAATCATCGCTTGATTCGAATGGTCGAGTTGATTCGAATCCACGATCTGATTCGAATCAATTTCTTTCTTTTATCTTTTACGCGAATAGTACGCCTAGCGATGGTTGTAATTGGAGAGACCAGACCTGTGTCCTGCAGTGGACTGTTATAGGCCGATGATGATGATAATTCAAAAATGTATCAAAGTGTTTTTTATTTATTTATAAGTATCTTTTGTTCGAATCATCGTATCGATTCGTATTGATTCGAATCATTATATCGATTCGAATCATCAATCAATTCGAATCAAGTCATGATTCGATTTTTTCCGGATGATTCGAGTTTATTCGAAGATTCATTTTCGATTCGAGTCCCATCACTAGTCCACGTCGATTATTTTCACGACCTTAGGATCAGAAGGCGGGGTCACTACCAACTAGACCAACAGTGCTCTCACTAGACCACCAGGGCGTGATAATTATGTTTGTATGGTAGTAGATAAGCATTAAATATCCAAATGAGGGATAAAAAATAGTATTAATCTTAAAATTCCCTTGTACGTTTCATTTCGGTTCCGATCCTGGGAATTATCTACTAAAATATACAATAGCCACTTCTAGGCAAGGGCGTCCTTTGTCACACCATCAAACATTGTCCAAATGCCTCGGCTTTGACTAATGGTCTGCCATCTCGCAACAGTATTTTATAATTAATTTTGTTTCTCAGGACCCAAAATAAACAAAAATGTGCTAATATAGCCGGAAAATACCCCAGACCACTGTATATATTATCAACCTATTTAAACCGATGTAGGTACATAGGTACATATACTCAAAGGATTTACGCAGAGACCTAACCTACATATTAGGTATTTCTATTTTCGTAACCTACGGAAAAATAGAACGCTTAAATGTGAGAGTAGTAAGATGTGATGCGAATACGATGTGGTATGAACGTGTGGTCAAATAAGATAAGCGTAAGAACATGTAGAACCTGAGTTCGAAATGTCAGGACATGGGTCAAGAGTAAAAAAACCCCATATATCACCACAACCCTTATTCTCTATGAAAATTGTCACATAGAATACGATAACACGGTGATTCCACAAACGCGTTACGTTTTGTTTGATCATAGTGAATAACGCCCCAGACTTGTTAACAAAAGAAAGACACATGAAAAGCGTTTTGAATACACGGGTTTGTTTTACACGTTGATTTACTAGATTTAGGAACCTTCTTATATGTTTGGTTCTTTGTAGAGTACCATTAAAATCATCATCATCATCATCCACAGCTTGACTTTACCCAATGCTGGGCATAGGTCTCCCTGTTCGTACTATCCATCATGGATGAGACTAGCACAGGACCATTAAAATCAAATAAAGAAAACATTATGACCATTAGGCGACCTGGTTAGCGTGGCGGGCGAGTGCTTGGATGAAACGGCGCGGGTTTGATTCTCGCTAAAGGAGAAATGTTTGCAATATTTCTTCCGGGTGTGGGTGTTGTAGTATTATGTATTAAAAGCATGTATTTACAAAAAAAAAGTATTTAAATCGTATTCTATCAGCCTATAGTACAAGCTTTGCTTAGTTTGGGGCTAGATGGCGCTGTGTAAAATGTGCACAATTTTTTTAATAAAATAAATATAAATAAATAAAATTTTCTCTATACCTAGTTCTTAATTACTCTAAAGCTTAACTTTTATGTAGGTCGGCGTATACCAGCCGTATTATAAATAGCGGTAAATACAATTTACAAGGAAACGCCGGAGGAAAATGAAAAAAATTCTACAAAACTCGTAATTTATAAAATTGAGGTACCTATTTGAACAAAGACACCTTAAGACACCAATTAAGTTCCCCTTGGATTTTCTCCCAAAAATTCGGAATTATGACCAGTCCAATTACGGAGATTACGGCGATCTAGTGGTAGCATCCCGCCTTCCGATCCTCAGATCGTGGGTTCAAATCCGGTCGTGCACCAATGGTATTTTTCTCTTCGGAACATTTAAGTGCGCTATACCATTGCTCTCAAACGGTGAAGGATACCGGCGCGCGGCGTGTCAAAAAACCTAAAAAGTTCAAAAATATGTGTCAAGTGCACGAAAGGAGCCTTTGAGGCGCACTTCAAATCCTTTCACCAGACTGGTTCAAAAGACTCCTACCTACAGAAAGGATTTTTATGATCTGGCCCTGTTCTTGCATGGTAGATAGGTAGATACAGTAAAACCAAAAAATATCTAATACCTACCTACGCAGTCATGTCAAAATAGCTGTCTTGCACGAAGTACGTCGTAGCGTTGGATTATCGTAGCGAGGTATTTTCGTAGCATTGGATACCGTATGCGTGGTTTCTTAGAGACGTAGCATTTGAATATCGTAGATACGTAGTACTAGAATATCGTAGTGACGTAGACCCGTAGCATGAGATACCACAGCGACGTAGCTTCGTAGCATTTGCATAATCATAATCATAAATAATTTATTGCGTAATATAGGTTTGTAACAGATGTTTTGTGATAGTTTCTGAGCAGCCATACTCAGCGTAGTACGTATGCAAAATTCATTATTATAATGTTAATTAATTAAAACTTTAGGAAGTCAATTCTTTTAAAATTCAGTTAAACTAAAAGTCAATATGTTTATCATTTAAATAATCGTGAGTAGAATAATAAGCCTTTTCCAGTAATAATTTCTTCAGTCTTACTTTGAATATATTTGGTGATCTAGCAAAGGTGTTGGTAAAAGATTGCACACACATATAGCAATAGTACAAAATTGAGGGCACACAGCCTCATTTGGGGAGGCCTATGTCCAGCAGTGGATTGCTATAGGCTGACGATAATGATGATTATGTATGTATAATACTTATTAAACTTTCCTTTTAGTACCTAAATACCTACTTATTTAGCTAAATAGGTATTTAGGTAAGTAAGTATTACTAAAACATTCGGCCCACTTAACTGTTATGGCGTGAGGAAGTGGTTATAGAAATAACGGTTAATAACCAAACCTTAACCTTTAGCCTGTGGTTTGGTTAACCTTCACGCGTGCTACCGAATTAGGCCTCAACAAACTACGCGGCAATCCCGGTGATACCGCACGGTTTTACGATATTTATTTTTTACTAGCTGCAGTCCGCGGCTTCGCTCACGTTGTACCCGAATAAAAGGTAGCCTATATGTTATTCCAGCGCACTTATTATCTATATTTCAAGTTTTATTCAAATCCGTTCAGCCATTTAGGCATGATTGAGACACAAACATCCAGACACCCTCACAAACTTTCGCATTTATAATATAAGTAGGATTTTTAAGTCAATTTCTAAAATGTGTTGATCTATTAAATCACTATTATTTATTTGAATAAGTGCTGCCCCCTTCGACCTAAGATTTTTCTACCCAATATTATTTTCCTCCGTTCAACCTAAAACATAATGCTCCGTTATACCCAATCCAAAAATCTAGGCCATAGTGTATTTTAAACAGTACAGACTGCTTATATGTTTTTAATTAATCAATGAAGTTAAGCAACGTTGTTCGCGGTCATAATTGGGATGGGTGACCGCAAGTGGCATTACGAGCTGAGCGCTTCCGTGCTTCAGAGGACACGTTAAAATGTCGGTCTCGGCTTTTAAGTCGTTAAGTCATGACGGAGGCCTTTAGGCGGCCTAAAAACACCGTCACAAGAGATGGCCACTAGCTCATACGAACTTACTTTTTATCGCAGCGTGTAGGGGAGCGTTTATTTCTGAGAAACCATGCTGTTATTATGGTCCAATTTTCGACCTGTGGTACAATTATATTCTCCTTGAGGGGAAGTTGGACCTAATAGGTAGGTGCACAAAATTACTTTTAACGAGCTGTCATCATCATCATCGACCTGTAGCAGTTCACTGCTGGACATAGACCTCCCCTAATGAGTGTCATCGCGCCCTATATTCGGCTTGACGTATTCAGTCTGCAAGCAGCCTTTCGCAAGTCGTCACTCCAGCTAGCCGGAGGGCGTCCTACATTACCTTTGCCGAGTCGCGGTCTCCACTGAACAACCAGGCGCGGTCCGAAGGGGGAGATCACAGGGGACATGACCCCGTCAAAAAAATTACAAAAAATAAAAAAGCAATTTTCTGCAGCGAGCCGCGATGCCAATAAAAATAGAAGGATTCCGTTTGTTTTATAATATCGACGGAAGAAAGCGATTTTGTCGTATCTCAATATATTCAATTTTACACCAGAGCTAAAAAACCTTTATTTACAGCAATTAGTCATGTGAAAAACTAGGAAAAAATCAAGGGCGTATCATAAAATTTTTCATCATAGAAAGACGAGACAGATCATTCGACGCGTCTTTTTTTGCTTATTAACATCAAGTTTTAAGTCATATACGCCATTTTTTGAGATACGACATTTCCGCTTTCTGCCGTCGATAAGTGCAATAAAATCTGAATTACTCGACATATTCTATATTAGTGACCCCCTCCAAAATTACAGACTACGACCGCGCCTGTCAACCTCATTTACCCCAGCGTTTCAGTTTACTCCTATTATTATCTGCTATGCTAGCTAACTGTAAGATGGCTCAATCATACATACATACATATCACGCCCGCATCCCTAATGGGGTGGGCAGAGCCACAAGTAATCACTAGAAAAATTGCCGCCGCCCCTGATGAAGTGATTAGTTTACCCTCGAATACTCAAACGCGACTCAGAGTTGAGCACGTCTCAACTTACAGTTTTTTGACAGTTTTTGATGAAAATCTGTCAAAAAAATAATCGTCATTTGAGACGTGCTCAACTTTGAGATGCGTTTGAGTATTCAGGGGTAAATCAAGTTCAATCAAATGTTAATTTAGCATCTCCGCCCATTGCCCCCTTTTATAATAACCATCTAGACACAAAAAACAAAGCTTTAAATCCTTTCACCACACTGGTTCGAAAGAACAGTACAAAATACAACTATTTGGCGTTAAGAAACTTTATTTAAACATTCTGTACATACATGATATCCAACCTTAAATTATAGCAAGTCTGAGAGTAGGCCAGTTACTAGACACAAAAACTGTGCTTCCCTTTAGGGGTAGGCAGTGATGTACCTACTGTATCTATTGCCCGGTTCACATATTCTACTAACGGATTGTTACCATATCAACATTGTGTTTGTGTCAAAAAAAATATGACGCTTTTATAACCGTGCTATTGTAATTAAAGATAATTCGTTCGTTAATACAATATTGAAACCGGGTAAGTAAATTTAAACTATAATTATACCTATTTACAAAATAACCAAAATAAATGTATTACAAGTATATACGTTTTTTTATAGGTATGATACAAATATAAAACAAGATAGAAAATTACAATAGGTTAGGTTTGTCCAGCAATAACTGAAATATACTTTAACATCATATTAATAAGGTCTAATTTACAACTATATTAAAATGCAGATCAAAGAGGAAGAATATACAACAGATTGTTTTAACTTTCTTTTTCATTTATTCCCTTAACAGGAGAGTCTTTTACAGTAATAGGTCTTAAGTAATACACATCACATTTCAGAAGTATGACTCTATTTTTTTATTACTGAAGTCCATGAAGAGAAGACAAAGCCAAAAAAACAGTCCTTGAAAAACAGCTTGAAATGCATTATTAACAGCCTATTATAGTATGAAGATTTCCTCTCAGGTCAGTTTAAAACTAAAAGTGTACTTAACACAAGGTAACAAAGGTCCATATTTCTATAACACCGATCACAATTTTAACGAATTCCTTCAATCACCAACATCGATTTTATCACATTTTTGTCTTTTCGCACTGGGTTCACTCAATATTCCTTCTACTGCTGCAGACTTAAGGTCTAATTTCCTTTTCAATGTCTTAGCTTCTATATGCTCTCTTTTATTCAAAACTGGCATTTCTTCCATTATTTTAGAGTCTATTTTACTCTCTTTACTCATTGTTGTAGTTTGGTTTTCTTTACTAGACTCTTTCGAAGTATTTTCTAACTTCATCTTACTTTCAGTGGGAATAGAAGCTTCTCTGGATATAACAGAGTCAATATTCATTTGGCTGCTGGATTCGTCACTAGAAATAGTGGCATTTTTTATGATAAGTAAGTCTTTTTCAATTTCTGTCAGTTCTTTGGGTTTAGGGGGGCGGCCGACGGGTTTTTTCACTTTGCTCTTGGTTGATGGGGATTCTATGTTTTTCCGTTTGGTGTACTTCCGTTTCGCCATGCCGTTTTTCTTGCGAGATTCATCCTGGAATAAAAAGTATTGGTTATTGAGTTTTTAGATCCACAAAAATGTTTTCTAAGGGTTGTATTAGAATCAGGAGTGGCTACAAGTTTTCTTATTACTTGTGGCCGTTAGGGATACGGGCGTGATAATATGTATGTGTTACTAGCTGCCGCTCGCGGCTTCGCTCGCGTGGTATCCGGATACAAAATAGCCTATATGTTAATCCAGCACATGTACTATGTTTATTCCAAGTTTCATTCAAATCCGTTCAGCCGTTTGGGCGTGATTGAGGCACAAACATACATCATCACATCCACACATCCTTACTCTTTCGAATTTATAATATTAGTAAGATTCATACGTTGGGAAGATGAAGTTTGTACGAACAAGTATTTATTTAAAAGAACAAAGTCTTGGAGTTAAATAGTTCACATTAACCACATGATGTTTTTTATCAAATTTTTAACCCAATAAAACCTAAATCTATCACCCTAGGTTTTAGACTACCCCCCCCCCCTCCCCTTTGCAAAAATCACGTGTATTTATTTGGTACAAAGTAAATACGTGTGACATCTCACTACATCCCCCCCCCTGTGATATTTCGTGATTTTTATCGTATCCCTTCCCCCCTTTCGAGCCTCACGCAATTAATGGAAGATCCCTAACATATAGGCTACTTTTTGTCCGCGCACCGCAATTAATAAAACTTACCAATTGTTTGGGCTTAGCCCCGATGTAACCGGAACATCGCTCGGCGCCGCACAAACATCGCTTCTTCTCAATCCCCGAACATTCTAGATTGTAATTGAACGTAACCTCACTGTTCTGTAAAATGGAATAGAACACATAAATAACACTCAATCAATCAATCACATACATAGCCCTAGTACTCGTACTAGTCGTATCAGTATTTCTTTTGTACCAGTGGTTTGAAGCGCTAGTGGCGTAGCTTGCTTAGGCGTTCTTGATTGATTGTTAAAGTTAAGCAACGATATGCGCGGTCTCAAATTGGGATGGGTGACCGCAAGTGGCATTACGTGCTGAGCGCTTCCGTGTTTCGGAGGGCACGTTAAACAGTCGGTCCCGGCTTGTAAGTCGTTAAGCCATGACGGAGGCCTTTAGGCGGCCTAAAAACTCCGTCACAAGAGCTAGCCACTAGCTCATACGAACTTACTTATGTATAAAATGCAACAAACAGATTGTATAGGGAGAAGCACACATACCGCCTTTATGTCGTCTATTGCGAATAGGCCCACTCTAACGTCGCCTAGGACTGTCCATTTCTGAGTCTCACAGTTCGGCTCGCAGCAGTGATTCATAAACCTGGAAAAAAATTGTACATTGTTCACAGAGGGTCAGATGAAAGAAGACCGCATTCACTGTACACACAACATTAAAAGTACACAAGACTGTATATTTAGAGGAAGATTGAAAGTAGCTCCTGCGACGAAGAAGTTAAGGAGTAATAGATACCTAAGCATAGTATGGGTATGTCATGAGAAGGGACGAGGGGGGATTATGTGTTTTAAATATAAAATAAATAAATATTTGCTAACATTTCACACAGCGCCATCTAACCCTAAACTAAGCAAAGCTTTGGGAACCAGACGGCTGGTGCAATACTTTTTTTGTAAATACATACTTATAATAGGTACATAATACGACAACACCAAGACCCAGAAGTAAGGGTCTCCTCCCACTGTCTATGGAACGGTGTAGTGGGTGTAGTGTGTATACTTCATAAGTATGATTTCGTAAGTGTATACTTCAACTATACTTTAGCCAGGAGATTGGAGATTTTTTATGTAACCAAACCTTCGAGTATTTATAAAATCACTTTAGTTTTAGGTAAATAAATCTCACAACACAAGTGAAAACTATTAGTACTATTTAAAGTTCCATAACTCAGACCAAATAAAAAGAGAAGACGGCGCGCCGCGAATAACAAAAGTGAAGCCACACAAAACCGTGCTCCTGCAAGTAAACATACACGCTCACGCACACACCTACACTAAAACCATGCTCATCGCTCTTAGTACGTCACGAGTCTTAAAAATAGAATTATGCCTTCCTGTGTAGTGAAAACTTGTAAAAAACAGCAGCAAATCACATAAAAGTCTCACGGAATCACTTTTCACTTGTAAGTACTTCAAATAGCATTGTTTCTTAATTATTATACTATGAATTTAGGTACCTTGAAACACACAACCTTAAAACCGACACATACATAGATAAAAAGGTGGCTTCACTTTTGTTGTTCGCGGCGCGGGGTCTTTTCTTTTTATTTGGTCTGAGTTCCATAAACATAGGTTAAGTTCTGTAAGTACTGACAGTTTATACTAACTGACTAAGAGCACTGGTGGTCTAGTTGGTAGTGACCCCGCCTTCCGATCCTAAGGACGTGGGTTCAAATCCGGTCGTGTACCAATGGATTTTTCTGTGTGAAAAATTTATGTGCGCTATACCAGTACTCTCAAACGGTGAAGGAAAACATCGTGAGGAAACCCGCGGCTTAGTCAGCTCCGCACGTATTGACCATGTCTTTCCTGTGGACAAGGCCGACTAAGCTGAGAGGATGGTATAGGTGCTGGGCAAGCCTACTCCATCTTAATTCATCCCAGGCAGTACAGCGTCCCGTTTGTGAAAGTAAAAAGATGCCTCCTGACTACTATAGATGGTTAAAGGCCTTAGTTTGTATACATAAATTGTATCTCCAATTTGGCTGAAGTTATAGAGGGATACAACATACCTAGCCAAATTTCCTTTAGGTCCGGCGTCGATCATTCTCTCCTTGTCCAAAGTCAGGAAGTAGAAGTTCTCATCTCGTATCTCGTGTTGCCTTCTCATTCTCCTCTGGAATTCCTCTTCGTCAATCAGCTCGCCTACATACTCTATCACAAATTGACCTGAAAATAATACCACATCTTAAGGTATACTTGTTAAAAACTAAGGCCCTTTATCATCTATAGTAGACAATTTATACAGCGTCAGGGGGCAACTTTTAAAACGGGATGCTGTAGTGCCCGGGACGAATTAATATGAAGGAGGCTTGACCTTACAGGATAACGTAATTTATCATCATCATCTTCCTGCCCTTATTCCATTCTATGTGGGGTTGGCACATCATGATCCTTGGATCATGCTGCATATAAAAGACGCTAAGGTGTTTTAAGACCGGCCGCCTGCCTGACGTCAACCCTCCTTGGGAATACTTGCTTATTACATCTCATCATGTTGTAGACTCTACAATGTAGAGGATACTATCCCTTAGTCGACTTTTACGACATGCTCGGGGAGAGAAGCAGCTGGACGCATTCTATGCCTTTTCTTTACTCCCAGTCCAGCGAAGAAGTAAAAATAATAAAGTAATTTATATTTGACAGAATTAAGTACATTGCAAATCGAACTATAATTAATACATGGGTTCACAGATGTCGATTATCAGTTAAATAAAGAAATCAGACAAGTCAGTCCTACCTGCTTTAATATCCTCCAAAGTCTTTAGCCCCCAGCCGCGATGCGAAGCTCGGTAAGGTGTTAGTCTGGGGTAGAGGCGCTTTTCAAACGCGCGGTTGTTACAACGATCCCCGGCGCGACAGGTCGGACCGCATTCTGTCAGTAGCATTCTGGAATGAGAATATTATACTATGTAAATAAATAATAATAATAAATAAATAACACCCAACAGTCACATACATAGTCCTGATCCACACTAGGATTTCCTGTGTCGTGGGTATCAGAAACTACGAGTACCATGGTACCACAACACCCAGTATGTATGTATTTATATTTTGTAAAGAGAATAGAATCTAAGACTATTGTATTGAAGTAAGTTTTTAGGGTTCCGTACCCGAAGGGTACCAACGGGACCCTATTACTAAGCCTCCGCTGTCCGTCCGTCCGTGGAGTGACCATGACAAAGTGGGGAGAAGAATGTGGAAGTGGGGGCGAGCATGACACAATGGGAGAAGGTGCCTTATGTAGTGAGGGGGAGTGTCACAATAGCAAGTTGTGACACCCTACTGGTTCATCAATAAAGATCATAATATGTCACTGTCAAAGAGACAAGCCAGTGAAAATGAATGAATTAATAAAAATTCTTTACAGCACCATACAATTTATAAATTTGTAAATTTGACTCTGCTACACAGTTTTTACTTTTGCAGTTGTCAACGTGTCATTTCTTTTATAAATAAAAATAAAATAAAGAAATGACACGTTGACAACTGCAAAAGTAAGTAAGTAAGTTTTATGCGCCTGTGATGTTTTTGTTCCAAAATATATATTTTTTTTAAATGAAAAAGTTACCTGTTGATGCACTGTGAGTTGGGCCCGCATGGTTCGGCCTCGGCTGGGCTGCACTCGCACTGGGTGAGCGATAATGAGGGGTCCTCCACCTTGCGGCCGAGGAGGGAGCCGATGGGCTTGTTGCACTTCAGCTTTACGTAGTGAGGAGGGAGAAGGGAAGAGGCTATGTCTTGACACTCCTCTTCGTCTGGTTTCGCTTCTGAAAGGTATTATAGGTATTTTATAATTAAATCAATTTGTTTCCTCATTTCATACAATTTGTACACTAGGAAAAGTCAACATCTGTAAACTTAACTATGTATGCTACACATACTAAAATTCACAGCTTCGTCAATATTGTAAAATGATTTTAACAATAGATAATTTTTAATCTTAACAGTAAAGTCTTTAAAATTTAAATTTCGGATGTCCAAGGTTAATTTATTAAATGATTTTTAAATACAATTGATAAATGATAAATTGAATGACACTTTACTCAAAAAAGCTTATTGTTCTAATAACAAGTTTTTAAATGATTCAAACATAATTTTGTAAGTCGATACCCAGGGTTATTTATTTTTGTGTTTGTTATTTTATTACATTTCTTTAGCTTTGAAATTTTGTTAAATTGACATTGACTAACTTGACATTAAATTAATATTGTAACTTTCTAAATATTTGTACGGCCTACCGCCAGAATCTAGAGGTCTTTCTTAAACCTAACACCTATTTGTATAATGTACCTAGCTTCACAGACAAATATATGATTTATGATTTAACAGTACATCAATGCTGGACTGAGAGTAAAGAAAAAACAGAATGCGTCCAGCTGCTTCTCTCCCCGGGCATGTTGTAAAAGTCGACTAAGGGATAGTATCCTCCAACATGATGAGATACAATAAGCAAGTATTCCCAAGGAGGGTTGACGTCAGGCAGGCGGCCGGTCATAGAACACCTTAGCCAAAACTCTTACCGACGAAACTCTTACTGTGCCGACCCAAAATAGAGTGGGATAAGGGCAGGAAGATGATGATGATGAGTACATCACTGCTCAAGTGCCCAGGCCGTAAATAAAGCAATTTACGGCCGAGTTATATCGACAGTTTACAATCTCGCGAGATAGATTATAACGACACGTCCTACGTAGACCAGTGTATGTGCCTGATACACCAAAGTGTTTTTATTGCATTTTTGAGCTCTACGTACCCAGATCTACAATACGATTTTTTTTTTATTTTTTTTTTCCTATCACAACACACTTTTTTCTTCTCAAACGTATAAGTATTTATCTGCATTGACGGTTCAAAACGCACCGAAAACGAGAGGGTTTAGAAGAAAAAAAAATCACATTAAAATAAACTGCTATCAAAACAAAAGCCTTTTGCCAATTTTCAAAGCTATAGATCTGCGCAAGACTGAGTAGGTAATAACGAAATAAAGAAATTGGAATCTTAAAACCGCTCTCCTGTAAAATTTGCTTTTTGCAGATACTTAGTTTAACGTAGGACGTGTCGATAATGTAACGGTTTTTACAATTTTACAGTGAAATATACCATTAGTGCTCAATATGGCGCCCGTTACGTAAGACATATTGCTTTGCCCTCAAGTTAATAACCAACTATTACTTACTTTTCAGTATTTCGAAGGCTCTCTGAGCATGCTTCATTGCCGTTGTGAAGGCAACGTCTATTTTCGACTTCTGACTTGATATTCGTCCCGAATCACCTGAAAACAAAAGAAAATTGTTTTATTGCAAAAACGCATTTACAGTGTTGCAGAAAAGCAGCAAAGTGATCGTCCATAAATCACGTGAGGCTTGAAAGGGGGCGAAGGGGTTCGGAGAGATCACAAGGGGTTGGGGGGGGGGGGGGGTATGCAGTGAGATATCACGTGTATATATTTTCACGCCTGATATTAGATTATATATGTATTTTAAGATACTACTCGGAAAATATTTAGGATGCTTTGTACCAACCAATTACAAGTCTAAAATCTCACGGGGGGAAGTTAGCTAAAATAACATCATGTGGTTAGTGGACGACCCCAATAAATGAATTTTACTGCAATAAGTCTAAATATCCTCTTCTGACTACTTCAAATTGTTGAAAACCAAACTTGACAAGACTTTGCTTTGTTTTTTTTTTGTTAAGAATCTAAAACTAAAACCGTGAAAAAAAAGTCACTTAAGAAAATTTACGCCCGTATCCCTAGTGGGGTGGGCAGAGCCACAAGTAATCATAAGAAAACTCGCATTCACTCCTGATTCAAAGCCCAAGATGGTGTAAACCATGGTGACAGGTGATCAGCCCATCGCCTGTATTGATGGACCATCAAGTTAAAAGGGCGGAACCTAATCTATGGCCTGTAGAAATTACGCGCAATGGGCTGAGACCCTTACCTTCCTGATACGGGAACACACGGCCCCTATTGACCCAATAATGGTCATATTGTCCAAAGAACCTCACTACAAACTCTCCCAAACCGTGTTTCACTGCCATTATGTTGTCCGGTATCTCTGAAGGATGGAGGATTACGCCTGGCCACCATCTGAAATCAATCCAAATATTCTGCCGTCATAAGGAAAAAAGACGTATCTGACATTTTTTTCATAATTGAGTTATACTGCCGTCATAAGAAAAAAGGACGTTTCTACATAAATTTCCGAAATGGAGAAAAAAATACTGGTATTCCGAAAATATAAATTAAGATGTGAACTTCGATCTGCAAAGGAGGTACTGAAACATGGCTGAAGTTATTAATGCGAAAGTAACTCTGTCTATATGTCTGTTACCTTTTCACGCCTAAACTGCTGAACAGATTTTAATGAAATTTGGCAAGGATATAGGTTCCATCCCGGGGAAGGACATGGGCTACTTTTTATCCTGCAAAGGATCCCAAAATGGAAAAAGGATGGCAAAGGATAACTTGCGATGTAGACGCAATATATTAAGAGACTTTTGAGACAACTATTATTTTGTATCCCTAATTGGCTAGGCAGACCCACAAGTGATCATAGGAAAACTTGCAGCCACTCCTGATTCAAAATCCCAAAAAGGATATGGTGAACCATGGTGACAGGTGATCAGCCCATCGCCCATATAGATGCTCCATCATGTTGGAGAGGATACCATCCCTTAGTAGCTTTTACGACAAGCTCGGTGAGAGAAGCAGCTGGACGCATTCTATGTTTTTTCTTCACTTAGTTCAGTAGAGTTCTTACCGATAGTGTCCTAATTTAACCCACACCATCTCCCCATAGAGCGGCAGTCGACCCGTTTCGCAATCTTCACACATGTAGTTACCTGAATCACAAGAACAGTTCGATATTTAAATGCTATAAATAAATGTTTGTGGACATTTCACGCAGCGCCATCTAACCCCAGACTAAGCAAAGCTTGTACTATGGGAACGAGATGGCTGATAGACTTTTTTTTTAAACACATACGTATAATTAGATTTGAACTCTGTACTCTTAGAAATAAGATACAAATTAGCTTCAGAAGCTTTGATATTCCTAGAATAAAGTTGGAGGACTATTTAGGAATAGCAAGACCTTCAAGTGTTATTACTACTACAGAAGCAAATAAAATCCAACTCTATAACCTTTTGTGATAAAGTACAAATTAGCTTCAGGAGGTTTGACATTCTTATAAGTCAAAGGACTACTTAGGAATAGCCCGACCTTCGGGTGTTATTATAAACGATAACAAACCAATCTCAACTCTAAGCTCTTAGAAATAAAGTGCAAATTACCTTCAGGCGGCTTGATATTCAAGCACTCTGCGTGGAAGGACGTGGGACAGTACTCGCAGCAGATCAATGACCCGCCGAGCGCGCAAATGAAACACCAGCCTGTGTTCACGTGGCAAGGGACTTTGCCCGGCCTGGGGAAGAAATAATAAAGAATAGAGGTCATTTTCCTGTGCGCTTGAGCTAAATAAATCGAAGAACAGACAGTGCTCAACTAAAATAATGAAAAAGTACTATAAGGAATCTAAATATGCAAGTATAATCTATATCTCTTACAGCATGATCCTTGGATCATGCTGTGCCGACCCTACGTAGAGTGGGATAAGGGCAGGAAGATGATGATGATGATGAATCTACCATTAAAAATCCAACCGAGTATTTTTTAAGAGAATCTGGGAGTAAAGAAAATCATAGCGTCCAGCTGATTCTCTCTCCGAGCATGTCATAAAAATCGACTAAGGGATAGTACCCTCTCCAACATGATGGTCCATCTATATGGACGATGTGCTGATCACCTGTCACCATGGTTCACCATATCCATCTTGGAAGTTTGAATCAGGAGTTGCTACAAGTTTTCTTATGCTTACTTCTGGCTCTGCCCTCCCCATTAGGGATACGGGCGTGATAATATGTACGAATGTACATGGCCACATTTTACTGACTCCCATTGTAGGGTGTGTGGGATAGAATGGTCATATTTTTTCTCATAGTTCATCGCGTCGAAGTTGGTCAATTCAAATGTAACTTAGAATAGACCTAGTTGTAAATTATTCTACTTTTTATTCGAAATACACAAGCGAAGTCACGTTCAGACGCTATTAATGAATGAGATATGAAACTCACCTATGCTCGTAATGCCTTGGACAGATGATAAGCGACGCGGTCAAAATCTGCGTCCCAGCCGGCAGGCACTTGTTAAACGAATGGTACGTAGCGGGGCATCTCACACACTTCGCCAGCTTGTCCCCACTGAACCTCGTCTTACACCCTCTAGGGTCATCTGACACACACGTGTGACACACGTGTCTGGGACACGTCAATGCCTCAAACTGCTCAGATTTCTTACTTCTCGTCCATTCACCCGCATTGAACTGGGTTTGAGGCCAGTGGTTTAAACATTCGAGGTGGTAGTAGCTATGACAATGAACTACGTTACATTTTTGACGGATTTTCACACCTGTTTTGGACACCGCGGATTTGCAGACGAAGCAGATTGGAGTGTCGTGTTTCTGACAGTTGTTACATCTGAAGTTTGTGTAGTCTATGGGCGGGGCGCGGCGCTTTAGTTTCACATCTATCAGCTCGCATTTTCCGGGTACAGTTTCTGTCCAGTCTATGCCATCATCGCTTGAGTAGGAATCGTAATTAATCTGAGTTTCTTTATCTAAGATCTCCTTCATTTTGGCTTCGATTAGGGCTTCTATTGTCGCTGCGTCTATTGTGATACTTTCAGGTGTAGTCTCTTCCATAGATATATTTTCTTCTGAGATGTCTCTATCATCGCTGTGGTCTGAATCATCCATATTTCTCAGCTTTCGACTCTTTTTCATCTTTTTCCTCCTACCTTTGCACACAGTAGGGGTCTCTATTACTTTGATAGTTTTATTCACGCAGTCATAATGGAACATCCCACTGCAACCTTTACATTTAATAAGATTTGAGATATCTTCACAGACTTCGCAAACTTTTTCTCTTATCAAACCTTTGAAAACACTCGGTTTGGGCGACGTAAGCTGTTTGAAATAAAGTTCAATATCGTCTAGCGTGTTTATTTCTTCGCAAACCTCTTCCGTAGTATTTAGTTCTTCGTCTGTTTTGGATTCAGTGATCACTTCTTTTTTAGGTGAGGCTGGTTTTGATACTACAGTTAAAGGTGCTTTTTTAGTTTTGAATATCTCAAATACTTCCAATTCGTCTTCAATATCAGAAAGAAATGCTTCATTGTAGTAATGTGATACTGTTTTCCTTTTAGGTTTGTCTTTAGCAATAAATTCTTCTGTATCAACAAGTTTTTCAGTCTTAGTCTTTCGTTTCTTCCTTGTTGGAGCAGATTCTTGGTTCAATCCTTTGACTAAGTTAGACGATTGGATATCATCATTCTTTTGCATATCAGATTTGGAATTCTTTTCGTAAATCCATGTTTTGTATAAATACGCTTTGATTTCGTTTTGAGATAGTTGTGGATTTTCGTCTATGATGTTATCCTGTTTGAGTTCTACGTATTTAAGGAAGTCAGGGTCTTCGTAAGAGCCTTCAATGCTTTTGTCTACTTTCTTTGGTCTTAGTTTCAGTAACGGCTCATTATCAGAGCTAATGGATGTTGTATCTTCTATCTCTTGTTTTAGTTCTAATATCTCTTTTTTCAACTCATTCAGTTTGTTTTCTTGTAAAACTTTAGTGCGTAACTGACGCAGAGGAAGTTCACTGTCCGAATCTAAGGACTCAGTTTCAACATCCATTTCTTGCTTTGTTTCAATTATTAATTCACGTTTTGTTTCTATCGTTGGTTGTTCTTTTTCTTCCGTTTCTAGCTCATTTTTTGTTTCAATTATTGGTTCATGTTTCGCTTCAGTGATTGTTACATATTTTGTTTGAGTAATTGCTACGTGGCTAATTGGTACATCTTCCTTTTCATGTTTATCTGTTACTGGTACCGGGATTGTGTCTCTAATTGGTCTAGTTATCTCCGAATCTAGTATAGGCTTCGTGTCTATAATTGGTTCACATATTCCCAAACCTAGTACAGGTTTTGTGTCCATAATCTGTTCTTTTTTCGTATATTTGTCAAGCTGAATCGTTTCAGTGTCAAGTTTAAGTTTGGTTCTTGTATCATGTTTGTAAGTTTCAATACGTTCTTTCTTTATTGGACTTATAACAACAACTGGAATCCTTTTATCTATAGAATTTTCAAATGCTTTAGGTGATATCTTCGAAGTAGCAATTTCTAAGACTCTTCGTGAGAAAATTTTCTTACGTAGCCGTTTTGGAGTTTTCGGCGAAACTTCATGTTCGATATCGTTCATGAGTTCGACTTTCACATCTTTTGTGATGTCTTCAGTGGAATTGTTTTGAGACAATTTTGATTTAGTTTTTCTTTGAACTGAACTGTTACTTTCATTACTATTGCTATTGCCGATTCCCGAATCAACAGGTGAAATAGAAATGTGTCTTTTATGTTTGATGTAATCGTTGCTATCAGACGTATATGTACTCTCCGACCTTTCGGATTCAAAATTGTTTTTCTTAGCGTTATTGTACTTTTCACGGAAAAAGTTTTCTATAGTATTTTTAGGCTGCGTCTTTTTGGATTTCTTTCTCGATGGCGACGTCTCTTGTTTCACTGTTTTCAATGTCGGCGATTCATCCAATATCACGTCAGATTTCAAGCTCTGTGTGTATGCAAAGGTTTTATATAGATACAATACTATATCGTCAATGGATAGGTCTGGGTATTGTTCCATCAAATCATCTTGTCTTAGTTCCATATAAGCGAGAAACTCTGGATCTTCCAACCCACTTTTTCTACAAGGTCTTGCACGTAGACTTCGTCTAGCTGGTATTTTCTCTTGGTGTAATGAAATCTCGCTATCCTCAGAGTTGACTGAAGCCTCGTCGATGTCAAAGTCGTCGTCACATCGATCGGGTGTATCATTTTCTCTGTGGTGGCCATTTTCTTTTATCTCCGGGATGCTTACTTCTCCGTTTTCAATTGGTAGTCTTTTTGGTTTTCTTTTCATAATTTCTTCTATTTGGTCTATGGTTTTATACCGAGGATTTATAGTTGTATCATTCATAGTGATATTCTCGGTTTTAATATTTTTTTCGAAGTTAGATTTATCCCTCTTTAGAGATAGTTTGTGTTTCTTTTTGTCAGGTGATGATTTCAAATGGTTTTTCGCAGCTTTGTTAATAATATTCAATCCATCAAGTATTTCAGCTTTAATATCTTTTGACAAATCTTCATCTAGAGTTTTTGTCAGATCAATTTGGGTGGTTTCTTCGTAAACTATTTTTTCAGACTTCATTTCTCCATTGATAGTTTTACTAAGACTTTCAGATTTTATCCTCTCTTCTTTTACTATTCTTTGAGCTTCTAATAAAGATACATTACCATCTGCCATCGAAGAGTTTGGACTAATTGTATTCATATCTGTTTTAATATCAGAAAGTTTAAATTTCGACTCTTCGATCATAGCAATTTCATTGCATATTTTGACAAGTTGAGCCTCATCTTTCTTATCCGTAATGCTATTTTCAATACACTTCATGTGCTGCCGAAAATCCTCCGTTATTTCGTCGCCTAAAGGTTCATATTCGGGTGACGGTTCATCTTCGGAATCTTCATATTCGCTATCATTGTTATAATCGGCTCTAGCCGCTACGCTTTCAGTTGTCAAATCTGGAGGCTTATTGATGTTTACTTCGCGAAAAAAAACTTTCTTAAGTATAGTATCTTTATAGTCAACAATACTTTGACTATTTCCAAAAAAAGGATTTGATTCGTTTTTACTAAGAACCGTATTATCATCTGATATAGCACTAGAATTTACTTCTAGCGTTTCATTCTTTGAGTTCAAAACAGATTCTGCATGTTCATTGTTATTTAATAGTAGGCAAGCCGATTCTTCTGTTTCTTTAGACTTACAAATAAAATAATTTATATCATTTTTATCGATTCCTAAAATCGATGTAGAGTGGCTGTTGTCATTTAAAAGATCCTTTTCATTATTGTCATTATCTTTCATCTCGTCTACAGAAATATCGTTGTTTTCAATTGTTAAGTCTACATTTTTGTTTGGTAAGTCAGTACTTTCCGTTTGACATACAACTGGGTTTTCGATAGTAACATTAGTATTTTCAATAAAAATATGCGGGTTTTCAATCGATTTGACATCAGCTATATTCTTATCCAATTTTTTTTCTGACAAATCTGTCATATCACAATTTGCCTTCGCACTCACAATAGTCAGATTACTACTGTAATCCTGAAGATTCGTCATATCAGAGTTACATTCTAATGACGTCATAGAGTTGCTTTCATCATCTGTCATATTCAAGTTTTCTGGTATAGAAACCATTTCATTAGGTTTAAGTGTTGGTGAAGTTTGTAGACTGGTTTCATTCAAAGCGTTGTTAGTTTCATGATCATCTGATGTTCGAAGATAACATTCATTCAGAAGATCGCTTCTTTTGATTTTTAATTCATTGTCATCAGGTGTTTTTATATACACTTCAGCAGTTGATTCGGTTTCTATAGAAAATCCCTCAATGATTCTATTGCAATTAAATTCTACTTGACTCTCGTTTACCAGTTTATCATCTACACCGGATTCTTTTTCAGTTTTGACTGGACTATCAAGTATCTCAGTTATCGTATCTTGAGTTATATTTTCCTGGCTTTGATCTACATCCATAACTTCAGGTTTTATATGTTGGTTTTGATCTGTTAGTTTTTCTACTCTTTTTTCTTTAAAACCTTCGCCAAGTGGCTTAGATGGTAAATTATTGTTGTCTGCCGTAGAAGAACCTTCTAAAAGTTCATCAATTGCTTTCAGATCTCCATCTTCTTTGGTATATTTAATTGTCTTGGTTTTCAGTTGTTCAGTCTTAGTATCTAAGCTAGCTTTAGTAGCGCGATTTTTATTCGTGAAGTTGTTGGAATTTATCTTTTCAATATTTTTTACAGTTTTATCTTTATCTACAGCCTTAATATCAACATTTGATTCGGTGATTTTATTTTCAGACTCTACAATCAATGCATTCTGAGATTCATATGATCTTCTAAGACTATAAACTTTTGTAATTTTTATCTCTTTGGGTGGATGTTTCTTCTTTTTATTATTACTGACAGGTTTTTCAGCTTTTAGTACTACTTTTTCAACATTTGGAGTGACTTTGTCAGCTTGGTTAACTTTTACTGGTGTTATTACTTCCTGTTTAGGTATGATTACTGGCGTTACAGGTAAAGCATGTTCAACCTTATTTTTTACCTTCTCTGGGGTTTTAGACTTAGCTTTCTGAAGCCACCGATCCATATGAGACTGCCTTTGGATTTTAATATTGCCAGTTTTAGCCGCCATATTGTCTAAACAAGCTGTTACAACGTCAGAGACATCTAGCGATCTATTTTTGGACTTATTTCTTAAACGAATCGAATCATCGGTTTTACTGTCGTTCTCGCAAAACAAAGTGTCGTATAAGCTTTCGCTTAGAGATACATCGCTGTCTGTTCTAGTGACTTTGCCACTTCTCTGCTGTCTCTTAGAAGCTCTAGCTTGGTACAGCATATTATTGAAGATGCCTATTCGTAGTGCTCTAGGCTCGTGATTGAGCGTTTCGGCTTCTTCTACAGACGTGTTCCAAAGACTCTGTTTCTTTTCTGAGATAAAGAAGGCCGAGTACAATCGTGGATCTCTTTTCTTGGCCTGAAAATTTTAATGAGTATTTTAGTACCAGCGTTTTAAAGTAGACTAGGTTAGAACTTATATTAGCTGAATACTTATATTAGCAAGAAAATAGTACTGCAGATTAGTGTTATCTATATTTATGCAAATAAATAAACAATTAAACAGGAAAATGTCTTGATCTATCTTGGATCTTGTAGATTTTAAATTTTGTTTGAAGTATAGTTACAACTAGATCTGGTTACTAGGATATCTTCCTAGTTATATATCTGAAAGTTTGTGAGGATGTATGAAGCTCAATAACATCAGAAGTTTTCGGATTTATAACATTAGTAAGATACCAGGGGTGAACATTGGCAGCAATAGACCTACCTCAAGAGTAAACTTCTCCCTGGCAGAGAGGAACTCTTCAAGCCCCATATATTTCCTTAACATATTGTCCACCACCCAGCTCCGCCTGCCGTTGTCAGCGAAGAATGTCACATGGAGGATATAGTGTTCTACGCGGCCAAATACTGGAACAAATACTGAAACTTAAGCCATGGTTTGGCAGTAGCATACTTACCTACAAGTATTACATACATACATAACAATGTGAAAAAAAAATGCTGAACTATTATCTAAGGCCTCCTAAGGCCAATAATTTTTTCCTGTCTTTTTTTATGTACATACCTAATTATTACATAAAATATTTAATGAGAATAAATGGAGCAAAAGAAGAATGTCCGGATCATAACGGAGATGGAGATCCGCGATCTCAGCTAAAAAAATCTTTTGTGTCATGGGATGTGGGGTAGTAGTCAATTAGCCGAACATGCATTGTCAATGATTTCTACAGGAATCTATAATTCTCAAGATATTATACTCCATCACTAGAGTTGGCCACTAGCTCATACGAACGAACATACATACATAGTTAAGATATTATTACCAGTCCATTGCAAAAGAATTATTATTCAAAGCAAAAACTGGTTCTTGAAAGCAAAATTACTGAACAACTGATCCTAATCAGTATGAATGCATAGGAACTTACACTTCTTCCTTACAAACATTTCACTTTCCGGGTCTCTTGTTATGATACACGGCCAAAAAGGAAATGTACCCATTCGGGCCCAGGCCAAATCACCCACTTGGTAAAGACATGTAGATTCTACATCAGATAACTCCTTTTTAAATGTTGAACGGGTCACAGTACTTTCTCTTTTTTTGTTACCATCAGAGTTATTTTTGTTACTTTCAGAGTCACCTTTGTTACAATCTGTGTTCCTGTTGTTACTGTCACCTTTGTTACCACCAGTGTGCCTTTTGTTAATATCAGAGTTGTTATCAAGAGAAACCCTTTTGTTACTTTCAGAGCCTATTTTGTTATCAATAGAATCCTTTTTGTTTCCTTCAGAGGATTTTCTGTTACCACTAGAGTTTCTTTTGTTACTTACAACAGCCTTTTTGCTTCCATCAGATGCATTTCTGCTACCAATATCTGAGGCT
This sequence comes from Scotopteryx bipunctaria, assembly GCA_949320045.1. Lineage (NCBI taxonomy): Eukaryota > Metazoa > Arthropoda > Insecta > Lepidoptera > Geometridae > Scotopteryx > Scotopteryx bipunctaria. The sequence goes on from OX439462.1 coordinate 1,714,707, forward strand.
TTTTTCTTGTCACCAAAATCTGCTCTTTTACTACCAGAGTCTCTATTTTTACTATCAAAGTCCAATGCTTTAACAACTGAAGCATTTACAATATGTCCATTTTGTTTTGTGTAACTTGAGTTAAGCTTATCCGTGCTTAGCATTTTCCTCTTCTTGCCACTTTTAGGAGAGAAGAGATCTTTGATCAGGATTACATCATCATCATCATCATCACGGTTTTGGATCAGATCTGTTCTTATGTAGACTTTAGATTTCCCTGAAGGGCTTATTGGTAGAAGTTGTGGATTATTGAAGCGGCTTAGAGATTTATCATTGCGGAAAGTGTTGCCATTATTATCCGAGGAGATCCTAAGAGCCTTTTTAGGTGTTTCTGTTTTGTATAAGTTTACTGCCTTTGGGATAGAAGACTGTGTTTTGACAGGTGTGTTTTCTGATTTAGGAGATTTTAAGGTATCTAAAATGTCATTCCTAGTTTTGATTCGGCGAGCTCTGCCATACCGACTGGTGTTTACTCCATCTGCGTCTGTTACAGGAGAAGTTATCCGAGCTGTCATATTAGTCTCCAGCTCCCGTTCAACAAGCGACCGCTTTTTTGGTTTCCTGACCGCAAATGGGTTCAATACTATTTTACTATGACCGGTGTTCATTTCCTCTTTAGATTCATCCATTTTGATGCAATTCTTATTTGCGATGGCCTTTCAAATGGCGCTGACGTAACGCTATAGAAACATCGTAAGGAGGAACTAAATAGGTAGCATTTCACATAACTTTCAGGTTTTATTATTCCAACAAAATCAATAATATGACCCCCGCCCGCTATTTATAGTCTCTAACCATCAGATGCCTGATATCTGGCTCCGCTGAAACAAAAGAATTAAAATGAAGTTTCGTTCTACAAGGCAAATAGGTTATTGCAATATTTGAACGAATTATCGCAGTACAACACTAGATACAGATAATTTATGAATTAAAAACGTTTATTTGTCGACTCACCGATGCGATATGTTGATTTGTAGCGTCACAAGGCGTAATTTGCGCTCGACAAGCTGTTTGATAGGCTGCCTATAGCTACAGACAAAACGTTCTAAATCGAAAACTTGGTTTCCTTTTTTACACAGGACTCGTAGCAAATAGGATGATTTAAACACCACTTCTAGGATCCACTAATCGCACAGTTCCGAGAAAATTAACTGGAATGGATAGCGTCCGAAAATCGCTCGAGCAAAGTCCCAATATCAGCGAGAATGCTCCCAGTCTCAGTCAAACGCGCGCCATATTATTTCTAACAACAAAACCAGCGGAAAATGCGGAAATTCTAGAACTTTATCCCATTGCGAAGGTTTAGACGGCTACAAATATTGAACACAAAAAAGTATACAGTACACTGGAAAATACTGTATAATTCCTAATTTTTTAAAATAAGTTCATTCACTGACGCTCACAGTGCCGCGAAAACACACAAATGCGGATTTGTTGTGTGCGTGTAAATAGAGACAGACAGATTTTGCTTACTGGCTTATCTACACATGCACACAATGACAGATTGTTTGCACACAAGCAAGAGTTTTGACTTTTGCATTCCGTTTTTAAGGTATGCGGGCAAATTAAAAATGGTAAAACCACTGTGATAACCCACTGCATTCTGCACCATTCCATTTCACCACACTCCTGTCATGTCATTCAACTAAAAAAAGTTTTTTTTTTAATATAGAAAATATTTGTATGATGGACAGGGAAAGTGACATTCATGTAGTAAGTTTTTGTTGGGAGTAAGACGTTTCGTCATTTTGAGACATCAACTAACTAATAAAATTATTTTATGAAACTTGTAATATTATTGTAGCTGAAACATTGGATTAGTATTTCCATTTGATTGTTTATGTAAAATATAATAAAATCAGATCCCCTTATCGCTTATTAAACAGATATTCACGCGCAAAGTACATTATGTATAAGTATACACATATACATGAGGCATACTCTACAACTTTATACATATGTATGTACGGAATCAACTTTTGAGACAGAATTTGTTATGTATTTATGTAGGTCTGAGGTAGCACTACAGTGTAGAATTTATAAGAAGAGTCTCTATTATGTACAACGTAATAGGTACGTAGCTGTTAAATTCAAAAGTTAAAGCGGTCATTAATAATTCAATTCTAAAGTGACTGCAATATTTTAAAACAAAAATGGTAAATTAATTTTTAGTTAAAATGTATTATATTCTTCACAATGTTGCAGAAATGAAGCTTTTTTTACATTATTTTAATTTATAGTTGCCACCCGCACGCAGCTTTGCTCACGTGGTAGGTACCTGGATAAAAAATGGCCTCTAAATGAATCCAATACATGTACCTACTATGTTATTAGTTCCAAAATATGTTTATAAAATAAATCCAAGTTTAATTCAAATCCGTCTGTCCGTCTAAGCGTGATTGAGGCATGTATATACAAAAATCCTCACAAACTTTCACATTTATTATAATAAAGTAGGATAGGATATAATTATTTTGTAAGCGAACAAGTTATTATAATACAACGACTACTAAATCAATATAGTCAGAAGGAATTCCGGATGTACGAATATAAGTTTGGTTCTGGGAGGTTCTGGGCATCAATTTTTGAAAATTACCAAGTGATAAAATGTCACCATTGGTGACACTTTATCACTTGGTGATAAAGTGGTGACCTCACCAAGCGCGTACAAGTTCTGACCCTTGTGGGTCAGAATTTTAAAGCGGTTATAGACTATAACCGCTTTAATAGTAAGCAGTTGGTATGCTACGGTTCACAATCGCCCAACAGTTTACAATCGCGCGAGATATTTTACGGTGACAGTCAATGAAATACATACCAAAAACATTCTCTCCTTCTCCGCAGTCGGGTAAAAAGTAAAAAGTTTCTGAGGTGTCAAACAAAAAAAAAGCAAGGTGCGCTCAATGTCTATACTCTGGTAGAGTAGACAGCAGCCAGTGCTTCCTACGCTCGCACTCACTTTTACCTCTTATACTTAGTCCCTCACGTTAAACTTAACCATAATAAAAATATGTTTAAAAAAAAATATTAATTTAAATACAAATAAAACTGAAACTGATATAGTAATAGCTTAAAAAGCTGTTTAATTATAGCTGCACCTGTTTATCTGTTTATTGCAGACGATAAACACCTATAAACACAGCCCGAGTTCAGTGCTGTCAGGATTCACATTGTGTTGCTGTCACTGTCAGCTGTCAGTAGATCGGAAACGTTTGAAACCATCACTTTTTGATGGTAGCCTATCCTATCTTGATTTCGTTCGATGAACCCAGGGGAATACACACAATAATATTTTAACTTTTTGTAAAAGATTTATTCTCTAGAAACTCCTCAGATATATGAAAAAATGTCAGCTGTTACCAAAGCGAAGGATAACAAGCCGGAGCCGATAGCGTACAGCGAAGCAGCTCTGAGAAACAATGCGGTTGTTGTGGAATACTGCAGAACCTCCATGGCTGCGTTGTCTGGATCCACTGCTGGTAAATTGATAATTAGATTCTTCCTTTTCCTGTTTCTGTTCTTTGAGACCATCAATTGTGCACTCAGCATTCAATATCATAATAATGTGCCCACCCATTTTGTTCTCTGGATTGCTAGATTATAACTTTATGAAGCCATAATATATTAGGTATTTATGATCAAAATTAAATATAGGCTAGGCTTATCTGCTAGTACTAAGATCATGTAAAAGTGTAGTATTTACAACAAGTTACAAAATTTTTTTTTTTGTTAACCCATGACAATAAAAATTAGTTATCTACAACGTATCTAAAAACCCTATCTAAAATTAAACTAACGTAATGCAAATAACTACATCGAAATTGGTTCAGTAGTTAATGAGTTTCCGAGGTGCAAAAAACTATGCTAGCTTTTGCAGCGCCCCCTGGTGGGCTATGGCCGTAAATCATATCTAAGAACCTCTCCTGAAACGACACCAATAAGATGCAAAAAACTGCATCAAAATTGGTTCAGTAGTTTTTGAGGAAAATGGTAACAAACACAAATAAATAAATAAATAGACATACAACCTCTTAGGCCAAAAGCCAGTCCGTCTTGGGTAAAAAGTAAGTAGGTAATTACAACAAGTTTTCTATTGGTTGTCTGGTTTCCATAGTACATTTTGCTTAGTTTGGCCATATTATTATTTTCTGTGGTTCAGGGTATAATCCAATCTGTTATTTAAGAGTGGGTTTCTCATAACAAGCATATTTGTTGCTTAAAAAGAGTTTCCAAACCCTGTTATGTTTTATTTAAGCTAAAGCAATAAACATTTTTAATTTTCATTTTTTATGTCTAGCAATTATCTGTAACTAAGATTTATCTCTGAATGAATTTCTCATCTTTTTCAGGTGTCCTAGGCCTAACTGGTCTCTACGGCTTTGCATTCTATGTCTTCGCAGTAGTCATCCTCTGGGTGATGTTCATGGTCAAAGCCGGACCAAAATGGAGCAAGTACTATGTGTCTCGGCAGAGCTTGCTGACAAACGGCTTCTTCGGAGCTTTGTTCACTTATGTACTGTTCTGGACCTTTATATATGGCATGGTACATGTGTACTAGTCTACGTTAATGCATGTGTATTATATCTATACATACTTAGGTATTTAATATCTCAATTGCTACCCTGTTGTATGACTTTTCCATTACTGTAAACAACGAAACACTGAAGAAAGCAAAGAAAAAAATAACAGAACTTTTTACTAATTTGTGTTGATATGGCAAGTAAAGGTGTGGAAACTTATGTTGCGAGGTTTATTAATAAATTTATTTATTTATTCCCAGTTACAAAGACAAACTATAATAACATTAAAAACTTTAAGGTAATCAGTATAATAATAAGAAATAAAAATGAGCTCAGTTTTCTATCTAAGTTCGCCTAAAGATAGAAAACAGAGCTCAGATCACCGACCGCTGGTAAGGTCCCCAAAAGGCTGGCGACGTTACCTCGTTGGATAGCTATACTTATCCTTTGTCCAAGGTAAGCATAAGCCCTTTGGTCATTGGTCACATCCATTAGCTTCTTGGATATCTCCTTGAAAAGAAGCCACGCCTCCGGACCCCAGGAGGTTTATTTAAATAAAACTAAAGTGATTTCATCACAATAACAAAAAATACGCGATGATTTGTTTACATAAGAAGTATAGTTATGGAATGAGGTAGTGTGCAAGAGACCTTTGTATTCAATTTAAAAAAATATACAAAATCCTACTAATATTGTGTACTTATCTGAAAGTTTTAAGAAGTAGTTACATATTAAATATTTGTATGAAAATGTTACCCAACCAAATGTATTTATTTTATTTCATTCCGGGAATTTTGTTATGAAGTATGGAGCTATGAAAGTTTAGGTTTTAAGGGTTATTTATCAATAAGTATTGGTAATAAATTAAAAAGCAAATCAATAAAAATATTTTTATTTATAGTCATTAAGAAGGGATTAGAATATAACTTATATAAAACTTAATCTTACTAAGTACTAGCAGGTGTAGGTATATTATGAATCCATGATTCTGTGAGGAGTTTTATTACTCAATTGTGCTGTAATGGCTGAATGCATTTAAATGCAACTGTGAATCATAAGTTACTTATGCTAGAATAAATAAATGAATAATTGTAGATATTTTACACAGCGTCATCTAGCCCCAAACTAAGCAAAGCCAGATGGCTGATTTAATAAATACATTTTTTTTTTCGGGTCGGGCGCTAAATATTCTATAAACATCGCATACTTAGGTATCTTAAGCACAGGCACGTCTACTTTACGCATTATAAAGTGTAATTATTCCCATCAAAGCCTTTGCAAACTATCTACCAATCAGGATTAACCTAATTCCATTGCTGTTGTCGATACATCGACTGATACCTAGTTCAACTTCAGCGTTGTTCAGTAGCGATGCGCTTATAAAGATGCCTCTTAAAGCTGCCGATACGATTTTCTTGGCGTAGTTCTATCTAAGGATAGAATAGAATAATCTTTATTGTTTTATTGTAAAGGTTGCAAATCATGAGCAAGCAGAGCTGGGCTGAGAATGTTTGTCTCATGCTGGACGAATAACGGGTCACCACTCTGGGCTTTAGTAAAGCAGTGAAGCCCAGAGATGGGCGCTTACCCGGTAAAAACCCGACCTTTGGGTTTTTACCCATTTATACCCATTTTTACCTTCCCATTTCGAATTAATACCGGGTATAAATTCAATGCATCTTTTTTTGAGGTACAACTAATTATATATGCTTTTATTTGTTAGTTTTTATTCCTAATTAGCTATAATGATTTGACTGGCCTCACAGCTCACTTGGTAGTAGCTCTTCCTTTGCGCTGAAGGTTGTGGCTGCGATCCCCACCCAGAAAAAATATTTGTGTGATGAATATAGATGTTTGTTCTGTGTCTGGGTGTTCTAACGTATTTACAAACAAAAAGTATATAAGTATTTTATCAGTCATCTGGTGGAAAAAATGTGGAGAAGAGCAAAGGATGTGGCACTTTTAAAGCCTGGGAAGTTTCACGATGACCCTAAAAGCTACAGGCCCATTTCATTGTTGTGTCACCTGTACCAACTGTTTGAGAGACTCCTTCTCAACCGTCTCACACCACTTGTGGATTCAAAACTGATCCACGAACAAGCAGGATTTAGACCCGGAAAAGTCTGTTGTGGGCAGACTCTTAGACTCACCCAACATATCGAGGACGGCTTTGAGACGAATAATATAACAGGCATGGTTTTAGTTGACCTAACTGCTGCTTATGATACCGTAAACATCCGAAAACTCCTAGGAAAAGTTGAAGATTTGACCAACGCTCTTGGGTTTGTTCAAATACTTGGTGAACTGCTTCGTAACCACCGCTTTCAAGTTCACCTTCTTACGTAAAAAAGTAGATGGCGCAGCGTCAAAAACGGACTTCCCCAAGGGAGTGTCCTTGCACCAACCCTGTTCAATTTGTATACGAACGATCAACCTAGCAGCCCAAATACAACCCGTTTCTTATACGCGGACGACCTAGCTTTGACCACCCAGACAAAAACCTTTGAAGAGGCGGAAGAGAACCTGACCGTCGCCCTTGAAGAACTAGGAGCCTACTACGATGCAAATGGTCTAAAACCCAATCCATCAAAAACTCAAGCCTGCGCTTTCCACTTGCGCAGCCACCAGGCTGATCGGTCTCTCAACATCACGTGGCAAGGAGTTACCATCCAATGTGAGCGCTATCCAAAGTATCTTGGCGTAACACTGGACAAATAATTGTGTTACAAACCACACTGTCAAAAGACAAAGATGAAAGTCGGCTCTCGCAACAGTCTACTACGGCATCTAACATCTACCAAGTGGGGAGCAGCGCCAGACGTTTTACGTTCTACTGGTATGGCGCTGTGCTTCTCCGCTGGTGCCCAGTGTGGCACATGTCTGCACATGCCAAACTCGTTGAAGTAGCGCTCGACGAAACGTGTCGCATAATTACTGGGTGTCTCAAGCCAACTCCTCTCAACATGTTATATTCTTTAGCAGGTATCACACCACCATGCGTGCGACGGGATGTAGCTAGTTCAATGGAGAAATCCAAGCAAGAGAGTGATAACCGACATCCTTTGTATGGGCACGAAATACCTGAAGCTCGCCTCAAAAGCAGCAAAAGCTTTCAGCGTTTCACACAGGCTTCAAATGACCATCCGGCTTCCGCAAAGTATAAGCTTTGGAAGGAGAAAAAACCCCACCTCCTAATTTTATCACCCCGCAGAAAAAATTACCACCAGGACACGCTCTGCCATGGCTAGTCTGGAAGTCGTTAAATCGGCTCCGCACCCAAGTTGGTCGTTGCAGATTCAACATGTGCGAATGGGGATTTAGGGAGCCTAGTTTGGCACAATGCGACTGCGGTGCTCCGGCGCAAACCATGCCGCACCTGCTGGTGTGCCCCCTGTGTCCAACCACCTGCACAAGGGATGACCTCAATGCCGCTACAGATAGCGCGATTGAGGTGGCCACCTTTTACTCTAAAACATTTAACGAAGCATCGACACGAGAAGAAGAAGAAGTCATCTGGTTCCCATATTACAAGTTTTTCTTAGTTTAGGGCTAGATGTTGCTGTGTTAGAATGTCCGCCACTATTTATTTATTATTTTATTTGTTTACTAGCTGTGCCCCGCGGTTTCACCCGCGTTTTTCTCGTTTCCATGGAAATACCGAGATAAAATATTGCCTATATTATAGCCTCCCTCAATAAATAGACTATGGCCCATAACTCATTAATAGGTACCAACTCTTAACATCTTACACACGTGATAACTTTTAAACGAAATATCCGATTGAGATGAAACAAAAAGTTTTTTACTTCTTCATAAATACTCTTGATAACATAATGCTTAATTTCGATAAAGATCAATATTACGATACATATTTAACGTAGTTTTTTTTCTTCAGACGATTTAATAATTATTTTGATCACAAAATCGGTTATTGTGATTAAACCATGATAGCTAGATATATGTTCTCGCGGACTTTTTTGTAGGTCTTAATGGGATCTACAAACCCGTAGTACATCATTTTTTTCTATCGTCAATAGTTTTTGCAGCGCACGCCAAAATATGTTTTCGATTTTGCACCTTGTGTTACAAAATAGCAGTTTTATTACGGATCCCTAATTTTGAAAAAAAAAACATAGCCTATAGCCTTCCTCGATAAATGGACTACCCAACTCTGAAAGAATCATTCAAATCGGACCAGTAGTTCCAGAGATTAGCGCGTTCAAACAAACAAACAAACAAACACTGCAGCTTAATAATAGTCTTTGAATTGTGAATTTCTGTATAAACAAAACAAAAGGTGAGTGAAAAATCGTTTTCGTTACGGTACGGTTACGGACGGGTAGGTGGATCTAGGCAATCGGTTAAAAAAAATTTTAAAATACAGGTCGAATTTTTACCCGGTATTAATAAAAAATACCCGGTATAAATGGGTATTTTTTAATTTTTACCTATTTTACCCTTTCCTTCCTATTTTACCCACCCGAATTTTTACCCACCCGCCCATCTCTAGCTGAAGCCGCAAGCGCAGCGCCATCTGTTATTTCGTTTGACCAACACTACCTAAAGTAGTACCACAAAGTATTGTGTGCCTCGGAACTTTTAGTCTAGCTTCTGAAATACGAACTAACGCGATGATGATTATGTAATATAGAAAAAAATATATTAATAGTAATATAGAGATGTTACAATAATTATCTATGTGTATAACTACTTATTTTTTGTAAACGATTGTTTCAGTTATTATTTTAGTTGCATATTCGGACAAATTCGGTTTTAATACCTACAAAGCACGAAGCTTGCCGAGGTGTACAATATTTGCTTTAAGTAGATATGTACTACTTGAGTTTTCTGTAATAAATTAAATTTACTATTTAACCGATAGATAGCTCTAGTTGTTTGATCTAGCTAGTTTAACTTGAGTTTATAGGTTGCTGTAACATAAAAAAATAACAAAAAATCTCTTACTATTTCAAAACTATGTACCTAGCAGCTGCCTACCGTTGATTTTGATAAAAAACTTAACAGCTGTCAGTATGTTATTTTTCTTTTACCTTATTCGTAAAAATAGCATAGTCTAAAGAGCTTCGGATGGCAGCTTAGGATCGAACATGCAATTATGAAGTTGCTGTTAGACTGCTGGTATTTTAACCGAAGACTTTACGAAAGTGGAAATAGTTTTTGAATTGCGTCGTTGCGTTCTACAATTAACTTTGCGCCTTCAGTCTGCTGATAGCTAATTAATAAGGAGTTCACTCTATAAACGCTTCCTAAAATCTAAACCAAAGTTTAAAAGAACCAAAACGTTTTTATGTGTCGTGACATCCGATGAAAGTATGGCTATAGGTGGCTATGTAGGTAATCATGCTGTCAATGTTTTGAAGTGACGTATTTTTAAAAGAATAACCTTAGTTTCTAGCTATAAAATGAGTTGTCATATTGTCTGTGATCGCAGTAAATCTGTCCCCCGGCTAAGTGCTTCTTGAGCTGTATAAGAGCCTACATTCATAACTATAGAATAAAATAGAATAGAATGTCTTTATTGTTATAGGATGAGACACATTAACAAAATAACTTCAATACTCGACTCGTCACAGAACACAATAAGAACAGGAATTATTAGAAATAAGCATGAGGAGGATGTTGAAAGGGTCAACGTCGCCGATTTGGTCCAGGTACGTGCGCCGAGGTCTTCCCCTTCCAACGGTACCATTCACACTCGCCTCATACACCTGTTAATCTTCTTTCATTCATCCTCTCTATTTGACCGAACCATCTTAACATACCTACCTTTCTTAATCCTCTTCACTCCACATCTCCTACCACGCTATTTCTTACTCGTGTCTCTCAAAGTCACCCCAGTGTGAAAAGACAAGACTGGCTGTACATAGAGGATACTAGTGCCGACATTTATGTATGGTAGTGAAAGCTGGGTATGGCAGAAGAAACATCAGAGTAGAGTGAATGCAGTGGAAATGCGTGCGTTACGAAGTATGTGTGGGGGTGACTTTGAGAGACACGAGTAAGAAATAGCGTGGTAAGAGAGCGATGTGGAGTAAAAGAAGATGTAGTGATGAGGATTAAGAAAGGTATGTTAAGATGGTTCGGTCATACAGAGAGGATGAATGAAAGAAGAACGAGACAGGTGTATGAGGCGAGTGTGAATGGTACCGTTGGAAGGGGAAGACCTCGGCGTACATACCTGGACCAAATCGGCGACGTTTTGGAAAAGGGCCATGTGAAGAGTACCTACCCTAAACCGACGAGCACAAGAAGACGTAAGAAACTTGCAGCTACTTCTGATTTAAAGTCCTAAGATGGATATGGTGAACCATGGTGACAGTTGAGCGGCCCGTAGCGTATTCACTAATTTTTCGAACCAGTGTGATGAAGGATTTTAAGTGCGCCTCAAAGGCTCCTTTCATGCACCTGATACGTTTTTTCGAACTGCTTAGGTTCTACGACATGACGGTTTCCTCACGATGTTTTTCTTCATCGTTTGAGAGTACTGGGTAGAGGGCACATATTTTTTTCTAACAGAAAAATCCATTCGTTCACGACCGGATTCGAACCTATGACTTAAGATAAGCTTATTTATGTACCTAGATTAGGTGAGAAGGTACTTAAGTTCTCAGGTGTTCCAAAACGGTGTTCACTTGTTTATGGCAGTTTTAAGATCGTCGACCGCGGAAAATTTATTAGGGGTTGATTTTCATTTTGTGCCTTTATTTAATATCTAAGTGGCCTTTTGGGATCAATTAGTTTCTTGTGACAGTTTTGAACAGCAAACTGAATCTATTTAGAAACTAGTATATAAATAGAATAAGTAGTTAGAGGGTCCTGGCAAAAGGCTATACCGCGTTTCAGCTTTTGCCACTCATGTAGGACAATGCCTTAGAAAGATCTATAACACCAAAAGTCATCATCATCTTCCTGCCCTTATCCCACTCTATGTGGGGTCGGCACAGCATGATCCTTGGAGTTTTGGTTAAGGTGTTTTATGACCGGCCGCCTGCCTGACGTCAACCCTCCTTGGGAATAGGTACTTGCTTTTTGTATTTCATCATGTTGGAGGATACTATCCCTTAGTCGACTTTTACGAAATGCTCGGGGGGAGAAGCAGCTGGATGCATTCTATGTTTTTTCTTTACTCCCAGTCCAGCAGAGAAGTTATAACACGAAAAGTTAATACATATCGTCACTGGAAAGGCAAATTTACGTAAGCGCCAATCGAGAAAAAGCTGTTTAAAGTTCATTTTTTTCGTTTTTTAATCATAACTTTCTACCTAATTATCGAATTTTGATGACGTCAACGTAAGATTTCATTCTTTTTTCATTTTCTATGTCCAGCAATTCATATTATTGTATTTGGACTGCTATTTTAGGATAATAACTCAATATGCCTATTTTGGCGCCATTTTGGCGCTTACGTAATTTTGCCTTTCCAGTGACGATATTAAGATCGGAACGAGCTAAGTATCCCTGGTATTAACGCGATATTCCCATTGAGACAGCAAGTAGACTAAACAATAACATCCAGCATGGATGGTGTAAAATCAATTAATGCCGCCGATTATTTGCAGTGCAGGGGCTGCAAATATTGGAGGAGCACTCCTCTGACTGCGCTCACACAGTGTCGATTGGATTTCAAAAGTAAACTATATAGGTATACGAGATCGTATTACCTATGTAGCAAGTATTCCCAAGGAGGGTGACGTCAGGCAGGCGGCCGGTCATAAAACACCTTAGCCAAAACTCTTACACCATGATCCAAAGATCATGCTGTGCTGACCCCACATGGAGTGGGATATGGGCAGGAAGATGATGATGATGATGATAGGTATACGAGATCGTAATAAATGAAATTAAGTGGGGTGATGAATTGCGAAAGGCATATGCGTCAAGCCGAAGATAGGACGCGATGACGCTCATTAGACTCTCCCATCATCATCATCAGTCTATATAGCAGTCTACTGCTATAGACTGATGATGATGATGATGAAATTAAATAGGTTTTTCGTCTGTACAAAAGCTAATAGAATATTTATTAATCCAACGTTTTACAGACTATCTTTATAGAGTAGGAGGAGTAAAAAGCAGCACCCCGCCTTCCGAAAGGTCGCGGGTTCGAATTCGGTCGTGGAATAATGGATATTTCTGTTCGAAAACTTGATAAGTAAGTTCGTATTAGCTAGTGGCCAGCTTTTGTGACGGAGTTTTTAGGCCTCCGTCATGACTTAAAAGCCGGGACCGACAATTTAACATGGCCTCCGAAGCACGGAAGCGCTCAGCTCGTAATGCCACTTGCGGTCACCCATCCCAACTGTGACCGTGCACAACGTTGCTTAACTTGAACGATCAATTAAGAGCGTCTAAGCACGCCACGAGCGCTACAGCGAAAAAATTATGTGCGCTATACTCTCAACGAAAAAAACTCTCAAACGGAAAACATTGTGAGAAAGCGTGCATGTCGTACAACCTAGTCGGATCATGGACCCCAATAATCCGGGCCCTTCTATTATGCAAGAATTTGAAATTGATACTTCATTGGAGGCTCAGTGTCAGACCTGGATCAACTTAGATCCCTTTTGACGTCGTTATCAACTTAAACAGGCCTAGAAACATATCAGAGGATTAGAATTATAACACGCTACTATTTCTGTGCTCTAAAGAACCTATCCTGTAAACCGATTCCGTACGGATAACGCCGGAGAGGCGCCTTGGAAATATTTTGCATCTGGCGTTATGGCACCGAAGCGATGCCAAAATTTGTACCCTTAAAACTCTGTTAAAATGGCATTTTTAAAAGGTTTACTTTAAACAAAAGTGTCTTAATTTGTCACGTAGATCATGTCTTCGTTTGAGGATATTGCGTTAATTTGAAGATTTCAGGGATTGTAAACTTTCTTAAAAGCGGAATCTGTCACTGATTCCGTACGGATAGCGCTGGAGAGGCGCCATGAGAATATTTTGTCGATAGGCATAAAAGTTTGGTAAAAATCCGCACGGAATCGGTAATACTATCATCATACATCCTGTGTTCACTATACTCCAGCCAAACTCAAAAAGACCTACCTAACCTACTACGACGAAATTCTCGTAAATGTTACTGATTCTGAACATTTTCATAGAAAGCATTTTGATAGTGAATTATGCTATGAAAATAATCCAAATCAGTAACATTTTAATGTAAACAATCGAAATGTATTTTGTTTCGTTTGTTCTATAATACATAGTAGTATCTTGTGTCTCAAATGCTCTCAAAATACCACTAGACTATATCTACCGTCAGAACACCACTGGTCACCTCCCGATAGTAAATTCATAACGGGTTATATTGCCGCTGTAAATAAGTGGCCATTATTTCTAACGTTATTCCTACTAACTGCCGCCCGCGGCTTCGCTCGCATGGTACCCGGATAAAAAATAGCCTATATTTTAATCCAGCACATGTACTATTATATTCAAAGTTTCATTCAAATCCGTTCAACTGTTTAGACGTTATTGAGGCACAAACATACAAACATCCTCACAAACTTCAGATTTAGATTTATAATATAGTAGGATTATACCTTGTTTCCTTTGACAATGAAAAATGGAGCAATCCTTTATTCAGGGAACAGCTTAATTTCGCCAGATGGAATTTTTTATTGCCTCTGGAACAAATGCCATTAGTGTACATTCGTACGACAAATAAAACGATGTGGGATTTTTTAAATTATTAGATGGAATAAAGTGACTTTTGGAACTTCGAAACTTCTGTCACCGAAACCTTGGAACTTCTTGGAATGAAATTGACCAACGACCTTAAGTCGGCACTTCCATTGAGTCTAAAACTTAATTTAAAGCAAAACAGGTGGGCATTTAGAATAGAAAATTTTAAATAGAGTGAAGTGGTACTTTATGTCTGGAGAACATTTAACTTTGTACAAAACACTAGTCCGATCATGCATGGAATTCTGCTCTCACCTGTGGGATGATTCAGCTAAATATCAACTTGCTACACTGGATTCGATGGAACGCAGTGCCAAGAAGCTCATTGGTGAGCTCCAAAGTTTAACTCACTGCCGAAGAGTTGCTTGTCTAGCGGTGTTATACAGTTTGTACTTCGGGGAGTGTGCTCTTGAGGTGGACGAGCTTATAAATTCCACCTTCTCCTTTCTACCATCAGACTTCCAGCACTGCTGATTATCACCCCTACTTAGTGAATATCCCACCCATTCGTACTAAGCGCTTCGCATCATCATAATTATATAATGCGTACCTGGAAATTCGCTGCCTGTGTTTTCGAGGTCTTACAACTCAAAACTCTTCAAGTCTCGGGTGAATAGGTTGCTCGCCCAGAAGCAACCTATTCACCCGAGACTTGAGATCTTGAGATCTTGTTACATCGTAGACCTCATGAGCGCTTCTTCCGGCTTAGATTAAGGTTAAGAGTGAGCCCATTTATAAAAAAGAGATTTTTATTTCATTCGGTAAATTCGTCAATCGGTATGTCCCACGATATCTCCTAATAATTGATTATTGATTTAATGATTCTTTCGCTGGTGTATAGAAGATGATCGTGGTCCCTTATCTATTTCTCAGGGATTGAAACTTCTTCCGTAAAACTTAAAAAGCCACAATCTCTTCAAATCACGCCGATATTTCTCGTGGACATCATCACGATCATTTCTCTTCCCTTTCCTACTTTTATCGTGGACGATTTTATTTTTGTTTTGTATTAGAAAAGTCATCTTGAATGACCGATATGACGTGACTTCTAACGTCATACGCGTCTAACCCCCAAATACTCAAACGCGACTCAGAGTTGATCACGTCTCAAGTCACGGTTTTTTGGCAGTTTTTGATGAAAATCTATCAAAAAAACTCGTCACTTGAGACGTGCTCAACTCTGAGATGCGTTTGAGTATTCGGGGGTAAATTTTGTAGAGCTTTGTAGAAATGCCTAGAAATGCCTACTACCTATCAAGTGCTGTAGGATGGCCTCAAGGAATTTTTATAATTTATCATTGAAGTTCAAAGCAAGTTATAAATTGAAGGTAATTTCATAGAAATCGTACACCCATTTGCAAGGTCACTGTTTCCGTCCTAAACTACATTAGGTAGGTAACGCAAGTACTAATGTTATTTTTTCCGGCAATCCCAAGAAAACACTTAGTAAGTGCTTTTATAAGATGTGGGTCTTTGTTTACCGGTGCCCGCTATATGCCATTACTATACCGCTATATGCCATGCACTCACAGACCGCGGCATAGCACGGCGTGGCACGGCATCCCGTGGCATGGCGGCCTGACACGCGATCCTCTCGGGCGCTCGTGCCAATCGCTGGGATCACCGCCGCAACGGTCTAGATTCAACCTTCTTTTAATTACTTAACACTTATATTCCTTTAACAATTAAGGCCTTTTACCATCTATAGTAGATGATTTATACAGCGTCAGGAGGCAACTTTTACCTTCACAAACGGGAGCTGTAGTGCCCGGGACGAATTAAGATGGAGTAGGCTTGCCCAGCACCTATTGCATCGTTTCAGCTTAGTCGGCCTTGTCCACAGGAAAGACATGGTCAATACGTATAAACTTTAACAATATGAAGTAAACTATGCTTTTCGCGTAATGCCGCGTATATCACTGCATCCTGCAAGATGTTTCGGTCTATTCGTGAAATAAGGTCGAAAATCATTTGACCACGATAAAATACTTTACCGCTCTGTGCCGTATGTGCGCGTAGACCCTTAAACAAAGATTCTTGATCCTTCCTCCTGGACAGTCTGGTAAAACGCATTTGACAAGCAAACTTACAGGACTTTGCTGATTTTTTTTTTGTGTATATTTTTTATTTAAAAAAATGTAATTTAATTTTTAATGGATCTTGTGTCTGCAATAAAGAATATTATTATTATTATTATTATTTACAAGCTTTTGAAGAGAATACTTTGTATTTTTCTGCTAGGATTTCTGCCAGATACGGTCCAGTTACATAAAACTTTAATTGATAGAGTGATTTCAAATTCGGTGAGGTCAAGTTAGTGCACGACGACCCACTTGGGTGCATTTTGTCCAACGTTATTTGACAAACTGCCGGCGTCATATAACCGCCGTATTTATCAAAACGCCTGTTTTACGCGTACGCTCCATTAACGGCCGGTCCCCACTAGCGGCTTACACGCCGTAAACGCAAACAGAACGTAACGCAAACAGGACATAGGACGTAAAGACGGCGGTTACGCCTAAATAGGGGCGTTGACTCTGATTTTCATGTTTGTTTGAACTTTGGACTTTTTTGTCTATCTACGGCCGTTTTGTTCGGAGAGATAATATCTAGTGGTTATTTTGTTGTGAACTTTTCTTAACTAAATTTTTTCAGTAGGTACACCAAAAAGTTCCTTATACGAGTAGGTTTGCGGATCTTGCCAATATCAGTAACATTTCTTATCTCCTATGGTCAATTATTAGTTTTTTCATTTTGTTTGTTTGTTTTCCTATTATTTTTTGTCTGTATAATGTTGTTTTTGTGTCAAATAAAGTTCTTATCCGTCTACCTATCTATAGTCATAAGTACCTATATGGGTCTAATGTAATTATTTATTACCATTATTCAAGAACAGTGCTTCAATTGCGCTATTAAATAGGCGTCCTGATCAGAAAGTCTAACTTTTAAACTGCCTAAGAAGTAAAATGACAGATTCAGAATACCTAAAATGGTCATTTGCCTATGAATCTTTGCACATGGCTGTCTCTGATTAGAATGTCTTTGAGTAGGTAATGTATAGGTACAATTAATATTTTTAGTATTGTTTTTTTAATAAAGGTTCGAATGTTGGTTTGAATAGGTACTTTAAATACTTGGTAAAGTATACCTTAAAAGCGGATAGCTAGTTTTTTTATTTATATATTTAAGGGTTTTGTCGCTTTGCGACCACATCACCCACATAAAACAAAAATGAATAAAAAACCATGAAAAACTTAATCTATACCTACTTATAATAAAACAAATAAGTAGGATAGCTAGTTATTACATAAAATAAAAAACCAAGCATGACCCCGTTAGCTGTCCGTCTATTGATAGAAGTATACATAAGTATAGATTACACGTATATGTAGTTGCTCTAACGTAAGCAATAAGCACAGCTTGAGTGCTACCATGAAACCTACATGTTTTATATTTTACACCCCTTAAGAAAAGAATTAGGTACCAGAAAATTCCACAGTTATACTCTTCATCATCATCATCGCGTTATGGCTAAATACTCTCTAACCCCCGAATACTCAATCGCGACTCAGAGTTGAGCACGTCTCAAGTCACGGTTTTTTGACAGTTTTTGATGAAAATCTGTCAAAAACTCGTCACTTGAGACGTGCTCAACTCTGAGATGCCTTTGAGTATTCGGGGGTAAGTTTCGTAAGGCTAACCCTCGCATCTTAAAGTTGTGCACGTCTCAAATGACGATTTTTTGACAGATTTTCATCAGAAACTGTCAAAAAACCGTGACTTGAAACGTGCTCAACTCTGAGTCACGTTTGAGTATTCGGGGGTTAGTGTCGGTTTGTAACTAGAGTTTTAAAATACGACGTTATTTCAGAGTAGACCTTGCCCCCGATTGTGACACAGTAGGTACAGCAGTGGTAATAGGATCGAGCCACGTAAGAGTCCACTTTCATAGTAGGGCCCTCAACTGTAAGCTGTTTATTGTGTGGAGAATGTTTTGATTCAGACCTTTGTACAGTAAAAGTAAGTTCGTATGAGCTAGTGGCCAATTTTTGTGACGGAGTTTTTAGGCCGCCTAAAGGCCTCCGTCATGGCTTAACGACTGTAAAGCCGGGACCGACAATTTAACGTGTCCTCTGAAGCACGGAAGCGCTCAGCTCGTAATGCCACTGGCGGTCACCCATCCAAATTGTGACCGTGCACAACGTTGCTTAGTCAGAGCCAATATGCTGGCCCGTCGATTCGCACGATGCAGTACGGCCGTCAAAACAAGTCTGTTTAGGGCGTACTGTCAATCTTTTTACACCTGCAGTCTATGGGTCAAGTGCACTAGGCGAAACTGGGATGCCCTGCGAGTCCAATATAATAATGGGTTCAGGATTCTGATGGGGCTGCCACGCTTCTGTAGTGCGTCAGGCATGTTTGCGGAAGCCCGCGTCGATGATTTTTACGCGATAATACGCAAAAGAACATCGTCCTTGATGCGGCGGGTGCGGGGCAGCTCCAACAGTTTCCTGCGGCTTATAGGAGGAAGGCTGGACGTAGACTGTGCCTTCATGGAGCAATGGACGAAAGTGCATACTATGCACTCTTGATCCGGCGCGATAGGTAAGATTTAATTTAATTTAATTAATATTATTATTATTATAAGGATGAAATATGGGTGGATATTTATGGCTGAAATAAAATGATTTTAATTTAATTTAATTTTAACTTTAATGATCAATCAAGAATGTCTAAGCAAGCTACGCCAAGAGCGATTCTTTTGTACAGTGACATACATATATATTATCACGCCCGTAAGCCCGTACACCCTAACAGGGTTGGCAGAGCCACAAGTAATCATAACAAAACTTGCAGCCACTCCTGATTCAAAGTTACAAGATGGATATGATGAACCATGGTGATAGGTGATCAGACCAACGCCCGTATATAAATGGTCCATCATGTTGGAGAAGATACTGTCCCTTAGTCGACTTTTAGGACATGCTCGGAGAGATTAGCAGCTGGACGCATTCTATGTGTTTTTATTTACTCCCAGTCCAGCAGAGAAGTAATCTAGTACTGTTAACTTTGATGAAGTTGAGATTTTAACAAAAATGAGTAATTTTTTTGTGAGTGATTTAAAAAATACTCTAACATTGTTTCGTAAGAATTCAAAATTCTAAACTCCCGGGTGGGAGTGGTCTGTCTTGAAGGGTTTATGTAAAACTAGCTTTCGCCCGCGGCTTCTCTCACGTGGTATCCGGACAAAAAGTAGCCTATATGTTTTTCCAGCAGACATACTATGTGTATTCCAAGTTTCATTCAAATCCGTTCAGCCGTTACGGCGTGATTGAGGCACAAACATACATCGTCACATCCTCACAAACTTTCGCATTTATAATCTTAGTAGGATAAACTCTATTATAATTTACACTATTAGATATAAGTAGGTAAAAGTTAACGTATAATAAATGTTTCCACGATTTAGGCTAAATAATAAATTAGACAAGAGTTATTATGTACATAATTGATTGAATTAAAATAGAACAAGGCAATGATAATAATTTATGGTATAACGATTATACAGTTGGCATTTAACGAAAGCTTTGGTTCCTAAGAAAACGGTGCCTAACTATAATAACGGCTGTAAGAAAGCGCAGAGTCGACTGAAGTTTCAAATAATATTTAATCATGCCTGGAAGAGATCGCTTTAAGCGATAAGGCCGTCCTTTATATGACACATGTTTACCTATTTTGTTTTGATTTTATTTCTTGTTTTTATTGAGTTTTTTTCTACAAGGATAATAATATATTGTATTCTTTCTTAAGATAGGAATGTTGGCCAGTAAAGATCGACATCAAACATCGCAAAAGCGCATCTATTTACGATTTTTTGATATGTTGTTGGTTCCTGAGTAGTTTATACACAAATTTGCAACACTGAAAACCCTTTGCTACTCGAGAAATTGCGAAAACTTGGCGCCATTTTTTCAGTTTTTCGAAAAAACTATCTTAAGGAAGCGTTTTACAGGTATCTTTGTTCTATACTTCTGTAAAGTTAACTTTTGCTACAATTTGAGCCTTACCTGAGTACTCTAGGTCCATTGGTTGCGGAGATACAGCTAGTCAAAAATGGTCAATTTTTTTCAAACATCTTATATTATAAGAATCTTTGTCCTGACTGACTGACTGACTGACTGACTGACTGACTGACAGACAACGCACAGCCTAAACCGCTGGACGTAGAGACTTGAAATTTTCAGTGTAGGTAAACCTTGGTACGTAGGGGTGCACTAAGAAGGGATTTTTCAAAATTCAACCTCTAAAGGCGTGAAAAGGGATGAAAACCTGGAATCAATTTTTGGTCTAAAATTGCACATAACCTATATCAAATTAAAGAGCCGATTTTTCTCATTTAGTTGATGTCATAATTACCTGTAAATTCTTTATTTTTGGCATGTTTTTCATGAAAAATAGAATACTTTTATTTTGATATAATGACAGCGATGATAGGTACCAAAGATAAGTAATAGATGATACAAAACATATGGAAAAGGAACTGTCAATGTCAAAGTACCTGTGAAAGGAAGCATAAATTATTACTGGCTAAGTTTCCAATCTTGATTATTCATGGGTTCTGACGTAATTCTACGTCTGATAACTAGATGTCGCTGCTAATTCTGATAAAATTTTGAAGCGCTATCGTTGCGTTTTGAAAAGTTTACCTTAACTCTTAAAATTATTACTAAATTCACCAAAATTTCTTAATTTTTGATTTAGGTATGTTTGTTACTCTTTCACGCAAAAACTACGGAATATACTTACATACCCTATTATAGCCTATTATTCATATTCGTTCGCTAAAGTTAGCCATTGCTTAAAGTTAGCCCTGTCACTGTTTGTCATTATGAAATGGTAAGAGATGGCAATACTTACGAGCGAAGCCGCGGGCGGCTGCTAGTATTATATATTATTATTTAAGAGCTAGCTCTTGTCGGCGTAATGATGAAGTTTCCTGGTGAATGACGAATTTTTACTGGTGGCCTGGTGGTAGCGGCCCTCCGATCCTGAAATCGTGGGTTTATTTATATACGGTCGTGAATCAATGATTTTTTTTATAAAAATGTATATTTGCGATATACCAGTACTTCAAAAACATATGTCGAGCACACGAAAGGAGCCTTTGAGGCGCACTTTAAATCCTTCCACCGCACTGGTTCGAAAGAACTGGTGACACGACTAGAATTAGGAAAAGTATCCGTCCATAGAGAGCTGTAGGTAAAAGTTTAAACCTTTCGAGCCCCTATGGGTTCAATAACCTTTATACTATTGTAAATTGGTAGGTAGGTACTAGATGCAATTAATAAGGTACAACTACCTACCCTACTTACAAGGTGGCAGCTAATCTAAATTAGGAAACCACGGCTTAAGGTAAGTGGGTACAGGTACCCATCATTCAGTAATTTGGAATAAATAGTTCATTTATTATCTTAAATAGAACGACGGTATTAAAAGGTAGGTACCTAAAAATATAGGTTGAATATAGTATTTTCAAATGGTATTAAACTTTGCTTGGTCACTTCCTAACTAACAATGTAGGTAGGTATTTTGTAAATAAAATAAAATCATACAATTCGTTTCTAACAGATTTTAGTGGTACCTAATCAGCAATGACAAAATATATCAGTCCTTAAAATATAGTAAAACAAAATAGATATAAAAATTTTATCAATTGTATGTATGTATGTTCGTATGAGCTAGTGGCCAACTCTAGTGACGGAGCTTTTAAGCCGCCTAAATTCCTCCGTCATGGCTTAACAACTTAAAAGCCGGGACCGACTGTTTAACGTGCCCTCCGAAGCACGGAAGCGCTCAGCTCGTAATACCACTTGCGGACCCATCCCAATTTGTGACCGCGCATATCGTTGCTTAACTTTAACGATCAATCAAGAACGACTAAGCAAGCTACGCCACGAGCGCTCCTTTATCAATTGAATTAAAATAAGGTCTTCTACGGCTCCGGTTTTTGCGAAACTTGATCTAAGTTGAGGAAAAACGTATGTTCCCGAGGCCGGCACGTCCTAGGCAAACATCCGCCGAACAACTGGCAACATTTGATTTATGGCCTATGCTGAACTTATTTCCCGTACACACTATACTTTCTCTGAATGCTTAATAGTTTTACGGACTTTTTGATAGCCTTTTGGGTAAGTTGGCAACGTCAAACGGTACCCACACTTCAAAAAATTCAGAATTAAAGCAACAGGAGATTATTTGAGACTAGCTGCCCCCCGCGGCTTCGCTCGCGTGCTACTCGGATAAAAAGTAGCCTATATGTTATTCCAGCACATTTACTATGTATATTCCAAGTTTCATTCAAATCCGTTCAGCCGTTTAGGCGTGATTGAGGCACAAACATCCAAACATCCAAACTCACAAACTCGCATTTATAATATAAGTAAGATTACTTTTACATAAAATATATTAATTATTATTATTAGCCCATATCGTCCCACTGCATGGCAAAGGCCTCCCTATCCCCTTTCCACCTTTCTCTGTAGTAAAAAAAAAGTAGATAAAGTATTCTATCAGCCATCTGGTTCCCGTAATTCAAACTTTGCTTAGTTTGGGGCTAGATGGCGCTGTGTGATTATGACCTCAAATATTTATTTTATATTGTTTTATCCTGCTATGTAGGTACATTCAGTAGTGATTGGTCCACTCCATTCAATCAGCGCGCCACCCGCGTCCCAGCTGGACGGAAGTGTTTTACCAGCTCCCGAGAAATAAACTGATTTGTTCCAATCTGGTTATTTTAGCTGGAAAAAAGTTTACAAGAGAAAATGTTTTTATAAATTTTAATGTTATTATAGTTTGTCTTTGTAGCTGTGTTCTTAAATAAACTTTGAAATTATCCTAAAAAAAAAGAGAAAATAGATTATAGAATCTTCTTCTTGTAATATAGGACCTATAGTGGAGTTAGATGATGTCTCGGTCGCGTCATGGGCTGCCAGCTTCAGATGCGAGGAGTGAGTTCGATTCCCGCGTCGTAAAAATGTAAGTTTGGTTGTCGTGGCAACATATTCCTTTCTTATATCCACGACACATACATACATATCACGCCCGTATCTTTAAAGGGGTAGGCAGAGCCACAAGTAATCGTAAGAAAACTTGCAGCCACTCCTTTGGCACTGTGAAACTTGTTTTTTGGCAAAATAAATATTCTTATTCTATTCTTATTCTTATTCCTGATTCAAAGTTCCAAGATGGTCACCCAAGACCCGGAAGAAATATTTGCAGAGCATGAACCCGCGCCTTTTGCATCACAGCCGAGCAATCGCCCGCCACGCCTCAGAAGTCGTCAGAAGAAGGCCTTGGACTTCACTACTAGACGCCTAATGGACTTATTTGCATATAAATTGGGAATAAAGCGGCAAAATAAGAACTACAGGCTATATAAAGGCTATTTACATATAATTGTTTGGGATAGGGACTGTTTAAGTGAATATCTACGCTAGAAATATCCATTAACGAAGCTAGAAAGGATATTACTGAAAATTCTGTTGTGCATCCTAAAATAAAAATGTGTCAGATCTTCTTTAGTACCTAAGCGTCTAAGGCCTTTTATCATCTATAGTACATAGATGATTTATACAGCGTCAGGAGGCAACTTTTACCTTTACAGAAGGGACGCTGTAGTGCCCGGGACGAATTCAGATGGAGTAGGCTTGCCCAGCACCTATACCATCCTCTCAGCTTAGTCGGCCTTGTCCACAAGAATGGGGCTAGATAATGCTGTGTGAAATATGCACATTTTTTTTGTGTCGGGCGTGAATTTTTTTACAACAGAATCTTCATAAATATTTATTTTATTTTCATATCCTGTAAAAACAAACAGTCTTAAAAACTAATAACAATCTTACAGCTATGGACCATTTAAAAGTTTCCGCATACTTTCTAGATTTCGTTAATGGACATTTCTAGCGTAGATATTCATTTAAATAGTCCCCGAACAGTTGTGTAAATAGCCTTTATGGAGTTTGTAGGTACTTCTTATATTACCGCTTTATTCCCAATTTATAGGCCATTAGGGGTCTAATGGAGAAGTCCAAGAACTTACTGTCCGCAGAGCTAATCATCCCCCATTCTTCATCATCATCATCATCATCCTATCAGGCGCGGTCGCTGTCTGAAATTTTGGAGGGGGTCACTAATAATAGAATATGTCGAGTAAATCAGATTTTATCGCATAATACTCTATTAAAATACTCAAAAAACAAATGAGAGCCTCCTATTTGTATAGGCATCGCGGCTAGGGGCAGAAAATTGCTTTTTTCTATTTTGTAATTCTTAGATTTTTCAATTTGACGTGACTTCCCCCCCCCCCTCGGACCGCGCCTGCATCCTATCAGCAATCCATTGCTGGACAGAGACCAACATCTAACTTAAAATCCTTTCACCACACTGGTTAAGAACTAGTGACACAACAAGAAGTAGTAATGTGAACTCTAATTCTACGGATTTCCTTTTATTTGACTGTCAGTTATTCTAAAGTAGTTTAGCTCAGCTATTTCCGCCTCGGGAATTTTCACTACTAACAGACATCTGTAACACGCGTAGAATTCCGTAGCGTGCATTCGTAGAGGCTTCGTAGAGTCTTCGTAGAGTCTACGTAGAGCCTTCGTAGAGCCTTGGGAGATACTTCGTAAAGGCTTCGTATTTGGAGAAAAATCTATGCAGGT
Source organism: Scotopteryx bipunctaria (assembly GCA_949320045.1). Lineage (NCBI taxonomy): Eukaryota > Metazoa > Arthropoda > Insecta > Lepidoptera > Geometridae > Scotopteryx > Scotopteryx bipunctaria. The sequence goes on from OX439462.1 coordinate 1,739,701, forward strand.
TTTACGTACTCAATGACCATTCTGTTGAATATTTTGTTTTTAGGGTTCCGTATCCGAAGGGTGCCAACGGGACTGTATAACTAAGCGGTCTGTCCGTCTGTCAGCGGGCTGTATCTTATGAACCGTAATTGGTGGAGTTGAAATTTTCATAACAACATAAAATAAAATAAAAAGAGGCTCCATACAAAAAACATTTTTTAATGTACGAGAGTTCGGAACCTTTCGTGTGCGAATTAGACTCGAACTTGACCGGACCCTTTGTAAAATAATATTTGTGGACATTTCACACAGCAAGAATGGGCTTGAATGTAGTATTTGGAATGAAAACCTTTTTTTTTCAAATCTTAGATGCTATCCATTCAGGTAACGAACGGAGCCCTAGGCGGTTGCTAGTTACGACTATCTCCATAAAAATGACGGCATCTCTAATTCGTAAAAATCGGTCCCAAAAATCGGTCTCACAGGGTCTGATGGCTAGAGGAAGTGGTTCCAACAGAATAACAGCGTCTGCTGCTCAAACAGCAGACACAATGCTGAGTCGAAACCAATTTGCTGCTGTATCACACATCATAATTTGTTTAATATTATAATTTTAGTGATAAGTGTTTAATGTTTAAAATGTCTTTTTTTTTCTCTCTATTGTCTATGTATTTTTTATTTTATTTTCCTAAAATTCTATGATATGTGTTATGTCATGTGTGCTATCTTAGCAAATAAATGTTATGTCTATGTCTATGTCTATGTCTATAAGAATTCTTCACACAAAAGATTTTGTGCGTCAATAATATTCAAGCCATTCCACAATCTGACATCACTTTTCACAGTTTATGGAGGGCCTTTCTCGAATGTACTCGTAAACGAGTTTATTTGGACCTTGGCTTTAGGAGGAACATTCTAAGGGTTAGGCGTACCACACACACGCGAAAGTCGTGATTCCGCGCGGTTCTCTTTTTCATTGTACCTACTTATTTTTTTCTAACCCCCAAAAGTAAAATACATAGTTCTGGGCCCACACTAGGATTCACTGTATCGAGGGTATCAGAAATTACGGGTATGAACTGAGAAGAAATATTTGCAGATCATTGCAAATATTTCTTCCACAGTGGAAATCGAAAGCGCACCTCTTGCGTTGCAGCTGGGCACTCGCTCGACACGCCATCGAAGTCTGTTAAGGTATATTTATTTATTTGTAAGTAAGCATTTCAAAAAATAAAATATAAAAGAACTATATTTAATATAGTTATAACTATTATATATTTTAAATGGAAACGCGCGAGCGTGAAGTGGTCATTTCTTTGTTGGCTTTTAAACGGTGTAATTGTGCTCAGAGTCAAGTAATTTAGATTTGGTTATAGGTAGATTGTTGGATAAGGTGGAAGTCTGGGTCAAGTCCTAGTTAATGTTATATTGTTTTGTGATTGTGTGTCTCAGACCAAATAAAAAGAGAAGACGCCACGCCGCGAACAACAAAAGTGAAGCCACACAAAACCGTGCTCCTGCAAGTAAACATATACGCTCACGCACACACCTACACTAAAACCATGCTCATCGGTCTTAGTACGTCACGAGTCTTAAAAATAGAATTATGCCTTCCTGTGTAGTGAAAACTTGTAAAAACAGCAGCAAATCACATAAAAAGTGTCACGGAATCACTTTTCGAAGTACTTCAAATAGCATCGTTTCTTAATTATTATACTATGAATTTAGGTTACTTGGAACACACAACCTTAAAACCTACACACATACATAGATAAAAAGGTGGCTTCACTTTTGTTGTTCGCGGCGCGGGGTCTTTTCTTTTTATTTGGTCTGAGTTGTGTGTATTGAATTATTAAAAACTTAGAAGTGTATTTTTCTTTTGAGATGTAAATTATGTAAGTTTAGCTGTAAGTAATTTTGTATTTTTTTAAATAAACTCTGCTCCTGAAAGCTTATATAGTATATTTACAAAGGTACACCTTTGTTAAATACTGTAACTGCTGTTTGTCACTTAGTATCGCAGCGCTGCTCAAAATGTAGGTACTAAATCTGTTTTCATACAACGCGAAATCGCGCGGGTCGGCGAATCGGCAAAACTGCAGTTATCTTGTCTCTCCGTATCCGTTTCAACGTCGACATTCGTGTTCTTTCGTACGCCTCACTCATTTACAACGGGAATATCGCGGTTCTTTGGCGAGTGTGTAAAGTGCCTAAGGAGTATCATTCTAAGAGTTAATCAGTATCGAGGGAGTTCATCTTCAAATATCTTTTAAACGCATTCTCGTCTGAGAATCTTCATGTGCCGCTGGTTCGCACTTAATAAAAATACAATACGAAATCTTTTTAGGACAGAAATATATATAAAAAATTTAAAGGAACACAAATAAACGGCCATAGTGGTATGTTGATATAAGAATGATCTTCGGTGGCGCCAGTAATGAGCCTAAGCCACGAGTCAAGTGCACGAAAAGAGTCTTCGGAGCACTTTAATCCATTCATCACAGTGTTTGTGTATCGACTTTATCGCATTTTTGTTGAGAGCACTTGTAATATAGTTAGTGGTAGAGTGAAATAAATGATTGATCTAACTCAAAATCCTAAGGTTAAGGATTCAAATCTGGTCGTGCAGTACTCGGGTAGGAAAGCATCGTGAGGAAACCGTCGCCATGTCGTAGAATCTAAAAAGTTCGAAGGTACATGTCAAGTGAACGAAAAGAGCCTTTCATCAGACTGTTTCAAAAAGCACCAGTGACATGAGTACGTGATATTTTTATTATTAAAAATACCATCAGCGGCTCCAGTTACCTCGTGGATAGACTTTGACCTCAAGTGACCTTAAAATGTAATCCATTCCACCCTTCCAGTACTCAAGCTTAATCACTTAAGCGTATACCATTCCAGCCTCTATTCACAAGGCGATTAGGGCTAGAATTGCGTGGAGTGAGCGTGTTATTGCCACCGCTATAAAACGGGAGATAAGTTTATATTGCATATTTATGATGGTTTTTAACAGGATTTCGAATGTGTGTAAAATATGGTATAACTTTGATTGAGTGTTAAACATGTTGGTTTAACTGGACTCTGAGCACTGGTGGTCTAGAGGTGATCACGCCTTCTGACTAAGACCGTGGCTTCGAATCCAGTCGTGGCCCAATGGATTTTTTGTTCTAAAAATGTATGTGTATCGTGAGGAAACAGAAATGTCGTAGAGCCTAAATAGTTCGAAAAACGTATTAAAAGAGTGAAAGGAACCTCTTCGAGGCGACTTTAAATTCTTTCACCACACTGGTTTGAAAGAACGAGGCCGTGGGTTCAGAGACATACAGGAACACCTGCTATGATATTTTGCAAATACTTGTTTGAACTTCGTCAGACAATGTTCGTACCAAAACCATTAGACCATTTATAGTAGATGATTTATACAGTCAGGAGGCAACTTTTGCCTACACTAACGGGATGCTGTAGTGCCCGGGACGAATTTAGATAGAGTTTAGAGATTTAGAGGCTTGCCCAGCACATATACCGTTCTCTCAGCTTAGTCGGCCTTGTCCTCAGGAATGGTCAATACGTGCGGAGCCGACTAAGAAGTGAGTTTCCTCACGATGTTTTCCTTCACAGTGTTCGTACCCTCATTTTAATATAGACAGATCGAGAGTTAGTGTACTTTCCTGCTGAACTGAAAGTAAAGAAAAAACAGAATGCGTTCAGCTGCTTCTCTCCCCGAGCATATCGTAAAAGTCGAGTATGACGTAGTATCCTCTTCAACATGATGGACCCATCTATATGGGCGATGGGCTGATCACATGTCACCATGGTTTACTTTATCCATCTTGGGCCTCTTGTGGCTCTGCCCAGCTTGTTAGGGATACGGACGTGTTAATATGTATGTAGATTGAGAGTACAATACAATACAATACAACTTTATTGTAAAACACATCGGATAAAATTAAAATAAAACAAAATAGGCACAAGAGAACAATGAGATTTACAATGGGCGGCCTTATCGCTAAGAGCGATCTCTTCCAGACAACCTTTGGATGGACAGGACATAGCTTTGAAAGATAAGGACGGCAGTAACGAAACAATAGTGAATTTATACCTACTAAACTAATAAGATAAAATAAATATATATTTTATAACAAAAATCATAATTACTATGTATGAGTACTGACGGCCTATCTATCTTCTATAATATAAAAATGAATCGCAAAATGTGTTGGTAAGCGCATAACTCAACAACGCCTGGACCAATTTGGCCAAATCTTTTTTTAAAATGTTCGTTGAAGTTCAAGGATGGTTTTTACGGCGAGAAAAATTAGAATTATTGCTGGAAAAACCCTAAAAATAGCCCTTTTCTTTTTCCCATACAAATGACGAATGAACAGGACGAAGTCTGTCGGGTCAGCTAGTTGGTAATAATAGTTTAGGCGTGTGCGGCGGGCTCATAGAGGACTAGAGGAATGCCCCGCGATTTGTTTTTATATTATAAACCATCCTCCCGTTGCGTCCTCTAGGAGTTGAATTTCGGGAATTCCTTTCATGGCGCACCCCTGCATCATAAGAAGAATGTACCCTCCAAGTTGAATACTCCTGGGCTATGCGTTGATTGTCAACCAGTCAGAGAGTAACGTAAGAGTTTTTATATTGAAGATATCATCATCTTCCTGCCCTTATCTCACTCTATGTGGGGTCGGCACAGCATGATCCTTGGACCATGCTGTAAGAGTTTTGGCTAAGGTGTTTTATGACCGGCCGCCTGCCTGACGTCAACCCTCCTTGGGAATACTTGCTTATTGTATCTCATCATGTAGGAGGATACTTAGTCGACTTTTACGACATGCTCGGGGAGAGAAGCAGCTGGACGCATTCTATGTTTTTTCTTTACTCCCAGTCCAGCAGAGAAGTTTATATTGAAGATAGTGGCGCATGTTTACGTTTTTAACTGACTTTAGGAAATCTGGTTTGTGTAGGGACGTGTAAAGCAATCAAAATCCATATTTTGACCGATGAAAAAAAAACATTAATGACTGAAAGAAAAATGTTTCCGTTATAACTCAACATTCATCATGAATGAGGGATTGGTATAAGTTATAGTCTAACGCGTTATTTTTAAATAATAATTAAGTTGGTACGTTTACAAACGGGTGGGAAGTATGGGACTCTTATTTATACATCAGCGAAAGAATCATTAAAATTAGAACAATAAGTGAGATATTGAGAGAAAAACAAAATTCGAATAAGCAACCTCTTTTTCTTTTAAAGTCGGTTAAAAAATAAAAACTTACAATTGTTAGGTGCCTACTTGTTAAAATAATTATTTAAGTCTAAAAAAGTGCGTGTAGAACTCTCACGCTAGTGGTTCCGTACTTTTAAAACATGCATTTGTTCTTCATTTAAGAGCGTGTTGTACGATATCGGGACCGATTTCGAAAGAGATAGCGCTACTGATTTCGGGTGTATAAAAGAAAGATAGAGAGTGAGACTGTGCAAAATATTGAAATCAAATAACCGTAAAATACGAGAAAACTACAAAATGAATAAAAAACTGCTTTTTATTACCTACCTATTAAAGTAAAACTCATCTGAAAATATGGGGTAATAAGGGGTATATAATGTATCCCGAGACTTAGATCACAACGTGGATTTTTCTAAAAAAAATGTTTAAATATGTTTTTTTTTCTCTTATCCTGTTGTCACTTTGAGGAAACAAAGATAAAATGTTAAAATTTCATTTAATTTTTAATAAGCACTTTTCACTAACTTAATGTAAACTCTGTAGTTACGTCAATTTGGTGAACAAATCCCGGTACGGCACACTCTTAAACTCTTAATGCATTTGTTTGTTGAGATAGAAACGCACTATGTAAATAAATTGTAACTGCGTTACATCGTCCCTTTGAAGTCTCGTATTTGACGTAAACATAAAGCAGAATGTAAATTTTGTAAACATACATTCGTGTAAGTATTATATTCGTGTGTCCACATTCGTGTTAGGTACTTCTCTGCTGGACTGGGAGTAAAGAAAAAACAAACACCTTAGCCAAAACTCTTACAGCATGGTCCAAGGATCATGCTGTGCCGACCCCACATAGAGTGGGATGAGGGCAGGAAGATGATGATGATGATGATGATTCCTGTGACCATTCCACGTCCACGCCATGTCCACGCCACGTCCGCGCCACGTTGCCATCACTTATTTATAAACCTATGTTTTTCTCTCATCAATTCGGTCCTCAGACACTTATTACGAAAAAAATATGAGACCGAAGAAAACGATGACACATTAATATAATAAGTATATTTTAATATAAATACCTATTAGGCATCAACAAGTCAAATTATGTGTCATTTCAATATGTTTTCCGTCAAATAATATATTATTCTGTCTTCGTAACGACGCACTAAAATACTAATATTCATTCAAATACTAAACTGTAAACAACCCATTTTTAACAATCAACACAAACATTTTTCATTTTAAATTATTGCTTTCTTTGATTTTATTATGTTACTTTTCAACAAATGTCTTAGAAAATAGGTCTTAATTCACGAATCGTATTTTATGTGTGTGCTGGAATAACATATAGGCTACTTTTTGTCGGGGTACCACGCAAGCGAATCCGCGGGCGGCAGCCAGTCTGATATAAATGCTTTCAAGACTGACTGACTGACATCATCATGTTCCTGCCCTCATCCCACTCTATGTGGGGTCGGCACACCATGATCCAAGGATTGTAAGAGTTTTGGCTAAGGTTGTTTTATGACCGGCCGCCTGCCTGACGTCAACCCTCTTTGGGAATACTTGCTTATTGTATCTCATAATGTTGGAGGTGGTTGGAGGATACTATTTCCTATACTGACTGGCTGACATATCAACTATAAGTCCTAGAAACATGAATCTTGGAAGGTATATGGTGTAGGGGTGCACTAAGGAATTTCCGAAATTTAACTTTTGAAGGACGTAGCAGGAAGTTTGTAAGAAAAAACTCATCACGGACTAAATCGCGGGGCGTTCCTATAGTAGATAATAGGTACGTGCTAGAAAGGCAAGTCACTAGCTTTTACGTTAGGTTTTTAGTTTTCATTTGCCTGTAACAAAAACCTTTATCGGCAATCGGCATCAAACCCCATCGAGAAAACGAGGCGTTTTACTAACACTTAGTAAACGAGGCGTTTTACCAACACTTAGTAAATTGGAATCTATTGAAAAGGGTTTTAACGCTGCCGTAAACTAAGGAAGATACTAGCGGCCCGTGAGCTTATTTGTTTTTATTTTCTAACCATATTAAAGCATTGCTTTTTGTGGTCCTTATCCTATCCGATCCTTCTGGTAGGTAGCCGAAGAGCTGGCTATTTGCATCATCTATCATGTAATCAGGGCAACAATAATTTATAATACTGCCCTACTAATCGCACTTGCACTAATCGTCATTTTTAGGTTTTTCATTTTTTTGCAGAAATGTTATTTCCAAGGGGCTAAATCTATACCTACATAAAAAAATAATTTTCATTATATTTTTTACTATAAGTATTTAACATTGACTTGCTGCAGAGATATCTAAAAATTATGATTACCGCGTTTTTCTCGAAGCCGCCATTTTGCAAGTACTGCATTTGCTATTACGAGGGCAAAATAAACTACCACCAATAATGTTTAACTGAGTTTAGGCATGCACTCAACACGTTGCTCATTGAAAAAGCATACTCCGTTGATAGTTTTCTGCAGGACAAAAACTTTTAGAATTAGGCTTTAATTTTTAATTTCAAAGGACATCATTCACGTCTCGAACAAAAAATACCCAAAAAAAAATGCCGGCCAGTAAAAAAAAATGAGTGTATCTTGTAGATAATTACATTTTGATCGTTTTTTATTATGGCAACAAAGAGCTACGATCAACCATCGCCGTGTTATCTAACATTGAAATAACAAAATAATGAGTGAATTTGAAAAAAAAAACACCCTGTATTATTATATCAATCGATAGTGTTATTGATAGAAATCAATTCCTGGATACAAACACACTACGGCAAATCAATGGAAATAGTTTATTTTTGCTATTTTTTGTATGTCTAGGTTGTGAGTCAAAAACCTACGGTATACCTACGCCAAGTTGATTGTGTTCAAAGGTAGCTACTAGATATAAATAAAAAAAATAAAAATATTGACATAATACTTTATTTTGAGTGAAATATGAGTGAAACAGGTAATAACAAGCACTTTTCGACGATCTTGCATTGTTTATAATAATTATTAACAAATATTTATACACTGATGATATCATTTTAATGCTCATTTTATGAATTTTTGATGTTACAAAATGAGTTCAAAAGTCGGTCGTACACGTTACCCGTCATAATAAAAAATGTTCAAAATATCGTTTGCCATAAAATAAAATAATTTTTTTTTGTTGGCCGGCACTTTCATTTTTGGGTACTATTTGAATGATCTCCTTTAATTGAATCAAACTGTTTCTTTTGTATTTTGTAAATTATATTTGTAATAGTTGTAAGTTTCTTTCTGTTAATAAAGTTCTCATTGAATTTTATATTCCATTTGATTAATGTTTGTACACCGGTTGGTAGGAACTAGAGATACCTTGTGATCATAACACCATCTGTACTACCTACTTAAAAAAAAGAACAAGTAAAGCGACTTAAAAATTACATTTAAAATGTGACATAGAAATCCGACGTTTCCTTTGTCGAGTCGTTTGGTAGTTGGACTTTACTTCATTATCTTCTCACAAAGGGAACATTTCACCGTCACAGCATTATCTAGTTCAGTTCCCAGTTTTAAAATTGAAAAACTACGGAACTCTAAAAATAAATGATTCGGATCGAAATTGACTTAAATTGCTAAATGGTTTGTGATTTCACTTTAATAAAATGTGCTTCTTGTTATATAAAAAGGTTTATGTTGTTTTTAAAGTAATGGTCTCGGTGGAGTGGCTGGCGAGTGCTCGGCTGAGACCCAAAGAGAGCGGGTTCGATTCCCGGTGTGGGTTTGCATATTTGCAAATGTTTGTTCGGGATCGCAGCTAGTACCTAAAAAATATTTTTTATCATTAGATTAGATTGTAGAATACAGGTATAATACCATAGCTTAATTAGTGTCTCCGTCGTGGCCTAACGACGGAGCCAAGACCGACAATTTAATCCGAAGCACGGAAGCGCTCAGCTCGTAATGCCACTTGCGGTCACCCATCCAGAATGTGACCGCACACAACGTTGCTTAACTTTAACGATCAATCAAGAACGTCTAAGCAAGCTACGACACGAACGTTTCAGTGGGATAGACATGTCCATGAACACGCGTCTTAAAGTAAATTTCAGACTATTTACATCAATTTCAATTTTTTTCTTCAATTTCAAAATTCTTTAATGTGATAAATAACTTATATACTAGTACATTTCCAGTGTAGATTATGACCTAGGATGTACAACTCGCACTGTTAGGAACGTTTTTTAAGCTAGGGCGCTTCTCAAAACTTTTAAAAATAAATATACAATTAGTTGGTTGACAGTATGTAACTCTCGTCAGGTTTATACAACACTATTTACATCAATATTGTTGAATCTACACGTAGATACTAAAACTCCATGAACATAAAAATAATACGGAGCTAAAACGCTCTTCTTCTGTATTCGACTTAGATCACACTGGAATAGAACGAGAGCGGAATAATAATGGCAAACTTGGCCGATGAAAAAACTTGTACAGTTTTGTTGACAAGTTGAGAAATAATATCGGCTACGCGACCTCACATTTTGTTTAACTCAAGTGTTATGATACTTTTCAACGGTAAATGTCAGGTTGAAATAGGTATCTAGCAAAGGTTTGTTGTTTTTTGACGGCCTCGGTGGCGTGGCGGGTGGTTGCTCGGCAGAGACGCAAGAAGCGCGGGTTCGATTCATGCTGCGGAAGAAATGTTTGCATGATCTGTAAATATTTCTTCCGGGTCTGGGTGTTGTGGTACCATGGTACTCGTAGTTTCTGATACCCACGACACAGGGAATCCTAGTGTGGGGTCAAGACTATGTGGCTGTTGGGTGTTATTTATTTATTTTATTTTACAGAATAATTCCCGTTTCCAATATTCTACCAACGGACGAGTTGCTATGGATGTAAACGATCTGTCATTCTTTAACAGAATATTGTAACCAGGCATAACTCCAGTTGTGTTTTTTACTTGTAGAGGTCAGGTTGAAAGGTCAAAATTTGTTTTTTTCAGAATAAGCAATTCAAATCCTTTCACCACACAGGTTCGAAAGAATTAGTGACACCACGACTAGTAGTAGTAGTAATGATTTAAATATTGTTTACTAATCTCATAAAAAATACCTTTTTACAAAAAAATAGGCATGTGCTTTATCATCATCATCATCCTACCCTTATCCCACTTTATATGGGGTCAGCACAGCATGATCTTTCTTTCTATTTCCTTCCGTCGGCCATCATCACTGTACACACTCCTTTCTTAACCATGACATCTGTCACACAATCTACCAACCTACCTAGGTATGTAGGTATATGTATATCTATCTTACTTAATGTGAAACTGATGTAGGTACAAGGGGTCTAATCGCACAAGAGATTTGTGTTGTGCATTATTGTTACACCGGTATCCCTAATGGGATGGGCAGAACCACAAGTAATCATAGCAAAACTTGTAGCCACTCCTGAATCAAAGTTTCAAGATGGGTATGGAGAACCATGGTAACAGGTGATCAACCCATCGCCCAAATAGATGGTCCATCTTGTTGGTGAGGATCTCTGTCGACTTTTAAGACAATAAATAAAATAAAATATTTGCGGACTTTTCACACAGCGCCATCTAGCCTCAAACTAAGTAAAGCTTCTACTATGGGAATCAGATGGCTGATAAAATACTTATGGTACCTTTTCTTTTGTAAATACATACTATTAATACACTATTACAACACCCAGACCCGGACGAAATATTTGCAGAACATTTTCCCGCAGCGGGAATCGAACCCGCGCCTCTTGCGTCGCAGCCCGCCCGCCACGCCATAATCAATAAACTGTATCAATTTTGTGTCTTTCTCACCCGCGAAGACATTCCTTGAAAAAAGAAAATCACAGTAAATAAATAAATAAATATTTGTGGACATTTCACACAGCGCCATCTAGCCCCAAACTAAGCAAAGCTTGTACTATGGGAACCAGATGGCTGATAGAATACTTATATATTTTTTTTTTTGTAAATACCTACTTATACTTATAATACATAATACTACAACACCCAGACCCGGGAGAAATATTTGCAGAACATACAAACATTTCTCCCGAAGCGGGAATCGAACCCGCGCCTCTTGTGTCTCAGCCGAGCATTCGCCCGCCACGCCACCGAGGTCGTCAAATGCTTATTAGACTTTGTTTTCTGTAGGTACTATGACAATTTGGCAATCGTGGATCATTGTGTACATACAGCCCTTAATAGCCAGTGTGACCCATTTCAATATTTAGAGCTCTCTATTTTATGGTTGATGCCAACATTATACTATTAAACAATGTGTTTTAAGGATGCCAACCCATGGACATTAACTATTGAGGAACCAAAGAAAAAAATGATAAAATTTCATTGTCTTTATGTATAAACCCATTTTAATTACTAACAACTTAGTTCTACATCGATTTTGGTGTGCAAAATCCGTTATTGCACTCTTAATACTTTGTAGTAGGCTCCATAATGCTTCAACACACTACATACCTACTACCTAAAAGACACATAATATAGGTACTTAGTTCTGACCCCATACCAACCCCCCATGGCGTGGAGTACCTACAACGGTGGGTTGGGTATCATTACATCAAGACCAAATTTTTTTTCTCAAATTGTATTATTTTACTTAAGTCACTTATTAGATGATTGTTTTAAGTCTAAGAAGTAAGTCTATTATATTGTTAACTTGATTATGTACTGAAAATATTTGATAAAGTTAATTTAGCTCTATTTATTTTGTTTTTGTAGTGTTGTGTAAGTTCTAAGATTTGTGCAAGATATATAGTTAGATTAGATTAAAGTTAAAGACCCCACATTGTCATGGTGGGCGGTATATCTTATCTATATTATGTAATGGAAGAACTATCAATGTAGTTCTTGGTGGGCGGTATGCGTAAGGCTTTTTATTGCGCTCAGTCATCGCTCGATGCGCTTAGTATTTCAGATGTATTTCAGTTTGAGCAATTCAGAACTAGATGGCGCGATTAAATATGACCCGTTTCTGCATCGCGCTATCGTTGCATTTTGACCGACACATAATCTAAACCTAGGTGCTCAATAAAGGATTATTAACTGCATGCTTGCACAGTTGATTTATGCAATTAAACATCCCGAGTTTTGGTTTGCATTTGTAAAGGAACTTAAAAAATAGAGGTAATACATTCAAGCAAAACGATGACAACTGATCCAATGGGAACCAAATTTGCAACTCTTAAATGCCTCAGCCTGGAACTCGCTACCAGGTCACTTAGTCGCATTACCCTGTTAACTTTACGTGACATCCCTAACAGCTCAGTCCAAACCATTGCCCAATACCTATATTACTAAGATATATGAACCAATTAGCGCTGAATTCACATCGGACCTTTGACATCATAATCGTGATTTAAAGCACTGTTCCGACCATCAGCTGCTCATCCAGATTAATCATACGAATGTTTTGATAGGATTTATTACGTAGGGAGAATAAAAAGTAGAACGTAGTATTATAATTTTTGTTCTGTTTCTGTTGGACTGGGAGTAAAACAGAATACGTCCAGCTACTTCTCTCCCCGAGCATGACGAATGGCCGTCTATGTGGGCGATGGGCTGACCACTTGTCACCATGGTATACCATATCCATCTTGAGACTTTGAATCAGGAGTGGCTGCAAGTTGTCTAATTATTACTTGTGGCTCTGCCAACCCCCTTAGGGATACGGGCGCGATAATAAATAAATATTTGTGGACATTTCACACAGGGCCAACTAGCCGCAAACTATACTTACGGTCCGTTATTAGAATATACGAACCGAGTATAAATAATACCTAAGTATTATTGTTATGTAATGTTATTCATCTATTGTAAGTTTCTTCCACATGAATATGATCATGAATGAATTTCAGGAATATTGACTCATCTAATTCTAATTATAGTTAGGGGAACACAGATCTGCACTGACGTCCCGCGGCGGGGTGCATTGTGCATTATCCCCTGATTGACTGAAGATGAAGATTGACTCATAAACATACAAAATCTACTATGAATATTGCCCAGTTCCAATATTCTTCCAACCAACTTCGAACAGCTAATCACCATAGCAACGTTGTTATCTTACTTCTTACTTATATTATAAATGCGAAAGTTTGTGAGGATGTTTGTATGTTTGTGCCTCAATCACGCCTAAACGGCTGAACGGATTTGAATGAAACTTGGAATATACATAGTACATGTACTGGATTAATATAAAGGCTATTTTTGACATAAAATGTATGGCACTTTTCGAGATTTTTTTAACAATTATTTATTTTTCAATACGTATAATTTGATATAATGGCTATCATTGATGTGATCTAATTAGTCAATCAATCTATGATTAATCTATCAATGACTAGATTGTGTTAGGCTAGATCTAATATAGATTGCTTTTATAGGTCCATATTACTTTGAAATCCATTTTCCTTCCCGGAATTTCCTTCCAGGATTACGTTAAAACCTCTGAAGCCTCGCAGACAATCCAATTCTGAAGGCTGTAAACCATTTCGTTTCATTATTTTTGACAGCTTTTTGCGTATTTCCGCCACTTTCGACTGCTATGAACCAAATAACACCGGTCAAGTGAATTCACGAAGTGAATTCGCTCACGAAGGTTTCGTACCATCGTACATATGCATAAATGTTTCTTGTATGCCACCTATTATTATAGATGGCAGCGCGTTCACTATTGTATGTATGTTCGTATGAGCTAGTGACCAACTCTAGTGCCGGAGTTTTTAGGCCGCCTAAAGGGCTCCGTCGTGGCTTAACAACTTAAAAGCCGTGCGTGACCGACTGTTTAACGTGCCCTCCGAAGCACGGAAGCGCTCAGCTCGTAATGTCACTTGCGGTCACCCATCCCAATTTGTGACCGCGCATATCGTTGCTTAACTTTAACGATCAATCAAGAACGCCTAAGCAAGCTACGGCACGAGCGCTTCTATTCAAATCAAGCAAAAAAAAATGCAAAATTAAACAGGTCCCTTCTATGATTATTTACTTAGTTTAACTCCAAACCCCACTAGATGGCGTTAATTTAAATTAATATACAACTTATTTCATGTTTGACGGACGGACTGCAGAGGCTTAGTAATAGGGTCCCCTTTGGGTACGGAACCCTAAAATAATTTTGTAGGTACCTACTGAATCAATTTTGATTGTTAGTTGTAATTGATTTCAATATGAATATTGGCTCATTGGACTGGGAGTAAAGAAAAAACATAGAATGCGTCCGGCTGCTTCTCTCCCCGAGCATGTCGTAAAAGTCGACTAAGGGATAGTATCCTCTCCAACATGATGAGATACAATAAGCAAGTATTCCCAAGGAGGGTTGACGTCAGGCAGGCGGCCGGTCATAAAACACCTTAGCCAAAACTCTTACAGCGTGATCCAAGGATCATGCTGTGCCGACCCCACATAGAGTGGGATATGGGCAGGAAGATGACGATGATGATGATGATGAATATTGGCTCAAGCATTATTTTGACACTGAAAATATCTTTAACTAGTAGGTATTTAGCACGCTGTGCGACTTTGTCTGCCTTGAGTTTTCTCATACAAACTTAATTTTTCCACTGCGTTCTCTAGGAGTTGAACCAAGTTTCATGCATGACTTATGATTTAGGTGCGTTGATTGTCAGTAATGAAATACGACGTCCTACGTAGGCGATTCATAGCTTACGCGATTGCGAAGCCATCCGTTGCGTTGACACACGAATTGATGCGTCGCACCGCACCTCCGCCAAACCAAACAAATGACGACACCGCATCCAGTTCGCGCAAAAATATCCAGTCAACTCGCGATCGACAATAGCGGCGTTATTGGCTATTTCTAGCAACGGCTATCTAACCGATATTTGGTTTCAATATTGGTATTAATAACCGTTGTCGAATATCGGTATTAGTGCCATGGTGTTCTAGCTATAACTCAAGTATCTTTTGGACTAGCTAGTTACCTACTGTATCGATGCTATCTAACCAACTTAGCTTTTTGAAATATTCGCCCCATCTCTTTTTTGCATTTTGCGTCTTGCTTAGAAAGGAGAGAAGGCTTAATTCTTGTAGTTATTCGCTATCAGCGCCAAACTGGCAACTGAGAACCAAACTAACACAACGCTATCGGTCAGTTGTCACTGTCGTCCGCTGTCTTGTTATAAATACTTGGTAGAGTAGCTGCTGGTAACCGTTGTTATCAATGATAGTATCGATACGGTAGTTATTGGCTTGGCAACCGTTTTCAGTTACGTTTTGCTATAGCGGACACATCTTTACAGCCGATCGCATTCGTTTCGTGTCGTACGCCACGTGCGTTTGGCATTGTGCGTTGTCACGTAAGTAACTAAAAGGTGTTTGTTGTTTTCGCCAGGTCGCGCTACTTTGCGTCCGCATCAAGATCGCTCACGTAGGACGCCGCTCAAGAGATTTGTATATTTTGATCACGATTTTGTTAGATTCAAAAGTTTATCTGAAAGTTACAACAACCATTTGTTGTTGACATTGAAAAGTTTTACAAAAAATACAATAGCTATAGTAAGTAGTGATCGATACATTGGCGATGTTGTGGACAGTCAGTCGGTTTTCATTAAAACTTGGATCGTTTCAAACTTGGATCGATTCATGCTTAGTATTTTGTTGTTGGCGCTGCGAAACATGCGATTTGTGCCCGGGTTCTTCTATTCAAATAACGGATCGACAGTTGCTAAATTAGGTACTATTGTTAACAACAGAACCCTCAAATATCAGTGTGTAGGTAAGTACTTACTAAGTTTTATAGGTAATATAAATATTCGTACCTATACTAATTATAGGAGTGTAATTAATTATGAGCTTGTGAGCACTGGTAGTCTAGTTGGTAGTGACTCCGCATTCCGATCCTAAGGTCGTGGGGTCAAATCCGGTCGTGTACCAATGGATTTTTCAGTTCGAGTTCTTTAGATTTAAGACGTGTCCAAGTGATAACAGTGATTTTAAAGAATAAAAAATGTTGACTTTGACTTTGGGTACTCTCAAACGGCGAAGGAAAACATCATGAGGAAACTGCGGCTTAGTCAGCTCCGCACGTATTGACTATGTCTTTCCTGTAGACAAGGCCGACTAAGCTGAGAGGATGGAATAGGTACTGGGCAAGCCTATTCTACTTACCCAATTCGTCCCGGGCTAGTGACTGGCACGAATTAGGCAAGGCGCTGTGTGAAATTTCCACAAAAATTTGTTTATATTTCGTACTCGGCTTTTCGTATTCGCTCTTCCTAAGGCCCTACTATAAACTGCATCTGCGATTCTGTCACAATGCGGCGATGATGAGTTCTGCTCTGCCACTTTTAACTTCAAAACATGTGAGTTCGTATGAAGTTCATCTTATTAATAGTAGCTAAGCTCTTTTAAACCAACACGTCTTTTTATGCCCCATTCTTATATTTTACTGTCGGACTGTTCTCGGTCCGTTGTTAGTGGAGAAAAGTGAAATAAAAATAATGAGAGGGATTTCTAAACTTTTTAACAGCGGAGTTCCACAAATCCCCCTGAGGCAATTCTCTCAGGGGGGTTTGTGGAATAAGAAAAAATTGTGTTCTCATGTTCTCTACTTTTTTAATTGAAGTTCCGCGAATCTCCCCTGAAATTCTCAATCAAAAATTCTCAATCAAAAATCAATCAAATCATTTATTTTTGCTTGAAGTATGGTACATAACAGATGTTAAATAAATTATAAATAAAATCACACACTCCGTGGTACTCAGACCGACATGCAGCATTAAAACTAAATTACATAAAATTTATAAATTCTTTCAAAATGTCACTTATATTATAAAAGGATTTGTCTACGAGCCATAGGTAAAGTTTGGTTTTAAATTGTCTAATTGGGTCAATTGTCTCAGGGGGGAACGGTGGAATAACCAAATCCGAGCATAGCCTTTCTGCCAATATATTAGTCACTGTCAAAGGATTGTAAGTATTTTTGAGATTTCATTTCTTTTTCGTCAAGATTTTGAATTTTGATGTGAACTTGTACTTCACTTTATCTTCCTTTTTGAGATAAGTATTTCGCCGCCGTCGACCTAATTATAAACGTTAATTTACTTCATTCCGAGTGTTAATGAGTTTCCTAATTAAAAAGTACCTACGCATGGGAAAGAAATTTTCTAGCCCATTTTAAATTGAGAGTTATTTTATGTTTTCATTCCTCTTAGATTAAAGTTCACTTTTTTGTTTGTCAATGACTCGTTGACTTTTATAGGTATTATGACCAAAAATTGTATATCTTTATCGGTCGCCTCTTATGATCCTTCTGGATGCAGGTTGTCGGGCACAAAGGACAGGAGAGTAAATGTGGCATGTCCTGTATTGATAGACCATAGTCACTCTGTATGCGAGCAGGATCAACATATCCTTATTTACCAAGATTACTTCTGCAACGGTAAGCCTCATGATTACTTGTGGTTCTGCCCACCCCGTTAGGGATACGGGCGTGATAATATGTATGTAATGTTCTTCTGCAACGGCCTGCTGTTCACTAATTGACTAGCTGTTTGGATCTGCAACAAAATTGTTATAGCTCTTAAGTAACTTCTTTTGTTTTTTTGTTCCAAAAATGTGTGTGCGCTATACCAGTACTCTCAAACGGTGAAGGAAAACATTGTGAGGAAACCCGCGCCTTAGTCAGCTCCGCACGTATTGACCATGTCTTTCCTGTGGACAAGGCCGACTAAGCTGAGAGGATGAAATAGGTGCTGGGCAAGCCTACTCCATCTTAATTCGTCTCGGGCACTACAGCGTCTCGTTTGTAAAGGTAAAAGTTGCCTCCTGACGCTGTATAAATAAACTACTATAGATGGTAAAAGGCCAAGTCAGGTAATAACTACATCGAATCGTATCAAAAGTATGATTTCTCCAGCATCGCTGACATTTCAGAGGTTACAGAACTCATAGCGTGCTCGAATCGAATTTATTTCAGATCGTGTTGGGAATACTCTCTCGCGGCATGAATACTTTGTTTACCCGACTGCGAGGATAAGAAGGTTTTTATCCGACTCTTCAAACTAACAAACTTTTTAGTCGTGTAAAGTGATGAAAGGAATTGGTGAAAGGATTTAAAGCGCGCCTCAAAGGCTGCTTCGTGCACATGTTTTGTGACTTTTTTAGGTTACGTCATGCCGATTTCCTCCGGTTTCCTTCACCGTTTGAGAGTAGGTACATAGCGCATATCTTCCTGCCCTTATCCCACTTTATGTGGGGTCGGCACAGCATGATCCTTGGATCATGGTGTAAGAGTTTTGGCTAAGGTGTTTTATGATCGGACCCTCCTTGGGAATACTTAGGTACATAGCGCATATAATTTTTATAATTACATCGGTATTACACAAAATACATTGGTGTAAGGGATGCGAATCCACGACCTCAGAATCGGAGGTGTGTTCTTAATATTTTTCAAATAAGTATTTATTTTAACTCCTGAGCACCCTGAGCAAAAATCCGTCTACGGAGATTTCGATTCAAAACCTGTCCATCACATTCTCAACACAATGGATTCCATCTTACAAAACATAAAAAAGTCATTTTTATAGTGTTTTATATCGCAGAGACCGTTTAAAGTTATCGTGCGTGGAAAAACTATATAACTCAAAACATAAAGCGTGATTTGATGTTGTTTTTATGTATTGTCTGTACTCAGAGCAAATAAAAAGAAAAGACGGCGTGCCGCGAACAACAAAAGTGAAGCCACCTTTTTGTCTATGTGTATGTCGAAGGTTTTGAGGTTGTGTGTTTCAAGTAACCTAAAACTCATAGTATTAAATGAAATTTATTTGAAGTACTTACAAGTGAAAAGTGATTCCGTGAGACTTTTTATGTGATTTGCTTCTGTTTTTACAAGTTTTCATTACACAGGAAGGCATAATTTTATTTTTAAGACTGACTTACTGACATACTAAGACCGATGAGCATGGTTTTAGTATAGGTGTGTGCGTGAGCGTGTATGTTTACTTGCAGGAGCACGGTTTTGTGTGGCTTCACTTTTGTTATTCGCGGCGCGCCGTCTTTTCTTTTTATTTGGTCTGAGTGTCTGTATGAGAACGGCCCTAAGATCTTTTGTTAGGGTACTTGAGGTGCTTGTACGATCAGCAATATACGAGAAAGTTAAACAATTTCGTTTCCCAAAAAAACCGGCTAAGTTCGAGTCGGATTTGCACACTAAGGATTCCGTACCATCGTACATAGAGTTTTTGGAATAGGGCCCTTTTTTATTATTTGTTGTTATAGCGGCAATAGCAATAAATAACACCCAACAGTCACATACATAGTCCTGACCCCACACTAGGATTCCCTGTGTCGTGGGTATCAGAAACTACGAGTACCATGGTACCACAACACCCAGACCCGGAAGAAATATTTGCAGAACATGCAAACATTTCTGCCGCAGCGGGAATCAAATCCGCGCCTCTTGCGTCTCTGCCGATTAACCACCCGCCACGCCACCGAGGCCGGCCGAGAAATACACACTCTGTAAAAATTTTAAAAGAGTTGAAAAGGCCCGCTGACAGACGGACGAACGAACAGACAGCGGAGTAATAGGGCCATAATAAAAATGGACCATGTTTGCCAAATGTTTACACTAAGACCTTTATCACTATCTACACAGCATCAGGTTGCCTCCTGACTTGCCTACACTAACAGGAGGCTATAGTGCCGTTTTGAGGCCTTTCGGTAAGCTAGACGAAAATTGCCGGGACGTACAATATTTGTAGTAGATACTGTGTAGTGCTTTCTATATATTTGCCATCAAAACTGAGGCTACGATGTAAAGGTTCTATGCTATCCAATAATCTCGCGACATCCATCGTAAATGATTTTCAATCAAGTTGCGATTCGCCCGGCGGCTATTCAACGTAGTTTTCACGATCCCACGCTATGAAAGGATAGAGCGGGAATGGTGGATGAAAATTACGTCCATGTTTATCGATGTTTTGTTTCTTTTTTGTATCGATTTTCAGATCTCAAAATCTATATTTGCAACTTATTTTAGGTATTTCAATTTGTGGGACAGCTTTTTGGTTGTAGTTTCAAGTGAATTTGATAAACGCTTTGATAAAAATATAATAGACAGAGTCAATAAAACCTACTTTTCGTCCGCTCGACTTGGCGGGGTCGCTGTCATGCAGTTTTTTTTTGCTTGTTTTCTTTCTATGTTTAAAAAATACACCCTGAACTCTATCAGGTATATTTTGTATCATTTAAAAAAATCGTTAACATAATACGTCATTTTTCAACATAAGTTAAGAACTTAATGAAAATAGGGTCCTGTTGTAGAATACCAAAATGCACTTTATAATTAATACAGGTTGAAATTCATTCATACGGTCCCAGTTCGGCTTTTAAGTCGTCAAGCCATGACAGAAGCCTTTAGGCGGCCTAAAAACTCCGTCACGAGAGTTGGCCACTAGCTCATACGAACTTACTTCCTTAACGTATATCGACAACAGATCTCCTCTGTCTCATCCTTATCCGGTAGTAAGACGACCAGCAAATGACAGTCTTTGTCGAGAGGAAAGCACCTCACTACGCCGGGATCATGACCCTAAGCATTAGTTTTTTATATTTATAAAATCTCTATAAAATTCTATTGACATTATGCAGTACAGTTATGAAGATTTAATGATCTAAAAAAATACTACAAGTGTTAATTTCTGATCATTTCTGAACTTATTCAAGCCCTTTCGTTTGATATCCATAGGTTACTACTTTATTATTTTAGGCGAGAAATTAAATTTATTTAGTCATTTACTCATAAATTTAGTCATTCTAAAATGATAGTAGACGCCGTATGCTCTATGTCAGTAGGACCGCCAAGACGCATCATTTAAAATCCCATTAGTCAAAATCTGAACAGTAATTTGGACGCTACGAGGAAATAAATGAACATAATTATACAATATTGCAATTTTCTTACGGATCCCTAACTTTTTGAAAATATATTATAGCTTATACTGGTCCCTGATAATGTAGCTTTCTATTGGTGAAAGATTTTTTTAAATCGGTCCAGTAGTTTCGGAGCCTATTCGTTACAAACAAACAAAAAAATCATTCCTCTTTATAATATTAGTATGATAGGACGCTTTGGCTAGGTTGGAGTGACTCTGCTGCTGGCTGTTGGCAGGGAATGGATAGGCCAGGTCGAAGATAGGGCGCAATGGCGCTCATTAGGGGACGTCTAGGTCCAGCAGTGGACTGCTATAGACTCATGATGATCATAGCTAGGATAGAATATTTTTTATTATTTTTACCTTTGCGAGTAAACTACACAAACACACAGAAGATGCTTGCAGTTTATGATACCCAGTTTCTGAAATGTGTTGAATATGAATGTTACACGGGCAGAAGAAGACCTAAGAAAAGATGGATGGATTGTGTGAAAGGTATACTGAGATGACGAATGATAAGTAGAAGATAAAAGAAGGAAACACGCTGCGCCGACCCCACCTAGTGAGATAAAAGCAGGAAAGAAAATGATGAGTTTCTGATACCAACTGCGACTGTTGAGTGATTTATTTTGAGTGTTTATAGGTAGTAGAAAACGCGTAAAAGCAAAGTGTTTGGTCACATTATAGCCAATTTTCTCGGAATGAGTGATGTCAGTCCATTAATCTTTATGTTCCGCGTCAGGTGCGAGATAGACACGCGTCATGAGGCCAAATACCTAAACTCTGTGCCAGAAAAAAATTACAAGGGTGTCGATTCTGTTGTGTATTTTCCTAAACTTTGATAGCTCTAAAAAAACTAAATCCTTTTACCATCTGATATGGTATATGATTTATACAGCGTCAGGAGGCAACTTTTACCTTCACAAACGGGACGCTGTAGTGCACGAATTAAGATGAAGTAAGCTTGTATGGGCGATGGGCTGATCACCTGGTTCACCGTATCTATCTTAGGACTAAATCAGAAGTGGCTGCAAGTTTTCTTAGGTTTACTTGTGGCTCTGCCCACCCCATTAGGGATACGGGCGTGATAATGTATGTATCTATTCTTTTCTATTCTAATCTACCATCAGAGCTCCCGGTGTCCGCCTGTGCTAGGTAGATACGCCTTCATAATAAACTCTGTGCCAGAAACAGAATTAAATATATCAAGTTTATGATGATAACTGCTAGTTCTGTAATGAGACCTAATTCTTGGGAAACAGACATAAAGATTTTTTAATGAAAGAGGGGTAAACGAGCAAGTGGCTCATCTAATGGTAAGTGATTACCGCCGCCCACGGACACCTGCAGCATCAGAGGAACTGCAAGTTATTCCATAAATCACGGGGATCAGTTGGACACGTCTTAAATCTACATTTACACCTGTTCGTAACGCGACCAAGCGTGGAAGATACAGGTAAGAAACCTTTGGCTATTTTTTTGGAAAATCTCGCGAGATACGTTATAATCTAACGGTATTTACAAATTTACGGTGACATATTATATTTGCGATATTTATCTATCTTGACCTCTCTCTCTAAACTACCAGGGCAGTACCATCTTAACTGGTTGTCCAATATTTTTAGGGTTCCGTACCTGAAGGGTGCCAACGGGACCCTATTACAAAGCCTCCGTTGTCCGTCCGTTCGTCCGTCCGTCTGTCCGTCCGTCTGTCAGCGGGCTGTATCTCATGAACCGTAATAGGTAGAGTCGAAATTTTCACAGTGTGTATTTCTATTGCCGCTATAACAAATAATAAAAATAAAAGGGGGCCCCATACAAGAAACATTTTTTAATGTACGGAACCCTTCGTGTGCGTTCGACTCGCACTTGACCGTTTTTATTTTTTATTAGTTGTCATATTTGAAGGTTACAAATAGAAACTGATTGCTACAGAGTTACGTGATCAATCCCCCTTTCCCCCTTATGCCGGGTTAATAATCAAATAACGTTCGCCGATAGATACGGTTGGACATACACACTCTTAATCTTTAAAAAGCATCATTTGTTTGTGATAATCAATGATACTTATCTTTTATTAAGGTTATTTTCCATCCGTGGTTCATAATCGGAATATAGGAACTTATCGTCATTACCAGTTCAGTTTTGTATCAATTTATATGCATTCTTACGAGATAATCTTAAAATAAGATGTGTAACACGACATTTATTCGTGCTCAGTGATTCATTGACTGTTTATTTCTGTAAAAAGATCATGCACTTTGTAAATGTGGAGCTTCGGATGCTTACAATCTCTCACTGGCTTATTAATACACATGGCTAATGTGTAAAACCGTATAAATATTGATAATTGAGTCTATTTTTACCCAAGGCCTTTTACCATCAGTAGATGATTTATACAGCGTCAGGAAGCAACTTTTATCTTCACAAACGGGACGATGTAGTGCCCGGGACGAATTAAGATGGAGTAGATTTGCCCAGCACCTATTCCATCCTCTCAGCTTAGTCGGTTCCTTGTTCCTTGTCCACAGGAAAGACATTTTAAACGTATTAAAACGTTACGAATGTTCATAAATATTTTTTTACTTAATACAAAGTAAACAGTTAGTGGCGTAGCTTGCTTAGACGTAGTTCTTGATTGAACGTTATGCGCGGTCACAATTTGGATGGGTGACTGCAAGTGGCATTACAGGCTTACAGCTTTCGTGCTTCGGAGGACGCGTTAAATTGTCGGTCCCGGCTTTAAATCGCTAAGCCATGACGGCGGCC
The DNA here is from genome assembly GCA_949320045.1 of Scotopteryx bipunctaria. Lineage (NCBI taxonomy): Eukaryota > Metazoa > Arthropoda > Insecta > Lepidoptera > Geometridae > Scotopteryx > Scotopteryx bipunctaria. Next base: position 1,763,621 of record OX439462.1, read on the forward strand.
TAAAAACTCTGTCACAAGAGTTGGCCACCAGCTCATACGAACTTACTTTTTAGTGAGATAAGGGCAGGGAGGGAACGAAACAGGATGAAGAAAAAACCAGGCGATGCTACGGTTATGAAACGAGGACTACCCACAGGAGACCTTTAGTGATAGATAATATGTAATAGAGAACTTCAAACTTCAATTACCGTTAATTTTCAAACTTCCTTAATCTATGTTCGTTTATCGTCACCAAGCGAAACCAAGGCTTTAGTGTGAACGAACTCCGTCTTTAAGGCTCTGCTTAATCCTGTATCCTTGTGTATTTTATTTAGGCTCTCGCAAATACGAAATGAATCTCGGTAAGTATCTACTTAGTAGGACATTATCCTATCGAGTATTATCGCTTTCCATTCCAATCACTTATATCCAACCGATATTTATACGAATAGACCCAGTATTTACTATACGGAAAATCTTCTTTCTTCCAGAAACATTTATACTTGCGTAGTAACGCAACAAAGTTATTATTATTATTTATTTAAGAGCTAGCTCTTGTCGGTGTAATGGTGAAGTTTCCTCCATTTTTCTCTCTCTCTTTATTTTATACTTTCATCATTACTTTTTTGGGAGATATTGTGCAGTAGTTTCCCGTTGCTTTCTGCACCGCAGTTCCGAGGTTGGTTTGCCCATCTCTGATGTCTGGACAGAAGCCCTTCCAGAACCTTCTATTCTTCAATAAAGTTACTAAACATTATTTCTGGTTGTCTAGTGGTAGTCGGGGAATCCAATCCTAAAGTCGTGGGTTCGAATTAGGTCATGCACTAACGGATTTTCCAGTTTGCAAAAGGTATGTGCGCTGTACCAGTACTCTCAAACGGTGATGTTTTAGGAAAACATCGTGAGGAAACCGGCATGTCCTAGAATAAAAACAAAGTTCGAAAACATGTGTCAAGTGCACGAAAGAAGCCTCTTTGAAGCACTGTTAAAATCCTTTCACCACACTGGTTCGAAAGAACTAATGACATGACTAGTAGAAGTAGTTTAGGCCATAAATTATGTGTTTCGAAGTTTCAGCCAATTCCGTTCAGAAGTTACGGACAGAATGACAAATAAATAAAACTGGTCAAGTGCGAGTCAATTTCGCACACGAAGGGTTCTGTACTATAGTAGGTACATAAAAATATTTAATGTATGGGGGCGAATTTATTTTATTTTTATTATTTGTTGCTATAGCGGCAATATAGAAATACACGTTTTGTGATACACGTGGCAATGCGGCCAGCATCTTGGGCACGCTTCCACCGTCTGATGAGCTGGATCAGGTGAGCTATCTATAGACCGTTTGCAACGGTCTTTAGATAGCCCGACTGTTTCTTTTGTATTTTGTAAATTATATTTGTAATAGTTGTAAGTTTCTTTCTGTTAATAAAGATATTACGTTTTGTGAAAATTTCAACCTACTACGGTTCATGAGATACAGCCCTCTGACGGCAGGAAGGACGGATAGCGGAGGATTAGTAATAGGGTCCCGTTGGCACCCTTCGAATACGGAACCCTATAAAAAAGACACGCAACACCCTTGCTCACAATCAAACTTTCATAAATGCGAAAGTTTGTGAGGATGTGAGGATATATGTTTGTGCCTCAATCACGCCGCTGTGAACGTATTTGAATGAAACTTGGAATATGCATAGTATGTGTGTTGGAATAACATATAGGCTACTATTTGTCCAGATACCACGCGACGGAAGCCGCGAAAGCTAGTTTACAATAAGTGTAATAATCAATAGTAGTATTATTTCAATAAAAATAACAATGTTACTAAAACACACCGCTTTGTATTATACTTGGTACTACATAGGTACAAGCTAAGCTCGTAATCCAGGTACCTACCGAATAACATTTCCCGTGTCCGTGAAATGTGTACGTACCTACTGATTGAGAGAAATGGCCCCTGCAATCATTGACCTTCTGAACTAGTGATGGGACAATTGAAATTTAATAAGGTATCGATACTTTTTTTATTGCTGATACGTTTTTTAATCGGTTATATTTTCACTACGATTGTTTGGACAAGTGGTGGTCATCGAACTATTGTGGTGAAAAGATTAAAGTAACTCCAAGGCCCCTTTCGTGCGCTTTAAACAATTTACACTTGACAAAATCTTTAAAAACTTCGGAAATCACTACTCATCGGTAGTAGAGTGAGAAGCAAATTATATTCATTTATATTGAAAATTTTTGAGGGATGGTGACGGTATATTTTGAAACGGTGTAGTGAGCGGACAGCCTTAGATTTAGCCAAGGTGTAAACAAAGCTCCCCGCTATTAAACCTTGTACCTAGATCATGCAGAACTCAATTTTGTTGGTGACGTTCCATTATCTAACAATTAGACGGATTTTGATGGAGGTTAAAAATCCATTGTAAAAGCCGTAGGAGCTATGAGCGATCAGTCTCCACCTACTAATAACTCTTCAAGTCTCATTTTAGCTCTTCCGGCTCAGATTGAGATAAAGAGTGAGCCCATTTATTATTAAAAAAAACTATTCCGTTCTATAAACAGGCCTTCATCACTCCGGCACTATAGAACAAAGCAAAATATTTGTCAATCAAACCTTGGTTTTGCTTTTTTGAAGGTAAGTTGAAGAAGTTGAAGGTGTTGAAGGATGAGTATTGAATAAATAGAATATAATTATATTCATTGAAAAATAAGAATACATTAAATGTAAACTAAAGATAATAAGGTTAGTATGACATCTGGTTCTCGTCATTAATTAGATTTTACAGTTTTGTTGTAGGAATTACCGCGTTGAGATGAGTATTCATAATTAATTGTATTTAACATGGTAATGCAAAGATAAGTGACGAAGCACTCATAAACAGTATAAAATTTTCAATCTGCTCACGTAAAAAGGCGTGTTAAGTTGAAGGCGAGATGAGGACCTATGTACTAAATGAATTTTCTCAAAGTATAAAAATAAATTATGCAATTTATAAATAAAGCCGGTCCTGAGTCGAATTTGCAAACAAAGGGTTCTTTATCATGTTGTTTTTCTTTGCATGTACGTAAATATTTCTTGTATAGAGCCCCCTTTCATTTTTATTATTTGTTATTATATCGGCAATAGAAATGTGTCAAAATTTCAACTCTCTACCTACTATGGTTTATGAGATACAGCCCGCTGACAGACGGACGGACAGCGGAGGCTTTAGTAATAAGGTCCCGTTGGCACCTTTCGGGTACGGAATCCTAAAAAAGAGTTGTGCTGACAAAAACAGATTGAAATATTCAACGGACACATTAATTGATAAAAGACGCATCTCTATGAACTTTTCAAAGCATGTAAAGACATTATACAAAGAGACATGAAAGAACCAGCCAAAACTAGTTTCTAAGTAAAGCCGAGTGATAGATGGTGTTAAGTGATGCGGGCAATCTTCGACACTTGACCGAAAAGCGGAACAGGCGGGCCCTAATATTATGATAAATGAGCTAAGGATAGGCTCACGAATGAGTATAATACTGAGTATCTAAATATATAAAACTTTTACGTTAGTACTGACTGTCTAAATTAGATCCTAGAGGATGGAATAGAAAGATGAGGTTTATAGGACAAAAGAATAAAACCGGTCAAGTGTGAGTCGAATTGTACGAAGGGTTCCGTACCATCGTACATTATAAAATGTTTCTTATATGACTGGGAGTAAAGAAAAAACAGAATGCCAGCTGCTTCTCTTCCCGAGCATGTAAAAGTCGACTAAAGAATGGTATCCTCCCCAACATGGTGCACCATATACGCGATGGGCTGAACACCTGTCACCATGGTTCACCATATCGAACTTGAGACTCTTGAATCAGGAGTGCCCCCCCCCCTCGGGTACAGGCGTGATAATTGTAAAAGTATGTAATAATATTTTTTTCTCTACTGTAAATTGACGTTTTTGCCGAAATTTAATACATTATAATGTGTTTCACGATATCTCCGCCAGCGGAAACCAATTTTGTAAATTTTCCCCACTGGTGACTTATTTTATCAAACCTCATTATCATTTAGAATCTCAATTTTCCGTTACAATTTTTGTCGAAGATTTTACTTTTGAAGTCGAATGTATCAGTCATTCTTACTTATTTTTCATCACCTACCAAAACCAATGACTTCATTGGTTGCAGTAGTTTTAATGCATTATGAATTCATCGAAATGTCGATAAAATCACCAAAACATCGATACATTTTGATCGATAACCACCCATCCCTATCTCCATTGTTTTACCCAGATCTGTGGGTATCTAATATCATCTGGTGTAGTGCCAAAAGACGAAAGAATGCGGTAAAAACAAACGATTTATTTTTACCCCTCAAAAGCTCACTTGTCATTTTGGCTTACAAAATTGCTTTTTACGCAATTGAAATTAATTGCTATTTTTTTTATATTATGACCAAACACACACCGTGTGTCACTTTATTTTGTTACATGTTGGTTTTTCTTTGTTACATACATTATTATTACGCTCGTATCCCTAACGGGGTAGGCAAAACTACAAAATTATAAAAACACTTGCAGCCACTCATTTGAATACAATTTTCGTTTGAGCGTTGGTGGTCTAGTGTTAATGACCCCGCCTTTAAATCTAAGGTCGTAGGTTCTAATCCAGTCGTGCATTAATAGATTTTTCTGTTCGAAAAATTGATCGCGCTATTTTTCAACGTACCTTTTTGGTTTTGTTTTGGCAGACGTTTCATTGTAAAAATCACGGTTTAGCTACGTTTTTACGTCACCTTATTCTGTAAAAATAACTGCAGCGTGAAATTTTTAGATTTTTACGAACATGTTTTTTTAGCAAACGTTAATTCGTGCGCTATATTGCCTCAATTCTAGTATTATGTCTGTTAGTAAAAGTAAGTTCGTATGAGCTAGTGGCCAACTCTTGTGACGAAGTATAGGCCGCCTACAGGCCTCCGTCATGGTTTAACGACTTAAAAGCCGGGACCGACAATTTAACGTGCCCTCCGAAGCACGGAAGCGCTCAGCTCGTAATGCCACTTGTGGTCACCCATTCGAATTGCGACCGCGCACAACGTTGCTTAACTTCAACGATCAATCAAGAACGTCTAAGCAAGCTACGCCACGAGCGCTTCCTCTGTCATAACTTGCGCTTGTCTGTAAGTAACATAATATGTCTGAACCAATTGTAAATTTCCAATCATTAAAATAACAAATGTATTAGATCGAGCGACCCTATGTTTTATTCATCCCACTTCTGAATCCGTCTTCTGATATTACTCGGTCGGGCGCTTCTGATCTAAAAATAGCTAGTTTAGTACAGTCTGGGCGTTTTCCGAACATAATTATTAATATAACATAACAATTTCTCCGCTGGACTGGGAGTAAATGAAATAACATAGAATACGTCCAGCTGCTTCTCTCCCCGAGCATGTCGTAAAAGTCGATTAAGGGATAGTATCCTCCAATATGATGAGATACAATAAGCAAATATTCCCAAGGAGGGTTGACGTCAGGCAGGCGGCCGGTCATAAAACACCTTAGCCAAAACTCTTAGTCGACCCCACATAGAGTGGGATCAGGTCAGGAAGAAGATGATGATGATGATAAAGTCTTATCGATTCCATTATTCTACTAACTAAACCTTTGTTACCTATCAAAAAGTATTTTTTTTTTTGATAAAAATAACGTTGCTGTAGCAATAAACGACCCGTCGTCCGTTGGTAGCATTAGGAACCGACGCAGTGGCTTTAAGAATTTTTCATTTTCTCACCCCGATCATGTCTTAAGAGTCATCTAAGGGATAGAATCTTCTCCAACATGATGAATCTATATGGGTGATGGGCTGGTCACCTGTCACCATGGTTCACCATATCCATCTTGGAACTCTTGGATTAGGAGTTGCTGCAAGTTTTCTTATGATTACTTGTGACTCTGCCCACCCCACCAGGTATACGAGCGTGATAATATTATGTATGTACGTTTGTAATTTTACCTGTGGGAAAGCCGTATTTGTACAAACTAAATTATTTAAGCAAATTAAGTAAATATCTTTCGGTAGCTAATTTCGTCTTTGTATTAATAAAGCCATGAACGCAAAGTGATTTCGTAAATTAAATTATACAAATTAAGTCAAAAAGAGGTTGTAATACGAAAGTACAGTAGTACCACAAATAATGTGCGCCTCGGCAAACTTCGTGCTTTGTATGAAAACCGAATTTGTCGGAATATGCAACTATCAACTAATGATAACTGAACCAACCATTAAAAAAAAAATAAGTATCTACACAATTATTATACATTATCATCATCGCGTTACTTCGTATTTCAGAAGCTAAACGAAAATTGCCGAGGCACACAATATTTATGGTACTATTGTACTTTAGACGTCTATTTTATAGTGGTACTACCAGCTTTACTAACAGTGGTGACACGGGCAATAATAATTTCCTGTATTATTACCGACCGGTTTAGTAGTAAGATGGGAAATTATTTTTCTTAGAGGTATGTTATGCCACTATTACCATTATTTTTACATTATACAATTTTATTTTCATTTAAATTTAATAAAAAAAATACCCACACACATTACAGTCTTTAACAAAACTCGTCTGGCTATCCATCTCGTTGTAAGCTACAAAATAGACTAAATTCGGATGCACTATTGTATCCGCACATAAGATACATTAGGATACATAATTTTGTATTACTACACCTTTTTGGGTCTCTCTGTGTAAGCAAACAGCCATTAACATAAAGCGTAAGGCATCAAAATCATATCAAGTGCGATTAAAAATACATATTAATACAATTTAATGTTGCAAAACAAGTTCTCTTCAAATCCAGATTGTATTTAATTAAAATAAATATGGTAACTTATTGTTTAAGCTTATGTTTAAAAGGCTGTATTTTTCTTAAGAAACTGTAGCCGCTAGAAACGTCCGTTATGTAGGTTTATCCCCCTCATGATCAAAAACCTGACTTTGCCCACTGTTGGGCGTAAATCTCCAGGCACAAGCTGAGTCCCATCGAACATGGTCCTTCGCTGATCCATTTGTTCCATGAGTTTAACGGTCCAATAGCACAAATGAATTTAAAAAATGTCTAGTTAAAAAAAATATCTAAATGTATTATTAGTCAAACTGAAAATACATACAACAGTCATACATACATCACGCCCGTATCCCTAATGGGGTGGGCAGAGACACAAGTAATCAGAGACAAATAAATGATTTATGATTTTTAAGAAAGTTTGCAGCCACTCCTGATTTAATGTCCTTGGATGGTGAACCATGGTAACAGGTGATCAGCCATATAGATGGTCCATCATGTTGGAGAGGATAATTGAAAATGCTGAATTAGAGTAGAATATGTTATTTAAAACATACTCTGTGCATTACCGAGAGAGCACTGGTGGTCTAGTTGGTAGTGACCCCGCCTTCCGATCCTAAGGTCGTGGGTTCAAATCCGGTCGTGTACCAATGTATTTTTCTGTGCGAAAAATTTATGTGCGCTATACCTACTAGTACTCTCAAACGGCGAAGGAAAACATCGTGAGGAAACCCGCGGCTTAGTCAGCTCCGCACGTATTGACCATGCCTTTCCTGTGGACAAGGCCGACTAAGCTGAGAGGATGGAATAGGTGCTGGGCAAGCCTACTCCATCTTAATTCGTCCCGGGCACTACAGCATCCCGTCTGTGAAGGTAAAGTTGCCTCCTGACGCTGTATAAATCATCTACTATAGATGGTAAAAGGCCTTAGTTTTGTGCGTTACCCATGTCTGTAAATATGCCGGTTGTAGCTTTTTCGAAATCAACGTTTTATGGTATTTTAATATTTTGGATTTTATGAGTGCACAATATGGCATCACGATTCTTGTTTTAAGTAAATTTGACCATTACGAAGATAACAGAGGAATGACTTTGGAATGCATTGAGAACTCTGCTTGTTGTGTCACTGGTTATTTTATAGTCTAGATCTATAGGATCCCAATATGTTGCGTGACGTTGCGTTCTTTTGTTTTTAATTTGGCAGATGCAGAAATGCATGTAAAAAAACGGTGAAGCGCGAGTCGGATTCGCACTCGAAGAGTTCCGTACCATCGTACATGTACTTTTTACTAAGACTTTTACCTTATGTACTTTGGCCACAAAAATGTTTCTTGTTTGTCATAGCTCATGAACCGTAATAGAGTTAAAATTTCATTGCCGCTATAATAACTAATAATAAAAATGAGATAAAATAAAAGGAAGAAAACAAGAAACATTTTTTATGTACGACACGGTACAAAACCCTTCGTTTGCGAATTCGACTCGCACTTCGCCGGTTTTGTTTCTAAGCTGTTTATTACAGTTAAATAGGGAATCAACAAGTATCATACATTTGAACTGAAAGCAATTCCCCAGGAACTGCCTACTGACAGTGAGTAATAGCAGAACTTGAAACGGTTAAAACAAGCTTTTGAATATTCGGTAACCGTTTTTTAATGGTCGACAGAGTCATAACATTAAATAATAAATAAATAAATAAATAACACCCAACAGTCACGTACACAGGCCTGACCCCACACTAGGATTCCCTGTGTCGTGGGTATCAGAAACTACGAGTACCATGGTACCGCAATACCCAGACCCGGAAGAAATATTTACAGGTCATGCAAACATTTCTTCCGCTGCGGGAATCGAACCCGCGCCTCTTGCGTCTCTGTCGAGCAATCGCCCGCTACACCACCGAGGCCGACCGAAATCACAATCTCATGTCAAGGATGTAAAAGGATAACCAGGACATGACAAGACAGTTATTTTGACATTTTATAAAATTTTGATTGTAATAATTGATAATGTCATTCATATCAATTGGGTCGTCAGTTCTATTGCAAGGCTGTGGGTAAAAGGTAAAGGCCATTCTTTCAGCTGGACCGATTTCATAGGTCCGATTGAAGTTTGGTGTTTTTCGGGGCCGGGAACCATTTATATTTTTAACTAGCTGTTGCCCGTGACTTCGTACGCGTTAAATTTCAAACCGAGTTTCAAGCATTTTAGCCCTTATTAAGATTTCTTTTCAAAAATCCTGAAAAACTTGTCCATTTATTTTGTATTTATAGTAACTAAACCAACATGATGAGATAGAATAAGCAAGTATTCCCAAAGAGGGTTGACGTCAGGCAGGCGGCCGGTCATAAAACACCTTAGCCAAAACTCTTACAGCATGATCCAAAAAAGATCATGCTGTGCCGACCCCACATGGAGTGGGATAAGGGCAGATAGATGATGATGAGATAGATTTAATGTTATGTGTAATAGCGTTGATCGGTTTTTAGGAAGCCGAAGATTAACGAGCTGCAAACAAGTCGCGCATGATGGCGAATACCGATGGATAATTGAGATACGACCCGACGGAAATGTTCCACGAATAATAACTACTTACCGACGGATATCTTGAAAGATTTTGTGGGTGAATCTGTAGTTGTGGACAACTAGCTTTCTCCCGCTTCCGCTCGTGCTGTACCTAGAGAGATAAAATATCCTATATAAGCTTACTTATATTATAAAATTGAAAAGCTTTAGTTTGCTTGAAATTACCGGCGTAAAGTTCAAAACGCAACGATAGCGCGTGCTAACTTTACCTGTGCTGCCATCTAGTATTATTATACGTGCGAAAGTTTGTAAAGATGTTTGGATGTTTGAATGTTTGGATGTTTGTGCCTCAATCACGCCTAAACGGCTGAACGGATTTGAATTTAATTTGGAATATACATAGTACATGTACTGGATTAACATATAAGCTATTTTTTATCCGGGTACCACGCGAGCGAAGCCGCGGGCGGCAGCTAGTAATCCTATATGTTGTCCCAATACACATTAAAGCCCGGTAATGCTCCCAGCGATCATCTGAGACCCACAGAAAAAGGTATATCAGCCAGAAAAAAAACAGTAAACGTGTACATGCTTGGTGTACAGATGTACTGGAACTTTTTTTTATATAGTTTACATCCTACATATCCACAACAAATTAATAATAAAAACAAATAAAGTCAAGTAAACAAAAAAAATATTGTACTTACTATATTTTCCAAGAGGCTACATTCCTGCGTTATATGACTAAAGCAGCGCTCGTGGCGTAGCTTGCTTAGACGTTCTTGATTGATCGTTGAAGTTAAGCAACGTTGTGCGCGGTCGCAATTGGGATGGGTGACCGCAAGTGGCATTAAGAGCGTGCCATAACGCCGCTACGAGATGGATTTAGTGCATCCCGGATGCAATGCCGTAGCCAACTAACGAGCGGGATGACTATTTATAGTTTTCTAGTGAGTGAGAAGGATAGAGACATAGACGCGCAACGTATTTTATAACAACGTAAGCGCCAAAACTGTTTTACTTAATTACAAGCGAATTAAACAATCAATCAAAAAATTAAAAGATGGAACTAAAGAATTAATGATGGATATCTTAACAAAACAAAAACCCAACAAAAAAAACGTGCCGTTCTTGAGATATATTTATCTCAAGAACGGCACGTTTTTTTTGTGCTATTGCAAAATGTGTGCAAAACGTATGTTTTTCAAAAAAATATATTATCGAGAAAAATTTCACCAATTATGTATTGAAAAGACAAAATCCAAAATAAGCGTTCGAAGCATCTTTTCCCTAAATATTAGGTTGGTAACATTCACAGATTTTGAGATAAATAACGATGTCGAACTATAAAATTGCATATGGCACGCTCTTAAGAGCTGAGCGCTACCGTGCTTCGGAGGGCACGTTAAATAGTCGGTCTCGGCTTTTAAGTCGTTAAGCCATGGCGGAGGCCTTTAGGCGGCTTAAAAACTCCGTCACAAGAGTTGGCCACTAGCTTATATGAACTTACTTACTTCTGTGACCAAAGAAATTATTAGGAATGAGCCAGCCCTCATTTGCATTTTGTGACTAAAATCGGGACTTTTATTGACTTTTTAAATTTCTAAATGGTAATTGTAAGTATTCCAAGTATCAACCAAATCCGTGGAAATAAGAAAAATCCATTAGATCCTTATTGGTTTCGACCGGGATTCGGATCCTTGATCCTTCTGATCAAAAGTCTAGGTACCTGCATTTCGTAACCCATACTAATATTATAAATGAAAAGGTAACTCTGCATGTCTGTCACAACAAATTTGGATGATATTTGTCAAGGAGATAAATTCTATCCCGGGGATGGACATAGTCTACTTTTTATCCTGTAAAACGATCCCAAAATGGATAAATAAAAAGATAAACAGGATAACGCATAAATCCTTCTTAGACATTAATTTGTAACAAGACAGTTAAATTGACATATATAAAATTTTGACAATGTCATTTATGTCAATCGGATTGTCTTGAAGAGCTGTGGGTAAGGGCCTCTAGCTGGTTCTATATATTATTTTGTTGCGTATACAACGTTGCGGATCACAGCTAGCTACTTAATTATGATAAAATGGTAAACATTCATAATATTGAGTGCATCAATTGATCAATCATTTCAGTAGTGAGTTCGTTGACAGGTCATTTTAGACGTCAACAGTCCAGTGACGCGCAATTTCATTACATTCAGTGCGCTCAACCAGTTGTCACTCAAACACAGTCTGATGAAGGAAAGCTTATACACTTCAGTAATATACATATCTATATTTAAAGAATTACTATTATTATTTATCTACTGGTCTGGGAGTAAAAAACATAGAATGCGTCCAGCTACTTCTCTTCCCGAGCATGTCGGGTTAACTCATGCCACATATCAATCGTCTCGTTTTTAGGGTTCCGCACTCGAAGGGTGCCAACGGGACCCTATTACTAAGCCTCCGCTGTCCGTCCGTCCGTCCGTCTGTCAGCGGGCTGTATCTCATGAACCGTAATAGGTAGAGTTGAAATTTTCAGAGTATGTATTTTATTGTTATAAAATTAGAATGAAATAAAAGGATGCCCCAGACAAGAAACATTTATATACAGGTACGGAAACCTTCATGTGCGAATTCGACTCGCACTTGACCGTTTTTTTAATTAGTTTTAAGGTTCTCATCAGGTTAGCGTAAGTAACTACTGAACCTTACCTTTTATGTTCGCCTAATACTGTCTATAAGAAAACCCCTTAAAGACTAACTGATAGATGAATATTGGAAAAGCTAGAGCTGTTCTAATTAGACTGTAACCTCCACATACATCAACGCATCGTGTCCGTCTGACAAGGCGATAACGCCATCCATCCTCAATTTATGACGTCGCCTGGAATCCACAATCTAGTACAGCAATCAAGGATGGACATAATCAGGGTACCACGATACCAGCATGATAAATGTGACCACCCTAATGCCTAGTTCGTATATTCTACACACGGACGACGGATCGTTAATTACTATAGCAACGTTGCGTATCTGTCAAGAAAAAGGATTGGCATTTTTCGACAATAATAAAGCCGGGTTTCCACCGCAAGCGGAGCGGACTTATTCCGTTTACCTCGAAATGACAAATTACATAGTAGCATTTCTACAGAGAAAGAGGTGGGGGGGTTAGTCATAGTCGTAGTCATAGTCATAGACATGCTCATGGCCATGGTCATGGTCATAGTCATAGTCCCTTTTTTTTCTTAAATGACTGGAGTAATTTTCCGTTCAGCTCGCTCCGCTTTTTCTCTTTCTCATTTCTTGGTGGAAATGTAAACCTATTTAATAAAAAGGAGTCCATCCCTCTAGCCATTTCACGCTCATTACTCAATTCCGGTGGAAACCCGGTTTAACGTTGCTATGGTAATGAACGAGCCGTCGTGTTAGTAAAATATTGGAACTGGGCATGTAGCGCTTAACACACACCACCGCGAAACCGCGCGGTTTCGAACAAGACAGACCGAGGCGCGCGGTGTGATGAGCAAGAAAGACTGAAGTAGCGATCCGCCAAACAGCGCGGTTTCTTTTGAAGGCCGCCAGAGAAAGTGAAAGGAATAGCCGCGCCGCGAAACCGCGCAGAACGATCTTTTGTGTGTGTCACTTGCCTAAGCGTAGTTTTGGATGTGGACTTAGGTTTCTGGTATAGGAAATCCTATTGTGGGATCAGAACTTTGTATGTGACTGTTAGTTATTATTGTCATATAAAAAAACGAGGTACGGACTTATGCCTATCTTTACTTTTCCTATAATTTTTAAACCATTTTGATTCAACCATGTTTAATCACAGCACAATAACTCTTATACAGATTTTAAGAGGAGGTTTTTAGTAAGACATTCAGTGGCGAAGTCATAGCTAGCATTAACTTTGGGGTTTTGGGGTATAAATAAAACGAAAATTTCCTTGTAAACACGTGTAATTTTTGCACAATAAAAGGCGTAATACAATGCTCGCGTTAGGTACACAAATTCATGTAAATTCTACAATTCTACCATTTTAGAGCCTCGGGATTTGGCACAAACTACACTCTCAATACATTAGACAACCTTAAAAATTAGCTTCATTTTATGTTGATAAGGATTCAGGTCTCCGCCCACAACTCCGTTTTATAACTCGTGACATTTCCCGCACAAAATAGAATTTATCAGGAAACCTTTTGACAGGACTTGTGCTGGGACGGTGACGTGACTGTCCGTTATCGAAAGAGGTAGTGGGCGGAAGCCTTTAACGAAATAACATTATTATTATTTGAACAAGTTTTAGATCAAATTTTATTGATGAATGATTTGGGTTTTATTGAATTAGTAAGATTTATTTTTGCTAATGCAAATATAATTTACAAAATTCAAAATAAACAGTCGGGCGATCCAAAGACCGTTACAAACGGTCAGGGAGATGATGATAATAATTTCTAAGTGCTTAATTTTTAAAGTTGCCTGTACGTAAAATACATTTTTTGTTAGTTTCACTAACATATAATTTTAGTTTAAAATAATAAGTTGAAATTATATCGTGGAATGAAAACGTTATTATAATACATATTATTACAAATTGTTTTAAAGTATTTTTTATTTTAATATTTTTATAGTTAGGATTATTGTATTTTTATATATTGTTGTGTTTTACTTACTTTTAAATTACTAGTTTCCTCCCGCGGCTATGCTCGCATGGTACCCGAAAAAAGTAGCTAATGTGTCATTCCAGTACACGTACTATGTTCAAAGTTTTATTCAAATCCGTTCAGCTGTTACGGCGTGTTTGAGACAAACATACAAACATCCTCGCAAAGGAGTTGTTTTACAAATGTATGGAACTTAGGCTTGGTCGATGTACACTTGTATAAACATAACTAAATATATGTAAAACCTTTTCCCATTGTATTTTTTTGTTATTTTGCTTAATTTAATGCATGTTTTCAAAACACTTATTTCATGAAAGGCAACACAAAACATATAACAATATGGCGGGGCGGTATTGAGTAAAATGTTTTGATAGCTTTTGACTTAGACAAGTAGGTAAAATGACTGCACTTCGTTCGCGTAGAATCGAAATGTTCGTAACGAAGCTGTAAGTCATAAAACTGTCAAAATACATAGTGACAGTGACAGATACCGCCCAGGAAAATATGTTGCCATTGCAAAAAGCCTTCGCGTTTGAAACATTATTCTGCAAATAACTAAGCTTTAAATGAGACTCGGAGCATTTTTTCGAAATTCACTGATTTTTTTACTACTTTTTCGTCTGGTGTACATAGACCAGGTCTGCTATGAAACATCGCCTTTCGTATTTATAAAATTAGTAGAATAGCTTAGGTATATCAATTTTCAGCAAACAAAATGAGTAAGCTCCGTTAATATTTTCAATTTATCTATCTTTGTTACATTGTTTGTTCTTACTTATTGTAACTGATAGGTAGGGTTCCTTACCCGAAAAGTGCCAACGGTACCCTAGGTAGACTTGAAATTTTCAGCGTATGTTTCTATTGCCACTATAACAACCATAAAAATAGATAAAAGGGAGCTCATATAAGAAACATTTATGTACATGTACGATGGTACGGAACCCATCGTATGCGAAGGCACTCGCACTTGACCGGTTTTTATTTTTATCAGATTTTTGCCCGGTTTCATTAGTCTAACAGACAACGACTCGTTCATTCCATAGAATGTTGTTTTTCCGTTTAAAACTGTATAGCGCTTTCGACAGATAATAACATTGCTATGGTAATGAACGGTCCGTCATCCGTTAGAATATTGGAACCAAGAGTCTAGTAGCATCAATAACCTTTTAGTTTTTCTTGATATAAAAATGCCGAAGGCGAATGGAATGGGTCTGTCCCCATTAATCATGTCTTTGAAGTAATTTATCAAGTCTGAATCAGCCCTGGATACTCCAAAATCATCCCCAATAAATGCATTCACTTGGCCCGATGCCAAATCCGAGTAAAATCTTATAAAATCTTAACTTACTCATTGACTGAGAGTGAACATCGCACGATCTATCCCGTTTTATTAAACTAATAGAAACATTATCTGTCAAAAAGTCATCACCATCATGGTTCATCAATGGTTTGACGACCTCGGTGGCATGGCGGGCGAGTGACGGCTGAGACGCAATTGACGCGGGTTCGATTCCCGCTACGGGAGAATTGTTTGTATGTTCTGTAAATATTACGTTTCGGTTCCGTATGTCATGACAGGTAGGACGCACTGATTGTACAATTTTGTTTTCAGGCATTGTGGTACAGGTGACGCAAAATATTGACGTAATTTTCCAAACCAAATTCATGCCGAGATCCATCCATCGAAAGGCCGATGCTTAGCTGTTTAGCATTTGTTGCAGGACTCTTTCCTTTGTTCGCTGCGCTCGGTCTATCTCACTGAGCGCAGCGAGTTAAGGAAAGAGCTATACTATGTCTACATCTTAGATAAGCCAAATATGGCTTGTAAGATGTGATCTGTCAAAATAAAATGTAACTTTATTATGAAAAAAAATGTATGGTATAAAGTATAAAGTCACTGCTTGGAACTCCCAAAAAGAAAAAAAACTGCTGTGTTCCTTTTCCATCCATTGCCCGTTATTAGATAGAAGTCGGGTACAAGTGGTCAAGACTAGTTACTTAAACTATGGCAGTGAAAAAATTATGTAAATACATTATCAAACACCGGCAGGCATAAGTTATACTGCTCTGTTCTATAGGCTACTCGTTTCTGTTCACATAATTCTGTCTCTTTCACACCCAGAGTGCGTATGACACGTGTGACAGCGAATGACGGCTACCTTACAAAATAAGGAAGGACCCTCATTATGGATCGTACATTGTTGTACCTACTTGGTAAATGGTTTGTTCTAGTCATCTCAATTTATCAGAAACTACGAATTATAACTTAACAAAATACCAGTAATCAAACATAATATACTTCATTCGTTCGCTTATTTCATTCATTTAACCATTACAAAAAATATCTGTACTTTTGTGGCAGTGTAGTTTTACTTATTTATTTTGCTTAATTCAAAATCCTACAATTAATATTATTTATATGTATGCTCGCTCTCAATCAACTTTAGCATCTACACAAAACTCTCTTTACTAGTGTAATCGTATATAAATATATTTTTATTTTCTCTATGAGCCGGCACGCATACAAACTTATTCTTCCCTTCTTCACTTACATCTAGAGTTATAGAATAAACATTATTCGTCTTTATATCTAAATTCAATATTTGTATTTGTTTATTGTTCTCAGTGGCAGTGTCATTTACTACATCACCGTTTGCAAAATCATCTTTTACCTCGTCTACATCGTTCATTTCATTTAATGCAGCTATAAATTTCATGCTGTTCCGTCTAGTATTCTCAACATTGATTATCTCCCCGACTTTAAGTAGCTGCGCGCTTTTCTCGTCCTTGATTTTCTTACTTTCCCGGTTCAATATATTCTTTTGAGAGGACGCTCGGTTGCTGTAACGTCTCCAGAACGAATCTGACGTGTTTTGGCTGCTAGAGAATCCTGTAGAAGTCGTCGTGTTGAACGTATCTCTTCTTTGCATCGTCTCCCTCAAAGTCCTACTGCACCTCATCAGCTTATTAATCCTCAGCAACTTAATAAACCCTTCTCGGAACTTCGACGACATCAGATTATACAGAATGGGGTTGATAGCCGAGTTTAAGTACAACATCACTCTACAAAAATACAAAAGTATGTAATACCCGTCTATTCCTAGTGACATTATTGTCTCTGGGGGGAAAACTATGATCCATAGGGTAAGTGCTTTGAATGGTAACAAACAAATGAAGAATGATAAAACTACGGTACCCAACATTAGGATGACTTGCTTCCTGTACCTGACTACGTGACCACTGGTGGAGCTCTTGGTGTTCTGAGCGATGATGACGGGGTTTTCCATGAGGTTCTTGGCAATGACGCTATAGAGGACGAGAAGAACGCCGAGAGGAAGGATGAAGAAGACCGCAATGGTGAGAATGAAGAAGAGAGCCGACCAGAAGGTGTCGGCTTGCGTGAGGCAGACGGGGATGCTGGTGCCGTCTTCATACTCCTCGTACTCGAAGCTAGCGACGGCCAGGATCGGGCTGGAAGAAAAATTGGTCAGGTTTGTAATACTGAAAATCATCATTATCATACTCAGAGGACGAACAATTTTGTAATGCTTCCTTGTGGATTGATTTTAGTTTTAAGTCACTCTACTTTAAATCAATTAAAGTCAGAGTCAAAGTCTAAATTTCTTTATTTCTTAATATCACGGGGTTAATTTGCACACTTCTTAAATCTACGCTCCATTTACACCTATTTGTAACGTGACCAAGCGTGGAAGATACAGGTAAGAAACCACGCTTGGCAATTTTTTATGATCCCTTTACAATCATGTTTATAAAAGAAGTTGTAGCATTGAGTAATGACCTCTTGCAGATGTTGCTTATTTGCTCCTAATCTTGCTTGTTCTATTAGCAGCCTAGTACTAGTTCAATGACCATTAAAATTTAGTCCTTGTTGCAATCAGTTTCTACAAATCGATCGAGGGCCTTGCTATATTAATGGCCATAATTTTTAATGGTTTCAAATTGAAAGTGATTGCAATAAGTTTTAATATTTCCCCTGGTTTGACCAAGTTCAAGTAAAGCGTATCTCAGGGGCCTTACAATATAAACGAGCAGTAATTTTCGAAGAAATTCGTTAACTTTAAATTGAACTTTTGATTACTTTTGTTTATAACATTTTTCACTTAAGATGCTTATCTTTTAATACTGTTATCATAATCATCACTTGTCTTAATATCGAAACTACATGACATACAATTCTGGAGGATTTAAATATATAAAAAAATCTTATGAAAATTTATGACTGACAGCAATCAATGCATAGTATGGAACCATAAGTGCTAGATGCATAAAACTTAAATAATATATATAGTGTAGGATGCACTAGGAATGGAATTTCGGAAATTCTACCCGAAAGGGGGGTTGATAAGATTTGGCATTTTATGAAAACGCTGCGCCGGGATCTACTACTTAATATACAAAATAACAGCATAACATTTTAGTGCTATAAAATCAATAATACAATAAAATTACAGGTTATAAGAATTCAATTTCTAAATAGATATTTGTAAGAAATAGAATTCAATGACGTCGTTATTCACTATGCTATCGCTAAAATACGGCCGTCTTAAAATGGATACAACTTTCTAGGAAATCCTACCTCTTACCAGAATGTTGAACATCATGTGAACACTATTCAGTGTTCATACCCACATAGTTCATACACGTCAAAGTTAGTCTACGCCGTAGCACTTCGTAGCAGTTCGTAGCACCGTAGAGATTCTACAACTTACTAATCTGTAGTATAGTGCAGGAGTCAACGGTGATTATGAATATCTAATGAAGTTTCATGAATACTAATCGATTTGTCACTATATTAAACGAGTTCTTAAGTGGAGACCGCGACTCGGCAAACGTAATGTAGGACGCCCTTCGGCTAGCTGGAGTGACGATCTGTGAAAGGCGACTGGCAGAGACTGGATGCGTCAAGCCGAAGATAGGGCGCGATGGCGCTCATTAGACGACCTCGGACGCGGGTTCGATTCCCGCTACAGGAGAAATGTTTATTAGTATTATAAGTATTTATTTACAAAAAAGTATATATGTATTACATCAGCCATTTTGTTCCCATAGTACAAGTTTGTCAAGTCTAGGGCTAGATGGCGCTGTGCAAAATGTACAGAAATATAATTTTATTTAGTGCCCGGTTCCACTATTCTACTAACGGACATTTTCGTTCATTACTATAGCAAAGTTAGCTGTCTGAGAGCGTTATACATTTTTTTACAGAAAAATAACGTTGTTGGTAGTGGACGATCCGTCGTCCGTATGAAGAATATTTGAACTAGACATAGACGACACAAAAGAATATAAAGCAAAGCATCATCATCATCATTATCTTCCTGCCCTTATCCCACTATGTGTGGGGTCAACACAGCATGATCCTTGGATCAAGAGTTTTGGCTAAGGTGTTTCATGACCAGCCGCCTGCCTGACGTCAACCCTCCTTGGGAATACTTGCCAAAAAAAAAGCCTGGATATTAAATTCGTAGGCTTATTTTATAAGTACCTACTTAGCTTTCGTCTGTTTTTGTCAGAAGTCACATTAGTCCTCATCTTTTGTTTAAATTGAGCACTCTGAATTCTAAACATACCTAATTAAGTCTGTCATTTGAAGACTAGGGCGTTCACGTCACGCTCACAACATGCGGCTCACTATGAGGCAGTAATTAAGGTCTCACTACACGGCATTGACACGGCTCAGCCGATTGTCAACAAGGATTTACTCAAAAGAACAAAAAACCCGACTGCGTAGAATTAAGGTTGTAGGTAGGACATCTGCCATTTTATAAAATAAAATAAAATAAATAAATTAGACTTTTTGATACATGATGGTGATGAATTTATACTAATTTAGTCACAATGTAAGTCAGACTCAATAGGTGCGGGTTCGATTCCCGCCACGGGAGAAATGGCTTTTTGGCAAACACAAAAGCGAAGACATGCAGAATCTAGTACATACTTTAATAAATAAATTTACATTGCTATTAGACGGTAGTGAAATTTGACGGAAGTCACTTCTCAGAAACCAAAGCTTTCCAAACTCCAGGCTATCCAGGAATTCCCATTTGTAACATAAAATGGAAAATTAAATACTGTTAAAATTCCGCAGTAAAAGTTTTGCTCCAAAATATTTTTTTTACCCGATTTTGCCTAAAAACTTTGGTCCAGTTTTGTACAAAATATTTTACGAGCCATATTTAAGTCCTTTTTAATAGAGCATAACTGCTCTATTAAAAAGGGCTTAAGGGCGAGTAGCTTTTGCTCGCTCCGTAGGTCTTGTCGTGTCAATAGTCTTTTCGAACCAGTGTGGTGAAAGTACTTTAAGTGCGCCTCAATGAGGCTCCTTTCGTGCACTTGATTGTATTCGAACTTTTTTCATTTTTTTTCTTCACGGCGTTTTTCTTCACCGTTCGAGAGTACAGGCATAGCGCACATACATTTTTCGAACAGAAAAATCCATTGGTACCCGACCGGATTCGAACCTACGACCTTAGAATTGGAAGGCGGGGTCACCACTAGTGCTCTCAACAATGAACAATACTGAATTGTTACAATACCGAAGTGTAATACCAACTTACCAAAACCAGTCTGCTCATTTTTCGGGTCCAGCTTTAAACGTTCTCGGTTTGTAAAAAATGATGACTTTGACTTCCATATTGCGGTCGTTTGATGACGTCAAACGACCGCAATATGGAAGCGAAGCTGTTATTATGGTATAAAAAAATAGTTCTTTTTACAAACTGTGTTTCTTACAAACTAGATGGCTGATAGAACACTTTTATACTTTTTTATGTAAATTCATAGGTACTTCTTATAAATACGTAATACTACAACACCCAGACCCGGAAGAAATATTTGCAGAACATACAAATATATCTCCCGTGGCGGGAATCGAACCCGCACCTCTTGCGTCTCAGCCGAGCAATCACCCGCCACGCCACCGAGGTCGCCAACTTACGCCAGTTCTTACTCATGTCACCTTTCATGCAATCCATTCATCTCTTATTCGGTCTACCTCTACCCTTGTATCCATCTACATTCATATCTCTCCCTACAAACAAAATAAACATACATACTTTATTTAAGAATACTCATAGTGTGGAAAGTTTTTTGACTTTCTGTTTGTGTCTGTATCTAGAAATCGTAAACACAGAGAAACTTAAGTCAGTAGGTAAAATACATGTTTACGAGTGATCCCGATCTAGATTGTGGGCTATATTTTATTATCCACAAGTACTTTATCTGTTTTAGTGGCCATTCCATTAGCCGTGTACTGCAGGGTTGCCAATGATTGCCTAAAACAATACATTTGAAATTGAGTAACAAGAAGCAAAAAATGTAGGGACTTGCCATGGAATCATATATCTTCGACTTTTAATTAGATTCATAAATCAGACGTTGTATGAAAAAAATACCACCTAAAATTCGTATTTTCAAATGCGGGAATAAATCAAGGTACCTCATTTATTTAACGGGTTAGTACAATTTACACGAAATTCTTTCAAACAAGTTAAACATTACTGAACGATTTAAACTATATTAGTTCCGAATTTAATACTTCTCTGCTGGACTTAAAAAAAACATAGAATGCGTCCAGCTGCTTCTCTCTCCGAGCATGTCGTAAAAGTTGACTAAGGGAGTCCTTTCCAATATGCTGGATCACCTATTTGGGCGATGGACTGATCACCTGTCACCATAGTTCACCATATCCATCTTAGCACTAAATCAGAAGTGGCTGCAAGTTTTCTTTATGTTTACTTGTGCTTCCACCCACCCCATTAGGGATACGGGCGTGATAATATGTATTTAATACTTTTTTGATCATCGCTCTTTCAATAAGCCTCAGAATTCTCTCTCTATGTGTCTCATGACACTTAATTTTCGTCAAAAGATGCCTCCCAAATTAAATATTAATAATGTGTACACAATATTTTGCAACAGCCCTAAGTATTAATATGATGCCCATCATTTTACGATGTTTTTTATCTAGCCCAAATTAAGGACGGCAGATATTAGCAAAGGGTGAATGTTATTCTTTGTAATGTGGTTCTGTACTAGATATGTGGACTCGCTTTTGGCCGTGGCTTCGCTCGTTTGATACATTAATTAAAGAAGAATTTATATTGTAGGTACATTACGTTTTTATAAAAATCGTTATGTTATTCACGAAATATGTATTTAAATATATAAAACTCTGATTGTTTGATTGACAACAAAATTAGGACACAGTACTGAACCATAGTATATTATTATTATACCAAGTGTACAGCTGTAGGTACATCTTTATGGAAAAAAATATGAAACTTGGAGGATATCTTAGTTTAAATTATATCATACTACAGGAATGCTCTATAGAAATCATGAATCCATGAAGTCCGGAATAAAGGTTATGAATATTTTTATTAATTTTCATTTAAATTATTAAAAACTTGTATTAAATCAAATCAAACCTAATGACATATTTATAATTCAGGCAATATTAGATGAAAGTTAAAAATCATATTACGCGAGTAAAACCGCGGGGATAGTTGTTATTCGAAGTAATATTAGCAGAAGGCAATTATGATAAAATCTATATTCAATAAGCAATACATTAAAATGGATAACACAGCATTTCCATTGAATGCATGAATGGAGCTTAGTACCGAAGCACAATAAGCACATAACTCCAACACGCTACTTGCTATAACTTGGCGCGGATGCTAATCTGAACAGTATTGTTTGGACACAGTGTATCAGATACAGAAGGAGAAAATAACAAGTCAATCGGACCTGTGAAAGTTGCAAAGATTATTTTGTCAGCGTAAGTTTGCTATTTCCAAACATTGTAAGGTAATAGCGCAATTTTTAAACCTTATCGTTGTTTTAAATATATAAAACTTTTACGTAACTGATTGACTGATCGACTGCCTGACTAATTGACTCACTGACAGACAGTCAACTCACAATCCAAACCATAAATTCTAGATGAAATAGACTTTATATTTCTTTTATGGTGTAGGGGCACTAAGGAACGTATTCTAGGACACAGCAGGAAGATGAAATTTTAAGTTTGCTATGCGGATAAAGTCGCGGGGCGTCCACTAGTCAGGGAATGAGACAAATCCAGTTTCTACTGTATTCACTCCACTGTACGCTGTGGGAGTGCCACCATAACAGCAGCTATAAATACACGGTCGCTCCAGCTCAATGGAACCTGTTCACACATCCAATATTAACTGTTGCAGATAGCCGCGGGATTTCTGATATTACTTAGCAACTGGTGCCTGGAAGTCGGCGACCGTCAAAATATTACGTAGTAAATCCACAAACATGGACGGTTGCGACTGCGGCGTGCTGTCAAAAACAAACTACCGTGTGTCCTAAAAACGATGTAACTTTTATGACAAGTTGCATACTGCCAAAATAGATAGCTAGATAGATAGATTATTTATTTGGCACACAAGACGCAGCACAGACAGAATGACAGAAACAATAAAAGAAAAAAATAAGCAATACAAATTAGTAAAATTAAGAACGTAGGTAGATATTTGGCTACCATTGTCTACCTAGATTATGTAATACTAGCTGCCGCCCGCGGCTTCGCTCGCGTGGTACCCGAATAAAAAATAGTCTATATGTTAATCCAGTAGGTACATGTACTATGTATATTCCAAGTTTCGTTCAGATCCGTTCAGCTGTTTAGGCGTGATTGAGGCACAAACATCCAAACATCGTCACAAACTTTCGTACTAGATGGCAGCACAGGTAAAATTAGTACGCGCTATCGTTGCGTTTTGAGCTTTACGCCGGTAATTTCAAGCAAACTAAAACTTTTCAATTTTATAATATAAGTAAGATGTAGCCAAATATCCACACACGTCCCTACCTACCTGTTATTAGTTTAGGTTTAGCAGGGGGATAATGTACAATACACCCCACAGCAGGACGTCAGTGCAAATCTTTGTTCCCCTACCATTAATTAGAATTAGAATCGCAAAAAATATGCTTTTTTCGACAGTTTCTGAGTCTGTCAGTGGCAGCTCCTTATTTAGGGATGAAGTTTTTCTTGGTTTTTTTTTTATTAATTTTATTTTTAAATGGTGATGTGGTCGCAAAGCTACAAAAGCCTTAAATAAATTCGGAAGAAACTCACTCTTATCATACATCTGTCAAAAGCATTGCATTTGATATCTTGGTCAACTTTTTCAAAGACAAACAAAAATCATAAATTGTATTACGGTCGTTTTAAGACGGTTGTAGCTTCCAAGGATATTTAATCTTTGAGCAATTGTTTAAGAATCAATGGAGCTTATTGAATAAATCAACATTACATTAACTTTTAAATTTGAAAAGCGAATTAAATTTGAGATTATTAAAAGGATATTGGTGACATTACCTTCGCTCTTATTGGTCCAGCAGTTACTGTAAAATTAAAGACAACCTAAGGCCTTTTACCAGCCGATACAGCGTCAGGAGGCAGCTTTTACCTTCACAAACGGGACGCTGTAGTGCCCTGGACGAATTAAGATGGAGTAGGCTTGCCCAGCACCTATTCCATCCTCTTAGTTGGCCTTGTCCACAAGACATAGTTAGCCGGACATAATATGTGCGGCTAACTATGTCTTAAGCCGCGGAATACCTCACGATGTATTCCTTTACCGTTTGAGAGTACTATAGCGCACATCGGTACACGACCCCGCCTTCAGAAGACAACCAAACATAGCGTATAAAAATAAAATAACATTTTTTTCTACTACTTTCTTTACATTACATAATTATCATACTAATATTATAAAGAGAAAAGTTTTTTTTTTGTTTGTAACGAATAGGCTCCGAAAACACTGGACCGATTTCAAAAATTTTTTCACTAATAGAAAGCTACATTATCAGGGACCAGTAGGTATTATATTTTCAAAAAAATTAGGGATCCGCGAAAAAATTGCAATATTGTAACCCAAGGTAGAAAACCCAAAATAGTTTTTGGAACAAAATAATGTACTACACGCGTACGAAGTCGCGGGCAACAGCTAGTAATAAATAAACTTATACTTTTTCACTTTCTTCTTATATATTTTTTTATCTGGTCTCCAGCTCCTCAGCAGTAGTCGCCTCCGTGGCGTAGGCCTGCCCTAAATCTTTCCATTCGTGCCTTCCTCATCCATTCCGGCCCAAATCGTTGTGTAAATATGTCACTCTTACTTAACATAAATTATTACCTTTTGTATAGGTAGATATAGTAAAGATTGTACTTCGATTTTCTCCACTATCTAACGGTACCATGCAGTGAAATCGCGAAGAAAAGTTGAATGCAAGATATAATTCGAGAATATCATGACATCAAGATTTTAATATTCACAGAACACAAAGAATCTAGATCTGTATTACCTTTCTTTTGTTCTAAATATAGAAATATGACGTATCTTTTCTAATTATAGACAAAGTTTTCTTTTCAGTTTTCTATCTTGATACTGTAAATAAAAATGTTGAATAACTGTGTATAAAAAAGCACATTATAAGTAAAATAATACAGCAGGCATCCAGTTGCTTCTCTCCCCGAGCATGTCGTAAAAGTCGATGAGATAGTATCTTCCTCAACATGATGGAGCATCTATATGGGCGATGGGCTGATCGCCTGTCACCATGGTTTATCGTATCCATTTTGGGAGTGGCTGCAAGTTTTCTTATGAATCTACCTTATTAGGGGCTTAATAATATGTATGCGTACTGTAGTGCCACATGTGTAGTGCCATGATACTGTTAAACAAATTCTAAGAAAAATTCTCGTTACACAAAGACTACAGGCCCTCTTTCGTGAATCTGACTCTACCTGGTTAGTTCTATAGGATGACACCAAGGTGTTTTTATTTATTTTTCATTGAAGTCGGTTTTCTTTTTCTTTTAAAACGTATGAACGTAATGTACCTACCAATGGAGTGGAAATACACATTTATGCCCTTACCATCTATATACTAGATGATTTATACATCGTCAGGAGGAACTTTTGCCTTTTTAACAGGTCAGGTGAGTAGGAACTTACGGGTATACTATCCTGTCAGCTTAGTCAGCCTTATCTACAGGAAAGACATGACCAAAACGTGCAATAGTAGATATACACAAAGATAGAGGCGACCGCTCAACTTTGTTGTCAATGGAAAGGTCCCAGCGTCTTTTTAAACGTTAGTTTAGTTTAGTTTTAATTTAGTTCTATTTACATTAATTTAGTTTTAGTCTTAGTTTGGTTGTCTGGAAGAAATCACATCAAGCGATGGCCACCCTTTGTCAGCTATTGTTAGGTTGTTTGCAATAAAGTTTTTTTCATTTCATAGATATGAATGACTCTTTAAAAATAACAATTTTTTATTTATGATTTAATTTATATTTAGGTAATCTTTATTCAAATAAATAGGCTTTCAATCACATTACAAACGCTAATACATAAGTAATCTATATAATTGTATTACTAAATAATATATAAGTAAATGACAAATGTGGATACATAGAAGTCTTTCAAGTTGGACATTACCTAAAACTAATCTACATATTTACAGGCAACTAAAATGTATGGTTTAAATAGGTTATTGGTATCGATTCTATTGTGATCTATCTTAAGTTTTAACATCGGTTTATATATATATTTAGAATTTAACACGCTAGAATCGATATATACAAGTACCTACTTTTAATAACAATGGTAAAAAAACAGCTATCTAGAATTCTATGCCAAAGTCATGTACAAATTGTACCACAACATCCAGACACAAAATAAATATTTGCAGCGAATGCAAACATTGCTCATTTCAAACATTTACAGAAGACGTTCACACAAAACTCTCTGGCAAGTCGAGATCCACACTTCTCGACTTCTGAAACGCCACCACACAATCTACCTTGACCTTCTGATAACACACTTTCTTATCACTATCTACACTCTTTGCTTTTGCGCTGTTTATTAAAACGCTGCGTCTCAGCGAGCCCTGGCGGGAATCCTCCTCAATCTTGCTATTGGAATGAATTTTCGTACTAGTATCAGCTTCTAAAATATCTATATTCCCTTCGCTTTTCATTCTATTGATGACCGGAGCTTTTGCACTAGAACAGACGGGCGCGGACTGTTGTCTTACAAACGTTTTGCTAGAAAATATTCTGTCAAAGAGACTTTTGCTCTCCGCGTCCTCCTTCGATTCAGATTCATCACTTTTATCTACACTACCTCTATGACTGAAGAACTTCTTCAAGCTGTTAGTCGTTCTTGTCAAACTACTACTAGTCGTAGACCCGTTAGTGATCGTCCGTTGGGTTCTACGGTTCAAATCCTCCGATTTTTTATAGCAAATACACACTTTACAGAATCCAATTCGAAACTTCGATGACATTAAGTTGTATAGTATTGGATTTATCGCTGAATTTATGTAAAGCATTACTCGAGAGAAGTATAAAATGTTGTACCATTTCTCGGGGGTTAGGTCGTCATAGAATTCGGCTGGGGTCATTATGATCCACAGAGTCAATGCTCTGTACGGCATGAGGCATAAAAAGAAGCATAACACTACTGTCCCGAGCATTAAAATCACTTGCTTCCTTGCTCTTGCATTATACGGATCAAAAGTTTTATTCATGACTACTTTCGAGGCGGCTGTGATGAGATTTTTGGCTATCACACTGTACAATACGATGAGTATGATCAAGGGGAGTAGATAGAGAAGGATGATGATCATGATGAAGAATGCTATGGGCCAGAAGGTGATGGCTTGAGTGAGGCACTGCGCGTAGTTGCTGCCATCTTGCCTGGTGACCGTGTGGTGCTCGGCGATGGCCAGGATCGGACTGAAAGAAAAAGAACCAGTAAAAAATTGTTTAAGCGCCAAGCAAGTATTTACAGTTATCTACACATTTATCTACAGAGTGAACAAATATCTACAATGCAGTCCCCGTTCGCACATTACGCTACAATTTTTTGATTAAATTTTACTTTGTGGATTTAAAACAAATATTATTTATTCACCAAAAACACCGATTATTTATGGCGGGTCCTTATATTCTACTAACCGATTACAGATGCTAAATAACCACGGCGAAATTGTTTTGTATCAAAACTCGCCACAAATTTTTCGGCTTAAAAAATACAAAGTCTGTGTGGTTATCTTCAGTCTGTCGCCCGTTAGTAGAGTATAAGAATCGGGCGTATAATGGCCGTGAATGTCGTAATGTGCGAAATACCACAGTTTTACTACACAGAGTGATTATCTACAATACAGGGTGATCCCAACATTAAATCATAATTAGCTACAAAGTGACATTAGAGTGTCGCAATAAATTGATGTCTCCACATTTTAAATACCCATATACCATACTAGTTCTTTCGAACCAATGTGGTGAAAGGATTAAAGTGCGCCTTAAAGGCTTCTTTGTGCACATGACACATATATATAACTTTTTATAGGTTCTGCGATATGCCGGTTTCGTCACGATCATTTCCTTCACCGTTTGAGGATACTGGTATTGGTGCACGACTGGATTTGAACCCACGACTTTAGGATCGGAAGGCGGGGTCATTACCACGAGACAACCAGTGCTATTACACCAGTGCATCCATACTAATATTACAAAAGCGAAATAAACTCTGTTTATCTGTTTGTCACGCCTAAACCACTGGATAGATTTCGATAATATTTGGCAAGAAGGTAGATTACATCCTGGGGAAGAACGTAGACTACCATTTGTCTAAAAAAAACTCAATGCGAACGAAGACGCTATCAACAGCTGCTTTTATACGTATAAAACCAAACAAAAAAACCTTTTATAAAATCTTCCTAGTTTCATTCTGTTGTGCTAAATTCTCTCGCGATCGCGTCCAAACTGGTGCTAACCTAAGCCATAAACCCGAGTTTAGCAAATAACTATCTGTAGATATATCCACAGATAGGCCACTGACCTTTCCCGATCACATAACTTACGATCGTTAAAAATCGGGCATCAATTTCCGTAGACATTTTCTGATTGAAAAGGATGATTGGCAAAGCCTTGTCTACACTATCTAGTGCAAAACTTAAACTCGACCTAATAAAAGATTATGCACGTTTCCAATATTTTACTAATGACCGACGAATTCATTATCATTGACGATGGCCTCGGTGGCATGCCTACTCCATCCTCTCAGCTTAGTCGACCTTGTCCACAGAAAAGACATTGTCAATACGTGCGGAGCTGACTAAGCCGCGAGTTTCCTCACAATGTTTTCCTTCACCGTTTGAGAGTACTGGTATAGCGCACATAATTTTTTCGCACAGAAAAATCCATTGGTACACGACCGGGTTTGAACCCACGACCTTAGGATCGGAAGGCGGGGTCACTACGAACTAGACCACCAGTGCTCTCAAATCAAACTACACAAATACAAATCTACAAACGGCCCATACAATGGGGTCGTTAATCATGTGATTTTTATGTTTACGGGTATATACCTGGTTGATTTAACTCTCTTTACGCTGAATGTGGAAACTTCATAAAAAAGTAGTTTTATAACCCTAATAAGATACCACATATCGAGCTTCTTAGAGGCCTGTATTATACCGGAACGATCAAACGAAACTTAGACTAAAAATAAATACTAGACAATTTATACAGCATCATCATCTTCCTGCCCTTATCCCACTCTATGTGGGGTCGGCACAGCATGATCCTAGGATCATGCTGTAAGAGTTTTGGCTAAGGTGTTTTATGACCGGCCGCCTGCCTGACGTCAACCCTCCTTGGGAATACTTGCTTATTGTATCTCATCATGTTGGAGGATACTATCCCTTAGTCGAAATAATTAATTTTATTAAGAATAAAAATTTAAATTTAATTTTAAATTTAAATTGAATTAAAATTTTCAACGGCGTGGCGAGTGCTCGGCTGAGACGCAAGAGGCGCGGGTTCGTTTCCCGCTACGGGATAAATAATTGCATGTTCTGCAAATATTTATTCCCGGTCCGGGTGTTATAATACTATAAGTAGGTATTTAAAAAAAAAAGTACCTATTTAAGTATTCTATTCCCATAGCAAGCTTTGCTTAGTTTGGGGCTAGATGATGCTGTGTGATATTGTCCTCAAATATTATAAAAGTTTGAAATAGCAACGTCATATCTGTCATACATTTTTAGTCTAAAAAAATACGTAGCGTGAATAATAAACATAAACGATCTATCGGCCGTTAGTATAATATAGGAACTTGACATTGAATAATTAAAGTGTTTACCTAAACTAAAGTGCACAATAGCTATTTACAGCACATTTATCAAGCATATAAACAGGGCATAAAATGGAATAAAATTACAGACAGACGTCCCTATTGTTATTAGATATTTTATGGGATTTCGAAGGAAATAAAGTTTGTCTTATCTGGATTGTTTCTTCTGTTATAGGATTTTGTAAATGAAAATGGCCCGTCAAAGTTTTATGATGCTATAGTCAGTTCATTGAAATCGAAGGGATAAACAAGTTTAGGCGTAATAAAAGAGTACTTTTTACGCTATTTGACTATGCTATGAAACCAAAAAAAAACTCAAGTAAATAAGATAAATTCTTTAACAAAATGGCAAGGCTTCCTAGACAGAAAGTGAATGATTTTTAAGATCTATTGAGTTTTAGGGTTTTTTGTTGGATTCAGAACGATTATTTTATAGGATTCCTTTTATCTTTTTGGCATAAATATCTTTCTGACAAGTCCACTGCTGGACAAATACCTATCTTCCATTGTACTTCTAGGACGAACAATTTTCTGCTGTTCGTGACCCTCACAATGTCATTCCCCACACTTCTTTTTCCGGCCAATCAGGCAAACATAACTGCTCACTGGTTATGTGAGACTTGACTACCCTTTGATAAGTAGTCCGAGGAAGAGAAAAATAGTAATACAAAAAACTGATACTAACTGATATGCTATTTAAATCGTTGCTTCAGTAGCGATGCTGATAAAATAAAAGGATTCAACCCAACCATTACAATAAATAAAAATAAAAGGTGTTGGATGAAATAAATAACAAAAACTCTGTCTACGGAAAGGCGAATCAAACACACAATGGAGAGGTCCGCGCGGTTTCACGGCAACACTTCATGGAGCGCTCGTAGTGTAGCTTGCTTAGACGTACTTGATTGATCGTCGAAGTTAAGCAACGTTGTGCACGGTCACAATTAGGATGGGTCACCGCAAATGGCATTACGAGTTGAGCGCTTCCGTGCTTCGGAGGGCACGTTAAATTGTTAATCCCGGCTTTTAAGTCGTTAAACCATGACGGAGGCCTTTAGGCGGCTTAAAAACTCCGTCACAAGAGTTGGTCACTAGCTCATACGAACTTACTTTTACTTCATGGCTGCATCGCCGTTCAAAATCTACGGGATCGTGTGGGTCATGCAACGCAAAACCGCGCGCTTTTGCGAATCACTGAAACTTAAGATCTGCCGGAGAACCGACAACCGCTGGGGTAAATCAATAATTTAGGATACCCTCCGGCTCAGGGGAGGGTTATGTCCAGCAATGGACTGCTATAGGCTGATGATGTGTTTCGCATTAAGTTCAGCGGTGTGTGTGAAGGGGCTAAGGTAAAACCCACCATACAATTAATTCTAATTCTCCTAAAGGAAATAATCCCAAATAAACATTTATGGACAGAAACCTTTCCACTTTTTCGCTAGGAAAGAATTCCTAGGTCTACATCCACTTTCTAACATACATTTTATATGAAGGTGTGGATTTTATTGTCCATTTTAATAAACTAAACCTAACAGAAATAATTTATTTGGACGTACAATACAACCAAGGCATATTAGGTCAGTGCTCTTGGAATAATCATTGCAGGATGATCAAAATTTTTTGTTCACTTGAGTTATAACTTGTACTTATACTTCTCTGCTGGACTGGGAGTAAAGAAAAACCATAGAATGCATCCAGCTACTTCTCTCCCCGAGCATGTCGTAAAACTCGACTAAGGGATCCAAAATGATGGACCACATGGGCGATGACTGATCACCTGTCACCATGGTTCAAGATATTCATCTTAGGATTTTAAATCCGAAGTGGCTGCAAGTTTTCTCATGTTTACTTGTGGCTGTACCCAACCCATTAGGGATAGGGGCGTGATAATATGTATTTGTAACTTGTACGTTAATCTATGTTTAACTAAATAAAAAAAATAACCCCCCTTTTTGACCCTCCGCTGATTGGTTCTCTGAAATATCAAGTGGAACGGATTTTTTTTGGTGAATTCGTATAGGGAATGGTAAGGCGAGTAGAATGGAATAAAAATTTGACCCCCTCCCCCCAAATTTCACCCCCTCTTTGACACATCTCCGAAATGACGCACGGGGCGACTTCTTATAAAGCTAGCTATATAAAACATCCGTTACGGGCCGAACTTAAATGAGCTAGAATGGTACACAAAGGGAATTGAATAGTTTATAGTTATAGTAATAACCAGCAGTGGACAGTCTAGAAAGGGAAATGATGAGATCTTAAGACATACGAACTTGGTTCCCACCCACTCGATAGTACCAAATCCTACTAATATTATAAACGCGAAAGTTTACATGTATGGATGTTTGTTACTTTTTGACGCAAAAACTACTGAATGGATTTTAATGAACCTTGGAATATACATAGTACGTAGCTGGAATAACATAATAGGCTATTTTTATAGGGGTACAACGCGAGCGAAGCCGCGGGCGGACATAATGCTAACATTTACCCCAAAATATTTTTTATGGCAATGCCTTTTAGCGGTGAAATTAAAGGAGACAGGTTCGTCTCAGCTTTCGCATTGTTGCTGAGTAGTCAATATCATTAATATTCAATCTAAGAACATGACAAAACACCGTGACATAAGAATATCTTCTTATTCAGTGAATACCGTTCAAAGGATATAGCGTTATAAGTAGTTATAACAGTTTAATACTACAGTTTTCATTTTAATTTTAGGGTTCCGTACCCGAAGGGTGCCAACGGGACCCTATTTAAATTTATTAGTTTATTAGTTTTACAATTTTCTGCTGTCCGTCCGTCCGTCCCTCTGTCAGCGTATCTCATGAACCGAAATAGGTAGATTTGAGATTTTCACAGAGTGTGTAGGTATTTACAAATTTTTTTTTTAAATGTACACGTACGATGGTGCGGAACTCTTCGTGTGCGAATGCGACTCGCACTTAACCGGTTTGTTTTCCAGTAGTTTTTTTTTTCAGAACGACAGGTAATTTTTAGTCATCGCAGCAGAATAGACTGAATAGACAAATAGGTAAAAAAGAGACAACAGCTGAATAACCGAGCCCATTTTAGCTATTTAAATACTAATGTACCTACCGCCGTCTGATGAGCTGGATCAGGTGAGTTATCTATAGACCGTTTGCATCGGACTTTAGATAGCCCGACTGTTTCTTTTGTATTTTGTAAATTATATTTGTAATAGTTGTAAGTTTCTTTCTGTTAATAAAGTATTTATTCGAATTACAAACTTACAGCTTGAATTTATAAAACTACTACCACTAGTTCTTTTCGAACCAGTGTGTTGAAAGGGTTTAAAGTGCTCCTCAAAGGCTCTTTTCGTACACTTACAAATGTTTTCGGTTTCCTCGCGAAGTTTTCCTACACCGTTTGAGAGTACTGCAAACATAACTTTTTCGAACAGAAGAACCCTTTTTAAGGGCGGAGGGGTCGTTACCACAAGACCACACCACTAGGCCGTAAATGGACAAGACTAACCACGATAGGTAAAACCAAAGGGAGGACTACTTAGTAGTAGGTAACGATGTTCTGATGATGATGATGCTCTGAGTTGACTGAACCGTACAAAACAACTGACGGAAAACTTCTAAAAGAATCATAAAGTACAATATTGTACAAAACTTCTCATATTTCAAAGGCTATTAAATCTAATGATCTTAAAATATGGATATTCCAAATAAACTTAAAAGAACAATATTAATGAATATTGATGAGTGAATTTGGTCACAATTGGGATGGGTGACCGAAAGTGGCATTATGAGCTCGGTCCCGGCTTTTAAGTCGTTAAGCCATGACGGAGGCCTTTAGGCGGTCAAACTCTATCACAAGAGTTGGCCAGCTCATAGAAATTATTTATGACAATGTATTTTTGCAGTTTTGCATGAATCTTATTTTGTGTAGCATTAAATAAATAAATATTTGTGGCCATTTAACACAGCGCCAACTAGCCCCAAACTAAGCAAAGTCTATGGGGCACCAGATGACATAAAGCATAAATACTTTTTTCTTGTAAATACATACTTACTTATTTATAAATACTACAACATTCAGACCCGGAAGAAATATTTGCAGAACAAACATTTCTTCCTTAGCGGAAATCGAACCCGCGCCCCTTGCGTCTCAACCGAGCACTCGCCCACCACACCACCGAGGTCGTCAAACCATTGTATTGTTGTAGCTACTCTTGTGCCATCTATAACCGAGTACAATGTACTGTGGGGTGTGTCTGACATTACAAGCCTCTAAAAATTAATAGAGCGAGGCATTCTGCATAAATTGTTCGGAATTGTACATAGCTTTTCATTAATTTCAACAATTTAACGAAAGCTCGACCTTAAAACAATTAATAGTAGAAACAATTATACAAAACAGTGTTATTAGGTCCCAAATGTGTTTTAAACAGTCCTAGATTTTATAGATATTTTTTTGAGAGCATTAGTGGTGGCGGGTTCAAATCCGGTATGGCAATGGATTTTTTTGTGCGAAGAATTTATGTGCGTTATGCCAGTACTCTCAAACGGTGAAGAAAAACATCGTGAGGAAACCCGCGGCTTAGTCAGCTCCGCACGTTTTGACCATGTCTTTCCTGTGGACAAGGCCGACTAAGCTGAGAGGATGGAATAGCTGGTAGGCAAATCTACTCTATCTTAATTCGTCCCGGGAACTACAGGGTCCCGCTAGTGAAGGCAAAAAGTTGCCTCCTGACGCTGTTAAATCATTTGTGGTAAAGACCTCATTTATACAATTCTATTATAAAACTTTGTAAAAAATACGTTTAGAAAATAATATTATAGGTACCTACAAGTTGCTACTAAGTTTCTTTTAAATTAATAAAATAATAAGTAAACTGACTTATAGGACAAAAATAACGCTAAGAAACAAATAACGCTACGTAAGCTGAGGCTGTTATTTTATGAAGAAACAGAAACTATACTTTAGATTTGCTATTTCAGAGTTTCGTTCTGAAATAATATACAGAAAAATGATATAGGTAGGTATAAAGCCAAATGTCAGCGTAATAGCGAGCTTTTTTCTATTTAGAGGTGTTTACCTTGTTTTTCAAAGGGTTGATCGAGTAAGCGAATTCCATGAAAATTATGATTATTGTCTTTTAGAAACAGAAACAATGTGTTTATTTTTGTTTTATATTTATTTTATGAAGTTCACTAAATTAAAAGACGAGAAGTACGGTGGATTTTTTGCCACTTAGCCTATGACACTTCCGTCATCCAGACGAATCCAACGACACCTCATTTATCAAAATCCGTAAAGCCGTTTGGACTACGCCTTCAGCCAAAAGAATGAACATAGACGCACATACATACATACACCCAAATAAATTACCCTCCTTCTTTGCAGTCGGGTAAAAAAAGGTAGGTAAATTGGTTGAATTATTTTGTGTAGTGAATTTGCTCCGAGATTATTTACTTTTCTAAAACGCATGTGCTAGTGGCGCCATCTAGTATACCTATATAACGTCCCGTGAACTACCTACAGCATACATGAATCTAGCAGTTCGATGACCTCGGCGGCGTGGCGGGCAAATGCTCGTCTGAGAAGCGAGAGGGTTCGATTCCAGCTA
Source organism: Scotopteryx bipunctaria (assembly GCA_949320045.1). Lineage (NCBI taxonomy): Eukaryota > Metazoa > Arthropoda > Insecta > Lepidoptera > Geometridae > Scotopteryx > Scotopteryx bipunctaria. The sequence goes on from OX439462.1 coordinate 1,799,440, forward strand.
CGCGAGAAATATTGGCATGTTCTGTAAAATATTTCTTCCGAGTCTGAGTATACCATGGTACTCGTAGTTTCTGGTACACATGACACAGTGAATTCTAGTGTGGGGTCAGAACTGTTAAGTGTATTTTTTTTAACTAAAAAGTATTAAAAAATATTTGATAAAAAGAAACCATGTTAATGCAGATATCAAAATTCAGACAGATATAAACTGGGATGTTATCGTTTGGTTTTATGGCGTAATGGCTGCCATGACGATCGACTCAAATAATACTCGATAGGGTCAATTAAATAGAATATATCTGGAAGATCAGAGATAGTCTACAAGGTACGAGCAGCTACTTACCAGAAGTTTGGTAAGCATAACGAAAATGAAAATAGTTTATTCAGTAGAATCTGTAAACAATCACTTTAAAACATTTTTAATCTACTCTCTTTCTTTAGGTAAGTACAAAACTAACTTTTTTATAGACTAAGACACATTTAAATGAATTTAAAGACTAAGATCACTATGTTTAATTGAAGCGCTCGTGGCGTAGCTTGCTTAGACTTTCTTGATTGATCGTTAAAGTTAAGCAACGATGTGCGCGGTCACAATTGGAATGGGTGACCGTAAGTGGCATTACGAGCTGAGCGCATCCGTGCTTCGGAGGGCACGTTAAATTGTCGGTCCCGGCTTTTAAGTCGTTAACCCACGACGGAGGCTTTTAGGCGGCCTAAAAACTCCGTCACAAGAGTTGGCCACTAGCTCACACGAACTTACTTACTTACTATGTTTAATTTATTATTTAAGTAAAAAGAAATACTAGTAAAAAATATCAGTAAATCTATGTTCATGAAATAAAATTAAAATTCATTTTTTTGTTTTAGAAGTTACCAACTTACCAATAGTTCATTTATTTATTTACAAAGACAAACTAGAATCACATTAGAAGCTTTAAGGTAGTCTGTTTAATTATAAGAAACTAGCTGTTGTCCGCGATTTCGTACGCGTGTAGTACATTATTTTATTCTCTAATTAATAGTTTTCGCAGCGCACGCCAAAAACTATTTTGGGTTTTCTACCTTGGGTTACAATATTGCAATTTTCTTACGGATCCCTAATTTTTTTGAATATATATTATAGCCTATACTGGAGACCCTGATAATGTAGCTTTCTATTGGTGAAAGAATTTTTGAAATCGGTCCAGTAGTTTCGGAGCCTATTTGTTACAAACAAAAAAACAAAAAATCTTTCCTCTTTATAACATTAGTGCCTATAGACTAAAATGAGCTCAGTTTTTTATCTAAGTTCGCCAACAGATAGAAAATAGAGTTCGATTACCGACACCGCAGGTTGAGTCCCCAAAAGACTAGCGACGTGACCTCGTTAGATAATTTCACATTTTTTGTCTGTCTAGCTACAGAACACTTTGGCAACGAAAGTCTTTTGTTTCTCCCCTGAACAAAACACACTGAACAAATGTCATCATTTGTCTACCTTCCGCTCGCGAGGTGCGACTATTGTTTGCATTTCTCAGCATTTCTCGACTTCCGATGAAACATGGAGACAAAATTACTTACTGCAATGTTTTTGGTATTTATCGTAGAGGTGTTTGTCTGAAAGCATTTTTTTAGGATGTGAACTCTGTTACACAAAGTTCTTAGTATTTTAGGAATGATCATTGAAATTTTGAGAGCACTGGCTTGTGGTAGCGGCCTTCCGATCGTGGGTTTAAATCTGGTCGTGAACCAATAAATAAATAAATAAATATTTGCGGACAGCCCCAACACCATCCTTCAAACAGTAGCCGGTAGAATCACCTCTCCCACGTGGCATTGCTTCGTGAGGAGGGTGATCTACAAAAATGTTTAGTAGTATTAAGTATCAGTCTAATAACTAACCCTAATTATAAGTGCTTGTATATATTTACTAACAAATTATGGATTCTTGGATCACACAGCACCATCTAGCCCCAAACTAAGCAAAGCTTGTACTATGGGCACCAGATGGCCGGATACAATTTTACGGTGACATAAAACCTACATGCAGTTTCCCAACAAAAAAAGGATCATAATCACATCGTGTTTGGTATCAAACAAAAAGGCTTGTACGTTCTAGAAACATAGTTATTAATTATTACGTAAGCGGGTTTTATTTTTAATAATATTTTGACCCGTTTACTAAAATCGATGTTATTGACATGTCTTAGTTTCCTTCAAGTCCCAAACTAGCCATACATACCGGATGTATGGCTAGTTTGGGACAATACCGGTCTATAACCTCGAGAGTCCCAACAAAAGCCCCGAAGCAGCATCCGTATTGCCTTTATTACAGAACTAGTCGAACATCCCGTTTTGTGCGCGTTGAATTTTTCTTTGGTTCCGTAACCAAAGGGTGCCAATGGATCCAATTACTAAGCCTCCGCTGTCCGTTCGTCAGCGGACTGTATCTCATAAGTCGTAAAAGGCAGAGAGTTGAAATTTTCACAGTGTGTTTTTATTGCCGCTATAACAACAAATAAAAAAAATATACAAGAAACATTTATGTACTGATCACTTCGTGTTTGATCACTTCACACTGCAAGTTTCATGTTTCTGTCAGTCAGTGAGTAACGTAAAAGTTATATATATTCAGAGTGTAAAGCAAGTGGGTTATTCTATAACATATTATACATATATATTACAACTTACCATACGAATGGCGAACAGCTTGACCAAAATATATGGAAACTTCACAGTTTATATCAGAACCATCGTTTGTAATATGGAGGTCAGTGGTCTTTAGGAGCGTTTCACATTGGGGTAGCTAGAGCGGGGAAGAAATTATTTCTGCATTTTTATTAGGACACGGCTTTAGGAAATAGCTAAATAATTTTGGTCGTACTAAAGACTTTTGGCCCCATAACGTTGTAATAATAAAATAAAATATAAATAAATATTTGTGGACGTTTGAGACGCAAGAGGCGCGGGTTCGATTCCCGCTGCGAGAGAATTGTTTGTATGTTCTGCAAATATTTTTTCCGGGTATGGGTGTTGTAGTATTATAAGTATGTGTTTACAAAAAAAAAGTATTTAAGTATTATAATCAGTCATCTGGTGTCCATAGTACAAGCTTTGCTTAGTTTGGGGCTAGATGGCGCTGTGTGAAATGTCCACATATATTTATTTTATTTAATTCTCCATCCTACAAATCCCTTTAGCGGCCAACCAACCTTCCGCCTTCAGTTGACAAAGCGTTACTTGCAAGCCCTCTGCATTTTATTGCCGCTTGTAAAACTGTTCTAAAACTGTTCACTGTTCAGTGTTCAGCGTTCAGAACTGTTCAGCGATATTGATCATTCAACTCGCGTTTCGTTTTACGGGCTCGTTTATTGGCTTTTATAGATTAGGGGTATTTGTAAGTTAGGGGTAGTTTGTGTCAACTTGAATCTATTTTTCTCAGCTATTTTGAATCTGCTTTCCTACTACTTTGTAAAACAGGCTACTGAAGCCAGCTCAAAACACAGTATCTCGTAAAAACTGCCTCTACTCAGGCCTTTGGATAATACATGTATATTCTAGATGGTATATTCTTAAAACTAAGATGTTTTATAAATACGTTGTAAACTCTCTTTTTAGGCAAGAGAAGAGCAAGATGATCTTTCATTTAGTTGCGCACTTATTATTGAGAGCACTGGTGGTCTAATTGGTAGTGACCCCTTCCGATCCTAAGGTCGTGGGTTCAAACCCGGTCGTGTACCAATGGATTTTTCTATGCGAAAAATTTATTTGCGCTATACCAGTACTCTCAAACGGTGAAGGAAAACATCGTAAGGAAGCCCCCGGCTTAGTCAGCTCCGCACGTATTGACCATGTCTTTCCCGTGGACAAGGCTGAGTAAGCTGAGAGGAAGGAATAGGTGCTGAGCAAGCCTACTCCATCTTAATTCGTCCCGGGCACTACAGCGTCCCGTTTGTGAAGGTAAAACTTGCCTCCTGACGCTGTATAAATCATCTACTACACATGGTGAAAGGCCTAAGTTAGTTAGTTTATTATTTCGCGGATGATACAACGTCCCTCACGTCAATTCAATAAGAAGTAAAGTACCTAGTGCCATAAATATTGTGAGTCTCGGCAATTTTCGTCTAGCTTCTTTCAGATTTCAGACGAACTAAAGCGATAATGTTAAGTATGCAATATGGAGACGTTACAATAATCATACTAATATTATAAAGAGGAAAGATTTTTTTGTTTGTTTGTAACGAATAGGCTTCGAAACTACTGGATTTAAGTAGGTATTCCATCAGTTATCTGGTATCCATAGTACAAGTTTTGCTTAGTTTGGGGCTAGATGGCGCTGTGTGAAATATCCACAAATATTTATATTTATGTTGTGTTGCATTAGGTCTTACTACTGCGACAATCCCGCAACGTTTTAGAGCAGGATTATCGCAAAATGTCCTAATTAATAGCCTTGATAAGTCCCCAAAAGCAATGAAAACAGTTCATTCAAAGATCACACAATTTGCTCCAAGTAAGTACCACAAAGGAATCCTACAACTGCAATAACCTTCTCCAATATCAAAACACTGAACAACTACATTTTTCTTCAAGAATTTTTAATACCCTCTGTTTATATTGGACACGCGCGACAACTTTATTGGTTCAAGGGTTAATAATAGATGGCGCTGAAGCAAGTTTTTGAAAGAACACTGTTAGCTATTTACTATGGGGTTTTACTTGTAAGTTCCTCACAAAATCTGTCAAAATAAAGCATTGGTTAGGGTAGTGTCCTACAGTTTTATTAGATGCCTAGTAATTGGGTAAAAACTTCATCCTAAATTAGTCTATTAAGCTTTGAAATCTTGGATTTAAATTCATTGTACGTCGCTTTAATTTGTCTGTCTAGACTTCAGGTTTATTATTATGAATATTAGGAATGTCTAATGTTAACACTATAATTGATGAAATAAGTACCAATGTATTTTATTTTAGGTAGGTAGGTTGTTTTAATTAAGACTACTAAACTTTCCGCTCATATCCTTTACAAATGATGTGTCGATAAAGTCAGCAAACTTTCAGAATCTAAATATCGAATACGAAATGAAGGCGTACTTGAATTTCAGTGAAATGAACCTCGAAGTTGCCTCTTTGAACAAGTTATTACGGAGGCAAATGAGCCGGGTGCGTCTAGCCATTCGGTATTTCCTTTAGTTTATGCGCGCCTGGTACTTCAAAAGCTCAATCTACGAAAATGAAAGGACTGGTACCTACTTTTTTGAATACTGAAAGTACATTCCTTTTAGTTTATGATAGCCTGGTAGAATAACAAATATAAGAGATGTTTTTATTGTGTAAAGATGAAGTAGCGAAGCTTTATAAAACATTGGTGCTTTTATAGACACAAGCAAAACACATATTAATAATAATAAATTACTTAGTCATAGTAATTTTTTATTATTAATCAATCTACGAAAATAAAAGGACTGGTACCTCCTTTTTTCAATCCAATAGAAGTTACATTTCTTTCAGTTTATGATAGCCTGGTATTTGTAATAACAAAAGTAGGAGATCTTTTTATTTTGTTAAGATGGGCGTACTGGCTTACCGAGCAGCCTAGCGATGCTGTTGAGTGAGTCAATTAGTGCTCGCTTAGTCAGTACTTTGCTCGCCCACATTTTGTGCGTTTGTCTCGGGCAAGGCACATCCTGATTAAGCAAGCACTTTTTTGCACTTGTCTCGCAGCCTAGCGATTCTGCTGAGCGAGTCAAGTGCTCGCTTATTCAGTACATTGCTCGCCCACAGTTTGTGCGTTTGTATCGCGCAAGGCAAGTTCTGATTAAACAAGCACTTTCTTACACTTTGCCTCGCAGCCTCACGAAACTGTTAGGTCAATTAGTACGCAGCTAATAGCAAAGCCTCTAACACATTGGTGCTTTGACATAAACACAAGCAAAACACACATTAATAATAACAAATTACTTACTCATAGTACAGTTATGTCTTGCAAGCCGCACCATTCTCTGATGCGTATTATATTGAGGCCGTGATATGGTTGTGAAATCGCACATGGATGATTTTATCAATCGTTTTAGTTCACAGTCGAAGCGCACGCACATTATCCATCAAAGTTATCGGAAGAATTATAGGCAATATAGAATCACATTATTTTGTTTGCTACTCAAACATAAAATAAAAATAACTGTTGCTGCGATTCATTAAACGTATATATCGTCCATAAATCACGTGAAGCTCGAAAGGGGGGGAGAGGGGAAATATCACAAGGGGGGAGGGAGAGAGTTAAATAAAATTTGTGGACATTTCACACAGCGCCATCTAGGATCCACCAGAGCGAGTGCTCGGCTGAGACGAAAAAGGCGTGGGTTCGATTCCCTTTACGGGAGAAATGTTTGTATGTTCTGCAAATATATCTTCCGGGTCTGGGTGTTATTGTATTATAAGTATGTATTTACGAAAAAAAAGTATATAAGTATTCTATCAGCCATCTGGTGCCACAAGCTTTGCTTAGTTTGGGGCTAGATGGCGCTGTGTGAAATGTCCACAAATATTTATTTATTCATAACATCATTGACATTTTCGTAGTAGCTCTATCGTAGCATCACTAACGTGGAGCCACTGATGCTTGCTTCGAAAGTCTACCTTTACATGTGACTGACATGTCAGCGTCAGCGAAATAGCTGACAAAACAGAGTTAGATGGATAATGAGCGTAAGCATTACGCATCAAGTCAATTTGAGCGTTTGTAAGCATCACTTGAACTTTAAACTCACTTTAGCACACGGCAAACTTCACTTGTTTCTAAGGATTAGAACTCACTCAATGAATTGAATCACATTACCTACATAAAACAACACGTTATAGCAGATAACTATTAACTTGTTTTTATTTTATACCCGGAAAAATATTGTCTCCACTCACTACGCCTTTCCAATGACCAATGGTCCGCCAAACGTCACAGCACAAAAGTCTAGTTCTTTCGAACCAGTGTGAAAGGATTTGAACGGGGTAGTGAACTGCGACTCTTATGCTAACTTTTGCGATTGAAGATCTATAAGGTACAACTTCTTTTAATAATAAGAGCCTTAAAGCGTAGCCTTTTGTGAAATAGCTGAGCTCAGATTGCTTCCAGTGCAATCAGATTGAATGAAATAAGTTTTTTATAGTACTTTCTCAGTAAAAATAGCTGAGCCGGTTTACTCATAGTAACAGGCTATAAAAAAAATTAAGGTTTTCTATGTTACCTGATAATAAAACTGCTATTTGCGGCCATGGTGCTTTGACATGAGTTGAGTTGCCTCTACCAATAAAAAATGTCTCTATACAAACTTTTTTATAACTACTTACCTCGTCAATCACGTCGTAAAATACCCATAAAACACAAGTACAAATACCGCCAAGTCAGACGCAACAAACACAGCTTAGTTTGTTTTGTAGGTTGCTTCTTACTTGATAAATGATGTAGGTAGATACCGAAGATCCAGGTGAGGTGAGTGCGGCTGTTGTAAGTATCATATTCATCTCTAGTTCAGCGAATGGTCTGTGATTCAGGAACTGTGTAGTATTTGGCCCTGTTTTGTATAATGTTCAACTAATCTGTAAATTTTATCCTCTCCTGGTATAAACAAAGCGGTGGCGAACAAGACGAGTGCGTAGATAAGCGTGGCTCGTATCTCGGTACAGATGTAATCATTATGACTTATCGTTTTGGAAAGTTTATTCTCTTACCTGCTAAACAAAGCGGAAAAGAACCAGACAAACTCGCGAATGAAGGTGATTCTTGATGTAGATATTGAGCGCGCATTTATATCCTTACATATCCGTCCATTTTCTGGGTCTCCCGTTCTATAACCAAAAAGTTTATTCTCTTACCTGATAAACAAAGCAGCTGTGAACCAGACGAGCACGTAGATAAGCATGGCCGTCACCTAGGTGCAGATGTACCTAAATCATTATGACTTATCGTTCTGGAAAGTTTATTCTCTTACCTGGTAAACAAAGCGGCGAAAAACCAGACGAGCGCGCAGATGAGCGTGGCCCGCGTCTTGGTGCAGACGTACCCGGCGCGCAAAGGCTCGCAGATCGCGTAGTACCGCTCGAAACTGATCGCAAGGATGGTCAAAACCGACGCGTGGGTCACTGTCAGCTCCACAAATGGAACTGCTAGACCTGGAGGAAAACGAAATAATGAATAGTAGAAATAATATATGTATTTTTTCAAAGTTAGGTAAGTACCACTGGGTGGCTACATTTTGGTCATGATAATGAGTCATAAATCTTAAAATATAATAATTTTAAGAACTTCGCATCTTCTATGCTTAGCAGTGTCATCGAAAATGCATTTTGTATTCCATATTGAAACGTTCCTGCAAACAAAAGTAATACAAAACAACAAGCTAAGCGGAAGTTGAAATCGAACGCTCAAACGCTTTTAAGCGCAAACGCTAAGTGCTTTTAAATACATACGCCGTTTAGCACTATGACGTCACAATGTGCTGACAGTAGGATTGATTCACATCACAACGGGACGGACCGTTTTGGCTAAATAAATAAATTCTTATTGAAACGAGGAGAACTAAGAAGGCGATTTCAAACATATCTTAGAACCTTGACAACTCAAGAAAAAACCGGTCAAGTGCGAGTCGAATTCGCACATGAAAGTTTCGTACCATCGTACATGTACTTAAATGTTTTTTGTATGGGTCCCCCTTTTATTATTTGTTGTTATAGCGGCAATAGAAATACACACAGCGCCATCTAGCCCCAAACTAAGCAAAACTTGTAGGTACTATGGGAACCAGATGGCTAATAGAATGCTTTTAAAAGTACCTTTTCTTTTTTTCTGTAAATTTTCTGTAAACTTACACTTTTAATGCACAATTACAACACCCTCCCCCGAAACAAATATTTGCAGTACATACAAACATTTCTCCCAATAATAATTAGTCCTACTAATATTATAAATGCGAAAGTTTGTGAGTTTGGCTGTTTGGATGTTTGTGCCTCAATCACGCCTAAACAGCTGAACGGATTTGAATGAAACTTGGAATATTTTGATTGGATTATTGACGGCCTCGGTGGCGTGACGGGCGATTGCTCGGCAGAGACGCAAGAGGCGCGGGTTCGATTCCCGCTGCGGAAGAAATGTTTGCATGATCTGTAAATATTTCTTCCGGGCCTGGGTGTCGTGGTACCATGGTACTCGTAGTTTCTGATACCCACGATACAGGGGATCCTAATGTGGGGTCAGGACTATGTATGTTGGGTGTTATTTAAAATAAAATATACATAGTACATGTACTGGATTAACATATAGGCTATTTTTATCCGGATACCACGCGATATAGTAATAAATACATACGGCCCGTTCCCGTCCCGTCGCGATATGAAAACATCGATGACAGCTAAACGCATCCCGCGCTGTTTGCGAACAACTCTGATATCCAGACTAATGTTTTTATTCCACTTCACTTGGCGCTGGCGACGTCCAATAATAAAAGAATTGTTTAGAAACGCTTCGAAGAAAATACTCCACTTAGAAAAATAGTATCGTAAAACTATAAAATAGGCTTGCTTGGTATGTTCGTATGAGCTAGTGGCCAACTCTAGTGACGGAGTTTTTAGGCCGCCTAAAGGCCTCCGTCATGGCTTAGCGACTTAAAAGCCGGGACCGACTGTTTAACGTACCCTCCGAAGCACGGAAGCGCTCAGCTCGTAATGCCACTTGCGGTCACCAATCCCAATTTGTGACGCGCATATCGTTGCATAACTTTAACGATCAATCAAGAACGCCTAAGCAAGCTACGCCACGAGCGCTTCAAACGCGTTTGCTTGGTATTACAGCAATAGGTACTCTACTGCCTACAAAGAAATATAAATTTCACATGCATACAATAAATACATTATTATCACGCCCGTATCCCTTATGGGTTGGGCAGAGCCACAAGTAATCATAAGACCTCGGTGGCGTAGCGGACGAGTATTATTAACATATTTTATTTACTCTCAATCTGTGGCGTTATTTACGACCTCTACTGAGATGCAAGAGGCGTGGGTTCGATTCCCGCTGCGGGAGAAATATTTGCATTCTCTGCAAATACTTCTTCCGGGTCTGGATGATGTATATTGTATTATAAGTATTTAATTACAAAAAAAAATGTATATAAGCATTCTATCAGCCATTTGGTTCCCATAGTACAAGCTTTGCTTAGTTTGAGGCTAGATGTTGCTGTGTGAAATGTCCTCAAATATTTATTTATTTATTTAATCGGTGAAGGAATACATCGTGAGGAAACCAACATGTCGTTGAACCTAATAAAATCGAAAGCATGTCAAGCACGAAACCTTTGAGGTGCACCTTAAATCCTTTCACCACACTGGTCCGATGTAACTAGTGACACGACTAGTAACAAATTTAATAAGTAACTACCTTCCACTGGGTAATCTACCTACGGATATCCGTTAGGTGAATCTAGTGAGCGTGCATTAGTCAGTTAGTTTGTAAACCTCAAACGGAGTCAAAGACACCAGCCACCCGCATCCTGCCTACTGCTTCATAGTTTCCACATTATCTAGTCATGGACAGTCAAGCTCACAAGATAAATTTAAACCACTTCAACCACGTTGAATTTTAACCACTTTTTTATATACTAGCTGCCGCCCGCGGCTTCGCTCGCTAGGTACCCGGATAAAAATTAGCCTATGTGTTAATCCAGTACATGTACCGTGTATATTCCAAGTTTCATTCTAATACGTTCAGCCGTTTAGGCGTGATTGAGGCACAAACTTCCAAACATTCAAACATCCAAACATCTTTATAAACTTTCGCATTTATAATAATACTAGATGGCAGCACAGGTAAAGTTAGTACGTGCTATCGTTGCGTGTTCAAATCCGGTCGTGTACCAATGAATTTTTCTGCGCTAAAAAATTATATATGCTATACCATTACTCTCAAAAATCCGTAATGGGGTAGGCAGAGCCACAAGTAGTCATAAGAAAACTTTCAGGCCAATCTTGTGACGGAGTTTTTAGGCCGCCTAAAGGCCTCCGTCATGGCTTAACGACTTAAAAGCTGGGACCGACAATTTAACGTGCCCTCCGAATCACGTAAGCGCTCAGCTCGTAATAGAACTTTCGGTCACCCATCCCAATTGTGACCGCGCACAACGTTGCTTAACTTCAACGATCAATCAAGAATGTCTAAGCAAGCTACGCCCCGAGCGCTTCATTCATATTTACACTAACTGATTTATTTCTGCCGTGTAGAATCTCAATTCCATAAAAATAGATTGTCTTCTAATTATTATGAAAGGAACTCCAACACAAGTATTTTTTATTGATTATCTCTATATGGAGCTGACTGTTCCCGCGAATACCGGCTTTTCTCTTATATTTACGACATGGTGTTAGATAAAACTGTTTTTTGGCCTTCGAATTGTGCTCAACGATTCTAGTACAGTCGCCGTAAAAGGTATCATGATTAAAAAATATAGTGCACTAGCTGCCGCCCGCGGCTTCGCTCACGTGGTACACGGATGAAAAAAAGCCTATATGTTAATCCAGCACACGTATTATGTGTATTCCAAGTTTCATTCAAATCCGTTCAGCCGTTTAGGCGTGATTGAGGCACAAACATCCAAACTCACAAACTTTCGCATTTATAATAATTATAAGTAAGATTTTGATACAAAAAAATAAATAAAATCAAAACTCAGTAGTGTAAGATTAGAATATATTTTTTGAGTTTCTGGCAGCGCCCATGTCAAATGCCAATTTCAAAATGTATGATGCTGACTGTACCTACCTATCTACTTCACCATTTATCTAGCTAAATGGTTTTAACCATGGCCTGTCCTGTCTTCATCCAAAATTATGTGACGAGTCGCTCGTGACATCTTTATGTTTTTATCACGACATGTGTAATTTATTCACGATTTTTTTTTTGTCTTTCATTTCAGTTGCTAAAGGTAAATTAAATTCAATTGATCGATAAGATGTTTTTCTAAAAAAAATAGACAGGCGTGGTTTATTACCTGTATCTATCTTCTACAGGTGTAGAGTCGACGTTTAAAACTGTTCCCAAACAACCGTTACAAAATAATTTTTTTTTATTGCAATTTGCGACATAACGACATATTTTTTGTTGGGTTCAGTTTCTTAATCGCTACCAAATCCTGCCCACCTAGTGTTTTGATTTCATAATACCCCCCCCCCCCCCCCCTCCCCCAGTGGCTGGGCATTATGAAATCAAAACAGCTCTATCAAACCAATAACGTATTTCACGACTATTTCTCGCAACAAGCCTCGAAAGAAAATGTATTGATTGGGCAAAATGTGCAAATCTTTTCTAGAAAGCCATTCCATGCCTCCATTGGCAGCTATTTGCTGAAATATGGAACGATTCAATAATAAAATACAGCCGAAGTACCAAATATCTTCTAAACCTGAGTTCCTTCGCTTCTTAAGCAAAATCTTAAGACAATGGGATAAAGTCTAAATTCCCGTGAACAAGAGATTTAATAATGCTCTAATTAAAGTGCAATAAAGTGATTGGGCTGCGTTCATATTGATACAAGTTTTCAAAGTCAAAGTATATTGACTGCTTATCGTTTTGTTGAATCTGTTTTTACAAACACCATGTTTTTACATACAAGCGCGTATCCCTAATGGGGTAGGCAGAACCACAAGTAATCATAAGAAAACTTGCAGCGTCTCCTGATGCAAGAGTCCCAAGATGGATATGGTGAACTATGATGACGGGTGATTAGCCCATCGCCGATGGAACATCATGTCTGATCTCTTAGTCAACCTTCACGAAATGCTCGGGGCGTGAAAAAGCGTCTGCTTTTAATAAATTAAAATATGAATGGACAATGGTCATTTCACACAAAGCTATCCATCTCCAAACTAAAGAAATTTTATATCTGCTAACATGAAACATAAATAACTTAAATACTTTTTTTTTGCAATTACAATGTACCTTCATTGCCAGGTACCAATTAATTTGCAGTGTCCTGGAAGGGAATCGAATCCACAATAGTATCGCAGAAAGCTATCAATATCAACTCAGTCAGTAATGTTTTGAGTGAAATCGGCAAGGTGTCTTAGTCAATGAACTTTGATATTCCTTATCAAGCTACGCTAATTAATTTGTAATCTTATCATGCTTATGGTTATCACGGTGTACGATATACCTACAGTATAATAACAGGTAGGGTACAAAAGTATGTACTACAATACAAACATTTCTCCCGTAGCGGGAATCGAACCTGCGCGTCTTGCGTCTCAGCCGAGCATTCGCCCGCTACGCCACCGAGATGGTCAAGATCACAAAAACAATTAGCATAATGTAACTTAATAGCCGTTTCTGTTATTCCAAAATACAAGTCTAATAATTTCCATCGTGAAATGCTCCTTTGGAAGCGGGCTATTAAAGTTATAATAAGCACAATTGAAATAGCTTTAAGTACCGAGTTGCTTGGCTACCATCCGGTGATGCTTGCCAAGGCCTACCAACGCTTATTCCTCGGGGAACCAAACTCTTAAATGTGAAAGTCTGTGAGTGTGTTGTATTTTAGGATATTTCCTAGAACACTGGTGGTGTAGTTGGTAGTGACCCCGCCTTGCGATCCTAAGGTCATGAGTTCAAATCCGGTCGTGTACCAATGGATGTTTTCTGTGCAAAAAATTTATGTGCGCTATGCCAGTACTCATAAACGGTGAAGGAAAACATCGTGAGGAAAGCCGTGGCTTAGTCAGCTCCGCATGTATTGACCATGTCTTTCCTGTGGACAAGGCTGACTAAGCTGAGAGGATGGAATAGGCGCTGGGCAAGCCTACTCCATCTTAATTCGTCCCGGGCACTAAAGCTTCTCGTTTGTGAAGGTAAAAGTTGCCTCATGGCGCTGTATGGTTCGGAAGGCGGGGTCACTACCAACTAGACCACCAGTGCTCTAACAATATAGGGTAACAAAAAAGGCCACCACTCAGCATAATGCTATGGCAGGGCGAGGCTTGCCAGAGCGCTGGTCTTCCCTGCCCGCACAAACATAAAATAGAAATGTGGGACGTCCACCAACCAGATAGGCAGGCGTGGTTTCGAATGAAGTCATGCTCAAATATTTTCTTTCTCACTGTAAAATGTATGAGTGTTACGCCACTAATTTCAAAAAGTGAAAGGAAAACCTATGAAAAAACGTGTCAGAAGCTAATAGTTCCAAAACCCGCAAAAGCAGCCTCCAGGGCACAATTTATACCTTTCACCACACTAGTTCCTAGAGTTGTTGTATAAAAAGTAGTGATCAAAAGATACCGTGAAGCCTTCGTTACGGGATATTTTTATTAGGGATCAAAAGGCCATTTTGTTAGCTCCTTTCCTCCTTATAACAGACAACAATAAATTCCGATATTTGGGAGATAACAAGCATGTTACAAGCATTACATGACTTGGAGGTTCTGATTATGACTCGTCAATAGTAAAGAAACTTTATTAACAGAAATAAACTAACAACTATTACAAATATAATTTACAAAATACAAAAGAAACAGTCGGAAATAGAAATAGATAAGAATTAGAAATAGTCAATAGTTGAAACATCAAGAGTTATTATTTTAGGCAGTTTTTCAAAACACTTTTTTTATGGTTCTGTAACTGAAGTGTACCAATGAGACCCTTTCACTAAGCCTCCGCTTTTCATTCGTCCGTCTGTCTGTCAGCGAACTGTATCTCATAAAACATAATAGGAGAGTTAAAGTCAGTTCCTCAAAGTAAAATCGCGATTGAAGATGTATGTATGTTCGTAGAGATAAAAAACACGATTAAAAATATCTTACTTCTCTACTGGACTGGGAGTAAAGAAAAAGCATAGAATGCGTCCAGCTCCCCTCTAAAATGATGGACCACATTATATGGGCGATGGGCTGATCACCTGTCACCATTGTTCACCATTTACATTTAGGATTTTAAATCAGAAGTGGCTGCAAGTTTTCTTATGTTTTCTTATGGCTCTGCCTATCCCATTAGGGATATGGGCGTGATAAAATGTATGTATGTATGTAAAAATATCTTGAAAAATCCAAGTTTTGAGTATGTCTTGACATAGATCTCGAAAACTATACCATACTTTCAGTTTTTTTTTACTTTAATAGATAAGTAATGACTATTTCTTTAGTTGTTGAAAACAGTTTCTTGATTCATTTTGTAGTTTTCTTGTTATTCACAATTATTTGATTTGGTGGTTTATTTGATGCCAATATTTTGCGCGGTCTCACTCACTGGCTTTCTTTTTTACACCCAAAACCCGTTGCGCTATCTCTTTCGAAATTGGTTTGGACGCAATGGTAACCTCTTAAAGAAGAGGCTCTTCGGCGCCGCCGAGCTATCCCACACTACATTATTATGCAGGGAGCATTAAAAAGTTTTTGTGTTCGCTTAACGACAATTTAATGTTCTATACTAACGTGTCCCTCACTTCCAGATGCAGGCATTTGGCAATGAGCTTGCTTAAAACCCGATGCTGTTGTATTACGTACGAAAATTACCTACCTACATGCCGAAATAAAAACTTTAGTATTTTATGCAGTTTTAATATTATATCCAACCAAACGATAAATAGCTCGATAGTATTTAACTAAGATACTTCTCTGCTGGACTGGGAGTAAAGAAAAAACATAGAAAGCGTCCAGCTGCTTCTCTCCCCGAGCATGTCGTAAAAGTCGACTAAGGGATAGTATCCTCCAACATGATGAGATACAATAAGCAAGTATTCCCAAGGAGGGTTGACGTCAGGCAGGCGCCCGGTCATAAAACACCTTAGCCAAAACTCTTACAGCATGATCCAAGGATCATGCTGTGCCGACCCCACATAGAGTGGGATAAGGGCAGGAAGATGATGAGTATTTAACTAAGAATGGCCAATAATGACAAACTATACTATCATTAAAAACTTTAAGGTAATCGTAATAAAATAAAATTTTGTTATTACAATCACGTTTATAACAACAAAGAAAAATAAGATTTTTTCTGTTTTACAAACGTATGCGCGCTACATCAGGAGCCTTTTAGGCGCACTTTAAATCCTTTCACCACACTGGTTCGAAAGCACTAGTGACACGACTAGTATATAAATCAGATAGGTCATTTAAACGGTGAAATAAACCATCACGGAGAATTGGAAATGCTAATATTATACTTTAGAAATAAAATAATAGTACCCACCTGTAACCTTATTTATGGCTAAGGAAGAGCGGGACCTTCTAACACAAATATATTTTACTTAAAAAGGTCCCAACCTAGTTAAATAAAATTGTAAACAGTTACAGTAATAAACATTTTTCATTTTCATTTTTTCAATCTTACTTCTTACTTATATTATAAATGCGAAAGTTTGTAAGTTTGGATGTTTGGATGTTTGTGCCTCAATCACGCCTAAACGGCTGAACGGATTCGAATGAAACTTGGAATATACATAGTACATGTACTGGATTAACATATAGGCTATTTTTTATCCGGGTACCACTCGAGCGAAGCCGCGGGCGGCAGCTAGTATTACATCATTTAAAGTAACCGGCAAGTTGTAGAACTTAAAACATGTGCCAAGTGCACTAAAAGGGCATATATTGACAGGACTAGTGGTAGTAACTTACAAAGTTCTTTCCCCAGCACCCAGGTCTCCGGCCGTGAGCTGACTTCCACCAGCACGGTGGGCGTGCACACCAGTAACACCATCAGGTCCGCGATGCTCAAGTTCACCAGGAAAATGTTCGTCGAATTCCTCATATCCTTAGTCTTCAATATCACTATAGGCACCATTACATTTCCAATCACGCCCAAACACATTATAACTATGCAAAAAGTCATTGACGTCGCTTTTATGTAATACGGAATCTCAGCATAGTCTGAGAAGTTAGATGCTTCGGAGGTGTTAGAGAGAGAGAAATTTGACTCGAAATATAACGAGTCATGGTCGGTGACATTCTTGAATGTGTGTGTGAGGTTCGTGTATAGATTTACATCTGTTGTGTGTGTGAAGTTTGGATAAATCATGTGTGTCAGTTCATAATTTCACATTGTTGCGCTATGTTATATCACCGTGTCATTCCGCTTATCTGAAACAAAATAAAATATATGTTACAAATGACAATAAAAATACTTTGAATTCCTGACGGCCTCGGTGGCGTAGTGGGCGATTGCTCGGCAGAGACGCAAGAGGCGCGGGTTCGATTCACGCCGTGGAAAAATATGTTTTGAAATATTTCTTCCGGGGTCTGGGTGTTGTGGTACCATGGTACTCGTAGTTTCTGATATCCACGACACAGGGGATCCTAATGTGGGCTCAGGACTATATATATTATAAAAAAGAAACACAATACAGTCAGTATTGTGTTTCTTTTTTATTATTTATTTGAATTCCTACCATATTTATTTATGCAATACGTAAAATATATAATAAACAGAGGAACGCCATGACGTTGTCTTCATATCCGTTTTCCTTCCTAAAATTAATTTTCCCGCTGCGACCTAGGAGTCGAATTTCGGGAATTCCTTTCTTGGTGCACCCATACATTGTCTGTGAGTAAAATTGGAGCTTTATATATTGAGATAGAAAACTTTCTTGGTATTTTTATCCTTTTCCATTCCACCTTAGTACACACCCTTACAATCATCATCATCATCATCATCACGCTGGGAACAGGTTTGCACCGCGTTTTATTTAGCCCTAGGTGAGCCCACGACCTCATTGTGTAAGTCGTAAATAAAAGTTAATCTATAGTGTTTATGTCGAAATATTGTTATTTTTGTAAAGACAGGTCGTCCTTCAGTAGTCACGTTTTCAGGATTGATGAAGAAAAATACATTTTATTGGATTGCAGGGATTAAGTGCTTCTTTTATTTACTAAGCTTTTGAAATAATAAATTACTGAATACCACTAATATTGTGCGCATCGGCAATTTTCGTCCAGCTTCTGAAATAAGAACTAACGCGATCATGATTATGTAACAAAGAGATGTTACAATAATTATGTAGATACTTATTTTTTTGAAGAGTTGGTTCAGTTATTATTTTTGTTTCATAAACGGACAAATTCGGTTTTCATACAAAGCACGAAGTTTGCCGAGGCACACAATATTTGTGGTACTACTGTAAAGATATTTATACGAAGAAATATTTAGAACACAAAAAATTTTGCTCGATTATTTCCCGAACATTCAAAGAATTCTAAAAGAAAAGACAAATATTTTTATCAGAATTCCCTACTAATAAATACGTTTTATTACTAACAGAAGAAAAAATACAAGATACGTGTAAAAAAGTCAGCAAATGGGTTAGGCAGATACACATATCAGTGTTATCGGAATACCGAATCTGGGTGTTGTGGTAACTGACACAAGTATTTCAATTTTTCATCCTTTTTCACGTAACGTCTAGCGGCTTCTTTAGACGCAAAGTCATGTTTGTATACGACAGTAGGGAATCTTTTGTTTAACTAAATACTAGCTTCCACCCGCGGCTTCGCTCGCGTGGTACCAGGATATAAAGCAGCCTATGTTATTCTAGCGCATATACTATGTATGTTCTAAGTTCCATTCAAATCCGTTCAGCCTTTACGGCGTGATTGAGGCACAAACATCGTCATATCCTCACAAACTTTCGCATTTATAATATTAGTAGGATAGGATTATACTTCTATACTTTTAGTTTATTTGTGTTAATAAATGTATAATTATAGATTAGATTCGTATAACTATAGTTTTTTCTTATTGGCACGTCTGTAGCATAAATACCAGTCCCATCTCAAAGTCTCAATATTTAATATTGAGTTCATTATCAAGCAAGTTCGCCAAAGACTGGATAGGATAACCATTTCACAATGTCGTAAAAAGTTGTTTTACGCTTCAATAAAACTAAGGACTTCTACAAGTATAGCACTGGCGGGATAGTGGTCCTACCGATGCTAGATCGTGTGGGTTTGAATCCGGTCGTGCACCGACGAGTTTTTCTGTTTGAAAAATGTAAATGCGCTATATTCCCTCCTCTCAAACGGTGAAGGAAAACATCTTGAGGAAGCCGGTATGTAATAAAACCGTTCAAAAACATGTGGCAAGTGCACGAAATAAACCTCTTTGATACGCACATATCTTTTTCAGTTTTAAGGTGTTTTTATAAACTACGAACAGAATAAAATTTTAACTTCAGCTTAATAAGAAAATCTTATTCGGCATCTGGGGAAATAAGATGTGAATCGCTTTTAAGGTCACTTAGATTTGAAAATAAAAAAGACATTTTATTCACAATTTCACTTAACATTATGTATAAAAAGTGTAGTTTATTCACTAATCTACTTAGCTAAAAATAGCCACTCTTAAATAGCTGAGAGTGAACTTACGAACTGACCTTTCATACTTATCAACTCCTTCGTTTTAGCACAAGTTTTAACATTGAAGTTTTTGATATTTGCATGTTTTACAAATAAAGTAAGTAAGTATGAGTTAGTTAGTGGCCAATACTTGTTCAGTGACGGAGTTTTTAGGTCGCCTAAAGGCTTCCGTCGTGGTTCAACGACTGAAAAGCCGGGACCGACAATTTAACGTGCCCAAATATTTACTTATATTGGGTTGAGTACCATTATAATACTTTAACACCCACAGTTAAAGTATTATAATGGTACTCATAGTTTCTACAACCACGCAGGCCACACATACTAACGTGTGCATATTCACACATCCTCACATACTTTTGCATATATAATATTAGTAAGATTAATTGTGTATTTCTTTTTTTCTCTAGTATAATTGTTTTGTAAGTAATTCTGTTTATTTATGCCATTTCTGTGGTGGTTGAATATATGTTTTCTATTCTATTCTATTTCTATTCCATACAGGCTAGGGTGTACCTGACAGGTTCGCTTGTGCAGGTAAACCGGAGCATGTATTTTGCTTAACTGTGCAGGTCAAGTTTACTACTTGGCTCAAGTATACTTGTTGGGAGTAACTGAACAGATAAACCTGTCAGATACACCCTAGCAGACTAAAGTAAGGCTAACGTTGAATGTCAAGTTTTTACAAAATACTGGTTAATTTTTGGACAGAGCGGGGGCTACGGACCAAGAAATAACGAGTAAAACAGTCCTTATAGGTAGACTAGTATTATTGTAAATGTCATGAATGGTCACGCAGTGGCTGCACAAAATTATTCGAGTTGGAAGTATGTTGGAGAAATATGCTGGCATTATATTGACAGCCTCGGAGGCGTGGTGGTGGAGTGCTCGGCTGAGATGTAAGAGGCGCGGCTTCCCGCTGCGGGAGAACATACATACATACATACATATTATCACGCCCGTATCCTTAACGGGGTAGGCAGAACCACAAGTAATCATAAGAAAACTTGCAGCCACTTCTGATCCAAGACTCCTAAGATGGATATGGTGAACCATGGTGACAGGTGATCAGCCCATCGCCCATAAAGGTCCATCAAGTTGGAGAGGATACTAGGTACTCCTTAGTCGACTTTTACGACTTGCTCGGAGAGAGAAGCAGCTGGACGCATTCTATGTTTTTTCTTTACTCCCAGTCCAGTAGAGAAAAAAAGAAGCAGAGAAATGTTTGCATTTTCTATGTATATTTCTTCCGGGTAGATCTCCTTGTATCGATCTCCTCAGTAACTAGTGCTGATCCTTGATAGTCTAGACACCGATGCCCACGCAATCAGAGCTGGGGTAAGGGGATTGCAGGACTCAGTGCAAGGCCTGACTCAGACGTGGATTTGGGAAGCCCTTGTTGGTGCCGATGTTTAATATAATCATATCCTGAATGCAGAAAATATATTTTAGTATTATCCTATTAAAGAAAGCTGCCAAAACTGAAAGAAGGCCTATACCTACTTTCAATTAAATCTGGAAATTCATGCTGAGATTTAATCTTTTTGGCCACACAACAACGCCGATTGGTTTCCGGGAAGGGTTAATGGTTAGATACTATTAGGTATGTAGGTTCGTCGCTAAACTTGCTTTCCTTCTCTTTCTCTCTTTTGTACCTTATTTTTAATTCCTTCTCCGCTTTTAATTTAATTTGTATGTTTTGTG
Source organism: Scotopteryx bipunctaria (assembly GCA_949320045.1). NCBI lineage: Eukaryota > Metazoa > Arthropoda > Insecta > Lepidoptera > Geometridae > Scotopteryx > Scotopteryx bipunctaria. The sequence goes on from OX439462.1 coordinate 1,820,499, forward strand.
TGTGTGCTAAATAAATGTTACTTCTTTCTTTCTTACCTGGGTGATACCAGGCTGAAATTATGATGATGATGGGTACCACGCAATCGAAGCCGTGGGCCGCAGCTAGTATTATATAATTAATATGATTTTTATTGCGTTAGTCTCAATATTTTTTGACACTTTAAGTGTCAAAAATTATCATTGGGTATTCCAATAACTCCTATGGCACTCTCGGTGTCCAGACAAATCTAAGGACACCTTATTTGTAAAAATCCGTCCTGTGGTTTGGGCTACAGCTTCAGCCTAATAAATAAATAAAATAAATAAAAAGATTTTATTTCAGACTACAGGGTCCCCTCCATACACCCAAACAAATAACCAATTCTTCGCAGTTGGGTAAAAATAGCACACAGAATACGTACCTGCTATCGTGTGGGAGTATCAAATTGTTATTTATCCTAGGTGAAGACAATTTAATTAAATGTTCAGATATTTACTGACGTGAACATAATATCGATGTCTCCTATTCTCCGAACCCTGTCTCCACACTGCTTCTTTGGTGGTCTTTGTGGACTCAAAATAAGAATGGAGTCAATAGCATCACAATAAACTTTTGGAAGAAAACTAAGCAAAGCTTGTACCTACTATGGGAACCGGCTGATTGAATACTTATATACTTTTTTTGTAAATGCACGCTTTTGTTTCATAATATTACAACACCCAGTCCCGGAAGAAATATTTGCAGAATATGCGAACATTTCTGTCGTAGCGGGAATCGAACCCGCGCCTCTTGCATTTCATCCGTCTCAGTCGTCCGCCACGAGGTCGTCGGATAAAAGATAAGACTAAAAAAACACGAGAATAATTATAATAATACTAGCTGCCGCCCGCGGCTTCGCTCGCGTGGTACCCGGATAAAAAATAGCCTATATGTTAATCCAGTACATGTACTATGTATATTCCAAGTTTCATTCAAATCCGTTCAGCCGTTTAGGCGTGATTGAGGCACAAACATCCAAACATCCAAACTCACAAACTTTCGCATTTATAATATAAGTAAGATAAGATAAGAAGTAAGATAAGGATAATAAACAGCCATTTTTCAGTAACGTATTCCAACTTTGTTGAATTCGTCCCGGACACTACAGCGTCCCGTTTGTGAAGGCAAAAGTTGCCTCCTGACGCTGTATAAATCATCTACTATAGATGGTAAAAGGCCTCAGTTATAGCAACTTTGTTAGGCGCAAAGTGACCTGGCTAAGCTTCATCATTGGGTCGCCAACATCCCTCGGCAATTAAATTGACAAAATGAGTTTCCTAGACAATATCAACTAATGACCTCCTACAATGCACTTACGGTGTCGTTACGTCACTAATAGCTCGGAAGTCCTATTACTGCAGTCCCCTGGGAGCGGGTCACGCTGGGTCAGAATTGACACGTGTCATGACACGTGTAGGCAGATACGTATAGACACACAGTGCAGATGAGCAAATCAAACTATACTCCAGTTCAGTTCTTAATAGTGGCTACTTTGACGTGACGTCACAATTCTGTCAGTATCCGGCTTGCTCTAGCCGGAGAAGAGAGGTGAAAATTAAAAAAAAAAAGAATAAGGCCGTTAAAAAAAAGGTCTATCAAGAAAATAAACAAAATTGTTTTTCTAATAAGAGACATCACAACATATAGAAATATATAGTTAGTAAACTAAACTAAGGCCTTTTACCATCTATAGTAGATGCGATCTATAGTACAGCGTCAAGAGGCAACTTTTACCTTCACAGACACTGTAGTGCCCGGGACGAATTAAGATATAGTAGGCCCAGCGCCTATTCCATCCTCTCAGCTTAGCCGGCCTTGTCTACAGGAAAGACATGGTCAATACGTGCGGAGCTGACTAAGCCGCGGGTTTCCTCACGATGTTTTCCTTCACTTTAGTAATACTACAGTACTGGTAAAATTCATACTGTGTTTGTCTGTTCGGTACGACATCGTAAATCACCAGACTACGGGAGGCCACATGTTACTTTCACCCTTAACGCTAAAACCACAGACCCTACTGTCTTACTTTTTAAGTTGTGGAGTAAAAACCTTTGTATTTTCATAATTTTATTTCCTGAAGAGTATAATATGGGTGTCTTTAAATCGAGAATCAATAGGTTTCTTCTAGGTAGGTAAGCGTGCTTCATCTTAGACCACACTGTTACTTAACATCAGGTAGAGTGTGGTCGAACGAAAACCTATTTCGAATAAAAAAAAATATAATATAATCTCTGCTGAACTGGGAGTGAAGAAAAAACAGAATGCGTCCAGCTGCTTTTCACCCCGAGCATATCTTAAAAGTCGACTACGGGATAGTATCTTCTCCAACATGATGGACTATCTATATATTCTCCAACATGGGGCGATGGGGCTGATCACCTGTCACCATGGTTCTAGATAGATAGATAGATTATAAGTACACTCGTAAACATTGATAAGTTGTGCTAACGCATTACCACTCGGCAGTACTAATGAATTGTCTGTCTACCCTCATCAAGCCTCACAAAGTCACGTCTCATGCATATGCGTACATACTCTTAAATACTTGCTTACTACATATATAAATCCCGCTTGTTTCCCATAAGGTTAAGCAGAGATCACGGATCTCCATTTCCTATGATCCTGACATACTTCTTTCGCTTCATTCACTCTCATTATATTCTTCATCCATGCTCGTCGGTTTAGGATACTCTTGACCTGGCCCTTTTCCAAAACGTCGCCGATTTGGTCCAGGTACGGTTTGATACCAATGGATTTTTCTATGCGAAAAATTTATGTGCGCTATACCAGTACTCTCAAACAGTGAAGGATAACATCGTGAGGAAACCCGCGGCTTAGTCAGCTTTGCACGTATTGACTATGTCTTTCCTGTGGACAAGGCCGACTATGCCGAGAGGATGGAATAGGTGCTGGGCAAGCCTACTTCATCTTAATTCGTCCCGGGCACTATAGCGTCCCGTTTGTGAAGGTAAAAGTTGCCTCCTGACGCTGTATAAATCTATTATAGATGGTAAAAGGCCTTTATTATTATTATACCTAATCCAAGGATTATCAAGTATCATCCCAATTGAGCCATTACGGGGTTGAGTAGAAACAAACACAAAAGATTTAACATTTGAATACATAATCTGATAGATAAGATACTAAATATAAAGAAAGTTAAACTAGGCCGAGGAAACTTGTAACTAACGAACTAAGTGTTATAAGATAACTCATAAACTCTGAAGATTAAAAGTTATAAGTGCTAGCGAAAGAACTACCCAATGGCGTCAGAATTGAATTTCTTCGCAATCTTGCCGTTCTTAATTCCAATTGAATTATTTCATTACAAAAGGCGATTACGCAGGGACATAGTTTGTTCGATGTTAAATTAATTGCATTTTCTTGAAACCTTTTATAAAAGGAGATACGTTTATAATTGAATTTCATAAGGCGCAATTTCTTTATAGCACTGGTGGTCTAGTGGTACACCACGCCTTCCGATTCTAAGCTCTTGGGTTCGAATCCAGTCATGCAAAATCGGGGTTATCGGTACGATATTATAGGCGCTGTGAAGGAAACATCGTGAATAAGCCGAAATATCCCAGAAATATAATAATAATAAAGCCTTTCTTCCCCAAAACAGCACTTATAAACAATCATAATTTATAGCAAATTCATGCAAATTACATAATATAAACAAATAATTAAAGGGCGCCCGCAGAAACATAATGCTAAAATGCACGAAGCGTGCCCCTTTGAGACGTGTTCAAAAAAGGCCAAAAGCCTTTGCAATCAATTCTAGATGATTTATACAGCGTCAGGAGGCAAATTTTTGTCTACACTAACGGGACGCTGTAGTATTCGGGACGAATTTTAGATGGAGTAGACTTGCCCAGCACCCGACTTAGTCGACCTAGTCCACAGGAAAGGCATGGTCAATACATGCGGAATTAAATAAGCCGCGGGTTTCACGATGTTTTCCTCCATCGTTTGAGAGTACTTTGTGTACTACATCATTTTTTCGATGCACGTATGTCATTTGCATGAAAGGAGCCTTTGAGGCGCACTTTCAGCACACTGGTTAGAACGAACTAGTGATACGACTAGTAAAATAAATAAATATTTGTAGACATTTCACACGGCGCCATCTAGCCCCAAACTAAGCATAGCTACTATGGGCACCAGATTGCTGATAGAATATTTATACTTTTTTTTGTAAATACTTATATAATACTACAACCCCCAGACCCGGGAGAAATATTTGCAGAACATACAAACACAGCGGGAGAGTGATTTTTATTTAAAAAAATTTACACAGCACCATCTAGCCCCAAACTAAGCAAAGCTTGTAGGTACAATGAGATCCAGATGGCTCATATAATACTTATATACTTTTTTTTTAAACACATACTTATCATACATAATATTACAACACCCAGAACCGGAAGAAATATTTGCAGAGCATGCAAACATTTCTCCCGTAGCGGGAATCGAACCCGCGCCTCTTGCGTCTCAGTCGAGCATCGCCCGCCACGCCACCGAGGTCGTCATATCGTAGTATTCGGTTATAGCCTGAAATCCTAACTGTTAGGACCTAACACATACATTAAACAAAACTCAGTTTAAACTAAACCATCTGGTTCAACTAACTCAGTTTAAACTTTAGCGGCACGATTCTCGAGAGATTTCTCACTTCCGAGCAGCTATTTTAATTATTTCCACTCTCAGGAGTTCGCTACATGTAGGTACCTAAGTATGTTGGAAGTCTGATGGCTCTTCAGGTCACCCACGACAGGTCATATTAACTATTTCAGTTTAGAAATCCGTTTTAACCTGATCTTCCTCTTGTAAGAGTTTCCATGTCTTCGTAGTTCAGGTTAGACTGGATAAGACTGAATTAGAATAAAACTGAATGCAAACGTAATTACAAATGTTTTGCATAAGCCATTGAGACACTTTATCTCTTTCAAAAACGAGAAAACTAAGCAATTTTCCCACAATAACACAAGTTAAAATGTAAAAACTTTGGCCTTAATTCCGACAGTAACACGTTTTCGGAGTACAAGTCGCAGGGTCGTGTAGGTAATAATTAAACTTGTAAACTGGAAGGGTGTAAGGTAACTAAATAAATTGTATCGGACGCGACTTTTAGTCGCGTCTCAATAATGAATTGGTTTCTTTAGCTGAGTCCCTAACGAATAAATATGAAGTGAGTAACTTAGTTTCAACACTATTCAAAGTTATAATTTACTTCTTACTTCCTGCTTTTCAATAAAAAGGCATTTCTTTTCGTAGTCGTTTTGGAAAACTCATAATGATTTTTTTATTTTCCATCATTTTTCAGTCTCTGCTTTCCGGTTTATGTTTGAATGTCATAATTTGAAATAAATAAAAAAATTGGTCAGTTACTACCAATGATTTTATGACTGTGATACCTACTGAATTTTTCGCGGAATTATTATTGTCCTCACATTGAGAACTGCAACAAAGCTAGTCAAACTAGCGACCAAAAGTCGCGTCTGATATTAATAGTCTACCCTAGCTTAAGCACTAAACTTTTTACGGGCAAACAGAAATATTCATTACAAGTAACACCTGGGTTGGTTTGTCACAATTTATCTGTAACATACCGCATTCTTAGAATAGAGGTCGGCTGAGAAATTATGAAGGGAATTTGAGGGTTTAGCGATGCAATTAGGGAAATAACTTCATTTGTGGGTAACACCCTCATTTTAAACCCGGAAGGCCGGTTTCGATCAAAGCGTAGGTACCTATAAAGAACATTTTAATTGTTAGTGAATATTATGCTAACTAAACCCTAAGCCGACGAGCATGCATGAAGAATGTAATGAAAGTGAATGAAGCGAAAGAAGTATGTCAGGATCGTAGCAAATGCTCCATTTGCTACGATCCTGACATACTTGACATACTCCTGACATACATCCATGATCTTTGACTACCCATGCAACTTTGTGGAACTACAAATTTGTGTGGACATTTCACACAGCGCCATCTAGCCCTTAACTAAGCAAAGCTTGCACTATGGGCACCAGATAGCTGATAGAATACTCAAACTTTTTTTTTGTAAATATACTTACCCAGATTCGGAAAAAATATTTGCAGAACTTACAAACATTTCTCTCGTGACGGGAATCGAACCCGCACCTCTTGCGTCTCAGCCGAGCACTCGCCCGCCGCGCCATCGAGGTTGACAGTAAGCAATCACGTTACCATACATTATTATAACTATACTCGTTTAATTAGTATTTTCAATGAGACCCAAACTAAATGTATAATGCTTTATTAGGATAGGACGTGCGTCTGATTACCTCATATAAATTTAAATAATTTTAATTAGTAAACAACTTGAATTCAAAGCATTTAAAAACAAATAACCCTTCCTCTCAAAATTACGTTTAACTCATAACTCAACGTTATGAAATGTGCATTTATTTTCTAGGAAAAGACCAGTCACAGAGCAAGGAAACCGCGTACAGATAAATGAGGAATTATACCAATGAGTTTCATAATGACTACCTCGGTGGCGTAGCGGGCGACTTCTGCAAATATTTCTTCCGGGTCTGGGCAATGCAGTATTATGTATGATAATAGATACTTTTACTTATATTATAAATGCGAAAGTTTGTGAGTTTGGATGTTTGTGCCTCAATCTGAGGCTGAACGGATTTGAATGAAACTTGGAATATACGTAGTAGGTGTGCTGGATTAACATATAGGCTATTTTCCTTCCGGGTACCACGCGAGCGAAGCCGCGGGCGGCAGCTAGTCCTTTTATATATATTACGGTTTGAGATCACAAATAAATATTGCTGGTAATTTTTACGCAATACAGTTATTATTACTGGACACAGTTTTCCAGATTTTGCGGCCCAATACTAATTTTGTAGTCATCATCTTCCTGCTCTTATCCCACTCTATGTGGGGTCGGCACAGCATGATCTTTTTTGGATCATGGTGTAAGAGTTTTGGCTAAGGTGTTTTATGACTAATTTTGTAGTATTGGGCCGATTTAGGCCGCAAAACCTGGAAAACTCGGGGAGAGGTCTTTGCTCAGCAGTGGGATGATGCAGTCTAGCAAAAACATAAATGGTCTTCTTATCTATTCTTTAACTGCTTTTCGTACCTTCATGTGAGTAATTAATTAGAGCAGGTAGTAGGATGCGAGGATGTTTCCAGCCGATTCCCCAAGTTCCCGCGAGGCCGGGGGAAAACTACCACATGTGCACTTGTAACATGTTTTGGATTTTATCAAATAAGTTTATTTTGTTACATATAGGTTCCGTAACCGACGGGTGTCAACGGAACCCTATTACTAATCCTCCGCTGTCCGTCCGTTTGTCCGTCTGGCCCCCGTGCAATAAACGTTTATTCATAGGTACGGATACGGAACCCCCTTTGTTCTCAAAAAGACAGATTCTCAAAAGCACGGGAGTACACATAATGCAAAGGAGGAAAACATGTTTTTTTACAAATATTTGTGCGAATTGGCCTCGTACTTATTACCGGTATTTTCTGTGTATTTTGCAATAATACACAACTTTATCTAGTGTGGTGAAAGGATCTAAAATGCGCCTCAAAGTTCGATAACACGTGTGTGTCAAGTGTACGAAGGATCGCATACTTGACGCTCACGTGTTATCGAACTTTTTTGGTTCTACGACATGCTTTTCTTTACCGTTTGATCAGTGTATAGCGCACATACATCTTCGAAAAGAATAATTCTATTGGTGAATGACTGGATTTGAACTTAATATGTTCTTAGGATCAGAAGGTGGAGCCGCTAGGTAATACTAGTATTCTCTAACCTCTCCTACATCTCCAGGCCACAGATTAAATAAAAAAATTAATATTTGTGGACATTTGACACAACGCCATCTAGCCCCAAATTAAGCAAAGCTTGTACTATGGACACCAGATGGCTGATAGAATACTTATACGTTTTTTTGTAAATACATACCTACTTAATTAATACTACAACACCCAGACCCGGATTAAATATTTGCAGAACATACAAACATTTCCCCCGTAGCGGGAATTGAAACTGCACCTCTTGCGTCCCAGCCGAGCACTCGCCCGCCACGCCACCGAGGTCGTCAAACAACTTTACCCAAGCTCACAAAATTAGCCGTAAAGCCGTTAATTTGCTGATAAAATCACTTCCCTCGCACCTTCGTCTCATTTTCGCTACTTTCCCCGGTCACAAATCTTGAGTGTCCTTACAAATTAATAGACCTCTAGCCGTTTACGAGGTCCCAAGACACCCTTAAGGTACCTACAGATACATATTACTATGCTAACTAGTGCGAAAGTATGGTATTTTTACAAAATAGCATACACCAATGCACCATGCAGCCTAAACCATAAGTTCTAGAAGAATGAGGGGTCTATGCTTCTTATAAGAAGCCTATGCTTCTAGGGGTCTGTTATCCCCTCATGCCAAACTTTATATATTTTGTTTGTTGCCTGAAATACATTGTATTATTATTTACACATTTGGCGTGGCGTAGCTTGTTTAGACATTCTTGATTGATCGTTGAAATTAAGCTACGTTGTGCGCGGTCACAAGTGGGATGAGTGACCGCAATTGGCATTACGAACTAAGTGCTTCTGTGCTTCGGAGGGCACGTGAAATTATCGGTCCCGGCTTTCAAGTCGTTAAGCCATAACTCCGTCACAAAAATTGGCCATTAGCTCATACTAACTTACATAAAAGTACATAAAATCAGGTATCCTCACCAATATGATGGACCATCTGTATGGGCGATGTGCTGATTACTTGTCACCATGATTTATTATAATACATTATCACGCCCGTATCCCTAACGTGGTAGGCAGAGCTACAAATAATCATAAGAAAACATGCAGCCATTCCTGATTCAATAGTCTCAAGATGGATATGGTGAACCACGATGACAGGTGATCAGCCCATCGCCCATATAGATGGTCTATCATGTTGGGGAGGATACTAACCCTTGTCGACTTTTACGAAATGCTCAGGGAGAGAAGCAGCTGGACGCATTCTGTTTTTTCTTTACTCCCAGTCCAGCAGAGAAGTTTGTTTTCGACGTTAGCCATTATTCTATGTTTTGGGGTAAATACAAATCTGTGGGTTCGCTTTATTGCCGTGTATGTAAAGGCTGGATAAGTCCATTTGACTGTCACGCCCATTGTCCTTCGAATGTTTCTGACAGAGGTCTCGGTATAATTCTTGGCGTCATCGTCAGTTGTTTTTAGGCTACCCTCCAAGTTCATCTAAAAGTTTAAACATAATACTATCCTACTTCCTACTATATTATAAATGTGAAAGTTTGTGAGTTTGGATGTTTGTGCCTCAATCACGCCTAAACGGCTGAACGGATTTGAATGAAACTTGGAATATACATAGAACATGTGCTGGATTAACATATAGGCTATTTTTGTTTGGGTACCACGCGAGTGAAGCCGCGGGCGACAGCTAGTATTATATAAAAGTGTCTGTCGTGTCGTGACTGACCTATTGACAGATTCTAAACCACTGGTCCTAGTGACTAGAAATTTGGAGGGTACATTCCTTTGGGACGGTGCAAGAAAGGATTTTTAAACACTCTATCCTTAAGGGGGATAAAAAGGTTTGTATGAAAAATCGGATTCCTTGAACTTTCAAACGTGTGGAAACCCACGGCTTAGTCAGCTCCGCACGTATTAACCATGTCTTTCTTGTGGACAAGGAAGACTAAGCTGAGAGGATGGAATAGGTGCTGGGCAAGCCTACTCCATCTTAATTCGTACCGGGCACTACAGCGTTCCGTTTGTGAAGGTCAAATCATCTATCTATCTAGTCGTGTCGCTAGTTCTTTCGAACCAGTGTGGTGAAAGGATTTGAAGTGCGCCTCAAAAGCTCCTTTCGTGCACTTGACACATATTTTCGAACTTTCTACGGTTCTACGACATGCCGGTTTCCTCACGATATTTTCCTTCACCGTTTGAGAGTACTGGTATAGCGCACCAACATTTTTCAAACAGAAAAATATAGGTGCACAACTGGATTTGAATCTACAACCGATTAGAATCCGAAGGCAGGGCTACCAATAGGCCGCCAGTGCTCTCACTTTCACCATGATGTTACGTGATGACAAAACGTTCGGCAAATGTATAAAGAAGAAGTAATTTATGCATTGACCCAGATGATAATTCTTTAGTCGCGAAACAGAAAGTTGTGCAAATTGCTATTTAAGGAAGATTGTCGATAGACTCCGATTTGAATACTATTGTGTCACATATTCATGAGCATGACTAAGAAATAATCCAAATCACACAAATAGATAGATTATTCATTTGGCACACAAGACAGCACAGACAGAATGACAGAAACAGATAGATAGATAGATAACACTTTATTGCTTACCACACATTGAACTTACAAAATAGACAAAAAAAATAATTATGGTAATAACAAAGGGCGGCCTCATTGCTAAAAGCGATCTCTTCCAGGCAACCTAGGAACAGCAAAAGAAAAAAAGAAAAAGCACACAATATAGGTACCTTGTAAAAATAAGAACGTAGGTAGATATCGACACACGTCCCTACCTACCTGTTATAAACTAATAACAGGCAAGGATACTACGAATTGGAAATTTTGTGCGGATGTGATATTGTTTATAATGTTTGTAACCTAATAAATTCTTCTTTTGTTTCAATGGTTTACATAATCTTACTTCTCTGCTGGACTGGGAGTAAAGTAACATAGAATGCTTCCAGCTGCTTCTCTCCCCGAGCATGTCGTAAAAGTCAACTAAGGGATACGATACGATAGAACCCTAAAAAACTATCGCAGCCAATCTTGCAACAATTACTGGTATCTGCCAAAGGATCGAGAACCGCTGGGATAAACGAGTTCTTGAGTGGAGACCGCGACTCGGCAAACGTAATGTAGGACGTCCTCCGGCTAGCTGGAGTGACGATCTACGAAAGGCTGTTGGCAGAGACTGGCGTCAAGCCAAAGATAGGGCGCGATTGCGCTCTTTAGAGGAGGCCTATGTCCAGCAGTGGACTGCTATAGGCTGATGATGATGATGATCGCAGTCGCTCTTGCAAAAGAGTGATCTGAATTAGTTTGTGTTTTCATGATATAGTTATTTAATTTAATTTATATTTAACTAGCTGCCGCCCGCGGCTTCGCTTGCGTGGTAAGTACCCGAATAAAATGCCTATATGTTATTCCAGTACATGTACTATGTATATTCCAAGTTTCATTCAAATCCGTTCGACTGTTTAGGCGTGATTGAGGCATAAACATACAAAACGTCCAAACATTCAAACATCCAAACATCCTCACAAACTTTCGCATTTATAATATAAGTATGATTATGATGTGTATAAAAGTTTTATTTTCAAAATGTGACAGTTTAAGTGTTTTTATGATGTATTTTAATGATGAATTGCTACTTAATTATGATGTGTGCTAATGTTTCGGAATGCGATCTGGTTCATAATAAAACTAATGTTGTGTAATCTATTTACCTACTTATGCTTATTTTCATTATATTCAGTCTCACGCGCATTATTAATAAAAAAATACACGCACCATGATATTAAGGAGATGAAATATATATTTCTTTTATAAGTAAGTTCGTATGAGCTAGTGGCCAACTCTAGTGACGGAGTTTTTAGACCGCCTAAAGGTCTCCGTCATGGCTTAACGACTTAAAAGCCGGGACCGACTGTAATACCACGGTCATCCATTCCAATTGTGACCGCACACAACGTTGCATAACTTCAACGATCAATCTACTATACATATTAGTGTATAGTACATAGTAGTTATAAATAAATAAATAACACCCAACAGTCACATACATAGTCCTGACCCCACACTAGGATTCCCTGTGTCGTGGGTATCAGAAACTACGAGTACCATGATACCACAACACCCAGACCCGGAAGAAATATTTGCAGAACATGCAATCATTTTTTCCGCAGCGGGAATCTAACCCGCGCCTCTGCGTCTCGACCGAGCAATCGTCCGCCACGCCACCGAGGCCGTCACTCATTTATTAGTCAGTTATTTAATATACTATGTTAGGTATTATTTATTGTAGAGTTACAGTTCGGTATAACATCAACAAGGGTTCAATTCATCTTCCGCACCAAATTATTTCACAAAATGACACATTACAATAAATACCAGCTCGCACCAGATCAGATAGGAGTGATTTACGATGTGGCGATAAATAACGAGGGGCACGCCACTTTGTTGCTTACAGAGCTCAAGATCTGGGGCCAAACGCACTAATTTTCACTGTCGTGAAAGTCTAAAAAATTAGCGAACTTTTCAACGTAAGGTTGAGACGTTGGCATTTGACAAAATAAAATCTTTGAAATATAGCGCGATTACGCTGTTGCTCTAGATATTCTTGCAAACTTTAATTTGGTTTAAAACTTTAGTCTTGCAAACGTTAATCCCAAATCTTTTAAGATTTCGGAAGTTTTCAAAGTTTATTTCATTATAATCTATTTCAAAATTAATCTGAGTTCAAATATATCTCAAAAAAAACCTAAACCGGATTTGGGAAGTTTTCAAAGTTTATTCCATTATACTTAATCTACTAGCTGCCGCCCGCGGCTTTGCTTGCGTGGTACCCGGATAAAATAGCCTATTATGTTAATAAAATGAATTAAAAGAGATAACGCTACGAATTTCGAGTGTATCTTATACAAGAAGAAGGAGTGAGACAGCGCAAAATATTGAAATCAAATAACAAGACAACTACAAAATGAATCAAAAAACTGGTTTCTACAACTAATGAAATAGTTATTAGCTACCTATCAAAGTAAAAATCATCTGATAATATGGTTAAACACACGCAAAACATGATTTTTATTAGTATTTTTCGTAATTTTTTGTCGTGTTTTCACTTTGAGGAACCAAAGAATAAATGTTAAACATAATTTTATTTTAAAATAAACACATTTTATTAGAGTTCTATAAAGATCTTGGTGAGCAAAATCTGTTATTGCACATGCTTAAACATTTCATTCTACACACAAAATCGATGATGACCGAAAATTTGATGGTTTTATTGCGTTTGCTACCCTCATATTGTGGATTTTGATTGATATAAGTATTCTACAAAATAAAAGCACATAAGCACAGGGCAGGGTACCTAAGTAAGTACACGGCATCGCACTTAGTCCTGCCACTCGGCAAGTGTTAACATTGCCCAGCTAATATTTACCCCCGCTCTGGGGAAATTATGATTTCTCGCCTGATTTAGTTGCACGCTGGCTTACGTCGGCAGCATGTACTGTGAACTGGCCCCTTATTCTCTATAACCAAACGAAACTTGACAGCTCGTAACTTGTTTGTAACACGCCTCGCCGCAAATACAAAATGTCATATAGAATAAGACAACGCGGTGATTCCACAAACGTGCTTGCATTTGCTAACGTTAAGTTTTGTTTGGTCATTGTGGATAAGCCCCTGTCAAAAATGATTCTGAATAAACTTTCGAACAACAAAGCGATAATATTTTATTTTTATTGTGACTAATTTAAGTGTGAATATTTTTGTAATTTTTAATGATATGGATCTATAATCTGGAATAAATGAGTTAATAATAATATTCCTACCAATTATGTGTCCGAAAATTTGTGAGAATAATATATGAGAAAATATGTGAAATAACATAAAGGATATTTCATAACCGGATACTATGCGAGCAAAGATGCGAGCGGCAGCTAGTCATTACGTACGTACTATTAGGTACTACTAGTCTTGTGTACTTATTTTGCACCAGTGTGGTGAAAGGATTTGAAGTGCGCCTACTTGACACATGTTTTCGAACTATTTAGATTCTACAACATGCCGGTTTCCTCACGATGTTTTCCTACACCAAATAAAAAGAAGTGTAGATAGTAAAAGTCAAATTAAAATTTTTTTATTCCATAAAATCACGGGGATCACTTGTCTTAAATCTACGTTGCATTTACACCTGTTCGTAACGCGACCAAGCGTGGAAGATACAGGTAAGAAACCACGCTTGGCAATTTTTTTGGAAAATGATCTTTTTACAATCATGTTTATAAAAGGAGTTGGAGCATTATTCAGTCCCAAGCATTTTTGTTTTCTATATAATCGGATATTTTATAGTAAGCTTTTTAACAACTTTCGTTTTATTAAAGTTTTAAATTTAAATTTAGTGAAGTGAAGCTATGGGTAATGCAAATATCCGTGATAATATCCTCCTGTGTATTAAACTATAATAATTTACGTGGTTTAAATATTCCGTCCCTATTGTGGAGTTAAGTTAATTTGTAGATTTAGAGCGCGAATTTGAGACCTCTGTTTTACCATCGCCAAATTTACAAATTTAATTTTGTTTCGCCCTGAATTCCGCGAAATATAAAATAATTTCATGAGGAGACAGTTATTTAATACCGCAGTTTGAAGTTTATTAACTTTATCTACGGAATATTTGGGTAAACCTTTAATAGGTTACGCCATTTTGAGGCTTACCTTTTCCTTCACGATTTAAGATAAACTGAGTTGCTTTTAAAACTGTTCTAAGCTACACATTGACGACCTCGGTGGCGTGGCGGGCGAGTGCTCGGCTGAGACGCAAGAGGCGCGGTTTCGATTCCCGCTACGGGAGAAATGTTTGCATGCTCTGCAAATATTTCTTCTGGTTCTGGGTGTTGTAATATTATGTATGATAAGTATGTATTTAAAAAAAAAGTATATAAGTATTATATGAGCCATCTGGATCTCATTGTACCTACAAGCTTTGCTTAGTTTGGGGCTAGATAGTGCTATGTAAAATGTCCACAAATATTTATTTATTTATTATTATTATACTTTTTTCGGGATTCGAACCCGCGCCTCTTGCGTATCAGCCGAGCACTCGCCCGCTGAGCCACCGAGGTCAAGGCTTGAGTATTGCAATGACTATTTTTAGACGAATAAATCAGTTTCTTTTAGTTAATTATCAGTAGGATATCCTCATCTTAAGTAACTTTTTATCACTTTAAACCTCATGATGTTATCATAGGATTTCAACGTCGTTGCCTTTCAACCTTAGAACTTTATGAGCTAAAAACGTAACGCTGTTTTGAGATGACAGGAGGATTAGCGCTTAGAAAACCGTCAAATATGACTGCTACATAATTAGAAAATCCGTCTAAAATTATGAAAATAACTGCATTCAAATCGATTCAGCCATTTTTAAGACACAGACAAACTTTTGTTCAGCCTTTCTTTTCTTTTTCTTGATCTATCTATCAAGTTGTATCACTAGTTCTCTCGAACCAGTGTGGTGAAAGGATTTAAAGTGCGCTTCATAGGCTCTATTCGTACACTTGGCACGTATCTTCAAACATTTTAGGTATATGACATGCCGGTTTCCTCACGATATTTTCCTTAACCGTTTGAGAGTACCTACTGGTATAGCGCACATAAATGTTTCCGGATTTGAACCTACGGCCTTAGGATTAGAAGGCGGGGTCACTTCCACTAGACCAGTGCTCTACTTGATTCTGAACGTGGAATAACATTGGTGCCAAGCTTTTGGTGACAGCACCAGTAATAAATAACGAAGAACTTACTCTTTGAATAAGATAGCTTCTAGCTGACCTTCAAACCCAGAATTATTGTGTGTTCCCACATTACTTATCTCCTGTCACACGGTTACCTAGTACGTGTTCTAATATATCTCATCTAAATATATAAAACTCTTACTTTACTGACTGACTGACAGTCAACATACATATTATCACGCCCATATCCCTAATGGGTTAGGCAGAGCCACAAGTTGACATAAGAAAACTTGCAGCCACTTCTGATTTAAAATCCTAGATAATCCTAAGTCCTAGAAGTAAAGCTTAGAGGAATATCCTTTTTATGGTGTAGAGGTGCACTAAGAAGAGATCATCATCATCTTCCTGCCCTTATCCCACTCTATGTGGGGTCGGCACAGCATGTTCTCTTCTTCCATTCCCTTCTGTCAACCGTCATCTCTGTATTCACTCCTTTCTTACCCATGTCCTCTTTCACACAGTCCATCCTTTTCTTTGGCCAAACTCTCCCTCTAAATCCATCCACATTCATATTCATAAATTTCCTTGCAACATGACTTTCATCCCTCCTCATGACATGCCCGTACCACGCTAGCCTATTACTCAATCTTTCTGTCACTGGCGCTACTTTCATACATACATACTATCACGCCCATATCCCTAACGGGGTGGGCAGAGCCACAAGAAAACTAAGAAAACTTGCAGCCATTTCTGATTTAAACTCCTAAGATGGATATGGTGAACCATATTGACAGGTGTTCAGCCCATCGCCCATATAGGTGGTCCATCATTTTGGAGAGGATAATCCCTTAGTCGACTTTTACGACATGCTCGGGGAGAGAAGCAGCTGGACGCATTCTATGCTTTTTCTTTACTTCCAGTCCAGCAGAGAAGTTACTACTATTTTCAAACTTCTAAAGAAATTCTACGCGGACAAAGTCACAGGACGTCCATTCAGTTCTAATATATTTCATTCAGTGGCGTGATTGTGATCGTCATGCTTTTGGCGACCTCCCAATTGTTTGATGTCGCCGCTGCGCTGTGATTTAACAGAAACATGACTAGTAGGCAGAAAGTTCTTGTGTTTGCATTGTATTGCTGTTGTATCTATATTTTGTCGCGTTGTAGGACCGTATTCCATAAATACCTGAATTGAATTAACCATTTCAAATTAATAAACCATTTTTGAGACCCATACAAGAAGGGTGCCAACGGGACCCTATTACTAAGCCTCCGCTGTCCGTCCGTCTGTCAGCGGGCTGTATCTCATTAAACCATAATAGGTAGAGTAGACATCTTCACAGAGCATGTATAGGTATCTATTGCCGCTATATCAACAAATAAAAGTAATTAAAATAAAAGGTGTCCGATGCAAAAAAAAACGTTCATAATCGATCATTGAAGTAGAAGACCTTTTGCACATTTTATATGCAGCGTTTTTGTGTATTTTTTCAAATCAGTGTGAAAGCAATAAAAACTTTTATCTATTTAAATATAGGGCTTCAGTAAAGGCCGGCGCGGCGACAGATTCGGCCGAGAATCTCAAAAGGCACAAATATGCAAGCCTCGACGGGGCTTATATATTTGAGCCTTTTGGGATCGAGACCCTAGGTCACCGCGTTATCAAAATTCTTTCAGGGCGTCTGGTCGAAGCGATGCGCGATCCAAGAGCTGGTTCTTATTTGGCTCAACGGATCAGTATTGCCATTCGGTGTGGCAATGCGGCCAGCGTCTTGGGCACACTTCCACCGTCTGATGAGCTAATATTTTGTAAAAATTATATTTGTATTAGTTGTAAGTTTCTTTCTGTTAATAAAGGTAAATTTAAATATCAAATGTCAAAAAATATGCAATAGCTAGGTACCTCATTTTCTCAAGGAGTTATTTGACGTTCGGTGGCAATAATTGCCCAACCGAATAAAAAATTGCTCAAGAAAACCAACCATATTTTTTCAGATCGAGATAAAAGTCACTCCGGCCGATTGGAAGCGAGATATACGAATCACGTTAAAGTAATAAAATAAAAACAAGATCTTATCCGCTAATATTTTTTTAGAAGAAAAAGATAAATTACCAACGAAACAAGTTTAATGTTAGAGAAATAAATAAAAACTGTTAGTAAAAACCAAATATACCTACCACGTGAGTTCATTTACCTACCTACTTAGTAGATGGAAAAGATTTTTAGTTTTAGGTTAGATGAGCGAGAAATTTTCTATCGTAATGGTAAAATGGGTATGGAGTGCTTTGTGATCGTAATCAATTCTTATCGGTTTCATACGTCAAATACCAGGGTAACTGAAACTCAAAATACATTGAAAGAATCTTAAAATTTCCAAAAAAAAACACTATTCTCTCAAATCAATTAGATCGTTAAGGACACTTTGAATCACTTGGATATAAAAGAATATTTGATTTTTTTTATTACCACTCAAATAACTTACTTCTTTACTGGGCTGGGAGTAAAAAAAACATAGCATGCGTCCAGCTGCATCTCTCATCACTTTATGTTGGTTGCGTATTTAGGGTTCAGGTATTTTCTCTCAGGGAACATAGATTTGAGGCATTTCAAAACAAACTCTTTTTGAATGTAGAATCTAGTTCAAGTAGTTGCAAAACAGCGCCAAAATAGCAGTTTCAATGAGTTAAAAATGCAAAAATCCTTGTCAGATAAAAAACCTTGAGTGTTTTACTAGTGGTGACCTCTTCCGATCCTAAAATCGTGGGCTCAAATAGGCTCAAATCCAGTCATGCACCAATAGATCTCTCAATCTTAAACTGTCAATAGGCAAATGAAAACATCCTAAAGAATTCCAAAATGTCGTAGAACTTAAAAAGTCCGAGAAATTTTATGTGTAACTAGCTGCCGCCCGCGGCTTCGCTCGCGTGGTACCCGGATAAAAAATAGCCTATATGTTAATCCAGTACATGTTTTATGTATATTCCGAGTTTCGTTCAGATCCGTTCAGCTGTTTAGGCGTGATTGAGGCACAAACATCCAAACATCCAAACATCGTTACAAACTTTCGTACTAGATGGCAGCACAGGTAAAGTTAGTACGCGCTATCGTTGCGTTTTGAGCTTTACGCCGGTAATTTCAAGCAAACTAAGACTTTTCAACTTTATAATATAAGTAAGATAACATATAAGGCCCGTCGCCCACGGAAACGAAAGTCGAGGCGGAGTCTAGACGCTTAATATGTGAACTAACTACATTTTAATCTATGGATTTTATGTTAGTACTAGCTGCGGCCCGCGGCTTCGTTCGCGTAGTACCCGCATAAAAAGTAGCCTATATGTTATTCCAGCACACGTATTATGTATATTCCAAGTTTCATTGAAATCCGTTCAGAAGTTTGGGCGTGATTTAGGCACAAACATACATCGTCACATCCACACATCCTATCATCTTCACATCCTCACAAACTTTCGCATTTATAATATTACTAGATGCTGCCCGCGGCTTCGCTCGCTTGGTACCCGGACAAAAAATAGCTTATATGTTAATCCAGTACATGTACTATGTATATTCCAAGTTCCATTCAAATCCGTTCAGCCGTTTAGGCGTAATTGAGGCACAAACATCCAAACTCACAAACTTTCACATTTATAATATAAGTAAGATAGTAGGATTTTTAGAGCGTTCGCATCGACTCCACCTCGACTCTTTCCTGTAAGTGACGCACCTAATACCACTCCTGTTTCCCATAGGGTTGACAGATGCGTGTGTCAAATGCACAAAAAGAGCTTCTGTGAGGCGCATTTACTCTTTCACTACTTTCGAAAGAACTACCAAAACGAGTAGGTAGAACTAGCATATTATCAGTGATATTATGCTAGTTCTACTCGTTTTGGTAGTTCTTTATCACGCCCGTATCCCTAATGAATATTCGTAAATAAATCCGGTCGTGTACCAATGGATTTTTCAGTGCTAAAAATTTATGTGCGCTATACCAGCACTCTCAAACGGTGAAGGAAAATATCGTGAGGAAACCCGCAGCTTAGTCAGTTCCGCACGTATTGACCATGTCTTTCCTGTGGACAAGGCCGACTAAGCTGAGAGGATGGAATAGGTGCTTGGCCAGCCTAATCCATCTTAATTCGTCCCTGGCACTCAGCGTCCCGTTTGTGAAGGTAAAAGTTGCCTCCTCACGCTGTATAAAATCATCTACTACAGATGGTAAAAGACCTTAGTTTTTTTCTCCCTAATGAGGTGGACAGAGCAACAAGTAATTTAAGAAAACTTCCAGCCACTCCTGATTGAAAGACCCAAAATGGATAATTATGTTAAACCACGGTGACAGGTGATCATCGCCCATCGGTCCATCGTTGGAAAGAATACTATCCCGTAGTCGACTTTTACGACATGCTCGGGGAGAGAATCAACTGGACGCATTCTGTTTTTTCTTTACTCTCAGTCCAGAAGAGAAGTAAACTAGTTCATAAAACCCACAGACATCCAAAATTTAACAAACGTCTATAAAATGACGTCATCCCAATTCGAGAGTACTCAAATTCGTTCCATGACGTCAATTTATATGGAAACAATAACAGATCCCAATTTAGGTAATTGAAGGCGTAGGTGTGAACTTGGTAAAAGTAATAACAGATGTACAGGTTTTCGCCTTCGTATTGGCTCGTCCTAGTTGGGGCAATCCAGAAGATAGAACAGAAAAACTTAAAACGATTGACAGTAATGGCTAGTCGATAAAGTATGACTCATCCTTCGCAATATAAGCTTTTTACCGATTTTTTTTTATTTTATGTTACAGATACAAAAATAAAATCATTACTTTACATCATTCTAGTTATTTTATTAAACCACAAACCGAGCTTTAGGATTCGATATTTGACTGACATGTCTAACCGTTTTGTAACTCTATTGTCATTCTATTCAAAACAATGAAAATAATTATGAGCGCTCGAACCGCTACCAACCGAGAAGGTATTTTTTTCGTCGTTTTGTAAAACACGGATGTGAACGGATTTGAATGAAACTTGGAATATACATAGTATGTGTGCTGGAAGCTGGAATAACATTATAGGCTACTTTTTGTCCGGATACCACGCGAGCGAAGCCGCGGGCGAAAGCTAGTATTATATATTTATATCGTCACTAGAAAACTTATAGGTTGACGGTCTCGGTAGCGTGGCGGGCGAACGCTCGGCTGAGACGCAAGAGGCGCGGGTTCGATTCTTTCTGCGGGAGAAATGTTTGCATATTCTGCAAATATTTCTTCCGGGTCTGGGTGTTGTAACATTATGTGTTTACATAAAAAAGTATATAAGTATTCTATCAGCCATCTACCATAGTACAAGCTTTGCTTAGTTTGGGGCTAGATGGCGCTGTGTGAAGTGTCCACAAATATTTATTTAACTTCTGTTCGAATAGGGGTAAATTCAATTTAAGACATTTCAGTGATCTTTATCAGATTCTACTGAATGAACGATATTTTTTTTTATAATTTCCAACATTTTTAGTACATTACCCTAATGTATATGGCGGGCTTAATGCGTCGGAAAGACAATGAGTCCATGTAGGTACTTAAATCACATGAAAGGTCTAAGGGTCTGCTGACATGAGGGTCTGATGTAGTACTTGATTAGGACCTCCTATAATTTATTTTCTAGAGCCACTTAGAGAGCACTGGTGGTCTAGTTGGTAGTGACCCTGCCTTCCGATCCTAAGGTCGTGGGTTCAAACCCAGTCGTGTAACAATGGATTTTTCTTTGCGAAAAATTTATATGCGCTATACCAGTACTCTCAAACGGTGAAGGAAAACATCGTGAAGAAACCCGCGGCATAGTCAGCTCCGCACGTATTGACTATGTCTTTCCTGTACACAAGGCCGACTAAGCTGAGAGGATGGAATAGGTGCTGGGCAAGCCTACTCCATCTTAATTCGTCCCGGGCACTACAGCGTCCCGTTTATGAAGGTAAAGTTGCCTTCACGCTGCATAAATCATCTACTATAGATGGTAAAAGGCCTATTATTAGAGTTGGCCACTAGCTTATACGAACATACATACATTGAATCTTCTTGCATAACTCACCTAGTGACTGGAGAAGTCATCGACCCGAGAGCTAAGTCCGGACAAATGGACACAATCTAAAAAGTTAGCCAACGTTTAAAAGAGCCGTTCAACTTTGTCCGCTCTCGGTAACTTATTGACAGTTAGTTTAGTGTTACAGCTTCCGGCTTATACCGTGGCACCCTGTAAATGAGACTGAGCTGGATACAAACCATTACAGTATACAACTTACCTACCTACTTGTACCTACAGAAAACCAGCGCTACTTCACCTGATACCCAAGTGAAGTAGCTCAAAGCTGAGTTAGGACCTTTTGGCAACTTTTTTCTGAATGACAAAGCAACCAGGGCATGTTTATATAGGTTAGTATATATGTATTTTCTTCTCTCTCTTTTTGCCCTATTCTCTGTCATTTAATTTTTCATTCCTGTATTTTTTTGTGTACCTATGTTGCCAATAAATTATTTTCTTTCTTTCTTTCTTTTGTTGTTGCTGTTGTTGCTAGCCTGTATCCCCACTGCTGGGCAAAGGCCTCCCCTCGAGTTTTCCAGGTTTTTCGGTCTAAAGCTATTGTCTGCCACTGGTAGTCGCTGAAGGTGTCAAGCTCGTTGCGCCATCGCTTGCGTGGTCTACCGCGACGCCGTCTTCCTGTCTCAGGGCTCCACTCAGTGGTAGTTTTGGCCCACAGTTCTTCCGGGTGCCTACCTACTTACTAAAAATGTATAAAATTGTAGAGTTAAAACTTCTCTGCTGGACTGAAAGTACCTTCTCTCCCCCAACCAATTCGTAAAAGTCGACCAATGAATGGTATCTTCTCCATCATGATGGACCATCTATATGAGCGATGCCGAGGGCGAGGTGATCAGCCGGACACTACGTGGAAAGGAATTCTAACTTTTAACTGTTAATTGAACTTTTAATCATCCATTACAAGTGGGAAATGTAGGAAGAAAGATAAAGTTGCCATGCTACTTAGTTTACAAAGGGTGAGGCTCGAAATGGGGGTAAAAACCACAAAATCCGCAGAGTAACATTAAGCTGAGACTGATCCTTTTTGACTCACCACAGCAGCACAGACCTCCTTGCACCCGCCTAAATTTTAAACTTTGGGTTTGTTTTCCGTAACAGGTGTATTGTCTGTTTGTTTTGTTAATTTTATTTCTTTCTTTTATTGAATAAGTCGTATTGTTAGTTATTAGTTTTTTTTTCATTTTATGTGTTAGTTTTTTTTTTACTCCTCTTATGTGTCTGTGTAATGTTGTTATGTCAGTCAAATAAAGCTTTTATCTATCTATCTATCAAAATATCACAAGGGAGAGGGGCGGTGAAGTGAGACACCACACGCATTTTTTATTATATAAACCTGTTGTAAAAATACATTTGATTTTGGGTAAGGGGGGCACCCTTCGAATACGGAACCCTAAAAAGTAAGTTAGAAAATCCCTTATCACTTTGTTTTGTTTCGTATAATTATTATAATATATGATAAGTCTGTAAGATTATGTATGAGCGGCCAAACTTTGTATGTTTTGTTTGTTGCCTGAAATAATTGTATTATTAGGGCGAGTGCTCGGCTGAGACGCAAGAGGTGCGGGTTCGATTCCCACCACGGGAGCAATTTGTATGTTCTGCAAATATTTCTTCCGAGTCTGGGTGTTGTAGTATCATAAGCATGTATTTACAGAAATTTGTATCATATTTGTGGACTGTGCTAGCGCTAACTAAAACCTCTGACAAATGCATGAAATCAACAAAGCATAAAACGCTTTATTACAAGAATACATACCTATTAATACAAAGCATCATTGTTTTAATGTTCCTGTGTATTTTCTGCGGGTAATGAATGCGAAATAAAACTCAATCAAAAATACATCAGAGGAATCTGAATATAAAAAACTCTTACGTTACTGCACACATACATACATACATATCCGTAATAGGGTTGGCAGAGCCACAAGAAAACCTGCAGCCACTCCTGATTCAAACTCCCAAGATGGATATGGTGAACCATGGTGACAGGTGATCAGCCCATCGCCCATATAGATGGTTAAATCATGTCGGAGAGGCTACTATCACTTAGTCGACGTTTACGACATGCTCGGGGAGAGAAGCAGCTGGACGCATTCTGTTTTTTCTTTACTCCCAGTCCAGTAGAGAAGGACGTTACTGATTGACTTATTAACGCTCAGCCTAAACCATAAGTCCTAGAAACATGAGGGGTCTATGCTTCTCATAAGAAGCCTATGCTTCTAGGTAAATTTGGCGGCGGATTTAGCTCAATCCATTAGTGTGCTAGCCCTAACTAAAATTTCTGACAAGTCTGAGATAATCCCTATAATTATCATAATATAGGGGTAAGTACCTACAATAAGAAATGAATTTCCAAAATTCAAGGTTTAGAGGACGTTAGGAAAATGAAGTGTGTATGAAAAACTGAATGCGGATAAAGTCACGGGGCATTCCACTAGTCTGACACATCAGAGGAATCTTGAAATAAAAGATGAACTGACCGATATATGCCGACATTCAGCTCATTGTCTTCATTGTGAATCTAAAAATAATCGGTGATTTTGCCTGCGTCAGAATGGCGGGTATCGTTATACCCCAGATTCCAATATTCTACTAACCGACACGGCGGCGGATCGTTCATTCTCACAGTAACATTTATTTTTCTGTCAAAAAATGGTACCTACTTAACGATCCGTCGTCAGTTAGTAGAATAAACCGGGCATTAGTCGAATAATCAAGAACTGTTCGCAGTAGTTCCATTGGCTGTTATGATAGAACTAGCGCGAATTGTTTTTTTAATTCGCTCAAAAACATACAATCACGCCTGTTTCCCGTAGGAGTAGGCAGAGATCACGGATCTCCATTTGCTACGATCCTGACATACTTATTTCGCTTCATTCACTCTCATTACATTCCTCATGCATGCTAGTCGGTTTAGGATACTCTTGACCTGACCCTTTTCCAGAACGTTCAGGTACGTGTGTACTTACAACTGTACCATTCACTCAAGAACGCTCAAAAACGTTGCGAATAAAACTACGTAGGTACCAGAAAAGTTTACGTCAGGTTGGCGGGTTTCTAAAAATTTTGTGGACTTTTGATGGCTCAAGTGATACTGGATTTTTCCATCGAGAAGGCACTTTCAATATCTTTAAATTTTAATGTTATTTTTAACAGAACTCAATTTGATTTTTCAAATAATGTTATGATTATAGATAATTGATCTTTTGATGCTGTTGTTGTTCCTAGCAAACATTTTTTTACACGACTGCGAAGAAGGTTAATGCGTTTGGGGTGTAAATAATGTATGTGTGTATGTACATTCATTTAACTGAAGCTGTGGCCCAAATGGTTGGACGGATTTTGATAAATGAGGTTATTAAATTCATCTCGATGACAAGAGTGTCATAGGGTCTTATGTAAAATGTCAAATAATCCATTATGGCGGTTGTGAGAAGACATTTTCAATTTAATCCTTCGAGTGTCGCTGTAGCCCAAACGGCTAGATGGATTTTGACATGACATAAGGTTTGACAGAAAAATCCATTGGTACACGACCGGATTTGAACCCGCGACCTTAGATCGGAAGGCGGGGTCACTACCGACTAGACCACCAGTGCTCTCAGTCAGCAAATCCAATGTGGCGGTTATGCTATGATTTCTAAATTCAACGCAGTATGTTTTTAACTTTTTGTCACAAATACTTGTTTCAGATAGTGTTATGCTCTTGCTGATAATCTTCAAGGACATTTTCAAGTAACATTCGAAGTAAAGGAACATTAGTTAGATAAGTTACTAGGGCAACATGAACCGAAGGAGTTGTCACTCTTATCGCATAAGTTATGATTATGATGAACAAAACTGGTTAAACTTGTTTGAAAAAATGCAAGGAATTTCATAAGTGACGTTATGTTGTATTGGTTATTTATAACTTTTGAAACTGGTATCTAAATAAATAAAACTTTTACGTTATTGACTGATTCCCTGACAATCAACGCACAGCCTACCTGAACCACTAAGTTCTAGAAGAATGAAACATGGAGGGTATATTTTTCTAATGGGAATTCCTTTCTTAGTGCAGAAAAGAATTCGATGAAGTTTGTATGAAAAAAAAACTCAACGGGAACAAAGTCAAGGGGCGTTCCACTAGACATATAAACCTACTCTTATGTCCGGTTCGAATATTCTATCGGACGACGGATGTTTAATTACCATATCAACGGCGTTTTTTGTCAAAAAAATGTATGAGAAAACAACTTAACTATCGTAATTTAGCATGCGTCTTTCGTTAGTAGAATATTACCGGGCGTCGACCAAACTTCGTTAACTAAAAAGTTACGGTTGGATAGTTCAAATATTCCGCGTTCACCGACAGAGTTAATGCTATAACTGCTGGAGGAAATATCAATACTTGCATCCCACGAGCGGCGTGTTCAATAAAGTATGTTCGTATGAGCTAGTGGCCAACTCTTGTGACGGAGTTTTTAGGCCGCCCAAAGGCCTTAAAAGCCGGGACCGACAATTTAACGTGCCCTCCAAAGCACGGAAGCGCTCAGCTCGTGATGCCACCTGCGGTCACCCATCCAAATTGTGACCGCGCACAACGTTGCTTAACTTCAACGATCAATCAAGAACGTCTAAGCAAGCTACGCCATGAGCTCTTCGGCGTGTTAACTGAATTTATATTATTTTATGATATCTTAATATTGTTCTAAGATTTATGAAATGCATTTCCCCCTGTTTATGATACAAACATAATAATCACGACCGTATCCCTAATGGGGTGAGCAGAGCTACAAGTAATCATAAGAAAACTTGCAGCCACTCCTGATTCAAAGCCCCAAGATGGATATTCTGTTTTTGATATTTATGCTTGTTAAACTACTTACTTCTGTAAGCGGCTTCGTTCGCTTTGAACCTGTATAAAAAGTGGCATATACGAGTGATTCCAAATCACGAACTATGTATATGCCCCAAGTTTCAGCCAAATCTATTCAGCCGTACCTACGTTTCGTGCTTGATGGACTTTTGACATTTGTGTTTTGACCATTTGATTTCTTTTTGCACCAAAACGGCGATATTCCGGTTGACCTGTGATTGGCCGGAAAGAAATAGTGGGCAGAAACCCTAAAGCTTGCCCATCGAAAAAGCAGAAATTGATACCTAAAAAAGAAAAATAAACAACCCAAACTATTTCCATTATAGGTACAATTTTTGACCAATTAAAAACTTTAACCATAAAAATAAAATAGCGATTCAACCACAGACTATAAATTCACTAGAATACTGGGGCTTCCAAATTTTTAACCATAAAAAACAGAAGTTGTAAAGTTAACAAATAATTGCTTATACAGTCAATGACAGAAGTGAAAAAAGGGCCAAGTATTTTCTTTACAAAAACGAGATTTACGATGTGTTTCGGTTTTTTTTTATAATCTACTCAGTGCTTGGTGTATTTTAAGATTATAACAATACCTTTCAGAAGATTACTTGGTACCAAACCTATACTATACTATTACTAAAAACGTACTTATAATCTACTACATACCTAATTTAACTTTTTAACTACTAAAGAGAGCGTTACCTATAAAAAAACCATCCGTACCATTGTACATGTAGTAGGTACATAAATAAATGATTATGGGTGTTGTTGTTAGTATGTATTTACAAAAAAAAAAGTATATGAGTATTCTATCAGCCATCTGGTTCCCATAATACAAGCTTTGCTTAGTTTGGGGCTAGATGGCGCTTTGAGAAATGTCCACAAAATATTATTTACTAGCTGCAGCCCGCGGCTTCGCTCGCGTGGTACCCAGATAAAAAATAGCCTATATGTTAATCCAGTAATGTACTATGTATAGGTATTCCAAGTTTTATTCAAATCCGTTCAGCCTTTTTTGAGTGAAAGAGTAACAAACATCCATACATCCACACAAACTTTCGCTTTTATAATATTAGTAGGAAGTAGGATTAGCAGGATTTTTTCTAAATTTCCCTTCAGTCTGTTGATCAACTTTGTGAAAAAACTTTTCCTAACTTTCAGAACTGTGATGTCACTTTGCGGCCGACTGTTCGACAGCGATAACAGAACGAAAGAAAACAGCTGAATCCTGAAAGACCTTTCAAAAGTTGGGGTAATTGATTATGTCCCTTTATTTATGGACCTGTCCGCTACTGGGTTATTCAAATATTTTATTCGACAACCCTCTTTTTGCTTTGCCGTATTCGGGTAAAGCTAATCTGGTACGCGAAAAACAGATCACCTAAATCACGGTTCCTATATTCTACAAACGGACGACGAATTAATTACGACGAACTCGGTGACGTGGCGGGCGAGTGCTCGGCTGAGGCGCGTTCGATTCCCGTGCTGTAATCCTACTAATATTATAAATGCGAAAGTTTGTGAGGATGTGTGGATGTGACGATGTATGTTTGTGCCTCAATCACTCCCAAACGGCTGAACGGATTTGAATGAAACTTGGAATATACTTAATACGTGTGTTGGATTAGCATATAGGGTACTTTTTATCCGGGTACCGCGCAATCGAAGCCGCGGGCGGCAGCTAGTAATAAATAATATAAGTGTGTATCCACCTTTATTCGTCCCGGGCACTACAGCGTCCCGTTTGTGAAGGTAAAAGTTGCCTCCTGACGCTGTATAAATCATCTACTAAAGATGGTAAAAGGCCTTAGTTTAGTTATTTACAAAAAAGTATTTATAAGTATTCTATCAGCCATCTGGTTCCCATAACTTTGCTTGGTTTGGGCGCTAGATGGCGCTGTGAAAAAATATCAAAAATGTGTAAAACTTATCGGAGGATAACGTTGCTATCGTAATAAACGATCTGTCGTGCTTTAGTATAATAAAGAACATAAATGGTTCCGGTATTTAATTTATCCGTCTTTAGGTAATGCTAGTATTTTGTGCTAATTTTATGCTTTGTGTTTCGGTTACAGGTTGAGCACTGTTGATTTAAATATTGAGTGATCAAATTATTTGAACAATCAACAAATGGTTTCAGTATTTTTAATCTATTTATTTTATTGCACATAATTTACTAACCCCCGAATATTCAAACGCGACTCGGAGTTGAGCACGTCTCAAGTCACGGTTCTTTGACAGTTTTGTCAACTCTGAGATGCGTTTGAGTATTCGAGGGTTAGTACCTAATAATAAGGTGCACATAATGCCAAGGACAACATAATTTTTAGGGTTTCGTACCCGAAGGATGCCAACGAGACCATATCACAAAGCATTCGCTTCTCATGAACCGTGATAGAGGTAGAGTTGAAATTTACACATAGTGTGCATTTCTATTGCCGCTATAACAACATAATAATAAAAATGAAACAAAAAAGCAAGGGCAAATACATGAAACATTTGTTTACGATGGTACAGAACCCTTCGTGTGCATTTTCGACTCGCACTTGACTGGTTTTTTTACTTAATTAGTTACTATTTCTGAGTACCGATGAACCGGAGAAATGTTTGTATGTTCTGCAAATATTTTTTCGGGTCTGGGTGTTGTAGTATTATGTTTTATAAGATAAGTAATTACAAAAAAAAGAACATAGGTATTCTATCAGCCATCTGGTGCCTATAAGTACAAGCTTTGATTAGTTTGGGGCTAGATGGCTCTGTGTAAAATGTCCACAAATATTTATTTCTCTTCTCTTTCGGATTTGTTTAAAAGGATTTTTCGGGCAACAAGCGAAGTCACAGGCAAAAGTTACTTTCTAAACCAAAGTTACGTCCAGCCAGTCTCATAAACTTGACTTCAAATGTTTCAGCATGTACGGGAATAATAAATAATTCAAAGAACGTAAGCCCTAGAGATCTTAGTTTCGCGCGAAATAAAACAAGATGCCAAAATCCGCTTAGAAACAAATAAATTGATGTAAAACTTTATTTTTAAGTTTCAACATGGGTGTTGAAAAAGGTGAAACTTTTGTACAAACAAATAGGTACACATTAAACCTCCAGTCTATAAGTTACTGCTGCTTTCTTGATAAATATAGGTACTAGGTTTCTATCATTTTACCTCAATTTAAATCAAAAATAACAAATCAGAAATCCGATGATAGGAGGTCGAATAGGTCCTATCGTGTAGGTACGTCTATTTTGAAGGTCCAGTGGGTACCATGTTTTTGATAGGAGGTCGAATAGGTCCTATAGTGTAGGTAAGGTCCAATTATGAAGGTCCAGTGGGTACTGAACCGAAATAATTTATTTTATTTACAACAACAAAGACGAAAGTAAACTGCAAAATGATCCCAACTCAGCATGTGCAGGTTAAAACAACCCAAGGTGGTTTTCCGCTTTGGCTTTTTTAGTGGTACCACGAGCACTGGTGGTATAATGGAAGCGCGAAAGCGTAGAAGCCTTGCCTTCCGATCCTAAGGTCA
The DNA here is from genome assembly GCA_949320045.1 of Scotopteryx bipunctaria. Lineage (NCBI taxonomy): Eukaryota > Metazoa > Arthropoda > Insecta > Lepidoptera > Geometridae > Scotopteryx > Scotopteryx bipunctaria. The sequence continues at coordinate 1,850,518 of OX439462.1, forward strand.
TGGGTTCAAATCCGGTCGTACAATTAATTTTTTTATTAAAAAAAATTAAGTGCGCTATACCATTTTTTACTCGACAGAAAACATCTTGAAGAAACCGGCTTGTCGTAGAACCAAAAAAATGTGCAAAATTAATAATCAGAATTATGTTTTTTTTAAATAGGTAAGTACTTATAGCTTGCGAAATGAAATTATAGCACTCATAAAAACAGTACCTAAATAATTAAATAACAACTCACAGTCACATACATAGTCCTGAGCCCACACTAGGATCCCCTGTGTCGTGGGTATCAGAAACTACGAGTACCATGGTAACACAACACCCAGACCCGGAAGAAATATTTGCAGAACATGCAAACATTTCTTCCGCTGCGGGAATCGAACCCGCGCCTCTTGCGTCAGCCGAGCATTCGCCCGCCACGCTAACGAGGCTGTCATAATTGATGATTATTACAAAAATTTTACCTTTATAGCTATTATAAAACAATTAAAAAATATGTCGGGCATGAAAACAAACTCTTTTGTGTGAACAAATAAATGCTCCGACATTTTTTACTACACCATAAATAACACACGTTATTTTTTTACTTGTGTTTTTGTTTTATGATGGACCATCTATATGGGCGATGGGCTGATCCCCTGTTACCATGGTTCACCATATCCATCTTAAGATTTTCGATCAGAAGTGGCTGTAGGCTTTTTTTATGTTTACTTGTTGCTCTGCCCACTCCATTAAGGATACGGGCGTGAAAATCTTATTGATATTATAAATGCGAAAGTTTGTGAGGATGTTTGGATGTTTGAATGTTTGGATGTTTGTGCCTCATTCACGCCTAAACGACTGAACAGATTTGAATGAAACTTGGAATATAGATAGTAAATGTACTGGATTAACATATAGGCTATTTTTTATCCGGGTACCACGCGAGCGAAGCCGCGGGCGGCAGCTAGTACCTATATAAAAACTTACTTTAAAGAAAAATACGAAAAGATCGTCTCCAAAAGTTTCTCATTGTTACCCAGTATTTTTATCTTTTCTTGACTTGTAAGGTTTTGTCAGAGATTTTTTGTTAGCCCTAACAATACAAGTGAAACAAACAACTCATTCGAATAAAGGATGTCGTAATAAATTGTTCGGGAACTTGTCACCGTTGACGTTCTTATATTTGGAGAATTTATTCTATACTGTAAGCTCAGAGACAAAATTTTTGTTTGGCGGGTAAATATTTATGTGAAATTCTTTAGTTAAAGCAGATTTTATCATTTACACTATTGTAACGGCTCGTAGACTTCGCTCTGGACATATGAACAGAGGTGTCTTTACCTATGGTGCAGGGTGTGCGGCGCACACGGGCGCCGGGTGTAAGGGGGCGCCGAGCGCCCCCTTTTTTATTATTATAACCCCTTCCTTCCTAAAAACACTTTTTGCTTCCCGACATCATTTAAAATTGCACTATTTGCATCCGAATTTCCGTTTGAAAATATAACTGTTGTAATAAATAATTATTAAAATAATAATTAAAATATACTGTATTCCATTTTGACCCCGCTCCTACTAGACTAGAGGGCGCCAGGGTACTGGTTGCACTCGGGCGCCACAAGGGCTAGAGACGCCTCTGCATATGAAGAAGGTCGATACCCCTAATTGTGAGGTTTGTCACTTTATGTTAGATGTGCATCATTTTCTGGTGGAATGTGTTCGGAGTAGGTCTATGAGAGATGATTTGTGTGTTTCTTATGGAAAAAACTGGCTGGATGTGGGTCTGGTACAGAGCGTGTTAGCTGCACAGACATCTGATGCAGCTGTCAGGCTGTACCATGGTCGCGGTGCGACAAAGGTCCCCAAAATCAATAAGAAAAAAAAACATTTACACTATAAAATAAAAATAAATACGTTCGAAAATACGACGTAAGGCTTGCAGAAAAAGTGGGTGTGCCCAGCTTCTTTTGATAAACTTTTGATAACATAAATATTTGCAGAGCATGCAAACATTTCTCCCGCAGCGAGAATAGAAACCGCGCCTCTTGCGTTTCAGCCGAGCACTCGCACGCCACGCCACCGTGGCCATTGTGGACTCTGCGTTTAGCTCTAATCTGAGTTCAAGAACTGTCAAATTGTATGAAAACTGTAGGTCTAACCCACGAATACTCAAACGCGACTCAGAGTTGAGCAATTCAACTCACGGTTTTTTGACAGTTTCTGATGAAAATCTGTCAAAAACTCGTCACTTGAAACGTGCTCAACTCTGAGATGCGTTTGAGTATTCGTGGATTAAACTCACAAACTTTTTAATTTGTTAGGATTTCCCTATTAGTGTTATCCAAGGCTAGTTAACGATCGAAAGTGATAAGTAATTCAGTCATGACTTCTACCATTAGCTACCTTCGGTGGCCGGGCGTTTGTTTGTTAGTACATAATACATATTTTATTTTAGTTCTTACGACATTACTAAGGCCTTTTACCATCTATAGTAGATCATTTATACAGCGTCAGGAGGCAACTTTTACCTTCACTAACGGGACGTTGAAGTGCCCGGGACGAATTAAGATGGAATAGGCTTGCCCAGCTCGTAAGCACTTACAAATTCTGAACACTGTTCGAAAAATTGCTCTTTGACGCTTGATAAATGAATAATCTTACAAATAAAATCGATCAAGTGCGAGTCGAAATCGCACACGATGGGTTCCGTACCATCGTACATGTATAAATAAATGTTTCTTGTATGGGGGCCCCCTTTTTTATTTTATTTTTTGTTGTTACAGTTGCAATAGAAATATATACTCTGTGAAAACTATCTATCTATGATAAAACCTACGGTTCATGAGACCCGCTGAAGACTTTCAGCGAGACGGCATGTCCGTCTGGACGGAAAAGCGGACGGACCGACGGACGAATAGCGGAGGCTTTTGCAGATGTGTCGTGAAAATTACCGCTGTGTCCTCTAGTAGGTAGTTGAATTCCGTGAACTTCTTTCCTAATACACCCCTACAGCATAAGAGAAATATGCCCTCCAAGACGCTTGCTTCTAGGACTTATGGTTTATACTGCGCTTTGATTGTCCGTCAGAAACGTAAGAGTTATGTATATTTAGGTAAAAAAAATCTAAAATACCTACTGAACTCAATAATACGAATGACGGAGGCCTTTAGGCGGCCTAAAAACTCCATCACTAGAGTTGGCCACTAGCTCATACGAACATACATACATAATAATACGAATCGGAACCCATCAACCGAACTATAAGCAGTAAATTGGCACAGAACCCCCCAAATGTGCCAGAAATGTTAATCAAATGGAAAAATAGAAGCTTTCTATTTATAGATGAGTATTCTACGAGTATGTTTGTGGTATTAATGTCCCTCTAGCGTCTGCGCACGACTCTACTCGCGACGAGTCTACCTGGATAAAAAGTATCCTGTATGTATGTATGAATGTTCGTATGAGCAACTCTAGTGACGGAGTTTTTAGGCCGCCTAAAAGACTTAAAAGCCGGTACCGACTGTTTAACGTGCCCTCCGAAGCACGGAAGCGCTCAGCTCGTAATTCCACTTGCGGTCACCCATCCCCATTGTGACCGCCCATATCGTTACTTAACTTTAACGATCAATCAAGAACGCCTAAGCAAGCTACGCTACGAGCGCTTCAGTATCGCGAGTATCCTGTAGTATACATACATACATTTTATCACGCTCGTATCCCTAATGGGGTGGGCAGAGCCACAAGTAAACATAAGAAAACTTGCAACCACTTCTGATTTAAAGTTCCAAGATAGATATGGTGAACCATGGTGACAGGTAATCAGCCCATCGCCCATATAGATGGTCCATCATTTTGGAGAGGTCTATCCCTTAGTCGACTTTTAAGACATGCTCGGGAAGAGAAGCAGCTGGACGCATTCTATGCTTTTTCATTACTTCCAGTCCAGCAGAGACGTAATTTAAAAATAAATATACGCTTATTTATTGTAGTAGAGGCGTACAGCCTAAAAGGCATCTCATTAATAAAACTATGGTAACTTGCCAACAGGTAGATGAGTAAACAAAATACTTACCTATTTCATTTATATCTAACCAATCTGGGCCTACGAATAACAGGATTTCCCTCACATTCTGTCTCTCTCTCTCTCTATCTTAATATGTATAAAAACTCTTACGTTTTGACTGACAATCAACGCACAACCTTAACCAGTCAAGTCCTAGAAAAATTAAACTTAAAGGTTATGTTCCTCTTAATAGGATAAGGGGTACTTCTCTGCTGGACTGGGAGTAAAGAATGAGTACAGCTGTTTCTCTCCCTGAGCATGTCGTAAAAGTCAACTAAGGGATAGCATTCCCTCCAACATGATGGACCACCTTTATGGGCGATGGGCCGATCACCTATCACCATTATAGACTTAGAACTTTGTATGAGAAGTGGCTGCAAATTTTCTTATGATTACTTATGGTTCTACCCACCCCATTGGGGATATTAGTGCGATAAAATGTATGTATATATGTATAGTAAGGGCGCACTGAGAAAGGAACAACCTAAATTTAACTTCTTGAAGACTCATGCGGAAGCATGCGGAAGATAAAGTTTGTATGAAGAAAAATAAAATTGTACGAGACAAAGTCACGGAGCATTCCACTAGTTTGTCTGTAACTGGATGAGTAAGCAATAATGCTTGGTCATCCAGCATAAAGGCAGTGACCTCTTCAATTCTGTATTATAAGTTCATTCATTCTACTCCTACTAATATAATAAATCGGAAAGTTTGTTATGTTGTTTGGGTGTTTGTGACTCAATTACGACATAACGGTAAATCCAATTTGAATGACACGTTACATACGAGTATAGGTACGTAACCTAAAAGAGGTTGTATGTTTATTTATTTGTGTTTGTCTGTTACCATTTTCCTCAAAAACTACTGAACAGATTTCGATGCAGTTTTTTGAATTATGTTAGTTTAATTTTAGTTAATGTTTTGTAGATGACTAATTTTTTATCGTTGCGCTTTTAGATTATGTTGTAGGTGACTAATTTTTTTATCGTCGCGGGTTATATGTATGTACCTATGTACTAGGGATGTTTCGAAAACACACTAATAGGTATTATATTGACGTATGCTTTATAAGACTCGCATTCGCCCGTGGCTCCGCTCACGTGGTAGCGTAGTTTATGTATTTTTTCCAAGTCCGTTCCGAATCCGTTCAGCCGTTACGCAGATAAGTGGAAACAATCACATGAACTTTTACATTTATATTATTAGTAGGATAGGATCATGTAATTTGGACTAATTTGATTTGGTATCTGTGGTGTCTTGCAAATCTGGGGACTAAGTATTTTTGTGAAATAGTGACAGTTCCTAGACATTGACAGTGACATGACATGTGTGTTTTGGCGGCAATTAGCTTGTCAACTAGTTAGAGAAATCTCTGACCGAGCTGTCTTTTACAACCAAGTAAGTTTATAACAGTATATCTATCTCTACACACCTTCCGATAATCCTTCAATTAGTAACCCTCATCAATGACGGCCTCGCTGGCGTGGTGGGCGATTGCTCGGCAGAGACGCAAGAGGCGCGGATTCGATTCCCGCTGCGGAGGAAATGTTTGCATGTTCTGCAAATATTTCTTCCGGGTCTGGGTGTTGTGGTACCATGGTACTCGTAGTTTCTGATACCCACGACACAGGGAATCCTAGTGTGGGTCAGGACTATGTATGTGACTGTTGGGTGTTATTATTATTATAATTATAATTAAATTGATACCTAGTTTAATCTGCTAAAAGTTCTAGAAAGTCTGTTACCTATTAAAAAGGATATTTAACCCACTACGGCTTCGAAGCCAGCAAACAATAATAATAGAGATGCCCTTAATTCTAGTTTCTTTAATAACCTTTGAGGATGGCTCAAATAAAAGGCTTCGCTGCACTGCACTGTGATGGAGCATGCTAAAAATAGAATCTGACCCTCTGCTTATGCAAATAAATTCTTCCTCCAGGTATCTCGGCGTCTTGAGATGTTTTCCATGTTAATGGTATATTTTACAAAGTTCTAAGCTGAACTCGTTTTACTGCCTTACGAGTCGTGATTACACGTTGGGGGGTGCTTTTATTATCTTAGAGATAGCATAAGGATGTCATTAAATTCACGGTACCCTAAAAAAATGGGCTGTACTGGCAATTTGATGATTTGACTAGTGTAAAATAAATGTAGTCATTTTTTTCATGTTTTTGAAATGTTAACTGTGTTTTTTATTTCTATTCTAGATTTTTGTAGTTTTTATTTTATTTTACTGCCTATGCCTGCCTAATTTATGACATTTATATTCTTAAATTCTATGTTACGTGTTGCTATTTTAGTAAATAAATGCTATGTCTATGTACTCTCTCCGTCTCTCAGTCTCTCTCTCTCTCTTATAGAAAGTAGCCTATTATATTATTTCAGGTTTGATTAAAATCAATCAGCCGTTACGGCGTTTGGAAACAAACTTACAACGAACTCACAAAGTTTCAGATTTATAATATTAGTACGATTCTACTCGGATGGTATGATCTTACTCGTATTTCAAGTCGTGTAAGTAGTGACCTATTGTTAAGTTATTTCAATAAAGAAGCGAGTGACATTTTGAATAGGCTAATTTTATTAATTGCCTACAACAATATCAGATCTATGGTGTTCAGCTTGAAGGCAATAATATTGAAAATTATTATAACAATATATTTTTATTCGATAGTTTACATCACTTATAATAGTAAAAATATTCAACGTCAAAAACGTAATTTAATGTATTAAAAAAAAACAAGTTATAAATAGCCAACCAACGCGAGCACTTTAAGCGCCTGCCATTTTGGCGCGCGTGGTGTGACGTCATAGTCTATCACTCACAGGCAAAACACCAAACAACTACACCGAGTGGCATTGATAGTTTTGTTGTCATAGACTATTACGTGACGTAATTAGTCTGCATATAAATACGCTCTGACCAATGGCGTCGCGTTTCAAATAATTAAATTTCCCTCAGTGCTTTGCACTATTTAAAAAATAATTTCTAGCTCAAAAATACATTACAATCAAAAATATTGATAGAGGTATACTTGTAATATATATTATATCACACCATACAAAAGCAATGTATGTTATAGCTACGTGTGTGATGGCCTTTATGAGACAAGCAAGAAAGAAAACTGCCAACGGAGCATACCAAATCCTAGCCTGTAAACTGTGTTTTTTTTTACTACTTCTATCTTCACAAGTATTCCCAAGGAGGGTTGACGTCAGGCAGGCGGCCGGTAATAAAACACCTTAGCCAGAACTATAACCCCACATAGAGTGGGATAAGGGCAGGGAGATGATGATGATCTTTACAGAGAAGTTTTAAGTAAATAATAATGCACCCACACCACATCTCAAAGACAAAAAACTAACTACATCCTGTGGTCACTATATTCTCGACTAACGTTGCGAGTAAGCGAAGCCGTTAGCGTACGTGCTTTCTTCCGGCTATCTCACGAACAGTCAGTCCAATTGATGGGATTTATTGTGTACACTGGTGTTGCCACACCGTTGGGTGTCAATGCAATTTATATACGTGACAGTAGCCTTGCTGCAGTGAAGAGATAGATTCATACATATGTACATAGGTACGTATTATCACATCTGCTCCGAAGTTCTCGTAGTGTAGCTTGCTTAGACGTTCTTGATTGAAGTTTCGTTGAAGTTAAGCAACGTTGTGCTCGGTCACAATTGGGATGGGTGACCGCAAGTGGCATTACGAGCTGAGCGCTTCCGTGCTTCGGAGGGCACGTTAAATTGTCCGTTAAGCCATGACGGAGGCCTTTAGGCGGCCTAAAAACTCCGTCACAAGAGTTGGCCACTAGCTCATACGAACTTACTTGCTTTTCACATCCGTTACTAACGGGGTGGGCAGAGCCACAAGTAATCGTAAGAAATATGCATCCACTCATGATTCAAAGTCAAAGATGGATGGTGAACCCTGGTGACAGGTGATCAGTCCCTCGCCCATATAGATAGTCCATCATGTTGGAGAGGACACTATATTTTAGTCGACTTTTACGACATGCTCGGGAAGAGATAAGTAACTGAACGCATTCTGTTTTTTCTTTTTTTCCTGTCCAGCAGTGATAGATTCAATATTGTGAAATCAATGAAGGAATCTAAATTAGTTCAAGGCATGGTTTGTGTGGCATCTTTGGTTGTAGAAACACATAATAGAGGTATGACAAAAGATTTTTAATTCTTATTTATAATTATCGTGTGATTTCTTTGACAAATGACCTTAAATAAAGTGTGTGAAAAATATTTTATTGTGTTATCAAATTCCATTCATTAACGAAAAGCAAAACTTGGTTCAAGTAGTAAGAAATATTAAAGCTCTAAATTAAAATATTTAAAGTAGTAATTTGGAAGCATATCTTATTTCTCAACATGTCACAGTTCTCCGAATAGATGTAACACGTCATTTACTACACAAAATACACCAACAAATCCATTAAAATCGTAAAAAACACCCAAAACACAGTGGAAACATTTAAATCACACGTGTTTAGCGAACGGATCAAAATATTAAATCAAAAACAGCCTATAAACGTCACTGCAGATGATCGTGAGTTCTATATATCAATTTAACAACATCCGATCTGTCTGAATAAACAATTTCTCCTAGTTGCTGGCGGGGCTCCAGGACTGGAAGACAGGAGTGCATGAAGGCTCGTTTCAAGGTGAAAGGTTCATAAGGCAAGCCTAGATAAATAAATAAATATTTGTGGATATTTCACACAGCGCCATCTAGCCCCAAACTAAGTAAAGCTTGTAATATGGACACCAGATGGCTGATAGAATACTTACCCCCGAATACTCAAACGCATCTCAGAGTTGAGTACGTCTCAAATTCCGAGTTATTGAGAGATTTTCATCAAAAACTGACAAAAAACCGTGACTTGAGATGTGTTCAACTCTGAATCGCGTTTGAGTATTCGGGGGTTATATACTTTTTTTTTGTAAATACATACTTGTAATACATACGCTACTACAACACCCAGACCCACTCTATGTGGGGTCGGCACAGCATGATCCTTGGGTCATGCTGTAAGAGTTTTGGCTAAGGTGTTTTATGACCGGCCGCCTGCCTGACGTCAACCCTCCTTGAGAATACTTGCTTATTGTATCTCTTGGAGATATCTTGAAGAGGATACTATCCCTCAGTCGACTTCCACGACATGCTCGGGGAGAGAAGCAAAATAATATAGATACGCAAAACATATTATAAAGTTCTTGGCCCATATGTATAAAACAACACACTTAAAATGAAACCAATATTTTCCGTTATTTTTCCGCTTCTTCCCCCATCCTTTGTAAGCTCATCTTTCCATCTAATGAAGACCGTATTATATGCACAACAAATGCTATTAGTCGGATAAATCACCATACCTCAATCGGTCATTGACCTGACAGGGCGACCTAAAAAGATCCAATGACGAGAGCATATCCATCGTCACCCCAGCTCTGACATTATAGAGCATTTTATATCCTCCGCGTAATGAAGACACATGTTTTGTAGGGGCCAGTTAATTTGCCTTCGTATACTATACCCAAATATAGAGAATGTAGGTGGAATTTTAGAAGGCTTTTTTGTCATTTTCCTGGATTGATGAGCTAAGAAAAACCGGTCAAGCGAGTCGATATCGCATACGAAGGTTTCCGTACCATCGTACATAAAAAAATCATGTATGGGGACAATTTTAATACACATTCTGTGAAAATTTAAACTGGTCATGAGATACATTCCTCTGACAGACGGACGGACAGCGGAGTTAGATAACTTCATTGAGATGCACATTAATATTTTCACCACACTGGTTTGGAAGAACTTGTGTCAATACTAATAATAGTAGTAAGGTGACACGTAAGAGCAAGCAGAATCGTTGGGTAAACAAAATCTATTCAGAAATGAAAATTTCGTTAAGCAGAGGACGCATTTTATTGATATACAAGTAATTGTGAAAGTTGGAAGAAGTCAAGTTTGGGTAGTCATCAGATTCTAGTATCTATTTTAGGAGAAGGCCAAAAAATACAACTAGCTTCCATACCAATGAAACATAAAACTGTTATAAATGGTAATGTGAGGATATAACCTTTTCTCTACAACTCATTTGAAAAGTTAACGGAACTCATATATTTTTGACAGATAAAAAAAACAATTGAGCATCTGCACAAATTGGCGGTCATGTGTAATTTTTTGAAATAAATTTTAAAATCTTTATTAATGAGTAAAATCCCAAAAGTTGACCTAATAAATGGACTGGAGTCATATTAACTGGATTTTGTATTAGATCACCGGAACTTTTCCAACACTAAACCCTACATACATTCTAATTGAATAACCCCCGAATACTCAAACGCGACTCAGAGTTGAGAACGTCTCAACTCACAATTTTTTGACAGTTTCTGATGAAAATCTATCAAAAATTCGACATTTGAAACGTGCTCAACTTTGAGATGCGTTTGAGTATTCGGGGGTAAGAGTGTTTTTTGGTTTGCCCTTCTTTCACCTAGATTACTATGTGTAAGTTAATTTATGGGCTGGAGATCGAAACAGGCTACATTTGATCCAAATACCATCAGAGAGAAGACGCTAGCAGTAGTTAGTATAAAATAAATACCAACTTAAATTACTCGTATGTGTTTTCTGGACGGCCTAACAATTTCAATCAATACATGTGACACATTTAGTTACACACAAATAACAAGATCAGCAAACAAATCTGGGATTTTCTAAGAATCACTAATTCTATCATCTCTTCATACACAAATTGGAGAGTTTACAATTTAATTTCGCTACATCTTTATTCAAATTAGCAAATGTGTTCGTAATATCTGTGTCAAAGATTTTATTCATGTCTCATTTTATTAATTGGATATGCTCAGATATTTCTTTATTTTCAAAGTGTTTTTTTTATGTATTTTACATTTCTTAGCTCTTAATCTACTTAATATCTAAATGTGTTAATATATTTTTAAATCGATGAGTAGGTAATTTGTATAGTTATTATTTTCAGTAGGTGAATAGGTACTCAGTAGATAATAAATTACAATAAATATTTTTATGATTTACCTTAAAATAAGATATGAAGCGAAGTGTGAGCACTTGGACAAATTGTTTAAATTACCAAAAAACATTATAAATTACTGGTAACAATTTATATACACTCACGTTTTCCTTTGATCCTTAAAATTAATTACTTCAATAAATTAATTTAGAGATCAGTGACATTACTCACCAGTATTTATCAGGCCGTAACATTCACAGAAAAATCACACAAAACACTGGCGGTCACAATTTTTCACACTTGGAAATGATGCGTAAAAAGTTCGCGAAAGTTTCTTTGAGGCTCCGGCGCAGAAAGACGTCCGCACTTCGCGCGTGTCGCGCGTACACTGACTTGCTTGAGGGAGATTTTTCACAGCAGACGAATTTTCATTCGACTACGAGGGCGGGAAAGCCGATTCGAATTATGAATTGCTCGTCTTGAAGTGTCTATGTCTAACTACTGTCTAGTATGACGTTTTTGAGATGTCATAATAAATGAGGCGTAAGGAATCACTTGGAATCACGCACTTTACTTAAGTGGAAGCTTGAAAAGTTGTAAGCTTCTTTTATTTAATAGTAGAATCCCTGTTTTTTGTAACTTTACTAACATTTTTAATGAAAGACAAAGAGGATCACTAGATATCTGTATGGGATCACACAGAACACAAAATATTGAGAGACTCATGTCAATTCATAGACAAATAGTCAATCCTACTAAATTATAAATGTGAAAGTTTGTGAGGATTATTGTATGTTTATGCATCAATCACGCCTAAACGGCTGAACGGATTTGATTGAAACTTTGATTATACATAGTACATGTGCTGAATTAACATATTATCGGCTATTGTTTATCCGGGTACCACGCGAGCGAAGCTGCAGACGGCAGCTAGTTTGTTCATAAACGTCACCAAGCGTCTGGTTCTCTTTTTTATCTTAGAAAACGAAGACCTAAGAAATATTCTCAAAATAATCATCGTTTTTCGTGAAAAGTAGGAATATATCGTAAAAACTACGGCGTAGCACGTAGGTAATCAATCAATCATGTATCGCGCAGCAGACTAGCATATGAATGAATACAGGAGTATCAATTGGATAAATAACTTTCGTAGGTGTTTTCATAAAATTGTACCAATCCAATTCGAATCCAACTCACTTTACTAGAAAAACATTACTTTATCCATGGGTGTTTTAAACACGAAAATGGTTTGTCCTTCTTGCGATGGTTTGTTTTCTTTCCCTTGACTCCTGAAACACAGTTTCGTTACTAATACTCGTGTCACTGGTTCTTTCGAACTAGTGTTAAGCCTTTACTTTTACTTCTCTGCTGGACTGGGAGTAAGGAAAAAGCATAGAATGCGTCCAGCTGCTTCTCTCCCCGAGCATGTCGTAAAAGTCGACTAAGGGATAGTATCCTCTAGGCTTTTAAGTCGTCAAGCCATGACGGAGGCCTTTAGGCGGCCTAAAAACTCCGTCACTAGAGTTGGCCACTTAGCTCATACGAACATACATACAATTCCGAGCAATGGATCAGAATGTTCTTTCCACAGAGATAGCTTATGGGGCGGAGAATTACAAAGGCTACTACTTCGATGGGTACAGGCAAAGTCGCGGGCTAAATCTAGTTTCAAATATAACGGGAAAATTGTCAAAAACTAATAAAATCACGAGAATTTGATGCAAGAGGAAAAATGTCGAAATGAGGTAAAAACAATATTGGGTGACTCTCAAGGCTTCAGTGGAACACTGAGTCAATATGACCTACATTAACGTAAGTTATGCTACCATTTGCACGTATTTTAGAAGGAACTGTGCTATTTGTTGACCCTCATACTAATAGGCAAGTTCACCACTTGAAATACTATCCTGACTCATGTCTTCGTTTTTATTTACTGATGCCAAAAAAACGCTTTACCCCTTTTGAAACCGCATGCTAACAGCTAAGGTAACTGCTAGCTTTTCTTTTCTAATTATTTCAATTTTACCTACGTCTTAATTGAAGATTGTTTGAGTACCGTACCTGATGTAATAATGGTCATGGGATTTAGCTACTTTTATAGACATTGACGTTGACATTGACATTGACATTGACTAGGGATGCAACGATACGGCTAATTTTATTACGATCCCAATACGAATGACGAATACATAAGACATCGTAACGGCCAAATACGATTACGAATTACGACACGTTTCCATTTAATTCATTTTATTGAATTAATTTCATGTTGAATCGTGTCCTGTGGAAAAAAATAATCGTAAATATCGTATTGTAATGATCACTATAACGAATGATCGTAAAACCGTAGGATAATCGCCGATATACGTTAGGAGTTCCAATGGTTAGGAGGACCATCGGAACTCCTAGCGATAATGTCTTCTAAAATCTTCCGCTGCGTCTTCTAGAAGCTAAATGGGAATACCTTTCTACACTCCTACACCATAGCGATAACAAAAATCTATGTGTCTTACCCCCGAATACTCAAACGCATCTCAGAGTAAGAGCACGTTTCAAGTGACGAGTTTTTGACAGATTTTCATCAGAAACTGTCAAAAAACCGTGACTTGAGACGTGCTCAACACTGAGTCGCGTTTGAGTATTTGGGGTAAGTGTATAAAATCTAGCTAGGCGAGGAGGGAGGGCTTTGCTTGCTCAGCAGAGCAAGGCAAATGCACCCTTAAGTTGTAAGGCGGAATTCTCGGTGACATATTTACAGTCTTCAATTATCTAGTGCAGTATTTCTAAATTGTATCAACATATTTAGTATTCTCCAAGAAACATGATATTTAGCTCACTACGTTCCAGTTCATAGAAAATTGTCTCAAACAACTAAAGAGCAAATACGTTCAGTAATGGATGGAACGGATTTTGTTTGCTTGCTCCATTTGAAGTTTTAGTTTTATCAAATATTTCTGAGATATCTTCTATAGGAGCCTAGGGGTTTCAGTTTGAAGTTTTGGAGATTTTAAAGCAGATATCTTTAAAAAGACTGGTCAGATTTTTTGTGGGATTTTTAATAAACGTTAAAAATTCAGGATCAAAATACAGTGCGTCAAAAAATGGAATAGTAAAGAAGTAAACTTCAAACTACAATCGTTGAAAAAAAACTGGAATTTGTAAAAAGTTACAGTGGTCTGTTGGTTTTTACGACTTCCTACACTGTAGGTATTATTTAAAAATAACATGAGTTCGAAAACATAATGTGTCAAGTGCACAAAAAACCGATCAAGCGCGAGTTGAATTCGCTCACGAAGGGTAGGTACAATACCATTCGTAGCATCGTTAATATACAACAAAGGTTATTGTATGGACCCCCCTTTCATTTTTATGTTTTATTATTATTATTTGTTGTTATAGCGGCAATAGAAATACACACTGTGAAAATTTCAACTCTCTACTTTTTACGGTACATGAGTAACAGCACGCTGACACACAGACGTACAGCATAGTCTTAGTAATAGGGTCCCGTTGGCACCCTTCGGGTACGGAACCCTAAAAAGGAGCCTTTGAGGAGCATTAGCAGTTTAATTAAATTATTTCACCACATCAGAGAGAAAGGACACCAAGTAATAGTATTGTTACTTTGAAGATAAAAGCTTATTTAATGTCGTCTGTCTCTATGGCTAAAGAGAAGAGGAAAGGTTTTGTTCAACGTGCCGCCTCTACATTCATAACTCTACGTCAGTTATGATTGATGCGTAAATTATCTCGCCATTAGAGGATGAACAAACAGAGTGATCGATTGTAAATAATTAGCCTAGAAGTTTGTAACTAGGTAAATGACTGAACTTAGGTTAGTCCTGTGAACTTATGTCATGGTGCCCACCGCATTTTCAAAATTATTCCGGCATCTGGTCGAAGCGATGCGCGATCCAAGAGCTGGTGCTTATTTGGCTCAACGGATCAATATTGCCATTCAGCGTGGCAATGCGACCAGCGTCTTGGGCACACTTCCGCCGTCTGATGAGCTGGATCAGGTGAGCTATCTATAGACCGTTTGTAACGGCCTTTAGATAGCCCGACTGTTTCTTTTGTATTTTGTTAATTAAATTTGTATTAACTGTAAGTTTCTTTCTGTCAACAAAATGTTTACATTTGAAAAAAAATCTTATGTAATGTGTACTGAAAACTAGATTGATTTTTTAATTTCATTTTTACAATGTTTTTTTTTATGTGTTTACCTTAAATAAACAATAGAACTGAAAACCATGGTTCATCATATCCACTTTGAGACACTTAGATCTGCAAGAAATATTTGCAGAACATGCAAACATTTCTTCCGCGGAAATCGAACCCACGCCTCTTACATATATGCTGAGCAATCGCCCGCCACGCCAACGAGGCCGTCAAAAGTTTTTAATGAAAGCTTAATATAAAAATAAAACGATGGACCAAAAACACAGTTAAAACTCCCATGTGTTAGTAAAATTAGTCTTGATATGTATTTATAACACAGGTGAAAAGTAACGCTTATGCCCTATTTTTCTCCTAAAATCATAACACTCATGGCCAGATCAACGAACAGACAAACACTTCGTTTTACGACCGAAAGTTGTTCAAAGTCAGGATATCCTATAGATAATATAAACAAGAGGAATTATCTAGGTTGGAACGTAAATCATTTTTACTATTATGTAAATCTAAATGTGTTAAAATCATGACCAATGACTACAGATTAAAAAGCAATTACCTACATTGAATGCTTTCCTCCACGAGTTCCAGCATATCGACGTCTTTAATGACAGTCTATGGTATATTTATGGTAGTCTTAGATTATATTTGAGTTAGGTATGCAAAAAGGTAGGTAGTTAGGCATTTTGGGTTCTCTCCTGTAAGCTTATCTGCATTTTAATAAATCAAATCATTTCATTTCATTAAAATGGAAGACCTAGGGTTACGTGCGAATGCAAGAAAATAATACATAGCATAATGCAAGCAAGGGTTCCGTGCCATGCTAATACTGGTGTTGGTGGCCAGTTCGAACCTGATCTATGATAGAATTTTTTGTACATGATTTTATTAATTTGAGTCGTTCGGGCATAACATGTTGATATTGTAGCCTGCTTTAAGTTTGATGACGCTTTCTGTACATAAAAAATCTTTCATGTTTGTCCCTTTTAGTTTTTTACTTTCTTTATTCGAGAAAACCTCCGGCGCACGTACCTGGATCAAATCGGCGACGTTTTGGAAAAAAGCCAGGTCGAGAGTACCCTTAACCGACGAGCATGCATGAGCAATGTAATGAGAGTGAATGAAGCTAAAGAAGTATATCAGGATCGTAGCAAAATGGAAATCCGTGATCTCTGCCTACCCCTATGGGAGACAGGCGTGATTTTATGTATGTATTTCTTTAAAAACGTATTACTAATATTGAGAACACTATCTTGGCAATATGCTCGAACAAGCTCGCACTCCAAAGTTCAATATTTTGAGTCAATACTTTCAGAGTTTCCGATGTCCAAGTTCGTGTCCTACAAAACTAGAATTTTCAAGATACGGAAAACTTCACTATTTGAACATTCTCTTGATTTGTTTGAGTTGGATGGACTACTTGTTTAAAGAAATATGGGACATATCTATATAAGTATATAAGTATTCTATCAGCCATCTGGTTCCCATAGTACAAGCTTTGCTTAGTTTGGGGCTAGATGGCGCTGTGTGAAATGTCCACAAATATTTATTATTATTATTATTATCTACTACTTACTACTATACAGTTTTTTACGAACCAGTGTGGTGAAAGGATTGACGTGTGCTTCAGAGATGCTTTTTAGGGTTCCGCACTCGAAAGGTGCCAACGGGACCCTATTACGAAACCACGCTGTCCGTCCGTCCGCCTTTCAGCGGACCGTAACTCAGGAACCGTAATTAATAGAGAATTAAAATTTTCACACTACCACCATTTGAGAGTGTACCTAGTACGCTTAGCGGACATTTTTTTTCGAACAGAAAAATCCATCGGTGCTAACTGGAATCGTACCCACGATCTTAGGAACGCAAGGCGAAGCTACCACTAGACTACTAGTAGCTACACTACATATAATAATACTACTTTTGTTACTGGTTTTTTTTTTTCAGTTAAAAAAGCAGAAATACAGTAGGTGCCTATAAAATAATCAGGGACAACAGGAAATTATGGCGCCAAAAGATACCACAATCTTCCCAGCTCCAGTACATTGCATGCGTCATCAATTATAATAATACGTTAGTCATACAAAGCGGTGATAAGTTTTCCACCTGTCACATACGAAGTGCTAAATAGCTACTTGTCAGTGGACAGTGCCAAACGTCATGAGGATGACGTTTGGCAAAAGCCCATGACACTTGTTTTGTCTGACAGTTCAGCTGGCCTATGTCTATTTTTTTCTTTGTTTGTGGCAAAAAATTAGGAATATTCCAAAAAGAAAAAAGTTGTAGTTCCTGAGGGCATCTTAGTTGTATGCTGATCTTACCCCCGAATACTCAAATGCATCTCACAGTTGAGCACGTCTCAAATGACGAATTTTTGACAGATTTTCATCAGAAGCTGTCAAAAAACCGTGAGTTGAGACGTGCTCAACTCTGAGTCGCGTTTGAGTAATCGGGGGTTAGACTAAAATGCTGATGTATCCCATATGCACAGACTATAAACGGAAATCGATTGTAAAATCAAACCATTCAGTTGATAGTGTGCTCTGAACCTAAAAAGTTTGAAAACATGGGTTAAGTGGCTTTCACCACACTGGTTCGAATGAAACATTAACACTACTATTTGCAGAACATGCAAACATTTCTCCCACAGCGGGAAAGGAACCCATGCTTACGTTTTAGCCGAGAAATCGCCCGTCAATGTTTTGTATTTTAGCTTTTGTCACAAGAAAATAGCTCTGACGTCCTCACCAGTAACTCGATAGCGTCACAAACTAGTGCTAGGGCAGTGCTAGGAACGAATAAAGCTGTAATAGTGCGAATCGCGACTTTCCTCCATTACTTTGCAGTTATTTATTAGGCTCGTTACGATATCGCGGCGTCAAGGCCACAGCAGTTGTAATGATGTAAAGTTTCTGGATGCGGCTACTTTTGTTCTTTTTTTATTTTAGACGCCCATAGCTAAAATTTTTCTGAGAACATTCCCACCCTGTAGGCATTACAATGAATTTTCAAAGTTACGGATCTGTGCCGTCAAACGGGTAAGTTCGTATTCATGAGCTTGTGGCCAACTCTTGGCCAAACTCCAAAGGGCCTCCGTCGTGACTTAAAAGCCGGGACCGACAATTTAACGTGCCTCCGAAGCACGGAAGCGCTCAGCTCGAATGCCACCTGCGGTTACCCATCCAAATTGTGACCGCACACGTTGCCTAACTTCAACGATCAATCAAGAACGTCTAAGCAAGCAACCCCACGAGCGCTTCAAACGTCAAACGGGTTATGACAGTAGTAACGCCTACTAAGGCCTTTTACCATCTATAGTAGATGATTTATACAGCGTCAGGAGGCAACTTTTTACCTTCACAAACGGGACGCTGTAGTGCCTGGGACGATTTAAGATGGAGTAGTCTTGCCCAGCACCTATTCCATCCTCTCAGCTTAGTCAGCCTTGTCCACAGGAAAGACATGGTCAATACGTGCGGAGCTGACTAAGCCGCGGGTTTCCTCACGATGTTTTCCTTCACCGTTTGAGAGTACTGGTATAGCGCACATAAATTTTTCACACAGAAAAATCCATTGGTACACGACCGGATTTGAACCCACGTCTTTAGGATCGGAAGGCGGGGTCACTACCAACTAGACCACCAGGACTCAAGTAACGCCTAGTGACATAAATAATGTGGATGACAGCGCAGGTGTCGTATGACTAATTAATACTCAGGCGGTCAGGTCGTTGGATACTACGTTTAATCTTTAAAGACATCTTACTTATATTATAAAATTGAAAAGTCTTAGTTTGCTTGAAATTACCGACGTAAAACTCAAAACGCAACGATAGCGCGTATTAATTTTACCTGTGCTGCCATCTAGTATGAAAGCTTGTAACGATGTTTGGATGTTTGTGCCTCAATCACGCCTAAACAGCTGAACGGATCTGAACGAAACTTGGAATATACATAGTACATGTACTGGATTAACATATAGGCTATTTTTTATCCGGGTACCACGCGAGCGAAGCCGCGGGCGGCAGCTAGTTACACATTAAAATCGTCAAGAAGCTACTATAAGCTGTAATGTTCATAAGCCATGCTACTTTCGGGATTCTCAATCTGTGGGCGAATTCGGGGAGCAAGTATCATCATCATCATTCGCAACCCGACTTCACCCACTTCTGATAGGCCTCCCTTTGTGTGTGCCACTCTCCACGGGGTATCAATTCTAGGAAATCACCGAGTTATTGAAAGTCACCAAAAAATAAAAAATAAAACAATGGAAATAAACTATCCATTTCCATTGTTTTTGTTTTTCAATTGCGCAGTCTTGATAATAATTTGGTGACATCAAAATTAAAAATAAGTAAATTATGAAATCACGAAACGACTTCTATAAACTACTATAGAGACTGAAAAAAATGGACCATTTTGGTGATTTTTCATCACTCTGTGGTTTTAAAAACGAGAAGTTCTTTTTTTTCCACTCTTCTCCGTAACGGATGGGGTTTTTTTTTAATTTTACGTGAAGAATTAAGTTACATTACAAACTCCGTGGTAAAAAGACCTACATGCAAAAATTAAGTGATTCGACTGAAACTTGGAATAAACTACAGAGAACGATTTTGTTGCTGATTTCGTCCACGGGCTTGTGACCTTTACAATGTCTTCGATCCATCCGGGTGGGGGGCCGTGTCCGCAACCTTTACAATTGCCATCGGACCATCGAAGAGTGCTGTTCGAGTGTCTGTTTCATAGCTAATTTATAATAATTCTCGCCCTAATATTAGCCCTAACACTGCAGATTTATATGATCTAGTACTGACTAGTTGAGTTGGCTCTCATTGCAGAATAGATACACCAAGAGTAAGCACCAGTTTGAACTTTCTAAAGCGTTAAATTACAAAAGGATTTACAGAATATTTTTCTATTAAAAGGCATGTTAATCAGTATTCATTTATTTTACACTAAATCATGGTGTTTTTAATGCAAGATCTATAAAATTACATAGTGCACTTTTTACTTGCATAAAATTAAGATACGCAAAGCTATATTTCTAATCTGGGATTTCTGTAAAAGCTCGTTTACTTGTTTGATTTTTTTTTTGTGACGATTCTGGTCTGGTTCTTGGATGAATGCATGAAACTCAGTGTTGATTGAGTCAGCCAGTAGACTATGTCTTTAACGTTACTAGCACTTATAACATGATATTCACCATGATTCAATGATTTTTGAGTTTCCCTATATTTCGACGCATGCGCCATGACCACGGAAAAACTGAAGTCGAAGTATCGGGCAACTCAAAAATCATCCAAACATAGTAATTTTTCCTTTAGAAGTGCTAATAATCAAGTTTGTAACCATGACAGTTCAAAAAGTTATAATGTCATTGGCTTCCAAACATCATGATCCCGCACGCTAGTGATTTGAAAACGTCAAAACCAGTGCTAGTGGTGGTCTAGAAACGTCAGTTGGCGCTGACCCGTCCACCTGCCGCCGCCACCGCTCCTGTCATACTGACAGTAAATTATATGGACGTGATTAAATAGATGAGCGAGATTTACATAAATACATATAGATAGAAATACTATTCTATTCATTTGTAAAGTAAACTGGGTTTTAGACTAGCCGCCCTAAGAGCTGAATTCACCATTTATTTATACATAGTCCTGACCCCACACTAGGATTCCGTGTCGTGGGTATCAGAAACTACGAGTACCATGGTACCACAACACCCAAACCCGGAAGAAATGGTTGCAGAACATGTAAACATTTCCCCCGCAGCGGGAATCGAACCCGCGCCTCTTGCGTCTCGCCCGCCACGCCACCAAGGCCGTATAAAAACTGGTAGCAGTGACAGTTGGTGTAATCGTGGTGAATGGTGAAATCCTCCACAGCTATGAAACTATCAGTTTCAGCTGTCAAATTGACATTGGGTTTAAACCAAGGTTTCAACAATTGGAGTTTGACAGTTAATTCGATCGTATGACTGTATGCAACGTCAATAGCGTTTGACCATCAAACCCTCCAGCAAATCAACTTCGTTTATGTTCAACCCATAGAACGACGTGAAATAATGATTTCGAAATTTAGAGTTCTGTGAACCTGAAACTCAGACTGAACCAGTAGACTAATTATGGTAAAAAATTTCACCGCTTATTTGACAGATACTTTTTTAAACATTGACAATTTAAATAAAATAGTCGCTTCCAGTTATACTCTAGGTTCATATTATGTGGCCTCCTCACACTGGGCCAGGCAGTTGTCGGCCAGTCTGTTTGACAACGTCAAATTCACTACCTACCTTTGATGGGGTATGAAAATAATTTGTTCGTAAGTTATCCCAGCATCTCAATAACGCAATATCGTTGGAACTTCGGCGTCGAGGCGTCAGTATCGGCGTCAGCGTATGGACGTACGTCGGTATCATTTTCGAATGTCATTATCATCTGTGGATGACTTGACCGTGTATCAATTCACAAAATGTCCTCAATCGGGACGTTTGCTAATCCAAAATTTCGACTTATATTCTAATACTAAACAAAATACATACAATATATGCATAAAATCACACCTGTTTCCGATAGGGGTAGGCAGAGATCACGGATCTACATTTGCTACGATCCTGACATATTTCTTTCGCTTCATTCACAGTCATTACACTCCTCATGAATGCTCATTTTAAAAAAATATGAATAAATTTCGTCGGAAAATAACAAGTTTTGTGGATACCCACGTTTAATTTTTACGTTTTAACCTGTGTTTTGTTTTGTTTTATAAAGTAAAGTTGACACTGCCAAACAGGCCGAACAGCAAGTTAGGCTAGTGTGTAGAGCCTACATTAGAAGAAAATATGAGCACATTCCGACACGGGAAAACGAGGCATTGTTCTAAAGAAATGAAACATGTTAATGGGAGCTTTTGAAGTTTCAGAATTCCCATATTTTACTGAGATTTTGCTTTATTTATTATTTGGGCTTTGTTATAATGACACAGCCGCTCAATTAGACAATATTCAAGAAAAAACTCAAGATTGAATCAACACTTATGTTTTTGAGATTTTTAATTCGATTTTTATTCTTTTACTACCTGCCAGTACTCTCAAATTGTGAAGGAGAATATTGTGATGTAACCTGTATGTAGAACCTAAAAAAGTTTAGTTTAGTATAATATGGGTGTTTTTAAATCGAGAATCAATAGGTTTCTTCTAGGTAAGCGTGCTTCATCTTAGACCACACTGTTACTCTTAACATCAGGTAGAGTGTGGTCAAACGCAAAACTATTTCAGTTTAAAAAAAAACATGTGTCAAGTGTGCAAAAGAGCTTCTTTAAGGGGTATTATCCTTTCGCCACACTGTGACATGACATAGTAATAGTAACGAACCCCAGGGGGATTTCACTGCGCAGTAGGCAGTCTCCGCAGTTTCCGTTCGGCCGGAGCGCACCTCTCGGGGCGGCATATGACTGTAGGCTGCCGGAATCTTGTCTGTGGTTTTTACAATGAACAATGACTTCTATAATGTTTGTGTGTAATATAATCCTGTGATAAAAATATTTAATTTGTTGGTCATAAACAATATTAGGAACAGACAGACATGTTTTGCCAATACAAAAATCTGTAGGTTATGTATCATTATTATGTTAGTGTTTTTACTCACTACACTTATTTACTTAAAGGTAGTTTATTGAATTAATACACACTGTTATCTTTATTGATTTATTTCAATATTTGCTTATTTAAATAAGCGAGTGGAAACCCTGTACTCTTGCCGCAAAACGGCAAAACCTTTTTTTAAATAAGCAATGCTCAACGGAATATGAACGCTCGCGTCAGACACTTAAGTTTCAATTTCGCGTGCAAGCGAAATTGTCGCAAATTTTTATACAAATTTTTATATTTGTTCGAGAGTGAATCTTCTGTACGCTAGTAGGTACTATTAGATATTCTGTGGTAGTAATACTAGTACTGAGGGGTTTATTAGACTTAATTCACCTGGCCATAATTAAGTCTACAAAGTATACTACCGAGATGAATTATGTGCACTTTACGTCTCAATCATTAGTAGACTTGATCCCCAGATGCATTAGGTCTACTGGAATTTATTTACCTACTTGTAGTTGTAGCATTCATTGGTTACAGGAATACAAAATAAATGATGCACATCTCTGAAAGAACCATTGAAAAACAAGCATGTCCAGTGCAGACAACTCACATTGTAACAATTGTGTGTTCCACAAACAGTGTTATCAATCAGTTGAAGCATCCATCTTCAGTCGGTTATTCGGAACTACAGCTACTGGGAAATAGTCAATTTGTACATCAATAGAATCGGAATGAGTGACGCTAAACTAACGGAATGTATGCACTATGAGATAAGCTATGAAATAGTTGTCTTAGTTGGGTACTTACCACACGTTACGAACAGGCGTAAATTTATACATACATATTATCACGCCCGTATCCCTAATGGGGTGGGCAGAGCCACAAGTAATTATAAGAAAACTTGCAGCCACTCCTGATTCAAAGCCCCAAGATGGATATGGTGAACCATGGTGACAGGTGATTTAGTTTGAGTTTGACTATTTTTACAAGCTTGAAATACCGATGAGCGGTAAGCAGAATGCTTATTATCTTGATGATCGAAACACCTAAACAACACAGGAACGCTTACGAGTTCAATAAACGCAATCTGGAAATCGTAATTTATACACAAATTGACAGGTTATTTCATAAAAACCAGCACTCTCATTTATTTTAATTTTAGATTAAGCTAAAATGTGTTTGATATTATTTAGACTGAATAATTACAAAGTCTATTGAAATCCAAAGTGAATAGGAATTGGTTAGAATGGTCATAGCATGATAAGTAATTTTTGAAACAGCAATATTAGTCATAATGACTAGCTAGCATAGCATCGCTAGGTATTTTAGATACATAGATAGAGATATTAAATATTGTTTATCTTACCAAGTGTAAGGATTGAAGACATGAATCTGGCATACTTCCCACACTGCTGTGAAAATCGCTGCGGAATTGTTGAAAATCCTTTTTTTACCTACTAAAAATAATATCTAAAATCCATCGAGCATCTTATCTTACTTATATTATAAATGCGAAAGTTTGTGAGTTTGGATGTTTGTGCCTCAATCACGCCTAAACGGCTGAACGGATTTGAATGAAACTTGGAATATACATAGTACATGTACTGGATTAACATATAGGCTATTTTTTGTCCGGGTACCACGCGAGCGAAGCCGCGGGCGGCAGCTAGTATAACTATAAAATCGCATATCTACTTAGGTACAGAATTTTAGTATAGGAAAGAAGTGTATTGAACCATATAATGGTTTTGTTTAAAAAAAACTACTTATCAAAAGAGTTAGTCCCGTTTATTATGGGAATAATCATAACTTACTACTGTACAGAAATTTTAATTTGCCAGTTTTCTATGCGTTATGTATATAGTATATCTCGACACTGGCCGCCTAGCTCAGCCCTTAGCGACATCTCAGCATGCGTAGCAGCATCAAAGAGGAGAACAGATGTTTCCCAGAACACTCGTCAGCCTAATGGAGCATTGAAATGTCTAGATAATAATAAACTAGCTAGAAGATCTCGCAACGCATGGCATTAATTAAATAATTTAATTTCAAATATTTTTTGAAGCAAATGTAATTTTTACACACGGGCTTTTACGAGCATTTTTTATCACGTTCTTTTTTATAATTACTTACATGATTTTTTATTATGCTTGTTTTAATACTGGAATTTTTTACACGCATTTTTTTCGTACGGGTTTTTACTAGTAAAAGTGACAAGAGAATAACTTACGTTGCTTGGATCAAAAAGGGGAATCAAAAGTAGAAATTAAATTTACGCTAAATGTTTTTCTACTTATAAATACTAGTCGTTTCACTAATTCCATTGAACCAGTGGGATGAAATGACTGAAAGTGCGCTTCAAAGGCTAGTGCACTAAATGCTGTTTCAAATAAGGTTAGCGATTATTTATTATTTCTCAAAGAAATTTACATTTCACTTACAGAGAAACTTATATTAACTTACATTAAAGTTTAAACGCGTCTAAAATAGGTTTAATCAAACAGAAGTAGACCTATATCACTATTAATAGTGCTATTATGTTATGTATCCATTACTTAAGCGGTGGGCTAAATAATGTGTTTATTTGTCCAAGGCTACATGACAATCTGTTACTTTATCAATACTATTTATGGCCAGTTCCTAAATTCTACTATCAGACAACGGATGGTGAGATAGCAGCGATGTTGTTGATAATTAAGATCACCCGTTCGTTGATTATAGGAATCGGGTACAATAGGATCACAAAAAGCCGACGTACCTACTGTAAATCACTGACCACTTTTCAAATTATTTCACACTAGCTGTGCTCCGCGGTTTCACCCGCGTTTTTCTCACAGGCGGCCAGCAAGCGCGGCTTCCTCGTCTCGCCCGCCACCGCGCCGCCAGCGTCTCGTCTTGCTTGCATCAAGCGCGCGTGGATTTCCTTAGCAGAGTTATTTTAGAAATGTACTTATTATACTCTTCAAAGATCTTATACTTACAATCATCAACAAATATATTTCAAAAAGATTATTACAGGATTTTATGTTGATAAAAAACTCTATGGCCCATAACTCATTAATAGGTACCAACTCTTAACATCTTACACACGTGATAACTTTTAAACGAAATATCCGATTGAGATGAAACAAAAAGTATTTTACTTCTACATAAATACTCTTGATAACATAATGCTTAATTTCGATAAAGATTAATATTACGATACATATTTAACGTAGTTTTTTTTCTTCAGACGATTTAATAATTATTTTGAACACAAATTCGGTTATTGTGATTAAACCATGATAGCTAGATATATGTTCTCGCGGACTTTTTTGTAGGTCTTAATGGGATCTACAAACCCGTAGTACATCATTTTGTTCTATTGTCAATAGTTTTTGCAGCGCACGCAGAAATAGGTTTTCGATTTTACACCTTGTGTTTCAAAATAGCAATTTTATTACGGATCCCTAATTTTGAAAAAAATAAAACATAGCCTATAGCCTTCCTCGATAAATGGACTACCCAACACTGAAATAATCATTCAAATCGGACCAGTAGTTCCAGAGATTAGCGCGTTCAAACAAACAAACAAACAAACAAACAAACAAACAAACTCTGCAGCTTTATAATATTAGTATAGATTTACAGTAGAAAATGTAAGTAAAATTAAATTTCCTTTTGAAATATCGGAAAATGCGGCCAGAGCGTGCCAGCAGATAAAATAATATTACTTTTTGGAGGCTTGGGACGTAGAACAGAGCCTGAATGCGGCTTGTATAGGGTGAACAATATTTGCTCAAAAATTCACAACAAACAAAACTCACTGAGACGCACTCAGAAAACAGTAATTTCCTACGTCATCATGAAGACAATCGAGCTCTTTTTTCAACGTATTTGGTTTTATCAACCTTACACTGTAAAAAGTTCCTGTAGTATTCGGACATTTACCTATCTATCTACGTGTTTTAGCTTTGGTAAAAACGTTCGAATTAGTGAGATTGCGTATCTTTTAGACAAATCTGGACACGGGTCGGGAACCAATAGGCAATAACGTTATCCTGATCCCATATGAAAAGGGTCTCGACTAAACTCCCATTTCTGGATTTAATTTTAAAGGTTTGAAAGGATTATGGTATCAAACCAAGCTGATTCGATTTGGTAATTCTTATCATATTACTTTCAACAGTTTAACTCCAGAAAGCGGCTAGAGACTGACCAAAGACTGAGACTGATAGAGATCCAAAGACAGGGAAGTTATGATGTGATTTTCCCACTTTATTTGGGTTGGCAACATTTTCTTCCATTTCTATCTGCCAGCCGTCATCTCAACAGCAGAAGAGGGAAAGGCAAGTCTACTAGTAAAACGCAACGGTTTTTATATCATCTTCATCATTTCAGTCCGTTTGCATTGCACTGGGCCCTTTCCTTATTATTACCTATACCATTCTTAGCTTTCTTGGAAAATAAATAATAGTTTGATTTATTTCCAAAAAACGATTTCCGGCAAACTGTATCAAACAAGTAACCTAAAAGTATATTCTATCAGCATTTTGTTGGCACCGAGCCCACAGATGGTTCAATTCATACTTCCTAAAAATCAGCAAAAAAAATCCGTCACTTTACAAACGGCAAAACAACGAGCATCAAACCCACATCATCATCAGAATATTAATTACTCCCGTCCAATCCAAAAAACAATTTGACCACGCCACTCAAAGAAACTCCAACTATGAAGCTCATCTATTTACGTCATCCGCAAAACTTTCCACACTCCTCCACCCATTGCTTGTTTTCTTCTTGCCCCACAACTTTGCTAGAACAAAACCGGCAGTGGACGCGCAAGGGGTGTTATAGATCGCACAGTTTTTGCCACATTAGTTGGGCTAACGAGAAACGTCGCCACATGTCATAACAATATGACTTGTTTAATATATCGTCGGATACTTTGTTCCATTTACTTTCGAGTAGCCGGTTTGTTTCTAATAATATACTTAGTTGTTCATTAGCACTGATTAAGTACCTACCTATTAGTCCTATTACTAAGTCGTGTCACTAGTTTTTTCGAACCAGTGTGGTGAAAGGATTTAAAGTGCACCTCAAAAGCTTGACACATGTGTTGAACATTTTATGTTCTACGACATTCCAGATTCTTTACGATATTTTCCTTCACCGTTTGAGAGTACGTAGCGGCTAGCGCATATAAATTCTTCGAACAGAAAATTGCATTAGTGCACGACAGGATTCAAACCCACCAACCTATTAAGATTACAAGTTTTTTTTAAATGGCCTCTTCTTTTAGCTAAGTACAAACAGAACCGGAAGTTCATGATATTGAAGTTTTTCAAATCATTTTTCTTCTTATTGTGAGAAACTGCCAACTTTTGTTTACAAAATATTAATAGGCCAAGGTTCCATTCCATTGTACGCCTAGATTTCGGTGTAGGTATTTCTTATTTACAAGAATTTTTCACCACAATTAACGCTCCCAAATTTTCTTACCAAAAATACTATAAATGCATACAAATTGTCACGCCAGTATCTTTAATAGGTTGGGCAGAGCCTCAAATAATACAACCACAAGAAAACTTGCAGTCACTCCTGATTAAAAGTCCCAAGATGGATATGGTGAACAATGGTGACAGGTGATCAGCCCATATAGATAGTCCATCGTGTTGGAGAGGATACTATCCCAATCGATTTTTACGACATGCTCGGGGAGAGAAGCAGCTGGACGCATTCTATGTTTTTTCTTTACTCCCAGTCCATCAGAGAAGTAATACTATAATCACATACCATCAATATTTTAGTAGGTACTATACCTAACACTTCTCAGGATACCTGGGGCCCTATTCACGATGACCAAACAAAACGAGACGCGGGAAAACGTGTGGAATTACCGTGTTATCGTATTCTGCATGACAATGTCAGATTTCATAAACGAGAGTAGGCGCGAGACGAGGCTCGTTTTGAATTGTCAAAATTACATAGGTACTTCAATATTGCGTGTTTTGCTAAAACTAGGTTGTGTTTTTACTAATTATGTAAATAAATTAGTCTTCTTTAAACTATTTAATAGCAGAATAGATTATTTGTACAATAAATAATATAATCTAGGTACCATTGAATAATATCCCTAATAAATGATGTGGTAAATAAGTGAAATAACCTAACCCTAGTGTACAGAATAATTATTACTCCCGGAGCCCTAGTGCACAAAAGGAGCTTTTGAGGCGCATTTTGAATCTTTTCACCACGCAGGGTTCGAAAGAACTAGGGGCTAGTAGTAGTTGTAGTAGGTATAGTAGGTACTAACCTAACTAATAGCTCTTTTATTGTGAATGCAAAAGTTTGTGAAGATGTGACGATGCTTGTGACTCATAATTTAATTCTAAATGGCTGCACGGATTGAGTGAAACTTGGGATATGCATAGTATGTGTGCTGGAATAACATTAGGCTACTTTTTATCCTGGCAATAGGCGAGCGAAGCCGCAGGCGGCAGGTAGTACTTAATAAGTTAAAGAAAAGTGAGAATTTTTGTGTTTTATGGTTTTAATGCATTTATTTAACATAATATAACTGTCATGAGCTGCCCCTCCTAAGGTAGCACATGAGTAGGTATGCCTTTAAGCCTTTGTTGCAAATCTGAAACGAGGCAGAAATCATTGTTATTGTTTTTATAGGTAGGTACATACTTTCATGTTTTTGGAAATAAAGATTATATTCTACTAATATAATGAAAGTGAACGTTTTTTCAAAGAGTCTAATAAAGTTAATTTATTTTAGTTCGCTGATGCTCTCACAAATACTATTATGTAATACCTACTAAAATAAATAGTTGATTAAAATATTACCCTTGTTTGATTGAATTCCTCTCTTGTTCGGAGGTAGGAAATTTGATGTAGGTTGGCATCATTAAAGGCATTCACCGCTTACTCTATGCAGAGGCTTACAGGTGCTAACCAAAAGCTTCCCACTGGCTTTTGATAGCTACTGGTGATCAGGAAATTGAGGGTTGTAAGTATCTGGAAAAATACAGTAAATATAGTAGGTTTCAGTCTAACCTAATACCTAACCTAGGTACCATTTTATTATTGTTCAATAAATTAAGTTTATTGACCGTAAGTGGCATTGCGAGCTGAGTGCCTCCGTGCTTCGGAGGGCACGTTAAATTATGGGTCCCGGCTTTTAAGTCGTTAAGCCATGACGGAGGCCTTTAGGTGGCCTAAAAACTCCGTCACTGGCCACTAGCTCATACGAACATACATACCATACATAATAGGTATCTATTTACTTATTCATATCAAGTGCCTATCAAGAAAAAGCAGGCAATTTGTGGTACAGTACGGTCAACGGATCTAGGCACTCGTGAAGTTAGCCGTTTCGAGCAGTAGACAGTATGAAAAAACTTCACTGCGCATGTCAAACTGCTAACTTCACGAGTGTCAAGATCCGTTGACTGTACTGTACTCGCAGTTTCTGATACCCAAGACACATAATCCTAGTGTCCCTCTGTATTGTTTGTCATGTTTGTATGTGAATTTAGAGAGTTCTATATTTAAAAAAATCAACATTTTTTAAGACACAATTTTCCCAAATTGAACCATGTAGGCTCAGACCAAATAAAAAGAAAAGACCCCGCGCCGCGAACAACAAAAGTGAAGCCGCCATTTTATCTATGTGTGTGTCGAAGGTTTTAAGGTTGTGTGTTCCAAGTAGCCTAAATCTTATATTATAAGAATCTTTGTCCTGACTGACTGACTGACTGACAGACAACGCACAGCCTAAACCGCTGGACGTAGAGACTTGAAATTTTCAGTGTAGGTAAACCTTGGTACGTAGGGGTGTACTAAGAAGGGATTTTTCAAAATTCAACCTCTAAAGGGGTGAAAAGGGATGAAAACCTGGAATCAATTTTTGGTCTAAAACTGCACATAACCTATATCAAATTAAAGAGCCGATTTTTCTCATTTAGTTGATGTTATAATTACCTGTAAATTCTTTATTTTTGGCATGTTTTTCATGAAAAATAGAATACTTTTATTTTGACATAATGACAGCGGTGATACCAAAGATTAGTAATAGATGATACAAAACATATGGAAAAGGAACTGTCAATGTCAAATTACCTGTGAAAGGAAGCATAAATTATTACTGGTCTAATAAGTTTCCAATCTTGATTATTCATGGAGTTCTGACGTAATTCTACGTCTGAAAACTAGATGTCGCTGCTAATTCTGATCAAATCCTAGAACGCGCTGTCGTTGCGTTTTGAAAAGTTTACCTTAACTCTCAAAATTTTTACTAAATTCACCGAAATTTTTTAATTTTTAGATTTAGGTATGTTTGTTACTCTTTCACGCAAAAACTACGGAATATACTTACATACCCTATTATTCATATTGTTCGCTAAAGTTAGCCATTGCTTAAAGTTAGCCCTGTCACTGTTTGTCATTATGAAATGGTAAGGGTGGGTAAAAATGGGACATAGGGTACTTTTCATCTGGGTACCGCGTGAGCGAAGCCGCGGGCGGCTGCTAGTTCATAGTATAATAATTAAGACACGATGCTATTTGAAGTACTTACAGTAAGTGAAAAGTGATTCCGTGAGACTTTTTATGTGATTTGCTGCTGTTTTTACAAGTTTTCACTACACAGGAAGGCATAATTCTATTTTTAAGACTCGTGACGTACTAAGAGCGATGAGCATGGTTTTAGTGTAGGTGTGTGCGTGAGCGTGTATGTTTACTTGCATGAGCACGGTTTTGTGTGGCTTCACTTTTGTTGTTCGCGGCGCGGCGTCTACTCTTTTTATTTGGTCTGAGCATGTAGGTAAGTAAACAAGTCATACCTGATTAAATCAGCTGGAAGAAGGTGTGGTTGTTCACGAGTTTCCTGAAATAAGATATAATATCTGATGAGTTTCAAATATAATAAAGTAAACAAACTATAACTATAACTATATCTATAAAAAGAAAAAAAAACAAATCTCAGTCTTATTAATCATAGGTTTGGAATTGTTTGTTTGCTTCTATTCTAAGGACAAGTCAGTCTTTTTTAAATCTTAATTAGTATGATGGATCACTAGAGTCTCTTCCTCATGAGCTCCTCCTCCTCCTGGCTCATCTGCACAGGCAGCAGCGCGCGGATCTGGCACAATCCCACCTACAACTTCGCACCTCCAACTTAGTCTTACGTATATTCTTGATCTAAATAGGAATGATGGCTCACCAGAGTCTCTTCCTCATGAGCTCCTCCTCCTCCTGGCTCATCTGCACACGCAGCAGCGCGCGGATCTGGCTCAGCCCCACCCACATCTCCGCTACATCCAGCTTCGTCTTCGCGTTTATCACATAAGTCTTCTCGAGAGCACGGATCAGTTCGCCAACAGCGTCGTACTGACGGACTAGGAGACTGGAAGGAAGAAATATATTATTATTATCATTAGGAGTCTGTAATATATCTGCCAGTTTCATCATGTTACATGAATTAACATATAAATAGTGTAAAACATAAATGGCAACGAAGATAAATTTTTTTTGTTTGGTACCTGGAACAGAGATGTGAGTAAAATTACCTGAACATTTCTCTGACGAGTTTGGGCGTCTCGATCTGCGACTCCTCGGCCCAACTGACAATAGTGCCGATCAGGACTTTACGGAACTTCTCTTCTGGAGTCTTCTTTGCCGGTTCTTCTATGGCCTGTACAATAAATAAATAAATAGCACCCAACAGTCACATACATAGTCCTGACCCCACATTAGGATTCCCTGTGTCGTGGGTATCAGAAACTACGAGTACCATGGTACCACAACACCCAGACCCGGAAGAAATATTTACAGAACATGCAATTTCTTCCGCAGCGGAAATCGAACCCGTGCCTCTTGCGCCTCTGCCGATCAATCGCCCGCCACGCCACCGAGGCCGTCAAATTATTATAAAACACTTTTATTATAAAAATTACTGTAGATTCTAGTTTTTTTTTGCACTAGTACTGAACCTTTCGTGTGCGGATCCAACTCGCACTTGACAGTTTTTTTTAATTATACTTTCACTTATTCTAGTTCTCTTTTAACTATAATTAACCTTTCACAACTTCAACTCTTTCTAGTTCTCTCTAAAGTCTTTCGCTCCATAGATAAATGTTTTTCAAGAAATTCCAAATGTTATTTACGTTATGATTAGTAATAGTTACCTCAGACAGTGGCTCTTGCAGAGCGTTGAGAGACACATGCACCATGAGGCTCTCGTGGATCTCGTTCATCCTGACGATGAGCTCCTCGCCACAAGGACAATGCTCCTTCCAAGATTCTTCTTCCTGGTCCATGTGCTTGAAGCCTGTAAAAACATCACAATTACCTAGTAGATTTCGTAAAAGGCCTAACCTCCGAATACTCAAACGCATCTCAAAATTGAGCACGTCTCAAATGACGATTTTTTGACAGATTATCATCAGAAACTGTCAAAAAACCGTGAGTTGAGACGTGCTCAACTCTGAGTCGCGTTTGAGTATTCGGGGGTAAGACACGTAGGTATAGTTGAGCTCGAGGCTTAGGACAAGTTTATAGTCAAGTTTACTCCTTTTACTCCATTTACTCTTTTCTAAACTAGTAACACCTACCAGGTAGGTCCTACCTATTACTCAATTAACCTTTGAATTTATAATAAAAGCGTCCATTTTAATTGCGGGTTCCTATCAGACGGAATAGGAAAAAATAAGACAACGATGTTTTTATGAAACAAAGTATTATAATCAGTCTTTTATAAATAAACTATATAATATCTACTAAAAAACAGCATAGAAAATCACAATCTTTTAAACAAATTTTTAACCGTATTCTGGTAATAATTTATAGAAACTACTCAAAATAAAATTAGTCTTAAAAAAAAA
This sequence comes from Scotopteryx bipunctaria, assembly GCA_949320045.1. Classification (NCBI taxonomy): domain Eukaryota; kingdom Metazoa; phylum Arthropoda; class Insecta; order Lepidoptera; family Geometridae; genus Scotopteryx; species Scotopteryx bipunctaria. The sequence continues at coordinate 1,884,199 of OX439462.1, forward strand.
ACAGGAATACAAATATCTACGAATATTTAATTTTATCTACATAATCATTATAGGAACTATTTTTTTTTTAGTGTAAAGTTCCGTAAATTAATATCCTGATTTTAGATGTTAGTTAAATTAATATAAAAACCAATTTATGATTTTAATGTAAGTCACTGAACGACTACCGGTACGACATCGCCGCCATCTTGTTGTTTACGAAGGATTTGTATAAAAGCGCTTAGCTAAAAGGCTAAAAGGCTTTGCGTGTTTCGACATCGTGCTGATAACTTGTGTTTGAGTAAGTACCTATATCGTATTAATACATTAGTGTTCTGTGGGTAGGTACGTACTCTAAACACAAGGTATCAGTACGACGGTAATGTACATTACCTAGGTTAGTTACATTATATTTTAATGTGTTAATTCGATATTGCTATCTTTGCTGCCTATGCGATTTTTGCTGCCTATGCGATCTTTGCTGCCTATGCTATCTTTGCTGCCTATGCGATCTTTGCTGCCTATGCGATCTTTGCTGCCTATGCGATCTTTGCTGCCTATGCGATCTTTGCTGCCTATGCGATCTTTGCTGCCTATGCGATCTTTGCTGCCTATGCGATCTTTGCTGCCTATGCGATCTTTGCTGCCTATGCGATCTTTGCTGCCTATGCGATCTTTGCTGCCTATGCGATCTTTGCTGCCTATGCGATCTTTGCTGCCTATGCGATCTTTGCTGCCTATGCGATCTTTGCTGCCTATGCGATCTTTGCTGCCTATGCTATCTTTGCTGCCTATGCTATCTTTGCTGCCTATGCTATCTTTGCTATCAATGCGAGCGAAGCGAGCCGAAATTTTTAACTTAATGTAGCTTTAAACCATCTCTAGAAGTCTCTAGAAGTTAGCGAGCGAAGCGAGCTTCAAACAAATGCGAGCGAAGCGAGCCGAAATTCTTAACTCAATGTAGCTTTAAACCATCTCTAGAAGTCTTTAGAAGCTAGCGAGCGAAGCGAGCTTCAAAGCAATGCGAGCGAAGCGAGCCGAAATTTTTTACTTAATGTAAACATCCAAACATCCAAACTCACAAACTTTCGCATTTATAATATAAGTAAGAAGTAAGATTTTAGTTTCGACGATGTAGATTGTGTGCTTATTTACCTACTATAGACTTCGACTTTGAAACAAGACGAGACACTTACCTTAAAACTGAGTTTATCTGTTCTCTGGGCGGACAGCGGAATTCCCTGGTCTTCTTGGCAGCCACGGCGCTCGGCAAATCTGACTGCTTGATTTCTTGGTAACGTCTGAAAGCAAGAAAAATATGCGTACATAATATTTAATCAGTTCATACTGGTATTATTGTTTCTGGTGGCCACAAGCATTGATTGATTGGGTTAGATTCCCGCTGCGGGAGTATTCTATCAGCCATCTGGCTCCCTTTGCTTAGTTGGGGGCTAGATGGTGCTGTATGATAATGTCCTCAAATATTTATATTTATACTAGCTGCCTCTCGCGTCTTTGCTCGCGTAGTACCCAGATGAAAAATAGCCTATATGTTAATCTAGTATATATCCATTCAGCCGTTTAGGCGTGATTGAGGCACAAACATCCAAACTCACAAACTTTCGCATTTATAATATAAGTGAGATTTATAGAATTTTTTTTTAAAGCAGGGTTATGCCGATGTTACCTCAACTGATCGCTCTGCAGATCGCCTACGAAGTCGTGAGCAAAAGCTATGATGGCTTCCACTCTATGCCTGTTGTATGTCGTTCAGATGTTGTTCCTGTGCTCGTCTTTTCCTTCTATAGGACATAATTAGAAACATTTATAGAAACTTCAAAAATTTATTTACAAAGACAATCTATATTATCATTAAAAACTTTCAGGTAATCGGTGTAATAATAAGAAAATACAGTGATAGGTTAGCGTGGGCATGTTATGCGGAGGGAAGAAAGTCGTGTTACAAGGAAAGTGCTGAATATGAATGTGGATGGATACACGGACAGAGGAAGGCCTAAGAAAAGATGGATGGATTGTGTGAAAGAGGACATGCGTATGAAAGGAGTGAGTACTGAGATGACGAGTGATAGGAGAAGATGGAAGAGGAAAACATGTTGTGCCGACCCCACCTAGTGAGATAAGGGCAGGAAAATGATGATGATGATGGTGTAATAATAAGAAATGAAAATGAGCTCAGTTTTCTACGTTATCTTTAAAATAATAATGTTTAATTTTTTAATAATATTTATTTATATGTATGTATATATTGTATATATTTTTGTAGTATATCTTATTAGTTTATAATATTTGTAAGCTTATCTTTATGTTTTTCTTTTTCCTGTCTCTGTACACATAACTTCCACTTATGTTAAAGCAACTGCCAGCAAACCTTTGAGGCAAGGGCTCTCCCTTAAAACTCTTTAGAGTTAAGCTCTCCTTTGTACATGTACTTTTTTCGTTCGTTTTGTTTCGTTTCGTGCGTGTACAATAAAGAATTTCAGATAATGGACACTTGTGGGTAAGGCAGTAAAAATTTTATGAATTGTAACTTACCTTTGTCAAAGGTGGGATCCCACGTCTCAGGGTTGATCATGATGAGGAGCTTCTCAACGTCTTCATCTCGCATCATACAGACTAGAAGGAGACGGTCTACCAGTTTGATCAGAGGTCTGAAACACATTTAAAAAGGTTGTTTTGATGTGTTTGACTTAATTACAGCTTAACATCTGAAGAATAATAAACTTATCGGATTAACGGGTTGGGTTGCCTATGAATATTTATTTATTAAAATGAGTTGGCCTGATGATAGGGGTAAAGTACTTACAGGAAGAGTGTACTCACAGGAAGAGTATATTGTCAGGGAGAGTACTAACGGGAAGAATGTACTGTCAGGAAAGTATACTCGCAGGAAGAGTGTACTCACAGGATGAAGGTATTCGCAGGAAGAGTGTACTGTCAGGAAGTGTGTACTCACAAGAAGAGGTTCTCATTGGTGCTGCCCACGGGGTCGCGGTTGTGCACCTGGTTGGTTGTAACTGCGTCCGCCAACGCCTGCATCACGAACTCACGGACCACCTCCAGCGGGAAGTAGGGGGAGTACAAGTTGCTGATCTCCGTTATACTCTCTCTGAAACAAGATGTTTTGCGAGGTGAAGATAAATTGGGACTGGAAGATTTTCTATCGAAATAACAATATTCAGTACCTATTCGTAGGAATTCACAGTTAAAATTACATGTTTCAGAACAAAATTAAGTTAACCTTAGTTTGGGGCTAGATGGCGATACATATTTGTCGGAGATTAATTATAGCGCCATCTACAATCACACTGCAACACTGACTCACTACCTACAGAACGCAAGCGTGACGTCACAGCCGAGTCATGCTTGGATGCGGCCATTGGAGCTGGCGGGCAGTCTATTTTTAGAGCTCGTGCCGAGCGGGACGTATCTGTTCTGCCTACTTGTTTATTCAAGAGTTACTTGGTATTTGTACTGGACGCTAATAACTTCGTACGATTATACCGAGTGTGATTTTTTTCTCGAGGTTACCCATTATGTCGGAACCCGACGAGAACACGTGCCCACTGAGCCCTACAAATCGGCCACCTGGGACATATTTATATTCTTCCGAATGTCTGGGAACACGAAAGCAAGCAAACTTACGTGATATCTTCACAGATATCACGTGAGTTTGCTTGCTTTCTTCATTCTTCATCTGCGGTCGAACGCTCTCTGTTTGCAGCGAGCGGAGGCTGTGCCCCATCTCTGGGTCTTCGTACAACGCGAGTTCGAGTGTGGACCTCTGCTGAGCCGTCAAAGACCAAGTCTGCGCGCCGTACGTGAGGTGAGCTTGCGCTTAAGGGAGATTGCCTGCATGCATGCAGGCAATAAAATAACGAACGAAACTAAAGTTCACACAATCACTTTAATAAAGTTACGATCTCAATAATTAAATTTGAATGCAGATAAGTACTTGTCACTTGAGATTGAGACGTGCTAAACTCTTGATGCATTTGAGTATCCGGGGGTTACTATATGCTTCTCTCCCCGAGCATGTCATAAAAGGCGACAAAGGGATCTTCTCCAAAATGATGGACCACCTATATGGCCGATGGGCTGATCACCTGTCACCATGGTTCGCCATATCCATCTTGGAAGTTTGGATCAGAAGTGGTTGCAAGTTTTATTATGTTTACTTGTGGCTCTGCCCACCTCATTAGGGATACGGCGTTATAATATGTATGTATGTATACTATAATATTGGAAAGCTTTAGTTTGCTTGAAATTACCGGCGTAAAGCTCAAAACGCAACGATAGCGCGTACTTTACCTGTGCTGCCACCTAGTATTTCATAATCCTGTTCTTTTCCAGATGCTGTTCAAGCGAAGCTGGTGTACTCGCATGGTAGTGGCGTGCGACTCGAGATGCATCGCAATGAGGATGTCGTAGAAGCCCTGGCGTAGTGGACCAGACATGTACTGAGACTGTATTGCGTACAGCAATTACTTCTGATCCACGTGTTGGCATAGTGCGTGGGCAGCTCTGAAATATAACAATTTAAATGTAACAATCAAACAAAACACACGCACACAGTCATGCTTACACATATACACTAAACTTCTTAATATGCACATGTAACTTAAAATAACATAACTTAACATAGCTCTTTTATTGTGAATGCAAAAGTTTGTGAAGATGTGACGATGCTTGTGCCTCATAATTTACTTCTAAATGGCTGCATGGATTGAGTGAAACTTGAGATATGCATGGTATGTGTGCTGTGAGTATTTTTGTGTTTTATGGTTTTAATGCATTTATTATTACTTATTATACCTACACAACCCCATGTACCCATACGTTAACACTAACACACACACACACACACACATCTCATGATTTCTGATTTATTTAACATAATATAACTGTCATGAGCTGCCCCTCCTAATGTAGCACATGAGTAGGTATGCCTTTAAGCCTCTGTTGCAAATCTGAAACGAGTCAGAAATCATTGTTATTGTTTTTATAGGTAGGTACATACTTTCATGTTTTTGGAAATAAAGATTATATTCTACTAATATAATGAAAGTGAAAGTTTTTTCAAAGAATCTAATAAAGTTAATTTATTTTAGTTCGCTGATGCTCTCACAAATACTATTATGTAATACCTACTAAAATAAATAGTTGATTAAAATATTACCCTTGTTTGATTGAATTCCTCTCTTGTTCGGAGGTAGGAAATTTGATGTAGGTTGGCATCATTAAAGGCATTCACCGCTTACTCTATGCAGAGGCTTACAGGTGCTAACCAAAAGTTTCCCACTGGCTTTTGATAGCTACTGGTGATCAGGAAATTGAGGGTTGTAAGTATCTGGAAAAATACAGTAAATATAGTAGGTTTCAGTCTAACCTAATACCTAACCTAGGTACCATTTTATTATGGTTCAATAAATTAAGTTTAGCTAACACAATACTTACTTTGACTTCTGTTGTAATGCTAGAACATCTCTGAGGCCCAGAATTAACTAGCCTGCCTCCAAGAACGCCGCACAATACCAAAACCACTCTTTGGCCACCTTATAAAATAGCACAAATTTAGGGTCCAGCTCAGCAGAATCCCTTGACAGTCTCCTATTTATGTGTGGGCGTTGCTGGCGCCAGCATATCCAGCATATGCGTTGTCTTCGAAGAACAACGTCCATTTTTATCACTCCGTTAAAATATGTATATCCAAGTTTTTTTCAAAACAAACAATGCAATGAAAGTCAATATTTTGATTGACAATTCGTTCGGAAACAAGTTGTGGTTGGTTTGATGTAACTAACCATTTTACGTTATATATATTTTTTGGGCTCTAAACTTTAAAATATAACGAAATTATTATTAGAAAGAGTTTAGCAATTCTATAATTGAATATTTATTTACTTGAGATGAAGATTGTAAACAAAAAATTAAAATCAATCTAAAACCGATAGTTTTCCGAACAGACCGGATGCTTGATTTTGAACGAATCACGTAAAACCAAAAACACGGTCATAGACAACTAGTCTTATGGCATGCAGAATACAGTTTTTGATTTCACACCATGGCGTGTCTCGTTTGCGGTTTAGAGACACGATGACATTTGGCTCGTTACGTGGCTCGTTTTCTTTGGTCATCGTGAATAACCCTCCAGGGTCTTTTAGACCAAAGTTGCAGAACAAACACTAATAAATAACCTATCGTCTCCGGATCAGGACGTCCTCAAATATTGGGTAACCTCCCACATCAAACAGGTTGAGTGGTAATGCAAATATTAGGAAATCATATAACGTTGACACGTTACTGTATTTGCTTGGCCTTGGAGACTGAGGGACATTGGCACAGTAGACAAATCTGTAGGAAAATAAGTAGGTTATCTAACTGATTTAATGATTTCTGAATTCTATTAGTTGGAAGTCCATGGGGAGAACTATGCTGTAAGACGGTAGGTTAAATAAAAGAAGTTACATTTCCTCAAGTTTTTTTGGATTTTCTGGTCATACACTTATGCCCGTTCCTACATTCTACTAACGATCAATGGATCGTCAATTATAGTAATTGATTCAGGCGTGACTTTGGGGAAATACCTATATTTATTAAGATAATACTAAATGATTGTAATCTCTGGTACTAATCCGCTTAAATATTCATAAAAAGCCTTATTTCCTGAACTAAAAAAATAAATTTCCTTAAGCCATAACCTTAGACCCTAGACCACCAGTGCTCTCAATTTTGTATTGATTCTATTTGATAGTTTTCGTAGGTAATGCGAATGAGAAGCTTGCTTTTCTTTCTTTGTTTATTTAAATACATACATACCTACATATTATCACGCTCGTATCCCTAACGGGGTGGGCAGAGCCACAAGTAATTATAAGAACACTAGTAGCCACTCCTGATCCAAGAGTCCCAAGATTTGTTCATTTATACATCCGATAATATTATTTTTCTTTAGTGTAGTTCGTAACTGTGTTGTGTCGTTAAATGTTTTTACTCGTGAAAACCTGTTACTGGCTTTCTGTTTTTTTTTATAAGTGTATTTAATTTGTTACTGAAGCTGTTTTCCTATCAATAAATAAATAGTTTACTTAGTGACCTTAGGATCGGAAGGTGGGGTCACTACCAACTAGGCCACCAGTGCTCTTCGAATGGGGGCTCTTTTTGGGTGCGAAAAATTTATGTGCCACTGTACCTAGTACTCCCAAACGATGACCCGTGGCTTAGTCAGCTCCGCACGTATTGGCCATGTCTTTCCTGTGGACGAGGCCGACTAAGCTGAGAGCATGGAATAGGCGGGCAAGCCTACTCCATCTTAATCCATCCCGGGCACTACAGCGTCCCGTTTGTGAAGGTAAAAGCTGCCTCCTGATGCTGCATCATCTTGTTTACTTAGTGAAGGTGCCATGAGAAACCACTTACCACAGCATTGCCATCAAGCCACAGGTTGCGTGGAGCTGTAAGACTATTTGGTGTTATTATTAATGCGCCTATTGCGGTTTGTTTACCAAAAATACCCGGACAGGAAATTCCGTGTCAAGGCTACAAGGGCCGGGATGCATTCACGCCGTACGCAGTAAATCGGCTAAGGTTTTTCGTCCCACTACTGGGCAAAGGTCTCCCACGTATACTTCCAAGCATCGGGATGCTTGGATTACCTTTTCTCACAACCCTCTTTCGAAATAGGTACTACAACACCCAGACCCGGAAGAAATATTTGCAGAGCATACAAACATTTCTCCCGTAGCGGGGATCGAACCCGTGCCTCTTGCGTCTCAGCCGAGAACTCACCCGCTACGCCCCAGAGGTCGTGTCCTAATATGCTATTAGTTCCTAAAATTGTCTGTTACATAGGTACGTGTTCATACTATGCAGATCGTGCCCGTCTCTTAGCCGTTTCAAAATGGGAGTCAGGTTTATGGCACCAGCACTTCCATCACACAATATTGGTAGGTACTTTAATGGACCCAGTGAAGGAAAACATCGTGAGGAAACCGGCATGTCATAGAACCGTAGAAAGTTCTAAAACATGTGTCAAGTGTAAGAAAGGAGCCTTTGAAGCGAACTTTAAATCCTTTCACCACACTGGTTTGAAAGAACTAGTGACACGACTAGATAGATAGAATGGATAGGGATAGTCCTGGATCCTCCCGCCTACAATTTCGTAGAATCTCTCTCTCTTCCTGACTATTTATCCCACATGGTGGTGGTGTCAGCCTTCCTCACACTCCTCTTCCACTTCGCCCTATCCACGACGTCATCATTGGAAACATTGCATTCTGCCATGTCGCGGTTCGCCACAGCTGTCCAGGTGGTCTTTGGTCTCCCTCTTGGTCTTTTGCCAGAGACAGATTGTCCCAGTATCTGGTTACCAACGTAATCGGGTGATCTTCTTCTAGAATAAGTTTAAATTATGCTACACAATACAAAATGAATATCGCTAAATAACATACGACACCGATCCAGATTGCGGTTTTACCAAAGGAATGGGGTTCGCAATTTGACTAGAATAAACTCTGTCTTACTGGATTATCAGCTGTTTGAGAATCAAACCTGCTTCCGTCATAAATGGTACCGAACCGGCCCTAAGCCGTGCGCAAATCTAATCTTGATATTTGTGAACTTCAAAGGGCTTATTTTCTAGCGAGTGTATTCAGCGCTCGCAGAAATAAACAAAAGTAACAAAGTACAGAAGCAAACATTTTTTTATCTTATGAAATCTCATTGCACGATGATGAAAGATCCATAGCCCAGATCTCACATTAATTAGCTTTCGCTTAGCATGCATTGGGTTTAATTAAATAAATAATTAATACTTATTGCTAGACATTTCACACAGCGCCATCTAGCCTCGAACTAAGCAAAGCTCTCACTATGGCAACCACATGACAGATAGAATTCTTAAATACTTTTTTTGCACATACACACAATGATTCACGCTTGTTTCTCATTACAGACGTTTCCCAGACACAAAACACACAAATATTAGTCCTGGCCGGGAACCGATCTCACAACATTAAGGAGAGCTACTACTAATTAGTGCCAACTGAGCCTCACAGATAGTCCTCACTGTCAGAATTTCTCTAACCGTGACCTTCTACAACTCCAACTTTCCTGAAGAGCTTTTGACATTGATCCTGTAATCGATCCATTAAATGGGGGCATTGTTTCGATAATACAAGTATGAAAGCAATGTTTCGTATCGGAAACTGGCATCCAGCCATATTGCTAGTGCCAACTTGTCCGCTTCCTTGGCGTAATGAAACAATGGTCTTTGAATGAACTTTTATTGCAAATCGCTGGGGAAATCGAGCTACAACGGTAACGCCTAGGAACACGTATGTTACTCCATTGAGAGATTCATCCTCATAAGAGTTAAACCTGACGTAAGTTATGTATTGCTAACCAACCAATTAAATGATTGTTTCTATAAGTTTTGAGAAGTGCCTTAGCTTGATAAATGCTTTAAACAGTGCAAGTTGTACATTCTGGGATAAAATTCACACTGGAGATGTACTAGTCTATATGTTATTTATTACAATAAAGAACTTTTGCTTAAATTGAATTGAGCCTTCAGGAGCCTCATTTTCAGAATATACATACATAAGTAAAATTATGACTTTTTTCCATAGAGGGAGTCAGAGATCACGGATCTCCGGTCGCCGATTTGGCCCAGTTTTCTTCCTAATAAGTAAAATACCTACCTACTATATTATTATCTAAACTACAAAATACCTAAACCTGACAAAACAACTGCAAAAATACACATTTTGATTTTTATTTATCTAATTTATAAGTATGTAGACTTTATGCCTATCTCCAGAGAGTTAGGCCATGATTTCTTAACATAATTCAATAGCTCTTAGTAGGTATGTACCTAGTACAATTTAAAATCTTTTGTATTTAGGGAGTATTTAGGACAGAGAAACTGACATTTTGAAGACATCAATTAAAATTTTCAAACTTTTGGCATTTAGCTTGGAAACCTCAGTATTTATTGTTCTGAATTGGAAACCAAATCCAATGGCAAAGGTCTAACCAGACCAGAGTTCTTCGAGTTATGCCTGCACCCATACATTATTTTGTCTCGGAATTACGCATTTGTACGTGCTCTCAAACCGTGAAGGAAATTTGAAACCGGCTTGTAGTGGGAGTTACATTGATGTCAGTGACCGGGATATATTGCGTTAGCGGCCCTTTTGTGGTCACTCCGTGTTGATGAGCCTCTTTCTTTCAAATTGAAGATAGGTGTTTATTTCTAGGGTTCCGTACACGAAGGGTGTCAACGGAACCCTATGACTAACCCTCCGCTGTCCGTCCGTCCGTCCGCCCGTCTGTCTGCGGGCTATATCTCATGAACCGTGATAAGTAGAGAGTTGAAATTTTTACAGAGTGTATTTCTATTGCCGCTAAAACAATAAATAAAATAAAAGCGGACCCCATTTTATATGGAACATTTATATAGATTACATGTATCTAAGTACTGTACGGAATCCTTCGTATGCGAATTCGACTCGCACTTCACCGTTTTTATTATTAAAAGTTATTTATGTTTTAATAACGTTTCTGTGATTTAATCGGGTAAAAAATAATGTTTGATTCTCACTATGACTTTGTTTTTTCGATGGTATTTCGAAGACTGAATTCCTTGGCAAAAACTCTTGCCTGATGAAGTGAAAACAAAAAGTTTTGGTAGATAGATTTGGCACAGCAAGGCAGTTTCGTCACAATTTCTAAAAATCAAAAAGGTCACTGAATTAAAAATGGCTGACCAAAAACCCGATAAAAAATAACCCTTCAAAGCCGGGAAGATCTGGTCTATAGGTAGGTGACTAGATGAGGTCAAGGCCCGCAGATCAAGATGCCATCCATCATCAGCTGACGGGAGGCTAAAAGCCCTGTCAGTGTCAAAGGAGCGATAGCATTGAAGCTTGTATTACCAGATTAACGTTCACGCCGCATTACTTTCAGATCTATTTTGAGGGATTTCATTTGAATAAATGAATAGGCAAATTGGTTTCATTCTGTCACATATCTATGGATTTCTACTTGCAAATGTAAGTATGTGGTGTGGTATGTACCTCATACACATCTTCGAAGATATGGATAGCATCCGGGATGTCTATCGGTACAGTCATGAAGTAAAAGAGAGTCAAAAATTTATTCTGGACTTCGTAAATAAAGTTCCTTATCACTGACTATATCTTTAGGTGGTTATCAGAAATAAATAAATAAACATCACATACATAGTCCTGACCCCACACTAGGATTCTCTGTGTCGTGGTTATCAGGAACTACGAGTACCATGGTACTATAATACCCAGACCCGGAAGAAATATTTTCAGAACATGCAAACATTTCTTCCGCAGCGGATATCGAACCCGCGCCTCTTGCGTCTCTGCCGAACAATCGCCCACCACGCCACCGAGGCCGTCAGAAATGCCTAATGATACTAAATACAGATGACGATCTTTGAACAAAAACATTATGAAATTTAACAAGAGAAAATTATATCGTAAGGATATTTTTGAATTAAACATACATAATGATACATTTAGTACCTACCTATTTAAAATTCATTAAATATTAGATAAGTTTGCCCAGCAAGGTCAACGTGCGTAGCTGCCATCCTTTGGCGAGTTTCGAACACACGACCTTCGGAGGGAATTCAGAGTACCTCCCACTATGCTTAATGCTCATTCATACTTTATTTTCATCTCAATGTATTGACGTCACTAGTAAGACGGAGAAAGGGCAATTCGATAATGGAATACTTAGTCTTAGCGCCCACGCCTCTTGTTATGTTGACTTCTCATCGACTGAAGGCCACAGTTCGTCTGTTTTAGACGACCTCGATTGGCAAGTGTCATGAGAGGGTTCGATTCCCGCTACGAAAGTAGCCTTTGAGGCCCACTTTAAATCCTTTCACGCATGACTAGTAGTATCTAATACTTCAGCCAAACTGGAGATGTATGTATGTATGTTCGTATGAGCTAGTGGCCAACTCTAGTGACGGAGTTTTTAGGCCGCCTAAAGGCCTCCGTCATGGCTTAGCGACTTAAAAGCCGGGAGCGACTGTTTAACGTGCCCTCCGAAGCACGGAAGCGCTCAAACTGGAGATACAATTTATGTAAAGAAAGCTTCGTGTATTTTACTTTATTACGATGAAATCACATTAGTTTTAGGTTTATAAACCTCACAACATTCGTTTTTACACCTTAATTTAACTGGCTGAAGTATGGTTTCATGGACTTACGGTTTAGGCTAAGTAAGCGTCGATCGTCAGTCAGCTAGTAGCTTAAGTTTTATTCATATTGTTAAATAATGCAACCAATGACGTGCTAATCCAAAGTTTTCGAAACTCGTGTTTGATTGAAATATTGCATTTCCCGGATTAAGGGTGTATTTATTGCAGATTACGTGACCCATCTGTTGTTGTCAGGCGTCCAGGGACGTACTCAGGGGTAAATGACGTTACTCCGAAACACTGTTTCTTTCTCTCAGACAGTAACACTAGAATTCCTTGTGTTGTGTCGGATATAAAAAACCACAAACACGCCTGAATCAGCGTTATTTTCGTAGCGAGTATTCAGGTACACATAGAAAGCTGAGAACTTCAGCTGGTACTGTAGGTACCCGGAGACCTATCTTCAATTATGGTACCTACTTTATATATCCTTACCGATTTTACTGAATAAACTAAATAACATTTGATTTTTCTAAAGCTACAACTCAAACAGTCCTGAGTACGTGCCCTAAAATAGCTGCATATCGTCAGCTGAAATGTATGGACAGCTGTGAATGATGTTCTGCGGAGAAAATAAATTTACATGTCCAAAAAACGTATTTGAACGAGTAGGTAGCCTTTGTATAATTTCTTTTTACTTTTTTGGGCAATTTTTCGCGGAAAGTACGCTCTCTCGATAAATGATAAATGACATGTATTTGCACGAACACATGTGATACAATAATATGGTCTTAAAAATACATCAGTCCAATCTATGTCCTACCAAAATCTTTGGCATGCAAATCTTAGGTCCTATTCAATTGTAATGTTACAAATCATAATTTAAAGAATGTAAAAATTTTAGAACTTCAGAATATAAAAATAGATAATTTAATATCCAGAACTGTTTAAATATTCGATTTAAGTGAGTGCATAGGGTATGGTGTACAAAAATAAAACTTTTCAAGTGATTATCTCGTCGTTTGATCCGAATACCTATAGTGGGTTTCAAATCCCGGCCGAAAATCAATTGAGTTTTCGTTTAGAATAAAATATGTGTTCAAAACACAATGCGACAATAATCACATGTCAAAATTATCTTTCATGTTATTCCAATTCTTACAAAAAAATAATTTACATATTCGTTTCGTTGTCAGGAGTCACATTAAAATATTTTAATGAATGAAAAGTATGAATAAAACATAGCTAGAATAATGCAAACATGAAAGAAAAAAGTTTAAAGGTTAAACACGATAGTAAGATATGCAAATTAAAGTTATGTTTATCCTGTTGACAACACCGTGCATTGTAATCGTGAGCTTTTTTCTTTCTTTTTATAATTTTCACACAATACTTTTAAATAAGCTTTAGATAATGCTCTCCGCTCACTAACCCTATAACCTAATCATCGCTCGTCGCGGCAGAAGCAATGCGGATCTATCGTTGTGGGCATGTCCGACATCCCCACACCACAACCCTAATTAAGCCATGACGGACAGCAGCTGGTCACTAGCTCATACGAACTTACTTTTATTGATGTCAATAGGCTGATTATGTTAAATCCAATAAAAATATACAATAGCAAGTAAGTTCGTATGAGCTAGTGGCCAACTCTAGTAACGGAGTTTTTAGGCCGCCTAAAGGCCTCCGTCATGGCTTAACGACATAAAAAGCCGGGACCGACTGTTTAATATGCCCTCCGAAGCACGGAAGCGCTCAGCTCATAATGCCACTTGCGGTCACCCATCCCAATTTGTGACCGCGCATATCGTTGCTTAACTTTAACGGTCAATCAAGAACGTCTAAGCAAGATACGCCACGAGCGCTTCAAAAATATACAATGAAACTAGTGTTTGCCCCGCAGCTTTGCCCGCGCATACACGGTAGGTACAAGGTCTTGGCCAGAGCGTCATACATTTGTGAATACCTAGCTACTTTGTAGGAATGTATCGATCATGAACGATTCCTTAGTTCGACTCACAATCGGCTGATTTTGGGTGGCAATGACCACAACCTTTTTTGTGGGCTGGACCCGAGCCTGGGCACAAAAAGCAAAAACACAAAGGGTTGTAAATGCTGGAGACATAAGGCCCTAACCAGAGGCATAAATTATTTTATAGATACTATTATATAGGTACCTATTTATTATTTAGGAGTATTTAGGTATATGTTTGACAGAGACTCAACTTTTAGATGTTTTTTAAATACTTTATCAAGAACCTATAACCTAAGGCCTTTTACCATCTATAGTAGATAATTTATACAGCATCAGGAGGCAACTTTTACCTTCACAAACGGGATGCTGTAGTGCCCGGAACAAATTCGTCCCTTTAGGTATTCTAGACAAAACTTTCATTTCCTGTGTCGTGAAAACTAAAAGTCTAGATCGAAGATCTTTTAATGTCAGGTCTAGACTCAATATCACTTAAAACATTAAAACCTAAAGAAGTAAACCATCTATCACTGAGATGCCATTTAAAGTTCCCATCAAAAACGCCACTCGCTAGCGAAATTGAAAAACTTAGCACTTGGTATTCGAGCTTTGCAAGAGCGTCTAATCGAATTTCAAAAGTGGGATCCTACACCGATATTCTTAAGTCGTTCGTTTTTATAAACCCTACCACTTGCTCAAAAGATTTTAAATAGTAGGCACTTAATGTTCTTTTAAGAATAAACCTTTTACGGGAAATAATTTGATAAAGAAAGTTCGTATGAGTTAGTGGCCAACTCTTGTGACGGAGTTTTTAGGCCGCCTAAGAGACCGACAATTTAACGTGCCCTCCGAAGCACGGAAGCGCTCAGCTCATAATACCACTTGCGGTCATCCATCCCAATTGTGACCGTGCAACACGTTGCTTAACTTCAACGATCAACCAAGAACGTCTAAGCATGCTACGCCACGAGCTCTGGCCACTAGCTCATACGAACTTACCTAGGTACTAGCACAAAATAGTTTAGGTATCCTGTAAGGACCTATTATGTCCAACAGTAAACTTATATGAGCAATCAATCGTTTAAAGTGACTGTTTTCACATTAAACAGATCGATGTATGGCATGACATTGACAAAGCAAAGACATTTTGACAAATTATCGGGAGTTAGACAGGTTAGACACAAACCAACACAAACATTCGTCAGCATATACTGTGTAAGATAAATCATTTTTAAGGTCTCTGCTAGGCACATGAAGACCTACATACATACATAATGTATGTATGTAGGTATGTAAAATAAGTATATTTTACATACCTACATACATACATTATGATCACGCCTGTATAACGGGGTATGCAGAGCCACAAGTAAAAATAAAAAAACTTGCAGCCACTTCTGATTTAGTCCTAAGATAGATATGGTGAACCATGGTGACTGGTGATCCCATAAACTAAGGCCTTTTACCATCTATAGTAGATTTATACACGATCGGGTTTGAACCCACGACCTTAGGATTGGAAGGCGGGGTTACTACCAACTAGACCACCAGTGCTCTTACGTACATACATGACATACAAAGGTACACCCCTAACACATTACCCTCATTCTTTATAGTCTGGTAAAAATTTGGAATTATCCGCATCGTAAACGCGCCGTAACCCTCCCTCATTGTGTGGCGAAGCCTTTATTAGGTAGGTACTACCTGGTGGACAATTAAAATGGTACTAAACAGCTTTTAACTTGTTAGGAAACACTAATGGCGCACCAAATGGCAATTTGTCACTAAATTGAGCAATTTAAAGATATTGTAGAGTGGTTAGTGAAGGACGGCCGATAATAGCAGTATGAATGAGTATTACTAGTCACTATTTACAACCGGATAACATCTCCAAAAGATCTAGTAGTGTTTAGAAAACTTTTTCAAAAATACTTGATAAAAAACCATTTTGAGAAGCATGCCTTTCCAATAGTTGTAATGTAAATTATTGGTAAAATATTTTGACAAATAAGTACTTACTGCATTGGAAAGTTCAGGTGATCAAGTATAAAATCCAGTTTACATGACTTTAGTTCGTTTATTACATCATTTCCGTTAACTTCTAGGTGATTTTCTGATTGTCATTTACATATTAAACAATATTGTAAAATTCACGACTACAGCTAATTATTATTAGAGCAGATACTCAATCTTTTTTATTTTATTTCAAAAATTTGTAACTTGCGTAAGCTTTTCACACGAGTTCAACAAAAAAGGTTGGAATACAAAGGAGTATGTTATCATCATGTTACCAATTCCAACGGCTTTATGTTTCAAAGCAGATCTAAAATGATTATTATAAATAGCTAACAGCACCCACCTATAGAGAGTACCTATTTCAATAAGATTCCCTACAATATTGTATTATATTATGTATTTACAAAAAAAAGTATCTATATAAGTATTCTATCAGCCATTATGGTGCTCATAGTACAAGCTTTGCTTAGTTTGGGGCTAGATGGCGCTGTGTGAAAAGTCCGCAAATATTTATTTATTTATTTAATATAGGAAAAAAATCAGCAGTTCTGTCTTCCTCGTAGAGCTTAGTTAATAAACCCTCAGATCTATTTAATAAAGTCCCTTGTAACGTAAGCAAATAAAACTTTCTAAAGCCTGAACAAAAAGGTTAATGTAACAAGAATAGCTGTGTTAACAAACAAAGCAATAGAACCGCAGCCAAGAAAGGATTTTATAGCTTCTCGTAATTTCCTTATTTTCAAACAGCAGGTCTGTCGTCCGCCGAAGCATCGATATAACACTCAAGAAAACTAATATCTGTAAGGACGGGTCCAATTCTAAGTTCGTGATCGAATCCATTCGCCCACCAAATATCTCTATTCGAAAAAATTATATTCCTATACCAGTTCTCTCAAACGGCAAAAGGAAACATCGTGATGAAACCAGCATGTCATAGAACCTAGAATTCAAAAACATATGTCAATTTCACAAAAAGAGCCTTTTTGAACCGCATTTATATCCTTTAACCAGTGTGGTTCGTAAAAACTAATGACATGTGTAGTATACAGTTTATTTAATAAAATCACATAAAGGATTACTTTGAAACATGTCACGATCTATGTTCAATTTACACATATTTGTAACGCGACCAAGCGTGGAAGATACGGGTAAGAAACCACGCTTGGCAATTTTTAGGAAAAGATTATCTTTACAATAGTGCCTGTTAGTGAAAACACTGTGGACTAATGTAATACATGCCTGAAAGTCTGTCTCATACCCCCGAATACTCAAACGCGACTCAGAGTTGAGCACGTCTCAAGTCACGGTTTTTTGTCAGTTTTTGATGAAAATCTGTCAAAAACTCGTCACTTGAGACGTACTCAACTCTGAGATGCGTTTGAATATTCGGGGGATAGACTCTTACCATCCGTCATTATTGCCCCCGCTTTAGTGGCTAGTAGAGTTTAGTAAATAAAAAAGATTTAATCCCAAGACCAAGGAATTTAATCAGGCGACAGAGTGGCGGTTTTTTTAGTCAATAACTTTGAAGTTTCTTTGTAGGGGAGCAGGGTATATTGGTCGTAAGTTCAGATAGGTATTTTGGGGATGTTCCTAGTTTTATGAACATTAGATATGCAGGGTTTTAATAAGCGGCTAGTCTTGCAAACTGTCACATAATGCAGTTTTATTTAACTGTTTTAAGAATAAGGGCAGCTTACTAATTTTGTTTTGAACGTGCTTCTGATCTGACTACCTCAAGACTACCAAGCGATTTTGATTGCTTGGTAGATATAATAATGATTTTTTTCCTTGACAATGTACCTAACATTTAAGATTGGTAGCACATGAAAAAATCTTACCAGTAATGGTATCTTAACTTGGTGTTTCTGATATTAAGGTTCCATCTATCAGCGAAAAGTAATTTTCACTTGGACTGAAGTTCACCAACATAAAAAAAACTAAGGCCTTTTACCATTTATAGTAGATGATTTATACAGCGTCAGGAGGCAACTTTTACCTTCACAAACGGGACGCTGTAGTGCCTGGAATGAATTAAGATTTAGTAGGCTTGCCCAGCACCTATTTCATCCTCTGAGCTAGGCCGACTAGGCCTTGTCCACAGGAAAGACATGGTCAATACGTGCGGAACTGACTGAGCCGCGGGTTTCCTCACAACGTTTTCCTTTACTGTTTGAGAGTACTGGTATAGCGCACAAAAATCTATTGGTAGGTACACGACTGGATTTGAACCCACTACCTTAGGATCGGAAGGCGAGTTAGGCGAGGTCGCAGTTGGGCGTCTGGAAGCAGATTTTTCCACCTGCAACTAAAAAAAAGGCTTGCCCAGCTGGAGCTGACAAAGCCGCGGGTTTCCTCACGATGTTTTCCTTCACCAACATAAACGCTCTTCTTTAACTGTATTGGTGTTGGGCGGGACATCTGGAAAGGCGAGGTGATGACAGGTGGAGTAAGGCGGTACCTGAATGGCGTCCAAGAACCGGTTACAGAAACGTCTGTCGTCCAGCAGCGAGATGGGCTAACAATATTTTATTTGTCTGTCCCATGAGAGGACAAGTATGGAGATGAGGTGGCAATAATGTACCTCGTGTCAAGGTAATTACAATAATACTTACCTTATCCATCAAATTCCATCCAACACCCTAAAATAAAAGCTTATCAACATTGAGAACAAGCTCTTACAGACAATTAAGTGGATTTGTTTTAAAACTTTCAAATCTTTAAGTTTGGTTAGGTTAAACCGCTGGTTAATCCGTTGGTGGCAGTGACCCCACTTTCTCATAGAAGCCGGTATCAATTACTACAATGACCAGCTTTTTCTATAGTAACTGTCGGTGTATTCTGTGTTTCCATTAGCAGTAATCGATATGAGAAAAACAGCACTTCAAATATTTGGTCCTCTCGTTGCTAGGTACTCGAGAACTTAGCTGTGCTGTGTGTAAAAATGCTTGCTACAATCAACCTAACTACAAAATTCTAACACGAAAAAATATTTTTACTAAAGACAAACTTACTTCAACTCGACCCATATGACCAAGATTTTCGGGCAAGAGATGTCGAATAACATTATGAAACACTAGCTATCGCCCGCGGTTTCGCTCGTGTGGTATCCGGATGAAAAATAGCCTATATGTTAGTCCAGCACATGTACTATGTATATTCCAAATTTCATTCAAATCCGTTCAACGGAAACGTATCCACTGATTTATTTGTGAAACCAACCTTCCCACATCTAGTACCTAGTACCTAATTACAAATCATATTTTTTCATAAGATTTCTTCCTTAAGCATAGGTAAGTACTAATGTTCGTTTTTTTTCACGAAGCTGGCAGCCAAGCATTCGGCGCGCCTGTGGAAAGCGGTTACCGCCTATTGACGTTTGCAACACTAGGGGTATCTACTCACGCGTTGCCGACCCTGTAAAAATCACTTCACACCCTTTTTGAAGAACCCCATGATATCCTCGTTAAGGAAAACCACGGCGGGTTCATTCCACAACCTGAGCCTCCGTGGCAGGAAACTCCTTTGGAATCGCACAGTACGAGACCATTTTGGTTCCGAAGTGTGAGAACCCCAGTCGATGGTGAGAGGTGATATGTAGCCGTGGGCATTAACTCCAACAATTCTTCGATAAGGTGTATCCAGAATATAAGGTCAATATTATAGTAATTCTGTCATAATGGAAGTGGGATCCCACATAACTCGGATAAGGAAAAAGAGAGAAGATGATGACAGAAGTGGGCATATTTGAAGACCTATTCAATAATGAACGTCGATAGACTGATCATGATGATCGATAGCTAAAAGTGAATCAAACAGTTGAAACAAGTAACTAAATCTCAAGGGAAACTCGATTATTCACGCCTTGAACAATTGGGTTAAAACAACCCCTAAATACAACCTACCACACTTATAAGGCTATCGTGATAATGGACTATTAAACAAGTAGAAACTTACATTTAAGGCCGAGAGACAACCGCAACAAACCATTCCTCATCTAGTACCAAACTAAGCAAAGCTTGTACTATGGAATGGGCACCAGACGACTGATGGAATACTTATATAAGTACTTTTTTTGTAAAAAAAAACACCCAGACCCGAAAGAATTATTTACAGAACATACAAACATTTCTCCCGTAGCGGGAGTCGAAACCACGCCTCTTGCGTCTCAGCCGAGCTATCGCCCGCCACGCCACCAAACAAACTTTTTAAATTAAATTATGCGAAAGCTTTTAAATGATCCGTAGCTTAGTTCTGTACCAGTAGTTTGGTTATTAATGCTATTTATTTATCTAGATCTAGTTGTCACTAGTTCTTTCGAACCAGTGTGGTGAAAGGATTTAAAGTGTGGCTTAAGGCTCCTTTCGTGCACTTGACACAATGTTTTAAGGTTTGTATACCTCTGAAATAAATATCTCTCGCTGGGACTCGATAACTCGTGGTTTTCCGTGGTCATCTCGCTGACTATTAGGTTTTGTTATGGCCGGAATAGTTTAGGAAATTTGGGATAAACAGAAACATTACAAACGCTCTATTTCATTCGCATAAACACTATTTGTAGGCTTAACCTTTGAATACCTTATATTGAAGCGCTCAAGACCCTTAAATTTTACCTCCAAATTATAATAATAATAACACCCAACAGTCACATACATAGTCCTGACCCCACACTAGGGTTCCCTGTGTCGTGGGTATCAGAAACTACGAGTACCATGGTACCACAACACCCAGATCGGGAAGAAATATTTAAAGAACATGCAAACATTGCTTCCGCAGCGGGAATCGAATCCGCGCCTCTTGCGTCTCAGCCGAGCAATCGCCCGCCATGCCACCGAGGTCGTCAGTCATCAAAAACGCATGATCTTTTTATAATAATACCCATGAAAGAGTGACATTTATGTGAAAGAAGTAATTATTGAGATGACGGGTGATATGAGAAGATTGAAGACGGAAACTTGTTTTACCAACCTCACCTAGTGGGCGGAAAATTTTCATAAATGATGAAACTAATAGTAACATATTAGTAACATATATACATTGTTCTGACCCGACATCATTCAGTTAGCAAAGGATGTTAAAGCTTTATAATCGACTAAAACCCTTGGCCACCAAACCAGTTACCTAGTAAACTGAACTAGCTACTAAACACTAACATTATTTTCCTTTTCAATGCCTTCTTTTACAGATTGGTGTTACCTAGTTATTCTGATTTTCAACGCCTGGAATCTTCGGAATAGGTAACCTAGAAAGACACTACTAAGTTTTGAAAAGATCTCAAGTTGACCGAAACGGAAATTATATTTTCCCAAACGCCTAGACGTTTACTGATCAATGCTACACGATTCGGCTGAGTTAACGAACTACAAATCATCTGCCGTATCCACAACTGGACATAGGCCCATAAAACGCTATGATTAACGGTCTAGACCACGCCTTGGTTCAAATTCTGAGCCACTTGCACAACCTTACGATAGGTTATTGATGTTAGATCGTTGACCTTAAAGAAACTCTGATCAAAAACCACCAAAATTGCGAAAACCAAGATTTTGATTCATAAGGTTTAGGTACTGCGCTAATTATCAGAATCACAGAACACTATTACTGACTCCAAGCGTAGCGGAGATTACGATACTACAAAGCTTCGCGATTTGTAGTCCCTCAAAGAAATTAAAATTTTTTACCATTTATTGTACCATAAATTGTGGAAGACTAAATATTTCAACCGCATCGTATAGCTTCAATCGGAGGTGGTCAGAGGAGACAAAATGATTTTCTTCATTTCCCGGCATCGATTCTTATTTGATTCAGTGTCTTTGTGCGAGGACTATATTGTGCTTTTGTGTAACAAAGATCTTTTTCTATAACGCATTGTCCTTTGAAATACTGCCTCAAAGCGCTCAAAGCCAGGTTGTTAGATGCCCTAGTTTGTGGAAAATAAACTCAAAATGGAGTTCGCTAAAGCTAACGATCTTTGCAATGACTTATAATAAGTACCTACTAGTTTAAAGTATAAGTAGAGTCTGCAAACGAAATAATATAAGTGTTAAAATATATGTAAATAAACAAATACAAGTAAAATAAAACAAGAGATATAAAGTAAAAATATGTGAGATATAGATAAAAATTAGTAAAAAAAAAAAAACTCCCCCTGCAAAAACTCCCCCCCCTTCTTCTCGTTACAAATTGTAACCCTTCTAATAAAAAATAGTAGATAAAAAACAAATAGCGAACACAGTCTCTGACCAACCATATCAGAGGAACATGGAGAAATTAAAAAAAAAAAAAAAAAAAATAAGTACCTACTTACCTATCTATTATTTTGTTACTGTGCAATTTGAAATGAAACTTTTGAATGTAGGTATCTGGTAAGTATATAATTTTGGCTGAGTATCCTTTTTTCACGTTAGTGTAAACATGCTTCACTGTTTTTCATATTATAATACTCACTGTCAGCAAAAAACATTGAAGATCACAGAAAAGCAAAACTTCGTTTGAAGATAAAGTCCACAATATCCTAGGCAATTTATTGTGGACTTGACTACGTAGACTACAACGAGGCCTTCAATTATTGGCAGTGAAAATGCAATATGCTGTTCATTCCTTGTGCAGCTATCGGTAAACAGTAGCTATACAAATACGAAGAATAAGAGTTGAAACGAATTGAGTGCAAATACAGTAAACATAGCAAGTACAGTAAATGTAGTAAGTAGAACATTTTCAAAATGGACTACGTTGTGAGAATCAGGGTATCATTCTTGAAAATCACCGAAAATCATTGAAAAAATCCATAGATATGGACCATATTAGTGACTAGAATTTATCTAGCATCTTCCTGAGAAATTATATTGTAATCATTTTCAAAATCAAAATATAAATTATATTAGAATCGGTAAAGATCATTAAATAGAATTTTGATTACCTACTGAATACATTACTGAGATGCCTTGTTAGCTCTGGTAGTTTATAAGTCTCCCTTAGGTATTCTTCGTGGCTAAGCGGATATTTTACGAAGGATTCTTAAAACAAGGTCTCGAAACGGTAATAGAATGAGGAACATTCTTAAATATATTCTTTCTGGAAATGAGAGATTTAAAAATGCATGATGAATGAACCAGCTAGTGCTCTAATTATGCTGATGCTACTTTTTCGGATATCGATTCGATGATCATACACCGTCATATAAAGGTATGTAGGTACTTCAGCCAAACTGGAGATACAAATTTATGTAAACAAACCGTCACGTATGTTTCATAATTACTTTGAAATCACTTTAGTTTTCGGTAGGTAAATAAAACTCAGTCGCAACATAAGTTTTCACACCTTAATTTACCAATCATATATAGGTACTACATAAAAGTTCCATAAACATGTAACAAGAACAAAATTGTAAGTATCTCCAGTTTGGCTGAAAGTAAGCCATTGAAAACCACTTTTAGTACTCCCTGTTATATTATGCACATCATGTGTACCTACCCAGCTTTATTATGCTAAAACTCACTGTAAAAGATCTAAGTTGAATTACTTTAGATCCCACTGAGAAGAATTGCAATAAGCCGGGTCTCCATTCAGTCCGGTTCACTTGCGTCATTTACCGCGAACGGGTGCATGGATGTACGAATAACTTAGCAAGAGGTGCTTTCAATACCTACCCTCATAAAAAAAGTATAGTTAGATGGTGCTGTGTAAAAGTGACCAACAATATTTATTTATACATACAGCAAACTAGTTAGAGGTGTCTTCAATAAACAATTCTACACATTGAAATACGGAAGTTAAAAAAAAATTAAAAATGCTTTGAGAACATTCGGCCACTCAGTCAATTGAATGTGTCTGGTGTAACAACTTGGAATGACCGCGGATAATACGTGGGCTCTTTAGTCGACTGGCCCCGCTCGAACTGGCCCCTAGAGTTCAGTTGACCTAATGCATGTTTTGAATTGGTCAACTGGCCCCGCTTACAGAATTTGTTATTAGAATAGACAAGAAGAAAAGTGTTTCAACTTTTGTCGATATTATCATGGATTCAAAATTTCAAAGAGGTTGCCTGAAACCATAGAGAGAAAAAAAAAGATTGACTACGCAATAAACGAAGTACTTAGCGGCAATATAACTGTAGGCCATTGTTTAGAGGAATTAAAGTTTTAATTTTTTATATATTTTTAAGGCTGATCCTAAGGTACATTTTTTGTATATTAATTATTAAGGACATTCAATCAAAGAGCAAGTTTTATGTTAGCATGTGATCATTAATGAAACGACTGTGATTTTTAAGTATCTATTTTAATTTTGTATTAGTGTATAATGTTGATTTTGGATAGTTCTAAGTAAGCATTATTCAAAAGACTCGTTTACAAATATTTTAAATTTTACTTAGTATATTGATTTTGAATAGTTCTGAGTCACACTAAAAAACTAATTCCCAAACGTAACAAACGCCTCACATCAACTCTGTTCAGTGCAGATCTTTGTTCCCCTAACATTAATTAGAATTAGAATAAGTTCTGAGTAAGCAAGCATATATCAAAATGCTGATTTTTAAATATTTTAATTTTATGTTGTTAATTAGTTGATTAGAATACTTCTGATAAAGCATTAATCAAACGACTGTGACTTTTAAAAACTTTAATTTGATATTGTTATATATTGTTGACTTTGACTAGTTCTAAGTAAAGCAAAAGAACCCAATAAATATAAGTATCATATTTATAACCATGGTATTTAATTTTTGTTTATCTTGAGTACGTTTTGTACACATCTGTACACGGATTAGAATTTAGACAATAGATTTTTTGTTAAAATTAGTAACGGGGCCAGTCTACTAAGAAAAGTAATAAATTAAATGCATTTAGGTCAACCGGCCCCGTAGGGCCAGTTTTTTCCGGGGCCAGTCGACTAAAGAGCCAATACGTGAATGTTTCTGATAGCATACGGCTAAAATAAAATAACAAAAAAGTTTTCAGACCGAAATGCTATAAAATGCATAAAAATCTTATTTTTTACAATTTACACCCATATTGATACATTGAAAAAAAAAATTAAATAAATAAATAAATTGAAGTCTTGGGTGGGCAAGTAGCTGAATGACTCGTAGATTTTCTTGTAAAATATAGTTAATCCTGACCAATTTATTTTATTTTATGATAATTCTGTCTCATACATAATAATGCCGTCACATTCGTCAACACTAAACACCTAACCAGTCACACTCTCTACTTCTGACCCCACACTAGGAATCCCTGTCAGGAACTACGAACGAATATCATGGTAACACAACTACCAGACCAGGAAGAAATATTCGCAGTTGGTAAGTAGGTACCTACCAACAAGTTGCGGGAATAGAACTTCCGCAATTCGCGTCTTAGCCGGGCACACGCCTGCCACACCACCGAATATGCGACGAACGATCTATGAATCGCTTTTTTGAACATCCGCGATCACCAAGCTCCGTGACTTCTTACGTGAACTCCATTCATGCCAGTAAAGCAGTGGGTATCAAAGCCGAACAGACACATATTGTTGGTATTTATTAAAGTGAAGAATTGTAGATATACCTATTGTGTTGGATAACGCTTGGAGTCCTGACATAATGACACCCTATCCAATGAGCACCTATTATAAGGTATAACTGAGTTTTAGTAGGTATCATGTAGGTACATCTGGATTGAGAGCCCAATTTTTAAATCCTTGTGAAACGATGTAAGACTTATTATATGAAGGTAGGTAGTAGTAATTTGTTTGTGTAATTTCACTAATTCGTCGAGCCAAAGGACAGGTAATTTTAAGGTCAAACCGCCCAAGCTTAAACTTATTCTTCAAGCTATTCAGAGTAGGTGCTTGTTAGTCTTTGTAAAAAAGTATTTTTGACATGCAAAAGAGACTGCTCGATAGATTTATTAGAATAGATTAGAATACTATTTGAAAAAAAATGGCAGTTGTTAATAATATTGCCATCATGCAAAAAAATAAAATCATGCCATTTTTGTCCAAACTCAAAACAAAACACAATATTTATATTACCTACTCGTAATCGTTACCAGACAGAAAAAAATAGTCTTACAAAAGTTGTCACAATTTTGGTTTTTTGGTTGGCAGCTATATCTAAAAAGCCCATAGCAATTAATCTCCAAAGAATAATGTAGGCAGCATGCAGATTTGTCTGTCTGTAACGAGATTGTCTCCGGCGCCATGGCAGACCACCCTGCGGCGTGCATTAGGACATTATACAAAACTGGAACGGTTGGTTACCCCATACTTTTAGACAGGGTTGTGGGAATAAGACAAATGAAAAATATTTATTAGAGCAACAAGGTTACAGATAATTTCATTTAATGTAGTAGGTCATCCAGAAAACACATTTTTCTAAATGTCTATTGGTCAACAATACCTACACAATAGTTTGCAAGTAGCAACTAGAACTTTGAATTTGAAATCAAACTATGTCATTTGTAGTAGATACTCGTAGCAAATGCCGTTTGTTTCCCTTGATACTACTACATGGCACTATTAGTAGTGCCGTGGGAGATTTTGCTTTCCCGTGTCTCTACTATTTTCATTGGCTGATTGACTCATAAGTAGGTATAAAATTATTCCCGTGGATTAACTGATTACCAATGACAGCCAATAACACTAGGTACACAAGTAGAGCATCAGTCACTCCTGAGGACCAGACGTTCTGCAGCTACAATTGCAATGCTACATATCACGCTGCCAAGGCCAAATGGTATAGGTATCTAACGGAGACAACCCTGTATTTCATTTGTTTATGATGTAGAGAAATACGTTTTCTTTGTTCCGTGTGACGCTTTGTTTCATAATGGCAGGAGACGGGAATAAATAGGCACTTTGCGATTAAACCTTGAGTACTACCTATCTCCTGAGTAAAATGAACCTGATATGTCACATTTCATAAACAGTGGTGATATTTTAAAATTGTTTCAGGACAAGAGGAACTTCTCTGCTGGTCTGGGTACAGAAAAAAGCATAAAATGCATTCTGCTTCTCTCCCCGAGCTTGTCGTAAAAGTAGATTGGGATAGTAATGTACCTATTCTATGATCAGGTTAGCAATATTTGAGCGTTTGAGGCGCACTTTAAATCCTTTCACCACACCTTCACAATCATGAACCGAAAGAACTAAGTGACATGACTAGATGGATAGATAGCAATGTTTGAGGAAGGTTTCGGTAGGTTAACAAAGAGACAGATAAACTTGCTCATGAGGGTTAGGTTACAAAAAAGGTTACAAGTTACCTACTCGTATTTAAGAAGTGGAAAGAAAACCACAATAATAAATTGACAAACATTTAGGCACGCGGAGCAGGACCAGCACTCGCATCATAATGAATGTGGAAAACCCTGTACGCACAATACTCCATCAATGCCAATGCCAGCGGGTACATCATTTTAGCCCCCGTCTGTGGAGCCACGAAGTACGCAACCAAACCCGCACCTGCCGTATACCAGCCCCATTCACGATTATTCTCAATCGAATAATGACAAAGAGATATAATATTGCATGCGATCATCAAGTTCCCAAAATGCGGGTTGTCGTTTCCCGCCAAAGCCATCGTAAAGGGAATGAGACCAGAGACAAGATGGATGACGCTTAGTCCATGGTTCCCTCGGTATAGGTCGGCCATGAGACACGGCAGGGCTAGGTATCGGGAGGCTTTGTAGCTAATTCCGTACGCGGCTGCGAAGTCGTTGTTGAATCTGTCACCTGAAATGCCATTGAAGTATGATATAGCTGAATGCTACTTGAGGGAAGCGAACCTAGTACCTACTTAGGTCATCCATTAGAACCATGACAATGTCTCTTAGTATTATAGGCTTTTTTCTACCTAACCTTGACAAGCAGAAACCAAAACCGATGGCCATGATTTAAGTCATTCTGTTTTTCTTTTCTATAGGCATTTTATTTCATTTGTTTTGGCTAGGTACTTACTCTGATAATGCAGGAATCCGAGGACTCCATGTATGAAAAAGTTAGCGTGCATGCCAGGATGTGTGAAACTCTTCCCTTGCATGTGACTGATGCCCCGCGCCGCCACGCAACATAGCACAATGTGGGATATAGACGCGTTGATATCATCATCTTTGCCCATATCAACATTACACAATTAACAAAAATTCTAGAAAACCTTTGTAAAATAAGATTAAAAAAGCAACTTGACTCAAAGTAAAACAAAAAAGCTTGACCAGATAGCAAAAAGTTTTGTTGCTATAAATCAGAAAGGTAGTAAAAAAAATGCTCTGTTATAAGATTAATTAATTATGCTCTTCAGAAAAATAAGAAGTTTTATAACAGCTATAAATATTTAAGCTCATTGATATTTTGTTTGCAAATCTCTCTCACGTTTTGAATATGGCGCCATGTTATACCAAAATCTCGATTATGTTGTATCTGTTGCATAGCACAGACAACTAAGAATCAAACTCAAATCGTCTGAACGCAAAGAGCTTGCTTGACTGAACGGAGCAGCGGAGCAGCGTTTTCGTTGACTAGATTTAACGATTTTCTTAGAAAAAAAAACAAGTTCTGCCATTTTGCTGCATTTGAGTTCCGTCGCGTTAGTTTT
Source organism: Scotopteryx bipunctaria (assembly GCA_949320045.1). Classification (NCBI taxonomy): domain Eukaryota; kingdom Metazoa; phylum Arthropoda; class Insecta; order Lepidoptera; family Geometridae; genus Scotopteryx; species Scotopteryx bipunctaria. The sequence goes on from OX439462.1 coordinate 1,912,945, forward strand.
TACAAAGATATCTAACGTGAATTGCATTGTGTGCTTGTGAAATCATTTTTGGAAACTATCTAAGAAATCAAAGCAGTATATTCTGCTAAAATGGCGGCGAGCGACTCCGGAACGGATGAATCACTGTACCCTATCGCCGTACTCATTGATGAGTTGAAAAATGAGGATGTTCAACTGCGATTGAACTCGATCAAGAAGCTTTCGACCATCGCCTTGGCGCTGGGCGTGGAGAGGACCCGTTCTGAACTGATTCCGTTCCTCACAGAGACAATTTACGATGAGGACGAAGTCTTGTTGGCTCTCGCTGAGCAGCTTGGTAAGTCCTCAAAGTCCACGCACTTCTTCATTTTTGCACCCACACTTCCTTGTAAAATCTCTTATTTCGTTACCATCACTCAAGTACCTAAACAAAAGAAGAAGAATATCGTCAAATTAAAGCGAAGATCTTTGATATTGATTCTGTAATCAAGCAATTATTACCCCAAAAAGCTGACCGTAAACTATTCCAGGTAACTTTATTAACCTGGTTGGTGGTGGTGAGTTTGCCCACTGCCTCCTGCCCCCGCTGGAGTCCCTCGCCACAGTTGAGGAGACCGTTGTCCGAGACAAGGCCGTGGCCTCGCTCCGTGCTGTGGCCGCTCACCACACTCCACAGGCTTTGGAGCAGCATTTCGTGCCGTTAGTGCAGCGCTTGGCTGGTGGGGATTGGTTTACATCCCGGGCGTCTGCTTGTGGACTGTTCAGGTAAGTGTTTTCTAATAGGAGAGACTATTAATAGTTTAGTTATGTTCGCATAACTTATTTGCAAAAAGGTAGATATGAGATAAGCATAATTTCATATATTTTTTTATTATTTATCTATAAATATCTTTTTATTATTTTAAAATAAGATTTGATTTAAATAAGAAGGCTCAAAATTATACCTTTACTGAAATAAATCAATCCAAAAGTTGCCTAAAAGTAAGCTTATATTATTAAGGCCATCCCTTGAAAACCTAATTGGTATATTTTTGAGTAATTTAAAGCAAGGAACATTATATCACACCTCTTTCCCATAGGGGTAGGCAGAGAACATGGATCTCTATTTCTACAGTCCTAATTTACTACTCTCACTTCATTTACTCTCATGACATGCTTCATGCATGCTAGTTTGTTTAGGGTTGTGGTGTGAGCGCTTAGCTCAGCATATTTGTTACTCAACACAGTTTATAATATAGTTGCCATATACATTGTAAAGGATAACTCATTGCACCTCAGACCAGTAAACACACATTCAATCATGAAGACTGTCTATCATTATACCCGTCCACCAAATATACGAAAAGTATACAAATATACCATATTACAGGGTGCTCTTGACCTGGCCGTTCTCAGAACAAAGAAATAGAGCTAATTTCTTGCACATCACTTTTCCAGTGTCTGCTACACCCGCGTCTCGGCGCCAGTAAAGGCGGAGCTCCGCCAGCACTTCCGCTCGCTGTGCCAAGACGACACGCCGATGGTGCGCCGCGCCGCCGCTTACAAGCTCGGAGAGTTTGCGCGCTCCGTCGAAGTCGAATACGTCAAGAGCGATCTCATTCCAATGTTCGTGAACTTGGCCCAGGTAAGTGGTTATTAAAACTAGCTTCTACCTGTGTCATAATGACATGTCAAGGACGATCTAATACCACAGCCACACTACGCACGGATGCGTCGAATGTTGCCTTCCATGGAACATATCCGTGCCTATACTCTAGCCAAATTCGATAAAGGTAAGAAAAAATCTAAACTAAAACATTGACAAAAACCTAATGAAAACGTATCCTGATTATTTAAATCACAATTTTGTGAACAAATCGACAGAGAGGAGCTATCTGTTCCCGAAATTGTAATATAAATAATTGGATTACGGTTTTATTAGGTTTTTGACAATGTTTTAGTTAGATTTTTGTTTACCTTTACTATACATCGAATTTGGCTGGAGTATAGAAAGAGTAGCCTCTGAATGCAATTCAGTTGTGAACCACTCTATTGAAAGAAGTGGTTTCATCCAATTGTTGTATTTATTTACCACAGTAATAAAATGTGTGCACCACTTTTCTGAACTCTACTCTATTGAAGTGATTCAACCTAAGCATTTCATTATTCCCAGGATGAGCAAGACTCGGTTCGTCTTTTAGCAGCCGAGGCGTGCGCCGCGGTGGCCGCTTTACTTCCTCCCGAGGATATGGAGCAGCTCGTGATGCCGACAGTGCGAGCCCGCGCAGGAGACTCCTCCTGGCGCGTGCGCTATATGGTGGCCGACAAGTCAGTACCACTGCCTCCAGTATCATTATCCAAATATTTTTATTTCACTATCTTAATCACAGTACAATTTATTGGGTTTAAGATCTCCCAAAGAAGTATTGAGGGTTAGGAAGTCTCGCTCTTCAATTATAAAATTTCATACAGATTTTTATCACAAATAGATATCACATGTATTTATTTACACATCTGTAATGATAATATTGTGAATTATTAAGAATATTTTGTACAAAAAATACACATGATTTTTAGGGGTAGTCATAAAACCTCACCAAGTATCACCAGGGGCTATTTTTTTGATTGATTATTTATATTATTTTGACATGATGTTTTTTTATCATGTACATCCAGAATGAAATAATACTGCTTTCATCTACCTGCAAAATGTTAACAGTCTATGCTGACTTCAACATTCCAAATGATGCCAATATTTGACCCTCTACTCCGTTATTGAGCAGTTTGTATTGTTCCAGGTTTGTGGAGCTGCAGCAGGCGGTGGGCCCCGAGCTAGCGCGCACAGACCTCACGCAGATCTTCCAGGCGCTGCTCAAGGACACGGAGGCCGAAGTTCGCGCCGCGGCCGCTGGAAAGGTAACCTATTATACTTACTATAAGAACACGCTGTGCCGACCCCACATAGAGTGGGACAAGGGCAGGAAGATGATGATGATTTCATGTACAAAACACATTGCAATGATGATGCAAAAATCTGGTTATGAAAAACTAAAATGGATGTCAATATCGATTATGGTTATGTTCTAGGTTGTTACTAAAAGTACCTATTTGTAACATAAATGACAGAAACTTATCTACATATTCTTATGACTATTTATGTTATTGATATTGAAATTGTGAATCTTTTTAATAAACTGGGTTAGCTTTAAAACAGATATGTAGAATTCAATGTTATACTTAAGTAACTCGTTCAATTGGCGAGCCATTCTGGTTAATGGATTAAAATGAGAGTTTAGCGTCGGTGAAAATAAATTATAGGTTATCCACAGTCAGATTGTGGAAAAAATTCAGATGTAGTGATGCGGTCGCGTCTCTAACTATCTTCATTAGAAGTTGCGGATGAAAGCTATCTCCGAAAATAAATTCGGCATTGTACTTTGCTGACTTTACACCCAGTTAAAAGCATTGTTTTAGATCTCTAAATCAACTTAATTTTTTCTCCAGGTAAAAGACTTCTGCATGAACCTCGACAAGGCACACCAAGAGCACATCATCATGACCATGATCCTGCCCCAGATCAAGGAGTTGGTCTGCGATGCCAACCAACACGTCAAGTCAGCCCTTGCCTCCGTCATCATGGGGCTTAGCCCCATTGTGGGACGTCAGAACACCATTGAACATCTCCTGCCTCTTTTCCTCACTCAGCTGAAAGATGAATGCCCTGAAGTCAGGTTGAACATAATCTCAAACTTGGAATGTGTGAACGAAGTCATCGGAATCCAACAGCTCGTCCAATCCCTCCTCCCGGCTATTGTGGAACTCGCTGAAGATACAAAATGGAGAGTCCGTTTAGCCATCATTGAACACATGCCTTTGCTAGCTGGTCAACTTGGACAGGAGTTCTTTGATGAAAAACTCACTGGACTTTGCATGTCGTGGCTGATAGATCATGTTTATGCTATCCGTGAAGCAGCAACATTGAATTTGAAGAAGTTAGTTGAACAGTATGGTTCTTCGTGGGCCGAGACAAATGTGATCCCGAAAGTATTGGCTATGTCGCGCGAACAAAACTACCTGCACCGCATGACTTATCTCTTCTGCATCAATGTATTATCGGAAGTTTGTGGCAAAGATATTACCACTAGAGTACTCTTGCCGACGGTTCTGTCTATGGCTGATGATAATGTTGCCAATGTGAGGTTCAACGTTGCCAAGACTCTCCAGAAGATGTCGCCGTTCCTAGATCCTACGGTCATCCAGCCTCAAGTGAAGCCGGTTTTGGAGAAGTTGAATGTTGATCCTGATGTAGATGTAAAGTACTTTGCGTCAGAAGCAATAGCTGGGATTGCGGGTTAGAATGTATTCGAAAATCTAACATCCTATCACCAATCGACTAGCTTTAGGGAACTTATATACCTAGGGCATACCACATCTTATAGAGTTAGTATTCTATGATATTGAATAATTTATGTTGCCGCATTGTTTTGTGATAGAATATGCACATTATTCCAATAAATATGGAATTTTATAAAATAACACGCTAAATCAGATGTTAGTTTTGTATTTCTCAATATCTGCACTAGTATTTATTTTCTATTACCCAGTTAGAAAGTTTTATTTCACCCTGCAGTCGTTTTGATGTTAGTTAATATTGTACCTACTTTGTATCTCCATTCCATAGCATTTCAAGTTGGAATCAAAGGTAATTTTGCATTATTTGTAAGTATGTATAGCTCTAAAAATTATAGTAATAATAAGGTATGAAATAAAGTTATAAAATCCAGTTCAGTGTGTGTTATTTCTAGAACTAGGCCCTGTCTATGGAAGTAGCGGTTCATGAGAACAATACTTTAAAAAGCAATAAATAAGTATGTATGTATGTTTTGGTAATAAATATTTTTCTTATATATAGACCTACAATAATAGTGAAATCTACTGTGATTTTATTTCTGGGTGGGTTCTTACCTCAATAAAGCCTTACAAGAACGGCTGAATGTATCGTCATGATTTATGTCAAAAAACTGATGTCAAAGTCAAAGTCAAAGTCAAAAATTTTTATTCCATAAAATCACTGGGATCACTTGGACACGTCTTAAATCTACGTTGCAATTGCATTTGCATTGATGAAATTGCATTTTCAGTAAAATATATTATAATCCATTGAATTGATAAGGCTTCCTCTTCCAATTTAACGTTTTGGTTCTGGTGAAACCTTGGACAAATAAACATTCGTCCAAGGGTGAAACAAAGCTATTTTTCAAAAACATGAAATACCCATACCTACCATTGTTCCGAGCCCATGCCAAATATCGTAACATCAAAAATAGTTTAACTCATCAAATATTTTAGCCAGAAAATTAATCAAAACTTCATGGGATGTTGTGGTCGAGGTCGTGTCGCCGTTTTCGGTAGGTTACCTATGTGCAAATGATTTTCTATTTAGAATTTTATTATGCGCTAGCGTCGTATGATCATTTGAGTCATGATGTGCATGGTACCTATTGATTGAGGGCCCATAGATAAGTACCTTATTTGACGGCCTCGGTGGCGTGGCGGACGATTGCTCGGCGGAGACGCAAGAGGCGCGGGTTCGATTCCCGCTGCAGAAGAAATGTTTGCATGTTCTGCAAATGTTTCATCCGGGTCTGGATGTTGTGGTACCATGGTACTCGTAGTTTCTGATACCCACGACACAGGGCATCCTAGTATGGGGTCAGGACTATGTATGTGACTGTTGGGTGTTATTTATTAGATTTTTTGACCAGGTGACACTTGGTATTTTTAGTTCGTGACCTGAAATAGCATAATTCAGCAATATATTTTTTGCATCGGGAACGAAACAATGCGAAGACCGATGTCAACGGCATGGATAGAACGAAGTGGAGGAATGTAAAGGGTGACCCCACCACCACGTGGGATGAAGTCGGTCGTGGGAAAGCAATTCTGAGCAGGGCTGAAACTAGTATCACTAATTCTTAAGAACCAGTGTAGTGAAAAAAATCCTTTCATACTATGTGAAATAAAAGAATATTAACTTTCTATATGTTTTATTTCCATTGAAAACAACAGTATCCTATTCACTTTACTCTGATTACAGACATCTAGCATAGGAGTGAACAAGAACTCGAATTTTGGAATGTAACACTCGTTACTGGACTATTGCATTCATATTTACATAAATATCATCACTGTAGTTATCACATAGCAAAATTATCGATTTCAATTTAATTTGTGCAAACAATTTTTTCAAGCACCAAAAACGAAAAATGTCTCAATCCATCAATGATTTGATTATACTTTGATTATGTACAGTAGGCATCAACAGCGAAACGGCATAACTAACGTATTATATAATTTTGCTTGATCGTAATACATTATAATAAAATCTATTAACAACTTACTATTAAATATTTTATCTTACAACAGCGTGGCCCAATGCTCCAACGGACATAGTAAGAACTACAGAATATCGAAGATGTTGGCTCATTGCGCCACATTGTACAAAGGCCTTAGTTATTGTCGGCCTGGGAAGAGGCTCTAGCGAACACCAAACAGAAACGGCTGGCAATTTGATAAATCTGCATTTTACCATATACATTCTTGGGTATCATGGGCTGTAGATGATGACCTAGCCTGAACAGTGCTCGAATAATTTATGCTACTTCATGCTTCTCCATGGAAAATGTTGCAATGGATATTTTCGTTCACAAAATATCCATTACAATACCAGAATACTGTCTAACTATATCTGGAATATGATGCAATGGATACTTAAAAAATCCATCGTAACATGGTCATTTCAAAAACTCCCATTCCAACACCAGGTTCTCAATACATAACGATTTTAGAACATAATATATGTCAGGACAGTAGTGAATGTAGATCCGTGCCCCCTGCCTAGATGAAAAACTGACAGGTAATTACGTATGAGTAATGTATGCAGATTAACGTCAGTACAGCCGTTTTGGAAGCTTGGTGTGCACATTATGGATGGTTTAGTGACGCGAGTCTCTCGGGTAGAACTCGGCGAGGGTGGAGGCCGGAATACGCTTCAACATCTCCTTGGGGAAGATACGGAGCAACTGCCAGCCAATGTCCAGGGACTCGAACACTGTGCGATTCTCGTAGTTACCCTGGGGAAGTAACAATTAGAATAAAAACGTAGCAAGTATTTATTTGACACACATTATCACGCCCGTATCCCTAACGGGGTGGGTAGAACCACAAGTAATCATAAGAAAACTTGCAGCCACTTCTGATCCAAGACTCCCAAGATGGATATGGTATTTATTTGAAAGAACAAAAAATTCGACTGCATATAATTTAGATGCATTTTGCCATATTCGATTTTTTTATGCATGATGAATTTGTACCATTCTAGTCTAAGTCTTAGTTCATTGAAAATGGCTTCATTCATTAAATTCTTCATCATTTAAAGACCCCATAAAGGATTCTTGTACACTTTCACAAATTCTTTGTTTAAAGCATTCTTTCTTAAGACAATTTAAATATTTATTTCGAAGTTTTACCTTACGACTTACATGAGAAAAGAACTAGGGAGGGTTTAAGTTATTTAAGAATTCTCGAAATTAAACTGTAGCAGAGGGAAAATGAAGTTTGTTAGAGAAACTCCAGCAAAATTTAGGGTGTTCAACTAATTATATATACACATTAGTTTCTCCTTCATTATATACCGCCGCGTTTCTATACAGTTTCCATACAGGAAAGAATATCAGTCCCACCCTTGTATTTCAATAAGCAAATCAACATGTACCTGTGTGATAAAGTTCTTCTCGAACTTGGTGAGGAACTCGAGGTAGAGCAAGTCGTCCGGTGTCAAAGCCTCCTCGCCCACCACGGCCTTCATCGCCTGCACGTCCTTACCGATGGCGTAGCACGCGTACTAAACAGAATAATGTTATTTAATAAATAAATAACACCCAACAGTCACATACATAGTCCTGACCCCACACTAGGATTCCCTGTGTCATGGGTATCAGAAACTACGAGTACCATGGTACCACAACACCCAGACCCGGAAGAAATATTTACAGAACATGCAAACATTTCTTCCGCAGCGGGAATCGAACCCGCGCCTCTTGCGTCTCTGCCGAGCAAACGCCCGCCACGCCACCGAGGCCGTCAATCTTACTTATATTATAAATGTGAAAGTTTGTGAGTTTGGATGTTTGGATGTTTGTGCCTCAATCACGCCTAAACGGCTGAACGGATTTGAATGAAACTTGGAATATACATAGTACATGTACTGGATTAACATATAGGCTATTTTTTATTTGGGTACCACGCGAGCGAAGCCGCGGGCGGCAGCTAGTTAATAATAAACAACAGTCACATACATAGTTCTGGAGATTTGATCTTTATAATTGACCCTATCAACTGATAATAAATATTTTTGGACATTTCACACATCGCCACCTAGCGCCACACTAAGCAAAGCTTGTACTATGGGAACCAGATGGCTGATATAATACTTATAAACTTTTTTTTTGTAAATACATACTACAACACCCAGACCCGGAAGAAATAGTTGCAGAACATACAAACGTTGCTACCGCAGCGGGAATCAAACCCGCGCGTCTTGCGTCTCAGCCGAAAGGTCGTAAATGTTGTTGATGATGCCATAGAATGTTGTTTTATCGGATTCTAATCGGTTTGATACCCGGGTGTGGTAATCATTCTTTCAAAAATCATTGAACACGAGTTTGGATTCTTTTTAAAAACATAAGAATGTTCCCTTTGCGTAAAACTTGCTATCTTCTGTATTTAGATAGTAGTTTCCCTCCAGATAAATAATAATAATAAATAAATAACACCCAACAGTCACATACATAGTCCAAACCCCACACTAGGATTCCCTGTGTCGTGGGTATCAGAAACTACGAGTACCATGGTACCACAACACCCAGACCCGGAAGAAATATTTGCAGAACATGCAAACATTTCTTCGGAATCGAACCCGCGCCTCTTGCGTCTCTGCCGAGCAAGCGCCCGCCACGCCACCGAGGCCGTCGTTATAAAACCACTCTGTAACGTACCAGCTGGTTGGAGACGTCGGAGTGATCCTTGCGCGTCATACCCTCGCCGATGGCGGACTTCATGAGACGAGACAAGGACGGCAGAACGTTTACAGGCGGGTAGATCTGTCTGTTGTGAAGCTGGCGGTCCACGTAGATCTATAACGAACAGGCAATGAGTATAAATACTTGTAACTTTCACAAAAATAAAGACAATAATACCAGATATAAGGATAAATTCGCTGTTACTGAGAATAGGCTCAATAAAGTTAGTAAATCAGAGGGTATGTGTACGTCTAGTAGAGGGTATGTCAAGTCTGGATTCTTGTTTATATCTTCTTCCTTAGGCTTGGTCGCGTTAGGAACAGGCATCAATTCGTCGTTTCAAAATAATCAATGACATTTTATAAAATAAACAAATGTAAACTTTCAACTATAGACATTTCAGATTCCAAGGTTTTGAGATGTATACATTCAATTCAATTCAATTCAATTCATTTATTTGTCAGAAAGTAGGTTATACAAGTTTAAATTAGATAATAAATAATGCTCCAGTACTGTCTTACCTTATATAGGCATGCAAATATTTTTTCTTAATATTAGCGTAGGTAATTGGTGAAATTAATATTACATGTCAAAATTAAATACTAGTCAAATGGGTGGTCTACAAATAATTGCTGAGGTCATCGATCAAGAAGTCGGTAACACTGTAATAACATTTTTCTACAAGAAGTGCCTTAAGCTGATTTTTAAAACTCAACAGTTGATTTTCTTTTATGTTCTCTGGTACCTTGTTGTAAATTTTAGGTATCATGCAAAAAACACTATTGTGCATTAGTGTTGTGTTTGATTTCACTAAGCAAAATTTACACATCTTAAAAGTAGCGGATCGAGGTCTCAGTAGCTCAAGCCTCCCCAAAGCTTTGTATGCTACTTTGGTAATATTTCATAAAGAGCTGTAGATTTAAGTATAAAATCTTGTACCTTATCTAACGTTGCCTGAAATAAAAATATTTGTATGTAGTGTTTACCTTGACAAAACCTACCCACCACAGTGGGATCAATGCCCTCTCAAAACAAAAGCCAGGCTCCGCTACTGCATCTTGTATATCAGTAAAGCCAGCAAGGATCCCTTATGCCTGGTTGATTCCCATTGACGCCGATCATACTGGACTTGTGCAAGTATCCAAAGATAGCATACCTGTCCCTCGGTGATGTAGCCGGTCAAATCGGGGATGGGATGCGTGATGTCATCGTTGGGCATGGTGAGGATGGGGATCTGCGTGATGGATCCGTTGCGGCCCTCCACGCGCCCCGCGCGCTCGTAGATAGTCGCCAAATCCGTGTACATGTAACCTGGAGACAGAGGTAGAATCTTTATTTTTTTTTATAAGTCCCATACATAGTCCTGACCCCACACTAGGATTCCCTGTGTCGTGGGTATCAGAAACTACGAGTACCATGTTACCACAACACCCAGACCCGGAAGAAATATTTACAGAACATGCAAACATTTCTTCCGCAGCGGGAATCGAACCCGCGCCTCTTGCGTCTCTGCCGAGCAACCGCCCGCCACGCCACCGAGGCCGTCTATTAATTAAGCAAAGCTTGTACTATGGGCACCAGAAGGCTGATACAATACTTATATACTTCTTTTGCAAATACATACTTATAATACATAGTTGAAACACCCAGACCCAGAAGAATTGCAGAACATGCAAACATTTTTTACCCTACCAAAGTCTTCAAAGATGTTGTGGTACTATTTTTGATGCTTGCGACACGGGGAGTCCCAGTGTAACTGTTGGCTGTTATTTAACTAGTAGTTGAAGATAACTTTACCTGGGAAACCACGTCGGCCGGGTACTTCCTCGCGAGCGGCGGACACCTCTCGCAGAGCCTCGGCGTACGAGGACATGTCGGTCAAGATTACCAGCACGTGTTTCTGGGAGAAATTGACAAATTATACCACCTTAATACCACTGTTTAAAAATGAAGCAAGTTGAACATGCTATCCTACTATATTATAAACTAGCAGCCGCACGCGGCTTCGCTCACGCGGTACCCAGATAAAAAGTACCCTATGTTCCATTCCAGCACACGAAGGTAGGTACCTACTATCCTCATTATTCATTATAATATAGTGTACGCTAAACGATGCCTAAAGTATTGCCATCTCTTACCATTTCATAATGACAAACAGTGACAGGGCTAACTTTAGCGAACGAATATGAATAATAGGGTAGGTATGTAAGTATATTCCGTAGTTTTTACGTGAAAGAGTAACAAACATACCTAAATCTAGAAATTAAGAAATTTCGGTGAATTTAGTAAAAATTTTGAGTTAAGGTAAACTTTTCAAAACGCAACGATAGCACGTTCTAGGATTTGATCAGAATTAGCAGCGACATCTAGTTATCAGACGTAGGATTACGTCAGAACTCCATGAATAATTAAGATTGGAAACTTATTAGACCAGTAATAATTTATGCTTCTTTTCACAGGTAATTTGACATTGACAGTTCCTTTTCCATATGTTTTGTATCATCTATTACTAATCGGTGGTATCATCGCTGTCATAATATGTCAAAGTAAAAGTATTCTATTTTTCATGAAAAACATGCCAAAAATAAAGAATTTACAGGTAATTATGAGATTACTAAATGAGAAAAATCGGCTCTTTAATTTGATATAGGTTATGTGCAGTTTTAGACCAAAAATTGATTCCAGGTTTTCATCCCTTTTCAGTCAGTCAGTCAGTCAGGACAAAGATTCTTATAATATAAGATGTGAAAGTTTGTATATTTCTGCCTCAATCGCGCCAAAACAGCTGAACAGATTCGAATGAAATTTGGAATAATACATACATGTGCTAGAATAACATTTAGGCTATTTTTTATCCGGGTACCAGGCGAGCGAAGCCGCGAGCGCCAGCTAGTAAATTCATAGTAAATAATTGATTTGTCTGTGAACCTAGGTACATAATAAATAAAAGGTGTTAGGTTTAAGATATTTAAGACCTGTAGATTCTGGCGGTAGGCCATACAAACATTTAAAAAGTTACAAGAACTCAATGCATTTAAAATTGACCCAGTTAATCCGCTAACGGCAACTTTTAGTTGCCTTCCAATGCTATGGTTGCTTCGGGATACTATGGGGAAAACAGAATCCATAGGAGATAGAAACTGCCTTAGAAATTAGTTCTTTTTTCAAACTTTTCTAAATCAATCGGCGTATTTTTTGGTCAAGCGTGAGAGAACTGGAGTCCGTGAGTCTCTTACGTGCCAGTTCAAAACAAAGCAAACTGCATAAATCTCCAAATGGCAGTGAGACTTACCTCACACTGGTAAGCCAAGAACTCGGCGGCCGTCAGAGCAAGACGCGGGGTGATGATCCTCTCAATAGTGGGATCGTTGGCCAGGTTCAAGAACAGGCAGACGTTCTCCATGGAGCCATTCTCCTCAAAGTCCTGCTTGAAGAAGCGGGCGGTCTCCATGTTGACTCCCATAGCCGCGAACACGATGGCGAAGTTGTCTTCGTGGTCGTCCAGGACTGATTTGCCGGGGACCTTGAGAAATAATAACAAATTATTAATTTAAAAAATACTGCAACACCTAATTTATTACCATGGGAACTGGCGAGAAGGCGGGGGCATTCAGAGCCTAAGATCGTTGGTTCAAATCCAGTCGTGCACCAATGTATTTTTCTGTTCGAAAAATTTATGTGCTTCTATACCAGTACTCTCGAACGATGAAGGAAAACAGTTAGGACCGTTAAAAACGTTAGGAAACCAGCATGCCGTAGAACCTAAGTTCGAAAACATGTGTCTTGGACACGGAGTCTTTAAGGCGCACTTTAAATCCTTTCACCACACTGATTCGAAAGAACTAGATAGATAGGCAAAAGATAATCGATACTACTAATATCATGCAAAAGTTTGTGAAGAAGTAACGATGTCCGGATATTTATTTGTGTTTGAATCAAATAGTTTAACGTGTTTGTATAAAACATGGAATATACATGCGTAATATGCAGTTGAAATAACTACTAAACCACTTTTTCTACCGTTACATCAGGTTACAACGCAAGTGAAGATGCGGCCAGAAGCTAGTATTTTGATATTTTTGAAAAACTGGGTTCTATTCCATCAATGTTGTGGTACCATGGTACTCTTAGTTTCTGATACCCACGACACAGGGATTCCTAGTGTGGGGTCAGGACTATGTATGTGACTGTTGTTATAAAAAAAAACTTTATATCAGGACATGTATAAAGTACTTTAGGTTAGGCATAAAGTAAGAAATAATTGAGAATGAGCGTTACCTTGACAAGACCAGCTTGCCTACAGATCTGCGCGGCGATTTCGTTGTGAGGCAGACCAGCAGCAGAGAAAATAGGGATCTTCTGACCACGGGCGATGGAGTTCATCACGTCGATAGCCGAGATACCTGTGCACAAAACCGCATTAATATTGGATGAACAATTTCCTTCTCTAGGATAACATTCTGTAACCCCTTTGGCCCCTATATACGTATCCTATATAAGCTAGGTTAAAAGTCAAATTCTTTACATATACAATAATCGATTTCTTTTTCAAAAGAAGCTGAGATTTATAGATTATAGACCGTTTGAAAGTTTTTAGATAGCCAGACTGTTTTTTAGGTACCTATTTAAAGTTTATAACGGAAACACGTCACAGGGTGACTGATCACGTGACTCACGTGATCAATCAGTCATCCCGTGACCACGATCGCTGCAGCACGTTCGTTAAACATGAAATATGTTAACAAATCGTGAAAGTTTAAGAAATACTCTTTCATATGTATTTTGTAAATACCTAGTATTAGATGTAAATTTCTTTCTGTTAATAAATGTAAGTCAAACAAATATATTTCCTTATCTTTTGTTCAAGTATGTTTCTTTTTTGTTGAATAATTACACTTTTTATGTCTTCATCTAACACGCCTGTACATAAATATATTACACACCAGTCTGGATCATCTCCTCAGGGTAGATACGCGACCAGGGGTTGATGGGCTGGCCCTGGATGTCCAGGAAGTCCTCAGCCAGGATCGGGGGTCCCTTGTCGATGGGCTTGCCGGAGCCGTTGAACACACGACCTGTAAGACATTAACTATATATAACTGGGCCAAAACTGCCACTGAGTGGAGCCCTGAGACAGGGAGACGGCGTCGCGGTAGACCACGCAATGATGGCGCAACGAGCTTGACACCTTCAGCGACTACCAGTGGCAGACAATAGCTTTAGACCGAAAAACCTGGAAAACTCGAAGGGATACCTTTGCCCAGCAGTGGGATGATCATCATCATCAGCCTATAGCAGTCCACTGCTGGACATAGGCCTCCCCTAATGAGCGCCATCGCGCCCTATCTTTGGCTTGACGCATCCAGTTGCTGCCAGTAGCCTTTCACAGATCGTCACTCCAGCTAGCCGGAGGGCGTCCTACATTACGTTTGCCGAGTCGCGGTCTCCACTCAACAACTCGAGTGGGATGGTACAGGCTAGCAACAACAACAACTGCTCACCCAGCATGTCTTCAGAGACGGGCGTCCGCAGGATGTCTCCTGTGAACTCGCAGAGCGTGTTCTTGGCGTCGATGCCGGAGGTGCCCTCGAATACCTGAACCACGGCCTTGGTGCCGCTGACTTCCAACACCTGGACACAATACAGTTATCACATTAAAAACCTTGGTGACACGATTACTTTTGACGATTTCGGTGGCGTGGTGAGCGATTATTCGGCTGAGACAAACATGATTGTAAAGGGGTCATACATACACATTATCACCCCCGTATCACAGAGAGGTGGGCGGTGGGCAGAGTCACAAATAATCATAAGAAATGCAGGCACTTCCGATTCAAATTCCTAATGTGGATAAAGGGGGCATTTTCCTAAAAAAATGGCCAAGCATTTTGCCTGTACCTTTTATTCAATGTAGACTTAAGATTCTAAATGATCCTAGAGATTCCAATAATTAAAATACTTTTGAATTTTAATGAAAGCGAGAATACAATTAACCATCATCATCATCATTTCAGCCGGTCTCCGCCCACTGCTGAGCATAGGCCTCCTCTTTATTAAGCCATTCTCTCCGATCCCTCGCGAATCTCATCCACTGGTTTCCATTGTTATTCAGAATACAATGACTGGAAATAACACATGAGGTATTTTTTGTCCGGACAGATACCAGGAGAGCAGAAGCGTGAATGGATGCTAGAAGATATTTGTTATGTAAAATTAAATAAGTCTTACCTGTCCCGAGCGGAGGGTGCCATCGGCGAGTCTGAGCTGAACAATCTCGGAGAACTTGGGGAATTTCACCTCATCGAGGATGACCAGGGGTCCGTTCACTCCAGACACTGTCTTGTAAGCTGTGAACATTCAGATTGAGTTTTGAAGGCCACTGTACTGACTTCAAGTTGTGTCAACAGTTTTTTTGAACCATTCTATCTATCTAGTTGTGTCACTAGTTCTCTCATACCAGAGTGATAAAAGTATTAAAAGTGCTCCTTAAAGGCTTCTTTTGTGCACTTAACGCATTTTCAAACGGAGGTCTACGACATGCCGGTTTTCTGACGATGTTTCTCTACACCGTTTGTACCAGTTTGGTGAAAGGAAATGTATTGCCAATACCATTTTTGCTTAAAATGGGCCTAATTTTATAAATAAATAGTAAATAAATTAATTCTAAATAAATCTGTGTATATGAACCACATTATTGAATTTTAGTTCATCTGGTCAATGACCTAAATGCAGCATGACCCAGAAAGAACAGTGACATAACCAACATTAAAACAAAACATGAAACCTTATGAAAAATAAACTTTATCACCCTGTTTAACCACCCTTTTAGGGGTTGATCTTTGTAAAATTTGATTAGCCTATATGTTATTCCAGAACTTAACCTATCTACATTCTAAATTTCATCTAAATCAGTTTAGTAATGGAGGTTATGTTGTAATGAACATTCACACACACAAACTATCCCACTTATAATATTAGTAGGATAGTTAACTTATTCACTTTTCAATCATAATAATTTGCCTACACACATAATCATCATCATCATATAAGTAAATATTTAGGGAATATCACACAGCACCATCTAGCCCCAAACTAAGCAAAGCTTGTATTATGGGAACCAGGCTGATAGAATACTTATATACTTTTTTTTTGTAAATACATACTACTACAACACCCAGACCCGGAAGAAATATTTGCAGTGCATGCAAACATTTCTCCCGCAGCGGGAATCGAACCCGCGCCTCTTGCGTCTCAGCCAAGCACTCGCCCGCCTCGCTACAGAGGTTGTCAAATGATTTGTTTTGAAATCCTAAGCATCATCATCTTATCTACACATTCAAGGCCACCATCAGATCATGTGAATAGAATTATTTCTGACTATTATCAGTGAATTTTTACTTGTTTTGCTGTTACATAATCTTGTTGGATTTTATCAAATTCTATAATCATCTATGTGTTTCATTTACTATGAATGAAGAACATCAATCAATGGATCTTTTACATGTACCTAACTGATTACTGGCATTAAGGGTTGTGATGTGAATCCTGGTAACAATAAAATTAGTTTTTTGCCCAGATAGTTTATTTATTAGAATCTATTAGTGCAATGTGAGTGACTACCTATTGTACAAGACAAGTCTTGGTCACGTTATTTCATGAGATGTAACTTTTATATTGATTAATGGTCTTATTTCTGTAAAAGGAGTAGTGTTCTACGTTTCCTGTAAGAAGTTGATTGTTGTACAAATTGATCAATGGGTAGTAGCTACCATTGGACAATTTGTACACTACACTGAGCTCAACCTTCATAAGTAGGAGACTGACTGGCAGGGTCTATAAAGCCTTATAATTAATAAGAAACTATAATTAAAGCTAACAACCCCCAAGATAGGCCCTATAAGCAAAAACAATGGTCCGTAACAAGGAAACCTGGGGCCAAAATCGATAATTCAATTGACGAAACCTATGACGTTATCTCCAGAATCAGATGTTCCTTCTGATGAGGTACTTACTCAGACGTGGCTGGGAGATGAAGTCCCTGGACACTGCCAGGACATGCTCCTTGCTGGCCTGAGATGCGGAGAGGGCCATTTTGCAAATTTCACTATTTTTGGCAGACTGTTCAATAAAACACCGAACTGCGCTGCCTCCTCGCCCGAAAACTGACGAATGGAAGTTTTGTCTATGGCACTTCACGTGCCGTCACGTGACCTATCACAAGAACAATTGTTGCCATTAAGAAAAAATAATCATAATTTCCCAAAAAGTTGTGAATAACGCCTAGCTTGCGAGAGCATTAAAATGAAGAATGTCACGTAGAATTCATGCCAAAAATATTTGAATATATAAATTTTTAGTTTGAATTTTTGACAATTCAAGTTTTAACTACTTCTCTGCCAATCTAGGAGTATAGAAAAAACATACAATGCGTCCAACTGCTTCTCTCCCCGAGTATGTCGCAAAAGTCTACTAAAGGATATACCTAGTATTGTATCTACCTTGGACGAATTATGCGTCCAAGGATAGTAGGTATCCTCTCCAACAAGATGGACCTCTATCCTACGGATGACAGGCTGATCATCTGTCACGGAGGACTTTAGGCGGCCTAAAAACTCCGTCAATAGAGTTTGCCACTAGTTCATACGAACATACATACATACATCTGTCGCCGTGGTTCACCATATTATCCATCCTGGGACTTGGCGGACTTGAGGAAGTTTTCCTAAGATTAGATTGTGGCTTTGCCCACCGTATACGGGCGTGATCATATGTATGTTTGTATGTTATTTTAAACAAAAAAAACTAGCCTTTGATATAAGTAGTGGCAATAGAGATACATGATCTGTGAAAATTTCAACTCTTTACCTATTACGGTTTTTAAGATACCTACAGCCCGCTGACAAACGGACGAACGGACAGAGCAGCTTAGGAATAGGGTTCCTTTGGCACACTTTTCAGGTACGGAACCTTAAAAAGGAGGTTTAAGCGAAACTAATTCATGTCCTCACTTCTCGGTAGCGAGAACTTTTTGAATTATTTGCTATGTACTACTATAACTAATCGTGTCACTAATTTTATCAAATTGGTATAGTGAAAATATTTAAAGTACACCTATAACCTCACGATGTGCTTAAATCAGGAAAGTTTTCTTGGATTATGGCAATGGATCATGATTGAAATTGTCTATGGCATCGAAACGTTGGGTACTCACTACTTATCTAGAATAGAATGATCCCCCTAGTACAAAAAAAAACGATGAAAAAAAACATATGACTTACTAGCTGCCACCCGCGGCTTCGCTCACGTGGCATCCGGATAAAAAATAGCCTATATGTTAATCCAGTATATGTACTATGTATATTCCAAGTTTCATTCAAATCCGTTTAGCCGTTTAAACGTGATTGAGGCACAAACATCCAAACTCACAAACTTTCGCATTTATAATATAAAGTAAGAAGTAAGATGATTAAAGTTATTTTAGTTAGACATTAATATTCACGAGAATATAACACTAGAGTGGAAAGTTTCTTAGAGTTATATATTTTTATTTTTTGTCTGTCGGGTTTGTGCTCGAGTGTAATGAAATGAATTAATGAGCTCGCTCTTCTAGCACTGACGTAGTGAGTACCTGAGTGACCCGCGTACCGAAAATAGCAATTAATTAACTGTCTACGGTAAAAAAATCGGTTGACAAGTGACAACTGTAATTACATCATCAGTCCATCAGCCCATCAGTCTGACACAGCTTTGCTTTCGCACTCAGAACATTTATTGTTCTGAGCTTTCGCTGAATTTTTGGTCAGTTTTTGGCTCGGAACTGTATTTTTGGGAACTTGATAATTTTACATTAATTGACTTATCGACTTAAAAGTAAATTAGCATCTCTCAAATATACATTAATTTAGATGAATTTCAATTCCGAATAACTCGGCGGCGTCGCGTGGTCGCAATAGAATAGCCAACCTGGGGCCCTATTCACGATGACCAAACGAAACGAGACGCGGGAAAACGTGTGGAATTACCGTGTTATCGTATTCTGCATGATGTTGATGTGACAATGTCAGATTTCATAAACGAGAGTAGGCGCGAGACGAGGCTCGTTTTGAATTGTCAAAATTACATGCTTCAATATTGCGTGTTTTGCTAAAACTAGGTTGTGTTTTTACTAATTATGTAAATAAATTAGTCTTCTTTAAACTATTTAATAGCAGAATAGATTATTTGTACAATAAATAATATAATCTAGGTACCATTGAATAATATCCCTAATAAATGATGTGGTAAATAAGTGAAATAACCTAACCCTAGTGTACAGAATAATTATTACTCCCGGAGCCCTAGTGCACAAAAGCTTTTGAGGCGCATTTTGAATCTTTTCACCACGCAGCGTTCGAAAGAACTAGGGGCTAGTAGTAGTTGTAGTAGGTACTAACCTAACCTAACTAATAGCTCTTTTATTGTGAATGCAAAAGATTGTGAAGATGTGACGATGCTTGTGACTCATAATTTAATTCTAAATGGCTGCACGGATTGAGTGAAACTTGGGATATGCATAGTATGTGTGCTGGAATAACATTAGGCTACTTTTTATCCTGGCAATAGGCGAGCGAAGCCGCAGGCGGCAGGTAGTACTTAATAAGTTAAAGAAAAGTGAGCATTTTTGTGTTTTATGGTTTTAATGCATTTATTTAACATAATATAACTGTCATGAGCTGCCCCTCCTAATGTAGCACATGAGTAGGTATGCCTTTAAGCCACTGTTGCAAATCTGAAACGAGGCAGTAATCATTGTTATTGTTTTTATAGGTAGGTACATACTTTCATGTTTTTGGAAATAAAGATTATATTCTACTAATATAATGAAAGTGAAAGTTTTTTCAAAGAATCTAATAAAGTTAATTTATTTTAGTTCGCTGATGCTCTCACAAATACTATTATGTAATACCTACTAAAATAAATAGTTGATTAAAATATTACCCTTGTTTGATTTAATTCCTCTCTTGTTCGGAGGTAGGAAATTTGATGTAGGTTGGCATCATTCAAGGCATTCACCGCTTACTCTATGCAGAGGCTTACAGGTGCTAACCAAGTTTCCCACTGGCTTTTGATAGCTACTGGTGATCAGGAAATTGAGGGTTGTAAGTATCTGGAAAAATACAGTAAATATAGTAGGTTTCAGTCTAACCTAATACCTAACCTAGGTACCATTTTATTATTGTTCAATAAATTAAGTTTATTGACCGCAAGTGGCATTGCGAGCTGAGTGCTTCCGTGCTTCGGAGGGCACGTTAAATTATGGGTCCCGGCTTTTAAGTCGTTAAGCCATGACGGAGGCCTTTAGGCGGCCTTAAAACTCCGTCACTAGAGTTGGCCACTAGCTCATACAAACTTACTTACCATACATAATAGGTATCGATTTACTTACTTATTCATATCAAGTGCCTATCAAGAAAAAGCAGGCAATTTGTGGTACAGTACGGTCAACGGATCTAGGCACTCGTGAAGTTAGCCGTTTCGAGCAGTAGACAGTATGAAAAACTTCACTGCGCATGTCAAACTGCTAACTTCACGAGTGTCAAGATCCATTGACTGTACTGTACTCGCAGTTTCTGATACCCAAGACACATAATCCTAGCGTCCCTCTGTATTGTGGGTCATGTTTGTATGTGAATTTAGAGAGTTATATATTTAAAAAAATCAACATTTTTTATGACACAATTTTCCCAAATTGAACCATGTAGGTTCAGACCAAATAAAAAGAAAAGACCCCGCGCCGCGAACAACAAAAGTGAAGCCGCCATTTTATCTATGTGTGTGTGTCGAAGGTTTTAAGGTTGTGTGTTCCAAGTAACCTAAATTCATATTATAATAATTAAGAAACTATGCTATTTGAAGTACTTACAAGTGAAAAGTGATTCCGTGAGACTTTTTATGCGATTTGCTGCTGTTTTTACAAGTTTTCACTACACAGGAAGGCATAATTCTATTTTTAAGACTCGTGACGTACTAAGAGCGATGAGCATGGTTTTAGTGTAGGTGTGTGCGTGAGCGTGTATGTTTACTTGCAGGAGCACGGTTTTGTGTGGCTTCACTTTTGTTGTTCGCGGCGCGGCGTCTACTCTTTTTATTTGGTCTGAGCATGTAGGTAAGTAGTTGTGTTTTATAGTAAACAAGTCATACCTGATTAAATCAGCTGGAAGAAGGTGTGGTTGTTCACGAGTTTCCTGAAATAAGATATAATATCTGATGAGTTTCAAATATAATAAAGTAAACAAACTATATCTCAGTCTTATTAATCATAGGTTTAGAATTGTTTGTTTGCTTCTATTCTAAGGACAAGTCAGTCTTTTTTAAATCTTAATTAGTATGATGGATCACTAGTCTCTTCCTCATGAGCTCCTCCTCCTCCTGGCTCATCTGCACAGGCAGCAGCGCGCGGATCTGACACAATCCCACCTACAACTTCGCACCTCCAACTTAGTCTTACGTATATTCTTGATCTAAATAGGAATGATGGCTCACCAGAGTCTCTTCCTCATGAGCTCCTCCTCCTCCTGGCTCATCTGCACAGGCAGCAGCGCGCGGATCTGGCTCAGCCCCACCCACATCTCCGCTACATCCAGCTTCGTCTTCGCGTTTATCACATAAGTCTTCTCGAGAGCCCGGATCAGTTCGCCAACAGCGTCGTACTGACGGACTAGGAGACTGGAAGGAAGAAATATATTATTACTAGCAGCCGCCCGCGGCTTCGCTCACGCGGTACCCAGATAAAAAGTACCCTATGTCCCATTCCAGCACACGTAGGTACCTACTATCCTCATTATTCATTATAATATAGTGTACGCTAAACGATGACTAAAGTATTGCCATCTTTTACCATTTCATAATGACAAACAGTGACAGGGCTAACTTTAGCGAACGAATATGAATACGGTATGTAAGTATATTCCGTAGTTTTTGCGTGAAAGAGTAACAAACATACCTAAATCTAAAAATTAAGAAATTTCGGTGAATTTAGTAAAAATTTTGAGAGTTAAGGTCATGGGCGCCGGCAGAAATAATTTCCAGGTGGTGCAGATTTTAGTTTTCTTACAATCTTTGCCGTATATGATTGTTAATAAAAAGATGAAATTTTAGTCTGAATGTTTGAGACATTTACAAATTTCTGACTATTCATTATGAATTTATTATATAGGTACCCAGTCGTCACGGCTCACACCTATTTGTTCACGACGATCGAAATTTAAAAATTCTAAATTTCCCAGGAGTACCGGGATCGATATTAATCTATTTCCATTACTTCTCTGAACGCACCCTTTAAAGTACCGCTACTCTACACCAGATGGCACCAGCATAAATGGGATGGATGAACTTAACAGAGAAAGCGCAATACAGTTTCAATAATTCCTGTTGATCCCGAGATTCCCAAGGGGTGCAAGTGCACCCTCTGACACCCCCTTGCCGGCGCCCATGGTTAAGGTAAACTTTACAAAACGCAACGCGTCAAAATTTGATCAGAATTAGCAGCGACATCTAGTTTTCAGACGTAGAATTACGTCAGAACTCCATGAATAATCAAGATTAGAAACTTATTAGACCAGTAATAATTTATGTTTCCTTTCACAGGTAATTTGACATTGACAGTTCCTTTTCCATATGTTTTGTATCATCTATTACTAATCTTTGGTATCATCGCTGTCATAATGTCAAAATAAAAGTATTCTATTTTTCATGAAAAACATGCCAAAAATAAAGAATTTACAGATAATAATGACATCAACTAAATGAGAAAAATCGGCTCTTTAATTTGATATAGGTTATGTGCAGTTTTAGACCAAAAATTGATTCCAGGTTTTCATCCCTTTTCACCCCTTTAGAGGTTGAGTTTTGAAAAATCCCTTCTTAGTACACCCCTACGTACCAAGGTTTACCTACACTGAAAATTTCAAGTCTCTACGTCCAGCGGTTTAGGCTGTGCGTTGTCTGTCAGTCAGTCAGTCAGTCAGGACAAAGATTCTTATAATATAAGATTATCATTAGGAGTCTGTAATATATCTGCCAGTTTCATCATGTTACATGAATTAACATATAAATAGTTTAAAACATAAATGGCAACGAAGATACATTTTTTTGTTTGGTACCTGGAACAGAGATGTGAGTAAAATTACCTGAACATTTCTCTGACGAGTTTGGGCGTCTCGATCTGCGACTCCTCGGCCCAACTGACAATAGTGCCGATCAGGACTTTACGGAACTTCTCTTCTGGAGTCTTATTTGCTGGTTCTTCTATGGCCTGTAGGTACAATAAATAAATAAATAGCACCCAACAGTCATATACATAGTCCTGACCCCACATTAGGATTCCCTGTGTCGTGGGTATCAGAAACTACGAGTACCATGCTACCACAACACCCAGACCCGGAAGAAATATTTACAGAACATGCAATTTCTTCCGCAGCGGAAATCGAACCCGCGCCTCTTGCGCCTCTGCCGAGTAATCGCCCGCCACGCCACCGAGGCCGTCAAATTATTATAAGACACTTTTATAATAAAAATTACTGTAGATTCTAGTTTTTTTTTGCACTAGTACTGAACCTTTCGTGTGCGGATCCAACTCGCACTTGACATTTTTTTTTAATTATACTTTCACTTATTCTAGTTCTCTTTCAACTATAATTAACCTTTCACACCTTCAACTCTTTCTAGTTCTAAAGACTTTCGCTCCATAGATAAATGTTTTCCAAGAAATTCCAAATGTTATTTACGTTATGATTAGTAATAGTTACCTCAGACAGTGGCTCTTGCAGAGCGTTGAGAGACACATGCACCATGCGGCTCTCGTGGATCTCGTTCATCCTGACGATGATCTCCTCGCCACAAGGACAATTCTCCTTCCAAGATTCTTCTTCCTGGTCCATGTGCTTGAAGCCTGTAAAAACATCACAATTACCTAGTAGATTTCGTAAAAGGCCTAACCTCATACTCAAACGCATCTCAAAATTGAGCACGTCTCAAATGACGATTTTTTGACAGATTATCATCAGAAACTGTCAAAAAACCGTGAGTTGAGACGTGCTCAACTCTGAGTCGCGTTTGAGTATTCGGGGGTAAGACAAGTAGGTATATAGTTGAGCTCGAGGCTTAGGACAAGTATATAGTCAAGTTTACTCCTTTTACTCCATTTACTCTTTTTTAAACTAGTAACACCTACCAGGTAGATCCTACCTATTACTCAATTAACCTTTTGTTAGGGTTTCTAAAATGTATAGCGAATTATGTATGTTTTTTTACCATTATAATTATATAAAAATCGAAGAACTATTATTTAGTAACTATTATTAGTGTAACAGTTTTATAAAATATATAAAACTGTTACACTCAAAACTTAAGTAGGTATCATGCTTCTTCCTCAGAATGTCCTTCCAAACTCATATCTCGTTACAAGTTTCAAAAAATAGCTCCTCGATTTGGTGGCAAAACGCTTATCCAATCACAGCCCGAGCGGCTCTGTGATTGGCTAGCGTCATTGTTGCAAAACTTCAGACCAATCGTGGGGCTTAACAATAGAAGTGTAAATTAAAAAAATACAATAAAAATGAATTAATCCTACTGATATAAGCTACCCATAATTTAAAATATCAATTATGCCAATCAAATACTTATTATATACATACCTAATATAAAACAACCTTGTCCTCGTGGTGTTAATCACCGGAAATGACATCTTATAAATACAATTAAAAAACTTTCCTACATTAAAATAATAGTTCTTCGATTTTTATATAATTATAATGGTAAAACAACATACATAATTCGCTATACATTTTAGAAACCCTAACACTTTGAATTTATAATAAAAGCGTCCATTTTAATTGCGGGTTCCTATCAGACGGAATAGGAAAAAATAAGACAACGATGTTTTTATGAAACAAAGTATTAATAATCAGTCTTTTATAAATAAACTATATAATATCTACTAAAAACAGCATAGAAAATCACAATCTTTTAAACAAATTTTTAACCGTATTCTGGTAATAATTTATAGTACGAACGAATAGTCTTAAAAAAAAACAGGAATACAAATATCTACGAATATTTAATTTTATCTACATAATCATTATAGGAACTATCTTATTTTTTTTTTAGTGTAAAGTTCCGTAAATTAATATCCTGATTTTAGATGTAAGTTAAATTAATATAAAAGTCAATTTATGATTTTAATGTAAGTCACTGAACGACTACCGGTACGACATCGCCGCCATCTTGTTGTTTACGAAGGATTTGTATAAAAGCGCTGAGCCTGTCGTATCGGGCGGCATTTCTCCGTTGGCTTTGCGTGTTTCGACATCGTGCTGATAACTTGTGTTTGAGTAAGTACCTATATCGTATTAATACATTAGTGTTCTGTGGGTAGGTACGTACTCTAAACACAAGTTATCAGTACGACGGTAATGTACATTACCTAGGTTAGTTACATTATATTTTAATGTGTTAATTCGATATTGCTATCTTTGCTGCCTATGCGATTTTTGCTGCCTATGCGATCTTTGCTGCCTATGCGATCTTTGCTGCCTATGCGATCTTTGCTGCCTATGCGATCTTTGCTGCCTATGCGATCTTTGCTGCCTATGCTATCTTTGCTGCCTATGCGATCTTTGCTGCCTATGCGATCTTTGCTGCCTATGCGATCTTTGCTGCCTATGCGATCTTTGCTGCCTATGCGATCTTTGCTGCCTATGCGATCTTTGCTGCCTATGCGATCTTTGCTGCCTTTGCTACCTTCCTAAACCATCTTTAGAAGTCTCTAGAAGTTAGCGAGCGAAGCGAGCTTCAAACCAATGCGAGCGAAGCGAGCCAAATTTTTTTACTCAATGTAGTTTTAAACCATTTCTAGAAGTCTCTAAAAGTTAGCGAGCGAAGCGAGCTTCAAACCAATGCGAGCGAAGCGAGCCGAAATTTTTAACTTAATGTAGCTTTAAACCATCTTATAGAAGTCTCTAGAAGTTAGCGAGCGAAGCGAGCTTCAAACCAATGCGAGCGAAGCGAGCCGAAATTCTTAACTCAATGTAGCTTTAAACCATCTCTTGAAGTCTTTAGAAGCTAGCGAGCGAAGCGAGCTTCAAACCAATGCGATCGAAGCGAGCCAAATTTTTTAACTCAATGTAGTTTTAAACCATTTCTGGAAGCCTCTAGAAGTTAGCGAGCGAAGCGAGCCGAAATTTTTAACTTAATGTAGCTTTAAACCATCTCTAGAAGTCGCTAGAAGTTAGCGAGCGAAGTGAGCTTCAAACCAATGCGAGCGAAGCGAGCCAAATTTTTTAACTCAATGTAGTTTTAAACCATCTTATAGAAGTCTCTAGAAGTTAGCGAGCGAAGCGAGCTTCAAACCAATGCGAGCGAAGCGAGCCGAAATTCTTAACTCAATGTAGCTTTAAACCATCTCTTGAAGTCTTTAGAAGCTAGCGAGCGAAGCGAGCTTCAAACCAATGCGAGCGAAGCGAGCCGAAATTTTTAACTCAATGTAGCTTTAAACCATCTCTAGAAGTCTCTAGAAGTTAGCGAGCGAAGCGAGTTTCAAACCAATGCGAGCGAAGCGAGCCGAAATTTTTAACTTAATGTAGCTTTAAACCATCTCTAGAAGTCTCTAGATGTTAGCGAGCGAAGCGAGCTTCAAACCAATGCGAGCGAAGCGAGCCGAAATTTTTAACTTAATGTAGCTTTAAACCATCTCTAGAAGTCTCTAGAGGTTAGCGAGCGAAGCGAGCTTCAAACCAATGCGAGCGAAGCGAGCCGAAATTCTTAACTCAATGTAGCTTTAAACCATCTCTAGAAGTCTTTAGAAGCTAGCGAGCGAAGCGAGCTTCAAACCAATGCGAGCGAAGAGAGCCAAATTTTTTAACTCAATGTAGTTTTAAACCATTTCTGGAAGCCTCTAAAAGTTAGCGAGCGAAGCGAGCCGAAATTTTTAACTTAATGTAGCTTTAAACCATCTCTAGAAGTCTCTAGAAGTTAGCGAGCGAAGTGAGCTTCAAACCAATGCGAGCGAAGCGAGCCAAATTTTTTAACTCAATGTAGTTTTAAACCATTTCTAGAAGTCTCTAAAAGTTAGCGAGCGAAGCGAGCTTCAAACCAATGCGAGCGAAGCGAGCCGAAATTTTTAACTCAATGTAGCTTTAAACCATCTCTAGAAGTCTCTAGAAGTTAGCGAGCGAAGCGAGCTTCAAACCAATGCGAGCGAAGCGAGCCGAAATTTTTAACTTAATGTAGCTTTAAATCATCTCTAGAAGTCTCTAGAAGTTAGCGAGCGAAGCGAGCTTCAAACAAATGCGAGCGAAGCGAGCCAAATTTTTTAACTCAATGTAGTTTTAAACCATTTCTAGAAGTCTCTAAAAGTTAGCGAGCGAAGCGAGCTTCAAACCAATGCGAGCGAAGCGAGCCGAATTTTTTTACTTAATGTAAACATCCAAACTCACAAACTTTCGCATTTATAATATAAGTAAGAAGTAAGATTTTACATCCCTAATACATTTAGTTGAATGTCCAGGGTAATAAAATTTAATGACTTTTATGTTGCAGAAACGGATGAAATTATCGCGCAGTTATTTGTCAGTTGACTCAAATTGCGTCCACTTGTCAGTATGCCTCATAACAAGAGGATTTATACACCACACTAGTTTCGACGATGTAGATTGTGTGCTTATTTACCTACTATAGACTTCGACTTTGAAACAAGACGAGACACTTACCTTAAAACTGAGTTCATCTGTTCTCTGGGCGGACAGCGGAATTCCCTGGTCTTCTTGGCAGCCACGGCGCTCGGCAAATCTGACTGCTTGATTTCTTGGTAACGTCTGAAAGCAAGAAAAATATGCGTACATAATATTTAATCAGTTCAAGCTAGTATTATTGTTTCTGGTGGCCACAAGCATTGATTGATTGGGTTAGATTCCCGCTGCGGGAGTATTCTATCAGCCATCTGGCTCCCTTTGCTTAGTTGGGGGCTAGATGGTGCTGTATGATAATGTCCTCAAATATTTATATTTATACTAGCTGCCTCTCGCGTCTTTGCTCGCGTAGTAGGTACCCAGATGAAAAATAGCCTATATGTTAATCCAGTATATATCCGTTCAGCCGTTTAGGCGTGATTGAGGCACAAACATCCAAACTCACAAACTTTCGCATTTATAATATAAGTGAGATTTATAGAATTTTTTTTTAAAGCAGGGTTATGCCGATGTTACCTCAACTGATCGCTCTGCAGATCGCCTACGAAGTCGTGAGCAAAAGCTATGATGGCTTCCACTCTATGCCTCAGTTGTATGTCGTTCAGATGTTGTTCCTGTGCTCGTCTTTTCCTTCTATAGGACATAATTAGAAACATTTATAGAAACTTCAAAAATTTATTTACAAAGACAATCTCTAATATCATTAAAAACTTTCAGGTAATCGGTGTAATAATAAGTAAGTAAGTTCGTATGAGCTAGTGGCCAACTCTTGTGACGGAGTTTTTAGGCCGCCTGAAGGCCTCTAAGAAAATAGAGTGATAGGTTAGCGTGGGCATGTTATGCGGAGGGAAGAAAGTCGTGTTACAAGGAAAGTGCTGAATATGAATGTGGATGGATACACGGACAGAGGAAGGCCTAAGAAAAGATGGATGGATTGTGTGAAAGAGGACATGCGTATGAAAGGAGTAAGTACTGAGATGACGAATGATAGGAGAAGATGGAAGAGGAAAACATGTTGTGCCGACCCCACCTAGTGGGATAAGGGCAGGAAAATGATGATGATGATGGTGTAATAATATTTAAAATAATAATGTTTAATTTTTTTATAATATTTATTTATATGTATGTATATATTGTATATATTTTTGTAGATATATATTATTTGTATATATTTATATTGTGTGTAGTATATCTTATTAGTTTATTATATTTGTAAGCTTATCTTTATGTTTTTCTTTTTTATGTCTCTGTACACATAACTTCCACTTATGTTAAAGCCTCTCCCTTGCCTCACAGGTTTGCTGGCAGAAAACTCTTTAAGAGTTAAGCTCGCCTTTGTACATGTACTTTTTAATGTTTTGTGTGTATTTGTTTCGTTTCGTGCGTGTACAATAAAGAATTTCAGATAATGGAAACTTGTGGGTAAGGCAGTAAAAATTTGAGTAAGAGTGTACTCACAGGAAGAGTATATTATCAGGAAGAGTACTAACAGGAAGAATGTACTGTCAGGAAATTATACTCGCAGGAAGAGTGTACTTACAGGAAGAAGGTATTCGCAGGAAGAGTGTACTGTCAGTAAGTGTGTACTCACAGAAAGAGTGTACTGACAGGAAGAGTGTACTCACAAGAAGAGGTTCTCATTGGTGCCGCCCACGGGGTCGCGGTTGTGCACTTGGTTGGTTGTAACTGCGTCCGCCAACGCCTGCATCACGAACTCACGGACCACCTCCAGCGGTAAGTAGGGGGAGTAAAAGTTGCTGATCTCCGTTATACTCTCTCTGAAACAAGATGTTTTGCGAGATGAAGATAAATTGGGACTGGAAGATTTTCTATCGAAATAACAACATTCAGTACCTATTTGTAGGAATTCACAGTTAAAATTACATGTGTCAGAACAAAATTAAGTTTAAAATCTTTACAGATATCACGTGAGTTTGCTTGCTTTTTTCATTCTTCATCTGCGGTCGAACACTCTCTGTTTGCAGCGAGCGGAGGCTGTGCCCCATCTCTGGGTCTTCGTACAACGCCTTCAGTTCCGGTCCCAGGGGGATCACGAACTCGTTTTTGCACACCTCCCTGGAAAAAACAAAAACTAGCAAAAAAAGTAAGAACTTGTCTGTTATATAATTATCTTCTTGATTCTTAGACATTATGGGCATGCATTATTATTATTATTATTATTAGCCCATTATCGTCCCACTGCAGGGCAAAGGCCTCCCTATCCCCCTTCCACCTTTCTCTATCCTGTGCTTTGGAGGACCAATCCTTCATGAATGAGTCCAAGTCGTCCCGCCATCTCAGTGTTGGTCTGCCACGATGCCGTTTACCACCATTAGGAGCCCACTCGGTAGTGGTTTTCGCCCATAGGTCATCCGACATACGGCAGACGTGCCCTGCCCAGTTCCACTTCAAAGTGGCTGCTTTCCGAGCAACGTCAGCGATTTTTGTTTTGGAGCGCAGTATGGTGTTGCGTATTCGGTCAGTGAGTTTTACTCCGAGAATACTGCGCTCCATCGCTCGCTGGCAAGCCCCGAGTGTGGACCTCTGCTGAGCCGTCAAAGACCAAGTCTGCGCGCCGTACGTGAGGATAGGGAGAATGCATACGTCAATGAGCTTGCGCTTAAGGGAGATTGCCTGCATGCATGCAGGCAATAAAATAACGAACGAAACTAAAGTTCACACAATCACTTTAATAAAGCTACAATCTCAATAATTAAATTTGAATACAGATAAGTACTTTAAATTACAAAACGGAACGGAACGGAATGACAGAAGTCAAAAACTCGTCACTTGAGATTGAGACGTGCTCAACTCTGATGCATTTGAGTATCCGGGGGTTATACTATATGCTTCTCTCCCCGAGCATGTCGTAAAAGGCGACAAAGGGATCTTCTCCAAAATGATGGACCACCTATATGGGCGATGGGCTGATCACCTGTCACCATGGTTCGCCATATCCATCTTGGAAGTTTGGATCAGAAGTGGTTGCAAGTTTTATTATGTTTACTTGTGGCTCTGCCCACCTCATTAGGGATACGGCGTTATAATATGTATGTATGTATACTATAATATTGGAAAGCTTTAGTTTGCTTGAAATTACCGGCGTAAAGCTCAAAACGCAGCGATAGCGCGTACTTTGCCTGTGCTGCCACCTAGTATTTCATAATTCTGTTCTTTTCTAGATGCTGTTCAAGCGAAGCTGGTGTACTCACATGGTAGTGGCGTGCGACTCGAGATGCATCGCAATGAGGATGTCGTAGAAGCCCTGGCGCAGTGGACCAGACATGTACTGAGGCTGTATTGCGTACAGCAATTGCTTCTGATCCACGTGTTGGCATAGTGCGTGGGCAGCTCTGAAATATAACAATTTAAATGTAACAATCTAAAACACACGCACACAGTCATGCTTACACATATACACTAAACTTCTTAATATGCACATGTAACTTAAAATAACATAACTTAACATAGCTCTTTTATTGTGAATGCAAAAGTTTGTGAAGATGTGACGATGCTTGTGCCTCATAATTTACTTCTAAATGGCTGCATGGATTGAGTGAAACTTTAGATATGCATAGCATGTGTGCTGTGAGTATTTTTGTGTTTTATGGTTTTAATGCATTTATTATTACTTATTATACCTACGCAACCCCATGTACCCATACTTTAACACTAACACACACACACACACACACACACACACATCTCATGATTTCTGATTTATTTAACATAATATAACTGTCATGAGCTGCCCCTCCTAATGTAGCACATGAGTAGGTATGCCTTTAAGTCACTGTTGCAAATCTGAAACGAGGCAGAAATCATTGTTATTGTTTTTATAGGTAGGTACATACTTTCATGTTTTTGGAAATAAAGATTATATTCTACTAATATAATGAAAGTGAAAGTTTATTAATTAAAATTTAAATTAATTTATTTTAGTTCGCTGATGCTCTCACAAATACTATTATGTAATACCTACTAAAATAAATAGTTGATTAAAATATTACCCTTGTTTGATTTAATTCCTCTCTTGTTCGGAGGTAGGAAATTTGATGTAGGTTGGCATCATTCAAGGCATTCACCGCTTACTCTATGCAGAGGCTTACAGGTGCTAACCAAAAGTTTCCCACTGGCTTTTGATAGCTACTGGTGATCAGGAAATTGAGGGTTGTAAGTATCTGGAAAAATACAGTAAATATAGTAGGTTTCAGTCTAACCTAATACCTAACCTAGGTACCATTTTATTATTGTTCAATAAATTAAGTTTAGCTAACACAATACTTACTTTGACTTCTGTTGTAATGCTAGAACATCTCTGAGGCCCAGAATTAACTAGCCTGCCTCCAAGAACGCCGCACAATACCAAAACAACTCTTTGGCCACCTTATAAAATAGCACGAAAAATTTAGGGTCCAGCTCAGCAGAATCCCTTGACAGTCTCCTATTTATGTGTGGGCGTTGCTGGCGCCAGCATATCATACGTTGTCTTCGAAGAACAACGTCCATTTTTATCACTCCGTTAAAATATTATGTAAGTATGTAAACTCAAAACGTAATTTTTAACTGATTTCTTCATTTATTTCGATTTGCAAACTTTTTGAACACTACGACGCGGGATGTTCCCAAAATCTTTCTGCCGCCATATTTTTCTTATACCACAGATAATAATAATTTCTTTTATCATTCGATTCCAACCAAAGACAACACACTGGCCGGTAGAATATTTTGATTAACATCAGCAACTGTCAGTGACAGTTACTTGCTCTGTTCATTTTATTTTCTTTTCTTTTGAAGGCGATCGTGACAAACTCATTTTACCAACGGGATTTAACCCATTTAAACAAACTTAGACATGACATGTATATCCAAGTTTTTTTCAAAACAAACAATGCAATATGTCAGTCAATATTTTGATTGATAATTCGTTCGGAAACAAGTTGTGGTTGGTTTGATGTAGCTAACCATTTTACGTTATATATATATTTTTTTTGTTCTCTAAACTTTAAAATATAACGAAAGTATTAGTAGAAAGAGTTTAGCAATTTTATAATTCAATATTTATTTACTTGAGATGAAAATTGTAAACAAAAAAATAAAATCAATCTAAAACCGATCGTTTTCCGAAAGACCGGATGCTTGATTTTGAACGAATCACGTAAAACCAAAACACGGTCAGAGACAACTAGTCTTATGGCATGCAGAATACAGTTTTTGATTTCACACCATGGCGTGTCTCGTTTGTGTTTAGAGACACGATGACATTTGGCTCGTTACGTGGCTCGTATTCTTTGGTCATCGTGAATAGGGCCCCTGTCTGTCTAAAGTCTAACCTCAGTCTAACATGAACATTTTGGACAGGGTTTAAAACTTTTCGAGATTGACTACCGGCAACCCTGAGATAAAGTATAGTATCGGCAACCGACAACACTCGATACAATAAAAACTACAAGAATATTTATTACCTAAGTGCCTAAAGAATATTTAACGTTGCAGAAAGCAGAACTCCAAATAAGAAAGGGCCAAAAGGTTTAAAAGCCAGGCCAGGAAAAAAAAAGAATGGTGTGACGTAATTATGACGTCTTTCAGTGACGTTTGTTTTGATCTTGGACGGGCGCGGGCGGTTGCTCGGCTCGATTTTATTTCGAATCGAATAAATTAATTGAGCTCGCGAGCTCCATCTACGGACGTCGTATTTTACTCACTGCCAACATTTTCCTATAAACACAAGTTAAATTCTTTTACAAGAAAAATTAACAAATAAATTGTATAAAATGTCGATGATGAGCAAGTGTATACCACAGATCGGACGTAGTTTTGGGAGAATAAGTGCTGCGCTGTCTAATGGGAAGCCGAGGACTTATTTCACGTACACTCAGGAGCTTTCTCAGCCTCTGGAAAGGCAACCCGAGTTTTTGAATGCGAAGCAAGCCTTTGAGAAATGTTTGCAGTCCGGTAAGTTCCACTTTTAGGCGTTCTTTACGTACATCCTAATGAATTGTTCACGATCTAACCTGCTTATCTCTTTCATACGCTATTAGCATAATGGATTACTCTTTAAATGGATTACAAGGATTTTTGTTTAGACTGTTGAGTAAATAAAACATTGGCCATGGTACATATACCATGAATAGTATTTACTACTCCTCGTATTTTATACTCCCTATTATATCGATAGTAGGTACCTATTGAACAAGAGGAGGAAAGATGACGCTCATTATCTCATTGAATAGATTACCTACAGCTTCATATCAAAGTTCAACAATAGTATAACTACTGTGTGTTCAACTTTATTCTTTATCTGCATTATAATAATGCATATATTTGCTTGCTTCAGTTATTTTCGGGTGGAACAACACATTGGTACTGTTGGACTCGTAACATAAACAAGTCTTGCAAAAATAAATTGCATTTTGGAAACACTTACAAGCTTATCATTATGTTAATACTCATACCAACTAAATCCTTTATTTTAGGATAATTTTTGCGACAAAAACTAGCCTGTCTTTCCTCGGGATGGAGTCATCTTACCAAATTTCATCAAAATCTGTTCAGCAGTTTAGGCATGAAAAGGTAACAGGTAGGCAGACAGAGTTACTTTTGCATTTATAATATTAGTTTGGATAACTAGACAAAAATAACTTTAAAACAGTAAGGCTCAAAAATGGCCATATTGTATGTCAGCCTGACAAGTTCGAAGTTCAAACAACAATGTGATATAAATATATGATTTTAATCTATGTATAAATATCTATTTAGCCATGTTTTTATTCACTTACAATTGGTCGTATACACACATTTGTAAAAAACATTTTATGAATTTGCAAACATTTAAACAAGCAGGAGTAGGTCAGTGACATCAACTTATGTGACTTTCCTTGCAAAACCGGTTTACAAAGTGTTAAATCAGATGCTCGGTTAGTTGGCAAAATGCCCAATTTCATGCCAAAAGTGATATGACTCAGTCTGACTGTATTCACAAACACAAATTCCTTTATTTTAAATAAGATATAAGATAATTTGAGGAGCAATAGGTTAGCGTGGTATGGACATGTCATGAGAAGGGAATGTCATGTGACGAGAAGAGTGTTAGATATGGATGTGGAAGGATATGTGGGTAGAGGTAGGCTAAAGAAAAGATGGATGGACTGTGTGAAAGATGACATGAGCGTTGAGATGACTTCTGACAGAGGGAAATGATAGACGAATACATGTTGTGCCAACCCCATAAAGTGGGATAAGGGCAGGGAAATGATGATGACTATTTTTTTTTAACTCTCGCGAACGGAATTCATAATTTGCGGAAAACCCGTTTTATAATCCCAATTTTGAGATACTATTCCTCAGTCTTTGACGACATGCTCGGGGAGAGTATAGTATTCTAAATTTATATAATTTTTGAAGGTTCTGAGCTCCAAAGGATTCTCATAGTTTCACCATGTCTGTCTATCAGTGCATTTGTCCATCAACAGCTACCAGTAAGAACGAAACTTGGAATCACAAAGGACTTTTTATATGGATAACTAACGCGAGTGAAACTGTGGTCGGCAGCTAGTTTTACATATT
Source organism: Scotopteryx bipunctaria (assembly GCA_949320045.1). Lineage (NCBI taxonomy): Eukaryota > Metazoa > Arthropoda > Insecta > Lepidoptera > Geometridae > Scotopteryx > Scotopteryx bipunctaria. The sequence continues at coordinate 1,948,274 of OX439462.1, forward strand.
ATTATTCTTTTATTTCATGTTATTTACTAGGACAATTCAATCATTATAATAATAATAGGTAGTTCTGGGCTCTAATTGATTTCCATTAGATGTTGACCTTGTTCATTAAGGTCCTCTGATTTGTTTACTGATGCAAAATGATATTCCGTTTCTATGCCCTTTTGGTAGAGAATCAAAGTTAATTTGTAACTGGTCAATATGTTTGAATCTTACTAATATTATAGGGAAATTCGAAAGTTTGAATGTTTGTGTCTCAACGGCTAAACAGCTGACCAAATCTTGATGAAAATTGGGATATAGAGAACTTAGGCATCACGTTAGTGACGCGGGCTGAAGCAAGATGTATAAATACCTAGGTTACTCTTATAATAATATCTTGTAATAAAATCAATTTACATAATCTGCTATCGTGTATCCGAGCTCTGATAGTGATAGGTATAATGGTGATAGCGATATGTTCAAGATGATCAAAATTTTGGGTCCACTGAGACCATTCAGAGTATCATATTTTTTACGTTTCTTTCTTCCAATCAGATTTTTAAAATCCTCTCTTCAATTTGGCTTAAGCCGAGGTCCATCAGTTCCTGAATAGGAAGGTACACTTTTGAAGAGGTTTCTGAAATTGTACCAACTCATCATTTCTGTAACACTGCCTCGTCAGTGTACCTAAATCTTTTTCCTCCACCACTAGTAAGAATAAAGTATTGGACTGTCTAATATTGCTTTATTAGGCAGGCGGCCGGTCAAACACCTTAGCCAAAACTCTTACAGCACGTGCCGACCCCATATAGAGTGGGACAAGGGCAGGAAGATGATGATGTCTAATATTGCTTTAGGTACTTGCTGTAACCATTTCAAATATACCTATCTACTCGAAAAAGTTGTTATAACGGTCAGCGAGATAAGAAAACATATAGGTAACTATAGATCCTGATTTTTATCTCTGATAGACTTTGTTTGATCATCATCATCACTTTTGATGCTAAGTGTACCTGAAGTAAGTTCGAAAAAAAGACAAATAATAATATATTTTGAATAACAGAACGATAATTTTAAAACAAGTATCATTATTTCGTCAGACGATAATTTTGAGATGTTTGTTAAAATGACGCAAAATGTTTTAACTCTTTATTTTATTGCAAACTAGCTGACCCGACAGACTTCGTCCTGTCAAAAAGATTTGTAATCATTTGTATGGGAAAAAGAAAAGGGCTATTTTTAGGGTTTTTCCAGCAATAATTCTAATTTTTCTCGCCGTAAAAACCATCCTTGAACTTCAACGAACATTTAAAAAAAAGATTTGGCCAAATTGGTCCAGGCGTTGTTGAGTTATGCGCTTACCAACACATTTTGCGATTCATTTTTATATTATAGAAGATTAACCAGTACCCCTTTGCTTTACTTAGGTACAATGTATTTAAGGTGCGTCATATCATGACTGCGCGTTAATTCTATAAATACACCTCATAAATGTACGTTTATAATAAAGGTTTTTTACCATCTATAGTAGATGATTTATACGGCGTCAGGAGGCAACTTTTACCTTCATAAACGGGACGCTGTAGTGCCCGGGACGAATTAAGATGGAATAAACTTGCCCAGAACCTATTCCATCCTCAGCTTAGTCGGCCTTGTCCATAGGAAAGACATAGTCAATACGTGCGGAGTTTCCTCACGATATTTTTTGAGAGTACTGGTATAGCTTATAAAATTTTTTCGCAAAGAAAAATCCATTGGTACACGACCGGGTTAGAACCCACGACCTTAGGATCGGAAAGCGGGGTCACTACTAACAGACCTCTATATGTATGATAATAAATATACATTACTAGCTGCCCCCCGCGGCTTCGCTCGCGTGGTACCCGGAAAAAAGTAGCCTATGTCTTATTCCAGATCATAAACTACCTATGTGTTTTCAAAGTATCACACAAATCCGTTCAGCCGCTACGGAGATGACTGTGAACGAACACACTCACACAAACTTTTGCATTTTATATTTGTGTTTTGGAGTTTGTAAAAACAACAAAATGTTTAGGTATGACATAAATAGCGTCACAAGTAAACTTGTGGTGTTACTGGCATTTTATCAGAATGCCGGCGCCGGCCGCCGCCGGTCATTGAATCGTAAGGTCAGAGGGGTGTGGTGCTCGTATCTGGCTAGAGACATTATATTTATACATTATCTTACTTCTTACTTATATTATAAATGCGAAAGTTTGTGAGTTTGGATGTTTGGATGTTTGTGCCTCAATCACACCTAAACGGCTGAACGGATTTGAATGAAACTTGGAATATACATAGTACATGTACTGGATTAACATATAGGCTATTTTTTATCCGGGTACCACGCGAGCGAAGCCGCAGGCGGCAGCTAGTATATTATAAATGCGAAAGTTTGTGAGTTTGGATGTTTGGATGTTTGTGCCTCAATCACGCCTAAACGGCTGAACGGATTTGAATGAAACTTGGAATATACATAGTACATGTACTGGATTAACATATAGGCTATTTTTTATCCGGATACCACGCAAGCGAAGCCGCGGGCGGCAGCTAGTCTTTTATAAAGTAAGTTGGTATGAGCTAGTGGCCAACTCTTGTGACGGAGTTTTTAGGCCGCCTAAAGGCGTCCGTCATGGCTTAACGACTTAAAAGCCGGGACCGACAATTTAACGTGCACTTCGAAGCACGGAAGCGCTCAGCTCGTAATGCCACTTGCGGTCACCCATCCAAATTGTTGCGCACAACGTTGCTTAACTTCAACGATCAATCAAGAACGTCTAAGCAATTAAATTATCTTTTACTAGCTGCCGCCCGCAGCTTCGCTCGCATGGTACCCGTACAAAAAATAGCCTATAGTTAATGTTAATCCAGTACTAATAATCCAGTAATAAAAATTTGACTTTGACTTTTCACCACACTGGTTCGAAAAGCCTAGTGAAACTGCTAGTAGAAGTAGTATCAATAGGATGATAGTTGATGACTTTTGACTAAATAAAAATCGTTCTCCAGGTCAGACGGTGTTCGTGCAGGGCGCTGCCGCGACGCCCGTCCCGCTGCTCTCGGCGATGACAGAGGTCGGCAAGTCGGGCTCCATGAAGGACATCAAGGTCGTTCACATGCACACGGAGAAGGAGGCACCCTATGTGGCCCCTGAGATGAAAGACACCTTCAGGTAAACACTTATTGATGACTAGTTCCACGCCCCGCAAATTGAGACTATACTGTGAGGTCGCCTGCGACTTTGTACACGTGTAGTACATTATTTTGTTCTATAATCAATAGTTTTCAGCGCACGCCAAAAACTATTTTGGGTTTTCTACCTTGGGTTACAATATTGCAATTTTCTTACGGATCTCTAATTTTTTTGAAAATTTATTATAGCCTATAGTGGTCCCTGATAATGTGGCCTTCAATTGGTGAAATAATTTTTGAAATCGGTCCAGTAGTTTCGGAGCCTATTCGTTACAAACAAACAAAAAAATCTTTCCTCGCTATAATATTAGTATGAGTATGATATTTCCAGTTGAACGCCCCGTGAATGGAGACTACACTGTGAGAAGAATATAGAATATACCCGCCAAGATTTATTTTATTTATTTCATGTACAAATCACAATAAACACATATAAATTATGTTCCAAAAATCTACCTGCTTGGCATAATGATCTCTCGTCCGGCTATGGAATGAGGTCTAGCATGTTGTAGGTAGGTCAGTAGGTAAAAACAAGCTAAACTAAACGTACATACATAATATCACGCCTGTTTCTCATAGGGGTAGGCAGACACTCAGGATCTTCATTGGCTACGGAACTGGCATAATACTCTCTCTTCATTCACTCTCATTACATTCTTCATGCATGCTCATCGGTTTAGGATACTCTTGACCTTTCTCCAAAACATCAGTAAGTTTGTTATCTCTTCAATATTGCTGGTCTAGGGGTAGTGGCCCTGACTTTCGATCAAGGTCGTGGATTCAAATCCGAGTCGTGAATTTTTCTGTTCGAAAAATTTATGTGCGCTATTACCAGTCTCAAAGGGTGAAAACATCGTGAGGAAATATCGTCAAGTGCATGAAATGAGCCTTTGAGATGCAAGTTAAATCCTTTCACCACAGTGGTTCGAAATAACTACTGACACGACTAGTTAGTAGTAAATATTTTTTAATAAAATCTACAGCTGTTTTTGATGATTGATAACAAAACACTTATTCTTATTTGGCCCAGTATGTGAAAGCCTCAGTAAAAATTCAGTTATCAGAGCACTATCTATGAGCTTTATCTGCTTGAGATAGTCTTGATAATGAGCGCCGGTAAAATCCTGCGAATTGCCTTGGACAAAGGTATGAATCTCTGTATTACTGTACCATAATAAAAATAAATGAATGTGCTTGGGTAGATAAAACACGCTTCCGCCTGCGGCGTCGCTCGCGTAGTAGCCGGGCTTTATCCGAGTACGTTGTTATTATCTTATTCCAAGTCATAAACTATGTGATTAGACGAACTTCACAAGTTAAATTCTATAATTATTACATGTGAATAGCTCCAGTCGAAGTTATAGGAATGTTTCTTAGCCAATACGATCGCGCAGACCGAATTTGAATGGAATTGAAAGAGAGACCGTCTAAAATATTGAAATCAAATAATTCGCCAAATCAAATAATTGGTAATTACAAGGAAACTACAAAATGTATAAAAGCTGGTTTTAACTACTAAAAAATAGTTATTTCCTCTTATAGTGTTTTCACTTTGAGGAACCAAAGAAAAAATGTAGAAAATTCATTTTCTTTTTAAATAAACAAATTTTATTAACTAACAAAGAGTTCTACATCAATTTTAGTGAGTAAAATCCGCTATTATAATGGGATGCGTGTACCCACAGTGTGCAATAAATGCAATCTTGTTTTTTTATGACTAACATGAATATAATAAAAAGATTATAGCGTATAATAAATAATACATCATTTAATCGTATTTTAATCGTGATGGTTTTATATAGGTTTGCGTTTGACAACACTACCTGATATTAAATAACAATGTGTGATCTTAGACGATGGAGGTGACTTACCTAGTAAAAATCTATTGATGCCTTAAGTCCTGGAAGTGAGACAGTATTTATACATACATGCATAATATCACTCCCCTACCCGTAATTGGGTGGGCAGAGCCACAAGTAATCATAAGAAAGCTTGCAGCCACTCCTGATTCGCAGAATTCAAGTTAGCTAAAAACAAATGAATGTAAAAATACTTTACCCCAGTTTCTTTACCCCCAGATCATGGATATAAAAATACTTGTTTCTTTATCCCCAGATCATGGATATAAAAATCCTTGTTTCTTTACCCCCAGATCATGGATTTAAAAATACTTGTTTCATTACCCCCAGATCATGGATTTAAAAATACTTGTTTCTTACCCTCAGATCATGGATATAAAAATACTTGTTTCTTTATCCCCCAGATCATGGATATAAAAATACTTGTTTCTTTACCCCCAGATCGGTGTCTCTCTTCATGGCTGCTAACGTCCGTCAGTCCGTCGCGGAAGGCAGGTCTGATGCTATCCCCATATTCCTGCAGGACATCCCCAAACTCTTCCACCGGAAGATCATCTGTCCTGACCTAGCTCTTATCCAGGTGAGGTATCCAGTGGTGATGTAATGATTGATTCATCATACACAGGTATCCTGAAAAAATTTACGACCTTGGTGGCGTGGCGGTTGAGTGTCCAGCTAAGACACAAGAGGCGCGGGTTTCTCGCTGCAGGAGAAATGTTTGCATGTTCTGCGGTGTATAAATTTTTCGAACAGAAAAATCCATTGGTGCACGACAAACCCATGACCTCAGGATCTTAAGGCGACGCTGCTCCCGCTAGACCACCAGTGCTCTCTATTTAAACACTCTAGTGTGCTAATTAGTGTCATAGTGTTATAAATTTAAGTGAGAGCACTGGTGGTCTAGTTGGTAGTGACCCCGCCTTCCGATCCTAAGGACGTGGGTTCAAATCCAGTCGTGTACCAATGGATTTTTCTGTGTGAAAAATTTATGTGCACTATACCAGTACTCTCAAACGGTGAAGGAAAACATCGTGAGGAAACCCGCGGCTTAGTCAGCTCCGCACGTATTGACCATGTCTTTCCTGTAGACAAGGCCGACTAAGCTGAGAGGATGGCATAGGTGCTGGGCAAGCCTATTCCATCCTAATTCGTCCCGGGCACTACAGCGTCCCGTTTGTAAAGGTAAAAAGTTGCCTCCTGACGCTGTATAAATCATCTTCTATAGTTGGTTAAAGGCCTTAGTTATAAGTAGGATATCTAAGGAAACTGGCACCAAATGAAAGTCATCTACACCACCATCAGCCTCAACACCATCAAGGATACTGGAGCACTGCTGCCGATATCATTAAGTCCTTCTCCGGTACTTCGAGGAGTTGTGCTGGCTGGGGGAGGGTTAGCAGGGGGATAACGCACAATACACCCCACAGAGGGACGTCAGTGCAGTTCTTTGTTCCTCTACCGTTAATCAGAATTAAAGTAAAATTAAGTCAAGTGCACGAAAGGAGCCTTTGCGGTGCACTTAGAACCCTTTCACCACACTGGTTTGCAAGATCAAGTGACACAAGTAGTAAGATAGGCTCAGATAGTCTGTGAAGAGATAATTCTGTTCAGCATACTGTCATTCTTGCAACAATCACTAGGCAATTTCAAGGTCATGATGTCTGTCTGTTTGCCTTATTTCTAGATTATGCTAATCTTGAATTACGTAATCAATTGTTACCGACCGATATGTAAATCATAAGGGTAACTTATGATTTACATAATTAAATTTTAAAATTCTAAAATTAACATTGTTATTGTATGCAACAGATATATTACCTTTTCATTATCTAAATATATAAAACTAGCTGTTGCCTGCGACTTCGTACGCGTGTGGTACATTATTTTGTTCTATAATCAATAGTTTTCGCAGCGCACGCATAAACTATTTTGGGTTTTCTACCTTGGGTTACAATATTGCAATTTTCTTACGGGTCCCTAATTTATTTGAAAATATATCATAGCCTATACTGGACCCTGATAATGTAGCTTTCTATTAGACAAAAGTTAAAGAAAAGTTTAAAAAAAAGTTAAAGAATTTTTGAAATCGATCCAGTAGTTTCGGAGCCGCACGCCAAAAACTATTTTCAGTTTTCTACTTTGGGTTACAATATTGCAATTTTATTACGGATCCCTAATTTTTTTGAAAATTTATTGTAGCCTATACTGGACCCTGATAATGTAGCTTTCTATTGGTGAAAGAATTTTTGAAATCGGTCCAGTAGTTTCGGAGCCTATTCGTTACAAAAAAAGAAACAAAAAAACAAAATATCTTTCCTCTTTATAATACTACACGCGTACGAAGTCGCAGGCACAGCTAGTAAGTTATAATATTGATGGCCTCGGTGGCGTGGCGAGCGATTGCTCGGCAGGGACGCAAGAGGCGCGGGTTCGATTCCCGCTGCGGTAGAAATGTTTGCATGATCTGTAAATATTTCTTCCGGGTCTGGGTGTTGTGGTACCATGGTACTCGTAGTTTCTGATACCCACGACACGGAATCCTAGTTTGGGGTCAGGACTATGTATGTGACTGTTGGGTGTTATTTATTTATTAATGTTACAGGTCTCGCCCCCGGACGCGCATGGCTACTGCAGTTTGGGAACTTCAGTGGATTGCGTAAGGGCTGCCCTTGTCAACTCTAAAGTTATCATTGGTAAGCTATTTTTGTCACGTATTCAATGTTAAAACTTGAGTTATATTTGGTGAGCCTTATGCTAACATTTGAGATCAAGAATCCTGGGAGGGTGATTAGGAATGTCTACATTCTAGTATGTTTGGGGATAGAGGCGCTATCAAATCGTAAATATTGTTTTGTAACGTTCCTAAAGTACTTTGAATTTACGCCTGTTTAAAAAGTGATAAAAAAAAATATTCTTAAAAATCCTCCCCACCCACACAAGAATACCTTTTACCATCTATAATAATAGATAATTTATACAGCGTCAGGAGGCAACTTTTACCTAGACTAACAGGACGCTGTAGTGCCCGGGACGAATTAAGATGGAATAGGCTTACCCAGCACCTATTCCATCCTCTCAGCTTAGTCGGTCTTGTCCACACGAGACATGGTCAATACGTGCGGAGCTGACTAAGATGCGGGTTTCCTCACGATGTGTTGTTTTCCTTCACCGTTTGAGAGTACTGGTATAGCGCACATAAATTTTTCGCACAGAAAAATTCATTGGTACACGACCGGATTCGAACCCACCCCCTTAGGATCGGAAGGCGGGGTCACTAGCAACTAGACCACCAGTGCTCTCCACACACACACACACACACACACACACACACACACGCAAACACACACATACCCATACTATCACATTTATAATATTTCTGTGACGATTCCTTCCAGCGCAAGTGAACCCCAACATGCCGCGCACATTCGGCGATGCCATCATCCACATGTCCCACATCGACTTTGCAGTCGACGACTCGACTCCATTACCGGACCACGGCAGTAAGCCGGCCAGCCCCGAGGAGACGAAGATAGGACAGCTTATTGGAAACAACCTGGTGGACGATGGAGCCACTCTGCAGATGGGTGAGATATCCGATCAATCCGAGTCGTAATCTGCGGGCTAGGGCCTCGGGTGTGTGACCCGTAGCCCTGGCTGAGCCACGCTGCAAATGTCTACGTCACTGTCAGTAACCTCTGCTGGACTGTAAAGAAAAAACATAGAATGCGTCCAGCTGCTTCTCTCCCCGAGCATGTCGTAAAAGTCGACTAAGGGATAGTATCCTCCAACATGATGAGATACAATAAGCAAGTATTCCCAAGGAGGGTTGACGTCAGGCAGGCGGTCATAAAACACCTTAGCCAAAACTGATCCTTGGATCATTCTGTGCCGACCCCACATAGATTGAGTAAAGGGCAGGAAGATGAGGATGATTTATATTTATTTCTCCCGCAGCGTGAATCGAACCCGCGCCTCTTGTCAGCCGAGCACTCGCCCGCCACGCCAGTAGCTTGCTTCGCTCGCTGAAACTGATTTGTTTGGTGGCAGGTATCGGCAGCATTCCGGACGCGGTGCTGTCGGCCCTCTCCAACCACAAGGATCTCGGCATTCACTCCGAGATGTTCAGCATCGGGGTCATCGACCTCGTGAAACGCGGCTGCGTCACTAACAACAAGTAAGTTGGGGAGAGTGCTAAATAAACATGTAAAATATCGACATCGGCTTACTTTAGATCACATTTTGGTGCATCACTATCCTGTTATCAAAGTGTCAGGATAGGTTGGTAATTTATTATTTCAAAATGGATTTAAGGAATTTGAATCATATAATTTACTTGTCCAGTTATACACAAGTATAATGTACTTAGTGATTTCTTGCACGTGAAATGTGGGTGGTTTGAAAGGTAACATGATAAGTCTACAGAGTCTTTTATTTCACGGTGGTAGCGTGCCCAAAACGAAAGTAAGAAATTAAAGTTACTATAATTTAACAGTACCTACTCTCCATATTGAGAGTAGCTGTAAGATCCTTTTTAAATATATACAATTTTATAAGAAAAACTAGCAGCCCGGTTAAAAAAGGACAAAATTCTAAAGAAAGTTTGGATATTATTATTTTAATGAATTTATCTAGAAATGTATTAAAACAGAGCTTCCCTGTTAACGTTATTTGATGTTATTTTATCCTCGGGTTACATTATTGGACTTTAAGTAAGGATCCCAAATTTTTTTGAAAATATAATATAGCCCATGTCACCCGGGGATAGTGTAGCTTCCCAATGGTGAAAGAATTTTTTAAATTGGTCCAGTAGTTTCGGAGCCTATTCAATGCGAACAAACAAACAATCAAATCTTTCCTCTTTATAATATTATATATGATAAAAAAATGTAGAAATGTTTCAGGCTGGCTCTTCAATCTTTTTTCCGAGAACACGCAAACATTACTGCGGGAATCGAACCGAGAGCTCTCGCGTCTCAGCCGGACACTCTTCCACTACGCTCAGTTTGTCTTTATATAACGTTTTATTTGCAGGAAGAAAATGCACAAAGGTCGTATCGTCGGCAGTTTCCTGGTCGGAAATCGCGATTTGTATGACTTCGTCGACAATAATCCCTTCATTGGTAAGTCATTATTATAACCATACTTTTAAGACTATGACATCTACATTGGACCACATTTTATGCAATAAATTTCATTTCATTTCATAACTATCTTCCGTCCACGAATTATATCCTGGTATAAAAAGTGAATAAATAAATATTTGTGGGCATTTCACACAGCGCCATCTAGCCCCAAACTAAGCAAATCTCGTACTATGCTCACCAGATGGCTGATAGAATACTTATATACTTTTTTTTTGTAAATACATATACTTCATTTATTTATTTATTTATTACGGAACAACAAACAGCTACATTATAATGGCTTAAGTAAGGTCCTTATAGATACATACTGCAAATGCAGATCAACTTGGTAATAATATAGCCCACGGCGTTATTCATTATTATTCATATCATACTAAAACATCCAGACCCGGAAGAAAAAATATTTGCAGAACATATTTACAAACATTTCTCCTGTAGCGGGAATCGAACCCGTGCCTCTTGCGTCGCAGCTGAGCACACGCCTGCCACGCCAGAAAGGCCGTCAAAATGACTATTATTATACTGAATACATTATCGTTGTCTACATTGTTATAATGATTAAATCAGGTGTTTTTGTTTTCAATTTAAATAATCCATGCTAATATTATAAATGTGAAAGTAACTCTGTCTGTTAACATTTCACGCCTAAACTGCTGAACAGATTTTGATGAATGTTGGCAAGGAGATAGATTCCATCCCGGGGAAGGACATAGGCTGCTTTTTGTTGCAAAAATAATCCTGAAGGGGTGAAATAAGAGATGAAAGTTTGTGTGGAAAACCTATCTAGTATGGAAAACATCGTGAGGAAACCGGCATGTAGTAGACCAACAAAAAGTTCGAAAACATCGATCGAAAGTGCACTAAAGGAGCCTCTTTGAGGCGCACTTAATCCTTTCACCACACTGGTTCAAAAGAACTAAGTGATACGACTATAATTATAATAGTATCCCTACAAACTTTTTATACACGTAATTAACTTTTAAAATAAGTAGGGTTTTACTACATTTGTGTATAATTTAAATTTTATTTTGTAATCAGTGCGAAGCGATTCGAGACAAATGCATGCATTTGAACAGAAAGATCATGTGACGAACGAATAATATAACGAGGTTTATTTTTATTTTATTTTTCAATGTAGTTTTATTTTGTATGCAGCAATTTATTTTTTCCAAATAATTTCTTAGTCCTGCACTAACGGATAATGTAATTTCGACATTAGTATTTAGTTATGATTGAACCGTCATAATTTGCCATTGTCATTGTTATTTGTCAAGTTATACTTTCAATAGTACTAGTCATTTATACTTTCTTTCGTACTCCTGTTATAACATTTGAGGCTTTTTATCCGAGTACAGCGTGAGGAAGACGCGGGCAGAAGCTAGTACCTACAATAGCACCACAAATTTTCCAAGTTTTATTCAAATCCGTTACGCCGTCATCTATACTAATATTATAAAGCTGCAGAGTTTGTTTGTTTGTTTGTTTGAACGCGCTAATCTCTGGAACTACTGGTCCGATTTGAATGATTCTTTCAGTGTTGGGTAGTCCATTTATCGAGGAAGGCTATAGGCTATGTTTTATTTTTTTCAAAATTAGGGATCCGTAATAAAATTGCTATTTTGTAACACAAGGTGTAAAATCGAAAACCTATTTTTGCGTGCGCTGCAAAAACTATTGACAATAGAACAAAATGATGTACTACGGGTTTGTAGATCCCATTAAGACCTACAAAAAAGTCCGCGAGAACATATATCTAGCTATCATGGTTTAATCACAATAACCGATTTTGTGTTCAAAATAATTATTAAATCGTCTGAAGAAAAAAAAACTACGTTAAATATGTATCGTAATATTAATATTTATCGAAATTAAGCATTATGTTATCAAGAGTATTTATGTAGAAGTAAAATACTTTTTGTTTCATCTCAATCGGATATTTCGTTTAAAAGTTATCACGTGTGTAAGATGTTAAGAGTTGGTACCTATTAATGAGTTATGGGCCATAGAGTTTTTTATCAACATAAAATCCTGTAATAATCTTTTTCGAAATATATTTGTTGATGATTGTAAGTATAAGATCTTTGAAGAGTATAATAAATACATTTCTAAAATAACTCTGCTAAGGAAATCCACGCGCGCTTGATGCAAGCAAGACGAGACGCTGGCGGCGCGGCGGCGGGCGAGACGAGGAGGCCGCGCTTGCTGGCCGCCTGTGAGAAAAACGCGGGTGAAACCGCGGGGCACAGCTAGTCTTTTATAAAATTATAGGGTATTTAGATTTAGATTTTCATGTTGTCGTTGCGCTTCGTAACTGATTGATTTATTACTGGAGGGACATTCATTTTAGTGGTATAAATTAATTCAAAATTGTTTAATCTTTTACTAAACAATTCCTGAAGAAATTGATATGAAGATTTCTTTGTCTTTATAGACTTCCTACCACTGACAGAAATAGTAATAACGAAAAATACAGGACGGTTTGTGTTTACATACATAAATTAGATCTCTAGTTTGGTTGAAGCTCAGACCAAATAAAAAGAAAAGACGGCGCGCCGCGATCAACAAAAGTGAAGCCACACAAAACCGTGCTCCTGCACGTAAACATACACGCTCACGCACACACCTACACTAAAACCATGCTCATCGCTCTCGAGTTTTAGTTTACTTGGAACATAAAACCTCAAATCTTCGACACACACATAGATAAAAAGTTGGCTTCACTTTTGTTGTTCCTGTTCGCGACGCGCCGTCTTTTCTTTTTATTTGGTCTGAGGGTTGAAGTATAGGTAATTTTGGGAAGAACACAAAATAAAGGATCTGGTACCCACTGGACCTACAAGATTCGACCCAAATAAAGTAAAAATAAAACAAAACAAACAGTAGTATTTTGTAGTATGTATTGGAGTTTTTTTTTAAAGCTTTTTATTTATGTTTCAGAGATGCTGGAGATAGACTATGTGAACAACACTCACGTGATCTCTCTGCAGCCGAACATGACGGCCATCAACTCGTGCCTCGAGATCGATCTCACGGGGCAGGTGTGCGCCGACTCTATCGGTAAGACTCTCCGCCCACTACACCGGTACATACATACACTGCCTTATTGGATTTAATACACTCTCAAAGTCAAAGTCAAAATTATTTATTCCTTAAAATCACTGGGATCACTTGGACACGTCTTAAATCTACATCTACGTTGCATTTACACCTGTTCGTGACGCGACCAAGCGTGGAAGATCATCTTACCTTATATTATAAACTAGCTGTGCTCCGCGGTTTCACCCGCGTTTTTCTCGTTTCTGTGGAAATACCGAGATAAAATATTGCCTATATTATAGCCTCCCTCAATAAATGGACTATGGCCCATAACTCATTAATAGGTACCAACTCTTAACATCTTACACACGTGATAACTTTTAAACGAAATATCCGATTGAGATGAAACAAAAAGTATTTTACTTCTACATAAATACTCTTGATAACATAATGCTTAATTTCGATAAAGATTAATATTACGATACATATTTAACGTAGTTTTTTTTTCTTCAGACGATTTCATAATTATTTGGAACACAAAATCGGTTATTGTGATTAAACCATGATAGCTAGATATATGTTTTCGCGGACTTTTTTGTAGGTCTTGATGGGATCTACAAACCCGTAGTACATCATTTTGTTCTATTGTCAATAGTTTTTGCAGCGCACGCAAAAATAGGTTTTCGATTTTACACCTTGTGTTACAAAATAGCAATTTTATTACGGATCCCTAATTTTGAAAGAAAAAAAACATAGCCTATAGCCTTCCTCGATAAATGGACTACCCAACACTGAAAGAATCATTCAAATCGGACCAGTAGTTCCAGAGATTAGCGCGTTCAAACAAACAAACAAACAAACAAACAAACTCTGCAGCTTTATAATATTAGTATAGATGCGAAAGTTTGTGAGTTTGGATGTTTGTGCCTCAATCATGCCTAAACGGCTGAACGGATTTGAATGAAACTTGGAATATACATGGTACATGTACTGGATTAACATATAGGCTATTTTTTATTCGGGTACCACGCGAACGAAGCCGCGGGCGACAGCTAGTATGTGTTATAGGAGGAAGAAGAATCGGTTCATGGTGTTTGATGATTCCAGGGACGCGTATGTACTCCGGATTCGGAGGTCAGGTGGACTTCATCCGTGGGGCGGCGGAGGCTTTGGACGGCCGCGGCAAGCCCATCATCGCCATTGTCTCCCAGACCAAGAAGGGAATCAGCAAGATTGTGCCTACTCTCAAGCCAGGTGACGACATAAAACGTTTTATTCACCTAAGACGGCCTCGGTGGCGTGGCGGGCGATTGCTCGGCAGAGATGCAAGAGGCGCGGGTTCGATTCCCGCTGCGGAAGAAATGTTTACAAGATCTGTAAATATTTCTTCCGGGTCTGGGTGTTGTGGTACCATGGAACTCGTAGTTTCTGATACCCACGACACAGGGAATCCAAGTGTGGGGTCAGGACTATGTATGTGACTGTTGTGTGTTATTTATTTATTAAGTCACCGTAAAATTGAAGCGCTCGTGGCGTAGCTTGCTTAGACGTTCTTGACTGATTGTTGAAGTTAAGCAACGTTGTGCGCGGTCACCATTTGGATGGGTGACTCCAAGTAGCATTACGAGCTGAGCGCTTTCTGCTTCGGAGGGCACGTTAAATTGTCGGTCCCGGTTTTTAAGTCGCTAAGCAACGACGGAGGTCTAAAATTCCGTCACAAGAGTTGGCCACTAGCTCATACGAACTTACCTAAAATTGTAAATATCGTTATAAAAAATATAAATAAATATTTGTGGAGATTTCACACAGCGCCATCTAGCCTCAAACAGCTGGCATTTATTTTAGTCTGTTAAACAAAACTTTTTTTTCACAGGTGCTGGAGTAGTGACTACTCGTGCCCACGTCAACTATGTGGTGACTGAACAGGGAATAGCGTATCTCTTCGGCAAAACTCTCAGGCAGAGAGCCTATGAGCTGATCAAAATAGCTCATCCCGATCACCGCGAAACGCTTGAGAAGGCTGCTTTCGAACGACTCAAGTGCATGCCCGCGCCCTAAGCGCCGCCTTACAAATAAGAGCTCGATCACATATTATTCCAGCCAAAAATCTCGATCGAGCACAAAAACGTGCAGAATAGGCCCCCGCACTAGTTGCACTTTTAGAATAGGTCCGTCGTATTTGACAATTAGACTTTGACAGTTAAGACTGGGTTGCCACGTTACTAGTGTTTGTTACTATTTTGGTAGAATTTGGGAGTTCTTTATAGTGCAGATTCGTTTGTCATTTCACCAACTGACACCGAACAAACTATAATGCATGCTCTCAATTATGAGGTTTTATTGCATCTTTTCGTAGCTCTTGTGCGAGTCAATTATTGAAAAACTTTTAATGGCTTCGGATCTAGGTGTCGTCGTTGGTGAAAATGACCTAAAATGTTGGAATTTGAATGTATTTATTAGCGTCTTGATATCTTAGGATACGGATTTTAGAGCCTTGATCAACTTTTTGAAATATGTATTGCTGTAGAAGACTAGCATCTCATTAGTCCTAGCCAATGGGATTTAAGTCGCCAGTAAGACGATTCAAAAAAATTCAAAGTTGTTAAGTAGAATTGGAAGTTATATGTAGTGTTTTAGGCCTTTTAGACGTTATTATAGCAATGCTTAGAGTGAATCGAATAATAAAAACCTATGCCTTATTTTTACCATAACTATTAAGGTCATGCAATAATATTATAGTGTAAGGATAAATGCATTTTTGTTCAAAATTTCTAATACGAATTTATTTTAAAATCATGTTTCTTTTATATTTTTTTTTTGAGAATTTAAATAGACTAGCATTTTATTAAGTTTGTTACCTATACTTCGGTATTCTACGCAATGTATTGTTATGTAATAAATATTTAACACTGTACCGTACATGTGTTTTTATTTTACTTAAAAGCAGTTCAGTACGATCAATGACAAAGGGTTTTCCTCTTGCAGCTGTTTTATGTATCAATAATTTAAAGTTGCACTTCATCTGACCTCGGAGGCATGGCAGGCGAGTGTCCGTCTGAGGTGCGGGTTAGATTCCCGCTGCGTAAGAATGGGTTGTGGTACCATGGCACTTGTAGCTTCTAGCTAAAACAAAAAATCCTAGGGTGAAATCAGAACTAGGTATGACTGTTTGATGTCATTATTAATATTATCCAAAGCTATTCATGTGATTAGGTTGGTACTATTTTTATCTATCAAAGAGGATATTGCTAAGTTAGCAAGCAAAGTTTATTAAAATAGTCTCACATGGCAGGAATACAGAAATCTAGGCCTATAGAATGTCGAAGAGGATATACCTAAAATTGAACTTACGTAGATATGCATCACAATATAACATCGGACTCTTGAATTTGTTTCTAGCTAGATCATCTGTTTTATACAGATGTCAAAACTCGTTGCATACGTGGACTCAGATTGTTCCTAGACTATCCGAGCCATTTATTAATAATTTGTAAAAAATTAACATCTATATACGTGGCACAACTCTATATTTTCACCACTAGATTGACAGATTGTTGCAACAAGTTTGGTAGAATGAAAACTGCATTTTGGTAGAATTTAGTACAAATAAATTTCCCAACAGTGTGCCACCCCAAAACGCAGCTGTTAGCGTGTAGAGGTGTTTGTTTGAGTAAAGTTACAAAATCTAACAAAATTTCCATTATACAGTGAAAGCAACAAGACTATACGACAGAATGTCGTTTCAACAAATGCTGGCTTACCGACGGGAGTTGCAGATAGCCTCTAAATACAGGATATTGAGGAGGATCGGTGGTGGCTCTTTCGGGGACATCTATTTAGGGATAAACATCGCAAACGGAGAAGTAAGTGCCACTGTTTTCACTTACAAACAGCTTTATTCTGTTCCTCACAATGCCTAAGTCATCTGTAAAGTGTAGGTAGTACCATTACAGCCGAATGCAAAACTATGTAGGCTCACCTTTGTAGGCTGAGTATTGTGAAATTTCCTTGCAAAGGCCATCCAAATTTAACCTAGATTATGATTGTGCTTTATTATTCTCAATATGTTCTCAGTTACATCAATATTATATAGCAAGAGAAGCTAAGAATCGGCCTCTGTGTCATTAATGTTTTTTTGGAATACCTACATTTGTTATTTTGAATGTTGCACAATGAAAACATGATGTTTTCAGTTTTTAACAGTTTCGTATAAAACATTTTAAGTAGCTTTATCAACCTTTCCACAGAAGGTATCATGGACAAACCATCTAGCTACCTATTCTCTTATACTTCCTTTATACTTTCTTTTCTTATTTAAAAATGAAGGTTTCAAACCCTAGTCCCGTCGCTTACAGAAACGAGAGTTGAGGTGGAGTCGAGGTCAGTTCACATGGCAACTAACTACATTTAAATCTATAGGGTTTGTTCAAATTTTTAATGCTTTCTCCTCGACTCTGCCTTGCTTCTAGTTCCTGTGAGCAACATGCCTTAGAATGTATCTGTACAGATTATTAATACCTACAAAACTGTTTTTTTTTTATAAGTTTTATTCACACTGATTGGACAAAACTATTGACACAACAATTAGTAATGCTATTAAGATGCACTCTACAGTATTATCAAAATGGACAGTATGTGTTAAATACCTAAACATGTGACTTATATTACTGCTGATACAGAATTAAATGGGACATATCAAATGAATTCACACAGTCAGTACCTAGCATCCTGTATTAACTTATCAGCATTTTTGTAATTGCAATAAACAGCTGAATGAATCAAAAAATTGTGTTTGTTGAGAATTATTAAAACTTTATCAGCTTTACTTAGGCCTAAGAAACAAGGAATAAGTTGAGGGGGAATAGGGTAGCATGGTATGGACATGTGTGAGAAGGGAAGAAGATGATAGAAGAGGATGGAAGAGGGAAACATATGCCGACCCCACTTAAAGATAAAGGTAAAATAAGTTTATTTGCTACTCAAAACAGTATGTAGGTTAACAGTAAAACAAAAGAAATAAATTATTATAAAAGGTGTAGTCTAGAATAGGAAAAAGGTCAGTTAAATAACTTGCGCTGGTCTTCCGTTGGAACCTTAAAGGTGGAAATAAAGGCAGGGAAATTATGATAATGACTTTAACTGTGTCACTGTTTATCACTATCTAGCCAAAATTGATGGCAATACTTTATGAGTTACACTAGCTGCCGCCTGCGGCTTCGCTTGCATTGTACCTGGATAAAAAGTTGCCTATATGTTATTCCAACACACATATTATGTATGTTCCAAGTTTGATTCAAATCCGTTCAGCCGTTTGGGCGTGATTGAGGCACAAACATACATCGTCACATCCTCACAAACTTTCGCATTTATAATATTAGTAGGATACAACTTTTTAAGTTTCTGAATCTTAGATACTGTCACACTCTGAAACATTTTATTTTTATTTATTTCTGACGACCTCGCTGGTGGGCGAGTGCTCGGTTGAAACGCAAGAGGCGCGGGTTTGATTCCCGCTGCGGGAGAAATGTTTGTATGTTCTGCAAATATTTATTCTGGGTCTGGATGTGTCATATTTGTATTATGTATTATAATATAAAATTTGATGAAAAAAAGTATAAAAGTCTTCTATCAGCCATCTGGTTCCCATAGTACAAGCTTTAGTTAGTTTGGGGCTATAATACACATTTCTTAAAGAGGTTTACACTAAGATGCTTAAGTTGATCCCTTGTAAAGCAATAATATGGCTTATTGACATTTCTATCTAATTAATATCAATCGCTACAGGATCAGTGACCTTTTATAATCATGGTTTGATAAGACATTCCGTCAGACATTCAATGTCTGGTAAAGTTATTTTTAATATATATCTTTATATCACTATCACTACTTCTTTATCTTTATTTTGCTTATTAATTTTATATTTTTAATACTAAAATAATTAAATCTAATCCACACTTCACTATACATATATACCATTTCTCCCATATGACTGATTGAAAACATTTAAATTCTGCCCTTTTCTTAGAGAATTTCCAATCTTTGTTTGTGAATTTGTGTGTATTTTACAGTAATGGCATGTTTTAGTTATTTAGTTCCAAAAACGATTTTCGGGAGTACCTAGTACATATGGTACTTAGTAGAAAGTTTGTACGAGCTAGTGGCCAACTCTTGTGACGGAGTTTTGCTTAACGACTTAAAAGCCGGTACCGACAATTTAACGTGCCCTCCGAAGCACGGAAGCGCTCAGCTCGTAAGGCATTACGATTGATTGACAAGTGGCAACTTGCGGTCACCCATCCACATCGTAACCGCGCACTATGTTGCTTAACTATAACGATCAATCAAGAACGTCTAAACATGCTATGCCACAAGCGCTTCATGTAGTAGTAAATGAGTAAACATGCATATTTTGGCTAGTCCTACCTCAACAAACCCAGTAGTTTCTTGGCAATACCAATATTTGTAGTTGCTGTGCCAATTTGATATTGTTTCTTGTTGGCATCTTTACAAATCATTCATTACCGATATTTTGATTAGCTGAAGATTCATTTGCATTCGAATACATATTAATCACACCCTTTCACAAGAAGTTTCTTTGCAATATATTTACTTTGACACAGTTTACGTGCTATAATTACGGGTATTCCTCAGAACAATTGTTCTGAGGAGTATTCAAAAGAGCGCGCTCTTCGCTGGGTTAGTAAGCCTAAATTATTCTACCAAAATAGTAGCATACTGGCAACTTACATTACTGGCAACAATTTTAATAAAATTTCGTTCAAAAATTTGTTGTCTAATATTTGGTGGAATGTTTTTATGCATCCTAGTTTTATATTAGAATTCATTTGTGAAATGATTTTAAAGCATTATTATTGTACCTATTGTGCATAAGTTGTTTGTGTTTTAAAATATCTCATGACATGAGTATTATTTTGTATCAATTACTTAACCTAATGCAATGATACCTAACCTATTAAATAAATGCTGTATTTCCGAACGATAGCGACAGTTGACAGTCGTTCATTTCATCTTTCATCCGCATCGCATCCGTCATTCATTTTGTTCAGTCACAGTTTCGTATTTCGTAAAATGTAGATTCGTGAATTTTTATCATTGTTCTATTCTGTGCGTGATTTTGTGCTCTTTATAGTTTATTAATATAATAACGGGACAATATTATTACAATCTACAACCATGTCGACCTTTATACGGAATCAAATCCTTATCACGGGAAAGTACAAGATGCTAAAAAAAATTGGTGGTGGATCGTTTGGTGACATTTATTTGGCGATTAACATCGACAGTGGCGAGGTAAAGATGTTTGGTATTTACTAGATTTCTAATTTTTTTTTCTGTCCGAGACCATGTGAGGATTTGCCGCGTTTTCGCCGTGGACATGTGGAGAGTGATGAGACATTGTGACGTATGTTAGACTAAGACTATACAATTCAGAGATTATGATGCCTTCAGGGTCGTAGGTGATTGCATGACAAATCAACACTTGAAATTGGTTACCGTACACCTACTTGTCTGTTTATGTAATGGACCCTTGTTTATTTTCAACTTTTTCTTGCTGCATTATTTCTTATAACTGGTTAGAGTTTGACCTGCTAACTCATGCATAATTTCCTCTGGTAAACTTGAATTATGAGAATTCAATAGTTGATTACAACTTTTCCTAACTAGGTAAATAGGCCAAAGTTTCAAAGTATAAATTGTGTATCTACAGATGGCAATATATGTATAATTTTATCAACTTACATCAAATTCATTTGTTTATTTCTTCACTTTGATACTATACCAACAATATAAAATATAATACACTAGCTTACGCCCGCGGCTTCGTTC
This sequence comes from Scotopteryx bipunctaria, assembly GCA_949320045.1. Taxonomy (NCBI): domain Eukaryota; kingdom Metazoa; phylum Arthropoda; class Insecta; order Lepidoptera; family Geometridae; genus Scotopteryx; species Scotopteryx bipunctaria. Next base: position 1,969,353 of record OX439462.1, read on the forward strand.
GCGTGGTAGCAGGATAAAAAGTAGCCTATTATGTTATTTCAGCACACATACTATGTATATTCAGTTTCATTCAAATCTGTTCAGCCCTTACGGAGTGATTGAGGTACAAATATTGTCACATCCTCACAAACTTTCACATTTATAATATTAGTAAGATAGCTTGAAAACAATGTCATACAGTAGTTTGAGCTAGGCTTAAAACTAATGTATATATCTTAAAACATTCTTATAAGTTGTCCCTAAGTTTCACAGAATTACTGTTGAGAGCAAAATCAATATCTTACTTTTATTATAAATGCGAAAGTTTGTGAGGATGTTTGGATGTTTGTGCCTCAATCACACCTAAACGGCTGAAGGGATTTGAATGAAACTTGGAATATACATAGTACATGTACTGAATTAACATATAGGCTATTTTTTATCCGGGTACCACGAGAGCGAAGCCGCGGGCAGCAGCTAGTAATATATAAGTTTGAATTCACATTGACCATACTCACGAAGCATTAACGAAGCGCGTTGAACAATTTTATGGAACTTTCCCAGCTAGTAATCAAATTTTTATATGAATGTGGAAGGATATGTGGGTAGAAGTAGGCCTAAGAAAAGATGGATGGACTGTGTGAAAAATGACTTGAGTAAGAAAGGAGTGAGTGTTGAAATGACTTCTGACAGAGGGAAATGGAAGAAGAATACATCATGTTGTTCTGACCCCACATAAAGTGGGACAAGGGCAGGGAAATGATGACCTATCTAATCTTACTTATATTATAAATGCGAAAGTTTGTGAGTTTGGATGTTTGGATGTTTAGATGTTTGGATGTTTGGATGTTTGGATGTTTGTGCCTCAATCACGCCTAAACGGCTGAACGGATTTGAATGAAACTTGGAATATACATAGTACATGTACTGGATTAACATATAGGCTATTTTTTATCCGGGTACCACGCGAGCGTAGCCGCGGGCGGCAGCTAGTAATAAATAAGTTTATAACTGTGTATGCTTAATAGCATCTATTATATACTAATAATAATAACACCCAACAGTCACATACATAGTCCTGACCCCACACTAGGATTCCCTTTGTTGTGGGTATCAGAAACTACGAGTACCATGGAACCGCAACACCCAGACCCGGAAGAAATATTTACACAAAATGCAAACATTTCTTCCGCAGCGGGAATCGAACCCGCGCCTCTTGCGTCACTGCCGAGCAATCGCCCGCCACGCCACCGAGGCCGTCGGTATTCATTTAGATGAGTAGTTTAGCATCTTTGAATTAGATTTAATAGGTGGTTGGTTATATTGTTGTCCATGACGAGTGACAGCAGAAAATGGTGAAATGTTGTTGCAACCCTACATTGTAAGAACAAAGGCCTTTTACCATTTATAGTAGATGTTTATACAGAGTCAGGAGGCAACTTTTACCTTCACAAACTATAGGGCAGGTAAATGATGATGAGGTGTAGTAGTAAGACTGCAAATGTTATTAGAAACAAAACCTTTACTTAATATCAATGAATTTGTGACTCTTTATTCTGAACTTTTTGTTTTATTACTTTATTTATAGACACTTTTTTTTTTAAATTACATTATAGCTTGGCAAAAAGAGTATGGAAAGTTGAGGTTGTCTATAACTTATATTTTAGTATTAACTTAGTTTTCTACTGTTGGACATAATAATAATTACTTCTCTGAATTGTTTCTCTCCCTGAGCTTGTTGTAAAAGTCGACTGAGGGATAGCATCCTCTTCAACATGATGGACCATCTATGTATTATGGGTGGTGGGTTGATCATCTGTCACCATAATTTATATTAGAATGGTTACAATTAAAAACGATTAACTCTTAAAATTGAATAATTAACAGGGTCAAGTTTAATATAAATATTAGAATGGTTTACCATAATCCATCTTGGGACTTTGAATCAGGGGTGGTTCCAAGTTTTCTTATGACTACTTGTGGCTCTGCCCACCCCATTATGGTTATGGGTGTGATAATATGTATGTATGTAAGTTTGTCAAGCTATTATTTCTAGTGATGCAACGAATACTACTTTTACGAATACGAATACGAATACGAATATCAAACCTACTATTCGGCGAATACGAATACGAATACGAATATCTCACCATGGTAATAAAAGACTTATTTATTTGATGAATGTTTACTCTTCTAATAACTAAAATTTACAACGGGCAAATTTTTATTTAAAAAACATAAAATTCGTAGATTTTCTGGTTTCAGGCGATTTCTTTTTTCAGTCTGGATGTTTCCAGCCGTTGAAAAAAGTCTTTCCGAGGCGACTGTACATGGCTTCAGTGAAAAATATTTTTGAGCGAGTTTTTTCAGACTCGGAAAATGGACATCTTCTCGCCAAAAGGCCAGTGGATCAGCAGTCGGCGATAAATTTAGGAGTTTTAGATAAGCATCTATCTCGTTTTTAATTTGCGAATCCCCTGTAAAAAAACAAGCACAATATCTGCATCTGGCTTTGCTTTCATTGTCTAAAATAAAAACAATACAACTTAAAATCCCATCCCACTACAATATTCCATGCAAAAGTAAAACCGAAGTCTGCGCGGGCGAAGTCGCGGGCAAAGTCTAGTACTACATAGACTCAGCCATTACTAACGTTCGTCTAAGTTACTCACTTACTATCGTACTTTTTGTTGATACAAAATATACTTACTAGGTAATTTATCGAAGTGTTTCCATATGCCACTTTGTTCTCGTTTACGAGAAGACATTTTCAATTCAACTTAAACTTATTTAAATTCGCAGCAACCTCAGACAGAAAATAAATAAAACAATACTCTCTTGCTTGACTTGTGCTCACGACTGACAAATTAAATTAATGAAAAGAAAGGAATGAATGAATCAATTCAATCAATCCATGGTTCGTAATCGTAATTATAAGGAAACTCCCGGAGCCGCGGGAACTGTATAAACTATTTAAATAAATTTATTCTTTATTATTAAATAAATTTATTCTTTATTATTATTATTACTTATAACCGGGGAGTCCCCCGTCGCGTCGCGTCGCGTCGTCGTTACGGTTAAGGCCCTCTGCACACGTGCACACGTCATATTTTTACGAGCGTTTTTCAAATCTGCAGTAAATAGAGTTGCGTACAAAAATATTAGTTTTTAAATATTCGTATTAGTATTCGCCGAATACGAATATTCGGTAAATGTCTACTATTCGGCGAATACGAATATTCGTATTCGTATTCGTTGCATCACTAATTATTTCAACAACTTACACCATTATGGTCACAACCTCTGACCTAATTGCATATTTTATCAGTTAACTACTTATTAGAAATTGTAAACTCTTCTGTTGTTAGGTAGGATGCAATATAACAAGTCCTTGAATCATCAAATTAGCATTGTTGAATTTTTTTAGTTTTCTACCATAGTTTTCCAGTAGCTTTTGAATCCTGGCAACATCTATCCATTGCGTTTAGAATGGTAGTTTTAGATTTATATTATTTCTGGCAACACTGCCATTGTGACGTCAGGAGAAGTAGGTTGGCGACTCTGAATATAAAAATGATTTTCAGAGGATTTTTCCAGTGTTTTCACGTTTTGTAAAGTTCTTTGTAACAACCAAAGACGCTAAATTGCGAAAGTGTTGTGTTACGATTGTACTCGGTGCGATGGGCCATCAATAGAACTTTGTGACAACGATTCGTAACAAAAAAGCAAAATGGCTACCTTCGGAAGCATGTTGATAGCCCGAAAAAACATAGTAATAGCTAGTAAATATAATGTTGTCCGAAAAATCGGCGGAGGCAGTTTCGGGGACATCTATTTGGCTATCAATATTTGCGGTGGCGAGGTAATTTTTTTGTCTTTTTTATTGATTTTACATTAGAGCTTCCCCGTAGGACTGCGCGTCTTGTCAAGACTAAGGTAGGTATTTCGGGATTTTGATCGCGAAGATGGCGGTCCGGTCGTTTTCTTCCCCTCTTTACATGGAAGGGGATCCCCTTCATTCAATATCATTTAGGTTTTCCTTTTGTATTGCCCTTACACTGAATATTTCCTATGTGGCACATAGAAACGAAATCACATCGCAAGATGTGAAATCGGAAAGGATACTGTTGTCAGACCTTTGACTCCTTGTAATTGTAGCTATAAGACAGTACAATATCCTGTTAGCTTCGCTTTATTTATCTCTATTATTATAATACAATACTTTAAGTACCTCTCCTTATTTTCTCCAATAGAAAAATGTGTTATAATCATGATATTTTCCTGTTCAACAGTTCCCCATTACAAAGGTCAATATCTTCTAACACTTTACAAAACATCACAACTATGATAGAATCTTGTTTCCAGGAACACAATATCTCATTGTCTTAATTCAATTCAATTGGATTTTCCACAGAGATATGTATTAAAACTTCTCAAAAACGAGTTATTAGATACATTCTAAAAACAGCTGTACCAAAGCTTTGAACAAAATCAGCTGTTTTTATCTAACTTTGTTTTGCTTCAACACAGTATTTTTATCTCTATTTCATAATTTGATTACTACACATGGTTCATGCTATTATCACAAAACAAATAATTATAAGAACTTGATAATTTTTATGTTTCTTTGTGTACTGAATTATTCAAATAACATATTTATAAGTATTGTAAGTTATGTACTTACCTTACTTTTTGAAATGTAAATGATTGTGCTCTCAAGCAAGTTATGATCTAGGTATGTTATTCAAGATGGTGTGGATTCTGTTGTATAAAATCCTAAACTTTAAATTCAGTTAATAATATTAGTTTGAGCCTTTGTTATGGGCCTGAAGAGAAGACAGTGACTAGTTGACTAGTGTCATGAAATTATTGTTGTATGAAATAAATAACATCATATTTCGACTGCTTGATCATAAATCTTGAATTCACATCTAATTCTTGCAGCCCTATTATTGCTGTGGAAACAATAAATCTGTTAGCCTTAGTTCCAGTCTTATATTAATAGTTCAAGTAAAGACTTTCTGGTTTCTTTAGTGTGTTTCACTGTTACTGATACTGTCAAGTGTACTGATACACTTACCACATTACATTTACTCAACGCAGAAAAATCTGTTGGTTCATGACTGGATTCAAACCCACAATCATGCAGCTCAGAAGGTGGGCTCACTATTAGACTGACATTTATCCTATAGAATAAAAGAACGTAGTTTAAGAAACGGTATGGTACGGTTTGTTTATGTTTGTTGCAGGAAGTAGCGGTGAAGGTTGAGTCAATAAAGGCACGGCATCCCCAACTTCTCTATGAGAGCAGGGTGTATAAGATGCTCCAAGGGGGCATTGGTATACCACACATCAGGTAAGACTTTAACAACTCAATAAAATATACTAGGTACTAGCTGTAAACAGTATATTTGTCTACATTTTAGAGGTTTTTTTGGAACTATATTATATGGGAGTGCGAAAAGTCAACATCACATGGCATTCTCAGGCGGCCACCCATCCAACTTGTGGCTATGTACAACATTGCTTGACCTCGCTAGTATAATGATAGGTTTCCTATACAAATTTTCATCCCTTATTTCACCTCCTACGAAAAACAAAAAGTAGCCTATGTCCTGCCCCGGGAAGGAGTCTATCTACTTGCCAAATTTCATCAAAATCTGTTCAGCGGTTTAGGAGTGAAAAGGTAGCAGACAGACAGAGTTATTTTCGCATAAAAGAAAACTAGCTGCCGCCCGCAGTTTCGCTCGCGTGGTACCTTGAAGTATACTGGAGAAGGACTGAGATGTTGGCAGCAGTGTTTTAGTCATATGCTTTGTGTTTTTAAGTTTTATCAAAGCCTTGTTTGAGCATGTTTCAAACTAAATTAGAATTAGGCATACACATCATCTTCCTGCCCTCATTCCACTATATGGGGTCGGCAGTTTATATGGGCATAGTTTTGGCTAAGGTGTTTTATGACTGGCCGCCTGCCTGACGTCAACCCTCCTTAGGAATACTTGCTTATTGTGTCTCATCATGTTGGAGAGGATACTATCCCTTAGTCGACTTTTACGACATGCTCGGGGAGAGAAGCTGGACGCATTCTATGATTTTTCTTTACTCTCAGTCCAGCGAAGAAGTATACAGGCATACATATATCAAAACTAATACCTTGTTATTATTTTTCTTACGAGTTCACACATTCTAAACGCCATTTCAGTCATGAAACAATAATTCACAAAACAATAGCCTAATCTGTATGTTTCACAATCTCAAGAAAGCATACCTAGGCCATACGATACCCACACAGCAAGGACACAGCTCGCTCAGCTCAAACAACGCCTACGGAGCAACGGTGTTGTGCCTATTTTGGTACGAGAGAATACCTATATAGATGAACGATCGATATATGAACGTAGCTAGTAGGTACTGTGAGTGAACTATTTCTGAAATAACGCCTAAGTTCTAACCGCGTATACCTATGAGTTTATTATGTATCCGACTAATATTATGAACGCTAACTTCTCTGCTGCACTGGGAGTAAAGAAAAAACATGAATGCGTCTAGCTGCTTTTCTCTCCGAGCATGTCGTAAAAGTCGACTAATTCCCGAATACTCATACGCGACTCAGTTGAGCAAGTCTCAACTCACGGTATTTTGAAAGTTTCTGATGAAAATCTGTTAAAAAAAAAATCGTCATTTGAGACGTGCTCAACTTTGAGATGCGTTTGTGTATTCGGGGGTAAGGGATAGTATCCTCTCTCAACATTGTGAATAATCTATACAGGCGATGGGCTGATCACCTGCCACCATGATTCACTATATCCATTTTGGGATTTTCAATCAGAAGTGTCTGCAAGTTTTCTTATGATTACTTGTGGCTCTGCCCGCCCCGTTAGGGATACGGGCGTGATATTATGTATGTACTAGCTGCCGCCCGCGGCTTCGCTCGCATGGTACCCGGAAAAAAATAGCCTATATGTTAATCCAGTGCATGCACTATGTATATTCCAAATTTCAGTCAAATCCGTTCAGCCGTTTAAGCGTGATTGAGGCACAAACATCCAAACTCACAAACTTTCGCATTTATAAATGCGAAAGTTTGTGAGGATGCTATTTTTCTTTGTTTATACCTCGAATCACGGCGTAATTGCTGAACGGATTTGAATGAAACTTGGAATATACATATTCCGCGACCTGGAATAGTAACTGTAAGCATGTAGTCTACTTTTTATGAACGAAGTCGCAGGTGGAAGCTATGCTAAGTAGGCTATGCCTTATTCCTACGCTATAGAAGATCAAGGTTGATTGATTTGAATTGCTTAAGTTACAATCGAAATATTGATTTGAACTCTATCCTCGTCTCATGAAATAAAACACTGAAGTAATTAAGTTCGTATGAGCTAGTGGCCAACTCTTGTAACGGAGTTTTTAATCAGCCTAAAGGTGCAAACGTACCCTTCGAAGCACGGAAGCGCTCAGCTCGTAATGCCACTTGCGGTCACCCATCCCAATTGAGCATCTCAAGAACATCTAAGCAAGCTACGCTACGAGCGCTTCGTATTTGTAATAAAACCTAGCTTTACCCCACTGTTCGTTCTTATCGTATCCGAATAAATTGTGGGCTTTGTTTACAATTATGTTATTCCGGGTCACTAAACTATGTTTATTCCAATATTTGTGTCGGTTTGAGAGTAATGACATCACGTAGTACTATTATGAGATATCACGTAGTACAATATTATGAGATATCACGTTGCTCACCAGATAGATACGATCTCGACGGCAAAGCTTTGTTTGTTATGCTTTATCGTTTATACTTCCGTTGACGGTTGGAAGTTTCTGTAAAACAAGTCCAAATAAACGCTTGCCACAGAATACATAAATCTTTGCTATACAAATCTATAATCCGTGTGCTTTTGCTTTCTTGACCCACACATACACCAACACAATTATGTAACTCTTGTTTCCTTTAAGTGTGAAATGATGTCAATACTTCGTACATATCCCTCTTTATGGGTTCCTTCTCTCTGCTCGATGTGTTTCGTGCGAAATGATATTAACCCAAATAAACAGTTTGCTAAAAATATCATGAAAACTTTCTCGTGCTCGGGAGAATGGGGACTCTACTCTCGCTTCAGCTGTCTATCATTTCCCTGCCTTTTTCTCACCTTACAGGTGGTCGGCAACATGTATTCTTCATCCATTTCCCTCTCAAAAGTCATCTCAACACTCCTCTAACTCATGTCATCTTTCACACAGTCCATCCGTCTTTTCTTTGGCCTCCACCCACATTACCTTTCACACTCTTCTCGTTGACTCTTCTCTCTCATGACATTCTTCAGTTTAAACAACAAAATGTTGTGAACAAATCGCACGTTGAAAGTCCTTGAAACGCGCGGGGAACTGGAAACCTTACTTCAAAATAGCACGACCTTAATCCACAGTTAACATTAGCGTTACAAGGCGTCTGTCGCTTATCAAATTCATTGAATGAAATATTTAAATAGTTTGTATCCGTGAGCTAGCGTACTAGGAAAATAGATAAATGCTGTTCAGATAGCTATTTCACAAAAAAATAGGAAATGTCACTGTTTTTGCGATATTATCTAGTTATATTAGTGAAAAGGTACTCCTAATTAAGCTGCCGACTAAGCTTCGAGGATGGTACAGGTGTTAGGCAAGCCCACTCCATCTAAAATCGTCGCAGGCACTACAGGGACCCCACCTTTTAGTGCAAAAGTTGATGGTGTTAAAAGGTGTTACGTCACCTAAGCGTCAGCAATTTCCGCGCCTAGAACCTCGAATAAAACAACGTTGGAATCAAAAGATAACGTAGGCAGATACTATTCAACTTATTTAGAGACGTAGGTAGGCACATAACCTTATTTTTCACTATCAAATTATACTGTTCCACAGTATCACTAAATTAGTAATATTCAATGGTTTGCACACAGCTGTTCATATACGTAACGGACATACGAAAGTGAAATGTACACGTTTGTGTATGATCGTTTCAAGGTCATAACAATGAGACTTCGGGTCTCGTAAGATGTATGATGTAGGTACATTACCGTTGCTGAATCACTGTTCACGAGAAATTCAATTTTATCGATACGCGGAATTTACCCAATCTTATTATTATCATCATTTAGAAAGAGTAAATGGAGACTAGACTTCTCATAAAAACTACCTAGCTAGAATACAGTAATGAGTGTCCATCGCATCACTCAAAAACTTTATGCATGCAATATAAATTCGAAACAGGTAGAAAATTGAAAGGCGGTTCACAAAAATGAATGAAAGAACTGAGCCGAATTTATAGTTTAGAAATGGCAGCGATGGGAGAAAAACGTCATGTTTGAGGCCAACATTTTATATTTTTTATACTCATCTTCTGCCCACTTTAGTCCACTGGTGGCCATAGGCCTCTCCCACGGCATGCCATTCAAATTTTTTATACTATCACTTATATTATAAAGTCAAAGTGCTTGTCCTAGTCACAAAACTAAAACAGATGTAACCGTACATTTTATTTTTATTCATTCATTCAATAAGTAACATGTATAAAATTTGAATCTAAATATGTAAAAGTGTAAATGGATAGACAACAATGGAGCTAATTCAATCAAAGCTCCAGTAATGCGATTTGCGCTCGGATATTGCAACGCCAATGATAGTCGTTCTAGTTTCAATCTGTGTAACTCTGCTAGTCTTTACTCGCGTACTGTACCTGCAGTAATGACGTAGTACACTACACACCACACCTGGGCAAGAACAACTTCCATCCTTTAAAGAATGTCACAGACACTGCGCATTAAACAATACCTTAAAGTGATTAGCGAGCAAAGCGAGCTTCAAACCAATGCGAGCGAAGCGAGCCATAGAGTACAATGCGTGCGGGAGCTAGTGTCATTACGTAACTGAAGCATGCTAGCTATAAAGCCTACTATTCTACAAACAACTAAACAGCCCGTAACATCTACTGCCGGATAAAGGCCTCATTTCTATCACGCAACATTTATTTTATTATTATTATTTTCTAAAACTGTCTTGCGAAGTAACATCCAAAAATACTATTTTATATAAATACTATATTATACCAGTAAATGAATTTGTACCATTACTAATACCTATAATACGGTGTCATCGGAAATTATCCTCTATCCAATAATTGTGGTTATTTATAACAAGCCAGGTGGAGGAAACTCTAACCGGTACTTGAGAGCTTGCCTCAACAGAAGATTGATCTTGCCTTGTGAAGGGGCATGAATGGATTGACACCTGCTGATTATAATGGCACCAAGTAGAAAATACATCATCTTGTTAAGCCGTGTGCTTTTGTTGACTGATTCTTCTAGGTTTATTTGCATGGTAGGCGATTCGTTTAGTTTATAGGACATTTCAAAGTGGTCTTTGCATATTGTATTCGACTTGCAATAATTTACGTGACCAGCTTTTAGTCTACCATTATGGCAGTACCAGAAAGCTTCGCGTTTTACGTACTTTTCTATCTTGTGTAAAATCATATAGCTGGGATACGACAATTTCGCTTAACCTCGGTATTGTACCCGCAGTGTTTGCGGATTCGGTATTAGTAGAACCTTTTCAGCACCTAACCTAACGAGTCATTGACCTTAGTCCCGATCAAAAAATAAAACGAACACAGTAACCAAAAATATACAAGTCAATCGATGTGATTTGATATGAAACGAATATGAATGAGCATCTGATGCCTGATCAGTAGAAACAAAACACGGCGCGCACCGGTTAGAGACCGTTATAATAACCGGCTTGTGCATGAAACACGGCTGTTATGGGAAGATAGCGTCTCGCACAGGAAAGAGGCTCGAATGCAACTTTGTATGGAACCTGCTGCCTCTGATACAATCGTACCAGCCAGTTGGCCCGTGTTCTCGTTGCCCAATACGATTTCTGAATTCAAGAATACTGAATTACTTTGTAAAGTAAATTGTATGATGCTGGAAAGTAGAAATATAACCCCAGAGTTTGTTCAAAAGTATTGTAGTCTTGTAGACATTTCTTCATTTATTCTAGCTGCGAGGTCCTTGAAGATGTATAAAGGGTTAACCACAGTAGTTGAATTGAAATTGAAGATACACTAACGAACAGAAAGAGAAACGATCGTGTGTATCTAATCGGTAAAATCTGTTTTTTTCAAGCTTCCGCCTGCAGCTTTGCTGCGTGCGTGGCACTTGAGATTGGCCTATTTTCTATTCTGTGCGATTTGATTCAGCTGTTGCGCCATAAGAATTGATGGAATCCATTCTTCGTTCGGCGTATCCTTATTCGCGTTGAGCGACCTATTTCTGTCTGTCTAACCGTCTGTATAAATACCCAAACCGGTTTGGACACAGCCTGCCGATATTAGTCACCGTCGAGACGTAACAGAAAATGCCATATCCCAGAAGCGAATAAACAATTTTGTTTGCATGCGATACGTGACGATTCACACGAAACGTGTGCGCAGTTGTTAAATAGATATAAGAATCAAGTGATTCTTCCATGTAATCTGAACTGAGGAAGAATTTTGTTGATTATTTTTATTAATAAGTTTTTCTTGTTCTGCGCAAGAAAAAAGATATCGATCGATGTAATATGGCGTGTGGGGTAGGCAAAGACCACGGATCTCCACTTGCCACAGTCATGATGTATTTCGTTTCATTCACTATTTTTACAATCATTTTTCACGCAGCGGTACTCTTGATTTAGCCTTTTTCCAAAACGTTACCGTTTTAATAACATATTTTTTTTTTAATTAATGTTATCTTTTGTACTTACATGATAATTTAAAATCTTGTTTCCTGTCATCCTGTCAACAGGTAAATCGATTTAATAAGGTACCTTACTTACTGTTGTTGGTGGCGTTATAAATTCCGTTTCTGATTTCCTACATAGGTAATTATTATATATTAATTAGCCGTCAATTAAAAACTCTTTGTAGTTTTTCATTTACTTAGTCATTGTTTTTGTCCTATAATTTAAACTATGTTTGACAGAGGTTTCGTACCTAGTACCTACTTTTGGGATTGCGAAGAGATGAAGATTATTGCCGCTGCGGGAGAAATCTTTGCATGTTCTGCAAATATTTCTTCAGGGTCTGGGTGTTGTGATTAATACTCGTAGTTTCTGATACTCACGATAAAGGGAATGCTACTGTGGGGTAATTTTATTTATGCAAGGAAAGGGTACAGCGAGCCTCATATGGAAGCATCTTTTGCACAAACGCAACGATCCAGGCAGGTTGGCCAGACCAACAATTGTCAAAGCACAGAAGTGAAATGGCACCACACCGGAATGTTTTATTAATGACGCACACTGCACAGAAACGCTCGGCGATTTGATGGCGAGAAAAAGTTTGAAACCGAATGGTCACGCGTCGCTGCTCGCGCTACCTGCCATGAACAATATCGTACGTTTCACTTGTGCGATGTCTCTATGAGGTACTTCTATTCACCGGTTGTAGTTTTTTTCCAAAAAAAAAAACACTTTCGAAAGAAAACTCTGTATGATGTTGATGACTTTGCTTATGACCGCGCATGGCTCACTTGTCTCAAAAGCGCACACCTTTGATGATAAAGATGACACAATTTTCTTGTTTAAAATGCGGTCGGAAAACCACTACTTTTCCCGCTAGATTACGGTCTCATCTACCTGAACCTGATCACTGGTCCCCTTGAAAAGTGACCAAGAACCAACCAGGTCTATCGCGGACGACTTTTCATTAAGAAAAATATACAGCTTATAATTGAATTGGCCTTATCTTTGAAGTCTGTTAAAAATGAGCTCCCGCTTTCATTTTGCCGCTACGTCACTAAACACCGATGATTCAAGTTCCAACTTGATAACGTTAGGTTGCCATGCGATTTCCCAATGATTCATTGTAACTGCTCACTAATGTGACGAAAATGAGTTTGATGGCCTCGGTCATTCTGCACTGGGTCAGTGGCCAGGCAAGTTTCAGGCACAATATTATACATACAAACACATTATCACGCCACTATCCCTAACGGAACTACCCCTTACATCGTGAGGAAACCCGCGGCTTAGTCAGCTCCACACGTATTGACCATGTCTTTCCTGTGGACAAGGCTGACTAAGCTGAGAGGATGGAATAGGTGCTGGGCAAGCCTACTCCATCTTAATTCGTCCCGGGCACTGCAGCGTTCCGTTCGTAAGGTAAAAGTTGCCTCCTGACGCTGTATAAATCATCTACTATAGATGGTAAAAGGCCTTAGTTAGTATCCCTAACGGGGTGGGCAGAGTCACAAGTAATCACAAGAAAACTTGCAGCCACTCCTGATTCAAAATTCCAAGATGGATGTGAACCATGGTGGGAGGTTATCAGCCCAAGATGGTCCATCATGTTGGAGAGGATACTATCCCTTAGTCGACTTTTACGACATGCTCGGGGAGAGAAGCAGCTAGACGCATTCTATGTTTTTTCTTTACTCTTAGTCAAGCAGAGAAGTTTACACAATATTATGTGTAAACAAATATTTACTTTTAAGTGAAGTCGAATAAATAAATAAAAAATATAGTAAAACTAACTCATACCTCTAAAAATGATCATTCATAATAAAAAAACAAGAAGTGTCGAGGGCGATTCAACTCGCACGAGCAATCAGTTTTTTTGTGTTGCTACGTTCAGAATTAAGGGTTGTTTCAATAGATTTAAGATTGCCTGTAATCCTAACGCTATAGAAAAAAAGCGAATGGAAAGACACGACCAAGTTGTACCATAAGAAATCCGTTTCACCTTTTGGTTCGGATCGGAATCCTTAAAAACCAATGACCGTTTATAAAAAGGTAGGTTGTATAGTTTAGTCAGTTGTTTTTATATTCCGAGTAATATGGAAAAATCTATTTGTGATTTATTGCCTTTGTTATCCAATGTTTATGAGAGGCCCTATCATATTCAAATCCTGTGTCTTTAACCTTGACCGTTTACGTATTGTTATTCTGGTTACATAAATTCTTGTGGGTTCTGCAGTAATAATATTCGGTGACGTAAGAACTTCTCGCGCTATTGATATTCCGCTACCTAGGTTAGTAGTGCGAGCAGTTTTTTACCATCGATTGGAACATACCGAATGCTTACCTACATATTTGTCGTAATATTGAGTTGTTTGTTGTGCGAAATGTAGTCAAAAATTATTGATCGAAAATTCACACAGCGCCATTAAGCCCTAAATTAAAAAAGAGCTTGAAGGTGGACGATACATTTTGTAAAATACCTTCTTGTAATAATACATACTAGCACCGGCAAACATTTGTATGCTCATCACATAAATGTTTGCCCTAATTGGAATCGAACCCACAACGCGCGGAAAGCATAATTGACAAACTGAGCTATGTGGTCAGTCAAAAGTATAATTGATAATCAGGTCTTACAGATATACAGACTCGACCAGTTGGCCGTATCGGCCGTTTGAACAAATATTCATGTCAGGACATGTCTCTGCCAATCTGAACCGGCGAAGTCAGACAGACCCAACTCCGTTATAAAAACGGCCCTTGACAACAAACTACTATAATAATGTTGGACTCTATAAAAGGATGCTAAATTTAACGAAAAATAATAAAAAGATCTCAGTTTTAATTATTTTCTTTGTCATGCGAAACGGTGATGTAGTCCCATGGTACAAGGTACCCCGTCTTGTAGAATACAACCTTGAACCTGTTTTCTTTGCTTTTATGATTTCTTACCCCCGAATACTCAAACGCGACTCAAAGTTGAGTACGTCTCGACTCACGGTTTTTTGACAGTTTCTGATGAAAATCTCTCAAATCTGTTATTTGAGACATGCTCAACTTTGAGATGCGTTTGAGTATTCGGGGGTAAGACATGTAGATTTCGGTTTTACGTAAAACATATCATCGTTTGACAAAAACAGGAGGGTCGCGTTGTGTCATACACAGCTTCCAATTACAAAACGTTTTTAAATATTGTTGTTCCAACATGTTTGCGAAACATAGCCTTGGATACCATGTCAAACATGAACAAACCATTCAAGAACATGATCTAGAAATAAAGAATAGCATGATTTGTTTGTTACAGATGGTATGGTTACGAGAAAGATCACAACATCCTGGTGATGGACCTGCTGGGTCCCTCGCTCGAGGATCTGTTCAACTTCTGTTCGCGCCAGTTCACCATTAAGACTGTTCTCATGCTGGCAGGTAAGCTTTACTCCCACTCTCGACCCTGATGTGATAAGACAAGACATCTCACCTCTTAAAAGTTATTAATTTCTTAGAAGCTGTCGGGCTTAGCGGTGAAATATAGACGGCTTTTGAAGGAGCAGTACCAACACAAGTAGCGATTACAAATAGGCCAACTGACTGCAGTGATACCATAATACCATTCTTTGACGACCTTGACGACCTTGACGACGGACCAGTCAAAGTTAACATTTTTCATTCCTTAAAATTACGGGGATCATTTTGGACACGTCTTAAATCTACGTTGCATTGCAGTGCCCAGCTGAGACGCATGAGCGTGTTCGATTCCCGCTGAGGGACAAATAATTACATGATCTATAAATATTTGTTCAGGGCCTGGTAAATTGGTGATTATTTTCAAATGATAAAACTAGTAGAACTTATAAAAATTGTTTGAGCATTATTCAGTCTTCTGGTAGTAATCGTTTTTTATGTAGACTCGTTCGACCCTTCATAGATCTCAAAACAGATTTTTGAGGAGCCTTCTGCGCTCAAAGAAGCCTGGTAAAGCTTTCAGCGTTGCGACCCACAAATGTCTGTGAAAAAAAAAGAAGTCATGCTATCAGGCAAGTGTTCTCTTAGTTAGGACGTGACCTCGGGCTAGGCACGTCCTGGCTAAGCGAGAACTTGCCTCGCGCGGCTGTTCAGTCAGTATGCAGCTAATAAGCGTGTCTATATCCAGATCAAATGCTCGGCCGCGTGGAGTTTATCCACTGCAAGTGCTTCATCCACCGCGACATCAAACCGGACAACTTCCTGATGGGCATCGGTCGACACTGCAACAAGCTGTACATGATCGATTTTGGACTGGCTAAGAAGTTCCGTGACCTGCGCTCCCGCTCGCACATCGCCTACCGCGAGGACAAGAACCTTACAGGTAACTGAACTGAAGCTTCGTAATTTAGTCCTCATCATCTTCCTGCCCTTATCCCATTTTATGTGGGGTCGGCACAGCATGACCCTTGGATCATGCTGTAAGAGTTTTGGCTAAGGTGTTTTATGACCGGCCGCCTGCCTGACGTCAACCCTCCTTGGGAATACTTGCTTATTGTATCTCATCATGTTGGAGGATAATATCCCTTAGTAGACTTTTACGACATGCTCGGGGAGAGAAGCAGCTGGACGCGTTCTATGTTTTTTCTTTACTCCCAGTCCAGCAGAGAAGTTCGTAATCTAGTATGTGATACTAAAGCCGGACAAACTCCTGATGGCATCGGCCGGTATCGTAACAAGTTCTACATGATCGACATCGGTCTGGCCAGAAATAGTGAATGTGCATGGTGATTCAAATGACGGTCGAATGATTTTTTTAATAAACTTTATCACATCAGAATTGTACCTCCATCAATATTATATTTTTGAGCAGGACGACATTTCATTAGTTTTTAAAAAGTGCAAACAAAAAACTGGGAAATTCAAATATTTGAAACGCGACGTCTTCGGTCAGAGCGTATATGCAGACTATTATGTCTATAATAGCGATGTGAAATATCGAATAAAACACATTCCCTATTGGATTTTTGAGACAAATTAGATTTGCTATTACAGTTTTGGCTGTTACATTTGTATTTATCATTGGGTCAATAATCTAATGTGATGTTGCAGGCACGGCGAGATACGCGTCCATCAACGCACATCTCGGCATCGAGCAGTCGCGGCGGGACGACATGGAATCTCTCGGATACGTACTTATGTATTTCAACCGGTAAATTATACATTATATATTTTATATCTATATTTCAGCCAAACTGGAGATACATATCGTCACTGGAAAGGCAAATTTACGTAAGCGCCAATCGAGAAAAAGCAGTTTAAAGTACATTTTTTTGGTTTTTTTAATCATAACTTTCTACCTAATTATCGAATTTTGATGACGTCAACGTGAGATTTCATTCTTTTTTCATTTTCTATGTCCAGCAATTACTATTATTGTATTTGGACTGCTATTTTTGGATAATAACTCAATATGCCTATTTTGGCGCCATTTTGGCGCTTACGTAATTTTGCCTTTCCAGTGACGATATGTAAACCGTCGCGTATGTTTCGTTATTACGTTTAATTTAACTATTAGTACTACTTAAAATTTCGTTTCATTTCATTTTCGTAGCAAAACGATTTGTTATCTGTACCTACCCCTATGGGAAACATGCGTGATTTTATGTATACGAGTACATACGTAAAAAAATACACCTACACCTTCAATACTACTTAGGCACTAATATCGATGGAGTAGTAAGTAAATCATTAATTTTGTGATTACTTTAACAGAGGGTCATTGCCATGGCAAGGTCTGAAGGCGATCACCAAGAAGCAGAAATACGAGCGGATTAGCGAGAAGAAAATGTCCACCCCCGTAGAGGTGCTAACCAAGGTATGACCTCAATTTGTATTCATAATAATAATTTATTTATTGCTTTTTAGGGTACAATTACATTCAAATTTTAGCCCTTCCTACCAAACGTAATTTTTAAGACTTGTATTTTGGTAACTAGTGCCTTCCCTTTTAATATTTTATCATTAGGTAATCCGATGTTTTGATTCTATTCCAAGTTTCATCCAAATCAGTTCAACCATTTAGGTGTGGATCAAACAATCATGTGGATAACAACTATCGTATTGATAGTGTTACCCCCGAATACTCAAACGCATCTCAAAGTTGAGCACGTCTCAAATGACGATTTTTTGACAGATTTTCATCAGAAACAGGGTTAGTAGTTTTAAATGTTTTAATGTAAGATACTTTTTTCAGGGTTTCCCGGCCGAGTTTGCGATGTATTTAAATTACTGCCGCGGGCTCACCTTTGACGAGGCTCCCGACTACATGTATCTTAGACAGGTGAGTGTTGTATATTTATCTGTGCAATGTAAAGTGAACTAAGGCCTTTTACCATCTATAGTAGATGATTTATACAGCGTCAGGAGGCAACTTTTACCTTCGCTAACGGGACGCTGCAGTGCCAATGGAGATGGAGTAAGCTCGCCCAGCACCTCTTCCATCCTCTCAGCTTAGTCGGCCTTGTCCACAGGAAAGACATGGTCAATACGTGCGAAGCTGACTAAGCCGCGGGTTTCCTCACGATGTTCTCCTTCACCGTTGTGAGAGTACTGGTATAGCGCACATGAATTTTTCGCACAGAAAAATACATTGGTACACGACCGGGTTTGAACCCACGACCTTAGGATCGGAAGGCGGGGTCACAACCAACTAGACCACCATTGCTCTCAATCCATATATACCGAGCATTCATACGCGCGATTCCGCACTGCTGCAGATTCCCCTCCTCCGCGCGGCACTTGGCGTCAAGGCGTTACAATCTGAATGTAACAATTTGACCACTGTGGCGAGGCGGGCGAGTGCTCGGCTGAGACGCAAGAGGCGCGGGTTCGACTCCCGCTGCGGGTGAAATGTTTGCACTCTGCATATATTTCTTCCGGGTCTGGGTATTGTAGTATGTATTATAAGTACATACAAAAAAAAAAGTGTATTCTATCAGCCATCTGGTTCCCATAATACAAGCTTTGCTTAGTTTGGGGCTAGATGGTGCTGTGTGATATTATTATGTTCTCAAATTTTTATTTTTATTTGTTTCAGTTGTTCCGCATCCTGTTCCGCACAATGAACTACCAGTACGATTACACGTTCGACTGGACCATCCTGCGGCAGCGCAACCAGCACACGGAGGCCGGCGCCGCGCCCGCCGACCGGCGCTCGCCCTCCGTGCAGCGCCGCGCCGCCGCGCCGCCGCAGCCGCAACCGCCGCCCAACAACGAGGTAACGTCCATCCATCCATCCACACGGACCTATCATCATTTCCCTGCCCTTGTCCCACTTTATGTGGGGTCGGCACAACATTTCCCTCTGTCAGAAGTCATCTCAACGCTCACTCCTTCCTTACTCATGTCATCTTTCACACAGTCCATCCAACTCCTCTTTGGCCTACCACTACCCACATTAGATTATCTATTAGCACACGGACCTATACGATAACTAAAACAAAACACTTCATAAAACTCTAACAAGGCGATCATTCTGGTACCCCTTCGGAATTTCGACGGCCTCGGTGGCGTGGCGGGCGATTGCTCGGCAGAGACGCAAGAGGCCGCGGGTTCGATTCCCGCTGTGGATGAAATGTTTGAATGATCTGTAAATATTTCTTCCGGGTCTGGGTGTTGTGGTACCATGGTACTCGTAGTTTCTGATACCCACACCACGGAATCCTAGTGTGGGGTCAGGACTATGTATGTGACTTGGGTGTTATTTATTATTTATTTGCGGAAGTATTCCCAAGGAGGGTTGACGTCAGGCAGGTGACCGGTCATAATACACCTTAGCCAAAACTCTTACAGCATGATCCTTAGATCATGCTGTGCCGACCCCACATAGAGTGGGATAAGGGCAGGAAGATGACGATGAATCACTCGCCTTTTGAACATATAAAATACCATCTACCAACGGTTCTTATGTCTCTTTCACACCATCATCAGTTGCCCTGATTTCCAAAACTAGACGTTTCCTTAATTTCCATTCATGTCCTATCCTGTTCACGCTCCTGTCCGTTTTTAGGTGAAGTCCGTCCACGCCACTAACGATTCAAAGCAAGCCGTCAAAGGCCACCAGTCCGTCAGCCAACTCAAGAAGAAACTAACTACCGTATCCTAACTGATCCACATTGGCTTTTATTAACGTGATCACTGCTATGATAGGAAAATTTCGCGTTTTCGAGTTTAGAGGTAAAATGTTCGGGTGAGAGTTATAAGGCGTTCTTTTGGCGTTGGGATAGTGTCTGATGAGGTCTCGGAGATAAAAATTATGTTCCGAGATAAATATGTTTAGGGTAATTTATAAACGTAAGAGTTTTCAATAGAAAAAATATTTTCAGATGTAGTTTTTCCTTCAGATGTAGTTTTTAAATTTCGTTTAGAAATCCTATAAATAGATTTCATGCAGAAATCTTTTTAAGGTTCCAAATCGGAGAAGAAATTGCGTTGTGATGTTTTGTGAGTTCCGAAACTGTGATGGATGCATTGAGCGTTTGTGTGTGTCTTACACTTCTCTGTAAATTACTTTATAAGACTTAAGATTATTTTACTGTTAAATAAAATATTTGTTTACTTTCAAGCAGTCAGCGGGTTTTTAATTTAACTTGAATTTCTATACGAACTGGCTGTGTTGAGTTTATATTTTGATTGAGGTTTTTTTTTATTAGTGAGGAAACATCAAAAAATTGTATAAATTTCAAAAATGAGTAAGATATCTCTTAAAAATAGCGTAAAAATGCGTGAGTTAAGCAGCATTTTTTACCGTCAGGGAATGTGAATTTTTATATAAATTGAATAAAAACGCGCATTTTTGTGTTCGTTTCGTTATTTTACTGTATTCTAGCTTCAATTTGATAAAGGTAATCTTAGCATATTATTATATTGCGCGTAATTTTTGAATCTCATTCATGGTTTTGGCTTATTTCCATACTTGTCAATAGAAATGAAAACATAGTATGTATATTTTGATTTTCATTTACATATTAGAATTTTCAATCAAAGATAGAGTTATAAAAATCGTAATAAATCAGATTCGCCATACATTTATTTAACCCTGTCGTAAAAATCACTGTTGGTAGCCGTTATACTTTTATTGTTGATTCTGTTGAAACATCTTCAAAACGAAACTGCACATGTGTCTGTGTACTATTTTCTTATCTTATATTTTGATAAGAACCTTTCCATTAATCGTAATAAATCAGATTCGCCACGCCCTTACCTAACCCAACCAACATGTAACTCATTTGATTCGCCATATTTTTGGTACCATTCATCTTTCATTGGTAGTTGATACAGTCAAACTGTCTTGTATATCAAAACCGAAGATGTGTTTGTACATTTTTGAACACAAGTCCACACATCTCTATTTTTGTCTGAAATTATTACTACATAAATTGATTGAAATCTTGAAACTATTCAGTCGAAACGTCTTTGTCCACACTTCTTTAGTTTTGTTAGAATTGTCATAAACTGTTTGAAACTATCACTTTCATTGTTGGTTCACTCGAAACATGTTGTAAATCAAAACTGAAGATGTCTTGAACACACCTCGACATGTTCAGTTTTGTCCTTATTGACATCCATTGATTGAGAGCTTGAACCTTTTATTTCGTTTCCAGTGAAAATGAGTGTGGCGTTCAGCGGCGTCCGGCGTGGCGTGGAAGAAGGCGCGGACGGCCCCCCCAGCGGCCTGCGCCCCGCGCCGCCCTCCGCTGCCCCGCCGCCTGTGACCCCGCAGTCTGCACGCGCTCCGCTGACGAACCAACACCGCACGACCACGCTAAAAATGTTACTAAAACTACTAGAACTGTGAAGAATGCTACTTCGTAAGACCCCGCACTCTTTCGAGGTGAGCTCTTTTGCCGCGTGGCTAAAGTTCATATTATTCCACAAGAAACCAGTGCGGAGTCTAGATATTAAGCACCCTCGTCCCACCCTCCCACATACCTCCTTCGGTCCTCTGAAATTACAGTAGTTCTGATCTTTGAAATGGACTTGTCCAGTCTAAATGGATTTGTCCTGTGCATATAAGTTTACTTTTTCCCTCTAAATGGGCTCATCAGCTCTAAATGGATTTGTCCAATCTAATTGGATTTGTCCAGCCTAATATTGAAACTACAGTGCAATGCTGAGTTATAGACATCTGTTTTCAACTGTCTTCTATGGGATTCTAACATGATTTCGTGACAGATTCGGTTTCTTTTCCCGTACTTTCGTTTGTATTTATAGTGACTAATTCAATTAACTTTACACTGCCTGAGGTTTATAAGGTTCTTATCTTATTTTTTGAATAAACAATTTAATGATCAGAGACTAAATAAATCCTAAAGAATGAGTTATGTGGCTTTATCGGGACTAACATTAGTTCGTCAGTGGAACCAAAAGTGTTTGTGCAAGAGACTATGTGAAACTTGTGTACAGAAACACGAAATACGAATCGTATTGTATATTTATAATTCGCCTTACGTGAACGGGCAATGACCGACGTACTATCGGTATGCATTTTGAAATGGAAAAGCTAGGACAGTTTGGCTGTTTTCATTGATTTTACGGTCACATGCGGTCAATTGAACTGAATCGTTTAAACTGACACTGTTGTCAGTATGAACTGACACGTTTACTGACGGTGTTGCCAGTATAAGACTGGTCTTAAACTGAGGTGATTTCAAAGAGGTGCTTTGTCCACGTCCATTTTCAGAGCCGATTTCACCATTTAAACTGAACGGGGCGTACGAAACTGAGTTCAATAGCTGACAATAAGTTTCAGATATTACTACCAGGTTGGGGTACACCCCGACCGGGTATCAGAAACCACGAGTACCACAACAGTGGTGCTCGTAGTTTCTGATACCCGTATCACTGGGATCCTGATGTGAGGTCAGAACGGCCGTTTTATCGTGGTCCTACTATTTTGTCCTACTAGTAGGACCACGAGGGAGACCAGTTTCTGTTCGTCCTACTATGACATATTAGAGCTGTAATAATTTATTTACACCACCTGTATATAATTAACTACAGGTCGCCCCGTGCGCGTCGCAACCTGGGAGTGACGGAAAGGTTTCTGGAGGAAAAAAACAAAATAAAAATTACATTCGTCATCAGCGACCTCAAAAACCCTCTGAACCAAAATTTGCGCCATACCATTCTTCATATGATTCGACCAAACAATAATCTAATCCGCTTTGCATTTCGGGGGGCCAATCGTCAAAAACTTGTAAGCTGCCTATTGGTTTTCTGGAATGTCACGTGAAATGGATTTTTTTTTGGTGGATTCGTATAGGGA
The DNA here is from genome assembly GCA_949320045.1 of Scotopteryx bipunctaria. Classification (NCBI taxonomy): domain Eukaryota; kingdom Metazoa; phylum Arthropoda; class Insecta; order Lepidoptera; family Geometridae; genus Scotopteryx; species Scotopteryx bipunctaria. The sequence goes on from OX439462.1 coordinate 1,992,382, forward strand.
ATAGGATGGCGAGTAAAGTTAAATAAAAATTTGACCCCCCTCCCCCCTAACTTTCAACTTCTCGTCCTAGACTCTTAGTTCTTAGTTCAAATTAAAGCTATTAAAGAAAACTACATTTTAGATGGCAGATGTCATTTTGACAGCGACCTGTTGTTAATTGTATAGGGTAGGTATTATATACAGGTGGTGTAAATAAATTATTACAGCTCTAATATGTCATAGTAGGACGAACAGAAACTGGTCTCCCCCGTGGATCTACTAGTAGAACAAAATAGTAGGACCACGAGAAAACGGCCGTCAGAACTGTGTATGTGACTGTTGGGTGTTATTGATTTGACAGCTCTCGAACTCTGTTTAATGCTAAACTCTGTTCAGTTTGATATTAAATCTGCTGGAAGAAACTGGTTCAAATAGCATTTGTATGACAAGTATCCCCAGTTTCACTTCAGTTTGAGTTCAGCCCAAAACTGACCCTGGATGGTAGGGGATGCATTCAGTTGCGGGACTTCACCGACGACGGATAGTGACCGGTAACCTGCGTGTAGATGTGACAGACAGTTTTGTGTCTGTCACGGCTCTATTAACTAAAGGGCTCTGCACAAAAAGTAAAGCGAAATCCTGTCAAAAGCTTTCTTTTAATTGCTTTGCAGTCTGTCAACTTAGCAGAACGTCATCTAATATTTACTGTAGGAGATGAGCAATCATTCCTCTTTGTGTATAGTCCACTTTTCATTTCGCAAATGGTACATACGTACATACATACATACATACATACATACATACATACATACATACATACATACATACATACATATTATCACGCCCGTATTCCTATGGTGATCAACCCATCGCCCATAAAGATGGTCCATCATGTTGGAGAGGATACTATCCCTTAGTCAACTTTTACGACATGCTCGGGGAGAGAAGCAGCTGGATGCTTTCTATGTTTTTTCTTTACTCCCAGTCCAGCAGAGAAGTAAACACTTCGCAAACGGTAACTTAAAATATTTGGGTGTATAAGTAACTTCCAAGTGTTCATTTTAACCTGACCTAATTAACTGAATGATTGCTAGTTTGACCGATCGCAAAGTTGACTATATTGATAACTGATGGCGAAGTTGACTAATAAAATTTTAGTGGACGTTTTGCTAAGTTGACCGACCGCGAACAAAGCATTTTTGCTTTGTTTTTTTTTGTGTAGGGAGTTAGGGACGGTCATGTACCGTAGCAGTGGGTGTAGAGCTTGGTTGGACTAGTCGCAGGTTGCCCGGAAGTGACGTCCCGCCGGTTGCAATGGGACCCGCAGCGCGCGTACGTGATGTAAGCGGCTGCCGCTCTTTCGTTGTTAGTTTAATCGAACTCAATATTTACTTAGTTTTTCGATGTTAGTTTTTTCTCATTATTAGCTAGTTGTTTACATTAAATTTATTGATAGAAGCTGGTGGTGTTTCGATTGTTCTGATGTATATAAATATACGTGAATTTTTGAAATGCACCCTGCGCTCGCGGACAAGATGTAACTGTTGGCTAAAAATGTTCATTCGAAAATTACTGATTTATTTACTAATGTAAGTAGGATTCTGTATGAAAAAACTATGAAAAATTATAAAAAAACATGCCTAGGTAAGAGAATTAATTCCCTTTTCTCTGCGGCGCATCCTCGACTCCCGCATAGTTAGGTTTTTTTTAATATTTGCTATTATTTCCGAGGTCACTTCCAAATTGTACATAGAAACTGTCGATGGTGGTGCGTCGCAAAGAATCTCGGTACGTACCGTATCATATATTTTAGAATAATTGTAAATATGAGACAGTGTTCATTTTAACTGTTATTTTTTTAAGGACACGCTAATTTTGATTCTTTTAAAACCTCTTCTTGTGACATTTGGCAGTTCACCAACGCATTATGTTCGAAGTAAGCGTTACTGGCACACCGCCACAGATGCTTGCTTCAAAGTCTACTTTAAACGGATGATAACAGGACGTGTAATGATATGGTAGTGCCTTAGTGGACTTGCCTAAGAATCCGAGACAGTCTCAATTTTGACCGGTGATATTTTTATACGATACACTAACAAAAATGCTTCCATAACTAGATGCTAGCCTTCAAACGCAGTGTCACAAGATGGGGTGTCTAATTGTAAGGACTTTTGTTATCATTTTCTGCTATTATACCATTAGCATCGAAGTTATAATGCGTTCAAAATTCTGGTAGGACATTTTGCCAGAAATACATGTCTCTTGACCAAAAATATGATTTATGGCTAGTTTCCTACCAGTTTTTTAGTTGGTATTGTAACAGGAAGTGATGACAAGAGCCATCATAAGTGATTTTACAGATTGAAATAAAAACGCCCAATCTGTAAAGGCACCGAGAGAAATATAAGAAATAAAAGCATATTGTGTGAAGAGTGAAGCGAGAATGTATAAACTGGAGACAACACATGCATCATAATGAATACTTTGTACCTTATTACCTAGTGATAAGGTTCAAAGTGTCATATTCGCATTGAAATTAAACCCAGCGTAATGTGAGTGTAAGATCCTAGATATATTATTGGTCGCAGTTCTGACACAATTGAACTGTCTACTAGCGGAAACTTGCAATTTTTTTTCTGAGCGTAACAACACATCGATAAACGCTAGATTTTTTTATTATAGCCTTGCCACTGTTTAATGTTTAATATGAAATAGCTTGAAATGAAAAAAAAATAGCCTGGTGTAACGCCAACATTATAAAAAAAATTGAATTTTCTTTCTTATTGTAATGATGATTTTTAGGCATTGTTTAGTGTGACTAAAAGTTAAAATCGTAAAAAATGGTTTCCGAAAAATAAGTATATTTTTGCTATGAAAATTTGATAATACATTTTAGTCATGAGTTGTTTGTGATAATAATTAATGATAATAATTGAAAGTCAAAACATAATTATTACATTCATGGTGAATTGTTTAGTACTAAGCAATGGTATTTAAAATATGGACATTTTTACAGAGTTCAAAATACTTATCAAGGATTGTATTCATCAGTCTAAGCTTGGGCATTTTAAACTTTGTGTTTAGGCTTAACTGTAATCTCCTCCCCGCTTGTGATAATAGATCTCGTCCATAACTTGAGCTTGGGAGGTAATGGTGGATGTTCTGTCTCCAGTTGTAAAAGAATGCACTGCACTATAATGATAAAATTAATAAATGATAATAATAAATTTATGCTTTGGTTTTATTGTAAGTTTCTCTAACTAGCTTTGAATCCCATATAGGTATGGTAGGTTGAATTGGGTCATACCATCAAAGGTTGCCTTAAAACCTCTCAGCTCTAGTGGAAAGTAAACACGGAGCAATCACAGAATAAGGAAGATTTCCTTACTCTTGAGTGTAGTGTTGCGTAAGTTCATGTAAGTAGGTACTCTTAACAAAATCATCCTCTAGCCTGCTGTAACGCGATGTAAAATCTGAAAAGGCGCTACGACAAAATGACCATTGCGAGACTCTTCAAGAACTCTTGCCCGGGAAAAAAACTAACTGACCAAAGGTGAAAGGTGTGAGCAATTTAGTCTAGGTACCTGTCCTTGTTCTGCTAATCTTTCTACTCGTGTCACTAGTTCTGCTTATAATGATCCCATCAAAAATATTCCCAACTCTGTGACATTTATTTCTTTTGAATTTTAAAACGTGATTATTATTTCACGTAATATTTCCGCGAACAACGTTGAAGCCATACTTTTTACCAAGATGTAGAATTTGTAGAATCAGGGCTTATAGGTAGAGTTATTTGTTGTTTCGCCCGGGGTCTCGTCAGCATTGGTCTGCAATCCGTCTAAGAGAAGGAAAACTCTGAAATCAAACCCGGGGAGTTGGGCCTGTTAGCATTGATCTGCAAGCATCTAGGAGAAAGTAACTCGTAAGTAATTCGTAGCCAGAGGGATAGCTGGTGTAACGGACGGTGTCTGTGTTGGCGGTCACAGGACACTCGGTAGGTATTCCGCTCTAACCCCCGTAAAGGGCTCTGCGGGGGTGGACCGTTTAAGTCCATAACACTCGTGGGAACGCAATGATTTCTAATCATCTGCATGGCGGTGACGCAGTACGCCACCCGTCATGTCTCGTTTCTCGTGGGGCGAAAAGCGTATTTGATTTTCGCTAATAGATGGCAGTCCACTAAATGTCAAAAGGATAGAAAGGCAAATGCCAAACCTGGCAATGCCAAAAGAAAAAATGAGGCCAAGGAAGATTAGAAGCTAAGTATTTGGCTTCTATGTCATAGGTAGTTAGGTGTATTTTGTTGCGCTTTTAGAAGCAGAGAAATCAAAAACAAGTTATTATTTTTATACTTTATTCAACATTGTCATAACTTAGTACAGTAATTAACAATATCTTCACATAATGCCTGCGCGAGGCTTACAGAACACCTAGCACTAATGGTGATGTGAATACAGCTTTACTTAGGGCTAGCGCACACAGAGGCTGGAAAAGTTTCGCGTTCTGTAGCTCAAAAATCACTCTTCTGGAAATACCGGACGCAGAATTTTTCTAGACAACTGTTCTGCGCTTACTCTTATAAGGTTTTCTTTCGATTTCGGTTTAGTCCGAGATCTTCCGTTTCATACGTATTTCTTTGTTTGCCATGTTTTGTTAATTAATTTTAAATGGTCCACTACTCACATAGTAATAAAGCAGATAAAAATGTTTCTATTGACGATGCCGAAGAGCTAGATAATAGGTAGGAAGGTACTATGTAAGGGCGTTTTCTACAGAATTAATTAGGATTTGGTACAGCTATACCTACTGACTTACATAGAAGAAGGTAGTCAGTGCAATTCAGCTTCTCTTTTTATCCTCGTTAGATAGAAAAAAAGTACCTACTTACCTAAACTTACGCAACACTACACTCACAGAATAAGAAAGTCTTCCTTATTCTGTGACTACACGGAACTTTAGAGAGCTTCATGTACCTACCTAGGTAGGTACTAAAAGCTTTATGAAGGGCACACAGGGTACTATTACATTATATATAAGGTAATCTTAGTTCTACTATATAAACATCAAATTGACAATATTAATTGATGCACATTTAGTTTGGTAAAACCCGCACAGACACGGCATAAGGCTGAGAAAAGGGGGTAAGAGAAAAAAATCAAAAGTGTTTTATGTTAGTTCATATGTACTTTGAATAAACCTTTGTAAAGGTAACATAATAGGTATTTACATAGAACCTTTTTTCTATTAATCACTTAGGTAATCGGCAGGAAAGTTACATGTCATTTTTATTTAAATTTAATTGACCACGACTTCAAGAACCTACATCAGCGCACATTTATCTAAGAACTTTTCGTCTGAAAGAAGGGAGGCTCGTTTTTAGGCGGTAGGATTAAATGCTGGTTTAAAGTAGATAGTAGGTGATTTTACCAACATTTTACAAACTTTTTTTATACCTAGGCAAAGATTATACAATGCTTTAGTTTTGGACAACTATTTAGACATAGGTAAATCTAGACAGAGTGTAGTTAGATAAATGGGTAACTACGCCTTAAAATAATGATTTTTCTAAGTAAATAGAGAAGATTACACTTTTATTTATTTATAAATAGTGACCGCATATTGAGCGATGTTAAGGCTCATTGGTTACATACGATTGAATGCTATCAAAATACTACAATTTCATCTAAAAATAAAAGGGATAGAATAACTTTTAGAACACTTATTTTTTCTACTATGACTTTGTCTTATACTTTTTATTTATTTATGCTATGAATATCTCAAAGCCAGCGATATCTTTACTAAAGTAGGTGTTACAATGGAGGTAAAAAGATTTACTACCATTACAACTTAAAAACATCTGTAGACAGTCCTGTCTAGGTTTTTGTTAAAAAAATCTAGGCGAGTCTAATCTTTTTACATCCACTACGCCGACCTACAGACCATGATGTAAAGTGTTACTTATTACAAATTGTTTACAACAGTGAACATTTATTTATATAAATTTTATAAACATTTATTTACCTAAGATCCCATAGTAAGGATAAACACATAGCTGTTACATGCCGTTATGATATAGCATAGGCGTCGATATCATAGGCGTTCTAAGATAAACAGGGACAATGGTATCCATTTTATAATTAAAGATCACAGAATAGAGGATCATAATAAAAATGAAAATACTTAGATGTTTGAGGTATTTCAGTTGCTATTTCTGGAAAACATCAAAGTTTAAGTTTTTCAGTCGTTGAGGAATTATGGAAGAGTTTTATGTATGTACTAGCTGCCTCCCGCGGCTTCGCTCGCGTGGTACCCGGATGAAAAATAGCCTATATGTTAATCCAGCACATGTACCTACTATGTATGTATATTCCAAGTTTCATTCAAATCCGTTCAGCCGTTTAGGCGTGATTGAGGCACAAACATACAAACATCTTCACAAAATTTCACATTTATAGTATAGTAGGATAATAATTATGGAAGGTTAAATGAGCGTATGGTATAATTTATAGGTAACTAAACTAAGCTACATTTTGTTGATAATTCGTAATATTCTCGATGTTTTGTTTCAAAACGGAATTTAATTTATTGAAGTTTTCAATGGTCGTTGCATTTTTCGATTAAAATGCATCTTAGCTGATATTTTCCTACAGACAAGTGTCTGATACATTAATTCAGCTACTTATAACAACTTTAATAAAAAAATGCTATTTTTGTTCCAAATGTTTTATAAACACTAGCTAGAACTAGCAATATTCATAAGTTATTCTTGCTTCCATGACCACCCTATGATAAGCCAGGGGCAGACCAGACATTCTGTGAAATTTCTAAACTTAGTCAGGCCCAATATTGTGTCTGTTTTTGTCTTTCAGGATTTATAAGAAAGGGACAGTGACATTTACAGGACAATCAATCTATGTTTATTTTAGATGCACAAGAATCACTAACAGTGTATTTAAAAAGTATAAGAAAACGGTCGAATATAAACCAAACGTTTCGGATTAGTTTTGCTAAGTTCTTATCATCTCAATGCTTTGAAGTTTCTGGTTCATAGAAAATATAGCATGGAGTTGTGCGCAAGCCGGCATCACTTCACGAAGCTATTTACAAACACTTAAAAGTCCCTTCTTACGTCCTGAACACTTATTATAATGTGTAAAAGCATGCATTTTACAATACAACTAACCTAGCATTTCTATTTAATGAGAAAACCTAGAATATGTGTACTTTGAGATTGAGATCAATAATTTCTGAATGGCTAAGCCTTTGATTTCGAAACTTTGTCCTCAAAATAGTAACGAGAATCTAACATCGATTTGTATTCATAAGACAACAGCGTTAGTTAGAAACTTAATGCTAATAATACTGTCGATAAACCTTATTGCGAATAAACCATAGGCCGGCAAGTACCTAACCTATAAGCTAAATTATAAATGACTATAAGTGCAAGAAGTAACAAGTTCTATACAAAACAAAGATAAGCAATAAGTTGTGGATGACTAGTTAAATCTATCTACATGCTAAGTACAATTGACTAAATAATATCTGAACTGGGTATTTGGATATCAATCAGTACCGGATATATTTTATAGAAATGATTTACCACTTTTTTCTTGGAATGTATTTTCTTGTAAGTTTTATACGATGTTACACTGATTGTGGCGTTAGCAGGGCCCCTGAGGTTTAGTCCTTAATCCGGTACTGGCCACAAAACAAAAAACAAGAAGAAATCTGAACATTCTTAAAAAAATAGTTCTCACGCTTATTAGGTGGTGGCGTACTTACCTATGACTACCAGAACGACCGACAACCTAATAACTAGTAATTAAATAAATAAATATTTCACACAGCGCCATCTAGTCCCAAACTAAGCAAAGCTTGTACTACGGACACACCAGATGGCTGAAAGAATACATAAATATATTTTTTTGTAAACACAATACTACAACACCCAGACTCGGAAGAAATATTTGCAGAACATACAACCATATCTCCCGTAGCGGGAATCGAACCCGCGCCTCTTGCGTCTCAGCCGAGCATTCGCCCGCCACGCCACCGAGGTCGTCAAGTTAACTCATATGACGTTCCTTTAATTACTCAGTTTCTGTCTTTTTCGATTGTTCCGGTGTGATTATCTTTCGCTCCGCACGATTTCGCGGCGCAACCGCCTCTTGGTACTAGGTATATGTCTGTCACTTTGCCGATCTACTATGCCTGTCACTTTGTACTATGCCGCCTTAAACACAGGATTACCTAGTTAAGGTTCTGGTGTATTACTTATCTAAGTACATTTAAGACACATGCATCGTAGATTTAAGACGTGTCCAAGTGATCCCATGATTTTAAGGAATAAAAAATTTTGACTTTTGAATTTTGATTTTGACACTATAGTTGTAATTATTTTTGTGTAACAAACTTTATTGAACAAATGATTATTATTATTATTACTTTCTATGGCGGCGCAGCTTAACATGTAGGAGGTACCTACTGAATCGTGTGTGTCGTGCAACGCGAAACCGTGCGGGTTGGCGAATTACTAAACTATCGGTCTTGCTCATTTCGCTTGGTCTGCAGTGGTGGTGTGAAGCGCCATAAAATAAAACTTTCTTTAAAAATATCTTCCAACTCACGTTGCTCTAGTAGCTTGTCACTACAGACAATGTGTCTTTACGTCGCTCTAGTAGTAAGAAACACAATCAGGCGGATTTGAACTCGCCGAAGACATTGAGCTCGTAGAGGCTGGTGAGCGTGATCAACGGAATGTACCAGAAGTTACTGGTCTCTCCCTAATTTCTTAGCGTTGATATTATGGAAATCACCTTACGGAAACATAATTTTTTATTTAGAATGTTGACTCGCCCTGTTTCGCTCTGTCTCCGCGCGGTTCGATGATGATGAAAAGCGCATTTGAACTCGCCAATAACGTTGAGCTCATAGACGCTGACGAGCGTGATGAACAGAACGTACCGGGATGAACCAGGATTTAAGAGGATGATAACGCTCGTCTCTCCGCGTGTTTCGGCTGAGGTATGTGAAAACCGCCTTAAGGAAACAAAACCATTTTTTTTAAGAATGTTCTGTCTCTCTCTGTTCTGCGATAGGTCTAGTACTTAGAGACACAGTCAGGCGGGTTGAACTGGCCGAAGACGTTGAGCTCGTAGAGGCTGGCGAGCGTGATGAAGAGGATGTACCAGACCATCAGCACGGCGCCGTACTTACGGTCCAGCTTCCAGCCGTTGGCGTGCGTCGCGACCACTAGGAACACCACCGTCGAGAACAGAGACAGCGTCGAGTAGATCAGACCTGGAAATGTCAAAAGGGTATCTTACTGAGAGCACTGGTGGTCTAGTTGGTAGTGACCCCGCATTCCGATCGTAAGGTCGTGGATCAATGGATTTTTCGTACGAAAACTTTTATGCGCTATACCAGTACTCTCAAACGGTGAAGGAAAACATCGTGAGGTAACGTAAGGAACGTTAGCTCCGCACGTATTGACCAAGTGCTGGGCAAGTCCACTCCATCTTAATTCGTCCCGGGCACTACTGCAGCGTCCCGTTTGTGAAGGTAAAAGCCTCCTGACGCTGCATAAATCATCTATACATGGTAAAAGGCCTTACTTTATCTTACTAAGCGAAAGTTTTTGGCAGAACAAAAGAGTGAAAATGTACCTATGCTGATAACGTTGAAGTGGGCGCGTGACTGGATGGTCGGGCTCTGGATGATGATAGCCAGTTATTGGCAGAACAGAGGAGTACAAACAAGCGTACCTTTGCTGATGACGTTGACGTGCGAGCCGGGCTGGATGATGGCGGTCTGGATGAACCACGGCAGGCCAAGGCATACCAGGATATCGAACACGTTTGAGCCCACCGCGTTCGACACCGCCATGTCGCCGTACCTGGAAATAACGCATTTTTAAACACCCAACAAATACCTTGGTTTGGTATATTATCACGCTCGTACAATGGGATAGGTAAAGCCACAAGTAATCATAAGAAAACTTGCAGCCACTCCTGATTCACATGAGTCCCAAGACCATGGTGAAAGGTGATCAGCCCATCGCCTATATGAGATGATCCATCATTTTGGAGAGGATACTATCCCTTAGTCGACTTTTACGACATGCTCGGGGTCATGTAGAGAGGATGAATGAAGATTTTCGAAACAGGTGTATGAGGCAAGTGTGAATGATACCATTGGAAGAAGACCTAGAACAAATCGTTGACGATTTTAAGAAATGATAGGTCAAGAGTACTACCTACCGATGGTATGCATTCAGAATGTGATGAGAGTGAATGAAGTGAAAAAAGTCAGGATCGTAGCAAATGGAGATCCGTGTTCTCTTCTATGAGACATAGGGATAGGCAGAGATATCAACTTAGTACATTTATACAAAAATCCCAAGTAACTAACAGTCTCACAGTTCAGTCAGACCCCAAACAAGGATTTCGGTGTATACTACCAGCCCTATATAGATTACTAGTAATAGATTGTACTCACCCCTCCTTGATGACAGCGAGGGAGGAGAGTGCGTCGGGCACCGAGACGCCTGCAGCCACGAAGGTGAGACCCATCACAGTGTCGGGGATGCCGAGAGTGTAGCCTGGAAAAAGATTAAGCATTGGTCATTCAAAGACTTCTTGGCACTGTTGGCAGCGGCGAGCTTGTTCAACTTTCAGCCACATGACCCGAAACCTGGCTGCAGTGAAAGCTGTTCTACAAACCAAGAGCACTGGTATACGGATCCGGGAGACCAGTACCTGCTTTTGACAGGTGTTGATGTCAGCTCCGTGAATTTAAGTACGCGAGTTCTGGTCGTAGCATTTATGACATTCCCGGGATTGTGCTCTTGGTATGCGAGAGCAGCAGCGATGCGTTCCGCCAGGGTATGCTGGGGACTCTCGACATGCATAAAAGCCGGCCTCTAATGGTCAATCTTCAATCGAGGTTAGGCGTCTGAGCAGGTCATTCCACTGTACATAAAAACGGACGGAAAAACAAAAAGTAGGTATTCTCACCGATGATAGTGATCATCCAGACCATGAAGTATGAGTAGAAGGAGATCCACAGCATGCTGATGAGGAAAGTGACGGGGTACCAGCGCCCGCGGCAGTCCGGCATGGTGTGTCGGCACGCCCAGTGGATCGGGAAAGCCACGTACCAACACCCCAGCTGCAGGAAGTCTGTAAGAGAATTAACCTCGCTGAATCTTCAACCTCATCTACGTTAACAACAGTCTCAACACCATCGAGGATTCTGGAAAACTGCTATCAACATCCCAAAGTCCTTCTTCGGTAATTCAAGGAGTATATTTATGCGTGTGTACTGTGTAGCCATCTAGCCATGCTACCCTACCCTCCGACATAAAACAAATCAGTGTTCAAGCAACTTACGTGTGTTTCACTCGCCCGATTCAAAAGTGAACAGAAACGGTACATTATTTTGGTTGACTACTTTTCAAACCTATACTTATTGATAACTTACTGGCTCCAATAGGCTTGACGAGGGGATTGACGGCAGTCTCGGGGTTGTACTCCTTAGCTTTGTAGTACTCCGGTGCGGCAGGCTGCAATCATAAATTATTGAACACACATATTTAAATAGTTTTAACACTTATAAAATGATCCTTACTTTGCGACTGTACTGCTGCGACTTGTAAATATATTCATAATGGTTTATTTGATTAAGAAAACATGCTAAAGAAGGGCCTTTGAGAATGCTCAACTTGGTACCAAACGAAATCTTACAATATTTTTGTGCGGTGATTGAAGATTAGCGAGACTTGGTAGCATTTTTGAATCTTATGAGAAAAGTGTCGTCAGTGCTGTGTTCGCCTTTAATTGGCTTCGTGTATTAGATAAAAAAAAACTTAATAAAAATTAAATTCGTATGAGCTAGTGGCTAACTCTTGTGACGTTTTTTGTGAGTTGAATTTGTGAATTGACTTTGTGAGTTTTTAGGCCGCCTAAAGGCTCATGGCTTAACGACTTAAAAGCCGGGATCGACAATTTAACGTGCCCTCCGAAGCACGGAAGCGCTCAGCTCGTAATGCCACTTGCTCAGCTCATAATGTTTTATTTGATTGGACATATGTGTATGACATGACTTCTCTGCTGGACTGGGAGTATAGAAAAAACATAGAATGCGTCCAGATGGTTATACCTGGACTTTTGCTTGTGGTTGCGCCGCGGGGGTGGCGGGGGTGGCGGGGGTGGAGGATTGCTGCGTTTGTGACGGCGGCTGCTGTTGGGGTGCGTTCCAGCTTTGTTGCTGAGTTGACTGTAATAAATAATTATTTATTAGTTTGTATGTTGAATTCAACATACACACTTTATCAGCTAACATGTCAGCGACGGGCTGATCACCTGTCACCTAGTTCACCATATCCATCTTGAAGGAAATCCATGGTGAAGAAAAACATCGTGAGGAAACCCACGGCTTAGTCAGCTCCGCACGTATTGACCATGTCTTTCCTGTGGACAAGGCCGACTAAGCTGAGAGGATGCAATAGGTGCTGGGCAAGCCTACTCCATCTCCATCATCATCTTAATTTGTCTCGGGCATACAGCGTCCCGTTTGTGAAGGTAAAAGTTGCCTCCTGACGCTATAAATCATCTACTATAGATGGTAAAAGGCCTTAGTATGTAGTTTACCGATTCGTCCCAGTTGCTGTGGGCGTCCCAGGCGCGCGTGGGATCCCACACAGGCACCGGCTCCGCGTTGTACGCCGCATTCTCATACGCGCCGTCCGGGTTGTACGCTGTAACCATGACAACAGAGTAAACAAACGGTTTTTACAAGTAATAGGTTCGTTGCATTGTAGGAACAATTAGGACAGGAGTCAAGGCCTCAATGGCATGGCGGCCTCAAAGTCTGACGAATTTGTCCAAAGCCTCACCAAGTATCATCAGGGGGGAGAGGGAACTTAAAAAGTTTCTAAAAAAACATAACGTGATTAATTAGTCCATTTATCACGTGATGTTTTTTTAGATAAAGATAAAGACATTTTATTTGCTTGAACACAATGTAGGTTACACAGATGTTATAACTATTTTGGTCTCAATCATGTTCTACTAAGATTAGTATGCAAATGTTAAAGTAACCTATAATATAACCTATTATTGTAGTTTTATACAATGTCAAAAAAAATAATTAAAAAGTAATAATAGTAATAGGCGCAATAGTAAAATAAGGTGATGCCAGAGATTTAGTTTAGAATGTGTGTTCTTACTGGCATCTCCTCCCATGGGCGTCTCCTTGGTCTGTCCGTCCATCTGCGCGTACTCCTCATTCCCTGCGGGGGGCACGGGCGCTGCGCCGCCGCTTCTGAAACATTTATTCATTATCATAAGTCAAAGTCAAAGTCAAAAAAAAATATTCCTTAAAATCACTGGGATCTTTCCGACATCTTAAATCTACGTTGCATTTACACCTGTTCGTAACGCGACCAAGCGTTGAAGATACAGGTAAGAAACCACGCTTGGCAATTTTTTTGGAAAATGATCCCTTTACAATCATGTTTATAAAAGGAAAGTTGGAGCATTATTCAGTCCCAAGCATTTTTATCTTCTATATAATCGGATATCAACAGACCCTAATAATCTAACCCCGGAATACTCAAACGCATCTCAGAGTTGAGCACGTCTCAAGTGACGAGTTTTTGACAGATTTTCATCAAAAACTGTCAAAAAACTGCGACTTGAGACTTGCGTTTGACTATTCGGGGGATAGATACGTAGTTCTGAACTACGTTGTTTTTTCACAAGTTGACAAACAACGCACGGAAAGCAGAACCGACAACTAGGCTAGCTGGAGTGACGATCTGCGAAAGGCTGCAGAGACTGGATGCATCAAGTCAAAGATAGGGCGCGATGGCGCTCATTAGGGGAGGCCTATGTCCAGCAATGGACGGGAGATGATGATGATGATGATGATGCTTGGAAAGTTTGGCGATTCGCAGCGGCGGCGTCGACAAAGTAGTTCACTCACTTGTAGGTGACGAGAGCCGCCTGCTCCTCCCGCGTGGGCAGCTTGATGGGCAGTGGGAGCGTCATGGCCCAGCGCTCCAGCTGCGAGTTGAACCGCAGCGCCACGCAGTACACGCCGTACATTATCAGCATGAACAGGGCTTCCGGCCTGGAAACAATATTTCACGATCAAATTTAAATCTCTTTTTCTATCTCTCGATAAAAATGAAGAGGAAGGAAAATGGAACAGAACTTTTTGAGCAGATACCCTGCAATCACCAAGACACGTATCCGTTGCAGATGATGTACAGCATCACGAGGATGAAGATGGCGTGGAAGAAGCTATCCCGTCAGAAACCTCCAGTTGATGAGATCAACTGAAAAGTGAGTTTGACTCAACTAGAGACTCACCAAGACACGTATCCGTTGCAGATGGTGCACAGCATCACGAGGATGGAGATGGCGTAGAAGAAGCAGTCCCGGCAGAGCGGCCACCAGTTGAGATGCGAGACGGTGCCGGCGCACAGCGCACACACCGAGATGACGAACATTATGTTGAACACCGCCGAGCCGATCACTCCGGATACGCCTGGAATAAGGATGGGATGTGGAAGACTCGACCATGGAGGTGTGCAGTTCTCACCGATAGGGTGCACAATTAAAGGTGTAAATAGTTAAATTAATGGTTATTAGTTGTAGTTTTAGATTAGTTTACACTAGATTTAGCAGTTATAGGTATTTTTTTTCGCTTTTGTATGTCTTCTCTCTCTCTTTTCTGTGCCTCTTTTTTTAGTCCTTTTTTCGCTAGTAATTTGTTTCTTTGTGTGAGCCAAATAAAAGTTATTTTATTCTTTCTTTTTTCTTTCAATGGGTATGGACGTCTTAATGAGTTGTATATTTCAATGTGTATCATGTTTGTTGCTTCTTTTGACCATTTTGTTCCCCAGCTAGGCAAAGTCTCCAATAATTTAAAAGAGTAACGAAAGAATTTCAATAAGGTCATACCATTGATCAAACATCTGCCTGGCTAAAATAATCCTACAAGAGAAACCTAAAAATCGAAAGAATGGATACTCGTAGCAAGAATGATCAGATAATCGTAAAGTCTTATTTATCTTGTCCTATAGAACAATTTGAGAAATAAAAGTATTACATGTTCCATAGTACAAAATAAAAAAAAATATATCTTATTCTGTCCGATGATGTCATGTTCCTTAGAACATCTGGAATGTCCCCGAGATCTCAGTTCGGAGCAAGCTACTAGAGAAACATGTTACCGATGTCGTCTTGCGCGCAGAAGACGCCGATGACGACGGTGGCGAGCTCGGGCGCGGAGCTGCCGGCCGCCATGAACGTCGCGCCCGCCACGTCAGGCGCCAGCTTGAACTCTGCAACACCACGCACCACAAATAATAAATAAAAACCAACATCTAGATGCTTGCAGTACACTCCAAAAATCCAGATGCATTTTTAATAATCCGACAGATATCCAAAGTCATCGACATAGCCCAGATAAATAGCAAACTGAAGTGGCAGTGGGCTGGCCATATCTGCCGAAGAACCGACCATCGCTGGGGTAAACGAGTTCTTGGAGGCAGCAACTCCTCAATGTATCGGAGAAGGACTTTGGGATGCTGGCAGCAGTATCCTCGATGGTGTTGAGACTGTTGTCGATCTGCAGTCCCGAGTTATGTTCCACAGTCTCTTACACCTGGAGGCATCCACCCACCCACCGCGCTAAGTCATCGAAATTCTACTACCTATTTAAGATTTCATAGTAACAATATGATGTTACCTTCGCAGATCCGGTCGAGGCTGGAGACGAAGTACTCGTCGCAGACGATAGCGAGTCCGATGAACGTGAACACGCACACCAGGATGTGCAGCACCAGCCCGCCGTGCTTGCGCGCGTTCTGGCCCATCAGTGGGCGTGGGAACTGACGAAAAGTTGCTTTTTAAAACTAAAAGCTAGTGGAAATGGGGGGAGGTATTGCCTCGCAATAGGACAATATTGGCCACTAACAATAAAACTTAAATTATTTATTCTATAATGAACAAACACATTGTACAAAAGGAGGGCTTATTGTTTAGGCACTCTATCAGCCAACCCATGATGGTAATGACTATAGCACCTAATTTAAATTTGAATTTGATCTCTTGTTCTCTAAAAAAATAATCCGAGAAAGGAACCTAAGGATTCGCCCACTCGTCTTAGCAAAATATTAATTATTACCTTAACTTCGATGTAGGTACCTGTTCAATAGCAGGTGGTGTGCAGTTCCCTCGGAGAGGATGCACGGTGGGTATGGTATTCTTCATCAACAACAACCTCTCGTTTTCGCGCTGCATGGCTATTTCCTCCTCCTGTAATAAGAAAAACCGGTTAAGTGAGAGTCGAATTCACGCACATTTTATGTTTTATTTTATTTTTATTATTTGTAATAGCGGCAATAGAAATATGCACTCTGTGAAAATTTCAACTCTCTACCTATTAGGATAATAGGAAACAAACCTCTGTGTACCCAGCGTCCTTTTGAGTTTTCTTGTCATCCTCTTCCAGACCTTTCATCTTCTTCTTGTCTCCTTCTGCAGAGCCTTCCTCTTCACTCTCTTTTTCGTCAACTGCTGGAGTCACCTCCTTAGATTCTTCTGTGATCAAAAGATAAATACAATTTACTCCCCTTTGCGGATAGCGAATATGCGTAATCCGTAGCAGAAGTGAATCTAGAATTTTAATAAAATTTTGACCTGCTGAAATATAAAAAGGAAGTCAATTAAATATTGGTGTACGATTTCTAAATAGGGTAGATTTAAATTCACTAGGAACCTTAAGGGCCTGCGCTCACAGACAGCGCGGTGTGCCATGGCATCCAGCGACACGTGTGTAGAATAGTACCTTTTTGTTCCTCAATCTTGGTGCCTGGCGTGCTGATATCGAGCCCCATGATCTCCTCCTGGTCCAGCTCCATGCTCGGCGCCACGGACGCGCTGAACACCGCCTGCAGCACTGAGTATGCGATGAAGAACACCGACACCGTCAGCCAGCGATGGCGGCGCGGCCGCCTCATCCTCTGCCAAGATAATTTTTACCATTGATTACTCACATTTCAGTCGTTTATGAGGATTGAGAAATAAAAAGGATGATTGCAATCTCATAGAGTGAAATATGTTCGATTTGAGATGTGGGATTGCCTGAAAGGTACCTAACATCATTTGATTGATAGTTCTGACTTTGACTCATTTGTGACCTTTTTGACAATGTTAAGATACAGTCTGATACAAAAAAGTTTATGTAAGCATTGAACTCCGGTCCGTCTTTGATAATTGAGGCCTTTTCGGTTGTGAAACGGGAAACGGGGCAATAGGTCAAGATCTCTACACCCTTCAATCGTTATTTTTGGTGGCTATTCGTAATTTTTATCTTTATTCTTGTCTATTTATTTCATTCGAGTCGCGGGCGGAAGAATAAAAAAAGAAAGGTTTCTTTTTACTGCTTTTCTTTAAGGCAAAGAAGGAGGGTAAATTGTTTGAGGTGTATATATATAGGTATGTGTATTCCTTTGGCTGAGTCCAAAGTCCAAACGACTAGAGGGATTTTGACAAATGAGGTATTGTTGGATTGATAATGGGCTAGAACGAGAATGTCATAGGTACACGTTTTTAATACAGCTGCAGTGTAAATAAATCCAATATGGCGGCTTTAAAAGCCATTGTCAATTAACTAAGACAGACTAAAATGGTACAAATTCATCATCATCATCATCATCATTTGTCAATAAATTATATGCGACATAATAATATTCTAAGAAGTCGGTTTATTCTTTTAAATAAAAACTTGTTATTTGTTTAAAATTATGCGTTACTCGTAGGAAGTGTACCTACATTTTAACAAGTAGGTACTTACCTACTATAAGAAGCATCGTGCGGAGTTACTACACCTACCTACGTTCATGAATGAAGTGTGTGTAGTTAATCTAATGGACCGAGAATGTAACGATTTGCTTTTCCATAGACCGAAACATGAGCCCTGTCGAAGCGCTACAATAAGTAATAAGTGGATAATGCAAAAAAGAGCCTTTTTGAAACGCCTTTTATTCCTTTCACCACACTGTTTCGAAACATAGGAGGAAGGTAGCTTACTTTTATAGCAAAACCACCCATTAAGGCGGAATTTTTCGAAATTCGACCCCTAAAGGGGTGTATGGCGACTTTTAACGGGTGGTGCGATTGGCTTAAAACTTGATAGGCCACTTTAAATACGAAAAATAATTAACACGTTTTTCAGGGTTTTTCAAAATAACCCTCAAAAAGGGGTACAATGAGGTTTAAAATTATCACCACGCGAGTGAGCTAGTAGTATATATAAATGTTAATCAAGCTAGATGCCCTAGATGAAACCACACGGTTATAAAACTAAAATAGAACCATCGACCTTATAACATAATAATGGACAGTATAGATATTAATCTAGGCTAGGGTGTCCTAGATGTTAGGTGAGTCACACACACGGAAGAGCAACGCACGGTTTCGCAATACCACTTGGTTTTATGCATCACTTCCTATGGCGACTGAACCGTGTGTGTCATGAGACACGAAACAGTACGGGCTGGCAAATCACTCTGTCTTGCTCGTCTCTCCTTGGATCGTGCTTATTTTCGATGGAATCGCGCGGTTCTGCGGCATGTATAACATACATACAAAAAATTACGCCTGTTTCCCATAGGGAGAGTAAGTAAATATAAAACCTTTTAAAAACCAAAATATGTGCTTAATTTCTTCCAATAATGATACAAGAGACTAAATATCGTCACTGGAAAGGCAAAATTACGTAAGCGCCAAAATGGCGCCAAAATAGGCATATTGAGTTATTATCCTAAAATAGCAATTCAAATACAATAATATGAATTGCTGGGCATAGAAAATGAAAAAAGAATGAAATCTTATGCTGACGTCATCAAAATTCGATAATTAGGTAGAAAGTTATGAGTAAAAAACGAAAAAAACGAACCTTAAACGGCTTTTTCTCGATTGGCGCTTACGTAAATTTGCCTTTCCAGTGACGATATAATGCCGCGGATTCTAATTTGATTCTCATGTAGACTTGATTTTGGGCGAGAAATAGCAAAACTCAATATCTCACGAATCTCAATTTACGGGCTATTACATAAAACGTGACCGCAATAAAGAAGGAGTTTATTGGCTGGCAAATTTGCCTGTTTTATGGAATCAATTATAGATTTCTTATCAATAACAAGCTGTGCCGTATAATGAAATGAAAAACACTTTATTGCGAGCAATGTAGGTACACACATAGGAACACATTTATAACAGGTACCTAACCGTTGCTTGCAATTAGCGGTTTTAACGCATATGGCGATATATTTCAGGCAACCATTTGTTTTTGTAACTTTCATCACTTTAACTTTAACGCGTTGAGAGATTTGCTTGAAACTCCGATAATGCAAAATAAATGAACGCTTATTTTAGGATTTTTCAAAACAACCCTTAAATAGGGGTAAAATTGGGTATTAAAGAATGTATGAGAACTTTTTAACGGGCAATTCCTTGTAACTCGTTTTTCAAGGTTTTTAAAATTTAATGTTATTCTCTAAAAGGGGATAAATGTTGTGTCAGAATTTACACCACGCGCGAACGACTTTTGCTATGAGCGTGGTCTACGTGCATGCTACGAAAACGCTACGTATGTGCTACGAGGTAAAGAATTATTTTTATTTGACTTCTATTTTGTTACGCGAATCTTTGTGTGCGTGGGTGTGCGTGTGTGTGTGTGTGTGTGTGTGTGTGTGTGTGTGTGTGTGTGAATTCCTCTTATCTCCGTAAAGCCTGAACGGATTCGGCTGAAACTTAGAATACACATAGCTTATGACCGGGAATGGAAACTACTTTTTATTCATGTAGGGTAGGTACCATGCAAGTGGAGTTGCGGATGGATGCTAGTCTGTTAAAAGCATATTATAATCGACATTACGTAAATATAAAGGTTTCCTGCAACAAATAAGTCCGATTCTATTACGCATTCTAAGAGCCTATTTTGATTTTGTTGTTGTTAGCCTGTATCATCCCACTGCTGGGCAACGGCCTCCCTTCGAGTTTTCCAGGTTTTTCGATCTAACCACATAGGTACTATATGAAACCAGATACAGTAAGTTTGAAAGTAGTTAAAAACTTTTAACTAGAACTTGCTCTTCTAAGATCAAGTTTTGTTTCTTCCGTGAAGCATCTTGGCTTCAATACAAACTTGCTCCAGATCAGAGACCTAACAATACGGCTATCATACTGATTATATCATGTAATAACTGTTTCATTTTGTCATAGCGGTAGTCAGCGTCTAAACATTACTTTTAGAAAACATAAATAAGTAACTAAAATACCTTTAATAAGTTCAATCTCTTAGATTCGACCGTTTAATTTTATATTTATGATTTATTAAGGTCCTAGGATATAGTGAACCATGGTGATCAGCTCATCGCCCATATAGGTGGTCCATAATTTTGGAGAGGATACCATCCCTTAGTCGACTCTTATAACATGCTCGGGGAGTGAAGCAGCTGGATGCATTCTATGCTTTTTCTTTACGTTAAACATAAAGTCGTCCAATCTAAACCAACGATGTCTACAAATCCAGACATTCCTCTACCCTTTCGCGATAAAAAATATCACTTGTATCAAGATTGAGGACTTCAAATCATCCAGTTTTTCTTGGCAAACACAGACTTTCAGCGACTTTCAACCTTCCACTTTGGACATAAGGTTGAAAATGCTGTGTTCTTTGCTCCCAGTTAAGATAGATGGCTTTAGGGAAAAGAGAAGTTTTGTTCGGGACATCGCTGTCACTTACACACACAGTGAAAAGTATACAAAAATTGGAGGGCATTTTGCTTATCATATTAGTGCTTCAATAGTAAAAAAACTAGATGTTCTATGGTAGAGGGAAAGGTTGTATTTTAAATACCTATGTGTTTTCTAGTTCCTATAATCAACTGTGACTATACCTAACTGTTTGACGACCTCTGTGGCGAGGCGGGCGAGTGCTCGGCTGAGACGCAAGAGGCACGGGTTCGATTCCCGCTGCGGGAGAAATGTTTGCATGCTCTGCAAATATTTCTTCCGGGTCTGGGTGTTGTAGTATTATGTATTATCAGTATGTATTTACAAAAAAAAAGTATATATGTAATCTATCGGCCATCTAGTTCCTATAATACAAGCTTTGCTTAGTTTAGGGCTAGATAGTGCTGTGTGAAATTCCTCAAATATTTATTTATAAAAAAAAACTAACGGAATTTATAGAGATCTTCTATTTTCTGTAGGTGGACAAGCCAAACTTGATAAAACTCGTGGGATGGAGTAGGGTTGTGTTTAAGGGTAGCTCGCTCCGGTCACGAGCGCCATCTACATAATTGATAGCTCTCGATAGACGGTTGATGGTTCCGAATAATAATTCTGAGATTGACAGTCAACTCACGTCACTGGGGTTTTGTTTAGTAAAATTATTTGATTTCCAACAATTGCTTACCAATTTGGGATAACAGTTGGTTTTTGTGATTAGTTTAATTTCTGTACCCAAAGGGCCCTATTATTAAGTCTCCGCTGTCCGTCCGTCTGTCAGCGGACCGTATCTCATGAACCGTAATAGGTAGAGAGTTGAAATTTTCACAGTGTGTATATATCTGTTGCCGCTATAACAACAAATAATAAAAATGAAAGGGGTCCCACACAAGAAACATTTTTGTGTGTACGACGAATGTACGATGGTGTGGAACCCTTCGTGTGCGAATTCGACTCACACTTGACAGGTT
The DNA here is from genome assembly GCA_949320045.1 of Scotopteryx bipunctaria. Taxonomy (NCBI): domain Eukaryota; kingdom Metazoa; phylum Arthropoda; class Insecta; order Lepidoptera; family Geometridae; genus Scotopteryx; species Scotopteryx bipunctaria. The sequence continues at coordinate 2,014,142 of OX439462.1, forward strand.
TTATTGAGATTAGTTTGGTTTTTCCTAATTCGAAATTACACCAATAACGCTCTCCGAAAGTCTACATAAAAAACCTTTAAAAAACTAAAAAGTCTACATTAAAGACTTTGCGGTTATCGTTTACTCTCGGGGTCAATGATTTTGCGGTTAGTTTGTTTTTTTTTTAAGCAATTGTAATGCAACTGTTTCACCACCGCACTCGCTCATGTAATTGGTACACTGTTCTTCCTAACCAGTGTGATGAAAGGATTAGAGTGCACTGCATTCATGTCTCCAATTTTATTAGTTCCTCACAATATTTTACCGTTTCAGAGTAACCTACAATCCATTGTTTTACGAAAAAAATCTAGCCCACGATCTAAGTTTCTTAAAAATCAATCTTCAAAATTGATTGATTTTTAATTTTGAAGTCACCAAATGACTTTCAATATTACGAAATTAAAAAAAAACGAACAATGGAAACAGACAATTTTGGTGGGTGATTTTCAAGAAGAACACAGATCGACCTTAGAAAAATACTATATTACTGGGACAGAACAGTCACACCGAATCTAAAAAACATTTTCCATCAGCGTAACGTTGTTTTAATACGAAAATGCACAAACATCCGACCTTTTGGTATGCAGAGCGATATCGATCGACGCTCCAGCGGGCCGGCCATTCTACCCTGAGCTCCTAAAACTAAAGCATTTCCGCTAAATTACAACGTGTTTATGAACAGAGAAGGGGGCGGGAGGTCAGGTTAAGTTGGCTGCTCTAGAATATAGGTTTTGGGTATAAAATGGAGCGGCGAATAAAATATTAATTTGAAAACTGTGAATGTGGGTCTTGATCGTAGGTTAAATGTGATTATTTGCATTTTTGATCTCAAATAAATAATTGAACGGCACAAAATAACTTCTTTTTCTTTCAAGAAAAGCGACCTCGCTTTTAATTGACGGCACCGGTGGCTTGGCGGGCAGTTGCTCGGCTGAGACGCAAGAGGCGCGGGTTCGATTCCCGCTGCAGAAGAAATCTTTACATTTTCTGCAAATATTTCTTCCGGGTGTGGGTGTTGTGGTACCATGGTACTTTTGTAATCGTATCTTAGACTAATTCAAAATTTATTTTATTAATACAAATCGCAGTTGAGCAAAGATAAATAACCTATAAAAACCATATATTTCCGATCTGTGTCCAAATTATTACCACCGAAAAAACCGAATAAAAATCATGACCGAATCGCGAAAATATATTTACAAGCATCATCTTGTCTTATAAACGGATTACCAGACCGCAGTCTGCGGGGTCTGTGGGACCGACGAGTTCCACAATACCGAAGGATCCCTAATTCGATTTATTCGAGTATTGTAAAATGGGTCTGGTAGTCGGGGAAATAAAATAAAATCCCTTTGCTGTATTTTTTACTCAGTTTCTGAGGTTTGTAAACTTATTTGTGTGGTTTGAGAGCATCTATGTATACTATGGATTTTATTGCGGGCAGGCGAGTGGTGCACGTGTCTGTATTGCTTTTTATCAAGATTTAGGATTAGTACTAGAGATTTAATACTTGATAGGATTTTGGAATCTACGTCATCGAATTGTAGATGCTTGCTACGCGTTGTTTCATAATTCGTAGAGCTGCTACGGTAGTGCTACGCCGTTTGAGAGATCTTACTGTTTTCGGCCTGCGGCTTCGCTCACGTTTTTCCAGGATTAAAAGTAGCGCTTAGAAGCTTGCTTAGACGTTCTTGATTGATCGTTGAAGTTAAGCAACGTTGTGTGCGGTCACAATGATGCGATGATCGCAAGTGGCATTATGAGATGAGCGCTTCCGTGCTTCATAGGGCGCGTTAAATAGTCGGTCCTGGCTTTTAGTCGCTAAACCATGACGGAGGTCTTTATGCGGTCTAAAAACTCCGCCACAATAGTTGAAAGTTACTCTAAGAAAAAGCATAGAATGCGTCCACCTGCTTCTCTCCCCGAGCATGTCGTAAAAGTCGACTAAGGGATAGTCTCTCCCCAACATGATCAATAAATATTGATATTTCAACACTTTTAGAGGTTCACTTAAAAATAATACAAAAGGTCGAACTAAAATAGACCGAGATATCAACTTCAAAAAGAGATATTCCGGGAAAATATAAGTAACTGCCCTATTTTCTTTAACATCTTGAATATATGTAAACTGGGAATATGGGCTTAATGGTGATAGGAATAGACGCTATTTTTCAGTGAAGAGGCTGTATCGATTTGAGTAACATGCCTTACAAAAGGTCTATTGAGAGAAGCCATAATATTTACCAAGTTATTCGAGTAATGTGCGATATTACGAAGGTTTTGTTTGTAACTTTCGAGGTCTTGTGAACGAAAATCTATAGATATTACACTAATATAGAAAATGTGAAAGTTTCTTTATCCTTTATTGTTCTTTATTCTTTATTGTGTCTTTATAAAACACAGAAAACACAGGCATAAAGTAAGGGCATGTACAAAGGCAAGCTTAACCCTACAAAGAGTTTTCTTCCAGCAAACCTTTGGCTAGAGAGAGGTGGAATATAGATACAAATATAGATAGAAGAAGTTTATGTGTGTAGTTGTGTAATGTAATGAATTGATCGGTTTGATTTCATTTAAAGTTTATTTTATTCTTTTTAAACTAAGGCTTTTACTATCTATAGTAGACGATTTATACAGCGTCAGGAGACAACTTTTACCTTCACAAACGAGACGCTGTGCCCGGGACGAATTAAGATGGAGTAGGTTTGCCCAGTACCTATTCCATTCTCTCAGCTTAGTCGGCCTTCTCCACAGGAAAGACATAGTCAATACGTGTGGAGCAGACTAAGCCGCGGGTTTCCTTCTTTTTAGAGCATTTAAATAAAAGCTTGTTTTAGAAAATATCTTTTTACTACAAGCTATTTATTGTAAACTAGACTAGCTGTTGCCCGCGTTTTCGTACGCGTGTAGTACATTATTTTTTTCTATAAATCAACAGTTTTCGCAGCGCACGCCAAAAACTATTTTGGGTTTTCTACCTTGGGTTACAATACTGCAATTTTCTTACGGATTCCTAACTTTTTTGTAAATATATTATAGCCTATACTGGTCCCTGATAATGTAGCTTTCTATTGATGAAAGAATTTTTGAAATCGGTCCAGCAGTTTCAGAGCCTATTCGTTACAAACAAACAAAAAACAAAAAGTCTTTCCACTTTATAATATTAGTATAGATTATATTGTAAGTACTTGTATGACGTAAGTTTTTTTCCGCACATGAATTTACTCGTACATACGTAATAACATGCCTGTGTTCCATAGGGGATAGGCAGAGTACAGTCCCGGGTCTAACTTCATTCCATCTCATCACATTCCTCATGCATGCTCGTTACTTTTTTGTTGTTTTACATTCCGTGTATGAATTAGACCCAACCTCACTATTCAAACATGTCGGTGTTTACGTAATAAAATAAACTGCCGTGACTTGTAACCAAATTGCTGTGTTGACACGACAAGTTCATTTTAACATGACTTATTAAATGTAAACAGTCTATATATCGTAGTAGTTTATTAGTGTCACTAGTTCTTTCGAACCAGTGTGGTGAAAGTATTAAAAGGCGACTTAAAGGCTCTGTTTGTGCACTTGACACATATTTTCGAACATTTTGGATTGGTTCAATGACATGCCGGTTTCCTCACAATGTTTTCTTTCTCTGTTTTTTCGCGCACATATTTTTTTCGACTTAATATGAAGTCATGACTTTAGGATCGGAAGGCAGGGACGTTACCACTACCACTTTTGAAGATGATCTGCTTTCGAGAAACCGGCGGTAAACAGTGAATCATCATCTTCTTGCCCTTATCCCACTCTATGTGGGGTCGGCACATAGTTTTGGCTAAGGTGTTAAATGTAAACAGTGAATAAAGCTAATTATATCAGCCATCTGGTTCACATAGTACAAATATAGCTTTGCTTAGTTTGGGGCTAGATTGCTGTGTGAAATGTCCACTATGTATTTATTTCATATGTACTAATTTCACGTAATTTTTACGATTGTCAATTTTGGCTCTGTTAACTGACGTCACTGATGGCGCCGTGAGTCTACGACATCTATCCTTATAATCTTGGATAATGGATCTGTCAATCTGATATCTTCACTTTGCTTTATCTTTAGATACCTATTTGTATCTTTTTTGGAACATTATTGGCCAAAAAAATCCTTCACACGACTAATGTCCAAACAGCAAATTGTCCATGGCACTGTGGTGGCAAGATTACAAAGGAAAAAACCTACTTTTTTAATTTATCTATTAGCTTTTATGTGGAATATGTATTTCTACAGTACCTCTTAAGATTTGAAATCATTTGTAAAATCAAATAACAAAATGAAAAAACATTATTTGAAAACTCACGTCCCAACAATCTCAAAACTTCATTTCATTTTATGGAGTTTTATGAACATTCGCATAACACAAAATTCTCACTTGACCCCGGGTGACGTCAGAGCAATGGCGTCACTGTGACGTCATGAATGTCATGCTGGGGAGCAGCAGTGCTCCCAGGTTAGGCGATTTTTCGCCATTTAGGCTATCTCAGAGAATGTCGAGGCGATTTTTAGGCTACTTACAAAAAAATACGGCGATAATATTAGTAGGATATGTTAAGATTTTTTAAATAACTTTACATTATTTATAAAGAACGTAGTAGTAGGTCTCTATGTAGTCACTAGTAACTTCCGGTCATAGACAAAATGTTTGTCATAATGCGGATGGACCTTCAAGAACTACCTATATGGTTTGATTCAGTTTTTAATCAGTTCAGTTTTTGTTGTTTCTTTTTATCCTTATACCCAAAACCTTTTTTATTGGCTTAGTATATGAATTTTATTTCAATATTTAGGCTAATTTAGGCTATATTCGTAAAAAATGGGTGATTTTAAGCTACTTTTCATAGAAAATTGGCGATTTTATTGAGCCTTTACCTGGCAACCCTGGGGAGCTGTTGTAAAAGCCTAAAATACCCGCAATGATGCTTTTAAGTCCGGGGTATAAGAAAGGTGAATGTGAGGATAATATGGGGCATGACACACTAAGTCTTCCGTAGCGTTAGTAGTTAGATAAGAAAAACCCCTTCGATGTTTCAACTTATATACACTGACTTACAGTAAATTATTTTTGTAGATACGTAATATAAAAGTTTTTAAACAAGTACTCGTAATTTTATTTTGGAGAAAACCACACTCAAAACTACATTAATTTAAATGATTCTCTTTCAACAAATAATTATTGAAACGGTTTCAACCACAAGGCTACGTGGTATGGGCATGTCATGAAGAGGGATGAAAGCTGATAAAAGTCATGGTTGCGAGGAATGTTATGAGTATGAATGTGGATGCATTTAGAGGAAGAGGTAGGCCAAAGAAAAGATGGATGGATTGTGTGATAACATGGGTAAGAATGGAGTGAATGCAGAAAATGACGGTTGACAGAAGGGAATGGAAGTAAAGAACTGGAGCAGGAAGATGATGATGGTTTCAACCATAAACTGCTACAAAAGCAATAAACCCAGTTCAAAATAAACCATAAATCGTTTAATAACAAACTAATTAACAAACTCTGCCTGTAAAGCCCTGCATTATGTCACTCGTAAACTGCGCCGGTACCACCAAATACGACGTCGACCGAAGTATGGTCGGACGTTGTCTACCGAACTCGTCCGATCATGTATCGATGGAATTGAACGGATGTCAATTTAAGTAGTGTATGCACAATCTTTTAGCATAATGTCACTGACAAATTATAAATACCGTCAGATTATAATCTCGCGAGACTGTAAACTGTCGAACATTTCCTTAGATCGAAATTAGTAGGTTAGGTTAGTTGGTGAAAAACTACAGCAGAGCATGCGTGACGCGGCAGCACCCGCCGAAGCGCCATAAATTTAAAGCAGTTAAATTTGTAAGCATGCAAGTATGTTACGGTTCAGAATCATTCGACGTTTACAATCTCGCGAGATAGATTATAATCTAACGGTATTTACAATTTTACGGTGACATATGATTCGATCGGTCGAGTTCGGTCGACGACGTCCGACCACACGTCAGTCGATAACGGATTCGATGTAATCGTACCTTACGGTACGACCTCAACCCTGTTCCACTTGGGTCGTGACATCTTCACTAATTATCTCATTATCTCAATTTATGTCTGACTGTAGGTACTTATTATAAAAGCCATTGCTGAGGTCTTTTGCATGGTTTTGCATAATTATTGATAATTGGTGATTGGTGAACCTTCGGATAAGTGGAGTGACGATTTGCTGAAGGCTGCTGACAGAAACCGGACTACGTCAAGCCAAAATCAGGCAAAAGTGCAAGAAAGGAGAACTTTTGAGGAGCACTTTCGAAAGGACCTGTGACACGTGTAGTTGTAGTAGTTAATTACATACATACATAATATCACGCCTGTTTCCAATAGGTGTAGGCAGAGACCACGGATCTCCATTTCCTACAGTCCTGACATACCTATTTTTCTCGTAAGACTTAAAAACCGTCATTGTCTGCTATTCTCGTCCTGACATCAACATAAGAGTACAGCAGATGTTCGAAATTGTCGTGGCATCAGAAGTAAAGCCCATAGGCTTGATAGCAGATAATGTCACAGCTTTTCGAGCAAAATCTGATAATTTTCTCATTACGCGATGGGCACAAAGCCACAGGAGATAGACATCTTTATATTTTTCATTTTGTATTCTTTCAACAATGTGGTTATTTATTTTACTTGTCGCTCGTTATAAGGTAAATTCCTGTCAATTTATGATTTAAGATCAAATATTTTTTTATCAGATCTAAGTACTTATTAAAAAAGAGCTGGTTGGTTCATTGCTCAGAATAGCAAATCAACTTATTGGTTCTTTGTAAACAGGGACAAAGTACTGGCTATGTAATCCGTAGGGACTAAAAATAATTTCAATTTGGGATGAAGATCAATTTCTTTGGCGATTGTTAGTAAATGTTCCAATCGCCAAAGAGATCGATACGAAATGTTCGTATGAAGTTCATACAATGTTCGTATTGATCTTGAACAACTAACTGGCTGTATAATTAAATAAATCACATGCGAACGAAATTAAAAATAATTAAACGTATCATTCATAAATTGCACTTACTTATTTTCCAATAGAGGTTAGAGGGTAAAAAGTAGAGTGTCCACATCGGGAGCGACACTATTTTATTTTATCTAATACTAGCTGCCGCCCGCGGCTTCGTTCGCGTGGTACCCTGTAGGGCGTGTAAAAACCGGGTTGTTTAAAAAAACCGGTTTTTCAGTTTTTATTTTTCAAAAACCGGTTAAAAACCGGTTAACCTGTTATTTTGGCCAAAAAAACGGTTAAAAACCGCCGTAAAATCAGCCGGTTAACCGGTTTTTCGGTTAATCGGTTAATCGGATTACATGCCCTAGTACCCTGATTAAAAATAGCCTATATGTTAATCCAGCACATGTACTATGTATATTGCAAGTTTCGTTCAAATCCGTTCAAGCGTGAAAGAGTAACAACCATCCATACAGGACAAACTTTCGCGTTTATAAATATTAGTAGGATATCCACCATTGGCAAAAAACAACATTGCTATGATAATGAACGATCCGTCGTCCGTTAGTAGAATACGGCATTAATCTGGAAGGCCAAGATACAAGCTCCTCGCTTAGTTTGGCTTTCGCTGCAACTACTAATTTACTTCTGTACCTTCTATATTTTTTGTAAAGTTCCGTATTGTTAAATATTTATCTTTCTGAAATAAATTTGTATTTGTATTTGTATCTAGAATCAAGTAATAATGACTACAAATCCTTCAACATTTTATAGTTACTTAGTATGTAAGTAGGTTGTGCGTTACGTAGACGCCATTAGACGTTTGGCGGCTAGACACAGTGTCTGGTTCACGTAATCGTCTGCTGAAATGGCTTGTTTCCGAAAATTTTATGCACTAAAGAACTCTATTTTGCCTCGGTGGCGTGGCGGGCGATTGCTCGGGGGAGACGCAAGAGGCGCGGGTTCAATTCCCGCTGCGGAAGAAATGTTTGCATGTTCTGCAAATATTTCTTCCGGGTCTGGGTGTTGTGGTACCATTGGTACTCGTAGTTTCTGATACCCACGACACAGGGAATCCTAGTGTGGGGTCAGGACTATGTATGTGACTGTTGGGTGTTATTTATTTCAAACATCCTTATACTATTGGAAGCTTCTTATATAAGGAATACAAACTTACTTTTCTTTATCGCGACTTCGTTCACGTGGTAATCGGACAATAAGTATCTAACATGTGGGTCATTAGGTCACGAACTTTTTATACTTACTTACAAGTGATACATATGTACCTTTAAGATCCCCAAGTTTTATTCTAATTCGTTTACCCGATACACCGTGATTGAGGCACAAACATACAAACATTCTTACAAGCTTTCGGTTTTGTAATATAATTAATTTTATAAAACCGGATTAAATTCAATGTTATTTGCCTTGAAATGTCTTCCTTGCATAATTTGGTAAACAATTCGTTCAATTCTTAAATATTATCAATTATTATATTTTACCAAATATGTTTATGATAGCAAAACGCAGCTATACTTACTTAGACACCTGTTTAAAATACTGTAGTTTTCAGTAATACAGCCAGTACTGTAGTATAGCCTCAAAATAGTCTTGAAAACTGATTGGAGGTCTTCTTACAGTCATAAAATCCCTCTTAAAATCTGTCAGACGTTAAACAATAGCTAAAAGTATTACCATCTTTTGTTTGATAGGGACAAATAGTGACAAAGATCATTTTAAACATAGGTAGTTAAATTGACGACATTGTGAGGAAGGCGAGAGTCCATTGGATTCGGTTATTGCAGGATCGGAAAGAATGAAGTACTAAGAGGAGGCCTATAGAGCGGTGGGTGGATGTGGGCTGATATGATGATGATAAAGTAACATTTACTCAAACGATTTATGTAGGTATTTATGTACTTAGTCAGCTCCGCACGTATTGACCATGTCTTTCCTGTGGACAAGGCCGACTAAGTTAGAGGATGGAATAGGTACTGGGCAAGCCTATTCCATCTTAATTTCTCCCGAGCACTACAGTGTCCCGTTTGTGAAGGTAAAAGTTGCCTCCTGACGCTGTATAAATCATCTACTATAGATGGTGAAAGACCTTTATGCAGATACTTTCGTTAAACTCAACAGTACTGTAAGTGGCTGGCACCTTTACCGACAGATTAATTATTTCTGTGCGGCCTGAAAGCCTACAAATTAGTCAAAGGTTGCGATATCCGATTACTTCAACTTAACTACGTTTAACTTTCGACAGTTCATTATTTTTAAATATTAATTGGGTGTAGCTTAGAATTAAGCTAGCACAGGATAGTGTTGGATGGCAAAGATAGGCAGCGGATGATGATGATGATGATGGATGTAGCAGTAAGTTCATATGGCCAGCTCTTGTAACAGAGTTTTTTGGCCGCCTAAAGGCCTCAGTCATGGCTTAAAAGCCGGGACCGACAATTTAACGTGCCCTCCGAAGCACGGAAGTGCCCAGCTCGTAATGCCACTTGCAGTCACCCATCCAAATTGTGACCGCGCACAAAGTTGCTTAACTTCAACGATCAATCAAGAACGTCTAAGCAAGCTACGCCACGAGCGCTTCATGGATATGTGGGTAGACTTACCGAAGTTACCGAAGTTGTGCCGAAGCGCACAAAATTTATGGTACTACTACACACATGTGAACTACCGAATCAAACCCACGACCTAAGGGAGGTCACTTCTGCTAGAGCATCAGTGTGTTCTACTTCTAAGATACTAGCTGCCGCCCGCGGCTTCGCTCGCGTTGTACCCGGATAAAAAATACCCAATATGTTAATCCAGTACATGTGCTATGTATATTCCAAGTTTCGTTCAGATCCGTTCAGCCGTTTAGGCGTGATTGAGGCACAAACATCCAAACATCCAAACTCACAAACTTTCGCATTTATAAAGTAAGATTTAATTGGATTAGTGCTATGAAGTAGATAATAATCTAATCGATAATTCATCAATTAACCTACATACGTAAAACGTATGTTTTGTTTCTGTTTTCAAATCAATTACATAGGTACATACAGAAAATGAAATATATATATATATATATATATATATACAGTCGTGGTCAACTAATTAGGGACACTCTATAGTTAACCGAATTGTGAATTTAATTTTTCTTTTCCAACGAACCTAAAAAGAATTGCAGATTTGTTACATGTAAATATAATTAGTCATTTATGTGGCCGATAAAAAAATTATAACAACTCCTTGAACACCTTAACCTTTTTACAGTATCGCTGATAGATCATCACAGTGCTATTTTTACATCAACGCTGGCTGGCCATTTAATTAGGGACACTGAGAATAATGCGTTTTATTTTCAAAATTTGAATCTATATAATTTATTTATTTCTTTTCATATTGTTTCTGTGTAGTTTTGGCAGCAATCCGGATTTTGACTTTTTAAGCCGTGAACATTATTTTGAATAAAATGGGCAGAAATACAAATTGCAATGTACCACAACGAAAAATTATTATGAAGTTTGTCGAGCGTAAGTTTTTCATACCGAAAGATAGCAGATTATTTAAATTATTGTTTAAGAACTATGATGTCCAATGCAGTACGACATTTCAAGCGCAATAACACAACTTTAGATGTGTCCAGAAAAAAAAAGATCGAGAAAAACAACCCCCCCCACGAAGACGGAATGATAACCAGGTTAGCTAAGAAGGATCCCTTATTAGGCTCTGTTTTAATTAAACACGAAGTGTTTGGGGCAGACGTAAGGGCCGGTGTATCAGCGAGGACCATTCGAAGAGTCTGGTAACTCTGGTAGAAGCAGGGTTGTACGGATAGTGGCTCGCATTGTTGAAGAAAGAACATAGAAATGCATGTTTGTCGTTCGCACGTAAATATGGACATTGAACCTAGTCCAATGGCAACATGTATTTCTCTGACGAGACCAAGGTTAATTTGATTTCTTCAGATGGAAGGCAATACGTACGGCGTCCTGCAAAAGCAGAAATGAATCCGAGATTCACAAAAAAGCAGGTGAAACAGGGCGGTGGAAACATTAAAATTTGGGGTTCATTTTCTGGACGTGGAGTAGGACCTGTGCGGAAAGTTCAGGGTAATTTAGACCAATATCAATACAAGGCGATATTAGAGGAAACTATGCTTCTCTATGCTGAGGAACAACTCCCTATTATATGGACGTTTCAGCATGATAACGACCCGAAACATACCGGCCGTTCAGTCAAGTCGTTTCTCATCAGTCAGTCGGTATCAGTGCTAGAATGGCCAGCAAATAGCCCGGACCTTAATCGAACACCTTTGACACGAAATCAAGAAAAAAGTTGCCGCTTATCGTACCACAACTTTAGATGAACCTAGGGAAGCTTTTTGTGAGGCATGGCCAAATATTCCTATCGAAACATGTCAGAAACTGATAATGTCTATGCCACATCGGTGTCAAGCAGGCATTACTAACAAAGTTTTGCTACTGGGTACTGATTGTACCTGCAATACAACGGGGTTGAGTTTAAAAATTAGAAAAAAAGAAAATAATGCAGATTTTTAGTTTCATTTTACTCTATTTGTCATTTTACTTTACTGTCCCTAATTAAATGTCCAGCTACAGAATGAACTTATATTGAATATGTGTTTAAGATTTGACATTATTATTTTTTTATTTTATTTTTTAATATTTTATTTACTGCAATTTATAGCATAATAAACGGACCAAATTATGTAAATAATAGTAATTGAGAAATCAATAGAGTTCAATATTTAAAAATACATAACGAGGTTTTTCTCTTCACTACCTTTAATGTCCCTAATTAGTTGACCACGACTGTATATACAATAGATTGACATACATCATACTGTTAGACTGATTCTCAAACAAGGCATTTTAGATTTTACATTGGAAAATATATTCAACTAGTTGCCTCCCGTGGCTTCACTCGCATTGTACCAGGATAAAACTGGCCTATATATTTCCCCGCTATCTGTTTTTATTTTCGGACGGATATTATATGAACGGAATCTTAGTGTGGGGTCAGGACTATAAATGTGGCTGTTGGGTGTTAATTATTTATTTAATGTTTACTTGTCATACACCCAGCAAGTGGATTTCTACAGTCTCATGATGATGATATACATTACTTCTTGCTCAAATCTGCATTGGAAATACGACCTTAACGCAATTACAATAGACATTGTAATAGAGTTACATTCTCGTAGCACAATTAATCGGAAGAGAGAGGAAATCGGACACTTTGAAATGAAATCTAAGTAATGACTTGGCTGAAACCTTTAAAGCGTTTCAAAAGCTTTTTAGAAGCCTATTTGTTGACTCTTAAACTGAATCGTGACATTTCAAACCTCAAAGAGTTTAGCCCTGATCGTTACTATAAAAAATGGTTCTCATAATCTTTTTATCATAATTATAATCTTTTTTTTTTGGGTTCCGTACCCGAAGGGTGCCAACGGGACCCTATTACTAAGCCACCGCTATCCGTCCGTACGTCCGCCCGTCTGTCCGTTCGTCCGTCTGTCCGCCAGCGGGCTGTATCTCATGAACCGTAATAGGTAGAGAGTTGAAATTTTCACGTTCGTAATAGATCATCGAAGCTACTATAAAACCTATTTCAAAAGTACATAGAGTAAAAGTCATACTCAAAAGTATATATACGATGGTACGGAACACTTCGTGTGCGAATTCTACTCGCACTTGACCGATTTCTTATTTATGGGGGAAATTTGCATAGATCGATCATCATACGTGACGTCATAATAGCCTCACTGTGTATTTTATATGTCATATCCTTTTCAACTGAATTATAAGTATTGTATCAGCCAACTGGTTCTCATAGTACAAGCTTTGCTTAGTTTGGGGCTAGGGCTCTGTGTGAAATGTCCACAAATATTTATTTATTTATAGGTAATTTTGATTCGATATTTTGTGTGTTTGATATTTCGTCATTTAGGACATTATCTTATAGGAAATTATATTATTCATCAATTAATAATTATGAGCAAAAATTATGTGCATTTTCAGATTGGCTCACCATTGCAATTGACAGAGTGAACTGGAAAAAAGGAAGCAGACTTTTTCTCAGCAATAGGACAAGATAGGTTGGAAAAAAATGTACATAAAATTGTAAATCAATGAAGAGGTAACTCCATTGAGTAATATTGAGTAACCCTGAGTATAGTATGGCGTAGCATCGATGCGAGGCTACGGATTCCTATTTTTAGAGGCTGCTTTTGTAGATATTACTACAAGTTCTCGCCCGTGGGTTTGTCAGCCTTGTAACTTTAGTAAAGGATGTAATCCAAGAGAAAAAGTGATCTTTATACTCCAAATTATCTATCCTGAGTCTAAAATACGTAACGACGCGACGTGATTGAAGTTATTGAACCAATACAAATCATGTTGAAATTGTCTTTTTCAATGTATGAATGTAGGCTTCAAAGGAGTTTCTTACCGTAGGCTGCATGTCTGGCTGTCCGCCAGCTGTTCTCAATCGTGGCTCGCTATTTATACGACGATATTGATTTTACCCGGAACAGTTACGTAACTTACACACGACACGGCAAAGGTTGGGCGCCTCTGACGACACTCATCAAAATACGCACAATAAAGAGAAATCAATAGAAAATGTATTTTATATATTTTTATAATCGACTAATTAAATTGACGAAAATATTTTTTCACTTTTAGTTCGGGAATTTTAATTGATTTGAAAATGGAAGGCGGGAATTGACTGAGTTTTTTTATTTAGAGAAATGGCTTGGTCATCGGTGGAGGCTGGAGGGGGTCGGACGACCGAGCTCAGTGGCGCCACCGAGCACACTGCCGGCGCGCTGCGGCGACTGCGCGGACGTAGAATGGACTACTCACAGAATTTTCTTATTTTCATTTTTATTTCCGTACGAATAAAGTCTAAAATCACTTACGGCCAGCTTTAAAACTACTACCAAATCCTGAAAGTTTTCATTCCGCCTTTATGACGGTAAGAATAGGGTTGATTTTTCCTTGAAGCTGCCAAGCTAAACTTGTATCGTACGAGTATTGTTTTAGCATGGACGGAAGGCAGACACCGCGGCGTCTATTTTTCATTCATTTGTCACAGGATTTCATCTACATTTTGCGAATTAGAGTTTGTATTTAGCTCCCTATTGTATTGCGGCTTTGTGATGCTAGAGCCTATTTGAGGCACTTCAGTCCTTTCACCACACTTTTAGGAACCAGTGCCACGAGATGCGGTTAGCTATGTGTAAGAATGTTTTATGCTCCGCTATTGATTACGAAGATGTTGGCTGCATCTGTGGGTCTGCCCTCATTTCAAGGAAGGAATTTTGGAGCATATAGCATAAGCTACCATGGATTTTACAAAATAATATTATAGCTAACTAGCTGATACCTACTACGATATTTAGTACCTTATAAACTATGTTTATTCTAAGTTTCAATCATGGAGATGAATGGGAAATAATACTACATGGTATCAACTTGTAAAAGTAAGAAACATTACCTGAAACATAATTTATTTATAAACAACAGTAAGGCCTTTTAGGCCTTTTATAGAGCATCAGGAGGCAACTTTTACCTTCACTAACGGGACGCTGTAGTGCCTGGGACGAATTAAGATGGAGTAGGCTTGCCCAGCACTTATTCCATCCTCTCAGCTTAGTCGGCCTTGTCCACAAGTTGTTGTTGTTTCGGTGAAGGAAAACATCGTGAGGAAACCCGCGGCATAGTCAGCTCCACACGTATTATTTACAAAGACAAACAATGATCAAATTAAAAACTTTGAGTTTGTCTTGTAAAAAAATTAATTATGTTTTGAGGCAGAAAAAATATTTCTAAATCTAAGATAAAGGCAGACAAAAAAATATATCTGGAAAGGGAAAAACTCTAAGTTTCATTTTTTATTATTCACCATTATTATAAATTCTTGTCAGTAGTGAGCAACAGCCTTATATACATACGTAAATAGAAAAATAGATCCTTACATACTGAATTCTTTTGTTTCTGCGCATCGCAAAGTGATTCTAAGTGCTAGAAGGATTTTCGTAATGCCGTACCAGCCAATTTAATGGGTCAGTACAGTATCTAGGGATGGCTGTGTGTAAACCTAATAAGAGGTACTGGCAACAAAGGAAGTTTTGCACCTGATTTTTAGGATTCCGAAGGTTGCCAACGGGACCCTATTACTAAGCCTCTGCTGTCCGCTCGTCTGTCCATCCGTCTGTCAGCGGGCTGTATTTCATAACCATAATAGGTATAGTTCACAGATTGTGTATTTCTATTGTCGCAATAAAAACAAATAATAAAAAGGGGGCTCCATAAAGGAACATTTTTTTTCGGTCGTAATCGATCATCGAAGCTACCTATTTAAAAAGTACATAGAGTAAAAGTCATATTAAAAATACATGTACGATGGTACGGAACCCTTCGTGTGCGAAATCGACTCGCACTTGGCCGGTTTTTAATCTTGAATATCCGGAATATCTCTATTTATAACTTTTTGATGAATATTTCATGATTTGCCTTAATTCGTAACAATTTTCACAATTAGCATTTTCCTTCAGAACGAGAAAAAAGTATTTCAGAAACTCAAATGTAAATCAAACAGTCGTGAGCCTGAATACCAATTGTGTACATTTTTTTTTCAATATTAGAAGTCTCCAATATGATAAAGTAAAGTAATTTCGTATGAGCTAGTGGCCAACTCTTGTGACGGAGTTTTTAAGCCGCCTAAAGGCCTCCGTTATGGCGTAACGACTTAATAGCCGGGATCGACAATTTAACGTGCCCTCCGAAGCACGGAAGCGCTCAGCTCGCAATGCCACTTGCGGTCACCCATCCCAATTGTGACCGCGCACAACGTTGCTTAACTTCAACGATCAAGAAAGTCTAAGCAAGCTACGTCACGAGGGCCATCAAGGATTGATCAACTGTCACCATGGTTCATTATTTTCTTATGATTGCTTCTGACTCTGCCCACCCCGTTAGGGACACGGACGTGATAATATGTATGTATATGAGTTTAGAAGTCTATGTGCATATTTTGACAATGCTACATGTACATGCTACGTCGTAGCACGTCTACGAAGCTACGAATTTTTCTTTACCTTTTAATACGTTTGAACGAGTTTGAACTTTGCGGAAAATATTTTGTACGAAATTTCATTATATTTATCATCATTATCATCAGCCTAAAAGACAACTGCTGGACAGAGCCTTCCAGGACTTTTCGAACCTATTCAATAGATCTTTGAGTACAACAAGATCTAGATCTTTGAGTCTGGTCAACATGTAGGATAGTCTTATTCTTTATTCAATTAACTATTTATTTACTACTAGCTGCCGCTCGCGGCTTCGCGAGGGTGGTACCCGGATAAGAAACAGCCTATATGTTAATCCTGTACATGTACTATGTATATTCCAAGTTTCATTCAAATCCGTTCAGCCGTTTAGGCGTGAAAGAGTGACATACATACATAAACTTTCGCGTTTAATATTAGTAGGATAAAGTCCATCCAACCATTATCATCATCATCATCCTGACTTTAGATAGACTCCCTTTGGTTGCTTGGTTTGGTTTTCATTATCATCTGCCTTATCTTGCTGCATACTATATGATAATAATAATATTAGTTGGCAAACTGTATTTAACACATCCCTAGTTGCAATATATTATTCACGGCTAGTTAAGGCCGACTTAAGTTGGGCCGCTTGCTTGTGGCCTTATTTCCCGAAGGACAACTTACTTAACCTCTAAATAAATTATCAATATTTTGAGATTTATTTTATTTAAAGCTCACTTATCTCTAGTACCTAATGTATTTTGTAACTAGTATCTTTTGTTTGTTTCTTATGTTCTATATTTTCTAAATGTTAAAAGTTTTATTTTTTAATTTTCAGGGTTCCGTACCCGAAGTATGCCAACGGGACCCTATTACTATGTCTCCGCTGTCTGTCTGTCCGGTCCGTCCGTCTGTCAGCGGACTGTATCTATGAACCGTAATAGGTAAAGAGTTTAAATTTTCAGTGTGTATTTCTATTGCCGCTATACATACATTATTATCACGGCCGTATCCTTAATGGGGCGGCCAGAGCAACAAGTAATCATAAAAAACTTGCAGTCACTCCTGATTCAACAAATAATCAAAATACAATAAAAGGGAGCCTATACAAGAAACATTAAATGTATGATGATACGGAACACTTCGTGAGCGAATTCGACTTACACTTGAAAAAAAATTGCCCGCTGACAGACGGACGGACGGACGGACAGGACGGACGGATGGACAGCGAAGGCTTAGTAATAGGGTACCATTGGCACCCTTCGGGTACGAAACCCTAAAAAGCCAAGCAAAGTTCTGTCAAAAGTCTACTTGTCAGTTTGCTTGTCCAGCAGTGAACTGCTACAGGCTGATGATGTTGTTTGTAGTTTCGCTCTGGTTGTGGAACAGGGTGGTGGGCGGGATCTTGAATAGTGATTTTTCAGGATTACAAGGGTTAGATGACCTTTCGCGAGTAAGGTTCATAAATGGCGGCCACGGACCAGGAAATGAAGTGTTAGGAGTATAACGGCCCCTCACTCGATGACATTGTAAAGGTCACGGGTGGGTGAAATTATTTATCCTTGAAGTATATTGGGGAATAATAAATAAATAATAATAAAATACTTCTCTGCTGGACTGGAAGTAAAGAAAAAGCATAGAATGCGTCCAGCTGCTTCACTCCCCAAACATGTCAACATGTTTGTCTCCCCGAACAAAATGATATGGGCGATGGGCTGATCACCTGTCACCATGGTCTACCATATCCATCTGCAATCAGAGGTGGCTGCAAGCTTTCTTATGTTTACTTGTGGCTCTACTACCCCATTAGGGACATGGACATGATACTATGTATGTAAATTATAACCAACAATTACACACACACTAGGATTCCCTGTGTCGTGGGTATCAGAAACGACGAGTACCATGGTGCCACAACACCCAGACCCGGAAGAAATATTTGCAGAACATGCAAACATTTCTTCCGCAGCGGGAATCGAACCCACACCTCTTGCTCTCAGCCGAGCATTCGTCCGCAGCGCCACCGAGGCGTCGATGGCTGGGGAAGCTGTTATGCCGACCCCATCTAGGATTGTAAAAGCTTACGAGTATGTCGTTATGACGACCTCGGTGACGTGGCGGGCGAGTGTTCGACTAAGACGCAAGAGGTGCGGGTTTGATTCCCGCAGCGGGAGAAATTTTTGTATAATCTGTGAATATTTCTTCCGGGTCTAGGTAATGCGGCTGATGATGATGATGGTGAAGTGTCAAATAGATTCTTGTTGGGTAAATAATTCACGTGACCTTTAGATGTTTAGAAAAAAGCTTTTAACTCAACCTTACTTTTGTTTTCACTTAATACTATTTATCCTTTTATTTTGAGTTGAGTTTCTCAAAACAAAACATTTTCTTTCTACCTTTCCCCAATTATGCTCCTTTCAGGCTTAACCCCCAGAAGGGGTGGGAGAATTTATGACGTCACTCTGTCTTGCCTACTGTTTCGTCACATTTCGCCCGCCATTATAAGTACTTCTGAGTTATTACGGTCATAGTTTCATTTTAGGGCTGCTAAGGGGTGAAATACTCACTTTATTAAACTAATAAGTTAAGTAAACCTTTATTGATGTTATTCTTATAAGTAAATATATAAGTGATATTATTCTTATATTTTTTCGAACAAGCTCTAGTAAGAAGTGTATGAGTTAGATAAAAATAATCATTTTTATGGTAAAGTTGTAAGGTTCTAGCAGATTCCAGTAAGATTGTCGGTAACGCCATCTCTTGCGAGGTTGTTTAAACTTTTTCATTGTAACTTTTCCGCTTCTGTCTTGATATAGATGGCAGCACGAACATTATTTTTAATTAGAATTCTGCTATTGTCATTGATTTGTCGCAAGTCTTACGTTCACATAATGTAGGTATGTGTGGAAAAGTTGAGAGCACTGGTGGTCTAGTGGTAGCGTCCTGCCTTCCGATCCCAAGGTCGTAGTTTCTAATCCAGTAGTGTACCAATTGATTTTTCTGTTCGAAAAAATTATGTTCGCTATACCAGCAACCTCAAGCGGAGAAGGAAAACATCGTGAGGAAGCCTAAAATTTATGGTTTAGGCTGTGTATTGATTGTCAGTCAGTCAGTGAGTAACGTAAGAGCTTTAAATATTTATTAAGATATAACTTCAGACATTGCAATTGTAATTTCTTATTTTTTTTAAAATACAAAAACTTGTTTTGTGTTTTTTTTTCTTTCTTGGTACCTACTCCCGTTGTTACTAAGACCATGTTCTGAAAGTACCTACTAGGAAAACAGTGATTTTTCACGTGAATCTATAATATATGTATGTATTTCGTCACAGGCAAAAACAAACATTACATCGCAATAACTCCTCACTGCGGTCCAAGCGCATTGACTTGGCAATGGGGTGACAGACGACACAATAGTAAATGTATGGGTGTGGCGGAACAGATGTGCGGTTTGTAACATATCTGCCATTATGCGTGTGTGAACTTTTATTGTGGTTGTAACTTTGAGTGAGAAAGATTGAGAAATTTAAAAGGCAGCCGATTTGCGCGAAAAAATATCAATAAGAAAGTAAATTGACGTTCCTAATACACCAGACTGCGTGGCATCCTAATCCTAAAGACTTTATCCTTATATTCTGGTCGAAATATAGAAAGATTTCCCGAAGTGCAACTATGGCGCCTTTTAATAAATCTATAAATAAATTACTAGTAAGAAATAAAGATATGCAGATTTAATAATAAATAGGTATAAAATACGGTTAAAAAAGGCCTACGAAAGAGTTGATTTTTTTGTTTCAGACAAGATTAAAAGTTATGTAGGTCTCTGTATTCAACGGTATAACTGTTCCAAAAATATAATGCAAAACATAACAATGAAAGTGTCACCGAATCTTTAACTTTCTCTGAAGCCTCAAGCTGAGTTGTCAATTGAAACATTTGCAATTCGACACGCGATAAACCCCGTCACACGATTTACCAAAGTCAAAATTTCAATTACGCATCACAATACAAAGTTATGTCGCACGGACCTTAATAAAATTCGTTGTAAATTGAGCATTATTGCTATAATTTTAAGGTGCTACCAGGATTTTTAAAGATAAATATGTGCGTTTGAGTACTTAGTACCGATGACAATGTTGAAAAGATCATGAGTGCATTAGCTTTGTGCTTGCAAATACAATGATACGTCAACGAGAGCTCAAAAACGCATTTCTATGCCCATGCTTTGCTGAATTTTGAACTCTATTTTCGTTGAAATAGGGTTCTACAGTTCAGTGTTTGTAAGTTGGGGTGGTAACACAATACATGAATAGATTTTTTTTACAAGTTGCGTTCGCTAAATTGGGTTAAGAAGTATTATGTTGTATTTGACACTTGGACTTTTAAGCCGAGTGTTTACGGGTTTTGTTCGTTATCCGATTATTATTGTTTGTTATTGTTTAGTTAAAGTTTGGTTATTGAGTTGTTTAGAAGACTTTTGCATTCTCTGGAGTGGGGCAGGTGTTGGATTAGAAGAATAATTTTTCCAAGCTTTTTGTTAGAACAGTTAATCATTTAGAATACGTCATTATCATCCGCACACGTCTGCCGCATGTCGAGCGACTTGTGGACGAGGAGGACCACAGAATGGACCCCACACAACGCGACGCGGCGACGGACGTGGAAGACCTAGAATGAGATGGCGGGACGAGCTGGACACTCACCTTGGCACATGGCCTGTCACAGCGTTAAATCGCGAAGAGTGGAAAAAGGGAAGGGAGGCCTTTGCCCTGCAGTGGGACAAAAACGGCTGAATAATAATAAGTCCCTTGACCTCTTAGACCTCCCAAAACACACCTATGTCCTTATGCAGAAAGCTGTTATACTTAACACATGCCGAATCGTCCGCAAGTTCTTGCAGACAGACTGCAATGTCATTGAGGATTCGCCCAATATATTTAGGTAGGAAATGTTGATGTGTACTTGGCTTAGGCCCGTGCACTTAGGTTAATCCGGTTTCATTACTGAACCGAGTATAAAAACTATTAATAACAATAATAATAATATTATTATCCACCTCAAGAAGTCACGGAATTAGCCTACCCAAAGGACAAATGAATTTCTACTGCCTCTAACCACAGACAACCTCTACAATGTCATCAGTTCATCTAATAGTAAAACTAGAGGTAAAGTCACTATCTATCTAGTCATGTCACTAGTTCTTTCAAACCAGTGTGGTGAAATGTTTAAAAGTGCGCCTCAAAGGCTCCTTTCATACACTAGACACATGTTTTCGAACTTTTTACGGTTCTCCAACATGCCCGTTTCCTCACGATGTTTCCTTTACCGTTTGAGAGTACTGGTATAGCGCACACAATTTTTTCGAATAGAAAATCTATTAGTAGGTAAGTATGTTCGTATGAGCTAGTGGTCAACTCTAGTGACGGAGTTTTTAGGCCGCCTAAAGGCCTCCGTCATGGTTTAACGACTTAAAAGCCGGGACCGACTGTTTAACGTGCCCTCCGAAGCACGGAAGCGCTCAGCTCGAATGCCACTTGCGGTCACCCATCCCAATTTGTGACCATGCATATCGTTGGTTAACTTTAACGATCAATCAAGACCGCCTAATCAAGCTACGCCACGAGCGCTTCCAATCCAAATCCATTGGTGCATGACTGTATTTGAACCCACGACCTAAGCCACTACCACTAAACCACCAATGCTCTTTAAAGTTATTACTAACTAAAGTTACTTACTCTTCTTCTTCGTCGTGTCGATGACACAAAATTAAACATGACTTCGCCTCAATTTAGGATCGTGCACTAATCACGTGAGGCTCGAAAGGGTGGGGGGAGGGGGTTCCGAAAAAACACGAAATATCACAAGGGGGAAGGGTGGGTGGGGGGGAGGTGTGTAGTGAGATATCACTTGTGTTTATTTTGTCGTTGAACGCGCGATTTCTAATGCGATGTTTATCCATCCCCTTCTTGGTTTATGTTGTTCGCCGACGACAATTTTTGCTGTCGGAGATGATAAGCTTGATGCGAATACTTTTTTTTTATATTTATTACATTTCTTTTTTAATTTCGGGACATTAAAATATAAAGCATTAAAGTATTATAAAGCGCTTGTTGCGTAGCTTGCTTAGGCGTTCTTGATTGATCGTTAAAGTTAAGTAACGATATGCGCGGTTACAAATTGGGATGGGTGATCGCAAGTGGCATTACGAGCTGAGCAATCCATGACGGAGGCCTTTAGGCGGTCTAAAAACTCCGTCACTAGAGTTGGCCACTAGCTCATACGAATATACATACATTCAATTCATAATATGAATTGCTGGACATTGAAAATGAAAAAAGAATGAAATCTTACGTTGACGTCATCAAAATTCGATAATTAGGTAAAAAGTTATGATTAAAAAAGAAAAAAAAAACTTTAAACGGCTTTTTCTCGAAATGCCCTTTCGGCGCTTACGTAAATTTGCATTTCCAGTGACGATTGAATTATTTATAGAATTGGAGTATTTTTTTTATTAGACTCGCTAACCTATTAATTGAAGATATCTCGTCCGTTGCCGGCCGGCGGCAAGTCAGATATTGATAGTGGCAGCTGCACGTCGTGGCCACATGTGACACCGCGCCATTGTCCCGACCAATTTAATAGGATCCTTTGATCAAGTATCCGGGTTTAACGAAGCAGAAGAACGTCGCGAAAAAGATAGGGTCTTGTGGCTGGTTCTTTGGAATATTGTAGGGTTTTATGTGCAAGTTTTTATATTGTAACTAGCTGCCGCCCGCGGCTTCGCTCGTGTGGTACCCAGATAAAAATAGCCTATATGTTAATCCAGCACATTTACTATGTATATTCCAAGTTTCATTCAAATCCGTTCAGCCGTTTAGGCGTGATTGAGGCACAAACATCCAATCATCCTCACAAACTTTCGCATTTATAATATAAGTGAGATTTATGTGATGTCTTTCCTGTGGACAAGGCCGACTAAGCTGAGAGGATTGAATAGGTGCTGGGCAAGCCTACTCCATCTTAATTCGTCCCGGGCACTACAGCGCCAGCGTCCCGTTTGTGAAGGTAAAAGTTGCCTCCTGACGCTGTATAAATCATCTATGTACTATTTGATGGTAAAAGGCCTAAGTTTTTTTTAAAGATTTATTTACCTATTATTTTTTTGCTATCTATAAGTGATTTTTTTCATAAAGGTAGTTCTTTATTAACAGAAATAAACTTACAACTAATACAAATATTTTTAAATTATTAGTTCGACAAAATTATTTCTCAAAGATCTCAATACGAAATCCCGACTGACCATTAGCAGGCCATCGTCACCTCGCAAATCATTTATTAGGCGACAAAAGAACAACTATTTAGAGCGGCTTCACTTTATAACAAACACACATCACTCAATAAAGGTGCTCAAAAGGCACCGCTCAAGTTTCACGCGGCGTCCTACGTAGGCGATTCATAGCGAACGCAATTGCGAAGCTATCACCCGAATTCTACACGATGAACATTGGACACTTCAAAAAGTATTGATTTTTGCAGTTTTTAAATGATAAATGATTTATTTGCTTGAACACATGTGTTTAAATAATAATGGTCTTAAAAATAAATCAGTCCAATTTATGTCCTACCAAAGTCTATGGCACGCAAATATGATAATGTTGATAAATTAATAAATTAAAAATAAATGTTAATAAATTAAAAATAAATGTTAATAAATTAAATTCTATTGTTAAGTCCTAATTAATTGTAATGCTAAAATCAATTTAAGAATGTCAAAATATTAAAATGTCAAAATTATACATGATTTTGTGTCAAGAACTACTTATTTTCGCTGCGCTTCGCGTCAAGTTCGCTCACGTAGGACGCCGCGCAACGCTTTTGAAGTCACCGCGCCACGCCTTGCTGCAACTTTCTATTACTTACGTACTATTGAGGTGACACTTGAAAATGTGATTGTAAATTAGATTGTCGGTACAGTTTGATGTGGCGAATTTTTGTTTACTTTTGTATCAGGTACGTGATAAAGAGATTTTCTGGACAGAGGTGTGAGTTTTGTAGCGCTGAAATCAAGTTGACATAATAAAAATAATGCATCTGTTTTAAATAGGATAATATTTGTGCATTAGAGAATCCGCACTGGTTCTTTGTCGCTGTACCCTTTCAAGGTCAATAATTCTCAATCTGGGTTTGAAAAAAACTTCTCTCAAACGGTGAAGGAAAACATCGTGAGGAAACCCGCGGCTTAGTCAGCTCCGCACGTATTGACCACGTCTTTCCTGTGGACAAGGCCGACTAAGCTGAGAGGATGGTATAGGTGCTGGGCAAGCCTACTCCATCTTAATTCGTCCCGGGCACTACAGCGGCCAGTTTGTGAAGGTAAAAAGTTGCCTCCTGACGCTGTATAAATCATCTACTATGGATGGTTAAAGGCTTAGTTAGAGTTTGAAAAACCACTGATTCGAGGAGATTTTGAGCTAGATAGATGAACAAAAAGTACACACGCTTTTGGACGTTCCGACAAAGTTGCCGCGCCACACCTTTCTACAACTTTGTATGACGTATAATTGAAAATGTGATTGCAAATTACATTGTTGGTAGAGTTTGATGAGTCGAACTTTTGTATGCTTTTGTAACACAGGTACGAGATAAGATACTAGTATGTTCTGGACAGAAGTCTGAGTTTTGTATTGTTGAAATCAAGTTGCAAGTCCAGTCTCAAGTTTTTTGATAATAAATTTGCAAGTTGAAATGAATGTATGGTAATAAGAATCTTCATCTTTCTGCACAGATAAATCACACTGGTTCTCGAGGTCAATAAACCTCAACCTCGGCCTGAAGCAACCACTGACTCGAGTAGGCTTTTGGGCTCGATGAACGTAGTTTTGAAAATGTATAGAACGCAAACGTAAGTGCAAAATGACCTAGGACTCTGATTAAACCATATTTTGTTGATGAAACTCAAAAATAAAAGGTTTCCGCCCAGTAAACCGTTACACAGTTACATGCGAAAAAGTAATTTGTATAAAATAACTAAAGCCGAATTCCAAAAAACTTTGCAGTTTCAGATCCAGTTTTTGTTTTAATTAGTGTTTGTGTTTTTTGTGACTGGTCCTACGCTACATTTATAGATGATGATGATGATTGGTACTGGACGGATACCTTAACAGATTTATTGAATTACAGAAATAAAGTTATGAACAAGAATCTCAACATCATCGTTTGATCACGCCGCGGGGGCGGGGCGTCGGTCTGGGACACTGTTTGTTTGTTTGTCGGCACACCTTGTGCTATTATAATCTGTGCACAGATGTACCTACACTATTATATGTAGTTTTGTGGGCACTGGACCATGGAAAGGATTGATGTAGGTTTGCAAGACATGTCGTCAACTTGGTATGGTTTTTAACTATAGAACATTTATAAGTTCACTGATGTTTTAATCAGCGGTTAAAGTATCCACTGATATAACGATTGTGAAATACATACATACATATCACGACTGTATCCCTAATGGGGTAGGCAGAGCCACAAGTAATCATAAGGAAAACTTGCAGCCACCCCTGAACGATTCGTCGTCCGTTGGTAGAAGCTAGAAACCAGGCAGTAGTCATTGTGTCTCGGTGAATCGAAGTTAAATGAGTTTCCCTTCTATTTGACTGACTCCTAACTTTGTAACACGAAGTTGTCGTAAAGTTGAGTTTCAAAAGCAAACTTAAATTACATGTCAATATTGATAATTCATTTAAATACCGTCTCGTTTGGGTAAGTAATCTTTAGCTTAAGGTGTTCACAAACCCGTTTTGAAACCGCCACGGTCGGCACAAAAAAGCAAATTAAGTTCTGTCAAGAAACAGTCACTGATTTTCGCTATATCATTGTACACAGCTTCAGGATTACATATGCCATACCGTCCACACCATGTGTAAGGTTAGTGCAAACCGCACAAATTCCAATATGTTCTCGCGGGTCAGCGTTTTATGCCACGGCGTTGTTCTCTTGCCAATGCAGGGCAGTTGCAATCAACCACTAACAACGACACCACTTTGTAGCGTATCTAATAAACAATTTGTATTTGTTTCAAATAACCAATACGGCTTAGGGACCTTCAAGAAACCAGCCTACTCTCCTACCTCAAAGGCCGGCAACGCATTTGCAGTTCCTCTGATGACTTACCATCAGGTGAGCCGCTTGCTTCGTACCGCCTTAAGAATTAATAATGCAAATTTTCAAATGTTTTATTAGGTAGTTATTCTGCTATTCGGGGCGTAGACAAATCCAACAAATCAAAAATCATGAAATTGGTCCAGCCAGAGGCCCTTACCCACAGCCCTGCAAAAAAAACTGCTGACGACCCGATTGATATAAATGCCATTGTCAATTACCAACATTTTATAAATGTCAAATTAACTGTCTTGGTCTTCCAAGGTCTTGGTCTAAGAATTATTTATGCGTTATCCTGGTTATCCTTTTACATCCTTTTTCTATTTTGGGATTGTTTTACAGGATGAAATGTGTAATAAGAATCTATCTCCTTGTCAAATTTCTTTAAAATCTGTTAAGCAGTTTAGGCTCGAAAAGGTAACATACAAACAGAGAATTCCTTTTGCATTTATATTATTAAAATGGATGTGTTTTACTGCGTTCATCTCCGTAACTGTCGGAACGGATTAATATCAAGATTATCTCAATTTTATAGGTATTTAGATCAACAAGAGTAAGGCAAAAAAAGCTTCAATCATTTCTAAAAAAAACATTTTTCTTCCTATTTTGTTACCTGTCAAACAGAGATCAATCAAAACGTAACGAGTACTCCACAACCCTTTCATAGCGCACTCATAAAATCAATGGAACCAAATTGAGATGGATCACCAAGACTCCAGTCATTTCATAACAGGTCATTTAGCAAAATATAATGTTTTTTAAACCTTATCTTATTATTTACACTATGTTATAAGTAGGTAGGTCTGGATTGGTTCAAGGATTGTATTAAGCATGATGATTGTTAACTAGGATTCATAATTAAGTAGGAGGAACCAGGGATACATTTTCCGACTTTTTGATCATGTCGTCACTGGAAAGGCAAAATTACGTAAGCGCCAAAATGGCGCCAAAATAGGTATATTGAGTTATTATCCTGAAATAGCAGTCCAAATAAATAATATGAATTGCTGGACATAGAAAATGAAAAAAGAATGAAATCTTACGTTGACGTCATCAAAATTCTATAATTAGGTAGAAAGTTATGATTAAAAAACGAAAAAAGATGAACTTTAAACGGCTTTTTCTCGATTGGCGCTTACGTAAATTTGCCTTTCCAGTGACGATGTGGATCCTTTGTTATTATTATTAAGTATTATGAAAACTGAAAATACACGAAAATTTGCTGTCCCGTAAATAAAACTGACTGTCTTAATAAATATTTGTGGACATTTCACACAGCGCTATATAGCCCCAAACTAAGTAAAGCTTGTAATATGGACACCAGATGGTGATAGAATACTTAGGTATATACTTTTTTTTTGTAAATACATACCTACATAAATAATAACAACACCCAGACCCGGAAGAAATATTTGCAGAACACACAAACATTTCTCCCGTAGCGGGAGTCAAACCCGCGCCTTTTGCGTCTCAGCCGAACATTCGTCCGCCAATCCACCGATCACCGAACAAAAGCACATTCTGTATGGCGCCAAAGATTATATAATAATTTACCTAGATTATGTATCTATGACTATGTTAGGTATAATTTTATTAATATTTTAAATTCGGTGACATTTTATTTAAATTTATTGTTTTGACATTCTGTTTAAATTAACCAACTTATTTAATTTAATTGATTTATGTGTTACCTACCTAATATTCACGCTGCAAAGCTGGCTATGGCTGATCTATGCGTATTTTTATTTTGATATACCTCTATTTGACGGCCTCGGTGGCGTGGCGGGCGATTGCTCGGCAGAGACGCAAGAGGCGCGGGTTCGATTCCCGCTGCGGAAGAAATGTTTGCATGTTCTGTAAATATTTCTTCCGGGTCTGGGTGTTGTGGTGCCATGGTACTCGTAGTTTCTGATACCCACGACACAGGGAATCCTAGTGTGGGGTCAGGACTATGTATGTGACTGTTGGGTGTTAGTTATTTATTTATATTGTTTGTACCTACCTATTTTCGCAATAAACTTACCTACTTACTTCCATACTTATTAATACGCCCGTATCCCCGATTTAATCTGAGTAGGTACATCGCGAATGAAGCCGTTAGGCGAAAGGTAGTAGCGGCATAAAATGTCGTCACTTGAACTTTTCTAATCCCAACTACGGTCCTAATAATAATAACCTTATAACCCTACCCACAGTGTCGCGGCATAGGGGTGCAGACTCCACCCAGTTGACCCTCGTGTTATTTAGGGGGTTCGATTCCCGCTTGTGGCAACGATTTGGGGTTTTTATCGTGTCACTAGATTTGCGGTTGGTTGAGCATTTTTAATTAAATTATATGAGACTTGGAGAAATACATGGATGCGTTACGAGTTGATCTACCTATCTAACCCCCGAATACTCAAACGCATCTCAAAGTTGAGCACGTCTCAAATGACGATTTTTTTTTTTGACAGATTTTTATCAGAAACTGTCAAAAAAGCGTGAGTTGAGACGTGCTCAACTCTGAGTCGCGTTTGAGTATTCGGGGGTTAGCGTGTCACTAGTTCTTTCGAAACAGCACTTAAAAAGTTTGAAAACATGTGTCAAGTACTGTCAACTTATCTGCTAGACAGGGAGTAAAGGCATAGAATGCGTCCAGCTGCTTCTCTCCCCGAGCATGTCGTAAAAGTCGATTATGGGCTAGTATCCTCTCCAAAATGATGGACCATCTATAAGAGAGATGGACTGATCACCTGTCACCATGGTTCACCATATCCATCTTAAGATTTTAAATTAGAAGTGGCTGCAAGTTTTCTGATGTCTACTTGTGGCTCTGCCCACCCCAATAGGGATACGAGCGTGATTATATTATGTATGTACTGTACATAATATGTACTAAGATCTTGATGAAAAATCTATCCAGCTTATATTTTAACCACAAAAATCACACAAACACAAACATAACTTGTAGAAACACACTTCTAAAACCAAGTTCATGTTGTCCTACTAATTCAATAGTAAGTACTCCATTCATTTCAATTTTACGAGACAGCATTGCGCAACTACTCTTTCAAGAAATAAGGTCTTACTAGTATGAATTAAAAGTAAAAAACCGGCGTCAGTGTGTCTACGACTTTGTGAATGAAGGATCACAATAAGGCAGTGGACACACTTGTAATTTATGGGCTGTTTTGTTCTATCGTTGGTTATGAGGTTTTGCTACACTTGAGCGAGACCACACAGGGAATCGCGAATACAAATACAGGATGTTAATAAACCGATGGCAGTGAATGTTTGGTCCTTATTTTTGTAGTGTTTTCACCTTGCATTTTCAAATGCTGAATGAATCAAGGCATTCTAATTTTTTAGTAATATTTGAAATGCTTTCAAACGGGAAATTAAACGAAAATAAAACATTATTGAAGTATGTAATCCATGTGAGTTTCGAATGTGTAATACTTTTTCGATCATCACTCTTTCAATGAGCTTCACTTTACTATTTAATTTTCGTCAACAGATGGCAACCAAAATGTCAAAACCGTGAATCTAGTTTTAGTAATTTAATTACATTGATGCGTTAGTTATTTAGATAATAGTAAGTTATATAAATAACTCACGCATTAACTTATCAGTTTGTGAAATCTTACAAAGTGGCGTTCCCTATATTTCAGCTAGCTATTACTGACCTTGAGATTTTGACCAAGTAACAAAGTTTCAAAAAAAGAACAAGATTGTATAAAAGATTTTCAAATCTTACTTAGGTATATTATAAGTATGGAAGTTCCTGAAAGTAGATGGATGGAAGTGGCTGACTTTGTTCTTCAATAAGTTGTTGCAGGAAGAGGCGATCCCTGATGAGTGGTGCACCAGTTCGCTGGTGGTAAGAACAAGGGTGATGTACAGGACTGCAGCAACTATCGAAGAATAAAGCTCATGTCACACAGTATGAAAATTTGGGAGAAAGTGATAGCGAGACGAATGAGAGAAGAGAGTGAGGTATCACAGAGCCAATTCGGGTTTATGCCTGGGCGCGGGACAACGGATGCCATATTCGCACTTCGCCAACTGTGTGAAAAATACAGACGTGCTCACAAGAACTTGCATTCGTTGACTTAGAGAAGGCATATGATAGGGTACCCCGTGAGGTTCTGTGGTGGGCTATGAAAGAGAAAGGTATGCCTGGGAAGTACCTGCAGCTGATTCGGGCCATGTACAGCGGTGCCAGTACACATGTCCGGTCCGAAGCTGGCGTCTCTGACAAGTTCAATGTGGCTGTGGGCTTACACCAGGGATCGGCTTTAAGCCCTTTTTTGTTCCTCCTGGTAATGGATGCATTGACATCGGACATACAGGAGGAGGCACCCTGGTGTATGCTGTTCGCCGACGACATCGTCCTTGTCGGAGAAGACGCAACCGAGGTCCAGAGCAGACTGGAAAAATGGCAGGTGAAATTGGAGAGTGTCGGACTGAAAATCAGTAGAACGAAAACAGAGCATCTGTTTTGTGATTTCGGTGGTCCATCCAATTTCACCCCTATTGCCTTAGATGGTGTATCCCTACCAGTCTGTTCCGATTTCCGGTACCTCGGTTCAGTAGTACAGAATGATGGTGAGATTGACAGAGATGTAAAAAATAGAATAAATGCAGGATGGATGAAATGGCGACAGGTCTCAGGAACAACGTGTGATCCCCGAATGCCCCTTAAACTTAAGGGGAAGATTTACAAAACAATCATAAGACCTGTCGTACTGTATGGATCTGAATGTTGGGCAACCAAAGGGTCGGATGAAAGGCGAGTACATGCAGCAGAGATGCGGATGTTGAGATGGATGTGTGGGGTAACAAGAATGGATAAGGTAAGGAATGAGTATATAAGAGGAAGTCTGAAAGTAGCGCCGGTGGCGGATAAGTTGAGGAGCAATAGGTTAGCGTGGTATGGACATGTCATGAGAAGGGAAGAATGTCATGTGACGAGAAGAGTGTTAGATATGAATGTGGAAGGATATGTGGGTAGAGGTAGGCCAAAGAAAAGATGGATGGACTGTGTGAAAGATGACATGAGTAAGAAAGGAGTGAGCGTTGAGATGACTTCTGACAGAGGGAAATGGAAGAGAAATACATGTTGTGCCGACCCCACATAAAGTGGGACAAGGGCAGGGAAATGATGATGACTTAGGTATATTATAAATGCGAAAGTTTGTGAGGATGTTTGGATGTTTGTGCCTCAATCACGCCTAAACGGCTGAACCGATTTGTATGAAACTTGGAATATATATAGTACATGTGCTGGATTAACATATAGGCTATTTTTTATCCGGGTACCACGCGAGCGAAGCCGCGGGCGGCAGCTAGTAAATTCTAAAATCAAAACTCACAAACGAATTCATTCATTCATTAGTCACTTCAAATGGTGATTCGGCCATGGTTAGCTATTATTTGCAGTTCCCGAAGGGATGCATCTCAAGTTGTATTTAATCTTAGAACACCCTTTTTACTCCTACAACTATCTCTCCACGGCAGACCATTCACAAACTTGCACAATTTTACGACAACCATGATAATCGCCACCACAGTCTGCGCTAAGAACTCCAAACAGGGACCAAAAAAATTGATATACTTTTTGTCGCTAGGCACTTCTTGTGCATTCTTCCAATGAAGTTGTCACGCTATCCAGAAATTTCACTAAAAGGTATACTCTGCCTTTATGATAAAGATTTATACTATTTTTAATAAAGAAATTAAGGTATACCGTAGCGTATGAGTATTGTTGGATTATTGTGAATGAATTGTGGTTTTATTCGACGTGAATGAGATAGAGAGGTACAGTCGTTATTGAGAAGTTTTTGGACAATAACATTTTAGCATCTTTTAATTCATTAAATAACAAGAACCACCTTATTTTTTATATAATATTTTTAGAGAGATTCACAATGAAGAAACTACAAATAAAAAACATGATTCTAATTGACCGCAGGACTGTAATTTTACTATTCGGAAGAGAAAATTGAATATGTTGAAAAGTCATGGTCTTCAGTTTCCAGTAATAATAAATAAATAAAATAAAAATAAAAAGATTTTATTTCGGACTACATTATGATCCATAATTTGTTATGTAATGCTTTGTTCCTATATTTTAGTATCGGAAAACGGATGGCAGGTTACCATGGCAACATTGTTTTTCTAAAAATGTATGGCGCTTTTCGACAAAATAACAATGTTGCTATAATAACGAACGATCCGTCGTTTCGAACCAAGCACTAGTCTACAAAACAAAAAATAGCAAAAAGCTTTGATTATATGAAAGCAAAAAATATTATGGTTATTTTTATTCCCGAAACCGTTAGGTATTTTTTGCTCTTTCTTTCACAAACCGTGGAAGGTACAAGAGGCACAGAGTTGCAAGTATTCTAAAGCAGGCAATGCGTCAAAATGTGACAAGAATTCTGTAGGATGTCTTATAATTTGGATGTTTCTTACTCGCGCCTTTGGAATCACGGGCTCGTGGTCCAAGAGTTTGATCGATGAGACCGTTATAAAAACCTAGATATTAAGCCACATTAAACCTAGATATTAAGCCACATTAAAAATCAAATTCAAAACTCAAACAATAATAACATAGCATTACAGTAGGTACTATCGATGCGCCATGAATTATAAACAATTACAAAATCAGTATAACAAAACAAGGTTTAATAAAATTAAGAATACCTAATAATAATTAGCAGATTGAACTATTTACAACACTATCAATCATCTCATAGTAGGTACCTACCTCAGATATTCTCTGCACACATTTAACTATCGGTCAGCAAAGGTAAAAAAAATCCTAGGTGTACAAAGTTTTGATGTTAGTAATTAAGATTTTGGGCCTCGTTCGTATTGGGTTGTAAAATGAAAGAGACTAACATTATCAATGCTATTTATTTTGTTCATTTTTTGACCATGACATTGGATATTTTCAAAATGTTATGAAATTAATGCTCTTTATTTTACCTTTTTACTGGATGTAAAGGTCAAATGACTGCCTAGCGTAACCTTTCAGATACTTACAATTTATTCCAGTTTCTATTTGATACAAACTGGTATCGTAATTTACTGTCAAATATAAAATTTCAAATAAGAACTATTTTTATTCAAAACGAAATTATCAAAAAGCAGTCGATCCATCACTCCGCGCCAATTTTGTCACTTCCCGCCATTTTCTAAATTCGTGTGGATTCCAAAAATACATGAAAAGCTACAATCAGGACTATTGTATTGAACAGAATCACTTGATTTGTTTAGATTGATTCATTTTGCGGCTTTTTATTATAATCCAGGAAACGTTTGGAGTGATTCGTTATTTTGATTGATGCAGATTTGTATTTGAAAAAAAAAAACTTTAGATTATTTTAACTTAAGACCCCGTCTACCGCTGGATAAAGACCGTGAAAGTTTTAAAAACTGAAGCATTCGTTATTACAACCTATGGACCTATGACTTATTTGATGGCAGAATGCAGATTCGATACGATGTGATTAGATGGTTTTTTTTAAATGTTAACAGTGTATGGTTAGTTTTGGCAATATTAGAATTTGTACTAATAAAATTTTATTTTAGTTTGAACTAACCTATCTTACTTATATTATAAATGCGAAAGTTTGTGAGTTTGGATGTTTGGATGTTTGTGCCTCAATCACGCCTAATCGGCTGAACGGATCTGAACGAAACTTGGAATATACATAGTTCATGTACTGGATTAACATATTGGCCATTTTTTATCCGGGTACCACGCGAGCGAAGCCGCGGGCGGCGGCTAGTATTTACATAAAATTATAATTTTTTTTGCTGCTTTGGCAGCGAATTTTTGACAGTTTTTAGTTTTTTTTGTTACTTACAGTGCTACCGAAACTGGAACAATTCCGCTATTTTTAAGCCCTACGATTTAATGTAGCTCCCCAAACATTAATCAGAGAATAAAATTGCCAAGTCTCCCATAAAGCAACATTTATTACATACCCTCATGCGTGCCTATGTAACATAAATCGTTTGAGAACCGCAACAATCACAAAAACCATTAAAACAAATAAGTTTGCAGCTGCAGCATCCCAGCCACTCGAGCGGATCGCTCGGCCCCCGGGCCCGCCCCTCGACCGAGCACAAAAATCAACATAAATAACAATATACACCCCTATCTCAGACACTATGACACCACCATGCACCAAAACCACCGAAAAACCATCCACAAATCAAACGAATACAAGCACTGGGCCTCCGAACGGAAAGCTCAAAATAGCACAAAGCTAAATCGAACATACACAAAAAAAGTTGCCCCAAACTAAAGTGTGCAACAATTGAAAAATATTTCGTCTCTTTCGTCCATTCAAAGTCTCTCTGCCCCGAACGCTTTTATTAAATTTATTGTTAAACGAATGTATATAAAAGTTGTCGAAATGCGAAAGGGTCTCAGTCGATATCTAAAGACGCGTGTGCATACATCCCCTAAAATGTACCCTTCAAGTTACTCAAGAATTTTCAGGCCTTGGGATGTAAGTGATGAGAAGTCTGAAAAAAAAACTGTTATCAGTGAAACCACAGTTGACACCGAGCTAAAAGCCAAGAAGAGAAGGATAGATGTGGATAAGAGGGAAAACCGCCTTCGGAAAATTCGTGGAACATTCAAGAAGACTGACGCGAATCAACATCAGGATGCTACTGTCTCCTCAACAGCAGACGAAGACAAGAAGCCAATCATAGACATCGAAACTGACTCTCCCGTCGTAAGCTTGACCGAATGCTGCGACAGACTTCTCCAAACAGAAGCAAAACTCGAAAAGACAAAACTCGAAGAAAGGAAAGTAATGAAAACAGTTTATGAAACATCTGTGCCACCTCCAGTGTACCCTGGATACATGCCAGAATACCTGCCAACATCCGACATAGCTCAAGCCTTAGGAGTGCCGCCTACAGACCCACTTCTCCTCGAGTCCCTAGCGCAAGGTTACGCCATGGAACTAGAATACGCCAGAATCTTGCAACAAGAGAACGAAGCTAAACTGCTTAACGCGAGAAAACAACGGCCAAAGAAGTACAAATGCCCTCATTGCCAAGTCGGGTTTTCAAACAACGGTCAGTTGAAGGGTCATATTCGCATTCACACAGGCGAAAGACCTTATAAATGCGACGAGAAGAACTGTGGGAAAACTTTCACGAGGAATGAGGAGTTGACGCGGCATAAACGGATTCATTCTGGAGTCAGGCCGTACGCTTGCCAGACGTGTGGTAAAAAGTTCGGTAGACGAGATCATCTGAAGAAGCATACGAGGACGCATTTTGTTGCGGCTGAGAGGATGATGCCAGTGTTTGTGCCGCTGTCTGCAATGCCTCATGTTAGTGGCTTTCCGTATCTCTACGGCTACTGATGATAAATAAATAATACTCAACAGTCACATACATAGTCCAGACCAAACACTAGGATTCCGTGTCGTGGGTATCAGAAACTACGAGTACCATGGTACCACAACACCCAGACCCGGAAGAAATATTTACAGAACATGCAAACATTTCTTCCGCAGCGGGAATCGAACTCGCGTCTCTTGCGTCTCTGCCGAGCAATCGCCCGCCACGCCACCGAGGCCGTCAAATTATGATAATTATTCAGACTTTAGAGCAATAGCACAAGCAATAGATATATGGATGTTGGTTAAGAAAGATACAGCGGCCAGCGTCTTGGGCACGCTTCTACCGTCTGGATAGCTGGATCAGGTGAGCTATCTATAGATCATTTGCAACGGCCTTTAGATAGCCTGACTGTTTCCTTTGTATTTGTATTAGTTGTAGGTTTCTTTCGGTTAGTAAATTTATTTTGCAGAGAGATACATCATCTAAAATACTATTTATAGAAATCTCTAAGCAAAAGTGTCTGAATAAAAAATATCGATTTATTGTAAAAAAAAACGTATTTTTGTAAATTGTAAAATATTTAGATAATCTAATTTTAAGCTACGGAAAAAAATGGTAACATTAGATTTAAGAAACAGCTGGGTATGTAAAGCCATAGCATATAATAGCGTTATATTTTTACAAATTTTATAAAATAAACAGAATCTAAAATATTTTTTTGTTTTACTAACAATTTAAACATAGATCGCAGTAAAAAGAACATTTAGCTAAGTATGTAGTACCTAACCTACTAGGCTACTATTGAAATACTACATCCATTTAAATAATGTCATCTATGTATATAACGTAAGTACCTACTTCTCTGCTTAATTCCTCTAATCTCCTATTTCTCTGAATTTAATATAAACTTTTATGTCGGTAGGTATAAAATTAATACTGAAAACTGAAGCGCTTGTGGCGTAGCTTGCTTAGACGTTCTTGATTGATCGTTGAAGTTAGGTAACGTTGTGCGCGGTCACAAATTGGATGGGTGACCGCAAGTGGCATTACGAGCTGAGCGCTTCCGTGCTTAGGAAGGCACGTTAAATTGTCGGTCCCGGTTTTTAAGTCGTTAAGGCACGACGGAGGCCTTTAGGCGGCCTAAAAACTACGTCATAAGAGTTGGCTACTAATACAAATTTCTTACTTAAAATTAATACTTTACTGTTTTAATAATCAAATTGAACAACAGTCAATTAACAATAAACGGTTAACTGACTGGTAGCATCTTAGGGAAGAAAAATCATTGCAAGTTACGGGCAACAGCTAGTTAAAAATAAATGTACGTTCAATAGTTACAAATGAATAAAGGTAACAAAAAAAACTCCCTTAAAGCATTATAAGTTTATGAAGCAACTAAAAATAGCCTTTTAAAGCCCAATCTTATAACATCGATCCATCACTTGATTCTATCAATCGATACAATATAGGTAATTGTGCAAGTTTCAAAGTACCTACTTCCGGTCTTCGTCTTCGATTGTTGAACGAACAATTTGTATGGCTAAATGTTTTGACTTTTACGTCCGTCGAAAAAAATTAGACACTTGGGCACACAATAGACTTTTGAGAAATTGAAATTGTAAAATAATTAGGGTCTATAAATTCAGTTCATTCTAACGAGAAAAACCGTGGCTGAGGGTGTCGTCAGCTCACGATCAAGCCTGGCTCAAACTTACTATCCTGTAACAGCCTACAAATTTCCTACAAATTCGTACACCCCCGGCCACCCTTACGTTCTGTTCTCTTTTTCCTTGCATGGTTGTCTGGAAGAGATCGCTCTTAAGCGATAAGACCGCCTATTGTACTCTTTTTAACGTAATTAGTTTTTATATATATTTTTTTGCTAGTATAAGGTGTACAATAAAGTATTTTCATTCATTCATTCATTCATTCATTCATTCATTCATACACATTCGACCAAATTAGACTGATTCCCACGACTTGCCCTAAATAAGACGTTGTACAAAATGTACATTCGGAAGTCCGGTGCCCCCCGCAGAAATTAAAAAGAAACTTTTCGCGCAATTATTGACAGAATGAGATGTTGTCGTTCACTCAGCATGGCGTCCTGGAATCAAATAAACAAATTATCGCTTCCGTTTGTGCCTAAATAAAAGTTTATTTATTATAGGAAATCCAAGGATGAAAGAAGTTAGGCAGACAAATTAAATAAATCTTGTCTTCATATAAATAACTTTTTATTGATCGTAGGTCGTATGTACCGAAAGTGACCTTATTTAATCTGTGTAGTGTAAATCCTCTTAATATTACATGAAAGAAGAACTTATTATCAAAGCCTATCAAAGCTTCGTTCATACGATGGCTTTCTTTCTTTATAGTACAAAATTGATCACATACGAAGTGATCATTTTTGAATTTTGTATCAACTCTACCATAATCCTACTAATCCTACCAATATTATAAATGCAAAAGTTTGTGAGGATGTGACAATGTTTGTGTCTCAATCACGCCGTAGCGGCTGAACGGATTTTAATTGAAACTTCTAACATGCATACTCGTAGTAGGAATGTATGCTGGAATAACATATAGGCTACTTTTTATCCTGGTACCACGCGAGCGCAGCCGCGGGTGGAAGCTAGTCTAAATATATGAAAGTCTTAAAGTAAAACTGACCGATACAAAACTGACTGACTGACAAACAACACAGTCTAAACTATTTTCTTTTTGATCGAACAAATTCTTTCAATACAGACTAGGCCAATTTTTGTTATGAAACAGAACATTTTGTAGATAGGTGTGTTCGTTCCCACGAGGTAAAAACGCAAAAAATCACTTAAAAAATCGGTCAACCTGACCCAACCATCAAATAAAATTCTTAATTCTTTCGACAAACATGAATTTATTTTACTATAACCCGCCTACCTTTTTAACAGATTATTTCAATAGATAAATTTATAGTCTGAATCAGAAGTAACACTTTGGTTTGTAAAAAATATCGGGCAGTAAAAACCGATCAAGTGCGAGTCGAATTAGCACACTAAAGGTTCCGTACTATTGTACATGTACCTACATGAATGTTTCTTGGCCCCTTTTTTTATTGTTCTAACAGCAATAGAAATACACACGCTTTGAACATTTCAACTGTCTGCCTGTTAGGTACGGGTCATGAGATACAGCCCACTGACAAACGGACGGACGGACAGCGAAGGCTTAATAATAGGGTTCCGTTGTCACCCTTCAGGTACGGAACCCTAAAAAAGCAGCGTTTGATAGCAGGTGGGTTGCGATTGTGAATAGAACAGTTTAGGGCAAAAGGAAGAATATTGATGATCGGACAGTTTAAACATTTGTTGTTTGTGAATGAAAAGATTCTGCTGATGGCAAGTTTGGAAAGACGTGATAACTTAGAACACCGAAAAGTTAAAACATTTGCTAATAACTATACCTACTTACTTAATTAAAAGGTTCGTATGAGCTAGTGGCCAACTCTTGACATGACGGAGTCTTTAGGCCGCCTAAAGGCCTCCGTCATGGCTTTACGACTTAAAAGCCGGGACCGACAATTTAACGTGCCCTCCGGAGCACGGCAGCGCTCAGCTCATAATGCCACTTGTGGTCACCCATCCAATTGTGACCGCGTACAACGTTGCTTAACTTCAACGACCAATCAAGAACGTCTAAGCAAGCTACTTACTTAATTTGAAATTGAGTGAATCATTTCAGAGTTAGGCGTTGTCCTAATAGGGAATATGCATGTATTTTTTTATTTTGAAAATGTTGAAATTAATTTTAAAAACAATATTTAAAATATTGGACAAGTTTGAGCTTTTTGAACGTCGCCATTTTGCGCGGGCTTTCGATGACGTCACAGGCTGCGTCTTGATGGTTTAGGTACTACATAATAGTTATTTCAGATTTTTAGTTTAATTGTTATAAAGACTATGGTAAATGCCAAAAATCCTTTTTATAAATATTGTCTCGCGCCAAACTGTACCTATTAATTATATGAAGATACATCGAATTATTTTCAATACAACATAGTAAATTGATTCAGGCGTGACTTTGCGGAAGTCTATTCCTATCTAGTCGAGTCACTAATTCTTTCGAACAAGTGTGATGAAAGGATTTTAAGTGCGCCTCGAATAGGCTCCTTTCATGCACTTGACACAACTTTCTACGGTTTTACGACATGCCTAGTTTTTTTTCCTTCACCGTTTGAGAGTACTGGTAAGTATAGCGCACGTAAGTGTTTTCTAACAGAAAAATCCATTAGTGCACGACCGGATTTGAACCCACGACCTTAGGATCGGAAGGCGGGGTCGCTACCACTAGACCACCAGCGCTCTCACGAATAAAACAATAACAATCAAAGAAAAATCCTGTGTTTTCCCTTTTAAAAACTTTACCTCGCGGGTTTACCATAAGTAGGTACGTGTTAGTTTTTATAAAATAAGTTTTTTCTTCATAAAAGGTAGTCTGGCAATAAATTAGAGTTAATCGGTTGTCTCCCTGGGAATCGGTCAGGTGCTCACGCCTGCGCAAAAATTCGTAATCGCTACCTGAACTGTACGGTCACCATGAAGGCTTGACATTCTGCAAATATTTTTTTCCCGCACTACGCGTAAACAAAGTAGCTAAAACCCAAACCAAAAGACATGGGCTATTCCACATCACACGTCTATTCCTAGTATCATCCAAATGGATACAGCTGTAACTTACAAATTATTAAAAAAAAGTTTAATATTACAAAATATAAAGTGTCAAAAAAAACCAAATATGGCAGCCTCTGTAGCCGAAAAGGCTGAACTGATTTTGACAAGTGAGGTGTGGTTGGATTCGTCTAGATAACGAGAGTATTACATATATAGCCTGTAGTGAAAGTATAAGTCATGGTGAAGAATTAGGTATCTAGATCAAGTCATTTTCAATGAAACTTAGACTAAAATGATACAAATTCATCATCATTATGCATCAAAAAATCGAATGTTGCAGATGTACTATGCCATCTATATTCTACGCAGTCGGATATTTTGTTCTTTTAAATAAATATTTATTGTTGATAAAAAAAATACTTCAGTAAATAATTATGATTTCAAAGTTTTGTCCTGAAAGCTCAAAAACCATGGCTGCCCAGTTGACTTCGATTGAACTAACAATGACTAACAATACAAATAGGATTATTTACCGCGGTCATTACAATGCTCATTCATGAACGAAAAAAAGCGTTACAATTTCATTCTTACTTCATATTCCCACGCAAGTCTCGCAAGTGCTCTTGCAATTCGTTCCGGCAGGTTGGTATGACGTGTGACAGATACGCAACTTTTTTAAAATGATCGATTTGATCCAATTTTTGTGTTTGTTTAGTCGACCTTTGATTTTTTTCTTTTGACTTTTACACCTTAGCTGGACTCCCACGAGAATTGTGCAAAAAATAGTACGGTGTCGGCTAAAAAGTAGTTTAGGTACCACCCTAAGGTTGTTGAATGAATAAATAGAACGTTTATTTGGCACTATAACACACAATAACTTAGACAAACTTAAATTAAACTAACTATTAGTGTGGGTGCCAAAAAGGCGTCCAACTCAGCATGTGATGGAAGTACGTAAGTCTTACAACCAACGCTGATTTTCAGCTGTAAATTCAGGTATAGGTAAGTTCATTTGCTCGTCATAAAACAACAAGGTTGATTTTCCCTAGCAATAATATTCTGACAGTTTAAAGTCTTGGTTAACCAGAAGTCAAGTATTCAATGATTGTAGGTAATTTGTTAATCGATATTGTTTCGAATCAAATAGAATTGACGCATGAGCAATGAGAGCACTGGTGGTCTAGTAGCGGCTCCGCCTTCTGATCCTAAGGTCGTGGGTTCAAATCCGACGTGCACTAATGGGTTTTTCTATTCGAAGAGTTTATGTGCGCGAGAGGAAAATATCGTGAGGAAACTGACTGTAGAAATTCGAAAACATGTGTCAAATGCACGAAAGGATGCTTTGAGGCGCAATTTAAATTCTTTCACCAGACTGGTTCGAGAGAACTAGTGACACGACTAGATAGATAAAGGTAGATAGAATTGTTGTTTTAGGTATTTATTTATTCTTTTTCGGAAAATAAAAATAATCATCATGAACATCTGAATAAAAGAATTGGAAAATGCTTTATGCGCATGCGCAACATATCCACGTACAAACTTTTTCCTTCGAATTCTTTCACTAGTAATAACGGAAGCACCCTTTGGAATAATAATTGTGATAGTAGGTAGGTATTGTGCAATATTTAAAGAATTAATTTATTTCAAAGGTCTGTCGTTTTTACCAAAGAATTCGGAAGCACTTTAAATTTTCAAACCGCTAACTATTGTCAGTTATTATTCTGCTAATGATGCCACTTCCCGCGAAAGAAGGGAAGTGAAATCAATATGGCGGCCACCCATGGCGCTTTATTTGTCAGTGATAATGATTGGGCAATAATTTTTGAGCTTGCGTAACAGATGCTAAGAGGCTTCTGATTTATGTTAACCTCATCATCATTTTAAAGTCAAAGTCAAAATGTTTTATTCAATAAAATCACGGGGATCACTTGGACACGTCTTAAATCTACGTTGCATTTGGGCATTTATTTACGACCAAACGTGGAAGATACCTACCTACGGGTAACACTTGGCTATTTTTGGCATAATTTCAGCCCACATCATCCATCTACAGCTGGGTATAGGCTTGATTTTAGAAATTATCTTGATTCCGCCCGAAGTGAATATAAGTCCTCGATAACATTACCAAATCAAAGTCGACGACCTCGGTGGCGTGGCGGGCGAGTGCTCTGCTCGGCTAAGACGCAAGAGGCGCGGGTTCGAATTTCGCTACGGAAGAAATGTTTGCATGATCTGTAAATATTTTTTCCGGGTCAGGGTGTTGTGGTACCATGGTACTCGTAGTTTCTGATACCCACGACACAGGGAATCCTAGTGTGGGGTCAGGACTATCTATGTGACTGTTGGGTGTTATTTATTTAATATCTAGTTTGGATTTATCAGAGACGCACTTTGCCGAGCAATCGCCCGCCGAGCCACCGATGCCGTCATATTAAAATACGAGATCGCTTATTTTATCCGCAAGTATAATGATCACACTTCTAGCCGCCATTCCCTACCGTATAAAGCTAAGCCAATAAATCAACGCATTGATACAAACTAGACTGTATAGGGGCACCCCAATGGTGAAACCACGCTTTTGCGGTTAGACCACCGAGGGATCGAATAATAAATAAATAAATGTTTGTGGACATTTCACACAGCGCCATCTAGCTCCAAACTAAGCAAAGCTATGGACACCAGATGGCTGATAGAATACTTATATACTTTTTTTTTGTAAATACATACTTTTACTACAAAACCCAGACCCGGAAGAAATATTTGCTGAACATACAAACGTTTCTCCCGTAGCGGGAATCGAACCCGCGCCTCTTGCGTCTCGACCCCCACGCCACTGAGGTCCACCGAATGCAACCATAGATTAAATAATTAGAACATGACTTAGAGCCGTGTTGATAAAGATAGATAGATTAACACTTTATTAAACACAAAACAGAAAAGTAATTTTACAAAAATACAACGGGTGACCTTGTCGCTAAAAGCAATCTCTTCCAGACAACCTTTGGATGGAAGGGATATACAAAAACAGAAGAGAAAGAGAAGACTGTAAGTTCTTTGGATCCTGGCAAATAGAATATTTAGTCTAGTGAAAAAAAAAAGAGTAAAAAAAAGAAAGAATTAAATTCTCATCATTATCTTAAAGAAGTTCACGGCTGGACATAGGCCTCCCTAATACCAGATTTCTGTCAAGAAAACGTATGGCGCTTTTCGACAGATAACGTTGCTATGGTAATCAATGATCCCTAGTCTGTTAGTAGAATATTGGAACCGTGCATATAACTTACGTGATTCCCCATTGCTGTTTTTCTCTAGACGAATACTTAATGAAATTCACCACTCACAAAATACTTTAAATAAATTAAAACTGAGATATGTTTCAACGTATTTTTGCTACAAAAGACTAAACAAGTTTGAATACCTAATGCAGATTTTTCTGGTACAGCTTCAAAAAAAAAAGTAAAATGCATTATTAACAGTAATATACATAGTCATGATACAAACCTGCTTGGTGACCTTGTAAAGATAACAAGTTGTACTATTATTTATCAAGATGATCTTACGAATATTGGATGAGGTAGGTAGGTACTAAAGTACTTAAATGTAGAGCGCTCAACATATTTATATCAACTCCTCAGATTTACTAAAAACATCATCATCATTTCAGCGGTATCACTCACAGCTGGGTCGAGCCTTTCGATTTTTCAAACCATCGCATCGTAGCAAATGGAAGAAACAGGCGTGATTTTGAAAGAAAGCTATAAGCTAGGTTTATAAATGTACCTATAAGCTATTGGTTGTTTGCGGCTGAATGACGGCGTAACTGATTTGAATAAAACTTACCTATATGTATGTTAAATATTATAATATGAGTATTATATGTGGATGGAGCGAATCCGTGGACGGTTACTAAATCAATAAATAAAATTAAATACATAAAAAGAGAGTAAAAACAAATAAGAATTTATTACTTCAGTTGTCATTAGAATATTTTTTACTAATAACAGGTTTTGGTACTAAACTAATCAAAATTCATCTCTATCAGCCTTCACCTTATCGACATAATCCTCAAGGATCGTCTCAAATTCAGCAGCGTCGAGGCCAATATCCTCAAAATACGCTTTCTGATCCTCATTCTTCACGAATTTCAGCAGATTCTCCAACAGTGAGAGCGCTTTTGTCCTCCCTCTCAACTTCTCTCCACAAAACGGCTTCGTATTCTTTATCAGCTCTAGAACAATCTTCACAAGGTCGCTGTTGCTCTTGTACGCCCATACCACTTGGAAGATATTCACCAATCCATTGCACACGTTTGACGTTCCAGTCCTTTCCAGGAGACCAATCTGTTGATACATTATTCGTCTATCGTGATCAATTTTAGTCAACTGCGCATCGCTTCTTGCTTCCACGTGCTCTTTCAAAATGGCATTGAACAGTTCCAGCAATGTTTGGATCACGGATATGTCGAGTTTATTGATCTGCGTGTAAAACGGTTCTAGGCCCTTAAGCTTCATCACTTGCAATTGTATCTCTGGGTTATTCGGCAGCCATTTGTATAAAACGTCTAAAGCATGAGCTTTCAGTGCAAAATTCGGGTGATCCTCAAAGATATCCAAGAGCCTTGTCACCAAACTCTTGGGTATAAGAGCGTTGGT
Organism: Scotopteryx bipunctaria; assembly: GCA_949320045.1. Classification (NCBI taxonomy): domain Eukaryota; kingdom Metazoa; phylum Arthropoda; class Insecta; order Lepidoptera; family Geometridae; genus Scotopteryx; species Scotopteryx bipunctaria. The sequence goes on from OX439462.1 coordinate 2,059,110, forward strand.
TGTCACAGGGGCTATTTCGAATAATCCCTTCAGTAACAACAAGAGCTTCGTCTTCATTTCTGGATGATCGATACCTAAGTTAGGGGAGATAATTCTGTTGATCCCTTTGGATTTCAGAAAGAAATATGCTTGGTTCCTGTCTTTAACTGCTTCGATGATGTCATCTAAGTATCGTGATATGGATTCGTAGTATATGTTTGTGTCTTCTTGGGAGCCTGCTTTGGAAAACTTTTCGGCGGTGATAGCTAGTTCTTCGATCATCTCAGCGGCTTTCTCGGTTGTCGTATCGTCATCAGCGAGTAAGGGAGATTCCTTATCGACATCTTCGCCTGAAAAAACAATGTATTGGTCAATCAGTCCACTTTTTGATCCAAGGTAGCTGGTTTGAACGAAACCATTTTACAATTCTCCTAAAGCACACAAATGTACTTCCGCATGGCGAATTTTTTGGTTACCATTTGCCTACTTCATCACCAACGAAATCAGAGCAGTTCATTGCCTATCGATAGCCAAAAAAGAACAAGTATCTACAGGACTGCACTTACCCCCTTCTTCGTGAGACAATTGCCCGTGACAGCTCAGAACGAAGGCAGAAAAGATAACTAAGACCATCAGCTTTCTTAATTCCATATCCATTTTGGAAAAAGAAAAATTTACTATTGTTCAATGAAAGGCAGCAGAGAAATAAATCTTCTTTTGGCATGACTCTCAATTCCATTGCTGTCAGAAATCGTGAAGGATCTTATTACCAAGCAGGATGCATTACGTAAGTTCTGCAGCATACAGAAAGAGGGTTTTTTGTGTTCTTTTTTATCCCGGTTTCCCTCTCGTCTGATTTTTTAGAGTAAAATATAGAAACCAAACTTACAAACTTTGACAAGCCTACCGCTATACCGCCATTTATTAATTTTCTCAGTAAGTAACTAAGTTCGTATGAGCTAGTGGCCAACTTTTGTGACGGAGTTTTTAGGCCGCCTGAAGGCCTCCGTCATGGCTTAACGACTAGTAAAAGGAAGATGGAGATCCTAAAAGGTCCTTCGGTGGTTCTACGTCACGTAAGAGTTTATATAAAACCTCGTTACGTTTTTCTGATAGTTTCCGATGGAAAAATTGACATCGACCGAATTGTCAGTTGTGTATTTGTGTAAACTTAGATCCAAAAAGTAAACTTAATCAATTACAAACTTATAAAAATGGATAGTCTTATATCAGTAACGCTGTGTGACGATGGGTCGTGTTGCTGTCTACCACCTAGAAGCACTGTAGCCCTGATATCCATCATGAGTTTGGTAAGTTCCGTGGGAATAAGAGGAGTCCGTGTCTACACACTGAAGCAAGTGAATGGCGAGCTGCAATAATTCGCCTTCAACCTTATACAAGCGATGTGCGCACTAGCAATCATCATCTTCCTACCCTTATCCCACTCTATGTGGGGTCGGCACAGCATGACCCTTGGATCATGCTGTAAGAGTTTTGGCTAAGGTGTTTTATGACCGGCCGCCTGCCTGACGTCAACCCTCCTTGGGAATACGTGCTTATTGTAGGTACCTCAACATGTTGGAGGATAATATCCCTTAGTCGACTTTGTGCGTACTAGCAATCCTACTAATATAATAAATGTGAAGGTTTGTGAGGATGTGAGGATGTAAGGATATGTGGATGTGACGATGTATGTTTGTGCCTCAATCACGCCGTAAAGACTGAACGAATTTGAATGAAACTTGGAATACACATTGTATGTGTGCTGGAATAACATATAGGCTACTTTTTGTTTGGATACCACGCGAGCGAAGCCGCGGGCGAAAGCTAGTTTTAACTACAAACTACCGGCCCACAGTGGTCAGCTAAATACATACAATACACACAAGCTCTATAACCTCAAGTTAAGTAAATTAGCAACATCATCATCATTGCTACTAAGAGCACTGGTGGTCTAGTGGTAGCGGCCCCGCCTTCCGATCCTAAGGTCGTAGGTTCAAATCCGGTCGTACATCAATAGATTTTTCTATACGAAAAATTTATGAGCGCTATACCAGTAGATCCTCTCAAACGGGGAATGAAAACATCGTGAAGAAACTGGCGTGTCGTAGAACTTAAAAGTTTGAAAATATGTGTCAAGTGGATGAAAGGAGCCTTTGGAGCGTACTTTAAATCCTTTCACCACACTAACTGATTTGAAAGAACTGGTTCTCGTGTTAGGTACCTACTACTTAGTTATTTCTATGTGATACAACTACCTACTAAATAACAATTAAAAAAAAATGGTGTTCGAATTAAACGGAAAATGAAAACATGGACTTGAGAAAACGTGAAAACCAGATATAAGGTTATTTCATTGGGTTTGTAACTCCAATAAGACAAAAAAAGATAATCGCCATAAAATAACACTCAATAGCATTTTCTGGTACTTACTAGGTATTTATCAATCGAACTGGAATCTATTTTAACAGACTTGCTAAGAGATTTTAGTCTAAAATCATATTGGAGTCAGAAGATTTACAGTTTCCTAGAGGGTCGTACCGGAACAAACGAAGGAAACCAACAGGAAATTAAATAATTATTATTATTATTTTCGATATTGACTTAATTGAATAGGTAAATTAATTTGTAAAGACTTTTAAACATGATGATTATTATTATTTGACAAATTTATATTTTAACGCTTTGGTGTATGTATTGTAATGTTATAATTATGAATAAATGAATTGAAAATTTAATTGAAGAAAATGAATGATGAATGAAATTTACAATGGAAACATAAAGCTGTTTAAAAAAACCCATTGGACGTACCAGAAAATTACCCAAAATAGACGGGACAGTCAACGTGTTAAAGAAAATGCCCAACAGAATCAATACTTGTAGTATACCTACATTAACCCCCGAATACTCAAACGCGACTCAGAGTTGAGTACGTCTCAAGTGACGAGTTTTTGACAGATTTTCATCAAAAACTGTCAAAAAACCGTGACTTGGGACGTGCTCAACTCTGAGATGCGTTTGAGTATTCGGGGGCAAAACTAACTGGTTACAGCTGGCTTCACTGATAGACATGGTGTCGTCGGAGGCGGATGCCGACGCTGGCGGGCGCTGTCCGATGAAGGACTACGTGGAGAGCATGCGAGAGGTGTTGCTAGCGCTCTTCCAGCTCGCCAACATTCTGCTGCTCGTCGCATCCATTATTGTACTATATTTTTATCTCTCTTTTCCCCGAATACTCAAACGCGACTCAGAGTTGAACACGTCTCACTCAAGTCACGGTTTTTTTGACAGTTTTTGATGAAAATCTGTCAAAAACTCGTCACTTGAGATGTGCTCAGCTCTGAGATGCGTTTAAGTATTCGGGGGTTTGTGTTAAAGTAGATAGGTACTTATTTCTAGACTGGGAGTAAACCACGATGGTCCCCATTAACAATGTCGGATATTCACTTTAGCCCTCTTGTCCCACAGGAAAATGCAGTGCTAGTTAACATCTACGTGTGCTACACGCTCGGGTTCGTGGTTCTAGCGCTGACGGTATCTCTGCTAGAGCTGTTGTACCACGCGGTGCACGAGGGCGCGGGGGGTATGCTCACCTTCGTGCCAGAAGTCAGCTTTATATTCGGTAGGCACTTACTACTCTCAGACCAAAAAAAAAGAAAAGACGGCGCGCTGCGAACAAGTGAAGCCACCTTATTATCTGTGTGTCGAAGGTTTTAAGGTTTTGTGTTCCAACTAACCTAAAATTCATAGATTAATAATTAAGAAACGATGCTATTTGAAGTACTTACTGATTTGCTGCTGTTTTCACAAGTTTTCATTCAGGTCGTGGGCTCAAATCCGGTCGTGTACCTATGAATTTTTCTATGTGCTATACTTACCAGTACTCTCAAACGGTGAAGGAAAACATGACATTCGCACACCTAACATCGTGAGGAAACCCGCGGCTTAGTCAGCTCCGCACGTATTGACCATATTTTTCCTGTGGACAAGGCCGACTAAACTGAGAGGATGGAATAGGCACTGGGCATGTCTACTCCATCTTAATTCGTCCTGGGGACTACAGCGTCCCGTTTGTGAAGGTAAAAATTGCCTCCTGGCACTGTATAAATCATCTACTATAGATGGTAGGCCTTAGTTTTAAACAATATTTAATTTTCAGTGATATCCCGATGCCTACCTCTGGTGAACACCTACAAGACCCACTTGGACCATCTGGCCGCTACATTGGCTGAGCACGTGCAAAGCAATGAAACTTGCAACCCCATTGCGCTCAAATAAGCAACAAATAAGAAAGAGCCAAAGGGTATGAAATCCAGGCCAGAAAAAACAAATAAGCGAAGTTATTGATTGACATAAATCACTATAGAAACTAGCGTTACTAAGTTATTAATTTCAAATAAAAATACAAAATATTTAACATTTTTTCATTTAATAGTTTTTGTACTATCTACAATATACAAAGTGAACATTATTATAGGTACTATAGAAAAAAAAACTATGATACTACAACAAAACTTAAACTAAAATACTTATTCAACTCGTCCTCAACTGAACCTAACAAATAAAAAAAGCTGTAAATAACTCATTGTCTATAAAAAAACTTCAACGTACCTATATCTTATTGAATCTCAGTAGGTATATTGAACTGATTTGGGTTAAAATTAAAACTGTTTATTACAATAAAAAAACGTTCATTGCTAGATTATAGAAACAATTTTTAAATGTTTTGGGAGCTTTTCATCAACACATTCGTTTAACCCACAGGTAAAAGAACCAGATAAATGATGGTATATAGTTTGAAACAAACTGAGCCCACGTATGCGACTGTTGTTTCTAACTTCAACTACGTGGGATCAGTTTGTTTCTAACTCCAACTACATCAGGGCTTTTATATACGACCAAACGAAACTTGACAGCTCGTAACTTGTTTGTGACGCGCCACGTCACGTTTTTGCAGTACAAAATTGTCATATAGAATACGATAACACGGTGATTCCACAAACGTGCCCGCGTTACGTTTTGTTTGGTCATCGTGAATAAGGGGGCAGATGTGCAATGCAAAGGTTATTTTTTCTGTCGAGCGGATGGTGTATTTTCCAAATTAAAAATTGTTTCACGTAATTGTTACCTACTTTTAAACAGCGTAAAATTATCTAAGTGAATAACATAACGGTATTTACATAGGCCATGAAAAACAATGACTCAAGCCGAGCAAGATGCAAAAATCAACGTAACTATTTATTCATCTTAAAGAATATAACTAAAATATATGTATTTTTTTTTCTATTTTGCGAGTGTTTTATAAACTTGACATAAAATAAGATGGTTTTGCAAAATTGGTATTTCTCATGAATGTTAAAGTAAAAACTCAAATAATGTTTGGTGTCTCTAAAATAATCTTTTTACAGCGATATTAAATAAATTAATGCAGGACTCGTATATTATAAACTCTTACCAATAAAAGGCACGGTATACACAAGCAAATATCCAATTTTACCAAACCAATTCTTAACTTTACATACATTAAAAATGTAAGCAAATATTACATGTAAATATTACACTTAAGTAATAGTTATACTTTTTTTGTAAAATTATCACGCATCTAATTATTTTAGAACGCACTTTTTAATTCATTATTCAAAAAAATCACTACGCTTTTTATTTATTTACAAAAACTTTCAAACTTATCTATTAGTTATGATTTTTTTTTACCCTTAGAGCCGATATTACCGTTCAAACTGAACGGCGATTAGCTAGAGATAAGCGTTAAATTCAGCTCAGAAACTGAGTTCAATAGTTGTCAAATTGTATGAAAACTGTTACAGCACTTAAACTCAGTTTAAGAGCTGAACTGCGTTCAGTTATAACGGTGAAATCGGCTATTAAAAATCTTAGACTATTTAGGAGTTGAGATATTATTGAAATAGTAACAAGTTCAGATTATTCGTGTTCAAAGTAAGGAAACAAATCTTAAAAATAAAGTAGTAGAAATTAAAGTTTAGGTTATTCGTGATCATAGTCATGAAACAAATTGTAAATAGTGTAAATTTGTGAAACTATATCAATTTGATAAAGATGTAAACTTTCTAGTAATAAGTCTATTTAAATATCCCCGGTACACCAATTTTAAAATCAGACCTTTGAAAGTTGGTAAGATCCTTTTGTGAAGTAAGAAGTAAAAAAAGAAAGTTCATAAGAGCTAGTGGCCAACTCTTGTGACGGAGTTTTTAGGCCTCCGTCATGGCTTAGCGACTTAAAAGCCGGGACCGACAATTTAACGTGCCCTCCGAAGCACGGAAGCGCTTAGATCGTAATGCCACATGCGGTCACCCATCCAAGTGACCGCGCACAACGTTGCTTAACTTTAACGATCAATTAAGAATGCTTCATAGATCTTCATAAATTTAAGACCATCTCATCACACCAGCTTTCAAGCTTCGTTAAACTATAACACAATTTGGCGTCGGGGGTGAAAATAGTTAAGAAAAATGTCTTCAACTAATAAATGAATAGAATGGAAGTAAATCGAAATGGAAGAGATATCAAAGTCTTGTCATATAAATTGTTTATAAAAAATATACTTGTTTACAATTGACGGTCAAGTCCACAGCCTGTTTACAGGTCGAGCGCATAACTGAGGCTAGTGAGGGTGTTCTGAACTCTAGTAAGTAAGAATAAAGAGAGTTCAGAACACCCGAGAAGTCTAAGGGTGTTCTGAACTCTCTGAAGTCTTACGTCAATTGACGCAAGACTTCAGTCAAACGTCGGATTACCTGTCATCAACACGTGTAAGTTGAACAAAACGCACACGAGATTTGCAACCAAATATATGTCCTCCGATTAGGGCTCAAACCCTACAATTATACGGATATTATAAGGCCGTTCGTGGTACCATTAGATAGTACCGCTGAGGGTACTGTGGTAATTTTTATTTGCCGTTGAACCATTAATGGTACTGTGGTATTTTTTATTTACCGTTGTACCATCACCACAAAGTCAGTGCAATTATTATTTGAATACAGGAGATCTAACAAGAGGTGACAAGTTTATCTATACCTACTTCTCTGATGCACCCTCATTTATCCTAAAATATTCCTATTTTTGGATTAAGTAATGGACTCATTGGAATGGTACCACGGTGAACGAACGTATAAGGCAAATTCTGCTAAAAAATTATGTTAATACAAATAAATCGTTGCCTAGGTTACGTAACCCTAAAAAGTAACATGTTTTGCTTGTTTATATTGCCAAATTATACAAATTTAATTTAAGTAGGCACCTTCGAACTTGAAAATATCTTTTACTTATAATTACCGTGTATAGCGCGAAAGTTCTGTTACATTACATCACATTACGGCCTCGGTGGCGTGGCGGGCGATTGCTCGGCAGAGACGCAAGAGGCGCGGGTTCGATTCCCGCTGCGGAAGAAATGTTTGCATGATCTGTAAATATTTCTTCCGGGTCTGGGTGTTGTGGTACCATGGTACTCGTAGTTTCTGATACCCACGACACAGGGAATCCTAGTGTGGGGTCAGGACTATGTATGTGACTGTTGGGTGTTATTGTTATTATTACATGACATCCCCCCGCACCCCTTTCCTACTTATGGAGCCTCCTCAGTTAAGCGCTAGCTCTGTACCTTTTATTTACTTTTTACGTAAAAACTTCACAAACCACGTAAGACAAACCGCGGCGGGAAGAAATATACCGTTGCGCTCACATTCTTATTGCTTTATTCAGTTGTTTATTTTTTGAAAATAAATAAATTAAAATATGTAATAAAACATATCAAAACTTTCGCGAGCAATAATATTGATGTTAGGGCGTTATCACACAGGCGATTCGCGAGCGTTTTCTCTTGGAACTTCGGTGTCTTAGGGTAAATTTACAAATCGCCAGTGTGACAACGCCCGTAATACTTTTTCCCGCGTGTTCATTCTACGCGGCGAGAATTAAACATTCTGAAATAAAATTAAACATTTTGCGAGTAACATATTTCTTATTGGTCACATCAAGTGGTGTGTAAAAGCCACAACATAAATATAGGCACAATTGAACACTGAGTGATAACATTTCAAATCGGTATTGGAAACTATTTTTTAAATATAATGGTTCCCCCGATTCTAAATTGCTATTGCTATAAGTTTGTTTTGGGATTATAAGCTTGCCTTATTTTCCTGAAAGGCACTAGTTTTTATCTAACTATGAAATGAGCCTTAGATCGGCACATCCTGGTTCCAATATTCCATTAACGGGAGACAGATCGTTCACTACCATATACTACCATAACGTTGTTATCTGTTGAAGAGCGCCATACATATTTTGACAGAAAAACAAATACTAAGGCCTTCTAGCATCTATAGTAGATGATTTATGCAGCGTCAGGAGGCAACTTTTACCTTCACAAACGGGACGCTGTAGCGCCAGGGACGAATTCAGATGGAGTAGGCTTGCCCAGCACCTATTCCATCCCCTCAGCTTAGTCGGCCTTGTCCACAGGAAAGACATTGTCAATACGTGCGGATCTGACTGAGCCGCGGGTTTCCTCACGATGTTTTCATTCACCGTTTGAGAGTATTGGTATAGCGCATATAAATTTTAACACGGAAAAATTCATTGATACACGACCGGATTTGAACCCACGATCGGAAGGCGGAGTCACTACCAACTAGACCATCAGTGTTATGGGAATTAACGATGCGTCGTCCGTTAGTAAAATATTAGAACTGAGCATTATTCAACATGCATTGCTCGCATTGCTACTATAGTGACCGTTTCGTCTGTCAAATAATCACGAAATATCTGTCAATATATTTTGCATCTCAATGGAAGAACCCAATTATTATTTGTCATGTTATTGAAATGCATAAAATAAACAGAACCCTACACTTTTTAGGCCAAAGCTTTCAAAGTGAGCTTTTTTGTTCATTGTTTGACGTTTTTATCCAAATTTTGAGCTCACTAGTAAAATAATTAATAAACATGATTTAATTGTGAATATTCTAATGACAATATACGTTCATTTCTCTATCATATTTCCAAGCAGTCTAATATACATAGAAAGGCATATCTTACTCTTACGCAAAAAAAAATCTTTAAAATAAAATACTCCGAACAAAAAAATTATCCACTTATTAAGTTAGCTCTTGGTCCTTATAGCGATAAAGAGTTTCAATTTTCACATTTTTCTCGATATAATTTTCCAATCACGCAAATTAAAGCTAATTCACTCGAATGAAACACATTTTGGCACTAATTTATTAGCTTCTGAAATAACATCTCTCGAAATGCAAGACTTTTTCGTTCATTTTCACAATTTATTCTCATTAGTTTAACGCACTCGTAAATACAATAACTGCTTAAAAACATCAATAAAAATAACTAAAGAACACGGACGAAGAAAAAAGATCACGAACTTAACACTTTCTGTGCAGATTTTTATACGCGACATGACTATATTATTAATGTGAAAGTTTGTGATGATGGTTGGATGTTTGTGCCTCAATCACGCCTAAACGGCTGAACGGATTTGAATGAAACTTGGAATATACATAGTACATGTGCTGGATTAACATATAGGCAATTTTTTTTCCGGGTACCACGTGAGCGAAGCCGCGGGCGATAACTAGTATGACTACAAATTTATATGTGCTATACCAGGCGCTTTATTCTCTATGACCAAACGAAACTTGACATCTTGTAACTTGTTAGTGACGAGCCGCGTCGCGTTTTAACAATACAAAATTGTCATATAGAATACGATAACACGGTGATACCATAAACATGCACGCGTTACGTTTTGTTTGGTCATAATGAACAAGGCAATACTCAAACGGTGAAGGGAAACATCGTGAGGAAACCTGCATGACGTAGAACCTGGAGTTCGAAAATATGTGTCGAGTGTACGAAAGGAGCCTTTAAGGCGCACTTCGATCCTTTCACCGCACTGGTTTGAGAGAGCTAGTGACACGACTAGATAATACGCGAAAAGGCTGACTAAGAAAGGACGGTATAGGTGTTTGTTGCTTAGAAAATTCCTGCATTCAGGACGAACGTCTCGGGCTCAGTAATTTTTCTATAACTCTCCCCAAATGCACATATCGTCGGCGTATAGTTAAAATCTCATAATTAGATTTTTTTACCAATTTATTTTTATTGCAAAATCTGTATGAAAACCTCGATACGTGCAATCCGTTCTCAGTTTCGACCAGTTAGGTATTTATGGTTCAATAAACTCGCATAATATTAAAACAAGTCCTAACAAAATTGACAAGACGTTATTTTTGTTCCTCCAGAAAAGTTCACTAAAACCGACCTGAGGTTTTAACTATACAGACGATATCTTGATAATAAACGTAGTTTTATAAGTCTGGGCGTTTTCCCTGGCGATATACCTACAGCAAGACCCAATCTCAATAGTTACAAGCCTACTCCTAGGTTGCCTGGTAGAGATCGCTTTTAGCAATAAGGCCGCCCATTGTTTTTACCATAATTTTTGTCTATTTTGTAGTTTAATGTCGTGTGGTAGACAATAAAGTGTTATCTATCTACCTACTTCACCGTTAGAGACGAAATGCCGCAAAACTGTGAAGCGAGCCACTACTCCTAAGCTGACGACCACGACCACGACCACTCTGTCAAGAGTGTAGCGACTAAGAAGAAGACTTCAGCGTAAACCGTCCAGGGTAGTACAGTGTCCCGTTATTCTGTTAGTACAGGAAGTTGTCTCCAGACGCTGTATCCAGTATTCATTTAGCTTAAAGAGGCCTCCTGACGCTGTATCCTACTAGTATAAACTAGCTGCCACCCGCGGCTTCGCTCGCGTGGTACCCGGATAAAAATATTACTTCTTACTATTATTATAAAATTGAATAGATTTAGTTTGCTTGAAATTACCGGCGTAAAGCTCAAAACGCAACGATAGCGCGTGCTAACTTTACCTGTGCTGCCATTTAGTAGCCAATATATTATTCCAGCACATGCACTATGTATATTCCAAGTTTCATCCAAATCCGTTCAGCCGTCACATCCTCACAAACTTTCACATCTTACTCCCTTACTAATATTATAAACGCGAAAGTTTGTATGTATGGATGTTTGTTACTCATTCACGCAAAAACTACTGAATGGATTTGAATGAAACTTGGAATATACATAGTACGTGGCTGGAATAACATATAGGGTACTTTTTGTCCAGACACCACGCGAACGAAAGCTAGCCTAGTATTCATGGTAAAGGATTTAGTTTTAGTCATACGCTACTTATCACTTATCCATCTTGGGACTTGTGCCTCTGCCCACCCCGTTAGAGATACGGGCGTGATATATAAAACACTCACAAGTGTCATTAAAAGCCATATTAAAACACAATCATACGCTTATAAAAATTGCTTTACTTGTACTTGTAAGAATTTCGTTTGCCTTTTTTTCTTCGTTCGTTGTGTTTGAGAGCTATAATAACAGTAAAAAATATTACACTACACCATAATCAGACCGTCATATCACCATCCCAAAACAAACGGTCTAACGGGCCGGTGTAATGGGCTGAGACCATGTCTCAATGCTAATTTTGCCATATTGCCATTCATATCCAGTCAATTTCAACATAAAAATTGACTATCCAAATTCATTACCCTAATTTACCCCTACCTTAACTGACGCCTTGGTTCATAGAAGATAGGGAAACTACAGGTTGTTGGTTGGCGGTGGCTACTATCGTAGCATTGGCGGGTATTTTCAATGGCACAGCGCCATCTAGCGGCTTGTATTTCTTTAATCTCGTCCACTGGCCGTTGTTGTAGTTCATTTGGAAGTGCATTTCGGAGATCATCGCTATGTATGTGTCGTCTGTTTGCACGACGTTCTCGATGTTTTCAGACAGTTTTATCGTGACGATATTGCCGAGGTTCGGACATGGATTATCTGTGGGAGGAAGCACTAAATTAATAAATAAATATTTGTAGACGTTTCACACAGCGCCATCTAGTCCCAAACTAAGCAAAGCTTGTACTATGGACACAAAATGGCTGATAGATTATATTTAATGTAAGATCTAAACCTGCCTATATACTTATAAGCATAGGATTTGTTTGAATTCTAATAAATATTTCCTTTTTCTTTACAACTTACCTACATACATACATATTACCACGCCCATATCCCTAATGGGGTAGGCAGAGCCACAAGTAAACATAAGAAAACCACTTCTGATTTAAATCCTAAGATGGAAATGGTGAACAATGGTGACAGGCGATCAGCCCATCGCCCATATAGGTGGTCCATCACTTTGAAGAGAATACTCTATTCCCTTCGAATCGAATCCCTTAGTCGACTTTTACGATGCTCGGGGAGACGCATTCTGTGCTGTTTCTCAGTCAAGCAGAGAATTAATCTAAGTCTTTACAACTTGATAAGCATAATAATATTTTTTTCTGACCTCTGGAGCCCGCCATGAAGCCAAGTATGAGTGCCTTCTCGGGACGTGTGACGCGATTCGCATTCCTGAACATATCCTGAGCCTCCAGCATTTGTTCTCTCTGAAACAAAACATTTACAACATTATACAATAGATCAGGGATTCCCAAAGTGGGTTCTGCGGAATACTCATCAGGGTTATTTATTAGTGATAAAACAGTGAAACAGTTTCATTCTTCACATTAAAACTTAAGATTAATGTGTTTCAGTTGTATTACATATTTCTTAAAGTGAATTGTTCTTATATAAATATCAGTGTTGATCATTTAATATGGGGTTCCATAAAATAAAAGGTATTTGGCTGGTGTTCCGTTATCATTAAAGTTTAGGAAGCCCTGCAATAGACAATGTTTCCATCTAAATGTAGTTTATTTTGGGTCACTCCTAATCGAGGTGACCTGGCGCAGCCGGAGGCTAACTGCGCTAGTTAAATACAAAACAAGCGTTACCAATAGAATCTTATAATGAAGGTATGTTTAACCCGAACCAGTACGGTACAAAAATGGCGCAACCGTGGGGATCTTACGATCTGCGCCAGTAAGGTACAAAACTGGTGCAGCCAGTTGGATCTTACGATGATACCAATTGATCTAGTTAGATACAAAACTGGCGCAGCGATGTTAAGCCGGAATCTTATCGACTGTCTCAGTTAGATACACAAGTAGCACAGCCTGTTGTTTTTACGTCGATATGTTTTAGCTGTTCCAGCCAAAACCGGCGCAGGCAGTTGGATCTGACTACTGTACATATTAAACAGCGCAGCCTTACCGTAAGAGAGAGCCCTCTCCGAGGTAGCAGCGTCTGCGGCGGCTGCGTGCCGGGCTGCGGCGCCGGCGTTATGTGCTGTAGTACGCTAGGCTGCACCTGCTGTACGGTAGGCGTCATCTGCACCTGAAGAAAGAAGTTACAAGTCAATATTGTGTTGTAGTACAAAGATTCTCGTAGGGCGCCGCTAAGGAAGGTCAGAGAAGGCAGGCTGCACCCTCCTAGGGATTCAAAGTTTAAAGCTAGTTCTCTTAACAGTACCTAGAATTGATACTTTTCCCATCCTCCATATATCCAGTTGCTTCCAGCAAGCCTAAGCGTACTCACAGTTTGTCCTATATGTTGGTGCAGCGGAGGCGGTTGTAACGACTGCACTCTGCCTGCTTGAGCCTGTATCGTGTTTTGTGTCACCTGCAAATATAAATAAATATTTGTGGACATTTCACACAGCGCCATCTAGCCCCAAACTAAGCAAAGCTTATACTATGGGCACCAGATGGCTGATAGAATACTTATATACTTTTTTTGTAAATACATACTTATAATGAATAATACTACAACACACAGATCCGATAGAAATATTTGGGAGAACATGCAAACATTTCTTCCGTAGTGGGAATCGAGCCGGCGCCTCTTGCGTCTCTGCCGAGCAATCGCCCGCCACGCCACCGAGGCCGTCAGAGATACAGCCCTCTGCTCTGACAGACGGACGGACAGCGGAGGCTTAGTAATAGGGTACTATAGTTATTCTACTATATTCTACATTATGTAGAATTTAATTATAGTGCTCACCAGTTTTGAAAGTTGCTCAGCGAGCTATGGAAAGATCTATGCTCGGATTTCTCTGAAGGATATGATCCGTAATGATATTATCCAACAGAGAACCAAAGTCACCGACATAGCTCAGAGAATTAGCAAACTAAGGTGGCAGTGGGCTGGTCATATCTGCCGAAGAACCGACAACCGCTGGGGTAAACGAGTAGTTGAGTGGAGACCGCGACTCGGCAAACGTAACGTACTCGGCCCTCCGGCTAGCTGGAGTGACGATCTGCTGCTGGCTGCTGGCAGACTGAATGCGTCAAGCCGAAGATGGGGAGGCCTATGCTGATGATAACTCACCGGTTTGATGTTCTGCAGGAAGGCGAGTTTCCCGCCGGGCTGGAGGATGACGGCTGATGATGAGATGATGTTCTGAGCGGACAGTAAGACAGGTTTGCCGCCGGCTTGCCCCGTGATTAGTAGCTTCGGCTGCTGGTTGATCACTATAGGCTTCGCACCCGTACCCTGGAAAAAATAAACTCTTTTTGACCTCCTTGGGAAACCTCAATTCTTTAAGTTACTAGATATCTGAAAATTTCTGGGTCTCCTGTGCTTTGTAATAATAAACAAATAACTAAAGAACTGAGTACCTACTGAATAATTTATAACATTATTTTATTTGCTTCACTGCGCTATTTGTGGACAAACGTTACCGTTTTTACAAAAATAACAAATGTTTTCAAGAACTCCAAATGATTTTGAACTAAGTATCTTCCTTTACGAAAACTGTTGACAAAATTGTCTAATACTTTACTGGACTACAGTTACAAACAAGTACATTATGATATGATTGAACATTTTCGAGATACAAGAAATAAATATTTTGAACCACGCATGAGGAGAAGGGATGAAAGTCATGTTGCAAGGAAAGTTATGAATATGAATGTGGATGGATTTAGAGGTAGAGGCAGGCCAATGAAAAGGAAGATTGTGTGAAAGAGAACATGGGTAAGAAAGGAGTGAATACAGAGATAACAGGGAATGGAAGAAGAGAACATGCTGTGCCGACCCCACATATAGTGGGACAAGGACAGGAAGATGATGAGATGGCGTTATATGTTCTGAGTGTACAAGACCAGTGGTGCCATCTAGCAGTTACCTGTTGTACGATGATGGGTCGCGGGCGGTCGGGCGCGGGCGCCGGCGCGGGGGGCGGGGACGACGCCTCCGTGCGCGGCACTGCCGCCGCTGTAAACAACACAAATTGGACTCTATTTGTATAACACACAAGAACTATTTTTGGCTGAGTTTCAACCGAAGCAGGCAATAAAGCATGGAACAATTCGCTATACTCTTGATTAGAATTTTAATCGACAATTAATTATGTTGAAATGATACCCATTTGGGGCAAGTTGAAAGATTTATTACAAAAATAAAGAGAGATTCTGCAAGAATATGGAAGTTTGACGTATTTCCTTGGCCTATGTTAAACGTTTGACCATGTCGTCAGATTTTTTTAAGGTGTAAAATGTAGGTAGGTTGAAGAACCAACAACAAATAATAGTCGATCACTTCAAGTCTTCCAAGCCGTTACGTCCCCCTGTAAGGCAAAGGCCTCCCTTCCTTCTTTCTATTCAGTGCTGATGTGACCCAATTTTTCTTATGTGCGTCCAGTTCGTCTCTCCACCAACGCCGTGGTGGAGAGACGAACTGGACGAGTCCTTTTGGGATCAAAATCTGGTTCTTGACGAAAGTTTGTATGTATGGATGTATGGACGTTTTTTACTCTTTCATGCAAAAACGACTGAACGGATTTGAATGAAACCTGGAATATACATAGTACATGTACTAGATAAACATATAGGCTATTTTCTATCCGGGTACCACGGGAGCGAAGTCGCGGGCGGCAGCTAGTAATAAATAAAGTAAAACAACAGTAATGCAACTCACGTGCGGCCTGTACTTCCTCCGGCTTGGGCGGTGCGCCGGCGGTGATGAGTTTGGGGAACTCGGCCTGCGGCGGCGAGGGCGGCGCCACTGGTGCTGCCTTCTTGCCTTCCTCCATTTCTGGGAAACAAATAAATAAATATCTGTGGACATTCCTTGATGTTGATGTTCCATCTTTCTTCTTTTTTTGACGGTCTCGGTGGCGTGGCGGGCGATTGCTCGGCAGAGACGCAAGAGGCGCGGTTTCGATTCCCGCTGCGGAAGAAATGTTTGCATGTTCTGCAAATATTTCTTCCGGGTCTGGGTGTTGTGGTACCATGGTACTCATAGTTTCCGATACCCACGACACAGGGAATTCTACTGTGAATTGTGTACATTAGAATGAGTTACCGTTGCGTTATGTTGGTAACTCATCCACCTTACTCCTCTTGATCTGCGCGGCCTTTCTCATAGATAATACAGATAACTTGTTTACTAAATCAGAAGTAGCTGCAAGTTTTCTTACGTTCACTTGTGGCTCTGCCTACCCCATTAGGGATATGGGCGTGATAATATGTATTTATGTAATTTGTTCACTCACCTAGTTTCCTTCTCTTCTTGATCTGCGCATGTGTGGCGGGTTGCTCGGTGATGTCCAATAACTTGATGCCGGCGCGCGCGGGGCGTGGCGGGGGTGCTGGGGGCGCGCGGGGGGCGCCACCGCCACGCCCCGCGCGTAGTGACGGCAGGCCTTTTAACGGAGCTGGAACATATAACACCCTTTAGATTGACGTGCTTATAACACTGCAGTATAGTTAAATGAGAGCACTGGTGGTCTAGTTGGTAGTGACCCCGCCTTCCGATCTTAAGGTCGTGGGTTCGAACCCGATCGTGTACTAATAGATTTTTCTGTGCGAAAAATTTATGTGCGCTATCCCAGTACTCTCAAACGGTGAAGGAAAACATCGTGAGGAAACCCGCGGCTTAGTCAGCTCCGCACGTATTGACCATGTCTTTCCTGTGGACAAGGCCGACTAAGCTGAGAGGATGGAATAGGTGCTGGACAAGTCTACTCCATCTTAATTCGTCCAGGGCACTACAGCGCACAGTGGTTTGTCTCTATAGAAGAGGTCGGACATAGGGAACCTCGCCATCAGCCATCTGGTTCCCATAGTACAAGCTTTGCTTAGTTTGGGGCTAGATGGCGCTGTGTGAAATGTCCACAAATATTTATTTATAGACGTTCACTCACTAGTATCAGTCATCTTCCTCGGCATGCCTCTACTCCTGACGGGTACAGTGGGTGCCTGTGCTTTCTTCTGGTTAGCGGCCACCTCGGTCGCCTTGGCCAGGAGTTCACTCCGCAATGCCACGGACTTGGGTTTGCGTTTTAATGTAAAGTGTTTCACAGGGGCTGGCTGTTGCCCAACCTGAAGACAAGATTCAATATAAATATTTTTTTTCTCATTTATTTTGGGGACCTTTGTCGCACCATGGACATGGCGACCATGTCCGTCCCATAGGGATTTAAAATAATAAAAGAAATAATAAATGCTGGCGAGTTAAATTATATCAAAAGCTAATAAGTTATCTACATACTTGTAATTATGTTAATGAATCATAAATATAAATACAATCTGATTGTATGTTCAATCAACTAATTTAAGAGTTCTCGAAAAATAATGAAATTAGTTTAATATTGTGTTTGAAAAAAATTGTTATAATAATAGAACTATTCATTCAAATATATACAATTAGTGGTTCTGGTTTCACTAAAATGACTAACTGACTGATTAAAATCTCAAAAATAATTAGGTTGAGACATTCATTTTATAATTTGTAATGATTTACTTATTATAACTTACTGTAAGCCTTCTGTAAGCTTAATATTCTCATGCAAGTGATTCTTTCAACCGAAGCCTAATATGTAGTACTACCGCTGCTAGGATTTATTCGTGTCAAAGGCTCCTTTATACACTTACATACACTTGTACCATACACTATATATACTCGTGCCATACACTGTATACACTTGTACCATACAATTGACACTTCCTCATACTTTGTTGTAGGAGAATGAGATTTGCACTGATGTCCTTAGTTAGGGTATATTGTGCATTGTCCATAGATTTATGCATGATAATTGATAAACCTCACAACTCACAGCAATGTCGGCAGCAGGTTTTTTTTTATAAACTGTCACATACATAGTCCTGATCTCACACTAGGATTCCCTGTGTCATGGGTATCAGAAACTACGAGTACCCTGGTACCACAACACCCAGACCCGGAAGAAATATTTGCAAGACATGCAAACAATTCTTCCGAAGCGGGAATCGATTCCACACGTCTTGCGTCTCTCTCGGCCGAGCAATCGCCCGCCACGCCACCGAGGCCATCACTTTCAGGACGATTTTAAACTTACCACAGAAACTAAGGCATTCTTATTCAAATATAGGCACTCAAGAGGCAACAGTCCCAGGTCATCGTGTTTAGCAAGCGCTCGCCTTAACTCTCCAATCATATCACTGAAGATGGGCCTTGTCTCGTCAAACTCTGCTATCTCGGTATTAAGAGTACCGGCCGAGGGGAAGGTCTTGAGGACCTCGGCGAGCATGGCCACCCACAGGTCTGAGTCCACACCTGCCACTTCAATGATCTCTTCCAGTTCGCTTTTCCACTAGAATTATAACGGTTAGATAGGTACCAAATATGTATCAAAATGTTCTTGAAAATAATTTCTGCATAAGATTTATTAATTAGTTTATGAACTAAAAAAAGTACTTATTATCATCAAAAAGGTTCTGTAGGTTATGCTAACTTTGTAAGTCAAACATTACTTATTGAATCAGTTCCTATTTCAATAAGATTTATGAATGTAGCTTTAATTTCAAAGTAATAAATAATATTTAATATTCACTGATATTTTATCTGACAATATAATGTAACAGCATTCAGTGGAGGATTGTTGTAATACTGAGATGTTTTGTCTTCTCACGAATAGCAGAGTTCATTTCGTGAAGAACTCAAAAAGCCACACTATTTATTAGTAAGAACTGCTAATAAATCCAAGTAAATTCATGACAACAAATAAAACATACATGCGAAGTTGTGCCTCTCACTCTAACGCATAAATATTTAGTGCACGGAGAGAGATAAAAAACTCAACAGTTACGCAAAGCCATAGAATAGAACATGAGAGAAAAGTTACCTCTTCAACATTTCTGCGCGGGATATGAAAGAAACTTAGCAATAATTTTAATTTCACTTGTGTTTGTAAATCCGGGAAGCAATCCTTGATATTCTTTAAAACTTCAGCGTTTAGTTGAGTACAAATTGACCCAGTTGTCCAAGAATCATTCGAAGTTCCGAGTTTATTGTGGAGCCACAAAGATGTGTCACTATCCCGCACGTTCGCCATCTTGTAACTGAAATAGTGACGTGTTTGTGTTTTGTATTATAAGCGTGCGCAGTGATTCTGTTTGATTGATTGATACGAAGCATTGACCTAGGAGTGATACAACTGAGTCAATAATATCTTTTTTGGACTAAGAAATACACAAATATTTTTTTAGGAGTTAATATACAAATACAAGCTAAAATAATCTTAACTTTACAGTTTCTACACTTAAATAATTTGATTTGGTTGAATTAAAAGATATCAACGTACTTTTCTAAATCTAGTTCATTTGATTGAGAGTTGTAGCTCTCTCACAGAACACTATTACTCCTAGCGAGCTCTCTTGTTGCTCACCTTGTTCAAGCACTATGAACTGGGTGGGGCTGCCAGTGTAAAAAATGTAGCAACATAATAAAACTTTTTAGTCTATGACTTTTTGGTGATTATCAAAATTGTCTGTGACATTAAACATTCATGGTGACAGTGACATTTATTGACGTGGCGATTAGCGTAGCCAAGGCGCGCCATCATTTGAATATCTTGCTCGTTTTCTTTATTGATCAAACGTTTACCAAATCATATTCTTTTCAGCAAAGCAAAATGTCTGAAGCATCTAATCCTAGTTTCCCTCTCAATATATACGAAGAAACTTTAAATCAAGAAACATTGTGTGATTGTTCATCACAAGGGCTAGAAATAGTTCCAAAAATTGAGAATAAAATCCTCACTGTAAGTATTTCCACTTTTCAGATTTAGTAAATGTGGTTCGAGTTATTCTTGAGTTATTATTATAATTTTCTTTTCACAAATTTTCCATTTCAGGTGCTCTATTTACATAACAATAAAATCACAACATTGCCAGATGATTTTTTCCCTTCCCTTCCGTGCCTTATGTATCTCGATCTTCGTGAAAACCTGCTCACAGACATTCCGAAGACTATACAAGACCACCAAGCTCTTACACATTTATTACTCCAAAATAATAAAATTACCTCTTTGCCTCACGAACTTGGAACTGTCGCAAATTTGAGGGTACTTCAATTGAACGGAAATCCACTAATGTATCCGCCAAGAGAGATAATAAATGCGGGAATTTCAAAAATAAAAAACTTTCTGCGTGACAAATTTGTCGAAAATATCTTCTCTAGATCTCAGTCAGTGTTTTCTGAAGATATCAAAAGTAACTTTGACGAAAACGCATCATTCGGTCATGATGTAGTAAGTTACAATTCAGTTATTGATGAAGAAAAGTTCAAAAATAATAATAATCTGATCGTACAGCTATGCGAAAAAGAATCTGATGATTCAGACGAAGAATACTATGGAAAAATAAAAGGAAAATGTCCAAAACTGGCCAAAAGTCGCTACAAAACTTTGCCAACTTATTTCCAAAGCGCAAAGTACCTGAGACCGCTATTTTCTGACACCAAGAATGTGCAAAATGAAAAAATAAAACAATCTTTTCTAAAAGATTTGGCTATAAAGAAACACAAAGATCTTTTGGCTACGAGAGATAAGATTTTACAGGATAGAAAGTCAGTGTCTGTAAAACATCCTATTTATCTTCCTTCATCAGAATAACATTTTTCTGCTCCCTTTCCAGGAACATAGAGCTCCTACGAAACTGGCGTAGAAACTACCGCACGCTGCAATCAACCGCCGATAAGTCTTACAAACTAAGCCGCTTCCCTTACGACACTAGCCCTGAGTACATGACTTTGCTCACTCGGGATGACATCGAGAAAGACTTACCCGATAAATACAGAAAGAATTTAGTAAGAAAATGCAAACCAACTGTGCCGAGAAAGAGTAATAATGATGTACATTTGGCACTGAAGATAAAACAGCTGTTTGAAAATTTGGAAGCGATTGATTTGAACAAAGAAGGCATGACGCCGAGGACCGAGCAGAAAGTACTACTGAATGAAATACACAAGGTGTGTAAAGATGTCGCCCAAAACTGCGATTATCAATCGATAGAATCGCTATTGCCCGGTTCCTATATGGATCTATCGGACAACGTATGGTTTGGTTACCATAGCAATGTTGTTATAACACAATTAACAATGTTACTATGGCAATAAACGTCGCCCGTCCGTTGATTATAAGAACCGGGCATATTATATCAACGTGCTATCCACATGCGATTATTTTGAAAGATCCTCGCATTTATGGATTTGGGCGTTTCTTTCAGTTACTGGGAAATAGTGATGAAGTAGTATGATTTTAACTACAAAATATTTCTTTTCAGATTTCGGAGATAAAGCAAAAACTCAAAGAACTTTCTACAACTAACATTCGATCGGTTGCAGTTGACTAGTCATAACTTTAGATCTATTTAGAGATATTTACCACAGAGGTTCTTAATAATAGCTTAAATATTGGTATTAATCAACTTTGTGAAAAATAAAATACAGCATAATTTTAAACATTTTTATTGATTTACGTCACGATGGCCTGCACCATTTCACATTTTAAATAAAAAATAATATGATACTGAAATTAGATCTGGATAAACGAAAATAAAAGTATACTTAAACTTCTATATAATGTTAAATGTGATTACAGTATGTAGTAAAATAAAAAAGTAAATAAAGACCCATTTCTATTACTGAGCCATAAAATTAATTAAATATCTTGAGGTCTGACTGATCATTGCAGTTGAATGTCTACTCCTTGCAAAACTTCTATAACAGCACACTAAAATATGAGATGCACTCACAAAAATGTAACGAACAATAATAATAATTATAGGTAAAACAATTCAAAATGCAACCTAGAGTAAGATCATTTTAATAAAATAATGCAAGCTTGGACTGAATTAATTACTTAACATAATTGTGATGTCTAATATATACTATTTGAGAATAAAAACTGAAAAGAGTTTTTACAATAACAATGAAGTCGCGATACATCTACAGGAAGTACGACGCCGAAAATTCAGCTAAATACGCTCGCAATGTTTTTATACCCATAAGACACATTACAGTCGAAATGATGTAAGAAACATTGCCAGCTTATTTAACCGAACTGCAAACAGCAACGTTGTACGCGGTCACAATTTGGATTCACAAGTGGACTCACAAGTGGCATTACGAGCTGTGCGCTTCCGTGCTTCAGCGGGCACGTTAAATTTTCGATCCCGGCTTTTAAGTCGGTAAGCCATGACGGCCTAAAAACTCCCGTCACAAGAGTTGGCTACTAGCTCATACGAATTTACTTTTTTACCGAACTGTCGGCGCCGTACTATCAGCAGATGAGTCGCGCGCGTAAGGTTCGTCTTATCTGAGTCTTCGACCCTCTTATTTTCTGAATTTGTAATTGTTGGTTTGAAATCGGAATTCAACAGTTAATGCTAGCCGTAGACTACACTATCGGGCCTCGGGGAAGTTCTCGCGTAGAGTGTGGCCATATACAAGGACTCAAAAAGCAAAACACGTACTTTTATCGAATCCCGATAGTCGTAAGGTTAAACTCAGTGAAATTATTTAATATAGCAGTTAGGTATCAGACAGTACACAAGTTCCTCTACATACATAAAAGTACAAATCCTAGATAGCTTCTTAACTATTTCGCTATGTTAGCTTGCCATTGCTATTTTACAACTCTATAACGACTCGTCAGTCAGTCCTTTACAAACTATTACAATACCAGAAAAAATAAATATAGAACCATTGTTATTCATTGTTCAGCATTGTGTGGTAGTCGATGGTCACGAAGATTGTCTACTCTTTTGTTAATTTAATTTATTTCGTAGTTTGACTTTTTTTCACAAGGCCGCCATTTTGTTCTCTAAACAAAACCAAACCATAGACAATACTTTGTTACACAACTTTTTTAAGAGGATCAGTGTTTTTTTTTCTCTAAATGAAGTAGGTATCATGTATTTTAAAATATCTTTTTCCAGACGTTTTATTGAAAGTTTTTTCCGGGTACTGTAATTTTGCAATGCCATTTCTATCCAAAATTCCTATCAGTCTTTCCAATCGTGACTAGGATTTTCAAACCGATTATAGAATACATTTTACAAATATCCTAGTCCTAATTTACAAGCTTATCTATTCATCATTCTTATTCTATTAAATTAGAGAGATAAATGATTAAAATAATACTTTTGATGTTAATCTATTTACAGTATAATTCAAATAAAAGTTATCTGGGAATAAAATAATATAAATATACAGAATGGAAAGATGCATAAAGGTACCCAGCAGTTTGTGATACCGGGCTCGGTGCCGCGACACATCTGCTGAAAGCAGATCGGCGAGAGTTCAGCTAAATAAGCTAGCAATGTTTAAGTAACCTATGACACATCAGAAACAGAGAGCACTGGTGGTCTAGTTGGTAGTGGCCACGGCTTCCGATCCTAAGGTCGTGGGTTAAAATCCGGTCGTGTACCAATGGATTTTTCTGTGCGAATAATTTTAAAAATTTATGTGTGCTATACCAGTACTCTCAAACGATGAAGGGAAACATCGTGAGGAAGCCCGCAGCTTAGTCAGCTCCGCACGTATTGACCATGTCTTTCCTGTGGACAAGGCTGACTGAGCTGAGCGGATGGAATAGGTGCTGGGCAAGCCTACTCCATCTTAATTCGTCCCGCACTACAGCGTCCTGTTTGTGAAGGTAAAAGTTGCCTCCTGACGCTGTATAAATCATCTACTATAGATGGTAAAACGCCTTAGTTTTGACACATCACCAGAAATTATGGGGTACCCAACAAACATTGCAGCAAATGTGTCACGACACAAAATGATAAAGATGTAATCATCACATTACAATTATTTAGGGATTATTCAATAACTGCTAATCACAATTAGGAGTTTGATAGATGATGGCTACTGATATTTTATTCAGTTGAGCACATTCAGATATACACTTGACATTTTAAAGTAGACTTGCGTCAGTGACGCCGCGAATGACGTTTCATACAACTTCGGAAGTCTACATTTTATACTTACGAAAAACAACAAGCAACCTTAAACACTATTTGAATGTGGCTCCGTCACTGTTTTTCACATCTTACAAAAAGAGTTTATCTTGTGATTTTAAGACAGGTTTACAAGTCTGCCAACTGGTATTTTGATGTAATTCTAGATTATGTGATGTTTTAAAATATTTTTCACATTTTACGTATTTTGTTTTACTTTTTTATTTCATTCCCTTCAAAAAGTTCTAGGAATCCTCGTCATTGTTGATATTTTTACTCGCAACGACATCATTTTCATATCCTAATCGACTCAGTTGACAATTCTCTCGAATCTGTACATTAGAATGACCTTATCGTACTTTCATATTTTCTTTCCGCACATTTACATTTTCTTTCCGTACGTTTACGTAACGTTTTCGCGCACTCAAATTCCCCCTCTTCATCACATTCACATTTCCCCTTTGCTTCACATTCACATTTCCCCTTTGCTTCACATTTACATTCCCCCTTCGCTTCACATTCACATTCCCCCTTTGCTTCACATTCACATTCCCCCTTCGCTTCACATTCACGTTTCTTCTCTTCGTGTTACGCGCCCTCCGCGCACTGGGACACGTGGGCGCGTGAGTGAGACAGCGCTAGAAGGAGCGAACGAGATAGACGCGGGTCTCGCTGCGGTGGAGCTCGACGAAGCCGAGCTTGCTGTAGAACTCGTGCAGACAGACGTCGGTCGTGTTAATGCAGGCGTGGACGCCGCCGATGCCTGTGGAACAGATTGGTAAGTGTAATACTGAGGAAGTAATATTTAGAAACACCAACCTCGGACCAAATAAAAGAAAAGACGGCGCGCCGCGAACAACAAAAGTGAAGCCACCTTTTTATCTATGTGTGTGTCGAAGGTTTTGAGATTTTGTGTTCCAAGTAACCTAAAATTCATAGTAGAATAACTAAGAAACAATGTTATTTGAAGTAATTGCAAGTGAAAAGTGATTCCGTGATACTTTTTATGTGATTTGCTGCTGTTTTTACAAGTTATCTCTTCGCATAATTCTATTTTTAAATTTTAAGTTTACTAGACGACTCGAGAGCGAAGAGCATGGCTTGTGTAAGTGTGTGCGTGAGCGTGTATGTTTACTTGCAGGAGCACGATTTTGTGTGGCTTCACTTTTGTTGATCGCGGCGCGCCGTCTTTTCTTTTTATTTTGTCTGAGACACCAACAAACTAAGAAATAGAAGGGGGTTTTACTAAATTGTGACTCAGTGTAGTGAAATGTTGTGACTGATATCTATAAGATTAAAGAAACAGGTGTATGAGGCGAGCGTAAACGGACATCCGTGGTATCATGCAAACACCTGCCTAAAACTGAGAAAGAATAATAAAGGGTTTTACTGTTACTCAGTGAAGTGAGATCTAAAAATAGTTATTAGTAATTCCTTGCTCTCCACCGCAGTCGAGTCGCGGCTTTAAAGACCCTCAAATATGAAATGAGCCTTTCAGGAGCATATTTAATCCTTTCACCACACTGGTTCGAAAGAACTGGTGACGCGACTAGTATCAGTAAACTTACCGTGCGCCCGCAGCGCGGCCAGCAGGCAGGCCAGTAGGCGGTGCTTAGCGTGCGGGTCGCGCGACATGGCGACACAGCACGTGAGAAGCGCGGGATGGCCGCGCGTCACCTCCTCAGGCGGGATCATGTCGCTCGCGTTGAACTCGTGGAAGTGACGGACGCATTCCTGCGACAAGCAAATTGATTACTAGCTAATACTACCATTCTCATTTTTACTAAATTGTGTTGCTACTTATTTCTTTTATTGTTTCTATCATTTTGTCTGTGCTGTGTCTTGTGTGCCAAATAAATAATCTATCTCGATCACATCAGCTTTCAAATAGAAAAAAAACCGCATCAAAAGTCGGTTTATCCGTTCAGGAGCTATGATGCCACGGAGACATACTACAAACTTAGAACAGCCCACTTTTACATTGGGATTTAAAAATGCATTTCAAAAAGCAATTTCCTCGGAGGTTACCTTGGCTGCGGAGCTGAGGTCGTCCCTGTCCATAAGTTCCTTCGGATACTTGGCGCACATCTCCGGGATCCAGGCCAGTTCCTGGAGGCGGTAGAACTCTTTGCTGTTCAGGGCTGCGCAAGCGTAGCCGAGGATCTCCGGCTTAACCCCTGCAAATATAGTGTTAAAACTAGAAATATGGATAAGCTCGCTGTACCCACGATTAGGTTAGATAAAGTTAACAAATCATTTAAAGGACAATGTGTATGTTAAAAGCGAGATGACTGTCAGTTAATATATTTAAAACTCTAATAAAACGAAAGTTGTTTATAAAAGCTTTCTACATATAAAATATCCGATTATATAGAAGACAAAAATGCTTGGGACTGAATAATGCTCTAACTCCTTTTATAAACATTGTTTGATGATGTTTGATTTTGATTGTAAAGGGATAATTTTCCAAAAAAATAGCCAAGCGTGGTTTCTTGCCTGTATCTTCCCCGCTTGGTCGCGATACGAACAGGTGTAAACGCAACGTAGATTTAAGACGTGTCCAAGTGATCCTCGTGATTTTATGGAATATTTTTTTTTTGACTTTGAGTTAATAAATTTAAAACTGTAACCGGGTCCCGCTGACAAAACAGAACAGGTACAGAACCCTAAAAATGGTATGATTCTAATTAATTCTAATTAATGTAGGGGAACAAAGATCTGCACTAAATGGTATCCTAAAAATGGTATGATGCTGAATGTACCAACCGTTGACCCTGGCAGGTGTACCCTCAGGCTCAGTGGCGCAGCAGTCATCATCATCTTCTATCACCATGCACAGCTCCGGAGTCAGGGTCAGAAACGGTACCACTAACCTGTACAAAAATCCTATATTATAAACGTGAAAGTTTGCGAGGATGTTTGTATGTGTGAGCCTCAATCACGCCTAAACGGCTAAACGGATTTAAATTAAACTTGTTGTCAAAAATCCAATATGGCTGTATGATGGAAGAGATCGCTTTTAGCGATAAGGCTGCCCATTGTATTATGCACGTATATTTTTTGAGTGCCTAGTTATGTTGTCTTTGCATTCTGTATTTTTTTTTCGTGTATTTGCATTAATATTGTATTGTATTGATATCAAAGTTCACTGGTTTATGATTTATGTTGCATATTTTTTCCGTTGTTGCATAATTCGGTCTCATATTAAATTATTGTTATTATCCTCTCCAACATGATGGACCACTTATATGGGCGATGGGCTGATCACCTGTCACCATGGTTCACCATATCCATCTTAGGACTAAATCAGAAGTGGCTGCAAGTTTTCTTATGTTTACTTGTGGCTCTGCCCACCCCATTAGGGATACGGGCGGGATAATATATATATATATATATGTATGTATGTATGTATATTACATTACCTATCAGCGGGCAATGTTTGAAGGTCGCTGGGGAAAAGGTCGCTGCAATCCGAGCCGTCTCGACACGTCTTGTGGCATATCTCACAAACCTATAGACAAAAGTAAAATATATATTTCATGTGCATTCTTTATGCCCTTTCTTTTCTATTGACGATCTCTGTGGCGTGGCGGGCGAGTGCTCGGCTGAGAGGCATCGGCACGGGTTCGATCCCCGCTACGGGAGAAATGTTTGTATGTTCTGCAAATATTTCTTCCGGGTCTGGGTGTTATATATAGAATACTGACCGCCTGTTCGTCTGACGCGGCGTAGGGGCGCACAGTAGACGGCGGTTCGTTAGGCACTATCGGCAGCCGCATGAGTTCTCCGCTGCACTCCACTGGTAGAAGCCGCCGTAAGTCAGCGGTAAGGCCGCCTCGGAACACCCAGGGCTCCTGAGCGCCGCTCTCGAACGCCTCGCGCCAGCCTTTCGAGAACCCTGATGGATAATAAGTAATTAATACAAATAACAGGCACATACATACATAGTTTTTACTTCAGATTCCTAGGATTTCCTGTGTCATGGGGTGCATACTTATGGAGTACACATACCCCGTATCCCTACGAGATGGGCAGAGCCACAAGTAATCATAAGAAAACTTGCAGTCACTCCTGATTCTGACGTCCCAAAATAGATATGGTGAACCATGGTGACAGGTGATCAGCCCATCGCCCATATACATGCATACGGCGGCCTCGGTGGCATGGCGGGTTATTGCTCGGCAGAGCCACGAGAGGCACGGGTTAGATTTCCGCTGCAGAAGAAATGTTTGCATGTTCTGCAAATATTTCAAATTTTATTTAATATTCAATAGTCTTTAGCCTTTTTGTAATATTAAGAGCTTACATGTGTAACTTCCAGGAGAGTTTGATGACACGTTCACCGGGAATTTTCCAAGTTCTGTAAAAAAAATGATCTTTTAGTTACAGCATGTACAATTGTATGACAATATAATGAAATGAGCGACGATGTATTGGCACCCAATATTTCGCCATTTCGTCGATTTGATTCGAGTAGCGCTCGTGGCGTAGCTTGCTCAGACGTTCTTAATTGATCATTAAAGTTAAGCAAAGTTATGCGCGGTCACAATTTGGATTTGTGGCCGTAAGTTGCATTACGAGCTGAGCGCTTCCGCGCTTCGGAGGGCACGTTAAATTGTCGGTCCCGGCTTTTAAGTCGTTAAGCCATGACGGAGGCCTGGCTCTCGGCTGGATCTCGGCCGCCAGCTCCCTGTTGGTATCTGCAGGTACACATGGGTAGTTCTGTCGGTGTTACATACCGAGCCACCTCAGGAAGGCGTCCAGTAGAGACAGCACGGCGGTCAGCTCCCAGAGGTAAGGCTGGAGCTCGGCCGCCAGCTCCCTGTTGGGCGCGGCCGCCAGCCGGCGGGCTAGGCGACGAGTGCGGGACAGCCACCACGCGAAACGACTGCGCCGCCGCCGCCATTCGCTCGTCTGCAACAACTAACATGGCTAGTAAATGAAAGGAAATCTTAGATAGATAGATAACACTATTGCTTACCACACATTGAACTTACAAAAGGGACAAAAAAAATATTATGGTAATAACAAAGGGCGGCCTTATAGCTAAAAGCGATCTCTTCCAGTCTCCATCCTCTTACTTATATTATAAATGCGATAGTTTTTGAGTTTGGATGTTTGTGCCTCAATCACGCCTAAACGGCTGAACGGATTTGGAATATACATAGTATATGTACTGGATTAACATATAGGCTATTTTTTATCCGGATACCACGCGAGCGAAGCCGCGGGCGGCAGCTAGTATAAATATAAATAATATAAATATTTGTGGACATTTCACACAGCGCCACCTAGCCCCAAACTAAGCAAAGCTTGTACTATGGACACCAGATGGCTGATAGAATACTTATATAGTTTTTTTTTGTAAATACATACTTATACTTAATAATATATAATACTATAACACCCAGACCCGGAAAAAAAATTTGCAGAACATACAAACATTTCTTCCGTAGTGGGAATCGAACCCGCGCCTCTTGCGTCTCAGCCGAATTGCAGTGAAAAGTGATTCCGTGCAATATTTTATGTTACAAGTTTTCACTACACAGGAAGGCATAATTCTATTTTTAAGGGCCAATTACTTTACTAGTGATTATATACTAACCTCTGGCTTGTTATGACTGGGTCTCGAGCAGTGTTTGTGTGTCAGCAGCCAGTTGTAATCGTGTAACATCCTCAGGCCGCGCGCGCCGTGCTCGAACGGAAGGTAGAATAGTTCGCAGAGGAGGACCAAGTCGTCCGCCGTTAGCAGGTTGTCATCTATTGTGACGTCATCAGTGTCCACGATTCTGAAGAACAATAAGTTATATGATAAACTAGCTGCCACCCGCGGCTTCGCTCGCGTGGTACCCGGATAAAAAATAGCCTATATGTTAAACCAGTACATGTACTATGTATATTCCAAGTTTCATTCAAATCCGTTCAGCCGTTTAGGCGTGATTGAGGCACAAACATCCAAACTCACAAACTTTCGCATTTATAATATTAATATTATATGATAAATTTCACCAACTTCATCAGAGCTAGATAATATAAAACATATTGTTTGGTTCTTATTCAAGAAATGATTATTATAGTTAAATCAACAATAATTTACCTATCTCCTGATAATTGTAAAGTAACATAACAATGAGACTGCTAATTACTAACAAGAAATGGATCAGTATATAATTATGTCTGATTTAAATAATGAACTAGCTATTGCTCGCAACTTCGTCT
This sequence comes from Scotopteryx bipunctaria, assembly GCA_949320045.1. Classification (NCBI taxonomy): domain Eukaryota; kingdom Metazoa; phylum Arthropoda; class Insecta; order Lepidoptera; family Geometridae; genus Scotopteryx; species Scotopteryx bipunctaria. Next base: position 2,089,562 of record OX439462.1, read on the forward strand.
GCATTGATTTTTTTTCGAGACAATAGGTAGTCTACTTCTTTTCCTGCATGCAAAATTTTATCAAAATCTGTTCAGAGCTTCACGCTTAAACGTGAAAAGTATGGATTGTGTAGATATAAGTATGGATTGAATAGAATTATTTAAACCCTTAAGTGAAACCCACTCTACGAATAGAGGGGGCGTGGTAGGCAAAAACGTTGGTCGCTAGCGAGCATAATATGGATAAGGTAAGAGAACTCACTCGTCGTTGGTTTCATTAGACTCGATCAGTTCAACCATCATATCAGTGCTTAGAGGACTATGACTTGGCTCCACCTGCATCGAACCATTCTGAAACAAACACAAATACATTTGATGGTCTATTGTTTTTACCCGACTGCAAAGGATAATGTGTTTGGGGTGTATGTATGTGGGTGAAGCTGTAGTCCAAACAGCTGGCTGGACTGGATTTTAACAAATGAGGTGTCGTTGGATTCTCTTCTCTTCTGGAACTTCTCTGCTGGACTGAGAGTAAAGAAAAAACATAGAATGCGTCCAGCTGCTTCTCTCACTGAGCATGTCGTAAAAGTCGACTAAGGGATAGTATCCTCCAACATGATGAGTTACAATAAGCAAGTATTGCCAAGGAGGGTTGACGTCAGGCAGGCGGCCGGTCATAAAACACCTTAGCCAAAACTCATACATCCAAGGATCATGCTATGCCGATCCCACATAGAGTGGGATAAGGGCAGGAGGATGATGAGGTGTCGTTGGATTCGTCTATAATAAATAAATAAACAAAAACATCGCGCTATTGCTTCTCCCGCTCTTTATGAATTGGTTTGTTATTTGTGTGCCAGTGGCAAATAAATGTATGTCTAAATTCGTAGCATTCTACATAAAGGTAAAAAGTGCGAGCGAATAAAACATACTTGCGCACCGTTCACACGTTTTACGAGTTTTTCAATAGACTATGGCGTATTTGACAACCTCGGTGGCGCAGCGGACGAGTGCTCGGCTGAGACGCAAGAGGCGCGGATTCGATTCCCGCTACGGGAGAAATATTTGTATGTTCTGCAAATATTTCTTCCGGGTCTGGGTGTTGCAGTATTATATTAGTATGTATTTACAAAAAAGTATTCTATCAGCCATCTGGTGCCCATAGTGCAAGCTTTGCTTAGTTTGGGGCTAGATGGTGCTGTGTGAAATGTCCACAATTATTTATTTATATTGATTTACCTCGCTCATAGTATCGTTCATGATAATGTCAGATTCCGTAGCGGCGGTGGAAGGTGGGTCCACGTCCAATGGTTCCGCGCCTTCGGGAGGACTAGGTCGGTTCGGACTTAGCGTCTGAGGCGTGTCTGGAATACAACATATAAGGACCTTGTCATATTTCACTGGCGAGTGTGAATGGTACCTTTGGAAGGGGAAGACCTCGGCGCACGTACCTGGACCCAATCGGCGATGTTTTAGAAAAGGGCCAGGCCAAGAGTACCCTAAACCGGCGAGCATGCATGAGGAATCTAATGAGAGTGAATGAAGCGAAAGAAGTATGTCAGAATCGTAGCGTGATCTCTGCCTACCCCTATGGGAAACAGGCGTGATTACTGTAAAAACATCACAAGAGGGGGGGTTAGTCTAAAGCCTCACCAAGTATCACCAGGGGTTAGGGGGATTTACAAAGTTGAAAAAGTTGAAAAACAAACATCCAAACATCCTACCTGTCAAACTTTCTCATTTATAATATTTACTGAATAACTGAATGACAAAAGACTAACCTCCAACACTCATATCCCCATTCCTCAACTGATCTTCAGCATCATCAACGATGATATCTTCCTTCTTCTCTTCAAATGCCACGCTCATCTTCTCCCCATTCTCCTCTAGTGCCTTTATCCCCATGAGAGGTACGGGGAGGGTAGAAACGGGTATTTCCGAGGGAAGAGACATGTTGGAGCTGGCTATTGGGATTATGGGGTTTGGGATGGACTCATTGAGGATGACTTTGGTGGGGGAAACCAGAGAATTCATGACTGGGTTTGCGGCCGGGTTGAACGCTTCTATTGATGTTATCTGTGGAATAATAGGATATATTATATACTATTACATATTATATATATGTATATATATACTGTAGGATAAAAAAAGTACAACTGAAATCAGTGCAGCAAGACATATTTCATGACTTTGTTTAAAGGATTTTTTTAGATGGTTGTTTGGTATGTTCTAACTTAAAAGCTTACTAGAAAGCAGCAACCGCGGTCTTGATAATACATGTATTGGTCCTGATAACATACCAAACAACCATTTAAAAAATCCTTTATGTAATCCTCCATAGTAACAATACATGTATTATAGTGTTCAATTACTGTATAATCCCAACAAAATCAATTTTCAATGTAAAAGTCTCCCTGCATACTTTTTAACCTTCTCACAAAAATATTTGGAGATCTTATGTGATATGAAGTCCGGCATTCTTTTCTTTTCAATATTTGATTTTATCGTATTGATTATCTGGCGCAGCCGTGTGGATATTATGTAGACGCTGAAGTGTCGTGTTCAAATTTGGCGCAGCCATACAGTTATTAAATAGAACAGCGACTGAAGCTGGGACGGTATGCCGGTGGTACTCACTCCGGGCGGCGCGTGCTCGGCGAGGGACTGCAGCTGGGACGGTGTGACGGTGGGGATGGCTGCGCCGGCAGTGGTGCAAGTGGCGGTGGCGCTGGTGGCCGTCACAAGGGACATACACGTGTTCACTGACGGCAGGATCGGTAGAATGGGCACTGAAGGTACTGCGGATGTATAGCGAATCACATTCCCACAAGAGAACAAATATTCCACAATTTCAGGGTTATTACTTTCTGTAAGCATTACGCTAAATAAATAGACATAGTGTCTATAAAACAGTATCCCTAAAGACTATAAACAATAGTATACTTTTTACATTTATGAGTAAAAACCCCTTTCTTAACAATGATCCAACTAACATTATGAGTAACATTTGACAAATAACATCACAATTATGAACAATAAGGAATAATAATGGCCAGATTATAACATCAAATAGGTTTAATATAATGATAAGTTAAACCCTACCAATAAAATTTATGTAGATATGAGACAATAGTGTTTTTGGCATAGTGGTATTAAAGTTTTGGTGTAATATTTGTTACCGGTTATGGTGGGCTGTGGTTTGACGACGGGTCCTTGCGCCGTCTTAGGTATCGAGAACTCCGGCAGCCATTCATTTATCGCTTGCCTGTAATACAATAGCAGATTGTTATACAAGGGGGCTAAAATGACCCATTATATATGAGGTAGTAGCAAATAGTAACCGAGTTATAATGGGTTTTTAGCGCCGTGCGCTACATTCTACTTTTCACTCCGATTGCGAGACAATAAAATAATCCAATACAATATTCGATTTATAATTAGAGAAAAATTCTAATGATTTCGCGCCAATGCCTTTTTTTAATTTCTTCTGTAGCCTCAAATACCGCACGCATTCTACCGAAAAGATCGCCCTTTTAGTTCCATTTTCAAAAATTTCGAGTATGGAACCCGATAATTAGCATTGCAGACAAGTGTACCTCAAAGCCTGTCTATGGTGGTAGACATTATTCCCCAAGGGAACCGGTGATTCGTCGTCGCAAACGCCTTGCTCGCTCTCTCTCTCCAACTTGATATCCCACGACACCGCTTCCACTGGAAACAACAAATTTTTAATTCTAGTAACTGTGTTCATTAGGTCACACCTACATCCAGATCTTTTTGACCAACCATATAGTTAAAACTAAGGCCTCTTACCATCTATACTATAGTATAGATGATATATGCAGCGTCAGGAGGCAACTTTTAGTATGGATGTATGGATGTTTGTTACTCTTTCACGCCTAAACGGCTGAACGGATTTGAATGAAACTTGGAATACTTATACACAGTACATGTACTAACATTTAGGCTATTTTTTATCCAGGTACCACGCGAGCGAAGCCGCGGTTGGCAGCTAGTATTTTATATATTACTCACTATGTGCCGGCGCGTCCAGCGTGCAAGACGCCCAGTGTCCGAGTGTGCGGATAGGGATCATGTTAGCGTTGTACTCGCAGTTAGGATTGGTCAATACACCGCGCAGTAGTGGGATCAGTTCCGGCGACCGCCCGCAGTATGGACCTGAAATAATACGCTTTTGTTTTGTAACTGTCTCAACGGTTACACTTGTCTTGGATCTTAATGAACTTTGGCAAGAAGATTCCATCCCGGGGAAGGACATAGTCTACTTTTTATCCTGTAAAACGATCCCAAAATGGAAAAAGGATGTAAAAGGTTAACCAGGATAATGCATAAACACTTCTTAGACATTAATTTATGACAAGACAGTTAAGTCAAGACTTATGCGCCATTACAACAAATAAAAAAAGCCCCAAGCCAGTCAAAATTAAACCTTATTCCATACCCAAGAAGATCCGTTTCTGGTCGTAGTCGTTTGCGTGAAGGTTATCCCAGATGACGGGCGGCCGCCGCAGCACCTGCGTTATCTCCTCGATGCATTCCGTCGTCAACGTCTTGGATATCACCTTCGGACCTGAAAGACACTTTGTATAACCAACAGTCACATACATTAGTTTATTTCATTTAGAGCTAGGATATTTTGCCCTTATGGGTATCGTGTACTAATTTGGCGTTGAATGTTCTTACGCAGGTAACGCAGGATGTCATTGGTATAGTCGTTTTGGATATTGGCGGGCGTTGACTCTTGAGTTGGTCACGTTTGTCAAATAGTTCACGCTTCCTTTAGAATCATAGTATGACTCCATGTCGAGTTTATAAATCCGTGTACTTAGCTTCGCTTTGTATGAAAATGTAAAACATTTTTAGAAGCTCAATCTAGATTAAGGATAAAGCTTTATTTGTATACTTACCAGTCCACATAATATACTACAAGTCTTCTTACCAGTTCACATAATATATTACAAGTCTGCTTACCAGTCCACATAATATACTACAAGTCTTCTTACCAGTTCACATAATATACTACAAGTCTGCTTACCAGTCCACATAATATACTACAAGTGTGCTTACCAGTCCACATAATATACTACAAGTGTGCTTACCAGTCCACATAATATACTACAAGTGTGCTTACCAGTCCACATAATATACTACAAGTCTGCTTACCAGTCCACATAATATACTACAAGTCTGCTTACCAGTCCACATAATATCGATCTGCTGGCTGAGCTTGGTGCCCAGAGTGTTGAGGTACTCGGAACTGTTGACGGTGGGCATGGCGCGTGTTGAACAATACTGAGTGGGACAGAGAAGGAAGCGAGGACAGCCTAGGTGTTGGTGAATCTCATTTGTGATTGAAACCTGGGAATAATAAAAAGAAATCTTTAACCATAGAAATAGGTCATTCTGCAGCGAGAGAAAACTAATACAGAATCATGATGTATGATACATAGGCCTATTCCCAGCAGGTAAAATCATGATGACGATTATGATAATCGTAGAATCTGCTTGAGTACAATTTAACAATAATACTTAAAATCACGCCAGTTGCCCATAAGGGGTAGGTGGAAACAATAGTCTCTCAAAACAACTCAAATCTCTCCTTTTGCTACAATTTATTAACCCTGCAGGTAAACTTGAGCTAACCTTGTGATAGATTGTATGACAATATGTCATTCTACACCACAATGTTGCCATTAGTAGGCTAAGTAGTATGCGTAGATATGTTACAGGGTTCAATTTCATTTAATCTTTACAGTTCAATGACCAGTATAGACCATTGAGGTATCCGGAATCGGACAAAGATTTAAAATTCTTCATTAATTCAAATTATGAGGTAAAAGTAAGTTTGTACGAGCTAGAGGCCAACTCTTGTGACGGAGTGCTTAGGCCACCTAAAGGCCTCCGTCATGGCTAAACGACTTAAAAACCCGAAACGACAATTTAACGTGCCCTCCGAAACACAGAAACATTCAGCTCGAAATGCCACTTGCGGTCACCCATCCTTGAGGAAAAAATAAACTAGCGATATTTTCCTTCACTGTTTGAGATTACTGGTGTAGTGCACATAAATTTTTCGCACAGAAAAATTCATTGGTACACAACCAGATTGGAGCCCACAACCTTAGGATCGGAAGGCGAGGAAACTACCAACTAGACCACCAGTGCTCTGGGGTATTAATTACATTCAACTTACCTGAGCATGTGCAAAGCTCTGAAATATTAGCTTGTCAGATTCACTCATCTCTGGCTCGATGTCATCGAACAGCAATGCAAAACAGGTGCAACCAAATTGAGAGACCTGTAAAAAATACAAACAATAAACAAAAAATATATTATCATCTCAATATAATAACCCTTTTACTTTACTGACTGATTAACAGACCATCAATAAACAGCCTAAACCTAGTCCTAGAAGTATAAAACTTGGTTAGTATTAATTTTTTAAGTCATTTTTTATATCCACCTTTCTGGGCATAAAGCTTGTGTTTTGAGGTTTGCTCCATCATGCATGGAATAGGCCCTCCCTGTCCATCATGAGCTATAAGAGGTCTTTTCTTTTGCAGTTCTCTTCTTTACTCTTCATAAGGTTGTGGTTGTGTACATTAGATTTGTAGCAAGTTCCTTCAGGTATACTAATTCTAATTCTAATGATTGGTACTGCACTGATGTCTCATGATAGGGTATATTGTGTATTATCCCCTAGCTAACTCTTCAGGTGGGTTAAAAAGGCCATTTTGTCTGATCTGCTGCTGAATCGAATTGCATACAATTCACCTACAATTCAGACCATTTTATGAAAATTACAGGAATCGCTAAATTTGCTATACACATTTGGCATAGGACTGCTTGTATAGCTTGTTGGTTAATCATAAAAATGAATTACCTGTTCCAGCTTCCGTTTCAGAGTACTAATCTCCTTCTGACTGCTGTATGTGATATCGAGCCCCGGCGACAGAGCATAGCAGAACAGGATCCCCTGTTCCTTGGCTGCGGAGATCAGCGACGTGAGATGCTCTGCTTCTTCCACTGTGTACAGCTCTCGCCAGTACGCCCGGTGTTTGTAATCGTCCTTCGGAGCGTAGACATACATGTCCATACCCCATTTCTTAAGTCTGATAGGAATTAGAAAAGTTAAATCAAAGGACATGTGATTTAATTTTAGAAGACCATTTCTACCTACTAATTAGATTATTCATGAAGATATTTACTATATCTTAGGTATATGGTGAAAGGAAAGGTTGTTTAAGGTAAAAAATTTAACAAATAAATTAGTTTTTTTGTTCATATTTTTGAGTGAGCCTACACACGTTCGTAAAATTATTAATCAAACTTACTTTTGGAAAAGATCTTTCCTTTGTTCAGTGGTCCACGGCCGGCCGTAGAAACCTAAAAGACAATCCTCAGGTCATTCACATCACATCAATATAAACCGCAAATAAAATAATCAGGATATAGCAATGCCACCAGTTTTTACCTTCAACAACTCCACAAATGAAGTCTTTCCTCTTCGCATGAGGTTCGTCAGAATTCTCTGTCATTTTATTCAGTAGGTGTACAAAATGAAAGTGGCCTAGATACACGCGTTTATCACGAAATGTTGTACCTACGCGACGCAAAGAATCTCTTCAAACGAACACTGATGATCGACGAATAAATTACGAATAAAATGTTGTAATAATTAGAATGTCTTAACAGTATATAGGTTGATATTATTTATACAGTATGTTTAGGGCTATTATGTTATGAAAAAATGGAGAACCTTTCTTTTACATCTCGCAACAGAATACCTAAAGAATCCTAAATATTCACGGTAAAATGAAAGAAAGAAATATCTTGTAATTGACAGCGCAGTGTTGCCGGCAGTAAAAAAAAAATTCCAAGCCCAAAGCTAAAAAAAACAGAAATAATTATGACAAAAAGTCCATTTTTATTACCATTATTTTAGTATTTTGTAAATTAAATATTTATAATGCTTTTTAAGTAATGTTTTATTTACAAATGGATATTGTTTAGTGAACCCTGAAAAGGCAAACTTTTAGTTTTGTTTCTAGTTTAAGTATGAACTTTTTTACTAAAGAATATTTGCCTTAACTTAAAAATCTATTGAATTTCAATAATTTATGATGATCATAATATGATGATGATTGAAATTCTATAGCAGTCCACTGCTGGACATAAGCCTCCCCTATCTTCGGCTTGACGCATCCAGTCTCTGGCAGCTTTGCCCAGATTCTCACTCTACCTAGCCGGAGGGCGTCCTACCTACATTACGTTTGCCAAGTCACGGTCTCCACTCAAGAACTCCTTTACCCTAGCGGTTGTCAGTTCTTCGGCAGATATGACCACCCCGTTGCCACTTCAGTTTGCTAATTCTCTGAGCTATGTAGGTGACCTTGGTTCTCTGTCGGTTAGAGAAGAGAATTCTTTATGAATTTCAATATTTATGATAAATAACATAGCGTAAATCAATATTTTAATTTATTTGGTTTTTCATTTATTTCTACACACCTAAGTTAATCTACAAATGAAATGTCTACATGGTAAAAAACTAAAAAAGTTCATAGTCCGAAAAAAAGTCCGCGGAGACCCAGCATAGGCCAAAACTAAACCAAAAAGTGCGCGCCGGCAACACTATGTCAGCGACAGCTAAAGGCCCGTAGACTCTTCGGGCTACGGACTAAATAAATTAAAATATTGTTTTACGCTATGTTATTTATCTGATAAATAACATAGCGTAAAACAATATTTTAATTTAGACAGAGAAAAAGTCTACGTAAAGGCCAGTGGGGATGGGAATTTTTCACAATGTTGCCAGTATGAGTTTCAGATTTAATACGATAAGTTTGTCCAAGGCTCAGACCAAGGTTATTGTTACGGTTTTCAAAGACCTTTCAAAATACTATATAGTTTCAAAATACCTCAAAAATCTACAAGGATTTTAAATACTTACTTTAAACCCATTTTAAAGGGTGCTTAAAAACAATAAAACTACTACGTGAGACTTTGACCTTTACTAGAGTGTCTGTCAATGACAGACTGTTGCCAACTTAGCAACTTTAGATCTATACCTACCTCGAATCTCGATACCTACTGAGACTTGAGATGACAAGTGGTAGGAGAAGTTGGAAGAGGAAAACATGTATTGTTGTACCGACACCACCTAGTGGGATAAGGGCAGGAAAATGATAATGAGAAACTCTTTTCACAAAATGAAACACGAAATCCGTCAAACAACGCTTGCCGAACTAAGCGGACAATCGACCAGTGTTGCCAGGGCCATTGAGTCGCAAATTACGATTAGTTCCCAGAAATGTTACATTTTTGCTGCCATCGAGCAATGCTCGATGTTTTGGTCGCACCGCGCCGCCGGCCGGCCGTCTGTTAGTTTTACACTGAACTAATTACTTATATTCGATACGTATAGAACCCTGTCAAAAAACCGTTTGAGTATTCGGGGGGTAACCCCCGAATACTCAAATGATTTTTGGACAGTTTCTGATGAAAGTCTGTCAAAAAAAAACGTCCTTTGAGACGTGCTCAACTACTTTTTCTAGCATTTTCTCACATGATGTGAATCGCTCGAGTTTTATTTTAGCTTAAAATAATGCAAGATGCAAACTCAATGAATAATAGTTAAGTATTGTTTTAAAATTGGTTTCAAACATGATCTAAAAAGTGCGACTATTTCCTTGTGAACAATGCTCCAAGCAGTTTGTTGTATTCTCTGAATTTAAAAAGCATAAGCGTGTTCATGTGAGAAGAAAAGCTCGAGACTTATTTGAGCCTCTGACGTGCACCTTAAATCCTTTCACCACACTGGTTCTAAAGAACTAGTGACACAACTAGATAGAATACTAGTAGGAAGTTAGTAGAATAGTTTATGAAAACACAATGTTGTGTTCAAAAGGGCATGTAGGTACCTACCCTATAAGGGATGAAATTAAACATGTTGAATTAATTTTCCTTGTTTATTGAACAAAATGTCCCTAAGAAATTACATAATTATTTAGCATATTGAAAAAAAAAAGGTTATTTTATATCGAGAATTTTTCAAATTCTCCATTTAGTGATTAAATTTAAATTTGATTTAGACTAAATTAATTTATTATGACTAGAACATTGTAATACTGATCAATCGAAATATACTGTTGAAATATTTACAAGAAAATACACCTGAAATACTTGAAAGCAAATATAATATTTACAACAATAACTAACTAACTGTTTACATGCTCAAGATAGTCTTAACTCTAAAGCATAGCGACATTCGGGCCCTTATTCACAAACAACACTATTTAAAATTTAAAAGAACATTGTTTTGTTTGATGTTATTTTGTTGAACATTATTTTTCAATGTTTGACGGCGCTGAGAGTAATGAGACTACAAGAGTACCTATTTCGAAATTCACTAGAACTGAAGTTCTTAATATTTATATTTTCATTCCATATTGCGCTTTTCTGCCAAATGCATTATTTTCTTAGTGCCTTTTTCTGAAAGCAACTTTTCTTTCCTCATCTTCATAGTTCTAAAGTTATGCTGGCATCTTTACACGAGCACAAAAGCCCATTCCAAAAACATACTCCTGCGAAATAGGGACCTTACCCCCGAATAAAGTTAAGCACGTCTCAAATGTCGATATTTTTTTTTGACAGATTTTCATCAGAAACTGTCAAAAAACCGTGAGTAGAAACGTGCTCAACTCTGAGTCGCATTTGAGTATTCGGGGGTTAGAGGCATGATCTAGTTAGTCTGTATTGATTTATCAAAGTCGGTTATATACAAAAGAGCCTCAATGAACCGAATCCCCGTTTATCCGTAATACCTACATTCCAACAAATTACAATAATCGTATTCTTTAAAGATGTGTACCTACCTACTTACACTAAAGTCATACGGTTACCTATTTGAAAATAGGTAAGTTTGTACCTACATGTGGGTACCTATTCGGTTCGGTAGGATCACACAGTTGAAATCTGAAACTCGTGGGTAGGATTATAGAGCTCTACTGTATCGACCTGAACAAAAACTATTCAATCGGAGGAATGGGAAAAAATATTCCCGCTCCTCCTACCAATCGGAGTTTCCTGAGGACCGAGAATATCCCGGAACTTCGCGTCCAATCCGTCGATGGCCTGTAGATGCTTTTTGAACACAAACCTCGACTAGTTTATTCGTCCAAGCTCGACTAGTTTGGTAGTAAATGGTATCAGTTATGAGCGGAATTGTATGTATGTTCGTATGAGTTAGTGGCCAACTCTAGTAGAGTTTTTAGGCCGCCTAAAGGCCTCCGTCATGGCTTAACGACTTACAAGCCGGGACCGACTGTTTAACGTGAATTAAACGTGACTGTTTGGATGGAATTGAGATTATGTGACGATTATCGGTAGAATGTAGTACTTAAATCAACATTTTTCTGGTACAAAATGTGATAGACAGATAGATATAAAGGTTGCCTGGAAGAGATCGCTCTTAGCGATAAGGCCGCCCATTGTACTGTTTTCGGTTTTTTATTGTTTACTTTGTGTGTCTTTCTTTTTGTGTACAATAAAGTGTTTATTATTATTATAGACCTTAACACGAACACTTTGCCTATCAACTTTTCAAAAGATGTGGGGTATCAATCATCTTCAGATGTGACTAATAGAACGCGCTGGGCAGCGCTCGCCATTGTCAGCCGAGCATCCCGCCCGACATGTTGCCGTGGACTCGCATGTGGCGATTTAAGTTGCCGGATTGGGAGAATCTGGAACAAGAGGCTGGTTGTTTAATAGTTTCTCTCGCAGAAGGGCTTCTCTTCCAACTATCCCGTTGCACAACTTGACAGTTATCGCATCAGCACAAAAAAAAATTGCGCGTAGGTACCTACTTTCTTCTGAATAGGTACATAAAAGTCAGTCAGTACAATCAACATCATTATCATCATCTTCCTGCCTTTATCCCACCCTATGTGGAGTCGGCACAGCATGTACCTTTGTTTTAGCTAAGGTGTTTTATGACCGGCCGCCTGCCTGACTTCAACCCTCCTTGGGAATACTTGCTTATTGTATCTCATCATGTTGGAGAGGATAGTCTTAGTCGACTTTTACGACATACTCGGAGAGAGAAGCAGCTGGACGCATTCTTTTTTCTAAGTACTATAGGTACATGGCTGATAACTCGACTCGTAAGAAATATTTAGAGAACATACAAACATATCTTCCATAGCGGGAATCGAACGCGCCTCTTGCGTCTCAGCCGAGCACTCGCCCGCCACGCCACCGAGGTCGTAAAGTAAGAGAAGGAGTGACTGACCTGAGCAAACACAGCTTGCACTGATATGGCTTCTCACCCGAATGTATTCGCAGATGTTTCGTCAGCGTCGAACTGTCGGAAAATGCCTTCTTGCATGATCTGCACCTGTAGTAAATAATACATGAGTTACGGCATTGTAAGGGCTAAGGGCTCCTGTTAGCGCCCAATGTCTTACATGTGAGGATGTTGAAGTGGGTAGTTGCACTTATGTACACAGCACCAACGTATCACTAAGTTCACTCAAGTTTTAGCCAGTTCAGTTAAAGTTAGGATTAGAACCAGATGGCTGATAAAATACTTATATACTTTTTTTTGTAAATATGTAGGTACATATAATACATAGTATTAAAACTAATGAGGGTTATTGTATTGTAACTCACTGGTAGGGTCGTTCCCCGGAGTGCGTCCGCATGTGCGTAGTGACGCTGGAGCTCTGACTGAACCTCCGGTCGCAGATTGGACATCTGGGGGTGAAGCACGGTTACATACAAGAGCGTCGCCAGCACATGTCTCAAGATTGAGGGGGCGGGGGCCGGGGGGGGGGGCAGTCTTCATGTGTGACATACTGTGAGATTAATTGAGCGCTCGTCGCGTACCTTGCTTAGACGTGGGTGACCGCAAGTGGCATTGCGAGCTGAGCGCTTCCATGCTTCGGAGGGCACGTTAAATTGTCGGTCCCAGCTTTTGAGTCGCTAAGCCATGTAGAGTTGGCTGACGAGCTCATACGAACTTACTTCACTGTGAGATTTGAGCATTTTCAGTTCAATTCATTTCAACGCTAATTTTATCCAGGCAACACGCGAGCGAAGCCGCGGGCGGCAGCTAGTAAGTAAATAAATATTTGTATACATTTCACACAGTGCCATTTAGCAAACCCCAAACTAAGCAAAGCTTGTACTATGGGCACCAGATGGCTGATACTACTTATCTATATTTTTTTTGTAAATACACATATATAAACACCCAGACCCGGAAGAAATATTTGCAGAACATACAAACATTTCTTCCGTAGCGGGAATTGAGCCTGCATCTCTTGCGTCTCAGCAGAGCACACGCTCGCCACGCCAAATAGCGTCAAATAGCAAAGAAGAACCTGTCTTGTTGGTATACTCACCTGAAGGGCTTCTGACCCGTATGCGTTCTAACATGTGCCGTCAAGTTGGCCGCTTGAGAGAAGCTCTTGTTGCAGTCTCCACAGCGGTAAGGTCTCTCGCCAGAATGCGTCCTCAGGTGCGTCTTCAGAGTGCTGGGGCGCGCGTACGTCTTGCCACAGATTCGGCAGAGGTTGGGCTTTTGTTCGTCATCGTCTGAGCAGCCACTTAGTGCGCCCACCTGGATGAGTAATAAAAAAAATCTTTTGATATTCTGCGGGGAATATTGATCAAGTTTACGAATCTGAGCATCACTGATTATATCCTACGTGGAGCAACAATCAACATTTTTGGCATTATAACATCATAATGAGGACTTGGAACTTGATAAAGTATCTATAAAAGACTTTGGTGGGTTTGTACGGGTCTCCCCCACTACTTCCTTTCATACCCGGACCGTCTCCCTGTTCCGAAACAAAAGAGCAAAGCAATTTTTCAACAGACTTTGTTTGCATTGCCGGGACGGTGACGGTCCGGTTAAGGAACGTGGGAGTGAGTGGTAAGATGGCTCACCTGAACTTTCCCCGAGACCGAACCACACCCATATCCGTATTCATGTGGGTGCATCTGTCCCTGGTGGTTCAAAATCGTGTAACTCCCCATATTCTGCTCCTTCTGCTCATACAGCTTAGGAGCTTCGTACAACTTCGACTGCGTTTCGTACAACTTCGGCGACGTTTCATATATCCTCGACTGCGTTTCGTACAACTTCGGCGACGTTTCGTATATCTTAGACTGCGTTTCGTATAACTTCGGCGACGCCTCGTACAACTTCGGTTCGTATTTCGTCGGTGGCCGTTTAGTCTTCTGGTTGTAGGGCGGTTTTTGTTGGAATATGGCGTAGTTGTTCGGCTTTTGATTTTGGATGAGAGGTTTGAAGGTGGAAGTGGCTGTGATGAGGGGGTCAGATTGGTTGGGGGCGCGGAAGTCGGCTGTGAAGGAGTACGTGGCGGAGGGATAGGTGGTGGGGCTTATCACGTTTTGCGCTTGAGGGTAGACGACGTTCACGGACGGTGCTGACGGGTTTTGATTCCATTGGACCTATGAAAAATATGTTTAAGACTATACATTATATAACCGAGAAATTCAAACAATCTAACATTATGTTCAATTGAACAACCAAAAGTGATGAACAAATAAATGAAGTGGACGCATCACCTTGTATGCGTAGAAAATTTTCACGCTGCGTAGCGCGTAGAGCTTCCGTAGCGCTCGCGTAGCACTCGTAGAATGCAATATTTTAATGTACATACATCTTTCAGGGCTAAGTCAATGCTGTAGAATACTTGTGAGCATAGTTGGTCGGGCGGGCAGTGTACATGGTCATGTTCATAGAGACTTTGAGGCTCATGGTGTGGAACAGAGGAAGCATGGAACCACTGCATCATCTATGGCGAACATTCTAAGTGAAAACTCAACTCCCTTCCCCTCAGTACTTACTTGTGAGCAGAGTTGGTCGGGCGGGCAGCCATGCATGGTCATGTTCATAGAGACATTGACGCTCATGGTGGGGAACAGAGGCGGTATTGAGCCGCCGTAGTGTTCGTAGTACGGGTAGCCCCCGCCCGCTCCACTGTTCACCATCATCTGTGACAAACAATACAATACGATACCGACCCATATCTTTATCGTTAAAACACAAGTGTAACATAAAATAAAGTAAAAACGGCACTTTACACATGCTTAATACAATGAGCGACCTTATCGCTAAAAGCGATCTTTTCTAGGTAACCTTTAGATGAGGACATAAGTTTGAAAGATGAGGATGGCAAAAAGTTTAAGCGAAGGCTTGTTTAAAAAAAGATCATTTTAGTGTTTTATTAAACTGTTTTTTTTTAGTATTTCAAATTATTTTGTATTGTGTCGCAGGCTATACAAATTGCTTTAACAATCCTACTCGTATATTGCGATTTTGCGACGAGATCTTTATTTTTTAGCTTTTTATATGTAGCGTTAAATATCGTTACAAATAAATTGTATCTACATGTGTTTGTTAGGAGTGTTTTTCTCACGGACCGTGGAGAGTGGCGCATACAAAGGGAGGCCTATACCCAGCAGTGGGTAAAGTCGGGTTGCGGATGATGATGATGATGTGTTTGCCAGTGTGAAGAAGCTTTATTCATATAATATTTTCATTATCATCATCGTCTTTAGCAGTCCACTGATGGACATAGGCCTCCCCTAATGAGCGCCATCACGCCCTATCTTTGCCTTGACGAATCCAGTCTTTGCCAGTAGCCAGCAGCAGATCGTCACTCCAGCTAGACGGAGGGCGTCCTACATTATTTTTGCTGAGTCGCGGTCTCCACTCAAGAACTCGTTTACTTACTCCAATATAATAAATTGAAATTTTTGGTCTGTACCAGTAGACTCAAACTCGGTAAGTAAAGTAAGGCCTTTAACCATCTATAGTAGATGATTTATAAAGCGTCAGGAGGCAACTTTTTACCTTCACAAACGGGACGCTGTAGTGCCCGGGACGAATTAAGATGGAGTAGGCTTGCCCAGCACCTATACCATCCTCTCAGCTTAGTCGGCCTTGTCCACAGGAAAGATATGGACTCAAAAACTCAAACTCGGTATACTTTATTCAATAGGATCGTCTTAAATCTACGTTGAATTTACGCCTGTTTGAGCGTGGAAGATACAGGCAGGAAACCACGCTTTGCTAATTTGGAAATATTTCTTTTAGATTCGTGTTTCTAAAACGAGTTTTTATTGCCTTTCATCGTGGCCGCATTGCCACGCTGAATGGCAATACTGATCCGTTGAGCCAAATAAGAACCAGCTCTTGGATCGCGCATCGCAGACGCCCTAAAGTAAGTAAGTTCGTATGAGCTAGTGTCCAGCTCTTGTGACGTAGTTTTTAGGCCGCCTAAAGGCCTAAAAGACGCCCTGATATCATTTTGAAAACGCGGTGGGCACCCGTGCCCCGCGGACCTAGGGTATCGGCCCCGAAAGCCTCAAATACAAAAGCCCCGTCGAGGTTTGCATATTTTGCGCCTTTTGAGATCCTCGGCTGAATCTGCCGCCGCGCCGGCCCTAATTGAAGTCCCCGGCATAAAAACACACACATATATGTGGCGTCCCACATCAAAGGTGGGTCGTTTACCGTCATCAGACCATTCGATTCCAGAATGGCTGGGATATTGAAACTTTTCGGAGCCTATTCGTTACAAAAAAAAAACTTTCCTCCTTAAAATATTAGTATAGACTAATATTATAAATGCGAAAGTTTGTGAGGATGTGAGGATGTAAGGATGTGTGAATGTGACGATGTATGTTTGTGCCTCAATCACGCCCAAACGGCTGAACGGATTTGAATGAAACTTGGAATATATATAGTACATGAGCTTGATTAACATACTCGTATAGGCTATTTTTTATCCGGGTACCACGCGAGCGAAGCCGTGGGCGGCAGCTAGTATTAGTATAGATTATACGTGAAACATTTTTTATGTATAATGGTACGGAACCTTTCGTGTGCGAAATTGACTCGCATATGACCGGTTTAATTTTGTCTTCTATCTATATATTTGGATATTTTGTAATAAACTTTTTTAAAACAATTTTCATTTGAGTAGTAATATAGTTTTTTTATTAACTAACCGTCTTCTCGCTTGGGACTTTGTTACAGAAGCGTACACATTTTGACATTAAATTAATATTGTAACTTTCTAAATGTTGGTACCTACGGCCTACCGCAAGAATCTAGAGGTCTAATTTATTAAACCTAACACCTATTATGTGCCTAGGTTCACAGACAAATAAATAATTTATGATTTGTACATCTAGGGAGTGTGTCCATTATGTTATGTACTTATAACTTCAGTACCTGCCTTTATTTTCAGGCAAAATAAGGAGACTATTACGAGGATAAGGCATAAAAAAATGTTACTTACCAACACTTTAAAGCTTCGCTTTGGCCTATTTCTATATAAAAGTTACCAATTTAGTTTTTTCTTATAATACGAGCAGAAAAAAACGCACGAAAGGAATCTTTGAGCCGCGTTTTAAATCCTTTCACCACACTGGTTCGAAAGAGCTAGTAACACGACTAGTAATAGTATAAGCAGACGGAATTTTAAAAAACTCCTAATGTGTATGAGCGTAACTGACCAGGTTGTTAGCCAGGTCGTGTCTGCAAAAAATATGCCAAAATAAAAACGAAATTGAAAAGAATAAAGCACAAAAGCTCTCCAATTCATCTCGCACAATAAAAATCAAGTGAAACCTCCAAAATGAAAACGAAGCCCCAACAAAAAGCCATATTAATTACAACAATTCATAACGGGTTCCACCCCCAAAACTTTCCTCCTTTCAGCGCTTTCCAATTTTCATTTTCCCCCTAAAATTAGAGCGAGATGCCAATATTAAGACTCTTTAGAAAAATTGAGACGGAAAGTAGATTCTCTGTTTAAAACAAAACGAGATCACAATAATTCATACCATTTAAAATGCATAGCCCTGTCTTGCTCTGTTCACTGGAATGATTGTGGGAATAGAAAGGGATTGCTCGAATTCGTATCAAATAGGGTAGTGTCATCTCGCTCACCCGCGCGTTGAATCAGTGTGAGTGAAGGAGACAGACGTACCTGTGGGTGTACGGATTCGTTGCAGTCGCCGTGTACCACGGCGTGCTTGAGGGATAGTAGGACGTCCGCCGCCTCCCCTCCCCCGCGCTCCCGGCAGTCGGTCGGGTTGTTCCTGCTGAAAACGGATGGTTAAAATCTATCTGCAATAACCGGAGTATAAGGAGTCCTAGCGATTTAGCATCTTTTTCAGAATTCATGATTATATCTACTGGTTCTACAAGATGAGTGTCTTTTAGTAGATAGACGGAAGCAATTAATGGTACTAAAAAATAAGCCTCATGGGGTTGATGTCAACTTAACTGTCGTCAGTAATTTATAAAATAAAATAAATTGAAATTATATATAAACATAAAACTCATCATCATCATCATCTTCCTGCCCTTATCCCACTTCATGTGGGGTCGACACAGCATGATCTTTGGATCATGCTGTAAGAGTTTTGGCTAAGATGTGTTATGACCGGCCGCCTGCCTGACGTCAACCCTCCTAATACTTGCTTATTGTATCTCATCATGTTGGAGGATACTATCCCTTAGTCGACTTTTACGACATTCTCGGCGAGAGAAGCAGCTGGACGCATTCTATGTTATTTCTTTACTCCCAGTCCAGCAGAGAAGTTTATAATAATAAAACTAAAGGTAAACTATAGGTACCTACCTACTATATTTAAAAAAGTTCGTCGTGACTGACCTATTCACAGACAACGCAAAGCCTACACCGCTGATTCTAGGGACTTGAAATTCGGATGGTGCATTCTTTATAGCACTCAGACTTGCACGAAAGGAGCCTTTGAGGCGCACTTTAAATCCTTTAACCACACTGGTTTGAAAGAACTAATGCCACGTCTAAATAGATAGACTTCGACGTACACTAAGAAAGGATTTTTCAAAACTCTGCCCTAAGGGGGTGAAAATGGATAAACACGTTTGTCTGAAAAATCGTATTCCTTGAACTTTCAAATTTGAAACATAGCATAAATACTCTTCAATACATTTAATAAGAGTCCATGATAAAATACTTTCAAAACTGCCCCCGAAACGGGATGCAGGGGTTGTTAAAGATTGTATGGGAACTTATTAACGGGTGGTTCGATTTTCTTGAAACTTAATTTAGATTCTTTCAATACAAAATAATAACGAGTTTAGAGGTTTACCAAAATATTGCAACGAGTTTCAAGGCTGTTCAAACACGAGATGCCAAAAAAATCTACCGCGGGCGTTCTACTTGACAAATATAAAAAAATATTTCACATTTTTTATCTGAGCGCTATCATCGAAGCGCTCATGGCGTAGCTTGCTTAGACATTCTTGATTTATCTCTGAAGTTAAGCAACGTTGTGCGCGGTCACAATTTGGATGGGTGACCGCAACTGGCATTACGAGCTGAGCGCTTCCGTACTTCGGAGTGCACGTTAAATTGTAGGTCCTGGGTATTAAGTCGTTAAGCCATGACGGAAGCCTTTAGGCGGCCTAAGAACTCCGTCACAAGAGTTGGCCACTTTAAGCGACGTGCTTTAAATGCGCTTATGTTTCTCTCACGCTGATTTCAGTTTTTTCAGCCACTTCTCCCCCCCATGAACTACAGTAACACTCATCGCAATAACAAGAGACAACTTCAAAATTAGTGAACATAAGCACTATGTAAATATACAAATGACTTCGTAAATTTATTTACAACACAGTTACAAGGACAAACTATAATAAACTTAAAAACTTTAAGGTAATCGGTATAATAATAAGAAATAAAAATGGGTTCAGTTTTCTATCTAAGTTCGCCTACAGATAGAAAACAGAGCTCAGATCACCGACCGCAGGTAAGCTCCCCAAAAAGCTGGTGACGTTACCTCGTTGGATAGCTATACTTATCCTTTGTCCGAGGTAAGCGCCAGCCCTTTGGTCATTGGTCATATCTATTAGCTTCTTGGATATCTCCTTGAAAAGAAGCCACGCCTCCGGACCCCAGGGTCCTAAAGTTTCCATTTTAAATTAAACTAATTAAACTTCCTTTGAATAAGAGCGCCGTCACATAACCAGTGACATCTTATTTAATCGACCGTTTATAACATGGTGGAGTTAAACTTTACTTCCGATCGAAAATATCAAGTTACCGGCGTAGCGATTAGTTTGCCGCTATTTACAAAGAAAACAATGATTATAGGGTTCGATTCAGTTTTATCAACGTTACCGTAACATGTTAAGTAGTGGAATGCCTCGCGACTTTGTACGCGTTGAGCTTTTTTTTCATATAAAATTAATTTTCCCGCTGCATCCTCTAGGAGCTAAGTTTATTTATTTATTCGATCACTAACATAATAATAATAATAATAAATATTTGAGGACATATCACACAGCACCATCTAGCCCCAAACTAAGCAAAGCTTGTATTATGAGAACCAGATGGCTGATAGAATACTTATATACTTTTTTTTTTGTAAATACATACTTATAGTACATAATACTACAACACCCAGACCCGGAAGAAATATTTGCAGAGCATGCAAACATTTTTCCCGCAGCGGGAATCGAACCCGCGCCTCTTCCGTCTCCGCCGAGCAATCGCCGCCACGCCACCGAGGCCGTCTTTATCGAAAGAATGTTTGGTGGCCAGCGTTCCGAATAAAAGTAAAAGTAAAAAATTTTTGCATGTTCTGCAAATATTTCTTCCGGGTCTGGCTGTTGTGGTACCATGGTACTCGTAGTTTCTGATATCCACGACACAGGGAATCCTAGTGTGGGGTCAGGACTATGTATGTGACTCTTGGGCGTTATGTATTAAGTCTAGTCTAGTTATTAAGTCTGTTTTTTTTTGTATTTGTTGTTGTGTACAGTTTCTGCGAATAAACGTTTGTCTATGTCTATTTATTTTAAAGTAAATTGCTGACTAACTGAATAATAATTCTTGCTCAACATGTTCTGTCTGGGTATTGCTACCTATATATCATTGTTGCAAGCAGTTTATCACAGCTTCTAGTAAACAAATAACTGTCACTTTTGAAACAAACAGAATTGTGTTTGCAACAGAGTTATGTTTTTAACCCCCTAATTTTCCAAGCCAATTTTCTAAGCAACTTATCTGTAAGTAGGGGGGAAGTGTCACCTGTAGGGGGGCAGGAAGAGAAGGAGAAAAGCAACAGCAGTGGTTCCAGCTCAGAGAGAAGGAGCCCACTCGCCGTCGATCACGTCTTCTAGCACATAGCAAGTGTTGAGGGGATGGGGAAGTCTCACCTGTAGGGGGGGCAAGGGGAGAAGGGGAAAAGTGACGGCAGTGGCTCCAGCTCGAGTGATGGCAGGGAGAAGGAGCCCATGTCCTCGGCCCACTCGCCGCCGCTCACATCCTCCAGTACATCGCAGGTATTGAGACTCTCGCTCAACGCGTTCAGGTCTTCTCCATTTTCTGGGCAGCAGTTCTCGTTTTCTTGCTGCAATGGAAAGTTTTTTGAAGCACGGCGGCATAGGATTGCTTCTCAGCTGTGATTGGATACAGCTCCATTCAAGTCTTGTCAGCCGAGACAAACTGGGCAGCAGTATTTGTCTTTGTAAAGAAAGCTTGAAACGGACTTGGTGGCGAGTCAGGCTCTGAGTAGTCAATAGTGTGAAGGCAATCGCACCTATGTAACTTGGTTTTTGCTACAATGCTATGACAACCAGATTACAATGCGTTCATTTCGACGATCTCGGTGGCAATGGCGTAGCGGGCGAGTGGTCGCCAGAGTACGATCTACTATGACACCGACGCCGACCCACTCTATAGCTACTCGTAGATGCCCGAAGATTACCATGCTAATTCATGGCCACCTTTCTCTCACCACCGGTCATCACCAGGTCTCGCCAGATGTTTCGTGAGTTATCTGGCATTAGTGATGTGGCTACCAGGCTGCGATGTTGTGATTACCAGGAGGCAATGTTATTGACAGTAATGCTCCCGGAATTTGATGGTTTCGAAGCAAGGCTGCAGAAGCATCACAAATCAACTCGCTAGTAGGTTAGGATCGAGGCAGGCGCACGGCTGCAGCGGGTTACGGCACAAGCCGAATACTGTCACGACTACACTGCAATGCTAGTGTTGTGATAACCAGAGTGCTGTGTTATCTGGCAGCAAGTAATGCTAAGGGAAGCCGATGGTGTCGAGGCAGGCGTCCGGCTGCAAGGGGGCCGCAGCACAGAACACGCCGCAAACTGCAGGTTGTAGTAGCAGCTATTGTGATTACCAGCCTGCTATGTTACCTGGCAGCAATGCTCCGGGAAGTCAATGGTGTCAAGCTGCAGTGGGTCGCAGACCAGCACAGGCCGCGATGGCAGCACGCCGCAAACTACAGGTTGTAGTGGCAGCATTATGATTACCAGCCTGCTGTGTTACCTGGCAGCAATGCTACGGGAAGTCAATGGTGTCAAGCTGCAGTGGGTCGCAGGCTAGCACAGGCCGCGGTGGCAGCACGCCGCTAGAAGTGACCCTGCAATGCTAGTCTCGTGAGACTGGCATTACTCACAGAATGCAGTGTTACCTGGCAGCAATGCTCCGGGAAGTCAATGGTGTCAAGCTGCTGCACAGGCCGCGGTGGCAGCACGCCGCTAGAAGTGACCCTGCAATGCTAGTGCCGTGAGACTGGCATTACTCACAGAATGCAGTGTTACCTGGCAGCAATGCTCCGGGAAGTCGATGGTATCGAGGCAGGCGCAGGGCTGCAGCGGGTCGCAGCACAGGCCGCGGTGGCAGCACGCCGCGAACTGCGGGTTGTTGGGCATGTACTCCATGGCCCCGCCTTCTCCGACCGCGCATGACAAAGGGCGGATCACAGCCTCCCTGTGCTAGCCATGCCTGAAATTATTGTTTATGAAATTGGTTTTTGCCGGCGGCTTTGAGTGGTGAAACGTGAATTTTTGATAGCGGCTGATAGTTTTACCGATTTTAAAGCCCTAGTAGATCGCGTAGACTAAATATGACTGAAATTTTATTTGAAATTTGTGAAGTGAAAGTAAATTGTTTTAACAGTTCTAAAATAGTACTACATTTGATTGAACTCTAAAATAGAATTAGATAGATAAATAGAAAGGCTTATGGCATTTTGTTGTACGGGACTCTTCGTGTGTGAATTTAAATCTCACTTGAGTGATTTTTTGATATGTCTAATTGCAAAATCTACCATTTTAACACAATATGCATTTTCATCCGTATTACAAGTTGATACTCGTTTATAAGTGATTTGTTCCTTCGATACGACTCGCTCGGACAAACCTGTTTAGATCTCTGAAGGTTTTGTTTTATTGAAAAGGAATAAGTACATTATGACTACCCACCTGCCCCCTTTTGACTTGACCAAACAAACCATAACGCGGCCACGTTTGTGGAATCACCATGTTATCGTATTCTATTAAGACTATTTTGTATTGCAAAAACATGACGCGGCGCGTCATAAATAAATTACGAACTGTCAAGTTTCGTTTGGTCATCGAGAATAAGGAGGTTGAACTAAATTGAAGCACATATTTTTTTTTATTTTAACCTATTTTTTTAATTTAATTAGTCGCTATTAACTTTAATTTTAGGAAATACTTACCTTATCGGTGAATAAATACGCGATATTAACACATTTTAGGCTAAACGGGCCTTATCTACCGACTAGCTTTCAAAATAGACAAACTTCAGAAAGTATTTTTAGCAACACTCTCTAGAGCAATAAGTTTGCTGTGAGTGGAAACTTAAGGGGTCACTTTTGTTCAGGAATGGACTGGTTTTAGTTTTTTTAGTGATTTCATCATGATTACCTTCACAGTTTTACCTTCAACCAATCCCGCGTAAGACCTTTCTTTTCTGTTTCTGCAATAAAGGTTTTTTCTTTTGATTTCTTATTTTTAGCCGACTTTGAAGAAGGAGGGTAATGTGTTTGGGGTGTATGTATGTATGTATGTGATTTCCTTTGGCTGTAGCTGTTGTCTTAATGGCTGGATGGAATTTGACAAATGAGGTGTCGACGATACAGGGAATCTTAGTGTGGGGTCAGGACTATGTATGTGACTGTTGGGTGTTATTTATTATCTTACCAAGTACTTATACTTTTTTATTTTTAAATCGTTAATCCATGACGGAGGCCTTTAGGCGGCCTAAAAACTGTGTCACAAGAGTTTGCTACTAGCTCATACCAACTCAATCAACTATCTTACTATACTAACGAGAATAATCAGAGGCGTCTTTACCTATGGTGCAGGGTGTGCGGCGCACACGGGCGCCGGGTCTAAGGGGGCGCCGGGCTCTAATGCGACACCTCGAAAGATGCGTCGATGTCCTGTTTGTTATGTAACTATAATAGTTTTTCAATTAAATATTTTTGAAAGAACTAGTAAGTTGTGATTTTTTTATTATTATAACCCCTTCCTTCCTAAAAACACTTTTTGCTTCCCGACATCATTTAAAATTGCACTATTTACATCCGAATTTCCGTTTGGAAATATAACTGTTATAATAAATAATTATTAAAATAATAATTAAAATATACTGTATTCCATTTTGACCCCGCTCCTACTAGACTAGAGGGCGCCAGGGTACTGGTTGCACTCGGGCGCCACAAGGGCTAGAGACGCCTCTGAGAATAATGAAAATAAAATGCAATTAATGATTAGTACAGAGTGTGTTGTGTAGTGTGAGTGTGATAATGTGTGGAATGTGAATTAGTGGACTAATTGTAAGTAGTTACGTAACAATACCTTTGTTTATGTGAGAGGAACGAGGAGATTTTCTGTTTGGTATGTAAATGAATAGGTTTATTATTACTTAAATATTTGTCTTGTCTTGTTTTGTACATGTACCCGCTATTTAAATTCCACTTCTCTCTAGCCTCAAAGGTTTGCTGGAAGAGAACTCTTTGTAGGGTTAAGCTCGCCTTTGTACATTTCCTTACTTTATGTCTGTTTTATGTGATTTTATATGTGCAATAAAGAATTAAGAATTTGTTCGTATGTCAAATAATCCAATATGGTGGCTGTAAGAATCCCTAAGAATCCATTTTCAAATTATTCTCTCTGCCTCTGTAGCTGAAACGGCTGGACGGATTTTGACAAATGAGGTGTTGTTAGATTCGTCTAGATAACGAATGTCTAAAGCTTGGAAGAATAAAGGTCTTAAGTAAATCATGCGATATGCATGTCACTGCATGTCACTGTATCCGAACTGCCATTTTTGTTATCAAAAAGAATCGTACTTCTTCGTTAACTCTCGAGTTCCTCTCGGTATAGTACCTACCTAGTATGTAGGTACAAATGAAATGCAGATAGTAGTTTGATATAATCTTATTTTAATTGCACTAAGCGGTAACATAGCCCGAATAAAAACCCTTTCTTACTGGACAACACAGTTAAATTTAATAAAATGAATTTACAGATAAATTTGAAACGAAGCCTTTTTAATTACATATATAGATATTATATATATACATAGATGGTCCATCATATTGGAGAGGATAATACGTAAAATAATTAGTCGTAGTTCGTAAAATTCTACAATTTTGTTGTTTGATCTACGAATGCTACGAATGCGCTACGAATATGAAGTTTTTCCATCATTGTTCGATTGTAACTCGGTCTACAGAGGTCTATTTTAGAGGTTTTCTCTATTGCACTATCTATCCTACTAATATTATAAATGCGAAAGTTTGCGAGGATGTGTGGATGTAACGATGTATGTTTGTGCCTCAATCACGCCGTAACGGCTGAACGGATTGTTGGAATAACATATAGTCTACTTTTTTAC
Source organism: Scotopteryx bipunctaria (assembly GCA_949320045.1). Taxonomy (NCBI): domain Eukaryota; kingdom Metazoa; phylum Arthropoda; class Insecta; order Lepidoptera; family Geometridae; genus Scotopteryx; species Scotopteryx bipunctaria. The sequence goes on from OX439462.1 coordinate 2,115,340, forward strand.
GGATAAAACACGAGCGAAGCCGCGGGCGATACCTCGTAGCCCCCATATTTTTTAAAATAGTGCCCTTTCATATAAATCGAGATTAAAACTGCTATATTTTTTACCGGAAAACTACGTTTGCAGTTCAAAGAGAATCGACAGCAATATTATATCTTATTTATTTGCTTTATAAGAACTTTATCGTCTAGAAGTTTTATTAGAAAGAACATATTGTATGGCATAACTAGACAGGGCCTATGGAAATATTTTTTAATACGGTCGGGTTGACCATCTAATTAAATTATTTCCAAATAAAAAGAAACACCCTTAACCAGCACTGCATCCTAATATTTACTGACCTTTATGTACAGTCAAATCCAAATCCAATATCTTAAGGCACTTAAAACACAAAAAACATCACAAATCAGACACCTCATTGTTCACTAATTAAATTAAGCTAAACGCGCGCTGGCGACACTGACGCGTTTAAAAAAGGAAACAATAGTCGTAAACTTTCGCGATTTGTTAACATATTTAAAGTTTGTTTTTAATCGCATACCTATTTATGGTAAAGAAAGCAATTTATTTTTAATTTTCATTTGGGAGGACGCGCCGTGTCAGCCACTTGACGGTGACTAAACTATCTATCAAATGCAGTCCACCCGCCCCTAATGTAATTGGCTGTTTGTAGCCAACCCTGGTGAAAAAAAAACATGCATGACATATTGTGCGCGGGAAAGTGGCCGTCAACGGGTGTCAGGTTTGCTCAGGAAGCTTTGTTTTTGTGGTGGGCTCGTTTAGTGGTGCGATCGAAGTGTTCAGATAAATAGGATGGTAATTTCATAAATGTCTATCAAACCACTTATTCACTCTTGCAATTTACCCTAGAATCTCGATTTTATGTAGAGCAGTCTGTACCTATATATCTCAATTTTAATCGAAAAATGTCAAGCAGCCTGTTTAATAAGCATTTTTTCAAAACATTTTGCAACTGTCTTTGTCATTGTTCGTTGAAAGTACTGAATTGAAATTTACTACGCGATATCCACTAGGTTCAAATTCAAATTCATATTCGATTACCTAATTAAAAATAAAACCGGTCAAGTGCGAGTCAAATTCGCACACGAAAGATTCCGTGCCATGATACATTAATAATGTTTCTTGTATGGGGACCCATTTTTTATTATTTTTTGTTATAGCGGCAATATAAATAATTATACACTCTGTAAAAATTTTAACTCTATACCTATTACGGTTGACGAGATACAGAGAGCCACAAACATAAGAAATCCTACTTATATTAAAAATGCGAAAGTTTGTGAGGATGTGTGGATGTGACGATGTATGTTTGTGCCTCAATCACGCCGTAACGACTGAACGGATTTGAATGAAACTTGGAATATACATAGTATGTGTGCTGGAATAACATATAGGCTACTTTTTGTCCGGATACCACGCGAGTGAAACCGCGGGCGACAGCTAGTATCTACTCTTTATTTCATTCATTAAAAATCCGGTTAATGAACGTGATTTATCGTATTTTGACTTTAACTATTTTGACATATTGATATTTTAGAACAACAGTGAATAGGATCCGATTTATATCAAAAACAATAATTAAGCTCAATAGAGCGTGAAGAACAGGAGCTCTACTATGAAAGTGCTACGCGAAGCTATGCGCGACTCTCTGAGCCAAGCTTTTTTACCCACAACGGAACGGGGTAGGTTTGTCTGTTACCATTTTCCTCAGAAACTATTGAACCGATTTTGATGCGGTGTTTTGTACTTTATTGGTGTCATTTCACTATATAGGTTAAAGTTTCAGCTTTGAACTCGTTTCTAAATAGATAGTTATCCGAAATAAAGATTGATTCAACTAAATAAAATCGGATGTAATCGTTTTTTGTCAGTAACATTAAAATAAGTTCGTATGAGCTAGTGGCCAACTCCTGTGACGGAGTTTTTAGGCCGCCTAAAAGTAATATTTATAACAACGTTAATATTTTTTCAATCAGGTCGATGCTTTCGAAAGAGGGTGGTAAAAAAAAGACTCAAGATTCGGGATAGGGAAGCATGGAAATCCACCTTTATGGGACGAAGTAGGATAATAAAAAAAATACTAATCTATACTAATATTATAAAGCTGCAGAGTTTGTTTGTTTGTTTGTTTGTTTGTTTGTTTGTTTGTTTGAACGCGCTAATCTCTGGAACTACTGGTCCGATTTGAATGATTCTTTCAGTGTTGGGTAGTCCATTTATCGAGGAAGGCTATAGGCTATGTTTTTTTTTTCAAAATTAGGGATCCGTAATAAAATTGCTATTTTGTAACACAAGGTGTAAAATCGAAAACCTATTTTTGCGTGCGCTGCAAAAACTATTGACAATAGAACAAAATGATGTACTACGGGTTTGTAGATCCCATTAAGACCTACAAAAAGTCCGCGAGAACATATATCTAGCTATCATGGTTTAATCACAATAACCGATTTTGTGTTCAAAATAATTATTAAATCGTCTGAAGAAAAAAAACTACGTTAAATATGTATCGTAATATTAATCTTTATCGAAATTAAGCATTATGTTATCAAGAGTATTTATGTAGAAGTAAAATACTTTTTGTTTCATCTCAATCGGATATTTCGTCTAAAAGTTATCACGTGTGTAAGATGTTAAGAGTTGGTACCTATTAATGAGTTATGGGCCATAGAGTTTTTTATCAACATAAAATCCTGTAATAATCTTTTTCGAAATATATTTGTTGATGATTGTAAGTATAAGATATTTGAAGAGTATAATAAATACATTTCTAAAATAACTCTGCTAAGGAAATCCACGCGCGCTTGATGCAAGCAAGACGAGACGCTGGCGGTGCGGCGGCGGGCGAGACGAGGAGGCCGCGCTTGCTGGCCGCCTGTGAGGAAAACGCGGGTGAAACCGCGGGGCACAGCTAGTACTTACTACAAATTTATAAAATTGCTCTCATCATCTCGTACTTTTAAGTTGTAGCAGGTATTGTATCGTTTGTACATAGTTTCACGGTACCCCGCCAGCCCACCCAGGTAGCAATTCAGCCAAGCGCAAGCCCCGACCTGCAGGATGAACACAGCCAGCTGATCTCATGTGATCTTCAGGAATCTTAAGCTGATCATACATACATAAAATCACGCCTGTTTTCAATATAAATACAATCTTTATTAACAGAAGGAAACTTACCTACAACTAATAGATACAATTATAATTTACCTACAAAATATTTTTCGCAAAGCGACAAAACTCTTAAATAAATAAAAAACAATTACAAAATATTTATTTTATAGTTTTCAATAGGGGTAGGCATAGGCAGAGACCATAAATTTCCATCTTCCACGGTAAAAATTATTTCTACGGCTAACGTATTTTTTTAGCTTTTTTTGGTTTTAGGGTACTCTTATGAAATTGTCTACCTACTACCTACCACTTCTGTCACCAGTTCTTTCAAACCAGTGTCATGAAAGGATTAAGTTTTAAGTTCGCTAAGGCGAGGCTTAGAGGCTTTTTTCGTGAACTTAAAACATATATTCGAACCTTTTAGATTCTACAATGCGTTTTCACTATGATGTTTTCCTTCGTCGTTTAAAAGAAAAGTACTGGTATTAAGTGCACTTTATTTCATAAAACTGAAAAAAAAAGTTGGCGACGTAGTAGTACCACAAACATTGTGCTCTTCGGCAGTTTTCGTCTAGCTTCTGAAATATGAACTAACGCGATAATGATTATGTAGTACAGAGATGTTACAATAATTATGTAGATACTTATTTTTTTCAGTTATTATGAGTGTTAGTCGACTCTTAGTTACAGTCATATTCGGACAAATTCGGTTTTCATTCGAAGCACGAAGTTTGCTGGGGCGCACAATATTTGTGGTACAACTGTACAGGATTTGAACCCTCAATCTTTAACCGTATTCTAACCAATTGAGCTGAACAGAGAATTCCTAGGACCTGTCGTACCAAGGTCATTAACATAGTTAAAATTATTAGCAAACTGAAGTGACAGTGGGCTGGCTATATCAGCCGAAGAACTGATAACCGGGTGACTATGCTATATGCCTATGTCTATGGTGACTATGCCGGGTGCTATAAGCTGATGTTGATGACGAGGACCAGCTTTGCAGATTTTCCCAGCGTCGTGTGTGGTTGTATCGGAATCGTTGCCCAGTGAGCTGGTCAGTCGCACGCGGATCGTCTCGCTCCACAGTCTGTTTTTGTCAACTGCGTCCGTTCTCGTTAGGCTTCGGGAATGAAAAAGTGAACGCAAATTTTTTCGGTAGCCTTTTTATGTAGATCTAGCTTCTGCTCTCGGATTTGCTCGCGTGGTACATACAATATAGATATAGACATAACATTTATTTACCAAAATAGCATACAACATAGAATTTAATAATGCAATTGAAAAATTTAGGCGGCCTAAAAACTCCGTCACTAGAGTAGGCCATTACAAGCCATTAGAGTAGGCTCATACAAACATACATATTGAAAAATAAAGGATATTAAACATTAAATACTTATCATTAAAATTATTATAAAAATCAAAATACCTACACATACATAATTATGTCGTCCGCGGCCGTTTCCCTACAGGGGTGGGCAGAGCCATAAGTAATCATAAGAAAACTTGCAGCCACTCCTGATTTAAAGTCCCAAGATGAATAATATATGAACTTATAAGAACCATGGTAACAATATAATAGTTTCAACTTTAATTTTCGTCTTTTATCATACACTAGCTGCCCTGGCTTCGCACGGGTATTTAACAAATTAGTATTTTTTAAGTCAATTTTTTACACCTCGGATTACATTATTGGAGTTTTAGTAAAGATTCCTAATTTTTTTGAAAATAAATTATAGCCTATGTTATTCCGTAATAATGTAGCTATCTACTGGTGAAAGAGTTTTTTTAATCGGTTCAGTAGTTTCGGAGCCTATTCGTTACAAACATAAAAACAAACAAAAAAATCTTTCCTCTAATATTAGTGTAGATTGAAAAACGAATGTACGTAGAACGTAGAGATAGTTATGATTCGAGTAGGTACCTATTTATTTACAAAAATACAGAAAATACTTAACAATATCGCTTTTATAAGGGACAATAGGTAATAAAATATGTAAAAAAGAGATCATTCTGCTACTCATCAGGCCTATACCTTTTTTTTTTTTTTTTTTTATGATTAGTGTACTAAAAATATTAATTAATTGTACTCTAATACTATTACAATCTAGCCAAGTAGGCCAATTAGTAACTTGATTTTGACCTAGTTTTATAAAGTAAATTATATCTAAGAATGTGTCCAATAGCACTTTTCTTACTGTCTCTATTAAGGGGAAGGCACTTTGTTCTTGTGTTCTTATTGTTTGTATTATTCACTTACACTTTATATTATTTTACACTACACTAACTCGAACGGTTTAGTTCGTTTGAGTCGTCTCACTAAGTCTGTGTTATCGAGGAGCTGGATTGCCTCAACGTTCACATGATGATGAAGTCTTTTTTCGTGAGCTTCTGCGTATTTCTTGATAACTTTATCAACGAAGTCAATGTTAAGGTCCCGGTGGAGGTCTTCGTTTCTTACATACCAGGGAGCATTCACAATATCCCTGAGTACTTTATTTTGGAATCGTTGGATTATAAGGATGTTGCTTTTTTTGGTACAACCCCACAGTTGTATACCATAAGTCCAAACTGGCATTAGGACTTGTTTGTAAAGTATAATTTTGTTGTGTACTGACAGGGCGGCTTGTCTTCCAAGCAGCCAGTACATCTGTTTGTAGCGTATCTCTAACTCGTCTCTTTTCTTCTTGACGTGGGCTTTCCAGCGTAGCTTTGCGTCAAGCGTCATACCCAAGTACTTGGCTGTATTTTCGTACGGTATTCTCTTGTGGTTTATATATACTGGATGATACTCCTCCTTTTTATTGGTAAAATTAATGTGGATCGATTTTGTTTCATTAAGATTGATCCTCCATTTCTTTGTCCAGTCATATACCTTATTTACTGCCTCTTGGACTTTTGTTGTCGCTTCCGCATGAGTACTACCAACGGCCATTATAGCCGTGTCGTCAGCAAAGGTCGCGATGGTACTATTTTTAAGTTTAGGGATGTCACTGGTATATAAGAGGTATAAGACTGGGCCTAATACGCTTCCTTGTGGCACCCCAGCTTTAATTTCCTTAATTTCCGAGTAGGCATCTTCTTGCCGTATTCTAAAAACTCTGTCTGATATGTATGATTCGAGAATATCTACATAGGGTTTGGGGAGAGTTTTCTTCAGTTTAAGTATGAGGCCTTCATGCCACACTTTATCAAAGGCTTGTGCTACATCTAAGAATATGGTAGAGCAGACATTTTTATTTTCTAGTGTTGTTTCTATAACATTTGTGATTCGATGGACCTGGTCTATCGTCGAATGTTTCTCTCTGAATCCAAACTGGTGTTCTGGGATGAGATTTTTGGCTTCTATGATAGGTTTCAGTCTTTTGAGTAATAATTTTTCAAACAGTTTTGATATAATAGGGAGTAAGGAAATCGGTCTGTACGACTTTACGTCATGGGGTGATTTTCCTGGTTTTGCTATCATTATTACTTCAGCTACTTTCCATAAGTCTGGCACGTATTTTAACCTTAGCGCAGCGTTTATAATGTTTGTAAGTTTGATGATGGCCTTTTTTGGTAGGTTATGCAATATTTCACCAGAAATAAGGTCAAACCCTGGTGATTTTTTTTTGTTTATGTTCTTATGGATTTCACTTCGGACCTCTCTAGGGGAAACTGATGGTATAAAAAGCTCTTCGTCTAAGATGTTATAGGAATTTCCTTCTATGTTGTGTGTCGGACCTTCATTAGGTGTAAAGATTTTTTCTAAGTGCTCAGCAAACCTTCTAGCTTTATGTTCATTACTGACAGCCCATTGCCCATTATCCTCTCTTATTGGAGGAATCTGGATCATTGGCCGTTTCATGTTTTTAGTAGCTTTCCAGAGCGAATAATTAGTTTTGCTGTCATTGCTTAACTTTTGTAGATATGAGCTGGTTGTGGTGTCGATGACGGATTGTATTTCTCTCTTTAATTGTTTTGTCAATTTGTTTAACTTTCTTTTGTCATCAGGACACCTCGATAGTTGCCATCGCTTTCTTTGTTTCCTTTTCTGACAAATGAGTTCTTTAATTTCTCTAGGGTAATTATTTCTAGTGACCTTTTTTTTGATTTTTGGTGTATTTTCCCAGGCAGTCTGCTGTATAAGGGCTATAAATAGTTCTACTTCTTTATTTAAGTGCTCTGGGGTTTTGAGTGGAACTTTGAGATCAATATGCTTGTCTAATTCATTTTTAAAGCTCACCCAGTCTGTGTGTTTATTGACTAGGGTCGGAGTGTTATCTGTGAGTAAAACTTTGTCACTAATTTCTAAATATATGGCAGAGTGGTCCGAGTTCATGTCGTAGCTCTGCTTTATTTTAAGATACTTAGAGGAAATATTTCTATATATAAAGAAGTCTATCAGGTCTGGTATTTTAAGCGGATCAGTTGGCCAGTAGGTTGGTGATCTCGTTGATGTAACTTTACAGTTTGTCTCCTTAATGGCTCCCAAGAGTTCTTTTCCTTTTGTGTTCGTTAGCCTCGAGCCCCAAAATGTGTGTTTGGCATTGAAGTCACCTCCAAGAATGAACCTCTCACCAAATTGTTGTAGAAGACTCGAGTAAGTGTTTTTACGTATTGTATATCGTGGAGGGCAGTATATTGCTGCTACTGTCAGGGGATACTGCTTTGTTTCAATACGAATCGAAACAGATTGAATGTCTTGCTCTTCGTACTTGATTTCTTCGTGATGTTTGATATATTCCTTTACAATAACAGCACTGCCCCCTCTTCCTTTATTAGCTGGATGAAGTGCATGATAAATTTTATAACCTTTGAATTTTATATGAGATTGTTTTGTGAAGTGTGTTTCGGATGTAAGGCACACATCAATGTCTTCCATATCTAGGACTACCTGAAGTTCATTCTGGTGTTGTAGTAGCCCATTACAATTCCATGCCATTATTTTAATTGTGCGAATCATTTTTTTGTCTTAGATATAGCAGGTCTGGCGCTATTTTCTATTTTCTTTAGACGCTCATCGAATGTTGTCATGAGTTTTAAGATTTCGTCTAGTTTATTGCCATTTAGGTTGGGGCGCTCTGCGGGCGCTCCGCTCTCAGCTAAGCGCTGGGAGTTATTATTTGCTGCGGCTTGTGCGTAGGACACATTATTTTTGTTAGCCGTGCCTACAGGCCTTGTGTTAGTATTTAGCTGGTGAGTATTTGGTAATGCATTGCTTACCGATTTTCCAGCTGTCTGCTGTTGCCGGCTGACTTCTGGTTTTTTGACGGCCTTATTCCGGATTTTTTGGATTTCTTTGGCTATCATGCAACCTCTATAGTTAGCCGGATGTGCTTCTCCGCAATGGACGCATTTCGGTTTTTCTGCTGCTGTTTTTTTGCAGTCTTGGGTTAAGTGCTTTCCTGTGCATTTAACACATCTTGGCTCTTTGGAGCAGTATTTGTGCGTGTGTCCATAGGCCTGGCATCTTTTACATTGGGGGATCAGTTTTGTTGATCGAAGTGGTTGGATTTCAACCATACACCCCAGTATGTGTTTAATGGCGTATATTCGGTTGATATCTTCTTGGTTGTTAAAGGTTAGCATGAACATATTGAGTGGTTCCTTAGTTTTCCAGCTCAATTTGTTTACGGCATCCTCTATCTTGTAGTCTTGATTTACAAGATCTTCCTTTATCCTTGCAGGTTTGCAAGTAGAAGGCAATTTTTTGACCATCACGCGTATTGGTCTTTCTTGCTTATTTTCATACGAATGCCAGAGACAATTATTGTCTGACAGTATCTTTGTCAAGCATCTATAGGCCTCTTCGTTAATAGAATTGATCTTGACGCAATCACAGTTCATCATCTTTACTGTGAAGGTTGAAGGTGGCTGGTATTTTGACATGAAGTCATAAAAAGTTTGGTAGTTCTTCACCCCATCGACTATGATGGGAGGGGGCGAGGGAACCTTCTTAGTTTTTTCTTTCGTAGAAGTAGTCTTACCAACTTCCTGTGGTGAGAGTGAAGGTGAGGTGTTCAGTTTTCGTTTCTTCCTTGTCTTCGTTCTAATCCACTCTGTTTCCTTAGCGAGTTCGTCTTCATCAGTGGCGTATTCAACACGCGAAGAAGAACTTTCCATGTGTGTTGTTGGTGGAGGGGTAGAAGAGGTGTTCATCACACATTTCAGCTGTTGTTGAAGTATTTCTATTTGACTTTTTAAGTCATCTACGAGGCTCTCCAGCTTTTGCCTTTCTTTTCTTTCTTCAATGCGACGGTCGCGTTCTTCTTGATAGCGACTGAATAATAAATGCTCTGTCTCAGTTTGCAGCAGTATAGTGCCTTCTTTAGTTGGTGTTGTATCCATTCTTAAAGCAGGTACTAGCTTCGCCTTAACAAAATGATTAGCTGTTCGCAGACGTGCCTTACGCGACGAGTAACTAGGTCATCATCGCGGTCAGGCCGTGTCGCGACGGCTTTGTTGTGATGCGTAAGCACTTTGCACTGTTGGTACGCGCGGTCGCGAGTAACACAACTGTTCTCAGCGAAAATCGAACGATCACTGAGGCCTATACCTAAGAATTAAAATAATTCTGTGACGGAATAAATTAAGTAGGTACCTAAGTGACACTCAAGCATAATAAGAAAGAGAAACTTTTTGAAGACATTTCATCAAATATTATAAGTATACCTACCTACAAAAGCGCTAGACAATCACTCGATATTTCATTTACCTTTTACCTTATAAGTTCGAAGCGTTGTCAGCGGCGTGTCCTAAACATTAAAACTCGAAATAGCCTGTCGATCGTTGCCCAGCCAGATAATCCGGCATTGATCGCTCACCTGCCGATCGGAAACGGAAGTGTCGGGTGACCGTCCGGTAACCGGAGCATAGTACGTCACATCGGCTTATCACCTCAATGGACGATTTTCAATTTCGAACAGGTTCATTGCATTGCAAGTTATAATAAAGCATGTAAGTTCGTATGAGCTAGTGGCCAACTCTTGTGACGGAGTTTTTAGGCCGCCTAAAGGCCTCCGTCATTCCTTACTGACGTATATCATACGGCGTCATGGTAAACTATGATAAACCTATTCCCACGTTTTACAATAGTCCTAAAACTTGCAATCAAAAGTTGAAACACAGATAGCATCAACAAATCAACTAAGCAATTTTAACTACCAACTATCTCTACCCCAGATAAATCCTTGTACAAACCGTTTAATTCAACCATTGAACTCAATTTTATTATAAACAGAACAAACAGTGATAGATAACACCTGTATTTGCCTTGAAGCTGAGTAGCAAGTGTGCCAAAATACAATCTGACAAAATTATCTTTGCGTGTGGCAGAATACCACGTCCTTTTGTTGTCAAACATTGGCCGTTATGAGAAAAAAGATATGACAAAGAAAGTGGCGCCACCACCAAATGCAAAAGTTCTTGCAGAGCTATGGGTATAGAGCAGGTAACTTTTGAAGCTTTTATTTGCTAGGGGTTGGTTTTTAGAGGGTGATAAATAAAATACTGTTTATAGTAGGCATTATGGTTTATTGGAGCATTAAATTATAATACTTTACTAACATCTCTTAGGTACCTACCTTATAAAAAAAAAATCTGATAGTAGGTATGTACTACAAGGGAAATATTATATTGTCTGAAAGTTCACGGTTCACGGTTAATTTTCATTTAATAACCATAAACCATATTTAAACTTATAATAAACCTACCATAATTTTAAATTCAATGTATATTGAAGTTTTAATACCGCATACCACTTTATCTAAATAATAATAATATAAGGTAATTCAGAACTTAAAAGATCTGTAATATCATATCACCTACTGCCTGTCCACTTGTAAAAACACTTCACCGTCATACAAAGCTACTGCACTAATCGACTGGTAACATTATACCTATGCCTCAATCGGTAATGTAAATAAAAGAAGTGTAATTCAATATTTTTGATTCGCAGCTATCTCTACAGATTCCTCGCGATTGATTTACATTTAATCGTTTGAGAGGGATTTTGTGGTCGCGTGCCGAACGCGTGTTCTGCAGATAGCTGCCATGTTTTTCGGATTCCCGCCAAAATAGTCATTGAGTTGAGTTATTAGTTCTGGTAATCGCTGTCATTTTGTGCTTTGGTTTGGATTAGCTTGTAATGTGCGATAAATAAACCGTCGAATGACGTAGATCGTGCAAACTGCACGCACCCTTCTTTTAATTACAAAAAAAAATTATAATGAAACCTACTTTACTTAACCGTTATACCTACATCTCCTTTCTTTACCTACCTATCAAACGGTAGTTCCTATCATTGACCATGACTTTTCTGTGGACAAGTCCGACTAAGCTGAGAGAATGGAATAGGTGCCAAGCAAACCTACTCCATCTTAATTCGTCCCGGACTACAGCGTCCCCTTAGTGAAGGTAAAAGTTGCCTCCTGACGCTGTATAAATCATCCTATCAAAGCTTCTTATCTAGTAAAAGTAGGTAGGTAGGTAGAACTTAAGGTAGTACCTAGGTAGGTAAATACAGGAGTACTAATTGACGTCTGATTGTCAACGGGCGTAGCAATAGCAATATAATGATTAGTAGCTGCACGAAAGTAGCCTCTGAGGTGCACTTTAAATTCTTTCACCACACTGGTTTCAAAGAACTAGTGACACGACTAGTAGTAGTAGTAGGTATTTGGAATTATGGGATGATCGAAACACTTTGGTGTGTATGTAGGTTGTCTACATAATGTAGATAAAAATCAAATGCCCTCTTTCCTAGCCAAGGTAGGTACCTAGGTACTTACCTCTAAATATTATATACCTACCTAAGAGGAAGTTAGTTACCTCCTCCTATACGTACCCTATATAAAACAATAAGCATTTATCCAACAATCGAATACACAGGCCAAACTACTGAAGCTATAGAAAGCTGAAAATTAGGAAGCTTCCTTTTAAAACAAAACATAGAGGGTTGAGTCGGGATTTTCTGAAATTCAACTCAAAAGGGTTGAAAACCTTTGCACATTTAGAACTTTTTAACACGTAGTGGGATAAAAAAAAATGAAAAAAAAATGGTCACGTGTTTCAAGATTTTTCAAAACAATTCTTTTAAAGCGGTACCTACACAACGCGAGTTGCTAGAAGTATATAAGGGTCACGCACGCCAAGTAAGGTACCTACCTACCTACTGCTACTTCTACCTAAAGGTTTGTAAAGAAAGTCAACAAAAGGAGCAAAACAAGAAGACTAACAAAATCTCTGAATGAAATGCAACAAAAAGTAAAGTACTTACCTAAGCAAATAAAATTTTTCCTTTAAATTTCTGAACTCGAACAAAGTCTATTCAACAAATTCACGCTTTTATAATACAATTGAACCTTTTGTGAGGTTTTGTGTGTACAGGAAAGTACTTTCGAGTAAAAAGTAGATACGTAACAAGTAAGGTTTATACCAATGGTTACCACATTACAACATTATCACACTCACACAACACAACACACTCAGCATTCTCACATCTTCTACTCACATTCTCATAGTTTCAGTCATTCATTGTATTTTTTATTTCTCTTCATTATTTTCTTTAGTAGTAACATAGTTTATAGATGGATAATTTAACTGCAGAACCAATTCCCATGTTTAGGAGGTGGACGTTGAGACTGAGGCACAGTTGTTAAAACTTTTGCAGTCTCATCGTTTTACTTGTATTTGTCCAACTTGTTATTAAAAAAAATGGTTTAAACCAACTTCTGATTTTTTTCTTCCGGTAGGTACATGAAATATCTGTGAAAAGAAATGATCCTTAAAAGTAACTGAGTCGATTAGCATAAAAAAAATCCCATCATCGATCGCCCGTTTTCATGGCCAACACGCGCTTTGCCAAAAAACTTACTATGAAAAAAGCTTTATTGCAAACAACCTAACAATTGCTGGCAAAGGGTGGCCTTATCGCTTGATGCGATTTCTTACATTCCAGGCAACCAGAACTAAAACTAAATTAATGATGAAGAACTAAATTAAAACTAAACTAAACTAACGTTTAAATACACAGCCCACTATGCTGAAATAGTTTTCACCAATGGCTCCCAAACACTTTTCGGACTCCCCATATTAGAAGTTAAAAGCACTGTTTATTGCCTACTATATAAAGTCAAAGTCAAAGTCAAAAATTTGTAGGTATTCCACAAATTCACGGGGATCACTTGGACACGTTCTACTAGTTATAGTGTATATAAAGATGAAGTTTTGCAATTTAGTAAAATCTTAGATGGTAGATCTGCCCTCCTAGTGAAGAACGCAGTAACTACGTCAAACATGTTTTGTTTGATACGTCAGTGAGAACAGATGTTGTATTTTCTTAGGCGATTCCACGAATACGTATCTAACTAATTTTTGTCAAAAATTCTAATTACTGCGTTCTTCACTAGGAGGGCAGAGATCTAGGTAAGCGCGGTACCTCAACATTAATTTAGCTCAACCAACAGAAAAGCTCCCCATAATAACGGTATCATTTTTAATTTGCCGTCGAAGGAAGCCATGGAAGCCTTGCAAGTAACTTCGATTGAGTAGCTTTCAAAGTTTAGCCGGCTTTCAAGGGGAGCTTTCCCTCAGAACAGCTTTCCGAATGTTTAGCTAGCTAGATGAAGGGCATCGAACGTTGTCAGTTTGATTACTTAGGTAGGTACCTATGTAACTTAGTCACAGATAATACCATACCTACTACCTCCTACTACCTCCTACTACCCAGTCAGTATGGTATTATCTGTGTGAGGTGACAGGGTATGAACAGGTATTTTTACTGCTAATTATGTAAATAAAAATACACAATCAAGGTCACCATTCGATCATGTAAATATAATTATTTTTAATTGTAATTTATCAGTGAAATTTTACTTGTTTTGCTGTAGATACCTATACAATAAAAAAATAGGTAAGGTGTTAGTTAAATATCACTTAAACATTCTTAGATATTATAACGCCGGTATCCCTAATAGGGTGGGCAGAGCCACAAGTAAACATAAGCAAACTTGCAGCCACTTCTGATCCTAAGATGGATATGGTAAACCATGCTGACAGGTGATCACCCCATCGCCCTTAGAGGTGGTTCATCATTTTGGAGAGGATACTATTCCTTAGTCGACTTTTAGGACATGCTCGGGAAGAGAAGCAGCTGGACACATTCTATAAAATACAACCATAAAATATTGCCTAATCTAATATAAATTAAAAGATTCTAGAAAAGGTTTCCAAATAAGAATTATTATAACAAGATTTTATTTAGAACCTCTTCAAACTTGCAAAATAAAAACTAACGTTATGGAGGTTTGTTGTAAAAAAATGCGTGGTAGAAATTATTAAATAACACATGGTATAATTTGTCAAACTGGCACCATTTTTTTACACTGGCATCACTGGTTTGAAAACGTCATATTTTTCTTGTCGCAAAAATTTCAGTCATATTTTCGATTTTCTCCATACGTGCATTAAAATAGTGAAAAATACCAGCGAAATCGTTAAAAAACATTCCTCTCGAGTCGTGGCAATGTTCTGAAGTTTTGAAAATTATTGGAGTTGTGTGGTTGGGGAGAAATTCGGAGTGTTTAGTGCGTGGTCTGCTGCTTCGATGAATAATGTCGTTGAGGTCGAAGGCTTTGGCGCTGGTGGAGGTGCTGCTGCGGGTGCCGCCGCTGTTCGTGGTGGACGAGTTCCTGAAGATCAGCCTGGGGCTGCCGATGAGCACAGACGAAATCGCAGCCCTGAGCAACACCACGATTATTGACACCGCGGACCCAGAGGCTATTTACTACGATGCCAACTTCTACAACGCTTTTGCCGTCTCCTTCTGCATATTCCTGACATGTTGCCTAGGTAAGCTACTTCTATTCGGTCTTGCGTCACCTGTAGATATCTATAGCCTTTCATTTTGTTTCCCAAGCAGCTGGGTTTCGAAACTGGCTGTTTAGGTCTGTTTATTGAATGTCACAATGTAGTTATAGACAGACTAATGCTCTAGGTATTGAATATGCCCAAATGGTTGTTTATGTAGGTATAATATTGACATAAATTATTGCATAGGTACAAGCAAAACCAAAACATTGTTTAGTGTAACTTCATTTATTGTTCATGTTTGCATTGTTTTGAACTAATCGTAAAATAAGGTAAGCTTATACTTTATTTACATACTAGCTTTCGCCCGTGGCTTCACTTGCGTGATATCCTGACAAAAAGTAGCCTATATGATATTCCAGCACACATACTATGAATATTCCAAGTTTCATTCAAATCCGTTAGATGTTACGATGTGATTCAGATACAAACATGTCACATCTACACATTCTTACATACACAACCTTTCTCATTTATAATATTAGTAGGATAATTCACAGTTTTAGCTTTTCTCTATGTTAGTCTGTGTTAAAAATCTTCATCAAAAAATTATAGCAGTGATTTATAAATTCATAGTTGTAGAGCTAACACATTTTGTGAGAGGACAAATCTAAACACATTCCAGTTATTCCCAAGCACAGTAGACATTCTTTCAGATCTTCAGAGAGATTATTTGATAATATCTAAGGGAGTAGTCAAAGGCATACACAAACATAATATTTGGTATAATGCCTGCATTTTTGCTAGTAGGTAGTAAAAACTTGACTTTTTTATACACAAACTGTTGTGATGACCAATTTTAATTTTTGGGGCTAGATGGCGCTTTGTGAAATGTCCACAAATGTAGAAAACTCAAATCATGTTATAATTTACTGTTCATTGGTCTCAATTATTTGGCTCAAAATAATCTTTACTTCACTCACCTTAGGCTCAAGTTGCTCACCATCCTTTCAGGGTCAGCTTCTTACCAACTTCTAGCTCAACATTATCAATATTAGCTATTTGAATCCTACATTACATCTACATCTGAGTCAGCAATTCTGTTGCCACTGCTGCAAACAATATAAAAATACTAGTTTCTTCTTCTTTCGTGTCGATGTTACAACCGTCTGAGGTATTTCAACCAATAAGTGACCACTTATTGGTTGAAATACCTCTGACGGTGTGGACGTGAGCACGTCCACAGCATTATCCGAGCAGGACATGACTCTTAGTGCGTGTGTTGGGGCAGGATGGACATGTGAGTGTGTGTGGCATAGTCTGCACAGGGGCGCCATAGTGGCACTGCATTTTCGCCGATTATGCCCCATTTGTTGAGGTTACTCCTGCAGCGACTGACTTGAATTCGTAGTCTGATGAGGATTTCCTAATTGGCCATGAGAGAGGGGGTAGTTTTCCTGCAGGAGTAATGTAGTCTGGAGGGGGAGGGTGCTTTACTGTCCATAGTCCATAAAAATACTAGTGGAACACCTGCAACTGTATCTGTTTTCAGTTTTTTCATACAAACTTCATCTCTTGCATCCTCTATGTTTTGAATTTTGATAATTCCTTTCATAGTGCACTTCTAAAACATAAAAGCGTTGTACCCACCAAGTACATGCTTCTAAGACTAGGACTAGACTACTTTAGGCCGTGCATTGTTTCAGTCAGTCAGTGAGTAACATAAGAGTTTTATAATTAGACTAGTTTTTGCCCGCGGTTTCGCTCGCGTGATATTCGGACAAAAAGTAGCCTATATGTTATTCCAGCACACATACTATGTATATTCCAAGTTTCATTCAAATCCGTTCAGCTGTTATGGCGTCATCTTACATCGTCACATCCACATATCCTTACAAACTTTCGCATTTAATTTATTATATGTATTAGTAGGAAGTAGGATAGTAGATTACTTTTATCATCCCTACATCACTTATAGCAATCTATGACTAAGGGAAATCCCACTTCACAATCATAATAAGTTCCTATTGATTGAGCAATATTTTCCCACGGAATACTTACCTACCAAAAAGATTTCGTGCGCTATGTCCACAATCCGCAAGATTTGCATTTGCGCCCTGAGGTTTCTCGTACTTACACACTTTGTTTAAGTAAGGTAAAGGCACCTAATTCTGCGGTTATTTCACCATATTTATTTATTTTTTCTGATGTGTTATTGAGTTTACTCTTGAAATATACTAAATCTTCAATAATTTTAAATTGAATTACCCCCGAATACTCAAACGCGACTCAGAGTTGAGCACGTTTCAAGTCACGGTTTTTGACAGTTTTTGATGAAAATCTGTCAAAAACTCGTCACTTGAGGCGTGCTCAACTCTAAGATGCGTCTGAGTATTCGGGGGTTAAAGTGTTAAAATTTAAGATGTAAAAAAGTCAGAAGCAACTAATTCCGATGGATTTGGTTTATAGTTTCGAGTATACAAAATACAAAGTAAAACATGGTGTTCAAAAATTAACATTGTTTTTTGACTTGGTCCTGTTGTGATATCACTAAATATTATCTTTTTATTACTACATATTCAATCTTATCGCATAATCAGTAATTACTCATACAAAAATAAAAATAACTATAAACTTTAATGATGTATTGTTTTTGTTTTAAAATGTTTCAAACTAAATATTTAAATATCATTATTCAATTTAAGTACCGACATTGGATAATGAAAGTCATTTTAGAAGGCAAATAGAATGCTTACTTACTTTTTTATAACCAACTCATGCTTGGTCAAAAAAATTACTATGCCAAAATTGATTTCACAAGAAGAGAGCAAATGGTTCCAAGCAATTTTTTTTACCCTCTTGGAAACTCAATATCTCTACAACAACTTCACTGATTAAGCTCATAAGCTTCCAGCAAAACTTAATTAGCATAATCAAGTTTCATACAGATTGGATTAACGGTTCGAAAGTTAAACCATAACAAATATATCCACATACAAGCGTACAATTACAACACCAAATCGCCCAAATTGCCACTGAAATATTCGCTCATTCAACTAAGTTATTAAATTGAAATTTAAATAACCCCCGAACAGAACACTACAAATCAATCAAACCTGTGAAAGTTGGAAAGATGCTTTTGTCAAGTAAGAAATGAGCTGATTATCTTCAAACGTCTCAACAGATCTTCATAAACTATAGCTAAGAACCATCTCGATCACATTAGCTTTCAAACAGAAAAAAGTGTATCAAAATCAGTCCATTAGTTTTCTATCATAAAATTAAAATCCCCCGTAAAAAGTATGCCAAGTCAAGGACTATTAAAGACTGAATATAATTCTCAAAAAACTCTTAGATCTGTCACTTTCCCTGTTAACGGTACGATCAGGTCCTGACGTCACCAGAACCGGTCGTCCAACGAACCGAGACTGGTCTGGTTTTATATTCGAAATGTAAATATTGAGGCGTGAATTACACATTTTTCAAAAAAACTTTTTTTGAGCTATTGCCAACACTAGTGGTCTAGTGGTAGGGACCCCGATCCTAAGATCGTGGGTTAAAATTCAATCGTGCACCAATCCGATTAGGCGTTACATAAATGAATGGCAACTAACAAAAACTCAAAATGTTTGTATTCATTGAAAATAGAATCAATTTGAATCGTCTTTATTTTCACACAATACACAGACTATCACTATTTATTTAAAAAAAAATTCACTCGCGTAGAGTACCTAGGTAATATTGGGTGCATCTCGTGTTTGAATACCATTGACACATCGTTTCTTTGGCTGCTTTTCTAGCCGAAACGGCTGGACGGAATTTGACAAATGAGTATTATTAACCGGTAGTAGGCCCTTTTTTGTAATTTCCTCCAAACCGCAGTTAATTGACTAATTCATCCAAGCTTAGCACCACTCTGAACGTGTGCCATGGAGCTTATCTTAGTATCAAGTGACGTCGATTTCTTGCGGTGGACTTCTTGTACTATATTGGATTCGTATAGATAACGAGTGACATAAAATAAAATGATACAAAATCATCATCAACCTTAGACCTTAGTGGATAATATCACGCCTGTTTGCCATAGGGGTAGGCAGACCACGGATTTTCACTTGCTATCGTCCTGACATACTCTTTCTCTTCATTCGCTCTCATAAAATTCTTCATGCATGCTCGCCTGTATTTAGGTCTTATGGCCTTTGTTCAAGGTGTAATCTTGAACATTTCGACTCACTAATCAACGCTAATTCAGATATAACTCAGCAAGGCCCACGTCTTTTGTCATATCCACGTGAAAGTGCTGCAAACGAGCGATTAAAATTGCTAAATTTTAGAACAACACAAGTAAATTTTCGCAATTAATAAACAAAACCTAACCTATCAAAAAATAATGCATAAAAGGATTTTATCGCTTCCTTAGGATGGTGAGGAAAAAAGAAGCAACGAAAGATTAATTAGATTAATTAATTGAATGAAGTAAAAGTTTGCAGTAGACGGGTATTTTATGAAGACGCTTGTGAGACAATAGTTGTTGGAAAAGTTGCCCGTTTAAAAGTATTGTTGGATTGGATGTTAAATTTTCGTCGGTAATTATTGGCATTATCGAATGTTTATTTGATGATTTGTCCAACGAAACATTTACGGTTGCAACCTGTCAGTCTGTCTTTGCGTCCGTCCGTACATTCGACAGTCCGTCCTGAGTCACAGGAGATTAACTCAGATTATCATAAAGGTAAGTAACCTACCTGAGTTGTTCAAAAAGTAGCATAGTGCTATTTTTAAAATAAAATCATAAAAGCCGACTTCGGAAGCCTGCGTGTTCCGACACGCGCCTGGCCATTCGTTTAATTCACTTAATTATTCAAAAGTTAGCATACAAAATCTGTCTAGCAATAAATAATAATATCAATAAATTATAGTGAGATAAATTATTGTGAACAAGTTTCGAATTTTAATTAAACAAGTTAAAATTGACGCCACGTTTAAGATGTTAGATGCTTTTTTATTCAACCTGAAGGGCATTCAATATTCCTTTGATAAAGGAATTTCTCTTAAAGTTTATAAATAAATGACACCCAATAGCCACATAGGTACATAGTTCTGATCCCACACTAGGATTACCTGTATCGTGGGTATCAGAAACTACGAATACCATGGTACCACAACACTCAGACCCAGAAGAACAATTTGCAAAACATGCAAACATCTCCCACAGCGGGAATCGAACCCACGCCGAGTTTCACCACGCCACCGAGGCGATCAATGATTAATAAAATGTTGAACCATTGATTCTTCAGATAGCAACCTATATTGAGAACATATTCGATTGAATGAATTATTCGTCGAGGTCGTATTACAAATCCACGAATAATATGCATTCATTACGTCGAATTACAAAGATCAGTATAGCCCACTGACTTCGCAAGGTTAGTTCTTCAGTTAAACAATTAAGGGGTCAACAATGTTGACCAAGTAAACCTCTAGTTCAGTCTCTAATTCTGTAAAAACGTGTATAGCATACTAGCAAAATACCACAAAATGAAAATTGATTTGCTCCTAATACATGTCAGTCTTAATGATCTTAAGACTTGTAGTTATCTATATAAAAAAACATGTTTTAGTATTATTTATCGATTTTTTCCGCGCCTTTGATACCCTGTTGTATGATGAACTTATTATCAGACTAGACCATTGTGGAGTTCGTGGTCTGTTACTGTATTGGTGCGATGACTACCTGAAAAATCGGACCTTCCAGGTGAAGACAGACTGTTAACCTATTTAAAGTGACGGAAGGCGCGGCTCAAGGTTCAGTCTTAGGGCCACTACATTTTTTGTCTTATAAGAACAGCACATGCTATCAGTTTGCGGATGTCACGTGTCTTGTAATTGCAAATAAAGACTTGACAAAAGCATGTGATCTTATGCAACAGGATCTAAATGGTTTAACACGTTGGTGTAATGATGCCGGCCTTGTACTTAACTCAAATAAAACTAAGCTTTTAGTCATTAAATCTCCGTCTATTCATAATTTACTTAAAAATATAGCGGTTCATGAGCATAAACTCCATGCATGCGGATTATCATTGGTGCAAATGCACACCTTTAGGAGTCGTAGAAACTCAAACAATAATATTTGATTAATAATAGATAAGTTTAATTGGAGCAATCATATAGAAGTAGACCGTGTGTGCAACAAGTTAAGACAATTTCTTGCAAACAACACAATTTTAAAATCGCATTCCGTGTAAAGTTAAATTAATGCTTTATAACTCCCTAGTTGAGTCATATATTCAGTAAGGACTGAGCAGCTATGGTACGTACAAAACGTACCTTAACATAAACATCAATTAAAAATTTTCAAAACTGTGGTGTCGAACAAAGTTAAATATCAATTCCAAAATGACGAACGAAAGTGGGCTGTTTAATTAAACATTTCAAAGTGTTACCAGTCTATACACAAGTAAAGTACTCTCTGTTAAAAGAAAACTTTTTTAATTATAATTTTAAAAGGAAAGTTTCACCTGTGTATATACACGGGCTCTTCAGATTTTCAGATCTGATTTTCCTTAGTTACTTTGCTCTTAAAAATCTGAACAAGTTAGTTTAATTTAGGCGTTAACCTAAACGCCCTGATTGATTTTGAGGAGCGAAGTAAGTTTGATTTTAAATTATAAATACACTGCGCAACACTGCCGAGTTACAGCTTCACAACTTGTATTGAGATACCTACACTTTACGTACAACGGTGCATAAATTGCCTTGCCAATTAAAAAGATAAATTTTAGGTACATAGGTACCACTTACAGTAGCACCACAAATATTGTGCGCCTCGGCAATTTACGTCTCGATTCTGAAATATGAACTAATATGATGATGGTATGGTAATATAGAGATGTTATAGTAACTATGTAGATACTTATATTTGGACGTAGTTCCGCTGAAAGGACTCAATCCACACTTTGGTCAAAAATGAGTTAAATATACCAAAATGGTCCTTAAGATCGATTCTATCACCTCGCAAAAAAGATCCGTAATCGGATAAGGCTAAGGTCGTTTTTTGAAACACGAGAACCAAGCCACATGTATGGCTGGTATTTTTGCAAAACACTAATAACCCAGGTTACATGTACATGGATCCTTTTTAGGAAATCCAATCTCGAAGAATATGGTATTTAAGTAATTTAGCAGAATTGTCTCATAACACCTGAATCATTTCAGTTTTTCCGAATGCAATAACATTGTTGAATCATCGTCTAAACTTTAAAATGCCATTCTCCAAAGTGACATTTTGTGGATTGAGTCCTTTCAGCGTAACTACGTCCATTTAAAGGGTTGATTTATTTATTATTAGTTGAATATTCGAACAAATTCGGTTTTCATACAAAGCACTAAGTTTGCCGAGGCGCACAATATTTGTGGTACTGTACATGTTGTGTTCATGAAACCTATTTAGAATTTGAAATTTTCTCTTACACCATGATCCAAGGATCATGCTGTGCCGACCCCACATAGAGTAGGATAAGGGCGGGAAGACGATGATGATGATGATGGTTTGGGGTTGAGTTTGATTGTCTCAAACCAGCTTTGAAAATGACAGTTTTAGTGGATTGTCTCGGTTTAACGGGTTTATTCCGAAATAACTTGCATCAACTAACCAGTAGACTCCTTTCATGGACGCTCTTAATCTCTTACATTGAAGAGTCTTTTTTTTGATTTTCTTACCTTAAGTCTTAAGCCTCAATTTTGAGATGATGGCCATGAAAGGTGCTTATTAATAGTAACTGATGGAAAAAGAAAATAAGTAATAAATAAATATTTGAGAACATTTCACACAGCACCATCTAGCACCAAACTAAACAAAGCTTGTACTATGGGAACCAGATGACTGATAGAATACCTTATTAATACACACTTATAAAATACATAATATTACAACACCCAGACCCGCAAGAAATATTTGCAAAGCATGCAAACATTTCCCCCGCAGCAGGAAATGAACCCGTGCTTCTTACGTCTCAGCCGAGCACTCCATAGAAGTCGTCGAAAAATAACTAAACTATGTGGAAAAAGATACATTGCGTTCTGAAAGATCAGACTTGTGACATTCCTAGTTATGTTAGAGGTTGAGTCTAAGCCGGGACATGCCGATAGCCTCGCGATATTAACCTTCTTCGTTTGATTGAGCACATGTTTCGATTAAAATGATTAGGTATATTAACTAATCTTTTTCTTTTCCTTGTTTCCAGGATGTCTTTCATCACTGTGCGTGTTCGTGCTGTACACGAAGCATCTGATCATCGTCTACCTCTACCTCACGTCTGTCGGCATTGTTTTCGTATCCTACTGGACGAACGTCTCAACTATAAAGCAGATACAAGCACTGACAGCCATCGCCACGTCGCCTCATCATTCCACAAGCATTCTCGAAGATGTGCTCAATTTAAACATAAAGAACCTATTTGATCTCGACGGCCCAGGAGTCCTGGTAATGCAAAATTTCTTCATCCAATTCGTTCTATCTGTAGTCTTTAAAAATGTTCACCTCGGACCCAGGCATAACACGTTGCAAAAAATGCTCACAGTAAGCTTCATGGCTCCGTCGTTTCTGGCTATGCTTCCGGTACCTCCCAATCTCTTACGACACTCACCAGTCTTTGCTTCGTTAGTGCCGCTGATGCTCGTCAAATTCGTGATATGGACGTCAACTTACAAGATCATCCAAGTTGTCTACGCGGGGTATCAACATGGAAGGTTGTTTGTCAGCAACTACGGATTATCAGCTCTGGTGGAAACTGAATGGATGAGGTTGAATGTGCCATGCGTTTTGAGGGTGTTTTGGGTGCTGCGCGTTGCAGAACACAGTATTTTACTTCTAATGGATAACTATGACGGAGACACCGAGGAGCTAACTAAAGTTTCCACCCTACTAGCAGTCCAGTCTCTCGCTTCGATGGCCAAGTCTTTGCTAGTAACGGGATGCGAGACTATAACAGCCGTTTTGGGAATGACATCCGTTATATCCTTCTTCTGTCATTACATCGGAAACTTCTTCCAATGGATTCTACTGACTGACGAAGAGGAAGACAAGAGCATCGGCACTGTATCAGCGATTCTATTCTACATTCTGGCGTTACAAACTGGATTGACGTCTCTGAACCCGGAAAAAAGATTCATTCGACTGTGTAGAAATTTCTGCCTACTTTTCACGGCTTTACTGCACTTTTTGCACAACATCGTGAACCCGATGTTGATGTCGCTAAGCGCGTCACACAACCCCAGCACACACAGACACGTCAGAGCTTTGGGAGTATGCGCGTTTCTGATCTTCTTCCCCATATTTCTACTGGGTTATTTATGGTCTCAGCACAGTATTTCTACGTGGCTGCTGGCAGTCAGCGCATTCAGCATCGAAGTGATCGTAAAAGTGACGGTAAGCTTAGCAATCTACTCGCTGTTTCTAATAGACGCGTGCCGAAGCTCGTTCTGGGAGCAACTCGATGATTACGTGTACTACATCCGAGCGTTCGGAAACACCATCGAATTCTGTTTCGGGATTTTCCTCTTCTTCAACGGCGCTTGGATATTGTTGTTTGAATCCGGCGGCGCTATTCGGGCTGTCATGATGTGCATCCACGCGTATTTCAACATCTGGTGCGAGGCGAGAGCCGGCTGGTCTGTGTTCATGAAGCGAAGGACAGCTGTCAACAAGATCAACTCTCTGCGCGAGGCATCTTTCGATCAACTCAGCAATCTGGACGATGTCTGCGCTATTTGCTACCAAGAAATGCATTCAGCGAAGATCACGCGCTGCAATCATTTCTTCCACGGAGTGTGTTTACGGAAGTGGCTGTATGTGCAAGACCGGTGTCCACTATGCCATGATATACTTTACAAAATCGACTCTGACAACTCGGATAATAAGGACAATAATTCCGAGGTAGAAAATGAAGAGAACAGCAACAACCAGAACATGCTTCTAGAGGATGAACCGGACCTGCTGCTTGGAGAAGGCGTGAGGTGACTATTTGACGAGGATTTCGATCAACTAGACTAAAAACATTTCGCGTTTAGTTTGACTCATTTGAGTGATTTATTTTTCGAGTTTGTATAGTAAGTTATTGTGTTTTTTTTTCTATTAATTTTAAAATCAGCGTTATACCTGTGATTTAAGGTTTAAATTCTTTCTTGTGATTGATGGACAGTGTTTTCGTGTGACGTTTAGTTTAAGTTTAGTGGTGTATAGCGAATGCTTCTGTTGCTTTGTGTACTCTATGATATAATTGGATAAATTTGCAAGTCTATGTATTGTCGAGTTACCAAAAAACTACATTTAATATTGGAAGTCCTAAAAATTAGATTTATAATATAAAAAATATATGGAAGCTATTTGTAAATACCTAGATAAGATGTTTAGAAATAGCTTTTGATCATTAGATGTAACTTAAAGATCAAAATTATAAAAATAGTAATTCCTCTAAACTTGTAAATAAACTTTTATTTTTAGAATGATATCTTGGATTATTTTGTATGAATTTACCAAGCGGGGTTAGGGTATGGGAACGATACATCTTTTTCATAATTTATTGAAGCAAGTGGTGGTAACAAATACAAAAAAATATTGTAATCTTTATAAGTTTTTATTTAGGTAAACGATTATGATTATCTCTGGTACTGTTGTTGAAATAATTTATAATAATAGTAATAGTACAGAAATAAATACTTAATTATTGTAGTGTGTAATAATTATGATAACGTTTAGTTGAATTGTCTGATTATGCATAATACTTTGCCAATTTCAGAGGCCCGATTCTTTAGAATACATGATGTCAAATCGATTGTTAAAATAAATCTATTTAGACTTTTCTCAATTTTGTCTTAGCTGTAATATGTATTTGTTGAATAACACGCATCTGAAATGAACCTATAATTTTATTTATTTCCTACCTTCAAAAACTTTTAACCGTAGATTAATTAAGGCACACTTTTTGGTCAGTTCTTTGTATTATTTTTGGACAAATATGTTAAAGTAAATCGTTATCTAGTTGAATATCAAATCCTTGTAGTTTGAAAGCAAGTAGTAGTTGGAAACTTGGCAGTTGGTCGATGTTCTAACGACGGTCGTGCGGTCGGCTCGTTCGAAGTTGGCTTTCACTATCTCGTAGTACCGCCCATCGCTGGAACAACAAAAATATCAGCCTTTACCTACGTTTAGATTAGACATCTAGTCCTTCGAGCCGGATTTTATAAGCAACGGCTGGTCCTATGTTTTTTTAACATCTAGTCCTTCGAACCGGATTGTTCCTACATCCAGCACATTGCCGAAAAATATCATTAAATATTATGCTGTTAGCTTTTCGGTTTTTGTTCTAAGAACCAGCGTAGGTATTTTGTCTAACATTCCTAAGGCCTTTTACAATCTATAGTAGATGAATTATACAGCGTCAGGAGGCAACTTTTACCTTCACAAACGGGACGCTGTAGTGCCCAGGACGAATTAAGATGGAGTAGGCTTGCCCAGCACCTATTCCATTCTCTCAGCTTAGTCTGCCTTGTCCACAGGAAAGACATGGTCAAAACGTGCGGAGCTGACTGAGCCGCGGGTTTCCTTACGATGTTTTCCTTCACCGTTTGAGAGTACCTACTGGTATATCTCACAGAAAAATCCATAGGACCAGCACCTTAGGATCGGAAGGCGGGGTAACTTAGAAAAACGAAACGTCACTTAGAAAGCACATAGAAAAACGCGTACAATTCACCTGCCTGCAATAAGATAAGTACCTATATCCTTGGACTAACCTCAGTACTAGACACTTTAGCTTTAAGCATTTAACGCGCAGTATATCGATCGCCTTCTGGCTCTTGTCGCTGAAGCGCAAATTCTCGGGGTCCCAGCGTAGTTCCAAACGCTCCAGGTTAGGGCAGCTGTTGGCTATGCCGTCCATCAACTGAAATCAAAAACTTGCATGAGAATAACATCAGAAACAGGTAGTACAGTCAACGTTAAATTGATATGAGCGTCTAGAGTAGTCAAAATGATCTGAAAAACAAAAGCAATTTGATTTATCTACGCAGTTCGAATCATCATATTGTTGTAAGAAGCACCCAAGGTGTTCAAAATATCTTACTATTCATTGTTTCATATTTATATGAGCAGTCAGGGTGTTCAAAATTATCTTCAAAGCTCTCAAAGGTAGTATGCAATCTCTTTTGATTGAGTAATTGAAATACCTATAAATATGAAACAATGAATAGTAAGTTATTTTGAACATCTTGGGTGCTTACAACAATATGATGATTCGGACTGCGTAGATCAAATTGTTTTTATGTTTTTCATTTTGACTACTCTAGACTCTCATATCAATTTGACGCTGACTGTACCTCTACGTATAATTATAAAACTAGTGATGGACATAGACCTCACAATATACTTCTAGGATGAACGATTTTGTGCTGCTATAATTTCATCGATCCATTAAGTTCGAAAAGTGCACGAAAGTAGCTTTTGAGGTGCACTTTAAATTCTTTCACCACACTAGTTCGAAAGAAGTTACACGACTAGATTCAGTGGGCCGTTCGACTTTATTTCCAGACCTTTACTTCCCAACGGTAAGCTATAATGGTTTTTTTAATGATTTCATTATCAGTCGAATTTCAATCCTTTTTCATTGTCGAGACTGTTTCCTGTTAATATCAGAGTAGCAATTTTCATTTGTCTCACCTGATCAACGTGAATATTGACGCCTAGACGCTCGTGTGTCCCCATTATAAGAATCCTGAAAAGATACATTTTGGTTTGTTACAATTTGGATGGGTGACCGCAAGTGGCATTACGAGCTGAACGCTTCCGTGCTTCGGAGGGCGCGTTAAACTGTCGATCCCGGCTTTTAATAATAATAAAAACTATTGTCCAGACACGAGATCATAAATTTACAATATAATCCATTCCTACTAGTATTTAAAAATAAATGCACAATAAAAAACTAAACTAAAAATACACATAAATAAGGTACATAGAGTACTTAAGTCCAAAAAAAATACATTCTAGGTGGCAATAGAAACCCACCTTTTTTTCGCATACGTGTAACTACCGTCCTTTTGAGAATCTGTCTTTTTGAGACTAAGACCTTTTACCATTATAGTAGATGATTTATACAGCATCAGAAGGCAACTTTTTACCTTCACAAACGGGACGCTGTAGTGCCCGGGACGAATTAAGATGGAGTAGACTTGCCCAGCACCTATTCCATCTTCTCAGCTTAGTCGGCCTTGTCCACAGGAAAGACATGGTCAATACGTGCGGAGCTGACTAAGCCGCGGGTTTCCTCACGATGTTTTCCTTCACCGCTTGAGAGTACTGGTATAGCGCACATAAATTTTTCGTACAGAAAATTTCATTGGTACACGACCGGATTTGAATCCACGTTCTTAGGATAGGAAGGCTAGATCAACAAGACCACCAGTGCCTTTTTGAGAACAAAGGGTCAAAACGTATACACGTCAAACAAATAAATAAATAGGTAACACCCAACAGTCACATACATAGTCCTGAGCCCACACTAGGATTCCCTGTGTCGTGGGTATCAGAAACTACGAGTACCATGGTACCACAACACCCAGACCCGGAAGAAATATTTGCAGAACATGCAAACATTTCTTCCGCAGCGGGAATCGAACCCGCGCCTCTTGCGTCTCTGCCAAACAATCGCCCGCCACGCCACCGAGGCCTTCCTAGGTACCGTGAATAGGTACGTAATTTATCCAGTTTACTTGGCATTGGTGAGCAGCTGGAGGACGCTCTGCCAGAGCTGGTCGGTGATATGCGGCATTCCGCTCATCACCAGCCCCCAGAGCTGGCTGCCGTGCCGCGACAGGAAGCGGTGGAGCGCCTCGTCAGTCAGGTTGTCCGAGGACGCCAGGTCTAAGGCCACCAGGTTCCTGACAAACAAGCAATTAAATGTATTAGGTACTAGCTGCCGCCCGCGGCTTCGCTCGCGTGGTACCCGGAAAAAAAATAGCCTATATGTTAATCCAGTACATGTACTATGTATATTCCAAGTTTCGTTCAAATCCGTTCAGCCGTATAGGCGTGATTGTGGCACAAACATCCTCACAAACTTTCGCATTCATAATATAAGTAAGAAGTAAGATTGTATTACTTTAGGGGTCCCAATTTAGTAGGGAAATTAGTATGTATGTAAACTAGTGGCCAACTCTAGTGACGAAGTTTTTAGGCCGCCTAAAGGCCTCCGTCATGGCTTAGCGACTTAAAAGCCGGGACCGACTGTTTAACGTGCCCTCCGAAGCACGGAAGCGCTCAGTTCGTAATGCCACTTGCGGTCACCCATCCCAAATTGTGACCACGCACAACGATGCTTAGCTTCAACGATCAATCAAAAACGAATAAGCAAGCTACGCCACAAGCGCTTCAAATTATGGGAAATTAGTGCATAATATACCTAGTTAGTTAGTTTGGGTCTAGATGGCGCTGTGTGAAATGTTCACAATTTTTTTTGTTTTTTCACCTTATAGCCTAAACAAAAAAAATTATAGGTGTTAAGGACTTCTAATAAAATGGAGAAATCTGTACCGCGAACAAGGTCACGTCTCAAAATTCGCATTGTGATTGATGTGTCAAGTCAAGGCTAGGTACCTACTGCTTACAAAACTGAAATTTTCGCAAGATCTTCCTATTGGTAGTACTTAGTAGTATAATAGGTAAAGCGATGGCCTCGGAACAATAAATTCTTCCAAGGCGATGGCTAAATTACGTGACAATTTCGACGTCGTTAGAGGCAAAGTTAAATAGACGTGTGATTAGTGAAGTACCTATAGACCAGGCGTGGTCGCACCCTGAAATTTTGGAGGGGGTCACTAACAATAGAATATGTCGAGTAAATCAAATTTTTTTGTACACATTATAAAACAAATGGAAGCCTTCTATTTTACTGGCATCGCGGCTAGGGGCTGAAAATTGCTTTTTAATTTTTTTTCAATTTGACGTGTACGATTTTCCGGAGGGTCATGTCCCCTGTTACCTGTGATTTCATCGTAACAACGAAAAATACGCGATAGTTTGTTTACATAACATTGTATCTCCAGTTTATCTGAAATATAGGTACTAGATACTAGAGATTTAACCTCCATGTTAAAATGGACTTCCGCAAAGTCACGCCTGAATCAATTAACAAGGAAAGTAAAAGAGCAGAGCACTTCTTTTCTGTTTAGTTATGTTATTATAATGTAGGTGGGTATATTAGTATGTAATTAGATATTTATGTAGTTTATATTTTTAATTGTAGGTAATAGTGTGTTTTTTTTGTTCTAGTATATGTAGGTACCTATATTATTTTGATTGGTATGTATGTAAATGAATAGGTTTATCTATACTTAATTTTTTGCCTTGTCTTGTTTTGTACATGTACCCGCTATTTAAATTCCACTTCTCTCTAGCCTCAAAGGTTTGCTGGAAGAGAATTCTATGTAGGGTTAAGCTCGCCTTTGTACGTACATGTCCTTACTTTATGTCTGGTTTTATGTGATTTTATATGTGCAATAAAGAATTAAGAAAATAAACTTTGCTTAGCCCCGGTGTTTTGAAAGAGAAGCCGTACCTCGCAGTCCCAGCCTCCGTCCAAGCCTTGAGCACGGAGTCGTTGAAGCCGTTGATCTGGCCGGCGCTCAGGAAGCGCAGGTTCGGTATCCGCGTCAGCATGTCGATGAGGCACTCCGCGGAGAGATCCGTGGCGGTCACATCCAGCTCCTGGATGGAGGACTTCTCCCATTCTACTTGCATCACGTGCTCTGACTGCAGATCTGTTAAAGGGAATTTGCGTGTTTTTTTTTCATTCATTCATTTTATTCTTTATTGCACAAGAATTAAAAACGTCATACCTGGAGAAAGGTCTTATCTTAAATGGCCAGGCATTCTCTACCAACCAACTCATCATAACTCATGTCATGAAAAAGAAATGTTAGTTTATGTTTCTTTCTATATAAGGCTTATTTTTCTATTATCGCACGCCAATCTTTATTGGCTCATTATGAGTCATGAGGTGGCAAGTTATTCTGTTTGCAGAACATGCAAACATTTCTTCCGCAGCGGGAATCGAACCCGCGCCTTTTGCATCTCCGCCGAGCAATCGCCCGTCACGCCACTGAGGCCGTATAATAAAGTACAAATTATAATATGGTGAGAGCACTGTTGGTCTAGACGGGTTCAAACCCGGTCGTGTACCAATGGATTTTTCTCTGCGAAAATTTTATGTGCGCTATACCAGTACTCTCAAACGGTGAAGGAAAACATCATGAGGAAACCCGCAGCTTAGTTAGCTCCGCACGTATTGACCATGTCTTTCCTGTGGACAAGGCCGACTAAGCTGAGAGGATAGAATAGGTGCTGGGCAAGCCTACTCCATCTTAATTCGTCCCGGACACTACAGCGTCCCGTTAGTGAAGGTAAAGGTTGCCTCCTAACGCTGTATAAATCATCTACGTACTACATCCGTTCATGAGCAGACAGGTGAGCCGGCGGGAACGCTGGAACAGGGTCTTCATCGTAGAGCCTGTCACCTTGTTGCAGTAGTTCACTGCTAGGCACTCCAACTGGGAACAAGTTACCTACCTGTTAGACACTCAGACCAAATAAAAAGAAAAGACGCCGCGCCGCGAATAAAAAATGACATTTTACTCAAAAAAGCTTATTAAATAAATATTGTAACTTTCTAAATGTTTGTACGGCCTACCGCCAGAATCTAGAGATCTAATTTTTTTAACCTAACACCTATTATGTATATTGTACCTAGGTTCACAGACAAATAAATGATTTATGATTTACAAAAGTGAAGCCATCTTTCTATCTATGGTTCCAAGTAACCTAAAATTCATAGTATAATAATTAAGAAACGATGTTATTTGAAGTACTTGTGATTTGATTTGAAGAAAAGTGATTCCGTGAGACTTTTTATGTGATTTGCTGCTGTTTTTACAAGTTTTCACTACACAGGAAGGCATAATTCTATTTTTAAATTTTAAGTTTACTAGACGACTCGAGAGCGATGAGCATGGTTTTAGGGTAGGTGTGCGCGTGAGCGTGTATGCTTACTTGCAGGAGCATGGTTTTGTGTGGCTTCACTTTTGTTGATAACTCGCAGTTTGAAGGTACCTAGGTACCTGAATACAGTTGGAACTGAACGCGTCGATATGAGAGTCGTCGACGAAGTTGATTCCGTACAGGTTGATGACTCGCAGGTTGAAGATAGGTACCTGAATAAAGTTGGAACTGAACGCGTCGATATGAGAGTCGTCGACGAAGTTGATTCCGTACAGGTTGATGACTCGCAGGTTGAAGATAGGTACCTGAATACAGTTGGAACTGAACGCGTCGATATGAGAGTCGTCGACGAAGTTGATTCCGTACAGGTTGATGACTCGCAGGTTGAAGATAGGTAGAGTAAGTGCGCCAATTATGGACCACCATAAGGATTTTGTCCAATAAAACTCAGAATTTTAAAGTTTAATCAGCCTTATATATTTTAAACAGTTCGATAATTATTTGGTATCAAAAACGATTAATAAAATTCTTAAAAAACATCAACATCTTCGAAATAATCAACATTTTCTAAAATTTGTCATTTTTGTGAATTTGCAAAAAGCGTACAGAATATGGACCACATGGTTTCAGATATGGACCATAGTTAAACTAGTCGTGTTACCTAAAATTGAATAAGTCAATTTTATTAGGGTTAAACTAATCATTGGTACACAATTCGCACACATAGAAATCAAGCATAATCTTCTATGCCAGCACACTCTTCATGAGCCCATTGCCTTCAAGATGCACATTGAATCCATTTCTCTCCATGAACGTCGATGATTTGAGATCTTTCTTTTCTTTTGGGCTATTTTCTTTGGTTTCTTTGTTGTCTGGTCTTTTCTTTAGTTGTAGATGCACTCCTAAAACATTAAAATTAAAATAAGTGATTTTTTGTACTAAGAACTACTAGTCCATATTTAAAACATGCCGGTGGTCCATATTACAATACATATTACATTTATAGGTTAATATTGTTGTTAAGAAAATTATAAAAACTATTGTATATTGCAACTTAAAATGAATAATTGTAAAATAACTCACCTTTCCCCTGGTTTGATCCACTTACACACAAAGAGTAATATTTGTTGAAATTATGAGCTTACGAAGTTAGCTAAGAAATTACATCGCGCGTTGATAAAAACGAAAAATGGCTCCCGTGAATATGTGCGCGCTCTCTGCCATCCTGCAAACGGTTGGCGAGCTGCTGGAGGGCTGAAATTTAGTGTGCGCTGACCAATGGCTCGATACAAAGGACGTTCTTTGAGAAAAGCCGGTAGTCCATATTATAGAACCAGTCCATAATTGGCGCACTTACTCTACCTGAATACAGTTGGAACTGAACGCGTCGATATGAGAGTCGTCGACGAAGTTGATTCCGTACAGGTTGATGACTCGCAGGTTGAAGGTAGGTACCTGAATACAGTTGGAACTGAACGCGTCGATATGAGAGTCGTCGACGAAGTTGATTCCGTACAGGTTGATGACTCGCAGGTTGAAGGTAGGTACCTGAATACAGTTGGAACTGAACGCGTCGATATGAGAGTCGTCGACGAAGTTGATTCCGTACAGGTTGATGACTCGCAGGTTGGGTGTCGCGGACTTCAGCTTATGCACGTTGATGACTTCGTAGATCTCCTCCTCTTCCTCTTCTATCTTCTCGTACGTGCCTGGAGAAGAGTATAGTTAGCAACAAAAGTTGGTTAATAATGTAGAGCCGAGTGCCTTCCAAACAATTGCAACATTTATTTCGTAGGCCTACTCTAATGAAGTGTCTATGTAGATAGGAAGGTAAGTACTTTGATCAGTTACTCTGAAGACAGGTGCATACATACATACCTATTATCACGCCAGTATCCCTAACGGGGTGGGCAAAACCACAAGTACTTAATCATAAGAAAACTTGCAGCCACTTCTGATCCTCCCAAGATGGATATGGTGAACCATGGTGACAGGTGATCAGCCCATCGCCCATATAGGTCCATCAAGTTTGAGAGGATACTAGGTCCTTAGTCGACTTTACGACATGCTCGGGGAGAGAAGCAGCTGGACGCATTCTATGTTTTTTCTTTACTCCCAGTCCAGCAGAGAAAAACGGTAATTAAAGAAAATTTTAGTGTACTTAGATACATTTTAAGCATGTAAGGTACCTAACGGAAGTTTCGAAGGTAGTTAGTTAAATACGAGATGCCTTTTTAAAACTCATCACTTTTGGTCGTACGTACCAATAAGATGCAGAATCTCAAGTCCATTGATAAAGTTGTAGATCTTCCTCATGAACCCCTCCATGAAGATGACCTCAGACAAACAGATGCAGAGGTAGCGCAGTTTTGTGGGGAACGCCTGCATCTCGGAGAAGTCATGCAATTGCATGGCTGAGGAGAAAAAGTCAGGACTGTATCCTCTCAAATCACCAGGATCAAAAATGTTTTGCGAAAAGGCTTCAATCCAGGCATGACTGCACCGTTGTGGGCACGTTGGGCATGCCCAGTGTCCAAGTAGCAAAACATCGTGAGGAAACCCGCGGCTTAGTCAGCTCCACACGTATTGACTAATTGTTCCTATTGATAAGGCTGACTAAGCTGGGAGGATGGTATAGGTGCTGGGCAAGCCTGGGCACCACTAGACCATCGGCACTCTCAGTTCAATACTATGCAATAATATAAACGTTTTCCCGAATAATAATAATAAATTATTTATTTCGGACATGGATTACAAATTATGAGAAACTAGCGACCCGCCCCGGCTTCGCACGGGTGCAATACCATCGCGAGTTTTTTTGTACTTAGACCTTTTTAAGGTGTACAATACATTATTTTGATCTATTTCGTAGGGTTCAGCCAGCGTTTGTAATGTAAGCTCAAAAAAAGTGTTTATTTACGACATCACATTATAAACCTCTAAAATTATCAGTGTTTTCTACTATATTATGCATGTATTATACATATAAACCTTCCTCTTGAATTACTCTATCTATTCATAAAACCGTATCAAAATCCGTTGCGTAGTTTTAAAAATCTAAGCATACATAGGGACAGACAGACAGCGGGAAGCGACTTTGTTTTATACTGTGTACTCAGACCAAATAAAAAGAGACTGTGTAGTGATAACAAACACGATGCAAAAATAAAACAGAAAGAAACAGAATTGACTAATTTCTAAGTGATTTTTCTTACCAGTACTAAAGTCTAGTAGCATGTGTGTCAGATTAGGGCATTTTGCCGCCAACTCGTGTAGCACCGTGTGCGTGATCAGCTCGATAGGCAGCTCGATGTAGCGCAGCGAAGGGCCGAACCTTATGGAAATCAATGCCAGGAGTGATTCCAATGAACCTGGAAAAAAATAAGTCACATACATTATAGTTCTGACCCCACACTAGGATTCCCTGTGTGGTAAGTATCAGAAACCACGAGTACCATCTATCTATCTATCTATCTATAAAAATATTTGCAAAACATCCAAACATTTCTCCCGCAGTATCGAACTCATTCTTTCACTTTCATAATTTTATTTAAATTAATACGGAAGCGGAAGTGAACGATTTGTTTTTGTTGACATTTAAATTAAAACTAAACTTAATTGAATGAGTTGTAAACTGAACAGTCATTAAATGTTGCCACATTCTTTGACATCTACTGTGAAATGGAGATAGTTGAACGTTGAACAAGCGTTTGAACCACAGAAATCTAAAATAATTTATTATTTCGATTTCTGTGGTTCGAACTCAGGGGCGTGTTCTTTTTGTCATTCTAAATAAAATAAAAGTATTTTTTTCTTTCAGATCAATGAGATCATTTAGACATAATAGTGTATGGAATAAACACTCGCGCGAGGGAGTGTTTATTTCATATTTTCCTCCTTTTCATTTTGCTAGCCTCCTCGGTCCTGTGCCTCGCTTATCCAGGCTATATTCAAAGAGATTACATGAATTACTTCTTAACATAGTTCTTTATATCATAGAATCACCAGCCAGCATAACATCATCATCATCTTCCTACCCTCATCCCACTTTATGAGATGCATTCAGCACTCTAGGTCCCCCATTCCCTCCTGTAAGCCATCATCTCCGAACTCACTCCTTTCTTAATCATGTCG
Source organism: Scotopteryx bipunctaria (assembly GCA_949320045.1). Classification (NCBI taxonomy): domain Eukaryota; kingdom Metazoa; phylum Arthropoda; class Insecta; order Lepidoptera; family Geometridae; genus Scotopteryx; species Scotopteryx bipunctaria. Next base: position 2,151,440 of record OX439462.1, read on the forward strand.
CCTTTTGCACAATCCATTCACTTTTTCTTGGGCCTAAATCCATTCGCATCCGTATATAATACAACATTTTTATATTAGCTCACCAACATGAAGTCCAGATATTTCAGGTCGTAAACTGACGTGGGTCCAGAGGCGGGTGTCGTAGGCAACCAAACGCCAGCGCCTGCACACCGTGGCCATACGACATATTTCTCGGTGAGATAGATATGAGAATACGTTCAACAATACTTTGTCGGGAAGCTTTTCTATTGTCTGAAATATTATCAAATATGTAAACAATAGTATTTTTAAGCAGTTATTTACTCAGCTAGGATTATATTCTATGTGGTAAACAATAAAGTGTCGCCTATCTACTTTTATACTATAGTTTTTTATTTCGCTAGGACAGATTTGCAATGTTTATTATGAAATGCTAACTATCGTGAAAACAAAATTGGACTTGTCAAACTTGTCCACTGCCAAATAATGTTGGGACTTGCCGTGTCAGTTTTGGAATTTAGAACCAATAGATTTGTAATGATCTTGCTTACAATGTTTACAGTCTTACGGGCACATTATGACTGTAACTATTTCTGTTTTTGTGTTTGGAAAAAAATGGAACATTTTAGGTATTTACCACACTTCACAAAGTAAAAATGATGTCCCTCAGCATTTCCATAACATAATTTACACCAATTCTATTTGAAATCCAACAAAACACATTACAAAAATTCCGTTTACATAACATTCAGTACCGTGCCTGCGAATGGACTCCTGACTTGGCCTCCCTCAGTCAGATAGACTTGACTAGCTTCCAGAGCCAGTTGCCCCCAAACGTCTGTCGGAATATCCATTTTATTTCACAATTCTTACTTTTTAAACACAAATACGTATTAAAATGCGTTTTCAGTATTTTTGCTGTTTAAAATTTTTACTTCATACGCGCGGATTGAAAGCCACGAGCGATTAAATGGAGCGCTGTGTTTAATTTTGGAAACATCTGGGAGTGGACTAGACGAAAGCGTGCATGGGGAAATATGTAGGGAATGTCGAGTTTTAACTCTTTGATAAAAAATTGTAGGTATGTATAAGTATCAATGTTAAACATATGAAAAAAATATATGTCAATGGCTATTAAAAAAAATATTTCTATTTATCTGTATCAACCTGTATTAATTTATTAAGGTTATAAATCTATTCACATTAATACATCAATTCTGTATCTGTAGTACTTATTCCAATCCAATATTTTTAAAAGTACGTAGGAATATAGTTAATAGATAGACGTAGGTACTATAGGTACCTTGCTAGACTATGACTGTGTAGGTAGGTATTCGTGTAGACGTTAGTGGATATTTCCGAGACATCAAGCGTATTGGTTTAGCTCCTTCATTACGTAAACATAATAAAAAAAATCAATGCAAAATAAACTTTCTGATTCATTATAATTCTATAGGCCTTATAGGTACATTATATTTTTTAGGTTAATTAATAACATTATTTTTGTTAGTTGATTAATGGCTACTTTGTGCACATTATTTATAGATACCAGTAATATGATGTATATTATATTATCCTCTAAATATATTTTAACTAATGTAATCTCACTGCGTTTCTTATTAGATTACTAGTTATACATAATACATATATAATTTACGTTTATTTATAGCGGTTTGAACCCTTAGTAATAAACTAAATCCAAATGCACCTGCCAGATCTATAATAGTAGTAAGTTCCTACAGACTTATGCCATTTCAATTCAAAAGGAGCTGCTTTTAGCAGCTTTTTAATTCTCTCACCACACTAGTTTATAAGAAGGGTTTGGAAGTCGTTAAATTGACTTCGCACCTAGGTAGGACGCTGCAGAAGGAATCTTGTGAAATGGAGTTATGTTCGCATCCAGTGAGACTGTGGTGCAACCAATACAGGCTATGCATTTACTCTAATGTCCTTTGTCCCTGACGACCTGCACCCAGGAGGACCGTAATAAAGCGACCGATAATACCGTGGAGGTGGCTGCTTTTGGTCAAAGTGCTTTTGGTCGAGTCGACACGCAAAGAAGAAGACGTGCATAGAACCAGTGACATGAGTATGACATGTACCTAACTACCTACTACTATACTACGGGATCTATATTTTACCTATCATTTTCAGCAATATATTTTCGCAACAAAAAGGCCGTTGAAATGAATCAGGAATTTCGAGAGAAAATAATTTTAAAGTGGATATTTACAAAAACAACTATTCTCCGTCATTTTAACTTTGGTAATGCATGAGTCAAAACTAAAATTAGGCAATTAGTATTTTCTTCAGAATTAACTATTGGCTAAAATCCATTGATATCGTTAGAGTAGTCTCAAGAAGTGGTATTATTTTATTTTACGATGTTTGTGCTTCTCATGTGAAGAAAAACAGAGAATAATATTATATACAAGCATTAATCGTTGAAAATAAAGCAAGATCAACAGGTCATTTGCATTAGTAAATGCGTTGTTTTTGTAATGTTTTTTGAATGATGCAATGAGCTTTATTTACGAGTAGGTAGGTAAACAAAATACTATATTGTAAACTGTACGTAATTGATGTAGTTTTTAACGACAACATCTGCTGCGGACATCAGTCTGTCATACATCTTATATTGCGGTGTAATACATCTATTTACAGAAAAAAGCGTGTTTCTAAAAATGAACTTTTACATGTTTGTTCCGGGTAAGCTCAGTCTTATTATACCTACTTATAGTTTTGTATAATGTCCTATATATTAATGTTAAAATGTGTTCAGTTTATACAGCAATTACTCTGCTACAATTTAGCAGCTTGATATATTTTTCTGATCTATGATACGTTATTAAAAGCTTATCAGCTGTTAATATTAATGCTACACATAATGTTGTACCTACCATTTGTTGCTTACGACGAATGCTTGAGCCTAGATCATCTCTGATGGCAATGGTGTCCACATTAAGCATACCCCACGAATCCATGATTGGATAATAATAATCACTAGCTCACAATTTAGGTCAACACTTACAACAATTAGAAATCGCTACCGAACAATTAGTCAAATCTAACCACCGCAGGGAAGCTCACAATCATGAATGGCGCGAAAATCAACAACACTTTCGTAAATTTACACAGGCATGTCAGCCATCCGAGTTTAATGAAACGATACAAATGTAAAAGCTCAAGAAAACTTCAACTGATGTACCTATACCTACTGTCTGAGGTTTAAATTGGCAGGCCAAAATAAGTGTGGCATTTTGCTTCAACTGGGCGCTGTGGGCCGTTGCGTTTGCCAAGAAGACTCATATTGCATTCGTGTCTGTGTCTAACAAATAGATTTATTGGTTTGTCTAACATCATGTTGATTCATATTTTTTTCAGAAAAATCTTCAAATCTGACAACGCATGAGTGCCAGGATAAAATTAAGAGTGTTAACCTAATTATTACCACGGTAGACAATGTTATCTACTTAATACCTAAAGCAACTTAGGTACCAAAGCTACTGAATAGTCATTTTGGGTGTTCTCTTTTATAAAACTTACCATAAATAAATTAAAGTTTTACCTGTTTGATTGGGGTAGGTAGGTACTTACGAAATGACTTCAAAACCAGCCATGTTTTAACAAAATTACGTTTTCAGATAACGATGATTAGATGTATCTAGGTACATAATGCGGAACCTTAAAAATGGATATAACACATTAATAAAATAAATGACCTGAAGAAATGGGTAGCTAAGTATCTGATCATGATGATATTTCATTAAAATTTATTCAATGACATCTACTACACAGTGTTAAACAAGTGAGACATAATCTGGAAATCTAGCTACCAACTATAAAGTTATGTAACGTTTGGTCTTTTCATCTTACCAAACGTCTTCTTAGTTTGTCAGGTGGTAGTGGCAGTGGTTTCGTAGGAGTGCTAGGTGGAGTTTCGGTAGAAGTTGTGGGACTTTCCATATTGACGTTTTATATTTATTGTCTCAATGCAACTGAAGTGTATCACTTGTAGGTAGTACCTATAATATCATTGTTTGTTTCCTGTTGGCATGTTGATTGATCATCATATCGATTTGGCTATTTATAGATAACTTCTCAATGCCACTAAATCATTATATTCAGCAATATGTATAATACTTTAAAGCATAGAAATGCATTTAGGATGGTTTCTTTTATAAAACGCTTTAATATTTATAATGAAACAAATAAGATAGGATGTAGATGCTTTATCTTATAAGTATATAAGAAAGACATGAACAATTATTATTAATTCCACTCATTTTCAACGTCACTCTTGAAATTATAACCAGGCAACATTTTTCCGACACAGTTCATTCTCCTCTCAACTAACTACCCATTCGTTCCTCTTTGACTCTCAGACAGAATAATTTAGGTCTTCGTTCGTTCAATTTATCCTCGTTTATCATTCACTCTTTACGTTACGTCATTCATTATTTGTTTTGTTTCCTAGCGCGCAGGCGGGCGGGTAACCATCTGTTTTTGCTTCGAATAAATGCGTATAAGTGGTGTGTTTACTAAAAAGAAATAAAATCGTAAACGAGTTTTTATTATCATATCATTGTACGTTTACAAAGATAAATATCAGGCCAGCGCACTCAATCTCAACGAAGATTAGTTCGTCTGGACAGCTTCTTTCTTTATCTCGGAAATGCGAGCATCACAGTTCGCTGGCCGTGATTACTGTTTTAGTTCGTTACGTTGAACAGTTCACGACGGTTGCTTCCTAGATGGACTAATAAACTGGCCGAACACAAAAGAAAATAACCGCGACCTTTTTGGTTGTGAAAAAAACTTTATTCGAAATTCAATTTTGCTGTTTTGTTTGACCATGGCGGGATTTGTAGCAGATTTATGTTCATGGATGGATCAACTGGATGAGCACCCTTGGTTATTCGCTTCTCTGGCGTCTATTCTAGTCGGGCTTAGTGGGATTCTGCCCCTGCTGATCATTCCCATAGATTCGTCTGCAGCTTTCGAAGATGGACGTAAGTACCTTCTGAAGTTTATTCATTAAATAGCTGGCATGTGCCGACTATTTTTAGATTTTCCATGTCATCATTCGTCTGGTGTCGGTATCGGCGCATGCGTGTCTTTGTCTTACGATAATAATCTGAGAAAAAAACATTGAAAGACAAAATTAAGTTTAGAGTTACTTAATTGTTTCGTAAAGTACCTACCAATTATAAATTATCAAATTCTAATCCTAAAACATAATTTACAGTTGTCAGTGTTGTTGTTCTTAGTCAGCTTTTGTAGGTATAAGCTTAGGTAGGTACCTATATTCTGTCCTAACATTAAATAGATAAATTATTCTATTTACATATTATTTTAATTAAAAAGTACCAAGAAATCTGAAAAACATAATGATCTCAGTTTTAATTTGTTAAATGCTTTTCTTACAAGGTTTTAGTTTACTTAGAGGGTTTTGTAAGCTCTGACTTTCTAAGAGTTACAAAACTTTGATTATGAGCCAAGCATTTGACAGTTGAATGATTTCAGTTATATTGATAAAGTCAACGAGTTATTGAACTACTTTGCATCAAAGATAGCATTCAGTTCACTGTGTATTCAATACATAAAGAAAATAATATGCAAACAATTCCATGTCCACATTTGCTAAATTATTTATTTCAACAAAAAGAAACTTACAACTTACAAAATACAAAAGAAACAGTTGTTGGCTATCTAAAGATATTGAAAATGGTGTAAAGATTAACATTAATTAATTTTATAATACATTTAAGAAAAATAGGGTACAAAAGTAAAAATTGGTATTCTCTTTGGGCACAGTTGTGTTCAAAGTTTACCTTTTTTATTTACTTATTGTTTTTACATTATAATTATATTTGTTAAAAGAAAACCTATATTGAATGTACTTATACATATACTTATTTATAAATTCCTCACCTACATTTTGTATTAATTTCAATTAATAAAGTACTATTATTTGTTCTGTGACAACTGATAAATGGATGACTATTTATAAAGTATGATAGATAAAAAAATGTGAGTCAAAACATAAACAGAGTTTTCAAGAAATTAACAATGTTTTAAAGCCGGTAGCTTGTACTATCTACTATAATAACATTATAAGGAAAAGTTATATGCTTTGTTCATAAGAAATAACATTTGCACATCATTAACTAAATGAGATGATTCAAGTATCATTTGAATGAAAGCATCAATTTGACCCTTCAAGAAATTAACAATGTTTTAAAGCCGGTAGCTTGTACTATCTACTATAATAACATTATAAGGAAAAGTTATATGCTTTGTTCATAAGAAATAACATTTGCACATCATTAACTAAATGAGATGATTCAAGTATCATTTGAATGAAAGCATCAATTTGACCCTTTTTCATTTTGCATTCAGGTGGTTGTTTTATTAAAAAATAAAAAAATAACGTTGATTTATGGTTATTTTTTAACCATAAATCAACAATATTGTTTTTATCACCTTTAGTTACTTTTGACTTCTTTAACTATCATCTGCAAAGCACTGGAGAGCACTGATGGTCTAGTGGTAGTGGCCCTTTAGCGCCTTTTTCTCCAATTTCTATTCGAAAAGTGTAAGTCCACTATAACAGTAAATAAATAAATAAAATAAGGTGCACCTTACAATCCTTTGACAGCACTGGTACAAAAGACACAAATATTTGCTAAGCTCCTTTAAAATTCACTGTATCTATTTCTATAAACTGAATAAGTTCAATTCTGTAAGTACCTAGCACAAACAGATGTTTGCATCTCAAAATAAAACAATGTTTATCATGCCGGATTAAATTCTTCAAAGTCTAATAAAAAGGCTACCAAAGTATCAGACAGCAAGTTTCTTAGAAATATTGGTACCCGATAGCGAAATGCGATAACGCCTAAGATTCCTAGAATATAACAAAGAGGAGAATATGAGACAGGAATAATTTTCGTTTTGTGTATAGAATATTAAAAACAAATTTTTTGTAGCCTTCTAAGATAAGAAACCACCGAACCACCTTTATAAAACATTGAGCAGTCAGCTGCAAGCTAAATTCTCATCTTTTTCGAATAATGTAAACAAATGACTATCAAAAGTCAAATTCTCCCCAGCGTGGGTGTGAAAAAAGTGTGGCCCTGCTCGTTTCACACCCCTGTCGAGTTTAGGATCAAAATTTCATACTGTTGCTAAGCAAAAAACGAGATTTTCTATATACCACAGAATAACCACAGTAGGTGTTTCAACATTGTTGTAATCTAAATCTGATATTGAATGATACTTCACCTCCTGTCAATAACTTTGAGATAAAAAAAAATGTCTAAAAGGACAATCATTCCTAGAATTCTTATCTCAGCTGCTGAAAAAATTATACCTATCATATTTCATACACTCGCAGACTGCATGGAAGTTTTACAGAGAATACAATAGCTTGAATCAAATCTTTATTATCAGTCAGACCAGACCATGTCTTAGAAGCTCAATTAAATAGGACATATTTTAGCTTTGCTTCATTTTTTACCTGACTACAAGGTAAAATGGAGATTATAATAATAATATCATTTTTATTTCAGGCTACAAAACCATATATACGCAAAACATCATACTGTTAACCAGTCTATGCATATTTAATTGCTAGTCAGATTTTGAGAAATGGGGTGTCAAATAATGCTTGTTGACTTTTAGGTGGCACGCTATAATGACGTCATTTAGAATAAATTATGACGATAAATAAAAGCAAGTTTCACACCCAAAAATAATAATTATGTAATCATCGTGTTTCGTATCAAATAAAAAGGGTTTCAATTTGAAATGGTAAAAAACGGTTAATTCTGACACTAACACGACATTACACAGATGCAGTCTAAGGCTGCCGTCTATACCAAAGTGGCCTTCAACTACACAAGTGGTGTCTGAGTGAACGATATTTACAATAGGATAGTGGAAATGGAGGGGGAGAGTGGGGGGGTGGAGTTTTTAGTCTGGATTTTGAAACTAGTTTCAGATGTTTTCACTGTTGGCAAACTGGTAACGCTTTTTGTGTTAGCATGACCTACTTAGCAGCGCTTTTTGTTTTAGCATGACCTACTTAGCAACGCTATGTTAGCATGATCTACTTAATACCTAAAAAGTCTTTCTTGATCCTTTTTATAGTAATTAATTCTATCGTTCGTAATTATGAACTCCCTACACAACGCTGTACGGTCATAAAAAAAGATAAACAAATAGTTTGGGCAAGCAAATTATTTTTAACAAGACTCGCGGTACAAAAAAGCAGTTTTGCTTTTTTGTATCGGGTCAGTTATGGTAATAGGTAATGAGCGCAGACCAGTTGTAATCAATCGTAGAGTTCTTTGTTAAGTCTATTTCACAATTCCTTCTGTTTGACCTTATAAATTCACTCGTCTGCTTGCTTATCAATACGTGAGGTGTCATCCGTAGTGATAAGAGTCGTGCGATACTGCACCCTACGACATGGTATTAACACGACCGATAAGGACCACTGACAGTTGACCGATTGTTTATTGTTATTATTACTAGCTGTGACCTGCAACGTTGTATGCGCAATGAAAAATTATATAGCACGTATTCATCATCATCTTCCTGCTCTTATCCCACTCTATGTGGTAAGAGTTTTGGCGAAGGTGTTTTTTGATCGGCCGCCTGCCTGACGCCAATCCTCCTTGGGTATACTTGCTTATTGTATCTCATCATAGGAGGGGATACTATCTAGTCGACTTTTACGACATGCTCGGGGAGAGAAACAGCTGGACGCATTCTATGTTTTTTCTTTACTCCCAGTCCAGCAGAGAATTATATAGCACGTATTACATTTCCAAAAAAATTAAGGAAGATAGGATTCCCCAAAATGCAACAATAGCCCTTTCTTATTTTATTAGCAATTCTAGCAAACAAATTAACAACCTCGGTGGCTTGGCGGGCTAGTGCTCGACTCGATTCCCGCTGAGGGAGAAATGTTTGCATGTTCTGCAAATATTTCTTCCTGGTGTGGGTGTTTCAGTACTATGTATTATGTATGTATTTATAAAAAAAAGTATATAATTCTTCTATAGGTATTGTATCAGCCATCTAGTTCCCATAGTACAAGCTTTGCTTAGTTTGAGGCTAGATGGCCTTTAACCATCTATAGTAGATGATTTATACAGCGTCAGGAGGCAATTTTTTACCTTCACAAACGGGACGCTGTAGTGCCCTGAACGAATTAAGATGGAGTAGGCTTGCCCAGCACATATACCATCCTCTCAGCTTAGTCGGCTTTGTCCACAGGAAAGACATGGTCAATACGTGCGGAGCTGACTAAGCCGCGGGTTTCCCGATGTTTTCCTTCACCGTTTGAGAGTGCTAGTATAGAGCATATAAATTTTTCACAAAGAAAAATCCATTGGTACACGACCGGATTTGAACCCACGTCCTTAGGATCGGAAGGCGGGGTCACTACCAACTAGACCACCAATGCTCCCAGAGGCTAGATGGCGCTGTGTGAAATGTCAAGTCTGTGCGAAATATGAAGTCGTGTCACTAGCCTCTAGAATAGCCTCACAAAAACTTGCATATACCAGTTTGATGCCAGGCAACAAACCGTAAAACTAGTTTGCTATTTTTATTTTTGATTTATTCAAAAAAGGATCGCCAACATCATTATGTAACTTAACTTAAAACTAAAAACATAACATTAGGTTTACTATCTATTATTCTAATACACAAGCCAATTAAAGGCGAACACAGCGCTGACTGAAAGCATCAACATATTATTGTTAGTTTTAATATTCTTAAACAATAAATATATAAATATAAAATCAGCAGTAGATAATTATAAAATAAACTATTGCAAAGGACTATTCTTTTATTTTGTACCAACTCATTCATGTTTGATAGTTGTATTTTAATCACTATGCCTTTACAAATTCAAGCAAATTAAATAATACTTGCTCAAATAATGTAATCGTGCGATAAAAGCAATCGATGTTATCTAAGTAGGTAAATAAAATCACTGTCTGTAATTACAATAAGCCACTTCACAATGATAATGCTAAATAAATAAATAACACCCAACAATCACTTTAAATCCTTTCACCACACTGGTTCGAAATAACTAATGACCTGAATGTAACATAGCGTAGTCTTGACCCCACACTAGGATTCCCTGTGTCGTGGGTATCAGAAACTACGAGTACCGTGGTACGACAACACACACATGCAAATATTTCCCAAACTCACACAAGCCCGTCACGCCAAGGCCGGGAATCGAACCTTGCGACTCAGCCGAATTAGCCCACCAAGCTACCGAGGTCGTTAATATCCTACACTAGCTGTTGCCCGCGACTTCGTACGCGTGTAGTACATTATTTTGTTCTATAATAAATAGTTTTCGCAGCGCACGCTAAAAAGTATTTTGGATTTTCTACCTTGGGTTACAATATTGCAATTTTCTTACGGATCCCTAATTTTTTGAAAATATATTATAGCCTATACTGGTCCCTGATAATGTAGCTTTCTATTGGTGAAATAATTTTTGAAATGGGTCCAGTAGTTTCGGAGCCTATTCGTTACAAACAAACAAAAACAAAAATCTTTCCTCTATAAAATTAGTATGATACATAATATCACGCACATTTCCCATAGGGATACAGCAGACACCACGGATTTCCATTTGCTACGGTCCTATGCTAATACTCTGTTTCAGTTACATGCTTTTTATGGTTCGTTGATGACTTACGGGGAAACAAAGGATTGTTCTATCAATAGTAATCTAATACATCTGTCAAACGATATTGAAAGGCACACAAGACCAATGCAATGACCTCTACTTATCGTGTACCGACATTGATTAGATAACGTCGGATCAGATCTTTGTTGTTACATACATACTGTTTCCCATAGGGGTGGGCAGAGATCACGGATCTGCATTTGCTGATGATCCTGACGATTCTTTCGCTTCATTCACTCTTATTACATTCTTAGTACTCGGTTTAGGGTACTCTTGACCTGGCCCTTTTCCAAAACCGATTTGATCCAGGTACGTGCGCCTAGATCTTCCCCTTCCATTAGTACCATTCACACTCGCCTCATACACCTGTTTCGTTAATCTTATATCTTTGTTATTTATAATCTGATATAAGAAGAAATTAGCTTGACAAAACTAACCCCCGAATACTCAAACGTGACTCAGAGTTGAGCACATCTCAAGTCACGGTTGTTTGTCAGTTTTTGAAGAAAATCTGTCAAAAACTCGTCATTTGAAACGTGCTCAACTCTGAGATGCGTTTGAGTATTAGGAGGTAAGTGTTCTATAATAAGTCCCTATAGTTTGAAATAAATAAATTGAATTGAATTTATTTCCTCACCTCTTCCGACATCTATGGGAGGAAATTGAAGACGTCCTATTCTGAGACGTAATTTTAGTTGTCTATAAAACTGTTGTGTTGTTCCCAGCTGGAGCAGCGACGCTACGGATACTGCTGAGCTTCGCAGTGGGGGGTCTGCTAGGAGATGTCTTCCTGCACCTACTGCCGGAGGCGTGGGCCAACGACGTGGCCAACAGTGAAGGTAAGGCCCTTAAGAGGGATTGGCTCCATAGGCTCTGTACAAAGAATTTAAGTGATACCAACTTTTATTGGTAGTTTATTAATTTACATAGATTTTTGAGGCTTGCTTTCCACATTTATCATTAAAATTTAATTAAAACAATACGAAACTATAACTAGACGACGTACAAGCTACATTATTCCACGGAATAACAAACAATGCGAAGCATTTACGTTATCAACGGTATTAACATAACAAAGGATAGTATCAACAAGGAAACTGTACGTACCTAGATACAGTGTCATTGCGCCAGGTCGCGACAATGGACTTGCCCTATACTTCAGCCAAACTGTAGATGCAATTTATGTAAACAAACTGACGCGTATTTTTCATTATTACGATGAAATCACAAAAAAATTACCTATTTACGAGTCATCATCTTCCTGCCCTTATCTCACTCTATGTGGGGTCGGCATAGCATGATCCTTTGATCATGCTGTAAGAGTTTTGGCTAAGGTGTTTTATGACCGGCCGCCTGCCCGACATCCACCCTCCTTGGGAATACTTGCTTATTGTATCTCATCATGTTGGAGGATACTATCCCTTAGTCGACTTTTACGACATGCTCGGGGAGAGAAGCAGCTGGACGCATTCTATGTTTTTTCTTTACTCCCAGTCGAGCAGAGAAGACCTATTTACGAGTATATTATTCCTATTTTTTTAACTGTAGGAACAAGGAAGCCGTAGTTTCATTGTTAGTAATGTTCAAACTATAGATGATTTGTTTCTAAACTTACTTCCTAGATGACATAGTTCGGCTGTTTATTATTTCAAGTTCCCACGGTCATCTGAAATTCAACCTGACTAGTTAAGACAGCTAACTGTTTTGAACGTAATGATAACATTGATAACTATAATCAAACTATATCCCCAGGTTTAATAATATGACAGATATCTCAGTAGAGTACCCACCAAAATATCTGAAGTCGTATCCAATTTTGCGATTTCTTTATTTATATAATAGTGCATGCAAATTTTGTACTAAAATCATTATTTCCCCCGAATACTCAAACGCGACTCAGAGTTGAGCACGTCTCAAGTCACAGTCACAGTTTTTGACAGTTTTTGATGAAAATCTGTCAAAATCTCGTCACTCGAGACGTGCTCGTCTCTGAGATGCGTTTGAGTATTGGGGGTTTGCGACATCCTTCTAATATTATATTATGTAAATGCGTGAAAATTTGTGTGGATATTTGGATGTTTGCTTTGTGCCTCAATCACGCCGTAACGGCGACAGCACTAGTGGCCTAGTGGTAGCGGACCCGCCTTCCGATCCTAAAGTCGTGGGTTCAAATCGAGTCGTGCACCAATGCATTTTAGCACCTGTGCTAATAATAATAATTATTAGCATTAATAATTATACATATAGGCTGCTTTTTATCCGGGTATTACGCGAGCGAAGCCGTAATAGAACATTTAAATTAGAATATTTTTTTTATTTTAATTGAGTATAGTTTTTAATATATAATGTAACCAAAATTATAAAGCCAGCGGGATTCAAACCCGCTTCTTTCGCCTAGAATCGGCAGAATACCTACGCTAATTAACTATAATAGACCAAACAAAACAAGGAAAAAAATCAAACAATTTAACTAAGTCGTATAACTAGAAATTATTCCTAATCAAATTTTACGCATATACATTTTCCGTATACCTAACTATTACACATAAGAAATACAGCTACATATAAAACTTGTTGAGGTTTTGTGCACACGACAAATAGTCCTTATCTCCACGTGCTAAGGTTCATTATTAATGTATTATTCATTACATGTGTATGGTTTTGTGTTCCAAGTTAATAAGCTTGAATAAATGTAAACATGGTGTAGTATGAATCATGGGTACGCCTGCTCAATTACGTATGTTATCTCCATTGCATACCTACCGTATTTGTATCGTTACAAAAAATCTTACTTATATTATAAATGCGAAAGTGAGTTTAGATGTTGGTGCCTCAATCATGCCTAAACGGCTGAACGGATTTGAATGAAACTTGGAATATACATAGTACGTTTGCTGGATTAACATATAGGCTATTTTCATCCATGTACCACGCGAGCGAAGCCGCGGGCGGCAGCTAGTAAATAATAAATGTCCACAAACACATTTCACATTGCGCCATCTAGCCCCAAACTAAGCAAAGTTTGTACTATGGGCACCAGATGGCTGATGGAATATTTATATGACTTTTTTATACATACTTATAATACTTACATAATACTACAATACCCAGACCCGGAAGAAATATTTGCAGAACACACAAATATTTATCCCGTAGCGGAAATAGAACCCGCGACTCTTGCGTCTCAGCCGAGCACTCGCCCACCACGCCACCGAGGTCGTTCGAAATGATAGAGCTATTTTTTATTATTAGGTCAGTAGTATTGTTTATTGACGGACAGACTAAGTTGCGATAAAGACATAAGTTATAAATATTATTGTTTATTTGACTCAACTTATTTACAAACTCTGATAGATAGACAAACTACTTCTCTGCTGGACTTGGAGTGTAGAAAAAAACATAGGATGCAGCTGCTTCTTTCTCGCGGAAAGAAGCATGTCGACTAAGGGATAGTATCCTCCTCTACATTATGGACCATAATATACGGGCGATGGGCTGAGCACCTGTCATATTCTTTGGGACTTTGCTGCTGCTTCTCTCCCCGAGCATGTCGTAAAAGTCAACTAAGGGATAATACCCTCTCCAACATGATGGACCACTTAAATGGGCGATGGGCTGATCATCTGTCACCATGGTTCACCATATCCATCTTAGGACTAAATCAGGAGTGGCTGCAAGTTTTCTTATGATTATCTGTGACTCTGCCCAACCTATTAGGGATACGGGCGTGATAATACGTATGCAGGGATGTAGATAACGCCATGGATGCTGAGCGCTCGGTGACAACACGGGTTAGAGAAAGAGGTCATCACTCAGGAACCAAAGAGATAGCTTGATGTGGACTAAATGTAAACAAAAACTATCCATACTAATATTATAAATGCTAAAATAACTCTGTATCTGTCTGTTACATTTTCACGTCAAAAACTGCTCAACAAATTTTAATGAGAGGCAAGGAGATCCCGGGAAAGGACAGGCTACTTTTTATCCTGTAAAATGATCCCAAAATGTAAAAATGATGTAAAAGGATAACCAGGATAAAGCATAAATACTTCTTAGACATTAATTTATGACAAGACAGTTAATTTGACATTTTAAGAATTTTGATAATTGATATTCATATCAATCGTATCGTCAGCAGCTTTCTTTCTTGCAAAGCTGTGGGTAAGGGCCTCTAGCTGGACCAATTTCATGATTTTTAATTTGTTTGATTTGTCTTCGCCCCGAATAGCAGAATAACTTAATAAAACATTGAATTTGCATTATTAATTCAAAGGCGATGCTAAGTTCGCGGGGTCAGCTGGTAAACTATAATTAACTAATCATTATCATATATAATACTAGCTGCCGCCCGCGGCTTCGCTCGCGTGGTACCCGGATAAAAAATAGCCTATATGTTAATCCAGTACATGTACTATGTATATTCCAAGTTTCGTTCAGATCCGTTCAGCTGTTTAGGCGTGATTGAGGCACAAACATCCAAACATCCAAACATCGTCACAAACTTTCGTACTAGATGACAGCACAGTTAAAATTAGTACGCGCTATCGTTGCGTTTTGAGCTTTACGCCGGTAATTTCAAGCAAACTAAGGCTTTTCAATTTTTTAATATAAGTAAGATCAATAATGTCGTCGCTAGTATATTAGATAGGCGCTATCGTTGCGTTTTGGGAAATCCCCCCGTATTTCGGCCAGGATGGTAATATCCTTATCTTTCTCGCTTACCCCTTCTGGGGGCAGCCGTTAGATTCGATACTCAGACATCAGCAAATCCGAGGTTCGTACCATTTTTCGAATAGAAAACACCATTGGCGCGCGAGCGCATTTGAACCCACGACCTTAGGAAGGCGGGGTCACTACCACTAGACCACCAGTGCTCTCAAATTAATAATAACAGTTACATATATAGTCTGACTTTTCTAGTAACACGACTAAGGTTATTTATTTACTTTATTCATTATTTATTTCAGGTCACCATGTATCTCTCCGAAGCGGTCTATGGTGTCTACTAGGGATGCTAGTATTCATAGTGGTGGAAAAACTCTTCGCGGCATCAGAACACGAGGAGCCAAAGCCTGAAAAGCTGCAGAACGGAAAACAGATAGAGATAGAGGAGTTGGAGAAGTTCCTGGTGAAAGAGAGGAAGACAAGGGGGAAGAGTAATGGAGAACCCCTGTGCGGGAATGGAACCGCCACTGCCAAGCAGCTGATCGACTCTTGCGTGTTTAATAATAACTCTAAAGGTACTGTTTTGGTATTTGATATTTTTGTATTCGTTAATTGGACATTTTAAATGGTGTTTGTAAAGACAATGGATAAAAACAAAGGTTGGAAGTGGCTCAGGCGCCACTGCCGCGTGCCCTATCTATAGTAGATCATTTATACAGCGTCAGGAGGCAACTTACCTTCACAAACGGGACGCTGTAGTGCCCGGGACGAATTAAGATGGTGTAGGTTTGCCCAGCACCTTTTCCATCCTCTCAGCTTAGTCGGCCTTGTCCACAGGTAAGACATGGACAATACGTGCGGAGCTGTCTAAGCCGCGGGTTTCCTCACGATGTTTTCTTTCACCGTCTGAGTGTGTTTTTAAAAAAAAATTTTTGGTAAATTTTTGTTGACACAATAACAAACATTTTAGTTTCGAAGTGATCCTTACCGATTCAACTGAATAAGCAGTTTATTTTGATTACGTTATCATATTTTTCAAGCTGTTGCCTATTTAATATGGAAGTATGTTCGACTGTTGGGTGTTTCCAGGCGAAGTTGGGTGCTGCAGCAGTGCAGTGGCGAACGGCGCGGTGAAGTGCAAGGCCAACGGCGGCCGCTGGATGGGACGCTGCCTGCTGCGCGAGGCCAAGGAACAGGCCCTCAAGGTCAAGGAGAAGAGCGATAAGAAAGATGTAAGATACCACTTCTATTTATTTCCTCTTCGTTCTGACCGGTCTCCTGGCTCGTTGAATTCATTGTTGAAGTTAAGCAACGTTGTGCACGGTCACAATTTGGATGGGTGATCGCAAGTGGCGTTATGAGCTGAGTGCTTCCGTGCTTCAGAGGGCACGTTGAATTGTCGGTCCCGGCTTTGAAGTCGTTAAGCCATGACGGAAGCCTTTAGGCGGCCTAAAAACTCCGTCACAAGAGTTGGCCACTAGGTCATACGAACTTACCGTATATTCTGAATGGAGAGAGGCTGTTACCTACAAATTGAATGTCTATGTTCCAGGTGGCAGGCTACTTAAACTTGATGGCCAACTCTATTGATAACTTCACTCACGGGCTGGCGGTGGGCGGCTCCTTCCTGGTGGGCTTCAGAGTCGGTCTGCTCACTACCTTCGCAATACTCGGTGAGCAGCAGCTACCTGGTGCCGTTTGGCAGCGATTCCAAAACGATTTTAGTTCAAATTCTTGACAAAATTAAATAAATAACACTCAGTCAACGTGTTTCATATCCATATTGGGACTTTGAATCAGGAGTGGCTGCCAGTTTTCACAAGCAAGCACTGGAACAGTGCTTGTCAACATCCCAAGGTCCTTCTCCGGTACTTCAAGGAGTTGTGCTGGCTGGGGGAGGGTTAGCAGGGGGGATAATGCACAATACACCCCATCGCGGGACTTCAGTGCAGATCTTTGTTCCCTAACATTAATTAGAATTAGAAGCAAGTATGTAACACCAAACAATCGGATACATAGTTCTAACCCTACTCTATGCGACGACCTCTGTGGCATGGTGGGCGAGTGCTCGGCTGAGACGCAAGAGGCGTGGGTACGATCCCCGCTACGGGAGAAATGTTTGTATGTTCTGCAAATATTTCTTTCTGGTCTGGGTGTTGTAGTATTATGTATTATAAGTATGTATTTACAAAAAAAAAGTATATGAGTATTGTATCAGCCATCTGGTTCCCATTGTACAGTAGCTTTGCTTAGTTTGGGGCTAGATGGCGCTGTGTGAAATGTCCACAAATATTTAAATGTTTATTAATTTATATGCTTTAGTCTAGCTCTAGCTATGTGGGTATGTTTTTCTTTACTCTCATTCCAGCAGAGAAATAATATCAATAATAAATTAACATTGTAAATTTTGTTTCAGTACACGAAATCCCTCATGAAGTGGGTGATTTCGCTATCTTATTAAAAAGCGGCTTCTCGCGGTGGGAGGCTGCTAAGGCACAATTGGTATGCATCAAACCTGATCAAATTTATAAAAGAGTTTTTATAAAATCATTTATAATCGCATTACATATTACTAAAAATGCTAAAATTTGTGTATGTTTGTTCCCATTCACACCGTAACGGTTGAACAGATTTGGATGAAACTTAGAATATGCACAGTTCGTGACTTGACTTGGAATAACACATAGGCTACTTTTTATCTGATTAGGTACACGAGCGGAGTTGCTATTTATAAATTACTAGTATCCGAAATTAAAGTGTCAAAATCAGTTTTATATAGTTTAGCAGAACTAAGCTCGCAAACAGATGGATATTGTTTTAATCTATTTAGAGATTCCAGATTATGAACATTGTAAAAATGTTTTATCTAAATTCTGTGCAGCCATTGGGCCGTGATAAATCAGAAAATCGCACAATTTTCGAATTCATAAAATAAGTAGGACTCATCATTTTCCCTTATCCCACTAGGTGGGGTCGGTGCATCATGTTTCCCTCCTCCATTTCCTCCTATCACTCGTCATTTCAGCACTCACTTTCACACACTTACCCCTGAATACTCAAACGCATCTCAGAGTTGAGCACGTCTCAAGTGACGAGTTTTTGATGGATTTTCATCAAAAACTGTCAAAAAACCGTGACTTGAGACGTGCTCAACTCTGAGTCGTGTTTGAGTATTCGGGGGTTATCCTCTTTCACACAAGTCTCTAAATAAGTAGTACTATGATTCAGAAAAACAAAATTGCAACAATTGTCTTTTTTTTAGGCAACAGCATCAGCTGGTCTGATCGGTGCCATGACAGCAGTCATGTTCAGTGGAGCCAGGAATTCCATTGGTAAGTTACATTAAGATACTCTAGTAGATTATATTTTATAATGATAAACACATTCAGAAAAAAAAATCTATTTTAATCATTTCCAAAAAAAATTCAGATGGGACCAGTGAAGACCGAGGTAGTTCAAGACTTAGCTTCAAACCCTGTAATTGAATTATTTCAATTAATTCTATCTGGTTATTGTAAAAAGGGATAGTATCCTTACTAACATATGGACCATCTATATGGGCGATGGGCTGATCATCTGTCACCATGGTTCACCATCTTCGTACTAAATCAGAAGGGGCTGCAAGTTTCCTTATGTTTACTTGTGACTCTGCCCACCCCATTAGGGATACGGGCGTGATAATATGTATGTATGTATTGTTAAAAATAAAAAGTTTTTATTCAGATCAGAGATATGAGGAAATCTGTGCGATAACTAACCTCTCCTCTGCGCCCCTAACCCCCGAATACTCAAACGCATCTCAGAGTTGAGCACATCTCAAGTGACGAGTTTTTGACAAATTTTCATCAAAAACTATAAAAAAACCGTGACTTGAGACGTGCTCGTATTCGGGGGTAAGATTTATATCAATTAATTTTTCACATATAATTAATTATTATCTGATGTTTCCATTCCAGAGGCGAAGACATCCTGGATAGTTCCATTCACTGCGGGCGGCTTCCTCCACATCGCTCTGGTGGTGGTACTGCCCGAGTTGCTCCGGGAGCCGGACAAAATGCAGTCTCTACAGCATCTGGCCGCTCTAACTGCTGGCATCGCGTCCATGGCGGCTATGACTTACTACTTCGGATAGGCTAGACTAACTGAAAAAACTAAGGCCTTTAACCATACTAGATGATATTTATACAGTCTCTGAAGGCAACTTTTGCCTACATTAACAGGATGCTGTAGTGCCCGGAACGATTTTAAATGAAGTAGGCTTGCCCGGCACCTGCCCCATCCTCTCAGCTTAGTCAGCCTTAACTATACAGAAAAAAAAGTAAGTTCGTATGAGCTAGTGGCCAACTCTTGTGACGGAGTTTTAGGCCGCCTAAAAGCCTTCGTTATGGCTTAACGACCTAAAAGTCGGGACCGACAATTTGACGTGCCTTCCGAAAGTGCTCAGCTCGTAATGCCACTTGCGGTCACCCATCCAAATTACTGCTGTATAAATCGTCTTGTGTAGATTCTTCTAAATTATTTATACTATACATGAAAAGGTATAAAATGTATTTTAACTGGGAGTTAAGATCCGTATTGGTATCTGAACAGTTGGATCATTGGATATTCCACATTGTTTTTGAAATCCTAGGTAAATATTATCTAGGTGTTCAAAGCTGTGACAAACATGTAGGTCACTAAATTGTTTTGTGAAGTGATATTCACCAATAGCAAGTCTATTTTCGAATATTTTGTAAAATTAAGATAAGGTCCGCGATGGACGCTCAAAAAGTATTAATTTCGAATAGTTTATTAGACTGTGAATATATGTGTAAAGTAAACATAAGATTGTTGATATAGTTTATTTAGTTAATGAAAAAACTGCATTTGTGGTAGTTGATCGAAAATCGAAACTACAAAAATCACAAATTAAAAAAATATGTACATAAATAGTACATAATGTAATTTTCAACTCACTAGCACCTCTTTAAGTCATGTGTAAGCAATGCAAATTATCTATTGATTTATTGCGCAATATTTAATTTTTATTTGTATCTTCGGCAACTCATATTGTTGTAAAGTTTCTGTAAATATAACGTAGGGTATAAATTTGTCTTCATACAAGTAAATATCGAATATTTACTCGTAAATAATAAAATCATTTTCAAACCTTTTATAATTCGTAATGTAAATTTTGTATTACATAAGTATTTAAGTATTACATTTGAAATCATGTGAAGTCGAATAATAAGGTACAACAAATAGCTCCACTATTTATAATTGTGATAACATTTAGGTATGTAGTATAATATATTTTTTATAGTTTGCACTTGTTTTATATACTGCAAGCAATTGTTATTCAGAGTTTTAATATCTTTCAATAAGTCTAACCATAGAAACGTGTAGGTATATTCCAATAACATCATTGTATGTAATCAATGCAAATCGAAATACCAACGCTGTTGCGTATTCATATAGCCATTAAAAAGTGATATAATGCCATTTATAAGTATTGTAAATATCTAAAAGGATATTTTGAGAAAAATGTTTAAAAAAATAAATATCGTAGCAAAGATTAATGTATTTTATTTACACAACCTAAAAATATATGTATACCCCTTTGTTCTTAAAAAGACAGAGTCAAAAAGCTACCTCGTTTGGTACTTGTTCTGAGTTTGGTACCTACCTACTTATAAAAGAATCCAATCCATAACTGAGCTCTAAAAGGAGTAGTTTCCGCCTATATTTCCGGCAGCAAAAAACTAGGTGACGTTTCTGGCATTCTAAGGTACCATCACACATCTATGCCAGACATTGACTTATAACATCTTTGAAACTTATACTCTTCATTACATTACTAACGAATGTAAATGTCC
Source organism: Scotopteryx bipunctaria (assembly GCA_949320045.1). Lineage (NCBI taxonomy): Eukaryota > Metazoa > Arthropoda > Insecta > Lepidoptera > Geometridae > Scotopteryx > Scotopteryx bipunctaria. Next base: position 2,172,671 of record OX439462.1, read on the forward strand.
TTTTAATTTTGAGATTACGTAATGAAAGAAAAAGCAAGAGTACCTAACGCCGGCAGACCACCTGCCAGATGGGTCATCGACCCACTCGTCGCGGCAGCGAGAGGTTAGGGAGAAAATCCTGGATGCGATTGGCCGAATAAATGGGTGAAGTAGGCCTCCCAAGTATCCCCAGTAGGGCGGAATACGGGCGGTAAATTAATGATGATGAAGGAAGAAAAATGTTTTGTCTGAGTCAGCTTTCTCCGCCTCGCTTTATGAACAAAACAAGCACAAAGGAGACGAGATATTTTTAAAATAACTATTATTTTAGTTCGCTGACTCGGCCTATTCTACCCCAGTTATTTTAATATGGTAAAAATTCAATACAGTCACAAACTAAACTGGTACCTAACTTGGCAAGGTGGCCTTTAGTTTAGAGCATTATAGTTTCTTAGGACTTCAGCATAGTTGTCCATTATGGAAGCCTACTTCCAAAAAATCGGAGGTCACTTTCGCCTATCCCATATAGGCCTTACAAATCACGAATGCAGGTGCCAGCCTATCAACTTCTGTAGATATTGCAGGCCATGACTAACTGACTTAGTTTAAGCGTGAGGTGTTGCATAGGTACTCCCTGAGATCTAATGTCTTACTAACTACTAACTCTAACGGTTTAAAAGGATGAAATAATAGAGAGATATTTCTTAGTAAATATTTATTAGGTAGGTACTCATAGTGAATGTTATATTACAATAAGATTACAATGAGTTCACAATTTTTACACTTTTAAAGATAAAACCTTAAACTAAAGACCTACAGTCCAAATGTTGGAGAAGGAAAGCAATGGTGTTACTGGTAGGAATGATAATAAGAAGGTAATATATTTTCGGAAAATAAAATAATATGTCTTATTACTTCTTACGAGCAGTGAATAGTTATTCATGTATATGGTAGGTACATTTGTTTGGACTGTGGGTTATAAAGAATACCTGGCATAAAATCCAAATTTCATACGCATACTCTATAATATGGCGATAGTTGAACTTGATCATTTTTAGTTATAAAATTAATTCAATCATTCAATAAAGTTCACATTATTCAATTAATCTTATACAATTCACATATTAATTACACAATTCGAGACCCTAGGTCCGTGGGGCACGGGTGCCCACCAAAATTCTTCAAACGATGCGCGATCAAAGAGCTGGTTCTTATTTGGCTCCGTTGAGCCAAATAAGAACCAGCTCTTTGAACCAGCTGAATGGCAATACTGATCCGTTGATCAGTATTGCCATTCAGCGTGGCAATGCGGCCAGCGTCTTGGGCACGCTTCCACCGTCTGGTGAGCTGGATCAGGTGAGCTATCTATAGACCGTTTGCAACGGCCTTTAGTAACCCGACTGTTTCTTTTGTATTTTGTAAATTTTATTTGTATTAGTTGTAAGTTTCTTTCTGATAATAAAGATTTATTATTCACATACAATTGAAGAAACATCGTTTTTGAAAATGTTGAAATAACAGTGGGGGGCAAAAGTAATGATGACCGTGCTTGTAAAATTCGTTGCCTGACCTGTGGAAGTTCTTGTAAATGGTTTTGATTAAAAAGCAAGAAAAAGTATTTGTCAAAACGTTATATTTCTCAATTCTTCCCTTCTTGACCTAGGAAACATCTCAATTTCAATTTAAAAAAATGTGTTAGGCATTTAACTAAAATAAACTACAGTTTTTTCTTTGATGTCCACTGTAAAAATCCGTCAATAGTGTTGTGGTACCATATGAACTGGCAAGAATTGCTTGTTTGTCTGTGAAAAATATCACTATTTGTTGTTATTTAAGCACAAAATTGATGCCATCATTTATCAATGATTAGCATTGAAGCTTACACATGGAAAAGCAACTGTAACTATAAAATTTTGATTTAAAACCGGGTATTTACTTATGCTCCACCTGTATAAAGTGATAACTTGTTGCTAACAACTTGTGTGAATTGTTTAGTTTCGAAACAATACCTAATTCTACAACGACGAACACATTTTTAATTCGCGGTTTGTATGTCTAAATAGTCAAAAGTCTTAAGTATCTTGCATTCTATTTTGTCGACAGACATGTTACCTTTTATTAAAATATAGCTACATTAAAAGCATTAAAAGTCGTTATTTTTAACCCCCGACGAAAGAGGCGTGTTATAAGCTTATAGTGTGTATCTTTCTGTGGCTCCTAAACGGATAAACCGATTTTGATGGGGTTTTTTCTATTTGAAAGCTGATGTGATCGAAATGGATTTTAGCTATAATTTATGAAGATCTGTTTAGGCGTTTAAAGATCATCAGCCCATTTCCTACTTAACAAAAGGATCTTACCAATTTTCACAAGTCCAATTGATTCGAAACAGTTCGGGGGTTATTTAAATTTTTTAATTTAGTATTAAGGGAATAGTATCCTCTCTAACATGATGAATCTATATGGGCGATGGGCTGATCACCTGTCACCATGGTTCACCATATCCATCTTGGGACTCTTGGATCAGATGTGGCTGCAAGTTTTCTTATAATTACTTGCGGCTCTGCCCACCCCATTAGGGACACGGGCGTGATAATATGTATGTATGTATGTATGTATGTAATTTAGTATTATTACATTACGATTGATATTTTGATGTTTGGCGGGTGGAAAACGATGGCTTGTCAGTCGCCAAGATAGAATGCAAGAAGTACATAATAGGGACAGTAATATACGTGTGTATTTACATAACATATACTTTTTCGACGCGTTTCATGCAGAACACTTCTTTCGTTTTCGGACACGTAATGGAGCCCTGTTCCTTCATCATCTCTTCCAGGGCCTGAAATGAACAAAATTATATAAATAAATAAATATTTGTGGACAATTCACACAGCGCCATCTAGCCCCAAACTAAGCAAAGCTTGTACTATGGAAACAAGATGGCTGATACAATACTTATATACTTTTTTTTGTAAATACATGCTTTTAATACATATTACTACAACACCCAGACCAGAAAGAAATATTTGCAGAACATAAAAATATTTCTCCCGTAGCGGGAATCGAACCCGCGCCTCTTGCGTCTCAGCCGAGCACATGCCCGCCACGCCACCGAGGTTGTCTCCGAGATATATTACTGTTAGATATATCCGAGATATGTTATGATATCTTAAAAGATATCATACGTTTTCTAGTCGAATTGAAGGTCGTATTTGCACGTCCGTAATAGTTTATTTTGCATAATGTCATAGTCATATTGAGTTTTTGCGTTTGGACGTCCAAATTAGTCTCTCCTAGCATTAACCAAAAATTCGTTAGTCAAAGGTAGAAAAACGCTATTGGTTCAAACAAATAGCTTTTTTCTACCATTGACTTGTACACAGTATCTCCGCCCCGCCCGTGCACATTTACTAAGCACTTGGGGGCACGATACAAGGTTGAGAGGCGAGACAATAATGATGATATGACATTAAACTCTCTCCGTACACTTTTACATAGTACCTTTACCCCGTACATGTACAATGTACAGGGGAGGGGCCCTGTACATACCTTCTCCCCGTACACTTGTATAGTCGACAATAAAATTGCTTTACCACCCTTAGAGTAAATGTCGTTTGCATATCACAAAACAATAATGTCTATTTTTCCTTGCAAGTGACCTCAGTACCGTGACAGTTGTCATCAATGCACGACTTCAGAGACGTAGAACTATTTATCAATTAAAACAAAGTCTATCACTACATTATGAACAATAATTATAAGTATTAGTGAATTTTAATTTTGATGGATTTTTTTGTTGAAAGTGGTATATGGTCGACTATACATAGTACCCTCACCCCGTACATGCACAATGTACAGGGGAGGTGCCCTGTACATACCTTCTCCCCGTACACTTGTCCGTTGGGCAGCACCATGGGCTGGTTGTGTTCGTTGAGCGGCGCGCCCGACAGGCGGCACACGAGGCGGGAGTGCGAGCAGTGCGCGTGCGGCAGGGTGCGCGCCAGCAGGGACAGCGGCGGCTGGCACGCCGGACACGCCGCTACGCGAGTCGCCGCGTTTACGCACTGAGTGAGCACGTGTTAAGGAACGCACAATGATAGATAGATCATAGAGAGCACTGTGGTCTAGTTGGTAGTGACCCCGCCGAACCGGGTTCAAACCCGGTCGTGTACCAATGGATTTTTCTGTACGAAAAATTTATGCCAGTACCAGTACTCTCAAACGATGAAGGAAAACATCGTGAGGAAACCCGCGGCTTAGTCAGCTCCGCACGTATTGACCATGTCTTTCCTGTGGACAAGGCCGACTAAGCTGAGAGGATGGAATAAGTGCTGGGCAAGCCTACTCCGTCCTAATTCGTCCCGGGCATTGTGAAGGTAAAAGTAGCCTCCTGACGCTGTATAATTCATCTACTATAGACGGTAAAAAGCCTTAGTAGTAGTAATGATAGATGGATAGTATTATACTGTTGAGCTTTAGAAATGTTTGGGGTAGGGCGAGCTCGGTGGCGAGGCGAGCGAGTATATGAGTCGAGTGGGTGTGTATTGGTTATCAAAGGATATGGCGTGTTGAGCGCGTGGAGGCCCAGCTGCAGGGCGGCGGGCAGGTGCGGAGTGCGCGCCGGCTGCAGCAGGCGGCCGTGCGCGGCGCGGAACTGCGTCACCAGCGCCGCCCAGCGGGACTCCGACAGCAGGGACGCGTACGGCTCCAACTCTGCAACCACAATCATGCCTAGTTCCCATCTGTTCTATGCAACATCACATCATCGGACAGAACAAGATATATTTTTCTTATTTTATCACTGACCGCGTACGCAACAGTATACTGCGCTCCAAAACGCAAATCGCGGATGTCGGACAGCAAGCGGGTAGGTCAAAATAGAATTGGGCGGGCCACGTCTGTCGTATGTCGGATGCGTTATGGGCTAAAGCCAGCACGGAGTGGACGCCTCTAAACGGGAAACGACCTCGCGGCAGACCACGGCGAAGATGGAGGGACGAAATTGATGCCTACTTTAAGGACTGGCCCACAGTGGCCCAAAACAGGGATGACTGGAGAGAAGGAAGGGAGGCCTTTGCCCTGCAGTGGGACACTACAGGCTCCTAATAATAATAATCATATTATAATAAATAAATTTGACGACATCAGCGGAGTGGCAGGCGAGTGCTCGGCAGAGACGCAAGAGGCGCGGGTTCGATTCCCGCTACGGGACAAGCATTTGTATGTTCTGTTCTGAGTACATCAGAGAAAGTTTGATAGAAGCGTCAGTGGGCGACCTCGGTGGCGTGGCGGGCGAGTGCTCAGCTGAGACCCGAGGTGCGGGTTCGTTCCCGCGTTGACGTTCTTGATTGATCGTTGAGTTAAGCAATATTGTGCGCGGTCACAATTCGGATGGGTGACCGCAAGTGGCATTACGAGCTGAGCGCTTCCGTGCTTCGGAGGGCACGTTAAATTGTCGGTAAGTCGTTAGGCCACGACGGAGGCCTTCAGGCGGCCTAAAAACTCCGTCACAAGAGTTGGCCACTAGCTCATACGAAGTAACTTCTACTTTCTCCAACATTAGGTACCTGTGTCCTTGGGGAAGGCCAGCATGCCCATACAATGCTGGATGTGCTCCAAATGCCCCACTTCGTAAGCGGAGAAGTACTTCTTGGCGTAGCGAACAGCTTCCAGACGCCTGTCTTCACGGACCAGCTCTACGAATTCCTGAAATATACGTATTATTAAATTAATACTACTAGTCTTTAGGACCAGTGTGGTGGAGGGATTTAAAGTGCGCCTCCAAGGCTCCTTTTGTGCACTTGACTAACACATGTTTTCGAACTTTTTAGGTTGTATGCCGGTTACATACCGGTTTACTCACAAAAAGTAGCCTATAATGTTATTCCAGCCCACATACTATGTATATTCCAAGTTTAATTCAAATCCATTCAGCAATCATGGTGTGATTGAGGAAAAACATACAAACATCCTCACAAACTTTGGAAATTATAATATTACTAGCTGCCGCCCGCGGCTTCGCTCGCGTGGTCGTTGTGGCCTATATATTAATCAAGCCCTTTTACTATGTATATTCCAAGTTTCATTCAAATCTGTTCAGCCTTTTAGGCGTGATTGAGGCACAAACACACAAATATCCTCACAAACTTTCACATTTATAATATAGTAGGATATAAATATAAGTAAAACTTTAAGCGATTCCTGTAATTTTCATAAAAAGGTCCGAATTGTATGCAATTCAATTCAGCGGCAGATCAGGTGGGTTAAAATCAGGTGGGTACGATAATATCAAAATTCCGACAATTTTACGGCCAAATATGAATCTGCTGCCGAATCGGATTGCGTACAATTCACCTGAGATTCGAATCATTTTACAAACATTACAGGAATCGATTAGGATTGTCTATAGAAACGAAAAATGAATTGCTATTGACGAATTGCTCAAATTGTCAAGTCACCTGGACTCTGATGTTGAACTCCATGTTGGAGTTGATCTTCTTGAGCTTGGACTTGTTCTCGGCGCACCACTGCAGGCAGCGCGTCGTGCGCCGCGCGCGCAGCTCGCGCTCCACCAGCGCCGCGCCGCGGTAGATGTCTGCAAGCACACTACATCTGCAAGCCCGGACCGACCGGCACACCTGACACCCTCCTATACAAGCACACTACATCTGCAAGCCCGGACCGACCGGCACACCTGACACCCTCCTATACAAGCACACTACAACTGCAAGCCCGGACCGACCGGCACACCTGACACCCTCCTATACAAGCACACTACAACTGCAAGCCCGGACCGACCGGCACACCTGACACCCTCCTATACAAGCACACTACATCTGCAAGCCCGGACCAACCGGCACACCTGACACCCTCCTATACAATGACACTACAGAAACCATGTCAGGCAACCAGGGTTCCAAATTATCTAGATAACAACGCTTCTTAATAATTATCACTAGTGTAAGAAATTCGATTATTATATTGTTTCAAGACAAATGCATTATAATTTGGGCAATTCTGACAAAAAAAAACAAATAAATATATGTATATATTTATTTATTTTTTGTTAATTTTTTGTTTGATAATAATTATCCACCTGTTATTATCACGATAATTATCATGATAGTTATCCCTGCAAGCAACTCAAGGATGGCTAAACGAAGAGTGCTAACTGTGGAGAAAGCAGGAGAGTGTGCTCTACCCGACACCAAAAATTTAAATTAAAAATACTGATTGCAAATATTTACACCAAAAAAAGTACTTAATAAGCACGATATCCGTGATATCTGCCTACCCTTATGCTGCCCTCCTAGTGAAGAACGCAGTAACTTTGTCAAACATGTTTTGATACGTGAGTCAGAACAGAATGTTGTGTTTTGTCAGGCGATTCCGAATATGCATCTGACTATTTTTTTGTCAAAAATGCTAGTTACTGCGTTCTTCACTAGGAGGGCAGTATGGGAGACAGGAGCGATTTTATGTATGTACTCGTATGTATGTATGTACTTCTCTGCTGGACTGGGAGTAAAGAAAAAACATAGAATGCGTCCAGCTGCTTCTCTCCCCGAGCATGCTGTAAAAGTCGACTAAGGGATAGTATCCTCCAACATGATGAGATACAATAAGCAAGTACTCCCAAGGAGGGTTGACGTCAGGCAGGCGGCCGGTCATAAAACACTTTAGCCAAAACTCTTACAGCATGATCCAAGGATCATGTTGTGCCGACCCTACATAAGGGCAGAGAGATGATGATGACTCGTATGTACATATGTAAGTACTTACCAACATTGGTGAGGTCCCTGAGTCCCCTGGCGTCCGCTAGTTTCTTAGCGGACTCGTAGTGTCCGTTGCGCAGGAAATAGTCCACTAACATACGATCCAAGCGGACTTTACGCCATTGGTTCAGCTGAGTCTGAAACATAATAATTTTTATTTGATTACAACAGAATTTTATATTCCTTTTTTAACGGGTGCCGTACTGGAAGGATGCCAACGGGACCCTATTACCCAATTACTAAGCCTCCGCTGTCCGTCCGTCCGTCCGTCTGTCAGCGGGCTGTGACCGCAACAAGTAGAGAGTTGAGATGTTCACAGAGTGTGTATTTCTATTGCCAGTATAAGAAATAATAAAAAAGGGCTCCCATAATTTATGTGCATGTACGATGGTCCGGAACCCTTCGTTTGCGAATTCGATTTGCACTTGATCGGTTTTTCATGATTGGTATGTATATAATTCATTTGTGTGCATATCCTACTATTATTATAAATGCAAAAGTTTGTGAGGATATGTGTAACGACTGAACAGTTTTTTGATTCTTTTTGTAGTTTTCTTGTAAGTAATTAACAATTATTTGGTTTGGCGGGTTACTTGATTTTAATATTTTGCATGGTCTCACTCTATCTTTCTTTAAAGTAACAGAAATCCGTAGCGCTTTCTCTTTCGAAATCGGTCTAGAGGCAGATGGAGGAGATGGTACGGTAGCCTTTTTAGGGCCGGAAAGTAGGACATAATGTTTTTACTCTATCAACGAATATTTAAACAGTTCTGAACATTAAACTATGTATTTTTCTTGTATTTTTATATTTTGACATTCTTAAAATTATGATTATATAACATTACATTCAATTAGGACTTAAGATATTTGCATACCAAAGACTTTGGTAGGACATAGATTGAACTGATGTATTTTTAGGACCATATTATTTCATCACATATGTTCGTGCAAATAAAATGTCATTTATTATTTATTTATCATTTAAGCTCTTTTTTATTCCACGCAAGCGAAACCACGGGCGAAACCTATTTCCTAAATAAACAATTATAGCTCCAATCCACATTCAGTTTATTCCAAATGTGCCAGTTGTATGTGTGATGTTTGTGAGTTCAATATACATATACATAAGTCATAAATTATGTATGTTAGCTTGACCTAGTTCTTAGAACTTAACGGTCTTTAGTGTTGAATTAGGTTAGGTTAGGTTAGCATGCATAATATATTATGCTTAGACAAATTATTTCAAAAATGAAACTGAAACTGAAAAGGGATAGTATTCTCTTTAAAATTATGGAATATCTATGGGCTACGGGCTGATCACCTGTCATCGTTGTTCACCATATCTATCTTGGGACTTTGCATCAGGAGTGGGTGCAAGTTATCTTATGATTACTGGTGACTCTGTCCACCTCTAACCTCTGTTATTAAAAAAAACTAAAAACTCTGTCACAAGAGTTGGCCACTAGCTCATACAAACTTACTTTTACCCCATTATTAGTTAATAATGTGTACATTATTTTGTATTATTAGAGCGCTAAATTGTAACTTTTCTTTAACTAACTTTTATCTGTATTTTACTAAGAAAAAGTAGCCTATAATATTCCAGCACACACACTAATTACCTATGACCCAAGTTTCATTTAAATTCATGGAGCAGTTACACCATGATTGAGGCACAAATAGTTATACATAATTCTGACCACAGATGGATTTGGTCAGTATCAGAAACTATAAGTACTATAGTAATAAATAAATATTAAATATTTGAGGACATATCACACAGCACCATCTAGCCCCAAACTAAGCAAAGCTTGTATTATGGGAACCAGATGGCTGATAGAATACATAATATACTTTTTTTTTTTGTAAATACAAACTTATAATACATACAACACCCAGACCTGGAAGAAATATTTGCAGAGCATGCAAACATTTCTCCCGCAGCGGGAATCGAACCCGCGCCTCTTGCGTCTCAGGCGAGCACTCGCCCGCCTCGCCACAGAGGTCATCAACAGACAGTACTATAGTACCACAACAGCCAGCCCCAGATAAATAATTTACGTACATAATATCACGCCTGTTTCCCATAAGGGTAGGCAACGGATCTCCATGCTAGTTCTAAAATAATTTACATGATCTGTACTTTTTCCAGCATCACATCTCAGGACACTCACACGCCGCTCCACTGAGATGTCTAAGGAAGGAATAGTATATTATAAGTGTATAGGTTTACCTTAATCTGTGGAGTCACAGGTTCGGACAAGGGTATTGCCTGCTCCTTCAAATGCTCAAGTCGTTTCTTGCAGACCATCGCAGCTTGCAACTCCTCCGTAATCGCTTCAGACGCCTTGCGCTTCATTGCTGTTAATTTCTCCACCTGATTTTCATAAAAAACTGCAATTACAAACTAAATTAAAGTAGGTTTTAAAAAACAGACTGTAAGCCGGCTTCTACCTGAAGGACCAATGACATTGTGAAGGTGTGGTAGGTGAACGGAGCAGCATTATTCTGGATGTATATTGGGAAGGCGTTTGGTGGGTGATGATGATGACATAGAATCTAGGTTTGTTTCGATTTTAAGGCTATGTTGTTATCAATTACAATTTTTATATTAATACATGTACCTGGTGATCTAATGTCACCATGGTTCACCAAAATCCATCTTGAGACTGAATCAGGACTGGCTGCAAGTTTTGTTATGATTACTTGTGACTCTGTCCACCCCAATCAGCTTTGAAAGAACATCAGAATCTCTAGAAAAATCTATAATATTCAAGCCATTAAAGGCCCCTTGGATTAAAAAACCAGAAAAACAGTAGCCTCAACCAAAATTGTAAAATAAGAGTATTAAAATTCCTAACAAAATAAGTTTCCGAAAATAAAATCATGTAAGTACATAGCTTCCTAAAATAACACCCTCAACATATATCTCAACGTGGAACATCAGTGCCGATCTTATTCCCTAATCTATTAGAATTAGAATATCCTCACCATGCCACCGAGCAAGGAGTCAATTTCTCCAGCTGTGAACGGCTTCTTAGCTGCAGAGTCGATGTCCCCCGACGATGCTGACACCTGCCTGGCTTCCACATCCAGGACTCGCTGGGCACTGCGGTAGCGCTTGTTGAATATCTCGTACGGCACCTGGGAATGTTAATAAAAAATATAAATAGCCATTATTCTCCGACCTTTTATGAATTGGAAGATAAGAGATCTGGGACATTCTAGACTTTCATATTGTCAACTCACAATACAAGATTAATAGCCTGACTCTTCCAGGTATCCTTGTATTAGCTACTAAAGATATTAAATAATAGATGGTAGGTAAGTATTGATGTTAGTATAGTGGTAGTACCTATACTATTTTAATAGATTACTATTTTAGTTTTATCATATAAGTGGTGATTTGAATAATTGGTCCTTTCTCTAACATCACTGCACTGTATTGAAATTTATTATAATTAATATTAACTTAATATACAAAACATTGATATTTACTTAAAACACAGCTGTTCAGGTAAACAAAAATTATAACAAAAAAATCAGATGGAATGGATCAGCCATCTTCTTCAAAGGACATCGTCCGTGTGGTAAAATCTAGGATTCAGAATGGCTAACTTACTTTCAAAGTTGCGTGTTCCAGCACTTTTAGCTCGTTCATTTTGTCCTCTTCTTTATCCCCGTTACCTAAAACCATATTTCCAGACGATAAAATCGCTTATTTGAACGTATGGTACGTTTTAGAACTCAAGAGCACAATGAAAACAAAACTCAGCTGATAAATTGATTTCATGAAATGGATGGATGGATGCCCAGTCGCGTTCAATGAAAACGTGACAATGAACGCAACTTTTTAACTCTAACTTGCTTTTTTATGGTCCTAAATAATAGTTTATTTGGAAAATAATTACCTAAAATGGTCGCAGAAGAGAACCAAGATCAATGCAAACAATAAAATGAATAAATTATGAAAAAAGTATTTACCATTTAGACAAGTTCTCATCACTAACGAAGTATTTATTAGAGTTACCAGCTATTATCACCAGAATATCCAGAATGGTTCATTCACACAACCACTCACGCTGGTTTGAAAGAGAACTATCCGACTCCATCCAATCTAATCTTTTATTTTACTTTTGACAGAGTTGACAGACATTTGTTACTCGAGAACGGTGACCTAATTATATGTCTGTGGGACCGGGTGACTTGAAAAATTCGAATATCTTTTTTCCCGCCGCCGATTTTCGTCGCGATTTCGAGTAGCTGCCTCATTTCCCCTCCCCCACTGTCAGTTCACCCCGTGATGTCGGAGCGGGCACAGGTTCCTGAGTTTTGGCACCAACCCGGTGCGGTACACTGGGGTCACCGGTTTTTTGTCTGGTTTATGTACAGTTTTACTCACCTTTGTTATTGTTTTATTGCATTATACTATAATCAGTAAGATTATTGCATGATTTTATCAATTTTATCGAAATTTATCACAATTTTTTTCTATCTTGTTTCAAATCTGTACTTTGTTACAGAATGTCGTACGAAAGGGAACTGCATCGTCTAGAATCGCTTCTCCATGAACTACTTGATGACGATAGACCATCAAGATGATAGATCATCAGACAGTGAAGCTGGAAGTGATATTGAATCGAAAGAAACATTTGTGTCTTGAGCACGTAGTGCCTTATTGCAGTATTTGCTAGACTGAAAAACAGTGATTTACAAAAGATTTTTTTGTTAATTTTTTGTGGGTAGGATGCCATTTTTTGTTTGTTATAAGTAAGTTCCTAGAGTCTAGAAACTGAAAAGACTGAATTATCATCAAAATTAAGTAGTATAGTAATTGTGTTTTCATATTTTTAAAAACCGATGTGTAAAAACTAACTAATTTAAAGGTTCTAAGTGAAGTTGTCTAATCTTAAGAAAAAGTAAATAAACGAGGCTGTGATTAATGAAGTATCGTTGTTTTAATGTCAAATAATTTGTCAAAAAAAATGGTCAGTAAATAAAAGATTTTGAAAAATCTTCCATTGAAAACACTGGGGCACCGAAAATGTAAGTCAAATCGACGTACGGGTACAATAAAATTATTAACAAACAAAACGACGTTTTTCTGCATTAGCAATGCATTTTATGCTTTGTTTTGACAACCCAGTAACTTTTTACGCAATGATTTTATTATTATCGATTCCGCTGAGCATATTTTGATGCTCAGCAGAATCGATATCGAATTGGGATCAGATTTTCTTGCCTTATAATATTCGTACACTTAATATGTAAATTACTTGTTTACTTACCTAGGTAATAATTACTTACGTAGTCGTATCACTAGTTTGCTAGTGTGGTAAATAAAAAACATTTTAAACAAACTTTCAGACAAAGGTTCCTAAATAGCAAAGTATGTATTGTTGTCTCAAAAAATATCAAAAGTTGATAAAAAGTACTTATTGAAAAGTAAAAGTAGGTACATATGAAAAGCTGCCACATTAAATATTTTTGGGAAACATTTTTCAAAAGTTTTGTTTATTTCATTTATGCAGACGATAGTTCTAGGATCATACTGCTGGCATTGTCAGGTTAATAATGTATCAAGTTCCTCATCTTAGACCTCAGCCGTGGAAGAATAAATCTTCCAAGACCTCAGCCAAACTAGAGATACAATAATAACTAACAAACTGTCGCGTATTTTTCGCTCTAACGATGAAATCACTTTAGTTTTAGGTAAATTGAGGTAAATAAACTTCGCAACATAAGTTTTAACACCTTAATTTAACTAAGTTCCGTAAACATATAATGTAAAAGTAAGTTTTAGGAATAATATAGTAATGAAATAATCTTTAAATGAAACTTCAAATTTATCAAAATGACTAATTTGGATGGACAACTCGCGCTTGACCAAAAAAATTACTATGCCAATTTGTTTTCACAAAAAAGACCTAATGGTTCCTATACGTTCGTAGTGGATTGTTGATCATACGGGACGGGACACAGACTAATAAACCGGAACACAGTGCACTAGGCTCATTTTGTGCAATAAGCTAATATCCTTGGAAGAATGATAATAATAACATAATTTTAAGTCATTTATTTTTATTCAAAAAAGTAACATTACAGCCGTAACCAAGGCGTTACATCTAGAATTAGGTACATAGAGAATATTGCACATATCATATTAATAAAATAAAAATAAAAAATTAACTAGAACCTTCAAAACTAAATTAAAACTCATAAAAATCAAAATATGATTTGAATTATATGATAAGTGATAACATAATTTTCATTTTCCTTTTTGGGAAGGCTATAGTCTAAAACCTTATTTCCTAGTCTCTCGTGATTTTTTCCTTTTATAATATTGATAAATAGTGTAATAGTCTTCCGTTCACAAGTTGCCATTTTTCTGGTTTAACTAACATTGTAAAAAAACGGATCACGCAACTAGTCTGTGTTTATTCTTTGATTGGTCAAAAATACGCTGCGCGCTATCCAGCCACGTTTTCGTCCGACCATAGACACTTGTTTATTTCACTTGCCGGCGCGTCAGCGCGTCACTTTCGTTTCTTTTCGTTACGCAAATCCGCCATTTTGTATGTAGCTGGCGGTGCTTCGTGGTGTACTTTCTCGGTTCAGTGATTTCACCGACGAAAACTATAAAACTTCTTCAAATTGACTCTAGAAACTAGCTCTAAACGTTCCTGACTTTATTGTGAAATAAATTGATCTGCAATAGCGTGTGCATTCGTGATTTGTGAGTGTCCTATAAATTGGAGCGCGTGGCTGGAGACTCTTTGTTGTTGAATTCGGCATATTTGAGGTGAGTTATTTTGATATCACGCAGATATGTATAGTTGTATGATTTGGGGGATGTTCTGTGAAGATGTGGTGGTGAGTTGATGAGTGGAAGGTGTGAGTTGGAGTGGAATGCGGTGGCGTCGGCGGCGCGGAGACAGCAGGCGCGCGGCGCGGTCTCGGCGGCTGGCTAGCGGCCGACGACACGACATTATACTCGCGACGCCGACGCGTCACCTCTCAGTAGCGTGAGAAACGTGTTACCAGTGAATTGGAGCTTCTAGAAGCCTCTGCCTTCAGAATTTGTGTGTCAATAGTTTATTGCAGTGATATTTGTGCATTTCTACTTCTGCTATTCATGAAACCGGGATTTATTTAGCATATATAACCTGCTTTGGTAAGAAATATCTAGTTAGTAATTTAAAGTATGAAAACAATAAATAAGTTAAGCAGGCACTTCATTCAAGTGCATGTAAATTACCTAATTAGTATATTTAGGTTGCAAATTTGCTTTTGCTAATTTGCAATGTAACCAAGTATCTAAAACAATCATTTGTAATTTTCTAATAACTTCTGGAATTTAACATAAATTAGGTCAAACAATTTAAATTTGTGCTAACTTCTAGCACAAGTAACATCAAAGTATTGAACATTCCTTGAACATTCAGCGCACACTGCTCATGATTTCTATAAAGTTAAATTACTTGATCCCAAAGTTTTGTTCAACTTCAGGCATTCAGCAAAAACTTTGAATAGGATTTCATTTGAAAGTTACCACCTCCATTGTTTACCTATTTGGTTGTTTTGCATTTTGTCCTGATGGAGTTCTTTACACAGTTTGTAAAAAATCTGAAGTTTTGTTGAGAAAAATTACTTGGGGGTTTGTTTGTAAAAGTTACCGAAATTCTCTTGAAAATGTTTTGGTTTTATTGCAGATTATTGTTTGTTATGTAACATTGTTGGAGATCTAATTCTGTTTAGACTACCAAATGAGATGTTCTTGTGTTGTTTTGCATAAGATCCAAATTATGATTAACTATTAACTAACCTAAGAAATTGTTATTGTAAATAGTACTGCTACCATTAGTTTCCATACAAACAAAAACAAACATCATAAACATTAAAGTAACTCTGTCTGTCTGTTACCTTTTCACACCTAAATTGATGAACAGATTTTGATAAAATTTGACAGAGATAGAACCATTCCCAGGATACAATCTATCTCTGTCAAATTTTTCAAATTTTAAATTCCCAGCATACAATAATATCTCTTTGACAGCCGCCGTGGCTTGGCGGGCGACTGCTCGGCAGAGACGCAAGAGGCGCGGATTCGATTCCTGACTCAACTACTTGATTGTTCAGCAAAAATCTTTCATAAACACAAATTGTAAATCTATTAACTGACTTTTTCTAGGTCACACTGCAACAGGTCATTGACTTATCTTACTGCCAAAAATGAACCAGTGTCACGAAAGACAAACAATACATAACTATTTATCATATAAAAACATTGCTCACACATCGTATATGTGCGCGTGATAGATAATTGGCTCACCATACAAAGTATACCTACTTTTACTTGTTACTACCTACGCCTAGTTCGATACAGAATCTAATCTATGTACCTAGGTACGAATTGACGTACATAATAAATAAGTGCCAGAGGACGTGTTACGTTCACCTCGACCTATGTTTACTATCACACACAAGAACTTTTAACTATTCAAAAATAGTTCAATGTTTAATTAAACAGCGCAGAAATACTAGGTAGGTTAGGTACGTGTTTCGTTGGCTCTTCAAGAGCTCATTTCGAAAATCATGAATGCGCAAATGAGTGTCACACGCTGAACCTAATGCATTTATTTTAATACATTAAGGCAAACAGGTTATGGGCTGCCTGATAATAAGCAGCTAATCATCTATTATTAAGCCGTTAAGCCATGACGGAGGCCTTTAGGCGGCCTTAAAACTCCGTCACAAGAGTTGGCCACTAGCTCATACGAACTAACTTACTTTTTATCTATTGACGTGTAGATATTTCTAAAGAATCATGCTTTCTTTGGCAAAATTTGCGATTTTACGGAGAAAGTCCCAACATTTCCACGTGTCTGGGTTCATATAAAAAACGTGATTATCACGAGAATAAAATACATCTCGATGTAGCAATCACTAAACCACTGAGACCCTTTGTTTCCCCGACAATGACAATATAAAACATGGCTTACACGTTTTTGTGGTCGTCGGACCGTTACGTTGAAATTTTCCCATACATGCGCGATTATAAATCGTTGAAATGACGCCCGGCTAGCTGGCTAGTCGGTTCTCAGCTTGCATCCGTCGACGAAGAACACTACGTATGTACAACTCACCCACACACAGATGCGGCGGTGGTGACCATTACTGCACTACTTATGTAGACTCTGGTAAATTGATATTATTTTACCAATATTTCTAGCATTTTACTTTAACTGCGTAAATTACAAATGGTTAGGATTGGTTAAAAATGACTATAAACTAAAATTAGCTTAATATGACCAAAAATGTGACGAAGGAACCGCGATTAATCGCCTATTTTTCTACATCACAGTAATGCTAGCTGACTCCTTTGCATGTTAAAGTCACCGATCAGTCGATAACGTTTAAATAAGCGTATAACGACAGCTTTGTTCAGCCGAGGCCGCTGTGGAAAGGTGTCTTCAAAACCCGTTCCCGCCTTATTGTCTCGTTCGTTTTAATATATCTTTTTTGTTTTACGAATCGAAGGACAAATCAATTTTAAGCCTTAATCCGTTTAAATGCCGTATCCGACTGGTATTTCTCAAAACAAGTCTCGTTAAATTGTTCTAAAAATATGGTCAGCTCGTAACCTTTTTCGAAGCGTTCCGAACCGAAAAAAGATGATGAAAAAAAAAATTGTTGACATCAATATAGAGCTTACTAATTTTACATGTGATTAACGAATATAAGAATTATGGACGCCAGTCAAACAAGCTATGCTAGCCATTACAAGAAACAGGATGTTAATTGATGATTAAAGAAGACCACTAGATCAAGTTGCGTTTAATTCATGATACTTAGAAGGACAACATACAGGTAAAAACTGGTTTTAACTCAATGTGGGATCGAATGAGATGAATACACCTTTTAGCACTTCGCTATACAAAGGTTTCTTCGAAGGTATCTATTTCATTATAGAGTATTTATTGACATTTTATATATGTGATTTGTATTACGCGATGTGCCTACATTGTGACTGAATCACCGTAGAAGTGCTGCAAACATTCGCCGTGTGTCAGTTTTAGGCTAAAACTACTAAAACATGATCGTTTTGTCCAAAAAGGTTTGTATACCATTAGCTTATCTACGTTAGTTCTCAGAAGCAAACGCTGCCCGCATAACTGTCAGGACGTTTATTACCGATTTAGGAGTGACAAGACTAGGTACTTTTCGATGTGTGAAAGTGTAATGTTAGTAACACAATTGGCCTACTAACGATAAGTAAATTCTTGCATAAAAAATTATAGATTCTAATTTTCGCTCAGTGACGTGTAATGCGCCTAATGTATGCGCATAATTACTGACTCAGATGCTGTTGCGTGGAGCTCACTAGGGTTGCCATTGTAAATCGATATTTATAAAAGGCAACAGGGCATGTTTACTAAGTGTATTTGAATGTGGAGCAATTCGCCCAGAATTAAAGTTTGTAGTGCAAAGAAAATGTGTTTGAACATCGCAAATGGATTGCGTTTATTTTGGTCCTTCGAACCGGATTCAGACGTTTTTGCGAGAAGCATCAATCAAACGTGATCGAATATTTACAAAGCAAACAGCAGTGTTGACTTGGACGTGTATCAATCAAGTATCAACCCTAGTAAGACTGTATTTTTACCTAGGTTCGTTTATGTAGCAAATTGTCGGACAGACGACACTGGGGTTTACCCGACCGCAGTAATCTTGCGGTGGCTGTACATCTATATGTAGTATAGTATGCATATGTATGCAGATAGTGTATCGTGTTCGAGATCTATCAAGATTACAGATACATGGCTTTTGTTTTATTCAAAATGCAGATAGTAAAATACCTAGACAATATTATGTTTACCGAAGTGTGTTTTTTTTTCAGTTCTCGTAGTTACGTGTTTAACCGACTTTTTTTATTGAGTGTTCATATTTTTATGCAACACACGAGCATACTCGTACATCACGCGTAATTTGTTATCTGCCTTGAACTAGAATCGTATTTTCCATGACACAAGAGCTATTGAATTTTATTATGTCAGCCATTTTGTATATAAATTGATCATATTAACCGCGTAAGCGGCCACTTAGCACGATTATTGATCGCCATTTAAAAGTTGTCCATATGGCTCGATCGTGATTATAAATTCGAAGGTGTAGGTTTTTTTGTTGAATGAATAACTTTGATATATGGTAATCACTTTTATTTTAACTTACATATTTGGTCATTGGTCATCGTTATTTGTGTTTCGTGAGTTTTTATTATTAGTTTAGGACTCCTTATTCAATGAATAACAGGATTTTGAATGGATTTACAAATCTCAATTTCGCGTTTGTTTTAGTAAGGAAACAATATTATAGTCTATATAAAACTTTACGGGCACTAATGCCTTACTATCGAATACATTTATAATAGTAACAGTTATTATCTACCATCATAGAGTCGGCTAACGTTTAAATTAAACCTAGTTAAACCAAACGACCGCACGGCTCAATAGCCCCGTACAATTATCAAAAACGATATAATTTAACTTGGTACAGTTCCATTGTGCTTTGGATCGTTAATTCCCCATCCCCCACTCCCAGTGGAGGGAGGGGGTGGCCGGCAGCCCCCCCCTATTCGGTGACCGACCTATTAAAATTGTAATTACCACAGGCCTGTGTTGTATTATTGAAATGATGTCATGTTGATTGCGGGAGGCATGGCTCGTTGTGGATTTTGGAATTGTTTCTTGTTATGGAAATAATTTTGTGAATACATTCGAACTGTCGCTAAGCCGTATCTAGTCTAGAAACAATATGGCTTTTGATCCGAGACTGTTATAATGTTGAGACAGTGTATTGAGTATTGATGATTTACCATCGTCTCGACATATCGATTGTTTACCTGTCTGTCTCGGATAAGGTACCAGTGGTACATTAATTCAAACTTCAAACATAAACACCTATTTGGAAGATCTTCATTTAAAATAACATTTCTCTACTACTGCAGTATTCTCCAAACCGCTCGAAAACGCTCAATCTTGAGCTTTCTTAATCCCCTTTAAAACGCTGAATGCCGAGCGCTACTTAAATTCCTAACCATTTGCGTTCGCGAAACAAAAGCTGACGAATTAAATTCTTTCACGGTCCCATTAAACTTCATAGAAATAACGAAAAAGGAGGCGCAATAAAAAAGTTTTAATGCACATAGGAAATGACTGTGGCGTGTTCCAAACAAGTTTCGTTCTAGACGTAGTTTTGTCTTCGCTGGCTGGTGGAACAAAGGATTGTCATCGCGTTGAATGTCTAATAAAATATACACAAGCAGAGTGGAGACCGGAACATGAACTCATAAAAGGTTTATGTCTGGGAGGCACTTGTTAGTGTCTAGAACTATCTTAGTACCTCTAAATCTAGTATCTCTGTGGAACTTGTGCAGTACAACTTATGGATTATATCAGTATATCGTATCCTGATTCTAAAACGGGTAAGTTGCTTGTAGGTAGGCAATGTAGCTTTAACTTGAACCCTTTCGCATTAACCCTGTAGGAAGCCTAAGCATAACGCTTTCATGATAATGTAAGCGAAATACAGCTTATTTTCGTCGCAAAAGACCCGAAATTCACTTTTACGACCTAAATTCAGTTAATTCGCATAATAGCACGCGCACAGAGCTTCGATCGAACAATGGTTAATGTGATTTTGACACAATGCGAGGATAGGGATGTGGCTCTGGCTTGCATAGAATCTCGATCGATTCGTGCTGTTGACTTTGACTTTAAAGATATACCGAAATAATGAAAAAGCCGAAGTGAATGTTCGACGTAAAATAGATCTTCGAAACTTGAAAAAGTTTGTGACCTGAATGTAGCCTTCAAACCTGTTATTGCAATCATTAGTAGAGATGAGGATGTACTGCAAATTTTGACTGTTCTTCCAAATTACATTTGATAATGACTCGTTATATTCTAGATAACACTAATTTATCTTTATCTAGAATAATTCACACGGATTCCTATCTCATTTGAATGTCAACGCCAGCAATAGTATATTTTTTGTATCATATCAGGTATCTCATCGTCTACGTCAGATCCGAGATACGAGTTGACCTTGCATTAGCGTCCGTCGCAATTGCTAACTTGTCTGGTCGCACGGCCTTATGTTAACTCTACAAAGTTTTCCTGTAATTAAACTTAATTAAGAAGAAAGGGTGTATGGGGTTCGGACTCCCATCTTAGCCTTGCTAGTCCTGGCCATGGTAGCGGCCACGGTAACGGCCGGGCAAGGGATGCTAAGAATCACCAGGCTGCCGAGGGCTACCAATAACACTTGACCATGGCGACGTATAAAAGACGTAGTTTTATTGAGGCTTGACGAACATTACCCCAGTTGGATGTGCAGTTGGAGAACATTAGGTGGCATGTTTTGGGATTGAGTGACGTTCATAGAGAGGGAGAGGATACTATCACCCTAAACTCGGGATACCTTCTGTACTTCCGCAAGGGTGACAAAACTTCTCAGGGTGGTTTAGAGTTTCTCGTTTATAAGGCCCTCTTATTTACGTTAAGGAGGCTAAGAGGGGAATCCAGTTTCGGTTGGGCAGCATTTGGAAAATTACGTCAAATTTTCTTGTGACCGTCAAAGTGTTCAATCAGTGCGTCCTACTTGTACATACGGAGCCGAAACGTGGACACTCACAGTACGGCTAGTCCACCAGTTCAAAGTCGCTCGGCGAGCTATGGAAAGATCTATGCTCAGAGTTTCTCTGAAGGATAGGATCCGTAACAATATTATCCGACAGAGAACCGAAGTCACTGACATACGAGGGGTGTTCAATGTATTCTCTGATGATAATGATGATGATGATGAAACTTAATTTGTGAAAACTACTAAGATGTTCTGGTATAAGCCAAGTACTTTTTTCGGTCTAAGAAATGAGATAGACATATAACTCAATCAGAAGCCTGAAGCCGTAGTATGTACGCCCAGCCTCGACTCGGTATTGTGGATTGGAAATTACGCGATTCCCTTCAGTCAAGTTATATGAAGTAGAAAACTGTCTTTCTCGATATCATATTGCATTTTCTCCCCCTTTGATCTTATTTATCGAGAGCTTGTTACGCAATCGGAAATGGAATCTTGAATATAAAATTGGGAACGAACGAAGGAAGTATGATTACTTGTAGCCCTTGTAGGAGTATCTGTTATATCGTGTTTTGTTGAGTTTTTTTTTTTTCATTTTATTTCAATTTATGAATCTAAATATCTGACTAGTAGTTAAACGTAAAATAACTTGAATACTCCCTTTTCTGGAAATGCAACCTTACTATACTACAACCAAATTCGATATAGAATAAAGGTACATAAAAATCTAACCTAAAATGTTGTCAAAAACCTAATATATTCGTATTACATTATTAGAAAAATAAGTGCTGTATATTTTTGGCGGCCACCAATCAAAAGTTTGCAGATCGTGGGCGTTCAGCGCAACGTTTAAGGTTATCTAAAAATAGTCCTGCGTTGCGTGTCGAATCTCGCGTGGATTACCTATCTTGTTTTTGCAAGACATCGTTCCAATTTAGGAATTTCGTCTGATTGCTCATCCAATCACCTCTGGATAGAATATTTGCCCAGGTGAATAGAAAAATACAAAGCTAAGCAACACTCCTTCAAAACAATAATTTAAGATATCAATCTGTATTCTGTAGTCTTAAATGGATTTATTAAAATAGCAGGTGATTAGTGCACCTGGGTGCTAAGATTTGTACTTACACCTGTCTCGTTTTGAAACTAGCGAGTTTATCTTTCGTGCACTTTTTAACTAAAATGAACAAAAAGCTTCATAACAGCAGTTTTTGTAAATATGTGAGTTGTAAAAGTTGGAAACCAGATGATGCCAAACCAACGAACAGTTTCAGAAAAGTTAGGATTCCATACGCGTTTACTGTTTGTTTCCATTCATGACGTAGTTTGATATCGGTTCTCGCGCGATCATAGTATATAGTTTATCGCAAGCTCCCTCGGTCATAATGCACAATTTATGTCTCAATTTCGTGTTCCCACGGCATATAAACTTGGCATCCGACATGACTTGTGTTGCTGTGTTATTGTTCAAATGGTAGACGTACTTTTTCGCATACTGCACAGTTACCGCAGTACATAATGTAGCTAAAACACCACTCGTGTCATCCATATTTTTATATTAAACATGCAGTGCAAGATCATATAAAATTGCCGTTATGACTGCTTTTTCAATAAGTACCTACCTACCTACTCGACGCAGTGCTTTAGCATTCAAATTTATTAAACCGGCTTGGAAGCACTCCACATTCATGTTTTAATGCCATCGTCATGTACCTTGAGGCATTTTTCTCACAGTTGGATACAACAACCATTTTCAGGCAGGCTTTATACGTGTTTTATCGTATACTTACGTAATTAAAACGCACGGTTTATACCGTACCGAGGCGATCATTAAAATGTATTTAATGGCCGACTTGTGTAAGCCGTTTTCCCCGGCTTCGCGAAAACTGTTAATTTTTTTCTCCACCCGGCCGGTTAATGAAAGCGGACGAGATGGGATGGCTAATTGGATTCCATTTTGGATCGGTACACGCCCGTCCAACTCCGTTTCCGTTTCCAATTGGTGTTATTCACCTTTCCGACACTTTGTCATGATTTTTTTTGGAACAATAATAGTGCTGGAGTCTTGTGGGCGTTTTATTTTCTAAGTAGCCGTTGTATCGCCGTCCGTGCATAAATTCAATTTACGTTTGTTAGAAACCTGTTTCTGGGAACTTTTCAATGCTGACTCAGAGTCCGAAGCACATTTAAATTCAAGTAGGTACTATACCTAGGTGTTTCATTGCGGTCGTGACTTTTATGAGTGCACTAAAGCAAAAATCTAACAATGACTTGGAAGCAGTTCTCTAATTAGGATGAGCGAAGTTTCTCCACTCGACGATGTTATCTGAAGTTTTATAAAACGATAAAAAACTCCTAACCCCGAGCGCTATAATTTATTCTCGCTCGTCGTTCACCTTTATCTTGCTAGTGTCGGCGTTACCAAACGCTTTATAGGCAAAAAATTGCTATATATGGCGAAAAACAAGCCACTAGGAACGCGACGTCGAATTTGATCTGAAGCTCGCTGCTGAGTCATGCAAGTGGCGACTGCTGAGGGGGTGAGGGGACCCGGTGGGGAGGGGGGAGGAAACCGCTCAGCTCAGCCACCCATTATACTATTGTGGAGGCACGTTGTTTTCGCACAAAACGGTGTGTCAGCTACACTTCGGTCAGGACGTAAACTGACGCGACCGCGGCTAACTCGGCTTGTAAGCAAACTCGTTTTGAAAGATCCACCTAAGATATTTTTTCGCTTGCTTTGCTGCAACTGACAGCAGTATTGTTGTGATTCTTATTCTTTGTCAGCCTTTTTAGACCGAAAGTTTGATTAAGTGAGTCAAAGATTCTCCTAAAATTATAATCACTTTAACGGATTTTATGTAAACGCTTTAGACAAAGAAGATCACGCATTTGAATAATTTGTGTCGAATAAAATGTTACAAAGTATGTTTAAACAAGCGACGTGTGGGGTGTAAAGTAGACTTACCAAACATTATAAAGAGTAAACAGATGTTCTGCTAGCAATCTGGCCGTGCAACGTAAGCTGTACCAGTACTCTCAAACAGCGAAAGAAAACATCGTGAGGAAACTAAAATGAATGAAATTGAAATGTGTCAAGCGCGCGAAAGGATCTTCTGAGACGCACTTTAAATCCTTTTACCACACTGGATCAAAATAACTAGTGACACGACTAGTAGTAGTAGTATGAAAAATTCTAAGCGAAGTTGCTTATACAACTAAGCCGTTTTATATCTTCAGAGCAAAAACTGTCCTTTAAAAGTGCAGTTAGAAAGTCTTGGATGAGTCAGCCGGGGAGTTTGCTAGCGACAAACTGAAAAGCCAATTACTTAGTCGACATGAAGTTTCTACTATGCGTCAGGGAGCTGTTACAAAATGGCTAGCCTACGTTTTATTTTTGTACGAGCTCCTTCGTGCTTGACGATGTTGATAGTCTGCTTAAATAAATAATCATTTATTTTTAACCGTGTTTTGTTTGTAATATCAATACCGGAATACATTTTTGATTACGGAATGCATTTAAAAGGTGGACCTGTGGACTTGGTCATTGCCTTTTGGGGTTCCGTACCCGAAGGTAGTCAACGGAATCCTACTACGGTATGGCACTACTTTTCTATGATATCGTCTAAGGCACTCGTAGATATAAAGTTTTCTTACACTAAGCCCCTTTGTTTTATCATAGACTGCTGTCGTAGGGTGTCTGTATGGCAAGTAGTACCTTTAGAATAGCAAGTTGAGCAAGTTCGGCTGCAATGAGGTGTTTTTGCAGCGTTACCCCATGCACATAATACAATATCTTAAAAAAGATTAAATGAAAGTATATCAGCTTGGAAACATTTGCCATTTAATTAAATATTTTTCTCATTCAAGCTATATTTGTGTATTTGGATGAGGCTTAGTGATAGGCGTCAGGCAAAAGTTGATATAAAAACATGGTCCGAATTATAAAGGCGAAATTTATTCATGTTACGTACATAACATACTAAGCGTTACTATAATAGCCTTTTGCGTACTTCTAAATAACTGTATGGTGCTTGTTAAGCTCGTCGTCCACAGAAATGAGTGTCGAGGAGTCGAGGCACTGAAGCCTCATATTACGGGAACTAACATAAGAATCTACGGGATTTGTTAGAATTTTCAAGCGCCTTAGCGAGGTGACTTCTAAATAAATAGGCAAAAAATATTCGAATATATTTTACATATTTAACGAGGATACATGCTAATATCAAAATAATAATTAAAAAGCCATTGTAGTATCATTGCGTGTCGCTCATTTACATCAAAATACACAGCGGAAATATCACTTGGATACAATCTTCATTCTCCAAGCTTAGTCCATGCGGAGGGGGATACAAGTAGCTGGTTACCGGTGTCCCTTTGCTGAGACTACGACACCTTAACAGAAACGACTGGTTTTTTGTAGAGATGTACAGATAAAGTATTATTTATCGTGCTACTACAGGTTCTTTTAACAATCACTGGGTCATTTCAGTGACACCAACCTGGTTGTTGAGTATTTGAAACACTTTGTGAAAATTTCAACTCTGCTTATTAGGGTTCATGAGATACAGCCCGCTGACAGACGGACGGACAGTGAAGGCTTAGTAATAGGGTCCCGTTGGCACCCTTCGGGTACGGGACCCTAAAAACAAATGAAACATTTAGTAACGAAATGAAACAAGCAATAAAACAAATGTTTCGCTCAGCAATATTCTGTAGTTCTACTAAAACATAGATAGGTAAGTAATTTTGAATGGAACGGTTCAATCAAATTAAAATACATGGCTGACGAAAACCAACAGGCGAATTAAATTTCCGCCCGACCTTTGGGACTAAAGGCGTGGCTATTTGATGGATCGCTTGCCTCATTTATAATACGACATGGCTTCCGAGAAATAAATATTTAGAATAAACTAACTAACTACTAACTAGATATGTAATTATGAGATGTTACAATAATTATGTGGATATCTATTTTTTTAAAGGATTGCTTCAGTTATTTTAATACTGTTAGTTGCATATTCGGACTAATTCGGTTTTCATACAAAGCACGAAGTTTGCCGAAGCGCACGATATTTGTGACGCCCTCCGGCTAGGTGGCCATCTGCTGCTGGCTGCTGGCAGAGACTGGGTGCGTCAAGCCGAAGATAGAGCGCGACGGCGCTCATTAGGGGAGCCCTATGTCCAGCAGTGGACTGCTATAGGCTGATGATGATGATAATGACAATATTTGTGACACTACTGTAAGTTGATAATAATAGGTTACATTACACCACATTAGGGCGATTACATAATATTTTCTAATCTGAACGATTCTGTTTCATCGTACGGTTTGTGTAGGTATTAGAATGAAATGGTATAAGAAATATCAATTTGCTAGTTTATATTTAAATCTGTGTCAAAGTCAGTACCCATTCAAATTCTTGGAATATTTGGGAATATTTACGTTGGTTCAGTTCAGTGTATGCGATTGCCCTTATGCAAACATTTGACCAGTGCCCACCAATATACAACGTGTAACATAATGTCCCTATAAGCCCGAAAGGGGTGTATTCAGACCGAGCACTTGAATACATTGACGTGTGCAAAAGTTCAATACATCATATTTGAAATTCCAATACAATTAAAAACAAATTATTTCATGAGAAATTTGTGACAACCCTATGTGTTTGTTTACCATTTGCGTAGGTAACAAACACACGCGCACCCTCCTATCGCGTCGGACCCACACATACGCAGACAATTGAACGCGCGGCAAGTTTCAAAAAGTACCTAGGTGTAATCACCAAAGTTTTCGTAAGAATTTGCAATTTTTTTAATTCTACGTAGAAATTAAAGTCGAAGATTAAAATCACGATATCTTTCACACATAAAAAAACAACTACCTACCTACATCTACCTAGGTAGTTACCTAAGGACCTAGGTACAGGAAAAGTTAAGTTATACCTTTTCTCCCTTCTTCTTGGTTGGCTCGGAACACGGCTAATTGACATGGTAGGTATTAGGTAGGTATGTAGGTACCTAGGTTGGTATTACTGGTACACATTCACATTCACAATCACAAAATTATTTTTGTCATTTTTTATTAGTAAGCTAGGTACTAATGGGGTACCTACTAGGTAGGGTGATAGGTTAGGTACCTATCATCATACCTACCTATCACTGAATTTTATCACTGTTGACACACACAGTAGGTACTCGGTATCCATCAAAGGGAAGTAGGTACAACACACCACCGTATTCCCGGTCTTCCCTCACTGGTGCGCCGGTGGAAAGATCCCGTCGAGAGAAGACGGTTCACCAATCCCAGAAAATAGCCCGTAAGATGGCAATGGCCGCCCTGGATAACGCTCTCTGTAGAGCTGACGCGCCGCTACTAAGCTATTAATTATTTGGTGCTGCTCCAACACACACACACAACACCATATCATAATACTCACCGTTTGAGTACAAAGCCGACATCGTATCGTTAATTAGTTACGCGAACCGAGAGATTGCTTGTTGCAGTTGTTGCAAGGAACGAATGCTAATTGCGACTGATAAAAACCGATCTGTTTTGCGACCAAAAGTAGGTACCTATTGCCGAAAGCCGAATTTTTAGGGTTCCTTGTCTGGGGTAACCCACTAAATACCGATTGGGAAAAAAAAGGAAAAAAACTTCACCATACATCTACTACTACTACTGTCGTCGTGTCCGTGTCGCTAGCTCTTTTGAACCAGTGTGGTGGAAGGATTAGAGTGCACCTTGAAGGTTCCTTTCGTACACTTTGACACACGTCTATGACATGCCTGGTTTCCTCACGAGGTTTTCCTTCACCGTTTGAGAGCATTGATATTGCACACATAAATTTCGAATCGAAAAATCCATAGATTCGAACTCACGACTTAAGGATGGGAAGGCGGGGTTCATACCAATATGCTACCATGTGCTCCATCCCCATTTGCTACTAGGTACCTACCTACTTACATAATAACCTACCAACAATTACGTAGTTCAATCAAGAAAAGTAAAAAACAAATAAACCTACGGAACCAATTTGATTTTATTAAACAAACGCTTGCGGTGCGGTGTCGGTTGACGGTTGCGGATTTTGAATTTAGCAAAGGCACCGACAGCCAATTAGGGCGAGGTGCCATCCCACTAGTTGTTGTTGTTGTTTCAATGCAACCAATGACAAATAGGCTGTTCACGATGAAAATGAAGATTAGTAAGACAGATAAGTCACAACCTTTGACTTTAGTGCCCAAGTAGGTAGGTACAAAATTGCATTGAAAAATGCTCCAATGAATATTGGAATAATACATCGTTGGAAAAACTAAAGTGGAATAGGGTCACGGCTTTATCCTCAGGCACGGTAGACCTCTTCTCATACTTCTTGTTACCTACTCAAGATGCTTTTAAGGCCCGAGTAGGTAGGTACAAAATTGAGTAGGTATCTCGGCTTTATCCTCAGGTACGGTAGACATCCTCTCATACTCCTTGGCACCCACTGAGGATACCTTTAAGGCCCGAGTAGGTAGGTACAAAATTGAGTAGGTAAGGTACCTATCTCCTATACTAGGTACTTAACAAAGAGATCTGAAAGGATGTTTACGGTGCCTAGGGATTTTAGTCGTGATGTGACCTTACATTTTAATTACCAATAAATACCAAGGTACCACTAGGCCTTCAAAAAAAAAATAGAAATTACTTATTAAGCCACCTCGTTATTAGGTAAGTAGGTAGGCATTTTACTAATGGTGTCTGTTCTGTTACCTGTTTCATCTAGAGTTCACACTTAAAGGTCAAAAAACAGCTGTAAATAGGGATGCCTCATGTTGTGTCAAGTTACGTATTGGAGCAAAGTTTAAGAGACATTTCATGAATGAAAACCTTTGAAATTTTAAAAGTCGTTGAACAAACGTTGTTCGCAATGACGTATAGAACACCCCCGTTTCGGGCTTATAGGGACATTATGTTACACGTTGTATGTAACTACAAAAACAACACGTCATTTTACTAATGATATGTTCACTTTACCTACTACTTGTTATCATTACTATAATAATAATTCCTTCACATTATAATCGGCCGTTATTTATATTAATTAATATAAATTATTTAAAACGGTCGTAACGGCTTTATGTTTCTATTATTAGATATTCATTCATTTTCATTTGCAGCTGCTTTTTCTTTGTCATCGAAGATACTTGACTTCTTCTGTGCTAGGTCTAAGAGTAACAGTCTGGATGACCTATTTTCACAGTAATCCATATCTTCTATTAGTTACCGCCAAGAGGTCACTGAACTGAATACTCAAAGTCCCATACTATCATCATCAACCTGTGTTTGGTTGCAAGGCGGGCCTCGCCTTGTACGCGTCATTGAGTCGGCACTAGACCAAAGACTTTCTAATTCAGCCTTTGTTGTTATGCAAATGTATTTACGAACACAATTTCACCTTGTTATACTCGGCCAAACGATCCATTTGATAACATTTTATCATAAAGAACTACTATAAATGGCCGTGACTTTGCCCTTGTTGAGTTTTTTTTTTCATTATAGCCTTCAACTTCTCGCTGCGTTCATCTAGGAGTTGAATTTCGAGAATTTCTTCCTTATGCACCCCTGCACTAAGAAGTAGGGTAAATTTATCTTATGGTGCAGGAACCTATGCTAAGTTTCATGCTTCTAGGACTTTTGTTAGTAACGTAAGAGTAATGATGTCGATGAAACTACATTACCTATAGTTCTTAGAGTCGAAGATAATATTTGCCTATGTCCCTTCAGTGAATCAACAGTGAAAGACGAAACTTTCCAACTTTTTGTCGCTCCACGTAACAACTGCGTGATTGCACGCTTCGATAAGAAAAGATTGTTGTATGCGAAAGAGAATAAAACTGCGAGTAAAATTGACTGTACTTGTGTAACATCCTAGTGATTGTGATGACGGCACTGAGCGAATCTATTTAGACTAGGTTAGCAGTCGAAAACATAATAATCAAACATCATCATACAGTCACGCTAGATATACGGACACAGGCTAGCCCTAGTGGTATAAGCTACCTTTAAAAAGTACATAGAGTAAAATAAACCGACTCTCACTTGACCGGTTTTTATTTGTTCGCCTTCCAACCGTAAAATAATCCAAAATACTGGAAATTCTAGCTTTATGCCGTTTCTATTAAAAGGTACAAAATAAATCCTCTAGATTCGCTGTTTTTATGTAATTGACATTGACGAGATCCGCTAATTATAAAATCCACCTGGCTCGGCTATTTGCAAACCTGTTTGAGGAATGAGACGACTGCGCCGGTATCCACTTGTCTTTATCAAACCCATGTTATAATGCGACATTTCGGATATTTGTATGTTTGTTGAATCACCTAAACTACTACTACAAGTCGTGTTGAAAGTGTGATGAAATGATTTAAAGTGCGTCAGAGGCTCATTTCGTGCACTCATCTAATTGCTGAACAGATTTCGAATATCATCAGCATCATCGATAGTCCATAGTATCCCAGTGGTGGATGACCTCTCTTTGTAACCGCCATTCACTTCGGTTCTGTGCCTCATGCATCTAAAAACTAAGGCCCTTTTTGACCTATATGAAATACTAGCTGCCGCCCGCGGCATCACTCGCATAGTACCCGGATAAAAAATAGCCTATATTCAGCCGTTATGGCTGAATAATAGAGGCACAAACATACTCGCATCGTCAAATCCTTATAAACTTTCGCATTTATAATATCAGTAGCTACGTTTTATTCACGTACAAAGCGGGTTAAGACACGGGGGAAGCTTCTATAAATAAATAACAAAGTCAAAGTCAAAGTCAAAGTCAAAAATTTTTATTCCATAAAATCACTGGGATCACTTGGACACGTCTTAAATCTACGTTGCATTTACACCTGTTCGTAACGCGACCAGGCGTGGAAGATACAGGCAAGAAACCACGCTTGGCTATTTTTTTGGAAAATGATCCCTTTACAATCATGTTATAAAAGGAGTTGGAGCATTCAGTCCCAAGCATTTTTATCTTCTATATAATCGGATATTTTATAGTAAGCTTTTTTATACAACTTTTGTTTTATTAGTGTTTTGAATTTATTAACTGACAAATTTGTCATCTCGCTTGGGACTTTGTTATAGAAGCGTACACATTGCCCTTTAAATGATTTATTAACTTTACCTAGCCTAATCGTGGGTACAGCAAGTTTATCCTTATTTCTAGTATTAACACTATGATTATCACTATTTTTCTTAAACTTACTAACATTTTTATGTACGTACATCAAGTTTTCGTAAATATATTGACAAGGAACAGTCATAATGTTTATTTCTTTAAATTTATTACGTAATGACTCCCTAGGACCCAGGTTATAAACTGCTCGAACAGCCCTCTTCTGCAACACAAATACGGTGTTTATATCTGCAGCACTCCCCCACAACAAAATGCCATATGCCATGATGCTATGGAAGTAGCTGAAGTAAACTAGTCTAGCTGTATCTACGTCTGTAAGTAGACGTATTTTTTTGACTGCATATGCCGCAGAACTAAGTCTCTTCGACAATTTATCTATATGTGGGTCCCATTGAATCTTTTTATCTAAGGTTATGCCCAAAAAAGTAGTAGTGTCCACGAGATCTATATGTTCATTTTTTATTTTTATATGAGAATTTACTTGTGTAACATTTGGTAGTATAAATCTTATACATTTGGTTTTCTTTTCATTTAGCAATAGGTTATTTACATCGAACCATTCTACGACTTTGGAGATTGCATTGTTTACTTCGCCAAAATTAACCTGGCGTCGTTTCATTTTAAATAAAAATGAGGTGTCATCTGCAAACAATACAATTTCATGATCATCCCTAACAAGTTTAGGTAAATCATTAATATAAACTAAAAATAGAAATGGTCCTAATATTGATCCCTGTGGTACACCCATTGTTACTATTGACCCTGGAGAACGTTTTCCATTAACGTCGACTCTTTGTATTCTGTTACTTAAATAGGAACTGAGAAGGTCAAGAGCAAAACCCCTAACCCCATAGTGTCGGAGTTTCCTGATTAATGTTTCATGATGGACACAATCGAATGCTTTTGACAGATCACAAAAAATCCCTAAAGCATCACGAGACTCTTCCCATGCATGGAAAATATGCGATATTAACTCGACACCAGCCTCTGTTGTTGAACGGCCCTTCATAAATCCGAATTGTTTGTTGTCGAGTAGGTTATTTATGTTAAAATGGTCTTGAAGTTGCTTTAGAATCAGTTTTTCAAATATTTTGCTAAAGGTCGGTAGTACTGATATAGGACGATAGTTACTAGGGTCTGAATGACTACCAGATTTGAAGAGAGGTGTTATTTTACTATGTTTCATTAAATCAGGGAACACACCACAATCAATACATTGATTGAAGATCATAGCTAGGTCAGGTGCAATTATGTCTATCAATGGTTTTACGACGCTAACAGAAATTCCCCAGAGGTCCGTGGTCTTTTTTACATTGATTAATTTATAAGCCTTGACAATGTCATTAGAACTGACATAATCGAATGAAAAATTTGTTTTACATTCAGGTACGTTTTGTTTCAACATTGACTCTGCGATTATGTGGGAAGAGTTTAAAGATTTTGTAGTAGAGACTGGAATATCAGTAAAAAACAATTCGAGCGCTTTAGCTACATCTTCATCTTTGTTAATAATTATATTATCTATTTTTAATTTAAAACTGTTATTATGAATTATATTTTTTCCAGTCTCTTCTTTAATAACATTCCAAGTAGCTTTAATTTTATCTTGACTGTTTTTAATTTTTGAACTCAAATATAATGATTTGGCTATTTTACATACTTTCTTAAATATTTTAGAATAATTCTTAACTTTTTCTTTAAACTCTTCACTGAAATTATATTGTTTTATACTGTACAATTCATACAATGTTTGTCTACTTTTATGTATTCCTGCTGTTGCCCACTCACAAAATCCTGGCTTATTAGATACCATGATCGATTTGGATGTATAAACTGAATTGAATTCGTTATTAAATTCTTTAAAAAATGTATTATACAAATAATTAGGATCTTCATTATGATATATTATGTTTGGAATTTTATTTTTTAGATTTGATTTCAACTGTTCCAATCGATTAATGGTCATTGGTACATAGGTAATTTTCCTTTTTACATTTTGCCTAGTTTGTGTTTCAATTTTTATAAATTGTCCAAGGTGGTCTGATTCAAGTTGATTAATAATATTTTTACTTATTATATTAACATTAGTAAATATGTTGTCCAAACATGTAGCTGAGGTGGCAGTTATTCTAGTTGGCTCCATAAATGATGGTTCAAGATTGAATGATTTAAATAAACTTGTTAATCTAGTATTTAATGAGCATTTTTCAAGCAGATTTACATTAAAATCGCCACATACAATAATTTCCTTGTTAGATTTAGACAATTTGAACATAATTTCTTCCATAACCTTTTCAAAAACATCAAAGGAGGCGCAAGGCGGGCTGTAAGCGCTTATAACAATGAACTGCTCCAACTCTACGCAGGCTATTTCTATGTGTCTTTCTGCAGTCAGGTGAATAATATCTTTGCGTTCTTTAAATTTAATTTGTTTGTTTAGTAATATTAATGAGCCACCTCGTTCAAAATGGTTCCTGCAGAAAGCACTACCAACTTGGTGATCACTGAAATTAAACATAAGCTCATGATTTTTTAGCCAATGTTCTGTAATACAAATTATGTCAATTTTGTTTGAGGTCATGTACAATTCCAGCTGTAGTTCTTTACTTCTCAAACCTTGAATATTTTGATGCACCAAATTAGTAACCTTTGATTTTCTAAAATTATTATTTTGACTCTTTATAAATACCGCTAACAACCGCTTTATAAATACTACTACGAAATAATTGTTTGAAGAGTTCTTTATAATGTTGTTAAGACACAGATTAAATAATAGTCATTGATAGTGTTCTACATTATTCTTACTACTGCGCTACTCCTTTCACTAATAATAAGGCCTTTTACCATCTATAAGTAGATCATTTATACAGCGTCATGAGGCAACTTTTACCTTTACTAGCGGGACGCTGAAGTCCCCGGGACGAATTCAGATGGAGTAGGCTTGCCCAGCACCTACCATGCTCTCAGCTTAGTCAACCCTGTCCACAGGAAAGACATAGTCAATACGTGCGGAGCAGACTAAGCGGCGGGCTTCCTCACGATGTTTTCCTTCACCGTTTGAGAGTATTGGTATAGCGCACATAAATTTTTCGCACAGAAAAATGGATTTTGGAATGGATTTCTAATCCATTCTAATGCAATGGATTTCTTTGTTCGAAAAATTTACGTGCTATACCAGTAGCCTCAAATGGTGAAGTAAAAACATTATGAGGAAACCGGCATATCGTAGATCCTAAAAAGTTCGAAAAATATGTGTCAAGTGCACGAAAGGAGCTGTTAAGAGACACTTTAAATCCTTTCACCACACTGGTTCCAAAGAATTAGCACGGGTAATAGTAGTAATTGTTTTTATAATGTTTGGTCTTGATTTGCAAAATGAATTATTTTTAAGGAGCCTCTTTGAGGCACACTTTAATCCTTTTCACCACACTGGTTCGAAAGATCTAGTGACACGAGGAGTAGTAATATATTTTTGTTCTTTGTCTCGATTTGAAATTGCATTCTGATAGAGATTATAAGTCACTAGTATGGACAAGGCTTAGTCCCATGAGATTAGATCGATTATTTATCTACGAGTATGTTAAGTATGTCGATAAGCGACTTTATTTCTCGGAATTATGTACCATAGATAAAATTAGTTTTAATTGCAGTGAGTATGGGAGACTTACTAGAACTGGAATGTTAATAATGTAAATAAGTAAATGTTTGTGGATATTTCACACAGCGCCATCGCCGCCATCTAGCCCCAAACTAAGCAAAGCTTATACCATGGGAACCAGATGGCTGATAGAATACTTATATACTTTTTTTTGTAAATACATCTTATACTTTTAATACATAGTACTACAACACCCAGACCCGGAAGAAATATTTGCTGAACATACAAATATTTCTCCCGTAGCGGGAATCGAACCCGCGCCTCTTGCGTCTCAACCGAGCACTCGCACACCACCACCACGGTCGTCAGTCGTATAACTCAACACTGCTACTTATGGTTGAAGATAATTTATGTCTCTTAAGAATTAACTTTTACTCACAGAGAAATATTAATGTTTGCATTTTGTTTTTGTTTGGCTTATCGTTTCTAAAACAATATAAGAAAAAGTAACAAAAATGACAAAATGCAGGTACTTAAATAACTTCACATCGCCGCAAAGACGCAAATAACTCGGAACTTCCGAATCCGAACAATAGGCTGGCTGGCAGGAACATGGATCGGGCATTTCTAGAAGTGGCAAGTTTTGTTTCGTGTTTCGTTTAGTGTGTTTTGTAAGTTTTAATTACAACGGAAGAATAGATCATTTAAAAGAAACTAAAAATACTTAGTTAAAATTGGAATCTGGTATTATATGCTTCATACAAAATGTTTTTATTTTTTTATTACTAAAATTGTACCCACAATTTTGTATGTAATTATCGCATATTATTTCATAATTTTTTTTAGTTTGTTGTAATATACCTACATAATGCTGTTCTGATATTCCTACTTATTATTATTTTTTATCAATTTGTAGTAATAGTTGTAGTAGTAATACCTGTATAGGTGTTTTTAAAGTGTTTATTTTCGCTGGTTTCTTCTTGCAGTCCTTAAATGCTTTCTTATAGTAATTGCTTTTTGCATGTTGGATATTAGCAGTGACTTCGTTTCTTGCTTTAATGAAGGCTTCCTCTTTTTTATCTTGTGTGTTGGTTCTGTGTTCTGTCCATATTATGCTTCTTATATTTATGTCGTCTATTATTGTTTTGCAAATCCAGTCCTGTCTAGGTAGTTTTAGTTATTGAGAAAAGATTTAATGTGCGTCTCGAGAGGCTCCTTTCATGCTCCTGACATATATTTTCGAAAATTTAAAGTAAAAATATCTATATAATATTTTACATTACAAACTACATTACTGCCTACCTAAATATAAGCCCAAAGGAAAAATTTTTTAGGTAAATAAAAATGTCTTCATGATAATACTTAAGATTTTTTTCTTTGAAACATATCTTTTGAGAACACAAATTCATTTATAGGGAATCGCATAACTTATACGGAATTAAAATGGATAATACTCGTACCTTTGTTAAGTAATTTAAAACAGATACCTAATATACATTTTAGATTCAAATTCTTTTTCAAAATATGTATTTCCTCCGTGTCTGGGTATTGGCTATTATGGCACTATGGTACTCGAAGTTTCTGATATCAACGACACGGAATCCTAGCCTGGAGTCGAAAATTTCTGGCATGTAATAGATATGAAAATAGCACACATCTTTCGCACAACACAACGAAAACATTTTCTTTGTGAATCGCGAGATAAAAATGCTACGTCACAGTAATGTCACTAAGTATGTTCCTTTAATCATAAAAACCTTTTAGCGTAAAAACGAGAAGCATTACTCCATGACATAAGATTTTAAAACCTCCCATTCACATAAAATCTCTGTGTAATAAAACTTGATTCGATATTTAATCGTTAAAGCGAGCCAAGAGACCCAGCGACGCAGGTCGTCGGTAGGTTACATAGACAAGGGCGGCGACCTTGGGAGGGTGGCACACCCGCCCCAGCTCACCCCAGCCCACCCCCCAGGGACGAGATGTGAGCTGACTTTTGAGGACCCACTCCTTTGACTGTTGCCAAGTATACTCATGCCTAGTACATCTTGGTATACGTGTCAGGAATCAACTGTGCGATTGTTACCTTTTCGTTCTTGTATCAAATATTGGAATTCAGACGTCTTATTGTCTTTCTTATTTGTTTCAGGTGAGGAATGGTGAACACTATTTAAAGCAAGTAAAGTTTTAGTAGAATATACAGTAATTCTATTATTATAAAAGTTCAAACCCGACAAAAAAATTTTTTTTTAAATAGGTACGCCAACTAAACGTTTGCCGAACTAGTCTTCAGGTGATGATGATGAAAGCGTTTGTCGTGTGTTAAGTCGGTATTTGAGTTGCGTCGGTAACGGCTTATCATGCTGGCATTATGCCAGCCCATCGATATTGTCATATTCATACTCTATACGAATACTTTGAATCGCACAAATAGTTTCATGCAAAAATAGTAGATTACGCCATCACTATCGTGTTATTGTTGGTAGAGTAATACGTAATTGACTGTTTTACTGAGAATGCTCCGTATGAGTTTTCTTTACCTAAATACTGCTTCTTACTGAACTGATCATGTGTTTTAGTGTCTTATGTCAGGCCTAACCAAATGGTAGGATTGCTTGCCAAACTGACGAGAAATAGTGTCGCTTCGTATAACATGGTACCCTGAATGAAGTCGTCTACGTAAATTATAGTAGAGCATTAGTCAAATTACATTTTCAGTTTGCTATGCCTGAGCAAACTCACGTCATGAGCTTTTAAATTTATCAAACGTACACTCACACCGGAAAGGCGTTTCGACTTGGTCGTTATTAATTTAATTTCTGTTTGCTTCACGCTCTTACCGCTCAATCAAAGCAATTGACCATAGGGGTTTTGTTTTGTGACCATGTCGTGACTTCAATTCGATGCGGCATTAAAAATTCATCTGAATTTATGGTGTTCCGTAAATTTACTAAACCAGACTAGATTTCTCCTGTCACTTGATAGACAGATCTTCTGACTTCAGAAAGAAAAACTCCTTGATGTTGCAAACGTCCTAGAACCATAACAAGGGACGAAAGTACATATTCGTCCTTCCTCAGCCACATTGCCAAGCCTGGGATTTACGGCTCGTCCGAACAAATAAATTGGTCCTGGGTCACACGGTGCGTGACGACGTAATAGACTGATAAGATGAATCTACAGAAAGATGTACTCCTTAAAATCATAATTATGTGCTTCCTTTCGGTAAAATGATCATTTACTCATGATAAAGACATATTACACGTACGTGACGTGACAATGTTCTGTAATAACGTTTTTCTCCTGAAATGCCTGCTACCGATAACAAAACTTTTGGCTACATTCACATGCATGATCTAAGTCTTACTTAGTCAGCATATTTATAAGGATATTTCCTTTACCCAGTAGATTAAGCTACGATAGCGTTTCCCGAGATGTTGTTCTACTTTTGTCTTTTCTTGACATGAGAAATGGTAGAAGGTATTTTAAGATGGATGTTTTGTATAGAAGATGTGGTTATTAAAAGCTATTTCGAACAGCAACTAACTGCATTGCAACTTGCGCCATTACGTACTAATTATTAAGTTTGATCGCACTAAGCTACGCTTAGATAAGTGACACAGCTTATAAAAAGTATAGTAAATATTTAGAATACTTCTCATTCTTAAAAAGCCTAAACTTTAATGAAGAAATTAAAAAACCGGTCATGTGCGAGTCGAATTGGCACAAGAATGGTTCCGTACCATCGTACATTAAAAATGTTTCTTTTATAGGACCCCCGTTTATTTTATTCTTTGTTGTTATGGCGGCGATATAATTATACACTGTGAAAATTGCAATGCTATTACGGTTCATGAGACAGCCCACCGACAGACGGACGGACGGACAGCAGAGGCTCAGTAGTAGGGTCCCGTTGGCACCCTTCTGGTATGGAACCCTGAAAAACTTCCTAAATAATTCTTACTAAAGCATCTGCTTTCACAAGAAGTTGTATGCCGACTTATTTCTAACAGCAATTGACATTTAAATAACATCTCTTTCTGTTAGATAGTGACAAATAGTGATAGGGGTATCTTTATAAGTAAAGGGGATTCTATTACATGGATTGAATAAGGACTGACTCAGCTGAATGTTTGTGTTCTGTGCTCAGCTAATATTCCACGTATCTGCGTTGGAAAGTTATTATATTTGATTGCACTTAGTTTAATTAGTTCTGATTCACGAGATATGAGGGTTATTTATGTTGTACAATGTGTGCTATTCTAATTAAAATGAGGCTATGCTGTAATGGCGTGATATTAGCTGTAAAGTTTCTGGGTAATTTACATGCGGGATTCAACTTTCCATAATGCGGCAGATGTTATGTTACAGCGGGTTCTATTTCGCAGTTCATTGGACTATCCAGTGCAATAAATAGATTACTGCACATTCAGTAATGTTTCGTCTGTCTTTTTGACTGTTTATGTACATTTTCACGCTATGAATAGCCCATTATTTGAAGCAATAATTTGCGCATTCATAAACGATGATTTGTGATAAGATTTGTCAATGAGCTGAACTTTTAATTTCAGACTATTTGAAGGTCCTAACATCTTAGGCGTATGTGTTTAGCCCATCACTTCGTTCCGAGTTTCTGTGGTCTATCGATTTGCGTTAGACTAACACTTAAAGTTATGTTCAAACTTGGCGCGGTGCCATTTCTTAGATAGTGTGTGAATTTATTAAACAGTTTGCGCAAGTCTTTGGATTAATAACTTGCTAAGTTAACATCAATGGCGAGTTCCACGCAGCTGTTAGCATCATCTCCGTTCCATTCGCTCGAACTTACTTTGAACTATATTTTAGTGCACACTCGGCGAATTTATCCCGGAAAGTTGACGCTCCAACTTTGCACGCCCCACCCCGCCGCGCCCCCGCCGGCTCTCGAGTTTAGAACAGTTCTCATAACACTACGTACATCAAACGCTTGCATGTGTGCACATAAAACACAAGTTCGCGGCAACTCGTGCACCAAACTCCAGTGTATTATGTAATCTTCCGCGCTCTCTCAACTTCCTAACTTCGTCCATCGAGACGCTTACATTGTCGCGTGCGGTAATAACAGAAACTCCTTTAATGTTACTTGAAGTTGTCGCTAATGCGGCTCTAATTTGCGTTACGCCCCCGCCTTTGTGTATCCGTTTCCATATTTCGCTGGAGGTTTTTGTTTGTTCCCCCGCCCGTTAATATTACACGAGTCATTCACCTTGTGCTCCTCGAGAGCTTTGCTGGCCACGTGTCTACTTGAGCCCTTCATAATTTCGTGCACATACGACTATATTGCGACACACATCTCGCTCGTACCGAACGTCTATTCGCAAACAGTAATTATTATTCCTTGTGCTTGTTTGTACTGCAATATTATTATTAGACAGACTAGGTATGTATTATTGCTACGAGGAAAACGTGTCTCGAAATAGCGCGATAGTGCGAGTGAGTCGCGGACGACGTCTGTCATTATTCACTTTTTGCAGACAAGCTCTAGCTTTCGGCCGACTGAACCAGTTGACGCTGACGTTTTTGTGCCGCACTCGGCTTGATGCGATCCGACCAGACCAGACGCTTTGTCATTTTCCAACCACCGCTACTATTTCCGGGCTAATAACAACCGCCTATAAGAAAAAGCAAGCCAATCAGATTTAAGCGTTGGTTTGGTAAGTTTAAGCAGAGAGTAAGTCAAGATTGCTTTGCTTGAACTCAAATTTCCTAGTGAAGGGAGACACCCGTTCGGTGCGAGTGGGTTGAATGTATGAACTCGCGGCGCGTCGCGATCATAAATCACGTTGTTTCCGCATGTTATGGCTTAGTGCTTCTTAGCCTATTCATGTTCCGTTGAAGATGACAGACGGCCGCCATCTTTGACTGAGGTCAATTCAGATAAGTTGTACAATTCATCAATACCTAAGATTATCTCGTCGTTTTAATTACTGCTAAACGGGTTGCTCTAAAACAATCTACGATAGTGGTAATTGGAGTCCGGGGCGTTCCCAATTAGGCCGATTAGAAAATGGCGCGGTCGACGCCAAATTGGATTATTGCCCGTGAAAGATTATGGCTCCTCGACATGCGACCTGGCGTCATCATCACGCATCCATCCAGGTGTATAACGTATAACTGAGCACGACGCGTTGTTATGCTTTATCAGTTTACTATAAGTACGTGTTTGTTGCGCAATTTGCGCCATTAATAACTATGTACACGTGTTATCTCCCGGTTCGAGAATGTTCGTGTGACCGCGTGGTCTGCGCCCGCGCTCAATGCTGCGCTCAAGCGTCTACAGCTAAGCGCGTCCGTCCTATACATTCTCGTTATACATGTACGGTCGAGCGTCGCTGCGGCTTGCACCAACCGTAAATTATATTTTCGCCGTCGCGTCGTCGTGAAAGGCGAGCGCGCCGTGCCCGCCGCTGGCAACCGGCCGGTGCATTCACCGCTCACTGTATCGAATTTATCGCGAGATCGATACGCGCGCATACCCGCCAACGCGCTCCGAGCACACGCTTACCTGCGCGCTGCGCCTAGCCATCGCCGACGTCACTCACCACACGTGGCGCGCTGGCGACTGTCGCTGTGTGAGTGCGCTGCGATTATATGGAATTCAGCGGTTACGCCACCTACCTATCGACACGAGTACAGCGAGCGAGTGCGATCGCCGCGAGCGGTAATAATAATAATTAACCACCTCGTTATTATTATTCGAGACGGCGGCACTCGCTGTCACCGACAGATAAACGCTCGCGACCGTACGACGTCGTTCGATTCTCGCGACGCTACCATTGTTGCTATTGTTGACTGACAAGGAATAGTTCCCTTTGTGTTGTGCGTACCCGATTGTTGGATTGTGCTCGGTCAGCGGATTGTTTGGATCGACTTGCGAAGGGTTCTATCAGGTAGGTACTGTACACTCCACCTGTGTTGTGAACAATGCCGGGAGTTTTGCTAAACATGTTCACAATATACTGAGCTATTCAGCTCACCCTAGGGTGTTTATAGGGCGTGGAACCGTTCACTGACCTTGTGCCTCGCGTCGTCGATTTGCGCTCAGTTTTTTTTATTAATGAGTTGTGTAGTCATTAATAAAATTAGTAACTTCGTCTTATAAATAAAATCGATTTGAACGTATCAAATGAGTAATTAGAATAGATTTTTTACGAGCTTAGTTTTGAATGACTAGTTTTATGTTAAAGTGAAGCTCATAACCATGATAAAGTTGATAACACTAGGGTGAAGTGAAGACAGCATTTAAATCGATATAACCAATTGTATGAGTGACCCACGCCGGAGCGTTGCCAGTTATAAATAGAGATTGGATTAAACACGCTTGCATTATTATCACTTTTACTAAATCACGTCACCATTATTTCCTTCTGCCAAAACTAAACGCAGCATTTATAAACAGCACGATTCAGACTGTCTGTTCGGCCGCAACAAAAATAAACTTTATAGTTTGTCCTAAATCGAGGAGAATGCAATTCACGTCCCCACGGGGCGGTTCCGTGACGTGATCGATGCGACTAGCTCGTAGCGGTATAAATCCACGGCGGCCATCGGAATAAAAAACTGTTGTCTGTCTGCCAGCAATTTATGAAACAGCTCTTTGTGATAGCGCGGAGCCGCGAGCGTACAAAACATAAACTAGTATTATATACGAATCTGACTATGCATGTGTGTTTTAATCGAGCTTATTGTATTTGCAAATGTGTTCTAGTACTAGTTGATAAATACTCGTACCCTCGCTGGGAATACTGATATTGAGAATGATAATTTTGGGTCAGGGGCTATTGGGCGTGCGACTGCTCGATACAAAAGACATGATTGTTGTCAAGAAGTGCTTTCAGTTGTTTCATTCGGTGCTACGTTATTGTGCACTTCTCTAGAAATAAGTAATATTGTAAAACATATTATGCATGCCATTTTGATAAAGATACAAAGAATAGAACTGACAAAAAAGTAATTGACGCTATAAAAATAAAAACTTTCACATCCAGATTGGGTTGAAGCAAGCAACAAAATGTGCACGTAAGGTTTATTGAACATGGCGCGAATTCTACGAACGCTCAATATTAATTTCAAGCAAGAATTCGAAAAAGTAGATGTTGTGAGAAAAATAACGCTTACTCCATGTGAATGTCGCTAGCCGGCACGTGATTAACATTACAATCAATACAGCCGGACGTGTTTAATAATGTATAAGCACATTTCGATAGTGATGTCATTATCGTTATGTAGTCGAGTTTTATGTAAATATATTCGAAAGCGTCGGCGCTTTTGATTAAAATATTGAGTTGAGAAATGTCGCGACTCGTGCTGTCTAGTG
Source organism: Scotopteryx bipunctaria (assembly GCA_949320045.1). Lineage (NCBI taxonomy): Eukaryota > Metazoa > Arthropoda > Insecta > Lepidoptera > Geometridae > Scotopteryx > Scotopteryx bipunctaria. The sequence goes on from OX439462.1 coordinate 2,216,207, forward strand.
TCTGCCTATAAATTATAATCTAGTATCTGTTTTTTATTGTTATGAATACGAATCAAAACAAAATGGCGCAAAGTTATCACGCGCTTGGATCGTTTTTCGTGTGAACTTTGATTACACAGTGGAAAAGTTAGATAAGTAGGTACTTTTTAAAATCGATATTATGTTAGTCCCGCGTGTAACCTTGAAAACACTCGAATCAATATACCATGGGAACATGGAGCAAAAACGTGTTGAATGAGGCCCATAAAAACTCAATTCCCTCAATTATTTATCACACATTGTCACGCATAACGCGGAGTCGAAAAATTGCTTGAAATTGTTTTATGTATCCATTCGCTATATACAACTTAATCTTTTTTTAGAAATATGAAAGCGAAGAAAATTGTGTTTTTACTATCTGCAATTTGTGTGTCAAACGTTAGATTAATACCAGCTTGGAACCAATATTAACGGTACAAATCTAGATTGTTCAGTTATTAGAATTAGTATCTCCTACACATTGTACACAAACTAAAAATATTCCGTTCGTCCGAACTAAACAAACATTATTTATAAGCTTAATGTTATTGTATCTCAAATGTAACATAATTTAGGCGGAATTCCAAGTTTCTCGCTGCGTTCACTGAACTATTTCATTGTGCAAAACTAGCCGTAGCCGGCACTTATCTCGACCTACGCCACTGCAACTTTCTTTACTCCCCCCCAACTCTACGTATACCGAGAATAGTTTCTAGACCTGTTTTACGTATGTGCAGGCCGACCCGACCGGTTTTCTGGTAGGCTCGAGCCCAATAGAAATGAGCAAAAAATGTTCACTTTTCTGCCGTGTTCAGTTAATGTTTATGGTGTGGTTGCTAAAGTATTGATGCGTTGCTATGCCAGGATTTATCTCTGAATAGAATCTGTTTTTGTTGGAAAATAAAGGAATAGTTAGTTTCGATAAAACAGAATTGAGAAATCGAGAAAATGTGCTTGATTGTTTAGCCAAATACCATTTTCCTCTCGGTGAGAAACTGTGATCTGGTTGACATACATCGCCATATATAGATAAGTTGCAATATCTGATGCAATCATGGCAGACTTAACCTATGCCATTGTGACATTTCGCTCGATTACTATCTAGTCTTCTTATTCATCATCGTGGGAAAGTTCGTACGTAATTCTCTGAATAAGGTCCCTAAGTTCTTTCCAAGTTATTTCAACTTTAAACTTTCCTATCCACTGTTCGCTCGACGCTAAGTTTGAGTGGTTCTAGAAATAATTGCTCGGGCAGACGTTGGGGCTGTCCGCTATCGGTTCGGACGTCCTTTTTAATTGAAGTTTTAATTTCTTTTGTCGGAACTTTGCTTTATTCTTGTACATTTGTTTCTTGGTAACGACGTTTGGAGAATATTAAAGCGACTGCCGAATTAGGTCAACAACTGGTGCTATAAACACTGCTAATAGTCTTTATTCATTCGTAAAGAAGAAAAATTGTCGAACGCTAAGAGGAAATAAAAACTCGAATCACGAAATAGAAATAAAACGTCTGGGTTTTCTCGAGGAAGTAGAGATCACAATTTCCTAAGGCGATGGATGAATAGCTATATTCTGATAGTTTAGTATAGCTACAGCTGAAACGGATTTGGGATGATTAATAGCGCAACGTCAGAGACGGGATTACCTTCGTTAAGTCACGCGTGGCCTAGCTCCAATTGGTGGTCTTCCTTTACGAAATGGACGGTTTATTGATTACCTTTCTAGTTTCCAAGAAAAATTGACGAAGCAACGATTATAAAGGCAATTTTAATGTTTTTTTGGACTTAATTTGACTTGTGAGGTGCATAACGTATGAAATCTTTTAAATTAATTAAGAGCAAAACATTGAATTTTAAAGAATGAACTTATATTGACCTTGAAGAAATGGCACGTTTAAAATTGCTATTGCTATTGAACTCACAGCTGTTTCTGAACTCAATTTCATGTGGCAAAATATAACTTCTTCAAGATATTGAAACATCATTATTCGCTAGTGTGTTTCGCAAGCAGTTGTTAATTGTGCATTATGGAGCCCAAAGCAGAGCCGCAATGCCAGATTTTTTATGCATGAGATAATTCACGTATGTGTGTGTGTATGTATATTTTAGTATAAACATAGCTGAAACGAATTTAGTGATTGCGCGTCCTAAACTCATGTCATGTCACTCCGCTCCGTTGCAGATTACCAAATAGTATCGGCAAACTCTTCTAAAAATATTGCACTTGGCACTGAATTAAACGGCGTTAACTCTTTGAACTAAGGCCAAGTTTCAATACACTTAGTCGACACATTATGTACTTTATCTGTATTTGATAAAGAATTTAAGCTGGTTTATAATAATGATAACGTGTGCTGTATTGGTTGCTATGAATCTACTAGGTAGGAGATAGATTCAGTTATAAAGACTGGTTTGTTTCATTAAAATTAAGTTACAAGGGTTACAACAAGCATAGTGATGATAAAATAGTTTCTATTCTTTTATTAGGTAACTGAAATAACCCTATTGGCTTCTCAATAAAAAAAAAAATTGGTAAAGTTTCTATATAGCACGTTGTGTGATATAAAAGTAAGATTGATTGTTCGATGTAACATTTTCCTCGCTCGCAAATCTCAACAAATTATCTGACCAATAGTTTCATGCCAAAATACAATTAATTTGCAGTAAATTTTATCGCCATACTAAACCACGTTCAATAATGCTATATTTCTATGATTCGTTCTTTAAAAATACCATCACTAATGCAACCGTTAACCTTAATATTCGCAGCTTCAATAGAAGCAACTCTATAAATAAAACATTTGTAAGGAATATTCGGTAGCAACACAAAATACTTACCAACGCTAACCTAAATTCGGTAAAAGTTTTGAGTGGCCGATCTTCCGAGGGGTGGCCGGCCGTTAGTAGCGTCACACGACCTCGGCGAAGGCCGAACCCGGCATTTATTGATTTTTTATGCGCATTGTCCATTTCGTCGGCTCGCCCCGTACTCGTTACGGGCGCCCCCCGTTTCGAAGCGCCCACCCGACGAATAGGACCCTGATTCGCACTCTATATTTCTTTAAATGTGTTACGATTTCTTTGTTGGGTATTGAATTGCGCTGTTCATTGTTGGATGGGATCGTTTGCTAAGTTAGAGCGTATTTGGACGTATTTAGGCTCTGTTGAACTGTGTGTAGTTTTTTAGATAGGTACCTGACTTTGGGTTTTGTTCGACAATTAAATTATAACAACGGATTTGAAGGCAAACACAAAAGTTGTTTAAATGCTTTTATGATCTTTTTGATTCAATTTTTTATATTCCTCTAACGAAATTAAGACCTACATGTTATATTTTCTTTTTAATAAAGTACTAATGTTCCTTTTACGTTTGTTGCAGATAAAGGACTGACATATAACAGCACTAATATTAAAGTAAGTTTTTATTTTTTATTTTTTATTTAAGTAGGTACCTATCTTTGTTCCCGGGCTTAGTAATCTTGGATATTAACATTTTCAAGATTGTCTACCGCTGGTGGTATGCGATAATACGTCTGCTGCTGACTAAGGGCCTTCTTTATTTTGAAATATTACTAAAAATAGGGATACTGCATTGTAAGCAGTACCTAAACGATGTTGATCTCCTTATGTTTTGTTTAACTGGGTAAAGGCGGACCTTCACTCATCATTATCAATCGATCGAATGAACTCTGCATAAATTTAATTCGAAACTGTCATAATCATAATATACTCCGTGCATCAACTTCCACCATTCGCTCAGTGAAAACCCGACCCACACGCAAGTGGAGCCATCAGTCACGTTAGCAGCAATTATAACTTTCAAATATTATTCATATTCAATTTACGATGTATTCGTGACCCGACATTAACATGCACATATCAAACAACTTTTTATCCGTTGTAAGCAAACAATTTTACATACACGATTTGTCTGTCTCAAAGATTATGTGTAAAGTTATGATTTAAGTAGTTTCAGCTAATTACGAATTCGTCGTGCTCACTAACCGTGAATTAATCTCTAATACCAGCTCGTGCTTATGAAATTACTCTTCTTATCACGTCTTGTATTGTTTGAAATAATTGAGGTTATTCACGGAAAGGCGAAGTACCTACCAGAGATCCAAAAATTCTCTGAAATTCCAATTTGGGGCGTGCCGTCACGAGCGCTTGCGGAATCCATCCGGGGCATGCCGTTGTTGCCAGCCGCAGCGTGTCTCGAACCATACATAAATGCTTTGTGTCATCCAAACGGTTGACGCATGGCTTACTGTCTTTGTTCCGCTGAGTTATATCCTGCCTCCCCGCAGTCGCTAGATGAACGCTAACCGCGCTACAAATCATCGACTCTGCTAACTCAGTTCGCAAGCAACCCCCTCCCTCTATCCCACACCCCTTTACACCGTCTTCGCTAATTCTCACCCTATGAAACGAAACATTCACCGGCCTCCTTCGAGCGAATTTGACACGAAAACCTAGAAGACGCAGGCGCCATAATCGCTTGCGTTTGCAAGATCAAACCAACATGGGGCCGAGTGCGGCACACACGATCATTAAACGTATATCTGTTAATAATAATTGCGATTGTCTGGTTGTACGTGCGCGGCGAGTTATGGCGCAGTTGCCGGGCGGCTTGCGAGACGCCTCCCCCCGCCCCGGCCCCTCTCGCGCCGCACTCCCGGCGACCTCTTGGATCTGTAGCGACCGGCGCATCTTGACTTGAAATGGCATTCAGTTTCATTTTGTGACGGTTGAATGGGTCCACGATATCGCGGATGCGGCATGAATAGAGATCCGCCACAACTATACCCTCGCATCAGCAATGCTACCAACAAAATGTCGATTCAGCTCATGCCTTCTGAATTCCGAAACATTGACTCTAACGAAGTAGTGAATCAGCGTTACGAGTGAGCGACTTGAAACGTGTTTTTATGACTATTTTATGCAGACTTCCGCTTGGCCCTGACACTAATTCTGACCAAGTATGGTAGCCAAACATAATTTAGCGGCCGTTTATTTAGGCATACTCATAATAATAAATTGCCAATTTAAAATACGGACCGAATAATAGCTTTATTTAATGTCAGAATCTCTAAAAGGCAATTGCTACTCGAAACCTGTTTGGATAATTAGCAATACTACTAATGAGAACCGAGGAACTGAAGATGAATTAGAACAAGTCATAAGAGCATTCGACGAAGTAATTGCAAAAGATTCCGTTGATTTATCGCCCACGAGACCACAAACAGAAAACCGCAGTCCGATCTCCCTACCAAAGATATAACAGTTTTCCGTTAGCTTGCACATTTTTACGACGCAGCGGCCGTCGCTTATGACTGGTGATATAACTACAGTCGGCGGTATAGATACACCAGTTGGCAATACATCTGAACTGTATACCGTGTAGTATAGCTATGTTGTATGTGCGGGTGGTAATTTAACACAGGCTCGCCGCACCGAAGCGGAGTGCTCGGTACGACCGGTCCCCTACGTGATCTCGGAATACGCTTCTCGACTCGATAATAACCTTATATGCCCTCGAATACATTTTGACTGTTTCGCTGCGCTGTAATGATCGTGTGATTTTAAAAAAGCAGTTTATGCTCGGCGTTTGACTCTGATAGCCCTCCGGTGGAGCCAAGCAGAATTGGTTTGGAAGGTAAATTAATTTTGGTCCGAGGGGAAAATGAAAAAATCCAAAGCTGAAAATGTACAATCTTCAATTTATTAAGAAGAAAAAAAGTTACGTTCATTGATATTGAATGTAAACTAAGGCCTTTTACCATCTATATTAGATTATTTATACAGCGTCAGGAGGCAGTGAGTGCTTGTGAGCTACAGTGAATGTAAACTTTGCTAATTTTTATATGCAACTATTGGAAGTATAAAACAGAACAACCAAAGTAAAATTATAAGTAGTCAGCTGCTGGTCAAAACTTATTAAGATACGTTTTCCTAATCAGTTTTCTATTCGTGATAAGTTGTAAATATTTTGAAAGTACATAAACTCTCTCAGTTTGGTTTAGTTTGATGACACGTAGTGTTATAAGAACATGAACGACCTTTGCTCTTTCGCACTGAAACGAAGTAATTTAGCGTTGGCATGCGCAATTCGATAACGCTGACCAAGGCCGATCGGAATGCGACTCTTATTATCTTCGCGGCACACGTCAGCCGAATCCTTTTATTACTCGGCTTGTGTTTGCGAGAGAATTTCTAGTGGATACCTTATCGACTTTGCTATAGCGTAACCTGCGCTACGAACCTGCAGTTTAACAGTACCTAGTTTTTATCATGATACAGAGCACTGGTGGTCTAGTGGTAGCGGCCCCGCCTTCCGATCCTAAGGTGTTGAGTTCGAATCTGGTCGTACACCAATGGTTTTTTCTGTTCGAAAAATCTATGTGCATTATACTAGTAGGTAGGACTCATGCTCCTCAAAGGAGCCTTTGAGGAGCACTTTAAATCCTTTCACCACACTTGTCCAAAAGAACTAGTGACATGTAGATCAATGAAATAAGTAACTATAAAGAACGGACTGCCAGACTATAATTATAATATACCGTATAACTTACGTGATGAGGTAGCGACCTACGATATACGAGTAGATCAGATAATTCAAACAAGCTTTATAAAAGTACCATTGTTCATTCAAGAATGATGTTAGGTACTAGATCGGCGCATTCGAAGCGCAGCGAATGTTGTTGCGTCATTAACTTCTTCAAATCAAAAATATTTGCTCTTTGAACTAACTGCTAAGCTATGTGGGCAGATTCTAGATTTTATGTTTGCACGCCTTTGTGTACCTACATTCAATCGTAAACAACACGCTTGGCACAAACCACGGCTGAGCAAGCAAAAACCGTTGTCAAATCCAATTCCGATCGAGTTTCCAACTAATTCCATTTATCTTTAGTTGGATTTGTTGTGAAAAGGCTTCACGTGATCTAATTCTTGCTGGACGCACAATGTCGGTCACCATGCATGAATCAATAAATTAGATTTGGTGTTGTTTGTTTCGCCTTTCCATATTTGGGAAGCTCTCAAGTTATATAAAAAAATACTAAGGCTTTTTACCATCTGTAGTAGATGATTTATATAGCGTCATGAGGCAACTTTTACCTTCACAAACGGGACGCTGTAGTGCCTGAGACGAATTAAGATGATGTAGGCTTGCCCAGCACCTATTCTATCCTCTCAGTTTAGTCGGCCTTATCCACAGGAAAGACATGGTCAATACGTGCGGAGCTGACTAAGCCGCGGGTTTCCTCACGATGTTTTTCTTCACCGTTTGAGAGTTCTGGTATGAAATTTCATTCTCATATTTGTCAGCATATTTGATTGATAGGTATATTATTTGTCTTTAGGTACTGTTCTGATATAAGATAATGTGTATGTCTTAAACATTGCCAGTTATTATTACCTAGTGTACGAGTACAAAAAAGAATGTACGAGTATGTATGTATGAGGTTGAGTAGGTATGATATAAGTAGTTCGTCTGTAAACATGTAACCGCGCAACTTGAGCTCTTACGACGGAGTATGTATCTCTGAATACACTTTGTACCGCAAATGTTTCATTGCGTTTGTTATCTGTAGTGATGTCTAGTGAGTTGGCATTATTGCTATTTGAACTGTGGATATACTTATTCCTTCAGTGGTTTATGATTCAGGAGTCTCGGAAAGTCTGAAAACTTTTTCAATATAAGAAATAGTTACGATATCTTTGATTTGATCTTTTATCCAAGAAATCTAAATCGAGATCTAAATCTGAATCGTGTCCATAAATACCAACCAACTAGGTATGTACAAAAAACCTTTAGCTAGGTTAATAAACGATACATAATCTGATTGAAATGAGTTCTTCATTGATGTAGAAATTGAGATTTTTACTTTTATTTCATTATTTAAAGAAATAAATGCTTACTTCTGCGTGGTCTGAGTGTAAATCTGTCATGCGCGCCCTTTTTATTTACGCCATGTTGTGTGCTCGTGTTATCAGGGGCCCTTTATACGAGGGAAATATCATAAGCAGGAAAACGCGAGTCACTAGCCACATAATATACATACCACAAGCAGGTTCACTGTTTCTAAGGAAAAGTTTTTGTTTAATTAGCGGAAATGCTGTTCAAAACTGTAAATATTTTACGAACTACGTAACAGTGAAATACTAGTTGTATTGTGGTGTGATTCGTTGTATAACTAAACATTTTCGCAATATAATAGATATATTTCTTGTTTGTTAGCGACAATCTTGATTTGACTGCCAGTGCGTCAGTTGATATGATACCACAGTTCAACAGCCTGATCCATCATCCATGAGCAATACAGAATACAGTTATAAAAACCAATAACCAATCGGATGCTTGTAACGGGGCTTACTTATGTTCACAACTCCGCGCCGCAAAAAGTTGGCTCGCACAAGTTGCAGAAACTGTAATAACAGCCAGTGAATCAATTAAAAACTATCCAAGTAAAGTTTACCAGTCGGCAGACAGGAGTTTGATTTACGCGCTCCGAACTAGCCGTGCTTGCGGCCAGTCGGGGTAGTTTGTTTGTCGCTTTTTGTTTGTTTATCCTTACTTAGTTGGGGAATGGGGACCGCGCGCTCAGGTGTGTAAAGTCCCAACCCATTAAAATGAGCTTTATTAATGCAGATTCTCTGGTTTGCTGTTCTTTTTGCAATTTGTTTAGTTTTTACTGCGAAGGAACACTTATTTTATACAACTCGTGGGCGTAATTGAAAGATACGTAGTCATATAGTTTCGGAATGAGAGTTCTCGGAATTCGCATAACTTGATCACTTCTAATTAAACCAACACAGGTTTTTCATGCAATAATAAAAACTTATCTTGAAATTGTATTATGTCGTCAATAAGTCATGTGAAGTATGACTTTGATTTCTTGTCACGTACGTCTCCAACAATGCGAAGGTGATAACAGTCTGTTTGCACAACTAAACGAAAAAGTTTCGTGCGTCACCTCTTTCACACTTGAACGTTATGTTTGCTCCGGAAGTGTGATATTGTAATGCCTGTGTGCACAGAATTGTGTAAGTTTCACTCTAGACTAGTTTTCAACTTTGCTTAGATTATATAGGCGGTACCTATCCGATTTTGTTGCTACGCTGCGTGAGGTTTGAGGGCCCATAACTTGGTTTAAATGTTTGCGTAAGGGTGCCATGGCATCGTAGCCGCTTTTGGCTATTGACTATTTTTGGGCTGACCAATTGGGACTTTATCTGGTGGTCAGTGAATAGTAGATAGAGGTTATGTTTTAAAACAGCAAATATCAGCAAGCAAGAGCATCTTATTACATTGCACATAGAATAAAGCCTTGGCAGTTTTTCCCGTTGTTACTAGGCAAATGGTTTGCAACAAAATGTATATTTTACACGTACGCACACATACATGGCAGGCGGCGAGCGGAATGGGGCCACGCCGATTGACAAACGAACGAACAAGCGACGTGTATTTGTATTTAACTGTGAAAGGGCCGTGTCAGTACTGCAGAAATGGTAATAATTTACAACCGGTAAAAGCTGAGTGTCCCTTCTGGGATAGTATGAAAATTGAGAATATTGTAAATTATGCATGACATTCGTATGTTCGCGTTGCGTTGATTCGCAGGTAAGTGAACAGTAACTAGGTACCACAAAAAGCAGTTCGTTGTTGACATACAATACCATAAAGGCATAAAGCATAGCAGTAGTTTCGCTATAAAAAAACACCCTAGACAGGCACAGACGCTTTTTTTGAGTTAACTTGTCACAGTCACATCAATTAGGCTTCGTTCAATGGCTTTTATTGTGGACAAGTTAAGTCAGTACCGTTATTCTCAGAACAAGAGTTGCTGTGTCATTTGATTTTGTTTACTTACCACCATGATGAAGAGAGCACTGGTGGTTTAGTAGATGGCACTGGTAGTCTTGTGTTAACGGGCTGCCTTCCGTCCGATCCTAAGCTCATCTGTTCAAATCAAGCCGTGCACCTCAGACGGTGAAGGAAAACATCGTGGGGAAACCGGCATGTTCTAGAACCGTAGAAAGTTCGAAAACATGTGCCAAGAGCACGAAAGGAACCTTTAACGACTTATCAATACCTAATATAGCCTTTAACATTATCGAGTTATCAATGCCTATGACGGCCTCGGTGGCGTCGCGGGCGATTACTCAGCAGAGACGCAAGAGGCGCGGGTTCGATTACCGCTGCGGAAGAAATGTTTGCTTGATCTGTAAATATTTCTTCCGGGTCTGGGTGTTGTGGTGCCATGGTACTCGTAGTTTCTGATACCCACGACACAGGGAATCTTAGTGTGGGGTCAGGACTATGTATGTGACTGTTGGGTGTTATTTGTTATTTATTTAATGACAAGGTGAAATTCTAACAAGATCTGTAAAGTCAACTTCAAGATGTTAAAAAATATTCAAAACTCAGAAACTTGCACACGGAACGTTGCGTGTAAAATTCAGCTACAGCAAACCCGACCAGTTCATTTCAAGTTGTTCTGGATAAAAGTATATTTCGAACAGCGGACCTAACTACAGAAGACAACCCCCTTATCTAACCTACTAAAGTTTTACAACATTGAATATAAAATCAGCACGATAAAGCTCAATTCACATTGGGATCAGAGCTGGGGTGACGCAGGAGAGCCAATGACCGTGTTTGTCGAGGACGGGCGTGACCAAATGCAAATTAGTTGCAGTACGGATGTTCTTTTTCTCGGCTAGAATAAAATTACTCCAGTGCTTTTCCACATCGTATGAGCTTTTATTTTTACTGGGTTTTATTCCTAGAGTTTCTAGGTAAGTTAATACAGAACTGAGTTTTATTATGTGAATTCTTACTTCTAATTATTCTGATATATCCTCTCGGCTCCTGTAAAGGAAATAAGTATAATGTAGAAATTTAATAAATACCAATATTTAGGTGAGATATTAAATTAAATAAGGTTGCCTAGGTTGTGTATTACAAACACGTAAAATTAATAAACTTGTTCTTATTTATTTTATGAGTAACAGTACCCTTGGGAAATCTCTACGATCAACTGAAAGTCTTACAGAATTTATGACGAAACTGTTTAGTGAAAATACCTTTCGCCAACGTTTGGTAAGAAGATATCCGTACATATTTAGAAAGCATGATTGATTCCTACCTGATCTAAAATACTGCTCTCTAATGGATGGACACTGTGATACAAGTAGAAAGAATAATCAATATTTGCCAGTGTTAATAACGAAATATCATTAATACCCGATCCTAAATTCTATCCCTATATTCTACTATCGGATAAAGAATAGTAGGTTACCATAGCAATGTTGTTTTTCTGCTAAAAAATGTGCATGACACTTTTCGACAGATAACAACGGTGTTGTGACAAGGAACGATCCGTCCGTTGAATATAAGAACCGGACATAAGACAAGCTGCCAATAAAGATGTAATTTCAAGAAACAAGCTTCAATAAACGTAACAGGATTCTTATCGAGATGTATTGTGTTATGAGCGGCAGGTGGCTGCCTAATGGCCTCTTGGCGGATGCCAGCAGACGCATCGGAGGAAGCACTGCCACTGTTTGTTAATGTTTTCCTGTCGGCAAGCTGTTCTTCCAAGGAAATAAAGGAGTTGGAACGACTTGCTGATTAATCTCTAGAGGGACTTTGTAAAGACTGAATGAATAATAAAGCAGTGAATTCAACTTAATTTGAGTTTCGGAAAATGAAACTGATTGTTATTCTAGTAGGTAATACTAATAATAATGTATTTTTAGAAGCTGCATACATAAGTGTTTCACAGAATAGTGTCTGAACTGAACATCGGACCGAAAACTAGACTCAGGATTTCCGCATTGAGGAGCCGTCGCGTGCATTTACTAAAGAGCTTCCGACTCTAGAGAATTCTAAAGTGCATTAAAAAATAACAAGAGACGGTATCCATTTACATGATTATAATATAGCGTGGGCTTATAATAGTTGGAACACAATTTTTGCAGAAGTGAAAGTTGCTAAAAAAACATGTTCTCTAAAGACGTCAATGATTTAAATTTACGCACGAACCAACTCTGCTCTAACAAAAGTAGTTATCTATCAAATTAAACTGCGCATGTTAATCACTGTTTACACATACGAAGCGACTGAGTTACGAAATTTATCGCTACGGCCTTTTTTCTAGTTCTGACGCAATATGGTTGAATGAACCTCATCCATCCACGGAGACTCCAAGATCAATCGGTATTCTAGTTTTATATCCGTGTTGCTCATAAACAAGCATAAATGTGCTATAAAGCCGAGATCTCAAGAACAGGTTCCAATTGTAATAATAGCTGATGGAAAAGGCCATTTAACAGACAGCAGAAGTAAAAAGACGAATACGGAAAACGGTTCTTTTTAATGTAAGGTCGTGAAAAATTTCCGTTGTGACGACATTAATCAAGAGCTTTGATTTTCCTTTGTTAGAAAGTAATTAACTTGGTCTCGAAGGTTTTATCTTTCTTGTAGTGATAAAATGTATTTTAGAAAACACGCGCAAATTCCGAGAAATTAATATGAAATAACAAGAATAGTACGGTACTTTGCTTCCTGCTTTGAGAACACTTTTCTTTACTCAGATCGTTAAAAATACATTAAATTGCATTTATATCAAGACGTCTAGTAGTTACTATTGTTTGCTAAAACAAAGCGAGCGACACGTGTTCCATTTGATAATGTATTCAGCACATTTTCTGACTCAAGACTATAATTTTATGTAATGATAGCCTACATAACCAGATCCTAACTACTCACCTATTTAACATTTCTAATTCACATCGCCGAATACTAAGGCATGTCTGAATACGTAAAATGATTCTACGTAGCGAACGTTTGAGAAGGGCGTTTACCTCGGCCACTCGGATCGCGATGAAATTGAGCGGTGCTACAAACGGCACTTGAGTATTTTAGCCAGCTAGTTTTCTAGATGCCGAGTTCAAGGAGACTGAGAACGACGTAGAGCACTTTTGTGCAGATAAATGCACTGAGAATGTTGATATTGGCGTGCTATCAGCAGAATTTTCTTCCAAATATAGATTTGACTGCGCAGAACACTTTCACTCGCGAAATAATAAAGATAGGTATTGGCGAGCGAAATAAAAAACTAGCACGTGTTCCATCCGATACGTGTTCGCTTGCATACGGCAATGAAAAAGGCTATGAATAATCGCAATCAATGCGATTGATCTCGCTGATGTGGCTGTGTTGTTGAGCAGGGTTGTCTGTGCGTGGCTTGTTTAGATTGTGAATCATTTGCATTTCTGTTTTCAGAATACATTTAAATCTATGTTGGGTGTCAATTTTTAGACTAAGACCAAACATATCGCCTGTAATAATAAAACTACATATTTTTGTGTGAATTCAAACTATTACTTGCAAATGTTGTTTATTGGTGCCAAGACTTAACTTGTCTAAAAGATAAATGAAACTCACTTCGGCTAAGAGATAGTATCTAAATTTATTCAGCAACATGACTTGCTGAAGCCTGTACAATGAAACTAATCTTATCCAAGCAAACAACTCTTTATTTACGGGCAAAACAGCAAAATAAATCGTATTATTACCATTGATTTACAACCCTATTTGTAACTGCGGCCGCATTATCCATGTCGCAACAAGCAAGCAGCAACACAAAGACCACATTTTTGTTTAAAGCCGGTTACTGCTGATTGCCGAATGATTCACAACTCAGTTGATGAGCTGATGCAATTAGGTTATTTCAATCTTTTGAAGAACATTCTGAAACTTAATTTGAACATCAAAATCTTCCGTACAAAATTCACGTATTGAAAAGTTAGTAGGTACTGTTAATCTCATCAAAGTTACAAAATAAGGCCTCTGCATGGGCCTGCTATTCATTAGTCCTTAGATCTTATGAGGTGATGTGAACAGAGATTTATTGTCTACCATCATTTCCCTGCCCTTGTCCCACTTTATGTGGGGTCGGCACAACATGTATTTCTCTTCCATTTCCCTCTGTCAGAAGTCATCTCAACGCTCACTCCTTTCTTACTCATGTCATCTTTCACACAGTCCATCCATCTTTTCTTTGGCCTACCTCTACCCACATATCCTTCCACATTCATATCTAACACTCTTCTCGTCACATGACATTCTTCCCTTCTCATGACATGTCCATACCACGCTAACCTATTGCTCCTCAACTTATCCGTCACCGGCGCTACTTCCTCCTGCATACTCATTCCTTACCTTATCCATTCTTGTAAGTGTAATATTATTGCTCAGATTTATATTGGTTGGACAACCTGTAGTCACTGTAAATGCGTCCAAAGTGCCATGTCTGGAAAGTGATCCGCTTTCATTCGCTTTCTCGTGTGACTGTGCTGGCCGCGAAGCGAGGCCGAGCCGCCTAGCAACAGCGTACCGTACGAATTTGTGCATTGTTCGTTGTTCCGGAGACCAGACCGGAGTTGAGGGAAACTATCGAAACTACAAATGTTTGACACGTTGATCAGGTTGCTTTGACCGAGATTATGCACGATGATTTTGACACGATGGAACTGGAAAAACTGATAATTTCAAAAGGAAAAAGCGAAGCTTAATGTAACTCCGAAAATGGGAAACAAATATTTATATGTTGCAAAATTCCCTTGAAATTGTCGAACAATCCAAGACCACTTACCGAAAGGAAAAAGCTTCCAATATCCCATTTTGAAATCGGCAACAAGAACACCCGCCCGACATGCGGTGGGATTTCGCAGAATTGTGTTGCGTGGAATGACCTATTTACGAAAAATCCGAAAGAGGATCGCCCTCCCACTGTGAGAGAAGAAAAATGTACGTCAGTACGTGCTTCCTTAAATCGTTCAACAATAGCTGGCTACATAGTTATAATGGCGCCCGGCGTATCCTGAACGGAACACGCACAAAGACATACTTATGTACGTGCTCTTTAAAGCCTGCGGCACTCCAAACATGCGAATTTCTTAAAAGCTAGTGATAGTCGGTTTACCGATAAATACACATCTATAGTTGAAAAATTATGATACAAAATCTGTGATACTCTATGATGAACTATTAAAAAAAAGAATCGAAGCATTTCATCATCATCATTTCAGCCCGTCTCTGCCAACTGCTGGACATAGGCCTCCTATTTCTTACGCCATTCTCTCCGATCCCTCGCGAATCACATCAAAGTCCCGACTATATTCACGATGTCATTCAACCATCGGGCGGGTGGTCTGCCTCTTGGCCGTTGAGCGAAGCGTTTAGCTTCGTAAAATGTGTAATCATATATTTTTCAATATAAGAGCCTTGAGTATCAGTCCAACAGTAGTTAGTACGCATACGTTGCTACTGCCTTCTGCGGTTGAGACATTATGTACGTAAGTAAAGTACATACTCTGCGTACCACAGATTCCTGCGTAGTTTGATCTAAGTGAAACTG
Organism: Scotopteryx bipunctaria; assembly: GCA_949320045.1. Taxonomy (NCBI): domain Eukaryota; kingdom Metazoa; phylum Arthropoda; class Insecta; order Lepidoptera; family Geometridae; genus Scotopteryx; species Scotopteryx bipunctaria. The sequence goes on from OX439462.1 coordinate 2,231,655, forward strand.
CTGTACTTGTATTTAGTTGTGTGCTGCTGGCTTGGTGTTTGCGTGACCTGAGCGCTGACCCGTGACCCCGTGCTCCGTCGTCGCCTCCGGCAAATGCGATCTTTGCTCCCTGCTCTCTATGCTCTTAGTATCGTATTCTAACTATAACTACTTACACACTCGCAGTGCGCAATTTCAAAACTGCATCTGGTATTAGAAATATTCGGAAGTTCATTGTACCAACGGTTTTGTAAGGTTAACTTGTTTGTTTCATGGCTCAGAGTGAAACTTCTGATCTTATTGTACCATTTTCCAAATTATATCTTTTGAGTGTTAGTACGATGTGTGAGAAAGTAGTAAGTATTTCAATAGTATGTGAAGGTGTGGTGTATGTAGTGGTATTCCCATTTTAGTATTGTTGGCATGCAGAATAGGAGGTTTATAGCAGCTTACTCTACTTGTCACAATTACGACCTCATCACATGCGTAATCACTACAGGCTTCGCTATAGCGTAGAACTCGTAATATAATTCCTATGTCGTAATTGTACATAATTCACATTACTTTAGTTAGATCATACTAATCATCTCATTGCTGCCGTGAATGACGCGAGCCCATAAAAGGTCGGGGCTTAATTCATTCATGCTAGGTACTTTTCCACAGTATAATTTTTTTCAAGACTCGAAAGCAATTAAAACTCCGACTTTGAGTTTCAAGAAACCGTTAGCGACGATGTCCAAAATTTACTAAAACTTTTCTTTCGGATCAAAACTGACGGAAACTTCCGTCATTAAAGAAATGATAAACTTTTCAAAGCTTTATATCTGAAAATGGAATTTTAAACTTCGTGCTTGCGATATTTTTTTCGGATAATAAACAGATAGACTTTGGATTGAATCTCTGTTATATCTATGGGAAGTCGCTAAGATGAGTATTATAATACTTCTTCGAAAATAAATCTTTCTGTACATTCTGTGTAGGCGGTAGGCAGCCTAGAAAACAAAGTATCCGACTTCGAACACGGTCGATATAAATGCAAAGCCATATTTGTAGTCACCAAACATGCTCTAAAAACTGCCATATTTGTTCATAATCAAATCACCGGGGCGACGCAAAAAGTAAAGAAGTTTGGCGCCTGTCTGTGGCATTTTTATTAGATCATCAACGAGAGATTAGATTTTTTTAAATGGTCGGTTTCCTCAGAGGGTTTGGGTTATGTATGTCTCATCATTGGAATCTTTTAATTCGTTATAGTTGTTATTATGGGCTCATAAGTTGTGAATTTTGATAATGGATATCATGTATAATATTTTGATAAAATCTAACCTTATTATTACTAGAATGAATAGAGCCGTTATAATATCAATGGGAGATAGCGTGAAATTACAAACATTAAAAACACGATCGCGGAATAATAACAGCTTTATCGTAACATTCATAAAAATGCAACCGTCTGCGATTGCCGCAGTACATTTTACCCATATTTCACTTGCGCAGCAAATCGCTCGGCTATTCATTGTAGGCATGTTTGTAGGGCTGCCCCGGTGCTATTTATCTCGAAAAATAAGCATAATGTAAATCATCACACGGGGACACACGAGAATGTCTGCATAAATTATTTTCAAAGCTGTTTTTAGCTTTATTACCGCAATGTAGTCGTTTTGTTAGATATATGAGTAACTAACTGCATGAAACTTATCTTTTAATGGATAAACAAAGTCGAAACGACGAGACTTCTGCAATGCGCAATAATAACAAAAAATATAAAATCCCGAGCCAAGACGTCTTACAAAGGAGTTTTTCTGTTGTTCAAAATAAAACATGAAAGGACGGCATTAGATAAGTATAAAAAGTCACAAGAGCATCAAATAAAATGTAAACACGTTTTTGTTTGTGCTCAGTAGGCAACCCTAATGAGCACAGTCAAGTCAGCGCTTCGAATGAGAACGTAGCGAGTTTCCGAGCAATAATAATATTGAAAGACAGCTCGCTCGCTTCCGCTTAGCTTGCTCGAATGTAAGGCTGATATAGGCACACGCTTGTGCGGAGAGTGCCCTTAGAACTCTCGTCACTTCGCTGTGTGGTTTTTATACACAATTTAATTGCTTAAAAGGAATTAGTACTTACAATCTTAATAAGCCTGTTTATGTGCGCATGCGTCTCTGGATATATTGGTATGTTCTTTCATGTGATTTTATCGACATCCATTACGTAACTTTAATGTTGGAACACTTGGCGCGATTGCTATAAAATTATTTTGTTTAAGCGTGTCTGATAGCTATCAGATATAATTACCGGATATCGATTGAACTAACTTACGAACTTCACAATAGATTAACGTGTCCTTCCATAGTTTTGATAAACCCACACAGTCCCTAAAGGAGCTATGAAATCGCAGGAGGGCCCTTAAAGCAACCCTCGCATCCAATACGGCCATTACTGTTTACGCCGGCTATAAGCTGAACCCACATTTTGTGTCTGTGAATTCAGTGTTATGTCCGTTACAGTATGCTGTGTCGGCTACAAACTCGCTGAATAGGTAGCTCTCCTGCTTGTGGAGGGTCATTGATTTTGTGGAATGATCAGTTTTATTTCCCTTCTGAGTGGTTATCAAATTGGGTTAGAACTAAATTCGTCAATATAAATTACACTTTAGATTTTATTGTTTCAGAATATATGCATCAATAATTCCGTCTCCGCATTTAACGATGCTAGAAGACCTATGCATGTACATCTAAAAAATAAACAAGGCCCCGCAATCATGTCATTATGACGCCTGTAATAGCCAGGCTCTATATTAATAGCAGCAATCGGATGTAATTATACACGAAGGCTTCGCTTACATAGTCTTTTGTTGGTGAGTGTACAGCGAGGCCCGGGAATATAATAAATAATACTTTGTGAGAGCGCAGGGATGGTCCCTACACTACACATTCCACTGCTTCGATGAGATTTTTTTATGTTTATTGTGAATTTTTACTTCACTAAACTACATGCCTTTTGAATTTTAACACAGATATTGTTATAGATCAAGAGTAAATCAAAATAATGTCAGTTTTGATCGCACACTTGCTCCAAAATCGTTTTTTATCTTGGACAAAGCATGGACAAATTGAAATACAATGTTCCGTTAATTGGCTATTGCTATTCAAATGAAAATTTACCAAATTTTTTGTTGAAAAAAAGCTCTTTTCCCAACAATAGCACTCGTATCAGTATTTGTTGGTATCGCTTTTGTGCGGACTGCGGACAGAGCCATCGGCAGTTTTGTTTTGCCCGTTCCGGTCTGCACCCAAACAGAAATAAAAAGTTTTAGCTCTACAATCAACTATAGGCTGTATAGAAATCGTAGGCTGGACACATCCGCACAAACGTACCCGGCCGGAATGCCCCGGGCCAATGGGCGAGTGACAAACGTAAAAACAGCATTGGACTGTTTGGCTTCCACTTTTTTCCCAGTACTCAATTTGAGTTTAATCGTTTTGTAGTCGACAAAGAGGCTCTTCAGTTGTTTGCCAGCTGGCCACTGTGGCTGCTTTCTGGGTTGTATCTTTAAAGTGGTTGTTTTCTGATTGCCGTTGAAAGTCTTTTCGAAAACGAAAAGGCTTAATAAGATCCACCATTTATTCTGCTGCAGCTTATCTCTAAGGCCGCTAACAATTTACGTTTTTCCTTGAAATATTATTTCATACGGCACCAAAAATATCGGATTTAAGCAGCTACGCATTATGTGTGAAATTCTCACATCCCATCCATCCACATCTACTGATTGGCCGCTCCAAGTAACTGGGCCACTCTGCGCTTGATCTATATAGCTAAGGATCCTTCAATTGATTGATCAAAGCATAGATATAAGGTTAAAAGATATTACCTTCGAAATAGGTACCCAGCCCGGTTGAAAACCGTATGTGAAAATCCTCTCACATCCATTGAAAGCGCTTTATTATTTTCCGCTCTGCGGTCATCGGTGCCGGCCGCTTCAAGTGTCTGCTTTCCGCTGGATCAATATAGCTGTCGTTATCGCCTTGCTCGCTTCAACGAGCTGAATAGACTTACTATCGAACCTCTATAGCCTCGAGAGCATTAGCCTTGCGGTCGCTTCTTTCCTAGCGCTAATAGACTGTTTCATTATCTTGATGAATGCAGGCTTATATAGTAAAATTGAAAGATGAGACTCTTTACAACTTTAATTTATCAAAAGATCTTCAATTGAATAGGTGAAAACGGGCAAACCAAACCCATACTCATCATTTCATCTATAACCCTTCAGATCAGTTTTACATCAATAAAGAAACCTTTCGGAAAGCCGTATAAAGTTTATGTGGCAAGTTTACCCATACCCACTTCCCATGCGGTTACTTCCAGCGAAGGGAAAGGTGGAACCGAACCCAAAGGCACTTTCACGATCGATCTCTTTTCACGAATTGATGCTTGTTTACTCTGTGATAGCCCACTAATATAAGGGTGAAGGGGACTGATTTTCTCGCAATAAATCACTAAGTAGTAGCTCTTGTTAAAGTCGTTTCAGAAACTTTTATTTCAAAAGTCTGGATTTGTTTTGGTTGCCTTAGGAAATATTATCGCTATAGAATTGCTTTTTATTATTGCAAAAATGAACTGTTGGCATATCAAACAATGTTACGCTGCATAATTTGAGGGCATTCAGTAAAGTAGCAAACAAGTCCGCTTCTGTTACCACTCAGCCTCAAAGGCGACCTTCGAGTCGAGTATAAAACCCGTGGTTAAATCCGTAGTTAGAATGCAACGTGGTCGCGGCGTGTGTCGGTCCGGCGGCGCGGGGTGAACGACCCGAGCGCGTCCCCGCGATCGAACTCCCCGCTCCGCTCGCCTGCCCCGCGCTAGCCCTGCCCCACTTACGCGACAAATTACTGTGCGAGCCCAATACTACTGGATTGGAGCATTCACTTTTTGCAACAAACTTTTTGACTTCTACAAACTTTCTTAGCGGCTAGTGTAGATATTTTAGGGATGCCTAAACATCCGTACGTGCGCTATTATTAAATCATTCGAGGATTTATAAAACTTTCGCTTATTGCAACTAACTTTGCGATATTCCAGACTTACCTATTAGTAGATTTATTTGTATGTACAGTATTAGTAGACAAATGCTGGTGTGTTTTAGTAATATTCGTAATAACACTCGTATGAATAAATAGTTTTGAATCGAGCATTAACTTTTGTTTTTATTACTTACTATTTATCTTCTTCGTCTTTGAGTTGTTTGCCTATTCCAATGAATGGAACATGGAATGTAGTTTTGTTGTTATATTCGCAGCGGTTTGTCAAACTTAGGTGCAGATGCCGATCCGTATTTGAATTTTAAATTATGGAAATAATCACCTTCAAAAAATTTGGAACGTCATTTGCATAATTGCAAAACAGCTTACGACATCCAACGGACGCTCGTTGTTTTCCGAAGCCGGCCGCGGGTAGAATTTCAAATTGAGCACATCCCTTCATAATTTAAGACTCTAAAAACGCATCCCTTTGATGTTTGCGCGAAAAGTTTTAAACGCATCGATTAAGCTCTCTAACCACTATCCTAATAATATTATAAATGCGAAAGTTTGTCAGGATGTGTGGATGTGACGATGTATGTTTGTGCCTTAATCACGCCGTAACAACTGAACGGATTTGAATAAAACTTGGAATGTACATAACTACATAGTATGTGTGCTGGAATAACATATAGGCTACTTTTCGTCCGGATACCACGTGAGTGAAGCCGCGGGCGATAGCTAGTCGTTTCATGAAAACTCTTAGTTGTATAGTAAGAATGGAGATGCTACACCATGAAAACAAATGTTGGTGCTTTTGTTTAATGAGCTACATCGTAACATGCAAAACTTCATGCATGCCGGTAGTTCCTATGAAGTGTGAGCTGCTTTATAAAAAAACACCCGTGTTGTGGAAACAGAGTGAAGGACGGACCCCCACCAATGGACCGATGGCACTGTAAATCATTTTGTGTAGCTAATAATAATACTAATGAAAAATAAAAATGGTTTTACTTCTGTAAATGTAGTGTGTTTACTTTTCAATCCAAGCTGAAACAAACTGTGAGATAATTAGGTGGCAACATTATTTCTTAAACGTCAGATATTTTATGAATCTATTTATCGAAAAATACTAACGCTGGGTCCACATTATCGGGGTTCGGTGAACTTAGCACAGTGTTGCACAAGTTCAGCCATATGTTTCTTCACAGGATAGACAAGGACACAAAACGCGAAGCTTTACTTACAGTATCGCGATAATGTGGCCACAACTTATGTGATTTGGCTTCAGGCTCTGAACACGTAAAATTGACCTCATTATGTAAGATACTTGTAGATAAGATTGTTTACCAAAGTGCTGCGGCCTGTTGGCTCTAAACGCCTCGGTAGGTGGCCCCTAAGCTGTTTGTTTGTTCGGAAGTTGCCGTAAACTGTTATAGTACTAGTAGTTATTATAATAGCAGACAGTCTGTCGACTGCTGGGCTGCTGACTATTTATAGGAAACTTTACAACTGCAATTAAACACCAAATTATATTCGAAAGTTCAATAGCGACCCGCCCGGCTTGAAATGTTATAATGTGGCGTCATAAGCGTCCTTTATTATTATTATTAGTAATATTATTATTATAAGCCATCTCACAAACAGTTGGGCAAAGGCCTCCGCTCATTCCCTCCAGAGTTCCAGACGTCACGATCATAAGCGTCCCAGCTATTTATTCCATTAATACCATTCGATAAATATAATGCATGTATTTGTAGATATTACAAATCTTTCAGAAAAATCTACACGATAGTAAAAACACTATAAATAGTAGATAAGGACAATCAGGGTGTTCAACTTGTTAAGTAAAAGTTATTTTCTCAATAATGATCCAAAGATAAAAGCGTTATTCCAAATTCAAACTCCCACAACTCGGACCGCAGTTCAGCTAAGTAAGCTTACACAGAATTATTGGAAGCGGGTAATCCGTCAAAAACATGGCATACACGTAGCCAACAGTTTTAACCAACTTAAACTGCTTTAGTTCTGAAATTTCTCTGCTAAACTGGAACACTCTGTATAAATATTGTTCGCAGACTGGCAGGGGGATGTTTTTAATCGACTTTACATTTTATGAAAGAAGTTGTGATTTATTTCAAACTTTTCAAGAGCCGAACTTTGGAATTTTCGTTAGTTCATAATTTGTTCCTTTGAGTTCTTAAAACAACGAAGCTAATTTGTCTTTTCAAAGTTTGTTTTATCTTCTAATTGCTTCTCTGGAGATTAAAAATATGTGCAGTGGGTCTGTATTTTTTCTTCACGGTTATTTCAACCATGTTAGACGGTATTGTTAGATGGTGTACTTACAGGATCTTTTCATTTATTCTACAAAATGTTATGAATCCGAAGTGAGGAAGTTTGTGACTCAATCACGGCGTAACTGCTGAATAGATTTAATGAAACTAGGAATATACCTACATAGTATGCGACCTGGAATAACATAAAGGCAACTTTTTATCAGAGTACAAAGTGAACGTAGCCGCGGGCGCTAGCTAGTTAAGTATACTTCTCTGAATCATGTTTTAGTTGCACCATAACTCCTCAGGTAGCTATTGAAATATCAAATAGGGTTCAAATCCGGCCGTGTACCAATGGATTTTTCTGTGCGAAAAATGTATGTACGGTACGCTATTATACCAGAACTCTCAAACGGCGAAGGAAAACGTCGTGAGGAAACCCGCGGCTTAGTCAGTTCCGCACGTATTGACCATGTCTTTCCTGTAGACAAGGCCGACTAAGCTGAGAGGATAGAATAGGTGCTGGGCAAGTCTACTCCATCTTAATTCGTCCCGGGCACTACAGCGTCCCGTTAGTGAAGGTAATTCTGAATAAATCCAGTCGATTGAAATTGAAAGCTATGTGATTGGTATTTGTATAGAATACTTATACAATTAAGCCGGCAGTTATTGTGCGAGATAACGGCAAACTGCGTTTCGTAACAGAGATAACCCAATTTACTGCGCAATGTGCCGCGCCCCGGATTTATGCCGCGTTATAAACTATTCACATACTTTTATTGCTTTGTTGTGGCATAAGCCCTCGATATTTTTCTGATGATTTATGACTTTTCATTCGATGTTTTTGTGATTGAAGTCTTTCACGTACATATATGTATTATGAAACAGTGGTTCCATAGCGCGGTACTCGGTTAAAAGGTAGTCTATGTTATTCCAGCACACGTACTATGTATATTGCAAGTTTCTTATACATAGTTCATGATCTGAAATAACATAGGCTACTTTCTATCCGAATACAACGAAGCCGTGGGTGGAAGCTGGTATAACATAAACTTTCCGCGATGAAAAGTCATTTATGACTATGTAATTATAATAATTGTTTTTTTTTTTATAAACTTATCAATGACTTTAACTTGCCATGTAAACATTGTCTGACTGTTCTCCGAAATGTGGTCAAAGTTTATCTTTTGTAGAGGCTAGTTATGTATATTGTTATGTTTATTTAGGGTGTAACTATAGGTACTATTTTAATACCATTTTTACAGTTATGTGATTGTGACTTAAAATTTTCACCATCACACGAGCCCCATATCCAAGGAATAGTTACAGAATCAACTCAGCTACTTTCTTACGACCACCTAGCCGCGTAAGTTTATTGAAACAAATGAACTTTATCATGTTTTATAAGAGAAACTTTTCACAACTACTGTATGCGTCTAACTTTTTCCCGCACTTATGTTTTGTTAGTTCAAAGATATAGATAAAGAACACGACGCAGGAGTCAGCGGGGACGGTAAACTTAGTTGCAAAAGATTTAATGGAAGTTAGTCTCTTTGTCTGAGTTTGGCACTCGTCTGGCCGAAGGCTCCGCTCCCGTTTCATAAGTTGACGCGAGGCGCAGGGCTGCGCCAACTGTTCCGGGGAATGTCGCTTTAAACGATCACCCCGCCCGACTTTCTCATTGTTATTGCTGATATTGTTTTCCTTCAACCAGATGGCTCTAAGCTCTTGGAGATACGATAATATGCTTTCTAAAATTTCCAATGAAATGCGCTAACTTGAAAAACAAGAGCAGCTATTACTATTAATAACAGTTTGAAGATAAGCTCAAGTTTGTTATGAATTACGGCTTATCCTTAATAGGATACAAAAATAAAATTCCAAGTTATCTTATCACCTTCAAACCGATATCGAAAACTCGTAAAAGTAATTACCACGCAAACTTGGAGTAGGTAGATATCGTATTTTGTACCAGATGTGATAACCCTACACCCAAATGTATATCTAGGGGTTAGTCAAAAGGGAAGTTTTATTGCTCGTGAATTTCATTATAACTTTGCGAGGCTCTCTCTTAATGCCTTTAAACGAGGATTGTTGTCTAATTTGTACAAATTATGTCGAAATTTCGCTCACGGGACTATAACTTGGGGAACGAGATGTTGTGCGAACTTCATATATAGTTTACATCCATGGATTTTAATGAGATTCCGAGGGGAGCCAGACCCCAAACATTTACTTACGCAACGGAAACAGCATCCGAAACTAAACAAGAGAGCCCTGTTAGTTCAAAATATCTTGAAGAATATATTGTCGGCGATTGATCGCGATTGCTCGGCAGAGACGCAAGAGGCGCGGATTCGATTCCCGCTGCGGAAGAAATGTTTGCATGATCTGTAAATATTTCTTCCGGGTCTGGGTGTTGTGGTACCACGGTACTCGTAGCTTCTGATACTCACGAGTCACGACACAGGGAATCCTAGTGTGGGGTCAGGACTATGTATGTGACTGTTGGGTGTTATTATTATTCTTTCTCCAATAATTTCTGTGTTGGGAGTTACCAGTCCAAGTAGGCAAATAGTGGTCAATTTTCTCCTCCATCTTCGCTAAAAGATGCAGAATATATTCAGAGATCAAGACTGTTTGCAGAGCCAAGGCATTAAGCCACAACGTTAACAGTTTTATTTTAATTTAAAAAATAAACGGCTCTGTCCAAGTTCCCAGTCGCTCGGCCCGGCCGTTGCTTCATACATTTATTTTGCTTAACATTTCCTGGCAATCAAATTAAATAGGTTGAGGAAAACCATGCCCCAGAATAAGGATTGAGAGAGCCGTAATGGAATTACGACTTACTTCACAGCAGCTTGACAAAAACATAGCCCAACCATTTGAATTTTTTTGTGTCTCTAATTCTTTCATCTCCATACTACTACTACCTTAAAGGATTTAAAGTGCGCCTCAAAAGGCTCCTTTAGTGTATGTAATACCGAAAGTGTATTTTTTTATTAAACACTCGAACTTACGTTTTTGCCTGATGAAAAAAAAGGTGCGGTGAGACGACGAATTCTGTTTCCTTACCATTTTAATTCATAACCCTAAAACCCATCAATTGTACGGAATGTTACTGACTTTAACAAATAAATGTATAAAAAACTTCTGTTAGCTGTAGACGGAATTAATTAATAAAATTATTATTTTTTATTAAATTGACTCATATTAATTTACATTCAGATCATTATTATGTAATTCCCAGGAGGGAGGATTCAAAAGAGAGCGTATTAATTTACCGTGAAAACCAGCGTATTTAGTTTGAAAACACATTCCGTGAATTTATTATGAAACGTTTAAATACTAAATTATTTAATACGAAGAATATAATGAGAGTGAATGAAGCGAAAGAAGTATGTCAGGATCGTAGTTAATGGAGTTCCGTGAACTCTGCATAAAAAGACTAAAATAATTTTCTGAATTTATTTCCACTCCCTTTGACTTTAATGTGTGCAAAAACCAGTTTTCCCGAAATGTTTACAAATGTAAAATCCATTTCCAATATATATCGTTTATTGTATGTTCACTTCCCCAAATGGCTACGCCCCGCCATCCTAAAAAGAGATTAAGTCTCTATATTTATAACTTACACAAACATTGCCACGCTTTACTATCCACAAGGTACAAATTGAAAATAAATCGCGCATTCGAGGTTGTTTCTCTATGTTCTTTTGCTTGAGCGCGCTTCTACATAAAGCTCACGTGTCTGTTCTACCGAGAAAGTCACTGGAGTGTTGGATATATTGGACGTCTTAAGGACTCTTGGATAACCAATAAGGCGGCTCTTATTTAGTCCTTCGTTCAATAGCATCCATTAGAGACATCATCTCGTTGGTTTTGATAACCTTGTCCCATCTCTGATATTGATTAAGGTTTATTTTTATCGAAAACAAGGAAAATCTCGGCAAGAATTGAAATTTCCATAGTAAAATTTATCTATCAATCACAAAACTTGTGCATCAGCTTGTCTTTGCAAGGAATTGGCACTAAGATTATGACACGTCACAAGTTGCCAGTTGCCCTCGTGGAGAAAGTTTACTCTGAGTTTGTTCTGCAGCCTCGCCCGCACCCCTCTGCCCCCCTGAACCAGTCTGAACAGTTCGCAAGTTCGCCCCACACTCGGGAAACTAAAATTGTGCAGATGCGAAGTGCTGCTGGAAATGAAATTAGCGATACGTTTGTGAATCAGATGCTTTTAGTTCGAATTGCGGGTTATTATGATGACAAAGGTGTACTTTTAAAGTAACTCGAAAAGGAATTTGATAATTCGTTACCTAAGGGCCCTTCATTGGTCTGTAGGTTGGGTTGGGGTGGCTTGGGTGCCGAGTATACCTACCTTATTTATGTACTTATCGAAAGATGTTCTTCGATTTGATTTGAGAATAGGTGGGTAGGTATATTTTTTATTACCTTTTGCTCTGAAAGAAACCTTAATGATGCTTTCATATCGAGGTCATTAAAACAATAAATAAAACAGATCGGATGAAACTAATTATCTTAAGGAAGAACTAATTTCTATATCTGTCGTGCAAGTATATCAAGTCTACTAAACTAAGGCCTTTTACTATCTTTAGTAGATGATTTATACAGCGTCAGAAGGCAACTTTTACCTTCACAAACGGGACGCTGTAGTGTCCGTGACGAATTAACAGAACATTGTCAAACTGCAAGATTTTCCTAGGTGTAAGCGCATTAGTTTCCGTTAAACTTTAACTTCAAGTTGTAGAACCAAGAGAAAGTTTAGCATGTCGCCTCTTCCAGTATTTTTTCCTTAGCTTGCCTGCAAAGTTCACCGGCTGCGAGACCGTGGAACTACCGAACTCGTGCTAGTTTCAGACTTTGAGTTTCGTGTGGTGGAAGCGAATACAGAATGTAAAGAGAAATAATGTTATGGTCTCTAGGGTCGACTCCGTAACTTTCGGACGAATACCGTGGGCGTCAACAAGTTTTTGTAACTAGTTATGACAAACAATGTTTGGGGAGATTTTCTGTTGCGTGATTTTATGGAGCTCGAAGATTTGCTTATCGTATTTTTATGGAAAGTTTTAGTAGATCTGTTTATATGGTTAGATCGTGCTACGCATCATACTTCCTACTAGTCATACATACAAATATTATTATAACGCCCTTAATGAAACATTTACTATACATAATTCGTAATCTGAAATACCATATAGGCTGCATAATTTCAATACCACGTAAGAGAAGCTGCGGTCTGATTATGTTCTCAAAGGAATAAATTTAGTTCGTAGTAAGAAAACCAATTTTTGTGTCAATAATTTATCCTTCGTCGACGCATTGTATTGTGTACGAAGATTAATTGCGGCACCCAACAAAGAGTGCATGTATCCATCTAACGATGTCGTTAATCATCAAAAATGCATGCTCGGAGAACTGGCGAACTCACCGAAATTGCCCGTCTAAGATCCGGGTAACTTCGCTGTATCTTTGGACAACTATGACGGAAAGCTGCCGTCAAACTAGAACCAATGAATATTCAACTTGGTCAAATTGCATTTGCAGTTGCTAGTTTGGCGAGATTATCTAGCGCTGGAACACTGATTATGGAGCAAGGAGGCTTCCAACGGCTAACTAGGTAAGTTTACTTCATGTTAAGGATACTCTTGGCTTGTTTTGATAAATTCATGCTAGATTGACTCAAATTGACTCAAATATGAGAAGGAATATAAATCTATCTGTCTAGAAATCTAAAGGACTTTTCTACATTAATTACATACAATATAATTTTCCATTGATATCATACTCTCAGCGAATGTAGTCAGTCAATTCCGATCACAACACTAAAGAGATATACGAGATATCCGATCTCGATTTATTGAATAGCTCAGCCTCTCCCGATCTAATTAGTCCGTTTCTAATTGCCTATTGTCTCAGCAGTCCAGCGCTCCGGGGATTACCGAAGCAATCAATACCCGTGCCATCAGGGGACCCCTTGTCTTGTATGTCAAAGATTATGGCCGGTGGTAAATTACAGTGTTTGCGCACTCCCTACCCCCCTCCTTCGCTACTGGTAGGGCGCCGATATCTATAATTAATCGCTATTGGTTATGTTCCATCTATTATGTAGCCGTCTTGGGTGAACGCAGCTCTGTAACTATAGGTATTGGCGGCCAGTGATTTGAGAACGTTCGGTCCCTTTCTCTTTGAACAAGGAAAGTTGCTCGAACCCTTTTTAATGTACTTTTCAGTTCTACGCTCTACTTACTACTTTTTATTTGAGAAACACAATCTTTTGGAGTTTTTTTTGCTAAGCCGATACTATTATTTTTTCAAAAGTCAGGAAATTGTACATTGCTTGTGAAAGCCAGAAATGCAAATTGATGCTTATGCCATTACCAACATACACCTAATAAGTTTTTTCCCATCAGAACATACCGTTGTACACTTTAGTCAGCAGTGATTGATTTGAACTAGATGAGATGGTACATACAGCCCTCGAGCGAACAGGCTCCGAAGGCTTAATTAAACATCGGTTTCCCCTCAACGTTGATCGCGAACAGAACCAATCAAGTTTAAACAACGCGAGAGTTGACATGGCCCCAATATACGTTAGTAGCATGGGTTTTGCAGGGGGATGTCAGCTGCTCGAACTTTAATAGGGCAAGAGTTGTGATAGGTGAAGCACGCGCCTTCATGCAAAAAAAGTTCATTGTTTATAAATCTTGAACGTTGAGAATTGTAACGTAGCAAATAAAAACGTTATGTATTCTGACCACCGCAGTGTCTACATTTGATTCGTTCTAGAATTTGTGGAACATAACATTTCTGCTGTTGGAGTTTACTTTAAGTGCACGAGTCAACTTTTGGCACAGTACCATTAACTGATAATGCTCTATTTGTTTCAGCAACGAATTCTATGTTACGATTCGTTCTGGTATTGGTTATACTTATGTTGGATTACATAAGTATATTGAACCTTGAACCATTAGGTGGTTCAAGGTTCTTATAGGTTTATGTATAATTTGATTACCAAACTCAAACTCATCCGTAGGTATGTGATGTTAGTCCGCAGATAGCCACCGTAGATAGAGAACATATTGTGGCGGTCAGACAAAGCGGCCCTCGGAGCTCCACCTATCGCATGAGCAGTAAAAGGGGTTCTTTTGACGTGCGCGCGATTAAATGGCCTTATCGGATTAGTGGCCAGGAATAATTGGAACCGCTTTGTAGCGCTTTTGGACGAGATTATGAAACTCTTTGTGAATAAATGAATAAACATTGCACACGGCACGCGGTGCAGAATTAAATGGTAGTGCAGTGATTTTATCAACCAAAACCAAAAATGTTTACAATATGCTGATGCGTTGTTAGCGGTCTATTTTAATAAGAGAAAAGCAATGATGGATTTGCTTGACTTTCATTCATCTAATAAGCACTGGTCATTGACGCGGCTGTCATCGGCTACATGCCAATATCATCAATATTATAATATTATAAAGAAAGGAAAATTCTAATATTTGTAGTGTGTCATAAATCCTTTGAATCGAGCTATGTACCGTACTTGAAGTTTTAAGGTGGCTATTTCGTTCATGAATGTACAACGTCTTCGCTATATTGCTTTGGCATATAACTTTTAACTTTAAATTTAAAATCGGTCTAAAGTTGTTACTATTGCTATCCGTTCACAGGTTCACAAGTTTTCCATCAAAGCAGCAGTTTATTTCCATGTTACGAAATGTTCCGTCAGAAACAAAGGCGAACAAAAATATTCTATAACTGTTCAGCGACAAAGGATTCACACCTACTGTCCCCGCCTGCACTCGTAGTTAACTCAATCGATAGTTCAACGACCCCCGCGGGCCAGTGTCGATTTATCGCTTTGTTGCGAACCATTGCAACCATAGGCCATAGCTTAGACTTTATTCTTTATAAACCATCCATCAAAGGTGGAGATCCAATCTGATGGGATGAGTTCAGTTGCAAACTAAATAGAGTTTAGTTTTCTATAGTTTTAGACAGTTTCGGACGCATATATTTGCCTATGATCTTACATGCTTACAGGTACACAAAAAAATAGACAATGAGCCAGTGGTTTCCTTACTCTCTGTGTGCCAACGGCTTGCGATAAGAAACTTTCCCGGACCACTCCGCATTAATTAAACCCTGTACCGTGTTTAAACATTAAGATAAAGTATCTCTGGAATTTAGGATACTCGTTGAAGTTAGTTTAGATGCCCTCGTGGTAAGTACGTGTATGTAATATGTAGGTCTGTATTGATCGATATTACCATAATTGTAAATTAAATGTAGACAAACGTAGGCCTACCTAAGTCCTAACCTCTGACCTAAGTCTTAATTTACACCTAAAATTGGTGACCCGTATTATGACAACATTATTACAAAGCTAAACATTCTTTGGCTGTATTTGTCTTGGCCACAAAATAGGTGAAACGAAATAAAACTCTAATTAGTTCACGATTTTATACCTGAGGCTTAGCTGGGCATGTCCTGCCCACTTCACTCGAATTAAATATTCTTTTTGCGGGAAACCGGTCGGTAGCGAGCGAGCAAGGCTGGCGAAATTCCGAATTCCGCGTCCGACGGCCACGGGGAATTAGAAAATGTACGTGTGCAAGTTTGCCCTGCCTCCTTTAATTACGAAGAGGAATTTCTTTCGATCGCATGCTTTTGGGATAGCTGGCTCACTTTGGCTGAGGAATACGTGACTTCCTTTTGAGAAATACAGACTTTATGTCCATTTTCTAATCACTACAAGTAGTCGTGTCACTAGTTTTGGACCAGTGTGGTGAAAGGATTTAAAGTGCTTTACACATGTTTTCGAAGTCTTGAGTTTTACGACATGCCGGTTTCCTCACGATATTTTGTGTGTGAAAGTTTGTGAGGATGTGTGAATGTTTGTGCCTCAATCACGCCTAAACGACTGAACGGATTTGAATGAAACTTGAAATGTTTATAGTACATGTGCTGGATTAACATATAGGCTAATCATGCAGGCACCACGCGAGCGAAGCCGCGGGCGGCAGCTAGTATAATATATAGATAGTTAAAAATATTGATTCACAACATGATGACAAAAAATATTTTGTCACTTTTCTTAGAATTTTTTTTAATAATTAAATTTCTAAATTACAATGGTATTATCGCATCGACAATTTGTTAATTATTATTAAAAGCTTTTTATTTAGCAATAGCTTTTTATCCGCACTTATCTTGTAATTGAGCGGAATAATTGTAGGTACAGTTACATTTTACAACTGTTTAATCACATTTAACATCACGAAACGAGACACAGTAATCGCCGTGCTTTGGAATAGGGCTGTCGCTTCAGATAATATCATTTGCTATTCATAATTAGGCACATAATTATCTGTTTTTTTTTGCTGTTTATTCTTCTTGGAGATGCATCGTATGAAACTATTGTGTCCCTCTGAATCTCTTTTCGCTTATAAGACCGTTCAAAGGTGGTACCGGATCTAAGTGAATCAGAAGAGAGAGATACCAAAATCACAGTTCATTTCCTGTAGTATATCTTAAATCATTTACATAAATAAATCCAACGAAAATTACACGTTTTATCGGAACATAGAACTAGAGCCGTACTCTTAAAGTTTCGAAGTATGTAAGTAACTTAAATTAAATTGTCCCATTGTCATTACAATTGTATTAAATTAACAACAAACGGGACAGCGGTAGCCCTACAGCCTCATTCCGGATGCGATCAATGGCCCTTTCAATTAAAAGTTCTCCCGTGGCTCAGTTTGTCGGCAGCATTGTTCGCCCCAAGTATTTACTCTGTGGGCCGAGCCAGATGCTTTTTACGGAAATTACAACACTACACTTGACAACTGAAGCTTTTTGTACGGACGCAGTTGCGATGTTGCCTTTACTGTCAAGTCGGTTATCAATTTTAAAGTTATCGTTTTCAGTTAACTTGAGCTGTGTGTAGACCTGTCTGTTTCCTATCATGCTTTTAGGTAAGGTCTAGGTTTATTATTTAATTGTATCATCCTAATATTAGGATTAAAGGACTATTATTATAGGCGCGTAGGAAGCGCTCGTGACGTAGCTTGCTTATAGACGTTCTTGATTGATCGTTGAAGTTAAGCAACGCTGTGCGCGGTCATAATTTGGATGGGCGACCGCAAGTGCTTCCAAGCTTCGGAGGGCACGTTAAATTGTCGATCCCGGCTTTTAAGTCGTTGAACCATGACGGAGGCCTTTAGGCGGCCTTCAAACTCCGTCACAAGAGTTGGCCACTAGCTCAGACAAACTTACTTACCCTAATATTTATAAATTCGAAAGTTTCTTGTGTATGCTTCTGCCTCAAGCACGGCGTATAATGTTGTACAACATTGAACGGTCTAGAATGAAACTTGGAAGATACATAGTATTGACCTGGAATGACATCCGGCATACAATGCAAGCTAAGACGCGGGCGGTAGATATTGCTTTGTTAAACTTCAATAGTTAGGAACTCTGCGACAAAACCTTCATATTTCCATTACCTTCATACGTATGTGAGTAACGTAGGTAACATTTTATCCATCCTCAGCATATTACATTTTTGTTGGAATGCACATAAAACGTACAGCATCTAATCAAAGTAGTAGCACGGTACGTGCGACATGACCTAAACAATTTTATGCTTACTACTGGCTCTCGGAAATACGTGCACATAAGTTTGTAGAGAAACAATGCTATTGCACTCGGCTGTAAATTGTACAATGTAACCGCTCTTGTTTATGGCCTCGACTTACGCGTTTCTGGAGACGATGTTGCATTATGACTTTAATCCTACTAATATCATAAATGCGAAAGTTTGTGAGGATGTGTGGATGTGAGGGTGTACAGGATGGATTTTTGTAGACATTAATAGGACCAATTATAAATCTGTAGTACATTATTTTGGTCTATTATTAATAGTTTCGCAGCGCACGCCAAAAACTATTTTGGGTTTTCTACCTTGGGTTACAATATTGCAATTTTTTGAAAATAAATTATAGCCTATGTTATTTCGTAATAATGTAGCTATCTACTGGTGAAATATTTTTTTTAAACGGTTCTGTAGTTTCGGAGCCTATTCGTTATAACAAACAAACAAAAAATCTTTCCCCTTTATAATATGTGTAGATGTAGATAATTCCGAATAGATGATTCAATAACCAGAAGGTAATGACGGTTCACTACCGATCTTCATTGCCATGTCCACGTGATGGGACAACAGGAAGTTCAACAATTATTATGATGTAAAAGTAAATGTTTTATTTATATGATAATAATATAAGTACGTGATACCATTGCGGAATTTAACTTTATCATCAGTATTACGATTTATATCGCTGTTTGCATAACACGTTTCCAGCGGCAGACACTTTTTAATATTTCCGAGTCAGCCTTCGAATCGATCGGTCGTAAATAACGTAAGAGTAAACTAAACACTGGCCATCAATAATACATCAGTTCACCGAAGTGTTCTTCAGTCACTAGATAGTGCACGAAGGGAGCACTTTTAAATCCAGCACAATAGCTAACAGAGCGTTCCCTTTTGTTACAGGTGCTGGTGGAGTGTTGTGAAGTGTAGTGCAGTGTAGTGCAGTGTGGTGCAGTGTGAGACAGTGAGTGCGTGTGCGTCCGCTGTGACGCATACACTGGCGTCAAGTCAATGCCGGTGCGCCGATGGAGCGGTGATCGTGGACTGACAATTTCTCAAGAGCAGCGCTGGTGAGCATAATTTACTTTCCTCTGTTCACCGATAGTTGTTCCTATTTGATCTTAGTGACTTAGCTGCGCGTTTTCATCCTGAACTACTGTTTAATTTTGGGCAGCAAAATAAACAATCCGGCCATATTCGGTAGCGTACAATTATATGTACCAAATGATTATTATGGGTTGACGTCAGGCAGGCGGCCGGTCATAAAACATCTTAGCCAAAACTCTTACAGCATAATTCAAGGATCATGCTGTGCCGACCCCACTTAGAGTGGTCTAAGGGCAGAAAGACGTTGATGATGATGAATTATTATGTGCGTTATGGCCGACGGCGGGCGCGGTGTTCGATGCCAGTTCTTGTTGTAACACTCACTCTTCACGCTAAGAATGCGCCAACATTAAGATAACTTCATTTACGACGACCTCGGTAGCGTAACGGGCGAGCGCTCGGCTGAGACGCAAGAGGCGCGGGTCCGATTCTAGCTGCGGAATAAATATTCTGCAAATATTTCTTTCGGGTCTGCATGTTGTAATATGATTTATTATAAGTATGTATTTACAAGCTTTGCTTAGTTTGGGACTAGATAGCGCTGTGTGAAATGACCACAAATATTTATTAATTTATTTACTAAATACATTCGTACACGAGTTCCAACATATCGACTTGTTTAATACATACATACATAAAATCACGCCTGTTTCCCATAGGGGTAGGCAGAGATCACGGATCTCCATTTGCTACGATTCTGACATACTTTTTTCGCATGCTCGTCGGTTTAGGATACTCTTGACCTAGCCCCTGACCAAAACATGTTTAATGATATCCTTTGTATCATTTTTACAATGTAAGAGTATTAAGATTTCATTTTATTAAGATGTTTGCGTTTTGGTGTAAATTGTGAGCTTTCTGTTATTCTGAAATAAATAATTCTAATTCACTCGCTTATAAACTAGGAAAAGTAATGCAAGAGTCTTCGCCCATTACCCCTGTTCATAACCGGTCAAAAGTCTGGTCTAAGCACGGAACACGTTAACTGTCTGGTCTGGTTAGGGACGAAGATCCCAAATTGATGCCGATTGAAAGACGACTTGGGATCAAATTTCCGAACGTGTTTTTATGGCAAAAAAGTTAGGGTTCTAGGATGCACAAACACTCCTTTAAATCCCGTATTTAACGAGTTCAAAAATACCCAGATCTTTTATAATAGCTATAAACTTATTCAATTCCAACTTCAAACAAAGCGCTCGTGGCGTAGCTTGCTTAGACGTTCTTTACTGATCGTTGAAGTTAAGCAACGTTGTGCGCAGTCACAATTGGGATGGGTGATCGCAAGTGGCTATACGAGCTGAGCACTTCCGTACTTCGGAGGGCACGTTAAATGTCGGTCCCGGCTTTTAAGTCGTTAAGCCATGACGGAGGCCTTTAGGTGACCTAAAAACTCCGTCACAAGAGTTTGCCACTAGCTCATACGAACTTACTTTATTCCAACTTCAAAGAAGCTGGTCGTTCAGCAACATGTGTCTTGTCACCAGTTTTTTGTTTACCCTATTAAAATAACCGGTCTATAAAAGAAGGTCGAATTCTTCACATATTATTATACATATATGTAGACGTAATGTACGTAATGTAATGGCCACAGACAAAATATGTTCCAATGTAATCCAATGAACACCAAGTTTTCTAGCTTAAAACTAAAACGCTGACTATATTATACTTGATAAACATAGCATTCATAGTCCCCCCGTATCCGATGAACCATGGTGACTCAGGAGTGACTGCAAGTTTTCTTATGATTACATACTTGTTGTTCCGCCCACACTATTAGGGATACGGGCGTGATAATATGTAAACATAGCATTAATTACATGACTTTGATTATTGTTTGAGTGGTGTTCTCGAGCCTGATAAACGAACAGTCGATTTACTGACATACTCATCGGAGATCATTTTTTAGGGTTCCGAACGGGACCCTATTACTAAGCCTCCGCTGTCTGTCCGTCCGTCCGTCTGTTCGTCTGTTCGTCTGTCCGTCTGCAGAGAACTGTATCTCATGAACCGTAATAGGTAGAGTTGAAATTTTCACAAAATGTGTATTTCTATTGGCGCTATAACAAATAATAAAAATAAAAGAAAACAAAAAATAAAAGGAGCCCCCATACATTAAATATGTTTTTATGTACGATGGTACGGAACCTTTCGTGTACGAAATCGATTCGCGCTTGACCGGTTTTATTTTTAGGGTACATGAGTACAAAACAAAAAAACGACTTCTGTGAAGAATAGGATAAAAACTCCATGGGGCTGTCTTTAAGCATAAATTGACGTTACTACGCCTGCTTTAGGATGTATCATTCATTTTGAACTCACGAAAGAACCCACAAATCCGCGTTTTATGTTCCATCTAATCTGGAGCACTTGTGAAGTAAAGTAACTCGAACGTCGTCTATTGTGAACGCAAAATTATGCAAGCTACACCAGTTCAATAAGATGACGATATTCGGTACCTACTTTTGTATATTACCGCAATTTATGTATAGTGTGATAAAGTAGTCGCCATGACCAATGGTTAGGGCTTGTAGCCTTATCAACACCTTTTTACTGGCGTTAGTTACGTGACATTACGCCATTCACGAAGGTCGCCCCGAGGCACTCCAGTCTTGACACGTGCCTCGGTTACTAGCTATTCTCTGTCGAGTACGCATAATGTAGTAATGGCCATCTCGAGGTCATGTGACGAACAAAAAATGCCACATAAAATTCGGAGCCAGCGGATTACTCTGTTGACGTAATTATACCTTCGTGAAGGTGTAATATATAATTGGTGATAAAGTGGCGCTTCTACTCTTTCTACAGTTTTCATGCCCATTCGCACCAAATTATGGTTACCTAAAGATTCCATGTAGGCGATGTCTTTCTTCTATACCAAAATCGAGAGATTTTGGTATAATTACTTGGCTAAACATTCGGCATTGTGTAAACTAAATTCAGATAAGTTACTAAGCATTACACAGCCTAAATCGTAAGCCCTAGAGGCATTAATCTTTGAGGGTATCTTTCCTTTTATGGTGTAAGTGCATTATACCTCCACACACGCACATACAATTTATACTGACTGGTATAGTACTCATCACGTATAATAGTATGATAGGGCATACATACACACATAATATTTAGCCTTATTTCATTTTATTCTTATCTTTCTCACTGATGTTTCATAAAAAGTAGGTAAGTATCCTAATTGTCATAACGAGGAGAGTATGCGGCGAATCGCTGTGACCCCGATGTAGCTTTTTAGTCATAATTTGGGGAACAGAGATTAAGGTACAAACTCAATACGTACTTATTATGTTAGTTATTCTATAGTTATCTGTACCGCTACACCTGTTTTTGTTGCTATAAACTTTATTAATTATTAAGCAATGAATTTTCGATATTCACATGCTGAAGGGGTGTAACAGATTGTAAAGATTTGTACTCATAAACACCACCACTTGAGTGAAACCCTAAAGAGTAGCTCACTAGCTGCCCTGTTAAACCACTGCTAAAAATTATCTTCCAACGGTGTGTGTGGATGCGTTGAGTACTAAATAAGAAAATTCAAAATGCGTACCACATGTACAGTTAACAGGAAGCTCATACATAATTACAAAGTGTGTGGGCGGGTAGCCTTGTTTACTTAGTAAACATTACTATACAAGTTTTCCTACATTAGGTGACCTGTACTTACTATGGTCAGATTACTGTAGCTTAAACAGCTCAGCTGTGTTATGCTATGTAGTATTATGTAGAACGGCTCGAGTTAACCTCGGACTAATCCGATGAAAATTAGGTCCTAGCTAGATCCAATTTGTATTCAAAATATTTAATCTCACTAATGATAAAGTTCTCAGAACTAGACAAAATCAGTATTAGGCTACTCACCAAAACTATTTAAATTATTCTAAGTAATCGGCGTCTCTGAAACTATGATGAGATTGTCAATGTTTACTAGGACATGCGACCTGGGAAACCGAAGCACCAATTTAAAACTGGATAATAAGTCAGTTACCTTTCCGGCTTTTCCGGTGCTCCAGTTTTCTGATTTATAAAGGTAAACATTGACAATCGCAATTACCTTTCAAAGGTTCGACATGTGGGTGAGTGTGGTATGTAAAGACTATTGTTTCTGCCGTAGGTAACTATGCGGTACAAGCCAACCGGTACCACCAACAACGCTAATGGCATTACAATTGTGAGTAGCCAAGATAGTTCATCCATTATAAAACTCTCCTATTGATTCTGTGCCTACTGCTGTAAATAACACTTGTTTGTACCGTGTTGAGTCAGGTCTCGGGTACAGGTGTTTTCGGAATAATTTTCTGTAACATTTAGGTATTATTTTATGTATTTAACGATGAATAACGCTGTTGCTGTGGTATCGTGGACAAGATAAGATAACAATACAATTATTGTTTGTTTAGTGGCAATATCTTATCGCGAACCAAAGTACAGCTTGTTGTTCAAAGACAGTTCAATCAATCTTGGCTAAACTTATCCAACGTGCCATTGTGACAGCAACGATACGCAAAAATGTGACTCACCGCATTGCATTGTAATCGTTTTTATTCGACGGATCTCGAGTAGTCCTCGCGATTATAATTCCTGACGCATTTTGCGATCGGATACGATGTGGTATGCCCTTTGCATAATGCGCTCAACCCTTTTTGGAATGACATTACTTATTTTAGACCCGCTGTCTACTGAAGCGTTTACATCGACGCGTACGCGAAGGCTTTCTGCTACATCAATATCCATGGATGCCTTCCTCAACGGAGCGATAACGTTACCGTCGCGCCGCTGGGCTCTTTAAGCTTCAGTTCAGATCAATAATTTGTTACGCAGTGTGTGACAGAATCTACATGGGTGCTAAAATTATTTCAGGAAGCCGTGGACACGTCTCTTTTGTTATGCTTCAGTAGGAAATGCACCTAATTTAAGCGAATGCCTGAGTCATGTGTCATAATGGTGATCACTAGTGATGTGTAATGTTGTATTGTTTCAGGTGACGCGCTGCGCTGCGTGGTGTTAAAGCGGCTTGGCCGCTTTAAATGGACAAGCGCAAGATGCTGCCAAAGAGAGCGCGTATGGATAGCATGAGGGGTCCCATTGCAAATGGACCCCTACAATCTAGGTAAAAACAATACCATTTCAAATCTCTCCTTAGGCTTTATTGACCAGTATGAGTTAAACTATTAATTATTCTACCTAATGGGATGTTTTTTGTTATGATCATCATAAAAAGAAAGTTTTCCTTCCATCCCTACTGATCTCTAATGTAAACGCGACAAACGAAAAAGTGAACATCAAAAACCTTATTAGTTATTCAGGGTCGTTCTTTGACGGATCCAAAGTCACGGCTCGTACCTCGTAAATGTAGACCTTGACCTTACCGGCAACGCCTACTGGCACGATTCATCCGACCCGGCCGCTAGCTGTTCTACATCACTTTGGGCCTGCCATAAGGTTTCCAGGCTATATACTTGCTAGCGACTCTAGTTCAACATTTATGTATACACATACATACATCTACAACGTCACTACACAGATAAAAGTAAGACATTATGAATCGTTCACTCCCTCCCGCCGATCCGTCTCGCTTACCTCACTCCGACAACGGTTTCAAATAATGTATGAAAATTTGTCCTAGAAACAATAGGAAAAGTTTTCATACCAGAAAAATTAAGACAAGTTTTCGTACCTGTTTTTTACTATAGTCGCTAATGAGTTCGATCTGGGAAAACAAATGAAACTGTTCGATACGTTAGGTATTTCACTGAACTGCAAGTTTCTTTCTATGAAACATACTTTGCAGTAACAGTTAAACCATTTTGAGTGAAACTTATTACATAGCTCGTAAACCTGGCTCAGAGTATGAAAGTAGGTACGCTGATAAATAATCTAATATCTGTTGACAGTCCCTACTTAGCAGAACTATTGTGTCTCACCCGGTCGGGTTTTTGTTAGTCATTATGTCCAATTGTTATCCGCATTGGCCTCGGGCATTATCAAGGGCAAATCGATAAACAGAAGAATCGCATTTGGGCTACTGTTCTCTGAAATCTAACTGGTTGAGTTTTTAACAACTTAAAGAGGCGTATTAAATATGCGTCAGTGTAAGAGAGAGAGTGAGTCGGTACTCGATCGAATCCAAAAGAAATATTAGCAGAATTATTCAAACATTTAATTTTCTTGATAATCCAGTCCGCATCTCTTAACTCAATCAAACCTACCGCGTCGCCAAAATTAGAGAATATAATGTCATTTATTGTAAAATATAGGTACAAATTAAGATGAAATATAAGTAAGTTGGTGTTCCACTTTGTTACCGTTCCTGTCTGTACACAATAATAGGTGTTGTAATAATTTGAATCAAATACATCTGTAGCACATTATTTCATATTTCGATTTTAATTGCATTTCATGTCAAAAACATCGTGTAAATTATGAAGAACAATTTTCTTGTAACCAAAATTTTAACTTAAAACTGAAGTTGTTGAGTAGATGTACCTTAATTGAGCTGGGCACAGCATTATATACTTTGCTACACATTGAATAACTGCTATTAAAGCATATTGACGTTCTAGGAACTTTAGGTAAGTCAATTCTGTCGGGATTTCTAGTATTTCTAGGATGAGCTTCGCTAGCCCTTACAAATAGTTATAATTACCTATTATAATTGGCTAAGTTAGACCATCACAGTTTTGACCAACACTAATCACTGAAACATTAGAAATTCAACTTTTACATAAGTCTATAATCCCATTCTAATATAATTCAATTATATTCACAATGAGTAACTCAAACAGTTTATCAAAGATCGTATCCCCAGTTTCCAGCAAGTTTGCAACTCGAGTTGGCTTCTCAATCGCGGCCGACAAAGCAACGTCCGTCCCTACCGTCGACCTCACTCCACTTATTCTTTCCTCGCGTTCATCCTGTTTGGTTTCCATCAAAACTTGCTCGAATGCTTGTCCTCGCGGCCAAACGCCTGCCGCCTGCATCACTCTGAATTATATTATAATGTATAAGCTTCCGTCCGTTGCTTCGCTAACGTGGTACCCGGTTAAAAGGTACACATGCTATTGCCAAATCGCATGCTCCGACATCATGTCAAAGTCAACAATTTTTTATTCCATAAAATCACGGGGATCACTTGGACACGTCTTAAATCTACGTTGCGTTTACACCTGTTCGTAACGCGACCAAGCGAGGAAGATACAGGCAAGAAACCATGCTTGGCTATTTTTTTGTAAAATGATTCCATGTCTATTACAACTTTCAGACGAATCGGTCGAGTCGTTATTGTAGGTTCTACAAACACACAAACTTTCCGATTTATAGATTTGATAGTATCTTGTTTTTCTGTTGATTTCTTTGACTCTACATTTCAGATTCTGTGAGGCTCTCACTGATAATGGTCCGCATTTTAGTTTCACATTACTTGCTTTGTCGTCTCACGGGTTCTTTCTGCTCGTGTTAAAATAATGAGGAAAGAACCAAAGTGGTGATAGGATTAAAGTGCTTTTCGGACATCATTTCAATTAAGTTAATCGTTCGCAACATTGCATGTACATTAAATGTTTCACAAGTGAAACTTTCCGACTGTGTATTCTGTGTCACGGAGGGTGGGGGATTCTCGCCCTCTTTGTTTGCCGCCAAATCTGTTTTCGTCTGCCCTCTCCGGGAAAGTTGCCGAAATTCCGCAAACTCCCCTTGTCCCCGCGCGTTCGGAATTACTTTCCAGTTTCGCAAACTTGCTCAGCAATAATAATAATTTCGTTACGCCATGACGAAAGTTTAAATTATTAGTTTAATCGCACTCGGCGTGCTTTGATTATTCGGGTGGTGGTAGCCCCGACCCACCCTGAGCATGTCCCCGTCTAGTGATTAGCCAACTTGACAACTAACTCACTAACTCGGATTCCCAATATTTGTTCATAAATTTAATTTGACCATCAATTTGGATTTGTTGTCCGAATAGCCTATTTGTTTGTGCATTCAGAGTGACTGATTAATCTCCAAGTTTGATGTTTGCGAAGAAAGTTTCAATTTAATTCTCGTTACAGTTTCCAGGCACGTAATTAAAGTTGGTCTTGTTTCTTTTTCTCTGTGTTTCGTGCTTTCGAAGTTTGTTATTAATTTATGAATGAGCTGACTTTGAAATGAAATAATTAATGTTGAGATGATTATCAGCATACAACGTTAAAACACCTAGTTCTTTGATGCATTTCTTTCTGTAAAAAGAGTTTTCTTGAATTCCTCATCTCATTAAAGTATCTTCTATGTAAATAAATAAATTATTATTCTGTGAAAGCTGGAAAATACTTTATTCTTCGTAAGATCATAATATGTGTAATTCTAGTTAGTATATACGCTGCCCATCTCAGAAATTAATTACATTCATTTTCCATATTTCATTTTTTTAAAAGCTAAGATAGCCTGTAATTAAAATGTTCGCGATATTCTTTGTTCTCTGAGGAAACTGTATCTCTTCAGTCATCCGGTTTCCGCAGTAATTTATCTAATTAATTTTATTTGCGTAGTCTCATATTTTACCTTCAGATAAAATCAAGTCTTGTTCGATGATTCGAGTTTAGTTTCGAACAAATCTAAACAAACTTTTACACCGGCAATGTTCGATTTAGTCAAAAACTTTTAAAGAGCTCTTAACTGGTTGGAGTGTGAGGTATATCTATCTAAATATAAACAGCACATGCCCATCTCCAGCAGTAGACTTCTATACGCAGATGATGATGATGATCACAAAATCTAAACTGACGGAAATCATACGAATACGAATTAGCTAAATCATACGAATAAAGTGGTTTCTTTTATGACAGGATGTAATAAAACAGTTTCCTTATAATTCGTAGCAGAGTTTTTAATTAGACCATTATTCAACCGCAGCAGTAGGTAGGTATGGCAACGTAGAACTTTCTGCGTAAAATTACCAAGAGTCGATGCGACGCAACCTTGCAGCTGTGCCGCGTTCATTGACACTGAAAACAGTGTGCCAGTGTGCGCATAACATCACATTCTGTAATTATTACATAATATAAATAAGCAAAATTTAGGTAATATTTTTAATCATCAACAATTCAAATTGTGTGCGTGTTCTCCTATGCAAATCTTTGCATACATAGTACCTGTTTTAGATTCCTCAATTATACTATTTGCTTTCTCTTAAAGTGTTATATCTAAAGGTATATTTCGAAGCAAGCGTCAGTGAGGCCTTGTTAGCAGAATAGAATAAATATTTATTTTCAACAACACAAACAGTTTGTACCTACTTATAAACTAGTGACGCCGCAACAGAGCTACTACCCAAAACGAAACGTCATTCGCGCGTCATTGACACTGCGCTTGCTTCGGAAGCTTGCCTAAAGACGAAAAAACTCCTTACGCTTAAGCTGTTTTCAAGAAGTTCTATGGTGTCAAAATAGATGTTATGCCACTTAGCCAATGGTTACTTATCTACCTACCTTCTGTGTGTTTTTATTTCACGATCCACTTATCTGATTATGCACATATGATAAAGCTTATCACAGAGTAGCAACTAATCGGTGACCGACTTTCGGTGAAAACAAGTTCTTTCCACGTAGCAACAGTGCTACAACAGTTCAATTCCTAAATAATTTAATTACTCTTTTTACTGTTTTCTCAATTATAATATTGAAATTCTTTATTGTACGAAACGAAACAAATACACACAAAACATTAAAAAGTACATGTACAAAGGCGAGCTTAACTCTTAAAGAGTTTTCTGCCAGCAAACCTTTGAGGCAAGGGAAAGGCTTTAATAGTAGGACGGATTGGATTAATTAGTTATTATTATAACTAAAAATTGTTTTGAAACAATTATTTAAACATTTGTTTTGTTTAAACAGATTTTTCTGTATTGTCGCTGTTACCACCGTATAGTTAATCAAAAATATGTTGACCAATAAGTGGTCACATCTACAGCACTACCCGAGCAGGACAAGATATTCTCTCTAAATCTTTCGCTTAAAAAGTTTAAGTGGATGCATTGTAGGCGACGGTCGTAGTCTCCGATTAAAGTCGCCTTGTTTACACTGGCCTTATAGAAAGCATTGTTATCTTGTTGCCACCGATATTGTCCCGCTTTATGTAATACCTACTTGCATACACTGAAAACTTAACGAGGCAGTTACGTGTAGTACTATGTTGTTTATTAGTTTGGTTTATGACTGGCCAACAATGCTTTTGTATTTTGTTGAGTATTGCTATATTGTAGACTACCGGGATCTCTACGCTTTGTTTCCAAAAGTAGGTTGCAGCAGGACCGAATAAAATTCAACCAACTATTAAAATTAATCTAAGAGCTTATTATGAATAGCTTTTTGTCTGTTGGGGTTGTTAGAGCATTGTTAAATTAGTATTCAAATACGAAAATGTTGTTTTGTGAATAAAACTTCGTATCCATGAATGTGATTGTAATTCTGGTAAACTCATTAACTGAACGTAAGCAGACAGAATGACTACACTATTGACATAGGATTTGTAAGCTCAACTAACTATTGGAAGCATTGACCATGGTCTAGTTCAAATAACTTTAGACGTATCAGTTTACCACGATCAGTAATTCTGAAAGATTGTTATATCATCTAGCTTTACCCCTTATTTATTACTATTCTACAATGCACGTGTTTACTTCATTCGTAGCTTTTGAATAGACTTGTCATACATACTCCGTACCTCCCTCTTAAATAATCTGTCTGTCTGGAAGAAATTGCTCTTAGCAATAAGACCGCCGTTTATGTATATCTGTTTTTGTTTTTTCTTTTCGTTTTATTTGTTATACATAATAAAGAGTTAATCTATCTATCTATCTATCTATCTGTCTACATACAGCCGGGGACATCCACTGCTGGGTAACGGCCTCTTCTCTATCACGCTACTCCTTGCGGTCTTGTGCTAAGTGGATCCACTGTTCTCCGATTACACTTACAATGTCATCTAACCAGGTGGTCTGCCTCGAGCATAATGTAGCAATACCTCAGACCAAATAAAAAGAAAAGACGCCGCGCCGCGAACAACAAAAGTGAAGCCACACAAAACCGTGCTCCTGCAAGTAAACATAGACGATCACGCACACACCTACAATAAACCATGCTCATCGCTCTCGAGTCGTTGTCTAGTAACTTAAAATTTAAAAATAGAATTAAGCCTTTCTGTGTAGTGAAAACTTGTAAAAACAGCAGCAAATCACATAAAAAGTCTCACGGAATCACTTTTCTTCAAATCAAATCACTAGTACTTCAATTAACATCGTTTCTTAATTATTATACTATGGATTTTAGGTTACTTGGAACACAAAACCTCAAAACTTTCGACACACACATAGATAAAAAGGTGTCACTTTTGTTGTTCGCAGCGTGGCGTCTTTTCTTTTTATTTGGTCTGAGAGCAATACCAAGCACAATAACTAGCATGATGAAGCTAACATTATTGTTTCTGTAATTCCAGGCCCCTAGTGGCGTTACTAGACGGTCGCGACTGCACCGTCGAGATGCCAATCCTGAAGGACGTAGCGACGGTGGCGTTCTGCGACGCCCAGTCCACGTCCGAGATACACGAGAAGGTGCTCAACGAGGCGGTCGGCGCGCTCATGTGGCACACCATCATACTTACTAAGGAGGACCTAGAAAAGTTCAAGGCGTTACGGATTATCGTCCGCATCGGATCCGGCGTTGATAATATTGATGTCAAAGCGGCTGGTGAATTAGGTGAGTGGCGTTGATTATGTTGATGTCAAAGCTCTTGCCGACAACACACTCGGGCAAGCTTTTAAAATACTTATACTAACGAGTCTTAGCTAGGGTTAGAGTGATTTCGAAAGGATTTGAATAGTTCTTATGTTAGTTCTTTGTTACTGGTAGTTTGCGTATGAAATTAATCATGTATTTGGTACGATTTATGAATTAAATACTCTGGGCATGAAAATGTAATATAAAGGACTCCTTTCACTGGCCGTTGTCTCTCATTGACTGTAATGAATCACACTTGTAACCTTGCCATTGTTCCACTTTTCAGGTATAGCAGTATGTAATGTCCCCGGTTACGGCGTAGAAGAAGTAGCAGACACGACAATGTGTCTAATATTGAATTTATACCGACGGACGTACTGGCTCGCCAATATGGTCCGAGAAGGAAAAAAGTTCACAGGTTTGTAAAAATGTTTTTTTTTTCCTCAAGCGATAACGAACAATAATTGTTATTACTAATAGTAAACCTAAAATGTTTGAGTGTTTTTGTTATGTTGAAATTTTGTCGTTTTTTTTAACCCTGTGCATGACCTTGAACTTTGTGATGTAAAAAAATTACCTTCGTTATACTATTTCCTCCGGTTATAGTACAAACTTTGTTTAGCTTGGGGCGAGATTGTGTTTGTGAAATGTCGACTAAATCCATCCATTAAGTTGTTACGGGGTTGTGACATGGTTTGAGGATTTACGACAGGTAGTTTTATCAAGCATCATTGAATTGAAAAGAAGATTGAGGAGTAATATGATAGCGTGGTATGTGCATGCCATAAGGAGGGATGAAAGTTATGTTTTAAGGAGTTACGAATATGAATGTGGATGGATTTAGAGGTAGAAGTAGGCCAAAGAATAGGTGGATAGATCATGTGAAAGAGGACATGGTTAAGAAAGGAGTGAGTGCAAAGATGAAGGCTGATAGAAGGGAATGGAAGAAGAGAACATGCTGTGCCGACCCCACATAGAGTAGGATAAAGGCAGGAAGAAGAGTTTTATCAAATATCATGTTCGGTTCCAGGTCCGGAGCAGGTCCGCGAGGCGGCGACGGGCTGCGCACGGATTCGCGGCGACACGCTCGGCATAGTGGGACTCGGCCGCATAGGCTCCGCGGTCGCACTGCGCGCGAAGGCCTTTGGCTTCAACGTCATCTTCTACGACCCTTACCTGCCCGACGGCATCGAGAAGTCGCTGGGGCTCACTAGGGTTTACACGCTACAGGTACGAAGCTACACCCAGAAGCAAGCTAATTTTACAGAGCTTTAGTGGTTCTACACATTTTGTACCATTCTGACAGCGACATCACTGAAGGATGCTTTGTCGATCGTTACTTTGGCTGAGCTTTCTAGACTCTTTGAGTGCCTAGTACGTGTTTATCTGTAACTCGATCGCGTAAGTAAGCATTAACTGCAATTAGGACAAAAACAGTGTAACAATTGCTATCGAAATGTCACGTGATAACACAAAAATTTCCGTAAAATAGGAACGATCTGAAGCAAAAACTATTTCTGAAATTACTTTTTACAAAAAAATTAAATTATGAAATAGTGAAGAAAATTTTATTTTTCTAAGTTATTCCTGTATTTAGAATAGAAATAAAATTACTTTCGAAGCTTTCGGCCCAACTTGAATTGTGACAACTGCAATAAAAAGTAAGTTAGTATGAGCTAGTGGCCAACTCTAATGACGGAGTTTTTAGGCCGCCTAAAGGACTCCGTCATGGCTTAATCACTTAAAAGCCGGGACCGACAATTTAACGTGCCCTTAAGCACAACTGCAATGCAAGTGAATAACATAATGTTTGTGTTGTGTTCCAGGACCTCCTATTCCAGAGTGATTGTGTATCATTGCACTGCAGCCTAAACGAACACAACCACCATCTCATCAACGAGTTTACTATCAAACAGATGCGCCCGGGTGAGTCACTCCTTCACAAATCGCCACAAATTACTTCTACTGCTTGTGTCAGGCCTTTTAGTGCACTTGAACTCTTATGGTTCTACGACTATGACGGTTCCCTCACGATGTTTTCCTTCGCCGTTTGAGATTACTGTTAAACTGCACAAATATTTTATTGAAACCTGTGATGACAGCACCAGCCTTTAGTCACAGTTTATTTTTAGCTGAGTGGATCTTCTGAGAATCTATTATGGGATCCATCAGGCGGGGCTAGGGGGTGACAACTATGTGCCCCAAACATTATTCACATTCATTTATTTGTTTATTCATAAATTATAACAACAGTACAAGAACCTAAGCATTATAAATACATAAAAAAATCAACATCTTCCTGCCCTTAATCCCACTCTATGTGAGTTGGGCAAAGCATGTTCTCTTCTTCCATTCCCTTCTGTCATTCGTCATCTCTGCACTCATTTCTTAACCAAGTCCTCTTTCACACGATCCATCCACCTTTTCTTTGGCCTACCTCTGCCTCTAAATCCATCCACATATATAGTCGTAACTCCTTATGACATGCACATACCACGCTAGGCTTTCACACAATCCATCCATCTTTTCTTTCTTTTAAAAAAGTATTTAAGTAACAATTAAGTAAGTTCGTATGGGCTAGTGGCCAACCCTTGTGACGGAGTTTTTAGGCCGCCTAAAGGCCTCCGTCATGGCTTACAGTAGCTTTAAGCAACAATTTAAATGGATAATAGTAAATCCCCTCAGCGGTTAGAGTAAGGTAGTGCGTGTTGCAGGCGCGTTCCTGGTGAACACGGCGCGCGGCGGGCTCGTGGACGACGAGGGGCTGGCGGCGGCGCTGAAGCAGGGCCGCATCCGCGCCGCCGCGCTCGACGTGCACGAGAACGAACCCTTCAATGTGTTCCAGGTACATACATACATACATACATACATACATACATACATACATACATATTGACACGCCCGTATCCCTAATAGGGTGGGCCGAGCTACAAGTAAGAAAACTTAAGAAAACTTGCATCCACTTCGCCGCTAAGTCTAGAGATATTGCTCGCTCCTCTTTGTTACGCCTGGGTTGCCGACTCTTCAGACAGATCTAGCGCAATTTCTTTCAATTTTTATAAAATTTTGAGAGCACTGGTGGTCTAGTTGGTAGTAACCCCGCCCTCCGATCTTAAGGTCGATTCAAAGTCCCAGCATGGATATGGTGAACCATAGTGACAGGTGATCAGCCCATCGCCTATAGAGATGATCCATCATGTTGGAGTGGATACTATCCCTTAGTCAACTTTTACAATATGCGCGGGGAGAGAAGCAGCTGGACGCATTCTGTTTCATTTCTTCCAGTCCAGCAGAGAAGTGTGTTCCAGGTAACACGTTGTTTTTATCTTATCTTAAACTCTCAAACTCGCATGCGCGGTTGTAAAACGGGCTCAATTCACATCTGGTGCGGGGAAAAATTGAAGTATAATCAATTACTTTTCTTATCAACTTTTCATGCATCTCGTAGGCTCGGGGAGAGAAGCAGCTGGACGCATTCCATATTTTTTCTCGACTGTTAAGCAGAGAAGTGTTCATTCCATATAAATACCTACCAACATTGAGATGAAAGAGTTGACCGTCTTTGTTGTTCCAGGGTCCCCTAAAAGACGCGCCGAACGTGCTGTGCACGCCGCATGCCGCGTTCTACTCTGACGCGTCGGCGCAGGAGCTGCGCGAGATGGCCGCCTCGGAGATCCGGCGCGCCATCGTCGGCCGCATCCCCGACTGCCTCCGCAACTGTGTCAACAAGGACTACTTCCTGGCCGGCGCCGCGCCCGCGCTGCCGCCCGCCCTGCCGCCCGCCCTGCAGCAGCCGCCGCCCAACACTTACAGCGAAGGTACTGTACATGAGTCTATCACAACTATACAACTGTATCAACAAGCACTACTTCCTGAAACTCATGCCGGGTTATAACTGTTAGATATTGGTAAAATTGTTTCTTCTTGTGTTTTATCTCCATCCTTTGTTGTCCATGAGGTCTTCCCTTATGCAAGTGGTAAGACACAATGGTTACTTCTGAGGTAGTTGAGACAGCAGGGAAGTTTTGGATGAAAAAAGAAAAGAGTTGATACTTTTGGAAGGAGGCATACAGCTCTTATCTATATATTTTTTTCTTGATAAGAACACCTTTGCATCCATATGCATTAAGTGTTTTTTGTTTATATTTATCAAAAAATTTTGAAAACAATAAAGGCTTGTTTATTTATTTATTTAAGACACAAGGGGCAAACAATCAGATACTTACCCGCCGGTTTGTCCCCAGATAACGTGAAGGCGTCACGGAGTCACCTGGCGCCGTCGCGCTACTACGCCGAGGAACGAGTCTCTACCTCGCCCACGCCGCAGAGCCTCATCCGCACCGACTCGCCCATGACGCGTGAGTGAACACCACAGATCCTTCCCTACACCAAGACACGCACCTTGATCAATTCATCATTTGTAGATGATGCAGGGTTGCGTTTTGATGACCGACTGGGGTCGGCACAACATGTTTCCCTCTTCCATCTGTACAGTTGCTAAATTTCATCATCATCATCATCCGTAACCCGAGTTTACCCACTGCTGGGTATAGGCCTCCCTTTGTATGCGCCACTCTCCACGGTCCGTTGCTTGTCTCATCCAGGTCCGGCCTGCGATGGATGCTATATCGTCAGCCCATCTCGCTGCTGGACGACCGACGTTTCTATAACCGGTTCTTGGACGCCATTCAGTTACCGCCTTACTCCACCTGTCATCAGCCTTACAGGTGGAGTAAGGCTAAATTTGCCAATGGTTAAATTTCAAACCAAATATTTTTCGCACAGTGTTTCGCGACTCTTAAGCCCCTCTCCATTGCCTGGTTCAAGTCTTCTCGTGTGCGGGTGGACGGGCAGAGGGCATGAGAGCAGGTGCTCCATGCTGCGTGGGCTCCCCGAAGTTGAGTTAAAGGTGTAATGTGTGTTCAGGTATGAACGGCGGGTACTACGGCAGCGGGTCGGGCGCGGCGCAGGCGGCGCACAGCACGACGGCGGTGCACGAGCCGCCCGCGCTGCCGCCGCAGCCCCAGCCGCCGCAGCCGCCGCAGCCGCCCATCACCCTGGTCAGTACCACTCTACCTAACCACACGCAGCACGACGGTGGTGGTGAGTCCTTCCTCACCTATACATCCATCATACAGCCTCAGAAGAGAAGCTCTAAAAGTCACCAGTCTGATTTGGTGCAGCGTAAGATAAGCTTTGAGGGCTCTGCCTCACCCGATATAGCGAGATAGCCAGCTACTTTAACCAGTTCTAACAACCGAAGGGCACCAGTTATAAATAGTCAGTGTTTGTTGTTGTTAAATCGTGCGAGGTTCTAGAATAGCAGCATGTTGACTAGGTTAGTGAGACCATAAACATTTCATTGACGTTGTCAATGTCAATATCCAGATTCCACAAACATGTTGTTGGTCCCTGGCTACGTTCCTAAATCAATGCCGTCGTAAAAGTTTAGATCTTAGACTTCCCAGCTATAACACTGCTACGGGAAGAATTGTTCACACTTAACGGGCAACATGATGTTTTCTTACCCATTTTTAAGCACTTTGGCTTGTCACTAATCCTAAAGATTATCTTGCATAGCAAATTAAAATATTGTTTTATTTACAGCCAATAAACACCTCTGACCCGGCCAACCACCAGCTGAACAAGGAGAGCTCGGACGTGCACTAGGCGGCCGCTACGTTGCAGTACCGCGCCGCGCCGACACAAATAAGCAATAGTTTTATTCCATCGCATCGCGGTACCCTACCCACTGCGTTTGCATTGAGACGGACGCCCGCACACCCACATACAACCAATCGGACAAGCCCACATGGTACCCTACGAACCTACCGTTGGATGCGACCGTTCCTTAGAATATATTATGAATACAGTGATAGAACCGTGAAAGACAAAACGAACTGTGTGTGAGTGGTTACACAGATTAATATACAGTGTGAAGTGAATTGTGTATAGAGTAATGTGTTAAACGGTACAAGAGAACATTGTTGAAGCGTCTTGATGCAAACCTCGTGTTAAAATGAATAGTTGATTCCGTGTTTGTATTTCGTAAGTTGGGACAGCTATTTTACATTAAAACTGCGCGTTTCTGAAGGCACCCGAATCGAATGCGGGGATCTTGAATAAAACGTAAGTGTTGCCAGAAGTTAATAATTTTATTCACGTGTCTTCAGGAAGTTGCAACTGTTATTTTATAAAATCGCGTGGTAATCGCGGGCCGATGTATGTATTATGAGAAACTGTACCGGGTGTGGTTCGACGCGATGGGATCCCGCCGGGGTCGGATTATACCGAGGTCGACTCCAAAGGTCAAGATCTGTCAGATTACTAGAAAGTAACAAAATTACGTCTGGCCAAATAGTAAAATTGTAATTTTTAGGAGAGATCTATAAGACCTTTGTAAACCCCTCTGAATCCACTCATGTTTCTACACTGTGAGAGTGTTTAGGCGTTTCGATAATTCAATAACAGAAGCTTGTAAGACTAGAAACATTGCTCAATAGCGCTTTCTACGCATTTTGAAATAACCCGTCTTTATCTGAACATAACTGGTACCAGCTTAGTTTCCATAGGAGTTGTGGTGTTATCGAAACGTGTTGGTGAATGTGTTAGATGACCCTTTAGGGTGCGCACGCGGACCTGATCGCACATACTACGGACCAAGGAAATTCCACGGGGAATGTTGCCACGAAATGAAGTTGTATGGGGAAACAAGTCGTGACTCCACGATGGCAAAGGCTACGTGTACTTGGCTTCGCTTTGTATGGAAATATAGGCGGCTACTGCAGCCCGAGGCCACGCGTGCGGTCACATGCGTCGTAGTGGAGTCGCGATTGATGTACCAGTTTTGAGCTTAGCCGATGGACATGTCCTGTCATCTGATGTTTGTCAAATGTCTTGCTCGAGGTCGTAGAGTGTCAAGTGTGCGCGTGCGCTGGCTCTTAGCATTTGATCGCATTTGTTAGCCGCGCCCCGGTCTCCACGATCGCAACGCATGCATTCGAACTGTTAATTTTTAAGTAAACAAACAAATGGACTGTAGAATTCTATCATCACACTTATTAAAAGAGAAAAACAGGTCTGTGTCTTTCTACTATAAATATATATTTTTAATTTTGAAATGTACAAAATCATGCTTTCATTTGATTATTTTTTTTTTCTAAATAGGGTTTAAGTGACGAATTTGTACATGAAGGAACACCATTTTTGGCCGTGAATGGGGGTTAAACCCTAATATCCACCTGTTTCAAAGTCGTGAAAATTGGTATTTAAAATTAGTATTTACTTACAGTTTAGTTTAATAACAAAAACAATGTGTATATTTTATGAGAAAGTGAAAAATTCTTAAATAAAACTATTGTTTTCGGATTAATTACTCTTGTGTTTTATTTGTTACCAAAAATCTTAAATAACCCTGATTCAGTCTTACATGATTTCATAACTGTTAAATACATAACAAAAACTTGCAACTAACAATACACTATTTATTCTAGCTAGATTCATCTGTGTTATATTTACTTTGCCATATTTTAACACTAAAGTGTTGCGAGCAAATAACTATTTAACACAGTTGGCACTGAGAAGTCTGGGGCATTTCGTTTGTTTAACATACTTAAAAATAAATAATAATAAGCCTTGCGTCCACTCTTAACAAAATGTCAAGTTCCTATTTACACAGTTCAGCAATAATCTACACGAAAGATATTACGATTATCGATTCTAATTTTTTATCAACTATATCACAGGTTTGCTAAAATATTGCACTCTCCCCTAAATAAACATTCAAAAAATCTACGACAAGCCCATACTCTTGACATAAAAAAAACATTGGTACCAGTGGACAAAAATCTCTTCTCTTACCGACAACCTTATTCACAACCACTTTATACACATTGCACGCAGTTCCCCGACGATTATTGAGGCATATACACATGCTACTAAGGATGCTCAGAGTTAATTTATTTGCTTTTTATATTGTAACTTGCTCAAAATTAGCATGCTCATCTCTAGTTTGTCTAGAAATAGCATCATCTCGTACTCCTTAGTAGCATAGGTTTCTACCTTATACCAATCTTGGCAATTAACTATCGAACCTACGATTCTACGAAACAAGAGTGAGACGAAACTGGCGCTTAAGCTAGGTTTAGACGAGGCCAGCGCTGGCTTACTATTGGCCTGGTATAAACAGTTTTTCAAGACAAGCCAGCGCTGGAGAGCGCCGGCCTATTTTTCAAGCCAGTGACCTCCGGCCGCGTGCCCCGCAACCCCCGCGACAGTGTGAAGACGCGTGTGGACGCATCACGCCAGTCACTGACGCATATCCGTAGACTGTTTACGCGTTTTCTTCTTGTTAAGACTTTCATTGAATTTTTCATTGAAGGAATGAAATGAATTCAGTTGGCCTCATCTAAACAACACGGGCCAGGCCAGCGCAGGCTTGTCTGAGGACTGGCGCCAGCATTGCTGGCTTCGTCTAAACCTCGCTTTAAAGTAATCCTACTCATCGAGGTGGGCCAGCTATCCTCGCTTATCACTTTGGTGAGCCGCTATCCGCTGGCGAGGGCACTCTGAGCCGCCTCGCCTCGTCCGCGTCCAGAGCCCGCTTCATCTCGTAGTAGCGCTGTTTGAACGCAAGCAGGTCGTTGTTCACTCGGTCCAGCTCCAAACGCAGGTCGGTGACTTGGCGCTCTCTCATGCTCAGCTCTGATGAACGAAAGCGGTCATAAACCCGGTTCCAATATTCTAACAGACGACGTATCGTTCATTACCATAGCAACGTTGTTATCTGTCGAAAAGAGCCTATCATTTTTGTCAGACAAACGTTGGTAGATCCGTTGTCTGTTTGTAGAATATTGAGAGCGGGTATCAGGCGCGGTTAAGACTCAATGGTACGGTTGTGATTCCTCGGTCGGCATCAGTCGACGCATCTGTGCGAGGCTGATATATTGAATACAATGAAATCAAATAAAAAAAGACAATAAACCCTCAGTGATGCCTGCATGGACCTATAATAACAATATACAAGGTCTTGACGTCATACATTTTGTAAATGTCTCCTTTGTAGAAATGCAATGTATCGATTGCGAACGAGTCCGTAGCCCGACTCGCACTTGGCCGACTTTCGGGTGGCCATCACCGCTTTAGCAGGACTTCAACAAAAATTTGAATTAAACTGAATGACTAAATTATATGAAGTCCTTCAGTATATTTAAAAGAAAAATACAAATTCCTTCGTACCAGGTATACAAATAATAGAGCTAATAATGTGAATCATCTCACCAGCAATTAGACACTTCATCTTGGTGGTCCTCTGCGCCAAAGCTCGTTGCGTTCGGTTCAGAGTTTGCTGAAAATTAAACAAAGTTTTACTTATCGAAGTATTAATATTTATCTGAGAAAATATTAAATGAATTACCGATACTAAAAGTTGGAACATAATGCGCTTTTAAAAGATATGCCTGAATAACGCAACACTTTGAAAGATTATCCCCCGATTACTCAAACGCATCTCAAAGTTGATCGCGTCTCAAATGACGATTTTCTGACAGATTTTCATCAAAAACTGTCAAAAAACCGTGACTTGAGACGTGCTCAACTCTTGAGTCGCGTTTGAGTATTCGGGGGACAATCTTTTCAAACTGTTGCGTTCAGAGCTACATATCTTTTAAAAGCGCATTGTGTTCCAACTTTTAGTATCGGTAATTCATTTAATGTTTTCTCAGATAACATAGTGAGATAAATATAAGCACTTGTAAACGAATCTTTTGTCATTATCTTGATTGCGATAACATTGTTATTAGACATAAAATCTCGGCGAATAATAACCGCTATTATTATGCTTTATAATGAAATAACCCTGTGCACTTGATTCGTGCTGAAAATAAACAGTTTAGCT
Organism: Scotopteryx bipunctaria; assembly: GCA_949320045.1. Lineage (NCBI taxonomy): Eukaryota > Metazoa > Arthropoda > Insecta > Lepidoptera > Geometridae > Scotopteryx > Scotopteryx bipunctaria. The sequence continues at coordinate 2,272,370 of OX439462.1, forward strand.
AATCCCGTATTGATTATAATCTACAAATAAAAACTGTTCGTGTTATGGAAAAATATAATTCATCGACGATTTGTCATTTACAAATGACAGTCTCCACGGGTAAGATAGTTGTCCTACTTTACAGACAGATTTGTTACAAGTCATCTACTTGGCCTTTACCCTCAGCTATAAATCTACTGAATAATAACTTCATTCATAAATCAGAATGACCGATAATGTTATCAGTTCATCCCGCGTTCGTCTACAGGATTGTGGCTTTCTTTACTATGCTGTTCAGGGCATTGTAATCTGTTGGAACCCACGATTGGGTCGGTACTAACTTGTATTTCGGGGCTGGGCTGCAAAGCCAGCATCTCTTTGACGGCGCTGTACAGATTCCGCGTCTCTTTCAGCTCGCGATCCTTTAGGACCAGCATCTCGCTCTGGGCCAGGACTTTCCTGTGGGATATAACAAGTTGTTACATCCTGTCTGGAAACATTGTCATCATCATCAGGGCCTATAAGGTTGTTTTGTGTGTCTCTGCCTAAGTATACCGCCAATGTAGACACTGCATGATGTGAAAAAGATGGTTAAGTTGATTACAGAAGTCTAAGACAGAAAAATAAATAAATAAATATTCGTGAACATTTTACACAGCGCCATTTAGCCCCAAACTAAGCAAAGCTTGTACTATGGGTACCAGATGGCTGATAGAATACTTATATACTTTTTTTTGTAAATAAATACCTACTCATATTACATAATACTAAAACACCCAGACCCGGAAGAAATATTTGCAGAACATACAAACATTTCTCCCGTAGCGGGAATCGAAACGGCGCTTCTTACGTCTCAGCCGAGCACTCGCCCGCCACGCCACCTAGGTCGTCAACATGTAATTACAATTTTATTCTTATACCTACCCTAATTATGTTTGAGCCTAGTTACAGACCAGTGGGTCTAAGGTAATACCTAAACCTAGGCATTGACTAACTGTTTTAATTTCCAATTAACTGCTGTAAAGGTTGCTTTTATAAAAAGTAGATTAAACAAGGAAGAATTTGTAGTTTTTACTTGTTTGTTTTTGTACTCTGTTGTATTTTTAATAGTCTACAAAAACACGGCTCTAAAAGACCTTTCAAAAATAATGATGAAAACCGATGCAGAATTGCTCACCTAGGTACCTGATAATCTACATTCACCGCTCTTGACATTTTGTTATGAAGATATCATAGGTTAGATACATTTTGAAGAATTTCAACTAGTTGAGCACTGGTGACCTAACAGTGTCCTAGCCGAAGTTTCGAGTTTGATCGTGAACTGATAGATAGATGTGTTTGAAAAAAACTGTTGCTATACCTACCAGACCAGTAGTTTGCAGGTCATTTCACTTTGTGACAAATACAAATACCTTTCTGTTTCAATGATGAGAAAAAATCTTCGTGTATAATTTACCGCGTAGGTACTTACCTATAACTACATTTATAAAAGTGTTAAAGTACAAAGGTACTGCGAAGAACATCATCACGCTATTTACAACCATGAAGGTACCTAATTTCTAGGACGAAATACCTACCTGTCTAAGTAATTTTTAACATGAGAGCTATTATCACGCTATTGTTAATTCATCGTTCCAACGCTGCAATAACCATTGTTTTTGACCTACGGCGATACTCTTATTCTATATTTCATGTCATATTTGGCAGTTTGCTTTTACAAAATCAAACGGGATTCCCTATCGACTATTTACCAGGAAATTTTGAACAACTAACTGTGTTCAGTTTAGGCATTTCTATAGTTCAATACAAACAAACTCTTATCCTTGTTATGATTACTGTTTTGGTAGAGTTGGTTTTTCGTGACGCTATTATAAAAAAAATTCTTGGAATCCTTTTTCCGAGGAACTAGTAAGTTTGCAGGATTTTTTTAATGACTTATACCTTTATTTACTCTACCATCGAACGTCAATTTGTAGTATAATGAAAAATTTAGATTGATTAGCGCAAATCACATAGGTACACGTAATTCCATGTAAGGGGATTTCCTAGGCTTAGGTATGTGACACTTTATTTACTGTAAGCACTAATCATGACGATGATTAATGATGAAATGACTATGAACAGGCATGTAAATTCATAGCTTTCCTTTCTCAGAACTCTATAACTTGTTTTACAACATTTTAATTTGAAGCCCTAAAATCCCCTTCTCGTAAATAACCTAACACATACAATTCTATTGCGTGTTCTCGGCTGAGACGCACGAGGTGCGGGTTCGATTCACGCTATGGGAGAAATGTTATATTCTACAAATATTTCTGCCGGGTCCGAGTGTTGTAGTATTATGTATTTACAAAAAAAAAGTATATACGTATTCTATTAACCATCTGGTGCCCATAGTACAAGCTTTGCTTAGTTTGGGGATAGATGGCGCTATGTCAAATGTCCAGAAAAATATATATTAACTACTTAGGTAAACAGTAAACAGTTTCAAAATAGGCCTACTTCTGGGTAAGCCTCAGCTTCTGAGTAAGCCGGACGCTCTCAGGGTCCGTTCCCTGCAGCTTTCTCCAGCGGTGCACATTCAGGGGAGTCTCCAGGGCTTCCTCGAGTGCTCGCACGCGGAGCCTCTCGCGGCCCAGCTCTCGCTCCAGGTTGAACACCTGGATGACGAGCATTGGTGAAAAATATAAGGATTTACGAAAAATTCACGTCTAGATTGCTGACACCTCATCGTTGTTCCCCATCTTAATTGGTCATTAAGATGGGGAACAACGATGAGGCGTCAGCGTCATGCGATTTTGCGATATCCCTTTTCAACACATTTTGCGTTTTTTCGCATGTGATCTTGCACAAAACTGCGACAATTCCGCTATGACTTTAACGGGATAGACGTAAAATCGCGTTGCGACATTATCGGACCGGATTCTTACAGCATTGTGGAAGAGCCTAAATCCTTGATTTTCTATTTGTATTCTAAGCAGAGCCTTTTCTCAGCAGTAATTTATTTATCACTAGCTGCCGCCCGCGGCTTCTCTCGCGTGGTACCCGGATAAAAAATAGCTTATATGTTAATCCAGTACATGTACTATGTATATTCAAAGTTTAATTCAAATCCGTTCAACCGTTTCTGCGTGAAAGAGTAACAAACATCCATACATACAAACTTTCGCAATTATAATATAAGTAAGATTACCGGTCATTTTCAAAGTCCAAAGCTAACCTCCAGTCTCAAGTCGGTCATGTTCTCGATGCCCTTGGAGAGCAGGTTCTTCTCCTTCCTCAGCCGGATGATCTCCAGCCGCAGCAGGCGGATGTCCTCGACTCTCTGCTCATACTGACGCTCTCCTGATATCACAAAAATATTACAAACTTTATAACCCTACAATTTGTTCTATTGTGCCAATAATAATAATAATAAAACTTTATTTCCGACATAGGTCCATAGAAAAATACAACACTAAAGTTAGGTACATTAAAAAGAGAATACAAACAAAACAAGAAGTAGGAACACAAAACATAAACTAAGTAGGTACATTTAAAATCTAATATAAATATTTAAATAATGAAAATAGAAATGAAAATCTTCTAAATATAAAAAATAAAAAGATGTAATGGTTCACATATAAATTATTTTGTAGAGGAATTTAGCTACTTCAACAGCTTCCAATCCTACTAATATTATAAATGCGATAGTATGTGAGGATTAGAGGATTGTTTGTGCCTCAATCACGCCGTAGAGGCTGAAAGTATTTGGTTCATCCGAATCCGAACTTAGGCTTAAGGTTTCCTTAATGGCGGAGACTGGAATGATAATTCCATGAAATCAAGAGTAGAGACTACAAAGTTTTGGAGATTACGAGGATACGCGATTATTCGAAATGGTTTCCGGGGTTTTTGAGGTCGCTAATGCTGAATATCTAGGCGGTTTTTTTTTGATTTCACAAAAAATCAAGATGGCCGCCATACAAACTTTGATGGACGATAAGAGTATTTTATTACGTGTGGAATAATAATATATAACTACTACTTTCCTTATAAATCCGAAAGTTTGTGGGGATGCATAATGTTTGTGCCTTAATCGCGACAATTAATATAATTGCTGAAACGAGTTTAAATGGCACAATCATAGTACCTAAATTACTTGGAATAATCTCATTCAAACATCATAAAAACATAGCTTGGAATATTCATAGTTGACCTGGATTAACCTACCGATGGGCTACTTTTTATCGGTGGAAGGTCGCAGTCTCTAGAATTACTAACTCACCTCTATGAAGAGTAACCTCCAGGATCCGTATCTTCTCGTACAGCAGCGAGATCTCGTCGTTACGTCTGACAAGCTGCGCGCCCACTACGTCGCGCTCGTTCATCAGCCCTTCCAGCTCTTTCGAGAGCTTCGCACGGGCCGTGTCACCTTCCTGAAAATATAATCACAAATACTAACTAAATACTTACGGGCAAGCTTTGACGGACTAGTACGAGTCGTGTCATTTAATTATTTAGAACCAGTGTGGTGAAAGGATTGAAAGTGTGCCGCAAAAGCTCCTTTGGGATCGTCCATAAATCACGTAGGTAAGGTTCAAAAGGGGGGGAGGCGATTCGGAAAAAATGACGATCACCACGGGGGAGGGCGGAATTAAAAGTTGCTAAAAAACATCACATGATTAATGGACGACCCCTTTCGTACACTTCACACAAGTCTTCGATTTATTTAGGTTTTACGACACGCCGGTTTCCTTATGATGTTTTCCTTCACCTTTGACGGACCCTTAGACTTTTGACCATAAGCTTTCCTTTGGGGACGGTAAGGGTTCAGTTATGGGACAGGATAGAAGGGCAAACACCCTTACTAGCTACTTTTCATCTATAGTAACACTTTTTTTATTAAAATACGGAAGCTGAATTCACTAACGAAGCTTCAAAAAAAAAACCATGAGCCGAAAACAAAATAATATTGTAATACTCATATTTCAAGTTCCGAACCGGTATTTCAGATTACAATGCAAAAAACAATTTGAATACAACGGAGTATTCAAATTAGTATAATATTAGTATAAGAGTAAGTATTAATTGTGTAGTAACATTTATTTTAAACATATTGGTATTCATTCAAGTAAATGACGGAAATAATTACATAAGTACCTATTATCTAGATACAAGTAACCATTTTTTTTTGAACCACGTCGATAAAAAAAAAGTTATCTGCAACATATCTAAAAAACTTATCTAAAACTAGTTAACTGCAAAAAACTGCATCAAAATCGGTTCAGTAGTTATTGAGTTTCCGAGGTGCAAAAAATTATGCTAGCTGCTGCAGCGCCCTCTGGTGGGTTATGGCGATAATGGAGGTACGAAATTGATGCCTATTGAAGAACTGCTCCTCAGAGGCCCTGGACAAGGATGACTGGAGAGAAGAGATGCAAAGGCATCTCCTCAGTCACCCTTGACACTTGGCAAGGACACCCTCCTCTTTGCTACTGATGATTATGATGAAGACGCACTAAAAGAACCTTGCAATTTTGGACCAATTACCTGAACTATCCTGTTGAGCCTGGCCTCCTCCTGCCTCAGCGCGGTGATATCCGCTTTCGCATCAGACAGTTTCACCACACCAGCCTGCACCTCCGAGCGTAGTTGCTCGTTCTTCTTGTTGCACTTGGCGAGGACGCCCTCGCAGGTCTTCAGCCCCGCCTCCTTGCCGCTGATGTCCTCCTTCAGTTGCTCGATTTGGTACGCTAGCATCTGTTAAAAGTTGATTTGTTTGATATGTGTACCTAAAGTTGCGTTGACTGACATGATCAGAGTGTGCTTGGACCAAGTACACTTTGATGTCTACTCCCAAGCTACTCATATCCTAGATGGTTTATCATGGTTCTCGATGCTCGACGGTTTTCTTACGAGTAGCGTCTGAGTATGTATCGCGCGCTCGATCATTGCATACTCTGATCGTATCAACGCGGCTAAAGCTAGCCAGATAACCTCCCTTCTTAGCTCTTATATCAGAGTTTTCAAAGACTCCCTAGCGACCGTTTTAAAAACGTTTGTCCTACGAACATCTTACGAAACCAACCAAATCACTGGGTATAGAGCTCAAATTCAGCAACTGACTCTCTTATGTAAAAACACAGCATCATCACCAGGAAAACAACGTCTCATCCGCAGCAATATCAGCCTGAATTCTTCATGTGAATCAAATACTGAAAAAGGAGAGCGGATTAAAAAACATACTCTTACGCACCAACTTCACCAAAATCGTAATTACCCACAAAGTGGAGCCTACAACGACAGCGACAGTGACGGAAAAAAGACTGAACATCCAAAACTTACTGAAGATAGGACTTCTGGACAAGACAATGAACATCCTAAGATTACTAAAGAGATGACTTCAAAAGAAACTTCTTTAAAGCAGCCCACAATGGCCGCCAGCTGCGCTGACGAGAATATAGAATCAGGAAATGCGAAAAACAAAAGTAAAGTGATTATTCTAGCGGATCAGCAGGGACAGGGCGTACAACAAACACTTCAAGAATTACTAGGTTCGCAGTATGACTTATTTAGTTTCTTGAAACCGGGAGCCACACTGGTTGACATTCTAGCTTCATGTAGATCTGAAACTAGTAACTTAAATCTAAATGATTATGTAATATTGATTGGCTTTAGGAATGAGGTTAATCTTTTTTCGATGCGCTATACTCTTGCGTCATGGCTCTCTACAATGCAGCACACCAATGTTATTGTATGTGAAACTTTATACAATAGACATCTGAATGAAAGTAAATTAAATTATGAAATCAAATTCATATGTAGCCATTTCAAAAACATTGTCTTCTTGGATATGGGTTATGCTCGATTTATGCCAGGACGACGGCATTTTACATTAAATATGTGTCGTAACATTTTACAAGATATAATACGAATATCAAATCTTAGGAAATATAAATTATACAAAATGGAAAGAAAAATAATGAGTAAGATTTGCAGGGACACTAGTACTCAAACCGAAAATCCCATTTTGACTAACCAGACTTCGCAAACAGAGCTTGAATTACTGAACGTCAAAGATTCTTTCCCAGCTCCGAATGACGATAATATTGACACCACCAACGCGGATTTTTTTCGTGACTAATAAGATTTATATATTTCATCAAAACATTAATGGACTAATTACTAAAGCTGACAATTTAACGGTATGCTTAAATGACATTTCAAAATCTGGTAAGCGAGTTGACATATTGTGCATAACAGAACATAACATGACTTTAGATGACGTAAATATCTTGACTATTCCCAATTTTACTCTGTCTACACTTTTTGCAAGGAAAGATAGAAACGGAGGGGCTTGTATTTTAGTGAGAAACGGTTTGAAATTTAGAAATCTAGATAGTATCACATCAAAATTTAGCATAATTAATATTTTAGAAATTTGTGCTATAGAATTAGTGGATCACAAAATAATAATCATTTGTATGTACAGACCTCCGAAAAACAAAGCACAGTACATTAATCTTTTTCATGACCATTTCAATGGAATATTAGATCTCCTAATAGACAAAAATATTAAGAAAATAATAATCTGCGGAGATTTTAATATTAACACTTTGGAAAAGACAAAACAATCCGATGACTTTCTAAATATTATCTTGGGCCATAATCTAAAGATATCCGTGAATGAAATTACACGCCCGAGCAGTGGAACGTGCTTGGATAATATATTACATAATATACAGGGAGCTAGCACTGAAGTATTGGAACTCGCTATTTCCGATCATAAAGGCCAGTTAATGAGCTGTCCAGTAAAAAGAACATGTATTTTCGATCACTGGATCTCGATAAAACGCGACTACTGTAAAGAAAATCTGGTAAAATTTCGGAACTGTATTGCTCAATTATCTTTTAGCGATATCTATAGCACAAAAGATGGTGATCGAGCTTTTTCAACTTTTCATGACATATTTAAATTAATGTATGATCTTTGTTTTCCTATTGTACGTAAAAAGGTGTATTCTAAACAAAAGCCAAAATGGATTTCAAAAGGTATCCAAACTTGCAGTAAGAATAAAAGAGCTCTACTATGGAGGTATAGAGTATCAAAGAACTCGAATGACAAAGAAATATTCAAAGCCTATTCAAGGAGATACAATAAGATAATTAAATTGACTCAAAGAGCTCAGAATGATTATTATATATATAAATCGGTAAATAAATCGAAAGCGACTTGGAATATAATAAAAAAGAATAAGCAGCGAATACCTGATGACAATATTGCCCAACTTAACATTAATAACAAATCAATAACAAATCCAAAACAAATAGCACAAATGTTTAACGATTTCTATATAGACCTACCACCGTGTAATTCTGCTGTAATTCGTAATACGTATAGACAAACATGTAAAACCAACTCTTCTAAATCAATATTTCTAAGACCAACAGACCCTAACGAGGTCTGCACTGTTATAAAAAGCTTAAAGAATACAAACAGTACCGGATTTGACAGCATAACTACAAAAGTTATAAAATATGTATGCCACCTTATCTCACCTGTTTTGAGCCATATAATAAACTTATGCTTAGAACAAGGAGTGTTTCCATCAAAACTAAAAACAACAATAATAAAGCCTATACACAAAAAAGAAAGTAGACTAGACATTCATAATTATAGACCAGTAGCTTTGATACCAGTTTTTTCGAAAGTGGTAGAGAAGATTATTTACAAAAATTTATACGACTATTTTGAAAAAAACAATATTCTAACGAAAGAGCAAAAAGGTTTCCGCAAAAACAAAACGATTGATTCAGCTATGTTTGAGTATTTAGAAACTATATATTCTAGGATGGACAAGAGACAACAAGTTTACGCGATGTACCTAGATATGACGAAGGCATTTGACTATGTAGAGCACAATATCTTATTAAGTAAACTGGACGCATATGGCGTAAGAGGAGTAGCTTTAGACTTACTTAAGTCTTATTTAGATAACAGATCACAGATTACGCACGTTACTAAAATTTGTACTAAAACCAAAATAGAGAAAACCTTCAACTCTACCGAAAGATTAGTGTCACAAGGAGTACCTCAAGGCAGCGTTCTTGGGCCCTTTCTATTTTTGGTGTACATTAACGATATAACATTGGCGACAAAAAACCAAATGATTCTGTTTGCGGATGACTGTACTGTTGTATGTCACAGTCAAAATGAGATTAGACCATGTCTTGGATCCATAATAAAATGGCTCGAAGAAAACAACTTACAAATAAACTTGACTAAAACAAAGCTCATGAATTTTAGACAGACTCCAGAGCCGGAGGGTATAACTTCTGATAAGGTTATCTATAAGGACAAAGAGGTAGGTAAAACATCTATGACGAAATTTCTTGGACTCTACATTGACAACAATATGAAATGGCAAACACATTTGGATTATGTATGCAGTAGAGTGGCTCAGTCTGCGTATGCTCTACGTATGCTAAGAAAGGTGGTTAACCAAAAAGCGGTAATTGCGGCATATCATGGAAATGTTGTCTCAAGATTAAGGTATGGCATTATTTTTTGGGGGAATGCCGTAAAAATAGACAGGTTATTTATCGCCCAAAAGAGTTGCATTCGAGCAATCTGTGGTCTAAAAAGGATAGATAGTTGTCGGCCATATTTTAAAAAACTGAATCTCCTTACACTGACTTCCCTTTATATATACGAAATTGTACTCTTCATAAGACGCAACTCACAACTCTTTCCTCATAACTTAAGCGCACGGCGTCGTGATTACTTGCTACTCAGGACTAACGTAACAACAGCCCTCTTTGATAACAGTGTTTTTGTAATGGCACCCAAAATTTATAATAAATTACCGAATGACATTAGAAAATGTAACGACTTCATCCTTTTCAAGACTAAGCTATTCTCTTATTTAATAGACAAGACATTTTACACAATTGACGATTTTTTTGATAATAAGGACTAATTTGACATTGTTTTTATTTTTATTTCAATTTTATTATTTCAGTTTTATAAGTATGTGTTGTAAATTATTATTTGTACGCCTATATAGGCAGGTCACAGTGAACCCCAATTCTATATAATATGTACCATCTGTTATTTATTACCTGTGTATCACGAATAAAATGAATTGAATTGAATTGAATTGAATTGAAATCGTGGTTGGGGTGAGATAAGACGGATAGGCGAAAAGGGTGAGTGTCAATTCAGAATAATGTAAAAAATAACTATTACGTGACATGACAAATCAAATTCTTTTACTACAACAACAATCGTGTACTGACTGACCGAGTTGCCTCGTGCGCGAGTCTTAAGACAAATGCTCGCTTAGTCAGGACAAAGTCTCGTCCGCACGTGAACATAATCCTGACATTACCTTGAGTTTCTGCTTCAGATCCTGTATCTCGTCCAGAGCTTCGGTGTAGTTCTTATGCAGCATATTTCTCTCAGCGCGCGTGGCGTCCAGGGCTACCGACAGCTTACGAGTCTTTATGGTTTCCTCCTTCAGTGCTTTCTTCAGGTCGACGATATCGGCCGTCCGAAGACGGACCTCCTCTGATGGAAGAACATGGCGATTCATTTTAATAAATGTCCTACGACACGTGTCGCTAGAGATGTCGGGTGAAGTCTAGCGATGCCCGATGTCGCCCGATATTAGAACGAAAAGTCTGGCCCGGGACATTTCTCCTCCAGTGAATTTATATTTTGTTTCCTTTAAGAGTACAGGATTATGAGCGCTGATGGTTTAATGGTAATGACTCGTACAAAGTGAACGGCTTTTAGGTCTGATCTGAGAGAAGAGCTTTGTGTGAAAACTGTTAGCAGTGCCAGCTCTGGAACACAGGTTGCAAGCTGAAAGCCAATCAGTTTAAATGGCGAAATTGGCTTATAGAACACATCTATAATGTCCTTTGAAGTGTAGTAAAGAGCAGTCCCAGAATCTGTACGGACGACTCACCTGATATTTCGTCAATTTTCTCGTTAAGTGCAATTGTTTCTTCTAGCATTCTGAAATAAAATAATAATTTAATATGAAATTAAAGAAATAAAATTATGTGATGATAAGTCTACTCGTATCAGGGAATGTTCAAAAGGCAAATGGTAACTTCGTTCCGAGGAACTTTTCATAATGAAGGTTGAGACATTGATATCTGCCAAAACAAAACCAAATACGTTGAAAATAGCGCGATTGCCCTCCCTCCAGTTTCGTATTGGGAGAGCAGAAGTAAGCAGGTAGATCTAGGTAACGTCTGACCTGTCTTTGTCCTTCTCGAGCTGGCGGATGAGGAGGCGCTGCTTGGTGATCTGGCTGGCGTTCATCTCCAGCTCGTGCTCCAGCTGCTTCCTTCGCTGTTCTTGAAGGTTCAGCATGTGGAGGTTCTCGATGGCTTCATCTGTGGACAGACAATTAGACAATACAGAAAATCACGCTTGTCTCTCATGGTATAATCACAATAAAATCCTAATTCACGTAGGTGTAAGCAGTGCTCACGAATCTTTATTTTCTACGGCCCTGGCGTTTTTCATTTCATTCACTCTATATCACATTTTTCATGAATTAAAATAATTTGGGATTAAAGTTATGACTCCTTAAGGTAGGTACGCTTGACCTGGACTTTTCCAAAACGTTTGCTCCATCGGTTTGGTCCAGGTACTTCCGTCTAGGCTACTACTTCCAACGGTACGGTTCACGCTCGCCTCATACACCTGTTCGAACCTTCACAGACCCGACAACAAAAACATTTCATTCATAATGTCACGATCTCTTACAATTTTACACATAGGTACATACTATCACGCCCGTATCACTAATGAGTTTGGCAGAACGAATAATCATAACAGAACTTGCAGCCACTCCTGATTTAAAGTCCTAAGATGGATATGGTGAACCAAGGAGACAGATGATCAGCCCATCGCTCATATAGACGAGTGAGGTCCATCATGTTGGGGAGGATGCTATCCTTTAGTCGACTTTTACGACATGCTCGGGGAGAGAAGCAGCTGGACGCGATCTATTTTTTTTCTTTTGACTTTTATAATAAAAAGAAAAGCGTAATGTCCAGCAACATATCACATTGAATTATTTTGACGGCTTCTTTGCACAGCCGTGAAAAGTACCTAAACAACTTGTCATTCTTGATTGATTGACCTGTTGGCTAATCAAGATTCACGATAAAGTCAATGCTGCCTGGTTGAGAGATTCCTGAATGACTATTTTACTTACGGAAGTTATTATATTAAGTAATTAGCCCTATACGTACAAATTCAATGACAACACGTAAAAAAATAAAGTAGATTTGGGTATGATTACCGATAATGCGGAAGAAGTGTTTCGTATTTGATAAAAAGTGAATTTTAATCATACTTTTAGAACCTATGTACCTACCAACATTTACCTACACATTGATTTGTCTGTACTTACGCAGGTACCTATGTTGAATGAAATACAAACATTTCTACCGTAGCGGGAATCGAACCCGTGCCTCTTTCGCCGAGCACTCGCCCTCCACGCCACCGAGGTCGTCCACATAATAAGTTAAAGTCGGGGGTGACTAGCGAATAGAGATAAGATAAGATCAATAATCAATCCTTACTTGTATTTCCAGGTGTTTTAACATAAAATACAAATTAAGTAAGCGATCAATCTAGATTCTATTTAAATGCTTAATAATAATAAGCCATTTATTCCCAAATTAAAATAAAATTACATCTCATTCCTTAATAAATTTATTTCACTTAAATGTCATAAATAAATTCTTATAGAGGTACTTAAGAATTTTGTTTTTATTTTCCCTTTTAAAATTCGGGTAATAATAACACATCTTCGAGAAAAAGCCTCCTCCATCCATTGCCACAAAGCCCTGTCTGTCTACCAAATTGTTTTTGGTAGGGCTGTTTTGATTTGTTTCAAACGTCCTACCAGTGGGCCGGAGTTAGTAGGAATTATGAAACTGAACCGGCACTAGGCACTCATTTATTTATACCAATCTAAATATAATTATTCTATTCATTTCTTATCAGCAAGATCTAGCAAGATTCACCTCGTAATTCTTTATAAAAATATAATATAACATTACTAGTAGAACGTCTCGCGACTTTGCTTGAGTTTTTAACCGACATCAAAAAGGAGCAGGTTCTAAAATCGACTGCATGTTTTTTTGTATGTTTGTTGCGCGATTATTCCTAATTATTCTTTTTTGTTTGGTAGGTCAACTTCAGAGGTGGTCCCATTAAAAATTTATCAAAATTAATTCAGCGCTTTTTGAAAAATTCAACAAAAACAAAAAATATATACACAGATGACGTTTTTGTTTGTGGTTCCCTTCTTCAGTTTATCTTACTCAATTTATAAGAAAGAGTGTCGATGGCTATGACATTCTTACCCCAGAATACTCAAACGCATCTCAGATTTGAGCACGTCTCAAGTGACGAGTTTTTGACAGATTTTCATGTGCTCAACTCTGAGATGCGTTTGAGTATTCGGGGGTTACATAATCTAAATGCCAATTACCTGTTAGTTTCTATAGGATGGCACCAATGAGTTTTGAATTATTTTTCATTGAAGTCGGTTTTGTTTTTAGTTTTAACGTATTATTTTTATACAAACATCTTCCCGCTGCATCCTCTAGCAATTAAATTTCAGGAATTCCTTTCTTAGTACGCCTCAACACAATAAGAGGAATAAACCCTCGCAAGTTTAATTGATAATTCAAAATTCGATATTTTAAAATCTCTAGGATAATATTTTGACGGCCTCAGTGGCGTGGCGTGCGATTGCTCGGCAGAGACGCAAGAGGCGCGGGTTCGATTCCCGCTGCGGGAGAAATGTTTGCATGTTCTGTAAATATTTCTTCCGGGTCTGGGTGTTGTGGTAACATGGTACTCGTAGTTTCTGATACCCACGACACAGGGAATCCTAGTGTGGGGTCAGGACTATGTATGTGACTGTTGGGTATTATTATTATTATTATTATATAGGTACATTGAATTTGCGTCTAAGCGTGGACCATCTAGGACTTATGGTTTAGACCAGGGTAGGGGAAACTTTTTCCTTCGCGTGCCAATATTCACTTACAAAATATTATATGGCGGGCCAAGTTGTTGCATTTTTGGCTATATTATTTACTGAAATAAAAATATTGATACTTATGTATTTTTTGATATGTATTAGACATACCGCGCCGGCGCTCGTGAAATAATACGAGATTGTTTTATGCGAGCCGCGCACTGCCAATGAGAATGAATTTTATAACAATACGAAAACATCACTTGAATTTTGTTTGATGGTCGCGGGCCGGATTTCAACGCTTCGTAGCCCGTAGCGTAGTCGCTACGGGCTGTAGTTTTTCCCTGGTTTAGACTGTGTTTGTCAGTCTATCAGTAACGCAAGAGTTATATGTATTTAGATAATCGTACATTACGATCAAGCAGCACGCTACTGTTTGGCCTTGTCAGTCTCACTTTTTCTGGCGCAACGGCCTCGCCGGACGATGCTCAGGTCTAGGCCTTTGTACGTTTGAGTAAAACTTGCTATTACGTATTCTGCGGCCTGGGGCATCGCTCTGCGAGTACAGTAAACCTACCTGCACAACTGACATTTGAAACTAGTCCCCTAGTTATAGACAACCTCGGTGGCTTGGCGGGCGAGTGATCGACTGAGACGCAAGAGGTACGGGTTCGATTCCCGCTACGCGAGAAATGTTTGTATGTTCTACAAATATTTCTTCCAGGTCTGAGTGTTGTTGTATTATGTATTATAAGTATGTATTTACAAAAAAAAAAGTATATAAGTATTCTATCAGTCATCTATGTATCTCAGAGTGAGTAGCAGATACCCACTATCATGGATAGTATCTGCTACTCACTCTGTATCTTCTGCATGTTCTTGTTGAGGATGTCCTTCTCCCGGTTCAGGGTCTCAGCATTATCTCCTGCCCCATCACAATAGATTACATGGATAGTGGGTATCTGCTACTCACTCTGTATCTTCTGCATGTTCTTGTTGAGGATGTCCTTCTCCCTGTTGAGGTTCTCGATGTCCCGGCGGTCCGACTCCGCCTGCTTCTTGCTCAGCATTATTTCCCGCTCCATCACGCTCACTTGCTGCCTCAGACGGTCTCTGGAGGGATTAAAAGATAAATAAATATTGCTCGACATTTCTCACAGTGCCATCTAGTCCCAAACTAAGCAAAGCTTGTATAAATAAAATAAATAAATAACACCCAACAGTCACATACATAGTCCTGACCCCACACTAGGATTCCCTGTGTCGTGGGTATCAGAAACTACGAGTACCATGGTACTACTCCACCCAGACCCGGAAGAAATATTTACAGATCATGCAAACATTTCTTCCGCAGCGGGAATCGAACCCGCGCCTCTTGCGTCTCTGCCGAGCAATCGCCCGCCTCGCCACCGCCGCCGTATGTACTATGGGAACCAGATAGAGTACGTACCTAAATATGTACTTTTTTTATAAAAAGTATCCACGAGCTAAGCTATTATGAACCAAGGGCGAGGTAATGGTCATTACGCTAACTGGATTTACCGATGGGATTACCAGTTTTTCATTCATCATCATGGGGTATGTTATGTTAAATTCATGGGGAATTCCCAGCTTAGATAACGTGTACGGAATGTCGGTGCTCAACGAGGAAAGCTCTGCTTTTTTATGGGTCTTTTGGAATTCCTTCACTTTTTACCCGACTACGAAGAAGGAGGCTAATTAATGTGTTTGTATTTGGGGTGTATAATGTTTAGTATAATAAATATGTGTGTTGTGCTTGTGCATTCCTTTTGATTAAGCTGTACGGATTTTGTCAAATGAGGTGTCGTTGGATTCGTCTGGATGACGAGAGTGTCAAAGGCTGTATTATAGAGTGTCAAACATTCAATATGGTGGTTGTCAGAAGCCATTTTCAATTTATTCCTTTGACTGTCATTGTAGCCGAAACGGCTGAGCGGATTATTACAAATGAAATGTTGTTGGATTCGTCTACATAACGAGAGTGTCACAGGTATAACTTAGACACTTTTTGACACTAAAATGTCAAAAATCCAACATCTTATTTTTTATTTGAACTAAGATGGTACAAAACTAAAAACTTAAGACTAAAGTGGTACAAATTCATCACCACCATCATCATCATGAAATATCATTATGACCATTATCAATTATGACCATATTCAAGACAAAGAAATGATCTTTATCTCTTATCACAAATATGGCAGATGTACCTACTATGGTACCTAAATTCAACGCAGTCGGGTTTTTTATTCTTTCTAATAAATACTTGTTCCTAAAAACTTTTGAGGAAATTGTTCACGAGGTACGAAATAATTTATCGCGGCAATGAATAGTTAATTGATAAATTATGACACGGACATACCACATACGATTATTTAACGGATTTATACATACGATTATTTAATGGTGTTTTGATGCTGCAAATTGCAAAAGGAAAAGATATAAGGATAAGGTTTGGTATCATTACCTATGAGAGAATAAAATAAAAACGTATCTCTACACCAGTACTCTCAAACGGTGAAGGAAAACATCGTGAGGAAATCGGCATGTCGTAGAACCTATAGTTTATAGCCTCCTCAGACCAAATAAAAAACAAGACGCCGCGCCGCGAACAACAAAAGTGAAGCCACCTTTTTATCTATGTGTGTGTTGAAGGTTTTGAGGTTGTGTGTTGCAAATAACCTAAAATTCATAGTATAATTATTAAGAAACGATGTTATTTGAAGTACTTACGAGTAAAAACTGATTCCGTGAGACTTTTTATGTGATTTGCTGCTGTTTATACATGTTTTCACTACACAGGAAGGCATAATTCTATTTTTAAGACTCGTGACGTACTATGAGCGATGAGCATGGTTTTATTGTAAGTGTGTGCGTGAGCGTGTATGTTTACTTGCAGGAGCACGGTTTTGTGTGGCTTCACTTTTGTTGTTCGCGGCGCGGTGTCTTTTCTTTTTATTTGGTCTGAGATAGCCTCCGTTTGGAGCCTTCGAGGCGCAGCCTTCCTTTTGCCACACTGGTTCGAAATGACTGTGTGTCACGACTGGATAGATGAGAGATTACCGCTCAGACTCCACATTGGATTTGGCCTTTTCCAAGAGCTGGAATTTCTTCATCTGCTGTACAGCCTGTTTGGTCAGCTTGGAGACTTCGTTACGGAGCTTGTTGCCATCGTCTATCATATTCTATAATATAAAAGAAGGACATGCTTAGTGTCACCCTGTGTCACCTCATAATCCTACTTATAATATAATATTACTAGTTGTCGCCCGCGGCTTCGCTCGCGTGGCACCCGAATAAAAAATAGTCTATATGTTAATCCAGTACATGTACTATGTATATTCCAAGTTTCATTCAAATCTGTTCAGCCGTTTAGGCGTGATTGAGATACAAACATCCAAACATTCAAATATCTAAACATCCTCGCAAACTTTCGCATTTATAATATAAGTAAGAAGTAAGATAAACGCGAAAATTTATATGTATGGCTGTATAGATGCTTGTTACTCTTTCACGCCTAAACAGCTGAGCGGATTTGAATGAGACTTGGAATATACATAGTATATGTGCTGGAATAACATATAGGCTATTTTTTATCCAGGTACCAAGCGAACGAAGCCGCGGGCGGCAGCTATACCAGTACTCTCAAACGGCGAAGGAAAACATCGTGAGAAAACCCGCGGCTTAGTCAGCTCCGCACGTATTGACCATGTCTTTCCTGTGGACAAGGCCGACTAAGCTGAGAGGATGGAATAGGTGCTAGGTATCTTAATTCGTCCCGGGAACGACAGCGTCCCGTTAGTGAAGGTACGAGTAAAAAGTTTCCTCCTGACGCTGTATAAATCATCTACTATAGATGGTAAAAGGCCTTAGTTAGATAGGTACCTTCAACTCCTTGCTGGTGTTGATAAGCGTCTGTTTGGTCTTGCCGAACTCTATGTTAGTCAGGTCGAGGGTCTCCCTCAGCTGCGCCGCCTTTGTAGATGCCGCCTCCTGCTCCTGCGTTGCGATCTCTAACTTGTTGGTCATGTCCCGCAGCTGTCGATCGCGCCGGTCGATCGTTTTCTCGGCTTTGTTTAGCTGAAAGAATAAATGGATATTAAGACAAATGTAAAGGCGCATGAACACACTATGCACGTGCACTATATAATAATAATAAATATTTGAGGACATATCACACAGCACCATCTAGCCCCAAACTAAGCAAAGCTTGTATTATAGGAGCCAGATGACTGATTGTTCGATACACATCGAACACCTTAGCTAGCAGTTTCGGCCAAGTACGCACGAGGTGCATCGCGCGGTTTACCTAGCCAGTGCATATTCGGACAGCGAGCGGTCCGCACTCATAATCAGCATAAATCATTAGCGTATCATTAGCATAGCGTCAAGTTCTTAAATACAGCATTCATATTACTAGCTCAGTTCGTATCAATTCAGCATCCCACTCTTATTACGGTTCCGTACATTATGGTCTACACATTCTTGATCTTCCACTGACATCTCGCTTTGATAGAATACACTGATAGAATACATAATATACCTTTTTGTAAATACATACTTATAATACATAATACTACAACACCCAGACCCGGAAGAAATATTGCAGAGCATGTAAACATTGCTCCCGCTGCGCGAATAGAACCCGCGCCTCTTGCGTTTCTGCCTCGCCACAGAGGTCGTCAAATATTCTTTGAAACCATCGGCCACGCTATGCATAGATACTTTATTAGCACTATAAATGTGGTTCACTTGGATGTGGCCTAGCTAAAAGCAATGTCCGTTTAACGCGGAGGGCTCATGTTCACATTTAAGACAAACTTTTTGGCGATCAGATAATTTTACGCATGATAACGTGCAAGCTCAGAAGATTTTTAGGTTCTGGTTTTTTCTTATTTCTGTAAACTTACCTTATCATTCAAGTTGGCTATGGTGGACCCCCTGCTCTCAACTTCAGCCTTCAAGGTGTTGCTCTCGCTTTTAATGTGTTCCACCAGGCGGTTCTGCCTGACGGCGTTGTTGTCCGCTTCCTGGAACAGGAGGTGCAAAGTAGTGCAAACGCAGTAGCGATATAGGTCTCTTGCAGAACGCCCGCCTGAGAAGGGAAGGAATACTCTTACCCCCGAATACTCAAACGCATCTCAGAGTTGAGCACGTCTCAAGTGACGAGTTTTTGACAGATTTTCATCAAAAACTGTCAAAGAATCGTGCTCAACTCTGAGTCGCGTTTGAGTATTCGGGAGTTAGTGACCTGCATCTTGTCGTTTGAGCACCTTGCAGCAACTCTTTCTCGAACACTAGGTATACAGTCCTGTTCCACTTGATTACCCTGTTCCATCGCGTACCTACTGCTCATTCAGTCATCATGCTGTCTTAAACTAGCTAGAAAATAGATGAAATACCGGTTTTTAGCAAAACTGTCTTGAGCATCTCGAAGTTCCCTTCCAGCCTGGCAATGAATCTAAAAATTCCTGAGTCCCATTTGACTGCCTCATCTCGTCCGTCTTTTAGTTTATACCTTATGTTGTTTTTGACTAGCCCGAAAAACGCCCGTTCTAGCTGGATTCTCTTGGTACCTCAAGATTCTCCTCCAGCTTGGCGATGGTCTCATCTGCGGCAGTGTTCTTCTGCTCCAGTTCCTCCTGGTAGCTAAGCGCGTTGGTAAGCCGCAGCCGCACGGCGTCCAGCTCGCCCTGCAGCCGCGCCTTCTCCTTCTCGAACTTCTCCTTCTCTTTCACGGCTGACGTTGCACCTCTATTCGATAGAATAGGAAAACATTTATTCTGTTACACAAAAGCAACATTTTCTTACAAATAGAATAAGGCCATCACTCAGCTTTTGTGACGGTTGAGCGAAATATACCAAAGCACTGATCTTCCGTGGTAGCACTAACACCAATCAATTAGCTTCTATTAAGCTTGTGTACCCACGCATCATCATCACCCGCTCGTTTTCTCGCGTCAAGCTCCTTCTCCAGCCGAGTGACGGTCTTCTTCATGGTCTCCAGACTCTCCACGCTGGTAAGCTCGCGCGCGTGCATCGCATCGGCCAGTGCCCTCGCCTCCTCTGCAGGGGACAGTTTTACGATAAAGAACTAATTTCTTTGTGAATTTTGAACAGTCGTTTGTCGATAAAAGAGATCTAAATGTATTGATTTGTATAAAAAATATTACTTGAGGATCTAATCTAAACAAATGAATGATCACCAATCGGGTTTCCGCTATTGGCGAAACTTTCTCGATAGTGCAATTTTTCTATGAATAGGTGAAAAGGATCTTTTTCAAATTTTTATCAGTTTCCAGCGATTGCTCTTTTTAACTTCCCTTTCCGCATTCAATGTTTATAATTAGAGCTCTCTTTCTTGTTTTCACATTAAGGTATTCTCTTAAATCTTCGGTCTGCAGTTGATCCATAAAGCTGACACTGAACCTCTATGATCAAGATTTTGCCATTCATAATATTTACATTATGTTGAAATAACGTAGACTTACCGATATCTGCACGAAGTTTCTCAATTGTTTTGTTAGCTTCGGCAATCTCTGCTAGATAGTCCGAGACGGTATCATCGAAGCGGTTCAGCCTGATCTGTATATAAGATGAATTTCTTTAGTAGTATACAACGTGTAACATAATGTCCCTATAAGCCCGAAAGGGGTGTATTCAGACCGAGCACTTGAATACATTGACGTGTGCAAAAGTTCAATACATCATATTTGAAATTCCAATACAATTAAAAACAAATTATTTCATGAGAAATTTGTGACAACCCTATGTGTTTGTTTACCATTTGCGTAGGTAACAAACACACGCGCACCCTCCTATCGCGCCGGACCCACACATACGCAGACAATTGAACGCGCGGCAAGTTTCAAAAAGTACCTAGGTGTAATCACCAAAGTTTTCGTAAGAATTTGCAATTTTTTTAATTCTACGTAGAAATTAAAGTCGAAGATTAAAATCACGATATCTTTCACACATAAAAAAACAACTACCTACCTACATCTACCTAGGTAGTTACCTAAGGACCTAGGTACAGGAAAAGTTAAGTTATACCTTTTCTCCCTTCTTCTTGGTTGGCTCGGAACACGGCTAATTGACATGGTAGGTATTAGGTAGGTATGTAGGTACCTAGGTTGGTATTACTGGTACACATTCACATTCACAATCACAAAATTATTTTTGTCATTTTTTATTAGTAAGCTAGGTACTAATGGGGTACCTACTAGGTAGGGTGATAGGTTAGGTACCTATCATCATACCTACCTATCACTGAATTTTATCACTGTTGACACACACAGTAGGTACTCGGTATCCATCAAAGGGAAGTAGGTACAACACACCACCGAATTCCCGGTCTTCCCTCACTGGTGCGCCGGTGGAAAGATCCCGTCGAGAGAAGACGGTTCACCAATCCCAGAAAATAGCCCGTAAGATGGCAATGGCCGCCCTGGATAACGCTCTCTGTAGAGCTGACGCGCCGCTACTAAGCTATTAATTATTTGGTGCTGCTCCAACACACACACACAACACCATATCATAATACTCACCGTTTGAGTACAAAGCCGACATCGTATCGTTAATTAGTTACGCGAACCGAGAGACTGCTTGTTGCAGTTGTTGCAAGGAACGAATGCTAATTGCGACTGATAAAAACCGATCTGTTTTGCGACCAAAAGTAGGTACCTATTGCCGAAAGCCGAATTTTTAGGGTTCCTTGTCTGGGGTAACCCACTAAATACCGATTGGGAAAAAAAGGAAAAAAACTTCACCATACATCTACTACTACTACTACTACTGTCGTCGTGTCCGTGTCGCTAGCTCTTTTGAACCAGTGTGGTGGAAGGATTAGAGTGCACCTTGAAGGTTCCTTTCGTACACTTTGACACACGTCTATGACATGCCTGGTTTCCTCACGAGGTTTTCCTTCACCGTTTGAGAGCATTGATATTGCACACATAAATTTCGAATCAAAAAATCCATAGATTCGAACTCACGACTTAAGGATGGGAAGGTGGGGTTCATACCAATATGCTACCATGTGCTCCATCCCCATTTGCTACTAGGTACCTACCTACTTACATAATAACCTACCAACAATTACGTAGTTCAATCAAGAAAAGTAAAAAACAAATAAACCTACAGAACCAATTTGATTTTATTAAACAAACGCTTGCGGTGCGGTGTCGGTTGACGGTTGCGGATTTTGAATTTAGCAAAGGCACCGACAGCCAATTAGGGCGAGGTGCCATCCCACTTATTGTTGTTGTTGTTTCAATGCAACCAATGACAAATAGGCTGTTCACGATGAAAATGAAGATTAGTAAGACAGATAAGTCACAACCTTTGACTTTAGTGCCCAAGTAGGTAGGTACAAAATTGCATTGAAAAATGCTCCAATGAATATTGGAATAATACATCGTTGGAAAAACTAAAGTGGAATAGGGTCACGGCTTTATCCTCAGGCACGGTAGACCTCTTCTCATACTTCTTGTTACCTACTCAAGATGCTTTTAAGGCCCGAGTAGGTAGGTACAAAATTGAGTAGGTATCACGGCTTTATCCTCAGGCACGGTAGACATCCTCTCATACTCCTTGGCACCCACTGAGGATACCTTTAAGGCCTGAGTAGGTAGGTACAAAATTGAGTAGGTAAGGTACCTATCTCCTATACTAGGTACTTAACAAAGAGATCTGAAAGGATGTTTACGGTGCCTAGGGATTTTAGTCGTGATGTGACCTTACATTTTAATTACCTACCAATAAATACCAAGGTACCACTAGGCCTTCAAAAAAAAATAGAAATTACTTATTAAGCCACCTCGTTATTAGGTAAGTAGGTAGGCATTTTACTAATGGTGTCTGTTCTGTTACCTGTTTCATCTAGAGTTCACACTTAAAGGTCAAAAAACAGCTGTAAATAGGGATGCCTCATGTTGTGTCAAGTTACGTATTGGAGCAAAGTTTAAGAGACATTTCATGAATGAAAACCTTTGAAATTTTAAAAGTCGTTGAACAAACGTTGTTCGCAATGACGTATAGAACACCCCCGTTTCGGGCTTATAGGGACATTATGTTACACGTTGTATATACATAGGTACAACTACATACATATTATCACGCCCGTATTCCTAATGGGGTGGGTAGAGCCACAAGGTAAACATAAGAAATCTTGCAGTTACTTTTGATTTAAAGTCCTAATCCTCCTGGATATGGTGAACCATGGTAATAGGTGATCATAAGCCCATCCATCCAGGTCCATAATTTTGGTGAGGATAGGTACTATCCCTTGGTCGACTTTCACGACATGCTCGGGGAGAAAAGCGGCTAGATGCATTCTATGCTTATTCTTTACTTCCAGTCCAGCAGAGCATATTAAAGTAAATAACAAGTAAATTATGCGATTATATTTTATCGTGCTTTTCTGGATTATCTTCAAGGGGACCATCAGCCATCATCTCATAGAACTTTCGATGATTCAAGTTAATGATCATTAGGTCTTGAGTTCGTTCTCTCTTTCAAGTTTCTCTTCTCCTTTGTCCAATCCAGAAACTGGTTTGGAAGAACTACTAGTGTCAAGAATTACCTTTAACATGTTGACTTCCTCAAGGTGTTTGAAGTTTTCTTCCTTCATCTTGTAGTAGGAGTCGTACAGTTTCGTGTAGACGTCCGAGTAGAATTTCAGGTTGTCCGCCTCCCTCATCTCTTCTAGCACCTAGAAATTATCAATTCAATTAAGTAGGTACCTACATATTTTGATATGTGATATTCACTTTCAGTTCCTGCCTTTAGGTGCATTTTGTCGCATGTGAAATAACAATCGTTGCGAGAATTTGTTGCAATATTGTGAAGAGATTGTCACAAAATCGCATAGCGACATTACCGGTTGGGTTTGCCGTTTATTGGTACCTAGGCAATGCAGGCTGCATCTTGTGGTAATAGTCCTCGCCTTTGTCCTAAGATAGTGGGTTCGAATCCGGTTGTTCACCGTGGATTTTTCTATTCAAAAGATATATGTGCTCAATACCTACTAATCTTCTCACATGGCGAAGAAAAACATCGTGAAGGACGGTTCCTTCACGATGTTTTTCTTTTCTTCGCTTGTCGTAAAACTTAAAAAGCTCGAAGACATGATGACAAGTATGTACACAAAAGGAGCTTCTTCGAAGTACCTACACTAATCCTTTCACCACAATAGTTCCAAGGAATTGATTACACGGGTAATGGTAGCAGAGTGCAATTTCAATATAAGTAAGTAAGGTCTTTTACCATCGATATTACATGATTTATACAGCGTCAGGAGGCAACTTTTGCCTACACTAACGGGACGCTGTAGTGCCCGGGACGAATTAAGATTCCCAGCACCTATTCCATCCTCTCGGCTTAGTCGTCCTTGTCCACAGGAAAGATATGGTCAATACGTGCGGAGCCGACTAAGCCGCGGGTTTCCTCACGATGTTTTCCTTCACCGTTTGAGAGTAATAAATTTTTCGCACAGCAAAATCCATTGGTATACGACTGGATTTGAACCCACGTCCTTAGGATCGGAAGGCGGGGTCACTACCAACTAGACCACCAGTGCTCTCTTTATTATAAGTACAGGTATTATTTACCTTTTGAAATTCTTTTTCCGCCTCCGTGGTTTCGGACCCTATGTTCAGGGCCCCACCGAAGGGTTCTTCCTCATCAGGGTCCATGGTGTTAAATTAATTCAAAAATTCACTAAAAATATAAAAAAAACGTATAAATTTCGATTGACAGACCGCGTGTTGATCGTTGCTATGGTTTGAAGCCGTTGCTATGGTGATGACATTGAGATAAGTTGGAAACTCTTTGGGAAGTGTGGTATCCCCGAATAATAGTAGTTGCGGGTATGCCGCAAATAAACTGTTGGTTCGTTGACTCGGCGTTTCCTTCATCGTGCTTCCGTATTTAATAAGTAAATCCCACTGGCGACGAGGATGCATGGTTGCATGGTTATCCATCTTCCGTACAGATACGAAATACAGTCAAACTCAAAAATATAATTATCAATAGATAAACATTGTTTGTGACCTGGAATAACATTTACCCCCATAACATTTAGTCGCGTTTGAGTATTCGGGGGTTCGGCATTTTTATCACAGAACACTATTACTCCTAGCGATTTTTATCCGGAACCCACGCGAGCGAAGCTGCGCGTAAGCTAGTAGCCTAAAGAGATTAAACAATTGATGGACTGCCGGGGGCCTATAATTGTGGAGCTGATGAGGAAGAGAGTCGTTTGGTATCCTCGGAGGGGCTGGACTTCCTGGATTGATGTGGTGCGGGACGAACTCGGTCAGTGTTATTATTACCCAACTGTGGCGAAATAGAAGGTTATGTTATGATAATGACAAACGGGCGTAAATTCAATGTAGATTTAATATGCTCCAGTCAGCTAGCCAGCCAGCTAGCCAGCCAGCCAGCCAGCCAGCCAGCCAGCCAGCCAGCCAGCCAGTACGACCACGCGTCATTTTGGCTAATATGTCAAAGGTACCCAAAATAAAAACAGTCAAGTGCGAGTCAATTTCGCACATAAAGGGTTCCGTATCATCGTACATGTTTCTTGTATGGGCCCTCTATTATATTTTTATTAATTGTTGTTATAGCAGCAATTAGAAACACACAATTTGTGAAAATTTTAACTCTACCTATTACGGTTCGACAGCGAAGGCTTAATAGGGTCTCGTTGACACCCTTCGGGTACGGAACCCTAAACACATTGCAAGCTTATTTAGCCGAACTTTAGGCACCGTTTTTAAGCAGATTTGTCGCGACACTAATTAAAAACAAGTATTAGTTTACATAGCTCATAACTTAAAGACTGACCTAACTTAATTTATTTAGATATTTACAAGTTAATAAATAATAAAACTGATCAATAGATACCAGCGAATATTATCGATCAAGGAAGTTACAATAACTAACTATTTACGAAACATTTCCTAAATAACTCGCACTTTATTTATTTTAGAAGCTTTATTTATTTATAGAAGTATTTACATACATAATCAACACACCCGTATCCCTAATGAGGTAGGCAGAGCCACCTGATAAGATGACTTACCATTTCTGATTTACTTCTAAGATGGATATGGTGAGCCATGGTTACAGGTGATCAGCCCATCGCCCATTATAGGTGGTTCAAGTAGGAGAGGATAATACCCCTTAGTCGACTTTTACGACATGCTCGGGGAGAGAAGCAGCTGGACGCATTCTACGCTTTTTCTTTACTTCCAGTCCAGCAGAGAAGTAAGTATTATTTAATCTAATAAGTAAATTAGCACAGTATGTAGAGATTGATGATTATTGTAGGATTTATACATATAACAAGGTCTGAATACAGAAATATGTTAAACTAGAGGAAGCACTTTGCCGGCTTTTTTTTGTACCACTAAGCTGGCACACAAGCATTCGGCAAGAGTATTCCAAGTTTCAGTCAAATCCGATCAGCTTTTATAGAAATAATAGCTGCCAAACACACTTACACAAATACTTTTGCCTATATAATATTGGTGTTATATAATGGGTCTTCACGGTATAAAACTAAGGTAAATTATGTTACTTAATTTTTCATAAAAAAATATGTAAATAGCTAAAGGTTTTTTTATCAAAGCACTTGGTGAGTTTATACCTGCTGCCTCAAACTTGAGGAATAAGTTATTATGTAGATAAACTAAATAATAGGACTTCCTGTAATAAATTAAGATATCGAATGACTTTGATATAAATTTATTTTATCTTTGCGGTTCGGTAAATCTGTTGTTAGGTGCTGAATCCGCCTAGCACGCAACAGAGATGATTTAGTTTTATTTATACAAATGACACTGCCAATTAAGGTAAGAGATAAATTAAATATCATAATAAAATAAATTAAAATATGTTATAGTGGAAAAAACATCTAAGAGGGATGGCTCGGGAAACGTGAAAGAATGGAAATAAATGGCAAATAACAACAATAGAAAATAACATACTAGGTAGGTCATCGTCATCTTCCTGCCCTTATTCCACTCTATGTGGGGTCGGCACAGCATGATTCTTGGATCATGCTGTAAGAGTTTTGGCTAAGGTGTTTTATGACCGGCCGCCTGCCTGATGTCAATTCTCCTTGGGAATACTTGCTTATTGTATCTCATCATGTTGGAGGATACTATCCCTATATACTAGGTAGGTACTGGTACCTAAAAGTGGGGGAAATTAGGAAAAAACCTTATCTAGAAGGACTTCCTTTGAACTAACCGGTTATCCTGAAGAAAAAAAAACTCCACAGATTCTCACTGGTTATCTGGATGCGGTTATCTGCAACGAATAAGAGTGAGTATTTTCCAGGATGTTTGTAGCGTGATGTCTGAACGTATTTAGCTGAGACTTAGGATATAGATAATGCATTTTTTTACAGGTACTACTTAAACAAAGCGGGCGGAAGCTAGTTATAAATACACATGAATATCTACCCATTGATTAAATAAAACTATTGCATTTTACCAAAGACCTCGTAAGTATAAAAATTATTTACTTCATTACTTAAAATATCCACAATGCCACGCAAAAATACATGTGATAGTGAACGTATTGGTTATATTATGCAAAATACCATTTCCGTGTAACCTAAGTTCATTATGCGTATAGTCATTATGCCGGGGGCTTCGTTCGCAAGGCACAAGAAAAAAAAGAGTACAGTGCTCACACCGAAAGTTTATGTCTCTGAAGTTAGCCGTTTTGATGCGCAGCTGACAATTTAGTATGAAAAAGCTTCACTGCGCATGACAAACGACTAACTTCAGGAGAGGCAAACTTTCGGTGTGAGAACTGTACCTACTATTCCAGGTCTAAGTATATTCCAAGTTCTATCCCAATCCGTTAGTTTGGATGAGATATAAACACATAATACCTACCTGTATAAATAGGTTAATATAATAAAGGTCAGTTATTCAAAGTTTTCGCTTTTGTTATTAGTAGAACACCAACTTTTAAAAGGTCTTAGATTAGTAGAATTTTATTTCAATTTAAAATATTAGGTGCCAAAAATATACAAAAATACCTATAGTAATTTGATTTAACAACACGTCAGATTAAAAAAAAAGCTCAGGGTTTAATTTAATCAATTCAATTACTTAAACATTTTGTAATTTTATGGAACATAGGTTTATAATTTTATAGCTCAAAATACGGTACAGTTTTCAAACAATAAAAAATGTGTTATTTTTGAGTCCTTAGATTCTGTCTGATACTTTCTTAAAGTCTGATATTTTCAGACAAGTGATGCTGAACCAGTGTGGTGAAAGAATTGCAAGCTCGAAGTCGTATTTTTCATCCACAAATAGACGCTGAATCGACCATGAAGTGTGCAAATAATTGCACTCCAATTATTTGGGTCTTAACTTAACCCACGCTTCACAGAATACACAACCTTGGTTTCCCAAGAAGGGGTCACCGTTTTAAGACGTTAAGTGAAACTTTGCACCATTACAGTATTATTATTTTATTATGTGCCACTACTTAGGTGTAATTAGGTACTACCAGCCCAATGTTACTACAGGTAAAAATATGGTGACCTCGGTGGCGTGGCGGGTGAGGGTTCGGCTTCGATTCCCGCTACGGGAGAAATGTTTGTATGTTCTGCAAATATTACTTCCAGGAGTCGTAAATAAACAAATATTTGTGGACATTTCACACAGCGCCATCTAGCCCCAAACTAAGCAAAGCTTGTACTATGGGAACCAGATGGCTGATAGAATACTTATATACTTTTTTTTTGTAAATACATACTTACAATACATAATACTACAACACCCAGACCCGGAAGAAATATTTGCAGAGCATGCAAACATTTCTCCCGTAGCGGGAATATAACCCGCGCCTCTTGCGCCGAGCCGAGCACTCGCCCGCCACTCCACCGAGGTCGTCGTAATAATAGCTATTATTTACGTCCCCTATAGTTTTAAAGACCGTGTGGTCACAGAGACTTGTCTGTCGTACGTAAAGTAGCTATTACACAGTGCAGTGACCTTAACCCCCAAAGTTAGCGAACGAAGGCGGCCTCGCTACTAAATTATTACTAGTTCGTGTGATTTGTAATTCTCTTTTTAACGGGACAGGCGTTTTGTTAAGGTTTTATGCATTCACTTTATTGTTTTTTATTGAATAATAATGAATAGTAATAATATGGTATTAATGCAAGAACCTGTTCACAAGCAAATCTATCATGTTACATGACATACTCATTATGTATATATGCATGAGATAAAAAAATATAAAATTATCTAAACCAAATCGATGTGGTTTTTTATTCACATATTAAATTACCTTCTTTTCCTTTCTATCCTCTCCATCCCAGGGTTGTCTGGAAGAAATTGATTTAAGCAATAAGACTGCCGTATATCCGTTTTTGTTCTGTTAGTACCTTTCTAAGTTTATTTTAAGCTAAGTAGTTAAATTTATCTCTTGTTTTAATTTTTATTGTGTTGTAAACAATAAAGAGATTATCTATCTGTCTATCTGTTATAGTTTTTGATTGGAATAAAATTAAACAAATATTGTACCTATATAATTTAGACTGCTTTTTTTTAGGATTACAAAACAATATTCCTTAGGTAAGGAAACCTAAATTAAGTAAATTATACATGAAAAATAAACATAATGCATAAGGCTGGTAGGTAATATGTTTTAAAAACTAAAAACAAAACAGACTTCAATGAAAAATAAGTTGAAACTCCTTAGTGCCGTCTTATAGAAACTAACAGGTTGATAATGATGTCAAGATGTCAGTGGCCATCAACACTTTTGCGAATAAAAAGCAAAGTATGTATTTATTGTTCTGAGAGAGGAACTCCTCGTACCTAAATATGTTTACCTTGGAAGATGTTCACCCTATGTTTTTATACAAACGTCCTAGGAGTTGAATTTCGGGAATTCCTTTCTTACCCCCGAATACTCAAACGCGACCCAGAGTTGAGCACGTCTCAAGTCACGGTTTTTTGACAGTTTTTGATGAAAATCTGTCAAAAACTCGTCACTTGAGTTGAGACGTGCTCAACTCTGTGATGCGTTTGAGTATTCGGGGGTTAGTGCATCACTACATCATTTGAACGGTACTGAAGCGCTCGTGGCGTAGCTTGCTTAGACGTTCTTGATTGATCATTGGAGTTAAGCAACGTTGTGCGTGGTCATAATTTGGATGGGTGACCGCAAGTGGCATTACGAGCTGAGCGCTTCCGTGCTTCGGAGGGCACGTTAAATTGTCGGTCCCGGCGGAGGCGTTTAGGGGCCTAAAAACTCCGTCACAAGAGTTGGCCACTAGTTCTGTGACTAGCTCATACGAACTTACTTTTACTAAGTGATTGAGACACAAACATCCAAACATCCTCACAAACTTTCGCATTTATAATATAAGTAAGAAGTAAGATAGCAAATTAGCGTGCGGAAGCTAGAAAGTCTACAATAATTTCGAACAAAAGCACTCGCATTATGGTCAAAACACCTTCATGGAGGTCCTTTAACGTCCGCATTGTTATTTAATTAAGTATGCATGTTTAAGAGTGACATGTGACACTTGCCTCGACAGATGCAGCCTCAGGCGACGCCTTAGTACCTGCTTTGATATGGTCAGTTTCCTCTGTCCTTCCACTCCGATCAACTGAAAATGAACTGAAATGACCAACTGAAGCGGATCTTTATTTTTCTTTCCCAACGATACAACTTTTTAGTTGGTTTGATAGAAATCCTACTAATATTATAAACGCGAAAGTTAGTATGGATGTATGGATGTTTGTTACTCATTCACGTCTAAACGGCTGAAAAGATTTGAATAAAACTAGGAATATACATAGTACATGTGCTGGATTAACATATAGGATATTTTTTATCCGGGCACCACGCGAGAGAAGCCGCGGGCGGCAGCTAGTATTTTATTAATTTAAATTTGTTCTCATCTACACAACATAAAACAGATTAACTATTTTTCTTTCTCAACGATACAACTTTTAGGTTGGTTCGATAGGAATAAAGATAAAGATAATTTATTAACAATATTTTATGATTTTCATTTGTTCCCATCTACACAACATAAACTGGTATTATACCTTTTCAATGTACCTTCATATTCATATACCTACTTCAATTGAACTGGTGTGTAATAAGGTAACTTTTTACTAAGCCTCGCTGTCCGTCCGTCCGTCCGTCTGTCAGGGGTATCTCATGAACTGTAAAGTGGTCTAAGAAGTATTCATGCGTTATCCTGGTTATCATTTCACATCCTTTTTCAATTTTCCATCGTTTTACAGATAAAAAGTCTATGTCCTTCCCCGGGATGGAATCTATCTCCTTGCCAAATTTCATTAAAAATTTGCATTTATAATATTAGTATGGATTGCAGCCATTGATTCGCACCTAGGTAGCCTAAAATAAGTATTTGTTATTGACTAGCTGCCATCCGCGGCTTCGCTCGCTTTGTATCCAGATAAAAAGTAGCCTATATGTTATTCCAGCACACGTATTATACAGGTACGTATATTCCAAGTTTCATTCAAATCCGTTTAGGCGTGCGTGATTGAGGCACAATCATCCAAACATTCTCACAAACTTTCGCATTTATAATATAAGTAGGAACTTCCTAGGAAGTAGGATTATTATTAAGAAGCCTGAAAATATAAGACATTCTGTAGTTTGTTGCCTAGGGCCTAGCTATTCGTTAGCCGTGTCGTGTTATTCTACTGATTACGTAATTATAAACAGATTTGATTTGATGTTATTACGAGTTGCATTGAACTGAATGAGCACTAGGCTTTGTTTTACTTGGAGGCGTCAAATATTATTTAAAAATACATTATTATTATTTTAGGTTTACCTTTGGACGACCTCGGTGGCGTGGTGGGCGAGTGCTCGGCTGAGACGCAAGAGGCGCGGGTTCGATTCCCGCTACGGGAGAAATGTTAGTATGTTCTGCAAATATTTTTTCTGGGTCTGGGTTTTGAAGTATTATATATTATACGAGTAAGTATGTATTTACAAAAAAAAGTATTCTATCAGCCATCTGATGTCCATAGTGCAAGCTTTGCTTAGTTTGGGGCTAGATGACGTGGTGTGAAATGTCCACAAATATTTATTATTTACTAGCTGCTGCCCGCGGCTTCGCTCGCGTTGTACCCGGATAAAAAATAGCCTATATGTTAATCCAGTACATGTACTATGTATATTCCAAGTTTCATTCAAATCCGTCCAGCCGTTTAGGCGTGATTGAGGCACAAACATCCAAACATCCAAACTCACAAACTTTCGCATTTATAATATAAGTAAGATTATTCGCTTTGTACAAGGCGAAATATATATATGTGCAAAATACCAGGAAACAGTATGACATGACAGGTGTCAGTGGCGGTTAATAACCCAGCCCACTTGCATCTGATAGACGAATTAATTGCATTTGTCATACGCAAATGACCTGATTTCCTGTGAAAAGCAATTGCCAATGAATAAGATACGTGTAAAATAGCAATAAATACAGACCTATTGAAAGCGTATTAAGTAGGTACGTAAATATAGCTTTAATATTTTTACGAGAAGTTTCTAGGTATATACGGAAATAAATTTTCCTAATCTCACTTGATCTTAACAATTTTATCTGATGTGTTTTACAATAAAGTTATATTGTATTAATCAATTCCACGCATTTTTTTTAATACATACCTACAAAGTACCTTATTATTAAATCTTTTAGCCCACTTCTCTGCTGGACTGGGAGTAAAGAAAAAACATAGAATTTATTTATATATAGAAAAAACATTTAGTATTCATCCCATCGCTTCAGTTTTGGGATTTTTCTACTGTCAATTTATTTTCCTCCAAAACCACGGTAAAAAAATTCCACACAAAAAGTTGTAGTTAATCATGTGCAATTTACGTTACGACAAAGTAGATGAATATTTGAATATATATTTATGTTAAGTATATAACATACCTGAGCATGACATATGCATTTTATTCATTCTTTGCTATGTGACAAACAACATTATTTACACCAATAGTTATTTGAGTTAGGTAGGTACGTCTAGAAACTAGTGACGTGTAGAAGCCAGCAAGCTTTGTTTGTTTATTTGATAAAGTTCAAAACACAAACATTCACTTTTCGTTTCCATCGTAGAGCATTTCAGCATTCGGACAATTCAAAAATTTTATAATTCGCTGAACTTCTACTCTTAGAATCTTCTTCTTAGATTTTCTGGTTAAAAAAAAAACAAATAGAAAAATGAACCTATAAAACTTTTTTTTTCCTTTCAACATTTGAGGTAAGTATTTGCCATCAAAATTTTCTTTGGATATTTATTTTTTCGTCAGGGGAAGGCCTTTGCATAAAAACGAGACAGTATGGGCTAATACATACTTAAATATTATCACGCCCGTATCCCTAATGGGGTGGGCAGAACGAGTAAACATAAGAAAACTTGCAGCTACTCCTGATTCAAAGTCCCAAGATGGAGATGGTGAACAATGATGACAGGTGATCAGCCCAACGCCCATTATAGATGATCCGTCATGTTGGGGAGGATACTTCTTTGGCCGACTTGTATAACATGCTCGGGGAGAGAAGCAGCTTGGTGCATTCTGTTTTTTCTTTACTCCTAGACCAGCAATAATAGAAGAGAAGTAAATGAACGTGTGTAATTTTTTTTAATTCAAGCCTTTTTTTTAGGTAATTAAGGTTTTTGTGTACACTTTTTGATTCATAGTGTTATTAAACTATTTATATTTGTCTTGGATTTTTGAGAGAATGTCCTACAAATAATTACCCATGTGCTTTCAGAAAATAAATCCTACTAATATTATAAATGCGAAAGTTTGTGAGGATGTGTGGATGTTTGTATGTTTGTGCCTCAATCACGCCGTAACGTCTGAACAGATTTGAATGAAACATGGAATCTACTTATTATGTGTGCTGGAATAACAAGGAATAACATACCTATAGGCTACTTTTCGTCCGGATACCACGCGAGCACGGCCGCGGGCGGAAGCTGGTAGGTACCTAAATAATTAAAATCCTTGTTTGCTCCATAAGTCCAATGGCAATTTTGGTCATTTTTCACATAATATTTGAAAAATAATTTCAGTGATAATAAATCGGAAATTCCGACAGAAATACAAAAAACTACGAGCCCTAAACCGCGCATAAAGGCCATATTAAAGTCCCTCGGAGTGATTGTCGCACAGTCTCCTGCAACAATAGGTGCAAGCAGCACGCGCCAGGACCAATATTGTACAAGGACTATATAACTTGGCAGAACGCCCAAGCGGTCAGTCTGCTTGCGACCACAATTAAAAAAAAACGCAGAAGTCAACGCGCGAAAGTTTGCAAAGCGCGGGAAATCGTGATAGTGACATTTGAGTGACAGTGGTATTTTTTCGGGACGTTCAGGATCTTAATTCTATTTTGTAAGTATTTTGATGCATTATTATATTGTTGATAGAAGATTAGGTTGGTTTATTTTTATCGAATAAATACTTCTATTAAATACTATTTATTTAGGATACCTACTATCGACTATCGAATTTGTCGATTTTAATTATTTTAATTTCAATACCGCACAATTCGATAAACGAACTGTGACGATTTACTATTTTAGTATATATACATAAGGGAAAATGTTTGCCTAATAATACTAATACTAAATTACATATAAATTTTTAATATTTAAACATTATTAGGAATTATATTTTCGCACTTTAAAAAAACTCCTATATATTAAATATTTTACTTGAATCTATCAAAAGGTAAAAATATTTATTCTAATATAATATAATTTTCATATTTTCAATAAAATAAAGAAATAAATAATAATAGTTTTAGGTTTCCAAAACCGATTTCATTTAAATAAAAAAATATATATGGAAGAAAAACGTTCCGTCCCGCAGAGGAAATAAATACACGCATCGTTTCGAAAAAAAACAATTATAAATAAATTATTCTAATTCAATATGCAAATAACTTACAAATAAATCATTTTTTTAATAGGTGCTTAAAAGTCATTAAAATCGCATAAAATGAAGGTTACATTTTCGAAAAGCTTAGATGTGCTTTGGCATTGAACTATTTTTAGAACTACGAGTAATTGCATTATTTTTAGACATTTATTTTTAGATTTTTGTTTTACTAGGTCAAAGTATAATTTAATCTTTGAATGCGAATTGGTTTTTGGTTAGTTATTAGCAATCATCATGACAGAATTAACATTAAATTATTTACTTCGATGTTTTTAACTGTTTGCGTTACAGATAATTATCTACTATATCGTACTAATATTATAAAATTTATAATCGCATTTAATGCGATCATGACAGGTGATCAGCCCATCGCCCATAAAGATAGTCCATTATGTTAGAGAATGATCCCTTAGTCGACTTTTACGACATGCTCGGGGAGAGCAGTAGCTAGACGCATTCTATGTTTTTTTCTTTACTCCCATTATGGTATATAGATACCTAGAAACTTAGGTATATAGATACTCGTATTTGACTTTGTACCTATTAATACTAAATACCTAGTCATAGGTAATTTAACCTAGCTAATTTCCCATGACTATTCGATTTACAAAGCTTTTTTTCCTCGTCGTACCGCTCACAAACTTCCTACGCCCATTAGTTCTTTCGAACCAGTGTGGTGAAGGATTAAAAGTGCGCTTCAAAGGCTCTTTTCGTGTACTCGTTACATGTTTTCGAACTTTTTATTACGGTTTCCTCACGATATTTTCCTTTAACGTTTGAGAGTGTATAGCGCACATTAATTTTTCGAACTAAAAAATCCATTGGCACGACTGGGTTTGAACCCACGACCTAAGGATGGGAAGGCGGGGACGCTACTACTAGACCACCAGTGCTCTCGATTATCTAGTAGCGTTGTGCTTTGATCGACAATGTCCTTAGTTATTGTTACCCTGAATGGAGTTTCCTACTTTTATTATTTAAAATTTCACGGTCACTTTACTTAACTAACAAGACATTTCAACTTATTCGTAAGATATTTCTCCTTATTTACGCTGTTATTTATTTTAAATCCGAGAAACGAAGTTTAATCCGGTCACTTACCTGATGCACCGATGACTTTGTGACGACGTATGAGACAGCACAAAATTGTTTGTACTGGAAATATGTTGGGGAGTTAATTGCTCAGCAGAGGTCTTATTGATGATGATGATGATCTTTTAATTCAGTAATCGTGTCACTAGTTCTTTCAAAGTGACAGGATTTAAAGTGCGCCTCAAAGGCCTTTCGCACTTAACACATGTTTTTCAAACTACAATCTACGGCATGCTGGTTTCCTCACGATGTTTTGAGAGTGCTGGTATAATAGCGCATATGCATTTTTCGTACAGAAAAATCCATTGATGCACGACCGGATTTGAACCCACGACCTAAGGATCGGAAGGCGGGGACCACTAGACCACCAGAGCTCTGAATACATTGGTGAAAGCATGAAAATACCGTACTCCTGGCACACGAAGTAAAACTTTTGGTTCTACGACTTACGGTTCAGGATATTTTCCTTCTTACTTTGCAATGAGCTTCCGCTTGCGGCTTCGCTTCTGTTATATCCGGTAAACAAGTATATATATATATTATCAAAACCTACCACAAGCACCAGTCTCTCACAAAACAGGTTTTGTATAAATTCTGTAACATACAAAATCTTATTACTGTAAAAACACTTTTGTAAGAGACTATTTTCACCCGACTATTTTCATTTCTTATATTACATCTAATGTAATATAAGTAATAATAGAAAGAATAAACTAATCTGCTGTACTGGGAGTAAAGAAAAAACAGAATGCGTCCAGCTGCTTCTCTCCCCGAGCATGTCGTAAAAGTCGACTAAGGGATAGTATCCTCCAACATGATGAGATACAATAAGCAAGTATTCCCAAAGAGGGTTGACGTCAGGCAGGCGGCCGGTCATAAAACACCTTAGCCAAAACTCTTACAGCTATGGTACAAACTCGTCATCGTCATCAAGTGAGAAACCCAACATGGCAGATGTATTATGCTTCCTAAATTTTACGCAGTCGGTTTTTTTTTATATAACATACATACATATTATCATGCCCGTATCCCTAACGGGGTGGGCATAACCACAAGTAATCATAAGAAAACTTACAGCCACTTCTGATCCAAGACTCCCAAGATGGATATGGTGAACCATGGTGACAGGTGATCAGCCCATCGCCCATAAAGGTCCATCAAGTTTGAGAGGATACTAGGTTCTCCTTAGTCGACTTTTACGACATGCTCGGAGAGAGAAGCAGCTGGACGCATTCTATGTTTTTTCTTTACTCCCAGTCCAGTCCAGAAAAAATCTTTTATATAAATACTTGTTTAATATCATCATCATCTTCTTGCCTCTATGTGGGGTCGGCACAGCATGATCTTTGGATCATGGTGTAAGAGTTTTGGCTAAGGTGTTTTATGACCGGCCGCCTGCCTGACGTCAACCCTCCTTGGGAATACTTGCATAATGTTTCTCATCATGTTGGAGGATACTATCCCTTAGTCGACTTTTACGACATGTTCAGGGAGAGAAGCAGCTGGACGCATTGTTAAATATCAGTGAGACAATATGGCTCATCTGCCAAGAAGTTTCTGCGACACCCTGTAGGTAGTTCGGCAAGAGCTAACAACGCACCTTGGATTGGGCCTCGGAAGTGAACGGTCTGCAAGGCTCGCCATTTGGGTCAGCCCGGACTTTCCATTTTAACCTTTATCTTTATAGAAATTAGCTCTAAATTCAATTGCAGTTTCCATTCGCGTGTTTTTCTCAATTTTCAATGAAGTTCGATGAGTGGGTATGGTAATTAAATCTTTTGTTTGTCTTAAGGTGAATTGGAAATCATTTATTCACTTATTGCAGGTAAATTAATGCACAGAGCAAGAAAGAAGAGACTAATCCTATTATCCTACTAATATTATAAATGCGAAAGTTTGTGAGGATGTGATGATGTAAAGATGTGTGTATGTTTGGATGTGACGATGTATGTTTGTGCCTCAATCACGCCATAACAACTGAACGGATTTGAATGAAACTTGGAATATGCATGGTACATGTACTGGATTAACATATAGGCTAACTTTTATCCGGGTACCACGCGAGCGAAGCCGCGGGCGGCAGCTAGTTTTAAGTAAATTCACAAGATGACCCTGGCTATTAATAACGGGGTCGCCGTCATCGAAACCGAACAGGAGGACTAAGAGGAAGTACCTAAAACTGTAGAACAAATAGACAAAATGGATTTACAATACTCTAGGATAAGTTAAAGGTTAATTCAGATTTATTTTGCAAAAGAAATAAACAATTACATGTACCTGGTCTACAGTTATTGAGGTCGGAAGTGACAAGCTCACGTAAATCTTAAAACAACATAAATAATTTTGAAAGTAAGGTCTTTAGCACAAATTTAACTGATTAATCAATAAATAGAAATCATAAAACTTTTGAAGGCCTCAGTGGCGTGGCGGGCGATTGCTCGGCAGAGACGCAAGAGGCGCGGGTTCGATTCCCGCTGCGGAAGAACTGTTTACATGTTCTGTAAATATTTCTTCCGGGTCTGGGTGTTGTGGTAGCATGGTACTCGTAGTTTCTGATACCCACGACACAGGGAATCCTAGTGTGGGGTCAGGACTACGTATGTGACTGTTGGGTGCTATAATAATTATAATATAATAAAAACGAGTTAAATACTACTTGTATTGCCCATTGTAGAGTAAATTACTTTAATAAGATAATTGAAAATTCTACTTCATTCTACGGCGATATAAAGGGGGCCCTAATACAAGAAACATTTTTTACATGTACGGAACCCTTCGTGTGTGAATTCAACTCGCACTTGAACGGTTCTATTTTTGGAAATAACAAATTTGCTATGACAATCTACCACCCGTCTACCGGTAGTATTATATAGGAACCGGGCATAGAACAAAACCATGATGGAACATTAACAAAAAAAGGTTGACCAGATGTGGCAAAATGTGAATGATGATGATGATTTGTATTTATTTTTGTATTTTTGTTAGTCACTAGCCCACTTTAAACTGGTCTTCAGCCTTAAGCTAGGCCAATGAACTCGGGTGGCCTTGAAAATAATTTTCAAAGTAGTAGTTTAGCTGCCGCCCGCGGCTTCGCTCGCGTGGTACTCCGAAAAAAAGTAGCCTATATGTTATTCCAGCACACGTTCTATGTATATTCCAAGTTTCACGGCGTAATTAAGGCACAAATATACAAACACATTACACACTTTCACTGTGGATGATGATGATGAAGAACTATTGACGTTAGAACATTTTTATAATATAGGCTTCAGATGTAGGAAGTAGTTACTAAATATTATTCTTAACATAAGACTTTTCATATCTTCTCAATCTAAATAAAAACAGTCAATAAATTATATTTTAAATGTTAATCAAGATCAATCGCTTCTGATCATTGAAAATGTATTTATTCTATGTTGATATTTTGTGCAGTTTAACTCCTTCACGTCAAGAGCTCGCCACTAGCTCATACGAACTTACTATGTTCACCATACCTATCCGTCTTGGGACTTTGAATCAGGAGTGGCTGTAAATTTTCTTATGATTAGGTACTTGTGGCTCTGCCCACCTCATTAGGGATACGGGGGTGGTAATATAATTATGTATGAATGTCATACGACGACTATTTTATCAAAACCTTGGCTTATTAGACGAATGGTCTAAGAAGCCAAGGTTTTGATAAAATAATGTTCCTCTGTACATTAGACAAACGCAAAGGAGTTCGACAAACCAACTGAAGGTTAAATTAAACTTGCGAAACTTAAAGTCCTCGTTATACCTACGAGTACTAAGCTGAAGCACTCGTGGCACAGCTTGCTTAGACATTCTCGATTGATCGTTAAAGTTAAGCAACGTTTTGCGCGGTCACAATTTGGATGGGTGACCGCAAGTGGCATTAAGAGACGAGCGTTTCCGTGCTTCGGAGGGCACGTGTCGGTCCAGTCGTTAAGTCATGACGGAGGCCTTTAGACGGCCTAAAAACTCCGTCACAAGAGTTGGCCACTAGCTCATACGAACTTTTGAATACAGAATTTCTTCTTTCATTGTTGCTAACAGCTCCAAGCTTCCTAGTGAATAGGGGGACCGATTAATTACCTCCTAATCACGCCGGTAGCCTTGTGTTAAAGAATGTTTAAATGATAATCATGAGCACGTCAACGCTTCAACGAGAAATGATTGACAGACATGATAAAGTTGCCTAGATATAATAAATTCTTTATTTAGAGAAGGAAACCAACTAATACGTTTTTACAATCCTATTCTTTAGAATTTAATCCAGGCATTAATTAGTGATTTTGGCTACAATAGCCATGCAATTAGAAAATAGTTAGAATACATAAATAAATAAATATTTTTGGACATTTCATACGGCGTCATCTAGCCCCAAACTAAGCAAAGCTTGTACTATGGGAACCAGATGGCTGATAGAATACTTATATAAGTACCTTTTTTTGTAAATACGTAATGATAATACATAATACTACAACACCCATACCCGGAAGAAATATTTGCAGAACATATAAACATTTCTGCCGTAGCGGGAATCGAGCCCTTGCCTCTTGCGTCTCAGCCGAGCACTCGCCCGCCACGCCACCGAGGTCGTCATACAATGAGCCATCATCATCAATATCATAATGTACCACGAAGTCTGTCATCCATCAACTCATCAAGGCTGCATCACAATTGACGGTGAACCTGACCTAAAACATAAAGGACAGTGCACACAATGCCCAACAACTTCATTGTGCATTTTCTTAAGCTAGGCGTAATTTGACAGTCTCAAAAGTATTTCTGTCTTTTTCTAATAGGACTATAATTTTACAAAATCCTACTATATTATAAACTAGCGACGCGCCCGGGCTTCGCACGGGTGCAATGCTGATACTAAATATAATACAGAATGTTATCATCTGTGTCATCTATATGTTGTCATCTATACGTCATTACATAGCTGTCATTATACGTCAATTACATAGCTATCATTTGCGTTTTGTTATTTCAAGTCTGATTCTTTTTTTCTGATTTTTTTTTTCGGTATAAAAAGTATCTTATGTCCGTCTCCTGGCTCTAAGCTACCTCCCTTCCAATTTTCACCCAAATCTGTTCTGCCGTTCTTGAGTTATAAGTGGTGTAACTAACACGACTTTCTTTTATATATATAGATGTGAAAGTTTGTTTATAAATGTCTTTTAAGAATACGAAATTGGAAAAAAACAGTGTAAATGGGCCATTTTAGTGATTTTAAATCACTCTGTCATTTTCAAGAATGATCTTATTTGGAATATACTAATAGATTTTTAAAATGTTTTTTTATAATTTTCTTCTTCATTTAAATTATTTTTTTAAAGTAATTCAGTAGGTAATTCAGCTTCAGCTTAGCACAAAATTAAAAAAGCTTGAATTATTTAGCTTTCCGAAACTCTTTGAATGTTTTTCATAGTAGATGGGTACATTGTGTGTATGGTCCGTAAGACCGCTGTCTTGTGCAAGTATTTGTTGACAAAAATACAAAGTTCCCGCACAAACTCGAACCGCCTGTTTCATAGAACAAATAACTCTGTAGAGTCGATTAGTTATTTTTTTTTACTAATTCTAAATGACATTTACTCTGCGACAAATAAAAAAAAACCGTAACAGTTCATAAATCATAAATAAATCATTTATTTGTCTGTGAATCTAGGCACATAAAATATAGGTGTTAGGTTTAAGAAATTAGACCTCTAGATTCTGGCGGTAGGCCGTACAAACATTCAGAAAGTTACAATATTAATTGAATGTCAAGTCAGTCAATGTCAATTTTACAAAATGTCAAAGCTAAGTTAAGTTGCATTATAACAAAAATATAAAAAATTATTCTAAACCTATTCATTTTGTAAGTAGCAAGTCCCTGAGCTGTCATTTCTAAAATGAATAAGATTAGCCAAGATTTTCAGATTTTGACATGACACTTATCGAATTTGCCGCCGAATTCAAGGTGAATTAGTGTTTTCAACCCCGTTATTTTAATAAATTTAGTAACATTAAAATTAAATCATTTTACTTAAACTAGCCAGTAGTTTAATTACTTAACCTTCAAATTAAATACGGTTGATAGATTTTACAACGAGGAAGAAATTAAACTTTCAGTAAGGTCATCCGAACAGGTAATCCATTATTTTATTACTTAAGTATATTAAAAGCTTCAAACATAATCAAACTTTAATATCAATGGCATTGATTTTACGGTAGCTTTTTATACGACAAAGAATAAGATGACCCTGTACGCGAT
Organism: Scotopteryx bipunctaria; assembly: GCA_949320045.1. Taxonomy (NCBI): domain Eukaryota; kingdom Metazoa; phylum Arthropoda; class Insecta; order Lepidoptera; family Geometridae; genus Scotopteryx; species Scotopteryx bipunctaria. The sequence continues at coordinate 2,314,724 of OX439462.1, forward strand.
ATATTTACACATCTTCCGTATTTATTAAAAAAGAAAAAATCTAAAATGTTTTTTATTGACATAAGTAATTATTCATTTATGAGATTTATTTACTAGCGACCCACCGTGACTTTCCACAGATGTAATGTATTAATGTGACGTCATTAATTCATTCATGCACAAAAAACCTTTGAATTTTTATTTCAAGAAATAACATACTTACTCTAGATTTATTTTTCAAGCTAGCATAGTTTAAAATTAAAAGTGCACTAGTCTGTAAATATTTTAACTTTGCTTTGAGGCACAAATATCCGTTCACCACACTGGTTTTACAACTAGTGACACGAATTAGTAGGTATGTGCAAGGGCGTCGCCAAGGGGGGGCAGGGAGGGGCAGCTGCCCCCCCCTAGAGTTGCCAATTCATACTTTTCTCATTCATAGAGAATGAGAAAAGTATGAATTGTAGTAGGTAAAGTCAACTTGCCTCCCCCTGCGCCATCGGCTGGCGACGCCCTTGGGTATGTGACGTTATGTGTCAGAACGAAAAATCTTGAGTGTCAGAAAAAAAAAATCAGTAAAACTACTCCACTCCATTCTGAGTATTGGCCTAGGTCAGTAACCGAGTTACTTAACTGTCGGTGGCCATGGTAACGTGCGGACCACGTTCACAATCCTACTACCTACTAGTTTACTAGTCGTGTTACGAGTTTTTTCGAACCAGGGGCTTTATTCGCTATGATCAAAAGAAACTTGACAGCTCGTATCTTGTATGTAACGCGCGGCGTCGCGTTTTTCAGTACAAAATTGTCATATAGAATACGATAACACGTTGATTCAACAAACGTACACGCGATTGTCCGCGTTACGTTTTGTTTGGTCATAGTGAATAAGGCCCTAGCATAGTATAAATAAATAATTTGTGACATTGTCCTCGTTGAGTTTTTTTCATGCAAACTTCATCTTCCCGTTTCGTCCTCTAAGGACAGGGATTCCCAAAGTGGGTTTCGCGGAACTTGGGGTTCCGTAGAATACTCATCAGGATTCCGCCAAAACTATTTATTATTAATAAAACAGTGAACAGTTTCATTCTTCACATTAAAACTTTAAGTTAAGATTAATTTGTGTTTCAGTTATATTACATATATCTAATCTTAAAATAAATTGTTCTTATACTTATAAATATCAATGTTGATCATTTGATATGGGGTTCTGTAAAATAAAAGGTATTTGGCTGGTGTTCCGTTATCTTTACAGTTTAGGAAGCCCTGCTCTAGGAGTTGAATTTCGGGAATTCCTTTGAACTCTTTCGAGTGCACCCCTACACCATATAGAGGAATATATCCTTCAGATCCATGCTTCTAGGACTTCTGTGCGTTGATTGACAGTCAGATTGTCACTAATATAACAGTTTTATAATTTCGATATAAGAATGCCTATATTCTGGCGAGTACTCGGCTGAGAGGCAAGAGGTGCGGGTTCGATTCCCGCTACAAAGGTTTGAACAAAAGTTTTAGTAAAATAAAGTAAAATTATACACATTTATATGCTTTTAATTAGTATTATTTTATAATTTAAGTAAATCAAGCTATTTACCAATGAGAACAATAATAGGTATGCAAAAAGAATGTTATTGAACTTATAACGTTTTTTTCGGTTTTGAAACTTCGCTTTACATAATAAAAAACATCAGAATCTATAAACTCTTGTTGGTCCATTTTCAATTGTGCCATAAATAAATAAAATCAATATTTATAAACTATTTACTTATAAAAAGCGTAAGTACCTATGTAACTACACATATAAGGGAGTGCATAATCCAATAAATTAAATCTACATACTTATTCGACCCATTGTATGATCGGCAAAAGCAGTTAACGAACATTCAATGATCTTAAATCCTAAATATATTTTGGATCCGTACCTACCGAGGCTTTAACGCTTAGCTTATTTTATTTTGTATATAAATACAAATGATTATAACATTACCTACAATTAAATAGGACCTAAGATACTTGCATGCCAAAGATTTTGGTAGGACATAGATTGGACTAATGTATTTTTAAGACCATATTATCGTATCACATGTGTCACATATGTCAAATAAATGTCAGTTTTCATTTATCAAATGAAATGTCGTCATTTCCCTTTGCACAGAAAAGTGATAAGTGATTTCGAAGACATAAATTCATGAAGTTTTGTTGCTGTCTGTACAAAGGTAAGATATTATAAATGAGGAATAATGAGGTAAACTTATGGTTTCCCTAGTAGCTGTTATCGAAATATCACTACCTTAATTATAGCTAAACAATCCACTAGAAGATTTTTCAGACAATATTCGAGCGCGACAGTAGAAATACAAAAAGAAAAATGTTGTACAGCGCCACAAAACGGAGGCCACAGTAGGACTTTAATTCATGAATAAATTAATACTTCTCCGCTGGACTGGGAGTAAAGAAAAAACATAGAATACGTCCAGCTGCTTCCCATCCGAGCATGTCGTAAAAGTCGACTAAGAGGTATCCTCTCCAATGGACTATCTATGTCTATGGGCGATGAGCTGATCAACTGTCACCATGGATCACGGGGATTTGAATTGATTATTTAGTACAGATAGAAATCTTACAGAAAAATATTGAAAGCTTCACTAGGTACCTTAAATTACGATAACAGAAAGAGACTTACAACTAATACAAATATAATTTAAAAAATACAAAAGAAACAGTTGGGTTATCTAAAGGCCGTTGCAAACGGTCTATAGATAGAATTGATTGGTAATTTAAAATAATCAATAAAAAAAACAATTGTTTCACTTTAGCTAATAAATAGTCTAATCTTTGCATATAGCATGTTGACCAATTCGTCCCCCTTTAGCAGTAACTTCCTTTTTACCGCAACTGATTGCAGTACTTTGATTGGGTAATGGTCAAATTGACCATTCCTATTCAATTGCTCTAGAGTCTAGCCATAGTCCTGAATAAACAGCTGTAGCACTATTCTACTTCGCTTTCAATGATTTCGGGATACAAAGCTGAGGCTTTATCAGCTTCGTCAAGATTATACTTTTGCCTACACGGCTCTACCACGACGCTGTAGCGCCCGAAACGGTTTCAGATGTAGGCGTCTTTATCAACCTCACAGATTAGTAATATACCCACCTGTTTCCCATAGGGGTAGGCAGAGATCGTGGATCTCCATTTGCTACGATCCTGACACGCCTCTTTCGCTTCATTTACTCGCATTACCCGTAAGAAATATTTACCGAACATACAAACATTTCTCCAGAAGTGGGAATCGAACCCGCACCTCTTGTCTCAGCCGAGCACTCGCCCGCCACACCACACTGAGGTCGCCTGGATACAAATGACTTAAAAATATATAAACATAGTACTTACACTGATGAGATACAATAAGCAAGTATTCCCAAGGAGGGTTGACGTCAGGCAGGCGGCCGGTCATAAAACACCTTAGCCAAAACTCTTACACCATGATCTAAAGATCAAGCTGTCGACCCCACATAGAGTGGGATAAGGCAGGAAGATGATGATGATAAACATAGTACTTAAAACTAAAACTATGCTCTACAAAATGGAACTCTTCTTACTACTAAGTAGTAGAATATTGAATCCTGACATAAATCGTGTACTTTTTTATCGATCAGGAATATCGTAACAGTGTTTGAGAAGACCAGCCATTCTCCACACACTGTTCCTCTGCGTTTGAACGTTGACTGAACGCCCTTGAATGGGTAGTAATGAATTAACTTTACTACTTACGGGCTTCCATTCACTAATTGGATCCACTGGGCTAATAGCTACTTCATTTAATAACTTAAATATTAGTTAGTCTTTAAAGTTTAAGTGGTTCCATCATATAATTTTATTGTGTTCTTTGTCTACTACGAAGGTACCTAGTAGGTAGGTGCTTTATATGATAGCATACAGAAAATGAGCAGTAATGAATAACACTGAAATGAAATGAAATCAAATAATTTATTTACGTGAAGTATGTATGATACACAAAGAACTTAAATAACTAAATAGATTGGTTATTTTCAGGAAAGGATATTAGTATGTTTTTCTCTTTTGATAAGAATTTGTAAATTATACCCTTGGCGTAGCGAAGCGCTCATAGCGTAGCTTGCTTAGACGTTCTAAGTATGATTTTGTACTATAGATATTATATTTCTCTAATTAAGCTGCTTCTGTCTCCGAGCACGTCGTGAAAGTCGAACTAAGGGATAGTATCTTCTCCAATATGATGAGTTACAATAAGCAAGTATTTGTCGTTAGCAAGCAATAAGCAAGTTGACGTCAGGCAGGCGGCCGGTCATAAAACACCTTAGCCAAAACTGCCGACCCCACATAGAGTGGGATAAGGGCAGGAAGATGATGGTGATGATTTGTTTGTTTGCAGGTAAAGCATGGGTTCCCTGCCTCGGGTGTCAGTGGTGACGGGCCCGCGGCGCGCGGTGGCGGCTGCGCCCCTCGCCAAGCATCTTTCGCACTTGGCCGGCAGCGAACGAACTGCTCTGGTGTACTCAGGTACAAAATACATTAAAACAAAACCCAAAACCCACACTGGATTACCCATCTATCTTTGGGACTTTGAATCAGGATTGGCTGCAAGTTTTCTTATGAGTAGGAATAGGAAAATGACGGAAAAACCTTACCTACTGCACTTTAGCACCTGTAATGTTATGACGATTCCACATTATTATGATAGTAATTGAAAATGCTATTTAATTAATTCCATTACTTGGAAATAAATCTTGGAAATAATAATTGTTAGTTGCGAATGCAGTTCTATTTTCCTGTTTAATGCATCGAAGTATGCGTTGAACTCTGAACTTATATTAAACTATAAATAATAATTTAAGAGCTTATTAATAACTATAGTAACTATAGTTTTCCGAAATAAATAAATAAATACGACGACTTATGGAATTACTCACTCCTATAGAAAAATAAATGTTCTCATAGCCAAAGGATCCAAAATGAGGTCTGAATGTTGTGGAAACATGACACTCCCAATTCCGGTTCTTGTACCCTATATTGGTTACCAGCTGCCGCCCGCGGCTTCGCGAGCGTGGTATCCGGATAAAAAATAGTCTATATGTTAAATCAGTACATGTACTATGTATATTCCAAGTTTCATTCAAATCCGTTCAGCCGTTTAGGCGTGAAAGAGTAACAAACATCCAACATTATAATATTAGTAGGATTAATTTATTTTACCATCACATCATCTTCTTTCGAAAGTTTTCTTTTATTCACTTCTTTACTTACCTACGTTTATAATTGTTTCCCTCAGATGAGAAAGGCACCTCTCGCGTGAACTACGCCTCCCTGTTCGCGAGGAGCAACGCCCTGGCCAGGGCTATCACCACCCGGGCCAGAGTAGTGGGCAGCAACCGCGATGGAGACTACGTGGTCGCTGTGTGCATGCAGCCTACGCATAAGTAAGCATCAGTTTTAAAAGCTCCTCGTCAGGTATATCACCTGCACGAGAGACGACCTGAAGAATACCACTCTCAAGACTTTGGAAGTGGCTAAGTTCTTCTCCAAGTCGACTTCTTCTATCGTGTCAATGATACTTCGTGTCAACTTCTTCTAAGAAGTCGGGTGTATCGGGAAACAAGATAGATTCGATTTATGCTCGAATTTATGCTTCCAAAATGACATAATCTTGTTGTTATGTGAATAACCCCCGAATACTCAAACGCAACTCAGAGTTGAGCACATCTCAAGTTTTTTGACAGTTTTTGATGAAAATCTGTTAAAAACTCGTCACTTGAGACGTGCTCAACTCTGAGATGCGTTTGAGTATTCGGGGGTAAGTGTCATACTTTTTATCAAGTTTCATACAAATTAGATTAATGGTTCGAAAGCTATACTCTACGAAACATATCCACAAACATACAACGCCAAATTGCCCAAGTTGCCACTGAGATTTTCACTTGCTTCGCTTTTTTGGGCTCTAGTGTATTATAAAATAAATAAATAAATAACACCCAACAGTCACATACATAGTCCTGACCCCACACTTGGATTCCCTGTGTCGTGGGTATCAGAAACTACGAGTACCATGGTACCATAACACCCAGACCCGGAAGAAATATTTACAGATCATGCAAACATTTCTTCCGCAGCGGGAATCGAATCCGCGCCTCTTGTGTCTCTGCCGAGCAATCGCCCGCCACGCCACCGAAGCCGTCTGAATTATACATACAACCCAAAAATTTTACCCTCGTCCTCATGTCTATGGTGCAGAATTGGATTCTCATTCTCGATCATGGGATCTCAATGCTAATTTGTCTTATTTCTTTGTCAGCACGGTGACTACTCTCCTGGCGATCTGGAAGGCCGGCGCGGCGTACGTGCCGATGGAGCCAGGGTTCCCACAGGCGCGCGTCAACCACATCCTGGCCGATGCTGAACCGGCCCTGGTCATCTATGACGACAGTGGTCAGTCTACATCATCATATCAGCCTAAATCCACCCACTGTTGGGTACTGTTGGGCTCTTTAGTACGCCATTATTTCCTATACTGCCACATTATTCAAATAGGGATTAAATAGGGATAAACCACGCTGAAAACCCCAGAAACCTAATAGATCATTAACTTTTCTACATCCAAACTCACTAGTTGCCGCGACCTTGCAATATCAACCCATCAAAGATGCTTTTCAGCATATTTCTTCCTTTTCCAGCAAACCCAGCTATGTTCACCGGCAGTGGTGTCCCAGCGGTGTCCTTTGAGGAACTGCTCCAGGAGGCGTCGAGCCAGTCCATCGAAGAGCCTCAGGATATGGAGGTGCTGGCTGCTCCTGTGTCGAGCAGCATCGCTATAGTGCTGTACACTTCTGGAAGTACGGGCGTGCCTAAAGGTAATTAGCTGATGATTTCCACCGGTACGGCACAAAAAAGAAAAAAAACATGCGAACTTTTAACAAGTATTTGATTTGCTTTTTAAAATCTGTGACCATGTGGTTCGGCTTAGGATCGGATGGCGAAGCCGCTACCACTAGACCACCAATGCTTAATAGGTGGTGATTTAGGCACCTACCTATATCTTTCCTCACCCCAACAACGATTTTGTACAAAATCGAACAACATGGAAGTCTGGAAAAACTCATGGTAGGCATGACCTGCAAAATGTCTGTATTTCAACCAGTTGATGTTCAATACGTATTTGATTGCTCCAGGAGTCCGTATCCCCTACTCGGCGATCTGCAACCGTCTCTGGTGGCAGTTCCGCGCGTTCCCCTACTCCGATACCGAAGTGACCTGCGTGTGGAAGACCGCCCTCACGTTCGTGGACTCGGTGGCGGAGATCTGGGGCCCGCTGCTGCACGGACGGACCTTGCTGGTACTGGCGAGGAAAACCACCAGGGATCCGCAGAAGCTGGTCAGGGTGCTGAGTGAGAACCAGGTATGTCAGGTGTAAGAAGGGCTTGACTTGGCTTTGTCTTGAATGAAGGTGAAACCAGATAGAGCTATTTACTCTACCTCTATACTCGTAGATAGAGTAAATACGATATCACACAATAATTCATAGTAGATAAAACTGCCAAAAAGAGCATAAATAAACATTTTACATATTCTAGTAGTTTGTGCTTATAATTTAACTTTCTTTGTTCCAGGTACAACGTCTAGTCCTCGTACCAACTCTCCTCCGCTCCATCCTCATGTACATTTCCCTGAGTCCATCAGAGAGCCCTCTCCGGGCCCTTAAGCTCTGGGTGTGTTCCGGTGAGACCCTGAGCAAGGAGCTGGCGGGACAGTTCTTCAAGACCTTCGGAGACCAAAGCGGGTACAAGCTGGCCAACTTCTACGGCAGCACTGAAGTGATGGGGGACGTAACGTATTACGTACTGGAGAAGATGCAGCAGTTGGATATGTTTGATACTATTCCTATTGGTGAGTTAATGCGACTTGTGTGGTTTGGTATCGAGCTCGTCCTACCAAAACAATCTTATTTTTTCTAATTCCTGTGCTTCCTATGCTAGCCTTTTACACCTGGTATTCTATGCGACAAGTATCGACTAGTATCCAGTCCATATCCAATATTAGCCACAGTTTGGCAGATGTAATTTTTTATTTCTTCTCTCCAGGTGCACCCCTAGACAACTGCGCGGTATACCTCCTGGATGAGGAGATGAATCCTGCGAGAGAGACGGAGCCCGGCCAGGTGTGGGTGGCGGGTGCCAACCTCGCCGCGGGGTACGTGGGGGGGCAGGGGGCGGCCAGCTTCCAGGACAACCCGCATGCTGCACACCCAGGTAACCTTATAATCCAGTGATGCCTTCTGAAAACTCAATATAGCTTATTATCTCGCATGGGTGTCAGATCTGTATTTATTTAGTTGTTGTCTCTTTTTCATTAGCTTATCCTCCTGTCATTTACCCATACTAAATGAAAAAGACTAGTCTGAGCCTTAAAATTGAATGCACACATTGTCAAAACAATGCCACTTGTTTCCTTCTTTCGCTTCTTTCGATGGAACTGCGTGAGCAACCGGATATCTTCCGTTTACCGGATGATCAATATCTTTCGGGAAATTCCTGGTAAATGCACCACAGCTATATTTAACATAACGGTCTTCAACTCATTTACTTTTGTTTAGAATTCGGTCGACTATACCGCACCGGCGACTTCGGGACGCTACAGAAAGGCGTGATCCTCTACGCCGGCAGAACAGACTCACAGGTGAAGATCAGAGGGCACAGGGTGGACCTTCAAGAGGTAGACCGAGCAGTGGCCAGCGTACCGGGAGTTGACAAATGTAAGTCTTTATAGCTGTGTTGGCCTAGTGGAAGGCCGGGGTGCCTTCCACTAGGCCAACACAGCTATAAACTTTGGAAACAGGTCGTGGGTACAAATTCCGGGTATGCTCAACGGTGAAGGAAAACTTCATGAAGCAACCCGCGGCTTGGTCAGCTCTACACGTTTTGATTGACCTTGTATTTCCAGTGTGACTAAGCTGTATCATTTGTGACTAAAGCTCGGTTCTAATATTTTACAAACGGACGATGTATCGTTCATTAACAGAGCGAAGTTTTTTCTGTCAAAAAATGTATGTTGTTTCTTGACATAAGTATCTGTAGATGTTCATTCAGTCAATCAGTAGAATTATGTCTTAAAACGGGAACATATCAGATATCAGCACGAAAATGTAGGTATATCATTCTAATAAGAATGGAGAAGTTTAAAAACTCGAAGAGTATATTAATTAACTGTACAGGTGTCGTGCTCTGCTACGGGTTGGAGCGCGGTAACCCTGAGATCCTGGCCTTCATCACCACCGACACCAACGCGAGGATCGCCGCCCGCCACGTCGAAGCCAGCCTCAAGAACACGCTCACCAGCTACATGATACCACAGGCTAGTTTCCAACAAGTTACAGCTGCGACAGGTTTCGTTTATCAAAGAATTGGGTAACCAAGTGGGTCTATTCAGTTGTATTCCCAAATCATAAGCTTTTTACTCGCTAGCATTATAATATATTAAAACTTGCATAGCCCCACTGAACAGCATTGAAGTTTAGAATCTGATGCCTTTTATCTCACCGTACGCATCCACAATTTGGTAAAATATTCATAGGGTTATTTTTATGCCTATTTCTTACTACAATCGCATGAATAGTCTTGGAACACTCTTACTCATAGTAGATTGGAATCTGTCAATTCTAGTTATTCACTTTCATACCGTAAACATGAGGAGAAATAAAACAGAATACTTAATATTATTATAGGTGATTGAAATAGAGAGTGTGCCGTTGCTGGTGAACGGCAAAGTGGACCGCCAAGCGCTTCTGAAGATGTATGAAAACACCAATAACAACGGTAAGGGTAGTCTTTGTTCTAGCAGCTTCTTCGCTCAGTAATAGATTCAATTGTGACGTAGGATGCTATGCAAATAGCAGCTCGTAGCGCTGCAGCTGTAATCGAGATACGCACGTAAGAATGCAGCTACGCTATGCATACGCTCGTAGCATAGTAGTTTCGAAAAAGATACGCGCGTAGCACAGTTATACGCTAGGGATACTCTCGTAGCATTTTAGCTACATACATGATACGCTCGTAGCACTGCTACGCTAGGGATACGTTTGTAGCTACGTTTACATACGTAAGTATTATCAATCTCTATTTATTTTGGTACCGACAAAAAGAACTAGGGTCAAGCCAAATGTTTCTTTCCACAGATGACTCAGAAATACCTCTAGAAATCGACTATACGGGCGTGGAGCCCGAAGCCCTGGAGAAAGCGCGGGTGCTCTTCGAGACGGTCGGCGAAGTCCTAGGCCGCTCCGCCAGAGGAGCCCTATCAGTCAGAGCTGGCTTCTACGAGCTGGGAGGGAACTCACTCAACTCCATCTACACTATCACTAGGCTGAGGGAGAAAGGATATTACATCGGTAAGCTAATAGTGGTGTTTAGATAACTGTGGTTTTTATGCCTAAAAATCATATCGATCCGTTACTCCGTTGCTACGTAAATAAGGTCAAACCAAGAAACATTTTCGCCTTTATAATATTAGTGGGATTATAGCACCCAGATACAGGACAAACAACTTTACTTCTCAGACAAATGTTTGTGGATGGAAATCTAAATATCCTTCAGCGCAGGAAGTGCTTCCAACTGTGCTGTAGGCCAGTCAACAATTGTACAAAAGTACAATGGTTTTCAGAAATAAGCGAGTTCCTCTCGGCTTCAACGCTGGGCGATGTGCTGGCCCGACTCGCCACCAGCCCCGACTCGGCGAGGGACTGCACGGAGCCCTTCACACCGGAGGCCATGACGGACGAGCACAAGGAGATTGTGATAGAGTAAGCACCTTTCAAGGTCATTTGAATACGCGAGTTCCTTTGACGCGACGAATGAGTCAGTTCTAGATGACGCCGGCCGCAACGCTGGAGCTGGGCTACGTTCACACCTGAAGTGTTAGAGCCAATGATTATATATTTTTCATAAACTATAAATAACACCTAACAGTCACATACATAGTCCTGACCCCACACTAGGATTCCCTGTGTCGTGTGTATCAAAAACTACGAGTACCATGGGACCACAACACCCAGACCCGGAAGAAATATTTACAGATCAACATGCCAACATTTCTTCCGTAGCGGGAATCGAACTTACGCCTCTTGCGTCTCTGCCGAGCAATCGCCCGCCACGCCACCGAAGCCGTCGCTATGATGGACGAGCTAAAGAAATTTTTATTGAGTAAGCACCTTTCAGAGTCATGTGAACCAAATAAACAAGTTCCTCTCCACCATGGCTTCAGCTGTACTTAGATAGTGAGACTGAAACGCTATGGTTATGCGTTGGGAAACCCTCGCATATTCAGCTAGGATCTTCCTCATAAACTTGTAGATTTATAAGTTGGAAGTAGGATAAAGGACGCTCGGCTGTGCGCCAGAGACGTCTTGCCTCTGCCAGCGTTGCCCAGAAACTAAATGAACTTCCACAAACGCCCGAATCAATTAACCAGGAACCTCTCGTTCCAGCATGATAGTGTCCTCGTTCTACGGCAAGGCGGAGTTGGAGCAGTTCCTGAAGCACGAGACTGAGGAGAGAGACTACGCAGTCCTCATCAGCTCCATCTGGACGCATTTGCTTGCAGCCGGCCTGAGCATCGTGCTCATTGATGGTGAGCTTCTAAATATATCTCAAACTAGCTGTGCTCCGCGGTTTCACCCGCGTTTTTCTCGTTTCTGTGGAAATACCGAGATAAAATATTGCCTATATTATAGCCTCCCTCAATAAATGGACTATGGCCCATAACTCATTAATAGGTACCAACTCTTAACATCTTACACACGTGATAACTTTTAAACGAAATATCCGATTGAGATGAAATAAAAAGTATTTTACTTCTACATAAATACTCTTGATAACATAATGCTTAATTTCGATAAAGATTAATATTACGATAGTTTTTTTTCTTCAGACGATTTCATAATTATTTTGAACACAAAATCGGTTATTGTGATTAAACCATGATAGCTAGATATATGTTCTCGCGGACTTTTTTGTAGGTCTTGATGGGATCTACAAACCCGTAGTACATCATTTTGTTCTATTGTCAATAGTTTTTGCAGCGCACGCAAAAATAGGTTTTCGATTTTACACCTTGTGTTACAAAATAGCAATTTTATTACGGATCCCTAATTTTGAAAGAAAAAAAACATAGCCTATAGCCTTCCTCGATAAATGGACTACCCAACACTGAAAGAATCATTCAAATCGGACCAGTAGTTCCAGAGATTAGCGCGTTCAAACAAACAAACAAACTCTGCAGCTTTATAATATTAGTATAGATAATGTAGGTCAGGCTTCAGGATGCCAAGCGTCGAAACAATGGGCATCAAGACGCTCGGCATCAAAACGCTCGACATCAAGATGCTCGGCGTCGAAACAAGGCATCAAGACGCTCGGCATCAAGGTGCTCGGCGTCGAAACATGGCATCAAGATGCTTAGCGTCGAAACACTAGGCATCAAGATGCTCGGCGTCGAAACAAGGCATCAAGACGTTCGGCATCAAGGTGCTCGGCGTCGAAACATGGCATCAAGATGCTTAGCGTCGAAACACTAGGCATCAAGACGCTCGGCATCAAGACGCTCGACATCAAGATGCTCGGCGTCGAAACACGGCATTCGAAACACTAGGCATCAAGACGCTCGGCATCAAGAGGCTCGACATCAAAATGTTCGGCGTCGAAACACTGGGCATCAAGATGCTCGGCGTCGAAACACTGGGCATCAAGACGCTCGGTATCAAGACGCTCGACATCAAGATGCTCGGCGTCAAAACACTGGGCATCAAGACGGTCGGCATCAAGACGCTCGACATTAAGATGCTCGACATCAAGATGCTCTCCGTCAAGACACTCGACGTCGAAACGCTAGGCATAAAGACACTCGGCTTCAATGCTCGGTGGCGAGACGCTCAGCGTTGTAACGCAGGGCATCAGGACGCTCGTGTATATTTCACCCGGGTGTTGCGGTACCACGGTACTCGTAATTTCTCATACCCACATCACACACGAACAATAAAAATTGTTTCAGCAACAGGCACGCCAGTAGCAGTGGCACTGAACCTGGACGCGCGGGATGAGCCGGAGGTGGGGGGGCTGTCGGGGGGGCTCGCCAAGATCATGAACTTCCTGGAGGTTGTAGAGTCTTCTGTGAGGGACGCCACACTGCCCGCTGAGAAAGGTAATGTTTTTCCTGCTAATATACTAATATCGTACTTTTCCTTAATGAGGCGGGCGAGACGCAAGAGGCGCGGGTTCAATTCCCGCTACGGGAGAAATGTTTGTACATTCTGCAAATATTTCTTCCGGGTCTGGATGTTGTATTATGTACTATAAGTATGTATTTACAAAAAAATAAGTATTCTATCAGCCATCTGGTGACCATAGTACAAGCTTTGCTTAGTTTGGGGCTAGATGGCGCTGTGTGAAATGGCCACAAATATTTATTTATATTTTTATTTCGTATTCTTATTGTACACTTCATTGACTGGGCCTATAACCTATTTTTTTTTGTTCCAGGAACAATTCTACACTCATTCATGATGGCGACCGCCGAGTCTCTCAGCGCGAGAGACAACGTCGCGGCCATACGGGCGTTGGAAGCGGCCACTTTGAGGGTAGCCCAAGAAAGAAAATTCCGGTGCATCTTCACGACTAACACAAGCCCACTGACGCAGGTGAATGACTACGAACTGTGTTCTCCAACTTATCTGTCATAGTGTGCTTTGTATTATCTTTGAACTCGCGAGAAAACAGTTGAATATCCCACTAATATTATAGATGCGAAAGTTTGTGAGGATGTGACGATGTTTGTGCCTCAATCACGCCTAAACCGCTGAACGGATTTGAATGGAACTTGGAACATACATAGTATGTGTGCTGGAATAACATAATTATAGGCTACTTTTTGTCCGGGTAACACGCGAGTGAAGCCGCGGGCGGCAGCTATTTATCCTTATAAAGATGCACTCAAAGGATTTTCCTATTGTTTTATTCAAGTGTACCTAATGTTTATTTTAGGAAAAGCAATAATCCTACCTTAGTGTGTAATGCGAAAGTTTGTGAGGATGTTTGGATGTTTGTGCCTCAATCACGCCGTAACGGCTGAAAAGATTTGAATGAAACTTGGAACATACATAATATATGTGCTGGAATAAAATATAGGCTACTTTCTATCCTGATACAACGCGAGTGAAGCCGCGGGCGGCAGCTAGTTAAACACATAAAAGGCAAATACCTTTGTGAGCAAAAATATAGACTTTCAAACTTTTTCCCGCGCGCTCGTCTTACGTGGCAGTACTATACTTACCTACCTATATTATCTCTGATCTTGAACTTTACCAGTGTCAGTAGTATTCTTACGAAATGCCTATAAAAACACTATGTTACAGCAACTCGGCCGCGACGTGCTCGGCTTCCAAACGCTGTTGGACTACCAAATCAACCAATACGTCGATCCGAACGGAGACAGAATATTCGGAAAGGCCACAGACGATATGCGCGCTATCGTGTGCTGGAAGCCGGTGGAGTAAAGCATCTGTGGAAAAACGCCTTCAAATACCGTCACATATGTGCTGCCCTCAAGTGAAGAACACAGTAACTATGTCAAATATGTTTTGATACGTGAGCGAGAACGGAATGTTGTTCCTAGAACATTTAACTAACTTACCCCCGAATACTCAAACGCATCTCAAAGTTGAGCACGTCTCAAATGACGATTTTTTTTTTTGACAGATATTCATCAGAAACTGTCAAAAAACCATTGCTCAACTCTGAGTCGCGTTTGGGTACCTATTCGGGGGTTAGTTTTGTCAAAAATGCTATTTACTGCGTTCTTCAGTAGGAGGGCAGTGTAGCTATAATATATATTATAGCGAGGAACATTACGGTATATTTTCTATGGTAATCTTCGAGTGACCACAGACGCAGCTTTATCATAATTACGTAGCTATAATATATATCATAGCAAGGAATATTAACTACGGTATATTTTCTATGGTAATCTTCGAGTGACCACAGACGCAGTTTTATTTATTACAGTAGGTGCACTAGGTATACAAAAGTTATAGAGCGTCATATAGATAATCTGTATGGATGAAATTATGTCATCTATCAGCTTATCATCTTTTGTTCTAGCATGTAGAAAACTCACACTAGGAGGCTCAGGAGGTAACTTGCCTACAATGCCTTGGACAATTTTACCTTTCAGCTTAGCCTATTTTAGCCAAATCACAAAATAAAAGTCGGTTAAGTTTCTTTAGGTGAATTTTATGAAACTAACTTACTTTTCATCTATTTAACACTACTACGCATTGTACGTAGGTATTAAGACATTTTTGATACCGTGTTTTTTAACTGTTGGTCCTATTGACCCCCCTTTACAAAATGGAGTTTAAACACAAAATGTAATTGAATATTTTGAGCTTTTTTTTGATATCAAGTTACATACCTTTAGATTTTTGTTGAATAACTATTTTTAGATGATTCTCAATCATGGGTCAAAGCGACCCCCCTCTCACAAAATCGATTTTTACATCACAAATAGGGTAAAATTAGTTAAGTAAGTTTAAAAGTATTGCTTGTATTTTGTCTCAGTAAATAAATGTGTAGGCTATATTTTTATAGTTATAAATAATTATAATTTTCTCCGGTGATAAACATGTCGTTGTGATATTTGAAAGAGGCGATACTTTCTATGTTAGTTTTTTTTTTAATTTAAGTTCATGTTATTTATATTAAATTTGTAGTATTATCACTGTGATTATGATAGACAAAGATAAACTGTCTTATATCCGTTTCCAATAATTTACTAACGGACGACGGGTCGTACTTTAGCAACGTTGTTATATATCGAAAAGAGTTAGGATACATTTTTTGACAAAAAATAACGTTGCCATGGTAAAGATAATAGAATATAGGAACTGGGCCTTAGTTAATATAGCCGTATTAAAAAGGTGTTTTAGAATAAGTTTATTTGCATTCCCTCCCAGTGGCTGGTACCAAGAGTTGCAAAAGAACTTTGATATTTATTTACCAATTTCTTTTTATATTCTTAAATAACAATAGTATAGTATTATGTAGTTTTTTTGTCCGAAATCATTTGTTATTGTTAAGTTTAAGAGATAGTTGTAACTAATACTAGATCTCTTGTTATTCATTGTTTAGCAATTTGTAAAATTGCTATGCAGGTATTATTAAATTATGCATGATTTTTTTAGATGTTTAAGGCATTATTGTTAAGAAATAAATGCAAATATTATCTACATATTCATTTTTATTTTCAACTATGAAAAAAAATTGCATTTAACATTTATAACGACTAGATATTATGACTAGATTTTTAAAGGCAATGATTATTTTTTATGACAAATTAATAACAGTATTTGCTAATTTTCTATGTTTATACGTAGCTTATCAGACTAGATTACACAGATATGAGTATTTTTAATAATACTAGTTATAAAGAGTACCTACCCTAGTACTTATTTTTCTTAATTACTCTAGAAAATACTATATAATATTATTTATGGTTAACAATACTAAGCAGATGGACGTGCCGAAAAAAAGTTTAACCATTTCCTAAGTTACTTGACTTCTAAATTACCTATTTAATTTATATAAATTTTATGCTGCATAAACAAAGCTAAGCTAAATCTTATATTTAGTACTAAATCTAGAATTCGTTCATTAATGCTCTGGAGAGGTTTTATTTTGTATTCTGCTATGAATTTAGCAGAACCAGGTTTTGACAGGTGGCTGACCGTCAGCCAAAACCTCATGTCAGATGGCAACCCCGAACTTCGCCAGATCCGGCGCATCAATATCATCAAGATCTGCCTTCATCGAGATATATCCACTCGAATCCGGTTTAATCGGAACGTAATCGTCAACACCGTCATTCAAATCTACAACAGGCTCCTTCACAATTGGGATATCAAACTCTGTTGTAATATTAGCATCGTTCAGGAGTTTCAAAGACTCTTCAAGGGCTGTGCGGTGTTCAGGAGAGTGGCTGGTGGAGGGTGTCTCGATGATAGACTTGCGGTGGTGAAGGGTGTTGGTGGCGGATCCCATGTAGGGTGGGGGTTGCGGACGGTTGTAGTTACCAGCTAGGTTGGTCGACGATTTTGGACTGTACGGACGAGCTAGGCTGTTGTTTGGACTGAAAGGAAAAATATTTCTAAGAAACTGTGAGGCATCAACATCAATAGGGTCTCACTAAGCCTAGAACTCAGACCAAAAAAGAAAGACAGCGCGCCGCGTACAACAAAAGTGAAGTCACACAAAACCGTGCTCCTGCAAGTAAACATACATGCTCACGCACACACCCACCTACACTAAAACCATGCTCATCGCTCTTAGTACATCACGAGTCGTCGTCTAGTGAACTTAAAATTTAAAAATATAATTATGCCTTCCTGTGTAGTGAAAACTTATAACAGCAGCAAATCACATAAAAAGTCTCACGGAATCACTTTTCACTTGTGAGCAGGTACTTCAAATAACATCGTTTCTTAATTATTATACTATGAATTTTAGGTTACTTCGAACACAAAACCTCAAAACCTTCGACACACACATAGATAAAAGGGTGGATTCACTTTTGTTGTTCGCGGTCTTTTCTTTTTTTTTGGTCTGAGGCCTAGAAGAGGACAACTAAATTGGTTGATAAATAATGTGGCTCCAGATAGAAAGGTGCCAATTGTATGTGAGTGTATGTCTCACCTAACTCCATGGTGACTTTTCAAACTGGTGTTATCGGGAACCAGAGTTTGATCAGTGTTGCCAGTATTGTACCGACACTGTTCAACGTTGCCAGATCTGTGAGCTCTGAAAATTAATTATTTGTTGTTATCGATATGAGATAGAAATACTCAATAATATTACAAAATTTTAACCGATCATACATCGACACTTAAACGATTAAGATTTATTTTACGTAGCTAAAACATACAAAATGATTAGTAGGTACTTATGTTTAAAGCATTAGAACAAATAAAAGTAATTTCCAGTTTACTTTGTTGAAATAGCTTTCATAAAATTAGTCTAAATATAATTACAGGGTTAATGCTAACAAAAGATAGACCAAACCTTCTATTTCTATAGTCAATACAAATGTGAAATATGTTTTCGAAGAAGTTATCAGAAACTGGATCGCTGAAATAAGATACAAAGAAAAAAGGTGTGAAAAATTTTGCACTAACTACTAAATTAATAAAGAAAACTTAGGCAAAACATATCTACGATTTATGAGGTCCCCAAGAACGCTTTGAAAAACAAAAATCTACAAGAGCTAACTACAAGACTTATGGAATATCAAGGTTTATAATTCAGCCAAACTGGAGATATAAATCGCTTTAGTTTTAGGGAAATGAACCTCACAACATAAGTTTTCACACCTTAATTTAACTATAGTATCTACTATTTAAAAGTTCCATAAACATTTAATGAAAAAGTAAGTTTTAGGTTACATAAATTTTATCTCCAGTTGACTGAAGTATAGTTAGCTGGTCAGCATATAAGTACTATTTATTTCTTTAGTTAAAATGTAACCAAATTGAGTACCTACTAAACTAAGTAGGTAATAAAACAAAAACAATAATGGAATATCAGTTAGCAAGTACAGAATTTTGTATAAAACTACATTATCCAATCAACCAATTCTACTCAATTCTAGTCAATTCTACTCAATTCTACTCAAATTTCATTTTAACTTACACAGCGGCCTGATGGTAGCACGCCACGGTTGTTAAAGCTGCTATGGACAATGCGAAGAGCAATATCGGAACAGCCAGTACTCCGAGGAGTTGCCTGGCGTAGCTCCTGGACGGCAGGGCGTGGCGACGAGGCGCGGTCCACACATCATCTGACACTCTATACGGCTTGTTCTTGCTTGTATTGGGTACCTCTGTTAGGTACTCTATGCGGTCTGTCTTACGTTCGTGGTAAATTGTGTTATACTGAAAAAAATGAAAACCCCCTATAATTGAAACATATAAAATATGACAATACGTTACAGCAAAAAGCACCAAAGCGTCGCACCCCCACATGAACCTGACATGACCCCCCCCCAAATCGTACACGTCAAATTGAAAAATCTTCTAAAAATTTAAAAGATGTGGAAAAGTAATTTTCTGCCCCTAGCCGCGATGCCAATAAAAATAGAAGGATTCCATTTGTTTTATAATGTGTGCAATAAACTTGTGTATTGTGCAATAAAATCTGACTTAGTCGACATATTTTATTATTCTATTATTAGTGACTACCTCCAAAATTTCAGGCTGCGACCGCGCCTGCATACATATCCGTCCAAAAAAAGACAAGACATCTTCAGAACTCACAAGTTGGAAGCTGCACCAGTCCAGGGCTAGTTCCGCGTCTCTGAAGAGCCTTTCTCTCGTAGTTCGCTTGTAGTCGCGCGGACAGCTCGGCAGGCGCGATAGTGGCCGCACCTCCTCTCTTAGTTCCTTCAGCTCGGAGGAGAATGGTTGGGAACTGCCCAGGCGGACCACTAGCCTGAATATACAGCAGAATACAGAAATAGGTTGAGTTTTTATACAATTGAGTTTGATATTTAAGTTTGTTGAGCTGCGGAAGAAATGTTTGCATGTTCTGCAAATATTTCTTCCGGGTCTGGGTGTTTGTGGTACCATACTCGTAGTTTCTGGTACCCACGACACAGGGAATCCTAGTGTGGGGTCAGGACTATGTATGTGACTGTTGGGTGTTATTCATTTATTTATCTATTTAAAATTCAAGAATGGTAATTTCAAATAGGAATTGTATTAAGTTTTACGGCCTTTCGAGATGGATGTTTTTAATCTTAAAGTAACTTTAATTTCTTATTGAATTATGTATTACAATTCTTTTCTTTATTATTTTTTTAAAGAAGACGAAGAAGACGTTCAGTTGAACAGTTTTTTATGATTTTCTTCATTATTGTAAAATACCACAAGCCGCTGCCGCCATCGTTTGTGGTTTTTTTGAATTATGTAAGTACCAGAATAAACTATAAACTGACTCACCCCTCACCGTCTTCAGGCTTCAACGGCAACCTGGCCCCCATATCGATGGCTGAGGCCAAGAACGTGCAGTAGAGGTCCTGGTGGCTTTCTACCCACAGCTTGGTTCTTAGAATGTCTTTGAGGCGTGTCATTCTGGAAGCATCATTTCAAAAGTAGGTACAGATTCTTATACAGTTTTTTTTACGTTTAGGATTTAGATTACGCTGGTAAAAGTAGTATTAAGTTTCCAAAAGTTTGAGAAACGCATTTAGAAAAAATTGTTTATGGATATAAATCTCCAATAATTTTAAGGCACATTATGTGGGTGTACGGGAAATTCAGTGGCTGGTATTGGAAAGACGTACCTGGGTTCACGGCTGACTCGAGTCCGGGGGCCTTCCAAGATAGCACCGATATTGTCCGCACTTGTAGAAATCCACAGGACTGGTGAAAGGGTCTCACAGATCGTGTCGTCTGTTCGAAAAGAAGGACCGTAGACACGCACACACAACGCGATAGAATACCGGCGCGGGCGCGTGGGAAAATCGGGGCAAACGGCAGTCAGGGTGCGTAAACGTTCGTCTCCGATGACGGTGGAGCGAGGAATTTTCGTTGGCCGATTCCTTCACGAGAGCGCGTGAGAGGCGTCGTCAAACCAACCAGCCAATAAGAAAACAGATAGGTCAAAAAAGATTTCTCGACCTACCCTCCAAATTGTGTCTGCTTGCACAGGAAATGTATTGCTACCCACACCAACAATTTAAGAATGCACTCATTACCATCATCACAATAAATAAAACAAAAATGTGAAAAAAAATCAATTCCGGTACGGAACATAGCCGCTCACCTTAAAAGAACGTGGTTGTTTTAACGAAATATACACAAAAAAAAGTAAGAAATATGAAAGGAAAAGGAAAAACAAAAATATATAATATTTGCTTAGGTACTAACTAAATGCTCAACTAGTAAAGTAGATTTATTAATCTAAAGGAAGCGGACAAATCTTAACGACGGGTCTCCTCGTAAAAGAGTTTCCCATTTTAAGAGTGACAGCACGGGTAATGTTATCACTGCCCGGGTGCAGAGCGTGTACTCTGGCTAACCTCCACTGTAAAGGGGGTAGGTTGTCATCACGCACAACAACAATCATGCCTTCACGGATTGGAGGTCCACGACTATGAAACCATTTTTGAGATTGTTGTAATTCATGTAAATACTCGCAACTCCAACGTTTCCAAAAGTGTTGAACGCTTTGTTGGATCCATCGCCATCGAGTAAGCCTATCAGGATTAAAGTCCGTCAACGAAACGTCCGGTAGGGCCGTGATAGGACTGCCTATCAAAAAATGTGCTGGAGTCAGCGGTAAGGGGTCTTGGGAATCAGTACTCAAGACGCAAAGAGGGCGCGAGTTCAACACTGCCTCAACCTGACAAAGAAGAGTATGCATTTCATCGTAGGTTTGTGTGCGAGTACCAAGAACACGATACAAATGATGTTTGAAACTTTTTACACCAGCTTCTACCAATCCACAAAAATGTGACCCGGTAACGGGTTGAAAATGAAAAGTAAGGTTTTGACCTAATACCTTTTCATGAAACGCCTTTTGAACTGAATCTGAATTTAGAAATGCATATAACTCTTGTAAGTAGTTATTACACCCAACAAAGTTTTTGCCGTTGTCAGAGTAGATGTCCGTACATAAACCCCGACGAGACGTGAAACGTCGTAACGCAGCTAAGAACGATTCAGTAGTAAGATCTGAAACTAATTCGAGATGTATCGCTTTTACACTCATGCAAACGAAAACTGCAACGTAGGATTTTATTATTTTAGCGTTCCTAACCTTATTAGCGCGCACATAAAATGGTCCGGCGTAATCAACAGCTGTTTTTAAGAATGGACGCGCTGATTGTATACGTACGCTAGGTAAAGGAGCCATGCGTGGCTGTGTGTGAGTCGGCCGCGCTCGAAAACAAGAAATGCATTTATGTATACGCTGTCTGATTATGTTTCGTGCCGATAAAATCCAATATTTTTGCATCAACAAATATTGCGTAGACTGGGGACCAGCATGTAAATGGGTGACGTGTGCATCATCAATAATTAACGTAGTTAAATGATGTTTTTTAGGAAGTATCAATTGATGTCTAGATTCAAACGAAAGAAGAGATTTATGCAATCGCCCGCCCACACGTAATAAGTTGTCCTTATCTAAAAACGGAGATAAGCGTTTCAATTGACTTGAGGATTGTTTCCCCAGTGTTATGTTTTTTATATCGTCCGCGAAAACGGACTGTTGAATTCTACCTATTATTAACTTTAGGTTAGAGTTATATTCGGGCACAGTAATGTGCGCAGGGAAAGAAGTTTGAGTTTTTCTACATTTATGATAAAATCGAAAAATGTACGATATGACACGAACCAGTTTTCCTAACGATGAAAATTTTGAAAATACCTCGAGCTCGCCTACAGAAGATGGTGTTGCGAGAAGAGGAGGATTGCGTTTTTCTTCCTGTGTAACAGGACCTTGAATGAGCATAGGCCACAATTTTGGTTCTTCAACTAACCAACTAGGGCCACAGAACCATAAAACGTGTTTGACAAACACCGAGGGCAGCATGCCTCGGGAGGCTGAATCGGCCGGGTTGTCGTACGATGGCACATGTCGCCAACAACCGGCTGGTACTCGTGACAGTATGTCACTGGTACGATTGGACACAAAAGTTTTCCATTCATGTGGTGATGAGCGTAGCCATGCTAACACAATCGTGGAATCTGACCATGCGTAGACATGATCGAAATGAATTCGGTCGCCGTAAGCGAGCATTACTTTTCTTATTAGTTTAGATAACAGTTGGGCTGCCATAAGTTCAAGTCGCGGGATAGATAAACGCTTCAACGGCGCAACACGCGTCTTTGCCAACACAAGAAAAACACGAATCTTGTTGTCGCTGCATTTACACCTAACATAAACACATCCAGAATAAGCTCGTTCACTAGCATCTGAAAAGCCATGCAACTCGATCGATGTAGCCTTGTCGAAAATGTGACGAGGGAAAAAACATTCAGCTAAGAGCGGAAGCTCACTGGTGAAGCTTGACCACGCGTTGACTATATCAATGGGCGGTGACTCATCCCACCCGGTCCCAGCGATCCACAGTAATTGCATAATATGTTTTGCATACAAAATCACAGGCGATAATAAACCTAGGGGATCGTAGATTTTTGCGATTTCCGACAAAATGGATCTTTTAGTACATGTCGAGTCAGAAGATTGAACATTGAATGAGAAACCATCCGAACAAGGGTTCCATTGGAGTCCGAGTACTTTTATTGAAGTATCATTCTCCACTAGTGCGAACGAAACATTATCCGGCCGCTCACCGTGAGGTGAGGGCGCTGCGGCGAGAATCGCCGGCGAGTTACTATGCCATTTTCGAAGTTCGAACCCTGCGCTTGCACAGACATCTACTAATTGTTTTTGCAGAGCGAGTGCCTTGGCCTCGTCGGCCTCTCCTGTAATAATATCATCGACAAAGACGGAGTCCATCAAAACTGCTGACGCGAGCGGAAATTTCTCAGCCTCATCCTGTGCGAGTTGGCGCATCACACGTAAAGCAAGATAAGGAGATGAGCTCACGCCGAAAACAACAACTTTTATTTTATAATCCCGAATGGGTGCGTCAGGAGAGGATCGCCAAAGTATGCGTTGATAGTCCCAATCTGAAGTTCTAACCGCAATATTACGGTACATAGCCTTTATATCAGCTGTAAACACGACATTATGAATTCGAAATTTTAACAAAATATCAACAATGTCCGAATGAAGCTTCGGACCGGTAAGCAAAAGATCATTTAATGAGTGACCATTTGTGGTTTTACAACCAGCATCGAACACTACCCGAACCTTAGTAGTTTCGCTAGACTCTTTGACCACGCAGTGGTGCGGAATATAATAATGAGAAGTATCATCTTTGGAGGGGGGATCACAAAGTTCCATTTGGTTCAAATCTAAATACTCTTGTAAGCACGAGTGGTATTCCCTTTTCAGGGCAGAATTACGTTCTAAACGATATTCTAATTTTCGAAAACGCGAGAGAGCGATGTCACGGGATTGACCTAGTATAGGTGCACTTTTGAATGGAAGGGCCACTACATAGCGCCCGGATTCGTCACGTGTGTGCGATCCTTCGAAAAAGGATTCCCACAATCGTTCATCAGCAGAAAGGGTTTTTTCTTCTGGAACTGCCTCCAGCTCCCAGAACCTTTGAAGGTCGTTGTCCTCGAAAAAGGAGCTATGACACACCTGGAGTGGCGGCGGGTTCGCTACATCGAAAGAAACCTTTCCCATCAACAAATAACCGAAAATACTATTCATTGCAATCGGTGCATCGGGGTGACCTTTGACAATGTTTCCTAGCAAAATGTGAGATAGAATATCTGCACCTAAAAGCATTTCAATGGGTTGAGAGCTGTGAGCATTAAAATCAGGATCAGCTAAATACAAATTTTTGATGTGCGGCCACGCATCTATAGGTACCGGTATTCTAGGCAGGGTCGAAACTAGTTTTGGTAAAATTAAAGCCTCCACTGAAATAGCTGGTATATCCTGATTTCGAGGACTGATAACGCACGTAACTATACCTTTAGGATAAATCGGTTTTTCTTCACCGATACCAAAAATCGGAATATTAATATTCCTAGAGCTCAAGCCTATGCGTCTAGAACAAGCCTCCGTAATAAAACTAGCTTGACTTCCCGAATCAACTAAGCAACGTAATTGATGTTTCACCGTACCAACGTGTATATTGACGAGCGCGGTAGAAAGCATTACGGTCCATTTCCTCGTAGAGGGCGCAATGGACGACTCGCAGTTCGCGCTTATCGCGTGGTTCACGGCGGTCGTTTGAGGTAGCACGGCAGGAGGGCCGGGTTCAGACGCGACAACCATATGTTTCTCCGAAGGAGGGAAAGAGACGGCCTGATTTGAATGAATAGGCTTGTTTACCTGATTCTCAAAGTGCAATAATGAATGATGTCGTTTATTGCACGATCGACATGTATATTTGGAATTACAGTTTACGAGACTATGACCAACATTCAAACAATTGTAGCAAACATTTTTGTTTTTTATGAAATTATACCTATCACCGGGAGACATATTCAAAAACTTAGAACACCTCGGTAGGATGTGCTGCGCATCGCACAAAATGCATTGCTTCTCGCTTTGTACGTCGGATGATTCGGTAGCTGCAAACGAGCGACGCGGACCCGACCCGGAGGGCGCATTCGATCGATATGGATCCACGCTGTTTGCGCGGGAACGAGAACTGCTATCTATCCGCTTTGATTCCTTCAATTCACCACCGGTCATAATTTCAAATGTGGAAATTTCCTGTTCTAAGAACCTAATGAGCACATCTACGTTAGGTATTTCGGACGGTTTTGAAAGAGATAATTCAAAACGCTTACGAATGGTATTAGGAATTTTTCGCAACAAAACGTTCAACAAAATGAAACTCCATTCATTCACTGGGAAACGCATCGTTTCAAGAGCCTTAATGTTTTCCATGTATACATTTAGCAAATTTCGTAGATTGGAATATGACTCATTGGTACAGGTGTTACAGTCCAGAATGCGATCCAAATGTTTCGAAGCAATAATTCGGCGGTTTTCGTACCTATTTTTAAGAATATCTAACGCAACTAAATAGTTTTCGTCTGTAATGGGAATCGATTTTATCAAATTATGAGGTTCGTTTTTTAAAGTTAACAACAGATAACGAAACTTCTCCGCTGGCGTGTAGGCATCATTGTTGTGAATCAACGCTTGATATAAATCAAAGTATGAGGGCCAATCAGTAGATTCACCGCTAAATGACGGCAACGGTAACGTTGGCAATTTATGTAAATGTAAACTATGATTATGTGCATGAGGCATTGAATTAATGTTAGTGCGACTCATGCGCCTAAATTCATGACTGGCTTCTTTCAAATTATTTACATGAACTAAAATAGCATAATAACAATCATTAAAATCGTTACGAATTTTTAACTGTTCGTCTTTGTTAAACAACTTCGACTTCATCAACGCTTTTTCAATTTTAGATTGAAGTTTACTAAACTTTCTTTGTTGAGCATTTAGATCAGTAGATCTTGATTTGAATTGAACTTGATCAGTAGTAGCAAATAATAACGTTCTTTTAATGTCTTCTAGAATAATATCTCGCTCGAAAATATCTTGTTCAATTCCCGCGTCGTCCGCCATTTTGCGTAGCAAAGATGAGCAAAAACGACCAACGGAAAATTACAAAATGTACACGTAGTGTAGCAATGAAACCAATGAAAGATGACACAATCTGGAGGAATCAAGAAATATATCCGGTTCGAAGGACCAAAAAGTATGTACGGGAAATTCAGTGGCTGGTATTGGAAAGACGTACCTGGGTTCACGGCTGACTCGAGTCCGGGGGCCTTCCAAGATAGCACCGATATTGTCCGCACTTGTAGAAATCCACAGGACTGGTGAAAGGGTCTCACAGATCGTGTCGTCTGTTCGAAAAGAAGGACCGTAGACACGCACACACAACGCGATAGAATACCGGCGCGGGCGCGTGGGAAAATCGGGGCAAACGGCAGTCAGGGTGCGTAAACGTTCGTCTCCGATGACGGTGGAGCGAGGAATTTTCGTTGGCCGATTCCTTCACGAGAGCGCGTGAGAGGCGTCGTCAAACCAACCAGCCAATAAGAAAACAGATAGGTCAAAAAAGATTTCTCGACCTACCCTCCAAATTGTGTCTGCTTGCACAGGAAATGTATTGCTACCCACACCAACAATTTAAGAATGCACTCATTACCATCATCACAATAAATAAAACAAAAATGTGAAAAAAAATCAATTCCGGTACGGAACAGTGGGTGATGTACCTACTTGGTTCAAAGTTTCCAAAAGTTTGAGAAATTCTCTTCGCCAAACAATACGCATCGTTCATCAACTGACAGAAACAATTTATTACCACGTAGTGTAAATTGATGGAACGTAAAAATAATTTTCTTTTCACTAATTCTCAAAAAGTCCGTCATTGTAGCGTACCTCTACCTACCAGAGCGGGGATAAAATAGCTTATTTACCTCTACGGGAAAAAGCATTTTATTTGTCTGATACTAACGAGCCTACAAAAAAGAAAGTCTTTATTTATAAGTAGAATAATCATGATAAAGATTCGACATTTCTACTGTTTCATAAAAAAAGATTTTATTTTTGAAAATGGAACTAAAAGCGGCGATCTCTTCGTTGCGGCTACGGAAGAAATAAAAAAAAGGCATTAGCGCGAAATCTTTAAAATTTTTCTCTAATCACAAATTGAATTGTTGACCGTATTTAATTGATTGATCGTTGAAGTTAAGAAACGCTGTGTGCTGTCAGTGTCACCAATGCTCGATGGCTGTCACAAATTCAGATTCAAATTAATTTAATTAAGTATTCTATATAGATACAAATGTAGGTACACTTGGAAAAGTCACATAGGTACCTACAATTACAATACAATTTAAATAGTAGGCACCTATGTCATAAAATAATATAGATTTGGATGGGTGACTGCAAGTGGCAGTACGAGCTGAGCGCTTCCGTGCTTCGGAGGGCACGTTATTGTCTATCCCGGCTTTTAAGTCGTTAAGCCACGGAGGCCTATAAAGCGGGCTAAAAAAACTCCATCACAAGAGTTGGCCACTAGCTCATACGAAGTTTACTAACCTATGCTCATCCAGCAAGTCTTCCACATTAAGATTGTCGATCTTGAGCTCCACCTCGTACCTCGCTAGACTCTCCTTCTGCTGGAACTGCAGAGTGAGCTGGACGCGACGGGTTTCGTAGTCTTGTCGGTTAAGACCTATTACTTCTATCTGAAAACATAAGCAATCATGGCTTGTTTGTATCAACTCTTGCTTTCCAGCCGAGCACTCACCACGCCCACTGTGGCCGTCAAAGTGATCATCATTCTGAAGTTCGCTATTCTGCCCTCCTAGTGAAGAACGCAGTAAATATGTCAAACATGTTTCGATATGTGAGTGAGAACAGAATGTTGTATTTTGTTAGGCGATTCCGAATATGTACCTAACAAATTTTTGACAAAAATGCTAGTTAGGTAGATACTGCGTTCTTCACTAGGAGGGCAGTATTGGCTACCTACCGCACGAATCATTAATGTGCAATCGGCTTTGCAATGTTTTTGTTTTTTGTATTTTCATGTACCTAGGTACTTGTGTCGTAAAATAAATTATTTCTA
This sequence comes from Scotopteryx bipunctaria, assembly GCA_949320045.1. Lineage (NCBI taxonomy): Eukaryota > Metazoa > Arthropoda > Insecta > Lepidoptera > Geometridae > Scotopteryx > Scotopteryx bipunctaria. Next base: position 2,343,038 of record OX439462.1, read on the forward strand.
TTCTAGTATTCTTACCATAGATGAAAAAAAAATGAAAATGTATAAGTAGGTACCTAGTTATTGCTTTATAACAGAGTTTGGAAACTTTTTAAGCAATAAATATGCTGGTCTGGGTAACAGGAAACACCTACATTATAGTTTGTTTGTGTACTAAACTATGCATGTATGTGTTTGTGTGTGTGTGTGTGTGTGTGTGTGTGTGTGTGTGTGTGTGTGTGTGTGTGTGTGTGTGTGTGTGTGTGTGTGTGTGTGTGTGTGTGTGTGTGTGTGTGTGTGTGTGTGTGTGTGTGTGTGTGTTTGTCATTGCTTAGCTATAATATCCTGGCTTGGACCAGGTTTTCTATTTTGACGTAACTTTGAGTCTTTAGCCATTTGGTGAGAGCCTTTTTACAGTTAAATTGTGTCATTGGATAAGTTTAGACTATAGTATAATACGAAAATCAATCATCTCATTAAGAGAATTGTTTTTCGTGTTGTCTCTGGGCAATGTGGTTTTAAATTACAGAGATTGTTGGGGCAATAGATGAACCCCGAATGATGTCGCCCGCTGTAGATGTAACGCAGCCATGCTGGCAATTCTAGCTTTTCGAACAGAGACTTGTAGAGGTGATTTTGCTAGTCGAATTCGTTAATCTTTAATTCTCTAACGAGTAGTCTGGTAAATTTTAAAGGACCATAGAAACTGCAGTTAAGGAACCACCACGCCCAAAACCCGATGAGAACATTCCAAAGCTTGAAAACATTGCCCGAAAATATAGATTTTTTTCGTTTCTATTCTAAGTTTTTACCGTAATAGGCTTGGTCGTGCCTCTAGGTGGAGTGCCATAGATGAACCCTGAGTGATGTCGCCCGCTATAAATGTAGCGTAGCCACGCCGGCAGCTCAGGCTTGCCGTGCAGAGACGTGTGGAAGCGGTATTGCTGGTCGAACTCTGAAAATGAATCTTGAACTTATATTTTTTTACTTTTATACTAGTTATAGGCAATGTAACGTACCTAATTTATCGGGCACCTATACGAGTAGTTCGCGTCTTATAAAATGAACCCGAAAAAGTAGGTAGGTATACTTAACTGTTTTTTTTTTTCGGAAAATATTTTCTTTTTTTTTAACCTATTTCGTCGCACTGCTGGGCAAAGGTCTCTAAAAATAAATATCGCTCCTAAATCAAACAATCGGAAAATCGTTTGGGCGAAATAGTATCCACGGGCATTTTATATAACGCAAACAATTTATATCTAGGTACCTTCATAACAGGTACCTACGTGAGATGAGAATCCTTGGAAGTACTTTTACCTCCTATAAACATCTTCAAGACAGAATCCCACTATATTATAAATGTGAAAACTTATGAGGATGTTTGTATATTTGTGCCTCAATCACGCCTAAACAGCTGAACAGATTTGAATGAAACTTGGAATATAGGTACCTACATAGTAGGTACATGTGCTGGATTAACATATAGGCAGTGACGGATTAACCCTTAATCAAATTAAGCAATTGCCTAGGGTATCACGTCCGAGGGGGCACGAGAAGCACAAAAAAATCCGTCCTTAGGGCATCACGTCTCACTCTCACGTCACCAAAAACAACACCAAAAAAAATGGATTGCTTAGGGCATCAAGTCATATTTTATAGGCTATTTTTTATCCAGGTACCACGTAAGCGAAGCCGCGGGCGGCAGCTAGTAAAACTATAAACATCAGTATGTATAATTAGATTTACCTTGATAAGTCCAGTTAAATAAATTAGGGCTGATGGGAATCGCGAACATTTCAGTTTCGACGGCTGTGTGGACATGGCTCGCCGATGCCGCAGTTATTGCGAACAGCAATAATAAAACTAGCGGGGCCATGTTTAATTCCTGTAAAATAAAACCTTTTTAGCGCTGGTAGAACCTCTTTTTATAAACTCTTTTCTTTCGATGAGAAAAAAATCAATGATGTCCTATTTTATCAAGCAAACGGTGTTTCTTTTTTTATTTTCAGCCAGTTTCAAAAACGAAAGATGTAAATCCATACGGATTACTTTTAAATAACGAACAAAATCTACTTACTCACCCTAGTTAATCCATTCTACTGGATAAACACGACCTAAATTGACTGGAATAGTTTACTAAATCGATTTCTATTTTCATTCGGACGGCGTGGACTGCATGCAGATCGCATGTGCGGGAAAGGAACGCCCTGAAAATGTACAGAGATGTATTCAATTGATCCAGGAAAATAATATCTCGAGTAGGTAGTAATAACAGCTATAGGTACGTACCATTATTATCAGGATCCAAGTTCCAACTGCCAATTTGGTAAAGTTTTGGAAAGTGATTTTATACGACTAAATTTATTCATGTCTACTAGCACCTAGCACATAATAAATTATTAGAAATCTACCTAGATAGGTACCTAGGTTTTCTACCACTGCTCTATTTACCTACCTACCTAGATACATAGGTACCTAACGAAGATACTTGCTTGGCTCGAGTGATAGGTGCCTACACAGTGGGTAGGTACCTATTTGCCTAAGTAGGTACCTACGTGAGTAGTAGTACCCTCCTGAGGTAAATAGATAATTATTGGTACTAGGTACATAACCTACTATTTTTACCCGACTGCAGAGAATGAGGGTAATGATTTTACAAAGTAGAGTAGGTACCTAGGTAAGCCAACCAACCAACCTAAAAATCTTTGATAAATTACACCCTAAAAAATCTAAACCCTACCAACTACTAAACGCTGCGTTCACTACTTACGCACACATCTTATTTACTGTTATTTTAATTCTATTGATATCTCCTTCCGATGTCGTAATTTTATTTACGTTGGCGACAAAAATAAGCAAAGTGCGGCCCTGAAAAAACGGGGCGTGACGTAAAACAGAATATCGACGTCATTGGCTATTACCCGGCCAAATGAAAATGCACTTACAGTTGAAAATTTTACGTTTCGTTCTACGTAAATGTGCGTTTATTTGTAGAGAAGTTCCGAGTTATTCCCTAAAAACTGTAATATTTGGGAAGTAAGTTGGACTTTTGAATATATAAATAGTTTTATTGTTGTGTCCAGTACAATTATTTCATGAAATAACCAAGTTTTTCTTTGTAAAGCTTTAAAAAACGAATGAGCTTCTTAATTTGACAGCACCGTAGGACAAATGTGGGTGTGAAAAAATGACATTCCATCATTTGAATTGAAATGTCAAAAAGGGCTGGGGCGATTCTATGAAATCGTACGAATTTGCTGATTTTGACGCAAAAATGATATTTTTAACACAATAATGTGATCAGCAGTTTTCGGAAGAGGCGTGCGAACGCCGCTCCGTGAAAACAGCGGCGCATTAGCCGTAAATCCTATAGTTACCCCGCGGAATTTTCGCGAGTTGTTTTCACCAGGAACTCCTCAAGATCATGTTGAAGTTCAAAAAAATGGGATCGGATAAAGTGCCCTTGTTACTCGTGACCGCCAACGTCGGCTCTATATTTGAAGATGTGAGTATTACTTACAAAAATCAATATGAATGTGTGGAGTGTTCGAGTCCTTGAACAGTGTCAAAGCATTAATGATATTGGTACCTAATTAAATTAAAAGTTTGCGCGTGAGCCACGACAAGATAAGTTTTGTAAATTTGAAACAATCAGTTAGCACTCTTGACTACTTTGATTGTTAGCTGCTAGTGCTACCACTGACCTATTATTAAAATCTAAGTTTTTAAGCACTGGTAGCCTAGTGGTAGCGTCCCCGCCTTCCGATCCTAAGGTCGTGGTTTAAATCAGATCTTACACCAATCGGTATTTTACAAAAAAATTAAATTATATAGAAATTATATCGCTATACCAGTACTCTCAGTGAAGGAAAACAAGTTTTTTTGTGTTTACTTGTGACTCTGTTCACCCCATTAAGGATACAGGCATATATTGTATTACAGAAAATACAACATTTATCACATAACTCTGACAAACTCGGTGGCGTGGCGGGCGAGACCTAAGAGGCGCGGGTTCGATTCCCGCTATGGTAGAAATGTTTGTTTTGCAAATACTTCTTCCGGGTCTGGGTGTTGTAGCATTATAAGTATATAAGTAATCTATTAGCCATCTGGTGCCCATAGTACAAGCTTTGCTTAGTTTGGGACTAGATGACGGTGTGTGAAATGTCCACAAAAAATTATTTATTTTTATTTAACTCAAGGCTAACATAAATTTTTCATAATAATGCTTATAATAACAAAATATTGTAATCACTGTTTTACTATCAGCCAACAGGAAAATAAATTTATAATAGTTAATATGGCATTGTAGCTAAGTTCAGTTATATATCGACGGCAGAAAGCAGAAATGTCGTATCTCAAAAATGGCTTAAATGACTTTAAATTGATTGTTGATAAGCAAAAAAAGCCGCGTCGAATGGTCTATGTCTCGTCTTTCTACGATGAAAAATTTTATGATACGCCCTTGTTTTATCCTAGTTTTTTACTGTTCACACGACTAATTGCTCTAAATAAAGGTTCTGGTGTAAAATTAAATATTTTGAGATACGACATAATCGCTTTCTTCCGTCGATATTTGCTACACACAATGTGTTTAATTAGCAAACTTTTGCTAGGACATATTTTTTTTGTTAATTAGGACAGCGCAATGATAAAGTTGTGGGTGGAAACCCTTACCCCCGAATACTCAAACGCCACTCAGAGTTGATCACGTCTCAAGTTGACAGATTTTCATCAAAAACTGTCGAAAAACCGTGACTTGAGGCCTGCTCAACTCTGAGTCGCGTTTGAGTATTCTGGAGTTAGAGGCGTATTTTGTCCAAACGTCACTAGCCTTTTCAACTACTAGTCTCCAGAGAAGCGCTCGTGGCGTAGCTTGCTTAAAACGTTCACGATTAATCGTTAAAGTTAAGCAACGTTGTGCGCGGTCACAATTGAGTTGTGTGACCGCAAGTGGCATTACTTACTTCGGAGGGCACGTTACATTGTCGGTCCCGGCTTTTAAGTCGTTAAGCCATGAAGGAGGCCTTTAGGCGGCCTAAAAACTCGGTCACAAGAGTTGGCCACTAAGCTCATACTAAGTTCGTATGTCACTAATTTTTTCGAACCAGGGTAGTGAAAGTATATAAAGTGCTCTTTAGGTTCTACGACATGCCGGTTTCCTCACGATGTTTTCCTACACCGTTTGAGAGTAATGGCATGGTGCACATACATTTTTCAAACAGAAAAATCGGTTGGTGCACGATTCGAACCCACGACCTTACGGTTTGGAATCGAGGACACTACTACTAGACTACCAGTGCTCTATACAGCGTCCACCTGACATAACATTTTCTTCCACAGCCATCTGTAATGCTATCAATATGGACCTCGGAGTTTCTGCAAGCCGTAGCTCGTATGGACCCGAAGTTCATTGCCCTCCACTTACAAGAGGTCGGTGGGAAGACTTATGAGAAGTCAATGCAGTATGTTCAAGACTTTGTTCAGAGACTCTGTGACTGCCCTGAACTACGCTTGTATGATAAGATCCGGATATTCCTGGATGAGGACTTCAGCTCGCCGGATAAGTTTACTGTGAGTTTCTTTTGTATTCATAATATACTATTTCAGTTTTCGGATGGTTCATTCATCATTGGCGACCTCGGTGGTGTGACGAGCGAGTGCTCGGCTGAGACGAAAGAGGGTTCGATTCCCGCTGCGGGAGAAATGTTTGCATTTTCTGCATTTTTCCACTTCCCAAACCCACTTATACTAAACTAGTTGTAACCTCTGACCTTGTCATCGTGTTGAAATATTTCTTTGGAATGATATTGCTTTAAATTTAAAATAAGAAATGTGTTTTTATGAATACTGATATGTGAGAATTCGTTCATTATAATATATTTTGTTGATAAAAAGTCAACATCACGCGGCATTCTCAGGCGGCCACCCATACAAGTTTTGGCCGCGCACAACGTTGCTTTACCTCTGTATATAGGTTTCCCATACAAACTTCAAACCCTTATTTCACTCCCCTCAAAATTATTTTTGCAGCAAGTAACCTTGCCAATATATATCATCTAAATTTGTTCAGCAGTTTAGGCGTGTAAAGTGAGCAGACAGACAGTTACTTTCACATTTCTAATATTAGTATGGATGTTCGTGTATACTGCCGTCATAAGAAAAAAGGACGTTTCTACATAAATTTCCGAAATGGAGAAAATAATACTGGTAGATGCGTCTTTTTTTACTGATTCTGATCATGTATACAACGTGTAACATAATGTCCCTATAAGCCCGAAACGGGGGTGTTCTATACGTCATTGCGAACAACGTTTGTTCAACGACTTTTAAAATTTCAAAGGTTTTCATTCATGAAATGTCTCTTAAACTTTGCTCCAATACGTAACTTGACACAACATGAGGCATCCCTATTTACAGCTGTTTTTTGACCTTTAAGTGTGAACTCTAGATGAAACAGGTAACAGAACAGACACCATTAGTAAAATGCCTACCTACTTACCTAATAACGAGGTGGCTTAATAAGTAATTTCTATTTTTTTTTGAAGGCCTAGTGGTACCTTGGTATTTATTGGTAATTAAAATGTAAGGTCACATCACGACTAAAATCCCTAGGCACCGTAAACATCCTTTCAGATCTCTCTGTTACTTAACAACTTACCTAGTATAGGAGATAGGTACCTTACCTACTCAATTTTGTACCTACCTACTCGGGCCTTAAAGGTATCCTCAGTGGGTGCCAAGGAGTATGAGAGGATGTCTACCGTGCCTGAGGATAAAGCCGTGATACCTACTCAATTTTGTACCTACCTACTCGGGCCTTAAAAGCATCTTGAGTAGGTAACAAGAAGTATGAGAAGAGGTCTACCGTGCCTGAGGATAAAGCCGTGACCCTATTCCACTTTAGTTTTTCCAACGATGTATTATTCCAATATTCATTGGAGCATTTTTCAATGCAATTTTGTACCTACCTACTTGGGCACTAAAGTCAAAGGTTGTGACTTATCTGTCTTACTAATCTTCATTTTCATCGTGAACAGCCTATTTGTCATTGGTTGCATTGAAACAACAACAACAACTAGTGGGATGGCACCTCGCCCTAATTGGCTGTCGGTGCCTTTGCTAAATTCAAAATCCGCAACCGTCAACCGACACCGCACCGCAAGCGTTTGTTTAATAAAATCAAATTGGTTCCGTAGGTTTATTTGTTTTTTACTTTTCTTGATTGAACTACGTAATTGTTGGTAGGTTATTATGTAAGTAGGTAGGTACCTAGTAGCAAATGGGGATGGAGCACATGGTAGCATATTGGTATGAACCCCGCCTTCCCATCCTTAAGTCGTGAGTTCGAATCTATGGATTTTTCGATTCGAAATTTATGTGTGCAATATCAATGCTCTCAAACGGTGAAGGAAAACCTCGTGAGGAAACCAGGCATGTCATAGACGTGTGTCAAAGTGTACGAAAGGAACCTTCAAGGTGCACTCTAATCCTTCCACCACACTGGTTCAAAAGAGCTAGCGACACGGACACGACGACAGTAGTAGTAGTAGATGTATGGTGAAGTTTTTTTCCTTTTTTTTCCCAATCGGTATTTAGTGGGTTACCCCAGACAAGGAACCCTAAAAATTCGGCTTTCGGCAATAGGTACCTACTTTTGGTCGCGAAACAGATCGGTTTTTATCAGTCGCAATTAGCATTCGTTCCTTGCAACAACTGCAACAAGCAATCTCTCGGTTCGCGTAACTAATTAACGATACGATGTCGGCTTTGTACTCAAACGGTGAATATTATGATATGGTGTTGTGTGTGTGTGTTGGAGCAGCACCAAATAATTAATAGCTTAGTAGCGGCGCGTCAGCTCTACAGAGAGCGTTATCCAGGGCGGCCATTGCCATCTTACGGGCTATTTTCTGAGATTGGTGAACCGTCTTCTCTCGACGGGATCTTTCCACCGGCGCACCAGTGAGGGAAGACCGGGAATTCGGTGGTGTGTTGTACCTACTTCCCTTTGATGGATACCGAGTACCTACTGTGTGTGTCAACAGTGATAAAATTCAGTGATAGGTAGGTATGATGATAGGTACCTAACCTATCACCCTACCTTGTAGGTACCCCATTAGTACCTAGCTTACTAATAAAAAATGACAAAAATAATTTTGTGATTGTGAATGTGAATGTGTACCAGTAATACCAACCTAGGTACCTACATACCTACCTAATATCTACCATGTCAATTAGCCGTGTTCCGAGCCAACCAAGAAGAAGGGAGAAAAGGTATAACTTAACTTTTCCTGTACCTAGGTCCTTAGGTAACTACCTAGGTAGATGTAGGTAGGTAGTTGTTTTTTTATGTGTGAAAGATATCGTGATTTTAAACTTCGACTTTAATTTCTACGTAGAATTAAAAAAATTGCAAATTCTTACGAAAACTTTGGTGATTACACCTAGGTACTTTTTGAAACTTGCCGCGCGTTCAATTGTCTGCGTATGTGTGGGTCCGACGCGATAGGAGGGTGCGCGTGTGTTTGTTACCTACGCAAATGGTAAACAAACACATAGGGTTGTCACAAATTTCTCATGAAATAATTTGTTTTTAATTGTATTGGAATTTCAAATATGATGTATTGAACTTTTGCACACGTCAATGTATTCAAGTGCTCGGTCTGAATACACCCCTTTCGGGCTTATAGGGACATTATGTTACACGTTGTATAACTCAATTATGAAAAAAAAATGTCAGATACGTCTTTTTTCCTTATGACGGCAGTATATTAGGCCTACTTTAAAGTATTAAAATACCATTTAAAGGGCCTTGTACATTGATGGTCGAATGCCATTGTACTCTGGTAGCGTTATTAACTATTGATTGTCGTGCGTGCCATTGACGTCATAGACTCGAGGTCTTTACTCTTAACTGGATGATAATTATTACTAAATGGTTTATTACCTCGTCGTGATAATATTTTGTTACCTATGAACATAAGGTCAAAGTCACTTAGAAAATGTTGGGTAAGAGATGCCCCTCACTTCGTAATGCGCGAACCCACAAGTAAGTTCGTATGAGCTAGTGGCCAACTCTTGTGATGAAGTTTTTAGGCCGCCTGAAGGCCTCCGTCATGGCTTAACAACTTAAAAGTCGGAACCGACAATTTAACATGCCCTCCGAAGCACGGAAGCGCTGAGCTCGTAATGCCACTTGCAGTCGCCCATCCCAATTGTGCTTAACTTCAACGATCAATCAAGAACGTCTAAGCAAGCTACTCCACGAGCGCTTCAAGTGTAGGAAAGCATTCGCAAATGAATTTTTTAACACGTTCGTTGCTTTTCCGAGCCGTGTCGGTTTTTTGGACGCACATCAAAGGACAAAAAGTTCTCGAATAAAATTGCAAAGTACTTGGATTTACGAATCCGGTCCCATACATGTGTACTTGACCTTTGAAAGAAAGAAAGAAGAAACAAAAAGCATTTATAGAGGCCAGTGATGACGTCACGGACATCCTTAGCACAAATCTTTGTTTGTGTCATCCTTGCGTACAATATTGTTTTAATTCTATCGGTCTATTACTTATAGGCACTGGGCAACATGTACTTCGCCCACTCATCCCTCACAGACGTCAAGATATGGGACTTTGAGCTGAAGACTTACGTCGATGCCGTCGGCAAGGAAGTCCATTCGGGGAACATTGAGAAGGCCACCACTAAGGAGAAGGTCAAATTCCCGCAGCATTTCTTCCCTGAGGTAAGCGAAGAGACTCAAATACAGTTTTTAAATTAAATAAATAATCTCACTGTGCTTCTGTGCCCTTGATTCATATAATGACCGTAACTGAAATTAACCATTATTCTAAGTACACAATTTAGACCATATATTTTGAAACGGTTTAGATAAATTAGGTCACATTAAAAAAAACTAAGGCCTTTGGCATCTATAGTAGATGATTTATACAGTGTCAGGAGGCAACTTTTGCCTACACTAACGGGACCTCCAACCAACTGACAATAAGTATATACAGTCAGCTACTTTTTCTTATTTTTGTATACAAAAGTATTGTTATGAGCAAAAAAAAACTTTTTTTAAAGGGTTGGTTCAGTTATTATTTTAATACTATTTGTTGCATATTCAGACAAATTCGGTTTTCATACAAAGCACGAACTTGAGGCGCACAATACAGTAGTACCACAAATATTGTGCTTGTATGATATGACTCCTAGTAGTGTTAAGAATACCAATGTTTATGTGTTACTAGCTGCCGCCCGCGGCTTCGCTCGCGTGGTACCCGGATAAAAAATTGCCTATATGTTAATCCAGTACATGTACTATGTATATTCCAAGTTTCGTTCAGATCCGTTCAGCTGTTTAGGCGTGATTGAGGCACAAACATCCAAACATCGTTACAAACTTTCGTACTAGATGGCAGCACAGGTAAAGTTAGTACGCGCTATCGTTGCGTTTTGAGCTTTACGCCGGTAATTTCAAGCAAACTAAGACTTTTCAATTTTATAATATAAGTAAGTTTTATAATGTAAGATAAGATTTAAAGCAAAATTTGTTCCAGTGCAAATGGTCCCGTAAAGGTTTCCTCCGTACTCGATGGTCTCTGCGCGGTACGGCAGTGGAATTCGTGAATATCCATCTGTTCCACGACGCCAGCAACCTTCTCGCTATGGAGCCTTATCCTTCAGTTGGTATAATTTACTTTCTTTACTGCTGTACATAGGGGACCAAACTTAAATACCTGTCACCTACTATTCTATTGAAGACGCAACTTGCCGGTCGAGATCATTTGACGCATCTGTGCGTAGCGTGGCTTAGCAGTGGAAGATCCCGCCTATATCTATAAGGCCTTTTACTATCTATAGTAGATGATTTATACAGCGTCAGGAGGCAACTTTTACCTTCACAAACGGGACGCTGTAGTGTCCGGGATGTATTAAGATGGAGTAGACTTGCCCAGCACCTATTCCATCCTCTCAGCTTAGTCGGCAAGAAAGACATGGTCAATACTTGCGGAGCTGACTAAGCAAGGGTTTTCTCACGATGTTTTCCTTCACCGTTTGAGAGTATAGTGGCACATACATTTTTCGCACAGAAAAAAATCATTAGTACACGACTGGATTTGAACCCACGATCTTTGGATCGGAAGGCGAAATTCTATGGAAAAAATAGGGAAGAAAATGTGTCATTTTGTTCGATGACGTCATGTTCCATAGAACAAATGGGAACTACCCATATCATCTGATAACAGAAAGGATGCGAGTATGCCACTCAATCTATTCAAATTTCATTGTTCTACCGATACAAAGCCCCTTTCAGGGTACCTCACACTATTGTACACCAAAATACAATGAAAGTTTGACGGTTTGGAGCTTATTGTCATCAGTAGATGGGTCACACAACACCCCTTCTGCCTAGCTTGCTTGTCAATAAACAGTGGGTTATATGTCGAACATTGTACGTACATTTTACAATAACAAGACGAATAGGTAATGTGCTGATGATTATGATGATGTTATTATCTGACTACGGCAAATCCAAAAGGGAGGTTATGATTTTAGCAGTTTATGTATGTTTGTATTTGCTTGTGTTCCACTGTAGCTCCTAAACTGCTGAACCGATATTGATGAGTAAGGTATCAATAGATTCGTAATTATAGTGACGGCCTCGGTGGCGTGACGGGTGATTGCTCGGCAGAGACGCAAGAGGCGCGGGAGAAATGTTTGTATGTTATGCAAATATTTCTTCCGGGTCTGGGTATTGTAATGTACTATAAGTATGTATTTACAAAAAAAAACGTATGCAAGTATTCTATCAGCCATCTAGTGCCCATAGTACAAGCTTTGCTTAGTTTGGGGCTAGATGGCGCTGTGTAAAAATCATCATCATCATTATCTTCCTGCCCTCATCCCACTCTGTGGGGTCGGCACTGCATGATACTTGGATCATGCTGTAAGAGTTTTGGCTAAGTTGTTTTATGACCGGCCGCCTGCCTGACGTCAGTAAAAATTAAAATGTCCATAAATATTTATTTATTATTATTATTCACAGGTATACTGTCGCAGTCGGCGGCGTGCATTACGGCACACCTTGCGACATTTACATTCGGACATAAACGCGGCGCCATACTTCATCTTCGGGGATTTCAACTTCAGGACTGACACCGGAGGGGTCGTTAAGGTAACTAACAAAATCGCTGCACTGATTATACAGGGTGGAATTTTCTAATGCCACATGGAGGGAAAAAGCTACTAAAGCCTTTTACCATCTATAGTAGATGATTTATACAGCGTCAGGAGGTAACTTTTACCTTCACAAACGGGACGCTGTAGTGCCCAGGACGAATTAAGATGGAGTAGGCTTGCCCAGCACCTATTCCATCCTCTCAGATTAGTCGGCCTTGATCACGATATTTTCCTTATAGCGTATAGCGCACATAAATTTTTCGCACCGAAAAATCCATTGGAACACGACCAGATTTGAACCCACTACATACTAAAATAGAAAATATTACTCAATTAAAACATTAACTTATTTTTAAAAAGAAGCAAAACAAATTCAAAAGTTCTTAGATTTAATATATCATGTTTGCTAGAGAGATTTGATCATTATAATTGACTCTTATCAACAGGTGCCATAAAAGTACAGAATGCTGTTTTTCGGATTTCAGTCGGTTCGATTCCAGGGTGTGGTAAACGTTTTTTCAAAAATCTTTGAATACAGTTTTAAGAGTATTCTAGAGGCGCTGTGTGAAATGTCCACAATATTTATTTACCTAACTACCCTCATTTTCTTTCCAGAAAATAACTGAAGAGCTGACTGCGTGCCGCTTGCAAGACAACGCTAAGATAGACTCGTCGCGCCTTCAGTACAAGTCCAAAGACGATAGGCTGGTGCTCACCATCGGCAAGAAGGAGTTCGCACACGCCGACCATCAGAAGATCTTCCGGGAGCCATGGGTAAGGGGTTTGTAACCTATGGTGCTCCCATACTGCTGTTAAAAAATGTTTACAAACAATCATACACATTTTCTAGCAAGCATTTGATCACAATGATAAGAAAATATTTTCATGTTAGGTAATGTTCGTAAACACTTCTAAACAAAATTGTTAGTTAACATTATTGTAACTATAATGTATTATAAGTATGTATTTACAAACAAAAAACTGTATAAAAGTATTCTATCAGCCATCTGGTTCCCATAGTACAAGCTTTGCTTAGTTTGGGGCTAGATGGCGCTTTGTGAAATGTCCACAAATATTTAATTATATTCTTTTTACTCATCATCTTCCTGCCCTTATCCCACTCTATGTGGAGTCGGCACATCATGATCCTTGGATCATGCTGTAAGAGTTTTAAGGTGTTTTATGATTTTTTTTTTTTTTTAAATACCGTGCGCGCGCTAGGCTCTGACTCACTTTCGCTCCAGACTTCGACGAGGCAACATCGCGTAATATTGTCTGTATTGGTTTATATAAGCTGTTACTCTGTCTAAATTATTTTTGATTGTTATTTTGGTATTACATTGCATGATTTTTGATTTTTTTAATAATTAAAGCTTAATTAATTAAAGCTGTCAGGTTCTTGCTCCATTTTTTTATAGTAAAATTATACAAGCTGCTTACTAATTATATTCTTTTTACTGTCCCCATATATTTATATAGCTGTAACTGTTATTGTTTTCAGCTGCAACGTTACGATCGCGAGCTGGAAGCCTTACGGCCGCATCTGTACGAGTTCCCGGTCAAGTTCCCGCCCAGCTATCCCTTCGAAGAAGACGTACATCTACCCACGCATTATATGAAAACGCGGTACGGAACGTTTTACTTCTGGGGCTTTATTCGCTATCACCATCATCTTCCTGCCCTTATCATACTCTATGTGGGTCGGCACAGCATGATCCTTGGATCATGCTGTAAGAGTTTTGGCTAAGGTGTTTTATGACCGGCCGCCTGCCTGACGTCAACCCGCCTTGGGAATACTTGCCTATTGTATCTCATCATGTTATATATATGACCAAACCAAACTTGACAGCTCGTAATTTGTTTGTAATACAAAATTGTCTTATAGAATACGATTACGCGGTGATAACACAAACGTGCCCGCGTTACGTTTTGCTTGGTCATAGTGAATAAGGCCCCTGCCGTCCCGATTTTTTTCTGATTCACTGTGAAATTTTAACTACCTATTACGGTTCATGAGATACAGCCAGCTGACGGACGGACGGACACCCTAAAAGAATGTTGTAAATGATGTTTATAAACACTGTTCCAGTTGTCCGGCGTGGTGCGACCGCATCCTGCTTTCACAGTCGGCGCGGCTTTTAGTCCAGCAGGAGGGACGTCCGGGGGAGAACAGGCATTTGCACACCTCCAGGTAACAAAGGCAGCTTATTAGTAAAAGTAGTAAAGTAGTAACTTTACTTATTATACTACTCTCTTTGACGACCTCGGTGGCGTGGCGGGCGAGTGCTCGGCTGAGACGCAAGAGGCGCGGGTTCGATTCCCGCTACGGGAGAAATGTTTGTATGGTCTGCAAATATTTCTTCCGGGTCTGGGTGTTGTAGTATTATGGATTATAAATATGTATTTACAAAAAAAAAGTATATAAGTATTCAATCAGCCATCTGGTGTTCATAGTACAAGCTTTGCTTAGTTTGGGGCTAGATGGCGCTGTGTGATATGTCCTCAAATATTTATTTATTTATTTAAATACGATTTATTTAGATACGTTTTAATTAGGTTTTTCATTACCTTTATTCAATATCAAACTTGACTAGAGTATTGGATCTCTGTTTCTGTACTAATATTAATGATTTATATCCTATCAAAGATCGCTTATAGCGATAAGGCCGCCAATTGTGTATACCATTATTATTATATTTAACTTTTAACTTCCATGTTTTTTCTTGGTATATACAATAATGTATTATCTTATTTTCTCAGGAAATCGGTAACAGACTCCACTGACAGCAGCGGCAGGGTGTCATCTTCTGACAGCAGCCCTGCTAGGTCCGGCTCCCCCGCTTTGAACAACCAGGTACTGGATCTAATCGCGGTAAAATACCAGGTACTTATTCTAGTAGCATAAATTAAACAGGTACTGAATCTCATCGCAAATTTGCACACCGGTATCTATCTGTAAAACATGTTTTACCATTATTTAAATATGTAGAAATCGATGGTCCCTATTAAGAATGTCGGATATACTTTTTTACCAATTTTTACCGGCGGCGCACCGCATCCTTCAGTATCAACATTGTTGCGGGGACAAAGTTATAACCACCGACAATATTAACAAAAAAATTAAAATCATTATTTTCAATAAAACAAAATATTGTATACCATAGAATTTTAAAACATAGAATGCGACCATCTGCTTCTGTCCCCGACCATGTCGTAAAATTCGACTAAGGGATAGTATCATCACCAACATGATGAGATACAATAAGCAAGTATTCCTAAAGAGGGTTGACGCCACGCAGGCGGCCGGTCATAAAACACCTTAGCCAAAACTCTTACAGCATCATCCTATGCTGTGCCGACCCCACATAGAGTGTGATAAGTTCAGGAACATGATGATGAGTAGTTATATTCATAATCTTACTCATTTTCACAATTAAAGGATGATAAAAAGTAGCGTGTCCTCCTCGGGAGCAACACTATTTTAAACTCGACTGACGTTCTTTGAATCCTTCGCACACTCTCGCCTTAAAAATCTTTATTTGCTTTCCAGGTAAACAATCTACTATTATTGAATGCCTTATTTTGTCACAGCCCAGCCCAGCTAAGACTCTTGAGAAGAAAAACAGCGTTGTTGAACTAGATGCGCTCTCCGTCGCCGGATTCAACGTCAGTCGCAAAAGTATCGCTGACCCGACGAGTCTGCAACAAGCTATCAACGCCAGGTAAGCCATTGGCGAATGATAAGCCCATAATGACAAATAAGCCATCAATTGATAAGCGTATGACGTGTAAGCCATCTAATGGTAACTTCGTAGGTTGGCTATACGCCTATAGCTTAAATGTCATAATGCGACCGATGGTGTGGGTTTAGTTCTCACGACAGAAATATTTGCATGTTTTACAAAAAATGTTGTCTGATATTTGCGCCATGGTATTTTAGTGTAGGTTAGAGCTATTTAATTGACCTGGTGTTATTTAATATTTATTTATAACTTCAGGGTAGCAGAAACGGAAATCTCCACCGGTGGGCAGCGTCGCAAACTAGTCCGCAATCAATCTGAAGGGTCTCCGAAGGGCGAAGCCCTATCCGCCGAGTTACGACGTCTCGTGGAGGCGCCGGCTAGGAAGAGGACAGAGTACGCGGTTATGGGCGGGAGCACTTGTATGGGAGATCATAAGGTAAGACACGACAAGTAAGCTATGAGCGACGGGTAAGCCATCAGCCAAAAAAGCTAATTTGCAACTAATCCGAAGGCTCCGAATCAATACAAGCGATGAGATCATGGTGTAAGGTAGGCTACGACAAGTCTGGGTGGAAGGTCTCTAATGGGAGTGGTCCTGCCTTCTGATCCTAAGGTCGTAGGTTCAAATCCGGTCATGCACCAATGCATGCATGTACGTTATATCAGTACTCTCAAACGGCGAAGGAGAACATCGCGAGTAAACCGGCATCATGGAACCTAAAAAACCTTTCACCACACTGGTTATACGACCAGACATATAGACTAACAAGTTATTTCTCTCCACAGCCAATCTACCTCCGCGTATTGCTGCAATCAGACCGAGGTACGATCCAAACCCACTATCCGCCTTCCCTCCCCCGCCGCCTCCCCACCGACCCTGACCTCTCTAAATCCACCCTGACCCTCCCCGGGATTCGAACCCGCACCGGCTCGCTCAACGAGCAACTATTTAGGATCCCACACGTTGAGATCACCACTGCTGACTCTACAGACGGGATATTTGTCAATGAAATTGATAGTACGCTGTTATCTGTTAGGTTATGCTTAGACCCATATACTCCGGAGAGTATAGACTCTCATAGCCCTAATGTGGAAGCTTCCTCGGGGTCTGATATAGAGATAACTTCGATTCAGAAGATTTTGAAACGGGATCGAAGCGTATCTCCGACGCAGTTGAAAAATAGATTAGATAAACTATTGACTGTGGAGAAAACAATCCCGGAATTGCAAAGATTGAATAGTAGGGAGTCGTGTAAAAGTGAGGGTAGTTCTAAAGGGATGTGCTTCGCGTTGAAATGCTACGGATTCTGTAGGAGAAAGGCGAGGAAAGTCAGGTGTAAATGTTTTAGCTGCTGCACATAGTAATCGCGATTTGTGTCAAATATTAACAGAATGACAGAACTTATAAAAACTGAACGCGTAAATTGAAACGTTTAAAGTGATTTTTGACTTTTTAACTGTCATTTTTTTATTTGATACAATAAATGCATTTATTTGAAGCTAAAAACGATGTACGGTCGGTCAAAAATGTGGTCTGCCACCTTGTTGAAATTCATTTGCACGTCATAAAACAACAAGGTTGATTTTCCCTTACAATAATAATTATTCTGACAGTTACTTCTGTATTGTCTTAGCGATATTTTGATTACACTGATAGTGTAGTAATATTTTGATTTATAAAAATGAGTGGTTGACCTGGTAGACCACTATATGCGCACCGTATTACATGATAGACGCACTTGCAAAATGTAGGCTAGTCTTGTAGTTTGGACGTTCCTCTGCCTACCCTCAATAGACAATTCAAGGTTTGGGATTATTTATATAGTTATTGACAAACAAAATCTGTTGGTAGTTACTTGATTATCACAAACTTGTATACATCTTGACGGGCATCTAATAGACGCCATATCGTCACCTTAGTGCTTTTTTGTTTTATCTACCATTTGGTTAAATGTACAGTAGGAGATTTTTTGCTCTAATTCTTTGAATGAGCTTTTAGTTTCTATTATATGAAGGTTTTTCTGATCACACGAGTAAACTGTGAATGGACTGTGATGAATTTCATTTATGATGGCAATTAAATAAGCATTATTTAACAGGTTTCTTAAGGAGATAGAACAAACATGCACAAATTTAATTGTGAATGTGGATTTAGAACATAACCTCATTAAAGATAGGACAAAGTGACTGCTCCATTTTTGCGAGCTTATTTGTTCTATGTGCCAGATGCATATACAGGGTGTGGATTTAAAACAAATTCTTTCGCATGGTTTGAGTTTGAAAGAAGAAGATAAAACACTCCATAACTAAAATAGGTTTACTAAACTTTAGTTTATTTTAATGGAGAATATAATATATTCAAAACAAAATAAATATGTATTCACTTAGATTTATTGCATCAGGGACTAGATTTCTAATTATTTTTTTATAAATTATCTTTTAAAAGATTTTTTAAATTGGCAACGTAAGCTAGCCTACCATTGTCTTTTAAAAGTGGTCATAAAATAATAAATGCATTTTCAAATAAAAAAAATATTTATTTCTCTTTTACTAAGTTATTATTATAATGTATTCTTTGGCTTTTAGAATATGGTAATGGTATGGTATGGTAAAGTAAAAAAAGGGGATGAATGTTGGAAAGTGCTATGACTTGTACTTTTGATCCCGATACCGCGGGAGAAACTGCGGGGTGCCGATAGGCTTAGTTAAAAAAACATGTATATATTTTATTCTTAGTTATTTTTTTATTGTCTTGTCTTAAGTAGGTTTCTTCTCATTTTTCCCTTTTTTAGTTTTATTTCCTGCATTGAGTGTTTTCTTTGTTACCTCATTCATTTTATTTACTTCTGTGTGTATATCTTTCTCATTTTTCCCACCTTTGGTTTTATTGCTTGCAATTGTTTTCTTATCATTTTGACCTCCTTTTATTTTATTTACTTCTGTGTGTGACTCTTTCTCATTTTTACCTCCTTTATTCTTATTTTTTTCAGTGAGTGTCTTCTTTACCTTTTCACTTTTTTTTAATACTTTTCCATCGGCAGGTATATTAACATCACGATTTTCTTTATCTTCTTTCCGTCGAACAGATTTCTTGAGTAGAGCCTCCATGAAAATTTTATCTTCTACCGGCATATATTTGTACATACTTCGAATGTCATCCATTTTCTTTTGCGTTAATGTTTTATTTCCCTCTTTCATGATGATTTCACTCAAAATAGTAATATTATTTTTTCTTATGTCCGTTGTTTCTTTTGGTCCGGAAAATGAAGTTTGATATTTTATAATATACCACTCTTCTTTCGAATAGGTTATTGACTTTACCTGTTTGTAAGGTATCTGATGAAAACCAAATTTTCTGGCTTCTAATTGAAATGACAAGAAATCGGCATCCTGCATTTGTATGAAAAACAATCTTAAAACATTTGATTTAATTTTTAGTAGGGCTTTTATTAGAGATAATGGACTGTATATTTCTTGGTGTCTTAAGTTCCTTTCAATCAAACTGTGGACGGAATCAACCTCTTGAACGTTGCCATGGCCAGGTTCTGAATATTTTTGGGTTATTTCTGTTAAATTTTTGGAATCATTTGACTTTAAAAAATTTATAAGAGCGGTACTCATATGAGAGTTTCGGTTTTGTGGGACGCATGAATCTGACCATAGTATCAGTTTTGTTACTGTATCTGGTAAGGCCTTAACTATTTCTTTTAAAATTTTAACTAATGCGCTTGCTATATCGTCGCCACTTCTTCCGTTTCTTGTCTCGTCCCACAAAGCGTTTACAGCACTTTTATTAACATCGCAGTGCGCTGTTAAATTATACACTGTTAGTTTGCTTGTGTAGAAAAAGCA
This sequence comes from Scotopteryx bipunctaria, assembly GCA_949320045.1. NCBI lineage: Eukaryota > Metazoa > Arthropoda > Insecta > Lepidoptera > Geometridae > Scotopteryx > Scotopteryx bipunctaria. Next base: position 2,362,792 of record OX439462.1, read on the forward strand.
TGATATATTTGCTTTAGGTAGTGAAAAAATGTTCTCCAAATCAAAAGTAACAACGGCTGTGTCATTGTTTTCTTTGTGTTTTAGATTTCGGTCTTTATTTCGTTCGTCGTCGCCCTCTTTTTTTCTTTGTAAGTGTTTTTCTTGTTTTTCTATAATATCGCTACCAGGGTTTTTTTGAGCTTTGAACTCGGAGCAAATGTCACAAACATCCTTTTTTGGGCAATGAAAGCCGAGATTAAATCGTTCGCAGAATATCTTCCGGTAAATGTTTTCCTTAACAGGATCTCTAGACTTTTCCCGATATAAGGAGTACATTTTTGCGACGCTTAACCCCGGCTGTAAATATTGGCGCATACTGGATGATCTACAATAATGCGATTCCACTGTTGGGAATGATTTGATGTGATTAATCACTTCATTTATTTTATCAGGTGGTGTTTCTTTTTTGACGTATTTCCCTTTGTTTGGTGTAGGTGGTAGTAGTGCGCTACTATTTTCCATTTTTAAGTGAAAATAGTGAATGCGACGAGCAGATATACTCAACGTTGAGCAAAAAAATGTTCTGCAGACTTTAACACTTTCATTTTCTTTACGAAAATAATAGTTAAACGTGTAAGATCTTCTACTACTCTCTTTTTTAGTACTCGTTCTGCTCTTTTTAGTTTTTGAAGTATATTTTCCGTAAAATTTGTATTTTTGAGCATCTGTCAAGCTATAGAATTCGGATTTAATTTTTTCTCTTAAGTCCGAAGAAAAGTTTGTCGAACACATAAGCTTACAAGTACTTTCACATCCGGGTTTAACAAATTTAGCCGGCATACATTTTCCTGTTGCGCCGGTGTACTCTTCTCCTCTTTCTCTTTTTATTTTTTTTATATTTCTTTTCCAATTTTCTGGTTGACTCTTTCTCTTTCGACTTGGCTTGTTCTTTTCTTCTAAAATCTGTAGTTCACCTGCATCTAGGATAAGATCCTTGTTGCTATCAGAATGTTCATTTAAAACAGGAAGTTCAATGGATGGTATTAATATTTCATCACCGGGCGTGTTTAAGGGAATGATTATGAAATTATTATTATTCGAAGGGATGGATGTTTTTTGGGTATCTTTTTGATGCTCAAAAAGTTTCTTGTTTATCTTCACAGCATATTTGTTTGGAGTATCTTCAATGTTGTCCTTTTCAGTAATATCATCACTCTCAAAAAGCTTTTTCTTGACTTTTTCAAGCCTTTTAATTACATGAAACAAAAAATATACATCATGTAAATTCTAACATGTATACTATTAAATATAATCATGTATATAACTACATATATATGTATATATATTTGTATGATTGTATGGTGAATATAACTACACATAGTATTTAAATATCAATTTTTTACTATAATAATATAGGTACTGTAGATGTATTTTTTTCAATCGTCTTAATTTTTTTTAATGCTATAAAGTATGATGTCCTATGTTCGTCTCCAACGTCCCATCTATCACTGTACCGAAATTCATCAAAATCGGTCGAGCGGTTTTAGCGTGAAAACGTAACAGACAGACAGACAGAGTTACTTTCGCATTTATACTATTACATAATAAGTAGGGATACGTTATCAAACTGATAATCTCCTTTTTTGAAGTCAGGTAGGTATTATTTTATTTATTTATTTATATGCATGATTAAGTAATAGATTATATTACCTACTTAATCATGCATGACAGCACATTTATTCGGTCTCAAGATAAGGGTAGTGCAAGTTATTTTGTTTTTATGGATTCAGAGTAAAAGAAAAAGATATTTTCTAAACTTCATTATTCTACCTTGCGCTTAGCTCGAAGGATGTTCAAAATCATCAAATAAACAACACCCTGTTGCAAATTTATAACGAAGTAGAGTTAAGAGTAAAAATTACTTACTGCTCAATTTGCGGTTGCGTCTGCTCATATTCACTTTTGTAATATGTTCTAGACATAATTTGTCAATGTCTAGAACAATTTAAGCACCAAAAATGCTACAAGTTAAATAGTTTTTGAATAAATTTCTGGAGTAACGTGGTGATTCTTCCGACGTCTCGAGCCAAAGTGACGAATCAAACAAAATGGCGGACATGGCGTCGCCGGTTGTGATTGGTCGATTGAGTGGACATAGAACACTCAAGGACTCAAAGTGTTTTACCATGTTTGATTTAAAACAAATACTGGACATAGTACAAATAAGCACGAAGTTTTATCACGGTGTCGTGTCACTAACAATAATTAAATGATTTTTTTTGTTGTTTTTACGAAGAAAAGTATTAAATCTTCCTTAACCAGTAGGATCGAAATTTAAGTCTTAACAACGTTCCACTTAAAGTTAATTTTAGAAAAATTTGGTACATAGAACAAAAAAGCACTAAGACGACGATATGTAAAAGAATTTTCGTATTGACATTGTATTTTTTTTCTTAGTTAGTGATTGGCTGAAATTGCATTCGAAATTTGAATTCTTAAGCCAGACGCCATATTTAAAAAGTTTTTGTATTGACATTATCTTTTTTTTTTAGTTAGTGACTGGCTGAAATTACATTCGAAATTTGAATCCTTAAGCCATATTTAAAAAGTTATCGAATTGACGTTGTTTTTTTTAGTTAGTGGCTGGCTAAAAATGCATTTGATATTAAAATCTCTACACCATGGTTCACCAAAACTTTACCAAGCATTTCGAATTAGTGTCGCGACACAAGTGTTGAAAGTAAGCCGAAGTTTCGGTTCAATACGCTAGCAATGTTTTTTTTTATTTTTTAATGTATTTAGCCGATATTTCGGCGCCGTATTTTCAGAAGATGTGTCGTGACATTAAACCGCACATTGTTTACTTAAACTGACAACTAAACCTATGGTTATATAAATTGGTCATATTTTGATGAACTGTGTGTAGGCCGTTTTGTTTTTCTTTTTTATTTTGTTTGTAATTTTCGGCCTGTGATGAACAATGCATTATTTTTTTTTGTTGCATCATGATAACTTGTTCTACCTTGCAGTTACCGAAATCTCAAAGATTTCTTGACGTGCATGGATTTTTGCATGCATTTTTATCGTTAACATATCATCACTGTCCATTAGTTTTAATGTATTAGTGTATATATTATGCTTGTCTAGACCAATTTTTGTGACAGTCTCAACTCTATATGAATCAATAGAGTTGTAAGACTTTTGAAAAATACTTTGTAAAGTGACATGTAACTTAATTTAAGTATAAAAGTACATTTATATGCAATTAATTATATACTAAGTATATATATATTCATATTTACTCAAATATGTGTAAGGTAAATAATTTTACTGTACATTTTATTAAAAAACTATACCAAAATATCTTTAAATAAAATATAATCTAGTCTTGGAAACTAATTAAATAACAAATTAATATTTTTACCGTTTGCAATATCAAACCAAAAGTAATTTCTTTTTAGTCAATACTAATTTACTATTAATTTTTAAGACTGGTAACATTTTGGTTCTATTTTTGAAATAGTCTTTATTATTTAACTGCATTAATATACCAATATTGGTGTTGAAAGAAAAAGTAAAGTTACATTATTTAATGATTACTAATATAATTAAAATGAAACCGAGCCAATTTAAGGGACTTGTGCAAAAAATATAATTTATAATTTTTATTTAAATAATCACTAAGCCGGTAGGAACATTTTGACGAAGCATTGGTATTTATATTTCGCGCCATGTTTGAAAAACCGCGGGAAAAAACTTTAAACGTGATTATTTATGGCTCACAAAAGTTTGCCTATTGTTCTAGATATTTATTCATTCATTTTCGTAAAATAATCTTAAGCCTTTAGCCTTTACACCCGAATAAAACAAAATGAAATCCTATGTGTGCAATATTATCCACGCTGTAAACTTTTTCCCGCGGTTTTTCTAACATGGCGCCGACCTCATTGTTGTATTCTAACACAGGGTTTAGTAAATCATAGGTCAATAATAATCATAGGTCCACATCATTATCATTTGACTGTTCTGGAGTTCTGGAAATATTTCTTGTACTCATAGTTTCTGATACCCACGACACAGGTAATCCTAGTGTAGGGTTTAAAATATGTATGTGACTGTTGGATACCTACATTCATACATATTATCACGTCCGTAATTTGGTGGGCAGCTGGGCAGAGCCATTAAGAAAACTTATAGCAACTCCTGATTTAAAGTCCCAAGATGGATATGGTGAACCGTAGTGTCAGGTGATCAGCCCATCGCCCATATAGATGGTCCATCAGTCAATCATGGAGAGGGTACCATCCATTAGTAGTTTACGACGCTCGGAGAGACCAACTTGCGAGAGAAATTTGACCGAGGTGGTTGCCCGATGGTTCAATTGGTTGAGTACAGTCACTGCCCGATAGTTCAATTGGTTGAGTACAGTCACGGAGGCCGAGGTTACGGCTTCAAGCCCCCTCGGGGTAGAATGTTTGGTAGTAATTGAACATTGTATTTATTGCATTTATACATTAAAATTATGCCCGGTTCCCTTATTCTACTAACGGACGACAGTTGGCCAATTAACATAGCGAGGTTGTTATATGCCAAAAAAAAGCTCCATACATTTTCTGGAGAAAAGCTTTTCTATGGTAATCCATCCGTCGCCCGTTAGTTGTATATAGGTATCGGGCATTAGTAGACCTGATCATCACTTAATACGTAATGCACTTGTTATATAATATATTACGCTATATATTCCGTGCTATGTAGTCATTATATTAAACAGTCCGCACATACCCTAGCTTTTTATTATTTTACCCGCTATATGCGTAGGATTTTTTTAGGATAAAATTTTTTTGAGGGTATTTATCGCGTTTTTAATTTTATTTTTTATCCTCACGTTTTTTCGCACTGTTTTACTACAATAATCGTAATTTAATAGTAGAGTAGAAGCAGTCAAAAAAATAATACGCGATAAATACCCGTGAAACAGAAAATATCATACATATTCCAAACAAAATCTTTTTAAATATAAATCGTAGCGTTAAAAAAGTATGAAATGTAAAAAATACAAATAACTTAATTTATCATATAATTAGTACTACTTAGGTACTTAGTGCTAATAAATAGTATTTTGTTATTTGCATTTTTGTTATTGTATATAGTGTCCGTAGTGTTGTTCCCTGTGTGATGTGTTGTTGCTTCTGTAAGTATTGTTTTTTTAATATTTTGCTTTGAAGATTAGCACAAGCTGGCATGGAGTTTGCAATTTGTATCGTAGGCACAATTATTCACAGTTTTTAATGCTAGTTTTAGTTTAGAGTCAAAGAAACTTAAAATACTAAAAAAAATCGTTTCCCTCTAGTTTTGGACCTTATTTTTGTTAAAATATTAATATAATGACCAATTTGTATTGCTTATTGTATTTATGTATGTGAAGTTACGAATTTGTTTACAGAAATTTCAGTTTTCCGTCATTATAATACCAAATTTGGACTATTCAATTTTAATACAAAATGCCTTGCAAACTAGGGAATACATGCGTTCACAATATTTGCTATTTGTAATCTTTTCCTAACTACTCCTTACTTACAAGTCCTCCGAATTCTAGGCAACTTCCGGCAGGAGTTCTACTCTGAATCCTCTCCGAAGCACATCCGGGCCGAAGACGTTGAGAGCGTATCCGAGAGCGCCGCCGACTCTCCTAATTCCCGCTACATACACTTCAACATGGAGAGTTCTAGCAACGTTTTTAAGGAAACTGACATCTAAGAGGGTAGTTCCTATAAAAATGCTTAAATTTTATATTTTATTTCACGGGTAATTTTCATTACGCGATAATAGAGTTGAAGGTAGACTTTCGAAGCAAGCGGCGACGAGTTAGTACGCAAATGTATGGAACTTCATTCGAGCGTAGTGGCAATACATAGATAATAATAGTGAGGTGGGCAGAGCCACAAGTAGTCATAAGAAAACTTGCCACTCCTAAAAATAATACCTCCGTCGTTTACTAGATGATTGTCACATGGTTGACAATTTTTGACTAAACTAAAGGCTGTAGTGCCGATTTTTAGATAGTATAATATAATAATTTCTACGCGAGAAATACCCGTGAAATATACCCGTGTTACCCTCAGAAGGTAAAATATTCATAGAAATTTTATAGATAGTAAATTTTTCGGAATATGTAAATGTATTAAAGATAAAGGTTAACCTACACATGTGATTGTGATCATACAATAACTATTTTGCAATTTGGACAGCTGTTTAGTTATCTGAAGTTTTTAAATATATATAATTGACAAAAATAAACTTACAATTAATATACAAAAGAACAGCTTGATCCAGATCATGAGACGCTGGCCTCATTGCCATGCTGAACGGCTCTTGGATCAGATGATCCTGAATGATATTTGATTCTTTTTAAAAATATTTATTGTTTATTACAATATTTTAAACGATTATAGTACATACTTCATAGTTATGTATATCTATTATTAGTATTATTATCTTTAGATAAAGTTATGGTTCTTGATGTTTAGACTTATGTATTAGGCGATGGTGTTATTTCTATTGTACATTCTCCTAAATTTTACTTAATTTGATTTTACCAAAAAATTATATAACTCCTGTTTTGTTCGGAGCTGTTAAATTTAATTTAGGTAAATGTACAACAGAATTGATAGCATAATAGTTCTTTTTGCTTAAAAATAAATAAATTAAACGAATGGTTCTAGCGACGAAATGGTAGTAGGTTACTATATCTATTTCTTAGGCATTTTAGTAACTATTTTAGAACTTTATTCTCACTATTTCTAGATGTGTCTATTACTATTATTACTCATACTCTTAAAGATATTTCGACATTCCAATGAACTAAAGATAATTGTTAGTCAACTTTGTCTTTGACTAAAAATTGCTTAGACTATCTTCAATCGAATCGAGTTGTGAATTCGATATTTCAGAATTAGCACGTTTGTTATTTTATTCTTCACTTAGCAGGTTTATTCTATTTAGGTATGTATAATTATTCTTATTGATATTATGGTCAATACCTACGTCGGAAGTGCTTATGTACTACTTTTTTAAACTAGTCGTGCGTTGTTCCTTCTAAAGTCTAGCTCCCTAGTTGTAGCAAGCGGTTATTTCATCGATTCTAAAATGTAACTCATGCCTAGATTAAAGTATTTTAGGTACCTACTTACGTGCATGGACGTATAGTTATGCTTACATAGTCAATGTGTTAGTGCTTAAAGTAAATTATTATACTTCTCTCTAGTCATTTTATTTTTCTGATTTATTTCATTCTTGATAAAAATAATGGTTATTAGCCAAAATTAATGCCAAATAATGAGCTAAATTGGAATTTGATACAATTATATCATAACAGTGACATTTTATTATGCATGACGCATTTTTATGGCGTGTTAATAGGTGAAGTTAAATTTGCATTCTATATTATTTTTAAAACTTAAGCTGAGTCCACATAATACGATCTGGCCGCAGTTATGTTACGCAGCCAGTGTGGATTCAGCTTCATGCTTGATGATACGAATTATGAGATTTTTCACTATTATTTCTAATACTGTATTCAAGATGTTATATCAGGGAGCGAAAACCACAGGGTAAAAATAATTTGCCATAATATGATGTTCATATTTTGCGAGAAATGCCATATTTTAGAATGTTTTATGTTAGTGCGTAGAAATCGGTGTTCTATTCAATAATCGATAGTTTAGCATAATTTTATTATATGATAATAAGTGATAGCGCATGTCATAGGTATTGCAAATAAGTTTTAAAAGTGTATTTTCGTACATATTGTATCTATCACCTTTTAGTGTACAAGGCAAATAGGTATAAACCGACAGATATATTTTTCCCGCGTCGTCAAATCTACTTAATAAATAGGTACTTAATATGTATGATAGATATGTTCTTAAATATTCATTTATTTATTACTTATTAAATATATTCGTAATTGTAGGTACTGTAGACTTCTATTGGAAATATAGGTATATATTTATAAACGTATAGTAATTATTATTCTCATTCAATATCTATTTATATATTTCATTCATATCATACTTTTTTATTGAATGAGGCATTTAAAATATAAAAAAAAAACTGAGTGATATTTGGTTTCAAAGATTAATCATTCAGTAAAAGCAAAACATAGTAACGGCAAATTTTAATGGCTGAGAATAGACAGGACGAAAAAACAGGAAATACATTTTCCTGGGATTTGAACTTTCGTCTCTAGTTTTCATACAAAGAGCTGTAGGTAGATATAGCAGCTTTTGATTGATAGTCTCTGATAGTCGCTAGGAAGATGTCAGCGTACATTATATACCTACCTACTGGATTGAATTCAGTCAAAGCCTCTAACCTAACCAATTTCATGGTTATAATATAAGTACTAGTGTATATGTTATATTGCTGGCGATTCTGTTCTGCATTTTACTAGGTTTCGTAATAAAAGGACATTTTTAGGATTGAAAAATTCAACTAAGGAAAATGAACAACAGAATCGACATCATTGTAGGAAAACAAGTGCATGCTTATGAAAACACTATTTTTAGACTAGACGTGGATGTATTGAATGTATTCAGATTTTTAACTTTATGTAGATGTGTCACTTTATTATGTAATAAATAATTATAAAAATATCTTTAAATCACAAATAGGTACAAAGTAATCTTTTCGTCCATTCGGTCACCGGTTATTAATAAAATATACAATAACCTCAGTGGATAGAACAATTTTATTTGGTTAAAAACAACCTGAGCAAATAGGACAATTAAAACAAATGTTTAAAACGTATTTATGCAATGTTTTACAATATTTAAGTATTAGAAACCTATACCCCGTCTTTTAATTTGACCCATGAATATGACGTAGGTGTGTAGAAAAAACATGTTTATCAATAACAATTTTCGTCAAAAGATTGCAGCCGACCAAACGTCAAAATCGTGAATCTAATTAATCAGTCTATAGTGAGATATACCTAAAAACTATCCTAGCCATGAAATATCATATAATATAGGTACGTAGTATGTAGAGATATATAAAAAATGAAGGAACAATAATAAATTCCATGACACCTAGACCTAGGGTAGACATTGGTTAAAGTATTGTAGGCTGCTACATAATATATTACCCAATAAATGGTGTTTATTCCATATTTTAAAATAGTGAAAATATACTTTACATGACGATCTTATTTGGTATTAAAATAAAATTTTGTAGGTAGGTACGAAATAAGAAAATTTCATGATTATTAAAACGTTTTAAAATAATACCTACCTACTCCATAAGCTGTACCTTAAAAAAAATCTGTAGGTTCAGTATGTTTTAGTATCACCTACTTATTGCTTTTTTATCTTGTCAATCTATCTTTTCTGCTGTACATTTTCCTAAACTAAATTGAATTTGACAACTTTAAAATTATTATATCTATTCCTGTTATCTCGACGTGTTCGAAAGAGGCGGGAATAGTTTTAGACTATTAAATAAAATTTAGTCGGGAAAATCCACAACAGAATTGACACCCTATAATTATACGAATGATAATTGAGTTGGCCAATTCTAGTTGTTGCCGATATTTTGCCTACCAATCTTCTGTTATCTATAGGAAATATATTTTGATCTTCTAAACCTTAGACACTTATGATAAAGCCTGAAGAAATCTTTACGGAATCCACTACCTACTATGCCAATACGTCTACTTATCTACTACAAAATAAATTATTATTTATCTATCTAGGCACTACTTTGTTACTACAAGCTATTAAATTAAAAATTTGAATAACCCCCGAACAGAACACCACAAATCAATTGGGCCTGTGAAATTTAGAAATACTTTTTTGTCATGTACGAAATGAGCTATTGATCTTCAAACGCCTCAACAGATCTTAGATAGCTATCATCTCTTAGCTTCGCTTAGCTTTCAAAAAGAAATTAAAATCGGAACTTTTTCGTTTGGGATCTACGATGCCACAGACAATACACACTACAAACTTATAACACCCCTCTTTATCGTCGGTGGTTAAAAAGAAATGGATAGGTACCTATCTGGCAGATCTGCCAGTGACAGGACTTAAACCCGCAACCCCCGCTTGACTATGCCGTGCTCTAACCAATTGAGCTAACCTTCCAGCTTCACCTCTCAGCTGAAGGAGAAATTATTTCTTAATTTGAAAATGATAAAAAATAAGAGGTACAGTCAGCAACGGAAATTCATGAACGTTCGGTGATTTTAAATCTTGAATATCTGCGTAATACCTGATTGTAAAGGGATCATTTTCCAAAAAAATAGCCAAGCGTGGTTTCTCGCATGTACCTATCTTCCACGCTTGGTAAATGCAACGTTATGCAAAACATGTCCAAGTGATCCCCGTGATTTTATGGAATAAAAAACTTTGACTTTGACCTACTTAGTATTTGAAAATTAGGTAGGTAACCATTTTCAGGCATAATTCCTTACCTAGGTACCTACTTCTCAAAACAGGGAGAAGAAAAAAAGGTTTTAAAAAGATCCAAACTCTTAATTAAACATTGGAATACAGAGTGGCCCCGGCCTTTGCCCTGCAATGGGACGTAGATCTAATGGGCTTTAGATGATAATGCTAATCAACTTTCGTTGCTGACTGTACCTGATAGTTACAGTAGGCTTTTGTAATACCTACGTAATGATTTCTTCTGGCTTCTTAACCTACCTTTTTAAATAATACTCGTAGTATGAGCAATTTGATATTCTAGTCATGTGCCGTTAATTGATGTTTCAAATTAAATAATTTATCGTCTTACATACGTTGTTTCTCTTATATATTGATACCTTAGAATATATTCCTTACTCTAAGCTTGATAACTAGGTACCATTTTTTAACATAGTCTTCCCTACACTACATTTTCTGACATAGTAAACCTTAGGTACGGGTCATCAACCTGGCGACTGTTTACCGGTAGGTATAAGTTAGGTAGGTACAAAAATAAAAAAAATATATGGTTAGTAGATAATTATTGCAGGTACCTAGTGAGATTTTTTTTAAAGTAAATATGACTCTAGAATAACTCTGTAGGCACCTAATGTTATATTTTTTTAGTAAACTGAAACTGAATTTTAAAAAATAAAATGAAATGGTGTTAGGTATGTACCTACCTACTACAAGATTACTTTACTACAGTAAAATTCTTAATCAATTCATAAAAAAGTTTATTTTTCTATTAAAACATGCATATAAATCAGGCCTAAACGGGCAAAACACTTGAATTATTATTATCTGACACTTCTATCCTAATGAGATTTAATGCTAAGCTAAGTACATAAATAGTAAGTATAAGTAAATCAGAGATTCAGATCTCTGGTACAAAAATTAAAAAGGAAGACTTAAGCTTACTAAGATAAAAATAATAAAATATTTGTCCTTAATTCTTTACAACAATAAGTATAACACTAAAAAAATATAGGCACATGTTAGTTCTTAAAAATACAACAATTTTGTATATTATAAAAGTAGATTGCTCAAACCTACATACAAAAATGGAAGCTTAATAATGAGCATCACAATATCCAAACATTAGCACAAGTATTCATCAAGTTTAATCTTATGAGTTACTTATATTAAACATATTGAAGAACAATGCTGAAGAAAATCATTCACAAGTTGAAAGTAAATTCTCGAATCATCATTGCTACTAGTCTTGACAGAAAAGAGCCAAGGAACACTTTACATCCTTTCATCACAGTGGTTCTAGTGACCTCAGTCATAGTAGCTACGGGAGTTACATTTGGGGGTTCTGCAAATATTTCTTCTCTGAGTGTTGTGGTACTATGGTACTTGTAGTTTCTGATACCCATGACACAGGGAATACCAGTGTGAAGTCAGAACATATCTAACAGGGGATCTCTAAGATGGTGTTTGTATAGTTGGAAACCACACCATGGGTTTGAGTATGATTCATTAAAAACTGTCAATGAATTAATAGGAAGTGACTGTTGCTTTAAAATTGTATAATCAATTGGTGTGTAAAATATTTTTGGCACCAATGCTTAAAATATTTTAGGAGCAGATTTGATGCAAAAAAAATTAAAATTGAAAACATTGACTATTGTAAACAGCACTGTTCTTGAATATGAGAAATATTAAATCCTGAATGTCGAATTCATTCTTATAAAATAACCAGTAGAGTTACTTGAGCGTTTTGTATAAGCTTCGGAGGGCATGTTAAGCAGTCGGTCCCGGCTTTTAAGTCGTTAAGCCATGACGGAGGCCTTTAGGCAGCCTAAAAACTCCATCACTAGAGCTGGCCACTAGCTCATACGAACATACATGTATAAATTCATGTGATTATTCAATACTTAACTTGCTGTATCCAACCCACTCTAATGAATGGGTGTTAAAACTATCACAAATAATGTACCTGGGTTTTTTAAGTTTAACAGTTTTTGTGATCCTGATTACAAACATTAAACGAGTGGAACTTTTCATAATTTTGTCTGCATTAACTTCATCTTACAGCTACATCCAATTCCTTTCATGCAACTCTACACCACAAGAGGAATAACTCTCAGAGTTTCATGCTTTTAAGTCTTATGGCTCTGCATTGTCAGTTAGCAAGAGTTATATATTTAGGAGGAACAGGAACAGTCACAATCACCACAGCCACCACAGTCCCCACAATCACAGTCTCCACAATCACAGTCTCCACAGTCACCACAGTCACAAGACAAACAGCTTTCCAAGCACCCCGGCCCCGAATCTCCTGCAGGATGTTGATCACAGCAGTCATTACAACAATTTGCGCAACCTTCAAAGCAGTCTTCAGTACAGTGGCCGATGGATTGAAAACAATCCACAATACACCTACAAAAGCAGTACCAACAAAAAACATCATCTTCTTCAGGTATGTAGCAACAACAATCTTCATTCTGTCTTCTTCTCTTCTTTTCTTCCTCTTCTTCCATCTCTGTGTTTTCTTCTTGGAATTCAGCAGTGACTTCTGTTAGTCCGTTAGCTGCTAACTGGCTCACAGGTTGAGCAGTCACCACTCCTGCTCCTTCCATTTTGGGATTAGACAAAATGATTGTTGTGAAAGGTAGGTAGGTACTACAGTAAATTCTATAATTTTTGCTAAAATGTAGATACTTGGGAACTAGCAAATCCTGGCTCTGGGAAGGAAAATTGGAATAAAAGGAAAAGGACAAAAGTTTCTAAGTGGTTTTTACGTGTTCTGGTTTATTTACTACATAGCACCTACCTAGGTACATTAACTAGTGATGGGACTCCAATCACATTTGATAACTGTCATCATTCGAATTGAGATTTTATGTTGATTCGAATCATCACTTGATTCGAATCCACGATCTGATTCGAATCAATTTCTTTCTTATATTGATGATGATTCAAAAATTTATCTAAGTGTTTTTTTATTTATTTATAAGTATCTACTGTTCGAATCATCGTATTTATTCGAATCATTATATCGATTCGAATCATAAATCAATTCGAATCAAGGGTTAGTTCGAGTCATGATTCGATTTTTTTCGGATGATTCGAGTTGATTCGAATTATCATTTTCGATTCGAGTCCCATCACTAACGTAAACATAGACAGACGATTACTACTAGTCTACTAGACGTAAACTAAAGCGCGTCAATGTCAAAGTCAGAGAAAATGTCAAGACAATATGCTTTTTCTAAAAAAAATGTAAAGTTAAAATCTGATCTGTTATTAGCCTACCTCTGATTATACACCTAATCAAAGGCCTACCTATTATACCTATTCATCATCCTGCCCTTATCCCACTCTATGTAGGGTCGTGGGGTGTAAGAGTTTCGGCTAAGGTGTTCTAGGACCGGCCGCCTGCCTGACGTCAACCCTCCTTGGGAATACTTGCCTAATGTATATCATTCAATAAGTTGGAGAGGATACTACCCTTAGTCGACTTTTACAGCATGCTCGGGGAGAGAAGCAGCTGGACGCATTCTATGTTTTTTTTTTAGTCCCAGTACAGCAGAAAAGTTACTATAACCTACTAACTATACCTATTATAAATATGAAAGTTTGTGAGGATGTTTGTGTCTCAATCACGCCTAAACGGCTAAACGGATTTAGATGAAACCAGGAATATACACAGTACATGTGCTGGATTAACATAATAGGCTATTTTTCATCCGGGTATCACGCGAGCGAAGCCGCAGGCGGCTGATAGTTAATAATAAATATTTGTTGACATTTCCCACAGCGCCATCTAGCCTCAAACTAAACAAAACTTGTAATAGGGGCACCATCGAGCACCCATCGAGCATTTAACCCAGATACTTTCATAGATAGTTTTTTTGTAAAAACATTTTTATAATAGGTACAGGTACTAGGTACCTGCAAGGTTAGCACTAAAAATATATGAGGAGGAAATTGTGGTACAAGAAAACAAACACAAAATATACATAGGTAGGTAAAATTATATTTTAATTAAACGATTCCACAATCGAATTCTTTCATTACCTACCTAGGTTTTACCATTAGGCACTTATTTAAATTCCTTATCTTACTTTTTTAATTAACTCTATACAGAAGACATAGGAGATATCCTCCTGGGCGAAAATACACGATACGAGAATGCTTATATTTAATCCTACAATAAGCTTAGATTTCAACATCCACTATCACCACCTCCATCCCCACCCCCGTTATCACTACATGAGTCATCCCCTCCGGAGTCAGCGTGATTACTGGAAGCAGTCATGGCCACTTGGTCACCATTGTCACTGTCAAATTCAGCTTCTTCATCGTTGTAATTGCAGCAGAAGTTATAGCATTCATTCCTGCAGCACCAGAAGTCTAAACAATCTGCCATGTTAATACAGCACTGGCTAAATGAATCGCAGATCCTTTGCCAACATTTATTTCCTTTCTTTTCGCGTCCACATTCTTCATCATCGATTATCTCTTGTTCGGATTTATCTGCTAAAACTGGTCGTGTTGTAATGGTTTGTGCTTCCGACATCATTTTTTAGTTATTCACAAGTTACCTATTAGAACAAAATGTCAAACACTGCATCACTTGATACGTGGGTACTGGCGGTTATTCATTTTTATAAATAACAATTATTAATCCGGTTCACCTCACTGCTACTGCTGAATTAAATAATAACAAAATAATTTGTATTCATGAACTCATTCCCATATTGTTCCTCCTATTCATAGTAGTAGGTATATAGGTATTGTACCTATTTCCTTTTGCATTTAAACGGGAGTAAACGTTGTGGTTTTCCTTATTCGTACGTACACTTAATCTAATATGTATAAGAGGAACACTCTTACAGGTTTATATTAGGTACGTAGGTAGGTATCTCTGTCTTCAGTCAGGTTCAGGTCCATTGAAATAATTAGATTAATAATTATGTTTCTTAAATCGCCAGCCAGTATTCAAGTTCTAGCAGAGAATCATTTCTGCCTCTACGACTCAAGTTTCACTTTATCCGTTGTACCTACTAAATACCTAAGGTAGGTACCTACTTTCTCAATCAAAACACAGTGATACTCTAGATAAGTACAAAAGTATGTAGGTTACCTACGTCGATTGATTAAGGAAGTTATTTATAAAAATATTCAACACATTACCGAATGAAGTCGAACTGCGTACCTATATCAAATAGCTTTTATGTTTTACAGATCATTTTGACTACCTACTCTAGCCGCTCATATCAATTTGACGCTGACTGTACCTAAATTCTTGGAGTTTACATTCTGCTTGTTTGAATAAAATACCAGGAAAACTTGTAGAAGCTATAAACAGATGACACTACTGTTACATTGAACTGTTGTGACCTAGCAGTTCAATGTACGACAGTGCTCTGAGCACGATGCGAGAGGGGCTCCGGTGTGTTCCTTATGGAGATCCCAGAGCCCTTGACATGCATCGAGGCTGGCCGCATGTGGTTTTTTAGTGGGTTGTCGAGTCCGACAACCCCACACTCTCTAGTTGCGACCCTCAATCGCAGTTGGGGATCTGAGAGCAGATTTTTCCACCTGCAACTAAAAAAAAAGGTACCTACCTACTTACATTGGAAATAGGTATCTATATAGGTACCAATGTTTGAGATAAATCCCTTTATAATTTATCATAATGTACCCAAAGATTTAAAATGTACCTACCTACCAGAGTTGTGTTGTGAGTTTGCTGTGTCACCATATCTTTTTGACCACTTGACTATGTAGGTGTACTCGTCCAAGCTATGTAGGTACCTAAGTAATAGTCTTGTCTTGTCACTAGTTCTTTCGTACAAGTGTGGTGAAATCAGTAGGTATACTTTCATACACTTAACACACGCTTTTGAACCCTTGTAGGCTCTGCGACATGCTGGTTTTCTCGTTATGTTTTACTAAGAGCACCTACTGGGTATAGCGCACATAAATTAAACAGAAAAACCATTAGTGCACCATCCTATTTGAACCCACGACCTTAGGACGAAGTCGAGCGTAGTTTTTCACTAACCTAACCTACAGATTTCGATCTCGCGAGAATATAACACGTTGACTGTCCCGTCTATTTTGGGTAATTTTCGAGTACGTCCAATGGGGTTTTTTTTATAAACTGCTTTATTTCATGTTCCTCATGAAAATCAAAGTTCTGGCTCACACGTCCAGCCCAGGAAACGACGTTCAGTTGCCTTTGGCTAATGCATTACATTTACCTAATTCACGGACGTTACAGCCAGACCAAAAATGCATTAGGTACCTACCTAGGTACGTGTAATGCACGGACAGTCAACGTGATAATCTAAAGGTAGGTACCTACCTATTTACAATTTTACAGTGACATAATCCATTCAAATAATAAAATCGCTCAAGTGAGTGTCGAAATCGAACACGAAAGGTTCCGTACCATCGTATATTACATGTTTATTGTATGGGGCCCCTCTTATATTTATTATTTGTTGTTACAGCGGCAATAGCTATACCTACACACTGTAAAATTTGACTCTACCTATTACGGTTATTGACAGATGACAGACGGACGGAAGGACGGACGGACAGCGGAGGCTTAGTAATAGGGTCCGGTTGGCACCCTTCAGTTACGGAACCTTAAAAAACAGATATACCTGCATACATAAGTACACATTATCACGCCCGTATCCCAAAGGGGGAGGGCAGAGCCACAAATAATTATAAGAAAACAGATATTTCATTGAATAATACTTTAATTCGATAAAACATATAAGTACCTCACATTATTCGTGTTACATTATTTACAATATTATTTATTGCCTCGAACTTACCCGATAAAAGAATAGAGTACTTAGATATTGCAATCAAATATCCAAAATTATTGTAAAAAATATTGATTGGCAATATTTTCGTAAAAAACAATAGGTACAATCTCAATTGACACCCATCCGAGTTAAGCTGGGGCTACATAAGAATCAATAAAAAAAATCTGAAAATAGACCCCCGCAATGCGGTAAGATTTTTAGCAAGGTGCGTCAATGGCGCACTGTCAAAACATACAACAGCGCATCTGACGTGTATCTGCGTATGAATATTGCAATTTTATCATAAAAAAGTTCGTATGAGCTAGCGGCCAACTCTTGTGACGGAGTTTTTAGGCCGCCTAAGGTCTCCGTCATAGCTTAATGGGTTTAAAATATAACTATTTCATTAATTTGTGTGACTCAACGAACATATTTTTTCCCGTTCAGTCACCCCAGTGACACAATGCAACTTTTTACTCCCGTTGAGTTACACCAATTTATTACATGGGTGTAACAGTGTGACTCAACGGTAAAAAAGCCTCTTGTGTAACGGCTCGGCTTCGCTCTCGCTGTACTCGGGTAAAAAGTAGCCTATATGTTATTCCAGCACGCGTATTGTGTATATTCCAAGTTTCATTCAAATCCGTTCAGCCGTTCAGGCGTGATTGAGGCACAAACATCCAAACTTTCTCATTTATAATATAAGTAGGATCATTGAAATGGATGTCATTAGAGTGTTTATGACGCCGCGATTGACGTTCAATACATTAACGTAGTAACTCTGTCGCGGCGTTACTGAAGCTTGCTTCAAAAGTCTACCTTTAGACAGGGTTTTGGGGCTACTAGCGCAAGGGACTTACTTGTACGGACCAGGGTAATAAAGCAAATGGTATAAATGAAAAGGAAATGCAAGTATGTGGACCCAGCTTAAGACCATATCCCTACTATTTTAACTTGACTTACAAAATTATCTGATAACATAGTCGATCTTAGCCAGTAAGTACAATTTATGCCCGGTTCCTATACTCAACTAATAGACGATGCTCATTATAGCAACGTTTTTATCTAACAAAAGAGCCACAATTTTTTTGTAAAAAAAATATTTTGCTATGGTAATCATCGATCTGCCGTTAGAAGAATATATGAATCGGGTGGAGAAATAAGCAGAATAAATATTAGCTGGTTAAATTACATTACACCCGCACAGCATCACTAATGCCCGGTTCAAATATTCTACAACGAATGACGGGTCGTTCACTATCATAGAAATGTTGTGTCGAAAAACGAAAACAACGTTGGTAATAAACTTTCCTTCGTTCGTTAATACAATATTAAAACCGGGCATTAGAAGTGTTTTATATGGGATTTCGGTCATTTGAACAAATTGAGATGGAGGTTTTCAATACAAAACTTATAAAATTAAAGTCTATTCGCACACACCTGAAAAATAAATAAAATGCATTAAATGCCGTACCTTAATCTAATTTTGATACATATTTATTAGTGTCATGTTTTCAGACTTATAAGTAACAACTCGGATGCTCGGCTATGACGCAAGAGGCGCGGGTTCGATGCCCGCTGCGGAAGAAATGTTTATGTTCTGCAAATATTTCTTCCGGGTCTGGGTGTTGTGGTACCATGGTACTCGTAGTTTCTGATACCCACGACACAGGGAATCCTAGTGCGGGCTCAGGACTATGTTTAAGGAAGGTGTTTTAATTACAACTGGAGATTTCAAAATTCGTTAAAAAGTTTATCAGTTGACAGCGGACCGATGATTTTCCTTGTTTCTGTTGAAAACGTTCGTTTTTTTGTATGAGTTTGGCTAACATTAACGAAGTGGGATATCCCAATGCAAAATAAACGTTATTTTCAACCAATTTTGTTCATATTGACATTATTCAGTTATATTTCGTTATCACAACGGTTGTTGGTTATAATTACGTATCTAGTACCAGCAAATCTGAAACCGCCATAGAGAATATAAAAAGCTTATTATTAAGTACGATTTCGGAAAACCAGCGCCTTGGCACGTTTCGACCAGCCTCTGCAAATGCTGAGTGGCGATCTTCTTTGTTACCTTACCCCCGAATACTCAAACAAGACTCAGAGTTGAGCACGTCTCAACTCACAGTTTTTTGACAGTTTTTCATGAAAATCTGTCAAAAACTCGTCACTTCAGAGTTCAGACGTGCTCAACTCTGAGATGCGTTTGAGTATTCTGGGGTTTCTCTATTGTGCCTTTCTATGTTTTTGGTAACAGAATCAAATTTTTCAATTCCATTCTATTCCATGTGCATTTTAGATTATTCTAGGCTTGCTCGCGACGAAACGGTCTCTATAACGATGTACCTATTTTTTTTTAATGTTCTCAATCGAATACAAGATGGCAGCGTATGACTACCGGTCGGCTTATTTTGTAAGCTGGTCGCTGTCGGGTCAGGCCCTCAACATTCGTTTACCCAGTTTCTATATTATACTAAAGAAGACAACAACATTATTACTTAGGTATATGACGACCTCCTTGATGTGACAGGCGTGTGCTCGGCTGAGACGCAAGAGGCGCGGGTTCGGTTCCCGCTACGAAAAGATGCTACGAGAGGCTCTTCGTTCGACTTTGGTGAACAGACAGCCTTTTTCAAATGAAATTATAACTGGGGACAATACATTAATTCAGGGTAGATGACAATAATTATACATTAGTTGTAATGTATATCTTACTTATATTATAAATGCGAAAGTTTGTGAGTTTGGATGTTTGTGCCTCAATCACGCCTAAACGGTTGAACGGATTTGAATGAAACTTGGAATATACATAGTTCATGTACTGGATTAACATATAGGCTATTTTTTATCCGGATACCATGCGAGCGAAGCCGCGGGCGGCAGCTAGTTTACTATATTATTACGACTATTTAAAAATATTGTTGACAAATACATTTTTTACGAGAATCTAATGGAGAAATTATTAATTTTCTAACAATTATAATCTAAGATCGCGACTTTTTTAATGACCTTTGTTTTATTATTGTATATTATTTATCTACTACTCAAGAGTACCTACAAAGTATCTACGTACAAACTCCTATTAATATTTTTACACATTTTAAGATATCACGCCAGTTTTATGGAAATGCTGGGATAATTTCGATATAGCTTTCATCGCCTGTGTTTTCTTCCATAGACCCTGTTATTTAAATAAAAAAGTAATTATGAATTGCCTTTTTTTCGTGTTGATTTAGTAATAATGCGGATTTGAATCCAGTTTAGTTTGTATTTTAAGAATCTGTACAAAGAGATATAATTTTTCATTACAATGTTTTCCTACTATGTTCACAAAACCAACACCAAATATTTTTACCAATTTTTTACTTTTTATCGTCATTATCATCTACGACCAGATTTTGCCCTGATTTTACAACCCTAATTCACGATGACCAAACAAAACGTAACGCGGGCAAACGCGGGCACGTTTTTGAAATCACCTTGTTATCGTATGTTATATGACAATTTTGTATTGCAAAAACGTGACGTGCCGCGTCACAAGCAAGTTACGAGAAGTCAAGTTTCGTTTGGTCATCCTACTAATATTATAAACGCGAAAGTTTGTATGTATGGATATTTGTTACTCTTTCGCGCAAAAACTACTGAATATATAACATAGAACATGTACTGGATCAACATATAGGCTATTTTTTATCCGGGTACCACGCGAGCGAAGCCGTGGGCGGCAGCTCTGTGAAAATTTCAACTCTACTTATTACGGTTCATGAGATACAGCCCGCTGACAGGCGGACGGACGGACAGCGGAGACTTAGTAATAAGATCCCGTTGGCACCCTTCAGATGCGGAACCCTAAAAACCAATGTTGTTTAAGTAATATTCCATCCAACGTCCGTTAGTTGAATGTAAGAACTGGGCATCATTTTGAAGGCAGTTTGTTTATTATTAAAAATCTTTTTTAATTATTTTAAATAATACCTACACAACTTTCTTAGCAGAGTCGCAGTCTTGCCTATAAAGGCGATTTTCGCAGATTTAAACCATGTCACTTTGTGTCTACCGAAGTCGCTGGACGCAAATGTATAGAACTGACATCGATCTAAATTACACCACTATGGCGATTATCTTTGTTACAAACAGTTTTTCTCAGTCTGTTAAATATGAAGGTTATAATAGTTATTGAAAGTTTCAAATTAAAACTGATAATTCCATGTGACTTAGCCCGGTGCCTATTCAACTAACGGACCAAATTACCATACCAACGTTGCTATCTGCCATTAAAGCGATATGTCACAGTAAAATTGTAAAAACCGTTAGATTGACGGCCTCGGTGGCGTGGCGGGCGATTGCTCGGCAGAGACGCAAGAGGCGCGGCTTCGATTCCCGCTGCGGAAGAAATGTTTGCATGATCTGTAAATATTTCTTCCGGGTCCGGGTGTTGTGGTACCATGGTACTCGTAGTTTCTGATATCCACGACACAGGGAATCCTAGTGCGGAGTCAGGACTATGTATGTGACTGTTGGGTGTTATGTTATGTTATGTATGTTATTATAATCTATCTCGCGAGATTGTAAACTGTCGAAAGATTGTGAACTGGGACTAACTGCTTACAATTTAACGCATTATAACTTATCCACCCAGATCAAATTCAGTTGGTTAGGTTAGTAGGTTAGGTTTGAGTAGTGACCATTAACGAAAAAAAAAATCCGGTTCACAATCTTTCGACAGTTTACAATCTCGCGAGATAAGATTATAATCTAACGGTATTTTCAATTTCACAGTGACAGACATAAATTTTTTGACACGTAAACTATGTTGCTATGTTAATCTTCCATCGCCCGTTAGTTAAATATAGGAACCGAGCATTAGCGACCGCATATATCATTAAAAAATTCTATACTAGATGATTTTTCACCATTGATCTTATATTATAGCTACATACAAACTTGTTTACCTCTTATTTCGTTTATTTTAATTTAGTTTAATTATTTCTTTACTTTGTTGTTTGTTGCTTTGATGATGTTACAAATAAATAATTCATTCATTTATACAGCGACAGGAGGCAACTTTTGCCTACACTAACGTGACGCTGTAATGAACCATGTCAATACTACACATTTTTGGACTTTTAGTTACATCGTTAAGGTAACCATAAACGCTAGGGTGTAATTACATTCATCAGATAAGCTCGAGCTGAATATAATCTTAACCTGCACAGTTTTACATATTCTATCCGGTTAACCTGTACAGTTGAACCTTAGCGTGTATGACTACCTTTAGGACTATGTCAATACTATACATTTTTGCAGTAGTTTACCGACTTCGTTAGACACAAAGTGACTTTGCCAAGGGCCACTCTGCGAATTTAAATCTACCGTCATTCTTTAGGCGTCGACGGCGCGCTGTCCTCAGCTTTTCTTTTACTACCCGCATGTTGAGTCTTCTTATCGGGCCTGTATTTCTCCCATTTCTTATGATTTAATGTATCAAAGTCGTCACAATACTGAGCTATGTCCTTTAAATACGCGGATAAGTGTAGTAGCTCCCTGTCCTTATCTCGGTTGAGGTGTGCTTGTCTGAATGCCCGGATTTTCAGGCCGCTTTTCGGATTCATGATGAAATTTCTTCGGATGTCGTCGAACATGATTGTGTTTTTTGAGCTGTATTGAGGGTACTTCCCCCAGATTACGCCGAGTGGTTTCACCTGAAATTAGAGATTTTATTTATTGCTTTTTAGAGTACATTTACATTTAAATTTTAGCCCTACCTACCAAACTAAGTTTTGAAACTTGTATTTTGGTAGCTAGTGCCTTCCCTTAAGATTTGATTATGTACGACATAATATTAATTTGGACTGTTGGCACCCTTCGGATACGGAACCCTAATAACATCCAACAGTCTTGTCGTCGTGGTATAAGAAACTACGAGTACCATGGTACAAAACAGCCGGAAGAAATATTTGCAGAACATGCAAACATTTCTCCCGCAGCGGGAATCGAACCCGCGCCTCCTGCGTCTCGGCCGAGCACTCGCCCGCCACGCCACCGAGGTCATTACGTACTCACATCAATGGTTCCATATTTGGGAGTATGCACAGTTATCATCGCCAGGTAGTCCAAGTAACACCAGATCTTGTACTCCCGGTGTGAGGAGACGCCGAGCAGACGCATCTTCTCCTCAATCCACTTCATGCCGGTGGCAGACCAGATCGCGATGTCGTAATCTTGGTATGCTGATGTAAGGAACTCGTGGAGGTACGGTCGCATTAGTTCGTAGCCTAGGTAGTAAAAAAAAATATTTTACTATTTCATGTGACATTACTAGTATTATTATTTTAATTTTGTAACTATTAATCATTGCACGCCCATAAAGGGCAAATTACGAGTACATCTTACTTATATTATAAATGCGAAAGTTTGTGAGGATGTTTGGATGTTTGAATGTTTGTGCCTCAATCACGCCTAAACAGCTGAACGGATTTGAATGAAACTTGGAATTTACATAGTACATGTACTGGGTTAACATACAGACTATTTTTTATCCGGGTACCACGCGAGCGAAGCCGCGGGCGGCAGCTTGTTAAATCTATATAATCTGTAACATCTTTTTTGACATGATGTTATATGCCATAAATATATTTTAGAAATTCTTACCAGTCTCTGCAACGGATCTGTGATCAAACAATGTGTAGTCTATGTCCAGTACGAGCAGCTTCTTGCCCTCCCGCGGCTCGTTTAACACTTTCACCTTGTAGTCTTTTACTCGTTTGTTTATTTTCGCTAGGTATATCTAAAAAATAGTATTCGAGTGTTAGAAAATTAGCAATGATATTTATGCTACTCATTACTTCTCTACTGGGCTGGGAATAAAGTAAAAACATAGAATGCATCCAGCTGCTTCTCTCCCCGAGCATCTCGTAATCGTATAAGGGATAGTATCCTCTCCAGCATGATGAGATACAATAAGCAAGTATTCCAAAGGAGGGTTGACGTCAGGCAGGTCATAAAACACCTTAGCCAAAACTCTTACAGATTGATCCTTGGATCATGCTGTGCAGACCCCACATAGAGAGGGATAAGGGCAGGAAGATGATGATGAAGATGATGATTTATGCTACTCGTTAGTTTGTGTTAGCATATACAATGTTTGTTTGAAATAACATGACTGTGGGCTTTTTTATCTGGGTATCAAGCAAATCGCAGATTGAAACATGCTCAAAAAACACTTTTTTTTAAGTACCTCTTGTTTCTCCACATCTAACTCCTCCTCTTCAATATCCAGGTCATTGACCACATCTTCAACTTCCGGCTTCACCTGGGCCCCGAGGATAGCTTCCTCAAGGGACCCCATCATCATGATCTTAAGGTTCGGCTTGAGATTCAACTCCGATAATGTGTAATTGTCTGTTGCTACTTTTCCTGTCCATCAAAAAGTATTAATTTTACTGGCCTCACAAAATTTTTACTGATAATATATAAACAAAAATTACACTTCTGGAAGAGATTGTTGTTAGGTGATAAGATTGCCAATTTTATGCCTAATAACATGTTTATGTTCATTTTTTTTGTGTACTAATATACGAAAGTTTGTTGTGTGAATAAACATATCACCATAACTACTGAACCAATTTTAATGAAATTTAGAATGTAAATAGTTTTGGTTTTTAAATAACATATAGACTAATTTAATTTTCGAAAATAAACCTCTAATGGGGTTAAATTTCTATGGAAAAGAATATTTCTTGGTTAGTTTCACTCAAAACTCGGTGCAAATAAACTTTATAATGAACATATGTTTCAGATTTTTTTTCTAATATTCCGAGAAGGGCAAACGGGGTGGTGAAATTTAAACCACGCGAGCGAACCCACGAGGGCAAACTAATATTATAATAAAAAATCTATTATATGGAGGTCCATTGTTTTCAGCCTACAGGCGTCTACATAAACAGGCGTGGTTTTAAGTATGTATGATTGTTTGTAGGTACTCTGTCGTTTTGACAAATAAATAACACACAACCTGACTGAATCAATAGTAGTACTTAATCTGACCAAGTGCGTAAACAATGAAATAATGACTGACAACAAGAACATAACCTATACAACTTCCAACTGTTGTTTCTACAAAAATACGTGTTATAGACCTGTGCAATGACCTCATAAAGGTGATTTTTAAAGAATTCAGCCGCATAATTACCCTGAAACTTCACGTTGAGCAGTTTTTGCCTCTCCGGCCGGACACCCGTAGCATTCTCAATGGCGATTTTTAGCATCGCAACAGAGTCCGAGGGCGAAAACTCCGGAATTTCAAACTCCTTTCCATTCCATTTAACACTCAATTTCAAAGGATTCTCGTTTAGATCACACATTTTGTTGGAAAAAGAAATTCACGCAACAAACATGACACATAAACAAAACAAGTTTGACAGATGTAAACGAAAAATGTCGAAAGGCCCTAGTACACAATGGTGTGCATGGGTCATGCTCCACGATAGGCCATGGCTTACATTGCCTGTACTCGGCCGCGGCGGCGGCGCCCCGCGGCGCGATTGTTCACACTATGGTGCGAGGCTCATTGCTACTTGGCCTGGCGATCCACGTAGGATTGATGTGAAAAGTGGTTTAATTTTTCATTCAACCTCTATGAATATGAATCAAACATAACTTACCATCTAAGTAGTCAGGTAAGTAAGTACCTATTCGATTAATAAATATGTATTTTGCTGAACATTTTACACAAAATTAATGTACCTAGGTACTTTTAATAAAAGTCAGATGCCAGGTTTGGTTATTTTTATTACTTTCGTAAAATTGTGGTATCCACAGACAAAATTGTTAACTAAGTATATATTCTTGGCGATAGAATAGGTAAATTATTTTGCACCACAGTAGGCGGAATAACGTCTGAGCCTGCAGAAGAACTTAGTATAAATAGTGTGAGTAACAGGAATAGATAGGAACCTACCTACCTACATAAAATTATTTGTGATCATCACCCCGTGTGGCAATTTGGCATTATTTATTTCTGCCCTGGGTTTTTAACCCTTTGGCCCTTTCTAATTTGGAGTTGCTTTCCTTTATCGTCGGACTTTTCGATATTAGATTATTCTTCTTTAGATTATTTTTCTTTCTTTCTTCCTATAGGTATTTCTATTCTTCTAGGTAGGTATAAGTTGCATAGGTACCTACCTACTGTTGATAGTATGACAAGTTTATGAAAAATTACATCTCTGGTGCTACTGGTGTAACTTGGTGTGAACGGATCGGTTACCGAATGCAGCGCTCGAGATCCTTGTCGGTATATTGTACCTAACCTAACTACCTACACGCTCAATCTTTCTGTTCCGTAGTCTCAATAACAAAACTTTCAGGCTCATAATAGGGATCTAAAACCCTCGATCTGATGATCTCCTTGTAGACATATGCCGATTTTCTTGGGGTTCTTGTTTTTTCAGAGCTAGAAAAGTCAACTTCATACAAGCCCATTTTTTGTCTGGAATAAAAAATTGTTTTGATTAAAAAAGTTTCGATACCAAAAAGTTTCAATGACAGTTTTGGATGATGAATCAACTTACGTGTAACCATTCAACCACTCAAAGTTATCAATGAGCGACCAGACAGCATAGGCCCGTACATCGCATCCCTCTTCCACCGCGTCGAGCAAAGCATTCAGATAGTTCCTATGGTAGGTTATTCTGTCATCATCCAGTAAGCCGCTTTTAGTCGCCCAGCCGTTCTCGAGTACGTAGACTGGAGGGTTGTCGTAAAGGTTCTTTGCCTGGATCAGGACTTTGATGAAGCCCCATGGAACCTCCTGTAGATAACAAATTGATTTATTTTTCTCGCTCATAACTCTCGCTAGTTTAAGTTAAGCTAAGAATTAGATGGACTTACTTCGCTCCCCACTTAGGGACTACTTATTTTCCTAATGCTTGACAAACAAACTTGATAGTAAATCGAAAGCAGGTACCTGTAACCATGGTTTCGAAGACTGAGGCCACGATGGATCCTTTACCAGAACAGCACCCATGTCGTCTTTATATGACGGTACAGGATACAGGCCTTCCAGAGACGCGTCTCTATAAGCTAGCTTAGTCGTATAGCTGTTGACTCCCAGGAAATCTGATGATCCTCTTATGAAGGCTACCTCGAGGGCTGAGAGCTCTGGTAGACGGGAGCGAGGGTAGCCTTGCTCAGCACTTTTTGAGACCACATTATGCTTAAGCTCGTTGGGATAATCTCCGGCATTGGAAAATATCGGATGAGCGAAGCGACCCCACTGAAAATGCAACAAGATCAAAGTGTCATAGGTAAAACAGATCAAACTTTGGAGTTAGATATCTATTGATACGTAATGGTTATGCTTTACTCACCTCAAACTGCCTAGCGTCCACAGATGCCTGATAATCATCAATCGTCTCCGAAGCCGGTTCGAACCAGTTCAAGCATAACGCGATCCCAACTGTTCCATTCTGCAGTGTCCTATACTCCTCATCATACAAATGATAGGCCTTCGCATGGGCTAGTAAAACGTTCTTTGTGCAGAGGTAAAGTGCTATGCCTGTGCTGTTTGCCACGGGAGCTGTGAAGTCAGCACCGTAGCCATCGTAGCAGATGTGCTTCGGGTCATTGATGGTCACCCAATGCTTCACTCTATCGCCGAACTTCTCAAACAACACCTTAGCGTAATCTATGAACCATTCCACTGATAGCGGGTTGGCCCAGCCTCCCAAAGCCTGCAAGTTCCAAGGCATATCCCAATGGTACATCGTCAGAAATGGTTTAATGTTATTCCTGAGAAGTTCGTCAATGAGACTGTTGTAGTAGTTAACCCCTGCTTGGTTAATTTTGTGGGCAAATCCGTTGGGGAGTATCCTAGTCCAAGATACGGAGAACCGGTAGAAGTCCAGGCCTAGTTCCTTGGAAAGTTCTACGTCGCGTCTGTACTGGTGGTAGGAGTCGGCTGCGACATCACCTGTGCTGCCATCGTCAATTGGTGATGAATCTTGATGAGTTTTGACATCCCATATCGACAAACCTTTACCTATAAAATGATAGACTGGAGACTTTGAGTCACGATTTTAGCAGAATTATCAGAATAAAGTGGAATCATTGAAACAAAGTTGATCAGGTAGATGAATGAAGATAATTCTCACCATCTTCGTTCCATCCTCCTTCAATTTGATATGCAGCTGAAGAGGCACCAAACATGAAGCCGCGAGGAAACTCTCGAACTTTACTTACACAGATTACAGCATTCTTGGCGATGGTCAGATACAAACTGTGTATAACAAGATTCGTATTAAGCGGGGAATATTCAAACAATAAGGCACCTAACATTTACCTTTGCTAGACTCCCCGATAGATAGACGAATCGGTCTATCATCTAGTTAAATAAATATACAAATAAAGAAATGGACCATCCTGGAATGCACAAACAAAGGAAAGCCTATGCCAAGTGGGTAAAGACAGGCTGTGGAAGAAAAGGGGAACTTGCTTATATTAATGTGAACTCACCAAAGCAATATAACACTGGCCATTGTCTTGTTCTTCTGAATGGCACTATCGAACTAAAATCGCGCACTTAATTCATCGTGTCTGGCATACGCATGGGTGATTCTGCCAAACTAAAAGTAGGTACAATATAATAACAAGCGAAGTTACACGTGAGTTAGTAAATTCCCAGTCGTTTTGGGCTTAGAACAGCAAACCAACTTCGCATGGTTTTGGGAGAAATCCTAGGAATCCGGCAAACTTTGAAAATTGCGGGTACTCCTAAAATTAAAACCGGTCAAGTGCGAGTCGAATTCGCGAACTAATGGTTCCGTACCATCGTTACACATACATAAAATTTTTTTCTTGTATGGGGCTCTCGTTACTTTTTATTTTATTTCGAATGTTTGTTGTTATAGCGGCCGCCACGCTGAAAATTTCAACTCTCTACCTATTACGGTTCATGAGATACCTACAGCCCACTGACAGACGGACGGGCGGACAGGCGGGCGGACAACGGAGGCTTAGTAATAGGGCACCCGTTGGCACCCTTCGAGTACAGAACTCTAAAAATAAATATCCTGCCGTCCTTAGATGGACGAAATTAGCACAGGACCGTGATGGATGGCACAAACTATGCCCAGCTGTGGGGTGCCCAGTAGAGTCGGGGTGTGGATGATGATAGTTGCAGTTCCTTCGATGGTGGATCATAAGGCCATCGACGGCCCCTGACGAAGCGTCGTCATAGGGAATTAAAAACAAAAAAAATTACACAGAAAAATATGAATTGGTTTACAGAATAACCCAGCTCTAATATTTGCAAGACTTGGCTATCACAATACAAGGCGGATTTTGTAAGGTTTACAAAATATTGCTTGAAGAATCAAAACATGATTTACAATATTGATGATAGAGACAGTGTTCTGTGTAATAAGTATAATGCAGGAACAAGACGTAGAGTGTAATAAGTAGGTAGGTAGGTAAATAAAAAGATTAAAAGCAGGTAGATAGAATAGTTATGGCCTATAGTACAGAAAGTTAATTATTATTATATTATTATTAAAGAAAGTGACAATATAAAAACAGAAAAAAATAGGGCAGAATAAAAATATATTCACAAAAACAATTTCAAACAACAACGAATACAAAACTAAAGAAAGAAATGAAAACAAAATAAAAATTGCACGAGTATTAACAAAACACTTTCAAGAAAATATTTAATAGATCTATCACCCAGATGATATTATAATCGCCTAGATCGTGTTGGACTGGAAACTATGAATAATACTTAATGTTTTATTTAATTAAGTACTTTGTCTTTTTTTGTCGAACTTTGCGTGTTGAGTCCGGTGATTTTATCTCCGTAAGCTTCATTCTAGGACTTGGCTAAAAAGAACAATAAATCAATGAAGAATTACTTTCACTAATTATACCTATAATATAAAAAGGTAGGTTTTAATAAAGTGATGAAGGTAGGTACTAATTTCTTACTAGTTTTTTAGTGTAACTTTCTTCTAGTCTCTTTGCCCTACGACCTGAAACAGCAGAAAACGATGAGTAGGTATCTTGCAATGTGTATGAAAGATAAAATTAGAATAAGAGAAACATAAGAGACCAATTAGTTACATAAAATAAGAGGTAGGTTTGAAAATAAACATAAACTTAATGAGTGTAGTAAATGCTTACCTCGACGACTTTGATGACGACTACTAACAGGGGATCGAGAATCCCCCTTGTAATGTTTCTAAATGAAAAGAAAAAATGTAAGTAAATGCAGATGTAAAATAATAAAAATGCAGTAGAGATAATTCCGATGAACTTACAAAACCATGCGACAGCGGAAATACATGCGGAGAATACAGTTTGGTCGAAAACAGCTCGTTGTAATACTTTTGTGACTGAAAATATAAATAAAATATGTAGACGGGTACAATCAAAGTAATAAAATAGTTTTACTCACTTCTAGTAGGTATCTGGATGGAGATAAAATGTCATCCACTGTCATAGATGAACCTGCAGAGAATAATTTACATTTTTATAGTTATAATTGCGAATATAGGTAGAAATCAAAAGATTACTAGGTATGTATTATTTCTTACTGCTGGGTATTATCTGCGCTCGACTCATAAATTTAACAATTTTTCCATCTGTGACCATGGTTTTGTTCTTCATTGACTTCATCTTTTCATTCATAACGAATAAATTAGCTTCCTTTTTTTCCAGCATAATCTCTTTCTTATAATCCTTCTTCTCTACAATAGGACTCCACCAATCATATGTAACTGTACTAACGTCACAAACTTTAGCTTTATCAGTTAGAGTTGATTGGTTTGTTTTCGTCACTACTTTGACTTTAATTCTCTTTCTTCTGTTATCTCCTTCGAATTTCTTTCTTTCGGTATGATGATTCACAATTGCATGACTACAGACTGTTGATGTAAGGGTCGCATCACTCAAAACTGAAGAGACACTTTCCAAATCTGAGTAGAATTCACTATCGTTTGATGATTCAGTTGTTTCAAATGATACTGAAATGTAGTAAGCATTACATTTAGATATTAAAAGCATCGTCTTCATAATGTGCGAGTAGTGATCAAAACTATGGTTACTAACAATCGTGACAAGACCTCCGAGTTTTAAAGGTACCAACATCTCTCTGAGTTCTATAACACTGTGTAGCACATGTGCAAGTTGAATAAACTGCATTTACATAAGCATCTGCAAATCAAAATCAAGTTTACTGCATGATCCATATTTATTATTTTGTTATTGAAAAAAAAAACAGAACTTACCACGCAAGTCTTTAGATTTTCTTTTATCCGATTTTGATTTCTGTTCAACTTGTATGCATTGGTTCTTTTGTTTTGAGCTATCAAGAGATTTTTGGCAGCCACTGTGTGTAGAAATATTAGTTAAAACAACATACCTACTTAGGTATCATACGTATTACTTATATTCTGAATTGGTTCTTACCAGGTTTGCGTTGCTGGATACACCTCTACTTCTTTATCAGCTAAAATGAGTAAAATAAAGCTTATTTAATAAGCATTTATCTAATGAAACCTCTCAGGTACTGTATCAGATATAATAGGTTCCTATATTTTCAGCATTTGTAGGAGTTTATAAACATCACCTGTTTTTTTCTCTGCTACTTTAATACTCGATGCATCACTTTTATCACTGTCTTTTGTAGATTCGGAAGCAGTGAAAAGTGTAGTATAAAGATCTTTTATGAGCAATAAAGGTCCTTTAAAACTGAAAACAATAGGACATCCAGAATTAATACTTATCTTATTAATAGGGAACTATCTCTACTCGTTTCTGGTTTATTGATCCAAGAACTTACCTAAATCCTAAGAATCCTTGAGAAGATTGCCTGAAAAACACTTTTTTTAAACATAGAATACTTCATTGAACAAAGGCATACCGGTGTTATTCTTCCACCCTCTTTCGCCATCTCTGTATTTACTTTTCCTTCACGCAATCCATACAGCTCTTTCATGGTCTATCTACATCCATCCACATCCATAATAATTATCTTACACTCTTCTCCTCACAAAATGACATTTATCATTCAAATAATGTTATACTTTTTCATATTTGACCACTTATTGGTCAAATCTTCTATAGACTTAGTTTTGCTTAGCACTTTGGTTGGTATAGATTCATCTGAAAATCAAGTGTTCATCAATATTATTTTCATTAAAACAACACGTTATTAAGTTATGATACAAGTCTTAAAAAACCTTTAGGAGTTCTTTTATCCAATAGTGTGGCGTCGTCATTAAAAGTTGTTTCGTTTTTAATTTTATAGATAATTTTGGATTGTAAAGTTTCATCTGAAAAACAAAAAAATAGTCTTAATAATATTATTAAACTTTGAAAAAATATCAAGTAGATTCTAGGTACCTAATTAAGTTTATCAGTGTTTCTAGTTGTCACAATCAGCACTATAATAAAGTTACCTTTAGCTTTCATTTCATCCAATACTGCGTTTGCGGCATTTGTTTCGATAGTAACATGAGGATCTTCAGATACAGACTGAAAAATCAAATATTTTTACACCAGAAAATCAAACATTTTACAGTTTTCTTAGAGTTATTCCTTGGTTACCTTTGAAGAAGCACATGCAAGGTTCAATTTTGATCTATTGATCAGATCACTTGCACAACTGAAACATATAAGTAGGTCATCATAGCAATCAAATAGTATATCCATCAGAAAATATCTACAATGTATTAGGAAATCGAATAAATATATCTGGGGTAAGTAAGTATAAGTATGTATCATATTTTTTTACCAATCTAAAGAGTTTGTAGAATCAGGGTTTACAGATAGAATTAATTGTTATTTATAAATGACGTCCTCGGTGGCGTGGCGGACGATTGCTCGGCAGAGACGCAGGAGGCGCGGGTTCGATTCCCGTTGCGGAAGATATTTTTGCATGTTAAGTAAATATTTCTTCCGGGTCTGGGTGTTATGGTACCATGGTACTCGCAATTTCTGATACCCACGACACAGGGAATCCTAGTGTGGGGTCAGGGCTATGTATGTGACTGTTGGGTGTTATTTATTTATTATTTATTTAAATGTGGTACAGTCAAGAGCACTTGGAGCTATACTTACTCTGGACTTGAGACAGGCCCCGTGGGCTATGTGATGCGCAGCACAAATCGGAGCTTAGTTAAGGGCTTGACTCTACTAGTGGAGGTCTCATAACTTTTTATCAGTGAAAGCATTATGAACTTTGAGTCTTGGCCAATTTACATGGAATGTTTTTGGTGGGATTCAAATACATAGGTATATTCAAAACTAGCTGCCGCCCGCGGCTTTGCTCGCGTGGTACCCGGATTAAAATAGCCTAACTATTATGTTAATCCAGCACATGTACCTTACCTACTATGTATATTCCAAGTTTCATTCAAATCCGTTCAGCCGTTGAGGCGTGAAAGAGTAACAAACATCCATACTTACAAACTTTCGCGTTTATAATATTAGTTCAAATCAAAATGTACATGTTTAAAAGTAGATCATCATAGCAACTAATCATATCTATCAGAAAATACCTACAATGCATTATGGAATCAAAGAGTTTTTCATACCTTAACTGAGCTTCTGGTTCAAAACTATGGCCTAGTGAACGAAAGTATTTCATGCCTCTTGACATGTTAAGAGAGCTTCCTGAAAGTTTGCACTTGTTCATTATCAAGGGTTTTTTCGAATTAAGTACCTATGGAAATGTTTCTTCTCTGCTGGAATGGGAGTAAAGAAAAAACATAGAATGCGTCCAGCTGCTTCTCTCCCCGAGCATGTCGTAAAAGTCGACTAAGGGATAGTATCCTCCAACATGATGAGATACAATAAGCAAGTATTCCCAAGGAGGGTTGACGTCAGGCAGGCGGCCGGTCATAAAACACCTTAGCCAAAACTCTTACAGCATGATCCAAGGATCAATCATCATCAATCAATCAAGGATCATCCAAGGATCATGCTGTGCCGACCCCATATAGAGTGGGATGAGGGCAGGAAGATGATGATGATGGAAATGTTTAGAGATTTACGTGAAATAATTTGCGATACACGATTTTTCTTCTCATTTTTCACATCTTTCATGTTATTTTTTTCATTTGAAGATGTTTGCGTGTTAGTCAAACTTATTTTTTTGACAAATCTTTCTAAAGCACTCATCTTGAAATTGGTTTCTGCAAAAAATTCTGTTTTAATTTCGATTTCAGTGATAGAAACCAGAAATATAGGAAATAAAAAAAAACTGATCAAACATACTAATATAACTAGGGATTTGAGAGAATATTAACACGAGAGAAGAAGCAATGGAAGGAAACTAACTTTTACTATTTTCTATCTTCGGATTATCTATCTTGCAGTTAAATACTTTGTTTTCATTTTTACCAATCAGAGACTCCGTAGAAAAACGCAAATTCAATCTTGGGATCTTGATCTGAAATAATATATTGTTATTTTGCTTTTAGATTTTATGTGTTTTGCTAAATCAGATAGTTTACTCACATTATTTACTTCAATTTCATTTTCTTCAAATTTTTCAGCAGTTTTTATCATATGAGAACTTAGATTTTCTGCCATCACTGCCTTGCCCTTGGTAACTTTTTTCCTCCATTCTTGATCAGACAAGAATGTTGATATTCTGTACTGCCTTGCATCTTCATTATAATTTTTACTTTCGTGGCATTTCTTTAAATTTATCTTACTTATTTTGTGTTTCTTCTTGCGTTTATGTTTTTTTTCTTCAAAAGCGGGTTGATCTTTTGTTGGATCAGCAGTACAAGATGTACAAGAAAGAGCGTTAGAAATGTTCTTCCAATATTTAGAATACTTAGCGTTGAACTTCTCCTTGTGATGATTACATTTGTTATTGACAATTCTAACATTTTTATTCACCTTCTGGTTTTCCTTTAGTTTATTATTCTCGTCTTCTAGTTTCTTATCTGATACCTTTTCGCAATGCGGTTTTTTATATTTGTCGTTCTTCTTTGGTTCACTTTTTTGATCTTTTTTTCTAACTTTTTTAGTGCTTTTATTTTTATCATCATTACATGTGAGGAGAATAAGTTTTTTATTAGTGGTACTTTTTTTAGTATCCACAATCTTTTTTCGTAGAATATTTGCTAATCTTGAAGATTGACCGTTTCTAGTTACAACAAATGTCATATTATGTATGCCAATTCTATAAAAACTGTAGAAGATGAAAGCATTTTGTTCATAATTTGTCGTAGGGTCTATAGCAGAAAATATCTGCTTTGTTGATTCGAAATTCAAAACATTTAGCTTGAGACAAGAATTATCTAATTCTGTTTTGTATAAAATCTTTATCAGCCTGTTTTGAGGTGTTTCATTAGCTATTTCATTATGGCCGTGTACCAAAGGAGACATTTCATAATCAATATCTTTACTATCACTGGAATATTCTGATTTGTTATCCGATTCATAAGTTGTGCGAATATTACCGTCTTTGTGTTTAGAACTTTCATTCTGAATAAACAGAAATTGATCATCATTATGGTTATTTTCACTAGAGTTTGTATTAAAAAACA
This sequence comes from Scotopteryx bipunctaria, assembly GCA_949320045.1. NCBI lineage: Eukaryota > Metazoa > Arthropoda > Insecta > Lepidoptera > Geometridae > Scotopteryx > Scotopteryx bipunctaria. The sequence goes on from OX439462.1 coordinate 2,398,576, forward strand.
CTTGACTTACCGACTCCGCACATGAATTCATGACATTATCATTGCCCGGCGCATCGCTATCCGTTTTATCATTACCATCATCATCTTCATCAGATGAACCCCTAATGATTAAGTAAGTAATTTGTATCATTTATAGAAAAAACCAATGAATTTAAACAACTTAGCTGATAAATTGTATTCTTAAATATTAAAGTTCATCAAATTCAAACTTCTCAGCAGGTTTCGAACCCCACTTCTTACCATTATATGATTCATTAAAATCGATTTGAGTTTGAATTTGTGAGCAATAGTTATCAGAGATATCAATTTGATCTTATGCCAATGGGTTTGTAACCTTACCTTTCCAAGCTAACGTCACTAAGGTCTCCATAGTCTTTCGGGGACAGACAAATTGTACACATCTGTCCAATGTCCGAAAAACAACTGATGCAGTAAGTTCCCATGCAATTTGGAACGTCACATCTAAGGGACAACGGTAATTAATAAAAGAGATAACTGAAGAATCAGGGAACCAGGTAATATAAATTAAAATTATAAAGAAGATGAAAGAAATCATACCGAATAAGCTCAGAATTCACATCAAAAGCATCTTCGACTGTATTGCAAAGCAAACAATGAGCCTGATCTAACTGGATTCCCAGTAAAAATTGAAGCCACTGAAATCTAATAATAAGAATGAATAAAATGCTATGTTTAGATAGGAACAAGTGCATTTAAAAAAGTAGAAGAACAAAAATATGAGACTAGGCTGTAAAGTAATGGGTGTCTATAATAAAGTGTTCTTATTTCAAAAGTGAAGTGAAATGAGAGGTAAATGGTAGGTACAAGATCTTACGGTACAAGAGATCGTAGCCAATGTCGGAAAGTTAGTTTATTTTCTGGACGGTACTTATATTCTCGATGCAGTTTCCTTCTGGTAAACTTCATGAAACTTTCTAAAATAATTAAGAGTTAACAAGGACGCATCTAGACTAGACATAGAAGTTGAGAATATTCAAGCATTAATGAATCAATCATTTCGGACTGACTTATGCCGTGGTTGTCAGATGACCGTAACTTTATCAGGCTTTGGCGATCATGAGAGTTTAACATCTCAAAAAGGTCTTTACTAGTAAATAGCGCAAGGCACTTAGGTACGTACGATACGAACATCGATTTGACCTGAATCTTTGGCTACGATTGGACGAGCAAAAAAGAAAACGTTGATTCTGCCGTACCTCTAGTCCTCAAGATGTGGTTGTACAACCATGCAGCGCGAGCCTTCGCTCTCTCAGGCTTGTAGTGGCCCATGATCAGGTGACGGAGCCTGAGCCCATAAGGTTCAAATAAGCCAAAAACCCATATGAGGAAGATGAGGGTTCCTGAAATAAAGAACCGGTAGAATAATCCAAAATAATGCCGATATTTTAGAAATATAGATTATTTAAGACAGCACTTGGTGGTCTAGTTGGTAGTGACCCCGCCTTCCGATCCTAAGGTCGTGGGTTCAAACCCGGTCGTGTACCTACCAATGGAATTTTCTGTGCGAAAAATTTATTTACGCTTACTAGTACTCTCAAACGGTGAAAGAAAACATCGTGATGAAACCTGCGGCTTAGTCAGCTCCGCACGTATTGGCCATGTCTTTCCTGTGGACAAGGCCGACTAAGCTGAGAGGATGGAATAGGTGCTGGGCAAGCCTACTCCATCTTAATACTTCATCATCTTTATAGTTACCGATTTGAGCATATCTCTTGAAATCAGGTGAGTATGGCTTCGGAAGACATGATACGGAGGCCGGGGCTGACGACAAAGGAATGTTCAGTGTGTCCAATAGGGCTAGGAGAAGACGGGATACGAATCCTTTTCCTGATAAGTGGGCACTGGAGGTCGGCAGTCCATCTAAAGATATCGCTCAAGATTCAACTCAAGATTACTAAGAATATTACTTCTTTACAAATTTAATCCACAATCAAACCTGGTAGGGTGACTGATATGAGAAAACGATAATAGTCAATACCGTTGGCTGTAAATGGATTAAGCTAGCACAGAACCGTGTTGGATGGCATTAGCAATAAGAGGCCCTAACCAGCAGTGGGCAAAGACAGGCTGTGAATGATGATGAGAAAACTCACCTTGCGTAGAAAAATGCATTTCTCCATGATACCGCATAGTCATCAACACCCAGTAAAGACTGTAGTCCGCAACAATGTGGATCAAAAGTTTGAAACTGGTTATCGTCATGAAGACAGCTGATCGATTTAGGAAGATTTTCTCTGAAGCTACTAGACGGAAGGATGTGGTCTGTAAATAAATGAAGAAATAGAAAAAGTATAGAGCTTTAATGGAGCAATGAAATAGTCTATGACGTAGGAGCAAATGAAAAAGTCAATGACGCAGGTTTATTGAGAGAATACAGATTTGGCCTAAAATACCTCTTCTCAGTAGTCTTCCGTATTGTCATAGACCTTCAAAGCGTCTATCAACTTTGCCTTCTTGAGCTTATCAACGCCAAAACGTCCAATATGTAAACAGACTTACAGTAACATATTTAGCCCTTTCCCTTTTGTTCAAAGGCAACACAGTCTCTCTACTTTCCCTCAGCCTCCTCAGGTCAAGTTCTCGGAACTCCTTGGTGATGTAGCGGTTGTCGAACCCAGACCGAGTTTCGTACATGTGCTGGTAATATTTCGCTCTATAGAAAAGAAAACAAATGTGTAAGGCATAATGTAAATACTCACGTATCGAGTTTATTGTAGCGAATTTTACTATAATTGCAATAACTTATGCATTAGGTAGGTATGTGATATGAAATTTGGATCCAGATCTAAGAAAAAAAATATTACAAGATTTAGAAGGATCTCGGCCACAATTGGTGCGTTACTAACTTAGGTACATATTGCATCGTCGATTACGGTAGTAGGTAGGTATTAGAGTACCTACCTACATAATAGGTACAATACAAGTCTCTTTATACGCCATCACAGAACTGACCTAAAAATAATAAGCAACAGGAACAAGCTGGTGACACAGGAGCTCCAAGATAACCAGGTGAGGATCGGATCAGCCCTGTTCCGGATCTCAGTCACGATCCCAGCAGCCACTTGGCTGGGGCTACTGGTGTTACCAACGAAGGTATAGGAGTGGCGAGTACGTATTTGTAGGAAAAAAACCTCTGATAAGCGGTTCGTAAACGATTTCACCTCTGGAAATGAATTACCGATGGAGTATTTTAAATAATCTACTAGGTAGTAGGTTTATAAATATCAAGGCTACATACTTCTTCTTATAGTAGCATAGAACGTCTCGCCAGCAAAGTCTGACGGCACACAGAACTTCTCAAAAGGTTTAAGGGTCCCACAAGCTACCCTCGCCGCAGAAGCAACTGTGTAGTACCATGTTGCCTTAACTGAACATTCCTTGCAAGTGTCTACACTGGCCTTCAAAGAGGTCACGCAGCGTTGGTAAGGAGTTCCTAGCTGGTCGTTGCAGAACCGGGCTACGGATCCAAGCCAGGAGAAGTTTGATTGGATGAGGGATGCTGAAAGGCAAAAGGTACCGAGTAAGTCACTCGTAGCGCTCAGATCGATTTGCACTTTGCACAATAATTACTAGTAGGTATGAGAAAATAACAAGTGCGTTAAATCGATATACAAATAATTATAAAATATTTAAATAGACTACAAGCATGCAACGTTTCCGAAGACAAAGAATGGGGCAAAGTTGATAAAATATTTATAAAAGTGGAGGGCTGACTCCTGCCTCCACCACCGTGTGGGATGAATACATACCTAGTTAGAAAGAGAAAAACAGACTACAAGAACGGCAAATTCAATGGAAAAACATGAGTAGCCAAGCCAGAGATATGTTAGATGTGAGTGTTACTTCTCTACCAATACTCAAAATCAGTCGGTTGACTCTCAGTATGGTAGATCTCAGTCTAGCAGTTATCCGTTTCATTTCTTCCACCATCAGCTTGATAGAGTCTTTTATAGAGTTGTAGGGTTTGTTTAGAGACTGGTTTATTTCCTTGATGCTGGTTTTTATTTGTTCCTGAAAAGGAAGAAAAGCTTATCAACGTAAGTAATTCAGGGATGGCTAGTTATTGTAGGTAGGTAGGTACCTAGACTAGTCAGTCAAACTTAAACTACCTAGTCAGTCGACTGACAGACATAATAATTAGAAAATAGTGGTTTAGGTATCAAAGAAAATATAATGCTTACTATTTGCTCACAAAATACACAGCGACGACATACGACAGGAAATTACGAGCCATTGAATAATCATCTACAATGGCAAAATTAAAATTTCAACACACTAATGCCTTGACATTATTTCCATAGCCTTCTTACCTGACTGCAAGCCAAGGATTCCGAAAGCACTTCGGAATTCTTTAACGTATTAGTAGCAGGGCCAGTAAGTAGTAACACTAAAGCGTAGCAAGTCAAAATGTACAGACCGGCCCGGGAGAATAATTCAGGAATCAAAAGGAACACTACGCATCTGGAAGTAAAGATTGACATGTGAACTTGACCTAACATTTTTGACGTGTAGGTCTAAAATTATGTGAAGGTGGATGAGAACTGAGAACTCAGCTTAATCATGCTGTGCCGACCCCACATAGAGTGGGATAAGGGCAGGAAGATGATGATGATGATGATGGATGAGAACTCAGTGGGATTAGAAATAATAAGAATTACATTGGTAAGTAAGTAAACAATACAACTACGCACTCGATAACAGGATCGTTAGAATGAATAGAAATATTCAAGGTCGCGAAATTGATGTCGGAGAACTTCCAGGAAGTAATTCATTACCTCATCCTATTACTGAATGTCAGTCCCAAAGTGATCAGTACACCAAATAGCGAACTAAGCCAAGTTGCGTGAACCATTGACAAAGACAGTTGGAACACCAAAAACACAAAGCACAGATACGTCAGCATCAATCCACCAACGAAGCCGAAGAGACTCCTCAACAGGATATGAGGAAATCTCATCTCAGCGCGGAAATTTACAAGGAAATTGGACATTGTAGAGCCTTCGGGGTACCATTTGCTATACGTTCTTGATAGATGCTTCTGTACATGGTGGCTGTAGTGCCTCCATCTTTGAAGCAATGTTTTATCGGGTATGTCCGTATTGGACATGATAATCGAGTTATGTTTCTCATTCTCATAGTTTTGTCGGTATTTTTCGATTGTGCGCGCTTTCCATAAAAGCGCGAAATGTGCCATGATTAACTCAGGCGCCTTTTAGATTTTAAATGTTCTATCTAGTTTCCGTAAATACATGGCTGTTGGCACTGAACATTACAATATCATTGATAATATTTCTAGTTTTTAACTACAACTTTTCCGGTGGGGAATAGAAATCGCTTAGAAAAGACAGGAAAAGACAACGTCAAAGATGGCAGCCAAAGACAAACAGACAGGCGATTTTTCTTGATGGCCATGATGAGCTTAGTTAGAAGATGGACCATGAAAACTATTTGGACCTAATAAAAAATAATCGTGACTCCTAACGTGCGTGGTCATTTGTTTTCTCTAGCTCGTTAAGTAGGTAAATGTATGTACCTACTTAATGTCTTGCAAACTTCACGATAATGGTGATTAATAAGAGGTAGGTAGGTACCTACCTACGATTCGAGACGAGACGACTGAACACTTGAACCCTTCTCTTACGAAGTTCATTGACTCGTGAAATCGTCCACATGAAAATTAAAATGAACTCAATCGTGTACCTAGGTGCCTACCTACATGAAACTACGTGTCATGTCTGCGAATGTGCGCAGACGGCAAAACATGCGCAGAGCACTGCAATGCTACAAATCTAACTTCACTCCTCTTTGGTTATCGTGAAAAGATTACCGTTTTTCCTGATTATTCTGGCCGACATAATGCAGATTTGTCTGCTGAAATTAAAATTCATAAGTTAGTGCGACGTTCAGTGACTATGTTGAGGTGATATTGAGTGGAAAAACTTCGCTAACTCCTATACATTAGGTAGACATTTTTTGGAGACGTAAGTGAATCGAAGTTACTGAATGAATTTTCCTATCATTGATTAGTTTCAGTTAGGTATCTACTGGTACCTACCTGGGTAAGTACCTATTTTCAGGGTAGGTAATAACTATATGCTTAGGTACCTACAAAATTTTAGTTCGTGCAATTATTTTAGCCAACTGAACCTACCTAAACGCAGTCTTGATAAATCTTTGTTCACCTAATCTGTAGTTAGTTAAAGAGGGAATGTTGAAAAGCTAGGTAGGTAGCTTTTTATCTTCGACTTGGTAACGGAATGCTAAACGGTGTAGAAGATAATAAAATAAAATTTACATAATCCATAAAGGCAAAATCGTTGTACGCTTCATAAAATCTATAATCGTAGAATTTTAACATGAAAATCTGTCATAAAATAATACAAGAATACCTACGGTACATAGATGACCTAATTCTATTCATGGAAAGAAATTGTTTAGTCAGCATTTTATTCAGCTATTACAATGCTCGATGGCTATTACCTACCTGGCTGATTAAGATTCACGATTTAGCTCAAAATAAGGCACAGACTCAGACTCGGACTGGCTTTCCGAGGGCTGGCTGGATGGATAGACGTTACGTTCGTTTATTTTTAGTAAAACCTTTTAGACTTCCCTAATTAATTTTGACATTGACAATGAAGAGTTTTTAATTTTTGATTGATTGATATTTTCGGATGTTTTGTTTTGATTTGTTTATTTTGTTTGTTGATTTCTGTTTGTATTGTTGTTTGAATAACGTACCTATTTAGAATAAAATAATAATTAGGTTAATTCTATTGCATCTTTCAGTTTATTATGAGACTTAAATGTATCCTAGGTAGGTATAGGCGCGTATAAGGAGAAAAGAGGTTCGTACAGTAGTTCGTACTTACGTATGTATGTTAGGTAGGTAGGTACCCACGTAACCTTTTGATTTGAGTGTTACCCAGTACCTAGGATAGGTACCAGACGATGCTAACGAATTAGATAAGTTCCTACGTAAGTTTCGCTTTACACTGACGGCAACAAGTTTATTGTTTTTCGCTATTTAACTTTCCAAGCCAGCCCGTTTTTTTATAATTTAATCTGTGTTAGCCTCAGGTAGGTACCTATATACCTAATGACTAACTTTAGGTACCTACCTATGTTAATCCCACAATAGGGTAAGGTAACCTACCTAAATAATTTAATTAGGTAGGTACCTACTTAGGTGATTCTCCGATAGTGTAGGTAAGGTACCTACCTAACTAATTTACTTTAGGTAGGTAGGTACCTAAAGTACATTTTCCATAGTAGACCATGGACAACGAGCAGCCACATCAAGAGTTGGTGAAGTGTGTGGTGGTGGGAGACACAGCTGTGGGAAAGACTCGGCTCATCTGTGCCCGGGCATGCAACAAGCATGTCTCGCTATCTCAGCTCATGACCACCCATGTGCCGACAGTCTGGGCTATTGACCAGTACAGAATTTATAAGGATGTGAGTGTTCCAGTTTCTATATTATTAAAAAAAAATATTAATTTTTATACACAAGAAGCTTTTAGCTGATATGTTTAAAACACTCAAATTTAATGTCAGTGATTCTAATATCCTATATATCTATTCTATATCCAGTGGGTATACCTGTATATAAATAAACCTATGTTACTCAGATAAATACTATAAAGTATGAGTAAAGAAAAAACTACTTCTCTGCTGGACTGGTAGTAAAGAAAAAGCATAGAATGCGTCCAGCTACTTCTTTTCCCGAGCATGTCTTTTCTCCTAAATGATGGACTACCTATATGGGCGATGGGCTGATCACCTGTCACCATGGTCCACCATATCCATCCTAGGACTTTTAACCAGAAATAGCTGTAAGTTTTCTTATGTTTACTTGTGGCTCTGCCCAACCCATTAGGGATACGGGCGTGATAATATGTATGTGAAGAAAAAAACATAGAATGCGTCTAGCTGCTTCTCTCCCTGAACATGTCATAAAAGTCGACTACGGATAGTATCCTCCCAAAATCCACGAGGACCACCTATATGTCACCATTGTTCACCATAATATCTGTCTTGGGACTTTAAATCAGGAGTGGCTGCAAATTTTCTTATGATTACTTGTGGTTCTGCCCACCCCATTAGGGATATGGGCATGTTAATATGTATTATAACAATAATACATAAATATAGGTAAGGTTAAGTTTTTGGATCAGAAGTATGGGTTAATCTTTGAACAACAGTACTCTAAACAGTAAAGGTAATCTCATACTTCATAGAACTAATGAGGACCATATATACAGTACATACCATATAATACAGTTACCTATGTGGTAGGCGGAAACATCGAATCTCCATTTGCGGGCCCTGACATAGTTCTTTCACTTATGAGTAGTAGTACCTTCTTGAATTGTCTTTTTTTAGGTGTTAGAAAGATCATGGGAGGTCGTAGATGGGGTGAATGTGTCTCTGCGACTCTGGGACACTTTTGGAGACCATGAAAAGGACAGGAGATTTGCTTATGGAAGGTAATAATTGTAAAGTCATTTTAATTCTAATTTTAATTAAGTTAGGGGATCAAGGATCTGCATTGGCATCGGGACGGGGGGGGGAGTACTATTGTGCATTATACCCCTGCTAACCCTCCCCCAGCCAGCCCAACTCCTGGAAGTACCGGAGAAGGACTTTGGGAAAGTCATTGACTTTCGTAGGTTAATATTTTTCTTTAAAGTGGAATTGAAACTAATCCCATGAAATAAAGTATATTGAACTGAACTAAACATTAGCTTTCATAAAAGTTGATGTTCACGTCGTAATTTGTGACAAAGTGTAATAAAGTTTGCATGTAAAAGCCCAGTATACGGTCTCATTTTAGGACCATTATCGTTCTAGCACATGCAAAAAGTATAATTTGTATGAGTTCTTACAAGTTTACATTCATACTACATTGTACTATAGTACCTACTACTAGTTTTTGCCCGTGGTTACGCTCGCGTGAATATAAAATAAAAAATGTATAAAAAATTTAAAAAGTAGCCTATGTGTTATTCCAGCACACATACTATAGGTATATGTTCCAAGATTCATTCAAATCCGTTCAGCCGCTACGATTGAGGGCACAAACATCGTAACATCCTCACAAACTTTTGTATTTATAATAATTAGTACTATAACGCAGGACTGTTTTTTTGTATGTGTTGGACCCATTATTCTCTGGTTATTGACCTGGATGATGGATACCTTAAATACTAAATGTTTTTTTAGGTCTGATGTGGTGCTTCTATGTTTTTCCATCACAAATCCTATATCACTCAGGAATTGTGGAGCAATGTGGTATCCAGAAATCAGGTAAACACATTTTAAAGATTTGTAATATAATTAAGATTAATCACTCAAATTTGATTATAAGTGGGACAATTTACGCAATGGATTATTAAAGTCTAAAGAAGTAGCAAGATGGGGACACAACATTTTAAATTCGTAGCACGTAGATTGGTTGGACTAGCAGATAGATGGTACAAACAATAAAACTGGTCGAATTTGCACACGAAGTGTTCCATCCCCATCCAATCCATACTAGGTTGCCTTTTAGCGATAAAGCCGCCCTTTGTACGTCCTTTACCATTTGTTGTAAGCTGAATTTAAGAATGTTTGTGTGGGAAAACAATAAGTGTTATCTACCTATCTATGATGTTGTTGACTATATGATCTCTTGTTATTAGACGTTTCTGCCCTAACACTCCGATCCTGCTGGTGGGATGCAAGAACGACCTGCGCTATATGTACAGAGATGAGACCTATCTTAACTATTGCAAAGACCGCAGCCCTTTTATAAGGTAAGCATTTTGAATACGATTCAGATTGACCTAGAGGGTTTAGTTTTCGGAAAAACCTTAGATGCACCAAATTGCACCTACTTTTTATAGTTTTTTGGAATATACTGATAGCTCTTAGTTTTTTGATATCATCGTTGGAGACATATTTTCAAAATACAGTAAGGGTCATAGCTTATTAGACCCATTCGGACCTCACAGACTTTCGAAATGATAATTTTAGTAGGATTTGTCTTGATTTAACAGTTTAATATGTAGCAAGTTTTTCTCGTGTTTAATAAATTATATTGAAATCGTAAAAGTCGATTAAATATGGGCGATGGTCTGATCACCTGTGACAAGACAAGTGCGCAAGTGAAGACAAGTGCGCAAAAACTTGAATATGGTGTTCGTTGACCTGGAGAAGGCATACGATAGGGTGCCCCGTGAGGTTCTGTGGTGGGCAATGAAAAAGAAGGGAGTGCCTGGGAAGTACGTGCAACTTGTACGTGCTATGTATGACAGAGCGAATACACATGCCCGGTCCGAGGCCGGTGTTACCGATAAGTTCAATGTGGCTGTAGGCTTGCACCAGGGATCGGCTTTGAGCCCTTATTTGTTCCTCCTGGTAATGGATGCGTTGACATCAGACATACAGGAGGAGGCACCCTGGTGCATGCTGTTCGCCGACGACATTGTTCTTATCGGAGATAATGCGCTTGAGGTCCAGGGTAGACTGGAAAAATGGCAAGAGAAACTGGAGAGTGTCGGACTGAAGATCAGCAGAACAAAAACCGAGCACTTGTTCTGCGACTTCGGTGGTCCATCCAGTTTCTCACCCATTGCCTTAGACGGTGTATCCCTTCCAGTCTGCTCCGACTTTCGGTACCTCGGCTCATTGATCCAGAACGACGGCAATATAGACCGGGATGTGAAAAATAGAATAAATGCGGGATGGATGAAATGGCGGCAGGTCACTGGGACAACTTGCGATCCAAGAATGCCCCTTAAAATTAAGGGGAAAATTTACAAATCAATCGTAAGACCTGTCGTAATGTATGGATCAGAATGTTGGGCAACCAAAGGGACGGATGAAAGAAGACTACATGCAACGGAGATGAGAATGTTAAGATGGATGTGTGGAGTGACGAGAATGGATAAGATACGGAATGAATATATTAGAGGAAGTTTGAAAGTAGCGCCTGTGACGGAAAAGTTGAGGAGCAATAGATTAGCATGGTATGGGCATGTCATGCGGAGGGATGAATGTCATGTGACGAGAAGAATGTTAAATATGAAAGTGGATGGATACAAGGGTAGAGGTAGACCAAAGAAGAGATGGATGGATTGCGTGAATGATGATATGAGTAAGAAAGGAGTGAATACTGAAATGACGGCTGATAGAGGGGAATGGAAGAGGAAAACATGTTGTGCCGACCCCACTTGAGTGGGATAAGGGCAGGGAGATGATGATGATGATGGTCTGATCACCTGTCACCATACGGTTCATCATCTTGGGACTCTAAATCAGGGGTGGCATCTGGTTTTTTTCTGATTGTGGCCTTGCCCACCACATTAGGGATATGGACGTCATAATTTGTACGTAGATTGAATTCAAATTGCATTATTGATACCAGGGCACCTAGAAAGAGTGACCTGGTAATGCCAGACCAGGGCCGCGCGTTGGCCCACGAGCTCGGCATCTACTATTACGAGACATCCGTGTTCACCTACTACGGGGTCAACGAGGTCTTCGAGAACGCTATCAGGGCAGCACTCATTGGTAAGTTGACTATCTACTGCATGCAGTCGTGTCACCAGTGCTTTCGAACCTGTGTGATGAAAGGGTTTTAAGTGCGCTTCAAAGAGTAAACTGTTTTCGATTTCTTTTTTGTTCTACGACACATCGTGTTTTCCTCACGATGTTTTCCTACATGGTTTGCAGAGCGCACATAAGTTTTTTGAACAGAAAAATCCATTTGTTCACGACCAGATTTGAACCCCTTAGGATCTTAAGGCGGGACCGTTACCACTAGGCCATCAGTACTAAAATAGGGAAAGATTTACCAAATCGCAATGGTAGCTAGTTCTAATCTTACTAGTTTCGTCCTGGTAATACCGGACCAGTATGTTTCTTGCCTGTATCTTCCACGCTTGGAAATTACGACAAATTCAATGCAGAAAATGACGTACCAAAATTTTTAAGAGATTTTATTGAATAAACTAGCTGCCGCCCGCGGCTTCGCTCGCGTGGTATCTGGATAAAAAATATAAATAGCCTATATGTAAATCCAGTACATTCCAAGTTTAATTCAAATCCGTTCAGCCGTTTAGGCGTGATTGAGGCACAAACATCCAAACATCCAAACTTTCGCATTTATAATATAAGTAAGATTATTTGAAGTTTTAAGGGCCTAGAAAAATACATTATAAAAAATGTACTGATACTTGTTCATTTTTGACTTCATGCAAATTCAGTTCAGCTAGTGAGAGGTATATAAAAATGGTGGAGACGTGACTAGGACAGTAATCAGGATGTTTATTACACGAATAGCTTTTAATCTCCTCTTAGTTCGTTAATAAGTTTCAGAATCGGTTTACTTTCTCGACTACCCTACAAACAAACATTTTTTTAGTTTATTAAAAACATAAACACAACATTACAGATTATTTCTAAAAAGTCATATTTATGGACACAAATCAAATAAAAATTAAAAAATAAAAATTTACAAAAATAACTTTAAAAAACAATATGTACAATAAACAAAAACAAACATACAAACGTTCAATAATAGTGTGGGTTGAGTAAAAAGTATTGTTCTTTTTACAGCGAGACGACAACAGCGATTCTGGATGACGAATCTAAAACGTGTGCAACGGCCTTTACTCCAGGTAACTAGCATCACTCTACTCTCTTTCTTCATTCTCTATGGTCTCGGATTTCCCCGTACTGTCATTAGTATAAAAACATTTTATTGAATTTGACCAACTTCTGCTGGATTTTTTTTCTTCCGATATACCTAATGAAATAACCCTTACAAGTAACTGAGTTGATTAGCATCAACAACTTCTTTGCCAACATCACCCATTTTCATGGTCAACTCCCGCTTGACCAAAAAATTTACCATGCCAGAATTGTTTTCTCAAAAAAGAGCAAATGGCTCCTAAGATAATTACTTTTCCTGTATCTCTTCTGGTTTCCGATTTCCCCATACTCTCCCAGTTAAAAAAAACACTTATCGGCCATCTGGTGCCTATAGTATAAGCTTCGCTTAGTTTGGGGCTAGATGGCGCTGTGTAAAAATGACAACAAATCTTGATTATTATTTAGATGTGCTGTTTGCTAGTGCAGAACAGAGCGTTCTGCACTAGCGACAAACACAAAGAGACTTGACTACAATGGATACTCGAGTGAGCACAATGACAGTGAAATCAGTCACATAGAAGAATGTTTCTAAAAATAACTTACAATGCTCGTCCTCCTATATCAAGTACCTACATACATATTGCAATATTAGATACTATATTGGAACGCCCCGCGACTTTGCCCGTGTTGAATTTTTTTCATACAAACTTAATTTCGGAAAATTCGAAATTCCTTTCTTTTACTACCTGTGCTATAAGAGGAATACAATTATGCTTCAAGTTTCGTGGACTGAGGTTTATGCTGTGCGTTGATTGTTTGTCAGTCAGTAACGTAAGAGTTTTATATAATTTCGTTTGCAAATTGACTCAAAGTGGTCATGCGTAGAAAAATCTCTTTGCTCTTTTTAAGATAAAAAATATTATGAGTTTATATTCGTTTTCAGGCTCCGTTCAGACCACCGAGACCTATGGAACCCGACGTAGCTGTGGTGAACAGCGTTTACTTCGACAACATGACTTCCTTACTCCATCATCAGGTAAACAGTTCATTTGTAATATGTCATAGATCAAAAGGTGAAATCGCGCAATCTAGTTTAGTTCTCGAAATTATTATAAAATTTATTCTTTGAAACATTAGAAAAAAATATAGTTTTAGTACCCTAAGGCATTCTACATGGCACTAGGATGTGTCCTAATTGATTAAAACCATGATTGAAATGAAATATTTATTTGTCTGCGATTGAGATATGATTCGCGCCATCTAGCCTACATCTTGGAACTAATTCACTATTTGAAACAACTTTTGTGTTTGTTGGTGTTGTAGTAAGTATGTATTTACAAAAAAAAAAGTATATTATGTATTCTATCAGCCATGGGGTTCCCAAAATACAGGCTTTGCTTAGTTTGGGGCTAGATGGTGCTGTGTGATATGTCCTCAAATATTTTTTTATATACTTTTCAGTATTTTACGGATATGGTAATAATTTGCGGCGCGAAGGGCTTCCCTGTGCACCGGTTCATGATGGCGGCGGCTTGCGAGGCCTTCCTTCGACTGCTCACCACCGACTGCATCAGCCTATCTGCAGAACTGGCCAGGAGCTCCAGTGAGAGCAGCATGGTAATATTCACATAGACCATAAAATATGTAAATTACACCCAACAGTCACCATACATAATCCTGATCCCACACAACACTAAAGAGCCATTTACATGGAGAGAGTTTACATTCAGCCAAAAGACAAAAAACTCGCTTACGAGTATGTCATACGATATTCATAAGGTGACACAAACTTAAACGAGATATTTGCCTACGAGTTCTCGACTTGTCTAAACTCGATCTTGTGTGACATTTTTTCAAGTTCATGCGAGTATCGTACAGATCGGTTGGAACCGATTTGAATGCGAGGTTTGGCATTCGAGCTCGGTGATTGATTAAATGATTACACAGAGACGTCCAGTATTTAATAACAAGGCGATTATCGTCCTTCTACGTACGATATCATATATGTTTTGTTTGCATGATCATATGTTTTCTTTCTGTCGATAACCGTATCTTCGAGACAAGAGACTTAATGTAAATGGCGCTTTGGGCTCCCTCTAGCGCCGCAAGCCAAGGAAGCTTTGTGTGTAAACTAAATAGAAAAGGCAATATTTGTCAGGCAAAAGTTATTTAAATCCTTTCCACAATCATAATACTCATATTTTCTCCAGGTTAGCAGCATGGGAGAAGCGACCGCGGGCGAGTTCAACGAAGATACAGAGTACTTGATCAGCAAGGAACAAGCCAAGCAGATGAGGTGAGTTTACAATTTTATCTACCGTCTGCTGACAATAGATGGCGCTATTTATAATCCTTTGCAACTCAAAAAACTGTAACCTATATTGATGATATCCATCTATACTAAAAAAATTAAGGCCATTTTCCTAAATTTAAGTAACGAAATAATAACTATTCTCTCCAACATGATGGACCATTTATATGGGCGATGGGCTGATCAAGTGATCACCTGTCACCATGGTTCACCATATTATCCATCTTGGGACTTTGGATCAGGAGTGGCTGCCAGTTATCTTATGTTTACTTGTGGTTCTGCCCACCCTATTAGGAATACGGGCGTGATAATATGTATGTATGTATGAAGTAATGACGGAATAGTGATGGCAATAGCAACTTTGTCATGCAATGTTATGTCTGTATATTTAAAGAAAACATAGTGATTCCCAATTTATTTTGTGTACGGCCGGAATTCGAACCAGCGACCTTCATGAAAGGTTCTTTTCCTACTAGCATTCATGCTTGCTCGTCGTTCGGTTTAGGATAAGTCGAGCCAACACGCACTAAAGTCGAAAATTATATATTTCCAGAGTATGGGATCAAATCAAACGTCGGTCATCTTGTCAGATCTTGCCTCTCAGCGACAGTTGCAAGAAACCTCCTGATTTGTACAGAGATGTCAACCACCCCGCCATCAACTCAATCAGAGTTGTCAAGGTACTAAGTGGTATTATTTTTCTATCATCATCATCACTATGAGTTTACAGTAGTCTTCTTTGGACATATGCCTCCCTAATTTAGTTTCTGGAACGATTTTGTGCTGACTTCATCCAAAACCATTATTCAGGGTGGATTTTTATAATGCAACCTCAAGTGAAAGTACTGTAAATACTGAAGATAGCAAATTCAACTCAAGAGTACTATAGTTTTGCTTCTTTTTAAAAATAAGGTAATATTTCCATTGAGTAAAGCATTTACAAAAAGTATTTTACCAGCGATCTGTTTCTCAGCCCTTTGCTTAGTTCGAAGCTAGATGGTGTTGTGTAAAATGTCCCGGACGATTTCTTTATAATTTTTATTGAAATAATTATTTCTTTGTTTTTAAACCCTGATTATTATGTGTTACAGTGTGACAAAATCCAACACGCGACATCCCAGACCCAGACAATAGTGACAATGAGTAAGCTCATCTCACAGATAGTGATGCAGGAGATCATAAATTTCGTCTACACTGGCTCTATGGACAGCGCCGCTTTCAAACAACAGGTAATTATGAACTTTATTGTAAAGGAATGAAGGTGTATTTTTACTTGAAGCTTGGCTTTTGTACAATGATTGGATATACTTATCTTTGATGCTGTCTTTGTTGGAAATGTTAAAAATAAACTTTTCATTGGATAATTTTATTTTGATACTCTAAGGTGACTGTTTTGACTTGACTGGAACATCATCGTCCCGTCACAAAAGACCCGAATAGGGACGTTAAAGGTCTAACCAATATCTAGTTCTAAAACCGAAGCCTGAGAGCTCTAGTTCTATAACCGGAGCCTGAGAGCTCTAGTTCTATAACCGGAGCGTGAGAGCTCTAGTTCTATAACCGAAGCCTGAGAGCTCTAGTTCTATAACCGAAGCCTGAGAGCTCTAGTTCTATAACCGGAGCCTGAGAAATCTAGTTCTATAACCGGAGCCTGAGAAATCTAGTTCTATACCCGGAGCTCAAAGCCAGTTGTGCACTAATGAAGGCCGACTAAGCTGAGAGGATGGTACAGGTGCTCGGCCTACTTCATCTAAATTCGTCTCTGGCACCACAGCGTCCCGTTAGTGTAGGCAAAAGTTGCCTCCTAACGCTATAATATCAGCTATTATGGCTTAGTTTCTGTTCTAATAAGATCAAACTATATTTCTGATTATTAGAGATAGGTACTAAAATTAATTCTACTGTTATAAGGCTGCTTATTTTTTTTATAATTCTGGGTATTGTATATGTGCTGAACTGATTTTTAAAAGCACGCCTTTATAAGATTTTTGCCTATAATAGCTCTTAATATTTTATTTTGCGCCCAAAAATATTCTCTAGCTTATAAGCAAATGCTAATGCTAAAATTATATAAATATCTATTACTTCCTATCCAACAGAGATATTTCCATGAGGAGCATTCTTAAAGAATAATTGTAGACATTGCTGTCATGCCGCAAAAAACGAAACACAGTTCTGTCAAATATATTTCGCTTTGATGTTTTGTGTGAGATAGTATACGAATGATTTTTTTAAAACTGTTCCTCATAAATATAATTGCGCATTCTTCTCTAACTACCCTATTATTTATATTTACCACTCACTAAAAGCCTTAAAATAAAATAAATAATAATTCTATATCAATAAACTGTATTTTGCAGTCTGCTGCTATTGGATTATTACTGGTAAAATTTTATAATAATAAAATCATGAATCATAAAATAATCCATAATTTTTTCCTTATTATTGCACTGTACTTCTCTATGTATAGGTCTCGCTACGTAAAATGAACCCGCGGAGAAATGTTTGACCGTGGATACTGCGTACAAAGGATTTTCCTATTTCTAGGTGTAATGTTTACTCCTCTGCTGGACTAGGAGTAAAGAAAAAACAGAATGCGTCCAGTTGCTTCTTTCCCCGAGCATGACGTAAAAATCGACTAATGGATAGCATCTTCTCCAACATGAACCATCTATATGGGCGATGGGCTGTTCACTTGTCACCATGGTTCACCATATCCATCTAGGGACTTCCAATCAGGAGTGGCTGCAAGTTTCATAAAGAATAATAAACTTCTGGCTTTGCCCACCCCATTAGGAATACGGGCGTAATAATATGTATTATGTATGTAATGTTTAATTTTGGAAAAATAATATTAAAAAAAATATACTTTATAGGCAAATCCTAATCAAAAAATATTCACGTCCAAACTTTTTCCCGTGGGTTCATCGTACGTGGCGCGAACTATATTCATTGTGGTTAGAAGTGGTTTGTCCCTGTGTCATTGCTTTGTATTTATATTTACACATCTGTATTCATTTTATTGATATTTAGTATCCATGTAGTGTAATTCTTTTACCTTAAAATATTTGTGATTTTTTTCTAAAATACTCGTTTTCGTTTTGCCCTGCATTTACTTAGTCTTCAGAATGAATAATGGAAAAAAAAAACAAATGAATTTGATTGACTAGAAATCGTGAATTGAGTTACAAACCCTTTTTTTTTGGAAACCTTATCTACGCGAAAGGGGCGACTGTGGATCATATATGCATCTATTAAAAAAATCTTCATGTTTTGGTTCAGCAAGAATCCACCAGGCTGCGCCAAATCCACGATTTTACTTCTTTCTGAAGAGTAAAAAAAATTGTATCAAACTCAAAATCTCTCTATTCATTGAATTCACAAGGATCAACCTAGAATGTTTGCCTCGAATATCCATACAACGTAGTGAAGTGGTATGTTATTTTTCAAGTTAACACATAAGTTTACACATTTCATAACATTTAATGGTGTCATAGGATTACTCTTAAACATTTACAAAAATTCAAAAATATACCCATTAAACAATCTAATGTTTTAGATTTTTTGATCTTCTAGTTGTAAAGTTTTCTTAATACAGGAGACTGTACAAACAGGGTGGTTCTTTCTTAACTTGTATGCCAAACAAATGAATTAGAATTCTGCTAGTTCGTTTAATTTTGTGTGTATTAAAAACTTCATAAGTTAATGTCACCATGGTTCGAAATATTCGTGTTGGGACTTGGGAGTAGCTGCTAGTTTTCTTATGATTACTTGTGGCTCCGGCTACCCCATTAGATATATGGGCGTTGTGATATGCATGTATATAATGTCCTCAGGAGATCAGACAGGCGGCCGAGTTGCTCGGCTTTCACGAGCTGACAAAGCTGGCTCAGTTCATACTGGACCAGCATCTGCTGTTCGATAAGGGATTCATGCTGCAATTCCATTCGGTAAGTCTTCTACGCTAATATTATAAAGAGGATTTTTTTTTGTTTGTAACGAATAGGCTCTGAAACTACTGAACTGTATAGTATTCAAGAACAATGCCTCACTTAACTGGCTTTGACTTCGCAGCTCAGTTGGTGGTAGCTATACTACTACTAGTGCGCCTCAAAGAGGCTCCTTTCGTGCACTTGGCACATGTTTTACTATTTATTTTTTGTTCTAAGACCGACGTACGTAACGTAGGTTTTAAATTCGATACCCATCCAGGACAAATATATCTGCGATAAACAAGATGTTTACTCTGTCTGGTGTTACGTATGGTTTAAATAAAATTCTATCAGCCATCTGGTTCCCATAGTACAAGTTTTGCTTAGTTCGAGGCTAGATGGCGCTGTGTGATATGTCTAGAACTGTCTAGCAAGCAATTTTTATCTATTTAAGACCACTACTCAAAGTAAGTATAGATTCGCTGTCATTTTTCGAACTGCAACTTTCGATGTTCCAAAGAGTTTCAACCTCCGTAGTATTTACCAGCATCGATTATTTATTTATTAGATTACCAAGTACACAAGCATAAAATATATAATATCTAAATCTAACATACTGCTATGACATTTTGGTTGGTTCTTCTACACATGCGATTCCTGAGTTCATTTTTGTAAATTTCAGCCGTTACCGCAAAGACTGCGCGACTTGTACGTTGAACGTAATCTATTCGCCGACGTGACGTTTGACCTGGATGACGGCATTCACCTCGCTCACAGGGCGATATTGATGGCCAGATGCGACCCTATGAAGGCAATGTTCCAGGGACATTTCAGAGAAAGCACGTCTAGAGTGGTAAGTGACCAGAACGTTAATGTGAGTTTTAGCCACTCTCTTTAGAAGATACGGATATTATATCTCACTGAAAGACGATAAATTATTCCCCTAGATTAAATTAGGGTCCGCTCCCTTCGCTCGCCATTTCAAGAATGCGCATCAAACAAACATTTTACTATTGTACGAGTATTTACGAACATAGACTCGCTGTGCTCGCTCGCTCTTTGAATATAAAGAAGGGCATGCAAAGCGAGCATCGGAAAAAATCATCGCTGGTTTTGAGCCAAAGTATGTACAATAAAAGATTTGTTTCTCACAGATCGCATTCCCTGGAGTCAAAATGTACGCGTTCCACATCCTCCTCTGCTACATTTACAGCGACAAGATCCCCAGCGTGGAGCCAACAAGATGCCTGGAACTGCTGGAACTGGCCAACAGGCTCTGCATGAACCGCCTTGTGACCCTGGTGGAAGCTAAGGTCCTGGAGCACCTGCAGAGGCAAGACAGGTGACATGTACTCTAGAGTATAGTACAACTATACCTGTAGGTACTGTAGAATATAGTAGAACTGCTGAAACTGGCCAACAGGCTCTGCATGAACCGCCTTGTGACCCTGGTGGAAGCTAAGGTCCTTGAGCACCTGCAGAGGCAAGACAGGTGACATGTACTCTAGAGTATAGTACAACTATACCTGTAGGTACTGTAGAATATAGTAGAACTGCTGGAACTGGCCAACAGGCTCTGCATGAACCGCCTTGTGACCCTGGTGGAAGCTAAGGTCCTAGAGCATCTGCAGAGGCTAGAAAGGTGACATGTACTCTAAGAAAGAAATAAAGAAGATAGTTCTTTGGCAACATAAAAAATACAGAAATGAAAAATTAAAAGACAGAGCGTAGGGCAAAAGAGAGAAGAAAGTAAATATACAGACCTAATACACATACATATAACATATGTCCTGGTTGCTCTGTCAATCAGAAAAAAGTTGCTAAAAGGTCCTAACTTAGCTTTGAGCTAACTTCCAGTCTGCTAGCAGCCAGCAGTAGATCTTCACTCCATCTAGCCGGAGGGCGTCCTACATTACGTTTGCTTAATCTACTCTACTAACTTTTATTATTTTTCAGAGTATGCGGTGAAGATGAGCAAGTGGTTGAAATAGCTTTGTCTCTATTGGAGCCTGTCAAGGTATGATATCACAAACGAACATCCCAAGTGTTAAACGAACATATAAAAATTCTCTTTAAGTGTCGCATTTACCTTGTATAGCTCAGACCACTTCCTACTAGTTTGGAGGGATCCAAACTGGTAGGAAGTGATCTGAGCTATGGTAACAGGTAGGTAACAGGCAAAGCAAGACGACCTCGGTGGCGTGGCGGGCGAGAGCTTGGCTGAGACGCAGTAGACGAGAGTTCGATTCCCGCTACGGGAGAAATGTTTGTATGTTCTGCAAATATTTCTTCCTGGTCTGGGTGATGTAGTATTTATGTATTATAAGTAGGTATATGTATTTACAAAAAAAGTATATAATTATTCTATCAGCCATCTGGTTCCCATAGTACAAGCATTGCTTAGTTTGAGGCTAGATGGCGCTGTGTGAAATGTCCACAAACATTTATTACTATTATTATTATTTGTTTTAGCTGCACAACGCGCATAACTTGGCTGATTGGTGTCGCTGGCGATTGTGCGGCGCGTACGACCGCGCGTGTCGCGCGCGACATTTAAGCGCCGCGACCCGCGACTATCTCTCAGACAACCGCTGGCCGCCCGTCTGGTAACTACCTAAAAGATGGAATTGAATATAAATAATTTATTTTTCACTACTCTTGCTCAAAAAGTCCATCAGGCATAAAATAGCATACTTGGCTGGTTCTTATTTGGCTCAACTGACCGGTATTGCCATTCAGCGTGGCAATACAGCCAGCGTCTTGGGCACGCTTCGACCGTCTGATGAGCTGGATCAGGTGAGCTATCTATAGACCGTTTGCAACGAGCCTTTAGATAGCCCGACTGTTTCTTTTGTATTTTGTAAATTATATTTATATTAGTTGTTAGTTTCTTTCTGTTAATGACAAACGCCTTTTGCCATCTATAGTAGATGATTTATACAGCGTCAGGAGGCATCTTTTACCTTCACAACCGGACGCTGTAGTGCCCAGCACCTATTCAATCCAATCAGCTTTGTTGGCCTTGTCCACAGGAAAGACATGGTCAATACGTTCGGAGCCAACTAAGCCGCGGGTTTCCTCACGATGTTTTCCTTCACCGTTTGAGAGTACTGGTATAGCGCACATTAATTTTTTGCTCAGAAAAATCCATTGGTACATGACCGGATTTGAACCCACGACCTTAGGATCGGAAGGCGGGGTCACTACCAACTAGACCACCAGTGCTTTTCATATTTTATTTTATTTTCAGAGTTTTTGGGAAACTTACAGCTAGGTACAAATAGTATAAAAAAATTAAATTATAACCAATTGAGGTAACTCTACATGGTTGCTTAAGGCCATTTAAAAGTTTCCACTTATAGCAATAAAAAAAATAATAGGTATAAAAAACAATACAATATATTTATTCAATAATTAAATAACTATTAGAATGCATAGCGACTTTGACTATGCTTCTTCTTCAGTCGGGTAAAAAGTTAGCGACTTTGACTATGCTTCTTCTTTAGTCGGGTACAAAGTTAGCGACTTTAACTATGCTTCTTCTTCAGTCGGGTAAAGAGTTAGCGACTTTGACTATGCTTCTTCGTCAGTCGAGTACAAAGTTAGTGACTTTGACTATGCTTCTTCTTCAGTCAGGTAAAAAGTTAGCGACTTTGACTATGCTTCTTCTTCAGTCAGATAAAAAGTTAGCGACTTTGACTATGCTTCTTCTTCAGTCAGGTAAAAAGTTGCAGAGTGCCTTAAGATACAATGGACAATGTTTTCATTATTACAGGTTTGTAAAGGAGTTCGATTACTACCAGAAGTGCGTGACGGAACAGAACAAAGACTTGAAAGAATTAAGACCTCAGACCTCGCTACCAAACCAGCAGACGGGCTGTCTGTGTTTTACAAGTAAGCTTATTCATGACGACCTCGGTGGCGTGGCGGGCGAGTGCTCGGCTGAGACGCAAGAGGCGCGGGTTCGATTCCCGCTACTGTAGAAATGTTTGTATTTTCTGCAAATATTTCCCGGGTGTTTTCACTATATCAGCCATCTAGTGTCCATTGTGCAAGCTTTGCTTAGTTTGGGGCTAGATGGCGCTGTGTGAAATGTAAGCAAATATTTATTTATTAGGATTAAAGGTTGCTATATTGTCGGCCTATCCCGCTGACAACCGACATTTCTGATATCGTTTTTGGACGACATTCAGTTATCGCCTTACTCCACCTGTCATCACCTCGCCTAATTGTGACACTGTTTGAAAATAATGAAGGAGAGTTAATCTTCCTGCCCTTACCCACTATAATGTGGGTTCGGCACAGCATGTTCCTTGGATGACGCTGTAAGAGTTTTGGCTAAGGTATTTTATGACCGGCCGCCTGCCTGACGTCAACCCTCCTTAGGAATACTTGCTTATTGTATCTCATCATGTTTGAGGATACTATCCCTTAGCAATGTATAATAATCCCTTACTAAAATAATGTAGGAGAGTATAATATGTTATGTTTTGCAGGCAAGGTGCGTCGCTCCAGCTCGGCGGGCGCTGACGTGACGACTGCGTTGTGCCGCAATGGCGACGCGCCGCCCCAGCCGCCGCTCTGACACACGCCCACCTGGAGGTATGAACACAACCATACTAACACACATCATTATTTTCGTTATTTTGGTCCTCACGATACATGGCCTAGTCTGAGGTCCATTGTAAACTCGTTAACCACAAAAATACCTGTCAGCTTTTACATTTAATATAATAATAACACCCAAAAGTCACATACATAGTCCTGACCTCACACTAGGATTCCCTGTGTCGTGGGTATCAGAAACTACGAGTACCATGGTACCACAACACCCAGACCCGGAAGATAGTTACAGATCATGCAAACATTTCTTCCGCAGCGGGAATCGAACCCGCGCCTCTTGCGTGTCCGCCGAGCAATCGCCTGCCACGCCACCGAGGCCGTCAAGTATTTAGTATTAGTCTAATTACTAACCCTCATTATAAATGCTTGTACATATTTACTAACAAATTATGGATCTTGTAGTCCGAAATAAAATCTTTTTATTATATTTATTTATTTAATTAAATGATTAATTAAAGTATTTTTTATCCGCAGGTCTCTCCGCTTAGCGGTGCTCCTACCAGTGTCAATGTGTTTTATGAGCACAATACTGACGATACTAATATTATTCCATATTTATACATAATTGACTAACCGGCAGATTCGCGGACGTTGTGTAGGCTGGCGTTACACGGTCAAGCACTGATCAATATTTTTCAAACTTCACGTTAAAAAGCAATATGGTTTACTCATTCCGAGTCCCTAGGTGATGAAAATAAAAAATCCTATTGATTGAACTTGAATGTCTTTCCTGTGGACAAGGCCGACTAAGCTGAGAGGATGGAATAGGTGCTGGGCAAGCCTACTCCATCTTAATTCGTCCCGGGCACTACAGCGTCCCGTTTGTGAAGGTAAAAGTTGCCTCCTCACGCTATATAAATGGTAAAAGGCCTTAGTGATTGAACATAAATCGAGCAATCGTCGGTTTTTAAACTTAGTGTTAAAAAGCAATATGAAATTCTTAAAAAAAAAACATTCCGAGTCGCTAGATGATGAAAAAAGATATAATATTTCCTTTAGGAATCCTAGGTGTTTGAGCATAATTCAAAAGTTTCATGACGAAGATGAGTGAGGATTTGCGAAAGATTTGGTAGAAACTGTATGCGTAAGTCGAATATAGGGCGAGAAGTTGCTCATTATGGAGAGGCCTTGGTCCAGCAGTGGACTCCTATAGGCTGATGATGATTATTATTTAATGAAATCACAATAATCTTAAATCTACGTTTGTGTTTTCTACAGAGAGCCAACGATTGTAGTTGGTTAGTTATAATGTTGAAGTGTGAAAGTGAATGAATGAATGAATTGTGTTGGCATTATCACATAGGTACGTAATAATGCCAGAGAAATGATGATGATGAATGCCATCTAGGATGCCCTAAGGAAATAATACTTTTTTTTTTTAATTGTTCTCACTTCAGTAAAAATGTAAGTAGGGTTTTGGAAAGTGCTGCTAATTTATTGACCAAGCAAACTGACATAGATTTTGGATAATCTAGAAAAAGAAATATAAAAAGAAAGTAAAGTTTGTCAATTAAAGATTTTAAAAAAGATTGATGCATTGAAGTTGGGCTTGACGGTGTAGCGCCGGCGTAATATTGATCAGTGAAGCGAAACTCGACCTTATTATGAGTGAAATTAAGTATTTTTTGCGAAATCGCAATTATTGATAGTGCTGAGCTCAATAGTAGTGCTAAGGTCTGATTTGCGTGTGAATTTCGATTAAGTGCGGTTTTTATGAGTGTATTATAGCTACCATACGATACCAGCTATCTTAAATTTGAATAAAAATAAAATTAAAAAGAAAAACGATTGAAAATAAAATAAAAAAAGTAAAATTTGTCAATTTCGACTATGAAAAAAGTGTCGAATCCTCCTTACTTATAAACATTGTTTAAGATTGAATCTGTCAATATTTGCCACTAACGAAAAGAGGCGTCAATACTTTATGTATTGGTAACTTTGACAGATTTTAAATGGTTATAAGTAAGACTAACTGGTATCGTATGAAATGCCCGAGTGTGTAACGTATGCCACTACAGTCGTTAATAAGTACGAATAAAGACTAATTT
Organism: Scotopteryx bipunctaria; assembly: GCA_949320045.1. NCBI lineage: Eukaryota > Metazoa > Arthropoda > Insecta > Lepidoptera > Geometridae > Scotopteryx > Scotopteryx bipunctaria. The sequence continues at coordinate 2,424,150 of OX439462.1, forward strand.
AGCGTGCACTATTTACGAGAGAGACCTTGTATATTAATAAAAACCTTTGTAATTCTCTAGTTTTAAATCATGCACCGTAGGCTCTTTTCAAATGGCTTGCTCATAACTTAAACACCCTTTTTAAATATGGCATGAAACTGCGTCCTTTGAAAGAAATCTCATTGACTTTGGGAGTAAATATCATAACGCTCATTTGGTAGAACATCGACATAATTGACAGTATTCCATTTTTACAGGAGAGCGATTATTGTGGTTTTTTTTGGTTCTTTAACGACGTTTTTTTTCACAACGACGTTTGTGCTATCTAGCGGAAAGTATTAGAAATGCAATATCGTCGATTTTTCTCCAAATCGAGATACTTGTTACAGGTGTTATGACATAGTTAACTAAATATTGCCAAAAGTGACAATTGCGACATTGTTTCACCAAATGAGCGATAATAAACATTAAAAAAGACGAATCGAGACGTTAATTAACCTGTAGGTAAACTGTTTATCTCTGGTGACTCCCTAAATATTTACGGGGCGCTGGGCGGATCACCCGATCCGTTCTGTGTTCCTACAACCCGGTAGGAACATATAACAAAATGATTTACAATTCTGTGAGTAGTGACGATTTTGGCAAGTCTTATCTATCATCTATCTAGTCGTGTCACTAGTTCTTTCGTGTAGTGAAAGGATTTAAAGTGCGTCTCAAAGGTTCCTTTTGTGCAATTGACATACATTTTCGAACTTTTCGGTTCTACAAGTAATAATAAACGCGCGTCTGAAAACAGCGCGGGAGTGGTCTGACTTAAATGGTTTACCGTACAAGCTGTAATTTTATGGCCCATTCATAATAAGGGGGTTTAAGGTTGATAATCAAATACATTTTATTAGTAAGAACGTATGTAGGAGAGTTAGTGCATAATGCACTTTAAAATGTTTGCGGAAGGTAGGTTTTAGCTTGGTGCTTTCTTAGTGATATTACTGAGTGGTGATATGATTTAGGGTTGATTTACACTATCAGTCAAAATTAACATCAGTTTTTGAGATGATATTGAGCTTGGAATTAAGAATTAGTATAGGACTCCCCAAGCTTTACGATGTCAGCAAAAAATTGTTGAAATGGGATAGGGCCAAGCCTAACGTATGTTGGTCAATTGACAAAACCCTTTTGGAATGGGTGTCAGGAGGGTCCCACTATTCTGCAGAACCAGATCGTCCCCGCACTAAAAGTAAATGACATGCAAACTTATGACAAAATAAATATAAATAAATAAATATTTCTGGATATTTCATGTTGTGCCGACCCCACATAGAGTGGGATAAGGGCAGGAAGATGATGATGATTTCACGCAGCGCCATCTAGCCCCAAACTAAGCAAAGCTTGTACTATGGACACCAGATGGCTAATAGAATTCTTATATACGTTTTTTTTGTAAACACATACTTTTAATACATATTACTACATCAGCCAGACCCGGAAGAAATATTACCAGAACATACAAATATTTCTCCCGTAGCGGGAATCGAACCCGCGCTTCTTGCGTTTCAGCCGAGCACTCGCCCGCCACGCCACTGAGGTGGTCAGGTGACAGATCTTTTGCTTTCTGATGCTGGAACGGTGACTGTTTGGTTACGATGCGGGGTCGTGGGCGGTGATCCTTACATGAGCCTCTTTCAGGCTGAACTTGATGGATAGAAAACTCTGGAAAAAGATCGGGACAATATTGATGAAATAATAATTATAATAGAGCTTGACGGGACACTGAAAGATTGATGGTGTGAATCAGCCTTTTTAAAATAAGTATTTTTGTATAATTTGTCGCAAGTATTTCGTAATTTATTATTGTAGAGGTAATTTTAATTTACTTAGAAAGTGCGTACATACCAAAGTATTATTTATGTGTAACCGAATTTAGTATCTATATCTATGTTATTGGAATTAGGCATAGTTTTGTATAATCACATTTTAATTATCAAATTATTTTTGTACGACACTTTATAATATACATATTTTAAAACATTTTTAGTACTTCTAAGACATGAAACTTTGCTAATTAAAATGTTCGCATTTGATTAGCATATTAATGATTTATTTAATTTATGATAATATATTTCTATTTTTCATGTTCTTGGTTCTGAACTAATTTATGTAAATTGATTTAATAATAAGCATAACATCATCTAACTCATTGTTAAACATAGGTTAGTTTTTTTATAGTCTGTGATAAGTTTGTAATCATAATTTTAATCTGTGATTTTGTGGTTAAATCAAAAATTGTACCAAAGAGCGATCCAGTCAGCAAAAACTGGATATAATGTGTTTTAATTACGTATAATGATTATTATAAAGAGTTAAGCTTTGTAAGTTTGTATGTTTGTTTAAGGGGATCTCAGAAGCTGCTGAATCGATTTTGAAAATTCTTTCACTCGTAATCTACTATCCCTGAGTACAAATACCTACAAATAATATTAATTTATTATTATTATTAGCCCCTGTCGTGTCATCGCTAGGCAAAGGCCTTCTCCATAGCTGATAGAATACTTATGCTTTTTTTCATAACTAGACAAAAGTTTTACCACCCATCATCATCATCCTGCCCTTATCCCACTCTATGTGGGGTTGGGACAGCATGTTCTCTTCTTCCACTCTCTTTGGCCATCAGAATCTCTGTAGGTACTTCTTTCCTATCCATGTCTTTTACATAGTCCATCCACCTTTTCTTTGGCCTACCTCTGCATCTAAATCCATCCACATTCATATTCATAACTCCTCACAACATGACTTCCATCCCTTATGACATGCCCATACCACGCTAGCCTATTATCAATCTTTCTGTAACAGGCGCTACTTTATTTGAACCGTGTCTTTTCCCCTGAAGAACAATTTAGTTGTATGTTTCTAGGCATTTGGTAAACTTAGTTAAAGGCATGTGCCCATTTATACGTTGCGTACATACTTTCTGTTACGATATATTTATTTCAAAATATGAATCCCTGAGTACTAGGTATGTTTGCAAGTAAAACTGCGGGAGACCAGCTAGCTTTGTACAAAATGTTTATTTTTTCAAAGGTTTGGATTGGGGATGGTTTTAAATATTCATTGAAATGCATTGTAATTAGCTCTATCATGTATTTGAATAGCAATAACAATAAAGTACTGGATTTTAGGGATATTTTAAATTAAGCTTACGGAAGACTATTATAGAAATTTAATAAGATTTTTTGACCTCGTATTGCTTAGAATAAGCCGGATTATACAACGTGTAACATAATGTCCCTATAAGCCCGAAACGGGGGTGTTCTATACGTCATTGCGAACAACGTTTGTTCAACGACTTTTAAAATTTCAAAGGTTTTCATTCATGAAATGTCTCTTAAACTTTGCTCCAATACGTAACTTGACACAACATGAGGCATCCCTACTTACAGCTGTTTTTTGACCTTTAAGTGTGAACTCTAGATGAAACAGGTAACAGAACAGACACCATTAGTAAAATGCCTACCTACTTACCTAATAACGAGGTGGCTTAATAAGTAATTTCTATTTTTTTTTGAAGGCCTAGGGGTACCTTGGTATTTATTGGTAGGTAATTAAAATGTAAGGTCACATCACGACTAAAATCCCTAGGCACCGTAAACATCCTTTCAGATCTCTTTGTTAAGTACCTAGTATAGGAGATAGGTACCTTACCTACTCAATTTTGTATCTACCTACTCGGGCCTTAAAGGTATCCTCAGTGGGTGCCAAGGAGTATGAGAGGATGTCTACCGTGCCTGAGGATAAAGCCGTGATACCTACTCAATTTTGTACCTACCTACTCGGGCCTTAAAAGCATCTTGAGTAGGTAACAAGAAGTATGAGAAGAGGTCTACCGTGCCTGAGGATAAAGCCGTGACCCTATTCCACTTTAGTTTTTCCAACGATGTATTATTCCAATATTCGTTGGAGCATTTTTCAATGCAATTTTGTACCTACCTACTTGGGCACTAAAGTCAAAGGTTGTGACTTATCTGTCTTACTAATCTTCATTTTCATCGTGAACAGCCTATTTGTCATTGGTTGCATTGAAACCACAACAACAATAAGTGGGATGGCACCTTGCCCTAATTGGCTGTCGGTGCCTTTGCTAAATTCAAAATCCGCAACCGTCAACCGACACCGCACCGCAAGCGTTTGTTTAATAAAATCAAATTGGTTCCGTAGGTTTATTTGTTTTTTACTTTTCTTGATTGAACTACGTAATTGTTGGTAGGTTATTATGTAAGTAGGTAGGTACCTAGTAGCAAATGTGGATGGAGCACATGGTAGCATATTGGTATGAACCCCGCCTTCCCATCCTTAAGTCGTGAGTTTGAATCTATGGATTTTTCGATTCGAAATTTATGTGTGCAATATCAATGCTCTCAAACGGTGAAGGAAAACCTCGTGAGGAAACCAGGCATGTCATAGACGTGTGTCAAAGTGTACGAAAGGAACCTTCAAGGTGCACTCTAATCCTTCCACCACACTGGTTCAAAAGAGCTAGCGACACGGACACGACGACAGTAGTAGTAGTAGTAGATGTATGGTGAAGTTTTTTTCCTTTTTTTTCCCAATCGGTATTTAGTGGGTTACCCCAGACAAGGAACCCTAAAAATTCGGCTTTCGGCAATAGGTACCTACTTTTGGTCGCAAAACAGATCGGGTTTTATCAGTCGCAATTAGCATTCGTTCCTTGCAACAACTGCAACAAGCAATCTCTCGGTTCGCGTAACTAATTAACGTACGATACGATGTCGGCTTTGTACTCAAACGGTGAGTATTATGATATGGTGTTGTGTGTGTGTGTTGGAGCAGCACCAAATAATTAATAGCTTAGTAGCGGCGCTTCAGCTCTACAGAGAGCGTTATCCAGGGCGGCCATTGCCATCTTACGGGCTATTTTCTGGGATTGGGGAACCGTCTTCTCTCGACGGGATCTTTCCACCGGCGCACCAGTGAGGGAAGACCGGGAATTCGGTGGTGTGTTGTACCTACTTCCCTTTGATGGATACCGAGTACCTACTGTGTGTGTCAACAGTGATAAAATTCAGTGATAGGTAGGTATGATGATAGGTACCTAACCTATCACCCTACCTAGTAGGTACCCCATTAGTACTTAGCTTACTAATAAAAAATGACAAAAATAATTTTGTGATTGTGAATGTGAATGTGAATGTGTACCAGTAATACCAACCTAGGTACCTACATACCTACCTAATACCTACCATGTCAATTAGCCGTGTTCCGAGCCAACCAAGAAGAAGGAAGAAAAGGTATAACTTAACTTTTCCTGTACCTAGGTCCTTAGGTAACTTAACTACCTAGGTAGATGTAGGTAGGTAGTTGTTTTTTTATGTGTGAAAGATATCGTGATTTTAATCTTCGACTTTAATTTCTACGTAGAATTAAAAAAATTGCAAATTCTTACGAAAACTTTGGTGATTTGATTACACCTAGGTACTTTTTGAAACTTGCCGCGCGTTCAATTGTCTGCGTATGTGTGGGTCCGACGCGATAGGAGGGTGGGCGTGTGTTTGTTACCTACGCAAATGGTAAACAAACACATAGGGTTGTCACAAATTTCTCATGAAATAATTTGTTTTTAATTGTATTGGAATTTCAAATATGATGTATTGAACTTTTGCACACGTCAATGTATTCAAGTGCTCGGTCTGAATACACCCCTTTCGGGCTTATAGGGACATTATGTTACACGTTGTATAGTGTATAAATATCGCACCATAATAACTTATTTTTATCACTTTAAATTCGTATTTCAGCATTTTTTACTCAGTCAGTTAGCTCTTTGTGAAATCCAGTACATTTTATACTATTAAGTGCATAAAATTTTGACTACCAACATGGATCTAAAATAACATTTTTCTTATGAATTTATAGTTTTTTATTCAGTAGTTGATGAGTCACTTTGAAAACACTTCTGTCTGAAATTTAAAGGTTTTTGGTTCGCCCATCAAAAAATATAGGTGTCTACACACCAAAACTGGCGGCCCGGCGCCGGCGCCGGTGGTTTTTGCCTGCGTTATAGACCGCCGTGTCACATATTTTTAGACTGTCCGTCGGCTTTTTTATACAATCATGTGTCGAAGGCAAAGGTCGCCATCTTTTCCCGCCGCCGTTGGACCGACGGAATGGGTGTGTGGGGGTGTGTGTGTGTGTGTGTGTGTGTGTGCGTGTGCGTGTGACCTCCGCCTTTGGCCGCCAGGCCGGCGGATTTTGATTATATTGCCGCTAGGCCGACGGTTTTGGTGTGTACCTACACATCACAATGTACCTACAACTAAACTTTGACAGACAACATTGTAAGAGACAAGATTCCATTAAAAACATCCATATTTAACTAAACGTTATAATTTTTTTGCAAAATACTCTTGCCATTACCCCGATTTATACCTGGACCGTAATAAAATACCTACTCGTGTTACTAGTTCTTTTAAACCAGTGTGGTGAAAGAACTAAAGTGCCCCCTCAAAGAATCTCCATTCGTGCACTATTAATAAGAACGGCAAGTCGAGTGCCTTGCTTTAACGGACTTTTGGCTTTTGAATTTTTACCATTTAACTGACCGTACAGTAGTACCACAAATATTGTGTGCCTCGGCAATTTTCCTCTAGCTTCTGAAATACGAACTAACGCGTTGATTATGAATATGAATGTTACAATAATTATGTATTTACTTATTTTTTTAAAGGGTTGGTTCAGTTATTATTACTATTAGTTGCATATTCGGACAAATTCGGTTTTCATACAAAGCACGAAGTTTGCCGAGGAGCCAATATTTGTGGTAGGTACTAACGTAACGGGGTAGTGAGTGGAGGCCCTTTGGGATCTTTCAGTTTAAGCGTTTGGTGTCAGCCGTCTAAATTGCAAGCGTATTGATTGTGCAGGACGATTGTATTTTAGTGATTTGTTCGTCAGTCGAGCCATGGATTGACATTTGCGATGTTGCAGTCTGCAGTCATACTGCGCTCGCGATACTTCAACTGTATGGAAAAAATCGCACACATTAATGTTTCTTGTATGGGACCCCCTTTTATATTATTTGTTATAGCGGCAATAGAAATACACACTGTGAAACTCTTATTTCTCTGCTGGACTGGGATTAAACAAAAAATAGAATGCGTCCAGCTGCTTCTCTCCGAGCATGTCGTAAAAGTCAACTAAGGGATATGAGGATCCAACTTGATGGACCTATATGGTCGATGGGCTGATCACCTGTCACCATGGTTCTTGGGAGTCTTGGATCAGAAGTGGCTGCAAGTTTTCTTATGATTACTTGTGGTTTTTCCCACCGTTTTTCATACGGGCGTGATAATATGTATGTTAAGTACTCTGAAAATGTCAACTATACCTAAGGTTCATGAGATACAGCCCGCTGACGGACGGACGGAAAACGGAGGCTTAGTAATAGGGTCCCATTGACACCCTTCGGGTACGATACCCTAAGAGCGATACTAGCAGTCCGGCACCAAACGCATACATTGAAAGAGCCCATATTCTTACTTTTCCTATCAACAATTTAGTTTTACTAAACTCGCGTGCAAATAAACTGTGCATTAGCAGTTGGTAGTATAGACTCGCAGGAATTTAGTTCAAATAAACGGTTCAGAGTAGCGATTCAATTTATTTGCAAGCGAGTTGGTTCTGATCTCAAACTGTTCACTTCTGAATCAGGGTTATTAAGTAATACATTATTAAACTAATTGCTTCAATTACTTATTAGTACCTATGTATTTGGGGAGAGATTTTAGCTGAGCATGTTATTATCCTACTAAAATTTTAAATGCGAAAGTTTGTGAGGATGTGACTGAACGGATTTGAATGAAACTTGGAACATACATAGTTTGTGTGGTGGAATAATATATAGGCTATATTTATCATGGTAGCACGCGAGCGAAGCCGCGGGCAGAAGCTAGTATAAACTAAATAACAGACGCATAACATAGTTCTGACTCCACACTAGGATTCCGTGTTGTGGTTATCAGAAACTACGAGTTAAAATATTAAAACCCGGAAGAAAATGTACTTTTGTATTTTAAATTGTTTATCTGAAATCTTTCCCATTTAACTTCTAGACTCTCTTAGTATTTCTAGGTTTCTAGCGCGTAATTTGAAATTGCCAATGTTCACGGTCAATACAAGACAATCTGCCATTTTTTACGTACCCTTAGATTTTAATAAGTGTAATAAATGTATGTGTAAAATCTGCTTGTTTTATTTAAACAAAGGTACATATCAAAACGGGTGGGCAGAGCCACAAGTAGGTAATCATAAGAAAACTTGCAGCCACTCCTGATTCAAAGTCCCAAGATGGATATGGTGAAACATGGTGACAGGTGATCAGCCTATCGCTCATATAGATGGTCCATCATGTTGGAGAAGATACTACCCCTTAGTCGACTTTTACGATAAGCTCGGGGAGAGAAGCTGAACGCATTCTGTTTTTTTTTTTACTCTCATTCCAGCAACGAAGTACCTATGAGAAGTTTTATTTAATACTAAATCAATTCAAAATAAGTTTAACTACTTAGTACAGATCACATTATTATTAGTAGAAAATATAAAATAAAATAATGATGTACCGTTCATGTGCTTGAATTAGCACACGAAGGGTTCCGTACCACCGTACATTCATAAAATGTTTATTGTATAAGGCCCCCTTTTATTTTTATCATTTGTTGTTAAAGCGGCAATAGAAATACCCACTGAAAACTTCGACTCTACCTAATAACTACAGTTCATGAGATAGGTACCTACATACAGCCCGCTGACACTGACAGACGGATGGACAGCGGTGGCTTAGTAAAAAATACCTAACATACCATCCTAATTAGTGTGTTCCACTACAGTGGGCATGTAGGTAAGTAGTGCAACTTTGTAAGTAGGCACCTAGATACACAGTTTTTGTTTAGATTGCATAAAATTATGCTTTTAAGTTTCCGTCTGTGGATATCTCCTTGAAAAGAAGCCACGCCTGCCGACCCCAGGGTTCTAAAGTTTCCACGCCAAAAGGCACAAATAGCTATGGTATTCATCACCTAAGGATGCATATTTCCGCCTTTTAAATATTTTTATATACCTATTATGGATTATATCATATCGCAACTTATAGTATATCACACCAATCCTGTGCCAAAAAGCGTGTTCTAGAGCATAATAGATAAATTATGGTAGGTAATGACAAATTGATCACTAAAAAGTATGTTCATACAACATTTGTCATATATTTTCTACTTTTAATAATAATAATAATATTAATAATAAAACTTTATTTCAGACACAGGTCCATAGAAAAATACAACATTAAGTAGGAACATTAACTAAGTACCTAGGTAGGTACCTACATTTAAAATCTAACATGAATATTTAAATAAAAATAAAAATGAAAATCTTCTCAATATAAAAATAAAAGTTAGGTAACGGTTTTTAGCCAGTGTATAAAAAAGTCAGATTCAAATTTTTGAGCGAAAATTTTGAGAAAGCTGTTAGGACTATTCCTCACCCGTCCGAGCAAAGAGATAAATCCGTTTTCGAATGATACCATGAAAACCATATTATGTCCTTGCATCGGCAAATTGAGAGGGCGATGAGCAAAGACCTTACTACCCAGTCTTTCGTTATTTTTTTTATGGAAGGTCTTTGCCCAGCTGTGGGACAATACGGGCTAATCTGATCTATCCTATTGTATAAAGAGCTAAAGTTTGTATGTTTTCATTAGGTACTAAAGTACCTTTAGTCGGATTTTATGCAATACTTAAATCCTCTAAGTTTCTCTGTTCAATACTTATAAAATGACCGGCAGTAGGTTTCAGAACAAAATCTAGTTTCAACTGGAGATCATTCTTATTCGCAGTGACTTTGTAGCGACGTAGCATGTGACACAGTGTGGTCTTCAACGACATCATTGCGTAGGTTTTACCTGAAAAATAATTAGAATACCTACGTTAATATCATAGACTAATCTGGCCGCTGGCTGGATCCTACGAAAAATTCTACTAATACCTATTATAAATGCGAAAGTTTGTGAGGATGTGAGGATGTGACGATGTAGGTATGTTTGTGCCTCAATCACGCCCAAACGGCTAATCGGATTTGAATGAAACTTGGAATATACATAATACGTGTGCTGGAATAACATATAGGCTACTTTTTATCTGGGTACAAAGCGAGCAAAGCCGCGGGCGGTAGCTAGTAATAAATAAATATCTAATACAATGAGCACACGCTTCTCATCATCATCATTTTCCAGTCCGTATCCCAGGTGTGTTCAGCACATGTTTACCTTTTAGTACCTACCCACTCCTTACACATGTAGGTAAGTCTTTTTCACACAATCCATCCATCTTTTCATTGACCTTCCTCTAGCAGTGTATCCATTAACATTCATATTCATCACTCGCCTTGTAAGATTACTTTCTTCCCTCCGCATAACATAAGCAAGCTTTTGCGACCAAAAATATCCATGTTCAAAATTTTCCCGCGTGCTCATTTTTCGTGTATTTTACCGACCTAATAACCTACCTACAATGCAATAAGAAATCGAAGAGATTTCATACCCTAACTGAGCTTCTGGTCCAAAACTATTGCATAGTAAACGAAAGTACCTAGGTACTTCATGCCTCTTGACATGTTATGAGAGCTCCTGAAAAGTTCGCACTGGTTCATTATTTTATTTATTTTATTTTTTATTTTATTTTATTTTAAACATTTCAGGAAAACTTACAGCTAGTACAGTAATAGTAAGGAAATTTAATATGTGCAGAGCGCACATATTTCACACGGAAAGCCAATTAAAAGTTTTCACTTATAGTAGGTACAATAAAATAGATATTTAAGTAAAACTCATAGACGACGGAAGTTAAATAACAAAAAAAAAATTAGAATACATAAAAAAAAGTTTTTTGAAAAGAAAAATTAAAAATCTAAATTACTAAGGTATAAACAATGGTAAGACTACATACATTTAATTAAATTGGAAAAGTTAGGTGTCTAAAAAGAATTTTTCGTTGAGTAGGCGTCTTAACTTGATTATTGGTGAGTTGAATAAATCTATCTCAATGTTTACCTTTGCCAAAGTGTTAAAAGAAGAGCATGCTCGTATAATGAAAGTGTTCTGCCTGTAATTCGTTTTAACTTGTTGAATATTAAGCAGTTTAGGATTTCATTATGAAGGGTTTTTTCCAACCTACCCACACAAGTCCGTCGTGTCAGTCCGAAGCCAGCAAAGACGAAGCCATGAGTCGCGGGCTCCAGCCACCGTTCAGGCCTGAACACTTCGCTATCAGGGCCCCAGCAAGGGTGTCTGTGTAGTCCATAGGAAGCGATGACGCAGTGAGCTCCGGTTTTCAGGGTGTGGTTTTCTTAAAAGAAAAATACCTATATTATTACTTACTACCTCATATGTTGGTCGGTAGAGAATGCCTGGCCTGGACATTGCCTTTTTAGTGCAATTATTTTCTTGCTTTGTGCATTGAAGAATGAATCGCATAAAAAAAAAAAACAATTTAAATGCTGCCAAGCTTCGTTTCTAATTAAAATTATAGGTAAGTTGTATTATCTAACCACACAAAAATATTCGGAAAAAAAATAGTAGGTAATATTGATTCAATTTGGGTCTCCAAAATATTATGTAAATACTGACTTAGCTTGACATCTTTGTCCGCAGTCCTCATGATGAAGGGCACGATGGTGTACAGCCGCAAGGTTTCTTTGACCACCGCCTCCAAGTATACCAGCTTTGGCAAATCATACTTCGTGACGTCTCTGTCTTCTTTGCCAAATACCTCTATTATCCTGTGAAGTTTAAGACCTGAACTGAATTTCTAGCACTGGTTTGTTGAAGGCAATTTTTTGTTTCTTAGAATACTACTTCCTAATTCTACCTGCATCAGAGCAAAACGGAATCTTACTTTTAGGGGGGGGGGGGATAGGCAATCATCCTCCCCCCTATTAAATGATTGCCGTGGTGGTCTCGACAATGGACCTCTCCTGTTCTCCTGTTAGACAGGATTCACTACGACATCAGAGTTGAAGGATATCTTTTCGTGGATTTCGTAAGGCGACTGAGGGAATAACCAGGGGATGGGTAGCATCTAGCATCATCTTGAGCACTTGACACTACCACTGCATCACTCGTGGAGACTATGGCAAGCCCCTCTGTATGATATGATTAGATTAAATGACCAATCCATTTTTTTATGGAAGAAGGGGCAAACGAGCAAGCTGTTCAACTGATGGTAAATGACACCTGTAACATCAGAGGAGCTTCAAGTGCGATGCCGGATGAGGTCCATAAAGTTCCCCAGCATTAAGCCTAGCCAATTTCAAGACCTTAAAAACATAACAACTCACTCTTGGAACACCTTCTCTTGTATATCGTGATGGCTTCCCAGCAACACCAAGGTGTAGGTCAGAGCCCATACAGATGTGTCCAATGCTGCTGCTATTGCCGTGTCAATCTCTTCGTGGATCTCCTTGTCTGTTAGAGCTTCTTCATGGGACAGTTCGAGAAGCAGTTCTAAGAGGGGTCTGCTCCTTAAACCTGAAAAACATTAAGAGGATAAGATAAGATAGTAGGAAGATCATCATCATAATTATATAATATTGCCAATTTGCCATGGTCTAAAAAATATAGAAGAAGGTCTAAAGAATCTAAAAGTACCTATTTGCTCTTAGAATCTGAAAGAAATCAAGATGATAAGGTCGTGAAGTAGCAAGATGGGCTTGTGATACCTATAGCATCCATCGCGGGCTGGACTTGGATCAGGCTATTTATGGACCGTGGAGAATGGCAAACACAAAGGGAGACCTTTACCCGGCAGTGCGTGAAGTCAGGTTTCGGATAATGATGAAGAAAGGTGGGAAAACATTGGATATAACTAATATCATTATAGTGGTGCCTACCTGAAGCTGCTATTTCAGATAGTTTGGCGTTTTGTTGCATTGCAGCTCTCTTTCTTTTGATTATCTGGAAAGCAAAAATTTTAAGAAACGGTTTGATTCAAAATAGTGTATAAATAATAGGGCAATCTTTAGGCAAGCGTTAGGTTCTTTTGATAATGTGTCTTACGTTTGTTCCGACACATCTCCGTAGGGTAACAGCCAAACGGATTAGGCTGAAACTTGGAGTAGACGACTTGTAGTTTAATGAGACAGTAAAAAGAGTTGACCTAAGTTAATCAAAACGATTTTCATGAGATTGAATCCTGTGCGCAATAGGATTACTAAATTACCTACCTACTGAAGGAAAACATCACGAGGAGACCCGTATGTCCTGGATGTCCGTATGGAGAACTAGTGGTGTGGAAAGGGTCTTACCACATCAGTCATACTGTTTATAACTCTGAGGATATCATCTTCCTTCTTCTTGAGCTGTGTGAAGCCGTAGAGGAAGTCACTGTGCATCCATATGTTCTGGAAGCGGTACGTTACGAGGTTCAGGATGACGTCCACTGCTTGTGCATAGGCGTTGAGTAGCTTGGTGTTTTCCTCGACAGACACACCGAAGGCGGTCACTGGAAATTGTTTTAATTTAGGGCCTAATAACATCTAAGAGACACATACCTAATAAAGTGTTGTCCCCACAATTTTCCTTGTCGTGGGTATCAGAAACTATATCCATACCATACCACTTACAACCATAGTACCATAGCGCCTGAGCGGTTGTAAAGGCAATAAAGGCGGCATAAAGTAGGGTAGGCAGGGTAGGTATTTACCCTAAACTATCAAGCATACATGAAGAAGGACGAAGGAAGTGACGAGAGTGATTGAAGTGAAGGAAATAGATAGATAAAGGTAGTTCGAGTATGTGTATATTACGCGACTTTCCTATCCCATACGTCATGCATGGAGTGGAGAATGTGACATGAGCGAACGAAGTGAGAGAAGTATGTTACGACCATAGTAAGTGGATATCCGTGGTCTCTTCCTATCCATAGGGGAGTCAGGCTTGATTATTATCTATGTACTTGTGTGTATTTACGGCATATATTCTCCAGCGCCATTTGCCGCAGATGGAGTGAGACGTCGAACGCGCCGCCAGCGCCGCCCGTCGCTGCCAGCACACCCATCAGCTTGCGAGACTGTTCGTTGAAGATGTCTATAAACCCGTGCAGGACTTGCAGGGAGAATGCGGGGCTCAGGAGTTTGCGGTGTCTCTTCCAGATGCCTCCTAAAATTTGCACAAAAAATTTGTGAAATTGCCAGTCGCAGGCGCGGCCTGAAGGGGGGTCACAGGGGACATGACCCCCCCTCGAAATCGTACACGTCAAATCGAAAAATCTAAAAATTATCAAAAAATAAAAAAGCAATTTTCTGCCCTTAGCCGCGATACCAATAAAAATAGAATGCTTCAATTTGTTTTATAATGTGTGCAATAAAATTGTGTATTGTGCAATAAAATCTGATTCACTCGACATATTCTATTATTAGTGACCCCCTCCAAAATTTTAGGCTGCGACCGCGCCTGCCCAGTCGTTTCCTAGTTGTCGTTTTACCGGAACTTACTAGAGCAAACGATTATCTGGTTTTGATGATTTATGGACAAGTTGAATGGTCTAAAAATGTAGCTACCATTGACGTCCACCTAGCGCCATCTAGGATGATTTGAAGAACTAAAACTTTTTCTTTCTATGCATGTTCCTCATAGATAAACTCATTGTCGTACCTAACGCTACCAATAGACTTCAGTAGAAAATGGATTTGGGGTTGTGGGTTTTAGCATCGTGCGTTTGGCTTTCAGAATTACCTGAAGACGTGATAAGACCATTTCCCAACCATCCTTTGACAAATTCGTACGAGAAATGTTTCTTCAAACAGTTGTTGGCCACCGTAATCGCATCATCGGGATCTGTGATAACTGAAAGTTACGGTTCAAATTAAATTCAAATTATACTTATTATTTTATATAACAAACTGTCTAGGTAGGTACTATTTACAAACAATTAGAAAATACATAGGTAAGTAAGTACCAACAGTTAAATTTTTTTCTTTATATTAGGTACTATGTATAGGATAGCTACTCACAGTAATACGTTCCAAGTCCTGCTTTGATTTTAAGGACGCCCCCTGCTTTTACACACCTTATGGAAACTTTTGTCAATAATTTCCACAAATCTAAAACAACATAAATTGTGTTTATTTATGCACTCAGGCGCTGATTCAGCCCTAAAAAATAATAATAAATAGGTAATACCCAACAGTTACATACACTAATAGTCACCAATAGTCACATACCAATAGTCCTGACCCCACACCAGGATTTCCTGTATCGTGGGTATCAGAAACTACGATTAGGACCCAGACCCGGAGGAAATATTTACAGAACACACAAACATTTATCCCACAGTGAGAATCGAACCCGCACCTCACGTCTCAGCCGAGCATTCACCCACTACGCCACCGAGTTAGTTTGCTTTAATATGCCGTGACCATAATGGACCGGAAGTAGCACGAAGTTTATACTTAGACAAAATAAGCTTCCAGTAAAGATCCAGGAATTACCTACTCATACTTACATACCATACCTTCCAGGCGCGGTCCGAAGGGGGTGGGGGGGGGGGGGGGTCACAGGGGACATGACCAAAGATGACCAGTGACATATAGATAGTCCATCATGTTGAAGAGGATAATTATTATCCCTTAGTCGACTTTCACGACATGCTCGGGCTCTCCCAGAGCATGTCTTACAGCTGGACGCATTTTTTTTATTAACTTCCAGTCCAGGAATGAAGTAAAAGGAATGGTAGGTACTCACCAGTGGTATTTCCCCGCAGCATGTGGGCATATCCTATCAGAGGCAAATAGCGTCTCAGCAACGGTGAAGATGAGCTTGCCATGCTCTTTACAAACCAAAGAACTAGACATATCACAGATAATATTAAATACCATAATATCATTTTGTATAAACTTATGCACGAAACTGAAGTCCGTTCTTTATGATAGTCGCCTAGTTAGTTGCTAATTGAAGAATTCATAGGTACCTAAGCTTATCTAGATTTTTCAGCGTTAGTTTCGCATTTTGCATTCTGATTTTATCATTTGTATACCCGCTTCCTTTAGACAAAAACTCTTTGTGAGAATTTTCGGAACACACTTGTGAGTAGGTATTTTTAATTGCTACCAGTTTCCACCTGCGACTCCTGATAAAAGTTATCCTATAGGTAATGTTTGTTATTTCCAGGTACCTATAGGTACCTATTATAATATATATATGTATATCAAGTTTCTTTCAATTATTAGCCGTAATTATGGCGCAAAAACCTTCACAACTTTCGGATTTAATTTGTCTAAATACTTAGTAGAAAACTTTATTAAGCATCTAGCTGCGGCTAGTAGGACTGATAATTTAGAACACACGGTAGTGACTAACAAGGCCTTTGCACAGATACTGAATGATGTAGGTACTAGGCACCTAATATCTAGTGCCTACTTTTAACGTGCGGTTGAGCTTATGAATGAGCAAAGGGGGTGCACGCCCGCCCGCGCCAATGCGTAATTTATTAAGGCAAAATGAGTTACAAACGATTCACTAATGTTTGAGTGGAAAGCATAGGAAGAGTATGGACTAACATAGACGGATGAAGAAAGAAGTATCATCATCTTTGCCTTTATCCTACTTTACGTGGGGTCGGCTCGGCACATGTTCTCTTCTTCCATTCCCTCCTGCCAGCCGTCATCTCTTGATCTCTGTAGGTACTCACATCTTTCTTTTTGTCCATCATCATCTTTCACCAAATCAAATTGTTTTGGCTAATTTTCACCTCGAAATCCATCCACTTTTACATTGGTCACTTCTCGTAACATGACATTCATACCTCCTCATGACATGCCTGTACAGTTAGTGGCCAACTCTTGTGACGGAGTTTTTAGGCCGCTTAAAGGCCTCCGTCATGGCTTAACGACTTAAAAGCCGGGACCGACAATTTAACGTGCACTCCAAAGCAATGAAGCGCTCAGCTCGTAATGCCACTTGCGGTCACCCATCCAAATTCTCTGCTGGACTGGGAGTAAAGAAAAACATAGAATACGTCCAGCTGCTTCTCTCCTCGAGCATGTCGTAAAAGTCGACTAAGGGATAATATCCTCCAACATGATGAGATACAATAAGCAAGTATTCCAAAGGAGGGTTGACGTCAGGCAGGCGGCCGTTCATAAAACACCTTAACCAAAACTCTTACAGTTTGATCCAAGGAACATGCTGTGCCGACCCCACATGGAGTGGGATAAGGGCAGGAAGATGATGATGGTCACCCATCCAAATTGTTACCGCGCACACGATCATTAAATCAGTGTCACTACTTGCAAACTTCGCCTAATATCATTCAGCGTAAAAAAATTAAACCCCAAGACCCCACCACTCGAAGACACTGGCGAAGGCTAGTTAACTAACCATTTAGTAATTAGTTAGTAAGACGGTATAATTAGGTATGTTAATTAAGTCTAGGTTAGCAGATATTAGAACAGGAAATTAAAATAGAAGCAAAAAAAGGTTATAATAATTTTAATTTAAGTAGGCACCTGTTACCTATGTTTTTTATAGCATACCTAGGCTTGTTGCTTAATCATTATGAAAATAATAAGCAGGTAGGGCCACCAGCCAGCTCTCGAAAATTCTACGTAAGTTACTTACGTAGAATTTTCGAGTACTTAACTAATGCTAGCTAGATATAACTATTACCTATATAATATTATGGTATTGGTAATGCTCAGTATTAATACCAACAAAAAACTTGACCTACAAATCCAGGTTGTGAATGAACCGCGGCTCAAATAAAGTAAAAAAATGTTTTCTCATCTCCTCAGTTAAGCGATTATAGACCTGTATTTTAGAATTAGAAGATCCTCTTTTGTTTGTCTACTCAGCTTCAGGAGAGCTGGTGATTTCTTGTTTTCCAATACGACGTGGTGATGACGGCGACTCGCAGTTTGAGTAGTAGCTCAAACCAGAATCCTCCCTTCTTTCCATACGAGACTGTGTATATTCATGGTTTTCCATTTCTAACTGATACAATAGCCGATTTATCTCATGTTTCGCTTTGATCTGCAATCGAGGGTGAAACTGCCGTACTTGAGCTATGACGTAAGAGGCAAAGGTAGTCAAATTATCTTCAGCCGATCGTTTATCACAATCTCCTGGATTTTTCTGCGTCTCAATGCCAGTTTTCTTCGGCCCAAACATGTTCATAGTCGGTGCGAGAGAGTCTGGAGTTTGGATGGGTGGTAGCAGAAGTATGGTTTGTATTGGATCTGGTTTTGGTATAGAGGTTACTGGTGGTGTGACCGGCGCGCTTGGCGACGAAAGCATGACTGTCTCAATTGGATTTGCCGTAGAGGAACTGAAGTCGTTTTCATCCTGAAAATTTTAAAATTTTAGGTGAAATCCAATTTAATAGGTAACTTTATAATCCAAAGTTTAAGTCATATTTGAATTGGAACAGATTTATTTTTAACATGGAATAGGTAGAAGGTAAGTAACCTACATAAGTATTAAGTGCGTATTTTTTAATCGAATGACTGTTATGTGGCTAATATTGTCCTGATATTGACTGAGGAAATGACGTAAAACCTACCTATAGTTCGGGTCATATAAAACGACGATCCCGAAGTATTATCCCGAAGTACCTACCTATTTGGTATTAATTAGCTGAGTATGGCCGCCAAAAATTCTACTAGATAACAATCGTGAATTGGTAACACACGGTAACAAGCATGAATAAAGGTAACGCACGTGACTTTTGGAATAACTACCCGGACAGAATAATTAGGTAGGTAGGTACCTAATAAAATATTTGAAATTTTGCATTATTAATTCTAAGGTGCAAGTAATCATAGTATATAGGTAACAGTAGTATAATGAAAGTATATAGGTAACAGAATTCAATAGAACAGCAAAACTTTAGACATACCATTTATGAGGTGACGAACCTACTGTATATGCCTGTATGTTTTCTGGCTCCAATGTGCGAGATGTTGTAAGTAGGACACACGATTTTTGTACCTACTGGATACAAAAATTAACTCTACCAATCATAAAAAAAATATAACTAGTTATCCGAAAAGGAAACAAAATAAACTTAAATTATAAAGAATTAATGAATATAATTCAGCGCACCAGGAATAAACTTTAATTTAGGTATATCATAATTAATTGAAAAAAATGAAACTTGAAAATTTTATATTTTAAATGAGAGGGACAAACTTTTTTCCAAAAGTACAATAAAATTAATGACGGCCATACTCAGCTACACATAATGTTTTTTTCCAAAGAAATTGTTTTTCGATAGGTTGTCATTGTGTTTCAAATTTTTCGGTCACGGCAGCTGCACTAAGAAAAAGTAATGCAAAAATGGTAGGAAGAAAATATTGAAAAAAAGAAACGTTTAAAAACCTTTTGGGTTTGTTATTGTTCGGCCTCAGACCTCGGATTTAAGAATCTGTTATAGTTGCCATATCACTATCTAAATCCTAAGTAATGATGTGAAATTTGTGAGGATGTTTGTATGTTTGTGTCTCAATCATGCC
The DNA here is from genome assembly GCA_949320045.1 of Scotopteryx bipunctaria. Classification (NCBI taxonomy): domain Eukaryota; kingdom Metazoa; phylum Arthropoda; class Insecta; order Lepidoptera; family Geometridae; genus Scotopteryx; species Scotopteryx bipunctaria. The sequence goes on from OX439462.1 coordinate 2,443,698, forward strand.
GTAACGGCTGAACGGATTTGAATGAAACTTGCAATACACATAGTAGGTGGGGGTGGGGCTCACAAAAAATGTACCATCACACACGGGAAATTGTAACACACTGGAATTAATGTTATGGTATAGGTGAATATGAGAAAAAACTACGTAAGTAATGAGATTTGAAACAAAACATAATTTTATGTGTGTGTTAGTCATGAATCGTTAAATCATTATAAAGCATCATTGATCAGCTTTAGTAGCTTATTATTTTTCTTCGTAGGTACATCTGTTTATTCTTTTCTTAAAATTATAGAAGCTTTTTTTATTTGCCCTTTCTGTTTTTTTAATGCGATGTTCTATTTTGATTTCTCTTCTGTTTTACAACCTGAGGGTGCTTTGCAGATGGCATAGTTTCAGGAAAGGACGATGACGGATCTTCTTTACTTTTTTTCTTTCTATCTCTCCACTGTTTTCTAATATTTTTCTGCTCAGACGGAGCGTATTCTGCTATTTTCTTTCTTTTTCGTAGAGTTCTGTCAGCATTTCTTATTTTTTGAGACAAAAACTTCTCAGGGTCATTCTCTTTTAACCTCTCCCGATAGAGCTTTTGCTTTTCGGCAGGTGTTAGTGGCATCTGTAAAAACGAAAACAATGCTACAACCCCTTCTACATGTAAAATATATTATTATGTTTATGCTACTCAGTGACAAATCAATATTGGCGAGAGCTCGAAACAACTGACTGACGAGCGCTATCGAGCTTAGCTTACGCACACACACATGCGTAAACAGACTTCGTGAGACAGAAATTCTATATAACATTTAAAATTGTGTGTTTTTCAACAAAATATATCTATTTATTTAAATATATATAACAAGAGTACGCATTCTTGTAATGAACACTAAGCTTTATATTTTTCACGTGTGTCACGTCACACAACTTTGTAACACACCTAACACACGTGAACAAAGACGCGTGAAAAAAGTAAACTCAAAGTCATGTAGCTACTTCAAATGAAATGTAATTCAGTAAACAACATTATTCAGTCCTATTTACTTTAAGTCTCCAGCCTTCAAATAAACTATTTCATACATAACTTACCATGAAACATAACTTCCAAAAAGTCAAGAAAATCAAATGACGAACTCGTAACACACACTGAGCACCGTTTTTTTTCACGTAAACTAAGATGGCTGTCAAAACACTGATATTATTATTTGATGGATGAAATGTTGCCAGCACAAAAAAAATATGTCAAGTGTTTCTTCATTTTTCATTCATCATAAAAAACTACCATTTATCAAACTGACTTTAACACACGTGAAATAAAATAGGGACACTTTTTATATCCAACGTTTTTATTATTTCTAGATCCATTCCAATACCTTTGTTTAATAAATACGAAGGCCCTATAAATACAGGCTACAATGTAGCCGCTTTATGATGAAAAATTAATTTAATGATTTTTACTAGGGGCTGAGACATTTGTTTTTTTTTAAAGAACTAGAAATTATTCCTACTGATTGCAAATATTTTTGTTGTTATTTCAAATGCTTTAACTGCTGCATTGGCGTGATACCTAATAATACCTACTATTACAAATGAATTTAAGCGTGTAGGTACAGAAAACCGCAATTTTTTTCCTGGAATTAAAAAAATACTTAGGTTTTGCTTTAGCAAAGGTCCACTAAAAATTTTGAAAAAGTACATTTTTTGTGAGCCCCACCAGGTATGATTGCTTACTTATACTTAAGACTACTTTTTATCGAGGTACCACGCAAGCGAAGCCGCGGGCGGCAGCTAGTACCTACCTAATACCTACAGAAATGTAATTTACCATAGATACACCTACCTGCTACCTACTACCTTTAACTAGTAAACTCTTCGCATGAAAAACAATACAAAAAATAAACATGTTTTGTGAACATAGTTAACCAACAACCTATGTTAACAAAACATGTTTATTTTATTTTTAAGTAGTAAGTATAGGTTACCACACTTACCACACTGTTTTCTGAACAGGTTGCGGAATTTTGTGGCATCATGTTTCCTTTCATCAGGCTCTCCATGTCATTATAAGCAAACCATTTTATGATTACATCATCATCATCCGCTCGATTGGCGGCGACTTTTTTATTTTCACGACTAAACTGAAAACGAAGGCTATTCCACTTTACATTCACTTCTTTTGCTGAAATTTTCATGATTTTGGCCACTTCTTCGACTGCTTCACGCTTTTTCCGTCTAGTTTTGTGGTTCGTCGATGTAATATTCCAAAAAACCGGTCTGTCTCTGATTAAACTGATAAAATACAAGGTTTTTTCTCTGGTCCAGTCCATAACGACGTCGATGTCTGGTTGCCGACTAGCGTGAATGCGCCAGCCCCCCCCCCCGCAGGCAAAAGCGGGGGATTCGGTTACATGTTTTGCGTGTTGTGTTGACAGTACTGGTAGGCCACGCCTACATTTGTTAGAAAAACACGATGGAAAAACAACGCCACACGAGCTGTGTGTCTCCTGCGAGCATTTTGCTATTACTTTCACAAAAACATCAAAATATGGACGTAAATAGGTTACCTTAATATTATAGATGTTTGTTCTTAGCTGTGAATAGACAGAAAAAACTTTGTTGACATAAAATGAAGCAAAGTTTCAACAGCAAAAATGTGTAGCGAAACAATGTTTTGTAAGATTTGTGAGAAAACATCTGAAGGAGACGCGGCCATGACATTTCGATCGCGACGCGACCGAACTGAACCGAACGAACTTCGTAGAGTAGAAAAGGAGAGTGCGAAAGAGACGGAAATAAACTACTGTGCATTACTAGGTACCTATTACATTAGGTAAGTGTATGAAAGAATCGAGTTTGAACAAGGGACATCAGTGTAGATTCTACACTGATGTTCCTTGTTCAAACTTCAAACTCGATTCTTAATTCGGGACGTAGGTACCTACTAGCGTAGAGGTAGGTAGGTAACTACCTACGTACTACGAAAGTTACCTATTAGTACTACTTCCAGTAAAAACTCCACAAACATGTACCTACCTAACGAAAAAGTAAGTTTTAGGTAAAGTACGAACGCTTTGTTTACATAAATTGTAGGTATCTCCAGTTTGGCAATTGCTACACATTACTGTGATTTTTAATGTGGTGAATTAAACCACTTGTAATAATGTTTCTTTAGGTTCCTACAGGGTTGCACCCTCAGATCAAATAATCTGAGGTTGCACCAAATTGAAGAAAAACTTCAATTTTAGTTTGAATAATCTGTATTCATAAAATCTTAATTTTTACTTAACCTACACTAAAATTTAACTTAATCTTACATGTTCTTCATGAACACAAGAGCCATTTGTATAAGAATCCTGAGTTCGTTCATACATTTTGTTTACAATTCTATTATTATAGAGGGTGTCCAAGTAATTTTATTTCACCCTTAATTTCATCGTACAGGTCTTTGTATTCTTCATGTTCTTTCACCAGTACCATGATACACCCTCGATTGGTTCCCATAGCTGCACCTGAAATTAAAGAAAAAGTTACCAACAAAATAATAATATAATTCTTCCGCAGCGGGAATCGAACACGCGCCTCCGCTGAGCACTCGCTCGCCTCACCACCGAGGTCAGCAAACACATAAAATATGCCTCAAATGACTACACCCCATTTTCGTTCTCCGGTACTTCAAGGAGTAGGACTAGCTGGGGAGGGTTAGCAGCACAATACACAATACAAGAAAGAGGACTAATTAGAATTAGATGGAGAGCACTGCTGCTCTAGTGATAGCGGTTCAAACCCGGTTGTGCACCAATGGATTTTTCTGTATAAAATATTAATGTGCGCTATCTCAGTACTCTCAAGCGGTTAAAGAACATTGTGAGGAAACTGGTATGTCGTAGAACCGAATAGCTTTGAGTTTATGAGCTAGTGGCCAACTCTAATGATGGAGTTTTTAGGCCGCCTAAAGGCTTCCGTCGTGGCTTAATGACTTATTTATTTATTTAAGTACACACACATCATATACATTATAACATTTTAAAAAACACAATCATGGCAGGTACATTTCCGATGTATAGGACAATTACGGTGTACATAACTTGCAATAATTATTATGCTTGTGAAAGTTACATGAAAAATAAGGCTAAGTAATAAAAAGTAAAATAACTAAAATTAAAGAAAAGATTATACTTAAGTAAAGCGATGATAAAGTTTGACTTAAAAGCCATTATTATTATATTATCTTACCGATATCTTTGCGACTGGGAGTGTAGCAGTATGGAATATCCTTATCCTCACAGACTGCGGGAAGGTGGCACATGATTTCAATGGGGGATATGTCACCAGCAAAAACAACAATTCTGAAACATTTAAAGAATACTTGAATTAAGATGGTGATTCAATATGGTATAATATACTTTTGATACTTTTTAGGATTCTGTACCCAAAGGAGGCCAAAGGGACCCTTTTACTAAGCCTGCTGTCCGTCCGTCCGTCTGTCAGAGGGCTGTATCTCATGAACCATAATAGGTAGTGAGTTGAAATTTTCAGTGTGTATTTTTATTCCCGCTACAATAACAAATCATAAATCATTTATTTGTCTGTGAACCTAGGTACATGATAGGTGTAAGGTTTAACAAATTAGATCTCTAGATTCTGACGATTAACAATTAATAAAAAAGGGGCCCTATACAAGAAACTTTTATATTTCAAAAAGTGCATTGAGTAAGCCTTAGAATTAACCGGTTTTATTTGTGATAGATACACACTAAACTCAAAACAAGCCTAACCTCAAAACAAAAGTTGTTACTTGCCACTTACCCCTTTTCTCCTAACCGCAGCTGCTTCTGCACAATTTTAAGGCCATTTCTAATGTAGTTCTTGTGCCCACTGGATTTTTTGATAAGTTTATAGATCTTTTTGCTAAGTTTTTTCGGTGCCATCGGCTTCGCTATGACGCTGCAGTGATCTACCTTATCGTCATATCCCAGAGTTTCCGTTTTAATGGTGATATCGGCTTTGCTGTCTTCCGCACCAGGTTCTTGCTTTACTTTACCCATTTTAGTTGTTTTTATCACAAAATAATACAAACACGTGGGGAGCGAAATACCCAACAATACTCAAACTTTTTAAATGACATTGACAATAACAGCAATATGTGCGACTCGACTCGATTTGACTTTTGACTTTTATTTGACAATGACAAAAGACAGTTTTGATATAAAAAAGTTAGCGAGTGTCTGAGAACATGGAATGTCTTGGAAGAATAAATCCAGACATTACATTATATTTTGCCTTTCTAAATAATTTTAATCATTTCATAGTTTTTCTTTTCGTGTCTTACCTTGCTTGTAGTACCGAGGATCCAGATCCGATCAAACCACTAGACATCTCTCGTTGTTAGCCTTTCGTTCACCGGCCTTTCATGGTACATAAATGATGAACATGGTTTCTGAACGAAATTTGTTACGTTCTACGCAAAAATACATAGACTTCAGACGTGTCGTGTTTGTGTGACGTCCTTGTCATTGGTTATTAAAAACCTACTTTTGCAGTCGCTTTGCACTGCTTTAAGTATAATGGAGCGTTTTAATGCGTCGCTCGTTGCCATGGAAACAGCGACATGTCAACAATATTCAGTTCAATTTTGCAGTTTATTTTCATCACACGATAATAAATTAATGTAATTACTTGTAACAAGGCAAATCTAATTTATCCGTACCACAAAAGTTTAACCAACCACCCTCTCGAGCGTTCTGATGAACCATGGTAAGTCACATCAAGTACCAACTAAATTGAGTTTAGTTCCTCCAGAATCTTGCATGCACTATTCTAAAATCGAAATTTCCAGGGTTTGCTCAGCATATTGAAGAAATTACGTTCCAATTCAGATAAGGAGCTTCGTCTTCTACTGCTTGGGTTGGACAATGCGGGCAAAACGACGCTTCTTAAGCAGTTGGCATCTGAAGACGTGAACCACGTAACACCAACGGCTGGTTTTAACATTAAGTCAGTGATGTCCAGTGGGTTCAAACTGAATGTGTGGGATATTGGCGGGCAGCGGAAGATTAGACCGTATTGGAGGAATTACTTTGAGAACACTGATATTTTGGTAAGCTGGACTAAAAGCTAGACTGCTTAGCTTTTGTGAGGGCTGCCTATTTTCAAAGTCAAATTATCAAGAAATTGTAAACAGTTGACAAATTGATATGGATGGTTCAGTATCTGTAATAGGTTCATTTATACAAATATTTTTTCCGGGTCTGGGTGTTGTAGTATTATAATATTATAAGTATGTATGTACAATGAAAAAAACTAAGTATTGTATTAGCCATCTGGTGCCCATAGTACAAGCTTTGCTTAGTTTGGGGCTAGATGGCGCTGTGTGAAATGTCCACAAATATTTATTTATTTAAACAGGAATTATTTAAATTGTATGTCCAGTTTGCCTGAAGTATAGTTAACAAAGGCCTCCTCCAACTGTCGTTTCCAACTCAAATTGTATACAAAAGTTCACACTATATATAGTAGCTAGTTGGCTCAACGGACCGGTATTGCCATTCAGCATGGCAATTCAGCCCGTCTTGGACACGCATCGTTCAGTTAAATGCTTGATGTGGACACGCTTCTACTATCTGACGAGTTGGTGGGCTATAGACCATTTGAAACGGCCTTTAGATAGCCCTACTGTTTCTTTTGTATTTTGTAAATTATATTTGTATTAGTTGTAAGTTTCTTTCTGTTAATAGATATCTAGGTGTATATTGATAAGGAAATGATTGTATTTTCAGATCTATGTGGTAGACTGTTCAGATCATCACCGGTTGGAGGAGACCAGTTCAGAGCTAACGGAACTGCTACAGGATGACAAATTAAGAGGAGTGCCATTGCTGGTATACGCTAATAAGCAGGATTTGGCTACAGGTAGGTACAATGGAATCTGTCTAGTCATATCACTACTTTTTTCGAACTAGTGTGGTGAAAGCCTCAAAGGCCCCTTTTGTGCATTTGACACATTTTCAAACATTTCTACGACATGTCAGTCTCTTCACGATGTTTTTTCTTCACCATTTGAGTGTAAAGTGACGTAATTTTTTGGAATTGATACCCTTAGGGTCTGAAACCCTAAACAGATATTTTACAAACAAGGTACATATTTCACGTATTGACCATGTCTTTCCTGTGGACAAGGCCGACTAAGCTGAGAGGATGGAATAGATGCTGGGCAAGCCTAGTCCATCTTAATTTGTCCCGGGCACTACAGCGTCCCGTCTGTGAAGGTAAAAGTTGCCTCCTGACGCTGTATAAATCATCTATAGATGGTAAAAGGCCTTAGTAGGATTTTTCCAAAGCCTTATTGTTATTTCAGCATTACCAGCGAGTGAGGTAGCTCAGCACCTGGGTTTGCATCTCATCAGGGACCACACTTGGCAGATCCAAGCTTGTGTGGCTGTGGACGGTACTGGTGTCAAGGTAAATTGAAATTGACATGAAACATGAAATTCTATATACATTATATTATTATCACTAACGGAGTGGGCAGAGCCACAAGTAAACATAAGAAAACTTGTAGCCACTCCTGATTCAAAGTCCCAAGATGGATATTGGATATGGTGAACCATGGTGACAGGTGATCAGCAGCAAGTGACAGACATGCTCGGGGAGAGAAGCAGCTGGATGCATTCTATTTCTTTGTTTTTTCTTTACTCCCTGTCCAGCAGAGGAGGAATGAGAGAATGATGTTCTAAATTTCTTAAATTAACAATGATCCATATAAAGTTGTTTGATCTAAAACGAAAAATATTAACAAAACCATTAATGAGGGAACTTCGTTCCGTCATAAGTAAAAAAACTTATAAGTTAAGATTAATTAGGTATCAATAAATCTTTTCTTTGTCCACAGGAAGGCATGGAGTGGGTGTGCAAAAATATCCCCACAAAGAAATAACTTATGAAATACATAAAAAAAATCATGTTTATATTAAAAACTTATTTACTTACTTATGTCCAATTTTAAAAGAGGACTGATAAATTGAAGCATTTTAAAAATTTCTTAAAAATATCAAGTTTTGTGGTTAAAAAAATGGAAAAAACCGTCCAGATTACTTCCTGAGTAAAAGATATCTACTACATAAAGTAATTTCAACACGAGGTGTATGTATTTATAGTAAAAAAATACTGAAGCAAAAGTGGAGGTACATAACTTTATATTTAATAATAGAATTTAGTTATTATAATTTATAAATAGTTATAAAATAAATTCGTAATTCTAGTCATAAAAATGATTTCACTATCTCTTGATGAATTGATTTGTATTATTTAACTATACCGCGTTCATTATTACATATTCAATAGAAAGTTACATTAATTTAGAATTTTAGATAAACATAGATTATTAGTAAATAATAAATTATAGCATTAGTAAAATTGCTAATAAATTGTAAAAAATATTCTTTAAAACAGCTTTTATTTAAAACTCTATAAAAAGAAAATATACTTTGAATTAAATTAATCCCATCAATTGATTACATTACACAATTTTATATAATTATAGTAGCTTTCTACTAAATATTCTTATTTTATCCACAAGATGATATCCATATCTATAATTATAGATGATCTATTTATAACATGGAAATGTGATTGTACTCTAATTTATAATTATTCCACTATCATAATGCTAAAAAAATTATAAAAATAAAATTAAAGACAAATTGAATCATAGTCTTTTATTAAGTCACAGTTTCTTTAATAGTATAGGACGGACTTCTTAAATACTTAGGTATTTATTTACATGTAATAATAATTATTGTTATATGTAGGTAACGAATATAAATAGAACAAGAATAATTGTAGTCATTTGTAAATTAAGATGGTCTCAAGAACCTACTGAAGTTGCGAGGTTATTTGTAAGTTTGTTGATCGAAGGTTTGCTTAGACTTTTCATCTAAGTACCAAACGGGCGATGTCACGTGCAGAAGCTATGTTCAAAACCTAAGTTTTGTACAGTAGTACCAACATAATGTAATATTGTTTTGACATATTTTTATTACTATTCAAAATGGTGGCTTCTCAATATTTGGTGTAAATTGAGTTCATATCGAAAATGACAGAAAAAGAAAAAATACTGTTTTAGATGAAATGAAACAAAGGAAGTGTAGAGATTCAAAACTAAAGCATTAAAATATAGCACCAAATGTCAGCAACACCAAAACTAAATTATTTTTTATCATAATTAATTTATTACTGCCCTATACTCATTGTCATTATACATACATTACTCATAATTGTTTAACTATTATGCATTATGAAAATACCTTAGGTATTTAGATATTTCTTTTCTAATGAGATTTTGCTAGTAAATTCTAAATACCAATTAAATTAAATGCCAAATTTTGTAAAAATAATTTACTACACAAAATTTAAAATGAAAATAGTACCTTATAAGGTATTTAATTATTATTTAGTAAAATAAGCTTTGTTGAGCTTAAGTATCTTGATTATATTAATTGCAATAATATGTATTATAATATAAACCTAACTATTTTCACTAAAAACCCTTCTCTAGATTAACTTTTTTGATACTAAAAACGGAACAAAAGGACAATTTATATTTTCTGATATAAGATTGTAAGCTCATAAAATATTCATTATTTTCATACTCATAAATTATCATTTTTCATATATTTTCATAGCCTATATTCTAGGCTTGTTTATTAGCTGGTATAATTTACAATATATCCTCAGAAGGACTTCGAGAAAATTAGGACTATACTCGAACCTAGTAGTCTATCTACTACGCAATTTATTTAAAAGAAACTACGACTATATTTTTTCAAATATAACATAGATTCTGTGAATCATTTGATGAAGTCTAAAGGGTTAGTCAGCTCACGTCCAAATATGTGTTTTTACTGTTTTTGTTATCAAGAAAGTTGTATATGCACATAACAACATAACATAAACTAAAATACTTATAACTCGCTGTGGTAGACCTCGGTGGTTACTTTCAGCTCGTGCTCATGGAACGATGAGCAGTCTGCCGGGTATGCCGCCTGAAATGAATAATATAATTAGTTATGTTGTAGACTAGCAACTGAAAAACAGCATAAATTATACCTTCTGATAGGTCAACATTTCGTTTTAAAACCTAAAAAGTTTGTAAAACATGTGTCAAATTCATGAAGAAAGCCTTTGAAGCGCACTATAAATCCTTTCACCGTTCGAAAGAACTGGTGAAGTGACTAGTAAGTAGAAACAAGCGTAGAACTTGTCAATAGAATAATAGTGGGTTGAAATACTAACTTCGTTAGGCCTATACTTATTAGTCCTATTTTATATAGTATAAAATGTTTTGGTATAATTTGATTCTTACAAATTTATTATTCATACTTAAAATACGAGAAAATAAACAAACCAGTAGGTACCTTTTAAATAATTGTGGACATTTTACATAGCGCCATGTAGCCCCAAACTAAGCGAAGCTTATAGTATGGAAATACTTATTATTTACTTTTTTGTAAATACACAATGTTATGACACCCAGACCAGGAAGAAATATTTGCAGAACAAACAAACATTTCTCCCGTAGCGGGAATCTAACCCGCGCCTCTTGCGTTTCAACCGCGCAATCGTCCGCCACGCCACCGAGGTCGTCAAAATATTATGAAAAGATTTTTGATATTATTACAATTAAAGTTTTTTATATGCATGCAGTGGTTGTGTACCTAACTTTGACGATCCGAAATATATAGGTAACTGGCTGCCACCCGCGGCTTCGCTTGCGTGGTACCCGGATAAAAAATAGCCTATAATATGTTAATCCAGTACATGTATGTATATTCCAAGTTTCATTTAAATCGGTTCAGCCGTTTAGGCGTGATTGAGGCACAAACATCCAAACATTCAAACATCAGAACATCCTCACAAACTTTCACATTTATAATATAATTCACATTTATAATATAACTAGATGGCAGCACAAGTAAAGTTAGCACGCGCTATCGTTGCGTTTTGAGCTTTACGCCAATTTCAAGTAAACTAAAGCTTTTCAATTTTATAAAATATATAGGTAATTTAAAAAACAAAATAAACTAATCGCTAGCAGAATAGTTGGGCAACAATCGACAGCGCCCAGAAAGTTTCTCGTGTGCACAGTTATGTTTTTAACAACTGCTCTAATTAACGTCTGAGTGAAACCGATCGTAACGAAGGCGGTAGTTAATTTTACTGTAGCAATTCCACCGTGTACCGTAGTGTCAAGTATGGAAACTAACAGTTTAATTAATTAAACTTATAACGAGCAGTTACGTGCGCTGTGACTTTACGAAGATTGTTCACGTATTTTCAAACAATTCCTTTCACCACAATAGTTATTTCACTACTGCTTACCTCACAGTTCTTGTCGTTCTGGATAGCGTTGTAGAGGTCCCAGAATGGTCGTCCGTTTTGGAAGCTGAGTGCGGCAGATGCAGCTAGACTGGTCAGCTTGGTGAGACCCGCCTTGAAGCCTGGCAGCCCTGGAATCAAATATTATTCAATCAGACTAGGTACAATTGAGGCTATCCATACTACTATCCTAATACCTATTATAAACGCGAAAGTTATGTATGTTCCTACCTATGTATATGTTCGTATGAGCTAGTGGCCAACTCTAGCGACGGAGTTTTTAGGCCGCCTAAAGGTCTCTGTCATGGCTTAACGACTTAAAAGCCGGGACTTGTATGTTCTGCAAATATTTCTTCCAGGTGTTCTAGTAATAAATATTATAAGTATGTATTTACAAAAAGGGGTAATTATAAGTATTCTATAAAGGATATCTCAAGGAGGACCAAGACGTGGGGCGTTCCACCGGCCTTGTATGATATATTAATAGCTTTCTCAAGTACCATGGCCCCTTAAAAACGCCTACTAGGTCGTGAGATTACGCCCGAGTCCTTCAGCCGCTTGAAAAATTACAGAATTTAATTAATTTGTTACTCTTTCCGTTCAAGTCAATGAGTTTTCCAAATTACCATCAATTTGCCTTTTGGAGTTTAATTGGGATTATTCAACTTGAATTTCCCTTCAAGTGGAAAAAGATAATTCAAAGATTAGGTAGGTAGGTACCTAACCTACCTAGGTACCTACTTAACAACGATGGAAAAATTACATTAAATTAAATCAAAAGAAAAAAGTCTACAAGTAAGTACCTACCTATTTTTATTGATTGAAATCACTAGGATCATATAGAAACGTCTTAAATTTACTAGAAGCCGATTTGAACCTTTATTTTATAAACTAGCTGCCGCCCGCGGCTTCGTTCGCGTCGTACTCGGATAAAAAGTATCCTATATCTTATTTCAGCACACGTTTTATGTAGGTATTCCAAGTTTCATTCAAATCCGTTCAGCCGTTTATGCGTGATGTAGGCACAAATATACAAACATCCTCACAAACTTTCACATTTATAATAAGTATAAGTACCTATATCTAGTACCTACCTAAGAAGATAATAACCAGAAATAACATACAAAAGTCATAAGTACCTACCTAGTTCTAACGGTTCTAACCCCATTCTAGAATTCCTGTATCGTGGCTATCGGAAATTTAGAGTGTTGGTTTGGTATCATACACCCAAACCCAAATGGATCCATTTCTCGCGGGAATCGAATAACCTGACATTTCGGCCGGACATTCCTAAGGTCGTTGGTGCTAAATGATTTTTCTGTTCGGAAAATGTAGACTTGTAGACTATATTACCTATCAGTGCCTACTCTCAAACGGTTAAAGTAAACAATTTTGAGCAAACCGGCATGTCCTAAAATGTTCGAAAATATGTGCGACATCAAATGCACGAAAGGAGCCTTTTGGGCGCACTTTAAACTTTCACCAGTATCTACTAGTAGCTAGTGACTCAAAGAAATGTAGTTATTTTGCCATCACACGTCACATATGTTTAGGAACAAAGGCTCATTTTTATTTACGCAATAGGTACCGTACTTAGTAGTAGCTTAGGTATTGCAAAAAAAGGATGTTCTCAACAATACACCATCACGCTATTTCGTGCTTTTACACGAACCATTGTCAGATAGTCCGATAATGACGAACTTTTTTATTTGCACAATATTATCTGCAGTCTATGATCAACACGTCAAACAATTAGGTATTATTGACGTATTAAGGTCTTGGTCCACTACCCCGGACCGTCACCGCCTCGACACAAAAGCCCAAGTCATTTTTATTAGGGTTCCGTACGCGAAGGCGGCCAACGGGACATTACTAAGTGTCCGCTGTCCGTTTGACCATACGTCCGTCTGTCAGCGGGCGTATCTCATGAACCGTAATAGGTAGGTACCTACAGTTGAAATTTTTTACAAGGTGTGTGCATTTCTGTTGCCAATCTTAGAACAAATAAAAAAATAAAATAAAAGGGGTCCCATACAAGAAACATTTATGTACCTACGATGTATAACCATGTATGATGGTACGGAACCCTTCGTGTGCGAATTCGACTCGCACTTGACCGGTTTTTTTATCGAAAGCCTAATGTCAAAATTGTCTTAGGAAGCGGACACCCGGTTTGCAGGTGCCTACAAAGATCATCAAAAAATTTCATCATTTTCGACTAGGTGGGGTCGGCACAACATGTTTTCCTCTTCCATCACTCGTTATCTCAGTGCTCACTCCTTTTACACGCATGTCCTCTTTCACACAATCATCTTTTCTTTTGGCCTTCTAGCAGTGTATCCATCGACATTCATATTCATCATTCGCCTTGTAGCACTGGTACCTGGCCTGTATCTTTATGCCCAGGTATGCTTGCCTTAATGTGCCATTCTATGGCCCGTTGCTAGCCTACAAATAACTAAGGCACTTTGTAGTATGTCCAGGCGTTTCTGGAATTTGTAGCATTTGTGCGAAGAGGTAATTAAAAAGAAATAGCTGGAACGGAGTGACGTGACCTTCCGTTTCGCTGCCAACGGACGGCGGTTCTCCCGACCTTTTTATCGTTTGATACACCAACGGGATCAAAAACCTGCATAATAGCTTATAGAACCATGCGTAGTGTCAAAAAACGCAATGGTCACATCCGCATTGACCCATGAGGAATACAAATAAATTGATTAATCGAATCAAAGTTTGCATAGCCTGTTCGAACCACCGTTTTAACCCAATTGTTACTTTTTTGTTACAAAAATGACAAGCTATTAAATAACCCCCGACCCCGAACAGAACACCACAAGTCAATTAGACCTGTGAAAGTTGGAAAGATCGTTTTGTCAAGTAGGAAATGAGCTGATGATCTTCAAACGCCTTGACAGATCTTTATAAACTATAGCTAAGAACCATTTAGATCAAATTAGCTTTCAAACAGAGAAAACGGCATCAAAATCGGTCCATTCGTTTAGGAGCTACGTTGCCACAGACATAAAACATAAACACAAACAGATACACACTACAAACTTATACTTAATCCTCCTCTTTTTCATCGGGGATTAAAAACAGGCTAGGTATTTTAGTTAAAATGTAGTTTGCAATTTCTTCGCCTATTACGTGCTAAGCGCCTTAAGAAACAATCTAATCAACAACAAAAAAAGTACCTATAAATTAAACCAGCTAATTTTCCAAAAATACCTTTTAACTCTCAAAACGCCTCGCTAATTCGATCTTCTCCGCCCACAGAAGGATTTCTACGAAAACTATTGGAAACATTTAAATTGGCATGTTCTTATCTCAAATATCACTGGTTTTCCGATTATAAAATATAATTATTAGGTACGTCGTTTATGAAGATTGCAAATAACTCGCTTTGAAGTGAAGACTAACACGTAATTGCCTGTTATACACATGAAGAAAATTGTATAATTTACTAGTTAGGATCTTATTCAGTGAATGCAACGAGATGAGACATTTTAAGTAACTCAAATCTATTGTACATAGTGAATTCCGACCGTACCTACTGGAGCTACATCAGAGAGTTTCCGCAACTACCCTCATTTTAAATTTTTTTGCTTGTTTCATAAAATACCCAGAAGGCTGGAAGACTGTTCAAGTAGAAAGTAGACTTATCTTAAAGGTCTTTGGAAGACTTACCAGGCTTGCCCTGATCAGGGTGTTTATTGACGAGGCACATGAGGTGTTCCTGGCAATGTGGCGCGCTGACAGAGTGTTTGTACGCTCGGTAAACCCTCAGCACAGGTTCTATGATCTCCAAATTCAGAGTGTCGGTCAGACGGTCAGCCAGCGCGCTGTAGTCTCCGGAGGATGATAAGGATTTGGTGGTCTTCTCTGCCATTTTGAGGGTTTGCTGAAAGAACACAATTTTTGAAGTATTGTTACTGCAGTAGGTATCAGGGCTTTTCTGATTGGGATGAATAATAATCCAGCAGTCACAAAGATACGGATCCACGCTAGGATTCCGTGTCGCGGGAATAAACTTATCAGAATTGTGTTCAATCATTTCTTCAATCACAAGTAATCATAAGAAAACGAACAACCACTCAATTAGTTAAATTTCAATTACTTAATTGAAATCATAACTACCTTAGCATACTCAATAGCTGGTTTCACGTAGTCTGTGACGTCAGTCTTGACGTCCAGGTACTTCTTCAGCACATAGTTGATGAGCACAGATATAGACTTCTCTGGCCTTTTACTGCTGAAGTGGGTGCTCTTAGGAAGACCTTGAGAGTCGAGGAAAGTATTGATGATGAACTGGGCTGAGGTTGCATATCTGGAAAAAGTACCATAAATAAATTTATTTTTTCTTACCGCCACGGATCTTGAACCCTCAGTAAAGGCTTAGCCGATTTAGGCCAACAGGTAACAATTCCCTAACCAGGCCGTATAAAAAATAGAAACAATCTTTTAGACATAGTAATTAGTACCATTTGCTTTGCTTTTTTTTGTGCCGGGGACACCCTTAGAAAGATAGATGTCCAAACCCCTACCTGTATATATAGAGGTACTATGTGGCTAGGCTACGTCTATAGCAATTATATTAATTCTAATATGCATTGACAAGGTACCTACACATTCATGACATCAAACATACTGAATGCTTTTGATATAACACATCAACCGAATAGGTCAAAGCAGGGTTCATGATCGGAAAATATTTATTTCATCGATAACTACTCTTTCATCCATTGATTTTCTACCTTTTCAGGCTAATAAATGAAAGTAAAAGAAATATGAAAGGTTGTTTCTATTTTGTCTTTAGAAATGATATTCAATAGTGTCAGTAAGTAGGTTCATTTCTTAAAAATAATAATTAATATTGAACCTTCATGAATTAAGTGTTTTGGCAGAGAGGTACCTATTGCGTCCCGTGTAGGTAGTTAGGTACCTACCTAGTTATTAAGTTTGTTTGTAAGTATTTCTAACATCAGTAACTTGTTCTAATGTTGCTTATAGAACATTTCTGCCTAGTCCAGAAATAGATAAATTTACGGCCAAGTAATATTGGAAGGACTCAGCTTCGCCTCATCCTTCCTAAGTAATAAAAAAATAACTAAACGAGACCGTTGCTATTTCGGCTGAGACTTGTATAGCACTTTTCTCTAGAAATTAATCCAAGAAACAGAAGTTTCATTCCCACCAATTTGAATGCACGCGATTTTTGTTATTTTTTGAAAAGCAATGCGAAATGCGCATTGTTATCTTACCCCCTAATATTCAAACGCATCTCAAAGTTGAGCACGTCTCAAATGACGATTTTTTGACAGTTTTTGATGAAAATCTGTCGAAAATTTGTCACTTGAGACGTGCTTAACTCTGAGATGCGTTTGAGTATTCGCTAAAGTCGCTTACCTCTGATAAACATCAGGCTTGGTAATGTGAACAGCGAAGTCAGTCATATATTTCGAGGCCACCTTGATCCAGTGACGTCTGAACGAGTGGTTCTCAAAGTTCTTGAACATAACCTCAAAGCTGATCTTTCCATCCTGGCCAGTAAACGCCTTCATAGCCTTCTTCAACCCTGACTTCTCCCACACGGTTTTACCCAGTTCAGAGTTTATGAACAGGTCCCAGTAAAGGTGGACCTTTTCTAAGAAGGGTGGGAGGAATGAAGCGTGGTCTTTGTGCCCGTCTGCTAGTTTAGCCGTCTCAGTGTTGGACAGAGAGCTGACCGCGTTCATAATGACCGGCAGGAAGCTGGCAGCATCCTTGCTATTCATGAAACCTGAAGCCAGGTTCAACATGCTCTCGATATTGAGCTCATTAGATGGTTTTGTGTCTCTTTTCTGGCGCGGTGATTCTGTAGAGGCCATGTTTTGCGCGAACAGGGATATCATGGAGCCGATCAGTGCTGGGTCTATTTTAGGTTCTCCGCCGCCGCCATTCCCCAAGAGGCTTCCTAGACCTGGAAAGGGTGAAATCTTCAGGACCTGGTGGGCTGATGATCACAGAACGTCCGTAGTCATCATAGAATTCGGTTATGTCCAATGTCTCAGTCAGTTAGTCAACAAGACCTCATAAATATTTATATTTGTAAGTTTTGGATTGAAATGTCTCTGTGTAAGACTGTCGGAACATACTAGAAAACTCTTATCCACGTTATAAATGTTAACCATCAAGACATTTGAGATTGAAGTTACATCCTCGCGAACTTTCCAACCTACTCCATAGTGTCAAACGATCTTACCCGACAGCATATCTCCAGCGTTGTTTCCCCCTCCGCCCTGCATCAGCGAGCCCATGATGCTGCCCAGAGCTGCCATGCCGTTTGCGTTCCCGCCCTCGCCCATGTTCTGCAGGAAGGAAGACGCCAGGTCGAGGAATGGGTTCTCGTCGTCACAGTGGTAGCTTGGCAGAGCCAGCAGGCAGAGGAATGCGAAAGTGCTAAGTCGAGCCATTTTGGGTTCTGAAAAGACAATAAAAACATGACTTAAGTAATTATGAATGTTGTATGTTACGTTCAAATATTTTTTCCTTAGTATCTACTATAGGCTGAGTGTAGCTATAATAAATCGGGCGTGTTCTTGGTGGGTGACCTTTACAGCCCCGTTCTATTGAATGCTATTATTCGGTATATTATCAAGTTAATCTTTCTTGTTTAAAGCACTGGTGGTCTAGTTGGTAGTGATCCCGCCTTCCGATCCTAAGGTCGTGGGTTCAAACCCGATCGTGTACCTACCAATGGATTTTTCTGTGCGAAAAATTTATGTGCGCTATACCAGTACCTACTCTGACAACTGCGAAGGAAAACATCGTGAGGAAACCCGCGGCTTAGTCAGCTCCGCACGTATTGTCCATGTCTTTCCTGTGGACAACGCCGACTAAGCTGAGAGGATGGAATAGGTGCTGGGCAAGCCTACTCCATCTTAATTCGTCCCGGGCACTACAGCGTCCCGTTTGTGAAGGTAAAAGTTGCCACCTGACGCTGTATAAATCATCTACTATAGATGGTAAAGGGCCTTAGTCTTTCTTGTTTAGGATCATCATCCTTTTGGCGACGCTCTTACGCGTATCCAAGTTCTTGGCTAGAATATTTTTTCAAGACATAGTAAACACAAAGAAAATCAATATAGCTTAGAGCAGATAATCTAACGCAGCCCGTATTGAACTTAGGTAATAGATTTATGTGTCTGCGTTTTCGTATAATCTTTGTTTGTCGCTTCGACGTTTTCAGAGCCGGATTACTGACAACTTTACAGTATTATTTGAAAGTTTCATCCAGTCTAGACCAATTTAAACCCATCTAATGAATACAATGAAGATATATCTCGATCAGGCCATATACATCTATAGGTTTTTGTGTTCAAATTGCAAAAAACAACTGGTAGTCTAATCATTTTGTGATAATGTGCGTATTCTGTTTTACACCACTAATATTTTGATTAATTTAAAGAACTAGAATTATCATGAATATGAATAAACACTCGACTTATTACTGTTTCATAAAAAAAAGAACATACCTATAATTATTTTTAAAAATGGAACTAAAAGCGGCGATCTCTTTGGCAGAATGCGTGCATTGCGTTGCGGCTATAGAAGAAATTAAAAAAAAGCATTGGCGCGAAATCTTTAGAATTTTTCTCTAACTACAAATGACCATGTGACCATGTGACCGTATATAATATTGCATTGGATTATTTTATTTTCTCGCAATCGTAGTGAAAAGTATAGTGTATCACACGGCACTAAAAACCCATTATAACTCGGTTTCTATTTACTCCCGAGCTTTAGTGAGCAACTACGTCGTATATTCGGTGGCGCGGCGGGCGATTGCTCGGCAGAGGCGCAAGAGGCGCGGGTTCGATTCTCGCTGCGGAATAAATGTTTGCATGATCTGTAAATATTTCTTCCGGGTCTGGGTGTTGTGGTACCATGGTACTCGTAGTTTCTGATACCCACGACACAGGACATCCTAGTGTGGGGTCAGGACTATGTATGTGACTGTTGGGTGTTATTTATTCATTTATTGTTTAAGTATTATGTATATGATGAATGGGTCATTTTAGCCCCTATTATTACAGCAGCTGTCAATATTTTCTTGGCAAAGTTTTCTATAAAATTCTATATAGAATAATTCCCATCGATTTAGCTAGAGTGGTATAATATACCATATATTATACCACTATATACAACGTGTAACATAATGTCCCTATAAGCCCGAAACGGGGGTGTTCTATACGTCATTGCGAACAACGTTTGTTCAACGACTTTTAAAATTTCAAAGGTTTTCATTCATGAAATGTCTCTTAAACTTTGCTCCAATACGTAACTTGACACAACATGAGGCATCCCTATTTACAGCTGTTTTTTGACCTTTAAGTGTGAACTCTAGATGAAACAGGTAACAGAACAGACACCATTAGTAAAATGCCTACCTACTTACCTAATAACGAGGTGGCTTAATAAGTAATTTCTATTTTTTTTTGAAGGCCTAGTGGTACCTTGGTATTTATTGGTAGGTAATTAAAATGTAAGGTCACATCACGACTAAAATCCCTAGGCACCGTAAACATCCTTTCAGATCTCTTTGTTAAGTACCTAGTATAGGAGATAGGTACCTTACCTACTCAATTTTGTACCTACCTACTCAGGCCTTAAAGGTATCCTCAGTGGGTGCCAAGGAGTATGAGAGGATGTCTACCGTGCCTGAGGATAAAGCCGTGATACCTACTCAATTTTGTACCTACCTACTCGGGCCTTAAAAGCATCTTGAGTAGGTAACAAGAAGTATGAGAAGAGGTCTACCGTGCCTGAGGATAAAGCCGTGACCCTATTCCACTTTAGTTTTTCCAACGATGTATTATTCCAATATTCATTGGAGCATTTTTCAATGCAATTTTGTACCTACCTACTTGGGCACTAAAGTCAAAGGTTGTGACTTATCTGTCTTACTAATCTTCATTTTCATCGTGAACAGCCTATTTGTCATTGGTTGCATTGAAACAACAACAACAATAAGTGGGATGGCACCTCGCCCTAATTGGCTGTCGGTGCCTTTGCTAAATTCAAAATCCGCAACCGTCAACCGACACCGCACCGCAAGCGTTTGTTTAATAAAATCAAATTGGTTCTGTAGGTTTATTTGTTTTTTACTTTTCTTGATTGAACTACGTAATTGTTGGTAGGTTATTATGTAAGTAGGTAGGTACCTAGTAGCAAATGGGGATGGAGCACATGGTAGCATATTGGTATGAACCCCACCTTCCCATCCTTAAGTCGTGAGTTCGAATCTATGGATTTTTTGATTCGAAATTTATGTGTGCAATATCAATGCTCTCAAACGGTGAAGGAAAACCTCGTGAGGAAACCAGGCATGTCATAGACGTGTGTCAAAGTGTACGAAAGGAACCTTCAAGGTGCACTCTAATCCTTCCACCACACTGGTTCAAAAGAGCTAGCGACACGGACACGACGACAGTAGTAGTAGTAGTAGTAGATGTATGGTGAAGTTTTTTTCCTTTTTTTCCCAATCGGTATTTAGTGGGTTACCCCAGACAAGGAACCCTAAAAATTCGGCTTTCGGCAATAGGTACCTACTTTTGGTCGCAAAACAGATCGGTTTTTATCAGTCGCAATTAGCATTCGTTCCTTGCAACAACTGCAACAAGCAGTCTCTCGGTTCGCGTAACTAATTAACGATACGATGTCGGCTTTGTACTCAAACGGTGAGTATTATGATATGGTGTTGTGTGTGTGTGTTGGAGCAGCACCAAATAATTAATAGCTTAGTAGCGGCGCGTCAGCTCTACAGAGAGCGTTATCCAGGGCGGCCATTGCCATCTTACGGGCTATTTTCTGGGATTGGTGAACCGTCTTCTCTCGACGGGATCTTTCCACCGGCGCACCAGTGAGGGAAGACCGGGAATTCGGTGGTGTGTTGTACCTACTTCCCTTTGATGGATACCGAGTACCTACTGTGTGTGTCAACAGTGATAAAATTCAGTGATAGGTAGGTATGATGATAGGTACCTAACCTATCACCCTACCTAGTAGGTACCCTATTAGTACCTAGCTTACTAATAAAAAATGACAAAAATAATTTTGTGATTGTGAATGTGAATGTGTACCAGTAATACCAACCTAGGTACCTACATACCTACCTAATACCTACCATGTCAATTAGCCGTGTTCCGAGCCAACCAAGAAGAAGGGAGAAAAGGTATAACTTAACTTTTCCTGTACCTAGGTCCTTAGGTAACTACCTAGGTAGATGTAGGTAGGTAGTTGTTTTTTTATGTGTGAAAGATATCGTGATTTTAATCTTCGACTTTAATTTCTACGTAGAATTAAAAAAATTGCAAATTCTTACGAAAACTTTGGTGATTACACCTAGGTACTTTTTGAAACTTGCCGCGCGTTCAATTGTCTGCGTATGTGTGGGTCCGGCGCGATAGGAGGGTGCGCGTGTGTTTGTTACCTACGCAAATGGTAAACAAACACATAGGGTTGTCACAAATTTCTCATGAAATAATTTGTTTTTAATTGTATTGGAATTTCAAATATGATGTATTGAACTTTTGCACACGTCAATGTATTCAAGTGCTCGGTCTGAATACACCCCTTTCGGGCTTATAGGGACATTATGTTACACGTTGTATAGCAAATCGACCATATTATAGTCGATTTGCTATTTACATGGTCGAATTTCACTGACGGCTTAGTCGTGCGGCGGAAATAGACCCGTATAACCCACAAGTAACGGGTGAGCTGTCAGTCAATTTTTTTAGAAAGAGAATAAAAATTTCATATATTTCCGCAACAACTGCCGCAGAAACATTTAGGGTCATTTAGATACTCAACGAGGTATGAACACAAAAGAAGCAACAATTTGGGCGATCTCCCCATTCACAGGAGCGTCTTATCAGGGTACAATCGACCAAAGCGGGCCAATCTCTTGAGTCAGCCAGTTGGAAATAAGAACGTGAAAGTGTGGTCTATTGTTTTCGGTACAATGTAGGTTTTGTTGTAATTTTAAGCTATTTCGTTTGGTATTTAATACGTTATCTGTAAAGATAATTTTGTCTTTGGTATGTGAAAGGTAGGTACAACACAGGAACTTGGCATTCATGAAGTTAGCCGTTTGTTATGCGCAGTGCAGCTTTTATATACTAAATTGTTTACTGCGCATCGAAACGGCTAACTTCACTGTTGTACCTAGGTATAAGAACCTTATCGTAGGTCATAATTTGACGCAAAATATACAAGCTTCTGTCCTGCTTTTGCTTGTGCATAAAAGAAGCCCTTGAGGCGCATTTCAAATCCTTTCACCACACTGGTTCGAAAGGACTAGTGACACGACTAGTACCTAATAGTAGTAGTTTCTGCCAGCATTTACGCTTGAGTTACGCTTGAGTACCTACCTACCTAAATGGTATTCCAGGATTAGTAATTAGATCATACTAGTATTAACAAGAGGAAAGATTTTTAGGTTTTTTTTTTGTTTGTAACGAATAGGCTCCGAAACTACTGGACCGATTTCTAAAATTCTTTCACCAATAGAAAGCTACATTATCAGGGACCAGTATTAGGCTATCATATATTTTCAAAAAAATTAGGGATCCGTAAGAAAATTGCAATATTGTAACCCAAGGTAAACCCAAAATAGTTTTTGGCGTGCGCTGCGAAAACTATGTACCTACTACACGTGTACGAAGTCGCGGGCAACAGCTAGTTAGTAATAACACGATTCAAAACTTTTCAAGTTTTGATAAATTACCTAATTATTTGAGTTACGACGTGATTGACCCCAAAACTTTCCCATTTATAATGTAATAGGATAGGATAAAGCAAATAGGTTACGAATTTATAATTTTCGACAGGCGACTTCTGTGGCGTGGCGGGCGATTGCTTGGCTGAGACGCAAGAGGCGCGGGTTCGATTCCCGCTGCGGGAGAAATGATTGCATGCTCTGCAAATATTTATTTCTGGTCTGGGTGTTAACAAAAAAAAAGTATATAAAGTATTCTATCAGTCATCTGGTTCCCATAGTACAAGCTTTGCTTAGTTTGGGGCTAGATGGTGCTGTGTGATATGTCCTCAAATATTTATATTTATAATTTTCACTTATTTCTGTCTGTCTGCACAGATAATTTTTCTTCCTTTACCATCATCCCAATAATCAGTTCTTTCTTACTCATCATCATTCACCCTTTCGTTTATTTTCTTCCTATGCTTATATTCATCCTTTGATAAATTGTATTCATTTCGATTTATTACCTCGCTTGGCTTACCTTCAATTTTCTTACATTTAGATAGACTAGTGGTGCGTTCCGCAACTTTGTCCGCGTTGGGCTTTTACCTAACTATCCCCCGAATACTCAAACGCGTCTCAGAGTTGAGCACGTCTCAACTCACGGTTTTTTGACAGTTTCTGATGAAAATCTGTCAAAAAAAAATCGTCATTTGAGACATGCTCAACTTTGAGATGCGTTTGAGTATTCGGGGGTATGTAATAATATAAATGTGCTAGTAATAATATAAATGTGAAAGTTTATATTGAGTATGTTTGTGCCTCAATCACGCCGTAACGGCTGAACTAATTTGAATGAAACTTCGAATATACGTAGTATGTGTGCTGGAATAACATATATGTTACTTTTTATCGGGGTACCACGCGAGCGAAGCCGCGGGCCGCAGCTAGTTATCTATATTTATTGTAACAGTTAATGCGTACCTCGATTTCCTTTCCGGACGCTTGGATACCTACGACATGTATGAAGCGTATCGACTATCTTTTATTCATGCTGCATAACTCAAATTCTACACTTTCTGCGGTGTAAGCAGAGATACATAGTAACACAGAAGACATCTTTCATTGTACTGGCGAATTTCATGTACAGAACTTATAAACTAGATTTATTTCGTTTAACATTTTGTATTAAAAATTAAATGATTGTAATTTGTTTTCATTTGCGGGATTAAGTCCCATCCAGGTAGAATTTTTAGGAGTAGATAATTTAATTCCATTTATATTGTCGATGTTCTGATCTATATGGCTCTGCCTACCCCAATACGGATACGGGCGTGATACGTATATGTGTAGGTAATTTAAAAATATGCAAATATGTTTATAAGTGTTTATTTATAGTGATAATCCTTTCACCGCACTGGTTCAAAAGAACTAGTATGACTAGTACACGATTATTTAGGGTTCCGTACCCGAAGGGTGCTAATGGGACCCTACTACTAAGCCTCCGCTGTCCGTCCGTCCGTTTGTCAGAAGGCGTACAGCTCTCATGAATCGTAATAGGAAGAGAGTTGAAATTTTCACAGAATGTGTAGGTATTTTTAAAGCCGCTATAACAACAAATAATAAAAATAAATAAATAAAACTGGTCCCCATACAAGAAACTTTTCGTTTTCAAAAAGTACATAATAGTTAAGTCATATTAAAAAGTACATGTGCGATGATACGGAACCCTTCGTGCACGTATTCGATTTACACTTGACAGGTTTTATTTAAAAAATGGTTGTTAGATAAACAATCTTTTTGTAGGTGAAAATTAATGAAACTTTTATTTTGAACTAGTTTTATTAGTGTTGCCTGATCAGGCAGTTATTTAAGTGATATTAATGAGGTTACTAGTCATTAATAAACTGATTCAGCAAGTATGGGGTCGCGTCCTCATTATGCAAAATTAATTACAGACTAATAGAATGATAGACACCTGTCAATTGTAGCTATCAGAATGAAAATCCTACTATAAAAACGCGAAAGTATGGATGTATGGATGTTTGTTACTCTTTCACGCCTAAATGGCTGCACGGATTTGAATGAAACTTGGAATATACATAGTACCTACATGTGCTGGATTAACATAATAGGCTATTTTTTATCCGGGTACCACGCGAGCGAAGCCGTGGGCGGCAGCTAGTATTATAAATGTGAAATACAGAACACTTGGAATACAGAAGTAACCTGGAACAACATACCTACATACATATAATCACGCCCCTATCCCTATTGGGGTCGCCACAAGTTATCATAAGAAAACTTGCAGCCACTCCAGATTCAAGAATCCCACGATGGATATGGTGAACCATGGTGACAGGTGATCAGTCCATCGTCCATATAGATGGTTCATCATGTTGGAGGACCCTATCACTTAGTCGACTTTTACGACATGCTCGGGGAGAGAAGCAGCTGGACGCATTCTATGTTTTTTCTTAACTCCCAGTCCAACAGAGAAGTTATAACATGTACCAAGGTACTTAATATCAGGGTAGGTTCCAGGCCAGCAGAGCCGTGGCGCGAGCTAGTGCAAAAATCTTTTCTCATGACATGCTGTCTTTTCGATAAAAAATTAAGCACATTGTTTAAATATGTGCCTTTTAATAGTTAGCATTCTCGAATATGTTAGTCATAGTTTGAGAGCACTGGTAGTGAAGGAAGGCAGCAGATTAATGAATATTTTTTTCTATACCTAAAAAATGTCCTAAATAAGGACTATCAAGAACCGAGTAGCGATAGTCTATTGACCTCGACTTCAGCACAGTCCTACCTCACATAGCGGTAAAGCCTTCGTGACGTCATAGGCCGTTGACTCCGTCACCTGTAGAACCTGTTATGTGGTCGAGATGATAATTTGATTGACAATCTGTGAGGTCAAGAGAGTTTGTACTACTAGTCGCCTAGTATCCTTTCATGTCAATTGTTCTTTCGAACCAGTGAGGTGTAAGTCCTTTCGTACATTTCACACGTGTTTTCAAACTTCCTAGGTTCTTTGACCTGCCGGTTTCCTCTCGATATTTGTTTTGCCGTTTGAGAGTACTGGGTTTGATAGGATAAAAGTAGAGCTAATTATTTTATACTACACTAGCTGTTGCCTGCGACTTCGTACGCGTGTAGTACATTATTTTGTTCTATAATCAATAGTTTTCGGAGCACACGCCAAAAACTATCTTGGGTTTTCTACCTTGGGTTGCAATATTGCAATTTTCTTACGGATCCTTAATTTTTTTGAAAATATGTTATAGCCTGTACTGTACCCTGATAGTGTAGCTTTCTATTGGTGAAAGAATTTTTGAAATCGGTCCAGTAGTTTCGGAGCCTATTCGTTACAAACAAAAAAATCTTTCCTCTTGATAATATTAGTATAGATAATGGTACTTGCACATTTTCATTAGCGTAGAAATAAAATATAGCCTATAAAACTCAGGGATAGCGTAACTTGCTACCAGCAAAATCATTTTTAGAATTGATTCAGCAGTTTTAGAAATTACCCTGAACATACAAATAAAAATGGAAAGTTCTAAACTTTACGTTTTTATAATAACAGACTTATAAAAACATTAAAATACCGTAACGGTACTTTTTGTCTGTTGTTTGTTGAAAACGTTGATTTGTTATTAAGTTATTTGGAATTTGTTAAATTTTACATTTTGTGCCATCAACTTGGGTAGGCATTTGGTTTTAAAAGTTTCTCGTGATTCACCATGCATTTGCTAAATGGAGTTCGTATCTACTGAGCTTTAAAAGGCTTTTTTAAGCGGTATTCTTCAATTTACAGCGACCGGTGGTCGATTCCCGCTGTGGCAAAAAATCTCTAAGTGTTCTGTTTCTCGTAGTTTCTGATCCACGATAAGGGAATCCTAGTGTGGGGTCAGGACTATGTATGTGTCTGTTCGGTGTTATTATTTACGAAACAGCCCCTGGTGCATCTCAGTTGCGGAGAGTTTTCCTCAAGTCAGCTTTCCGGAATCCACAAAATATCAAAATATTTCCGGTTCAATCCCATGGCGACATTACTTTCCGATTTGTATTATCACAATATCGGTAACAGCAGAGAAGGGATATATCAAATGTCAAATGCGAGTCAATGCTCCCATTGATGGGGTATAGGGAGAAATTGGATAAAATTAGGAAGGTAGAGAGGTCTAAGAAATATGAAAAAGGTAGATACGCCCTATGGTTTTGACGTGTGTGATCTTTTTTATATTTTTAAAGCACTGGTGTTCTAGTGGCAATGACCACACCTTCCAATCCTAAGTTCTTGGGTTTAATACACTCGTGCAATAATAAATAGTAGTGCTAGCCTCAAACTAAGCAAAGCTTGTACAATGGGCATCAGATGGCTGATAGAATACTTATATACTTTTTTTTGCAAATACATACTTATAATACATAATACTACAACACCCAGACCCGGAAGAAATATTTGCAGAACATACAAACATTTCTCCAGTAGCGGGAATCGAACCCGCGCCTCTTGCGTCTTAGCCGAGCACTCGCCTGCTACGCCACCGAGGTCGTCAATAATTATTTTTTACTCAAAAGGCGCAACAAAACATGATGAGGAAACAAATAAGCAAGGTATGTCGTGCCTGGAAAAGTTCAAAAAAAAAGTAGTAGGTATAATTTTATGACGCAAAATGCTTGAAAACTTGTTTAAATAACAGTAGCCTTGAGAAAACAGTTTAATATTCTTCAAAACGAATAATACCGAACTCAAAAACAAATATACTTTGATAAGTTCTTAAGTAGGTTAGGTACCTATCTGTTTACAATGATTAAAAGATAACATTGATTGCGTAATGAGATAAAAAATTAGGCGATAAGGTAGGTTACAGTAGTACCACAAATATTGTGCGACTCGGCAATTTTCGACTAGCTTCTAATATACGAACTAACGCGATCATGATATTATGTAATACAGAGATGTTACAATAGTAATAAAGATTTTTCAGTTACCTATTATTAGTTTAATATTACATAGTTGCATGTTCGGACAAATTCGGTTTGCATACAATGCACGAAGTTTGCCGAGGTGCACAATATTTGTGGTACTACTGTACTACTAGCGACCTCCCGCGGCTTCGCTCGCGTGGTACCCGGATGAAAAATAGCCTATATGTTAATCCAGCACATGTACTATGTATATTCCAAGTTTCATTCCAATCCGTTCAGCCGTTTAGGCGTGATTGAGGCACAAACATCCAAACATCCTCACAAACTTTCGCATTTATAATATACTAGATGGCAGCACCGGTAAAATTAGTACGCGCTATCGTTGCGTTTTGAGCTTTACGTCGGTAATTTCAGGCAAACTAAGACTTTTCAAATTTATAATATAAGTAAGAAGTAAGATATTTCAGTTTTATTTATAGCAATGTAATATGTAAATACCAAAATCGTTTAAAAAGCTTGCTGTTACAAAAATAAATCGATGCAATATTTTTCAATGAAAACACCATCGATATTTTAAAACGTTTTAATTTTTTATTTTATAGCGGTTATTCTAAAAGAATTCGATATGAGGAACTTGTAGTTTATTATCGCAAAATATTTTATTTTATGAAGCGCTCGTGGCGTAGCTTGCACGTTCTTGAAGTTAAGCAACGTTGTGCGGGGTCACAATTTGGATGGGTGACCGCAAATGGCATTACTACGAGCTGAGCGCATCCGTGCTTCGGAGGGCACGTTAAATTGTCGGTCACGACTCTTAAGTCGTTAAGCCATGACGGAGGCCTTTAGGCGGCCTAAAAACTCCGTCACTAGAGTTGGCCACTAGCTCATACGAACTTACTATGTGTTATGACTGTGTAGGTAGGTACGTTTGGTACCTACCTACTTGCAAAACTGGTAGGTTAGTAGAAAATTGCTGACATAACTTTGTGGAAAACCTTGGTCTCTAAATAATGCGGGCTTCGCTTTTGATTTGACCTGAATTTTACTTTTATTCAGATATACAAAATTATGTTTATTATAAATTAATAATTTTGCTTTCATAAACTCTCCCTTTATTGTTATTTATTTTAAAAGTTTTATTTCATATAATCAGATTTTATTACCATGTTGGTTAACGTATGAATTTCTATACAATTTTCTTTTAAGATAACCTTTTATAAACAGATTTTATGAACAATAAAAAAAAGATTTGAAAGCGTAACGCAAATTTTCCGGCTTACCCACAAATACTTCAGCTGCCAGGTTCTCTCAAACACAATTAATTTTTTAGGTTTCACAATAAATTTTAATCGATCGCGTGTCTCAATAAATTATTATAATTTATTTCCACAGTCTTGAGTAAATAGTTTCATGTATCACATCACATTGACACTGTTCGCAATTCGATTTATGCACCGGTAAATTCGATGTAAAAGTCCACGTAATTTCACTTCATTCGTTCACGACAAATGTTGCTACACTCAAAAACGTACAAAAACATTTTTACGGTAACACTGGCTGGAATTTGAATAAAAAAAGAAAATGTTCTAAATTCAATTTCAAATATTACTTTGCGCGCGGGCAATGTCGACGATCTTCCCTTTTCGTCTAAGCTGAGAGTTTATCTCTGTCCTTCTCTGTTGGATAGCGCTGTCTTCTTCTTGCAAGTGGAAGACCAAGTGCATTCGTCCTTGACTCTGAACTCAGTTCTACAAGAAATGAAGATATTATTATGTACCGTTGCTGTGTTGTTTCTTTCTCGCTCGCGGTTTCGCGTAGGTGTGAAAGAGAAAGATATAACCAGTTGAGTGTGAAATCTGGCTGTCAATGACCGTAGGCTTTTAAGGATCAAAATAAGAGCCAATGGACGGTTACCTTTTACTGTTATTTAAGATCCTATGACCTTATTTACTTTGGAAAATGTAGGTGTATAATGTTATTTTGTTGTGATATAAAAAACCTGATATTTCTTTGCTGTATTTTAAATAGAAACATTTTGTTTTAAAAATAGTTAATACTTAATGTAATTTAGGGATTGCCCACCCCATTAGGCGTACAGGCGTAATAATATGTATGTATTATGTAGTAGTCTAATTTACTTACGGGCCTCTAATTAATTACCTACCTTAGGTAAGTAGGTACCTACTTATTCTTTTAATAAAACCAAGGTAGGTAACCTTTAAAAAAAATAAGTTTGTATACTTACATTATACTTAGGTGTCTGTGTTCTTCTTGAATTTAAAATGTTTTGTAAATTAACTTTTCAGAATATATTAGCTACTGTGGAGAAATAGGTACCTACTATTTAAAATGGCATGTTTAGTGCAAGGAAGAAGCCTTTTTTAGGCGCACTTCAACCCTTTCACCACACTGGTTCAAAAGAACTTGTGACACGACTTAGTAGGTCACCCTTTGCTACAAATCCGTCCATTAATTGAATAAAAATAATGCTTTTTACAGATTACATTAAATGTAAAAGTTATTTTTAACCAGTGTGGTGAAAGGATTGAAGTTTACTTTCAACTATAGGTAACCTACCTTGCAATCGAAGCCGCTGTCAGAAGCAAGTGCTTTTTGCCTTAAATAAATAAAAAAAAATTTTTTTGAGAAAGTTAGTTGTCTTATTGTTTACAGTTCTAGACAGTTGCGTAGCAATTTTGAATTTAAAGTCACAATAACAAAGTATATTTCACAATGCACGGTGATTCCAAATGACGCGTGTGACGTAACCACAACGTATGCAGGTGACACCTGTCAGTGTTATAGTTTGCAGCGAACTTCACAGCAGTCGGTCTAAACGACCCGAGTAATGCAATGCAAATATGCAAATAGCCCGCGATAAGATGTGTAGTACCTAGTCATTTGTCAAATGTCATAGTATAACATTGCGGCCACGCAAGAGGTGCGGGTTCGATTCCCGCTGCGGGTAAAATTGCCAAAATAGAGGTCACAGAGGACATGACTTCCCCCAAAATCGTACACGTCAAAGTGAAAAATCTTCTAAAAATTTACATAATATAAAAAAAGCAATTTTCTGCCCCAAGCCGCGATGCCAATAAAAATAGAAGGCTTTCATTTGTTTTATATCTATACTAATATTATAAAGAGAAAGATTTTTTGTTTTTTTTGTTTGTAACGAATAGGCTCCGAAACTACTGGACCGATTTCAAAAATTCTTTCACCAATAGAAAGCTACATTATCAGGGTCCAGTATAGGCTAAAAAAAATTTCAAAAAAATTAGGGATCCGTAAGATAATTGCAATATTGTAACCCAAGGTAGAAAACCCAAAATAGTTTTTGGCGCGCGCTGCGAAAACTATTGATTATGGAACAAAATAATGTACTACACGCGTACAAGTTGCGGGCAACAGCTAGTGTGCAATAAAATTGTGTATTGTTCAATAAAATCTGATTTACTCGACATATTATATTATTGGTGATCCCCTTCAAAATTTCAGGCTGGTAGGTAGGAGGTAGGTAGGTACGACTAAGACCACCAATGCTCTCATTCGTTATAGGTTCCTACTGATAGCCAATATAATATTACATTCTGAATAGAAACAGGGAATTGCTAAAGAAAATAAATTATCCCTACTTACTTTATTAACCTACTGACAGGCGATCGAGGTCGTGTATTCGTATAGGCGACCTAATTAACTGTCGAATAAATAAGGTCGGGATATTGTTTGGCCAAACGTATTCGAACCGGTGAAACCTTTATTTTATATACTAGCTTTTGCCCGCAGCTTCGCACCCGCTATACCCGCGTAAAGGCAGCTTACTTCTCTGCTGGACTGGGAGTAAATAAAAAACAGAATGCGTCCAGCTGCTTCTCTCCCCGAGCATGTCGTAAAAGTCGACTTAGGGATAGCATCCTCTCCAACATGATGGACTATCTATATATCAGGCGATGGGCTGACCACCTGTCACCATGGTTCACCATATCCATCTTAGGACGTTAAATCAGAAGTAACTGCAAGTTTTAATATGATTACTTGTGGATCTGCCTACTTCATTATAGTTTAAAAAGTAGCTTATGTGCTCTCTCAGCACACGTACTATGTACCTACCTATATGCTGCCCTCCTATATCTAAAACATCGCTAAGCCATAAAACCAAGTTTTGAGATATGAGCAAAAAACGCGGTAGTATAAATATATATTTTATCGTAGATAGCTCTGTTTTTGCTAGAGCTATTTCCTGAACTAAAAACGCTAGAAGAATGATTCTAAAACAGATCGATAGAGAATTTTTTTCTAAGTAGAATGGCATCAAAAACTCAAAATTGACCCCCTGTGGCTTAGCGATGTTTTAGATATAGGAGGGCAGCATGTCAAGTTTCACTCAAACCATGAGCTGATTGATGATGATGACTCAAATTAGCCTATGTGTTATAGAAATAGAACACAAACTATTTAATAATAATAACACCCAACAGTCACATACATAGTCCTGATCCCACACTAGGATTCCCTGTGTCGTGGGTATCAGAAACTACGAGTACCATGGTACCACAACACCCAGACCCGGAAGAAATATTTACAGAACATGCAAACATTTCTTCCGCAGCGGGAATCGAAACCGCGCCTCTTGCGTCTCTGCCGAGCAATCGCCCGCCACGCCACTGAGGCCGTCATTTAAATTTTAAATTTCATCAAAATCGGTTTATTACGATTTCGTAAGTTAGTAACGTGGTTGTAAATATTTTGAGTCTAATAGGAAACGGGAAAGAAAACAAATCCGTTTGATAAGTTCGGTAGTGCAATACAAGCATTGAAATGAACAAAAGTTGACGTACTCACAATGGATTTTGGAATTGTTTTAATGTGTTTTTTGATTTGTTTTTTTAACTTACATTACTTTGTGGTAAGTGCCTAATCTAAATAGTACATTTTAGATTTGTTTAGTTCAATGTTATTCAATGAATTACTTAGCAGGGATCATTTTGAAACGTTGAATTCACGCTTGTTGGTAATGCAGCGAGCAATGCAAAGCGTGGTTACTAAGTCACCACACTTTGTATTTTTTATCAAATTCCTTTACAATCATGGTTTTCAACGGAATTGGAGCATTATTCAGTCTTAAGTTTTTTATCTTTTAATATTCAGATATTTATTTCTATTTATTCAGATATAAAAAACTGTAAATTTTGTAATTTCTCTTGGGACGTAAAATTTTAAGGCAACTAAATAGGTAAACAATGAAGGCCATAACAACAGATATTCCTTGACGGTAGTTAGGTAAGTATTATACCTAGATATTCAATATTCTCAAAGGTACATAAACTACTAATAAATTGAATACCTTGAAGTCAAGTCCAGAGCGGCCGACGAAAAGAATTTTATCAAAGCTTTTTCGTTTATCGATCGCTACTACCAAGTTGCTCAACTATTTAATTTTCAACCATTCGAAGTCAAACGTTAGCTCAGTAGGTACTACCTATTCTGAAAAACCTTTATTAAAAACCCAGCTCACACTGGCATATCAAAAAAGTTAAAATTGGATACAGTTTACGTAACTTTCTGGGGCTAGGCACGTGTTATTCAAATTAGATGGTAATTTTTGTTTTAAAACTTTATGCAGGTGCCTTTTTACAGTACAAATTACTTGTATTATTTTATCTTTTAACTTACAAGGTACCTAACATCGTAATAATAATTACTTACTTGTAATTAAACGATTACTTCGTATAATGTGTTAATGCGTCCAGATTTATTTGCACAAATTTAAATAATCAGCTTTCTTATTCTATTATAGCTTTTATGTCTGGCAGAGATCGCGATAAGGCGAATTTTAGCGATAAGGCCGCCCATTGTTTTTTAACATTCTTTTTGTAAATTTGTTGTGTGGTAAACAATAGAGTGTTATTTATCTATCTATCATGTCCACCCAATAAACCGCATTTACCTAAACTAGATGATTTATACAGCGTCAGAAGGCAACTTTTGCCTACACTAACGGACGGATTGTCAAAGTCTAGGAAGGCTAGATTGTTAGGCCAATGAATAACACTATACAATCAGTTTGCAATATTTATCCTACAATACTTAATTCTGATATCACCCTTTTTCTTAGTATGACTGTTCAAAACAGCTGCAGTATTTTGATGGTGGCCGTAATGTCAGTAAATAAATAACTTAAAATTAAAAGTGACATTTGGGCCGAATTGGACGAAAATTTTTCGGTCAAGATGTCACTTTGTCAATTTTTTTTAACAGATCTTTTTATTTTATGAACTTTTGCCCGCCCGAACCCAACCCGATAAACCATAGACTTATAATCAAAACTACATTTTTTACTTATTTACACACTCACTCACTGGTTCATTCTTTCCAAATAAAACGAAATCCATGTTTAAACTTTTTCCTTCTGGTTCATCATACGTGAAGAGAACTATAGGTAAGGTACATATCAAAAACGTATTCTTAGGTGCTTAACAGTTTAAAAATATGTAAATAACCTGAATATCTTGTCCCAATTGGTATGAGCCACGTAATTGGCCAACTTAATTATGTATGCCTTCAAACGTCTGGCTGGAGGTAGGTACCTATCTTCCACGATTTGACGCGTTACTAACAAGTGTAGGTATGTACCTTACTGTCATTTTTATAGATTCTCATAAATAAAAAGATTCAGGATATAAGAGGGTTGCATCCTAGCGCAAATAATTTATTTAGCCCTCTTTAGCCATAAACGCGGGAAAGCAGCCAGAACTCCTGGAACTTGCCGAATGATCAAAGTTTTTCTTAACTTTAATATATTCAATTTTTATTATTATTTTAATCTACCATTTATTTTAGAATAGATATATTAATATTAACTAAAGAAATAGGAGATTTAAGAACTTAAATCTCAGGCGCGGTCGCAGCCTGAAATTTTGGAGGGGGTCACTAATAATAGAATATAAAATGTCGAGTCGTACCTAAATCAGATTTTATTGCACAAATTATAAAACAAATATAAGAAATTACAAAGGCAGTGTGTGCCTTCAAGCGTTTGGTATATGGGTGAAACATAAAATTTTGGTTTGTGACATGTAGGTACCTACTAGGAATACTAGGATACATTTTATCAGGGTGCTTTGTACTGTTTAATAGGCGTGGGCAGTAGCTAGTAACTACGCGAGTATTGTATTAATCAATACAGATGGTTGGAATATTAATATTACTATAATTAAGTACCTAAGTCCTACGTAATGAGTTTCTTTTCAATATTTTTTCAGGTGGACGCTGTTACCGATCCAAGCCATGCATATGTAAAAATGTTGGACGATACTTATAATCAATTGTCTCAAATTCAGGTAATCTTATAATACTTTTACGTTACCGGGGAGATGGGCCTCGTCAGCATTGGTCTGCAACCCGTCTAAGAGAAGGAAAACTCTGAAATCAAACCCGGGGAGATGGGCCTCGTCAGCATTGGTCTGCAACCCGTCTAAGAGAAGGAAAACTCTGAAATCAAACCCGGGGAGATGGGCCTCGTCAGCATTGGTCTGCAGCCATCTAGGAGAAGGTAACTCCGAAATTAAACCAACTCTCAGGGAGCATACCCGGAAACAAACCCCGATCCAAGGTGTTAGCCGACCCGTGCCGAGGATTCGTAGCCAGAGGGAAAAGCTGGTGTAACGGAGGGTGTCTGTGTTGGCGGTCACAGGACACACTCGGTATTCCGCCTTACCCCCGTAAAGGGCTCTGCGGGGGTGGACCGTGTAAATCCCTAACTCTCGTGGGAACGCAATGATGACAAAAAAATCCAATCATCCGCATGGCGGCGACGCGGTACGCCACCCGTCACGTCTCGTTTCCCGGGGGGGCGAAAAGTGGCTAACGGAGAGCCGTTTTGCTACGTTGAATGTTGGAGGAGGAGTGGAAGTAAAGTTGAATGAGGTATGTCAGATGATGGATGAAAGAAGGATTGATGTTCTATGTGTGAATGAAACGAAGCGGAAAGGATGTGACACCACCAAGCACGGACCCTACACGGCGTACTGGTCTGGGGTACCCAGTGCCGCCAGAGCTTGCCAGGGAGTTGGTGTCATCCTATCTGCAAGAATGGCTGAGTGTGTGAACGAATTTGAATGTGTGAGTGCAAGACTGATGTGGATGAGAATGAAAGTGGGACTAACTCGTATTTTTGTTGTAGGAGTTTATGCTCCCGTAGACTCCGGTACGAGTACGTCCCAGAAAGCACAAGAAGAAAGAGAGGAGTTTTGGGAGAATGTAAGAGATGTTTTGAAAGAATGCAAGGATAACGAAAGGATAATTATGTTAGGAGATTTTAATGGATGGGTGGGACTAAAGCGTGATGGATTTGAAAGGGTTCTTGGTAAGTACGGAGATGAAAGAGTGAATGAAAATGGTAAAAGTTTGCTTGAGGTATGCTTGGAGTGGAGCCTTTGTGTGTCAAACACTATGTTCGACCACAAAAGGATTCACATGTACACACGAGAGGCGAAGAATGTCAGAAAAAGTATGATTGACTTTGTGATAGTGGATGAAAGATTAAGAAAGAATGTACTAGACACTAGGGCTTATCGCGGTGTGGGCATCCATACAGACCACTTTTTGGTCATGAGCCGTATGAGTGGTCTCTTCAAAGGATGGAGACATCGAGTGCGTGAGCCCGTAAGTGTTCTAGAAAGAATAAAAGTAGAAAATTTGCAAGAAGATAAAGTGAAAGAAGAATATGAAAGTAAATTGACTGAAAGGTTTCATGGGATTGATAGTGTTTGTGAGATTGAGGGGTTATGGAAGGTATTTAAAGATGAGATTGTAAGTGTGGCTTCCCAAGTATGTGGTGTAAGTAAGAGGAGTAAAGGGCAAAAGGTGAAGCATGCATGGTGGGATAAGGATGTAGAAAAGTTGGTATGTGAGAAGAAGAAAGCGTGGTTAGATTGGCTTGCAGTCAGAGCTAATGAGAGAATGCAGAAAGCTACGAATGAGGACGTGGATGAAGCGAAAGACAAATATAGGAGGCTGAAAGGGATAGTGAAAGAAATGATTGCAAGAAAGAAAGATGAGCAAAAAGATGTGTTTGATGAAAGGTTGTCTGAGGATTTCCAGGCGAACATTAAGTTCTTCTGGAAATCCATCCGTTCAGCCAGAGGAAAAATGCAGAGCTCTGAGCTGAACTCTATCAGAGACCAGAATGGAAGTATTGTGAAAGGTGAAGAATGTGTTTTAAAAAGATGGCAGGATTATTTTGAAAGTTTGTTTGAAAGAGAGGATGGTGTACATGCACCTGATGCACCAACCTCAGCGATGGATGAAATAGTTGACATTGATGAAAGTGGTATTAGCATGAATGAAGTTGTGAATGCATTAAGAAGTATGAAAGCTGGAAAAGCAGCGGGGTATGATAAGGTAACAGTCGAGATGCTGAAGGCTGGACATGGCCTCGTAGCAAGTCAGCTGTGCCGCCTTTTCAACATGTGTTGGGTTAACGGTCGTGTACCAAGCGATTGGTGCAAGGCCGTTATAGTTCCACTGTACAAGGGAAAAGGCTCGCATCAGGACTGCAAAAACTACAGGGGCATTAGCCTACTCAGCATCGTCGGCAAACTGTATGCGAAAGTGTTGATTGAAAGAGTTATGAAAGAAACCGATGAGAAAATATGGGATGCACAAGCGGGTTTTCGAAAGGGAATGGGATGTACGGATCAGGTCTTTTCCTTGCGAAGCATAGCCGAAAAGTTTTTGGCCAAGGGTCAAAAGGTCTATTGCGCATTCGTGGATTTGGAAAAGGCCTATGACAAAGTGATGAGGAATGAACTTTGGTCGGTATTGTCTATGTACGGTGTAAGCGGCAACCTTATTCGAGCTCTGAAGTCTCTTTATGAGAGCTCTAGTGCTTGCGTGAGGATACATGGGTCATACACTGAATGGTTCGGCATCCAAAAGGGTGTAAGACAGGGATGTGTAGCGTCACCATGGCTGTTTAACTTGTTCATGGACAGTTGCTTGCAAGATTTGAAAGGTAGGGAATGTGGTTTAAGATTGAATGGGTTACTCGTCAAATGCCTTCTCTATGCCGATGACCAGGTTTTACTTGCGTCATCGGCAGATGAGTTGCAGGAGATGGTAACAATTATGCATAGAGCTTTTGAGAGGAAGGGAATGAAAGTGAATGTAAATAAGACGAAAGTTATGGTTTTTGAAAGAGATGAATGCATGACAGCGTGTGACATTTTGGTAAATGGAGAAAGAGTGGAACAAGTGAATGAGTTCATATACTTGGGAACATTGTTTACGAGAGATGGAAAGCATGAGGAGGATATTGAAAGGAGAGTGATTGCAGGAAACAAAGTGAATGGGGCACTACACGCCTTTATGGAAAGCCGGAAAGTGTCTAAAAAGGCACGACTGGCTGTACATAGAGGAGTACTAGTGCCGACACTTATGTATGGTAGTGAAAGTTGGGTATGGCAGAAGAAACATCAAAGTAGAGTGAATGCAGTAGAAATGCGTGCGTTGCGAAGTATGTGTGGGGTAACTTTGAAAGATAGAATGCGAAACAGCGTGATAAGAGAGCGATGTGGAGTGAAAGAAGATGTAGTGATGAGGATTGAGAAAGGTATGTTAAGATGGTTCGGTCATGTAGAGAGGATGAATGAAAGAAGATTAACGAAACAGGTGTATGAGGCGAGTGTGAATGGTACCGTTGGAAGGGGAAGACCTCGGCGCACGTACCTGGACCAAATCAGCGACGTTTTGGAAAAGGGCCAGGTCAAGAGTACCCTAAACCGACGAGCATGCATGAGGAATGTGATGAGAGTGAAGGAAGCAAAAGAAGTATGTCAGGATCGTAGCAAATGGCGATCCGTGATCTCTGCCTACCCCTATGGGAAACAGGCGTGATTTTATGTATGTATGTATGTATGTACTTTTACGTTATAAGTGACTGATAATAACTAAGGCCTTTTTACCATCCATAGTAGATGATTTATACAGCGTCTGGAGGCAACTTTTTGTATGCTGTAGTGCCCGGGACGAATTAAGATGGAATAAGCTTGCCCAGCACCTATTTCATCCTCTCAGCTTAGTCGACAATGTCCACAGAAAAGACATAGTCAATACGTGCGGAGCTGACTAAGCCGCAGGTTTCCTCACGATGTTTTCCTTCACCGTTTGAGAGTACTGGTATATAAATAATTTTATCAACCTTTTTTCAGGAGTTACAACAGCATTCCCTATCAGAATTCAGTGAAGATGTGACAGAAAGACACAAACTCAGAAAGAGGAAAAAGAAAAAACACAAAAGGAACAAAAAATCTCTAAAACAAACAAACAATGATTGGAAGAAGAATGGCAAAAATAAACCAAAGAAATCTACTAGAAAAAGAGTTACTACGGTGACTAAAAAGGGACCTATTGATATAATTGTGCATATAAAAATGAACGAATAAATGAATTCTAATTCTTAAATGTTTTTATTTCAGGTTCATTCGCAGTAGTATAATTAGCTAGTACAATTGATGGTACTATCGCGAACACTTTTACGCTTTAGTACCATCATCATCTTCCTGCCCTCATCCCACTCTATGTGGGGTCGGCACAGCATGATCCTTGGATCATGCTGTAAGAGTTTTGGCTAAGGTGTTTTAAGACCGGCCGCCTGCCTGACGTCAACCCTCCTTGGGAATACTTGCTTATTGTATCTCATCATGTCGGAGAGGATACTATCCCTAAGTCGACTTTTACGACATGCTCGGATTTTTCTTTACTCCTAGTCCAGCGAAGAAGTAACTTAACTTAAAGAAGTACTTTTACGCTTTAGTACCATATAGTGAAATTCAAATCCTCAGCGAATGAACCAACATTAAAATTAGCTTCAGATACGCTGCACATCACACTACCTGCCCAGTAGGTTTTTATTTTTCTATCGGCATTTTCCATTAATCGTAGAGCATGCATTGCAGCCACTTCTGATCCAAGACTCCCCAGATGGATATGGTGAACCATGGTGACAGGTGATCAGCCCATCGCCCATATAGGTCCATCAAGTTGGAGAGGATACTAGGTACTCCTTAGTCGACTTCAACGACATGCTCGGGGAGATAGCAGCTGGACGCATTCTATGTTTTTCTTTATTCCCAGTCCAGCAGAGAAGTTCTAAGTAGGCTTATAGTAATGATACATGTGCCATTGATCCTTTATTAAATAAAATAATATAACATGAAACTGCTAATCTAAATGAAAGTAAGAGGTTTCCGTTCCCTCTTCTTCGACATTTTCCCCCTCTTAAGTTTATTCGTTTTCTTATTCTTTCTCCTCTTCAATTTCTTCCGTAGATGTCTCATTTTATTCGTCATCTCCTGTGCAACCCTCGAAAGCTGTTTTTGAGATACTCTGTTGTTTGAATTCGAAAATTTCTTTTGTACTTCTTTCAGAAGATGTTCTATGACACTCTCTGTGATTGCTTGTACATGTCGAACATACTGAAAGAAAAATAATTTAATAAATAACACTCAACAGTCACTATATGTAAATCTAATACGTTATATATTTATTTTATGCTACAAAGACAAATTATAATAACATTAAAAACTTTAAGGTAATCAGTATAATAATAATAAGAAATAAAAATGAGCTCAGTTTTTTATCTGAGTTCGCCTACAGATAGAAAACAGAGCTCAGATCACCGACCGCAGGTAAGGTCCCCAAAAGACTGGCGACGTTACCTCGTTGGATAGCTATACTTATCCTTTGTCCGAGGTAAGCGCCAGCCCTTTGGTCATTGGTCATATCTATTAGCTTCTTGGATATCTCCTTGAAAAGAAGCCACGCCTCCGGACCCCAGGGTCCTAAAGTTTCCACGCCAAAAGGCATAAATATGTAACCATCACCTAAGGATGCATATTTACGCCTTTTGAATATTTCAGCCGCTGCTGCTGCCGCGCCTGCCGATTTTGATGTCGCCGTGACGTGAGACGCAGCCAGTGTATCAACGCAGTGTAAATCTTACTTATATTATAAAATTTAAAAGTCTTAGTTTACTTGAAATTGCCGGCGTAAAGCTCAAAACGCAACGATAGCGCGTACTAACTTTACCTGTGCTGCCATCTAGTACGAAAGTTTGTAACGATGTTTGGATGTTTGTGCCTCAATCACGGCTAAACAGCTGAACGGATCTGAACGAAACTTGGAATATACATAGTACATGTACTGGATTAACATATAGGCTATTTTTTATCCGGGTACCACGCGAGCGGAGCCGCGGGCGGCAGCTAGTAATAAATAAATATTTGTGGACATTTCACACAGCGCCATCTAGCCCTAAACTAAGCAAAGCTATGGGCTATGGGCATCGGATGGCTGATAGAATACCCATATACACTTTTTTTTTGTAAATACATATTTATAATACCTACATAATACTACAACATCCAGACCCGGAAGAAATATTTGCAGAACATACAAACATTTCTCAAACTATCGAACCCGCGCCTTTTGCGTCTCAGCCGAGCACTCGCCCGCCACGCCACCGAGGTCTTCAAGTTCTGACTCCACTGATTATCTATGTTGTGGGTATCAGAAACTATGAGTACCATCAATCGGTTCATAATCTTTAGTCAGTTTACAATCTCGCGAGATAAATTATAATCTAACAGTATTTACAATTTTACGGTGACATTATACACACTAATCTTCTCCCTATGTCATTCACGAGTCGAATTTCGGCTATTCCTTTCTTATTGGACTTTGACACCATAAAAGGAATATACCCACCCAGTTTCATGTTTCTAGAACTTGATTTGTGCGCTGATTGTCAGTCAGTTAGTGAATTAACAGTTTATATATCTAGACTAGATAGCCGGCGTGTCTTAACAAATACTTAAGAGCACCTTAAGAACCTTAAAAGAGCCAGTGAAACGAAAGATCCCACTCGGATATCATAAAAGAGGGATTAAAGAGTCAAAAACACTTTACGAAACGAATATTATTCACGGAAAAGACGCACAAATGGACAAACATTTTCAATAATCACCAAAGTTTTCCTTGTCCGAACCTTTAGAAATAACAATGGCACTTAATTTTGTATCTTGTAACGACTTGATGCTTTGAAAATGTGCCTCTATATTATGGTTGGTTTAGGTATCTATCTAAATAATCTTACTTCTTACTTATATTATAAATGCGAAAGTTTGTGAGTTTGGATGTTTGGATGTTTGTGCCTCAATCACGCCTAAACGGCTGAACGGATTTTAATGAAACTTGGAATATACATAGTACCTACATGTACTGGATTAACATATAGGCTATTTTTTATCCGGGTACCACGCGAGCGAAGCCGCGGGCGGCAGCTAGTAATATGTAAAACTAAAGTCGGTTTTACACCGCGAACGGAGAATCCGTGCTTGGCCTAACCCGTAAAAGTCGTGGAAGCATGAAACTTCCTCTTAGTGTAGGGGTGCACTAAGAAAGGCAATGCCGAAATTCAACTGGAGGGAGGTTGTAGCGTTTGAGGTTTGTGTCAAAAAATCTCGACGAGGAGTCGATGGGCGCAACCCCTAGTCCAGACTTCAGAGACAAAGTATATAAACTCACTCTTTCATGTCCCACTTCGCTGTCATAATGATTTTGGAGATCAAATTCTTTTAATGAAACCTGAAAAATAGCAAAGGAAATAATAGTAAGAAAAATTGGCATAGAATTTATTAATACTTACATAAAGAAGAATATTGCTTTATAAATAAGGAGTAGGTAATCATTATTTCAGTAAAATTAGGCGGAAAATATTACTGAATGAAGCTTTACTTAGAAAAAAATGCCGAAAGGTTATGTATAATATAAATTAATAAAATACTTAGTTACTGACTGATTGACTGACTCACTGACAGACTGACTGACTGACTTACTGATTGACTAGGTAAGGGTGCACTTGGTCCACGCTTGGTCGCGTTACGAACTAGATTAAACACGTGTCCAAGTGATCCCAGAGATTTTAAGGAATAAAAATTTTTGACTTTGACTTTAACTAAGAAAGGAATTCCTGATATTAAACAAGGACGCAGATGTAAAAGTAAGAGGAAGTATGATAAAAAAAAAATTGTAATTATACGTTTTTAAATGATAATATCAGCTCAATTCACACTCACTTGATGATTTTCCGATGTAATTGTTTTTAACAAAATACAGAATATCAAGAAATAGTTCATTCTTTAGTTGATTAGTTCGACGAATTCGAAGCTCATTTTCTTACAATGTGCAAGCAGTTATTTGTAAAATATGAGAATCTTGTTATTTTGTTTACATTTTGAATTTATAACCTCAAGTTTAGACTAGAGTGATAATGAAACTTTGTATTGTGAAGTCGTAAGCAAAATCAAGCGAAGTCTCAATCAAGTAAAGGTAGATGTAGATGTCTATGTCTATGTCATGTCTATGTCAAATGTATCTATGGAACGTCACCGCGTCAACAATGAACTGAAACGACATTACTATATTTTGGTTGCAACTTGTTTATTGAAACCTTATTTTTTTTTCTCATGGCCTTTTGCCATCTCTAGTAGATGGTTTATACAGCGTCAGGAGGCAACTTTTACCTTCACAAACGGGATGCTGCAGTGCCTGGGATGAATTAAGATGGAGTAGGCTGGCCCAGCACCTATTCCATCCTCTCAGCTTAGTCGGCCTTGTCCACAGGAAAGACATGGTCAATACGTGCTGAGCTTTCTTCGTTCCTTCACCGTTTGAGAGTACTGGTATAGCGCACATACATTTTTCGCACAGAAAAATCTGTCGGTACACGATCGGATTTGAACCCGCCACC
The DNA here is from genome assembly GCA_949320045.1 of Scotopteryx bipunctaria. Taxonomy (NCBI): domain Eukaryota; kingdom Metazoa; phylum Arthropoda; class Insecta; order Lepidoptera; family Geometridae; genus Scotopteryx; species Scotopteryx bipunctaria. The sequence continues at coordinate 2,487,554 of OX439462.1, forward strand.
TTAGGATCGGAAGACGGGGTCACTAGCAACTAGACCATCAGTGCTCTCATATTTATGAATCTACTAGCTGCCGCCCGCGGAGTCGCTCGCGTGGTACCCGGATAAAAAATAGCTTATATGTTAATCCAGTACGTGTACTATGTATATTCCAAGTTTCGTTCAGATCCGTTTAGCTGTTTAGGCGTGATTGAGGCACAAACATCCAAACACCCAAACATCGTCACAAACTTTCGCACTAGATGGCAGCACAGGTAAAATTAGTACGCGCAATCGTTGCGTTTTGAGCTTTACGTCGGCAATTTCAAGCAAACTAAGACTTTTCAATTTTATAATATAAGTAAGATTAAAGTCGGAGTATAGTCTAGTCATAAAAGTTACCATTAAGAGTTCTGGTTTTGTCTCATTATTATAGGGAGTCAGCTTTTCAATCGTGCATCTCTAGAGGTATTTTCTTTGGGTCCTCTTGCCTACTGCATAGTCTGCTTACCATTACTCTTCCCTCCTTGTTCTTATTGGCTTATTGGCAGTGTGTTATTGACAAACGACCGGCCGGGTTTCATTTGTTTTGTATTTTTTCGAGTTTCTAACAATGGAACTGTTTTTGATAGATTGGGTTCGCGGCCTTTCTGAAATTGTTACGGCTTTTTTCAATAAGGCCATAGCGTAGGGTATTTTCGGCCAGTTTGAATTCAATTTTAGTTTGATTTATCGGTTAAGGCGCGGATGCACTGGACATTTGTGGTTGAACGATGAAAAAGTGTAACATCGACTTACTAGTATTGCAGTTGGAGGGTTTAGCTGTGCTGCTATTTTCAAAATATTTTTTTATGTTTAATATTTTCTATATCCTACGCTTTCAGAGATTTCTGTAAACAATAAAGGATGGGTTCCTTTATTGATTATAGAAAGTTTCTTTAAAAGAACAGATTATTCATCATCATCATTCTTCTCGTCACATGACATGCCCATACCATGCTAATCCATTGCTCCTCAACTTTTCCGTCACAATAAAAGAAAGGCATTCTATAAGGACTATTGAAGTTCATAAAAAAAGTCATGATGATTATGATTTCCTTTTCTTATAAATATGAGACTAGAGTTTTCTGTAATGTTATCTGCACGTGCAATACAATAAGAATTTGAATACATACATACATTATTATCACGCCCGTATCCCTAATGGGGTGGGCAGAGCCACAAGTAAACATTAGAAAACTTGCTGCCACTTCTGATTAAAGTCCCAAGATGGATATGGTGAACCATCGTAACAGGTGATCAGCCCATCACCCATTTAGATGGTCCATCATTTTGGAGAGGTCTATCCCTTAGTTGAACTGAAATTAAGAATTTGAAATTTATATCAAATTCCGTTTATAGGCAAAATAACTATCAGATAGCTATTGAACAAATAAAGAACCTAACTAGTTCTGTACTCGTCGAGTTGGAATGACTGAAAGTTTGCTGCACGTAATTGATCGCTCGCTTCAACTTGTTTTCTAACTTCAAATAGAAATCTATTTACAAGTTTTCTTAGCACTGCAGGGGATCCATACTAATAGAGCTAAATCTGAAGAGCATCAAACGATTATCCTTTATTTGCACCGAATACTCCAATACTGGGAGTAAGGACACATGGCGAACTGACTTAGTGCCGCCCTCCTAAAACTCCTAAACAGTCCTTGCCTAGTCGACCAAGTGCGAATTCGACGATGATTTCGCTTGTTATTTTCAATCAACTTTACTTCAAAAATTAAAAAAATAAAGCCTCGCCGAGACAGTGTTTCCACTGCCGTGACCAGGATTCGAACCTGGGTTACTACGGCCACAACGTAGGGTCCTAACCACTAGACGATCACGGCTACCGAGGCTGTTGGAGAACAGATTGAAATTCTCGATCTTTTGAGTAAAGTAGAGCACTTTCACTGTAGAATTAGATACGCTTTTGATTGCGCAAAGGCTCTATGTAAATGACGACCTCTCTGGCGAGGCGGGCGAGTGTACGGCTGAGATGCAGGAGGCGCGGGTTCGATTCCCGCTGCGGGAGAAAAAATGTTTGCATGCTCTACAAATATTTCCTCCGTGTCTGGGTGTTGTAGTAAATAAGTATTCTATCAGTCATCTGGCTCCCATAATACAAGCTTTGCTTAGTTTGGGGCTAGATGGTGTTGTGTGATATGTCCTCAAATATTTATTTATTTAAACCATGAGTCCTAGGTGGGTATATCCCTGTTATGGTGTACTAATAAAGGAAAATCCCGAAATTCAGCTGAATTCGACCTTCATGATTATTCTTCACTGGTTTTTCACCAACTACCTAGGTTCTAGAGCTGTCAGACCGTCGTTAACTTTGCTCAAGAAAGAACTAATAACACGATAAGCAAGAAACTTACGTAGTATGCTTTTGCGTAATGTAAAGCGTGTCAAATTCGGAAGTGAAAGTGCTCTACTTTTCTCAACAAGTTCGCGTATTTCAATCTGTCCCCAACAGCCTCGGTAGCCGTGATCGTCTAGTGGTTAGGACCCTACGTTGTGGCCGTAGTAACCCAGGTTCGAATCCTGGTCACGGCAGTGGAAACACTGTCTCGGCGAGGCTTTATTTTTTACTTTTTCAATGATTGGTAAAGCTGTCACCAGTCATCAGCGACTCTAAAGTCCGTACGAAAATAAAACATATTAATTTTAAATTACTCCCTATTTTTACTTGGACGGAACTAAGCAAAGAGATTTCTGAATGTATTTAAGGAGTGAGGTCGATACGACGGCTCTGTTTCTGAATAGGCTAGATAGAGCGCGGCACCTATGAATTTTTCAAACCATACTTACTAGCGACTGTGTAGTAATGAAATGTGTACAGCGCCACAGAAAAGTTAATAGTACTAAATTCGAAATGGATATTTTTTCTACATTTTCCACGTAATTTTTTGCATCTTCCACGTTTGGTCGCGTTACGAACAAGAGTAAGTTCAACGTAGATTTAAAACGTTTCATGGTACCTAATTAATACAGATTCCGCTGGATAAACTGTTTTTTATTTTGATTTTCTGCTCCAGTCGATCCGTTTTATCCGTTGTGTTCCCGTCCAAAATTCCGTAGGAAGTTCGTAGAATATGTTTTCATACCTATTTCTACTGCAGACTCTACAGAGTATTTATAGAATATTTTAAAACTCAAGCTCAGGGTAGACCCACTGAACTACAAACCCTCTTTTACTTAAATATTTATGACGAAAATTCTCGAAAATCCAATCTTAGTAAACTCCTGTCGAGAAATTCTAGGTTATTGAACAATCTCTTAAATATACAATCCTGGTTACCGCAGGTCTCCATTTGGCTTTCAAATTTTGCTCTGCATGTCACGCGAAACATTATAAAGCGTTTGCCTCAGTTCACCAAAGGGCAGAGCGGCGGTTTACCATGGTTGCTATGACAGATGTCCGAAACTTTAGATGGTTATGTTTTTAGCGCGTAATAATGGTCTACAAACGTAATAAAAATTGAATAGATACCTAATATCTATAGGGATGAATTATCTTATCAGTCATCATTATCATTATGTCATTCAATATTCAACCACTAGTGGACATAGGCCTCCTCTTTAGATTCTTCGCTAACATAGCGAAGTGATGTCCAGTGAATACCCGCCGTCTTCATAATGTCATTAGATCACATGTTTGCTGGTCTGCCTGGTGATCTATAACCCTCGCGTGACCACCGCCTACTTACTAGAAATGAATTTTAGTAAACTAAAGAAAATTCGACTGTGTTCAGAGTATTTTATTAATTATATTATTATTAAAATTCAATTTGCGACAGATTAAATAAAATGAATATAAAACTCAGTTTTGACAAGTTTATTTAAAACAAAGTATCCTTTATCTATACTTAAAGAATATAGTGAAAAAAATCTCAATACTAAACAGCTAAGCTAAACAGCCCGTTAATGCAGCGATGAATAAGGCACCAAATATGTAAATTGTAAATATGAAGGTAGACGAGAATCAATATCCATGCGCAAAGCGCGCCCTGCCGTAGATATCCATTTGGCTTTCAGATTTCCTCGAGGACGGTCGCATCGGGCGCATGTGACGAGCTTTCTGTAATATTTATTACCATAAATAAATAAATAATAACCGCAATGCATTATCGTTCAGTCCAAGACACTACTAAAATACTAGTACTCCATAAGGAATAGGATTTTTTAACATCTTAAAAATACCCTAATCCTTTCAACGGGTATTCAGTCCCTGGTTACTAGGTCTTAAGAACCAATGTGGTGAAAAGATTTGATGTCCGTCTCCTTTCGTACACTTTAAGATGATACGATGCAATGCGATGAATGAAACTATTGTTGTTGTCACTAAAACCTGAAGCCTAAAGTTTAGAAAGATACCAACACTGACTTCCTGCAACCTCAATGTGGCTCTCAATGGCTAGATTTGCAACGGCTAAAACGGTTTGGACGAAACATGGAATAGGCAAAGTTTGGGATAGCATTTAAAGTACTTTTTATTTGGGCGCTGCACGAGCAAAGAGGAAGGTCGTATGTAATTCTATGGTACTACATAGATGTTAACAGTTTGAATTTCAAAGATTGTGATGTGTTTGATTTTAGGAACTTACGTTTTTTCTTCTTTGATTCCTCATCTGAAGTTTCCTTTCAATATTATCCAGCTTTTCCTGATAAAACCTTCTTCGCTCCATACTCAGAGGATCATCGTTTGCCGCATCATTGCTCAGATTATAGTTCTTATTTCTAATCGATTGGTCAACTGTGTAACGATGCTCGTTTCTTCCTCTAAGGTCTAACTCGTTTCGATAATCGATTCCATCATCAAAATGTCTATCATTTTCAACATTTCTATTTAGATACTTGTTATCAATTCCTTTGTGTCTAGGTTCGTCTAGATCAAGAATATTTTTATCGTAATCATTATTTCTGTATGTTTTCCTTTCGCTAAAATCTCGGTTTTCATAATCATATCTGTTTCGCATTTGCTCGTTAGATATATCTGTATGTCTTATCCCTCTCAAACCATATCTCTTTCTGTATAAATTTTTACCTTCGTATTTATCTACTTCGTTTCGATCTCTTGTGAAATTGTTTCTGTAGCTATTTTTATAAGTTTCCGATCTTCGCTGCAGTTCATCCAGATCATCTATTTTCTTTCTATGCTTTTCGTACAAAAGCTCCTCTTTTGGATCCTGTTGAATAGATTTTTGCATTACATAAGGTTCTCTATCGTCTGCAAAACGTTTCTCATTGGGCTTTGTATCAGTGTATTTTTTTACATTGAAATCTAGTAAGCTAACGGGTTTTCCGACAACTTTCCCGTATATTTTTCTGATTTTCGCATCAAATAACTGTCTGTCTTTGTCGCGTAGCTCTACATGCTTCACTTCTTGTTCTAGAGTGTCGAGTAAAGCCATCAGTTTGTTGTCAGTTTCTTCTGCAACGGTGTTCAAAGGCTTATTATAATCATTAGTATTACTTACAATATGTTTCAGGAAAGCATCTTGTATTATAACATTCTGTTCTGCTTTGTTCAATACAGTATCCGTAGGAGGTCTCTGCATCTTTTGATATTTAGCTATTTCTTTGCTGATTTTAAAAGGCTTTGTAGCATTCAGAATATTGAATACATCATGCAAATTATTCTTATTTTCAATATTTTTCTCTACTCTCGGTTGCTTATTGAAAGTAGTCTTTTCTTCGTGTATAATATCTTTAAATAATGGACGAACCAGGTTGTTATTTCGATGCCCATACGTTGGAGTTTCATGAAGTATCGAATGATCATTGTCATGACTCGGTAGTTCAATATTTTGATGTTCTCCATTCATAGGCTTATTATACTGTGGTTTCATCAAATCATTTTCCCCGAACAAGTATTTGTTGACTAGTTGTTTGGCGTTGGTAAAGTCTTTTCTTGGCACCACATCTTTGATCCCAGTTTGCTTGGTCGGGCGAAGACTTAGCGTTCCCGGCAGTTCGAATTTCGCTGCTCGACTGAATAGACTTGTTTTCTGAAACAGATTAACAAATGTTATCCTCGATCAAAATATTGTCAAGACTTTTGATTCCAATCTAGGGTTCTAATAACTAGGTTATTAGGTCCATGAAGTAGCCTCATAGGAATTCGTTGACGATGTTAAAAACTAAGGCTTTTTACCATCTATAGTAGATGATTTATACAGCGTCAGGAGGTAACTTTTACCTTCACAAACGAGACGCTGTAGTGCCCGGGACTAATTAAGATGAAGTAGGCTTGCCCAGCACCTATTCCATCCTCTCAACTTAGTATGCCTTGACTATGTTAGACTTTAAATATATTCAACCTAATATGGTAGGTACGGGTGGAGATTCTTAAGCAGTCGCCGTTTCTTAAGCAGATGGCGGCTAAAATTTTCCTTTTCTTTGTTTACCTTATGTACTGCGCGATGTTCGCTCTCATAAGGCTTCGATTCCATGTGATTTTTGTCAAAGTATCGGTTTCTTATTGCCGCTGCTTCGTGGTGAGATAGCCTGCAATTTAAAAAATACTTATAGTTGAGTTTTAAATAGTCATCGTCATCAGCCTGTAGTTATCCACTGCTGGGTATAGGCCTCCCCTACGCGCCCTATCTTCAGCTTGCTGCATCCAGTCTCTATCGGCAGCCTTTCGCAAGTCATCACTTCACATACCTAGATGGCGTCCTACATAACGTTTGCAAAGTCGCGGAAAATTTACTTTTACGACATGCTCGACACGACCCATGTTTTTTCTTTACTTCCAGTCCAGCAGAGAAGTATTTGCCGTTACCTGTTATTATGTGCGCGGGATTGCTTCTGTGAAGTCCTGGTTCCGTGCGCTTCGGGCCAGCTCGTGTTTTTGGTGTACGTGTTCCTCTGACGGAAAAAAGCACATTAAAATGGGGCTGGCTTATTTTTTAGTGCTACTGGGTATAAAAACATAGCTTCTAAGATCCTAAGGTCGTGAGTCCAAATACGGTCGTGAAATATCGTGGATTTTTCTGTTCGAAAAATGTATGCGCGTGTACCTACTCTCAAAGGGTGAAGGAAAACATCATGAGGAAACCAGCTTGCAATAGAAACAAAAAAGTTCGAAAATATGTGTCAAGTGCACCAAAGGAGCCTTTAAATCCTTTTAACACACTGGGTCGAATGAACTACACGACAAGAAGAAGAAGAGTCATACATACATACCTACATAAAATCACGCCTGTCTCCCATAGGAGTAGGCAGAGATCACGAATCTTCATTTGCAACGATCCTGACATACTTCTTTCGCTTCATTCACTCTGATTACATTCCTAATGCATGCTCGTCAGGAGTCAAAAAGCAGGTTCATTTTGCTAGTTTTCGTTGTTAATCTTTTTACACCGTATACCTACACGTACCGCCCAACTTAGGTCGTGTCTGTCTCAAAGAAAATGGGCATGATTTATATTTTTGTCCCCTTTTATAAATACGAAAAGTTTTTAAGCCAGCTTAGGATCTACCCAGACTACCCACCTACATAATAAATGAGGCTCCCTAAGAAGCCTAAAAAATAATCCACTAGGTATTTGTTTTTTTTTTATAATTAGTCCCAAGATCTGTTCAAGGTCAAAGTATGTATCTATTTAAAAAGGTAGGTTTAATATCACTGACATCGAGTTAATTTTGTACTCCTTGATTTTTCATTGTAAGTAATTGATTAAGATATGAACTGCAAACTGCGATTCAGTTTTGTTAACAAAGGCAGTTTTCAACGTGTTCCAAATATTCCATTGTAATGTTGTATTATTTTTCTAAATAAATTAAGTTATGTCTATGTTTTGCCTATGTCTAAATATATAAAAGTTAACTGACTGATCAACGCATAGACAAAATAATAAATCCTAGAGGCATGAAACTTGGAAGGTGTGGGGTTCAAATTCAGGACGGTGTATTCCTCGGTCAAATTCAGGAAGCAGCAGGAATATGAAGTTTTATGAAAAAAAACAACCATTGCGGCCAAAATCGCGGGATCTCTACTGATTACAATATTATGTAGATTTACAAGAGAAATAATAAGGTGAGGAATGTTTAAGTAAGAGGGAGCTTGAAAGTAGCGCCAGTTACGGATAAGTTAAGGAGGAATAGGTGCATGGTATGGACATGTCATGAGAAGCGAAGAATATCACGTGACGAGAAGAGTGTTATGAATATATATATGAATGTGGGTAGAGGTAGGCCAAAGAAAATATGGATGAACCGTGTGAAAGATGACATAAGTATGAAAGGAGTGAGAGTTGAGATGACTTCTGACAAGGGGAAATGGAAGAGGAATACATGTTGTGATTGTGGCCCCACATAAAATGGGATAAGGGCAGGGAAATGATGATGATACAAGAGAAATAAAACTAAGAGTATTACGTCACAGATTAATTTTAATTAAACTCACCTTGCTTTCGAACAAATCGTATTCACTCTGGAAGTTGTCGTCTACTGTCTTTCTAAACGTGGTATTCGTGAAGCTGAAATCAAATCGCGATGTTATTCTTACCTCAATTTATTTTTCAACTAACTTCTAGGCTTGTTTGGGGGCGTCCATTACGTGAAGCGTTTAGGGGGTCGAGCCGAACTTCACCCAATCTCACGTGGGGTTGAGGGGGGGTCTCGGTAATTTTTAATTTTATTCTTATTATTTGTTGTTATAGTGGCAACAGAAAATAAAACTTTCTATCTATTACGGTAATAGGGTCCCGTTGGTACCCTTCGAGTACAGAACCCTAAAAAAAGCATGGCCATTCGCCAAGCACAATGTTGTGGGACTTCGATTCTAGTCAATTTCAGATTATTTCAGAAGTTAATGTTTTTTTAGAGTTTTCTTAGACATGAACAAGCAAAAGAAGACGTCCATTTTTTAGTTTTATCAGTAAATGGGAACTGTGCCAAATTTGAGTTCCGATATTATGCAGACATTTTCAACGGAGATCTAATTGTTGGAAATCTAATAACGACGGGTTGCGACCGAACCTTACTCCCCAAGGCTATTAAAGAGATCATTTTCCAAAAAAATTGCCAGTTTCTTGCTTGTATCTTCCACGCTTGGTCGCGTTACGAACAGGCAATTAAACGAAGATTTAAGACGATTTCAAGAATCCTCCAACATGATGACATACAAGCAAGTTCTCAAGGAGGGCTGACGTCAGGCAGGTGGCGGCCGGTCATAAAACACCTTAGCCAAAACTCTTACACCCACTATGTGGCGTCGGCACTCTATAATGCATGAATGAATGAATGAATGAAACGTTTATTTGGCACTATAACACACAAAAACCTTAAACTAAAGGAACAGGAAGATGATAATGATGAAGATGGTTTGTTTACTGTATATACCTGTCATGGTTGAAGAGTTTTTCTTGTGGTGCGTCTTCCACGGTAAATATCGGTAGCACGACAACGGCGGGGTCGCAGTGTTGGCCTACGCATAGCTGCTTCTCGCCTTTCAGCTTCATTTGCGGGTAAACTGGGATGGAAACAAAGTAGTTGGCATATCAGTAGGATAAGTGGTACACCTAGTGGTAGAGGTCCCCGTCTTCCGATCCTAAGGTCGAGGGTTCTGGCCGTGCATCAATGGATTTTTCTGTGTGTATCAGTGCTCTCAAACGGTGAAGGAATATGTGAGGAAGCATGTCGTAGAACAAAAAAAGATTTCGAAAACATGTGGCAAATGCACGAAAGAAGCCTTTGAGGCGGACTTTAAATAAGAATAATAAGAGTAAGAACAAATTCATTTATAACTTAAAGGAACTAGTACCTACATAGTGTAACTATGTAGTACAAAAATGTATTTTCAGTTTATTCCTTTAGCTGCCTTTAGAGTCGATGTGAACGAATTTTGACAAATGAGGTGTCGTTGGATTCGTCTAGATCTCTAGATAGCGAGATTGGAACAGCCTATGACACTTCTTTGACACTAAAGTTTAAAAAATCCAAAATGGTGGTTTTAAGAAGCCATTTTCAATGAACTGAGACTTGAATGGACTAAGACTTAACATAACTTATTACCTAATTAGTAGCATGTTATTTACGTTGACTATACCTTATTATGATGATGACCCTACTCTTTAATTCCGGGCACTAAATCTCCTCGCACCGTAGTGTAGGCAAAAGTTGCTCCCTAACGATGTAGGTATCTACTGAACGTCTTTGTCTAGTATAAGCAATATTTGTACATTTGAATTAACTTTGAACTTCCTAAACTTAGTTTAAGATACGGATTCCCTGTGCGGCGACCCTTGTGGCGACCCTTGCGGCGTACCTGTATACCCTGTGGTAAGGATCGCCGCACAGAAGATGTAGGTTCTAGCTAAAAGCCTGAGGATCAAGATCCTAAGCATACCTGAGTAAGGAGTAGATACTTAGCGAACATGGCGCCGGTTGATAAGCCAAATAAATTAGTACTCGGAACATAGCCAACGTAGAAGGTTTTTGGGTTAAATTTTTAAGTGTGTTGTACACATACATACACAATTATCACGCCTGTATCCCTAATGGGGTGGGCAGAGAGACAGAATAATGTTCAAGTTTCACTCAAATCATGAGTTATTATTTTTGAATTTATTCATTAATACTTTTATTCAACTTATTTACAAAGACAAACTACAATAACATTAAAAACTTTAAGGTATAATAATAAAAAAAATGAAAATGAGCTCAGTTTTCTAAGTTCGCCTACAGATATAAAACAGAGCTCAGATCACCGACCGCAGATAAGGTCCCCAAAAGGCTGGCGACGTTACCTCGTTGGATAGCTATACTATGTATATCATGAGTTTATGTGTGCTGGGATAGCACATAAGCTACTTTTTAAACTTACTTTACTGAAGTAGGCAGAGCCACAAGAAAACATAAGAAAACTTGCAGCCACTTCCGATTTAAAATCTCAAGATAGAATATGGTGAACCGTGGTGACAGGTGATCAGCCCATCGCTCGTATAGATGGGTCCATCATGTTGGAGAGGATACTATCCCTTGGTCGACTTTACGACATGCTCGGAGAGAGAAGCAGCTGGACGTATTTAATGATTTTTCTAGCGCAAAGAATTTCATTATCCATACAACGCGGTAATGCAGCCAGTGCTCTTAGAACCTTCCATAATATTCAAATTTTTTTGTTTACTTGATTTTTTTTCTTTTTGTTATTGATTGTTAAATTGTTGTAGATATCTAGGTATTTATTTTAAATAAAGTGGAGAAAATAATAATTATAAAGTTCACATTCAATGGAATAAAAAAGAAGCCTTATGTTGTTAGTTTACGAAATACCTAATTCGTTAATCCGCTTTCGCGTGATTGAGCCACAAACTTCCAACATCTTTACAAACCTTTGTAAGTAGATAGGTAGGTAAAATTATTATATATCAAACAATCCTTATCTCCGCATCATGTATGTAGACGATTACCTACAGTGTGCATGATGAGATTTAGCAGAGATTTGTCGAATAATCGGTTATAAGTAAATGTTCGGCTGTGTTTACACTAAGGAGACGAGCGGAGAGAAGCGGAGCGGAGTTGTTAAGAGCTGGATGCTTATAGCAGTAATAAGTGGATCTGTAGAGCGATACCCCGCTCTACGCGTACTATACAATCCAACTAATATTATAAACCTGAAACTTTTTGTGAATGTTTGTACCACAATCACACCGGCTGAACGGATTTGAATGAAACTTAGAATATATTATAGGAACTGAATGCTTCTCGTCTCCGCTATCTGTTTCCATTGAAATAATGTGTTAAATTGATTCCTGCACGTCACTTCTCCGTTCCAATCACCTCCGCTTCAGTGGAAATGCAGCCTTAGAAGTCTTAAAAGAAACATCACAAATCGAAATCCTTTTGAACGCAGTATCTTTATTTATTCCCCAAATCTAAACCGCACTTGGAGATTACAGACGTAAACGTGTCGAATTCAATCAAGGAAAGATTAAGGGAATCTTTTACCGCGTAATAAATGTTCTTCCATATAATTCTGTTACCGATACGTTCTGAATTGGTTGAAATGTCAAGAAAATCAGTAAAAAGTAAAATGCTAAGGAAAGTTCAAAGATAACTGTGATTGGTGGCACAGAAAAATCCTATGCCCAGCATTGGTTTTTGGATTTTGGATGATAATGATAAATTATAATAAATCCGAAATGAAAATAACTGCCAATATCTCAATTTCACAAACTTTCGGATTTAAATATGCATTAGCAGGAAGCAGGGTACTGGAAGCAAGATAGAAGTCCCATGTGATTGGCAGAGGATACAGAGTCAATATCCCAAATATTAATTATGATTCTGCCTGTTCTATATTCATTTAATTTCATGGTAAATGTTTGAGACCCTAATATTACAGTCAGTTAATTATGGATTTCTCGGGATTCGGTTACTGTTACGTAACACGGAAGAGAAGAAAGGTCACGAAATGGTGAATTCATTTATTATACATTTTGTATTTTACGACTCTCGTTTTTACTGGGTTTTTAATCTTATACAACGGAACACTGTGTGCCCCCTAGTAGAAGTTTCGTATAGGTAAGCCGTTGGTTACAAAAGCTGTAAGCCATTTTAAAGTATCCATAATTCCATAACGACTATAAATCTAGAGCCTTAAAAGATATATAAAAAAGGGGGATAGGTCCTATTAATTGTAGTCACCTCAACATCTGTGTGTGTGAGAGCTGTGATGGTCTAGTAGTGGAGATTCCGCCTTCCGATCCTAGGATCGTGGGTTAAAATCCCGTCGTGCACCCATGAATTTTACTGTTCGAAAAATTTATGTGCGCTGCACCAGTACTCTCAAACGGTGAAGGAAAACGGCTAAAAATCGGAAAACATGGTGTCAAGTGCGCGAAAACAGGCATTCCTCCTCGTTCTATCTGCTGCCGGTACAGCCGCAACTGCTGAAGGGCACAGTGGAATTCCGGTGGAACTGTGTTGTACTCTGCGCTGCTTTTGGAGAACTCACTGGGTTTCCTTTCGACCTCCTGGCACAGACACTCCTCGTCGCCCTCGCTGCCACCGGGACACCCGCACCTGCTGAAGGGCACAGCTGTGTCTCCCGGTGGAACTGTGTTGTACACTGCGGAGCTTTTCCGAGGGCGCGCTGAGTAGTTGCAGATTATTTGTACAGACTGAAAGATTGAGGAGCTTAAAAAAATCGTAGGCAGCTAAACCACGGAATGAAAACTAATGGGTCAGGACTATGTATGTGACTGTTGGGTATTATTTATTATTTATATTAAGTATATAAACTTACATTATAGTTGAGTGCAGCGTTGTTGTCATAGAAAGCGTATTCGGTATACGCAGAGATACCGCAACCCATGTGCGTTGCAGAGCCGTATATCATCTCCATGTACAAACGACCGTTTTGGCTGTTTGGATTTCTAAAAACAATAAATTACTGTAAAGGTAGAGTTTTCAAGTCGCGTTAGTGACGCCGCGACAGAGTTACTGCCAAAATCATCATCATCATCATCATCTTCCTGTCCTTATCCCTCTATATGAGAGAAGCTACTGCCAAAATCATCATCATCATCTTCCTGCCCTTATCCCACTCTATGTGGGGTCGGCACAGTATGAACCTTGGATCATGCTGTAAGAGTTTTGGCTAAGGTGTTTTATGACCGGCCGCCTGCCTGACGTCAACCCTCCTTGGGAATACTTGCTACTGCCAAAATATACAAACATAATTTTAAATTTTCAGAGTGTGTAGGTTTATTTCTATTGCTGCTGTAATTACAAAATAATAAAAAAATACTACAATCATTTTGTTTAACATTCGTAATCATTCGTAATTCATCGAAGTTGCGAGTACCTATTTAGGAAGTACATAGAGTAAAAGTCGTATTTAAAAGTACATGTACGATGGTACGGAACCCTTTGCAAATTCGACTCGCACTTGACCAGTTTTTTCTGTTGAGTGAGACGGTGATACCATAGTCCAGTATAGGTAGTAATGAAGAAGACCCTTAAATAGGTAAACATCATCATCTTCCTGCCCTCATCTTACTCTATGTGGGGTCGGAGTTTTGGCTAAGGTGTTTTAAGACTGGCCGTCATCCTGACGTCAACCCTCCTTGGGAATTCTTGCTTATTGTATTTCATCAAATTGGAGGATACTATCCCTTAGTCGACTTTTACGACATGATCGGGGAGAGAAGCAGCTGGACGCATTCTATGTTTTTTCTTTACTCTCAGTCCAGTAGAGAAGTTCCTTAGGTACACAGTCATCTCTTTTGTTATCGCGGTCGCTTAAAATTCTCGCTTGTTATTGGTTACCTGCCTACATTATAATGCTGGACGTGTTTTAAACCCGAATTCTTATTATATTTTTTGTAAACGGGAACATATTGTTTAAAACTAGCATATATAACACTATTTACTATTATTTGTACAATGTAAAGAAAATAAATATATTTAAAAAAAAGTTTTATAAAAATACAGGATACAACAGTTTCTGTATATTAAATACCAAGAAACAACCGAAAGGGTCCACTTATATATATTATAAAAGTTGCTTAGGAAAAAATAAGTACCTAGTCACTTCATTATATCCTGCTCTTATAGATTAGACTATGAAAGGATTCTAAGAAAGGTACATCAAAAGGATTATTTTCAACGTCCTTGGATCTACTTCTCAATCATCATTGTCCTGCCCTTATCCCGCCGGGGTCAGCACAACATGTTTACCTCTTCAGTCTTCTATTATCACTCGGGGATCACAGTGGGAAAATCAGGCTGATAATAAATGTAAAACTTACATAGACCAATCAGGATAGAATGTGATCATGTTAGGAGTTACAGCGTTCTTCTGCGCGTACCAAGACTTGAGGATCTGCGTGGTGGCGTATATCAGCTTTTCCTGACTCATGCCCGGTTCGGTGAAGTTACCGGACTTGGAGACAGGGAACCAGTCCGGGTACGAGAACCGGACCAAGCCAGCTGTCTGGCCAGGGTCCGGGAATTTCTCTGAAAAATAATATAATACTTAAACAGGGTGGGGCAGAAGTAATGACCCGGTTTTGAGGAGGTATAAAAAATAAACTCGGCGACTGAAACCTTTTTAGGGTTCGTACCCAAAGGGACCATATTACTAAGCCTCCGCTGTCCGTCGTCCGTCCATCTGTCAGCGAGCTAAATCTCATGAATCGTAATAGGTAAACAGTTAATTTTTTTACAATGTGTGTATTTCTATTGCCGTTATAACAACAACAATAAAAATAAAATTAAAAATAAAGAAGGGCATATAAGAAACATTTATGTACATAATATGCTATGGTACGGAACCCTTCGTGTGCAAATTCGACCCGCACTTGACAGGTTTTTCTATTTCGCCCACGGCTTTTAATATGTTTCAGTATTGTTTAAATGATTCAAGAGATATTTCAGATCTTCAGGGTAGAATCTTGTCTAACTCGAAAATTTAATTTCAAGCAAATTCCCTGTTAAGTTTAGACAGCCACTTTCCCTTAGGTAAAAGAAAAAACTTCGGCCATCAAACGCTTTGACAAACTTTCCTTATTTTCCCGAAAACTATTTGGTGAGTGTTTTAACGAAATTCTTCAACGAGTAACTCAATTCCTTTGATGAAAACGTTCCTAAGCACACCTATTTATGATAATAAATACTTACTAGGTAATTGAAGATTAACCCCCGTATACTCAAACGCGACTCAAAGTTGAGCACGTTTCAAGTCACGGTTTTTTTTGACAGTTTTTGATGAAATCTGTCAAAAACTCGTCACTTGAGACGTGCTCAACTCTGAGATGCGTTTGAGTATTCGGGGGTAGAGTGTGCAATAGTGGATTTTGCTCATTAAAATCGAAGTAGAACTTTGTTTTAGTTAACAAAATGTGTTTATTCAAAAAAAGAACATGAAATTATAACATTTTCTCTTTGGTTCCTCAAAGTGAAAACACGATAAGAGAAGAAAAAAACACAATTAAAGAGATATCGAGAAATCCATATTTCGCGTATGGTTTAATCTAGATCTTGGGAACCCTGCCATATTTTCAGATGATTTTTACTTTGATAGGTAGGTAATAACTATTTCTTTAGTTGTTGAAACCATTTTTCTGATTCATTGTGTAGTTTTCCACCCGAAATCCGGTCTATCAATCCACCATCTCTTTCAATTCGATTCGAAATCGGTCTAGACGCGATTGTATGGCCTCTTTGATATTGAAACACCTTTTGTTATTGAAACGAGAGAACGAAAACGAGTGAAGGCCAGCAGTGTAAATAGACAGAAGGGTATGTTACCTCTACTACTATCTAATTTAATCTAATAAGCCAGCTGGATCCCACTACTGGGCAAAAGCTTTCCTTTCCCTTTTCGCTTTACCCCGATGGATGTAAGGCCTCTGAAGGCCAGTTTTAAGAGTGGGCTACTGTTCGTGTCAATACATACATATTATCAGCCCGTATAATAATAATAATAACACCCAACAGTCACGTACATAAACCTGACCCCACACTAGGATTCTTTGTGTCGTGGGTATCAGAAACTACGAGTACCATGGTACCACAACACCCAGACCTGGAAGAAATATTTGCAGAACATGTAAACATTTCTTCCGCAGCGGGAATCCAAACCGCGCTTCTTGCGTCTCTGCCGAGCAATCACCCGCCAAGCTACCGAGACCGTCAATAATCATATTCATAATGGGGTGGGCAGAGCCACAAATAATCATAACAACTTGCAGCCACTTCTGTCACTCATTCAAAGTCTCAAGATGGATATAGTGTACTATGGTGACAGGTGATCCGCCCATCACCCATATAGATGGTCCATCATGTTGGAGAGGATGAAGTCTGTGTAAGAAAAACTCAACGGACAAAGTTAAGAAGCGTTCCATTAATTCTCTAATAAATAAGTTTCCTTCAGTAACCAATTAAGCTAAGTTACTTTTGGTTTAGATGAAAGGTTGGAACTATACTTTGACAACTCACCAACGGTTACAACTAATTAAAACTAAGGCAAGATGCTTTTATTAATAGGTCAATGTCTCACGCAGGCCTGAATGAAGGGGGATGGGTGGCTTGTAAGATCCTACACCCTCCCAGACATTTAGAGAAATAGCTAACAACTGTAGGAAAAAATTCCACCCGAACTTATCAAGTATTCAACTAAATATGCAAGATTCGACGGGGCTTATTTATTTGAGCCTTTTGGGGTCGAGACCCTAGGTCCGTGGGGCACGGGTGCCCACCGCGTTATCAAAATTCTTTCAGGGCGTCTGGTCGAAACGATGCGCGATCCAAGAACTGGTTCTTATTTGGCTCAACGGATCAGTATTGCCATTCAGCGTGGCAATGCGGCCAGCGTCTTGGGCACAGGAAAGACATGGTCAATACGTGCGGAGTTGACTAAGCCGCGGGTTTCCTCACGATGTTTTCCTACACCGTTTGAGAGTACTGGTATAGCGCACATAAATTTTTTGCACAGAAAAATCCATTGGTACACGACCTCGTTTGAACCCACGACCTTAGGATCGGAAGCGGGGTCACTACCAACTAGACCACCAGTGCTCTCCAGAGGTATGGGCTTCAAAAAATCGGTTTTTAGGGTTCCGTACCCGAAGGGTGCTAATAGGACCCTATTTACTAAGCCTCCGTTGTCCGTCCGTCAGTCAGCGAGCTGTTTCTCTTGAACTAGGGGAGGCCTATGCTGTAAAGCAAAATCTAATAATATCATACCGATGTTTAAATAGAACTGTATTATGCAAAACTAGTTATAAGATTATTAAGTTAAGGCTTTTGAAATTTAAATTGAATTCTTCTGAAATTAAATGGCCTCAATGGGCCCCGGCAGCAAAACTTCTGTATTGTGATATATTTTACATAAAAAATAGACTATTTTGGGTTTTCAGTAGACACGAGAGCTGTGGGTTCGATTCCCGGGGGTTCCTGGAAATAAATATTCCTTTTACTTACTAGTAGCTCGGCATAAATCGTGCCTCAATACACACTGATTTGCCAGAACTTGGGCGAAGGTTGCCAGCTCCGTATCCCAATTCTGAAATCACAAATCATGTATTAATCGTTTACAGAAAATAATGTTAAATGCTCGGTTTCAATATTCTATTAGACATAGACATAAACATGGACAGACATTTATTCGCTACTTGACACACAAATCATCAATAAAAGAAAAGACAGTATTATAAGACAAAGGATCGTCTGTAGAATAGCGCTATTTATGACGGAAACAGTGTTGCTACGGTAGTAAACGATCCGTTGTCCGCTAGTAGAATATTGAAACCGGGCATAAAAGGTAAGGGTTGGTAAATAAAGAGTGTCAATATTCATTTTGAGAATGAAAATCTAGTGAACAATATTGAATTATTTACAAAGGCATGTCGTTATCCCACAACATTATATTATCCTTTTAGAGACAGACAGACTGCTCTTGTTTGCCTACCTACATTCTACTAATAATAAAATCAAGAAGTTTGTGAATATGTTTGTAGGTCAATAACGCTGTAACAGCTTATCAGAATTAAATTAAACTTGGAAAAGATATAGCTTATGACATAAATAATGAATTGTGTGCAAGAGGAGAGTGTGCAAGAGCTGACTACTGAAATAAAGAGGAATATAAAATAGGAGAGAATGGAAACGAAGAACATGTTACCAAACACAATCTAGTAATAACTTCAATTACAAATCTTAAACAAATGAACTAGATAAAAAAATGTGCCGTCTTTTGTTTACCGATTCCTGGTCTCAATAACCTTTATAGGTAATAGGAAATGAACGCAGCCTAAACTAAACCATAAGTCCTAGGAGGATGAAATTTGGAGGGTATATTCCTCCTATGGTGCACTGAGAAAGGAATTCCTTCAATTCAATTTTTGGAGGACACTGCTGGATACGTGACAACAGTCTCGGTGGCGTGACTGTTCAGCTGAAACGCAAAAGGCGCTCGATTCCCGCTTCGGGAGAAATGTTTGCGTATTCTACAAACATTTCTTCCGGTTCTGGGTGTTGTGGTACCATAGTACTTGGGTCAGAACTATGTACGTGATTTTTTTTACTATTATAATAGGCCATTATAAGCCGGGTAATAAATAAATAAACAAAATAACACCCAACAGTCACATACATAGTCCTGACCCCACACTAGGATTCCCTGTGTCGTGGGTATCAGAAACTACGAGTACCATGGTACCACAACACCCAGACCCGGAAGAAATATTTACGTGCAAACGTTTCTTCCGCAGCGGGTATCGAACCCGCCCCCCATGCGTCTCTGCCGAGCAATCACCCGCCATGCCACCGAGGCCGTCTATAGGCCGTGAATATCTTTATATGAGCGAAGCTGCAGGCAACAGCTAGTCAAAAGGAAATATCAAAGGAAGCACAGCCCCCGAGACGGTGACAACGCTGATATTTATTCCAGTGTATTTCCCAGAGGCGGTGTTGTGTGAGATCTAAACGTTCGGCTCTCGGAGGAACGTGGATAACTCACAAAAATAAGAATTGCCGTTGAAACATGGTAATAATGCCAAACAGGCTTACCTCAGCGTGTTTACACACCGAAACCTTTTCAGGAGTGGCTGCAAGGATTTTCTTATGATTACTCTTGTGGATCTGCCAACTTTATAAGGGCGTGATGTATTTATAAATAAACAAATATTTGAGGACATATCACACAGCACCATCTAGCCCCAAACTAAGCAAAGCTTGTATTAAGGGAACCAGATGGCTGATAGAATACTTATATACTTTTCTTTTGTAAATACATACTACAACACCCAGACCAGGAAGAAATATTTGCAGAGTACCTATGCAAATATTTCTCCCGCAGTAGGAATCGAACCCGCGCCTTTTGCGTCTCAGCCGAGCACTTGCCCGCCTCGCCACAGAGGTCGTCAAATGTATGTTTTCATTGTTCCGAAGTCCAACGGAACTCTTATAATTTCGCCTTGTCCTTCTATTTGTCATTATGTCAATCCACCCGTCTAAAGAAGGAGACCATTATTCAAAGACTACAGAAATCCTTTCGTACTAAAACGTGGTGACCCATACATACAAAGTAATTGTATTTGAAAAAATAGCGACTTATTAAAAGCTACCTTTATGTTATGCCAGGTTATAATATCGTTTACGTTAAATCGTAATTTCAGATTTTTCCAAATCCTTTTGTTACGTTACGTCGTGATTGAGACGGAGAGATGGAAACATCCCCTGTATTTAGATTTGTAATAGGATACCAGTAATATGAACTCTTCAAATTTCACCAATTTTGCTCACCAAAATCTATGTAGAACTTTGTTCGTAGTGAATAAAATATTTTTATTCAAAAAGAAAATGAATACTTAACATTCTTTCTTTGGTTCCTCAAAGTGAAAACACGATTAAAAAAATCTTAAAAAATCTATGTTTCGCGTATGTTTTGGTCTAGATCTCGCAAACCCTACCATATTTTCAGATGATTTTATTTTGGTAGGTAGGTATAAACACAATCCTTAGTTATTGAAACCAACTTTTTGATTCACTTTAAAGTTTTTTTTTGTAATTACCAATGTGGTGGATTATTTGATTTTAATCTTTTTCGCGGTCTCACTCTTTTTTTTATACAGTCAAAACCCGTAGCGGTATCTCTTTTAATTCGTTGCGAAATCGATCTAGACGCGATCGTGTGGTGGCCTCTTAAATATAAATTTCCGACTTACCGCATTCATGGCTTAGATACCACACACGCAGTAATATACTCACCAATCTAAATACGCCGTAGCCTCGTGGCAGCATTTCCCCGTTTTTCCCCTTCTCCTTACCCTGGGCTATGCGGGCTCTGACTCTGGAACCATGTTTTAATTAGATAAACAATTAATTATTTAAGTATTAGCAAGCATCAAAAACAACAATATTGCGAAAAAGTGATTATTCTATGGCTCTTTATGGTTCCCATTATTTATAATGGGATTCCCAAGGAGGGTTGACGTCACGCAGGCGGCCGGTCATAAAACACCTGAGCCAAAACTCCTACAGCATGATCCTTGGATCATGTGCCGATGATGCCGATGGTGCCGACCCCACATAGAGTGGGATAGGGGCAGGAAGATGATGATACCAAAGTGTTACAAAGATATAAACATTAATTTATTTAAAGTTAGATTTAAAAAAATGTTAATAGACAAATGCTATTATGACACTAACGACTTTTTACATGACAAATTTTAATTTTGACACACCTCTGTATATTCTTATCTACTAATTACTTGACTATACGACATATCGCTATGTAGACCAATTGAGACTTAGTCAAATATCGATATTAGTCACTTTGCTATTTAGTTGAATCAAGATTTAGGCCAACTACGACTTGTCCAATCGAGACCTAGTCTTATCAAGATGTCGTCATAAAGCTTCTAACCCATTTGCACACCGTCTATCGGTAAAACATGTTGTACCATGAATTAAATATGTATATAATACAAGTTTTGATTATATATATTTTTTGTACTTAAATAAACATCTTTATTTAGAACACAGTTACAAAGACAAACTATAATAACATTAAAAACTTTAAGGTAATCGGTATAATAATAAGAAATAAAAATGAGCTCAGTTTTTTATCTGTAGTCGAACTCGGACTGAGTTTGCCTACAGATAGAAAACAGAGCTCAGATCACCGACCGCAGGTAAGGTCCCCAAAAGGCTGGCGACAATAATTATATAATATGATCTTGCATGCCATGTATGTAAACTACACAATGTTATAAACAAATAAATTATGTTTATCTTTATTTTTATGTAAGCAAAGCTTATGGGAACCAGATGGCTTAATGCTTTTAAACTTTTTTTGTTAATACATAATATTACGACATCCATACCGCAAATATTTGTCCTGCAGCGAGAATCGAACTCGCGACTCGCAATTCTCAGCCAAGCTCCGCCACGCCACTGAGGTCGTCGATTTATTATTAAGGTTAACATTCCACTAAAGAATTGATGTATGTTCGTATGAGCTAGTGGCCAACTCTAGTGACGGAGTTTTTAGACCGCCTAAAGGCCTCCGTCATGGCTTGACGACTTAAAAGCCGGGACCGACTGTTTAACGTGCTCTCAGCACGAAGGCCGAAGCGCTCAGCTCGTAATGCCACTTAATTTCACAAAGAATTGAAGAAAAGCATGTTAAAGATGGCCCATCCATACCCAGCAGTGGCTGTGTGCTGATATGATGATGATGAGGTACCTAAAGATACTCACGCATTTGAAACATCCAATAGTTTGCTAGCGATTTCTTGAGACATTGTAATGTTTAGTGCATTGCTACAACGTGGTCCCATTTTGCTTTTCTGAAACATATTTTTTCTGTTAATTATTATTGGCTAGCTGTTGCCCGCGACTTCGTACGCGTGTAGTACATTATTTTGTTCTATAATCAATAGTTTTCGCAGCGCACGCCAAAAACTATTTTGGGTTTTCTACCTTGGGTTGCAATATTGCAATTTTCTTACGGATCCCTAATTTTTTTGAAAATATATTATAGCCTTTACAGTTCCCTGATAATGTAGCTTTCTATTGGTGAAAGAATTTTTGAAATCGGTTCAGTAGTTTCGGAGCCTATTCGTTACAAACAAACAAAAAAAACTTTCCTCATTATAATATTAGTATGATTATTGGCCGCATTCTTCCGCGACTTTGATAAATAGATAGAATAACTCTTCGTGAATTTAAAACAAAATAATAAAACTTAGGTACCAACAAAACAAAAAACAGACTAAACTAAGGCCTTTTACCATCTATAGTAGATGATTTATGCAGCGTCAGGAGGCAACAAATTAAGATTACAAGACCGGATTTGAATCCACGACGAAGGTGGGGTCACTACCAATTAAACCACCAATGATCTAGGAAAAGCTCTAGTAAAGGATTTGACTAGGATACCTTATTCACACAATCCCAGCCATTACCTTCAGACATTCGTCCTTAACAAATATTATTTTGCGACGCCCGAAATGGTTCCAGCAACTTGTTCTAATAAATTCGACCAGATTATGGTAATTATTATTTTACTAAGAATAATATTGGGATCTTTGTCTACTAACAATGTAAAAAGGTTTAATGTTTTTCTAAAACTTGACATGCTTAAAAATGATTATAACATTACAATTTGCATGCCAAAGATTTTGGTAGGACATAGATTGAACTGATGTATTTTTGAAGACCATAATTTGTTAAAATTGGCAATAGTGTTCCACCTATCGTGATTAACGGTGATGCTCTACAGGTGGTAAGCAAATTTAAATATCTGGGGCACATCCTGAACGAGAAGCTTAATGATGATGAGGACATGGAAAGGGAGCGCAGGGCACTAGCTGTTCGTGGAAACATGCTCATACGTAGGTTTGCCCGCTGCTCGAGAGAAGTTAAAATAACACTTTTTAAGGCCTACTGCCAGTCATTCTACTCGAGCAGCCTCTGGTTAAAATACACCCGCCGAGCAGCTGGTTCCCTGCGAGTCCAATACAACAACATCTTTAGGATGATGATGCAGCTGCCTCGCTTTTGCAGTGCATCCGCAATGTTCGCGGAGGCGCGCACGGACGGCTTTCATGCGATTATTCGCAAGAAAGTCGCTTCCTTACTCCAGCGCGTGCGAGGCAGCGGCAACACCATCCTACAGATGATTGCTGCGCGTACGGACTGTCCCATCCAGTATAACTGGATGCAGACGTTATTAGGCTTCTCGTAAAGGAATCTAGTTAGGTATTAGGTTAGGTTTTTTAATTTTATGTTTATTTTGTTCATTTAATTTTTTATTGTGTATAATTTAAGTTTGAATATTTTTGTAATTTTGTAATATGGATCTATATAATCTGAAATAAATGAGTTAATAATAATAATTATTTTTATCACAATGTGTTCGAATGTGATTCGTATCAACTCGACCATTCGAATCAAGCGATGGTTCGAATCAACATAAAATCTCATTCGAATTGAGTTTTAACTGTGATCATTCGAATCATTCGAATCAAATGTGATTCGAGTCCCATCACTAGAAAATTCCGCTTGTAGAGATAAAGAAAGAACTAATGGTTAGGTACCACATTATAGTACATGCACATGACATGCGCGCCTTCTGGGCAGAAATTCATCTTGGGGCAGTAGTCTGTGACATAGACGCTCCTCTGTGCTGTGCTGTCCAGCACGAGAGAGCCGCTTATTATGGACACCTGGGACACTATAAGCAGAACCTGGAAATAGTGAGAAAACTTCAAAACAACGAGATGCTAAAGTTTCCATTGCGACTCACAACAAATGAAATTTTCTCGTGAGTCACAAAGAAACTGCACCTAACTTTTATTTTTATTTGGTACAAACTTAAAAAGTACTCTCGCTTCATTCACTCTCATCACAACATTAGGTATGTATGTTCGTTGGGTAGGTATAGTATACCACAAATATTGTGCGCTTCGGCAAACTTCGTGTTTTGTATGAAAACCGAATTGATCCGAATATAGAATAGAATATAATATAATTTATTAACAACCCAACACTAAAGAGGTAGGTAACAAACAGATAGGTAGGTACTTAATATACAACTACCTAATAGTCAACTAATTATAGCTGAACTAACCCTTTAAAAAAATACATACAGTACAATACAATACATACAATAAATCTACATAATTATTGTAACATCTCTATATTACATTATCATCATCGCGTATTTCGTATTTCGAATTTCTTTGTCAGCTGGAAAACTAGAAAAAACATTTTCTTACCTTGTAAAGCATCTTAGGCTTTGAATACACAGACATCATTACGTTTTACTGCTGTTCATATTCGCTTCATTGTAAATAATACACGTAGGTATTTTCAGCTGGTTTTTTACAAATGTTCTCTCTTTTATCCTGGATTTATTTTATCCGTGTATAAATCGGTGTACGAACGGTGATATTGAGTCTTTAAGTCATACCTGTTGGATGAAAAAATATTTCAGAAGACATTGCCTTTTCATCTTTTCTCATAAAATATTTTAATGTTAAGATTTACCTACAATTTTAATCAGGCCTCGCAGACTAAACCCGCGATTCCAAAGATTTGAATGGTGTATTTTTTTGTAAGTTTGTTTGTAGGGAATAATCTTGGTAACCACTGATCTTTATTGAATAAATATGTTATTAAAACAGAGCTGACTAAGCCGCGGGTTTCCTCGCGATGTTTTCCTTCACCACTTAAAAGAAAATACGTCGTCCCGTTAGTGAAGGTACAAGTTGCCTCCGGAATGCTGTATAAATCATCTACTGTAAAGGCCTTAGTTTTATCAAAGCAATTGAAATGATTTCGAAAATTTAGTTCTCTGATAGAAAACTGCTGTATTCCTAAGTACTATCTACCTACTATATGCTTTTAAACTTGAGTGAAACTGCGCGGATAAAGCCATTTTCATTTATCATCAAAATATTTTAGAGTATTCTGTTACATACGTAGGTACATAGGCTTACTTAGGTATTTAAGTACCTAAGCGGTTAATGCGACGTCAAAGACAGAGATAGATTAATAGAATAATTTAGATACATTAGCAGTGTAACAGCTTTTAAAGTTAAAGGGCTTATGTAACCAATGCTTTCCCACAATTTCACAAGCTTATTCCAAACAAAAGCCTCACCTCATCCATATTATCTTACTTATATTATAAATGCGAAAGTTTGTGAGGATGTTTGGATGTTTGTGCCTCAATCACGCCTAAACGGCTTAACAGATTTGAATGAAACTTTGAATATATATAGTACATGTACTGGTAGGCTATTTTTTATCCTGGAACCACGCGAGCGAAGCCGCGGGCGGCAGCTAAAAATATTATAAATGTGAAAGTAACTTTGTCTGTCCGTCTGCCTGTTATCTTTTCACGACTAAACTGATGAACAGATTTTGATAAAGGAATTTGTAAATTAATTATGATTATAATGTATGTATACATATAGTTTTTAATTATCTTGACATTATTTCTACTATTACGACATGCATGCATGCTTAACTAGAATAAAATTTTAATTTTATTATTACCTACTGACCTTTAGAATCAATTACATATTAATATGTTTGCATACCAATTGTATGGGGAATGTGTGTTTGTATTATGAGATACTAGCTGCTGCCCGCGGCTTCGCTCGCTTGGTACCCAGATAAAAAATAGCCTATATGTTAATCCAGTACATGTACTATGTATATTCCAAGTTTCATTCAAATCCGTTCAGCCATTTAGGCGTGATTGAGGCACAAACATCCAAACATCTAAACATCCAAACTCACAAACTTTCGCATTTATAATATAAGTAAGATTTGAAAAGTCCTGAATTAGGAGTGGCTGCAAGTTATCTCATGATTACTTGTGGCTCTGCCCACCCCATTAGGGATACGGGCGTGATGATATGGATGTTTAAAAACTCCTTGCGACTTCAAGAATATAATAAAAAAAAATATGAATCAGGTTGAGCCCTCTGATTCTTTTGCCAACAGTGGATTTTGAAAACTTGGGCCAATTAAAACCTACAACTTTGTAATACTTTTAAAACCAAGCGATTAAAATGTTCAGAGTGAAAAAGTTTCAAATCTGCATTTTTAAAATGATTAATTCACTCTTAAAAAGTATTTAAGGGTGACTTAAGTGGTTAACATGTAGAGTAAAATGGTTCTATTGTGAGTATTTTAGTTATTGGAATCTTTCACAGAAAATTAGCTGCTCTTTTCACTGATCGGAATACTTAAGTGGTTTCATGGTACTCGTAGTTTCTGATACACAGGTATGTGTCAGTATTTTTTTGGTGTCACAGCATTGAAGATGTTTATGTCTTTTTAAATACTTATGCGTGACCATCTACTCGTTTCATGATATTTGGGTTTCTGTTATATCCTACTAATATTATTAATGCGAAAGTTTGTGAGTATGTGTGGATGTGACGATGTATTGCTTCAATCACGCCGCAACGGCTAAATGGATTTGAATTAAACTTGGAATATACATAGTAGGTATGTGTGCTGGAATAATTATATAGGCTACTTTTTGCCCGCATACCACGCGAGAGAAGCCGCGGGCGAAAGCATTAGATAGTATTTCCATATTTTACTACTCTAACACCCTTTTGAAAGTTTTGTATTTTACAAACAAATATTATATTATATTTAACAAAGTAATTGTAACAGCTATACTTACCGACTTTACTTTGATAATAATAGAAGATAGCACCAAAATCTCTTACCTAAGCACCAGCAAATTCATTGACCTCCGAATCAAGCCTTTGGCATTCATTTCCGCAACAAGACTTGCCTATTTTCGTTCTGCCTTTATCTACTTCAGCCTTTTCTTTTCAAACATTTGGCACTAAACGTCTCACAATGGTGTTTATAGTTGAAACCTGTAAACTAAGCTAGTTTATAAATCTTGGGTCTATGCGTGCATGAGCTCATTTGAAGCTTGAGTGTTAAAATGTACTGCGTGTTTTTAGTAATTGCTATATCAAGTTTTTGTGTTGCTTCACAGGTAAAGTTTAAACTCAATCCTGTTAATCAGATTTTAGGGTATCTGAATTTATTGCGTTGAAAATTATGTAAATATTTGTAATTTTTTAATAGCACCCACTTTTAATAAAAACGAAGTACCTAGTCAAATTATGATTAAGTTCCTTATTTCAGGAAATCGTACATAAGAGCCAGCATGTTGAACTTGAAAATCGTCATGAAATTTCTAAGGTGAGATACATTTTCGAAATATTTATTAGAATTCTACTATAAGATATGAATACGTTTCAAAATATTCCTTGTAATTTTACTGATTTATGTCTGACTTTGATTAAAAATCTTCTTTTTCAGCGAACATCAAACAGGACATACGTAGACAAAGACGATTACATGCTCCGCGTACCAACTATCAACTACTTAGACGAACACATGCAGAAGAAAAAACCTAAGAAATCGCCAAAAAGAACAATCCAGAAGATAATAAAGAAGAACAAAGGGAAGCTACGGAAGGTCTACTTTAACCAGGTGACAAAACGGTCTACGGTGCTACCAAAAGTAGACAATGACAAAATCTACGGCAACGGGCAAGATGAAGTGAAGAAGTGGAAAATGGAGACGACAACAAAACTCCAGCATAAACACAGAAATAGAAATAGCAAAGTTGCCAGATACCATATGCCGTTCCAGAAACTGCAGAAGAAGAAAGAAGACAGAAGGTACAAGAGAGATCTTAGCAAAGAACTGTTTATTTTAAAAGATTTGGATCAGATTGAATTTTTGAGTAAAGAGAAAGACAATGATGTTGTAAAAGCTCATATTACTGACATTTGGACGGTGTAAAAATCTAGGAATATTTGTTTCTAAATGTTCCCTTTTCTTTAATTAGACAAAACATCGCTGAACAAAAGGGAGAAAAAATATTTTTTAAGTAGTTGAATGCGTCTTTTACTTCCGATATGATATTTAAATGATTTCATCAAAATAATTCTGAACGCTGGATAGGTCAATAAAAATATATTTACGATGGATTCCTAGTGCCTACCTGCACGAAGGGTTTCTTTGAGGACCACTTTAAATGCACTTATAAGGTTTAAAAGAACCAGTGTTATGACTAGTAGTAGTAATAGGTACCTACTGTAACATTGTTACACTACAGGATTTAGTAGATACCATTACATATAAAAATGTTAAAGTTAAAGGTAAAAGTGAAAATCGTTGGGTTAAAACCCTTTGTGTTTATCACTTTTCTTATTCATTTATTAATCCAACAGAAAAACTTGAATGTATACAAATAATTTATTTACAAAATGTTAAATAGCTAAATAAACTGTACAATAAAATAAAGTAAATATAAGTACAAAATTAAAGCAAACAGTCTAAACTTTTAATATTCCTTAAAAATTACATTAAGTAATACAACATAACACGACGATAGTCCATGGCCTTTATTGCTTGGTTGCAATATTTCACTAACAAACGACGGATTGATAATTACCATAGCATCGCTGTTATCTGTCAAAAAGTGCAATGCATTTTTCGTCCGTCCGTCAGTAGAATATTGGAACTAGGCATATATCGCTTTTCTCATTACAATCTTCAGATTATGAGTACCCATGCTAAGCTACTCAGCTTAAGCGTAAATATGAATAAAATTGTCATACTGACAGAACATAAGATAGATACTATCTCAAACAATAAAATTAGAGACAATTCTCTAAAACTAGCAATAAGTTTAGCCTCTATTTAGCTGACTGTTCTTGACTATGATAAAATGCCTCTGAAGTTTAACAATTGAATCGCAATCAATAAGAGCCGGACCTGGATGAGGCTAGCTAGATAGACAGCGGAGAACGGCACACACAAATACCCGCCAGTGGATGAAGTTATATTGCAAATGATGATGATGACGATTATAATCAAAGTTACATCAACATTTATCCTGAAAAGACAAGTTTTTCTTATTTTGGCTTAAATTGTCTATGTTCATCATTTGTAGAAGTCAGTGTTTATGGTTCTTCTGCCTTGATCTCCTCTCCCCCCTTGTTCCGGTACTCCCAGCCCTGGTAGGCTAAATCCTGGGGACTCGCGTCGTGCTCTCTGAAGGCTATTCCACCACCAGCTCCGTACTTGTTACCCTGTGGACAAAATAACATTTTTATATAAGTATAAGTAAAAGAAAAATGGATCCGGATTAAAATACGTCTCCATAACCATCTGTTATTAAAACTATGTATTGATTTAGAATGTAACTCTCAACTAAAGCTTGTCTTGAAAAACCTCATCCAAAGAGTTAAACCTGACGTGAATTACGTATTTCTAACGAACCAATAAAATAATTATTTCTATAAGTCTTGAGAAGCGCAGCTTGATAAACGTATTTAAACAGAGCAAGTTGTACATTTTAGGATAAAATTCACACTGGGAATGAACTAGTTTATGAGTTATTTATAGCAAAAAAAAATTTTTGAAATTGAAAAAAAAAAAATTGAGTGCGATGGAATGAAAATGGGACTGAGGCTTCTTAAATAGGTACCATTTCCTGTACTTACAGCATAAGTCTCATAATGTCCGTAATGGCTGGGCTGTTCTCTATACGGCCCCACACCGATGCCGGCTTGACTGTACTGTGGGCCGGAGTAGTGGGACTGGGAGAACGGAGACGAGATGTTGGGCTTGCAGAACTTGAAGTATCCGATTACACCTGGAAGTAAAAATACGTTAGCGATTTGGATAATTTGATAGATTCTACGCTGGAATTATAACTCAGTCGCATCCTCAGCTATCCTTCAGTCAGCCGTTCCCTTCATATCTACAGTGTAAGGTTGCGCTATGAGCTACAGAGCACTGCTAATGGAAAGAAGAAAACGACAGTTCTATGCCCAAGTAAATTATTTTTCAAATAAATATGAACGAAAACATTCTGAAGGTCACGTTACTACCTTTTTGATAATTTTTGGATTGAAGACAAATATTGTAAAATGAAGGGAGAGATCTTTGACCAGTAGTGAGACACTATAGGTTATTAAAAAAGAGTACATTGCACCAGAAGCCAGGATGTTTCGTTACTCCTGAAGAAGAACTTACCAGGAATGATCAGAGCCATGAAGCCGAGGAATTTCTTGAAGCTGGCAAGCCCAAGGATGAGTGGCAGGAAGAGAAGCAGCTTGAGCTTGAACAGCTTTAGGATCAGCAGCATCGGGATGATGAGCTTCTTCAGCTTGTGGCGACCTTGTGGGAAAGAACCATGAGAATCAAAAATCATAAAAAGTCAAATAAATGTGTTCAGTAAAATCACAATATTGTGCATTGACTGTATGAAAGAGATCCCTGCATGGTTGTCTGGATAAGATAACGCTTAAGCGATAAGAT
Source organism: Scotopteryx bipunctaria (assembly GCA_949320045.1). Classification (NCBI taxonomy): domain Eukaryota; kingdom Metazoa; phylum Arthropoda; class Insecta; order Lepidoptera; family Geometridae; genus Scotopteryx; species Scotopteryx bipunctaria. The sequence continues at coordinate 2,518,415 of OX439462.1, forward strand.
CTCCAATTGTTTGGTTGTTTTAAAGTATTGGAATGTGGTTTTTGTGTATATACATATTATCTTGTAAGGTGAACAATATTATTAATTCATTTAATTTTCATGTTTTTCTTTAATTAGCGCCTATGTAATGCAGATACTTACGGAAAGGAGAAGCCTTCTTATCCTCAATTATGTCCACCTCATCAGCGATCTCATCAATGAACCGCGGGGCGATGACCCCGTCGGAAGTGACCTCATTGTCCAGGTGCATCTCCAGTGCCGTGGACCTTAAGAATCTGAAAATAAAGGTCAATATCGTGAATTCCTTATAACCGACGTGCTTATAAAATGGTTTTAGAAATGGTGTTGATGTCCTCCTTGACGTGTCTGTCGATGGTGACCTTGGATATGTGAGCTCTGGATATGTGAGCAAATATGGCTTGCAAAGCTGAATTTTATTTTTAAGCGCGTCGCTCACAGGCCCGAGAGTTAAGGCGGAGTAGAAGCGAAGTCGCTAACAAATCCCGTAGATTCACATGCCTCGACTCTTTTGTGGGCGACGAGTCTAAAAGTCCCGTTGTAGGGCACACCGTGTAACTGGCCTGAGGTATTGTAGGTGTAGTAAGAAGGGTTGGGACGTTTTTCGTCGGAAGGTTTTTGGAATACACTGAGGGTATTAAATCATGTTTGCATGTGATGTATACAGAATAGACAGACCTACGCAAACATAGTCCCATGGGTCTTTTGTTCTTCATCCCTTGATGCTAATCAAATACAGAGATACATTTTCAAATCGTTTCACATATCACATGGTACAAATTACCATCAAGATGAATAGTATAACAGCTACTACATTTATATCTAATGCCCGGTTCCATTTTTTTACTAACGAACAATGATCGTTAACTACGATAGCAATGTTTTATCTGTCGAAAAGAGCATAATAGGTAATTTTTTTGAAAGAAAAACTAAGTTGCTATGGTAACAAACGATCCTTCGTCTATTATTGGAATATTGGAACCGGGCATAAATCACAATCTAAAGTATTCTTCGGAATGTAACTTGTCAGTGTCAGAATGTCTGAAACAAATAGGCTTGGGAAAATCTGACTCAGACAAAAACTTCGACACTTTCTTTCCAAAGTTTTCGGAGAATCAATTTTTCTGATAGGGGAGCGTACGGGTACTGTACCTACTTATTAAGTGTACGAAAAGAGACTTTGAGTTGCACTTTAAATCATTTCTCCACATTGTTTGGAAATAACTAGCGACATGGATAGTAGTACTGTATTTATTGTTAGGGTAAAAGTCATAACTCAAAAATGAATTAATATTGAAATCACCAGAATCGTTTTGAAACAGCAACTCAGGAATAGTTTTCGATGAATAATTTACAGATAATCTATACCACAATAGGCACATACATAGTTCACACTAGGATTACTTGTATCGTGGGAATCAAAAATTACGCGAGGATACTACAATATCCAGAGACCCAAAAATATTTGTAGAACATGCAAACATTTATCCCACAGCGGGAATGGAACCCGAGCCTCTTGCGTCTCAGCTGACCACGCTACCAAGGCCGTTACTAGAAAAGTGATACGTGCCCTTAAGCTTAAAATTTGTCGCTGTTGGTATACATTAGCGAAATACCCGCTTATGAAACCATGACATTACTTACATAATACCGTATCATGTAGGCAACCCGACCGCAACTGTATACCGCCAAACTTAGTAAGCCTCCCAACTTAATAATTGCCGGCTCGGTGTACCAAGACACTGAGATCCCTACTGAAATTTCAGTTTGATGACCGTAATATAACGGCCAGGAAAGCTTTCTAAAAAGTAAACCATTCATCTTAGAGTAAAGCGTAGGTCAATCTCAACTGGAGAAACACAAAAAAGATTAATTTGGATTGCGTGTTAACTTACGGGAACCGATAAACCATTGCCCATGTCGTCGTTGATTTACGCAAGAAAGCAACATCTTAAGGTGTGACACATTTTGTTTTATAATAATTTTGAGTCATACTGCTCGCATGCATGCAGATGCAAAGGATAAAGTAGCACTGAATGGATGCTTAAAGACGGCAAAATGTCGCCTGGATAGGCAAAAAATGTTGGCATGATACCTTAATGAAATTTGAAGGGGATTGGCAGGATTTTGTGCAAGTAAAAAATAGTAACAAAATCTTGCAACAAGAAACGAACCTTTCGATCTTTCTCATGCCGAACTTCACCAGGGCATCCCAGTCGGAGTCCTCGCTGCGCGGCTGCGAGCTGAGCTGTGGAGGCTCCCGGGCCAATGCCCTGGCTTGAGACTCCATCCTGACCAGTACAGCATTGTCTGATAACCTGGAAGAGGGAATAAGGTGGTTGAAATTTTATTGTAGATTAGATTTAACTATTTAAGTTATTTCTTGCACCACATTTTCTGGAGTTTCACTGATTATAAAATCATCATCATCAACCACAACATGACTTTACCTACTGCTGATATGAGGCCTCCTTTTGTATGCTTTTCTTTGCGAGCTTTTTTCTCTCCATAGCAACGATTATTATCGAAAAGCATAGGTAATGTATTCTATTTCAATACTCATTTAAGACCACTGACTGTTCGATTCCCACAGCGGAAAAATCATTGCAAGTTCTGCAAATACTTCTTCCGGATCTGGATGTTATGGTACCCAGTGCTCATAGTTTCGAATACCCACGACACAAGGAGTCCTAGTGTGGGGCCAGGACTACGTATATAACTATTGGATGTTATTATAATAAAATTACTCACTGGTAAGCCTGTTTGTCAAAGAAGTCGTCGAAGGACCTCAAGGCCTGCGCCTTGAAGCAGTCCGCCAGGTCTCCGTTGATGCACTGCTGCGTGGCCTGCTGGATGTACGGATCCTGGTCCTCGCCGAGGCCGATCCAGTCGAGTAGCCCTCTACCTTGGGCTTGTGGCTGTGGAGAAAACGAATTCATTCATAATTCAACTAAATAACAAAATAAAATTCAACAGTTCGGATACCACAATTGTAGCATGGAACACCCAGACTTGAAGGAATTCGCATAACATGCAAATTCGGCTAATTTCTTCATATCTCAAACTTGCACACGTCACAGACATTCGCCTCCCACTTTGATACGTTCTTCCTCAGAGGGTGTGTTGTTGAACTTAGCTTCTCATAAAGGTTTGTTAACTACAAACAAGTATTGTGTACCTAATATTTCTATAGGCCTGTGACCTTTCTAATGTTTCTTGAAATAAAGGTATTATTTTGTGCTGTATTATACTCCTTAGCGACTGTGGGAAATAACAATAATATAAAGAATAAAAACAAAACAGCACTACACAGAATAAATAACTACATAGTGGTACACGTATTTTTCTAGTAATCTAATTGTAAATTTTGCCACCCACAATAGTTTTTTACGTAAGTTTGATATATTCATTACACTTTGGCATTACAAAATGGTAGAAAAATAAATAAATACGAGCCTAGAATTTTTAAAGTTAGTTTGCTTGGTAGAGTACGCTGCCAATTTAAGGGTAGCCCGAAGATGGATATGGTGAACCATGGTGATAGCCTATCGCCCGTATAGGTGTTCTATTATTTTAGAGAGGATACTATCCTTTAGTCGACTTTTACGACATGCTCTAGGAGAGAAGCAGCTGGTCGCATACTATGCTTTTTCTTTACTTCTAGTCCAGTAAAGAAGTAAGCATTTTTCATATTTTATACAAATGTCGCTAGGTAGTAGAAAACTCTAGTAGACCCTTGCGGTCCATCTTTTCTACAATCTGCTTCATTCTATATTGCTTACCGATCGTCCACCATCGTTATTGAAGTTGAGGGATCTCCCCTCCTCCTTCTGCTCGTCAGGGAAGTTGACTCCGTCTCCTCGCGACTGCAGGGCCAGTGCCGCCGCTATAGTCAGCATCAGCCAGCGGGCTTGGTACATCTTGTATACTATGCCCTGCGACAACGATAACAAGTTGGTTATTAGAAGGAAATGAATGAAAAAATACCGAAAATATAAAAACATTACAGATATTTCGAACCGCTCCAAAACGCAAATCGCGGATGTTGGACAGCAAGCGGGTTGGTTAGGATAGGATTGGGCGAAGTGGCCCAAACCAGTGGCCCAAAACAGGGATGACTGGAGAAAAGGAAGGGAGGCCTTTGCCCTGCAGTGGGACACTACAGGCTCCTAATAATAATAATAATAATAAATAATTTCGAACCGAAAGATAGTGAAATTGGCGCTCACGCATAGCTAAATGTATATTTTTACACATGCCTGCAAAATGAAGCATTAGCTTGTATGCAAGTTAACGGCATATGCCAGTAAAAGGCATACACTGTGGATACATTGGCAAGTAAACTTTTATGTAATTTGCTTCCTAATTGTATGCCAGTCACTTGCAAGAAATATACACATTGGATTTTTTGATTATTCCCACTTTATTCAGTGTTTGATGGTAGGAACTTCTTAGACTTTTTTTTTCTTCTCTCACTAACTAACCTAACCTATTTTCGATCTAAGCAGATGTTCGACAGTTTACAATTTCGCGAGATTATAATCTAAAGGTATTTACAACTTTACGGTGACATAAAGAAACATTGCACATATCAATGTTTTTAATGAATTAAGTAATGTTGCTGAACTGACGACCGTCAGGTTATGCAGGCAGTTTTGTGATCTTCATAGTTTTGTTATGACTACTAGGTCTTAGGTACTATATACATACATACGTATTATCACGCCTTTATCCCTAATGGAGTGGGCAGAGCCACAAGTAAACACAAGAAAACTTGGTTGAAGACGTTCATCATATTTTATTAGAGTATGTTCAAAATTTCACATTCATAAATAAATAAATAATAAATAAATCAATGTTTTTATATGGGTGTTGTGGTCGCAAAGCGACAAAACTTTTAAATAAATAAAAAAAAAAACTTGCGGCCACTTCTGATGATTCAGTCTTAAGATAGATATGGTACTATATCTTTGAAATAATTTCATATTAATTTATACTTAAGGTACTGACTGACATAATTAAACATGGGTATCTACTACTACTTTGAATTTACGCTGAATATTGCATTGTCAAATAGTTAACAAAAACTCGGAATGTTGATTACGCAAACTTCTTAAATCTCTTTTCCTGTCGCGTACAGTTCGGTTGAAACTGTAAGAACTTCCTACTTTTACTCGTTCGTCCGTGACTGTACCTTGTACCTGTTATTTAATCTGTGACTGTACTTTCACGACTATATCGGGAACCAGTGCAACCGTTCTACAAAGTATTTAGGTACCTAATAAGGTAAAAGTAAGTAAGTTCGAATGAGCTAGTGGCCAACTCTTGTGACGGAGTTTTTAGGCTAGCGTCATGGCTTAAATGTGCCCTCCGAAGCACGTAAGCGCTCAGCTCGTAATGCTACTTGCGGTCACCCATCCGAATTGTGACCGCGCACAACGTTGCTTAACTTCAACGATCAGTCAAGAATGTCTAAGCAAGCTACGCCACGAGCGCTTCAGTGTAAGGTTTATTCTATTCAGTAACGCCACAGAGGTCGATAACTTCTAAATTAGTCCAACTCCTTTGGTATTGAACCAAAAACACAAATAATCGCGTTCGAAATTAGCCCATAACATTAGGTACCTACCTGTGTTATTATAATTATGAATACCATTATAATTATATAAAAAAACACTCACATCATGTAGATATAAGCTTCACATCGCATAAAAACACTTAAAACACAGAAATACATTTAAAACAGATCACTCGATCACCTGTCTCAATAACAAGACATGATTTTATATCAATAAATTCACGGAGTAAAAGAGCAAGGGAGCGTGCGAGCGAGATGCAAGACTGGGGGCAACTGCGCAAAGGCACCTAACGGAAATCATACTCGGTAGAAAGTTTCACATCATTGACTAATGCCTGGTTCCAATATACTGCAACTAACTATTGTCACTGGTTTCGTGGATTTTAAGTGCGCATCTAAGGCTCCTTTCGTGCACTTGTCATAAGTATTCGAACTTTTTAGGTTCTAGTGTGCGCCGGTTTCGTTCAAGGGCTCTGGTAATAGCGCACAAAATTTTTTCGAGCATTTGTGCCCGATCGGATTTGAACCCACGACCGGAATCAGACAGGATTGGAAGGCAGTGCCGCTACCACTAGACCACCCGTGCTTTAGTATACTACTAACGATCGTTGGTAAGTCTTTTAAGTCTCTTAAGTCAGCCTTTTAATTTGGGGAGGTAATTTAATAATAAGATTTAAAGGTTGATTTCCTAAAAAGGCCGTTAAATTCAAATTATGCCAAAATAATTTGAATTTAACGATATAACGATTATATATATTTGAAGATTATACCACATTCGTTAGTCGTCGACAAGGTACCTAAGTACCTATTTGTTTATTCTTACGTAACTTGCACTTTGTTTCCTGAAGTTCTAAAGTTAGGTAACAATAGGCTATCAGTAATACTTGTATCTAATCCTATAATCACAGCTCTCTCTTTTGAAATGTCTATTTAAGGTCTCCGCCCACACTGCCTCCTCTTATTAGGATGGTTATACACAGAGATATCCGTAATAGGCATGTGGCCTGCCGTGCTTTGACGGACTTTTGACTTGGTCAATGAGGGTCAGGTTATGGAACTACGAAATGGGCTTAAACCTTAAGAGGTCGCCATACGATCGCTTCAAAACATTTATGTGCTCTAACCGGTGAAGGAAAACATCATGAGAAAACCCGCGGCATAGTCAGCTCTGCACGTATCTTACTTATATTATAAATGCGATAGTTTGTGAGGATGTTTGAATGTTTGTGCTTCAATCACGTCTAAACAGCTGAACGGATTTAAATGAAACTTGTAATATACATAGTACATGTACTGGATTAACAAATAGGCAATTCTTTATCCGGGTATCACGCGAGCGAAGCCGCGGGCGGCAGCTAGTTTGTTTATAAAATGTGAGAGAAAAACTAGCAACATTCAGAACAAAAAATGCAATTTGGCTCAATTCTTTATTCATGTCTTGTCTTTGTGTTTGATAAATATGTTGTGCCAGCTTGCCTGGAGGCTGTCAGATTATCCACAATGCAGCCAACAATACAACTTAAATGGGAACATGAAAACGCTTTTGGGAGAAGTGAACTCATAAAAAAAAACGACTTAGGCTCTCAGACAACTCGTGTTACTAGTTCTTTCGAACCAATATATATATATACTAAATGATATATTCATACGATTGCGATTCCAGCTGCTTCTCTCCCCGAGCATGTCGTAAAAGTTGACCAAGGGATAGTATCTTCCAACATGATGAGTTATAATAAGCAAGTATTCCCAGGGAGGGTTGACTTCAGGCAGGCGGCAGGTCATAAAGCACCTTAGCCAAAACTCTAACAGCATGATCCTTGGATCGTGCCGACCGAACCCCACATAGAGTGGGATAAGGGCAGGAAGATGATGATGATATTATACTAGATGATTTATACAGTGTCAGGAGGCAACTTTTTACGCTGGACGCTGCTGTTTAGAAATTGAACAATAGAATCGACTTCATTGTCCACAACAAATTTCATACCACAACTTCAAACTTTCTAACTACGGAACATTGCAAAATGTTAAAAGTAAAGGAAATTCAGAAAAAACTTGTTTCACTAAAGTCCGCCAGAGGAAAAACAAAACATTTATAAAAGACGTTGAATAAAAATGACGGGCATAGCCAGAAGCGCTTCGGCAAAAAGTTTGCAAAAGGGAGAATTACACGCGCGAGCTCCCTTTGAGCTTATGTCACTGGAGATGATGAAATGAACCTAAGAAAATCAATTCAGAGAAAAGCTGGAAATTGTGTAAGGCCTGCTTATATTATTCATATTATAAAAAGCCTTAATATTTCTCGAATTTAAAGAAAAAACACAAAAATTGCATTATTATTTGTTTGACTTGTTGCACTTTTCACTGTTACTTGAGGCTATTGCATTTTACTATGAATAAATAAGAAATATTTTTTTTTAATAAATATTTAAGGGCATATCACACACTATCACACAGCACCATTTAGCCCCAAACTAAGCAAAGCTTATATTAAGGGAACCAGATGGCTAATAGAATACTTATTTTTTGTAAATACATACAATACATAATAGGTACTACAACACCCAGACCCGGAAGAAATTTTTGCAGGGCATGCAAACATTTCTCCCGCAGCGGGAATCGAACCCACGCCTCATGCATCTAACAAACTTGCGTCGACAAAAATAAACGTTGTGTTTTGTTTGAATTACGCCCAAATCGCTGAATAGATTTATTTAAAAAGCGCTCATAAGTTCTGGTTATCTACATATATTATGCACGTGGAAATGATAAAAAATACTATGTAACTTAACTTCCTGTTTATCCGATTGCGAAGGAAGGTAATTATTATCTTTTTCCAAATACTTTAACCTAGTATCCGGATTAAAAGTAGTTACTGTGTGAAAGAAGGACAAACTAACAAGCTAATAAAAACAAACACTATTTCGCATTAATATTTTGTAATAAAGATGCCATAATTAATTGAAGCTAATCCATTCTACAAGATCTTTATATCGGTGTATTTTCAGCCAAAGAAGTTCAATCTCCTTTATATTCCAATGACTCTATTCAAGGCACGCCTCGACAGCTCCGAAACAAACTTACAAGATGAAAAACTTTATGTGTAAAGTTTTCTAAAAATCTGACTTTAAAATGCCGAATCCCCAAGCTTGGCCATTTGTAAATAGGACCTTTAGTAGATGTTTAAAAAGGGTATCCAAACATTACTTAAAGTAAGCTCGTATGAGCTAAAGGCCAACTCTTGCGACTGAGTTTTTAGGCCGCCTGAAGGCCTCCGTTATGGCTTAACGACTTAAAAGCCGGGACCGACAACTTAATGTGATACCCGAAGCACGGAAGCGCTCAGCTCGTAATGCCACTTGCGGTCACCTATCCAAATTGTGACCGCGCACAACGTTGCTTATGTTCAACGATCAATCAAGAACGTCTAAGCAAGCTGCGCCACTAACGCTTCCAAACATTACTTAATTATTATATTCAATGTGGGTAGTTTTTGTTTTCCGACGCGGAATATCGTCGCCTGGTTTCAAAATGCTACCTACTAAAAGCGCCATACATTATAAAAAAAACAACGTTGCTATGGTAATGAACGATACGTCGTCTGTTAGTAGAATACTGGAACCGGGCATAAGCCGTGTCACGGTCAGTTGAATCCTGGTTAGTCATACGTAATGTCGCAAAGATACTTCGGATTGACATAGTTTTCGATACTTTCTCAAAAACTGGCTCCTTGTAAGGATTTTAATAGCTTGTTGATTGAGACTTCGTTTTTCTGTAATATTGTAAATTTTTTAGAGCACTGGCGGTCTAGTGATCCCGCCTTCCGATCTTAAGGTCATGGGTTCAAATCCGATCATGCACCAATTGATTTTTCTGTTCGAAAATTTTACGTGCGTTATATCAGTACTTTCAAACGGTGAAGGAAAACATCTTGAAAAAACCGGCAAAATTTGGAGTCACAAAATTTACATAATACATACGTATTATCACGCCCGTATCCCTAATGGGGTGGGCAGAGCCACATAATGATAAAAAAACTAGCAGCTACTTCTTTTTTATGATTGGTTATTTATTAGTGATTTTAAACTTAGAATAAGTTTGTCTTATCACTAGGTTCTAGGATTCTAGGATTCAAACTCCCAAGATGGTGATTTGTGAACCATGGTGACAGGTGATCATCCCATCGCTCATTATATAGACGGTCTATCATGTTGGAGAGGATCCCTTATTCGACTTTATCACAAAATTTTAATTAAAAAAAATCGAAACTCACCTAATTAATAAAAATCAACTAAAATAGACCACTTCACTCGACACTACACGTAAGAGTGAAGGCTTAGCCCAAAAACAACCTTATATAATAACAATATAAGAATTGCATAAACTTCTTGGATCCGTATTGTATCAACACTACCATTCCACTTCCACAAACAAAAAACGACCTTAAAACTGTAATGTTTACGGTCCATTTTCGTATAGCTGGAACGTGGGCTTACGTAGTGAGTCGAGAAAATTATGTGCTAAAGTAATTTGAGCGTTATTGCGGTGGGATAGAGTTTGGGTTCGTTTGTTAGATGACGTCAGGGTGATTGGAGTTTGAATGAAGTTAGCGCAACTTGGGGTATCCCCGTGAATATTCGCAAGGCTTACGAGTGTGGAGACGGCTTTTTTATTTTTATTTCGCTATTTTTTGACTGATATTTTAAGTTTTATGTATTTTTTAATGTTTCATGCGGGTTTGCTCACGTGGTGCCCGGAAAAACAGTCTATAGGCATATTATCTAATACACTTACCCCCGACCCCGAATACTCAAACGCGACTCAGAGTTGAGCACGTCTCAACTCACGGTTTTTTGACAGTTTCTGATGAAAATCTGTCAAAAAATCGTCATTTAACACGTGCTCATCTTTGAAATGCGTTTGAGTATTCGGGGGTTACTGTGTGTATTCCAAGTTTCAATCAGATCCCTTTAGTCGTTATGGGATCGTTGATAAAATATCACCTGAGGCTCGAAAGAGGGAGGAGGGGGTTCGAAAAAAAAACTCCTTAGTGAAATTTCATGTGTAATTATTTCTACTTCTGTTTCCCCCGAATACTCAAACGCGACTCAGAGTTGAGCACGTATCAAGTCACGGTTTTTTGACAGTGGCTCAACTCTGAGATGCGTTTGAGTATCCGGGGGTATTTAAAGATAATATTCGAAAACATTAAGATGCTTTGTATCAAATAATACGGGGTTTGGTAGTTTAAAATCTCACCAAGGGCGAGAGGGAGAATTAAAAATATGTAAAAAAACATCACGTGGTAGGTATACCTAATGAACGACCCCTATGGCGTATTGGTGTGATTGTAGCACAAAAATCGTCACGTCTCATCCCATCCTCATTATGTATGCCGTTGTTAGGTGGTATTTATTTATTTATCCTCACATTCGCTAATGGGGTGGGCAGAGCCACAAGTAGTCATAAAAAAACTTGCAGCCACTCCTGATTCAGTCCCAAGATGGATATAGTGAACCATGGTAACAGGTGATCAGCCCATCGCCCATATAGATGGTCCATCATGTTGGGGAGGATAGGAAAGATAACTATTGGTAGGAAGCTTTTTTTTATTATAATAAAAAGCTGTGTCCACTTTCGCCGCGCTTTAACCCCACGGCCGCGGCGGTCTGGATCCTGCTGGCGTTTCATAATTTAGTTCATGGAGACCATCAGGTATTCCCTTCGATTAAAAACTTTTATGTTGTAACTTTAACTTAAGAAAAAAATATTAAAAATTACTTTCTAACAAAGAAATAACAATATAAATGTTATAGAAGAGGGTTAAACCTGCCCCCTTGTTCACTATGACCGAATAAAACGTAACGTGGGTAAACGTGGACACGTTTTCACCATGTTATCGTATTCTATATGACATTGCGAGCTGTCAAGTTTCGTTTGGTCATAGCGAATAAAGCCCCTAATGCTAAGTGATTAGCGCCGCCCACGTTAAATATACCTAAACCCCGTGATCTTTACCTACCCCTATAGGAACCAGGCATGATTTTATGGTTGTATGTAGTAATATGAGGCCTTTTACCATCTAGTAGATGATTTATACAGCGTCAGCAGGCAACTTTTACCTTCACTAACGGGGCGCTGTAGTGCCCGGGATGAATTAAGATGGAGTAGGCTTGCCCAGCACCTATTCCATAATCACAGCTTTGTCAGCCTTGTCCACAGGAAAGACATGATCAATACGTGCGGAGCTGACTAAGCCGCGGGTTTCCTCCCGATGTTTTCCTTCGCCGTTTGAGAGTACTGGTATAGCGCACATAGATTTTTCGCACAGAAAAATCCATTGGTACCGGATTTGAACCCACCACCTTGAGATCGGAAGGCGGGGTCACTACCAACTAGACCACCAGTGCTCTCAATGTAGTATAATATGTAGCAAGGTTAAACCTACCCCTTAAATGGTTTAGATAGCTTTATCGTGTAATTTAAGGGCAGGATGTTACACCAAGTTAGGTTCTCATTGTTCTAGACCTAGCCAAGACTTGTATACTATCTTAGACTGACTATGTAGACATTAAGGGCTTCTAGCCTATTATCATTTGAAGTACCTAGGGGCCTGTGAAGTCTAGATTTACTTAAATTCATCACCGTATTGTGTGAGACACGTGGTCCGAAGGCATGTCTGATCAATCGAACGTAGAGAACTTTATTTCAAGCAGTTGCGATCAAAATTGGACCCACATTTGACCCAATTGACGGCCTCGGTGGCGTGGCGGGCGATTGCTCGGCAGAGACGCAAGAGGCGCGGGTTCGATTCCCGCTGCGGAAGAAATGTTTGCATGTTCTGTAAATATTTCTTCCGGGTCTGGGTGTTGTGGTACCACGGTACTCGTAGTTTCTGATACCCACGACACAGGGAATCCTAGTGTGGGGTCAGGACTATGTATGTGACTGTTGGGTGTTATTTATTTATTTATTTATTTATTTAATTGCTAAGCCATGACGGAGGCCTTTGGGCGGTCTAAAAACTCCGTCACAAGAGTTGGCCAACTAGCTCATACGAACTTAGTAGTACCTAGTAGGTAATGGTGAAAATAACAAAAAAGTTTAGGTATTCTCGACTGTAACGTAACGACCGCAGTTTCTTACAAAACTAAATCTTGCAGTGAATTCCCCTATCTAAATTTATAGCCGTAAACTAAAGCTGCTCATTTGTGCTGGGTTTGTCTAGTTATTCAGAACCTGAAGTTTTGAAGTTTATGCTTACAAATGGCATAAGCGCATTTCAGACCACGCTTTAATAATAATTATAATCACTACATAGTACCTATAAAACAAAGTCGCTTCCCGCTGTCTGTCCCTATGTAGGTATGCTTAGATCTTTACAACTTCGCAACGGATTTAGATGCGGTTTTTTTATTTATAGAGTGATTCAAGAGGAAGGTTTATATGTATAATACATGCATAATATAGTAGAGAATCACTGATAATTTTAGAGGTTTCTAATGTGATCTCGTAAATCAACACATTTTTTGCGCTTACATTGCAAACTCTGGCTGAACCCTACGAGATAAATCAAAATAATTTACTACAGTATTGTACACCTTAAAAAGGTCTACAAAAAAGTCCACGATGGTATATGTCTATTTCCGTGCGAAGCCGGGGCGGGTCGCTAGTATAGTATAGCATATAGCTCATAGCACAACAATATCGCGCACCATACATTGTTGGACACGTTCACACTGTACTATATATTATTTGCTTACTATACGCTATAAATTGGTGCAATGCGCTGAGTTCATACTGTGCTATATCACGCGCCGGCCTCTTCCTCCCCCTCACCCCCGGCCCCCGGCCGTCGCTCAAAGATCGCGGTCAACTGAGCTTGCTTTAAACTATAAATGCATGCTATGCTATGTAGTATAGCAGGAGGTATTTCTTTGCTATACTAAATTAAACTAAGGCCTTTTACCATCTATAGTAGATGATTTATACAGCGTCAGGAGGCAACTTTTACCTTCACAGACTGTAGTGCCCGGGACGAATTAAGATAGAGTACCTAGGCTTGCCCAGCACCTATTCCATCCTCTCAGCTTAGTCGGCTTTGTCCACAGGAAAGACATGGTCAATACATGTGGAGCTGACTAAGCCGCGGGTTTCCTCACGATGTTTTCCTTCACCGTTTGAGAGTACTGGTATAGCGCACATAACATTTTCGCTCAGAAAAATCCATTTTTACAAGACCGGATTTGAACTCACGACCTTAGGATCGGAAGGCGGAGTCACTACCATCTAGACCACCAGTGCTCTTTTGCTATACTATATAGCACAATATAGTATAGCGTAGTCTAAAAGCCGCTTTAAGCTTAGTATACACATAAGTTTACCTAGATAACCGGATACCATCCTGGAACTCTTGGATCGGTGGCTGCAAGTTTTCTTATGATTACTTGAGCTCTGACTGCCGTTAGGGATACGGGCGTGATGATGTAACGTAGATAAGAAGATTACAGTGAAACTATCAGCTGTTTCAATAGGTGTCCGTGCCCGCGGAGGGCGCTGTAGCCTTTGTGTAACGGGAAATTGCCGTAGTATTTGTTTAGTACCTACCGCCAATTTCCGTGGGACATTTTTCGTGAAACTGACTGGACTGGAAGTAATGAAAAAACATAGAATGCGTCCAGCTGCTTCTCTCCTCGAGCATGTCGTAAAAGTCGATTTAAGGATAGTATCCTTTCTAACATGATGAGATACAATAAGCAAGTATTCCCAAGGAGGGTTGAAATCAGGCAGGCCCCGGTCATAAAACACCTTAGCCTAAACTCTTACGCATGATCCAAGGATCATGCTGTGCGACCCCCACATAGAGTGGGATAGGGGCAGGAAGATGATGATGAAGAATTCTTCCCTCTTTCTCTTTATCCTCTTTCAAACTGTCCTTTTTATAACTTGACTACGTAATGTAATTTCAGAACTTGGTCACTGACTTATAAAGTTCATCAACCCCTTATTTTGATGTCCATGACTTTAATCTGAGACTAGTGACCGAAAAACACACATTTGTTATGTAATCCAAGAGATGATGATTCACAATTTCAAAAACAAGCGGTTGTCAATCTTATGCAGATTAAAATAAAGGCGAACGGAACGGTGAATCAGCCGTGTCAACTTTCTCTAGAAGTAGTAGGGATGGTCTTAACCGGATCTGTGGTGTAGCTTGAGACATGAGTTTTGACACTTGGTGAGTCAGAATGACCTTGGTACTGGTAATTGAGAGCACTGGTTTAGTGGTAGGGGTCCTGGGTTCCGATCATAAGGTGGGTTCAAATCCGGTCGTGCCCCAATGGATTTTTATATTTTATATGCACTCTCAAACGGCGAACGAAAACATCGTGAGTCAAGTGCACAAAAGTTACCATTGAGGCGCACTGTGAATACTTTCTAGACAAACTAAACTAGTGACAAGCCTAGTAGTATGTACAAATATCATCAGAAAGATATATTTAAAAGATCATCTTCCTGCCATCTAGTGGGATAGGACTCTATGTGAGGTCGGATTATCATTTTCTCTTCTTCCATTCTCTTTTATCAGCCGTCATCTCTTTAGACTCATTTCTTAACTCTTTCACACAAACAACATTAATAATTAAATGATCATGACCATTTATTTCTCTAGGTAAAGTTTAATATGTAACAGTGTCGGAAATATTGAGCGTCTGTAAGTCTTTGAAGAAAACTGACAAAGGAAGTAACTGTAACACTGAATTTCCATACAAAACACTTGGTTCAAGAAAGCTGCATTGTTTGAACTTCACGTAACTGCTTCAATTTCTCATGAAAACGGTCTATTATGTAGGTAATTAGATACTTTTTAACGCGTTTTAAAATATAAATATCTACGTTATTCAAGAGTATAAATAAGGTGGGTATTTATTTATTCAAGAGTACCCTAAAACGACGAGCATAACGAATGTAATGAGAGTGAATGAAGCGAAAGAAGTATGTCGGGATCGTAGCAAATGGCGATCCGTGATCTCTGCCTACCCTTATGGGAAACAGGCGTCATGTTATGTATGTATGTATGTACCTACTTTATTCATCAAGTTGTTTTTTGTTTTTTTCACATTTCACACAGCGCCATCTAACCCCAAAATAAGCAAAGCTTGTACTATGGACACCAGATGGCTGATAGAATATTTATATACTTTTTCTTGTAAATACGTACATATCGTCACTGGAAAGGCAAAATTACGTAAGCGCCAAAATGGCGCCAAATAGGCATATTGAGTTATTATCCTAAAATAGCAGTCCAAATACAATAATATGAATTGCTGGACATAGAAAATGAAAAAAGAATGAAATCTTACGTTGACGTCATCAAAATTCGATAATTAGGTAGAAAGTTATGATTAAAAAAACGAAAAAAATGAACTTCAAACGGCTTTTTCTCGATTGGCGCTTACGTAAATTTGCCTTTCCAGTGACGATATAATACTACAACACTCAAACCCGGAAGAAATATTTGCAGAACATACGAACATTTCTCCTGTAGCGGGAATCGAACCCGCACCTCTTGCGTCTCAGCCGAGCACTCGCCCGCCACGCCATCGAGGTTATCTTTAACCACTATAACAAGCAAAGTGGTAACGTATAGAGGTTTACGATTTATGACTTTTGATACAGAGCATCTTCGATCGTTCATCCTTCAGTGGCTGCGAGATACGACACGCACCAGTGAGTTAACGGCTCGTCTTGAACACGTCAACTGCATGTCTTCACGTCATATATATACCAGCCCCCTTATTTTGGATGACCAAACAAACCGTAACGCGGCCACGTTTGAAGAATCACCGTGTTATCGTATTCTATAAAACGATAGTAAAGAAAAACCGTCCAGCTAGTATGCCCCGAGTATGCCGTAAAAGTCGACATATTGATGTCATCATGGTTCACCGTTTCCATTTTGGCACTTTCAATCAAGAGTTGTTGCAAGTTTTCTTATGATTACTTGTGGCTCTGCCTACAACATTAAGTACAGGCGTGATAATAATATGTATTTTCATAAAATCTCGCCTGTTTTCCATAGGGATAGGCAGAGATCATGGTTTTCCATTAGCTACGGCCCCGACATACTTCTTTCGCATTATCTCACACTTCATGAATACCACATTCTTCACGCATTCTCGTCGGTTTAAAATACTTTTGACCTGGTCTTTTTCAAAACATCAATCAATCATCATCATTTTAAAATGGCAAGGTCCATTTATACATTAAATTATATAATTATTTTATTAAGTTACACGTGTTCGTATCGCCAACCAAGTGTAGGAGATGGTCAAAAAGCACTGGTTGAAAAATGATAATAAATACTTGTATATTTTTGGCTCGCAATAATTATTACTAAGAAATGCGGAGCTGAAGAACCAGGATTTCCGACGTTTTATTCCAAGCGATCCGTGATTCCGTGATTTTCATTAATTTACGATTTCTCTGAAAAGTTATTTTTATATTACGTACCTACACAGGTACACAAAACAAATAAAACGGCGTAAATTCACCTTCAAATTACTTCTTGAAACATTCTATTTAACTGAAGAATAAATATTTTAACGTGATTATTTTTTTCTTAAAGTACCTACCTACTCAAAGGATCAAGACTTGTTTTTACGATTCCGTTTCTTAGACTATTGCAAGGTTCCGGGATTTTCAAGGATTTTCGGAAACTGGATTTCATACCCTGTACGTACTAACTACTTCGTATGCCATTTCTTCAGTTTTTTCTTTTGGTCAATGACCAAGGACGAAGTTCTCGATAAGTAGACAGGTAATGATAAATTATTGTAAAAAAACTCTGCGAATCAGGTCATACAAAATAATATAAATATTCCCAATGGCTAAAACGTCGGAAAATAAATGGAAAATTCATTCTAAAATATTATATTTTCAATCTAGACTTATAAATAGGTACAAATAAATATTTCAATAAACAAAATACATTTTCAACATTTTATGACTGAATTACCTAAATATTTAAAAACTTAGGAAGGCTCATAAATAATATTCACAATAAATTCAAAATTAGAGAATTCGGTTACAAATTACAGCTAAAATAAATAACTTTTAAAATGTTTCCACTTCAAAATTTTGTCACAGTACTTATTTATAAAATTACTATAGAAATTAAACATTAAAAAAATAGAAATATAAAGCCCTAGTTAAACAGTGGTAGTGATTCGCTTGTGTGAAATCTTATACTAAATTTAATTGAATAGTTTTAAAAATATTTCCGTCCTTTTGCCAATTTACGAAAGGTGCTAGTCGAAGACTGCTGGTTATATAAATCAAACTAAATTTAAGTTTAAATAAGGCTTTACTTTCGAAATGTAATTAATAAATAATAATAAATAAATAAATAACACCCAACAGTCACATACATAGTCCTGACCCCGCACTAGGATTCCCTGTGTCGTGGGTATCAGAAACTACGAGTACCATGGTACCACAACACCAAGACCCGGAAGAAATATTTACAGATCATGCAAACATTTCTTCCGCAGCGGGAATTGAACCCGCGTCTCTCTGCGTCTATGCCGAGCAATCGCCCGCCACGCCACCGAGGCTGTTAATTAAGTTTAAATAACCTAAACAAATGAGCACATCCATGCATACAATAATTTACGATCACACAAAATAAATTAAATAATTTAATCCAACAAAGTGTTAGAAATGATTTGGTCAAAATCATTATAAATTCTTAGTTTATATACAAACGAATTGACAAAAGACATGCAATAACTTATTTTTAGACACAAAATAAATATAACATATAATTTAAAAACAATATAATTGGTCTCTGACCACGGGTACTATTTTGGCACCTTCGTTTACATTGTAGAACAATCTAAAACCATACATTTATAAGACGATCACTGCCCTGGTGATGGGGTTTTTAGGGTCACAGCGTTACTCTTTTAAAAACCTTATCTTCAATCATCATTTGGTGTTATAACCGTCAAACATAACATACTTCTCTGCTGGACTGGGAGTAAAGAAAAAGCATAGAATGCGTCCAGCTGCTTCTCTCCCCGAGCATGTCGTAAAAGTCGACTAAGGGATAGACCTCTCCAAAATGACGGACCATCTATGTATATGGGCGATGGGCTGATCACCTGTCACCATGGTTCACCATAGGACTTTAAATCAGAAGTGGCTGCAAGTTTTCTTATGTTTACTTGTGGCTCTGCCCACCCTATTAGGGATACGGGCGTGATAATATGTATGCATGTAAACATAACAGCTATTTATAAACCAAATCCGTAATATTTGACGAGACTGATATAAACTGGTTGTTTTAAGTATACATAATCGACATAACAGTACCTTAGCTTTAGATAAATTACTTCTCATTTATCGAAGTTAAGTTGCGAATTTGGTGATAGCGCAACTGTGCTCAAATCAGATTCTGTTTGAAATTGTCAAATGTGACGGTATATGTATGGAAAAGCTGTGATATTTGATATCCGCTGAAAAAACTGTTTGCAACAATGATACCTAATTATTGATATCATGCAAAGAGCTATTGTATTTTTTTGGGCTGGTGCGTTCTGTTCTGGAATATGTCGGAATTGCTTCTCATCCAGCAGCCTTTAAGCCATCACGGAAGTCTAAAAACTCTTTCAATTCTTTATTTGTGAATCGTCTTAGCATTTAACCAGGTTATTGATATCATAATCTGCTATCATGATGTGGGCTAGTAGGTACGAGTAAATTGCTGGAGTATTTTGTGAATGTCTCTCGCCTAGCAATCTCTCAGCCATCACGGAAGCCCTAGAAACTCTATCAATTCTCTAGTTATGAATCTTTCTTGCAGTGACCAGTTTATTGATATCATGGTAAGCCGCTATCATGGTGTGGGCTGGCGCGGCGTTGCTGGAACAGGAGGGAAAGGCTCTCATGCAGTCCATGCTCTCTTGTCCTCGCCGCGCAGCCCGCATGTACCGGAAGAACCTCAGGATCTCAGGGTTGTCGGAGACTGGGCGACGGAGCTCGTTCAATTCCCTGGAAAAGTTTTATGGAATAAAAATATGGATATGAATGAATTCATGTGAAAAGCTTCTTGGTTTTCTGAAGGTGTTAAAACAAAAAGATAAAACAAACAAACGAACTAAAGCGAAGGCTAGGTGCAAACGTATACATTCTTTTCCAAGGAGGCAAGCGAATACCTATCAATGCTCGTTGCTGATTGTCACTTGCAAACTTCGTTTGCTTTTGTTTGTTTATGAAGGTAGTTCTCCCTAATGCAGTGGTTTCGTTTATCCAAGTTTTAAAAAAGAGAGTTTAAAGTCATCGACATTACCCATTGCTGAGTTTAGGCGTAATTCATACTGATGAAGGATGGTCTGATGGACTGGATTCGGATTCTCAGGATTAGAAAGAATGTTGTGCTAAAGAGGAGGCTTATACCCAGGTGTGGGTGGGTGTAGGCTGACATGATGATGATGAGCTTAGGTCTCCCTGTTTGTGTCAACGATCACTGTTTTGTGTTAGTCTGTAATACCAACCTGCTCAACTGCGCTGATACGAGATTGCTGTAAGGCGCATATTTCGCTGGTGTGGCGTACATCAGGCATATCAGTTGCTCCCGACACCCTTCCAGCTTCACATCATGAACGCTCTGACCTCCAATCTGCATGCCGTCATTTATCGCGTTCTCTGATGGCGCTAGTCCTGGAAGAATTATTGCATTTAGTAGCTTTGCCTTCAGAAGATTGTGGGATCGATTCCCAGCCCTAGACGTGTGATGATCATAGGTGTTTGAAGTATTTAAGTATGTTATCAGCCATCTGGACCTTATATTAAATTTTTTATTTAGTTTGGAACTATATGGCGCTGTATGAAATATCTAATAATATTTGTTTATTCATGGCATGCTACACGTAAAAGAGAATCATACTACTCTGTTAGATACATCTCCAAAATAACCTTGGATACTTGAAGAATTAGGAAGATATTTGCGGTGCTTGGATTTATTTTGGCTGATATTGAGAAAAAAATGGTGAGTGTAAAAAGAAAAACTGCATGCAAAGTAAGTTTTCAGATGTTTACCAAGTCTAGCGAAGATTCCATCGAGACGCGAGAGCAGGGGAGAGTAGAACGGGTCGTAGTTGCTGAGGATCATCGAAGATGCTGGGATCTTCTGGAAAATCTGGAATCAGAGCCATAAAGAACCATTTAGAGATTTTAGTGTTTTTGATCGTCACATGACTCTATACACTCTACGTTTTCTGACAGAAGCCTTTCTTTTTTTTAAACTTTGGTTTAGCAAACAAAAGACAAATGAAATTATGAAGTGATTTTTCAAAATAAATGGTATCAGTATTGAACAATTAATTAAGATTTACCTTATAGTTGTTGCCACTGGATATCTGGTTCTGGTAGTAGCTGTTCTTCGAGGGTATGTGCTGAGCATTGGCTCCGAATCTGTAACAAAAATAAAATAGAATATTATATGGAGGACAGAATCTCTATTTTATAAGGATTTAGTACCCAAAGTAAATTAAGTACTATTACAAGTTTAGCCATGTCACTGGTTCTTTAGAATTCTTCACCACATTTGAAAAAATTAAAGTGCGCCTCAAAGAGGTTCCTTTCGTGCACTTGACACAATAATGTTTTCAAACTTTTTCAAAAGAACCTTACTTTACCATCCAAAGTTCCTTACAATCTAAGGTTTCTTGACCGTGTAAAATATCTTATTATTTAACCGACTAGGAAAAGGTTATTATTATAAAAATATCGTAGTTTTTTTTAAATTATGTTCAATATCTTCACAATTTAATGATACTTTAGCTGCTGTAATAGATACCTAATTATGTCGAGGTGATCTTATAAAAGCGAGTTCGTATAAGCTAGTGGCCAACTCTTGTGACACAGTTTTTAGGACGCCTAAAGGGCTCCGTCGTGGCTTAACGATTTAAAAGCCGGGACCGTCAATTTAACGTGCCCTCCGAACCGAAGCACGGAAGCGCTCAGCTCGTAATGTCACTTGCGGTCACCCATCCAAATTGTGAATGCGCACAACGTTGCTTAACTTCAACGATCAATCAAGAACGTCTAAGCAAGCTACGCCACGAGCGCTTCCTATACAAAATGAATTCTTGAGGGACTGCTCTATCCAGTAAGACTTTTAACAAGGCGATGGTCTGGGTTTTAGGCAAAACTCAATGTGTAGCTCAGACTATTGCTATTTGGTTACTATTCCCCAAACGCGTATAAATTCTTAAAACTAATTTCCAATTCCTAAAATGTCTTTCAATGAAACTTGGCACCGAATTTTTTTATCCACAGGGAAATATTCGTATACTCAAAATACCTACGAGCTGAATAGAAAATATGGCCGTAAATACTCCATTTCTCTTCAATAACCTGTCCCTTTATTTACAAAGATGCCACGATCCAAGAGGGGAAATGAAAACTGTCGAATTGTCAGCTTGAAGCGTATCAGAGGAAAACCTTACATAACGGAACTACGAGTATTTCTGTATTTCCTCGCTGATGATAGATTGCCATTTAGTTTTATTTTCTGAGAGCACTGTGGTCTAGTGGTAGCGGCCTCGACTTCCAATCCTAAGGTCGTGGGTTCAAATCCAGTTGTGCACCAATGGATTTTTCTGGATGGTCCATTATTTTGGAGAGGACAGGACAGAACTTTGACAAGTAATTTAGCTTCTTTAAGAACATGGGGTCAAAGTGAATAAACCAATAGGGAGACAACAGGAAGGTACTCCAATATCGGCCCAATTTGCCTATTAACCAATAAAAGCGGTTCCTTCTTCAGAAATTTGAATTTATATTAAATTTTCCAATATTTTGGCGTTTATTCTTATGTAGCGGAGAAGTGGCGAAGATGTGACGTGGACGTATGTTGCCTGCACAAAATAGCAAAGAGTAAATAAAAAGTAAGTTCAAAAACTAAAACCCAACAACTGAAAAATCACGTCAATCTAAAAAGTATGAAACAAGGAAATATTCTCATCTGAAATTGTTAAGTAGGTACAAATAAATAAATATTTGTGGACATTTCACACAACGCCATCTAACTCCAAACTAAGCAAAACTTGTACTATGGGCACCAGATGGCTGATAGAATACTTATATACCTACAAACTATTCAATGTTTATCGTCTATTAAATAAACAACCTACACATTATATAATTTAATGTATTTAATACATAATTCTTACAGTACTTAGTAAGGTTTAGGGCAAATTGGCATACTTCTCTGCTGGACTGGAAGTAAAGAAAAAGCATAGAATGCGTCCAGCTGCTTCTCTCCCCCAGCATGTCGTAAAAGTCGACTAAGGGATATCTAGGGACTAAATATCCTCGCCAACATGGCGGACCTCCTATATGGGCGAGGGGCAGATCACCTGTCACCATGGTTCACCATAATACATCTTAGGACTAAATCAGAAGTGGCTGCAAGTTTTCTTATGTTTACTTGTAGCTCTGCCCATCCCATTAGGGATATGGGCGTGACAATATGTAGGTAGGTATGTATGTTATTTATGCGTTATGCATGGAGTAGTTAAGGCAGGCATTTATTTACATTAGAATATAGTATTTTATCATATTCTAATATAATTATAATGATACCTATATCTAGAATTTAATATTATATCTAAGGAGATGAATTTATACGGGTTCGTGGTCCAATGTTCCCTATAATAAGTCTACTAACAGCTTAGTAATTAACGACTTACCTGGACATATCAATATTCCCGAGGTCATTGGTCTCAGGTTCATTGGCCCCGTACATGTCTGGGTACACGTAGGTCCCTTGTTGGTTGGTCTCGTAACCCATGACGTCTTTCTGGTCTGAGTTGTATGAGGTCGGCTCCCCTGCGTTGATTGGGGGATAGCTGGCTTGACTGGACCCTGCTGAGAGCTGAGAGATTCCTGGAATATTGATAAATGAAATGTATTAAAGTTTGTAGGAAAATCTACTCATATAAACTTACTTTACTGACTGACAGACTGGCAATCAACGTATAACCTAAAGTCCTAGAAGTATGAAACTTGGAGGGAAATATTTTAATTTCTATATGGTGATAGTTCCCACAAAACGCTTGGAAACTTTCATGTATGCAGAGCTTTGGCCGAGAGGTGTCAAGTTTCGACGATTCATGGGTCGCTTGCAATGCGACCCCGCGTATCGGCAGCTTGAAACATCACGAGTGCGTCACACGTCGCCGAATACATTACGTGTACCTACCTAGTACTTACAAGTACAAGTTTATGTAAAAAAATATATGGACCTTAGATTTAGTTTGATTTACATTTTGTAACAATCTAATGTAGTCTGAAATAGATTTCTATTTCTATATTCCTCAGGGGTGCACTTAGAAAGAAATATCGCTCTTGAAAGACGCAGCTGGATGATGACGTTTGTATAAAAACGGAAAAAGTCGCGGGCCGTTTCACTAGAATGTGCTATTTGAGCGGACCTGATTCTCAGGCAAGGCAGGAAATATTATTATAATTAGATAAATATGGCTAAAATTATCAACACGAAAGTAATTTGATCCCCGCGATGGGTGTAAGCAATTAGAAAGGCTCAATTTTCTTTATTTTCAACTAGCTGCCGCCCGCGGCTTCGCTCGCGTGGTATCCGGATAAAAGATAGCCTATGTGTTAATCCAGTACATGTACTATGTATATTCCAAGTTTCATTCAAATCCGTTGAGCCGTTTAGGCGTGATTGAGGCACAAACATCCAAACTCACAAACTTTCGCATTTATAATATAAGTAAGAAGTAAGATTATCTTTCGGTATCCAAAATGTAAACCAGGAAACGTCCGTAATACATAGCTTAGCATAAAGTATCAAATCCACGTTATCTATTGTCAAGTTGATTAGATTCGTCCAATTCCATGTGTATTAAGTAAGCTAGTGACCGAGCCGCTGACTTTACCCGCGTGACATGTTCTAGTAATGTGCGGTTTTTTGTACTTCCTATAACTAGAATATTTATGTAGGTATTTATACAAACCATACAGAAAAACCCTCTTAATGAAAGTGAAAACCGTCTCAAAATCCGTTACGTAGTTTAGAAGAACTATGCGTACAGAGTTTGTTGATTATGTCACCTTAAAATTGTTAATACCGTTAGATTACGAGTATAATCTATCACGCTATATTGTAAACTGTCGAAAGATCGTGAACCGTAACAACATACTGCTTAGAATTTAAGGCATTATTACTTATCGATCCAGATCGAATTCAGTTGGTTAGGTTAGAGAAGTGATCACTAACGCGCGAGGCGAGCGAGCACAGCGAGCTTGCCGCGGTAGCGGCCGCCGAAGCGCCAAAAAATGTTACGGTTCACAATCTTTCGACAGTTTACAATCTCGCGAGATAGATTATAATCTAAGTCTAAGTAGTACACCGTATCACGTACGTGTGCTTTTGGTATCTCGTACCGAATCAAAGCTGTGGTATCTCGTACCAAGTTTGATCTTCGTGCTCAATTGTATCTCGTACTGGCACGGTAAGTAGGTATGGAAGATTAACTGGATTTGCAAGGATTTTGCAAAAAAATATACAAAAATCAAACGATGCCGGCAGAGCGCGCGAAGAAAAAGTGACAGCTAGTGTTGCCACAGCCAAAACAAGGTTTATGCTACTATGTTTTTTTTATCTATACTCTAAATAAAATTGCGATGCCATTGAGTAGCGAAAAGGAAAAACTACACTGTAAATCAATTTATATTTCAGATCAACATGAAATAAAATCTAACGGTATTTACAATTCTACGGTGACATATCCAAACAGACAGACACAGATAGTGAGTTTGTTGTACTATTTCATGGACTAAGAACGAAACAAGGGATCTGCTTAGTTTAACAAAGACGCCAAGGATGAGCTCACAGACGCCAGATACAAATCCTGAGCCGACAATATGTCACCGACTTGGGAAACAATTTGCAGAAAACACAAGCACCCACTTATTTAGATCGGGAGTGGCGAGGAGAAAATACTTAGTGAGTTCGTAGGACTTGTGTCAGACTGATAGAAGCCAAAAATACAAGAATTTATGCTTACAGTATCATTCGCCTAAGGCTACGCTCGTGAACGTACGTACGAAATGAACGCACGAAAAAGTAAGATTCTTTTTGATAACGAAAATGCCGATTTGGTTAAAGAGATATTCGATTATTTCACTTATTAAACTTCGTTTTTGAGGGGAGATTTGGTAATTTTTAAAATGTAAGTTAAAATGTAAGTAGTAAAATGTAAGTTGCCCTACTATTAAAATACGCGATCGTTGCGATTTTCTCCAAAACTGTCCCTAGTCCAACTTAGTGATTTGTTACTTTCAGGAATTTCGTAAAGTTCTCAGCTCGTGAAGAACGTTGATGATAAAACTTAAAACTTAAGGAAAAGCCTCCAGTTGGTACTTATTGATGGTATCCTAAGCTGAATATTAATTCTCTCAAATAAATCCCGGGAATTTGGTTCAATGCTAAGCAGCTAATCTCAACTTAATAAATACCTGGGAAGGCACTTATTAGATTTTCCATTGAAGTTATTGGTTTTAACGGTTCAATTGACAGGTGTAAGTTATTCTTTTTTACTTTTGTTTTAATACTGGTGAGAGTATGAGCCACGGGTATACGGCACTGGTGAGACGTGAGAGTACTAGGGGTCTAGTGGTAGCAGCCTGGTTTCCGATCCTAAGATCGTGGGTTAAAATTAGGATGAGCACCAAAGGATTTTTCAATTTGAAAAAAATATTTTCGCTCTATCAGCACTCTCAAACGAAGTAGAAAAACATCGTAAGATTGTAGAACCTACCAAATTCGAATCCGTCTAAATCTGAAAACCTACGAATCTGTTCACCACACTGGTTCGAATTAACAAGTGACACGAATTATAGTAGTAGGCTCTGAGCGATCGCATAAAAATTATATCAATCGTTGATATAATTTTTAATCGTAGCGTTTACCTTTCCCAAGAATTTTTCCGAAGCTCCCCAGAATGCTGGGCAGGAACATGGCCAGGAGTACCGACTTGATGAGCACCTGTCCCCCGATGAAGAGTGGCAGGAGGAACTTGTTGATGCCGAACGCTGAAAAATAACAAGCTAGTTGACAGATGACACTATAAACATAATATGGAGAGCCTTGTATCAATGTACCCCAACTCCCCTTAGTAAATGAATGAATAGTGTTTTCCGTCGCAAGATACTGTTTGTTCTCATGTCATTGTCTAATTTAACTGTATTTTCTTTAGGCACTAAATTCGAATTTCAGTTTGAAACCTGTGAAATTGAATACTTACATCTGAATCCCATAAACTTCGCAGCCTTCGGTAGATTGATAGATACGACATGAGTATTAATAAAATTCTTCAGTTTCTGGAACATTCTATACTCATACGTGTACTTGCTAAACAACGCCCGTCCTTCACCCTCCTCTACATCTTTCCTATCTTCCGTCCTCTTCACTCCATCAGGCTTGATTTCAATTCCTTCTATAATTTCATATCTGTCGTTATCCATAGCCTTATCTAGTAAGTTTTCTACTTGAAGTTCTAAGTTATATAAAGTTTTATTTACATTTTCGTTTTTTTCAGCAAAAGTATTTACTATATCAACGATACTATCTACTATGTCTGTGCTATTACTATTAGAACATCTATGGCATTGACTGTGATCTAAATCTATTTTGGTATTGTCTTCGCACGTGGCTTGCGTTATAAGCAGCATGACTAGGAGGCTACACCTCCATTCCATTTTTCTATGATTGCTTTGTGTTTT
The DNA here is from genome assembly GCA_949320045.1 of Scotopteryx bipunctaria. Taxonomy (NCBI): domain Eukaryota; kingdom Metazoa; phylum Arthropoda; class Insecta; order Lepidoptera; family Geometridae; genus Scotopteryx; species Scotopteryx bipunctaria. The sequence continues at coordinate 2,545,830 of OX439462.1, forward strand.
TTTGTTTGTAGAGTCCATTTTTGTTTGGATGTAACCACATCACCGTAGATTCTTCTTGTTGACTAGTGATGGCGAAGTCTGAAACAAAAGACAAACAGACAATTAGTCGAAGAATATAATGGAATATAAATATAAATAGAATTTGTGGACACAGCGCCATCTAGCTTCAAACTAAGCAAAGCTTGTACTAGGAACTAGGCACCAGAATAGCAGATAGAATACTTATATACTTTTTTTGTAAATACATACTAACACATAATATTACAACATCCAGACCAGGATAATATAATTGCAGAACATGCAAACATTACTCCCACAGCGGGAACGAACCTGCGCCCCTTGCATCTCAGCCGAGCACTCGCCTGCCACGCCACCGAGGCCGTCAAATAAATCTAAAGTATCTGAATATCTAAGCTAAAAACGTCCAATAATCACTATTCCTATAAAAGCAGTTGAATAATTAAAACCTTCGGCACCAGTTCAATACCTCTTCAATCCAAAGTTTGAAGGTTTTAATTTTTAAATCTTTTTATTAAAGAAAGAATTTAATTTGCAAACCTGATAGCTTTACTTTAAAATTACAAATTCGCAGAATATTTTAAAATTCATGATGTACCGTGAAAACCAATAGAATTAATGCAACTGGAGTAAATTTAAGTGGATGAAAATGGTATTTTTGTGTATTTAAATAGCTATAGGTTATTCAATTGATAAAGTAATTATCATTTGTATTCAAGGTACCACAGAGTGAATAAAAAAAAATAATGTAGGTATAACTTTAGAAAGAGGCAAAATATGTTTACAAAATGTTGCCATACAATTAGGTATACCTACTTGAGCTCCCATTTGTAGTAGGCGTTTTATAATCTATAGATGAATAATACAGCAGCGTCAGGAAGCAACTTTTGCCTTCACAACTGGGACGCTGTATTGCCCGGGACGAATTAAGATGTAGTAGGTTTGCCCAGCACCTATTCCATCCTCTCTGCTTAGTCTGTCTTGTCCACAGGAAAGACATGGTCAATACGTGTTGAGCTGACTAAGCAGCGGGTTTCCTCACGATGTTTGCCTTCACCGTTTGAGAGTACTGGTATAGTGCACATAATTTTTTCGCACAGATAAATCCATTGGTACACGACCGGATTTGAACCCACGTCCTTAAAATCAGAAGGCTACTACCAACTAGACCACCAGTGCTCTCAGTCTAATAATACACCTACATAACTTATTGTATCTACATATCGTATCGAGGAGATGCCATATTTTATGACTGATATCATTCTATTACATGGAAATGGGTTTAGAAAAGCCCATAAAATCCATTTAGCGATGTAAAGGGGGGTGCCCATTGGTCGTTAACTTGGGAGTGCTAGAGGAAAGGCGAGGTGTGCATGATATGTTTTACTTTAACTTTTCATACACAACTACTAATCGTGATAGTTCTTTCGAACTAGTATGGTGAAAAGTTACAAGTACCTTTATTTTTATCATACTTTTTTTAAATACTTATCATACAAGAATAATTGGTCTATTGATGAAGTTTTGATCATGGGGTCGGCACCGCATGGTTCATGCTGGGAAGAGTTTTGGCTAAGGTGTTTTATGACCGGCCGCCTGCCTGACGTCAACCCTCCTTGGGAATACTTGCTTATTGTATCTCATCATGTTGGAGAGGATACTATCCCTTAGTCGACTTTTGATTTGATGAAGTTTTGATAATACAGTAAATTTATTTTTATTGTAATAATCTTATTTATGTTTTTTAATGAATATAGTACGGCTATTAATATAAACCAGTGTGGTGAAAGGATTTAGTCAGTTAATAAATTAAAAACTCTAATAAAATTAGGACAAAAATGCTTGGGACTGAATTATGCTTTTATAAAAATGATTGTAAAGGGATCGTTTTCCAAAAAAAATAGAAAAGCGTTGCTTCTTGACTGTATCTTCCACGCTTGGTCGCATTACAAACAGGTGTAAATGCAACGTAGATTTAAGACGTGTCCAAGTGATCCCCGTGATTTTAAGGAAAATTAAATTTTGACTTTTGACTTTATGAAAAATCGTCATGTGGCCCCTATGATACTTTTGTATGATAAATGCCCACTCCCCTTTCCTTTTAATTAAAAATCGACATTGACGGCTTCGTAACGCTGAAAGCTTTTATTAGGTGCTCTGTCACAATATCACCTACTACGTTTCTGTTCACGGGTTTATGATAACAAAATATAATTAAAATTAGCCTTCGCCTGCGGCTTTGCTCGCGTGATATCCGGTCAAAAATTACCCTATATGTTATTCCAGCATACATACTAGTTTCATTCAAATACAATAAAATTTTGTATGAAAAAGCTACACTGCGCATGTCCAACAGCTAACTTCACGCATGTCAAGTTACGTTGAACATACTATAGTATAAGCGTTTGGTTTCTTATCAGACAATACGTAAGTTACCATATCAACGATGTTTTTCAGACAAAATATGTATTTGGCAACGAATCACAATGTTGTTATAGTAATGAACGATCCGTCATAGGTATCATCATCATCATCATACTTAGTCCAACTAGCCAGAGGGCGTTACGTTTGCCAAGTCGCGGTCTTGACTCAAGAACTCGTTTACTTCGATTTAGTAGGTATAAGTAGATAGTATAGGTAGCTAGCGAACTCGATAATCTTTTTCTATACCTTTTCCTAGTAATTTCAAAAAATATATTCTCAATCTCAGTTGGCACGAGAACCAGCCGGTTCTCGTTTGCAGACTTCAAAAGTGTAGTTAGAATCAATAAACCTGCCGAGTTTTACCTTCACGAACGGTCTTACAAGGTGAATATAGACCGCGATGAAGTTTGATGAAATTCCCTTAAGGAAGCGTTTCGAAGAACACGAATCATCATCATCAGGCTATAGCAGTCCACTGCAGGACATAGGCCTCCCCTAATAAGCGCCATCGCGGCCTATCTTCAGCTTGACGCATCCAGTCTCTGCCAGCAGCCTTTCGCAGATCGTCACTCCACCTGAGGGCGTCCTAAGTACATTACGTTTGCCGAGTCACGGTCCTCTCAAGAACTCGTTTACCCCAGCGGTTGTCGGTTCTTCGGAAGATATGACCATCCCACTGCCACTTCAAATTGCTAATTCTCCGAGCTATGTCGGTGACTTTGGTTCTTTGTCGGATAATATCGCTACGGATCCTATCCTTCAGAGAAACTTCAAGCGAGCTTTTTCCATGGCTCACTGAGCGACTTTAAACTGGTGGACTAGCTGTGTAAGTGACCACGTTTCGGCTCCTTATGTTATGACAGGTTGAGCACTGATTGAGCACTTTGGTTTTCAGGAATTGTGGTATGGTGACGTGAATAACGCGGAACACAAATATTTTATTATTATTTTCATCTGCTCGAGGTTTTATGACACTGTCGTTCGTGGGTATGTATATCTTTCTCGCAATACAGTTTCTCAGCGGGTGCGTAGTTTTTATTTTGATTTATTTTTCTTCCAGATTTGATTTGATTACGATTCTTCATCAATACATATCTGCGATTCGGTGAAAATTACCTACTATATGCTACTTACTTCATAAATGAAGATCAGTTAGTTTACGCGTGATACACAGACATTTCTTTTTATCATCCTAAAGTGGGATTGGACAAGCCACGTTTGTCGCATGTCGGATGAGCATGGCAAGAACCACCACAGAGTAGACCCCAAATGACCAAGGCGACAGTGAAAAGATGAACTGGACTCCTTTGGGTTATACTGGCTCTAAAGTGAGAGGAGTGGAAAGAAGGAAGGGACGCCTTTGCCCTGCAGTGGGACGTAATGGGCTCTTAATAATAATAAATAATGCATCCTAAAGTTATCATGTGAGTACTTATGATCGAACGTGTGCTCGAGCAGAGTACAAAGCTTAACATTTGTGGGCCAAATTTTCTGAACCGAAGTGGTAGCAAGCGCTCAAACTTCGTTAACTATCTACCAGTTTGCCCGCAGTCATTTGCACTCTAACTCAAATTTGGGAAGTACGAGTGGTTTACATAGGTTACCTATTAGACAGTCTCAAACTGTGAAGGAAAACATCGTGAGGAAATTCGCGAAATCAGAGTTCTTGAGTAAAGACGCGACTCGGCAAAAGTAATGTAAGACGTCCTCTGGAATAGGGTTACCATATCTTAGGATTTGTCCTGAGAGCTCAGGATTTTTAGGCTCTTAGGATTGCGGCAGGATTTTAGAAATATCAGAAAATCTCAGGATTTTTGGAATTTTCAACAAAATAAGGTAGATCACAACCGAATGTGCAACGTATCGCTACCTCGAAACAATCAGGATTATCAACCTATGAAGGATTTTTAATGATAGTATAATTGAATGATAATGGTTATAATTTCATTTTTTTATACTATTTGTACCTAGCTGTAAGTTTCTCGAAAACTTGAAAATAAAATAAAATAATGATCTGCCTATTGCATTGCAGCCCACGCATCGTGCCGCGGGCTACAAAGCTGTAAATTACGTTTTCACGAGAATTCGAAAAATTCCAGTGAATCTCAGGATTTTTAAATAAAAATCAAGCTTTTTCTCCGGACTTTTAAATTTTCTATCTATCCCCGGGATAGGTGGAGTGTCTGCAAAAGGCTACTATTAGAGACTGGATGCGTCAAGCTGAAGATATGGTGCTATGGCGCTCATTAGGGAAAGCGTATTATCCAGCAGTGGACTGCTATAGGCTGATGATGATGATGAGTCAGCTCTGTACATATTGACCATGTCTTTCCTGTGGGTAATGCCGTCTGAGATGAGAGGATGGTACAGGTGTTGGGTGGGCTTACTCCATCCAAAATTTAATTATAGAAATGTTAGTTTGTGGTTTGTAGACCAACCATTTGACTATTTTGTATAATTAATAAAGTATTTAATTTTGTCATGTAACATTAATTTCACTAAGTACCTATTCTAATATTAAGACAAAAAAATTGCATGCCTATATAAGGTAAGACAGTACTGGAGCATTATTTATTAACTAATTTATACCTACTGTAACCTACTTTCTGACAAATAAATGAATTCAATTGAATTGAATTGTTAATTCATTTAATTTACCAAGTGCTACCCCGCCGAAATAATATTTAATCTGTACCCCCAACTGCCAGTCAGTAACCACCAATCTGTCTACATTGAACGCTGAAATGACATACGGGCAATTTTTTGAGCAACTTAAAACTCAGCGATAAGATCCAAGAAAAGCAATATTAGGACTTACGTAATTAACAAAATGTAGTAACAATTTTTGCTACTTAGAAAAATAATGGTAAGTGACATTAATAATTTTTTATCAAAAATATTTAGAAGAAAATTATTCTAAATATTTCATCATCATCTTCCTGCCCTTATCCCACTATATGTGGGGTTGGCACAGCATGATCCTTGGATTATTTTATTTGTTTGATAATTCTTAATATTTACTTATAGGTAAACCGTAGACTTTTTTACGTCACGGAAAACTTTACCCTATTGAATAAAAAACAACATAACTTACAATTTCACGTCAAAATCACGATTTAAGTTGCTTTTTATCAAAAAAACTTTTTACTACAAATAGTCCATTTAAATCGCCCGTGCATACCCAATGTTGCCAACATTCAAAATGGTATCCAACACAAACTCAATTTACGAAGCCAAATAGTTCAATAAACCACCGATGCCAAACAAAATGAAACAATTAATCTATGTTCAATGGACATTGAAAATGATTCTCTTTGATCATGCACTAGATGTAATTACTATTTAAACTTCTTGTAGCTTCCACAAGCTTTATTCCCACATAAATTATATGTTACTAGCTGCCTCCCGCGGCTTCGCTCGCGTGGTGACACCGGATGAAAAATAGCCTATATGTTAATCCAGCACATGTACTATATATTCCAAGTTTTATTCAAATCCGTTCAGCCGTTTAGGCGTGATTGAGGCGCAAACATCCAAAAACTTTCGCATTTATAATAATAAGTAAGATAACGATGTAAGATGACGGCCTCGGTGGCGTGGCGGGCGATTGCTCGACAGAGACGCAAGAGGCGCGGGTTCGATTCCCGCTGCGGAAGAAATGTTTGCATGATCTGTAAATATTTCTTCCGGGTCTGGGTGTTGTGGTACCATGGTACTCTTAGTTTCTGATACCCACGACACAGGACATCCTAGTGTGGGGTCAGGACTATGTATGTCACTGTTTGGTGTTATTTATTTATTATTATAAGTAAGATTACAGTACACGTAATATGTATATTTCAAGTTTCATTCAAATCCGTTCAGCCGTTACTGCGTGATTGAGGCACAAACATCATTACATCCTTCGATCAAAATGACATCCTCAGAAATTTTCACACTTATAATACAACTTTCCGCCCTGGTTTCACTTTCGTAGTACCCGGATACAAAGAGGCCTAAGTCTGAGGTAGATTATAGCAACGTTTTTACAATGATTGTGTTGTCAAAACAACCCTTCATTATTTGCAAAAAATACTGTAGTAATCTTTACATAAATAACTAGCTGTGCCCCGCGGTTTCACCCGCGTTTTTCTCGTTTCCGTGGAAATACCGAGATAAAATATTGCCTATATTATAGCCTCCTTCAATAAATGGACTTTTGATCTATGGCCCATAACTCATTAATAGGTACCAACTCTTAACATCTTACACACGTGATAACTTTTAAACGAAATATCCGATTGAGATGAAACAAAAAGTATTTTACTTCTACATAAATACTCTTGATAACATAATGCTTAATTTCGATAAAGATTAATATTACGATACATATTTAACGTAGTTTTTTTTTCTTCAGACGATTTAATAATTGTTTTGAACACAAAATCGGTTATTGTGATTAAACCATTATAGCTAGATATATGTTTTTGCGGACTTTTTTGTAGGTCTTAATGGGATCTACAAACCCGTAGTACATCATTTTGTTCTATTGTCAATAGTTTTTGCAGCGCACGCAAAAATAGGTTTTCGATTTTACACGTTGTGTTACAAAATAGCAATTTTATTACGGATCCCTAATTTTGAAACAAAAAAACATAGCCTATAGCCTTCCTCGATAAATGGACTACCCAACACTGAAAGAATCATTCAAATCGGACCAGTAGTTCCAGAGATTAGCGCGTTCAAACAAACAAACAAACAAACAAACTCTGCAGCTTTATAATATTATAAGTAATAAGTATAGATGATAAGTCATGATGCCATTGTAATAATTCAGTTGTTTCAATGTTTTGTTATGTAATGATAGTCATAAATAACGCTTAATTTAAGTTAAACAAAGCATAAGAACATTAACCGTGTCTCAGCGTAATATAAATTATCTAGACAGATATAATTTAGGGAGCTCAGCTGGAGTATTCGGTGGTTAATTTGTTTGTCAGGTGAATGAAGGTACGTGTGGTTCCGAATCCAGGGATAACCAACCTGGTTTCCATCCCTCGGTCTCCTATCTCACTCGTGACATGAGCTATATTACAACAAGTATTGTGCGACTCGGCAATTTTCGTCCTGATACGAACTAACACGATGATGATTTACGTAATATGGAGATGTTACAATAATAAATATGTAGATAAGTACTTACTTTTTTAAAGGCTTGGTTCAGTCGTTATAAGTTGACTATTCGGACAAATCGATTTTCATACAAAGCATGAAATTTGCCGCGGCGCACATTATTTGTGGTATGTGCGTTACCGTTATTTCTAAAGGGACTATTGCTCCATTAGTTAGACATAGTGCTCTTCAAAAAGTAAGTTCATTTAAGCCAACTCTTGTGACGGAGTTTTTAGGCCGCCTGAAGGCCTCCGTCGTGGCTTAACGGATCACCAGCTCTTGCAACAACTTGTTAAAGAATGAAGTCAGCTAGGTACTTTATCTTTCCTCTCTCAACTTCCACACTTCAGCTGGTATGCCGTGTGGTCCTACCAATTTCCAATTTATCATACCAAGGTATAAAAAGTCGCTGTGCAAACACACTGAATTTAACTTCATTCATAATGACCTCTTTTACTATCCCTATGTTTACTGGTATATTATATGTATTTTCACATTTTAGGGGATGTCTTCGGGTCGTTATCCGTAGCGACCGTCTTGGTCTTGTCGGGAGTACGAAAACCGAACATCTTCGCGATACGTTAGGGGACTCGTCAATTAATAGAAATTAAATTAAATTTGTATAAGTTGTAAAGATTGTAACACTCTGCTTCATTCATCAGTGTAAATACTAGAAATAAGGGTAAACTCACTGTACTCACAAATTAAGCTAGATAATGTTAAGAAATAATTTAAAAGGCAAATGAGGATAAGAGATACAAACGAAGTTCAATTCCTGTTCTGAGGATGCACAGTTGTAATCCTCCTTTTTCTTGGCGTAGTCGGGTAAAAAAAATAAACATTCTATATCTCGTTCGGTAATGAAATAACTTATTGACGTCGAAGTATTTGTGGAAAATGGAAGGCAGCAATATATAACAAACTAGAAGTTATGACAGTGTAAACATGTTTGCTTAGTAATATTTTATCTTATTGGTATACTGTAGTAAATGTATAGCCTACCCACATTATGTCATTTCACGTACTGTCTGTACTGCTAATACAACACGATTTCAATGATTAAAGTGCGCCTCAAAGAGGCTTCTTTTGCGTCTGTAATTAACAAACTTCCTTACATCCTCAGAAACTTTTTCATTTATAATATTAGTAAGTATAAATCCTTTTGTTTTTTGAGTTTATATCTTTTTTAGGGTTTCGTTCCCGAAGGGTGCCAACGGGACCCTATTACTAAGCCTCCGCTATTCGTCCGTCCGTCCGTCTGTCAATCCGTCTGTCAGTGGGCTGTATCTCATGAACCGTAACAGGTAGAGAGTTGAAATTTTAACATAGTGTGTATTTCTATTGCCGCTATAACAACAAATAATAAAAATAAAAAAGGGGCCCCATACAATTTATTTAAGGGGTTTGTTACTGTCTTACATACATAGATGAGTTTAGAACTTTTACAAGTAGCAACTGTCACATGCTGTCAAAAACTACCATAGTACTCGTAGTTTCTGATACCCACGACACATGGAATCCTAATGTGGGGTCAGAACTATGTTGTAGCTGTTGTATTGATTGTTATTTAATTAAAGGGATCCTTACCTGTAACTTTCATAGGAAGTTAAATTACAAAGTCCTGTGTAATTTGTATAAAAAGCTTAAAAGCATTGACAAATAAGTTCATTACAAACCGCCTTTACTAGAACATTTCCATAATAGTATCATGAACCAAAATCTATTGAAAGTGTACAAATTGAGCTCGGGCATTAGATAGATTAAAACTGTTCCTAGTGCCACAGATCTTTTAAAATAGCTAGATCACTACCTGTTATGGCTTTTTTGTTATTTCATTTTTGAACGATAGTAACCTCACTTCATAAAGTACTAGCTGCCGCCCGTGGCTTTGCTCACGTGGTACCCGGATAAAAAATAGCCTATATGTTAATCCATTACATGTACTATGTATATTCCAAGTTTCATTCAAATCCGTTCAGCCGTTTAGGCGTGATTGAGGCATAAACATCCAAACATCCAAACTTACAAACTTTCGCATTCGCATTTATAATATAAGTAAGATTGTGACACCTTCATGTCAATCAGTTACCAATAAATAACTCATACGTCCGATGGTCTTTATTTTCACGAAAGTAGGAAACCAAAACCAAAATAATTCTACTCTTTTGATAACATCGGTGGTCTTCTAGCGGCCCGGCCTTCTGACTCTAATATCGTGGCCGTAAACCGATGGATTCCTTAAAATAAAATTATGTGCGTTTTTTAAGGAAAACATCGTGAGGAATCGGCATATTGTAGAACACAAACAGTTCGAAAACATTGTCTCAGGTGCACGAAAGAAAGCGTATTGTTATATTTTAATCCTTTCAGCAATGGTTCGCGAAAACTCTTGTCGCGACACACAATACCCTAAAATTACATCCCATAACATTTTTCTACAGGCCATTTGTCTAAAAGAAATAGTTATAAAAAACCGGTCAAGTGCGAGTTGAATTCGCACACGATACGTTCCGTACATTTACATAAATTAACTGCTATTATATGCTAAAAGGCTTTTATTAATTATGTTGTCTAAATAAATAAATGAATTATAATTATTATACTTCGATTTGTTCATTTAGTTACAAACTCATATTAAGTGACCGTAACTTTGTCAGCATTAAATTTTTGTAACAAAAGGTAGCCTATTTCCTTTGAAATATCGGAATCTCTTGAGTCTGTTAATGTCACGATATAAATGGTTCAATGACCTTAGTTTCAGCTACAGTGCGGTATAAAAGGCTTCAGGCGAACCGCGTAAAATGAAACTTTTTAATCTGTTAAGAGCGAAGTTTGAATGGACAAGTTTGGTCGTTACGAGAGTACTTATGCTCAATGGGAATTGCAACAGAGGGAATATGCAGTGTAGAAACAAAATGCAGTTCCCACTGTCCCCGTTGCCGTGTCCCAATGCTGGGGTTAATTTAGTTAATTTTTGGATCGATTTAGTTAATCTTCCTCCTGAAGCAGTATCCTGGATTGGGAACCTGTGTATTGACTTGTAAATTATATTAGTGTAGTTATTACTATTAGGTTTTAAGTTTATAATTTTATTTTATTTTTAATATTTTGTTACGCCTACTTTAACATGTCATACGATTAAATAAATAAATGTTGGGGTCAACGGGAAGTTAATATTTTATTGGATCTGTGGATCACGTTGCATTATTTATGAATAGAAATAGCGTTTCAGTCTATCTATCTCTTTTTCTAGTAGTGTCGTCTCAAAAACTCCTTTCGTGCACTTGAGACATGTTTACGAACTTTCCATCGTTCTACGACATGTCGGTTTCCTCACGATGTTTTCCTTCACCGTTTGAGAGTACTGGTATAGCGTAAAAAAAATTATCGAACAAAAATCCATTGGTGTACGTCTGGATTTGAACAAGGTGTAGTTAGTTTTTTATAGTAGCTGATCACAGTGATAAATCAATCGTAGGTAGATACCTATTTAAGGTAGGTAGATTGACAAGTGAGCTTTAATCAGCTTTCTCTGTATTCTAGGTCAGTAGGTAAAAAGTATATTTAATAGTCATTCCTTAGCTCATTTGCTTACAAATGATTTTTAAATAATTTTTAAAGTTGATGTGACCTGGCTGTGAGCAATGCTTCGTCTTCAAGGGAGAAATATCCCGCGACACGTATCGCTAGACATGTTGGACGGCGTCGCATGACAAGTAACACTTTTTTCTTGCACATTAAAAATAAAAAAATATTTGTGGACATTTGATACAGCGCCATCTAGCCCCAAACTAAGCAAAGCTTGTACTATGGGCACCAGATGGCTGATAGAATACTTAATTATATCCTTTTTTTTATAAAACATACTTTTAATTACTACAACACCCAGAACTGCATGCCTCGTATTCACTAGGAGACACAATGTCGTTAGATATGTTGGGCGAAGTCGAGCGACGTTGTACGATAAGTTTGTAACATTGCGCGCACAGATTTTTCGTCAAAATTGTTTGCGTTGTTTTTACTACGACCTTTATTTGCACGACAAGTTTGGCATCATTGCGCGCACACCTTCTTTGTCTACATTATTCGCGTCGTTGTCAGCATGTCACTAGAAATGTTAACGTATGACATGGCAATTCTGGCGACATTGATGATATTTTGGAATTATTAATTAATTTTATATAGGTAGCTTTGTTTAAAATTATAACCCTGATTTGTAGTATGTGTCTATTTTTTATCCTGTATTATCATTTATAGATATATGACAAATAATGTATTATTATGATTCTGTAAGTCTATGTATCACAGAGTAAGTTTCCTGTTTATCATAACTATGTACGTTTGTTTACTGAGCGCTTCCGTGCTTCGGAGGGCACGTTAAATTGTCGGTCCCGGCTTTTAAGTCGTTAAGCCATGACGGAGGCATTCAGGCGGCACAAAAACTCCGTCACAAGAGTTAGCCACTAGCTCACACGAACATACTTTTACGTTACACAAAAATAAATGATTATCATTTTATTTAATGTGAACGAAAAATTCACGACAAAAAATATCTGGCGACGTGAGTCGACCCCGACGTCTCTAGCGACACGTATCGCGGGACATGTGCTATTGCAAACGAGGCTTTAAAATAAAAGTAAAAACTAGCCAATGACCTACTCCATCTGTATTATCGGATCCAAAACCATAATTTGTAAGTCATTTGAGAAAGTAGCAATAGAGCTAGGCAGGTAATACATCAAATAGCACTACTGACTGACAGGCTCAAATTATTCTGATTAGCACTTAAATGATCACTTTACAAGTACCGATCAAAGCCACGGGCCGAAGCTTAGGTACAGTCACCTACAAGAGTATCCATACATTTCTTTACTATAAAATGATATAACTTATCCAGGTGAGTCGATCGTCAACTCGTACCACATGAACTCGGCCCGCGTGGGCCGAGTTATAGACGCATAAAATTTTATTATTTTCGATCACTAACTCGTACCACGTCCTAATCTCATTAAGATTTAGTACTGTTAGCGACAAAAGTGGTTCACGGAATTTTCAAATAATAAAAGCATAGCATTCGCATAAATTTAATATACTAGCAGGCCGCCCCGGCTTCGCACAAGATTTAACAAAAATTTCAAAAATTAACATTTTTAACAAATACACACTCACACACATACACCCTTCTTTTTGCATCGGGTTAAAAAAAATATAAAAAAGTTTGTTTGGATATTGTTTATTTTAATGAATTTTTAATATATATTTTTATTTCTAATGTTTGTAAAAAGATCATATCTACTAAACAAAAGCCATTAAATTTATTAAGTCAGAGCTTCCCTGTAAACGATATTTGATGTTCTTTTATCCTCGAGTTATTGGAGTTTTAGTAAAGATCCCTAATTTTTTTGAAAATATAATATAGCCCATGTCACCCCGGGATAGTGTAGCTTAGTAAATTAGTAGTAGGTATGAAAAGTCCAAGTTTAAAAATCCCGTCATTATGCAAGTTCAAATCCAAATTTCACAGCTAAAGTCACAATTTCATATAGCCACCAGAGTTTAAAATCGATCAAAAGTCTATTTTTTGTTCACCTAATTGCACAGCACGTTACTGTCTAGATCAGAGTGTTAAGCAAACTAACCAATTTCTAAAATTTGTGCATGTTTCTATGCATAACTCAGCACGTGAAAAGATATCTAAGTATTTTTATTGTTCTATAGTTTTCTAGAGCGACAAAGTATTTAAAACAAAAAATGCTACCATGCTTTGACATTTTTTTTACTTTGTTTCTGTTGATGCGCTGGTCAAAATATTTGAAGCCGTTGGAAACATTTACCTTTTTATTTCACCGTCAAAACGCTATGATTTATTAGTTGGTTGAGTTTTCAAGTCATCATATATTTTACAATCGATCATACTTTTAGTGTTCATCCTCTTGTTCAGTTGTCGGGTTTGTTTGAAAATAAGTCAAAACTATACCCTGCTATTGCCTTTGGTAAAACCCTACTCAGTTTTAAACTGATAACAAAATCTATAAGCAGCGACGGCTCCGTAAAAAATTTGAACTGGGTTTTTATTTTGAATCATTACAAAGCACTTTTCGTGCTGACGTTACTTCACTTAAACTAAGATAAAAACTCCATACAAAAAAAAAGTGGTACGAGTTAGTGATCGAAAATAATAAAATTTTGTGCGTCTATAACTCGGCCCACGCGGGCCGAGATCATTTGGTACGAGTTGCAGATCGACTCATCCAGGTACTCACATGTAAAAATAACTAAAATATCATGTTAAATCAATCAGGCTTTATACACACATTCGTATAATTTCCGTATTTATACAATTCAACGGCCCGAGTGGCGTGGCTGGCTGTGACGCAAGATACCGCGGGTTCGATTCCTGACGCTGCATGTTCTGCAAATATTTCCGGGTCAGGGTGTTGTGATACCATGGTACTCGTAGTTTCTGGTACCCACGAATCAGGGAATCCTAGTGCGAGGTCAGAACTGTTGGGTATTATTTATTCCATCATCGTAAGATTTTTGTTACTAAGTTAAACTTTTTATTGTTGGTAAATTATGTAAACATATTCATGAGTTTTTGACCTTCAAAATGTTTATTGCTGTGACACCATTTTGAAAGTGACATCTTAATGAATGTGACTGTACCTACTACTTAAGTAGTACAGTACTAACTGTCTTGGTCAGAATTAAAATAAAATAATGGAACTTAAATAACTTTAACGGTAAGTACAGTCAGGTGTCAGAAACTCTGGCTATGGAAATAAAGTAAAAAGCAGGTTTCCAAGTTCGTTGCATTTCATTAAAATAAATTAAATATAATGTTCTTTTGTTTTGGCTGAAAGAAAACAAAGGTAAACAATAGTTTTTTTTAACCTAAATAATTTGCTTACAAGCTTGGTAGACAGTGACTTAGATCTCTAGGAATTCAGGTAGGTAAATATTTAAATATTTGTGGACATTTCACACAGCGCCGGCCATCTAGCCCCAAACTAAGCAAAGCTTGTAGAATGGGAACCAGATGGCTGATAGAATACTTATATACTTTTTTTGTAAATACATATTTACAATACATAACACCTGGGTGTTATGTATTATTATTATTATTCTGCAAATATTTCTTCCGGGTCTGGACCCGGAAGAAATATTTGCAGAACATACAAACATTTCTCCCATAGCGGAGATCGAACCCGCGCCTCTTACGTCTCAGCCGAGCTCTCGCTCGCCACGCCACCGAGGTCGTCAAGTATACAAATTGACATTATGAAATCGGCCAAAAATTATTATTGCGTGCGATGCGTGCCAGTCGACTCATAAAAATCATTGACGTAGTTACATTAAAAATTTACGAGTTCAGATTAGCAATGGGTTGTAATCTCCTACGCAAAGGAACAAAAACGTTAATATTCAGTAGGGTTCAAAGGAACGCAGAGGGTACAGATCGTAATATAATGGCTGGTTTACTTCATCATTATCGGTGACTATGATTTTATGTTGTAACTAAAAGTAAACTCTTTTGACGGAGTTTTTAGGCCGCCTAAAGGCCTCCGTCTTAAAAGCCGCGACCGACAATTTAACGTGCCCTCTGAAGCACGGAAGCGCTCAGTTCATAATGCCACCCATCCAAATTGCGACCGCGCACAACGTTGCTTAACTTCAACGATCAACCAAGAATGTCTAAGCAAGCTATGCCACTAGTGCTTGTGTTAGTAGTGAGTAAGCTGTACTAAATTTCGTCGCACAGGGTCTGAGGCGACAAAACATCAGGGCCCTTTTAGAAGTTCCAAATTGCTGTTCGGGTCAAAAAGACTAATTAATACCTTTCACAAATTGTGATTCTGTGACTTCAAGTCCAAGACAGTTTGTCATTAGGATTTAGGATAAGTCGAAAAGTTATAAAGAAGTGTCTTATTCATGCCAGCGGTTTTAATTATGTGATACAAGCATAAAAGTTTTGTACTTGACCACATTGTAACTTTGTAAAAAAATATTGCAAAGATGTAATGTATTTAAAATGGTCCAGCTGTTTTGATGTGGTTATAATCAGAAATTATTGAATTTCTAATAACAACTGAAGGTACTCATAAAGAGTGAATGAAGCGAGATAATTATGTCAGAACATGAGAGAAGTGCGAGAAGAATTTCAGAACCGTAGCAAATGAAAACCCTACTGCCTATGGGAAACAGGCGTGTGGTTAAACACCTTTGTAATCGTTTAGTAAATATTAGAATTTGAGATGTGGTATTGGCGAAGAATGGAGAAAATCAGCTGTATCGAAAAAGTATCCAAAATTTAAGTTTCCATAGAGTGGACGAGGAAAGATCTCTATTACAAGTTGTCGAGAATAGTAGAGGATGGATGATAGCAGATGATAGTCCATCTTATATGCAGTGACGGATTAAGACTACTTGATGCCCTAAGCAACCCATGCCTTTGGGCCCCCCTATCCGTATGTCAACTAGAATCGGTCTTTAAACCTTTTCCGCCTAAAAACATTAGTTTTTTGTAAATTAGGATGATGAGATGTAACGTGAGAGTGAGACGTGATGCCCTAAGGACGGATTTTTTTTGTGCTTCTTCTGGTGCCCCCTCAGACGTGACGCCCTAGGCAATTGCTTAATTTGATTAAGGGTTAATCCGTCACTGCTTATAATGACATGACAGAGTTTCATTAAGAACATCATAGAAGGAAAAGTTTAAGGAAAGAAAGGAAGAGGAAGACCGAGGATCTGGGGCGTGGCAGGCGAGTGCTCGGATGAGACGCAAGAGGCGCGGGTTCGATCCCCGCTACGGGAGAAATGTTTGTATGTTCTGCTAATATTTCTTCCGGTTCTGGGTGTTGTAGTAGGTATTATGTAATTATAAGAATGACTTTACAAAAAAAAACTATATAAGTATTCTATCAGCCACCTGGTTCCCATAGTACAAGCTTTGTTTAGTTTGGGGCTAGATGGCGCTGTGTCAAATGTCCACAAATATTTGTATGAGCCAAGTGAAGGAGAATGTTGCTGGCATAATATCATAATAAAAAGGTCAAGGTCTTTAGCTATCTACCTCCTTGGAGAAAAAAGCATCAGCTGTGCCAACAAGCTTCAAACTCTTAAATTGCAAGAATAAGAAGTAAGAATTTACACCTATTTAAGGTTGACCATTGCGTTAGCAGGATTTAAGGATCTTCACACATGACCCACTGCCACTGCTTTCGCCGGCGCTTTGAAAGTCTGACTCAAAATATAAGCTGTAGCGATTTTGTGAATGCCTCCATAGACGTTAAAAATCTTGATAGCCTGGTCTGAGGATGTCTTGTGCATTGATTGGTGATACTACATGGCCTATATGGACTGCTCAAGGCTGATGATGATGGGGTTCAGTCGTAAGTCTACTTTCTATTTTCTTTTTAGGGTTCCATGCCCGAAGTGTGCCTGCCGGGACCCTATTACTAAGCCTCTGTTGTTTGTACGTCCGTCTGTCAGCGGGCTGTATCTCATGAACCGTAATAGGTAGAGTTGAAATTTTCACAGATTGTGTATTTATATTGCCGCTATAACAACAAATAATAAAAATAAAAAATATACGCAACCTTTCGTGTACGAATTCGACTCACACTTGATCAGTTTTTTATGTTTAAACAAATTGTGTTTGTGTGTTTTGCTCGCGTTGAAATTTAATAATTACCTACCTATGGATAGGTATCCCACTTAGATAGCCAAACAAACTCTACCCTCGTTTCGCGTAGTCGCGAATAAATACTATAACTATAATCATAAATACTTTAGTGAAATCATTTCACCCCCTACAAACACACTTACAAACTTAACTCTACGTTCATAATGATAGGGTAAACGTGGCAAATTTGAACCTTTCGGGTTAAAAGCGACCCTTGAAAGATTACCTAACCCAAGGGTCTGTCAAAGGACATTTTTAAAAGAAAGGAATATCCGAAATCATTCTTCAGGCCATCAAATAAACTACACACACAAAAAGACGAACCGCACGGTTTTGCGGCGTCACTTGGTACTATGCCTGTAATTTACCCGAAGTAATTCTGTAGGTCATATAAGGTAAATCATAAGACGAAAAAGCGCACCGCACGGTTTCCCGCCCCGCTTGGTACCTTTATGGTATTTGGCAGCGCTGCTTATAATAATTATATTATAATGTACTGAATCGTGCACGTCATGCTATGTGAAATTGGCAGGAAGTGATAACAATTGTAGAAAAAAAAATTACCAGCTCGAAATAACGATCGCGTAATCATAAAATCTTCATTGGACATCGTTATTTAACTGATACATTACTTCGGTTTAGTTTAAATGATACTGGCAAACGAGTGGTCATTTTTGCATTATAAGTACGTAGCGTTGGTCTTGCTCGTCTCTTCGTGCACATCGCTCATTTTGCGGCAGAAATCACGCGGTTTTACTGTGGTGTGTGTAAATCGCCCAAAAGGTCAAACTATTTGTTTGTTGTAAGTACACATGTTTATCAAACGGAAATAGAATGAGATTCGGTGCTTAAAAGGGAACTACAATAAAATTACCTATTTGTTGTGCATGATTTATTTTTCAAGCGCAAATATAATACAGATCGCTTTTAAGCCTACTTTTCTGAATTTTTATTTAAGTGATTGTACATTAAGAGAGTGACATAGATAATATCACACTTTTTCTCATAGGGGTAGGCGAGATCTATGCCACTAGCTTTTTATGAAATATCAAAAAGTACCTTATTATCAACCCATTGAAGTCCACAGCTGGACATCCTCCCAAATAATACTCGCAGGATGAATGATTTTATCCACCGAATGGAATTCTATTAACGGGCGACACATGAAAGATGACCAAAGCTACGTTGTATTGTGAGTAAAAATGTATGATACTTTTTGGCTACCAAAGTACATAGGCAGGTAAGGTACATAATACATAATTATTATCACGCCTGTATCTAGCCACAAGTAAACATAAGAAAACTTGCAGCCACTTCTGATTCAAAGTCCTAAGATGGATATTATGGTGAACTATGGAGACAGGTGATCAGCCCATCGCCCATATAGTCCAACATGTTGGAGAGGATACTATCCCTTAGTCGACTTTTACATGCTCGGGGAGAGAAGCAGCTGGACGCATTCTAAGCTTTTTCTTTACTCCTAGTCGAGCAGAGAACTGATAATGTTGCTATAGTAATTTAGCATCCGTTGTATGATAGTAGAATAAGAAAGAAAGAAAGAAAGAAATACATTTATTTGGCACACACACAAAACAAACAAATCATACAAAAGACGGGGAAGGAACAGAAAAAAAAACAATCATACACATAAGAGAGGAAGAAGGCAAACATATGGCAATAAAACAAAAAAAAAAAAAAAAAAAAAAAAAAAGAAGTAAGTGCCTACCACTAACTATGAGCCCTTCCCGCGATGTTGTGTGGCCGAAAAGGTTGGAGCTCAGCATGTGCTACTTCCAGATTCACTGAAAGTAGCGCTGGTTTTCAGATCCAACCTTTATGGTGAAATCACAACACGAAAATGACACGCAACTAAAAATAAAAATATATAAAAAAAAGCAAAAACCACGAGTTCCAAGTTATATAATAAAATTACATTAAATTATAAATAATAGAAATATATCTAATAAAATATAATACTTAAATGAGTTATCTAGGTTTAATATAATATGTGTCTGAGCAGAAACAAGTGAGTGAACGGGGTGTACCTGTGTGTATAGTAGCTAGGGAGAAAACTGACATGCCAGCAATAACTGACGTTGACATGTACGAGTATAGTGTGAGAGTGGCAGAGAGAATTATTAATTCGAATTAAAATACAATCCGCGCCAAAACAACGCGGCAAAACGTGGCAACAACGTGCATCCATTTATTGGATAAATTAAGCATTAAACCCTACAAATAATGAAAAATGCCAGAAGATTCAGAAAGTAATTGAGTAAGAAAGTGATTTGAGCCCAGCGCTGGTCCAGAACGGGACCCTGCCTACCTAGCTAGTCGGACATAACCTTTAGGAATATAGGTACTTAGGTACCGGGCATTAGAGTAGTTAGAGTATTTAGTACTTTCTAACCACAACTTGTGAAATGGGACAGTTGGTCTTCTAATAATATCCCAAAGGGGAGATATGTACCTACTTAATACCTGGCCAGAGATTTGGCCCAACTCACCCAAAACTTTTAGCCATTTGTTCTATGTGTCGGCCATTTCTCAGAAATCGAAACATTTATTTGGTGAATTACTTAAAGCTAGCAAAAATTACTGGTCGAGTCCATGGTTCTTCAATATTTTTTAGTAACAGGATAGGTGTATTTGCTGTGAAATACAAAAAATCGTCGATGTTCTTTGCATAAATATTTGTTCAGTGGGAGTCGAACCCACATCCAACCGAGCAGAGCTACCAATTGAGTAGTTAAGCCAGTCTTGAATTTTAGTAATCGTTTTCAATTTGGTTTAAATTTAACTAGAATTTATTCTTACCTATTTTCTTTTAATAAATAAATAAATAACACCCAACAGTCACATACATAGTCCTGACCCCACACTAGGATTCCCCGTGTCGTGGGTATCAGAAACTACGAGTACCATGGTACCACAACACCCAGACCTGGAAGAAATATTTGCAGAACATGCAAACATTTCTTCCGCAGCGGGAATCGAACCTGCGCCTCTTGCGTCTCTGCCGAGCAATCGCCCGCCACGCCACCGAGGCCGAGGACTTTGTGGGTACCATGTAGATGTCTCAAGTTCTATACTATTTGAATAATTGGCTTAGTAACTAGGTTTGCTAAAGGAGTTTGAACTTAATTGTTCTATATTAGGTTAGTATATTTGAGGTTTCTGATTTGAATGTGGTTTAATTACGATGTCTGGATGGAAATGTGGTACCGTGGTACTTGTAGCTTCTAATACTTACGGCACAGAGAATCCTAGTGTGGTCGTCATTGTCAGAGTTATGCATGTTTATAATTGGTTGTTATTTATTTACCACACTATATTCAATTGGTGGGTTCATGGGAACTTGTCAATAGGCACAGTGTTGTATGGGTTTGAGGACTGGGGGTGCCACGGGTCTAAATCTTAGTTCCCATAGCACCCCCAGGGGTATCTCTCAGGGGTACCATGGGTCCGGAATGTAATTAGAAGCTTTACCAGTACTCTCAAACGGTGAAGGAAATCGTGAGGAAACCCGCGGCTCAGTCAGCTCCGCACGTATTGACCATGTCTTTCCTGTGGACAAGGCCGACTAAGCTGAGAGGATGGAATAGGTGCTGGGCAAGCCTACTCCATCTTAATTCGTCCCGGGCACTACAGCGTCCCGTTTGTGAAGGTAAAAGTTGCCTCCTGACGCTGTATAAATCATCTACTATAGATGGTAAAAGGCCTCAATCTAATAAGAAATGTGATAGGATGTTGCCAGGGTTCGGCCTAAATGCTGTCCAGGAACCAAAGTACCTGTAATGGACTCCCTGCCTTATGGCGTCCTCCTAAAATCAAACTATTTTAAAATAATACCATGGTTTCCCAAGAAAAAGGACTTAAAAGATTATCCATATTTTTTGTAACTCTTCAGCACTTTAATACAGTGATACGGTCTAATTTAAGCATTTTATAGTTCAGTTCAGTTCTAACATGTTTGTATTATCAACATCATCAATATAAAAATCTACTTACTGCTTAATCTTGCTAACATTATAAATGTGAAAGTTTGTGAGGATGTGACGATGTTTGTGCCTCAATCACGCCTAAACGGCTGAACAGATTTGAATACATACAAACATATTATCACGCCCGTATCCCTAATGGGGTGGGCAGAGCCACAAGTAAACATAAGAAAACTTGCAGGAACTTCAGATTTAAAGTCCTAAGATGGAATAATATGGTGAATGACTTTTACGACATGCTTGGGGAGAGAAGCATTTGAACGCATTCTATGCTTTTTCTTTAGGTACTTCCAGACCAGCAGAGAAGTAGAATTTGAATAAAAATTGGAATATACATTATAAAATGTGTGCTGGATTAACATACAGGCTATTTTTCATCCGGGTACCACGCGAGCGAAGCCACAGGCGGCAGCTAGTAAACTCATATTTTACGAATCTTATGGCTTGCGCCACACAGCGACGCGTGCGCAGGTGGGTAAACGAATCCCGATGCATCGACTGCTTTCTACGTATCATCTCATCTGCGTTGTATTTGTTTAGTTTTAACTCTCAAGTGTGCTATCTACTTTAGTGTTTGCTGAAGTTATTAAGGTCGTAAGTGAGCTATTGATCAAAATAAGTTTTCTTGACATCACCTTATTTTAATATTGCGCCTGTTACTATTTTTTTTTTTTTTTGACATTGTCTAAAACTACAGTTATATAGTTGGAACCTCAGACCAAATAAAAAGAGTAGACGGCGCACCGCGAACAACAAAAGTGCAGCCACCTTTTTAGCTATATCGTTCGACAACGATATTATTTGAAGTACTTACAAGTGAAAAGTGATTCCGTGAGACTTTTTATGTGATTTGCTACTGTTTTTACAAGTCTTCACTACACAGAAAGGCATAATTCTATTTTTAAATTTACTAGACGACGACTCGAGAGCATAGTTTGAGCGTGTATGTTTTGTGTAGCTTCACTTTTGTTGTTCGCGGCGCGGCGTCTTTTTTTTTTTGGTCTGAGACCCACATACATACATACATCTTACACCTCAAACACATAACCTTCCTTCGCAGTCGGGTAAAAAAATGAGGCACGTTAATTTAAAATATAGTAGAACAGGGTAGTGGGCGGAGAGCCGAATACTTATTTTTACAGATCTATTGCCTTACTTTGTTATTTATTATTCACGCGTCTCTGACACTGGCAAAGAATTTTATATCAAGAAGCTTGGTTTGGTATAATCGGCTTGAATAAAATGTTATAGATTATCTCTCCAACATGATGTACCATCTATATGGGCGATGGGCTGATCACCTGTCACCATGGTACTTTGTATCAGGAGTGGCTGCAAGTTTTGTTATTAAGTATTACTTTTAGCTCTGCCCACCCCATTAAGGATACGGACGTGATAAAACGTTTGTATGATTCTTGCCTTGCTCGTGACGTAGCTTGATTAGACGTTCTTGATTTTTTTTTTTTTTTTTTTTTTTTTTTTTTTATAAATAACACCCAACAGTCTCATACATAGTCCTGACCCCACACTAGGATTCCCTGTGTCGTGGGTATCTGAAACTACGAGTACCATGGTACCACAACACCCAGACACGGAAGAAATATTTACAGAACATGCAAACATTTCTTCCGCAGCGGGAATCGAACCCGCGCCTCTTGCGTCTCTGCCGAGCAATCGCCCGCCACGCCACCGAGGCCGTCAATTGATTGTGTTGATTGATCGTGTACTAATTTAAATGTCTAGCATAGATAACCTAGATATTTTATTCAGTTTATCAAGTCCATTTAATTTTTATTTCATTTTATTATTTAGAAAACATCAAGGCAAACATGGAATGAGTAAGAAGAGGCCTTTCTCAGAAGACAAACAGAAGTTTGTCTTCAGAAACCACACATAAGGAAAAATGCATTTTTTTTTTCTGAATAAAAGTATTATTATTTATTAAGACAATACTTCTCTACTGGACTGAAAGTAAAGAAAAAGCATAGAATGCATCCAGCTGCTTCTATCCCCGAGCATGTCGTAAGAGTCGACTAAGGGACAGTATCCATTCTAACATGATGGACCATCTATATGGGCGATGGGTTGATCACCTGTCACCATGGTTCACCATATAAATCTTAGGACTAAATCAGAAGTGGCCGCAAAAAAAAAGTAGATTACTTACTTTTTCTGCCCACCTCATTAGGGATACAGGCGTGATAATATGTAGGTATGTATTAAAAGCAAGTAATAATAAATATGAGTTTTTTTAGCAGATTGTACAAATCCTACTTGAGCATTCCCTTTTTTCGTTCTGAAACCGTTGTGTCAGGCGGATTAGAAGTGGCTTAGCATTTCATAAATAATAGGTAAAAGCTCAAAGGGATCTAGGTACCTACCACTGTTCTGTAGTCACTTATGGGGACAGACCAAGCGAATGCCTACGATTTGTTCTTAGAAAATACTTGTGCCTTGCTCGTGTGGTATGTACCTTGATAAAATATATCCATGTCATTCTCTAGTCCATAACTAAGGCCTTTTACTACCATCTATGGTAGATGATTTATACAGCGTCAGGAGGCAACT
Organism: Scotopteryx bipunctaria; assembly: GCA_949320045.1. Taxonomy (NCBI): domain Eukaryota; kingdom Metazoa; phylum Arthropoda; class Insecta; order Lepidoptera; family Geometridae; genus Scotopteryx; species Scotopteryx bipunctaria. The sequence goes on from OX439462.1 coordinate 2,569,677, forward strand.
TTTACCTTCACAAACGGGACGCTGTAGTGCTCGGAATGAATTAAGATGGTGTAGGCTTGCCCAGCACCTATTCCATCCTCTCAGCTTAGTCGGCCTTGTCCACAGGAAAGACAGTCAATACGTGCGGAGCTGACTAAGCCGCGGGTTTCCTCATGATGTTTTCCTTCACCGTTTGAGAGTACTGGTAATTTTTCGCACAGAAAAATCCATTGGTACACGAGAGGATTTGAACCCACCATCTTAGGATCGGAAAGCGGGGTCACTACCAACTAGACCACCAGTGCTCTCAGTCAGTGCAGCCAGTCCATAAACTAATGCATAAAATAATGTCGATACTTTGCTCTGTTGCTGCGTAAAGAAAACGTACAAATACCAAAGATTTAAATCTTTGACAAACACATATTCGCATTCATAATTTTAGTGGGATATGGAGCTAAGAAGATCTATTGAAATTTTGTGACACCTCAATGAATTAAATGAAAAATACTTAATTGCGAACAGTTTTGATGATAATGTAGTAATGTATTTTTATGAGGAAACCATTGTTTGCAAATGGCGATCTTATCGCATAGGCTATGCCTTCAATTTGACAGCTCTTAAATAGGCAACTTGAAGTGGCACTGGGTCAAATAGCTCGAAAAACATAACCATTGGTTCTTGAATGGCGTTTACGGATTGGGAAACGTATTGTAGGAAGGAAGAGATCGCTGTTTCTCGGTGGATGAAGGCAGCATAAAATCGTTTATCCTGGAAGTATATTGTGAAGCCTATGTCTAGCCACTGCTAGATTTCCAAAGGCTGGTGATGATAGAGTTAAAAAAAGTAGACGGTTAAAAGCATAAACCTCATTTTGTTTTGCGAAGCCGGGTGAAAAATAGCGAGCAAGACAATAAATAAGTCGTAGATACAGTAGATAATGCCCGATTCCAATATTCAACTAACGGACGACGGAATTGTTCATAACCATAATGGTCACAGAAAGAAAGAAAGAAAATACATTTATTTGTTCATATCATCACATACCTACAACCAACTTATACATAATAATTAAATCTATGGTCGTTGTTGGCTGTACAAACACGCCAGACATTTTTCGACGGAAAAGCAACGTTGTTATTTTGAAAGATTCGTCGTTCGTTAGTAGAATATTGGGACCGGGCACTAGTCATGTATATTCTCAGCTTACACTCCTTTGAGATGAGTGAACATGAAACAGATTAGAGTTTGAAGTATTCTGAAGTCTTTGCCGTCTGGTGCTATCTTACATAAATTACATTTAGGGTCTAGGTAAAGGTTTCTTTGAAGTTATTTTGTTACGAGATTTGAATAAAACAGCTATCGCGTTTTGCTGGTAAGTCTGCTAGCTGACAGACTATGAAACATTAATTTTAGTTTATAGGGTTCCGTACCCGAAGGGTGCCAACGGGACCCTATTACTAAGCCTCCGCTGCCCGTCCGTCCGTCTGTCAGCGGGCTGTATCTCATAAACCGTAATAGGTAGATGACATTATCACAGTGTGTATTTCTATTGCCGCTATAACAACAAATACCTAATAAAAATATAATAAAAAAGGGACAGTTTAAAATATAATTAGAGGATTTTAAGTGCGCCTCAAAGAGGCTTTTTCGTGCACTTGATACCATGTTTTCGCAAAAAAAAACAGCAGCAAATCACATAAAAAGTCTCACGGAATCACTTTTCACTTGTAAGTACTTCAAATAACATCGTTTCTTAATTATTATACTATGAATTTTAGGTTGCTTGGAACACAAAACTTCAAAACCGACACACAGATAAAAAGGTGGCTTCACTTTTGTTGTTCGCGGCGCGGCGTCTTTTCTTTTTATTTGGTCTGAGCTAAACACTAAAAATAACACAATGGAGGTATAAATATTCAGACAGTTAGTTTCTTCAAATGTGTTAACCAATAGAAAATCAGAGGAAAGTGGGCTTGCTAATTTACACAATACTACTTGTATGACACAGACCTTGAATCCGGATGGATGTTGACATGTCTCATAGTGGGTGTTGGTTCACTTTCTACCTTTCTAGTTGAGATAAAAAAGTCGATTTCGTGACTCAAACTACCTGCTTGTTATGTAAAAGGCAGTGAATTTATCTATATATATAAAACTTCCGTTACTAACTGAGCGGCAATCAACGGATCATGAGTCCTCCACGCAGCGGGAAAAACTGGTCAAGTGCGAGTCGAATTCGCATACAAAGGGTTCCGAAATGTTTCTTGTAGGAGCTACCTTATATTTTTATTATTTGTTGTTATAGCGGCAATACAAATACACACTCTGTGAAAATTTCCAACTCTACCATTACGGTTCATGAGATACAGACCGCTGACGGACGGACGGACAGCGAAAGCTTAGTAATAGGGTCCCGTTGATACCCTTCAGGTACAAAACGCAAGATTGACCAAAACTAAAATCCCAGAAGCCTTGTAAAACGTAAGGATAGTTTTCGAGTGAGAAAAGTAAAGTTATTTGCCCCACCTGTGCCTTCCTTATGCATAGCAAGTATTACAATAACATTCAAATTGCGCCTCACCTTCTTATGAAGTCAGAACAAAATGGAATGGAGGTTCGGCCGACTCAGATTGGCTAGCTATATATAAAGATGGTGGGGTATGACTGACTGACTAAAAATTAACGCACAGCATTTATAGATCCTATGTAATGTTCGTATGAGCTTATGGCCAACTCTAGTGACGGAGTTTTTAGGCCGCCTAAAGGCCTCCGTCATGGCTTAACGACTTACAAGCCGGGACCGACTGTTTAACGTGCCCTTCGAAGCACGGAAGCGCTCAGCTCGTAATGCCACTTACGGTTAAGAACTAATAGTAGTAGTCGTAGGTATGTTAATAAAATGATTGATGTTACAAAATGGGAAAAAAGTCGCGGGAAAACATACCTGTTTCAAATAAAATACGGACAACGGACAAGAGAGAGTTAGATTTGTGCCCCGAGGGTTCCGTACCCTAATTTCCGAGTAAATGTTTGGTTCTAAAGCACCTTCAATTTTCCTCGATCGAGTTTAATTTTTCCTGTAATATAAAGGTACGTAGCACTGTTTTTTTTAACTTCACGCTGCCATTTTAAGAGGCCACCATAAGATCGCGTCTAGAACGATTTCAAATCGAATTGAAAGAGATAGAGCTACGGATTTTGGGTGTATAAAAGAAAGACAGAGTGAGACCGCGAAAATTATTTAAATCAAATAATCCACAAAATCAAATATTTTTAATTACGTGAAAACTACAAAATGAATAAAAAAACTGGATTCAACGACTAAAGAAATAGTTATTACCTACCTATCAAAGTAAAAATCATCTGAAAATATGGTAGGGTTCCCGAGATCTAGATTAAAACATACGCGAAACATGGATTTTTCAAGATTTTCTTAATATTTTTTTTCTTTTCAGTTATTTGTTTTCAGTTTGGAGGAACCAAAGAAAAAAAAAATTAAATTTTGAATAAAAACATTTTGTTAAGTAAAAACAGAGTTCTTTATCGATTTTCATGAGCAAAATCGGCTATTGCATACTCTTAAGATAGATATTGTTCTTGTCACGTAAAATGAACAGGCGGTCATAAATCTACTTCATCTACTGATAGGCCCTTTTCTTCCCTTTGTGTGTGTCACTTTCCGTGGTCTCTTGCTAGGCTCGTCCAGATCCGGATCGCAACTGATGCAATAACGTCACCCTATCTCAGCCCATCTCGCACTGAGAGCAACGCCGGTGGTCCAGTGATACCCCGCCTTCCGATCCTAAAGTCGTGGGTTCGAATCATCATCATCATCATCTTCCTGCCCTTAACCCACTATGTGAATTTTGGCTAAGGTGTTTTATGACAGTCCGCCTGCCTGACGTCAACCCTCCTTGGGAATACTTGCTTATTGTATCTCATCATGTTGGAGGATACTATCCCTTAGTCGACTTTTACGACATGTTCGGGGAGAGAAGCAGCTCGACGCATTCTATGTTTTTTCTTTACTCCCAGTCCAGCGAATTATTTTATTTTATTTTTCCGTTCGCATAATGTATGCGCGCTATACCAGTACTCTTAAACGTCTCGTGAGGAAACCGGCATGTTGTAGAAAAACATGAGCCAAGTGAGCTCCCTTCGTGTAACTTGACGCCTGTTTTCGAACCTGGTGTGAGATTGTTTATGAAACTAGCTTGTGGGCGTAGACCTTTAAATAGATGGCAATAAGGGTAAACCCTTGTTTACAACACCCAGTCTCTCATATTGAGGTGTTTACATGTTGGCCACACTACACAAGGACGTAGGCGTGGGTCATTATATCCATACGCCGAAGTGGAGTCACGGCTTTATGTACATGTATAAATGGATTTGTGTCGTCTGGCTGTCAATTACTAGACATTACCATAACTGAGCGATGATTAGTGACGTCACTCGATCGGTCTCGCGGCCTTTTTCGTCCACATTATTTTCGCTTTGTATTGCCAGACATTGTCGTGCGACTTTGCTCGCTTTTGTCCGATATCTACATGTACACAAATATTGTTTCATAACGAATACCAGGCTTACATTATCATCACACCCGTATCCTCAGTGGGCAGAAGCACAAGCAAAAATAAGAAAATTTGCAGCCACTTCAGATCCAGACCTAAGATGGACATGGTGAACCATGGTGATCAGCCCATCGCCTATAGAGATGGTCCATCATGCTGGAGAGGATACTATCTCTTAGTCGAATTTTACGACATGCTCGGGGAGAGAAGCAGCTAGATGCATTCTGTTTTTTTTACTACCAGACTAGCAGATTAGTACCAGGCTTACATGAATAAATAAAGTTGTATGGTCTGGCTGTCAATTACTAGACATCACCATCATTGAGCGATGATTTGTGACGTCAGTAGTGCGTGTCGTCTGACCTTCACGGCACCAACACAGCACTCGTAACGGTATACTACGCTTCGAACTGATTTCAATTATGAGGCTGACGGTTTGACCTAGGGAGAGTTTTCTTTTTAGATTGCTCAAATTGCATGATACTATAATTTGTTCACATTTAATTAATTTATCTGTGTAATAGCATACATACATTATCACGCCCGTATCCCTAATGGGGTGTGCAAAGCCACAAGTAAACGTAAAAAAACTTGCAGCTACTTCTGATTTAATATCCTAAGATGGATATGGTGGGTGAACCATGGTGATAGGATAATCAGCCCATCGTCCATAATGGTCCATCATTTTGGAGAGGTCTATCCCTTAGTCGACTTTTACGCCATGCTCGGGGAGAGAAGCAGCTGGACGCATTCCATGCTTTTTCTTTACTAGTCCAGCAGATAAGTAAAGTATCTGTGTAACTAAGTGAGATAATGAAATTACTATTCAGCGTGGCAATGCGGTCAGTGTTTTGGGCACTCTTCCACCTTTTGATTATCTGGATCAGGTGAGCCTAAAGACCGTTTGCAAACGTCTATAGACAGCCCGACAGTTTTCTTTTGTAAACAACATTTGCAAGTAATAGTATTAGTTGTAAGTTATTTTATGAAATGTCCGTCCCATTGTTGGGAAAAAGTCTTCTCCCATTTTCGCCAATCACCTCGATCCAGCGCCTTTCTCTGCCAGTTCATCTCGAAGGTATTTGGGGCGTCCCGCCATGCGCTGTCTCATTCGTGGTCTACCGCGCCGCCTGCTCTTTGTATCAGGGTTCTCCACTTTGTGGTAATTTTGGCTTACAGATTCCCCAGCGTGTGGTAGAAGTTAGTAATCGTCAAAAAAATGCTGAGGCATTTAGCAGTTATATTACTACTCAAGGCGTAGGTCGTTGGTATTCACATAGCAAAATATTCTGACAGCCACCTCTGATCTTAGCCATTTATTATCTGTGATCTATAAATGTCATATGAATGAAATTGTGATGTAAAGCCATAAATAACATTGAAGGTAGGTATGGCGCTGGCGTTATAGAAACTTGCTCTCACATTGAAGCATAGGTTTTTGTATTATTTCTCACACGAGCAACAGGCTTCACATAACTTCCACATCATAATGTGTAGGTAACTCTAATGGCGTATTACTAGAACATCTGCAATATTATCACAATGTTATTTTGTTACTTTCCCCTTACGTTTGATTACCTCCGAGGTGAATAACATCTTTTGAACTGACAAGTTATCCTGTTGGAATAAAATTCCTCACAGATCAATAGTTATCTGAATGCAATTATCTGCGAACTGCGAGGAATAAGCGCTTTCATAATAAATAAGTGTTATGGAACGAGTCTCAGCGGGACTAGGTATTATGTAAGTGTTATGGAAAGAGATGTTACCAACATCCAGACCCGGAAAAAATGTTTGCAAAACATGCATATTTTTTTTTTACGGAAAAGGGGTCAAGCGTGTGCAGCTCCTCTGATGTTGCAGGTGGCCATGGACGATCGTTGGACACCTGCATGCAACAGTGCGTTGCCGGCCCTTTTTCCTGTAGCTCAAATAGAACGGGAGCGTTTTGCGTTTCAAGCCCTGTATTCATGGTTAATATTTACTAAGCAACTATCAACTGTTGATGAGTTGCTGGAAATACTGTATCAATATTTTTTGTCAAGACTCCCAGTCTGCGTCAAAATGTTTCCCGAGGAAGTAACGTGTTGTGATATGTATGCATAACTTTTTTATACCCCTTTATTCTCGATCAAACGAAACTTGACAGCTCGTAACGTATTTGTGACGTGCCGCGTCGTGTTCTTACAATACAAAATCGTCATATAGAATACGATAACACGGTGATTCCTCAAACGTGGCTGCGTTACGGTTTGTTTTGTCATCCAGAATAAGGGGGCTGGTTGCAAATACGTCCACACACATCAAGACATTGTCGATAAACTAATGTTGTCGCTCGTCGAGAGAACTTGTCGATATGTCGTGATCAACTCTGCAACACGCAGACCACGAAGTGTTTTGCCAGTAAAATGTTGACAGCAAGTTACTGCGACCAGCTGCGACTATATCGTGAAACAAATGTTTGCCCATGAATACGGGGGCTTCAGCCGAACGCGTCACCGAGGCTGCCAAATACGAAGAAGAGGAATTCAAATCGCACACACTGACATTGAGTCACAAAAACCCTCATCCTTACAAACTCACACATAAACAAGTTGGATGCGATATCCTCGGGGACCTATAACATAGTTACACTCGTGATACGGACCCCGACCCCTCGTCAGGGCACAAGGACAGAATCTCGCTAATCTACGGGCAATAAAGGTACAGTCTGCCGTGTAAATTGACGAATTTATAGCATAAAAGAAAAATCAAGAAGTGCAGGTATTTTTATATATAAACTAGCTTCTAAATGTAGATTCGCTTGGCCAAAAAGTAGCCTAAGGCATCTCTATACCAAAAAACATGGATCTATAGCTTCGATGCAAAATTTAAAATAAGTTTGATTGTCATGACATTTGGATAAGTTAAAAGGAGGAGCTCTTATTGATGAACTTAAAAGGATTTAAGAAGACGATTTGTGAAAGGCTGGATGATATGTGTGTTCTTTTCTCTTTTGCCCTATGCTCTGTCTTTTAAATTTTTCGTTTCTGTATTTATTGTGTATGTTGTCAATAAATGTTTTTCTTTAAATGTCATAGAATATCACAACGAAGCTAAACCACACATTATTCCGATTGTACCTTCATTACACTTACAGTTATCGCGACACGGCAGGCGTGTTTATTCGCACTCCCGTACACGCAAAGCGGAAAATATTTGGCATTTCGTCTCGAATGCTTTCGTCAATTGTTTTAACTGGAAATCAGATTACTCCAGACCTTTTTTCCGCTATTTGTACGTGCGTTTGACGGCGGGAGTTACTGCAATAAACCTTTTAATTTATCAAGTACCCGTTTCATAATCGCTTGTCTCAGTATGGACAGACTTCTCTGCTGGACTGGGAGTAAAGAAAAAACATAGAATGCGTCCAGCTGCTTCTCTCCCCGAACATGTCGTAAAAGTCGACTAAGCGATAGTATCTTCCAACATGATGAGATACAATAAGCAAGTATTCCCAAGGAGGGTTGACGTCAGGCAGGCGGCCGGTCATAAAACACCTTAGCTAAAACTCTTACCCCACATGAGATAGGGGCAGGAAGATGATGAGTCTCAGTATGGACAGACTTCATTAGATCATCTACGAAGTGTTCACTTACTGAATGTACACGCAGTGCCATGAGTAGAGAGAGATGGAGAAGTCTCACAAAAGCCGCAACCAACCTAGCAGACGATCCATAACCACGACCACTCTGCCAGGAGTGTAGGTACGACTAAGAAGAAGTCTCAGTATACAAAAACAATGTTGGGTCATTAACCTTTTATTTTTTATTGACCATCACTACAGCCTGGACACCTGAGGGGCAGCGGCGTCAGGGTCAGCTGAGAAAGCGTTGGAGAGACGAGCTCGATGCCTTCGAAGGAGGGTGATGGGAGATGGCTCTGGACAGGGTTGTCTGGAAATCCATTGGGGAAAGTAAGTAAGTTCGTATGAGCTAGCGGTCAACTCTTGTGACGGAGTTATAAGGCCGCCTAAAAGCCTCCGTCATGGCTTAACGACTTTAAAGCCGGGACCGATTTAACGTGCCCTCCAAAGCACGGAAGCGCTCAGCTCGTAATGCCACTTTCGGTCACCCTTCCCAAATTTGTCATCCATGGGAGAAGGGATTAAAAGGTGATACAAAATATGTAAAAAAAATTAACGTCAAAACTAACTAACATTCGAACATCAATACGGAAGTTCGACACATCAACACATTTCTAGTTACTAGTGTATTTATAGCCTGTCAAGTTGATAGATTGACGTGAACGTGACGTGTTCGACCCTCTATCTTGTCGATTCAGCTTTGAGGGTGATCTATTCACTGAAATGGAATCCCATTTAGTCTCATAAAATTGATGTAGGTAACTTGTAAACTCTCTTATAAACAATATAAGCACTTATAACGGAGTATTTACCATGGTAAATATACTCCAGCTAAATATCCCGTTAAGAGTGCTTATAAAATTGATCGTCCAAAAAACACATCCAATGACAAGTTTCCCTTAACATAGGTACCTAATCAATAATAATTGGGGTCTCGTAATGTTTCTTAAGTTTAAGATACTTTTTGAACGAATGATTGTAATTCATAATTTTGTGATATATAAATAAATAGACTTATTTAAGTTGGTAAGGTTAGGTTTGAGTCGTGACCACTAACGCTCAGAAATAGGTTTCTGGGTTAAATATTATTTATATTTTGTATAAATAGTGAGTCATCCGACCCTTCTTGTAAAAAATTTAGTTTTTAGTTTTGTAACTTTAGTTAGGTTTAGTTAGGTAGTTAAGTTTTATTATAAGTAGATGTAGATTAAGTTTTTCTTGGTTTGTCTTTTATTAGTTTTCGTTTTATAATGTGGTCGCTTTGCGACAAATAAATAAATGGAACAAAATATTTTTCCTTAGATTAATGGCGGGCGATTGCTCGGCGGAGACGCTAGAGGCGCGGGTTCTATTCCCGCTACGGAAGAAATGTTTGCATGTTCTGCAAATATTTCTTCCGGGTTTGGGTGTTGTGGTACCATGGTACTCGTAGTTTCTGATACCCACGACACAGAGAATCCTAGTGTGGGGTCAGGACTATGTGAGTGACTGTTGGGTGTTATTTATTTATTACTAGCTGCCGCCCGCGGCTTCGCTCGCGTGGTATCCGGATAAAAAATAGCCTATATGTTAATCCAGTACATGTACTATGTATATTCCAAGTTTCATTCAAATCCGTTCAGGCGTTTAGGCGTGATTGAGGCACAAACATCCAAACATTCAAACATCTAAATTATATCCTCACAAACTTTTGCATTTATAATATAAGTAAGATTTATTTTCCCTTACGTCTTGAGTGTTAGATGTAACGCTCTTCTCATCATCTAGTTCATGCCCTCTTCCAGCCATCGTACCTACATTCAATCTCAATCCTCATTACACGATACCCCTAAAAAGGGGTAAGTACGGTAAAAAAGTCGTAGCAGCGGGTGATTTCACCTTTCCCAACACATTTGAATAATTAAACCGTGGTATCGCATTAAAATAATTATAATTACTTAACTTCCAAACTTTTTGGGCTGTCACTTCACCAATGCTTGTGGAAGTTGGTTGGTAAAGCGTTGTACAGTCACGGTCATAGTGGAAATCCTACTTCTATTGTAAATGCGAAAGTTTTTGAGGATCTGAGGATGTAAGGATGTGTAAATGTGAGGATGTAATGTTCACGCTTGGTTGCATTACGAACTGGTGTAAATTCAACGTAGATTTAAGACGTGTTCAAGTGAACTCCGTGATTTTATGCAATAAAAATTATTGACTTTGACTTTGACTTTGTGCCTCAATCACGCCGTAACGGCTGAACGGATTTGAATGAAACTTTGAATACACATAGTATGTGTGCTGGAATAACATATAGGCTACTTTTTGTTTGGATACCACGCGAGCGAAGCCGCGGGCGACAGCTAGTTAAACCTACTTTTTGTATCGGTAAGTAAGTTCGTATGAGCTAGTGGCCAATTCTTGTGACGGAGTTTGTAAGACACCTCAAGGCCTCCGTCATGGCTTAGCGACTTAAAAGACGTGCCCTACCACCACTAGACCACCGCTGCCCTCCTATATCTAAAACATCGCTAAGCCACAGGGGGTCGATTTTGAGTTTTTGATGCCATTCTACTTAGAAAAAAATTCTCTATCGATCTGTTTTAGAATCATTCTTCTAGCGTTTTTAGTTCAGGAAATAGCTCTAGCAAAAACAGCGCTATCTACGATAAAATATATTATTATATTTATACTACCGCGTTTTTTGCTCATATCTCAAAACTTGGTTTTGTGGCTTAGCGATGTTTTAGATATAGGAGGGCAGACCAGTGCTATGAACATCTGCGAACTATTGAACAAATACGATTACGATAATATCCACGATAAACGACAATTACGATAACTAAAATTGTATTGAGTTTGGCAGTAAATGTTAAAAAAATTCTAATGAGATAAATTATGTAAATGGCTAAAGAAAGTATTGCCAAAATAGATTAAGAATAAATTATTATTGCTAGAAAAATATTTTACACTTTTAAGTTATTTAGAAAATGTATTGAGCGCGATCGTACCTTAAGTACCAGTTGCTGGCTTTGGCTTAAGTAAATTAGTTCCCGTCACTTAGCCATATTTTAATTAAAGAAAGTTTTGCAAAACCTTGATCCGTAACGCTATTAGCTTTTTACTTATTAAAATTTTCACTCGGATTTTGAGAAAGAGTTAATGAAATACAGTTTTGAACTATTATGTGACTAAAATATATAAAAAGTGGAGATTATCACAGATTATTTTAGGATTACCATAATAATCTTACTTATATTATAAATGTGAAAGTTTGTGAGGATGTTGTTTGGATGTTTGTGCCTCATCACGCCAAAACGGTTAAACGGATTTGAATGAAACTTGGAATATACATAGTACATGTACTGGATTAACATTATAGGCTATTTTTTATTAGGGTACTACGCGAGCGAAGCCGCGGTAACAAAACCCCAAAAAGGGGTAACAAACCACCATTTACTGTTTTTTAATTCTTATTTTCTAACATCTTTCATTTCTGTCAAACAAGCTAATTTAGAATTTAATAACGGAAACATAATACTTGTAATTAGTGTATAACATAATTAGTTTATTTAAGGTATCTTTTATCTTGTTTAGTTTCCAGTTTGTTTTCCAGAAAAAAAATCTAAACAAGCCTCACTTCAACCATGAATTGGTCTATTGTAAATATCCACCTGTCTAGTTCTCATTCCGTTTCAGTGTGCAGTGAAAGTGTAGCGTTTAATTTCACGTAAGCCACATCTGTATGCGTGCAACAGCCGTCGAAACGTGGTACGGAACGTAATTTTTTTCTACCGCTTTCGTGTTTCAGTCGTGATTAGTTTGTTTATATGGAAGCAGTTGGTTGAACCCTGATCATTTAGCAATTGCCGAAGTAATTAACATAATTTTATGTTTATAAATATTATCGATTTAGCCTGACTTCTTCCTTCTATAAATAAATAAATAAATATTTGTGGACATTTCACACAGCGCCATCTCCCCAAACTAAGTAAAGCTTGTACTATGGGCACCATATGGCTGATAGAATATTTATCACTTTTTTTACATAATACGACAACACCCAGACCCAGAAGTAACATTTACAGAACATACAAACATTTCTCCCGTAGCGGAAATCGAACCCGCGCCTCTTGCGTCTCAGCCGAGCACTCGCCCGCCACGCCACCTTTCTCTTCTTTGCAATATTTGGATTTTACATAGTTAGTAAACAAAATAAGATGAAACGGTAAAAATTTTTTGAACCGTTACAATATTTGAAAAGGAAAAAGCTAAAAATGATGTGTCGTCATGTTTGAGTCATCATGCAATCTTTTTATAGATAATATCGAAAGAATGAGGTTATTCATATTGAAAAGATTTATTGAGAACAAACTGCTACTAACAGTTACTGATTAAATATTTGAATCTGATTTAAAACAAAAAACATTGCTTCGAAAATTCTTTAGTATTTCTAATTTTTAGTACTCTAATTTCTTTCAATATTCTACTAATGTACGATAATTCCATAGCAACTTTATTTTTCTAACAAAAATGTTTCGCGCTTTACGAAAGATAACGACGTCTATTATGGTAATGAACGATCAGTTGTACGTTAGTAGAATATTGTAGACAGGTATAAATGTTTATGTAACTGACTGTAACCAGGTCTATAGTTGGTAGTGATTCCGATTTTTCTGTGCGAAAAATGTACGTGCGCTATACCAGTACTCTCAAACGGCGAAAGAAAACATCGTGAGGAAACCCGCGGTTTAGTCAGCTCCGCACGTATTTACCATGTCTTTCCTGTAGACAAGGCCGACTAAGCTGAGAGGATGGAATAGGTGCTGGGCAAGCCTACTCCATCTTTATTCGTCCCGGGCACTACAGCGTCCAGTTTGTGAAGGTAAAAGTTGCTTCCTGACGCTGTATAAAACATCTACTATAGATAGTAAAAGGCCTTAGTAGTTTTAGTACCTAGGTACTATTTTTACTTGCTGAAAGTGACAATAATGATGTGTATGTAGAGATGGGCGGGTGGGTAAAAATTCGGGAGGGTAAAATAGGAAGGAAAGGGTAAAATAGGTAAAAATTAAAAAATACCCATTTATACCGGGTATTTTTTATTAATACCGGGTAAAAATTCGACCTGTATTTTACAATTTTTTTTAACCGATTGCCTAGATTCACCTACCGGTCCGTAACCGTACCGTAACGAAAACGATTTTTCACTCATCATCATCATCATCATCAGCCTATAGCAGTCCACTGCTGGACATAGGCCTCCCCTAATGAGCGCCATCGCGCCCTATCTTTGGCTTGACGCATCCAGTTTCTGCCAGCAGCCTTTCGCAGATCGTCACTCCACCTAGCCGGAGGGCGTCCTACACTACGTTTGCCGAGTCGCGGTCTCCACTCAAGAACTCGTTTACCCAAACGGTTGTCGGTTCTTCGGCAGATATGACCAGCCCACTGCCACTTCAGTTTGCTAATTCTCTGAGCTAATTTTTCACTCACCTTTTGTTTTGTTTATACAGAAATTCACACTTCAAAGACAAAACAAAATGGCGGCAAAGCCACGCGATGGACCCCCCAACCCGCTCCCGTATTTGTACCCAGTATAAAATGTTTTATTCGGGTTTATTTTACTTAATACTAAATAAACAAATAAATAAATAGTGGCGGACATTCTAACACAGCACCATCTAGCCCCAAACTAAGAATAACTTGTAATATGGGAACCAGATGACTTCTTCTTCTTCTCGTGTCGATGCTTCGTTAAATGTTTTTAGAGTAAAAGGTGGCCCCTCAATCGCGCTATCTGTAGCGGCGTTGAGGTCATCCCTAGTGCAGGTGGTTGAACACAGGGGGCACACCAGCAGGTGCGGCATGGTTTGCGCCGGAGCACCGCAGTCGCATTGTGCCAAACTAGGCTCCCTAAATCCCCATTCGCACATGTTGAATCTGCAACGACCAACTTGGGTGCGGAGCTGATTTAATGACTTCCAGACTGGCCATGGCAGGGCGTGTCCTGGTGGTAATTTTTCCTGCGGGGTGATAAAATTAGGAGGTGGGGGTTTTTTCTCCTTCCAAAGCTTATATTTTGCGGAAGCCGGATGGTCATTTGAAGCCTGTGTGAAACGCTGAAAGCTTTTGCGGCTTTCGAGGCGAGCTTCAGGTATTTCGTAACCATACAAAGGATGTCGGTTATCACTCTCTTGCTTGGATTTCTCCATTGAACTAGCTACATCCCGTCGCACGCACGGCGGTGTGATACCTGCTAAAGGATATAGCATGTTGAGAGGAGTTGGCTTGAGACACCCAGTAATTATGCGACACGTTTCGTTGAGCGCTACTTCAACGAGTTGGGCATGTGCAGACCTGTGCCACACTGGGCACCGGCGGAGAAGCACAGCGCCATACCAGTAGAACGTAAAACGTCTGGCGCTGCTCCCCACTTGGTAGATGTTAGACGCCGTAGTAGACTGTTGCGAGAGCCGACTTTCATCTTTGTCTTTTGACAGTGTGGTTTGTAACACAATGATCTGTCCAGTGTTACGCCAAGATACTTTGGATAGCGCTCACATTGGATGGTAACTCCTTGCCACGTGATGTTAAGAGAAGAGACCGATCAGCCTGGTGGTTGCGCAAGTGGAAAGCGCAGGCTTGAGTTTTTGATGGATTGGGTTTTAGACCATTTGCATCGTAGTAGGCTCTTAGTTCTTCAAGGGCGACGATCAGGTTCTCTTCCGCCTCTTCAAAGGTTTTTGTCTGGGTGGTCAAAGCTAGGTCGTCCGCGTATAAGAAACGGGTTGTATTTGGGCTGCTAGGTTGATCGTTCGTACACAAGGGTTGGTGCAAGGACACTCCCTTGGGGAAGTCCGATTTTGACGCTGCGCCATCTACTTTTTTCCGTAAGAAGGTGAACTTGAAAGCGGCGGTTACGAAGCATTTCACCAAGTATTTGAACAAACCCAAGATCGTTGGTCAAATCTTCAACTTTTCCTAGGAGTTTTCGGATGTTTATGGTATCATAAGCAGCAGTTAGGTCAACTAAAACCATGCCTGTTATATTGTTCGTCTCAAAGCCGTCCTCGATATGTTGGGTGAGTCTAAGAGTCTGCCCACAACAGACTTTTCCGGGTCTAAATCCTGCTTGTTCGTGGATCAGTTTTGAATCCACAAGCGGCGTGAGACGGTTGAGGAGGAGTCTCTCAAACAGTTGGTATAGGTGACACAACAATGAAATGGGCCTGTAGCTTTTAGGGTCATCGTGGAACTTCCCAGGCTTTAAAAGTGCCACAACCTTTGCTGTTTTCCACATTTTTTCCACCAGATGACTGATAAAATACTTATATACTTTTTGTTTTTAAATACGTTAGAACACCCAGAACACATAGAACAAACATCTATATTCATCACACAAATATTTTTTCTGGGTGGGGATCGCAGCCACAACCTTCAGCGCAAAGGAAGAGCTACTACCAAGTGAGCTGTGAGGCCAGTCAAATCATTATAGCTAATTAGGAATGAAAACTAACAAGTAAAAGCATATATAATCAGTTGTACCTCAAAAAAAGATGCATTGAATTTTTACCCGGTATTAATTCGAAATGGGAAGGTAAAAATGGGTATAAATGGGTAAAAACCCAAAGGTCGGGTTTTTACCGGGTAAGCGCCCATCTCTGTGTGTATGACGTCATTGCTATCGACCAATACGATCCATTGTTATTTGACAAGAATAATGATGACGTAGACGATATTTTAGAATTGTTTTCATCGGTATTGGGTAATTTGAGTAACTTGATTTATCTCATATCTATCTTGACGACTTCGACTGCGTAGCGGGCGAGGGGCGAGGGCTCGATTCCTGATCATGATTAAAAAAGAATTGAATATAATTTATTTCAGAAACTTCTCTGCTGGACTGGGAGTAAAGAAATAACATGGAATGCGTCCAGCTGCTTCTCTCCCCGAGCATGTCGTACAAGTTGACTAAGGGATAGTATCCTCCAACATGATGAGATACAATAAGCAAGTATTCCCAAGGAGGGTTGACGTCAGGCAGGCGGCCGGTCATAAAACACCTTAGCCAAAACTCTTACACCATGATCCAAAGATCATGCCGGGACGGCATGCCCTCCGAAGCACAGGAGCGCTCAGCTCGTAATGCCACTTGCGGTCAATCATCCAAATTGTGACCGCGCACAACGTTGCTTAACTTCGACGATCAATCAAACAATAATATAAAATACAAAACATAACAGTAATGACGACCTCAGTGGCGTAGCGGCCGAGTATTCGGCTGAGAAAAAGTAGAAGTGCGAGTGGAATTCGCAGACGAAGGGTTCCGTACCATCGTACATATACATAAATGTTTAATATAAATATAAATGGGGCTCTGTAGTATTTTTATTTTATTTTTATTATTTGTTGTTATAGCAGCAATAGAAATACACACACAAAGAAAATTTCAACTCTCTTCCTATTACAGTTCATGAGATACAGCCCGCTGACAGACGGACGGGCAGCGGATGCTTAGTAATAGGGTCCCGTTGGCACTCTTCGGTTACGGAACCCTAAAAAGGCCACCACTCAGCATTTGCTTAGAGTCGTAGTACAGAAAGCGTCTAACT
This sequence comes from Scotopteryx bipunctaria, assembly GCA_949320045.1. Classification (NCBI taxonomy): domain Eukaryota; kingdom Metazoa; phylum Arthropoda; class Insecta; order Lepidoptera; family Geometridae; genus Scotopteryx; species Scotopteryx bipunctaria. The sequence goes on from OX439462.1 coordinate 2,586,446, forward strand.
CGTTATACAAACCTCTCCATATTGAATGTCTCCATTATTAATCCAACATTATTTGTTTATCCATGTTATAACTTGCAAACTTACCTGAAACAAATAGAAATAAAATACATTATTATATTTGTTTTGTATATACATCAAATCAACATCATAATTTTCCTTCTTTTTTCCACTTTATTTGGGAACATCGTCTTTCCTTCTGTCAAAAGTAATCTCAACATTTTTTTATATTTGTGGACATTTCACACACACATAGTGTATGGTGACCCCTTTTATTTTAATTATTTATAGCGGCAATAGAAATAAACACTGAAAATTTCAACTCTCTACCTATCACGGTTCATGAGATCAGTGTCAAATGCACAAAAGGAGCATCTTTAAGGTGCACTTTAATTCGAAGGAACTAGTGACAGGAGTTGTAAGCATGCATCAAGCCCCTTATTTTCTACCTTGGGTTACAATATTGCAATTTTCTTACGGATCCCTAATTATTTTTAAAATTTATTGTAGCCTATACTGAACCCTGATAATGTAGCTTTCTATTAGTGAAATAATTTTTGAAATCGATCCAGTAGTTTCGGAGCCTATTCGTTACAAACAAAAAATCTTTCCTCTTTATAATATTAGTATAGATAGAATACGATAACACGGCGATTCAACAAACGTGCCCGCGTTTGCCCGCGTTACGTTTTGTTTGGTGATAGTGAACAAGGCTACAGGTAAGTTTTATTTCTCTTTTTACTATCGGAAGTTAATGGCAGAACTATTTTGAAAAGAAATATGGCGTGATTGGAAGAATGTAATCATTGTATGGGGCCATAAAATGGTAGAGTTTAAGGTGTTTTCTATTCGTGTATAATCAGTATTACTTCTAATAGAGCTCTTATTTGTGTTTTTAATTGTTTGTGTTGGTAGACAAGTTTTACCTAATTAGTACCCATACATTCTCCACTCATTTGTTCCATAAATGGATCGTCACATGTAACTACAAACAAGTATATTTATTTAAAAGAACAAAAAAACCCACTGCGAAGAATTTAGGTACCTAGCATACCCCCGAATACGCAAACGCGACTCAGAGTTGAGCACGTCTCAAGTCACGGTTTTTTGACAGTTTTCCCCCGTATATTCAAACGCATCTCAGAGTTGAGCACGTTTCAAGTGACGAGTTTTTGACAGCTTTTCATCAAAAACTGTCTAAAAACTGTTACTTGAGACGTGCTCAACGCTGAGTCACGTTTGAGTATTCGGAGGTAATTTCATAATTTATGATCATTTATTTTTCGTCAAAAGATAGCACCCACCAAATGTCAAAAAGTGAATAGGTATTATCCTTGGAAGAATAAATGTATCTAAGTAATATTTGTCAGAGTCTTTGTTCCGAGGTCAGAGTATAGCAAATTCTGTCAAAGTTACTGCACTGCGGTGTGAGAGCAGATAGGTGTTTGCAGTGGGTTAAATGATGACACTCGCACGTGGCTCGTGGCAACTAATGCGAGTGTAGGCATGTGCAGCCGTAAAAATATTCAAAGACAGTTGTTGTTATAAAGAAAAATGTCATGGCGTCCCCGATTGCCATAATCCCCGTGAAAGCAATGAACATGATGGGAATTTAATGTTACAGAAATAATGACTTCATTTTATGATAAGAAACAGACAATCAACAACGGATTGCTTTTACATACTTATGGGAAAATAAGCTATTATCTGCCACTCTATTTTGGATCTTGTGTCTTGGGGGTTAAGGCATTTTTTTGCGTAGAAGCATTGTTTTACGATGTAAGGAGAGTATTTTAACAACCGAAATAAAGTATTGGAGCTTGTTGAAGAGACTACGAGATCATATTTATTTGTCGGATAATAAGTAGATACTCAAGTAGATAGTTCATTGATCCAGGTGTGACTTTGCATATTAAAACCCAAGTGAGTGTAGAATTGAAGAATCTGTTTCTAACCGAATTCACAAGGGAGGAAGCTCTCAATTCGACTGTTTTTTTTGTATGTTTGCTCCGTGATTACTCCGCCAATAATGAATGGATTTTGATGATTCTTTTACTGATAAATTTTCGCACAGAAAATCCATCGGTACACGACCGGATTTGAACCCAGGCCTTTATCGTCGGAAGGCTGGGCCGCTAACACTAGACTACCAGTGCTCTCGACCAATAAATAAGAACAAAAACATACTCGAAAAATCATTATTTTGCAACTTATCCAAAGTGACTTAACTCAAAAATACTGGTTTTTTACGCTACAGTAAAACCGTTTAGTGATGTCGATCGTCCAGTACTCACGTCACGTACAGACCCTACGTCTAAGTCTTAGCAGGCTAACGTGATCAATGATCTTCCAACTAAGTGTACATTTTTATTGATGACCTCAGTGGCGTAGCGGGCGATTGCTCGGCTGAGACGCAAGAGGGTCTGATTCATACGGGAGGAATGTTTAGTATGTTCTGCAAATAGTTCGAAAAATGTATGCGCGCTGTACACCCTCAAACGGTTAAGGAAAACATCGTGAGGAAGCCTGAAAAGTTCGAAAACATGTGTCAATTGAATGAAAGGAGTCTTTGCTTTCACCACACATGATAAGGTGTAAAAGCTTTTGTATGAAAAATCGTATTCCTTGAACTCAAACTTGAAACTTAGCAAAAATACTCATCAATACATTTAATAAAAGTCCATGGTAAAAGTATTTTCAAAAACTCACTTCAAAGGGTCACCCCCCTTCAAAAGGTTCAAGAGGTTGAGTAATTGAGCATGTCGGTATGAGAACTTTTTAACGGATGATCCGATTTGCTTAAAACTTGGTTTGGTTTCTGTAATTGGAAGTTTAGCACACCAACAAAGTGCAACGGGGTGTCAATGCTATTCAAATTCTAATTTGAAGCGCTCGTGGCGTAGCTTGCTTGGACGCTCTTGATTGATCGTTGAAGTTAAGCAACGTTGTGCGCGGTCACAATTGGGATGGGTGACCGCAAGTGGCATTACGAGCTGAGCGCTTCCGTGCTTCGGAGGGCACGTTAAATTGTCGGTCCCGGCTTTTAAGTCGTTAAGCCACGACGGAGGCCTTTAGGCGGCCTAAAAACTCCGTCACAAGAGTTGGCCTTACTTGCTTACTAATGCTATTCAAACAAGAGATGCACCCAAAATTATCTACTCTACGCGAGTGAAACCGTGGGCGTCTGCTAGTTGACGAATAAATAAAAAAATGTGTTAAATGTCATAATGATAATTATGACTTTTTGTGTAGTAAGACATAGGTACCTACCTAAATACCTACTACTCTAATCTATGGATTCTACTTGTCGTGTCAATGACCTTCAATAACTCTATTTAGGACAATAAACTAGGAAATAAAACATGCTAAATAAATCTAGGGAAATTCCCATTTCAGTTATCACGAAATTTTCTCCAACAGATTCCTTTATGTTATCCGATTTGCTTGGGAAATAAGAAAATTTGCGTTTTACGGGTACAATATTTTATTTATTTTCTAATAGCCTACTAGTGGCAATAACCCCGCCTTTCGATCCTAAGGTCGTGGGCTCAAATCCAGTGGTACGCCAATGGGTTTTACTGTTCAAAAAATTATGTCAGCTACTAGGTGACAGTACTCTCAAACAGTGAAGGAAAATATCGTGAGGAGACCGGCATGTCGTAGAACCGTAAAGTTCGAAAATATGGTGTCAAGTGCACGAAAGGAACCTTTAAGGCGTCCACGCTGGTTCGCAAGTACCTACTAGTGACGCGACAGAATAAAAAAGCGAGAGAAACTCAAGAAAACTAATAAATAAATAATATTTTTTTGTGGACATTTCACACAGCGCCATCTAGCCCCAAACTAAGCAAAGCTTGTACTATGGGCACCAGATGGCTGATAGAATACTGATTACCTATACTTTTTTGTAAATTCATACTTACTGTATTGTATATAATACCTACTAAAATACCCAGACTCCTTTAGACAAACATTTCTCCCGTAGCGGGAATCGAACCCGCGCCTCTTGCGTCACAGCCGAGCACTCGCCCGCCACGCAACCGAGGTCGCCAACTAGTAGATCAACTAGTTTGTATCTTTAAAAATAAATTAAAGCATACAGGAGCAATACAACTTTCATTTCGAAAGACTTTCACTCACTACCAAGCTTCTATATCGTATCATTACCCGGTGATTTTGTTTACGGACAACAGTCAACTTCAAAAATGGAGGTATAAAAAATCAAAATCGGTTCACCCGTTCAGGAGCTATGATGCCACAGACCTGATACGACTACAAACATAACACACCCCTTTTTTTCGTCGACCACATCAGTGTCCTGTTAGTGTAGACAAAATAAAATTGCCTCCTAACGCTGTATAAATCTTCTAGAGAATGCAAAATATTTGGAAAAATAACGTTGACAATATTATAATTTGGAAATTAATAATAAGGTTTTTTTAAATAACGATTTACAAAGAAAAAATTAACAATATTTATGTATGTTAATTAGCAACTAAAACCACTAAGGTTTGTGTTATTGCTAGTTCAGTTTACAACTAACAGTGGTAAATATAGGTATGTTATGGTCAGGCAATCAAGTATACTTAAGTAATAGTATCCTCTCTAACACGATGGACCATCTATATGGGCGATGGGCTGACCTGTCACTATGGTTCACCATATCCATCTTGAGACTTTAAATCGGGAGTGGCTGCAAGTTTTTTGACTACTTGTGGCTCTGCTCACCCTATTAGGGATACGGGCTTGATAATATACATACATACTAAGGCCTTTTACTATTTATAGTAGATGATTGATACAGCGTCAGGAGGCAACTTTTACCTTCACAAACGGGACGCTGTAGTGCCCGGGGCGAATTAAGATAGAGTAGGCTTGCCCAGCACCTATTGCATCCTCTCAGCTTAGTCGGCCTTGTGGCTTGTCCACAGGAAAGACAAAGTGTCAGATACAATAATTCGAAATGGAACCCAGAAACCGTTCAAAGCAGATGACCATGTCAGTCGAGTAAACAATAAGAGAGGTTCAAGTTCTTGTTTAGGTTGACTGTACCTAATTTCATTCGTCTGTTGACTGCTACCGATGAGTGCTTAGTTACCGAAAATAGAGACACGCTTGTTGAATACGTAAACTGAATGCTTGTTATATGACTGAAGGTAAAATACATGTAGTATTATAGTATTATGTATTACTAGCTGCCTCCCGCGGCTTCGCTCGCGTGGTACCCGGATAAAAAATAGCCTATATGTTAATCCAGTACATGTACTATGTATATTCCAAGTTTCGTTCAGATCCGTTCAGCTGTTTAGGCGTGATTGAGGCACAAACATCCAAACATCCAAACATCGTTACAAACTTTCGCACTAGATGGCAGCACAGGTAAAGTTAGTACGCGCTATCGTTGCGTTTTGAGCTTTACGCCGGTAATTTCAAGCAAACTAAGACTTTTCAATTTTATAATATAAGTAAGATAAGTAGGCTTGTCTAGAACCTATTCCATCCTCGCAGCTTAGTCGGCCTTATCCACAGGAAAGACATGGTCAAGACGTGCGGAGCTAACTAAGCCGCGGGTTTCCTCACGATGTTTTCCTTCACCGTTTGAGAGTGCAGGTATAGCGCACAGAAAAATTAAAAAATCCATTGGTACACGGCTGGATTTGAACCCACCATCTTAGGATCAGAAGGCGGGGTCGTAAACTACGTCTCGTTTTTCATGCACATCGACGGTCATGGAATGGCGTAGAGGGCGGAAAGGCTGAAACCCTCAGAATTACTGATAAGTAAGTTTTAATTGTTGTTTCTGGTACGTTATTAGTTATGACCCCCCATTAGGGGTATAATGAGATTAGTGATTACTAAAGGACATGATTTTGGTAGGGTAATTTGTAAGGACTTCGGGAAGGAACTGATTATGTTTAAAGATTTTTTTCACCGATTTAGAATACTGGTATAGTACACATTTTTGATTAAAGTGCACATACCACTAGGCCGCTGTGGTCTAGTGGTAGTGTCCCCGCCTTCCGATCGTAAGGGCATGGGTCCAAATCCGGTCGTACACCAAAGGATTTTTCTGTTCGAATATGTTTCATATGTTTTCTAACATAAAAAATCCAAAGAATAATCCATTGGAGAAGAAATCCGGATATCGTAAAGCTACCACTAGAACACCAATGCTCTCAATACTGTAGGTACAATAAATTAAAATTCTTTAGTTTTTTTCTTCAACTTTTCTTTCTTTAGTTCAGTGACCCCTGCAAATAAAACATGTATCTACCTAAAGCCACGTGATCCGATTGCCAATAAATAAACTAGTGAAGAAAGGATCGTAATGTTTCTGATTTAGTTTCACTATCGGACGTCCAGAATGAAACATGGTTCAATATTGAAACGGGAATCGGTTCAAAAGGATTTCTTCGTTTAGAGAGAAACGCCCAGCTTTAAAAACCATCAAAGTTATACATAAATACATATTATCACGTCCGTATCCCTAATAGGGTGTTCAGAGCCACAAGCAATCATAAGAAATCTTGCAGCCACTCCTGATTTAAAGTTCCAAGATGGATATGGTGAACCATATCCATCTTAACCATATGGTGAACCAATCATTGATTTTTTTTAACTTTTACTGTTTATTAGGTACATCCTTAAAGAAAATTCGTCTGGAAACTTTTAAATGTAATTCCTTTATATCACATAAGTTTTCTCACAAAAGAGCAAGATGTTTCGGATTTCAACTTTGGCGCTAACTACTTTTCTTTAATTAACGATGGATATTCAATAAATAATACTTGTGTATAGAAGCTGAACATCTTCAAATAGTACGAGAAACTATTATGTCTGATTCTTATAATTCTAATAATGGATGATGAATATTTCATTGCCATAGTCGAAAGTGAAGTCGAAAAGCCGCATAAGTACATTTTTTGGCAGAAAAACAACGCTGCTATTGGAGCCACGCATATGATTGTCGAAATTGTTATTTTTTCGACGGCTAAGAACATTTCTATGGTAATGTAAACGATCCGTCATCCTCTTGATGTATATTAGAACTAAGCATTAATCTTGAAACAATGCGAGGCACTCTAAGTATTATGTTATAGTACATATTTTGACAGGTAATGTGTAAATCATGTTGAACATTTTCCTACATATTCACATGTTAATCCAGTACATCTACTATGTACGAGTATATTCCAAGTTTCATTCAAAAAAGAGTAACAAACATCCATACATACAAACTTTCGCGTTTATAATATTAGTAGGATTTAATTTAGACAGCCCTAAACATAATAGAGTCCCTATCGGGATAGCAGGAACTGCTATAAATTTAGCTGCTCTTTCATCATCATTTCCCTGCCCTTTTTCAATTTTATGTCGGGTAGTTTAACCACCCTTTATAGAATGAAAATACCTACAGTGCGAGGGACTGATGTCGAGATCTGACTCACGTGGGAGTTTCACTTCTCGATGCTTCATTAACTACGTTCTGGTTCAATGATTTTGTATAAAGATCTAAGAAGAACATTTCGTCCATAAAAAAATAGAAAATTGTATTTAATTTTAATTGCCTAATATAAGTACTTATGTATTTACAAAAAAAAGTATATTATGTATTCTATCAGCCATCTGGTTCCCATAATACAAGCTTTGCTTAGTTTGGGGCTAGATGGTGCTGTGTGATATGTCCTCAAATATTTATTATTATTTATATAAAATATTAACAATAAATGATAGTAGTGCTGCTCCAAAATTCATTCACCAACACAAACTTCCATTGTTTTCTTCTATAAATCTCAGAAACACGAGAGTAAGGCGGTTGTTAAAACTGCGATCCCCATACGTCCCATGAACCCACCTCAAACTAATCCTTCTAGGATCAGTGACATTTAGTGAGGCCATTGCCAAAATAGGTCACGGATTTAGAGAACAAGGAACGTTATTTACTGCCTCGGACTACATGCAACCGTTATAAGTATACTGACTACAGGAACGCTAAGCCAATTTGTTCGAGTTAAGTTTTTACAAAAACTTCATCTTCCCGCTACTTCTAGGAACTGAATTTTATAATGTGTGGCCGTGTGGCCTAATAAGATGTAATCAGATTTTTGTTCCGTAGGTCGTGGTTTCGAATTGCGATCCAATGGATTTTTAGTTTCATAAAATGTATGTGCAAAACCTACTCACAACGAAGAAGGAAAAAATGGTGAGGTCATTCACATGTTCGATTCCCGCTACGGGAGAAATGTTTGTATTTTATGCAAATGTTTCTTCCGGGTCTTGGTGTTGTAGTATTATATAAGTAAATACTTACATAAAAAGTATATAAGTCTATCAGCCCAACAAGCTTGGTTTAGTTTGGGGCTAGACGGCGCTCTGTGAAATGTCTACAAATATTTATTTACCTATTTATAAGACTGCCTAAACTGAGAGGATGGAATTTATAGGTACTTCTAAGCCTGGTCCATTTAAAATAGTCCTGGGTACGACACGGCCACATTATTGTACCTACTTGGTTTTTTTATCCTGAAAGTTTTAGGTTTGACGGTCAGTTTCTTAAAAACGGATGCATATAGTCCAAACCGTACCTAACAAATTCTAAATCACGGGACTGACGTGTAACTATCAATTATTCAAACGTGAATTAATAAGTCAAATTACTAGTTCATAATTTGTTAAATTTTGATTTCGAACACAGATATCGAAGGTCATTAAGGTAGGTTTCCTATCAGTAGGGCAATCGCGCTATACTGAACGTAATTACCAAAAGAAATAACATTTCTTTTATGCAAATTTCTTGTCTTATCGTGCTATTTTCTGATACTAAGAAATATTTGCAGCGCATGCAAACATTTCTCCCGCAGCGGGAATCGAACCCGCACCTCTTGCGTCTCAGCCGAGCACTCGTTCGCTACGCCACAGAGGTCGCCAAAATAAATGTTACTTCTTTCTTTCTTTCATGAAATAGCGCGATTAGAGCACAGGCAGACCATTAATCTTGCTAATATTGTTAATTCGAGAGGTGGTAGGGAACGTCGGATTTGAACGATACCTGAAATATCATATAAGCTATTTTAATCTGGGTAGTAAGAAGTGTTCTAAGCTGCGGGAAAATTGATAGACAGGTTAATTCGACAATGTTATATCAAATACGGATACGGAAGTTCTCAACTTAAAGCACTGATACCAGGATCAAATTAATATCTAAACTTACCAACCTACAAACTTTGTTACTAATCTAACGTTATGATGAAGGAGTATTGACAAACATGGATGTTGAGTCATCATCATCACCATCTTCCTGCCCTTATCCCACTCTATGTGGGGTTGGCAATAAGAGTTTTGACTAAGGTGTTTTATGACCGGCCGCCTGCCTGACGTCAACCCTCCTTGGGAATACTTGCCTATTGTATCTCATGACTCATCATATTGGAGAGGATACTATCCCTCGACGATACGTACGACATGCTTGGGAGAGATCAGCTGGACGCATTCTAGTTTTTTCTTTACTCCCAGTCCAGCAGAGAAGTTCAAATTAAAACGCTTCAAATCTTTGGATTTGATGCGTTTTAATTTGAACTTCTTATACCGATCTTATCACTTACAACTTTGGTTGTAAGTGTGTCAAACATGGATGCTGAGTACCTATCAGTGGAGTAACGAATGAGCGTCTGAGTGAGTTCAATTCCCGCGGGGTTGAAGATATATTTATTGTGTTCTTTTCACAATAAATCATTTCAAATGTCGAAGCTTGAAAGATTCAGGCAAGAAACTAAGCTGGGAATTTTTTTATATAAATATAACGAGCAGGGATTCGTCGTCTACTCTATATCAATACTTTGGAATAGGATTGTTAAACATTAGGCTGTGTAGTGTTTCCCAATTTCCACTAAGCTTGTATTAAGGGAACCAGATGGCTGATAGAATACTTATGTACTTCTTTTTTTGTAAATACATAGGTACATATAATACATAATACTACAACACCCAGACCCGGAAGAAATATTTGCAGAGCACGCAAACATTTCTCCCGCAGCGGGAATCGAACCCGCGCCTCTTGCGTCTCAGCCGAGCACTCGCCCGCCTCGCCACAGAGGTCAAATACCCAATTGCTTGTTTTCGCTTCAAATCCAAAGTTGTAAAAGTGTGTCAATTTATTCCAAATGCATTTTCAAAACAAACACCAATTTCGGTAACTACATGGAAACACTTCAACTTGCTTTTTTGGCAACACAGTCTGCATTATTCTGCCAGCTTCAGAAACACTAGCATCGAAAACAAGCTATTTTTACACAAAACCTTAATTTAAAATTTTACAATCGTCTTTAATTTTGCTTTTTCGCTGCACACGTTATTTGCTGCAGTTTTTAAACTAATTTTAAATAGAGACTGATCATCGAGCATTTAACTGAAATGCTTTGAGAATGAGATTGATTGAAAGTCCCTTTGAAATAAGTATACAAAGGGTATGTGCTTATTATTATCACACTACTCTCTCCTGACAGGGCCGTAGAGCACTAGTGGTTTAGTAGTAGCGGTCCGCCTTCCAATCCTAAGGCCGTCGGTTCAAATCCGGTGGTCCAACAGTGGATTTTTCTGTTAAAAAAATGTATATTGCTATAATACCAGTACTCTCAAACGGCGAAGGAAAACATCGTGAAGAATACGACATGTCGTAGAACCTAATAAGTTAGAAAGCATGTGTCAAAGTGTACGAAAGGTGCCTTTGAGGAGCACTTTAAATCCTTTCACCACAATGTTTTCGAAGTTTAAGTTTGAATTCAAATAATGCTCAAATAAATCCGAAGCAATTTCTATTCAAGTTTTGAATTTCGATCTGGTATTGAGCGTGCAACCTTCGAAACCAGTGTGGTGAAAGGAGTCGTGAATAAGAAAGAAAGTTGTAATTGATAAGGGTCAACCACTTTCCCCAGACATCAATAATGAAGTAAAAATGTTAATGTGCTAAAAACCGGAAACAGTACGAGCGGTTAAACTGTTTCGTTCGATAATAAAACGAAATCCGGTACTTCGAATATTATCTTATCGTAGATAATGTTTATATAATAACTAAACATTATCCAATCTTATTTCGACGACCTCGGTGGCATGGTCGGCGTCTGAGACGCCTTCGATGGTTCGAGGGTTCGATTCCCGCTACGGGAGAAATGTTTGTAGAATAGAAGCGGGACGGCATAGGCTAGTAAAAAAATAAGGTTAATGGCAGCTTAGCGCTGGTTTTAAAAGTAGGCAGGGCATCACTTTATAGGTCCATATTATTTCACAGACAGTTGTCTTGTGTGTGGCCCCACCATACCGGTCGCCAAGTAGGTCTCGCCACCACAGCGGTATTTGACATTTTTGGATCGGCTGACTTGGAGAGCCGACATTTTTATATTTCCATTCTCAATATTAGAAAACTAGAACTAAATGTTGTTTTTTAACTTTATGGGTACGAAGTGATTAATTTCCATAACCCTAAACTAGTTTTCAAATAGGTTTATCTGTTTGTAAACAGACAGTTTGAGAGCACTGGTGGTCTAGTGGTAACGAGGCCCAAAAAGTTCGAAAAACGGACCAAAAACTCCGCGACGCTGAGAGATAGATAAACATCGTACGTAGATCAAAACCATCTGGTTTTTGACCCGGAGACCATATCCCCACGAGTTGAACTCGGTTGAATTGCTAACGGGAAACGTGTTTTCAATCATCTTACCAGTCCGATTCCACATTCGACCAGCTGGGTTAAAAAGGCAAACTTTATGTGATCTGCTGCAGAATTGGATTGCGTACGATTTACCAAAATTGAGTGTGAATGGTACCGTTGGAAGGGGAAGACCTAGGCGTACCTACGTACCTGGACCAAATTGGCGACGTTTTGGAAAAGGGACAGGTCAAGAGTACCCTAAACCGACGAGCATGTATGAAGAATGTTATGAAAGTGAATGAAGCGAAAGAAGTATGTCAGGATCATAGCAAATGGAGATCCGTGATCTCTGCCTACCCCTATGGGAAACAGGCGTGATATTATGTATGTATGTTACCAAAATTCCGACCATTTTACAAATACTAGCAACCTTACTTATTTATGTTAGTATAAACTGCATTGCTTGTTAGCTACGTGGTTTTGCCAATTGGCAGTGAGAAGCATGCTAAGTAGCAAATAACATTATTGCATTTTCTTTCATGTAATTTTCAGAAGTGGGCTTTTGGAAGCGTACTGAATTTTATTTCTGGTAAGAGTAATTTGTATGCTGAATTGCTGATAGACCGTATATCGTGCACCGATGGATTTTTCTGTTCGAAAAATCTATGTACGCTATACCAGTACCTACTCTAAAACCTAGAAACAAAAAAGGTTCGAAAATATGCGTCAAGTGCACGAAAGGAGCCTTTTAGGCGCACTTTAAATCCTTTCACCAAACAGGTTTAAAAAACTAGTGATACGATTAGATATGTTTGTGAAGATTGTGACGATGTATATTTGTGCCTTAATCATGCCGTAACGGCTGAACGGATTTGAATGAAACTTGGAATATACATAGTATGTGTGCTGGAATAACATATAGGCTACTTTTTGTCCGGATACCACGCGAGCAAAGCCGCAGGCGAAAGCTAGTAGCTTCACATGTGCTCACAGCCACTTTCCTTACTTTTCATCTTACTTAAATACGCTGACAACGCATCTACATCATACAATACAAGAATATCTAAGATAATTGGAAGATTTCCGGTGGATGGCCTACAAACTTCTGACCACTCCTAATATTATGAACTTACTTTCTTTGTTGCCTCAACAATTCAAACTATGCATAGTGATGATCGTGCTCCGTCAAGCGTGCTATGCTTTTTATTTTTAAGACTGCACAATTTTAAATCATAAGGCTGAACGTATGCTGAGGTGCAAGAGAAGGGTAGGGTTTAATCTCAGACCAAATAAAAAAAAGACCCCGCGCCGCGAACAACAAAAGTGAAGCCACCTTTTTATCTGTGTGTGTCGAAGGTTTTAAGGTTGTGTGTTCCAAGTAACCTACATTCATCATCATCATCATCTTCCTGCCCTTATCCCATCTCCCTCTATGTGGGGTTGGCACAGCATGATCCAAGGATCATGCTGTAAGAGTTTTGGCTAAGGTGTTTTATGACCGGCAGCCTGCCTGACGTCAACCCTCCTTGGGGATATTTGCTTATCGTATCTCATCATGTTGGAGGATACTATACCTTAGTGGCCTTTTACAACATTTTCGAGGAGAGAAGCAGTTGAACGCATTCTATGTTTTTTCTTTATATCTAATTTCAAAAGTGTTCTGTGACCTAGATAAATCAGATACCTACCTACATACATCAAACGATTACTGGAACAAGATAAAAAAAAATCTCTTAAATTGGTTGCAATCTGGTTCACATTATAACACGATGTCGTTTAACGTTCATGAATAATACAGAGGAAAGTATTTGTTAGGTTTCCCTGCTGTCTGTTCACGGTACGTTGGTTCGATGCTCGAGCATGTTAACCTTATTGTTTTATTGCGGGATATCAGTTTTATTGTCGACTGAATGTATCCACGCGGTTTTACTTGCGTAGGAATATCCTTCTCGGGGTAGCTTGTTTACGACAAATAAACAAATATACAAACTTTCAAAACCTTACATCTTTATGATAACAATAACAACTGCCTCCCGCGGCTTCGCTCACGTGGTATCCGTATGAAAAATAGCCTATATGATGCTGGCGCGTACCCTACGCCACAGGGATGTCCAACGCTTTCGCATAGTAGTGTAAAAGCAATCTAAACGCACCTCGGCAAACATCCCCAACGCACTACAGAATCGGGACAGCCTTATCAGCACCAGAACGCGTCATTATATTGAACACGGAGGGCATTGTACCTACTGCTTTAGAGTATGGCTAGCCCACAGGCTGCTCGTGTAGAAACTAGTGCAATATGCTCGGAACAAGGTGACTTTAACATCTGTGGAACAACGAGCAAACCTGCGAGCTATCATGTTTACTCTCACATATAACGCCCTCCGGTCCCTCTCTGCCTGCATCGACAGACATGTTTTAGAACTTTTTATTACTTGAAAGATCAAGTAATAAAAAGTTCTAAAACATGTCTGAAGTGCACGAAAGAAAACCTCTGACGCGAAACTTTATCCTTAGTTCTTTCGAACCAGTGCGGTGAATGGATTTAAAGAACATGTTTTCGAACATTTTAGGTTTTGCGACATACCAGTTTCCTCGCTATATTTTCCTTTACCCTTTGAGAGTATAGCGCACATACATTTCGAACAGAAAAATCCATTGTTGCACGACCGGATTGAAGCCACAACCTTCGGAAGGCGGGGCCATCACTAGACCACCAGTGTTCTCAACCGATAAGAATGTTATTATGGTAATGAACGATAGTAAAATATTGGAACTATTCATTAGGTAGTTTGGTATAGATTAGGTTATGTATGAGATGAAATGAATGAAACTTACTTTTGCCCACATTTGGGCATGTGTTGTGTGGGCAAGTGTAATGGTTGGACTCTTTGGATCCTTTGAAGGCACAATAAATTAGTACCTATATTTACTAAATTGTGCATTCAAAGTATTTGAATCTCTAGCAGTCTCTAGCATATTTGAAAATATCTTGAAGGGATATTTTAAATCGAATTCCATAGAACATCAGCTTAGTTTTAATGAATAATATGAGACTGTGACGTTACTGACAACATACAGCTTAACTCATAAAGTCCTAGAAGCATGAAAGGGGTGCGAAATGTATTACCCAGATTCAACTCCTAGAAGAGGACGCAGTGGAAAGGGAATCAGCAAGGAAAATAATCCTCATTCTATGATTTTCCAATAGAACAACAAACTCATATTGAATTCAACCGACTAGAAACCGGGGTGAGTGTGTTTTTATTAAGTCTAATTATAAGTTCTAGGCCACGAGTCAATGACCTGGCTCACATTAACCAGTTGTAAGAAAGTGGTTTCAATCGAACCTTCAAGGATTTGACCTAAAGGGATTCCATTATCATCAATGTACTTGGGAGCTTGCTGGTTTTGCTATATCCTACGTTTATTCCATATTCGTCCCATGGAAGTTCGGATCACATAAAAAAATCTGCTTTCGTCCCACATTATATTCCGTATTCGGCTCATAATTTATTTTATATTAGGAAATCTTATTTCGTCCTACTTTTCAGCTCCACATTCGGTCCAATATTTTTTTTGCTTACGTTACGTTACCAAAATTTCGACCATTTTGCTGCTGAATCTAATTGCATACAATTCGGACCATTTTACGAATATCACAGGACTCACTTAGGATTTGCTATAAATGGGAAAAATGAATTACTATGTATGAATTGCTCAAAGTGGTCTTTTTAGCCCCACACAAAGGCGTAAATTTAACATTCTAAATGATCCTAGTGATTTCAATTAACAAAATATTTTCGAAGGTTAGTACTGGAAAAGTAATGAGTAAATTTAAGAGATTTTTAGAATGTGAAAAGCTAATGCCTTTACCATATTAGGTAAAGGTAATCAGGTATATTAGATGATTTATACAGCATCAAGAGGCAAATTTTGCCTAAACAAATAGGACGCCATAACATATACCAAATTAGTAAACCTTCATAAAGAGACCCACTGATAAATAGGCTAACATAGACAGGCTATAAAGAGGCGTACAGGCGAAATAGATAAACCACAAAATACCAACCACAGAATAGACGAGAACTAAAAGGTAAACCACAAGTCAAGTGGGTCGGATACACCGCATCTAAAATACCCAGGTAATCTTCTTCCATCTAAATATCTATATAAAACTGTTACGTTACTTGTTGACTGTCAAATACACAACCTGATCCATATATCCGTGGACGCCCTCGGTGGCGTGGCGGGCGATTGCTTGGCGGAGACGCAAGAGGCGCGGGTTCGATTCCCGCTGCGGAAGAAATGTTTGCATGTTCTGCAAATATTTCTTCCGGGTCTGGGTGTTGTGGTGCCATGGTACTCGTAGTTACTGATACCCACGACACAGGGAATCCTAGTGTGAGGGCAGGACTATGTATGTTACTGTTGGGTGTTATTTATTTTATTTATTTATTTATTTATTTATGTGCGCTATACCAGTTCTCTCAAACAGTGTAGGAAAACATCGTGAGGAAACCCGCGGCTTAGTCAGCTCCGCACGTATTGACCATGTCTTTCCTGGCAAGGCCGACTAAGCTGAGAGGATGGAATAGGTGTTGTGCAAGCCTGCTCCATCTTAATTCGTCCCGGGCACTACAGCGTCCCGTTTGTGAAGGTAAACATTGCCTCCTGACGCTGTATAAATAATCTACTATAGATGGTAAAAGGCCTTAGTTTCTAAGGAAACCTTTTAGTTCAGGATGCTCGTCGACTGACTGTTTACTCCGTCTTCAATTTACTTATGCAAATAGGTGGTAGATATACAAGTTTCTAGAGTTTATTACGTGTTAAAAGTGACTTTCCAAATGCAACCTGCTCAGACAATGTCTACATCATAAGAATACTTAATTTCAAGTAGGTATTTAGGTTTGTAGGGCATTTTTATGTGTTTGTATATTTAAGTTTTCTCACGCTACCAAATTGTTTCTTATGCTCATGATCATCAGTCTATAGAAGTCTATCATCATTGGCATGAATCAAAATAATCATCAAAAAGGGGCATCAGTTTATGGTACGGTTTGAAGTTGAGCATTTTTGCTCAATCGTGGCCTATAAAGTCCACTGCTGGACATAATAGGCCTCCCCTAATGAGCGAGCCTGTACGTGTTCATTACTTATGGTTTATGTCACATATCTATTTCATATGCACCCATGTTGCTATTGGCGAACATTTTTCTAATAAATAGTATTTTTTATAATCGCTGTTTACACTTCCGGGTGGGTACTTCCGTTTACTAAAACCATTGCTTTCACGATGACCTGATTTAAGTATCCAAACACGCATCAATAAGGTTATTAATTTCTCTTTTATTACTTACGTATCAGAGAGACATTCCATTGCGTCAAAAAATCCGATCGGCGAAAGAGAAACCTGCAGTTTTTGCACAACACTGTCAGAACACTAGAACATTTGGACTATCACAAATAGATAAATCACGTTCACATCCACTACCGGGGTCACGGGGTCTTTTTTAATTTTGTTTTTTTATTATTTTCTATTTTCGACAGTACGTGTTGTCGTAAGGAGATCGCGATGGTGAATGGTCTCGTCTTGTCTTTCACTGCGCACGCGGCGACAGAGTACATACCACGTGTTCTAGATAGAGGCATTGTTTGTTTTCGATCGAGAAAGCATACTGTGTAGTTATTTTTCTTTTTTATTTGTGTTTGAAGATTGATTTTGTAATGGTACAATTTAATTTTGTAATGATACGAGTATAAGTTGATAGTTGTTTATGATAGAAAAGTTTATGTTCAAAAACTAGCAAATACCTATTCTTCCTGATTATTTTAATGTAATAATATTATGACTGTGTGCATGCGATCGTGTTTTGGGTAAGTAAAAAAATGGCATATCAAGTAAATCCAGTTACAATTAATTGGTTAAGATAGCCAAAGCCAAAAATATCTAGGCACTTAAGTTAAGGCCGGGCCGTCGGCGATCTGAGCTCTGTTTTCTATCTGCAAAAGATTAGTCTTAAAGTTGATTAGTTGATTAATGGCTATTGTTTGTTTTTGTACTAAAGTACTTACCTTATTTTAGTTTTACATAATTAATAAAAGTGAGTTTAGTAAATTCCTTTTAGTGTTAACTAGAATCCGTCTGATGCTTCGCTTAATTACCCACTAAAAGAGACTATGTTATTTCAAAAAATACTTTGTCTATTACAAGTCTTATTCAAATACGTTAGCTCTTGCAGCTCAATGAACTACAATAAATATCCTAACTCACAAAACGCACAATTTCATATTTTTTGTAACAGCTTAAATATTATGATAATGCGGAGCTTGTCATTGCTCATTGCTGGGCCTCGCTCACTCAATTTTATAAACAGCTTAAATCGAGATAATAGCGAGTTCTCATAGTACTGTTCGTAGGTCAGTGCAGGTGAATGCTCTTGACACTAAGTAAGTATAAAATCGCAATCCGTAACAATCATTCGAGAGTTTAAGATATCAAGTTAATTTTGGTTATCTGATCAGAGAAAAGAGAAGATTTACTAAAGTAGAGGCTAAGAAACTAGGAAAAAGTTTGGGATGTCAAAATAAAGCAAAATACAGAAACTTGTTTTGTATTAAGATCGTTTATTTAATGCATCTTAATATATTATCATCTTATTTTACTTATTTTATGCTTCTCTGCTGGACTGGGAGTAAAGAAAAAACATGGAATGCGTCCAGCTGCTTCTCTCACCGAGCATGTCGTAAAAGTCGACTAAGGGATAGTATCCTCTCCAACACGATGGACCATCTATATGGGCGATGGACTGATCACACAATGTCACCATGGTTCACCATTTATCCATTCTGGGATTTTGAATCAGGAGTGGCTGCAAGTATTCTTGTGATTACTTGTGGCTCTGCCTACCCCATTACGGGAGTGATAATTATTTGTGAATGTATTTATTTTATTATAATAATCTTGTATTTTTTGCTAAGGTAAATTATCTTTACATCTTATTATCATATTATCTTGTAATTTTTGCTTTATTGTATGAATCATGACTGGCGGTTAATGAGAAACGACAGTTTCACTAAAATTTACAAATAAATTTATTCCTGGCCTTAATTATTTTGCTTCTTGAATTTTATTTCTACTTATATTCTGCGCAAATATTAAATGAAAGTTCTTATTTAATTAATATTTGATGAATATTTTTTACATAAATAGACCGCCTCTAGAAGCATATTTTCCTCTATGAATCAGACCAGCGGAATGCCCTGCGACTTTATCCGCGTTAAGTTTATTCAAACACATAAAATCTTCCCGATGCGGCCTCTAGTTCTTCTAATTTGGGAACTCCTTTCTTAGTGCACCCCTATACCAAAGAAGTATACATAAACCGTCCAAGTTTCATGCTTCTGGAGCTTATGGTTTAGCCTGAGTTTGTCAGGCAGTCAGGAAGTAACGTTACAGTTTTATATATTTAGATTTTAATGCTTTGTTATTCGCTGTGAAGATTTGATGCTTTCTTCTAGTTATGCAATTTTACCTCATCGTACAAGTTAGAGATCTAACTCACTCGACAGTCTATTGTGTTTGAAATTAGGATTGGGTGATTTAAGATACAATCAGCAATGAAAGTTGACTAACAGGTTTAGTTGCTAAAACAATTCAGAAGATTTAAAATCACTAATTAATCTTCATGAATGTCCGTTGCTGAATATTTAGGTGTTATAGTGATTTTTAAGCAATACCATTTCATAGAGTGCCGTTTGGTCTTACAAATGCGCCGAGCTTTTACCTCAAAATGAAATGTCACACAAACCAAAAACTGTAAAAGATATTAGTTTGACCAGGTATATTTTCATTTACATTCGAAAGTAAAATTTTGTTTACGGTAGTTCTTAGCACCGGTAGAAAGTTATTAACAGTTTCGCATAGCGCTTTTTAAGGAAAATGTACAATTTTTTGGCGATAATAAATCTATTGTATAAATTTTTATCCTATGACATACTCGTTGTTTCATAAACAAACCGGTCAAATGAAAGTCGAATGCCCACATGAAGGGATTTCCGTACCATCGTACTTGTACCCCACATAGAGTGGGATAAGGGCAGGAAGATGATGATGTACTTACTTGTACTTTTTAATATGACGTTTACTCTATGTACTTTTGAAATAATTATGTAGCTTCAATGATCGATTAAAAACTTAAAAAAAAAAAATGTTTCTTGTATGCCCCATTTTATTTTATTAGGTATACAATTGGTTGTAAGTAAGTTAGTTCGTATGAGCTAGTGACCATATCTTGTGACGAAATTTCTTGGCCACCTAAAGGCCTCCGTCATGGCTTAGCGACTAAAGAGCCGGGATACCCATCTACATTGTGACCGCGCTTATGGTTGCTTATCATCAACGATAAATCAAGAAGATTATTTGTTGTTATAGTGGCACTAATACACACCCTGTGAAAATTTCAACCTGTTACAGTTTATGAGCTAGTCCGCCCGCTGACAGACGGACGGACAGACGGGTGGACGGGGCGGAGGCTGTCTGCGTAAAATTTATGTGCGCTATACCAGTAGGTACTCTCAAACAGTGAAGGAAAACATCGTGTAGAAGCCCGCGGCTTAGTCAGCTCCGCACGTCTTGACCATGTCTTTCCTGTGAACAAAGCCGACTAAGCTGAGAGGATGGAATAGGTGCTGGGTGAGCCTAATCCATCTTAATTCGTCCCGGCTCCTACAGCGTCCTGTTTGTAAAGGTAAAAGTTGCCTCCTGACGCTGTATAAATCATCTACTATAGATGGTAAAAGGCCTTAGTTTAGTTATGTAACTGTTGGTTGTTATTTAATAAAACCAAAGCATTTTCAAAAAAAATAACCCTCGGTTTAATTGTTAGGTGCTGTAGTTAAAAATTCAATTAAAGGACATAACATCGCGTAGGCGTATAAAAGGTAAACAAAATCGCACTGCGGAAAGTCACATCTGGCCCAAATTTTAATTATGAGGCGGACAGGTATTTAAGGGACAGGCAGACTGTTGGAATTCCGCTTTTATGAACATTGATATTTACCTGGAATTTTTATAAATACTAGGAATAGAATATTGACCAGCAAAAAATGTTTTTTTATTTTTTTCGATTAAATTCAGACATAAATCTCTTCGTTACAGGTTGAATGACAATCACCGCACAGCTTAAACTATAAATCCTAGAAAAATTAAACTTCGAGGGCTTAATTCCTCTTCTTATATTTTAATAGCCTCCCCAACGTGATGGACCATCTATATGGGTGATGGGCTGATCACCTGTATAACTATTTTCATACAATAATAATAATGTAGTAAATCCTCCTTGCTCAGATACTAAGCCTTTTTTAATAAAAAGTATGTGTAGAGCATCGTGATAAAGGACCGTGTATTAATTTTCGCACGATATTATTAAAGCAATTGCACCCCCTACTGTTAGAATTCAGTAAGGGTTATAATAAACCTTCATTAATGTTCTTTGGTTAGGCGAAGTGAGGTGAGGTTAATGTCCTTTGCCAAGACCTTTAATATTTTTTAAAGCCTTATCAGATGCTACTCCTTGAGATATAGTAAAAAAAACTTTTTTTTTACTATTATTCAGAATAATAATTAGTTTGCTAGTAAACTCCTTTAAATATATGGGTTCCCTATGGACTTCAAAATCCTAATAATTACAGGTTCTGTTGACTGTATGTATGTTCGTATGAGCTAGTGGCCAACTAGTAACGGAGTTTTTAGGCCGCCCAAAGGCCTCCGTCATTGCTTAGCGACTTAAAAGCCTGGAACGACCGTGGAACGTTCCCTCCGAAGCACGGAAGCGCTCAGCCCGTAATGTCACTTAAGGTCACCTATCCCAATCGTGACCGCGCACATCGTTGCTTGACTTTAACGATCAATTAAGAACGCCTAAGCAAGCTACGTCAAGAGCGCTTCTGTTGTCTGTACAATTTACGTATTTGCGGTCCCGGTTGACTGATATAAAAATGCAATTGGGCGGTCCCAGCGGTCCCAGTTACTTGAGTAGAGTACCGTACCAAAGCATTCTACAATTTAATTTTAAGTAGCTTTTAGTAATACAGAAATATATTTTTGTAAAATAGACTATAAAACGAAATCATGGAAAAAACTCTTTTACTTAGAATAAAGAATACTCGTATTTGTCGAAAAGATCTCTAAAAGGGGTTTTTCCAAGAAATTGTAACACCTAATATATAATGTAAGTAGGTTTTGTATTTTCCTCAGTCAAATAAAAAAGTACTTATCTTCAATATCCTATTGAGTGAAGTGGAATAGTGAAATTGTTCCTTCCAAGAAATAAAATACCCGAGAATAAAAATAAGCAAGTATCTAATATAACGGCCTCGGTGGCGTGGCGGGTGATTGCTCGGCAGAGATGCAAGAGGCGCGGGTTCGATTCCCGCTGCGGAAGAAATGTTTGCATGTTCTGTAAATATTTCTTCCGGGTCTGGGTGTTGTGGTGGTACCATGGTACTCGTAGTTTCTGATACCCACGACACAGGGAATCCTAGTGTGGGGTCAGAACTATGTGCGTGACTGTTGGTTGTTATTTATTATTTATTTATTTATTTATTTAAGTAAACAAGAGAATCGTGATTGAACGTCTTAGCAGGCCTAGTGACAGAAAATATACATATTATCAACGTCTTGGGCACGCTTCAACCCAAGGACCTACGGTGATTTGTATGAAAAGAAACCTCGACGCGTCAAATACAATGCCTTTTTATTCTGGCACTACGCGAAGATACATGCTGGACCTAGTATTCGTTTTAATTCGCTTCGACTTTCAGATATAATTAATTTAAACAATTACTTCACAAACTTGAACGTGAACTTAAAGCTTGACCGACTACTTTCACAAAATATCAGAAGCTCAGAGTAAAGTGACCTGTAAAGAGCGTGGAACAAAGCATTTGGCTTCATATGTGGTTTTTGTCTCAGAATTATTTGATTTCCTCTTTGGTGCAAAAAACATAGAGGTCCATAGAGGTAGACAGGGACTACGTATCTCCATTTGCTATGGTCGTGACATACTTCTCTTGCTTCATTCACTCTTATCACCTTCTTCATGCATGCTCATTGATTAAGGATACTCTTGACTTGGATTTTTTCTCTTGTTTCTTTTATCTCTCATCTAGGTTTTCTCCAAGAGTACTATTATTACACTCTCCTCATAGTATCACCTGTTTTGTTAATATAAATGAAAGTTTGTTTGTTCGTATGAGCTAGTAGCCAACTCTAGTGACGGAGTTTTTAGGCCGCCTAAAGGCCTCCGTCATGGCTTAACGACTTAAAAGCCGGGACAAACAATTTAACGTGCCCTCCGAAGCACGGAAGCGCTCAGCTCGTAATGCCACTAAATGAAAGTGAAAGTTGGGTATGGCAGAAGAAACATCAAATTAGAGTGAATGCAGTAGAAATGCGCGCATTGCAAAGTATTCGTATGTGTGGTGTGACTTTGAGAGATAGAGTGAGAAATAGCGTGATAAGAGAGCGATGTGGAGTGAAGGAAGATGTAGTGATAAAGATTGAGAAAGGTATGTTAAGCTGGTTTGGTCATGTAGAGAAGATTAACAAAACAGGTGTATGAGGCGAGTGTTATTAGTATATACCGTTGGAGCTTAATATTGAGGTATACTTTAGTACCTTCTCGTAGTTCCTTGGAAGAGGATTTTGAGGTATACTTAGTACGTTCTCGTAGTTCCTAATGTCCATGATACAAGGGGAATCCTATAGTGTGGTCTTTTAAGTGTTAGCTTGCTTACTCCACTCTCAGATAAATGTTAGCAACCGTAGTGACTCCTACTTAATCTGTGTATACTTTCTCCGATGCCTTAACGATTGCGAATTCAAGACCTACTTGAGTTGTCCTTGTGACGTCACTGTGACGTCAGCACTTTCTTGGATTATACGAAAGAGGTCTTAGTATCGAAACCGGGTAGTAATTTAATGTTTTAATTTGAAATAATCATTGTTTTTACAAAGAAACGATTTCGTGAACCTTGTTTTTTTAAGGAGGTCGTGGGTTCAAAATCGGCCGATAAGGAAAATGTTGTATGCATATCAACTGCAATAAAAAAATAAGATGGTGGTAAGTTAAGTACATAATATTTTAGGTCATTGATCGATGTATATCATATCTTATCATATGGTCCTAAAAAAAGGTTAACTGATGAAATTATAGGTTATTGGACGTTGGTTTCCAATGAGGACGAAGGGTGGGGACGAGCTATAAAAACCCCTTATTTCTTCGACTTTGCATTTTTACCCAAAACGTGGCTATGGGCTGGTCATATCTGACGAAGAACTGACAACCGCTGGGGTAAATTAGTTCATGAGCGGACCATGACTCCGCAAACATAATATAGGACACCCTCCGGCTAGGTGGAGTGACGATCTGCGAAAAGCTGCTGGCAGAGGATGCGTCAAGCCAAAGACAGGGCGGGATGGCGCTCATTAGGGGAGGCCTATGTCCAGCAGTGGACTGCTATTTAGGCTGATGATAATGATGATGCAATTTTAATTCTAAATTTTGACAAAGAAAACAACAATACCACAGGTTAATGAACCAGTTTTTTATATTGTGCAATAAGGAAAGTATTCAAATGAATATTTTCACTTTTCAAAATGATACCATTTCAATCACAGGTCGTGTACAGAATGCTAATGTGTTTCGAATTAGAATTTCACTTTTATAACCACTTTAGAGCAGTCTTGTGGCAATTTTAAGGTCGTGGGTTCAAGTCCAGTCATGCGTTATTTTTTTTAAATTCAAGTGTTTTTTGTACTTTTGCTTGTTACGCGATTGTTCCGCCAATAATGAATTGATTTTGATTATTCTTTCTTTGTTTGGTAGATCATACTCCAGACAAGGTGGTCCCGTATACATTTTATTGGAATTGATTCAGCTCTTTTTGAAAATATCAACAAAAACACCGGCAATGTGTAAAGTAAACAGATTTTGGTCTGTATTTTTCAATATTATGTAGTATCTATCTTAGAACTAAATAAGAAGTGGCTGCAAATTTTCTTATGTTTACTTGTGGCTCTGCCCTCCCCATTAGGGATACAGGCGTGATAATAATGTAAGTATGTATGTATCTATGAAATGACGGAAAATAAAACATTTTATGGGAGGTCGACCGTAGTTAGTAAACGTGTCAAGTACACGAAAGGAACCTTAGAGGCGCACTTTGAATCCTTTCAGCACACTGGTTCGAAAGAACTTATGACCCGACTGTAGTCAGATGGGTATACTACGTAGGAAGGTTAAACTTTTATTTAAATCTGATACAACATTCATGCAATTCAGAATAAAACCTTGAAAGCAAATCTGTATCGAAACTGCTCGTGAAATTATTCAAAACTCCAAAACTTTTGTATCCAGTTGAGCGTTTATGGCGAAAACTTAAATCTCTTTCGCATCTCAAACTTGAATAAAACTATCATATTATACTTTTATGAGCGGAAAACTATCTCAATATATAAAACTGTTACGTTACCTACTGACTGACTGATTGACAACGTAAAGACTAAACCACCATCCAACGACTAGACCAGGGATCCCCAAACTATTTTGGACAAGTGACCCCTTTTCCAAAATGAACTGTTACCTCAAACCCCCATGGCCAAATTACCTACTTTTAAGATCAACCCCTTTATTCATAATGGTCCGCTAACTTAAACCAGCTGCAAGTTTTTCATCTTGTACGAACTTGAGACTTTACATTACTACAACAATGCTATTTCCTACAAAAATATTAATTATTCTTAGCACACGTGACACAACATAAACAATACAGTACCTACCTATCTTGAAAGTTTTAAATAAGAACTTGTGTCAATTTAATAGGGGTCGATTTTTAGACCTCGTCGACCCCCAAAATCTGTTTTCGTTTATGTCGACCCCTAGGAAACCGATATCGACCCCAAGGGGTCGATATCGACCACTTTGGGAATCCCTGGACTAGACGATCTCTGTGGCGTGGCGGGCGAGTTATCGACTGAGACGCAAGAGGCGCGGGTTCGATTTCCGCTGAGGAAGAAATGTTTGCATGCTCTGCAAATATTTCTTCCGGGTCTGGGTTTTGTAGTATTATGTATTACTAGCTGCCGCCCGCGGCTTTGCTCGCGTGATACCCGGATAAAAAATAGCCTATATGTTAATCCAATACATGTACTATGTATATTCCAAGTTTCGTTCAGATCCGTTCAGCTGTTTAGGCGTGATTGAGGCACAAACATCCAAACATCGTTACAAACTTTCGTACTAGATGGCAGCACAGGTAAAGTTAGTACGCGCTATCGTTGCGTTTTGAGCTTTACGCCGGTAATTTCAAGCAAACAAAGACTTTTTTATTTTATAATATAAGTAAGATATGTAAAAGTATGTATTTACAAAAAATGTATCAAAGTATTCTATCAGACATCTGGTTCCCATAGCATAAGCTTTGCTTAGTTTGGGGCTAGATGGCGTCACAAAAGTTGGCCACTAACTCATACGAACTTACTTTACCTACTAAAGAGATAGAGGGGAATGGAAGAAGAAAAGAAGAAAGCACGTTGTGCCAGCAACATGCAGCTAGTTTTTGAGGTTTTGTGTTCCAAGTAACCTAAAATTCATAGTATAATAATTAAGAATCGATGTTATTTGAAGTATTTACAAGTGAAAAGTGATTCCGTGAGACTTTTTATGTGATTTGCTGCAGTTTTCACTACACAGGAAGACACGATTCTATTTTTAAATTTTAAGTTCACTAGACGACGACTCGTGACGTACTAAGAGCGATGAGCATGGTTTTAGTATAGGTGTGTGCGTGAGCGTGTAGGAGCACGGTTTTGTGTGGCATCACTTTTGTTATTCGCGGCGCGCTGTCTCTTTCTTTTTTTTGGTCTGAGGGTTGCTATTAAGAAAGGAAGGTAGCGGAAAGATGAAGTTTGTGTGAAAAAAGCTGTCAAAGTCGTGGGAAGTTCCACCAGTTATTTTACACTCCTATGAGCGGAAAACTATCCTACTATAATATTTTGAATGTAAAAGTTTGTGAGTATGTGGATGTTTGTGTTTCAACGCCGTTAATGCTGCACGGGTTTGAATAAAACTAAATCATATATAAATAAATCCTACAAATATTATAAACGCGAAAGTTTGTATGTATGGATGTATGGATGTTTGTTACTCTTTCACGCCTAAACAGCTGAACGGATTTGAATGAAACTTGGAATATACATGTACAATAATAGTACATCTACTAGATTAACATTTAGGCTGTTTTTTTTTCGGGTACCACGCTAGCGAAGCCGCGGGCGGCAACTAGTAATTAATATTTATGGACATTTTACACAGCGCCATCTAGTGACAAACTAAGCAAAGTTTGTACTGTGGGCACTAGATGGCTGATAAAATACTTAAATACTTTTTTTGTAAATACATACTTATAACTACAAAACCAAGAGCAGGAAGAAATATTTGCAGAACATACAAACATTTCTTCCGTAGCGGGAATCGAGCCCGCACCTCTTGCTCAACACACTCGCCCGCCATGCCACCGAGGTAGTCACCCGGTCGGCCGGTTTTATAATTATATTTATTTACATACAAACATAGTAATCACGCCCATATCCCTAATGGGGTGGGCAGAGCCACAAGTTAACATACGAAAACATGCAGCCACTTCTGATTTCAAGTCCTAAGATCGATATCGTGAACCATAGTGACAGATGATCAGCCCATCGCCCATATAGGTGGTCCATCTTTTTGGAGAGGATACCATCCCTTAGTCGACTCTTACGACATGCTCGGGGAGAGAAGTAACTGGACGCATTCTATGCTATATTTATTGAATTGTCTAATAATTCTCTGCTGGACTGGGAGTAAAGAAAAAACATAGAATGCGTCCAGCTACTTCTCTCCCCGAGCATGTCGTAAGAGTCGACTAAGGGATAGTATCTTCCAACATGATGAGATACAATAAGCAAGTATTCCCAAGGAGGGCTGACGTCAGGCAGGCGGCCGGTCATAAAACACTTTAGCCAAAACTCTTACAGCATGATCGAAGGATCATGCTGTGCCGACCCCACATAGAGTGGGATGAGGGCAGGAAGATGATGATGATTTATTTAATTGTCTATTTTTCACCCGGATACAAGACTGATCATGCTGTGCCGACCCCACATAGAGTGGGATAAGGGCAGGAAGATGATGATGATGATGACAAGACAATCGAAGCCACGGGTAAAAGCTAGTTTAATTCACAAAAGTGATGAACTCTTTGTTCGTTTTATTCGAAAACCGCGCATCGTGACAGTAGACACGACTTGCACATCAAAGTTTTTAACAATAAAAATGGAAGAGATGGATGGATTGCGTAAATACTATCACAGTTCTTTCGAACCTGTGTGAGTGTGGTGAGGGATTTAAAGTGCGCCTCAAAGGCTCCTTACACACTTTGTTTTCGAACTTTTAGGTTTTACGATATTTCGGTTTCCTCACGATGTTTTCCTTCACCGTTTGAGAGTGCTGGTACAGCGCACAAAATTTTTTCGAACAGAAAAATGCATTTGTGCATGACCGGATTTGAACCCAAGACCGTAGGATCGGAAGGCGGGTCCGCCACCACTAGACCACCAGCGCTCATCGTTGTGTGAATTATGAGATGAGTAAGAAAGGAGTAAATAGAAATGAAATGAAAAAAACTTTATTGCAAGCAAACAAAAAAAACCGACAATTGCTGGCAAATGGTGACCTTATCGCTTGATGCGATTTCTCCCAGGCAACCAAACTAAGACTAACCACTGTCTAGTGGGATAAGAGCCCAGGGAGATGATGATGGTTCAGCACTGGTAGTCTAGTGGTAATGGCCCCGCCATCCGATCTTAAAATCGTGGGTTCGTGGGTTCAAATCCGGTCGTGCAGCAATAGCAGTTTAAAAAATAAGTTGCCCTGTGATTCATCTCCCCAACAACCAGGATGGACGACGTTGTACCCTCAACTTTTGTACAAAATATAGAACGTTTCAGCTTGTCTGACATTATCGCCCTCATTTCCCCTCCATCCGTCCTCGAGCGAGCACGTACAAAACACAGTAACTTATCTGGATAATCCTTCCATCAAATTAAGGTCTCATGAATAAAGGAACAGATAACACAGTGCTAAGAAGTTCCTTTTATTCCTGTAAAGTTTTGTACGATTAGCGCGTAGCTATGGGTTGTAGTCACTTTATTATCATTATCTCAGCTCGATTGCACACAGTGTTAGGTTGGTAAGAATTCTATTGAAGAAACCATTTTTGAATGAAGATCAATAAATGATCAAGTGCGTCTCGAATTACAGCTTCCAATGACAGCAACGAATCTCAGTATCGAAAAAAAAGACATGAAATCTCCTAAAAATATTTTATCCAACAAAAGACTCTAGGGTGACATAGGAGGTAAGGGGTACTAAAGTAAAACAGGTTTTATTTAATATCTTTTAACAGACCAAATCATTTTATTATGTAGGTAACTGAATTTACCGCAAGACTACATTTCAACATGTTCACACCACCAATATGGTTAGGCAGGAACCTACTTAAACGTAAATAGGCAAGTAAACGTAAAAAGAATTCGGAAAACCGACGTTATTTAGGAAGAATCGGAAAATGAAGAATTTGACGGCCTCGGTGGCGTGTAGGGCGATTGCTCGGCAGAGACGCAAGAGGCGCGGGTTCGATTACCGCTGATGAAATGTTTGCATGTTCTGCAAATATTTCTTCCGCGTCTGGGTGTTGTGGTACCATGGTACTCGTAGTTTCTGATACCCACGACACAGGGAATCCTAGTGTGGGGTCAAGACTATGTATGTGACTGTTGGGTGTTATTTATTTATTTATAATGGTATTGTGGTGAGAAATGTGATAAAAGTGTTGTTAAAAATATATAACTACACCAAAAGTCGTTTCAGAAACTGTACCGTGAGCAACAGACAAATCTACCATCGGACACCCTTATTTGTTTTATATACTTTTTGTTCACTCGGATCTAGCACAAGTTGATATAAAAACAAATCGACGCTATTGGCTCGTTCGTCGACTTACTGTAAATACTGAGTTGGTTATATTTTCAAATAAAGTTATTTGATTTGATTTTGTGTGGGTTGACGAAAGGAATTAAAACTATTTATTTTCGTTTCCATCTCCATATTTTAGAACATCTCCATCCAGAGGCCAGATATCATCCGCACATAATTAAGTTTGTGTACAACAACTTCAGATGGGAATATTTGACGACCAAAGAGGCCAAACGTTCTTTACTGTAATTGTTCTGAGAGCGCACCTGATCCAAATCATCGGCAATATTATATTGTCATTTTTACTTTAATGTCAGCTTCACAAAAACTAGTGCTGAGTTCCCTGTCCCATCTCTGAGTTGCTCTTTTGTTTTTTAACTGTCCGATAGTGGAAATATGGCTTGAGGAAGTACCTGGGTAATGGTTCCAGGGAATGGCGTTGTTTTGTATTTTATGAGGTGGAAAATGGCTTTATTTTGTGTTTTATTTAGGTGTTATATTGCCACTATTCTATTTTACCTGCTTTTTGAGTTTATCTCACTGTGAGCACTGGTAGCAGCTCCGCCTCAAGATTTTATCGTGGGTTCAAATCCTGCCATGAAGTAAAACATCGTCAGGAGACCAGTTATGTCTCCTATGAGGCGCATGCCATGCTAGTCTCCTCACGATGTATAACATGACGGGATTTGAACCCATGACCTTAGGATTTGAAGGCGGGGCCGCCACCACTAGACCACCAGGGCTCTGTAAGCTTAAGTAGATACTTACTACCTACTCTCCTTTCAATAATACCGGTACCAACTCGCTTCAGCGGACCGAATAATGCACGTAAAATAATCGTGTCCAAATCATATGTACGGGACATTGTGGTGTGGCTGACAGCCATGACGATAAGTTCGTGATTATTATATGTAGCAACTTGACATTCAAATCGATGGGACTTTCCCTAATGCGGAAATCGTTTTCAGGGAGAAATTCGCTAGTTTACCCATTCAGCATAGACATTTATGTATTTGCAACTTAACACATTATGAATTTATGACATGATTATGTGCATATTGTTTTGGTTTATAATGTGCTAAGGCCTCGGTGGCGTGGCGGGCGATTGCTCGGCAGAGACGCAAGAGGCGCGGGTTCGATTCCCGCTGCTGAAGAAATGTTTGCATGTTCTGTAAATATTTATTCCGGGTCTGGGTGTTGTGGTACCATGGTACTCGTAGTTTCTGATACCCACGACACAGGGAATCCTAGTGTGGGGTCAGAACTATGTGTGTGACTGTTGGTTGTTATTTATTTATTTATTTAAGTAAACAAGAGAATCGTGATTACACGTCTTAGCAGGCCTAGTGAGAAAAAATATACATATCATCACGCCTGTATCCGTAATCGATCCACCAGTAGTTGGCAGATCCACAAATAAACAGTAAGTAAACCATAGCGACAGGTGATCAGCCCATCACCTATATAGAATGGTCCATCATGTTGGAAAGGTGTCCCTTAATCGAATTCTACGACGTACTCCAAGAGAGAAGCAGCTGGACACATTCTATGTACTTTGTAGGTACTTTACTCCTAGTCTAGCAGTGAATTACGATTTTGATTTACGACGGCCTAAAATGGTATAAAAAACTGATCGATTTGCACAAGTTATAAGCTTGTATAACTTACCAGCTTGACGTAATATGAAGTGTCAAAAAAACCTATATGGCGGCAGCAAACTTATTACATTTTATCGTATGTCAAAAAACTATTTCCTCTACCTATCCCTATGTTTAAAAACGTTACTTTTATTGACCATAATTTCCCCAAAATATATCATTCGTTTAAAGAAATCATTTTATTTCCTGTCCTTTATTCCTGATCCTTTGTATCATTTTCAGCTCAATGTCATTGAAAGCGATGGGGGTTTATCTGGGTTCTTCTGATACATTACACATTATAAATAGGTACCTAACCCCTTTTTCTTGTTTACTAATGTTTTCTTAAGCCTTTGTTATAAAGGTGGAGACTATAAAAAGATAAGCGTGCAAAAGAAAATTGAATCTGATACTCTTTTACTAGACAATAAGTAAGATTCTTTTGAAGACCCTAAGAAGGGTCATAAACAAAGAAAGAAATAAAAAATAAAATAAATACAAATAAAAAGACACATTATTTGATAAATTAATAAGTAAAACAATGAATACACTAATCATGATAATGGCTTCTAATTAACTTACAACTATAATTTACAAAATAGAAAAGTAACAGTCGGGCTATCTAAAGGCCGTTTCAAACGGTTTATAGATAGCTCACCTGATCCAGCTTATCAGACGGAGGAAGCGTGCCTAAGACGATGTCTGCATTGGTTAATAATATTAATAAAGATTTTTTTTTTAATCTGTGATGGGACGAGTAATAAAAATAGTGATGATTATGATTTGTGTGATGGTTAATCGTTCACTATCAAACTGCATTACATTACATTAAGTACATGACTATCACGCCCTTGAATGAATAAATTATTCGTCTAAAGCCGTAACCCCAACGGGGTGGGCCAACATCTATAGTAGATAATTTATACAGCGTCAGGAGGCAACTTTTTACCTTCACAAACTGGACGCTGTAGTGCCAGGGACGAATTAAGATAGAGTAGGCTTGCCCAGCACCTATACCATCCTCTCAGTTTAGTCGGCCTTGTCCACAGGAAAAACATGGTCAATACGTGCGGAGCTGACTAAGCCGCGGGTTTCCTCACGATGTTTTCCTTCACCGTTTGAGAGTACTGGTATAGCGCACATAAATTTTTCACACAGAAAAATCCATTGGTATACGACCGAATTTGAACCCACGTCCTTAGGATCGGAAGGCGGGGTCACTACCAACTAGACCACCAGTGCTCTCAACAGGGTGGGCAAAGCCGTAAGTAATCATAAGAAAACTTTCAGTCACTCCTGATCCAAGAGTCCCAAGATAGATATGGCGAACCATGGTGACAGGTGATTGAAGAAAGTTCGAAAATGGTTCGAAAGGAACCTTTGATGCGCTTTAAATCCTTTCTCCACACTGGTTCGCAAGAACTAGTGACATAACTAGATAGACAGACCTATGCAAGCCCGATAAGTTGGTTTGATTATGGATAATGAAGCGCTCGTGGCGTAGCTTGCTTAGGCGTTCTTGATTGATCGTTAAAGTTAAGAAACGAAGTCACAATTGGGATGGGTGACCGCAAATGGCATTATGAGCTGAGCGCTTCCGTGCTTCGGAGGGCACGTTAAACAGTCGGTCTCGACTTTTAAGTCGTTAAATCATGACGGAGGCTTTTAGGCAGTCTAAAAACTCCGTCACTAGAGTTGGCCATTATCTCATACGAACATACAAAAGTACATACATTATGGATAATACAGAACTGGTGAGGGAATTTATACTCTATTTTTTATTTGCCACGTGTTCTATGTAGTCGGAGCCTTAGATATGATTTCCGTGAGTTTCACGAATTTCATTTAATATTTTACTTTGACATAACAATTTGTAAAAATGGCTAAAAATAATAAATAAAGAACATTAATAAAGTAAAAGTAAGGAGCAAGTAGCCTGATAGATATTTGAGAGTTTTAAAGTCTGATTTATATTTATCGCGTTGGATACAAAAATAAATGGTTTTCTCACTTTTTCTCGAATTCTGCTCTCTCTCTCTCTCTCTCAGTTACAGTTCTCTTTTCTGACCCCACACTAGGACTCCTAGGACACCCAGACTCATAAGAAAAAATTATAAAACATCTA
Organism: Scotopteryx bipunctaria; assembly: GCA_949320045.1. NCBI lineage: Eukaryota > Metazoa > Arthropoda > Insecta > Lepidoptera > Geometridae > Scotopteryx > Scotopteryx bipunctaria. The sequence continues at coordinate 2,619,929 of OX439462.1, forward strand.
AACATTTCTCTCATAGCGGGAATCGAACCCGCACCTCTTGCGTCTTAGCCGAGCACACGCCCGCCACGCCACCGAGGTCGATATTACATTATCATCATCGCGTTTTTTTCGCGAAAATTGCCGAGGCGCACAATATTGCGGTACTACTGTACCTCGATGTAATTTCATTTATTTGTTTCGATTTCTCCTATCATTATGTCAACTAGCCGAAATCAGCTTGTTAGCGAACACAACACGGTAATAACATACTTATTTCAAATACATTCACAAAATTGCTGAATAAAACAAAATTAGCTAATACTATATAATAGTTTACAATAACCTATAGAATAGAATCGGTTTAGTTAGAGCCACAAAACATCCTGTCCGACATGATAGACCATCTATATGGGTAATGGGCTGATCACCTGTCACCATGGTTCACCATATCCATCTTGGGACTTTGAATCAGGAGTGGCTGCAAGTTTTCTTATGATTACTTGTGGTTCAATCAACCTTGGAGACTAATATTATATTCCCTAGATTATTATTATATTAATTTAAATCGGATATTACAATAAAAAATATTATTATTATTATTATAGATATTGACTTGATGATTATTATTATTTGACACATTTAATTATAACGCTTTGGTATATGTGCTGTAATGTTATAATTAGTCTGTTTTGGGGGTTAAAAGAAAACAGGCCTGCCATATTGTTGATGATCTAGGTACCGAAGAGAAAACCAATCAAAACAAATTGAAGGGACGTCACTTTATGAACGTACCTACTAGAAATATTCCATTTCCGTTTATCAAATGTAATTGAAATCATTTTGGTAACAAGCCACAGATAGGTAATTTTATTTCAATTTGTACAGGTATGTACCTATCTCTATATAGTCGTGTCATTGTGTACTTCTTTAATGGACTGGGAGTAAAGAAAAAACATAGAAAGCGTCCAGCTGCTTCTCTCCCCGAGCATGTCGTAAAAGTCGACTAAGGGATAGTATCCTCCAACATGATGAGATACAATAAGCAAGTACTCCCAAGGAGGGTTGACGTCAGGCAGGCGGCCGGTCATAAAACACCTTAGCCAAAACTCTTACAGCATGATCCAAGAATTATGCTGTGCTGACCTCACATAGAGTGGGATAAGGACAGGAAGATGATGATGATGAGTTGTGTCATTGTGGTGAAGGCATTTAAAGTGCGCCTCAAATGCTCCTTTCGTGGTATTATCGACTAAGCAAACTTACCAAAATCGGTCAAGTGCGAGTCGAATTCATACACGAAGGGTTCCGTACCATCGTAATATGTACATATATTATGTTTCTTGTAGGCCACAATTTCTTTGTTTACATTTTTTATTTTTTTTTACTTACCTATATACGTATCCCATTATAACTGGACAAAGATCTCCCCCATCTTTTTCCAATATTGACTCTGAAATAAATGAGAATAAAATTTTGACTGTCAAAATTTATTTTACAAATGGTTGGACGATGTACCTAAATGGACAGGTTGGACGGTTGGTAAACCAGTATCACCAAGAAGTTCAACGTTTAAAAATGTTTTACCAAAGTGCCATGCAAAGAGGCAGTTACAAATCTAATCACACAGCAGTATTCCGAATACTTCCGTTTTGTTATTATAATGAAGGAAATATTACTGAAATCAGGGCTATGAGCATCAGTTTCTAGTGTAAAATTCGTTTTACACTAGAAACAGCGGAAGAAATGTTTGTACGTTCTACAAATATTTTTTGGGCCTTTGTATTATAATTTATAATACATAGGCCCAAAAAATATTTGTTTGTAAATGCATATTTATAATTTATAAATATGCATTTACAAATATAACAAACATGCTTTGCTTAGTTTGAGGCGGAATGGCGCTGTGTGAAATGTCCACAAATATTTATTTATGTTAAATTTGTATTTTTGGCACCGACACGGTTTTTTAAACAATATCCTACCAGTGCTAAAATTCACAATAGTACCTAACTTAGTACGGAGTTGGCGTGTTTCAAATCTCTTGCAGAAAGGTGATAAAAATGTCGAATACTATTCAACCTATAAAAGTTACCTATTTAATGCCTTGGTTTCATGATTCGGGTTTAGGACAAACGAAAACCACGGTGTATAATCATCATCATCATCTTCCTGCCCTCATCCAAATCTATATGGGGTCGGCACATGATCCTTGGATCATGCTGTAAGAGTTTTGACTAAGGTGTTTTATGACTGGCCGCCTGCCTGACGTCAACCCTCCTTCGGAATACTTACTTATTGTATCTCATCATGTTGGAGAGGATACTATCCCTTAGTCGACTTTTACGACGTGCTCGGGGAGAGAAGCAGCTGGACGCATTCTATGTTTTTTTTTTCTTTACTCCCAGTCGATGGGTGGATCACCTGTCACCATTCTTTACCATTTCCATCTTAGAATTTTAAATCAGAAGTGGCTGTAAGTTTTCTTATTATTTCGCCCACTACGCCACCGAGGCCGTGACTTTGACATCTCATTTTACATTATTAAGTTTCTAGCTTCAGTTGTTTCTCCTGAGCGTTGATTGCAAAAAATGCTTACTGTTTTATAAATACTAAGGATATTATTGACGTACAAAATTTATCCAGAATTCAGGATTATAAATTACTTTATATGTAGAATTATTTAATTCTTAGAAGCATAAGTCTTTTGTCTGATTATCTACAAACTAATCAGATTAACTTGAACGTAAAATACTATCGCGTGCTTTCAAAACCTCTGAAGTTTACAACTAAATTGCCCTTCAGCCGTAACTCAAACTAGCCTTTCCGCTTTGTGATATTGTAGTAATCATGACCTTAAAGGCTTACCCTAAGGTTGGCAGGGTTAAATCTTTAGTCTATGAATCATTTGGCTTATTACTGTTTTCAACCTTGGTTTCGTTCACTTGGTACCAGGTTACAAATTGTATAGATAATTATATTACCGTGGCAATGCGGCCAGCGTGCGTCTTGGACTGGGCACGCTTCCACCGTCTGATGATCTGGATCAGGTGAGCTGTCCAGATCCTTTTGGATTAGTCTAAATTTTATTCAAATTAGATCAGCTGTTCATACAAATCACCATGGTTACTTCTTCGCTGGACTGGGAGTAAAGAAAAAACATAGAATGCGTCCAGCTGCTTCTTTCCCCGAGCATATCGTAAAAGTAGACTATGGGACTTAGTCGACTCCAACATAATGAGATACAATAAGCAAGAATTCCCAAGGAGGGTTGACGTCAGGCAGGCGGCCGGTCATAAAACACCTTAGCCAAAACTCTTACAGCATGATCCAAGGATCATGCTGTGCCGACCCCACAGAGTGGGATAAGGGCGGGAAGATGATGATGACAATTCACCATGGATCACCATATTTTATCTATGTTGTGACTTTGTATCAGGAGTGGCTGCAAGTTTTATGATTACTTGTGGCTCTGCCGAAGTGCCAACTCCATTAGAGAAACAGGCGTGATAATTATGTACAATATATGTATAGGTACCTATAACAATAGTTATAGTATAATAGTGGGTTCTACAGGAGATGTGTACAAGTTTAGAAACTAAATACTAAGGTATTAATTCACGCATAAAGTCCGTCGCTCACAAAAACGAGAGGCACTAGCGCATATTGCAACTATTGCAATTGAACTAATTGCATACATTTCGGAATCTACGGGATTTGTTAGATCTTTTTTCACCTTCGCCTCGACTCTCATTCCTGTGAACGACGCACCTAACCCTACAGTAACATCTAGATTGTGTTTATAAAACACTAGCTGCCACCCGCGGCTTTGCTCGCGTGGTACCCGGATAAAATATAGCCTATATGTTAATCCAGCAAACGTACTATGTATATTCCAAGTTTCATTCAAATCCGTTCAGCCGTTTTTTGCGTGAAAGAGTAACAAACATCCATACATACAAACTTTCACATTTATAATAATACTAGCTGCCGTCCGCGGCTTCGCTCGCATAGTAACCGGATAAAAAATGGCCTATATGTTAATCCAGTACATGTACTATGTATATTCCAAGTTTCGTTCAGATCCGTTCAGCTGTTTAGGCGTGATTGAGGCACAAACATCCAAACATCATTACAAGCTTTCGTACTAGATGGCAGCACAGGTAAAGTTAGTACGCGCTATCGTTGCGTCTTGAGCTTTACGCCGGTAATTTCAAGCAAACTAAGATTTTTCAATTTTATAATATAAGTAAGAAGTAAGATAAGAAGTAAGATAAGAAGTAGGATTAGTAGGCTTTTCAAGGCCAAAAACATTAAGTAGTTATGTTTATTGGTACTTATTCCGTAAGAATTAGTTAGGTACTTATTACAATAAAAAAGTCTAGCCAGACTTAAAATAATGGTTTAAGTATAGGCAAGGCAAGGCACTGGTGTCGGACAGCGTTCTTTAACTTTCTCCAATCGATGACTTTGAGAACGAAACAAGTTCTTCAAAGGTAGGAATATTATATCCATAGATAATTTATATTAATGCTAGCTTCCGCCTCCGGCTTCACTCGTTTAGTACCAGAATAAAAAGTAGCCTGTATGTTATTTCAGCACACATACTACGATATTCCAAGTTTAATTCGAATCCGTTCAGCCGTTACGGCGTGATTGAGGCACAAACATTATCATGTCTTCAACTCCTCATAAACATTCACATTTATAATATTAGTAGGATTATAAATGAAAGTTCCTTTACCCGTCTTAACCGCAGAACAGATTTTGATATTTGACAAGGTGATAGGTTGTATTCTTGTTAAGGAAATAGGATATAATCTTTTATATAAAAAAAACAACGATTCCAGCTGTTAGGTTCGATAAAAAATCTCCAGTCTTTTACCATCAATGCTAGATGATTTATAAAGTGTCAGGATACAACTTTTGACTACACTAAAGGGACGCTGTATTACCCGGTATGATTTTAAACAGAATAGGCTTGCCCAGCAACTTCTATGCTGCTAGTTCTAATAATATAAACACTATATTGACTACGATGTTCCACATACAGACATGCTGATCGCTATGTGTTTTCATAATGATAGCTACAGGCTCATACACCTTGAAATAGGGGTAATGTTTGCTATAAAGTACATCAGAGCGTGGCGAGGTCACGTTAAAAGGACAGGAGTTTCTGTCTTGATGTGGATGGTAAAGGGAAGTGGGTCTTGAGTAGAGCCTTGTGTGACACCAGTCCTTTAGTCACATAAGTAATTAAACTGGTGTAATAAGCTAGTCATCATCATCTTCCTGCCCTTATCCTCATTCTATGTGGGGTCCGCACACACTGGTGGTATGATAAGCTAGTGAGGCCAATAAAACCTAAAAAACATGTCCTAAGATGGATATGGTGAACCGTGCTAGTATCCTCTCCAAAATAATAGAATACCTATCTAGGCGATAGGCTGATCCCCTGTCACCATGGTTCACCATATCCATCTTAGGACATGTTTTTTAATATACACAAAATATTGTATACGCTAGTATAACGGTACCTACTACTCTAGGTAAATTCTCGCAAGCAATATTGAAATTGAAAGAAGCCTCTGAAGCGCACTTTACATCCTTTCACCACACTGGTACTTAATAACTAGTGGCACGATTAGTACCTAGTGGTAGCGCGTTGCCTTACAATAGCGTATTGCTATAAAGAACGCCTTTTAAACAATAACAAGCAAAACTTGAAGCTATAGATGGCTATATTTTATAGGCCAACAGACCCAAAAGAAATTTAATGCAGAATATGCAAAAATGTCTTTCGCAAAACCGAACCCGCACCTTTAGCTCTAAAGTGTAGTTTATGTATCTATTTTATCGCGCCCGTTTTCCTAACGGTGTGGGCAGAGCCACAAGTTGTCATAAGAAAACTTGCAGCCACTTTTGATTTAAAATCCTAAGATGGACTATCACAGTAGATGATTTATAAAGCGTCAGGAGACAACTTTTACCTTCACAGACGGGACGCTGTAGTGCCCGGGACCAATAAAGATGGAGTAGGCTTGCCCAGCACCTATTCCATCCTCTCAGCTTAGTCGGCCTTGTCCACAGGAAAGACATGGTCAATACGTGCGGAGCTGACTAAGCCGCGGGTTTCCTCACGATGTTTTCCTTCACCGTTTGAGAGTACTGGTATAGCGCACATAAATTTTTCACACAGAAAAATCCATTGGTACACGACCGGATTTGAACCACCACCTTAGGATCGGAAAGGGGGTTCACTAGACCACCAGTGCTCTTATAAACATATAAAACCCGTCTTCTTTGTCAAAGGTTAAAAAAAAATTCTTGAAATTTAAAATAATGGACTTTATTTAAACTGTGAAATGTGTCATCACAGTTTAACAGAGACAGAGGCAGTTGTCCCCGCTAATGCACTTGTTACGAACTTCCGGTAGACGACAGTAGCCAAGTTTCCGCTGCCATTAGCACAGTCTAACCTTTCACCACATTAGTTCTTTCTACGTCATTTTTACAAAGAATTTTTCGTTTGTCATAGAAATTAGTATGAAAATGTATTTCATACATCAGTTCTTTAAATTAACATAGGTATCGTAGTAACATAAAGTTCTTTCGAACCAGTGAGGTGAAAGGATTTTTAGCGCCTCAAAGGCTCCTTACGTGCACTTGACACATTGAAGTTATTAATGTTTTAGTTCGCCGTTTAAGAGTACCTACTGGAAAAGCGCACATATTTTTTGAACATAAAAATCCATTGGTGCACGACCGGATAAGAACCCATAACCTTAGGATCAAAAGGCGAGGCCGCTAGCACTAGACTACCAGTGCTAGAAATGACCACATCAACAAAAACAAAAAACAAAAAAAAAAATCCCCATAAAATGAAGGAACAGTGCATGACTTGCTTTCATAGATTTGAGTCATTGCTTTTATACAGATTACATAGTAACTATTAGGTCAAGGGACTCTACCAAGTGAGTCATGTAATCGATCATTACATGGAAATGTACTTATGTAAGTATATAAGTATTATATTCCTACATTTTTCCTTGTTTCCGATTATGAATAAATTAAAAATCTATACCAATAAAACAGCTTAAACTGACTGATTCATCATCGCCGAGCCAAAATAGCTGAATCTAGAAAGCTGAAATTTGGCTAGATTCCATTTATAGCAAAACTACCCATCAAGGGGGGATTTTCTGAAATTCAACCATTATAAATGCGTAAGTTTGTGGGGATGTGAGGATGTGATGATGTGTGGATGTGACGATGTATGTTTGTGCCTCAATCACGCCTGCGGGGCACCGGCAAAAATACCTATTCGCAGAACATACTTTTTTCCGCATCGAAAATCGACCCCGCGCCTCTTGCGTCTCAGGCGAACGATATTCTAAACAAAAGCGCTGTGCTGAAAAATATTCTTTTATTTATGAAATCTTATAAGCCGCTGTTGGCCCACTTAGTCTTAAAATACTACAGTTCAAGCTCCAAAAAAAGGCAAATAATACAAACAATACATACCTAGCCCATCTCTTACTCATTGTCTGACTAACAACAGCCTGAACCATTAGTCTTAGAAACATGAAACTTTGAGGGCATATTCCTTTTAAGGGCGCACTAATAAAAGAATTCCCGAAATTCAACTCCTAGAAGAGGACGCAGCAGGAAGATAAAGTTTGTATGTAAAAAAAAACAACGCGATCAAAGTCGTGAGGCGTTCCAATATCAAACAAATAGTCTTATCAGTCACCGCTAGTAACGATGAAAATTGTGCAAATCTCCGTATAATAAAAATTACAATGTTATTTTTAGGATAAGGAGAGTTTTATACAAAAAGAGGGCTGGGAACAAAAATACACAAACTTTTGCATCCTTATTATGACATAGGTAATTAAGATGAAAAATATGCTCACACACACAAACATTTGCATCTTTATTATTGTTCCTTTTGTACTAGTTTTCATTCATATCTATATAGGCTGACAGATTTCATTGAAACTTAAAATACGTAGGTATAGTAGAATTGGAATGTAAAATATACATTTTGCAATTACCACGCGGGTGGAAAACCAAATAATATTAAGTAGTAGCTTTTACCTAATTTTTAATCCCTTATTTCACTCCCTCCAGGATTATTTTTGCAACAAAAGGTATAGCCTATGTCCTTCCCCAAGATGCAATCTATATCTTTGCCAAATTTCATTAAAATCGGTTCAGTAGTTTAGGCATAAAAAGGTAACAGACAGACAGACAGAGAATTACTTTTGCGAAAGTATTTCAGTGCAACGTTTAACTCACCACAAATTATTCCTTCTCCTTAAAAATACTCTTTTCTATCTAGTCGTGTAACTAGTTATTTCGAACCAGTGTGGTGAAAGAATCTAAAGTGCGCCTCAAAGGCATCTTCCGTGCTCTACCTTCTTTATTTACGTACTCCAAACTACATACATAGCAAAACTACTTATAGGTTATGAGCGGGATTTTAAAATAAATTAAACTACATAATAACTTTAACCTTCAAACGTTAGATAAAAAACACACGTCATTTACGGGGCTATACAGCATCCCGACACCGGGAGTTCCCTCAAAGCTTCATCTAAATATGAACCGTTATCTGTGCAAACTGCATTACCACTGTTCATTGCAGCGAAGTACTTCTTATTCCCAAGATATAGAGTTCAAAATGGTTGTAAGTAAACGCAAAGATATGTTTGCGCGTCTTTCTGTATTTAAACCACACTTTTGGTAGGAGAGCATCATTCATTGACACACTCAAGGCTGTATAGCATTGTATTAAAAAGTTACTTAACGTTCCAAAAATTTGAAAAATGAACTTCTCCCGCCTTTTCTTCTTCGTGTTTGCGTGTGTTGTAGCATTGACGACCGTGATGGCCGCGCCCGAGCCAAAGTGGAAAGTCTTCAAGAAACTTGTAAGTATAAAATAAATAAATATCATCATCTTCCTGCCCATATCCCACTCTATGTGGGGTCGGCACAGCATGATCCAAGAGTTTTGGCTAAGGTGTTTTATGACCGGCCGCCTGCCTGACGTCAACCCTCCTTGGGAATACTTGCTTATTGTATCTCATCATGTTGGAGAGGATACTATCCCTTAGTCGACTTTTACGACATGCTCGGAGAGAGAAACAGCTGGACGCATTCTATTTTTTTTCTTTAGTCCAATTCAGCGAAGAAGTAATAATAATAAAATAAATAAATCATAAATAAATAAATATTTGTAGACTTTTCGCACAGCGCCAGAAACCTGGTGGCTGATAACTACAATAAGTACTATTCTTTTGGAAATACATACTTATACGTAATACTACATCCAGACCCGGAAGAAATATTTTGCAGATCATGCAAACATTTTCCCCGCAGCGGGAATCGAACCCGCGCCTCTAGCGTCACAGCCGAGCACTCGCCCGCCACGACACCGAGGTCAAATAATTTGGGGCTAGACGGCGCTGTGTCAAATGTCCACTATGTATAATAGATAAGAAAGACATTATCTCCAAGTTCAATTGGGTTATAGGTGATTAATTCTGATAAATAAATAATAGTAAATGGACGAGGCTAGCACAGGACCATGTTCGATGACACAAGCAAAGAGAGGCCTACTCCCAGCTGTGGGCAAAGCTGGGCAAACACAGGCTATGGACAGACAGTGCTACTTCTAAAGTGTCAATAGTTCATTCGGACCGTTCTATGAAAAGATTTAGAGTGCGCCTCAAAGGCTCCTTTCGTGCACTTGACGCATGTTTTCGAGCTTTTTAGGTTCTACGACATGCCGGTTTCCACACGATGTTTTACTTCATTCCTACGACCAGGATCGTAAGGCAGGGTCACTACCACTAGACCACCAGACCTCTAGACCACTTCTAGACCGATGACAATGATGAAATAATATTTTTTTTAACCAGCCAGTTGGTACCTAAATCCTATATTTTTTTCTTTCAGGAAAAGGTGGGCCGTAACGTCAGAAATGGAATCGTCAAGGCAGGACCTGCGATCCAGGTCGTAGGACAAGCAAAGGCCATAGGAAAATAGAAAACGACTGATTTTCGCAATTATTTACCTAAGTCATTTGTAAATATTTACTTTCATGTTATTTTTAAGACTTAAAAAATGTAATAATTAATTTATTAGTATAAATAAAATGAAAATAGTCGAAAGCTGTCGTTTATCTTGATTAATACATATCACGCTTGTTTCCTTATTGGGGTGAGCAGAGCCACAAGAAGACATAAGAAAACTTGCAGCCACTTCTGATTTAAAGTCCTAAGATGGATTATGGATTGGATAAGGTGAACTATGGTGACAGGTGATCAGCCCAACGACCATTATAGATGGTCCATCATGTTGGGGAGGAATAAAACTAACAAGTCTAATGGGTTATTGCCTAATAACTAAAACAGATTTCCTCCTCTAGGAAAGCTTCCACACCAGGGGACATGCATAATTGTTTGCAATTTCTTTTAGGATTTTTTCCTATATTAGTTTATAATTAATATTTGACAACCTCGGTTACTTGGCGGGCGAGTGCTCAACTGAGATGCAAGAGGCGCGGGTTCGATTCTCGCTGCGGAGAAATATTTGCATGTTCTGCAAATATTTTTTCCGGGTCTGGGTGTATCAATACTATGATGTATTTACAAAAAAAAGTATATAAGTATTGTATCAGCCATCTGGTTCACATAGTACAAGCTTAGTTTGGGGCTAGATGGCGCTGTGTGAAATGTCCACAAATATTTATTTATTATTATCATTATTTATTTATTATTTATCTATATTTATATCCGTATCTGTATCCAGATCCGAAATTTCATATCCATAACCATCCCGGTCACTGATTAAGGAAAATTGTATATTCTTTGTTCATAAACCATAAAATATACACCATTTAATTGTGATTTAATGGCCTTCCTGGGAAAACAGAGTAAAACCTACATTTAACGATATTGTATAAATTACGCAATAATTGATTGTGACACAGTGAGTCCCCGTTTGTTGAGTGTTTGAAGTACTTACTTAATTATATCTCTGTTTGCATTATTATGTTTGCATAATATCTTGTATCAGTCATTGTCAGTGAAAATTCAGCATCTTTCAGCATCATCATCATCAGCCTATGGAAGTCCTTTTCTGGACGTAGGACTAATAGTGTTTTAAGACTAGTAGGATAATAATGTATGTATGTATGTATGAATGCAAAACGGCCTTGACGACCTCGGTGGCGTGGCGTGCGTCCCGAGCTAAGACGCAAGAGGTGGTTCGATTCCCGCTACGGGAGAAATGTTTCTATGTTCTGCAAAAATTTCTTCCGGGACTGAGTGTGCATTAATATGTATTATAAGTATGTGTTGAACAAATTAAGGTATATAAGTATTCTATCAGCCATCTGGTGTCCATAGTACAAGCAAAGTTTGGGGCTAGATGGCGCTGTGTGAAATGTCAAAAAATATTTGTTTATTGACACGAAAGAAGAAGTGCAAGTGACTGAAATACTTCAGAATTTCACAACATACCCCTATCTTCACCTGTATAGATTTTATTTGCACTTACTCTTATTGATTTGCGATAAACCAACACTTAGGTATCGAGAAAGATATAAAAAGATATGTTCGATCAAGTAGAGCATCATTGGGATAAAGAGTGTATAGCTCTAAAGGTATTTTGAAAGAAAATGATTTTAATGAAATTATTTATTTTCTTTGTAGCCTGTGCTATTTCTGTTTGTACGGTGACAGCGGCGCCAGAACCTAGATGGAAGGGATTTAAAAAAATTGTAAGTAAAAAGTATGTAACTCTTTAGTTGAACTCTTTACATTGATTATTCTACTAAGTAAAAGTAAGTTCGTATGAGCTAGTGGCCAACTCTTGTGACGGTGTTCTTAGGCCGCCTAAAGGCCTCCGTCATGGCTTAACGACTTAAAAGCCGGGACCGACAATTTAACGTGCCCTCCGAAGCAAGGAAGGGCTCAGCTCATAATGCCACTTGCGGTCACCCATCCCAATTGTGACCACGCACAATGTTGCTTAACTTCAACGATCAATCAAGAACGTCTAAGCAAGCTACGCCACGAGCGCTTCATAATATTCTACTGATATTGTACTCGTAATTACCAAAGCTTGTGAGGGAATTTGTGCCTCAAATGAACTTGAAAGGAACTAGGAAAATAAATAAATAAATATTTGTAGACATTTTCACACAGCGCCATCTAGCCCCAAACTAAGCAAAGCTTATACTATGGGAACCAGATGGCTGATAGAATACTTGTATACTTTTTTAGTTATAAAATCCATTCAGTAGTTTTTGCGTCAAAAAGTAACAAACATCCATACATACAAACTTACGCGTTTATAATATTAGTAAGGATATATTTGTTTTTAATTTCAGGAACATCTGGGCCAGCATATCCGTGATGGCGTCATCAAAGCTGGACCAGCCGTGGCTGTAGTGGGTCAAGCGTCCTCCATCATTGGAAAGAAATAACTCTGGAAAACATTGAATTTGGCAATGTCTGCACACGTTTTTATACATTAAAGATATTTATTTTTATTATTTTATTCTTTGAGTTATCATCTAACTTACAAAAAAGCTAAAAAACTTTGTTAACAGAAAGAAACTTACAACTGATACAAATATAATTTACAAAATACAAAAGAAACAGTCGGGCTATACAAGGGCCGTTGCAAACGGTCTATAGATAGCTCACCTAATCCAGCTCATCAGACGGTGGAAGCGTGCCCAAGACGCTGGCCGCATTGCCACGCTGAATGGCAGTACTGATCCGTTGAGCCAAATAAGAACCAGCTCTTGGATCACGCATCATTTCGACCAGACGCCCTGAAATAATTTTGAAAACGCGGTGGGTATTCGTGCCCTACGGACTTAGGGTCTCGACCCCAAAAGGCTCAAATATATAAGTCCCGTCGAGGCTCGCATATTTGCGCCTTTTGAGATCCTCGGCCTGATCTGCATCTTAAGCTGCTTGAGGTCAATTATTAGAAGTTTGTGTTATTAATATTTGCATCATACATCACACATAGGAAACAGTGGATTTTCAGAAAGCTGCTTCTTTTTATATACCTTCTTTGCTGGACCAGTAAAGAAAAAACATAGAATGCGTCCAGCTGCTTCTCTCCCCGAGCATGTCGTAAAATTCGACTAAGGGTTAGTATCCTCTCCAACATGAAGTATTCCCGAAGAGGGTTGACGTCAGGCAGGCAGCCGGTCATAAAACACCTTAGCCAAAACTCTTACAGCATGATCCAAGGAACATGCTGTGCCGACCCCACAATATAGAGTGGGATAAGGGCAAGAAGATGATGATGCTGATTTTTTTGATATTATTGATATCCGAGACGTGAAGTCGCTACAAATAGGTAGTTGAGCGATTAATGCCCGGTTTTTTATTCTACTAACGGACGATGGATCGCTCTTTGCTATAGCAACGTTATATGTTGCGAAGCGCCATACATTTTTTGACAGATAAACAACGTTGGTATGGTTATACGATCCGTCGTCCGTTAGTACCTACTTAGAATATAACGGATGGCCTCGGTGGCGTGGCGGGCGATTGCTCGGCAGAGACGCAAGAGGCGCGGGTTCGATTCCCGCTGCGGAAGAAATGTTTGCATGATCTGTAAATATTTCTTCCGGGTCTGGGTGTTGTACCATGGTACTCGTAGTTTCTGATACCCACGACACAGGGAATCCTATTGTGGGGTCAGGACTAATGTATGTGACTGTTATTTATTTATTTATTATTATTTATATAAGGAACCGGGCGTAAGTAAAACTTGGACAGTTACCTGCCTTAATTTTCCTACACAATACTACTTTTATCTCTTTAAATTCCACAAAGGTTTAGCTGGAAGATAATTGTAGTTAGCAAAATTTCGCCTTTGAACTTTTATCTTGCGCAATAAATACTTTTCTATCTATCTATTTACTTTTTTGGCAAATAATATGATGTAGCGCTATTAATGCTTTTTAGGGTTCCTTACCCGAAGGGTGCCAATAGGACCCTATTACTAAGCCTCCGCTGCCCGTCCGTTGAGTGTTGAATTTTCTTTTCACAGAAGAATAAAAGGGGCCCCATTTTGGGCCATACAATAAACATGTACGTACTATGGTACGGAACCCTTCGTATGTGAATTCAACTCGCACTTGACCGGTTTATTAAACAGACTGCAAAATAAATACCTAAGTACATATTTTTTAAGGAAAATAATAAAATGAGAGCATTCTTAAATTACGTTTATTTACACAGCTGATTAGGTTCTTATAATACTTAGGTTATAATTACGGACTAAAGTTAATATTGACTTAGGTTTCAGACGGTTTTAGCTCAATCGGCTCAGGACTTAAGGTCTATTTTCCAATGGCTGCTGCGCTTCCCACCACTGCTACTGCCGGACCGGCTTTGATTATCCCATCTCTTATATTCTGTCCCATTCTTTCCTGAAAATAAAGAAAGGATAAATTATTATTATCTTTGTCCTTGAAAAAGTTGATGGTTTCTGTAGGTCCTGAATCAACAGTTGCAAACAGACGAACAGACGGACAAAGTCGTAAAATTGAGTGTGCCATAGCGATCTCATTCTCTGTCTTTCTTTTATACACCTGAAATCCGTAGTGCTATCTCTTTCGAAATCTAGACGCTATGGTATGGTTTCCATTACACCATACATTTTACAAAATTTTGGCTCGGAACTTCCCTGACGGCCTTCGTAGCGTGGCGGGCGATTGCTCGGCGGGTTCGATTCCCGCTGCGGAAGAAATGTTTGCGTGTTCTGTAAATATTTCTTCCGGGTCTGGGTGTTGTGGTACCATGGTACTCGTAGTTTCTGATACCCACGACACAGGGAATCCTAGTGTGTGGTCAGGACCATGTATGTGACTGTTGGGTGTTATTTATTATTATTATTATGAGGATGGATCCCTTAGTCGACTTTTACGACATGCTCGGGGAGAGAAGCAGCTGGACGCATTGTTTTTTTTTACTCCCAGCAGAGAATTTAGTCTTAGAATAATATAGGATCTACTTACAATTTTCTTGAAAATCTTCCACTTGGGCTCAGGTGCGGCTGTCACCGTCGACAATGCTACCATACACGCAAACACAAAAAAGAAGATGCGCGAGAATTTCATTTTGAAAATTTAAATTTCGTATTTCGAATTCTGGAGACCCTCTCTCAAAGCTGTGCAACGATTAAATGTAAATAGTATTTAAACCTCTTTGGTTTAAATACTATTTGTTCAGGCTCTGTCTATAGAGTTATACTTGAGCCTTATTGCGGTGGGAATAAGAGTGGTTTTTGTTTGTTCAGTGTTTGTTTTATAAATGCATTGATAGCGGGGTGTGAGTTCGCGCGGGAACCCCGGCGTTTGAGACGTAGGTTAAGTCCCGGAGATAGCTGGGTCAAGTCATAGACAAGTATTTCAGCCGTGATATTATTATCAGCGCATCAGTAACTGAGTTCGATTTTCATCGTGGGAGAAATGTGGTTTCTGATATCTATGGTATAGTGTCAGGAATGTGTTATCCTAGTAATATTATAAATGCAAAAGTTTTTGAGGATGTGTGGATGTAAGGATGTATGTTTGTGCCTCAATCACGCCTTAACGGCTGAACGGATTTGAATGGAACTTGGAATATACATAGTACATGTGCTGGAATAACATATAGGCTACTTTTTATCCGAATATCATGCGAGCGAAGCCGCGGGCGGCAGCTAGTTAAGTATAAAATAGCCTATGCGTTATTAAAAAAAAATATTTTTGTGTGTGGAGTGCTTATATTGTCGATCAATAAATTTCGATATTGTACCTAATAAAAAAGATGTTTTTCGGTAAAATTTCATAACGATAGGATTTTATGGCCAGGTACCAAAAAAAAAACAATTAATTGTATACTATTTTTAATTTTTACCATCACCAAAATATCATAATGAAGGTTAGGTACTTATATTGTAATCTACGACTAAATCATTTTCTAATGCTACATTTATTTAAATCATTGTATTAAGTGAGCTTATACTACTGTTTCATGCTGTTCTGAAGCGGGAGGAATAGCAGGAGCCTGAGGTACAGAGTTGGCGATGGAAGGGTTCACGGCTGTAGGACTGGCTGGAATAGACGGATTCACTGCAGTGCGACTCTCTGGAATGGAAGGAAAGCCATTGGCAAAGCTGAAGAAATCGAAGGGGTACCTGGTTTTGGCAGGGTCGTCTTCAGGAGTGGAAGGTTCTGCAGGCTTGGTAGGAATGGAAGGATACTCACCTTCAGGGTCGACAGGGTAGCTAGAGATGGCAGAGCCGTCTTCAGGAGTGGAAGGTTGTGCAGGATTGGTAGGAATAGAAGGATAACCACTTTCAGGATCAACAGGGTTACCAGATCTGGCAGGGTCGTCTTCAGGAGTGGAAGGTTCTGCAGGATTGGTCGGACTAGAAGGATAACCACTTTCAGGATCAACGGGGTAGCCAGAGATGGCAGAGTCGTCTTCAGGAGTGGAAGGTTCAGCAGGATTGGTAGGAATGGAGGGATACTCACCTTCAGGGTCGACGGGGTAGCCAGAGATGGCAGAGCCGTCTTCAGGAGTGGAAGGTTTTGCAGGATTGGTAGGAATAGAAGGATAACCACTTTCAGGATCAACAGGGTTACCAGATCTGGCAGGGTCGTCTTCAGGAGTGGAAGGTTCTGCAGGATTGGTCGGACTAGAAGGATAACCACTTTCAGGATCAACGGGGTAGCCAGAGATGACAGAGTCGTCGACTCCAGCTACGGAGGAAAAACCAGTATCATCAGGACTTGAAGGGAGATCGGTATCGGAGAATGCGGTTGTCATGGAACGAAAGGCAGCTTTAAAATTTGGAGGAATGGGGGGGATGTCAGTATCAGCAGGGTTTGGGAAACCAGAGAAACTATTGCCGGAGAATCTGCTTGTCGTAGAAGGGATGGGATTTAAAGGAGAAATTGGAGGAAAGCCAGAAGGAATTGGAGGAATTCCAGAATCACCGAAGAACAAGTCACGCATTCGCTGTCCCATACTGAACTGAAACAATGTATTTAATAGTATTTAATATTATTTAATAAGCTACTTGTAAGGTTTGTCAAAAAAATATTAGAGGGCCTTCTATCGAATCTCGAAGTATTTTAGAGAAGATGGTGGGGGACTTCGAAGGGAAATGCATTCGGGGGAAACTTTAAGTGATAAAAAAGAAACTAATTTTTATTTGAGAAATATAAAAGTGGTTAAAACTTACAATTTCCATAAAAGGGTCCCAAAAATATGAAGGATACACTGGCTTAGCTGACACAGTATTCACCGCTATGACACAGCCAAACGAAAATAAAATAAAATTGGGTAAATTCATTTTCCGATTTTCCTGTTATATTTTAAATTAACTTTGTTAGGTATTGAAGGATTAAATTAAAATTCAAAAATGATTTGTTTTTAAAATATTGGTGCGAATGATGCTCTATTTTGACAGTAAGCCTTTTTAAACAACTTTTTGATGGCTTCTGTTTCAAATTTCACGGTAAGCGTAGTTTAGATTGTTACACTACATTTTCTTTGTTATGTTTCTAATATCCTATGAGTGTATGTGTAAATAAAAATAGTTTGTTTGTCTGTCAACTAAAATAAATTGGAACAACAGATACCTATATTAACATGATGAATCTATATGGTCGATGGGCTGATCACCTGTCACCATGGTTCATCATATCCATCTTGGAACTCTTGGATCAGATGTGGCTGCAAGTTTTCTTATGATTACTTGCGGCTCTGCCCACCCCATTAGGGACACGGGCGTGATAATATGTATGTAGATACTTATATTAATTTTAGAAGCACTTTTTATGCTTTTAATAAAGATTAAGTAACCATTATATATAATTAAAAAAAGGTAAAATTAGCCTCTGATAAGGTCAGCGAACTTTGAAGCGCTCGTGGGGTAGCTTCCTAAGACGTTCTTGATTGATCGTTGAAGTTGAGCAACGTTGTGCGCGGTCACAATTTCGATGGTGAACGCTGGTGGAATTACGAGCTGAGCTCTTCCGTGCTTCGGAGGGCACGTTAAATTGTCGGTCCCAGCTTTTCAAGTCGTTAAGCTATGACGGAGGCCACTAGCTCATACGAACTTGCTTACTTTAGCGAACTTTATACAGTAACAATATGAGTACCTACTACTTATTCTAAATTCCTGTGACGTCAAAGTCTACGTTTAGGTCACGTAACTTCAGTGGCACCAACATTATCGGTAGACAAAAGCAAGTCCAACACAACTGAAACCGTACACAAAGCTATTTGCATCATAAAGTCGGTATCTAGCTACAACGTGCCTTATTATAATGTGTTTACAGATCACGTATTATAACCGTGGATAACATGAAATGACTTTGCTTGAACAGTAACTACTTGTAGGCTGGGTCCATACTTACATGTTTCACGCCTCGACTGAACTTCAGCTAGGGGTGCCACACGATGCGTTTTGTCAATCTGTGACGACGGAGCGATGACCCTGAACTGTTTAATCGGAACGACATCGTCTTTAGGGCCAGAGAGACGAAGGGGGAATAGGGAGGTGCGCTGTGACGTCACAGAGCGGTGCGTTGCGTTTGGTCACCGCATTTGTTCATACGGCAATTCAAATTTCACTTCTCTGCTGGACTGGAAGTAAAGAAAAAACAAAATGCGTCCAGCTGCTTCTCTCCCCGAGCATAAAAGTCGACTAAGGGATAGTATCCTCCAATATGATGAGATACAACAAGCAAGTATTCCCAAGAAGGGTTGACGTCGGGCAGGCGGCCGGTCTTAAAACACTTTAGCCAAAACTCTTACAGCATGATCCAAGGAGCATGCTGTGCGGACCCCACATAGAGTGGGATTAGGGCAGGAAGATGATGATTTGTTCATATGGCATCTTGCCAGTTGAAAACATAGCGTTGCAACTGACCGGCAACGCCCGTGTGGCATCGCTCTAAGTCTCACTATATCTAACTAGAATAAATATAAATATTTGTGGTCATTTCACACAGCGCCATCTAGTCGCAAACTAAGCAAAGCTTGTACTATGGAAACAGATGGCTGATAGAATAGGTACACAATATACCTTTTTGTGGTCTTTTACTATCTATAGTAGATGATTTATACAGAGTCAGGAGGCAACTTTTACCTTCACAAACGGGACGCTGTAGTGCCCGGGACGAATTAAGATGGTGTAGGCTTGCCCAGCACCTATACCATCCTCTCAGCTTAGTGGGCCTTGTCCACAGGAAAGACATGGTCAATACGTGCGGAGCTGACTAAGCCGCGGGTTTCCTCACGATGATTTCAAAAAATCCATTGGTACACGACCGGGTTTGAACCCACGATCTTAGGATCAGAAGGCGGGGTCACTATCAACTAGACCACCAGTGCTAGAGAGCACATAGCAAATATTGAGGGATGAAAAAGTCTAATGATTGATCCATGTTGCAATTCAAGAGAGATCATAATATTGTTTTTAGGATGTTTTTCATTAACTATGATTCTTTACTTTTTATTACTAAGCCCCTGCACGTTCCCATGAACCGTAATAAGTAAAGAGTTGAAATTTTAGTGTGTTTTTCTATTGCTGCTACAACTAATAATAAAAATGAAATAGAAATAGGGCTCTAATTAGAATAGACACTTTTTTTAAGTATATAGAGTCATATTAAAAAGTACATGTACGATGATACGGAACTCTTCATGTGCGAATTCAACTCGCACTTGACCGGTTTTTTAGTACTAGCTAATATTTTAGCCTCCCAGATGATGTAGCTGACGATACACTACCTAATTTCATCGCAATATGTACCTAGATTCTAAAAGGAGATTAAAACAGAAATAAAATCACTTAGTACAAAAATACAAAATTTATTTACTAATAAAGCTTATCGCAATAAATACTTATAACTTAGTGACTAAAACGAAACTTTTATCTCTATCTCCATTGTAATACGGTCTATTTTCCAATGGCCTTCGCTTGTCCCACTACAGCGATTGCTGGGCCGGCTTTGACGATTCCGTCCCGAATGTTTTGACCAACACGTTCCTGAAAAAAAGAAGAAAATTTAAAACTGCACAAACATTCACTTAAACTCCAAATTTTTCATTATGATTTATAAAAAAGGTACCTACATTTGATATTTCTTTCTTTTCTTTTTATTAAAGTCATCATCATCATCTCCCTGCCCTTATCCTACTTAAGTGAGGTCGGCACAACATATTTTCTTCTTCCATTACTCTCTTTCAGCCGCTCATATAAACTCTTACTCATTCACGCAATTATCTCTTCTTTGGTCTACCTCTAACGTTGTATTGATTTATAATTATCTAACACACGATTTAGATTTTTTTCATACATTTTTTCAAGTGGTTATACTAATATTTACCAATTTCTTGAAGACTTTCCATTTGGGCTCGGGCGCGGCCATCACGGTCGTCAATGCTACAACACACGCAAACACGAAGAAGAAAAGGCGCGAGAAATTCATTTTCCAAATTTAAATTTGAAATTCGTATTCTAAATTCAAATATCTGCACAGCGCAATGCTCTATCAAGTTTCGAATGATGCTCTACAAATTAAGCGCTCTGTTTAAATACATTTTCATCCCACAACGACATCGTCTGCCATTCATTTTTAAATTCAACTTTATTAACTAAGGAATAAGGTTCAATTTACTTAGAGTGATGCAAATACTATTCTGCGCAGATAATGGGTTGAAAGAGCGTGAGGGAACCCCGGTCACAGATAAGAAATAGTTTCTACGGCGATCTTGAAAAGTCCCGTTTATGATGAATTCATAAATTATTGATTACTTTGCTTAGTAATAAAAATTAATTCATCTTTTATCAGCGCACTTCTCTGAACTACGGATCGTAAAATATGTATAAAACTACTAAGGCCTTTTACCATCTATAGTAGATGATTTATACAGCGTCAGGAGGCAAAACCTTCACAAACGGGACGCTGTAGTGCCCGGGACCAATTAAGATGGCGTAGGCTTGCCAAGCACCTATTCAATCCTCTCAGCTTAGTCGGCCTTGTCCACAGGAAAGACATGGTCAATACGTGCGGAGCTGACTAGCCGCGGTTTTCCTCACGATGTTCTCCTTCGCCGTTTGAAAGTACTAGTATAGCGCACATAAATTTTTCGCACAGCAAAATCCATTGGTACACGACTTACGACCTTTGGATCGGAAGGCGGGTCACTACCAACTAAACCACAAGGGCTATCGTAAAATATGTATAGGTAGATAATAATAAGATACCTTCAGAGTAAAGTTCTATAAACGAACCGATTTATTTAAATCATTTAATTCCTTTTGAGGTACAATAATTTACAAGAAAATGTGTTTTAAAGCTATGCATATTAAGTCTACTTTCCCTTGGCAATGTCTACAGCTTGTGCCACCGTGGCCACAGCTGGAGCAGCATCAGTGAGAGCATCTCGAACACGTTGACCAGCTTTTTCCTGAAAAAAAAAACATAAGTAGGTAGGTATATAAATTTTTTCGTCGGAGTCAGTATGGCTCTGCCTTTTAATCCAGTCGTGGCGGGTTCAATCAAATCCGGTCGAGCATCAAGGTGGAGAAAAAATCGTGTCGTTGAATCTTAAAAGTTCGAAAACATGTCAAGTGCAAAAGAAGTGGCGTAGTTGGTAGTGACCCCGCCTTTCGATCCAAAGGTCGTGGGTTAAAATCCGGTCATGTGCCAATGGATTTCCTGTGCGAAAAAAATATATGCGCTATAATATATTAGATACTATCAAACAGTGAAGGAAAACATCGCGAGGAAACCCGCGGCTTAGTCAGCTCCGCACGTATTGACCATGTCTTTCCTGTGGACAAGGCCGACTAAGCTGAGAGGGTGGAATAGGTGCTGCAAGCCTACTCCATTTTAATTCGTCCCGGGCACTACAGCGTTCCGTTTGTGAAGGTAAAAGTTACCTGCTGGCGCTGTATAAATCATCTACTATAGATGGTAAAAGGCCTTAGTTACAACTCTATAATAGCAACTTATCATGAAAGTAAATGGTGAAAATAGTGGAAGAGAAATTGAAAGAAAAACTTACAAGTTTCTTGAAAGGATTCCACGGTGTTGTTGAAACGGTAGCCATAACACACGCACAAGCGAAAACAAACAGGAAAATCTTAGCAAAATTCATTTCTCAAAATCACGAACAAATAAAATATGGAAAATTTATATTTCAAAATTGGAATGCGGCTTTCTTTGAACGCCTTTTATACTGAACAAATTAGGTACCTAACGTAATCTAGTAGTTAGGTAGTATTGGTTCGTAAGTTTTGCACATCATGCTTTATAAATACAACCTCTATATTGCGACAAAGTGACATTTTGGTGTCATACCCCTGAATACTC
Organism: Scotopteryx bipunctaria; assembly: GCA_949320045.1. Lineage (NCBI taxonomy): Eukaryota > Metazoa > Arthropoda > Insecta > Lepidoptera > Geometridae > Scotopteryx > Scotopteryx bipunctaria. The sequence goes on from OX439462.1 coordinate 2,642,331, forward strand.
AAACTCATCTCAAAGTTGAGCACGTCTCAAATGTCGATTTTTTTTTTTGACAGATTTCCATCTGAAACTGTCAAAAAACCGTAAGTTGAGACGTGCTCAACTCTGAGTCGCGTTTGAGTATTCGGGGGATAGTTACGCTTCTAGCTACGTACCACAAATATTGCGCAGAGCAAATTAAAAACTGTATTTCTTAAAAAAGCGATAAGAATAGTAATAAGTGATAAGAAGGGCTAAACGATCACTTTAAACAATTCATCTATAGCGATTTTATTAACTTTTAGAATTTATAGCAAATCCTAAGCGATTCTTGTAACTTTCGTAAAATAGTTCGAATTGTACCCAATTCGATTCAGCAGATTCATATTTGGCTGTAAAATGGTCGGAATTTTCAGATAAAGTGTCCATTTTGACCCACCAGAACGACGGTTTGTAAAACTAAAACTTACCGGGTTTTCTCTTTCTACCGCCCTATATACAACATTTGTAGGCTACTAGTGTACCTATTTTACTAAGGTATCTCAGTTATGTCTTATGCTTGAGATAACAAGAATATGTATTCACTTTATTGCCAACATTTTTAAAATTTTACTAATTGTTGTAAAGGTAGGTATGCAAGTAATTTATTGTTTACTAGCTGCCGCCCGCGGCTCCGCTCGCGTGGTACCCGGATAAAAAATAGCCTATATGTTAATCCAGTACTATGTATATTCCAAGTTTCGTTCAGATCCGTTCAGCTGTTTAGGCGTGATTGAGGCACAAACATCCAAACATCGTTACAAACTTTCGTACTAGATGGCAGCACAGGTAAAGTTAGTACGCGCTATCGTTGCGTTTTGAGCTTTACGCCGGCAATTTCAAGTAAACTAAGACTTTTCAATTTTATAATTTAAGTAAGACTATTACGCTGCTTATTGGAATGAGAGTAAAGAAAAACATAGAATACATCCAGCTGCATACCTCTCCAAGCATGTCGATATGATTCACTAAGGAATTATATCCTCTCCAACATGATAGACCATCTATATGGGCGATGGGCTGATCACCTGTCACCATGGTTCACCATATCCATCTTGGGACTTTGAATCAGGAATGTCTGCATGTTTTCTTATGATTGCTTGTGGCTCTGCTCACCCCATTAAGGATACGGGCGTGATAATAAGAATGTATTTATTGTCAGCAGCATCATGTTTTACCTCTTTCTATTGTCACAGATTAAGTACTACTCAGTATTGCCGCTAAACATTAAACAAACCTCATTTGTTTGGTAGAATGATAAAATACTCCTTGCTACCGATTTGGAAGTGGAGAAAAAAATGATCAAAAAAGGCGGTAGATGTTGTATTATATTTTGGTGAGTACAGTATGTAATGAATGTTAATTGTTTGATTTCGATGTATTTTGTTGAATAAACCCACAAAGGTATTTAACAAATTAAGATTTTTTAGGTCAATTTTATACACCTCGGGTTACATTATTGGAGTTTTAATAAGGATACCTAATTTTTTGAAAATAAATTATAGCCTATGTTATTCCGTAATAATGTACCTATCTACTAGTGAAAGAATTTTTTAAATCGGTTCAGTAGTTTCGGAGCCTATTCGTTACAAACAAAAAATCTTTCCTCTTTGTAATATTAGTGTAGATAAAGTAGGCATAATAAATAGTCTACAGTATGTACATTTATGTGCGCTATTACTCTCAAATGGTGAAGGAAAAAAACACGAGGAAACCCGTGGCTTAATCAGCTCCGCACGTATTGATTATGTTTTTCTAGTGGACAAGGCCGACTTAATTGAGAGGTTGGTTGCTAGGCAAGCCTACTCCATCTGAAATCGTCCCGGGCGCTGTATCAGCACCCCGTTTTAGTGTGGCCAAAAGTTGCCTTCTGATTCTGTATGAATCATCTAGTATAGATGGCAAAAGCTTACGTTTTTTATTGTTATTTTAATTACATATTGTCTTGGCCAATTTTATAAAGCTCCAATGCTTATATATGGTTTTTAGGGTTCCGTACCCAAAGGACCCAAGAGACCCTATTACGAAGCCTCCGCTGTCCGTCCGTCCGTCTTTTAAAAACTTAAAATTTTCACAGTGTGTATTTTAATGTCGCTATAACAACAAGTATTACAAAATAAAATAAAAAATTATAGGGGGCCCCATACTAAAAAAGTTTTTTAATGTACGGTGGCACGGAACCCTTCGTGTGCGAGTTCAATTTGTACTTGGCCGGTTTTTACTGTAATTATTATAGTGCCTTTATATGTGGTCTAACGGGGAATCACTTGTATCGAAATAGCAGGGACTTACCGCGATTTGACCTAACGACCTTACTATCTCACAATTCAATACTACAAACTACCAAGTGTCACTAGTTCTTTCGAACCAGTGTGATGAAAGGAACTACAGTAACTCAAAAGCTCCTTTCCTGCACTTGACATTGTTTTCAATTTTTTCAGATTCTTCGACATCTGTAACATCTTTTTTGACATGTAATTAAGCAATAATTATACTTTATTTTGTCGGTTTCCTCACTATGTTTTCTTTTGCTGTTTTATAGTATCTACGCACTTTTCTAACGGAAAAATTGGTACACCACCGGATTTTAACCCATGAACGCTTCGCCGGTGGCCTCGATTTTGCTATTTTTGAATTAGTTAACGGAGTCCACAAACTTTAATGACGTACCTACCTGTCTAACTATTTACAGAGTACCTGAAAAATAAACGACGTAAAAACCGGTTAAGTGCGAGTCGAAATCGCAAACGAAGGGTTCCATACCATCGTGCATGTATATATAATATCTTACTTCTTACTTATATTATAAATGCGAAAGTTTGTGAGTTTGGATGTTTGGATGTTTGTGCCTCAATCACGCCTAAACGGCTGAACGGATTTGAATGAAACTTGGAATATACATAGTATATGTGCTGGATTAACATATAGGCTATTTTTTATCCGGGTACCACGCGAGCGAAGCCGCGGGCGGCAGCTAGTATATTATAAATGCGAAAGTTTGTGAGTTTGAATGGTTGGATGTTTGTGCCTCAATCACGCCTAAACGGCTGAACGGATTTGAATGGAACTTGGAATATACGTAGTACATGTACTGGATTAACATATAGGCTATTTTTTATCCGGATACCACGCGAGCGAAGCCGCGGGCGGCAGCTAGTATTATAATGTTATTGTAAATGTATTTAATTTTAGGTATTTTTTCATTATTTCTTGTAATAGCGGCAATGGGAATATACACTGAAAATTTAAACTCTACTTATTACGGTTCATAAGATACAGCCCGCTGACAGACGGACGGACAGCGAAGGCAATTGGGACCGGTTGGCACCCTTCGGGTATGGAATCCTAAAAAGACAAAATTAAATTGCGATTTTATTCATAAAGCATTCTCAAAGAAATTGACAAATAATTATTTCTTATGTATTTTAAAATATTTTCCTGTTAGGTTAGCAGTATTTTTTTTCGTAACTTGGAGTAAGTGGTCCTAGTATCTTGAAAGAAAATAAAAAAGTAAGCAAGTTGATAAGATTACTGGGACTACGATGCTGGTTTCAAAGTGGTCCCACTCGCCAACTCATTTTTTATGAAACAAAAGTAATTTCAGTACAACCGTTACCAAAATCATTTGTCTCTACAACACACCGAGAAAAAAACTTTAAATGTTAGTGAATTAAGTCGGTTTTCCTTCAAACTGTTCCTCAAGGAGGTACGTCTCAGGAGTAATATAAAATGGAGTATGCCTCAACAAACGCATCAGTCTACTCCTTACTCTAAGAGAACTCACATCAATAACTTGAAGTTGAACTTAAAATGAACGCTACCAAATTCTTATTTTTTGTCTGTCTTTGTGTTTTGGTCATCTCGTCAGTATCGGCATGGGACTTATTCAAAGAAATTGTAAGTTTTATTTATTTGCTATAAAGTTATTAACTCCAATATCTACCTCGGGACAACTTGCGAGAATAGACATCTTCTCCAATCTTCAGGCGAGATCGTGTCCTGGGGGTAGTCAGAGGCACGTGTGAACATTACATTTGTTACATGTCCAAAGCTAGGTCGTAATTGTAATAAATACAGAAGTTCTGTGACCGCGTATTTTGCTTTGTTAAGTGTGCTGTAGCGGATTTCACTCACCGAAATCGATACCACTAGTCCACCAGTGCTCTTTCTAGACTGGTGGACTAGTGGTATCGGCCCTACAGAACCTAATGTCATGGGTTCAAATCTAGTAGTGCACCAATGAGGTTTTCAGTTCGAAAAAAATATGTATGATGACATCACGTGTGGAAACTGGCATGAGGCGCACTTTAAATCCTTTCACCACACTGGTTCGAAAGAGCTGGTGATACGGCTAGATATATAGACCGAATCGATATATAATTCTGTTCTTAGTTACTATAAATATTTGTTCTTTGTAAACGAAAAGATAAAAAATGCGACAAAAAAAATGCAAGGGTGTATCAAAGTTTTTAATGTAACTTTTAACAAGAGGTGCGATTGGCTCGAAACTTTGTTAGGATACAATACAATACAACACATATTATTACGCCTATATCCCTAATGGGGTAGGCAGAGCCACAAGTAATCGTAAGAAAACTTGCAGCCACTTTTGTTAGATACTTTAAATACAAAACGAATGGACATGTATTTCAGGGGTTTTCAAAATAACTCTCAAAGAAAAAGTTTTAGAGAATGCCAGTGAAGGCGCGCCTGTGACGTCGTTTTGCCTATTACCTTTAAGATATAACTTGGGAGAGACCAAATAATATAACTTATTTGATATAATAACGCTGACCATTTTCTTCAAAACATCTCATCTTGAAGCATCCTTAAAAGTTTGACACAAGAATCCCTTGAAAAGTCCTTGGTAGAAAAGTCCTTAGAATTCCAAAGACAACATTCTTCAATATGACCCCCATGTTTCAGGAAGGTGTGGGCCAGAGAGTAAGAGATGCTGTCATCAGCGCTGGTCCAGCCGTGGACGTCATTAGCAAAGCCTCCAGGATAGGAAAGGACTCCAACGAAAACTAAGTTGGAGAGGAGGAGAAAAATGAGATTGAGAAGAATTCTTCATCAAATAGTTCAGTTTCTCCTATTATATCGTTACATACCAGGTGCCTTATTTTATAAGCCTGTTGCAGTTTGTCAGGCAGTCCCTTTTAACCGTTCAATTGTGAACCCTATGAGTGCAAGAGACTGCCCGACTGACAACTGCAAGCCGGTTGCTTGAATCACGCAATATTCTGTCAAACATAAAATTATAATTGTCTTTTTCTAAGTAATCATTCGCGATTATTGTATGTCTGTGCTTTTATCAATAAAATTTTAAAAACAAAATTATTTAGTTTTTATCCCCAGAATTTTAATCACATGTTTCTTTAAGGAAAAAAATATAGCGATAATCATAGTGATTATTAACCATAAGAATAAACTCACGAGACAAGATTAAGCTAGATAAAGTGAAGAAATCATTAAAAGGCAATGTGTACGCTTCAACAACAAGTCCCAAGCGAGATGACTAAGTCAGATAATAAATTTAAAGCATTACTTATTATCTAAATTATTATAGAAGACAAAGAAGCTTGGGACTAAATAATGCTCCAACTCTCTTTATAAACATGATTGTTAAAGGGATTATTTTCCAAAAAAATAGCAAAATGTGGTTTCCTGCCTTTGTCTTCCACGTTTGTTCAAAATATACGTATTCAAATGATCCCACAATATCCTACGAAATACATACATACATAATTATCACGCCCGTATCCCTAATCGGGTGGGCAGAGCCACAAGATAAGAATACTTGCAGCCACATCTAATTTACTTCTAAGATGGATACGGTGAACAATGGTGACAGGTGATCAGCCCGTCGCCCATATAGATGGTTCATCATGTTGGAGAGGATAATACACCTTAGTCGACTTTTACGACATACTTGGGAAGAGAATCAGCTGGACGCATTCTATGCTTTTTCTTTATTTCCAGTCCAGCAAAAAAGTTCCTACGAAATAAAGTACCATATTGAAATTTGAACGTTTAATAATAAGGTAATAAGTAGTGTAATAATGCTAGGTCAGGAATAGCTGGGCTATCTCAATTTTTTTTTCTTCGTAAGCATTAGCATTAAAATTGATAATATTTGCATTTGCATAACTTCATAGCGTAATAAAGAGGCCTATGCCCAGTAGTGGGTGGAGACGGGCTGAAATAATGATGATGATGATAACTTCAAAGTTGCATGCTAGACTATGCAATTCACAGTTTCTGGTTTTGGCAGCGGGCTAGTATCGCAACTTGTCAAAACCTTACAGAATAACGCTTTCATTGGATTTATTTGACTAAAATATAACCGATTATATTGAAGTTAAACGTCTCAAACAATATAAACGGTTACGGCTATTTCGAATCGCATTGGTTTTTTAATTAAGTTTCAGAGTTGTTTTAACAACAGCGATGTTTCGGAATTACTTTCTTGTATTTATTTTTGTAGGTGAGTTTTTTGTATAAATAATCCTGGTAAATAAAACCGACTAAGTGCGAGTCGAATTTGCACACGAAGGGCTCCGTACGAGCGTACTTTTACATAAGTGTTTCTTGTACGGGACTCCCTTTTGTTTATGATTTTTATTTTTTGTTGTAATAGCTGTAACAGAAATAGGTACACACTGAAAATTTTAACTCTCTAGGTACAGTTCATGATGTACAACCCGCTGATAGACGGACAGACGGACGGATAGCGCAGGCTTAGTAATAAGGCTTAGTAGTTGGCACCCTTCGCGTACGGAACCCTAATTAAGTGACAATGGGCAGAATATTCTAACTCTAGGAGTAAAGATAACCATTGAGTAGTAAAGGTTCTCGAATAGCGGTTAAGAGCTGAAGTGCAGTATGACCCCCACCTAATGAACCGATGATATTATAAGGGTTGCGGATGGTTAAGTGATGGAGCCAACACAAAATCTCCTACTGGAATTGTATTAGATTATCCAACAGTGGACTTCTATTTGAAGGCTGATGATGATGATGATGATTGTAGGTTTTAGCATGCATCTGACGTCTTCAAACTACGTGAACAAGTCTCACACAAAGCCTTGGAGAGTGAGGTTTTTCCCGAAAAAAACACTCTTCAAGAAATCAGATCTTATTGATAAAGGATGTAGCGTTTTCATCAGGGACTGTCCGAAGCATTATAAGTAGGTTTTTAAGTTGATTAAAAGTTTAAGTTTTTGTCGTCGCCCATATAGGTGGTCCATCATGTTAGAGGATACTATCCCTGAGTCGCACTATACTGAGTACTGTACTATCATGAGTGGATCATGCTGTAAGAGTTTTGGCTAAGCTGTTTTATGACCGGCGGCCTGTCTGACGTCAACCCTCTTCGGGAATACTTGCTTATTGTATCTCATCATGTTGGAGAGGATGCTATCCCTGAGCCGACTTTTACGCCATGCTCGGGGAGAGAAGCATCTGGACGCATTTTATGTTTTTTCTTTGCTTCCAGTCTAGCAGACATGTAAAAAAAGCACTTTTAATATTATTAGTGACCCATTTCAGAGAAAACTTGATTTGCGCTCGGCACTACGACGGAAAATACAAGACGTTTACTAATTATTGCGAGATGGAATATGAAAACTGCAATGGTTGGAGACGTAAGTAATTTATAATTGATTATCATCTTTAAAGATGCTCCATCTGGTCTGGCCCATATGGGTAGGGGGTGTTTGTTACTACGTACCTCTGAGGCTTATTCTGTGGTTTCGTTCCATTGCAACATTGGCTGTTGGATCGAAACTTAGGGCTACTTATAAGCGACTCGGTGGCGTATCGAGTGAGTGATCGGCTGAGAAGCAAGGGCCGCGGGTTCCCTGCGTATTATTTCTTCCGGGTTTGGGTGTTGTGGTACCATGGTACTCGTAGTTTCTGATACCCACGATACAGGGAAGCCTCATGTGGGGTCAGAACTATGTATGTGACTATTGCTGGGTTTATTTATATTTGTATTATATGACAGGAGCGGCAAATAGCTAAGTTACACTTATTACATTATTTCTCGTTGTGGTTCGCGTCAGCGCCTCATGGATTTGTTGGACTCTGAGTTTATCGCCTGAAAATTAAATGGTAGCAAAAGCACTTCTAAAGTGCACGTCAGTTTTCACTAGGCAAATCCTATAATATCCAACAGACGACTACGGCTTGGTCTTCTTTACTATCACACTTTTTTTCCTAAGTCTTAGTAGCGAATTTTTTACCCAACCGTGCAAAGAAAAATTAATAAATATTGTATGGTTTTTTCCCATATATTATGATTTAGGCATTCTGCAAGAATACCAAGGCCTTATAAAATCTTAAAAAGTCCTCTACCTAGTTTTATAAGCCTGTCTATAAGTTTTTTACTTACTTATATGCGAGAGGCTGGCCTTTACAAACGTAGTTGATGCTTTAATAGTGGAACGTTGAGTTTTGTTCATACAAGCTTCATCTTCTCTGCATCTTCTAGGAATTGAAATTCAGGAATTCCTTACTTAGGCCAGTCAGTCTTTTACGAAATTTTTAATGTCTGATATACATACCTAGTTCTTCACTGCTGGACTGGGAGTAAAGAAAAAACATAGAACGCATTCAGCTGCTTCGAAAAAGTCGACTAAGGGATGGTATCCTCTCCAACATGATGGACCGAAGGGCTAAAGGGCTCTATATGGGCGAAGGGCTCACCTGTCGCCATGGTTCACCATGTCCTTTTAGAAACATTAAGTGGCTTCAAGTTTTAAAATGTTTACTTGTAGTTCTGACTGGCTCTTTAGTCGACTGGCCCCGTTCGAACTGGCCCCTCGAGTTCAGTTGACCTAATGCATGTTTTGAATTGGTCAACTCGCCTCGCTTACAGAATTTGTTATTAGAATAGACAAGAAGAAAAGTGTTTCACCCGAGATAGTGGCTGATAAATATTATGTATGTATGAAATACATAGTTTAGATAGAGGTTGTCTCAAATTGAGCAAAGTCAACGAACCTTACAGGATCAGTGTAATGTCACATCGTTGGTAAACGTGGATTTACCTTACAACTTTACCTTCGTTTACCGTCAATATAAGCATAACAAAGCTGCGTATTATCAAGGCAGATACCTAAACCTGAGCTTTGTATGAAGGCTTTCCGGCGCTTTCCGGGGTATAAACTTAAGCTGGGCTACGCACCAACCAAGCTAAAACTAGCGAACGTAAACGAATCAATCTGAATGTTTTGATGCTCTGCTATAAATTTAAGACTAAACGTGACTAGTAAAAATATGATAGCTAACTTCTTCTAAGAAGTTAAATAATAATAATAATCTACCTAGCCGCTTTCGGCTACGGTGACTCGGCTTTTGTATTTTTATATTTATTAGTCTGGGCATGGGTGTTTTGCCCTTATATAGCTTACGTATCCTATTTTGTTTTACACTGAATGTACGAGCGCAAGTAACACATGTTAGGATGCCATTGGTGTAGTAAGTCTAAGAAGTTACTCAAAAGTCACAAAGGTACATAGTTTATAGCCTTAACTAAGATTGCCGTCCTCGGTGGCGTGGCGGACGAATGCTTGGCTTGACGCGGTGTTCGATTCCCGCTACAGGAGATATACTTTGTATGTTTTGAAAATATTTCTTACGGGTCTGGGGGTTGTAGTACGTACCTACATTATAAGTATGTATTTATCCAACGAGGTAACGTCGCCAGTCTTTTGGGGACCTTACCTGCGGTCGGTGATCTGAGCTCTGTTTTCTATCTGTAGGCGAACTCAGATAAAAAACTGAGCTCATTTTTATTTCTTATTATTATTATTATACTGATTACCTTAAAGTTTTTAATGTTATTATAATTTGTCTTTGTAGCATAAAATTTACAAAAAAAGTATATAAAGTATTCTATCAGCCATCTGGTTCCCAAAGTACATGCTTTGTGTAGTTTAGGGCTAGATGGCGCTGTGTGAAATGTCCACAAATATTTATTATTTATTTATTTATTGCCTGTGTCTTGCTGCCCAACAAGGCTTGTTCAGGTTGGTACCGGTACTAATAATAGCTACTTATATAGCGGTAATACCGGTATTCTTATTTCGATAGATTCGAGTAATCGGTGGTTTTGAAGTACCTATCATTATTTTGCTCAAAAAGAACAATACTCACAGTGTTAGGTTCCCGCGACGTTGCCAGCTCGCCGGTCCAGCGCATCGACGCGCGTTGAATGGTACGATGCAGACCCGGAAGAAATATTTGCAGAACATGCAAAAATTTCTCCGAAGTCGAACGTCTCACGTCACAAAAGCCACTTTTGCTACGGTATTTCTCCCATTCGTTGTCCATTAGTTGAATATAGGACCCGGCATCTGCCTTTGCTCATTTTCGTTCCCTTGGTTTCCCGAGAACATCCTCGACCCTACTCCACTAATATTTAATTTCCTTTCCATTTTAATGAAAGTCTGATTCTTGTTTATGTTTGTTTTCTCAAATGTTACCTATTTAAGGCCTGTGCTGACGACAGCGCGGCGTGGCATGGTCCGCTATCTGTCATCTACTCTCTACTTACCTTTACCTATTACAGTTCATAAGATATAGCCCGCTGACAGACGGACGGACGGACGGACCCCAGATGTACTGCGAAGGCTTAGTAATAGGGTCCCACTGACACCTTTCGGGTACGGAACTAAAAATATTTATTTTTGGTTTCAGAGTGGAGCATGATAAAGCAAAACAGATGTTGATTTTGTCTTCATAATGATGTGAATATTAGTAATGGTAAGAAAAAGAAAGAAGCCACAACATTAATAAATGTACCTTCTTATATATTTTTTATCAATACATACATTTTTTATTTCTATTCTATAGATACATACAGAATATCACGTCTGTTTTGCATAGGGGTAGGTAGAGACCACGGATTGCCATCTGCTACGGTTCTGGCATACTTCTTTCGATTTATTCACTCTCATCAAAATATTTTCATGTAACGAAATGGTGAAATAAATAAAAACAGTTTATTTGACTCTTATGTTTTCGAAAAGCAAATTACGGCGGCATTGGAGACATATCAGTTTTGCACGGGCCGTCGTATAAGTAATTATAATCTGGAAATAGAAATGACCATAATAAGCAAAAATTACACGGATGCTTGTAAAATAAAAAAAATATATAGGTAAAATTAATAAGACAGGCCCCAAAGCGCAATAGGTAATGGCTTTCCCAGGACAAACATTAGTGAGATGAACATTGTTTTTTGCTCTGTGACTGATGCAACGTCCTACGTGAACGATCTTGACGGGAATGCAAGGCGGAGTACCGTATTCGCATGTCACCGCATCGAATCGCTCCGCAATCGCGTTCGCTTTGAATCGCTTACGTAGGACGTCACGTGGGCATTATAATAAAACAAATTATATGTTTGTATTTACAAAATCTCTAAGGCCTTTAACCATCTTACAAATCATCTATAGTAGATGATTTGTACAGCGTCAGGAGGCAAATTTTACCTTAACAAACGGAACGCTGTAGTGCCCGGGACGTATTAAAATGGAGTAGGCTTGCCCAGCACCTATACCATCTTCTCAGCTTAGTCGGCCTTGTCCACAGGAAAGACATGGTCAACACGTGCGCTGACTAAGCAGCGAGTTTCTTTACGATGTTTTCCTTCACCGAAGTTCGAACTTTTCTTTCGAAAAAAACCTATATAAATCTATGATAAGATCTGAAATGTCTTACTTCCAAAACCTTTGCATTTCTCGTATTGCATGAGGCACAAACTTTCAAAAGATTTATTATTCTGGATATCACTCGAAGCGCAGATCCTAGTATCCCTAAAATGAGAAGCGGTTCCAGGTCATCATCATCATTTTCCTGCCCTTATCCCACTAGGTGGGGTCGGCACAACATGTTTTCCTCTTCCTCCTATCACTCGTCATATCGTCACTCCTTTCACACGCATGTCCTCTTTCACACAATCCATCCATCTTTACCTATGTAATTATTCTTAGAAGCTGTTCCAGGTCATGAATTACTAATTCATGACTTAGGTACCTACCTAAGTACAATTTAAGTAATTAGGTATACCTATTGATTTTGCCAGCCTTTTCAATCTTGTGAGTCTCTCATCCCGGTTTTCCCCGCGACTTTTTTGATATCATCGACCCAACGCCCTGTCGGACTTATAGGTTTGCTTCGGCCTGTCCTTGGCTACCTCTTGATCTAGACTTTACCCCACTGGCCGTTACCACGTCTAACCGAACTCCACTCAAGATCTATTGCACGGTTAGTATTGACAATAAGTATATACGAGTACTTATTGAAAGTTACATCCAAAGCCCAATTAGCATGGCGTGAACTAGAACTACTGGAAGTTTGTTCTACACAAAATTTTTAACAAGAATTTAAGAGAAATACAAAATTTGGTAATTAATTGACGTTTTTACGTTTAAGGTCAACAGACGTAGCTATAATATATATTATAGCTGCATTATGTGTTCACTCGAAGATTACTATAGAAAATATATCGTAATAATGCCTTGCATTATGTTACTTGACATAGCTACGTTAGTGTTGGCCTTCATTCGAACAAGATATAGATCTTATAATATAATGCATGTTACCGAATCTAACCAAAATTAATAAAATTCAAAAACATTTAAATGTTGCTGAACTTCTGGAGCTGACTGTACCATTACCTGTGACCAATATTACTGTTGCATGTAATAAATTCGATCATACACTCCTCCATCTCGAACTCCTCATCCGTTTTGTTCTGCATCTCGATAGCCAGTTCTTCAGGCATCGGTCTGTAACCTACATTCAGCTCTTCATATTCCTCCTGACATGTTATTAGTTTGACAGTCACTGAAATCATCATCACCATCAGCCTACATTCACTCTCTGATGGTCTATGCTCCCTCTTTAGCACGCCATTCTTTAATTTTTTGACCACTATTGAACCTTGAGTGGTCACTAACTAACGCGAGGGCACATTCAATTTAAAACCAGTGCTGAAAGATGCAATCTCAGCATATTTTTTGCTACTTCCAGACTTAACTAGAAGTAGCATACTAGCATAAACTGAGATTGAACCTTTTTGACCACACCATAACGCCAATTGGTTCGCAGGAAAGGGGTAATTTTTGAATTTTTTTTGCTTAGTTGTAGATAATTTTCTTGCAGCCACTTCTGATCCAAGACTCCCAAGATGGAAATGGTGAACCATGGTGACAGGTGATCAGCCCATCGAATATATAGGTCCATCATGTTGTTCATCACGTGTACAGTCCAGGATAAATAAAGAAAGAGCGATGTTTTCGCGTTTAAAAAAAAATAAGGTGAAAGGAATGGACTAGAGGATCAATTCCTTTCTTCTCTTACTTGGAATGTAAATTAAGTAGGCGGATTTCTAAGTGCCTATAATAAGTACTGGTCCACCTACCTACCTCTAATAATCATAAGAAGTAAATTTATATAAAAGGGGGTATCTACATACCTATTCATTTATGATTTAAGTTACTCAACCGAAGTGCCACCGGTATTATTATTAAATGGTTCTACCCACTTGTTTTTCAATTACTCACCAAAGAGAGTCAAAATTAGACTGCGGCTTACAACTCCTTGAGACATAGCTAACAAAGTATTCAAATTATCAAAACCATTGTATACAGAATTAAATTCGACGAATAATAGGCTTTGATGAAAGTGAATGAGGTTAAAATTGCCACTACGTTTCATTAATTTCATCTTGATTTAATGAACTCTAAAAGTTTTAATGAGAAATTAGCTTTTAATTGCCTGTAACTTCTAGTCAAGTGGTATAAAAAAACAACAAAATTAGAATAAATTATCTTTCTCATACCAGGAACTAAAAAGAGTTTTCCTTGAGGTATTATTCAATTTGATAAAAATAAGGTAATTTATTCTGAAGTGTAATACATAAAAACCTATTCTTGAGTAGTGAATGAAAATGCTTTAAATTCACTTAATTTAATATTTATTTAAAAAATTGACGTTTAAAATATTCATTCTTTACGTTTTGGGCTCATTAAAACGTAGAGAATTATATTTTCTATTTACAAGTAGGTACTTACAAGAGTTCAACAGTATACAACGAAAAAGGAACTTTAAACACTATCACTAATAATAGTCCTTTTCAGCTCAAATGCTATGCATTTCGAAGCTGTTTTCATGCTATTTGAAACACGACTTTAGTCAGAAAATCTGAGAGCATTGTGATGTCTTCGTGTTTGTCGTCACTGTGTGCTCATTCTGAGCTAGAGCTGTTAGCTCTGTCTCCATCTTTCTGTGCTTCATCCTTGTGTTTTTCGACAGCTGCCTCTTCTTGCAGCAGCAGAGTATCTCCTCGAACTCCTTCCTGAAGTTGTCGTTCAACCATCCGTAAAGAAGGGGATTAGACACGGCGCTAGACATGCCGCACATGTGGCAGACAGCGTACGTTATTGTCATGGTCTTTTCATCCATAAAAGGTTCTTTGCTGAAATCCGCTACTAAATTAAACACGTTTAGTGGCAACCAGCTTATAACGTACGTAACCGCTATAGCTATGAGTATAGCTGGAGTTTTTCTAGTCGTCCGTCTTCTTCCCCTCAAGCGTCTGTGGATCTGCACATGTGCCATGACGACGACTAGAACTGGGACTAGGTATTGGAATATAAGGCTAAATAGAGAGTATATGGCTCGGCCGTTGTCGATCGGCCAGTCTTCGATGCAGAAACTCAAGGAGTCCATGCCGATGAGGCCGAGCTTGTGAGTCTTCAGGTTTCGGAAGATGTAGAGAGGCGAGGCGAGGGTGAAGGCAGTTGCCCAGATGAAGAACATGGTGATAAGAGCGCCCATCGTTTGAACACCTCGGTGTGTTGGATACACGATCAGCTGTGGAAAAATACATAACGTGAGAAAAGGAACAGAAAATACAAAACTCAAATCAATTTGGACAGCCTTATAATATTAGCATTAGTGATTTTTTCTTCAGACATCACAACAGGAGGCTCTGCATAAAAATACTCGACATGGAACCATTAAAAAGGTTGGGGCACATAGCGTACTGTAGCGTACAAATCTCTTTGCATTGCTAAGGAGAGTTACATAGTTTGGTACACATTTTTAAGGACCGGCTCGAAGGTGTGGCGGTAAGGTGGTGTTTTAGTTTCCTTCAAACTTTTAAACCCGTGTAGAATCAGGTGGAAAGGGTTTACCTATAGGCATACAACAGGCCTAATCAAACTAGTATACAAACCGGGAACTCAATAGTTTTAGTACAGCTTTGAAGAACTTTGAAAAAGGGACGATGCGTTGAGTTTAATCGCGTTGGTTTTAGGTTTCTGTATTCGGCTATTCCAAAAATTGACGTGCGCTATACCAGTACTCAAACGGTGAAGGAAAACATCGTGAGGAAAACGGCATGTCGTAAAACAAAAGAAAAAGTTAAAAAAACATGTCAAGTGCACTATAAGAGCCTCTTTGAGGCGCATTAAAATCCTTTCACCACACTGGTTCGAAAAAAAACACAGTGATATGACTATAGCTATACAGTAGTATCTTTAAACTTTTGCATGTATAGAATTAGAAGCACAAAATGAATATTCAAAGATATTCTTTTCTAAGAAGCAGACGTGTATTAATAGGTACTTTTACTTGTATAAGATACAAGTTAATTTTATTTAGAAATTTGAAACGGCTTATTGAAACAGGAGTCCAAAACATGACCATTCAGTTAACAACCCTTTAAGAATTCAATTCAATTTGCCCGCTCATGTAATTAATATTATCCATCCCGAAACATTTTGTTGAAGATTTATAAACGGCAAAATCAACGCTAAACAAATAAATTCAGGTACTTTCCTACTTAGAAATGTTTTCTTCAGCATCAGTTTGGAGTTGGGGCAGAGAAATTAAGGAAAAGTCAAAATGTTAAGATAAACAAATGACAATAGGATTGGTAGGGGATTTTCTGGTTTCCTAAACTTTTTCTCATACTTTGATTGAAGTTTCGTACAGTTTCTAAGGCTTGTTAGAGCATCTTTATGAGCGATGGGTTGATCACGTGTCACCATTGTTAATTATAATCATCATCATCTTCCTGACCTTATTCCACTCTATGTGGGGTAAGAGTTTTGGCTAAGTTGTTTTATGACCGGCCGCCTGCCTGACGTCAACCCTCCTTGGGAATACTTGCTAATTGTATCTTATCATGTTGGAGGATATTATCCCTTAGTCGACTTTTACGACATGCTCGGGGAGAGAAGCAGCTGGACGCATTCTATTTTTTTCTTTACTCCCAGTCCAGCAGAGAAGTTAATCATAACCAGTGCAAGTTTTCTTGTTATATTAATTGTGACTCTTCCCACCCCATTAGGGATACGGACAAGTCAAAAGTGTTTTTACTTTGTGTTGGAACGGTACCGATCCGGATATTAAACGAGGTAATCTAAGAATCAGAAGATCAGGAGATCGCAATGTAATCAAAACGCTATTGAAGTGCCGAAAATTCTCGGGAACCTGATATTGTAATGATTACCAATTGGCAGATCAAAGAAAACAAGATTTACTGTTTTATCTTTACCTTTTTAGAACCAACATCACTGTGATCATACATGATTCATCCAGGCATTTGCTTTTACAGGCAAAATTCCTGCCGCAGAAGTCAGAATTTTGTATGACGCAAATTCCCTACGGGATTGAGATTGAGATACGCTAGAAGTGACACCTACTTGATAGGATTCTGCTCTAGAATCTAAAACCCTTGTTAAAAGTTGTCTGAAGATGACATGACACAGTAAAATATAGAAAAATATTTATTTTCTTACCAGCACAATTAACATACATACATATTATCATGCCCGTAACCCTAATGGGGTAGGCAGAGCCACAAGTAAACCTAAGAAAAATTGCAGCCACTTCTGATTTAGTCCTAAGATGGATATAATGAACCATGATGACAGGTAATCCCTTAGTCCACTTTTAAGACATGCTCGGAGAGAGAAGCAGTTCAAAAGAATAGATTTTGTTCTTTGTGTTGATAAGAAAATGGTCCAGATTATTTCAATAAGAAAATAATCATCTGATGATGATGATAATTTGAAACGTTAGAGGGCTTTACTTGGTATAGTGACTGGAAAACCTTTTTAGCCAATGACATTTAAAAAATAGACGAGTCAACAAAAAGTTCATTAGGTTTCCGAACACGGTTTGACGTTAGATCATTTGCTTTGCTTTATTTTACCGGGACGTTGAAGGTCTGGTTATGGATGGGGCCTAGTGGACTCAGGCTCAATGAATTGACGACAGAGACGTGCGGTCGGCACAATGACTAGTGCGTGACTAAATGGAAGTTGGGCGACCTTACTTCACTCTTGCCAAACGAGCTCTGACAACGCATCTACATAAGAAAGGTCTTAGATTTTCAAATAGGGATGATTTTTGTGGCCCAATAAGCCGTATCGAAAAGGCATGGTTGAGTAGTATAACTTAGTTAGGTTTGTTCGGTGACGGGCTGTTATTACGTATTATAGTCAAGTGCGAGTCGAATTCGCACACTAAGGGTTCCGTACCATCGTACATTTACGTAACTGTTACATTTGGGGCCTCCTTTTACATTTTATCACACCCGTATCCCTAATGGGGTGGGCAGACCCAAGTAATCATAAAAAAACTTGCTGCCACTCCTGATTCAAAGTCCCAAGATGGATATGGTGAATCATGGTGACAGATGATCAGCCCATCGCCCATTTAGATGATCCATCATGTTGGAGATGATGTTTCGCGTATCCTTAATGGGGTGGACAGAGCCACAAGTAAACATAAAATAACTTGCAGCCATCTCTGATGATGTTCTGTGGCTCTAACATATATAATAACGACAGATGGGTTACAGACATAATCGATTAGCTGCCCGCAACTTCGCTCGCGTGGTACCCGGATAAAAAATAGCCTATTATGTTAATCCAGCAAATGTAGGTACCTACTATGTATATTGCAAGTTTCACTAAAATCCATTCAATAGTTTTTGCGTGAAAGAGTAACAAATATCCCCATACATCCATACATACAAACTTTCGCGTTTATAATATTAGTAGGATTATTATTTTTGTTAATGTATTCCACCCTAGATGATTGCAGAGCTAATCTAAAACGATTAATTTGCATTAATGTAAAAGGGTTATTCGATAATGAGTGAGCCTCGGAAACCTCGGCAAACCCCATCCGTTTTAAATTCCCGGCTGTCGCATCTGGTCAGTGGTGGTCTGTGATTGATTGGAATTTACGATGTTCTCAAATTTCCAGAGATCCATTTTGGTGGAAACCGCATGTAGACATTTGCATCCAATTATACTTCAAATTGAAATTTGATGTGAAATAATAAATGAATAAAATATTTGTGGACATTTCACAGAGCACCATCTAGCCCCAAACTAAGCAAAGCTTGTACTATGTTGACTTGGGCACCAGAATACTTTTTTGTTAGTACATACTTATAATACATAGCCAAAACTCTTACAGCATGATCCAAGGATCATCCAAGGATCATGCTGTGCCGACCCCACATAGAGTGGGATGAGGGCAGGAAGATGGTGATGACATACTTATAATACATAATACTACAACACCCAGATCCGAAAGAAATATTTGCAGTACGTACAAACATTTCTCCCGTAGCGGGAATCGAACCCGCGCCTCTTGCGTCTCAGCCGAGCACTCGCCTGCCATACCACTAAGGTCGTTACCGAGTAGCCTTTACCTTTTATGTTATAAGTATTGGTTATGGATAAAATGATCAATTTATCTAGGTAGCCATGTGACTAGCTCTTTTGAACCAGTGTAAAGTATTTAAAGTGCGCCTCAAAGGCTTTTTCATGCACTTGACACATATTTTAGAACTTTATAGGTTCCCCACGATGTTTTCTATCATCGTTTTAGGGTAGGGCTTAAAAATCCAACAAATACATGCCAAAGAGTTTTGCCTGACAGCAAACTGCAGCGAAATTGTGATCAGTTTTTGAGTTTGCGGGAGAAATGTTTGTATGTCCTGCAAATATTTCTTCTGGGTCTGAGTGTTGTAGTATTTTATGTATGTATTTACAAAAAAAAGTATTTATGTATTCTATCAGCCATCTGTTGCCCATGGTGTACCATGAATCTAGCTTAAACTGAGCAAAGCTTACAAGCTTTGCTCAGTTTAAGCTAGATGGCGCTATGTGAAATATCCACGAATATTTACTATTATTATTTTAGTACTACTAAGCTACCAACTGGCCTCTGCTTGTAAAAGGACACCAGGACCTTTGGTAAACAATTTTTTTTTGTAATTCATTGTACCTTAATAATATTACAATCAAGCCAAGTGGGCCAATTAGTATAATTTGACTTTTACCTAAGAATGTATCTAACATTTCATCAGCATTTTTTTACTGTCTCTATTAAGGGAAGACACTTCATTCTTGTGTTCTTATATTACGTAGTATTCTCTAATACATACATACATAAGTACATAAAATCACGCCTGTTTCAAATAGGGGTAGGCAGAGATCACGGATCGCCATTTGCTACGTTCCTGACATACTTCTTTCGCTTCATTTACCCTCATTACATTCCTCATGCATGCTCGCCGGTTTAGGGTACTCTTGACCTGGCCCTTTTCCAAAACATCGCGGATTTGGTCCAGGTACGTGCGCCGAGGTCTTCCCCTTCCAACGGTACCATTCACACTCGCCTCATACACCTGTTTCGTTAATCTTCTTTCATTCGTCCTCTCATCATTACATCATCTTTCACTCCACATTGCTCTTTATATTCACTAATTAAATGATAGATAACATAGCTAATCCCCGAATACTCAAACGCGACTCACAGTTGAGCACGTCTCAACTCACGGTTTTTTGACAGTTTCTGATGAAAATCTGTCAAAAAATCGTCATTTGAGACATGCTCAACTTTGAGATGCGTTTAAGTATTCAGGGGTAAGTTTATGTAGGTCAGAGAAAGACTACTTATGATTTTGATAGACAAGACAATAATCGTTACTTTTTTCAATAAAAACAATAAACAGTGCATCTGTCAGGTCGCTATTGATTTCACTCCATTATTTATCAGTTTATCTGAAGGGTACCTACATGTAATGAACCTAACACCGCACTAGAGATAAGAACACTTGTCACAGCATGTTAGGTACACAAATTTCTGTAGTGTCATCTACACATACAAACAATCTATCTCGCCCGTATCCCTAATGCGGCAGGCAGAGCCACAAAGTAATCGTAAGAAATTTTCTAGCCACTCCTGATTCAAAGTCTCAAGTGAACAGTGCCTTATAGATGGTCCATCATGTTGGAGAGGATACTATCCCTAGTCGACTTTTAAGACGTGCTCGGGAAGAAGCAGCTGGACGCATTCTTTTTTTTACCCCTAGTCCAGCAGAAAAGTAAGTAGTGTAGGGTCTTAAAACACAGTCGGTAACTTCATTCAATTTAATCTGATATTTCTCTCAACTTCTAGATGGATAGCTTATAACAATTTCACATTTATTTTGTATTTTTTAAAAACAACAACGAATTATTTTTTCCCTCCTCCCAAACCAATTTACTTTTTCTATTTTGCTTCTTCTTCTTTTTGATAGTGACATTTTAAATAACTATGACTGTCCCAAATTAGTTCTTTGAACTATTCAAATAGTTTGTATTTAAAGCTCAGAACAATAAAGACTATTTTAAGTGATTATTTACAAAGTAAACTTACAGTAGTGTGATCTGTTAATAAAATATGACAGCTTACCTAGTTTAGTACTGAGACCCTGTGTCTGTTAAAGAAATTGACGAGGGAAAAGTGCCTACTATTGTTACACGTGCAATCCACCCACTGTTATGCTATTTCATAACCAGACCGAAATGATACAAAGCTAAAATTTGTAAAGCTTTGAATATGAAGAACTTTTTTATGTTTAATATTTATAAAAGACTAGCTGGTGTCCGTGACATCTAATGCGTCGAATTCTTGGTAAAAAAAAAATGCATAAAGTCAACATCACGCGGTGTTCCCAAGAGGTCACCCATCCAAGTACTATGTGTTATCATAGTAAGAACCCTTTTTTAAGAACATCTTTATGACTTCTCTAATCTTTAAGACGCACTTTAAATCCTTTCACCACACTGGTTCGAAAGAACCAGTGACAGACTATATTTACCTTAAATATTTCCTTTATCAAATTTGACGATTTAATGAATAATTAATATCAAAATCAACATGATACAAAATTGATTTACAACAACACTTTAACAATATTACTTAACATCAATTTCGAAAGTGAGACTGTTGGTTAGACTGATTGGTTCCTGAGTTCCTATTTCCTTCAAAGGGTGGCTAAATTGTTAATCTTTATTGAAATAGTTGAGCAAGCCCGTAAAATAATGTTTTGCTGATAATAAGGGCCCTTAACGAAGCCCGATATCACCCTTCAAACTGAACAGTATCTACCTGATTCTAAACTAATTTTGAGAGCTGTTGAATTGAAATAATGTATGTAAAACTTACGTTACTAATTGACTGACAATCAACGCATAGCCTAAACCATTAGTCCTTGAAGCGTGAAACTTGGAGAGTATATTCCTCTTACGGTGTAGAAAAGCATTAAGAAAGAAACTCCCTAAATTCAACTCTTTGAGGACGCAGCGGAAATATGCGTAAGTCTTTATGAAAAAATAAAAACTCAACGCAGAAAAAGTTGTGGGTGGTTTCATTCATTGAATGCATAATAAATATACAGTTTGGAAAAAGGCTAGAACAAGAGTATGATATACAGACAGTCATGCGTGAAGAGTTGAGAGTGAATGAAGCGAAAGAAGACAAATTGAGTTCCATGTTATTTATATTGTAAATTGTATAAAAACGTAGGACTGTAACGTAATTGTCGCTTCGAGAAAGCAAGTATAGTCACCGTCAGGTGAGTTGCTCAAATAAAAAAAAAGAAAGCAACGTTAGACCACTTGCCAGATAGCTTGACGATATTGATAAGATAGGGTAAGTAGATAAGTCCTGAGTATGATGATGACGAAAATGTATTTAACAACTTTAGAACTCGTTTATGCTAACCGCCATTCAGTTTGAATTGTGGAATCGGCCCTTACCCCCCGAATACTCAAACGCGACTCAGAGTTGAGCACGTCTCAACTGACGGTTTTTTGATAGTTTCTGATGAAAATCTGTCAAAAAAAATATCGTCATTTGAGACGTGCTCAACTCTGAGATGCGTTTGAGTATTCGGGGGTTAGTCTTCTAGAGGTATAGGTCAATGACCTTATACCACAACCATGTCTTTGATCTAAAACTTGTCTATTGAAGTAAATTACATTATTCAGGCGACGGCCTAAGTATTACCCGGGCGGGACCAATTAATTAAGGAAAGGATCATTTTAGCAAGTTTCAGATTCCGATTAAAACTAGCGTTATGTAGACGTCAAGGAAGAAGTCTTACTTAAATAGCTCTTAGAAAGTGCTAGTGAAATAAGAAGACTTCTCTTTTTCTTGGTTGGCACAAAGCGAGTCAAGCCGCGGGTGATTGCAGCATTTATTATTTACCTATCATCATTCTTTATTTGCTTCTGATGGTTACAAATTTACAGCTAGCTCATTTAAATAGTAAACATAATAGGAACTTATTATATAAATACTTCCAATCATAAATATTTCAAATCTATTTTTTTTTTCATTATCATCATCATGACTGTACTTACTGATGGACAAAGGCCTCCTTCAGTTTGTGCCATCCATTACAATCCTGAGTTAGTCTTGTCCATTGGCATAATATTTTATACGAGTGAAACCACTGGAGTTTAGCCAGTCACCAAGATTTTAATGGATGTTTATTACAGAAGTGACAGACAGACACAACATTGTGTTATCCCAAAATGTTGTGACTACTTGTCAGATGTAGTTGAACTTGAAATCTCTTTAGAAACGAGAGCTGACGTCATACCAGACGTTCTATTTCCAGAGTTAGTTATCGCTTCTGTTAATACAAATGTATTAACAGAGAGTAGTGGTTTAGATCCGGTTGGAACACGATGAGAGGGTAATTGTTGTATCTTATGGGCTTATTCAAAACATGGACGACCTTGGTGGCGTGGAGGTTAAGCTGGATGAGAAGCGAGTAGTCCGATTCCAAGAAATGTTTGCGTTTTTTCCCGGGTCAGGGTGTTGTGGTATCATGGTACTCGTTTTTGTTACTCACGACACAGGGAATTTTAGTTTGGGGTCAGAATTACGTAAATGTGTGACTATAGAATACGCTTTATTCTCCAGAGCTGACATATAAGTCTGATACAAATCTACAGGACTTTAGTCATGTTGAAGTGTCATCATCATTTCAGCCATGTGACGTCCACTGTGTGGCCGTCACATGGCTGAAATTGTGCGGCCTGCACCCAACAGCTCCCAGCAACCTTTATTAGGTCGTCTTTCCATCTAGTGGGGGGCTGTCCTACGCTGCGTCTTCCGGTGTTTCCATTACCTGGTATCTATCCAGCGCAATCGCAGTTATGGTTATAGTAGACACAAATATGGAGATAGCTTGGATGGCTCCACAAGCCTTGCAGAGACTGGGCCAGTCTGGCAAAGGCCAGTGTTTGGTCAGCAGCTCCATCAGGGTCAGAGGAGTGCCAACGCAGCAGACCAGGGCATCGGAGACGGCCAGGTTGACGATGAACATGTTGCGGGCTGTTCGCATTATCGGTTTTCTTACTACCTGGAACAAAATTTTATTTTTGAAACTGTCCTGCTAACCAAAAGTTTCTGAGGCTGATTGTAGCTTAATCAAACCAAACCGCATCCTTAGCTGTAACGAAACGTATATAAGTATTCTATCAGCCATCTGGCGCCCATAGTACAAGCTTTGCTTTGGGGCTAGGTGGTGCTGTGTGAAATGTCCACAAATATTTAAGTACCAATAATAATATTGTTACCATGGTATTTCTTTTCAACACCAACCTTATGTTAAAAGTAATGCGATTTGCGCCATGGCACTACGTGCTCCAATTTAGGAATAGGCGTGTGATATGAAAGATCCCATGTGTTGCTTTTGGGAACATTTGTAGCTTTTATTTTTGGGCTCAAGACGTGTCTTTCATAATAAACAAATAGGCATCTCAAACAGCAATAACATGGATATTGGGGTTTAAATTAAGTCTGTGATAGTAGAATGGAAAATATGGAAGGACGGTTAGGGAATTATAACGATACTAAGCTTCGCCCACCGAGTAAGAATCCTTGCAAGTCGAAATCAGTACATAATATTATTTTATGGGTTCCCCCTTTTGTTTTATTATTTGTTGTTATAGCGGCAATAGAAAATACACACTCTGTGAAGATTTCAACTCTACCAATTACGGTTCATGAGATACAGCCCGCTGACAGACGGACGAACAGTGGAGGCTTAGTAATAGGGTCCCGTTGGCACCCCTCGGATACGGAACCCTAAAAAGGTAAACAATGTCCGTGACCTTTGTTATCAACACTATCTTTGATGGCGTGTCGTTATCTACGACTATCAGCTGGTTTCCAGCAGATAACCAGCGAGTAATTCTTGTTTTTTACCCGAGTACAAAAGGATGGTTATGAGTTGAATAGTCTTTGGGTGCGATCTGACAGCAGATAATAATAATAAATAATCCTACTATATTATATCTAAATTTGAAAGTTTGTGAGGATGTTTGTATGTTTGTGCCTCAATCACGGCTAAATGGATTTGAATAAAACTTGTTACATAGTATATGTACTGGATTAACATGTAGGCTATTTTTTTTTATCTGGGTACCTACCACGCGAGCGAAGCCCCGGGCGGCAACTAGTAATAAATATATTAAATATTTGTGGACATTTCACACAGCGCTATCTAGCTCAAAACTAAGCAAAGCTTGTACTATGGACACCAGATGGCTGATAGAATACTAAAGTAAATATTTTTTTGTAAATGCGTACATTTTTATCTTATTTTCAACTTAAAATTTTATTGTTCGAAGGAACTAGTGAAAGCTACCACTAAACCACCAGTGCTCTCATATTATCATGATGATACTCACAGATATGACAACGAGCGCATTTCCAACTCCTCCTATAACCACCAGGATGCCATAAAACGTGAGGAGTAGCGTTCTCGTCGGGTCGTCGACCTTTCTGTTCTGGGAGAATTTCTGCAAGAGCACGTTCGGGTCTTGGATTCCTCGGGAGGCTTCGATCAGCCATTTTGCTGATGCGTTCAGCGTCAGGTTCATATTGGGGTCCAAGCCCTGAAACAACAGTGAAATAACAATTTAAAATTACATACATTCATACAAACATTATCCCTAATTAGTAATCATAAGAAAACTTGCAGCCACTCCTGATTTAAAATCCAAAGATGGATAAATGATGAACCATAGTGACAGGTGATAGTAAATCGCTCATATACCTAGAGATAGGTACCTACTGAACACCTTATAGAAGACAAAACGCCTGCTATAGAAAAAATATCCTATATGCGGATTCCGTCCAATAAAATATTATTAATTAATAATAGATACGAATATTAACGTTTTGATGAGAAATATCTTTATTACATTATAATGAATCTGACCCTCACATGTGAGATTGTGACGAGAAATTAATAAGATTATGTAGGTAATAATTAATACATTGTTTTGCTTGAACGAACAAATAAGTAGGTACCTAATAAGCTTCTCAAAAGATTGATCACATGTCTCCGTTAGTTTATTAGATTATCGAGGCTAACCCCCGAATACTCAAACGCGACTAAGAGTTGAGCATGTCTCAAGTCACGGTTTTTTTAAAGGTTTTTGATGAAAATCTGTCAAAAAGTCGTCATTTGAGACGTGGTCAACTCTGAGATGCGTTTTAGTATTCGGGGGTAAGAGGTACTCCGCAATGAAGAATGTGTGTTTAAAGTAGTGTCATCGCGTAGTAGTAGTAGTAGTTTTTAGGCCTTTAGGCGGCCTAAAAACTCCGTCACTACAGTTGGCCACTAGCTCATACGAACATACATACATACATCGCGTTCTGTTAAATAGTGACAGGTGAAGCTCCTCAGCTCAGTCCTTAGCTGTTTTTAAACAGTGCTTAAGTTAGGCCACATGACCACCGCCACATTTTCCTCCGTAAAAGTCGACTAAGGGATATATAGTAGGCATCCTCTCCAACATTATGAGATACAATAAGCAAGTATTCCCAAGAAGGGTTGACGTCAGACAGGCGGCCGGTCATAAAATACCTTAGCCATTGACTCTCTGTGCCGACCCCACATAGAGTGGGATAAGGGCAGGAAGATGATGATGATTATGCAATTTTATATTATCAGCTCTGCACGTATTGACCATGTCGTCCCTGTGAATAAGGCCGACTAAGCTGAGAGGACGGTGCGAGGCAAGCATACTCTGCATTAAATTCGTTTTAATTCGTCCCGGGCACTACAGCGTTCCGTTAGTAAAGGCAAAAGTTGTGCTCCTCAGGCTGTATAAATCATTTGATATAGATGGCAAAGACCTATTCTACCTATTTTACCCGGGTAACAAAACATCGAACAATTTTACCCACTGGACTCATTTACTGAACACACAATGTTCTTAATTACTATGCAAATGAGAGTAAAGTTTTATAGAATAAATCTACATTAAATTATTAAAAAAAATGTGTTTTTGTGGGGTGAATGGGTATTTTCGGAGCTTTATCGAAAGTCAATTATTTTTGACACGATATTTACAACCGATGATAACTTGATTACAATAGATTGTGTTTTTGAGCAAGAATACAATAGGTGAGTAGTCAATACCTATGTCTATTTGCATTTCATTTGATGTTTTCTTCAGACTTCATGAAAACATCGTGAGGAAATCGGTAAGTCGTAGAACTAAAAAAGTTCGAAAACATGTAATGAATCAAGTGCATGAAAGGATTCTTTGAGGCGCACTTTAAATCCTTTCACCACACTGGTTCGAAAGAACTAGTGACACGACGAATAGTAGGTCAGACTTCATGCCCGTTTATAATAAAATTAGAAGCATTAATATTTTTGGAAACAAACGTTTCACTAATAACTCAAATGAAATGGTAACATGGAGGTCTAATTAATTCATTTTATGGATGCTTGTTGAATTGACGGCTTTAATTATCTTTTTGCCCTTGTTCACTATGTATATGAGGCCAACATAAACAGATGATAATATTCAGTAATATTCCAATAAACTGAGGAAGTTTTACATTCCATTATCATTATTAGCCTACAGAAGTCATCTACTGAACTATATTCCGATTAAATTGCCCCGTGTGGAATATGGGGAAATAGGGCTATCTCGACCCATTCTAAAGCCGGCATAGCTGTGGTGTTATTTATATACATTAAAGTCAAGGGGCATTTCTCTAAAATATTTTATGCCTTCTCAAATTCATAATACTTAACCTGCACTAGAGAGGACTTAGAATGAGGGCTATGAAGGTGCAAAAGTCACAACATATTTGGTCCACAAAGATCGTGAGTTCAAACCCGGTCGTGTATCAATGGATTTTTCTTGAATTTATGTGCGCTATATCAGTACTCTCAAACGGTGAAGGAAAACATCGTTAGGAAACCCGCGGCTTAGTCAGATCCGCACGTATTGACTATGTCTTTCCTGTGGACAAGTAGCTGTGAGAATGGAATAGGTGCTGGGCAAGCCTACTCCATCTTAATTTGTCCCGGGCACTACAGCGTCCCACTAGTGAAGGTAAAAGTTGTCTCCTGACGCCGTTTATATCATCTACTATACCAAGACTCTGGCCGCATTGCCGCGCTGAAATTTCATTTCATTTTATAATATCCATTCATGACGACCATACAGGCGACATTATCAAATGAATAATGGCATACTGATCTGTTGAGCCAAATAAGAACCAGCTCTTGGATCACGCATCGACAAGACACCCTGAAATAATTTAAGTTTCATAGGTTGGGTGACTAGAATAGATAAGATACCTACGAAATGAGTATATCAGGAGAAGTTTGAAAGTGGCGCCTGTGACAGAGCTGGCATGGTATGGCCATGTCATGATGGATGATGACTTTTATCCGTCATGACATGCCTATAGAAAGGAAAGATGCGAAGAGAGTTATTAATATAAATATGGATGGTAATAGAAACAGAGAAAAGGTGGATGGATTGTGTGAAAGAGGACATGGATAAGAAAGGAGTGAGTAGAAGAGAATGGAGAAAGAGATCATGCTGTGCTGACCCCACATAGAGTGGGATAAGGGTAGGAAGAAAAAGAGGTTGAATTTGGAGATTCAAAAAGAAGAAGGCAGGCAATCCCACAAGATTGGATTTCCATCATAAAATACAGCCTCTTATTCACGACAAAAAAATATGTCAAGTATTATTTGGTTACCTGGCCGTTTGACGAATCGTAAATATTGTATTTCCATCGTGAATATTTTGATAGCTCGCTGGAATATAGTACCTAATGGGACTAATAAGTATTCTATGGTAATGCCTGAATTGCTAGAGTTGTAAACATTTAATGTGTAGTACGAGTAAATTTTGGTGTGAAAGGTTTATTCCCATTAGTTACTGTTGACAGCTAGAAAAACGCTTTGTTTGCAACCAATAGTTTACAGAGTTGAGGGTGAGCCAGCTGTGCCGTTAACTTGAATTTGGTAGTTTGATAGCAGGCTTTCAAGTTGCTTGTAACGAATTTTCTTAAACAATATATTATGCCTTACCCCTGGGCAGGTTTTCTCCTTTACTTTTATGCTCTAAGGTCATTGTTTTATTATCATCAACCTATAGCAGTCCACTGCTGGACATAGGCCTCCACTAATGAGCGCCATCGCGCCATGTCTTGGGCTAGACGCATCCAGTCTCTGCCAGCAGCCTTTCGCAGATCATCACTCCACCTAGCCGGAGGGCGTCCTGCATTACGTTTGCCGAGTCGCGATCTTAACTCAAGACTCCAGCGGTTGTCTGTTCTTCGTTATATATGAGCAGCCCACTGCCACTTCAGTTTGCTAATTCTCTGAGCTATGTCGGTGACTTTGGTTCTCTATCGGATAACATCGTTACGGAACCTATTCTTCAGAGAGACCCGGAGCATTTTTATAGCTCGCTGAGCGATTTTGACCAGCAGTACTGTGAGTGTCCACGTTTCGGCATTGTTTTATGTATCATCATCATCATTTTCCTGCCCTTATCCCACTAGGTGGGGTGGCACAACATGTTTTCCTCTTCCATCTTCTCCTATGTATTCACTCCTTTCATATGCATTGTTTTATGTATATCTACAATCAATATGTTAGTAACTTACGTGTCACTAGTTTTTTTCTGTTTCTTTTTTAATCATTGTAGTGAAAAGTTTAGTGTTTATAATTTTATAGATACTAGAATAATTTTTGTACACCTTTTACAGAAAAAAAATCTGGTTCTAATCCATGACGAGCAAGGCTGACAAAAAATGTGTCTAGGTTATAAGCCTAAAACCTAGTAGTTTCAGAGTTTGTTACATATTCAAAATGGAAGCTTGACATTTCTTTATGATGAAATGAAAAATGACGCTTTTTGATATGTCCCTCGACTCAGATAACTGGGTCAAATGCTGTTAGGACTCGGTCTACTTAGATGGATAGGCTGTGGCATACAGAGTTTATCGAAAATCCCGCGACATTTGAACTTTTTCGATGACAGAAAGTTTTTGATTGTATTCGCCCTGTTAAATAAAAATATAAATCCGTAGGGATGCCTTATCTCAGATAAATAGAGTTATAAAAGTAAATTCCATCAAAATAAATAAAGAGATGAGTAAAAGTAATGAAAAATATTATTTTTAAGTTATAGGGTCTATAGATTCTTTATGTGTCGTGGTGTACACATAAGTACATTATTCTTAACTTTGTTTCTAGCTAAGCACTCATTTTTCTATAATTAGATCGCCTTTTATATACAAGTGACATCTGCCAATATAATTAACGACCGGACAATGATAACAGAAAGTAACAGTAAAAATTATCGCAAGTTTCCGTGGAGAATTGCCAATAATTTCATTATAAACTCTAAAAAAAATAAAAGCCAAAAAACTTTTCATTGTTTTCCAGGAACCCACCTAATTCAATAGTTCAATTCAGCAACTCTCTAAGATCAATCGACCCCATAAAGTGCGGACTAAGTAAATATTAAAATGCCTTCATAACCACTTTACAACATCTTACAAAAATAGCAATTTTGCAGCTTCCCCTACTCAAAACAAATACATAAAACTCTTACTGACTGTCTGACAATACACAGCGTAACATTAGTCCCAGAAGAATGAAACTTACATCCATACATACATAAAATCACGCCTGTTTCCCATAGGGGTAGGCAGAGATCACGGATCGAAGAAACTTTGAAGGTATAATTCCTCTTGCGATGTAGGAGTTAAAAAAGGAATTCCCGAAATTCAAATCCCAGAGGACGCAGCAGGACGAAGTTTGTATGAAAAAAAACACGGGCAAAGCCGGGGGTATTCCACTAGTTAGGAAATATAAATATCTTGTAAGCGAAATTGAGGTCAATCAATTAGTCCTGATCTTATTATGGCAGGAAAATAGCAGCGTCGAATACTACGTTACCTACCAAATGAATATCAGTTTATTTTGGGAAAAGAAAAGCTTTTTAAAATACCCGGGGAAGATTGATATCTGTCTGAGGCTCAAGGATTTGAGGAGGGTTGACATATTGTCAACGTTAACTAGCGTATTTAAAAACAAGTAACAAGAATTAGTTTTATTCGTTTTTTTAGACCCACGACGATAAAAATTATTTATCTACAACATACCTAAAAACCTTATCTAAAATGAAACTAACATAATGCAAAAAACTGCATCGAAATCGTATCAGTGGTTATTGAGTTTCCGAGGTGCGAAAACTATGCTAGCTGCTGCAGCGCCCCCTGGAGGGCTATGGCCGTAAAACATATCTAAAAACCTTCTCTGAAATAACACCAATAAAATGCGAAAAACCCCATCGAAATCGGTTCATTTTCATTTCAAAAATTATAAAAATAAAAACTTTTGTCTACAAAAAGGACGGTACAAGTGAGCGAAGCGAGCTGTGAAAGTTAACTGCTCTAGTCTAATTAAATAAACTAGATAATTAGTACCGTTTACTGTATATTTGACATCAACTTAGACTTAAAACTAATTAAAAAAGAACTGGAACGGGTCACTATTCATTAGACATTTTTAGGGTACCCTAAGTTACTCAAAATATTTGTTCTCATTGTAATTAGTTCTTAGAGAAAGAATTAACTTTATAAATATTCATAGCACGAAGCAAAGACATTTTTGTGTCTCGGATAAGACGAATGACAACAAAGTTTTAAGTTGGGTCTGGTAAGTAGAGAAGAATGTCTGGAAGACATTCTTGATTGATCGTTGGAGTTAAGCAACGTTGTGCGCGTTCACAATTGGGATAGGTGAACGCAAGTGGCATTACGAGCTGAGCGCTTCTGTGCGGATCCCACATAGAGTGGCATAGGAGCAGGAAGATGATGATAATGATTGAATGATAATTAATTTTTTTTTTTGCAATCGATGATGGCGATAGATACCAGCATTTTAATTTATTATCTAGTCAGTTTAATTTATTATCAGTCAGAATCTGGTCTTTTTTGAAGTTGACGAATGGTTTGAAAAGCAACATTTTAAATTATATTTTTGGATCACAACATTTTAAAATATAATAAACAAAATAATAAATGAACTCTTGTTAAGTTCCAGACTTTATTAACATCGGTCGAGCAAAAAATGTACGTCTGACTGAACCATAAAATGAGCACTGCCCACTGGGATTTGAAAACATCGTATGATTTTGCATTTACGAAGTCATAGCTTTCTCTTGCGGCTTTGCTCGCTTGATATTTTTATAAAGTAGCTAGACTTTTTAAAAAGCTATAATGCTTCAACGAGATTTCACCAATTTTTTAGGGTTCGTACAATGTCCTATTCCAAGTTGCATTCAAATCCGTTCAGCCGTTTAGGCGTGAATGAGTAACAAACATCCATACATACAAATTTTCGCGTTCATAATATTAATAGGATTTAAAATAAAAAACTTCCATTAGTTTCGTAACAAAACTGAAAATGTAACATTTCCACTTATTTCACGATGGGACTAACTTAATTTGTATGCATTACAAACCGCGCTGAGATCTTAAATATGCAGTTATTAAGTCTAGAAGCTTTTTCAAATCCCACTGATTAGATAAGTGCTTGGGAGTCTGCTGAGAGACTAGCCCACTTGAAACTTTACTGGCAATGTAGTTATGTAACGGTTTTATAAGTAAGGCTGATAGGTACTTAAAGTTAAGCAACGGTTGTGCTGAGCGCTGAGCGCTTCCGTGCTTTGGAGGGTACTTACGTTAAATTGCCGGTCCCGGCTTTTAAGTCGTTAAGCCATGACAGAGGCCTTTAGGCAGCCTAAAAACTCATACGAAATTACCTACTTACTTACTTAAAGTTTTACAGAGCGTCCGGTAAATAGTCCGGTAGGTTTTAGAAGTTTGTAAGAGGGCACTACACGTCCCGTTTGTGAAGGTACAAGTTGCCTCCTGACGCTGTATAAATCATCTAGTATAGATAGTAAAAGGTCTTAGTTAATGATGATGATTTTAGAAAGCAATCCTTCAAAATTTTCAAGCTCAAACAAGACCCTCATTATCAGGATTCTACTGATCCGTCTTTTTAACAAGTGCCAACCCAAAATCATTGAAAACGCTGACTTACTGGTATTCCTTTCTGAAAGTCGAGGGCTGACCGTTTGCCTCTTCATACAAGTGGATATCGACCTAGATACGTAAGTATGCAAGTTGCTTATCCTAATGGCTGGTATGTTGGTGCCGTTTCTGTTATGCAGTTATAAATGAATTTTTTTTTGGGACATTTACCCCCCAATACTCAAACGCATCTCAAAGTTGAGCACGTCTCAAATGACGGTTTTTTTTGACAGATTTTCATCAGAAACTGTCAAAAACCGTGAGTTGAGACGTGCTCAACTCTGAGTCGCGTTTGAGTACTCGGGGGATAGAGTTTAATGTACAAAAAAATATATTTTCACAATCTACTAAGTAATCATAAAAAAAATTGCAGGCACTCCTGATCCAAAGTCCCAAGGTGGATATGGTGAACCATGATGACAGGTGATCAGTCCATCGCCTATATGATGGTCCATCATGGATGATACTATCCCATAGTCGACTTTTACGACGTGCTCGGGGAGTGAAGCAGCTGGACGCATTCTATGTTTTTTCTTTATTCCCAGACCAGCAAACACGTCACTATGGTATGAGCATCAAAACCCGGAGTATCTGATTATATACAGAGATTTTGTCATAAACATTTTTTAAAGAAATTACGACCTGTGTGGGAGAATACCACAATACCTTCCTTAAACTCTTACAAAATAAATAAAATCAGTTTATTTCAAGTAACTTAAAAAAGAAACAAAACGATAAAATAAATCCACATTCAAATCAGATATTTATGAGACACAGAAAATAAGCAAACAAACTTTTGTTTTAATAGATAGTAGGTAAATAAATTCATTGCTTGTTTAATAGCTATGTCGAAAAGTTTATTGAAAAATTGTTCCATCAATATTTACCATTCCTTCAACAGCTTCTCACTATTCATTCTATGAAGCAACTTAATAACACAAATTAGCTGATAATTGACAAGATGATCCGCGCTTCTGCTGTAGATCAAACCTGGAAAATATTTCTTTTAATAAAACGCAATTTTGAACCCTACGTAGGTAGCATACGAATCAAATTACGTTATCTGCAAGATACAAGCGTGGGAGGAAGTATTGCAAGCCAATTACTTCGTAACATTCTAGAAAATATAAAAAAACTACTAAGGCCTTTTATCATCTATAGTAGATGATTTATACAGCGTCAGGAGGCAACTTTACCTTCACAGACGGGACGCTGTAGTGCCCGGGACGCATTAAGATGGAGTAGGCTTTCCCAGCACCTATTCCATCCTCTAAGCTTAGTCGGCCTTGTCCACAGGAAAGACATGGTCAATACGTGCGGAGCTGACTAAGCCGCGGGTTTCCTAACGATGTTTTCCTTCAGCGTTTGAGAGTACTGGTATAGCGCACATAAATTTTTCGCATAGATAAATCCATTGGTACACGACCGGATTTGAACCCACGACCTTAGGATCGGAAGGCGGGGTCACTACCAACTAGACCACCAGTGCTCTCTAGAAAATATAAGGTTTTATCAAGAGGAACAAAATGTTTTAGTTGCACTAGACCGGTTTTATTTATTTAATTCAAACATAAGTTAAAGAAATAATTCAAAGTGACATGACGAGAAGAGTGAAAAATTAATGTGGATGGATACAAAGGTGGACGAAAGAAGGATGGATGGAAGAAAGAAGACATTTATTTAAAAAACATTAATAAAATGCATATATCGATACTTTACAGTTCTGCCCTCGTAATAGCAAATGCAGTACTTGCAAAATGGCGGTTTCGAGAAAAACGCGGTAATCATAATTTTTAGATATCTCTGCAACAAGTCAATGTTATATACTTATAAGTAGTAAAAAATATAATGAAAATTATTTTTTAATGTAGGTATAGATTTAGCCCCTTGGAAATACCATTTATGCAAAAAAGTGAAAAACCCAAATGTGACGATTGCTGTAAGTGCGATTAGTAGGGCAGAGTTAGGTACTGAAAGATACAAATTACTAAATGCAGGTGACGATCGTTAATCTATACAATAAAAAAGGCTTACAACGTGATTACGTGATGTTGCTCGTATGACGCGAAGGCTTTGTTCGCTTTGAGTTTGAGGCTTTTGTACCGCGTAATCCTACCATCGATTAACCGTTTCCTTTTCTCTGCTGGTATAAGCCATACATAGTTAATTGGGAGGTACCCCAACTTTTGATCCGTTTAATTCCAAGTTCAAACTGCCGAGCAACAACCACGTGGGTTTTACAGTTTCGTATAAATATGGTACTCTCAAATCGGTAAAAGAAAATACCATAAAAAAAACCGCAGCTTCTTAATTAGGTAGCTCTTTGCATTAAGAATGGTTGTCTCAAAAGTTCCCGTTTGCCGATGTGTAAACCTTTTAAAACCTTAGTTTTAGTCAGTGCCGAAAGTATCTGCAGGTCTGTGCTTGCAACAATCATCATCATCGTCCTGCCCTCATCCCACTCTATCTGGGGTCGGCACTGCATGATTGTGCTTGCAACAATACTGGAAGTTTTTTGAACATAGATAAAAGTATAATAAAAGAAGAAGCATAGAATGCGTCCAGCTGCTTATCTCCCCGAGCATGTCGTCTAACGCAACGAAATACGCAGGCGCATAGGGATGGCTAAAAACGCGATGTCTCAGCTTGACAGAATATGGAGGGACCGTTACATAAGCAATAAGACAAAAACCACCTTAGTCAACACGTTAGTCTTCTCCATATTCCTATACGGAGCAGAGACTTGGACGTTAAAGGCAAGAGACCGCCAACGTATAGACGCATTCGAGATGTGGTGCTGGAGGAAAATGCTGCGTATCCCATGGACCGCGCACAGAACCAACAAATCGGTGCTCGAAGAACTCAAGTTAGAGAAAAGGCCACGTCTGTCAACTGTGTGCCTTCGCAGGATCCTTGAGTTCTTTGGACATATAGCTTGCAAACCCGGAGACGATCTCCAAAAACTCATCGTCACGGGTAAAGTTGAGGGAAGAAGGTCAAGAGGAAGGAGCCCGATGCGTTGGTCAGACCAGATCCGCAATACCCTCGACATCAACATGTCAGAAGCGGTGCATGTCGCTGAAAGCCGGAGTAAATGGCGCAACATCGTGCGAGCAAAGCTGATTCCGTGATGGGTCACGACCCCCAGTATTGGGGAAACGACGCAAGGAGGAGGATGTCGTCTAAGTCAACTGAGGTATAGTATCTTCTCCAACATGATGGACCATCTATATGGGCGATGGGCTGATCACCTGTCACTATGGTTCACCATATCCATCTTAGGACCCTAAATGAGAAGTGGCTGCAAGTTCTCTTGTGGCTTTGCTCACCCCATTAAGGATACCGGCGCGATAATATATTATATATGTATGGATGGATATATGTATGGATGGATATATGTACTTATGTAATGGCCTACATGGTTTCTTCAAGAATGTGCTTCAATCACAAAGTAACAGCTAAACAGATTTTGTCTAAATGTTGAGACATAGTTCATGATCTGGAATAATATATCCAGGCCACATTTTACATCAAAGCTGCCGGCAAAAGCTAGTAAGATGTATCCTAACTAGCGAATAAGTAATTCCCTTTTTTGTTCTTTATCAAACAAAAAGGCCCCGACCGGATTGTCTAATGTTCGGACAGTTCGCTTAAGAACAATATTTGCTAAAACCCACAGCTTCCTCGTAAAGCCATGGCCATTGTACAGGCGAAGGCGTAAGCGAAAAAGGAAGCTAGAAAGTCTTTTACTGACTGAGATTCCAGTAATGGCAAACGTAGGCTGTAGAAAATAGATCATAAAATAATATTATAGTACCATAATAAATCAGAGGTGGCTGCTAGTTTTCTAATGTTTACTTGTGCTTCCGCCTACCCAATTAGGGATACGGACGTGATACTATGTCTGTATAATGGATACCTAAGGGACGGTGGCATCAGGTTTCAGCAAAAGAAGCGTTGGCTCGATGCCTTTGATAAAGAGTGATGAGAAATCTCAGAAAAGTCATGTCTGGAAATCGAACAAGGCAGATCTTTCTCCAGCAGTCGGATAAAACAGGTAAAAAAATAAGAGTTAAGTAAATTTTAGCGCAGCCTGGTGAGTCCAATCTTGCCAGCTTCAAGGACACGGAAGTTTTGACTTGAAATTTACTTCTCAGTTGAAAAAATATTAGGCCCACCAATCACCATAGTAGGTTGATCCATGACGTAAACCATTCACCATTCTTCACGTAAGAAAAATGATCTCGATGACAGCTGAGGCAAGCTCGCCTAAAATATGTATTGTGGTTGAACCCTAAACAGCAATTTGAATATCACTTTTCACGCACACAATAAATCCGTATTTGGGTCGCCCAAGCAGCCTTTGATAAGAAGTAAGCACCACAACACAGCATTTTGTACCCTAAGACAACGTCATAAGGTTGAAAATCTACGAGTTCGGCTCCCATGTAGGTTTTTTCTCAGCCTAAACGGGAATATATCGCTACTTTTATGGTAATGTGTCCCCTTTTGTAGTGGAGTTTTAAGTCATGCAAAGTTGGTGAGGGAAATGGACCAAAAATAAGATTTTAAGATTAAAGACTTATCTGGAAAAGGAGAACCCTAATAAAAATATCGTATTTTTTGGGATGACTTTGCTGAGATCTTCTCTGAGTTCCCATAAACGGTGTGGAAAAATACCGAGTTTTAAAACCAGAGTTCTGCAGCGCAGACCTGAAAAAACACCACAGTGTCTTTGAAACTGTTTAAGAAATGATAAAAATTATACCTATATAAGATAGATAAGATAGATAAGACTGGTTTCCGCTAGCGGATTCGTTAGCGTTGCTGGTTCCAGGTATAACTGTGTATCATTACGAGTCAATTTGGTGCACAGAAACTTTCAGTTTTATATTATTAAGGAAGTACGTGTCCCTAATAGGGTGGGCAGAGCCACAAGTAATTAAGAGATAACTTGCGGCCACACCTTTTTCAAAGTCCCAAGATGGATATTAAGAACCATGGTGACAGGTGATCAGCCCATCGCTCAAATAAGTGTTCCATCATGTTGGAAAGGATACTGTTCTTAAATCTCTGCTGGAAGCTACAGCATATGAACCCTCCTGTCTCGATCGGGACTATCTAGTAGTAAATATTTTACCTGATTATACATACCTGATATTACACACACACACATACACCCTCACACACACATACACCCTCACACACACATACACCCTCACACACACACACACACACACACACACACACACACACACACACACACCCGAGCTTACTCACAGCCCCACACTCTCGCTCGAGCTCACCATGCAATGTGTTAGGAAAAGTAATTAAGTACATAATAATACTCCTTACTTTGATTTTGTTACTTTTATTAGTTTGTAAATGTATTCCTTCTTATTATATAATTTTTTTTCTCTCTTTATATTCTTCAGTTAAACTAGCACCTTTGTATCCGTTTCCAAAATTTTATTAACTACCTATTTGTGTAAAACTCATTTGGCCTTATTATTTTAGTATCTTCGTTGTTTCATGTGTTCTGTAACGCTGTTGTTTTACCTCAATAAAAATAAAAAATAGAGTGGTATGTTCCTACCGACCACCATCCTATCATAATCAATATCTACTCGTAGATTTAGTTGATAACATTATTATCTAGCATTTTACAAAAAAAATATTCTCAGGGGAACATAGATGTTTTGCCAGAAAACCTATTAAATAAACCATATTTAGCAATGCATGGGCTAAGGCAAGGCATTGGCATTCCCACGCGAGTTGCCACATGTTTGGACTATTTAATGGTTAAAACATGTCGTAATTGGAAAACTATCGTATTTGAACAGCCGCTTACAGACCATTCTCGCATCTTGTTATTAAGGAATAATGCTGGCATTACTAAAAACTTAACTACATTCAATAAGGTTACCGTAAATTACGAAGTTATACAACAACTACTCGTAAAGAAGACATGGCAAAATCTTTTTCTTATTGAGGATGCAAATATTACAGCAGAGTGGTTTACTGCCAAAATTGACGGCCTCGGTGGCGTGGCGGGCGATTGCTCGGCAGAGACGCAAGAGGCGCGGGTTCGATTCCCGCTGCGGAAGAAATGTTTGCATGTTCTGTAAATATTTCTTCCGGGTCTGGGTGTTGTGGTGCCATGGTACTCGTAGTTTCTGATATCCACGACACAGGGAATCCTAGTGTGGGGTCAGGACTATGTATGTGACTGTTGGGTGTTATTAATTAATTTATAACTTCAATTGTCAATAAAAATACACAAATAAAGACAATCTCAAATATAACAACCAATAAAGCCTTGGATTACAAAGTGTCGTGAGATGCATTAGGAAAAGAGATAGATTTCATATGAAATTTATATCCCTGGGATCACTTGGACACCTCTTAAATCTACGTTGCAGAATTATTAAGAATTTGAAGAGAGAATGTTATCAGGATAAATTAATTAAAACCAAAATAGCATCACATGAAGACATAGAAACCTGGAAGTTAATAAAAAATATATGCAATTTTGATAAAGCTAAAATAGCTAATCGTGAGTTAATACATTATACTCAACTCAATGTGCCAACATAGTCACTAACCCCCGAATACTCAAACGCGACTCAGAGCTGAGCACATCTCAAGTCACGGTTTTTTGACAGTTTTTGATGAAAATCTGTCAAAAACTTGTCATTTGAGACATGCTTAACTCTGAGATGCGTTTGAGTATTCGGGGGTAAGGGTACCTTACGACCGAATTAATTTCTGGTCGGGCAGAAATTGCCAAACGTAGATTTTAACTAAACGCCCACTTTTTCGTAATTTAGATGAGTAACTGATATCTAAATTATATTAAACTCTTACGTTAATAACTGACTGAAAGACCTACTGACAACAAACGATCCTAGAAGCATGAAACTCAGAAAATATAATTCTTCTTATAGTGTAGGAGTACACTAAGAAATACTAAGGCATTTTACCATCTATAGTATAGTAAATGATTTATACAGCGCCAGGAGGCAACTTTTACCTTCACAAACGGGACGCTGTAGTGCCCGGGACGAGTTAAGATGGTGTAGGCTTACTCAGCACTTATTCCATCCTCTCAGCTTAGGCGTAGTCGGCCTTGTCACAGGAAAGCCATGATCAATACATACGGAGCAGCCTTTGGCAAATCGTCATTCCACCTAGCCGGAGGATGTCCTTTTATACGTTTTTCGAGTCACGGGCTCCAATCAAGAAGTCGTTTACCAAAACGGTCCAGTCTCATCATCATCATCATCTTCCTGTCCTTATCCCACTATATGTGGGGTCGGCATAGTATGTTCCAAGGAACATGCTGTAAGAGTTTTGGCTAAAGTGTTTTATGACCGGCCGCCTGCCCGACGTCAACCCTTCTTGTTCTTGGGAATACTTGCTTGTTCTATCTCATCATATTGGAGGATACTATCCCTTAGTTGACTTTTATGACACGCTCGGGGAGAGAAGCAGCTGGACGCATTCCACGTTTTTTTTACTCCCAGTTCAGCGAAGAAGTAAAAAAAAGCGGTCCAGTCTAACTGAACAAAAAAAACTTACGGGAACAAAGTCGCGGGGTATTCGACTACTGTATAGATAACATTAAATTACCAGCTATGCTGTAAAATATGGAGATAGCGATAAATTTTATTCTCTCTGGGGTTATATTTTAATTTAAATAATTTGATCTGCAATCAACCATAATTATTCATTTCTGTTGTGAACAGAGAAAATATTTTTGGAGCATTTTATGTTATGCTTTTTAAATGCTTCATTTAAAATGTTTTTGAATATAAAATTATTTTTGACTTACAGAGTGGTTTATATGTATAGATGTGGTAAATGAAGAAGAAGTGACGTCATGTCACATGTCTAAAAGTGTAATACCACATCATCATCTGAAGTGCTCGTGGCGTAGCTTGCTTAGGCGTTCTTGATTGATCGTTAAAGTTAAGCAACAATCAATTGGGATGGGTGAACGCAAGTGGCTTTAGAATCTGAGCGCTTCCGGGCTTCGGAGGGCACATTAAATTGTCGGTCCCGGCTTTTAAGTCGTTAAGCCATGACGGAGGCCTTCAGGCGGCCTAAAAACTCCGTCACTAGAGTTGGCCACTAGCTCATACGAACATACATACATTATCTGGCGTGATGCATGCAAATGCAAATCATTTCAAGATCTCAAACTACGATCAAACTTCATCACAGGTAAGTTCGTTTGATTCCTTAGTCATTCATTCATTCATTTCCCTAAATAAGTTTTACTTATTCATTTCCCTGCCCTTATCCCACTTAAGTGGGGTCGGCACAACATGTTTTCTTCTTCCATTCCCCTCTATCAGCCGTCATTTCAGTATTCACTCCTCCTTACTCATATTCAATCACGCAATCCATCCATCTCTAAGAGGAACCCGCTAAGATGAGATTACAAAATACTTGTGTAAAAAATATGCATCTTACTTCTTACTTCTTACTTATATTATAAACTAGTATTTTCGCTTGCGGGCGCGGGCTGCAAGCAGCCCGCGAGGCGGTAAACCCTTGGAACCAAAATTTCAGCCCAATCGGACTTACCGTTTCGGAGATACAAGCAAGAGGGGGTGAAAATTGGGGGGAGGGGGGATTTTTTTAACATTTTTTACTCGCCATCCCATTCTCTATACGAATCGACCAAACGCGATCTCGAATCGTGGGTAATTTCGGAGATACAAGCAAGAGGGGGTGAAACTTGGGGGGGAGGGGGGGAAATTTTTATTTAACTTTACTCGCCATCCCATTCTCTATACGAATCCACTTGAAAAAATCCCATATCACGAGTCATTTCGGAGAACCGATAGAAGGGGGGGTCAAAGGGGGGTCGAAAGGGGGGGGGAGTAAAAAAGTTGTATTCATTCGAGCACCCTCTATCTGAATCTATAAAAAAAACATGCCCTCGTCGGGAAGAATCGGGACACCGAACGTGGGGGGGGCGAGGGGGGAGGAAAATGGGGGTTTTCGGATTTTTCCCATACTCACAGGAACACATCGAACATTTCCCCCATACATCATCATCGTCCATCTCGACTCCTTCTAGGAGAACAATGATGTCAATGAGTGAGTGAGTGAGTGAGTGAGTGGT
The DNA here is from genome assembly GCA_949320045.1 of Scotopteryx bipunctaria. Lineage (NCBI taxonomy): Eukaryota > Metazoa > Arthropoda > Insecta > Lepidoptera > Geometridae > Scotopteryx > Scotopteryx bipunctaria. The sequence goes on from OX439462.1 coordinate 2,684,254, forward strand.
AATCGAGCTTTATATAGTATAACTAGTATTTTCGCTTGCGGGCGCGGGCTGCAAGCAGCCCGCGAGGCGGTTGTTTCTTTGAGGTGACCCTCAAAACCCTTGGAACCAAAATTTCAGCCCAATCGGACAAACCGTTTCGGAGATACAAGCAAGAGGGGGTGAAAATTGGGGGGGAGGGGGCAAAATTTTTATGGTGTTTTACTCGCCATCCCATTCTCTACACGAATCGAGCAACCGCGATCTCGAATCGTGGGTAATTTCGGAGATACAAGCAAGGGGGGGTGAAAATTGGGAGGGAGGGGGCAAAATTTTTATGGTGTTTTACTCGCCATCCCATTCTCTACACGAATCGAGCAACCGCGATCTCGAATCGTGGGTAATTTCGGAGATACAAGCAAGGGGGGTTGAAAATTGGGAGGGAGGGGGGTCAAATTTTTATTCAACTTTACTCGCCATCCTATTCTCTATACGAATCCACTTGAAAAAATCCCATTTCACGAGTCATTTCGGAGAACCAATAGAAGGGGGGGTCAAAGGGGGGTCGAAAGGGGGGGGAGTAAAAAAAATGTATTCAATCGAGCACCCTCTATCCGAATCTACAAAAAAAACATGCCCTCGTCGGGAAGAATCGGGACACCGAACGTGGGGGGGGCGAGGGGGGAGGAAAATGGGGGTTTTCGGATTTTTCCCATACTCACAGGAACACATCGAACACTTCCCCCATACATCATCATCACCCATCTCGACTCCTTCTAGGAGAACAATGATGTCAATGAGTCAGTCAGTGAGTGAGTGGTAATCGAGCTTTATATAGTATAATAATGCGAAAGTTTGTGAGTTTGGATGTTTGGATGTTTGTGCCTCAATCACGCCTAAACGGCTGAACGGATCTGAACGAAACTTGGAATATACATAGTACATGTACTGGATTAACATATAGGCTATTTTTTATCCGGGTACCACGCGAGCGAAGCCGCGGGCGGCAGCTAGTATATTATAAATGCGAAAGTTTGAGAGTTTGGATGTTTGGATGTTTGTGCCTCAATCACGCCTAAACGACTGAACGGATTTGAATGAAACTTGGAATATACATAGTACATGTACTGGATTAACATATAGGCTGTATTTTATCCGAATACCATGCGAGTGAAGCTGCGGGCGGCAGCTAGTTATAAATAAATACCACGGCCACTGAGGCCGTACAGGCTTTTGACCAACGTAAACATTAGTTTAAGTCCAAGGAAAAGTAAACGAAAGAGAATAATTTAATTATCTAAGTGTTAGTAATACCCGTCCACCAAGGGTTTCGTAGAATTTTTTTGTAATACTTTTTTTTAACATATTTTGTCCCACTGCTGGGCAAAGGTCTCCCCCATAGATTTCCAGACATCTCTGTCCAGAGCCATCTCCCACCACCATCCCTCGAAGGGATCGAGCTCATCCATTATAACTCTTGTAACACTTTACGATAAAGAAAATGAATAACAAGTGAATTTCAATCTAACATAGTTGGTTCCACTGTCGTTACTACTGAATACTTGTTGTGTCACTAATTTTTTACAGAAGCGCTCGTGGCGTAGCTTGCTTGGATGATCTTGATTTATTGTTGAAGTTAAGCAACCCTGTGCACGGTCACAATTGGGATGGGTTACCGCAAGTGGCATTACGAGCTGAGCGCTTCCGTGCTTCGGAGGGCACGTTAAATTGTCGGTCCCGGCTTTTAAGTCGTTAAGCCATGACGGAGGCCTTAAGGCGGCCTAAAAACTCCGTCACAAGAGCTGGCCACTAGCTCATACGAACTTACTTACTTACTAGTTCTTTCTTTATGAACGTCATGATGATTATATTGCTTTTGACGCCGAACAAAATAAAGACGCATCATTTGACAGCCCATTTGTGAAAATCTAATAGGTAGTTTATGAGCTACTAGTTGAACACCCGCGACTTCGTTAGCATTGAATATGATTTTTACAATTTAAACTTGACAAAAAAAATCTTTGGAGTGCAAAAAGTGCTGTTCCCATTAAAAAAATATATTATAATACAGTAGATGTTGTCGTATTACAGAAGATGGATACAGATAAAAAAATAACGAGATTTTTCCTTTAGCTGCATGTAAAAATCATGAAGATAAATAAATAAATATTTGTGGATATTTCATACAGCGCTATCTAGTCCCAAACTAAGAAAGCTTGTACTATGGGAACCAGATGGCTGATAGAATACTTATTTATGTACTTTTTAACATTTTAGTACATACCTACTTTTATAATACTACAACACCCAGACCCAGAATAAATATTTGCAGAACATAGAAACATTTCTCCACTAGCGGGAATCGAACCCGCGCCTCTTGCGTCTCAGCCGAGTACTCGCCCGCCACGCGACCGAGGTCGTCCTCTAAATAAATGGTCGTCCAATAAATTTAGTGTTTTGTATCTGAAATGTAAATGAGAAAGATAGGGAAAATTACTTGAAAACACTGAAAGGTACTAATTAGGTTTGTTTGCAAGACAGAACTGACTTATTCTATAACAGGGTTCTTTGTTACCTTTTGAGGTACTCTAAAATTGTAAATAAGACATTTAAATACCTTGTTTGCTGTTTGCCAAAAATGCCTTGGGGCATTTTATATTTAAACCAAATCTCGAGTCTTCTTAGAGAAAGTATTGACTCTTGAGTATTAAATACCTACAAGGAAAATATATCCACTAACAAATAGAAGCAATTTTACCTGACTGCCAAGAAAGAGGGTAATGTGTTTGGGGCGTATGTATGTGTGTGGTTATTAGTGCATTCCTTTGACTGGCAGTCCAAAATGGTTGGACAGATGTTGACAAATGAGGTGTCGTTGGATTCGTCTGTATGACGAGGCTATAATAAAGTATCATTAAACGAATTTGGCAGCTGAAAGAAGCCATTATTCACTTATTACTTTGGATGATTTGTAGCCGAAACGGCTGGATGGATTTTGACAAGTGAGATGGATTATTCCGATTATTCTATATAACTTTGTGCCAAAGAAGGTGTAAAAAATCTCATATTATGGCGGTTTTAAATGATTCAGAATTAGGCAATTTATGACTAAAATGGTAATGGACTAAAATTGTTATAATTTTGTACTATATTACCAAAATACTTTGTAGTCGGTTTTTTTTGTTCTTTTAAATAAATACTATAACACTTAGTGTTTATAATACTTAGGCTCTTTGATAAATATACGAAGCGTTCAACTAATATTCAAGTAACACACAACGAATGAAAGGTTACCATAGCATCATTGTTTTTTTTACTAAACTCGTATGGCGTTTCTAACGGATTACATAATTCTTATGGCTATTAAGTATTCGTCATCCGTTAGTAGAATATAGGAAGCGGGCATAAGGAGCATTAATATCGACACCATACGTGGCGACCTCTGTGGCATAGCGGGCGAGTGCTCGACTGAGACGCAAGAGGCGCGGGTTCGATTCCCGCTGCGTAAGAAATGTTTGCATGCTCTGCAAATATTTATTTCGGGTCTTGGTTTTGTAATATTATGTATTATCAGCCATCTAATTTCCATAATACAAGCGTTGCTTAGTTTGGAGCTAAATGGTGCTGTATAAAATGTCCACAAATAGATATTTATTTATTTATAATCCCAGCTCGGCTTGTCACAAAGTCACGTTCAACCAGGATTAGTTCCCACGGCCTTCCAGAAAGCTACGCCAACAACTTTGTTGAAGAAATATTAGTAGAAATTTTATATTATAACTGTTTACATGATGGCTTCTCCAGGTTTTTGTTTCATAAATATTTAGACTTAGCGCTCACTTTAACGCTTAAAAGTATTTACAATACGACCTATCAAAGAAATAGTGGTTTTGATCTTTTAATTCATGTTTTTCTGAACCATTTATTTTAGAAATTTTCATACTTATTATTACTTATGTATTTTAGAACCCTTTCACCGCACTGGTAAGAACAATTTCACGAATATTAGTAATGCGTGCCCATCCCATGGTATCTCAGGTGCATCATGGAATAGGTGCTGGGCAAGCCTACTCCATCTTAATTTGTCCCGGGCACTACAGCGTCCCGTTTGTGACGGTAAAAAGTTGCCTCCTGACGCTGCATAAATCATCTACCATAGATGGTTAAAGGCCTTATAACCCATGGTATCTTCTAATATTAGTAAACGCATAATCCAGAACAATGGAGACCACAATGGTTTCATAACGAACAATAAGTACCATACATGAATAACATCTGAATACTAAACGCTGGTATAAAAGAAAATGAGTTTTTCTATTCATAAGACTTCATTTTGGCTTGAGATTCCCCCATTTCTATTTCACCATCCTCAAGTAATGTGCCGAGTAAGTTATACGCCAGTTCAAGTAACCGGTACCTAACTTACAATGTTAGTTTCACGACTTTCGAGTAGCGCTAATCATAGGATCAACCGTTAAGTAAGCAATTTCGTATGAGCCAACTCTAGTGACGGAATTTTTAGGCCGTCTAAAAGCCTCCGTCATGACTTAACGATTTAAAAGCCGGGACCGACAATTTAACGTGCCATCCGAAGCACGGAAACCCTCAGCTCGTACTGCCATTTGCGGTCACCCATCCAAATTGTGACCGCGCACAACGTTGCGTGGAAATTGACAGAAGTTACTTGTAACATCTACTTAAGTAACGTTACTCAAGAATTAACCAGTTAACACTTTACTTGCAGATGGTGAACGAGGCGCTAAATATTTTAAATTTAATGAGTAATGTTTATTTTAATGCTTAGACGTATTCGATTACAAGAGTTGGCCCCTAGCTAATACGAACTTTCTTAGTTTTTAATGTTTATTTTGAACTTGAACCCACCCCCTCAGGATAGGAAGGCCGCTACCACAAGACCAGTGCTCTCATTAGTTTTCCACGCACATAGCCGTATTCAGATAACTATTGTTTTTTTCCTTCAAGATAACTCTGGTTAGTTCAAAGAATTTTGTTTATCTCTTAAGAACGTCCTCAGAGATAATCAGCTATTTGTATGGTTATCTAAAAGGAATAAGCTGTTACCTTTTCATACAATAAATATTCAGATATATCACTTTTATCTTTCATAAATAGTATCTCTTTTTAGCTTTAGACCTAATCCTCTGATAATACTTGAAACACTCTATTTGACACAATTTTATCGAACAGGCTCTTATCTAAACATATAAAACGCCTACGTTACTGACTGAATGACAAGAGCACAGCCTTAAACCATACGTTCTGACATGAACTGGAAGGGCGTCACACACGACGAAGATAGTCTATAATATTTCATGGACTGCTTCTCTCCCCGAGCATGTGGTAAAAGTCAACTAAGGGATAGTATCCTCTCCAACATGATGGATAATCTATATGGGCGATGATCACCTGTCACCATCATTATCTTCCTGCCCTTATCCCATTTTATGTGGAGTCGGCACAGCATGATGCTTGGATCATGCTGTAAGAGTTTTGGCTAAGGTGTTTTATGACCGGCCGCCTGCCTGACGTCAACCCTCCTTGGGAATACTTGCTTGTTGTACCATTTGTGTCACCATGGTTCACCATATTCATCTTGGGATTTTGAACCAGGAGTGGCTGCAAGTTTTCTTATTATTACTTGTGGCTCTGCCCACCCCATTAAGGATACGGATGTGATAATATGTATGTGATGACCTTTATGGTGTAGGGGAGTACTAAGAAGGAATCGCCGAACTTCAACAGGACGACGTAGCGGGAAGATGAAGTTTGTATGAAAAAAAAACTCGACGCAAAATAAATCGCAAGGTACTTAGTCTCATGTTAAACCTATTTGACTTGACTCCATTTATATTCGAAGGCAAATCAGTGTTTGTTCGGGGACGATGAGCAAATTCGGATTGTTGAAATCCGTTAGTAACTAAACAAAACAAAGATCACGACATCCTTGAAAATCTCTAGGGGTCTAATTCTCGGGGATTACATTAAATAAATGTTAATAAATACCGTAGTATACATTAAGTAGATGAATATCGCAAAAACCGGTCAAGTGTGAGTCCAATTTGCACCCGAAGGGTTCCGTACTATCGTACATGTACCTACATGAATGTTTCTTGTATGGGGCCCTCTTTTATTTTATTTTGTGCTTATTATTTGCTGTTACAGCGGTAATAGCAATACACACTCTGTGTTAATTTCAATTCTACCTATTACGTTTCATGAGATACAACCCGCTGAGAGACGGACGGACAGCGGAGGTAATAGGGTCCCGTTGGCACATTTCGGGTAAGGTACCCTAAAAACTATATTATTTTGTTAAATATATATAAATTTGCACCCTGTGTTACCTTTTTCATTTGTGTAACATATGATTTTGACACACCCTGAAACTGCTGCCCGGGGCGGGTGCCCCAGTTTGCCCCCCCTCTAGATCCGGGACTGCCTCAGAACGACGTTCAATTATTACATTTATGTATATTAAGATAAGTACTTTTGTTAATCCAATTAGGTTCTTGAGATTCTGTGACGATGTGTGGGTAGACTCATTTGGGGTTTATTTTTCCGGAACACTAAGTGTTTTCCACCTATCCAGTTTTATTTGTTTTTCCGATTTAATGAGATGAGAGTACAGTTCAGTTAGTTTAGAACCTTATGCACTTCAGGATAAGGTCGGTTTGTATTATTCAAATGTTACTCGTAATCAGATAAACAAGCTCCAATTGTTTATCAACTTGTGGATGGGGTTAACCTTTTAGAGATTGCGCGGTCGAAGCGACCCCTAAGATTATTTTAAGGTTGTTTAATGACTTGTAAACTGGACCTAGCTCATACATGTTGAACGAAAAGGTAATAGTCGGGGTCGAGCCGAACCTCATCCAATCTCACGTAGATGAGAGGGGGTCTCGGCAAATATCACGTCATTTTTTTCCGCAACAAACTGTAAAATTGAGAGAAAACTGGGATAAATTCTCCACTCATATATCTTATATTATAAGAATCTTTGTCCTGACTGACTGACTGACTGACTGACTGACTGACTGACAGACAACGCACAGCCTAAACCGCTGGACGTAGAGACTTGAAATTTTCAGTGTAGGTAAACCTTGGTACGTAGGGGTGTACTAAGAAGGGATTTTTCAAAATTCAACCTCTAAAGGGGTGAAAAGGGATGAAAACCTGGAATCAATTTTTGGTCTAAAATTGCACATAACCTATATCAAATTAAAGAGCCGATTTTTCTCATTTAGTTGATGTCATAATTACCTGTAAATTCTTTATTTTTGGCATGTTTTTCATGAAAAATAGAATACTTTTATTTTGACATAATGACAGCGATGATACACACAGATTAGTAATAGATGATACAAAACATATGGAAAAGGAACTGTCAATGTCAAATTACCTGTGAAAGGAAGCATAAATTATTACTGGTCTAATAAGTTTCCAATCTTGATTATTCATGGAGTTCTGACGTAATTCTACGTCTGATAACTAGATGTCGCTGCTTATTCTGATCAAATCCTAGAACGCGCTGTCGTTGCGTTTTGAAAAGTTTACCTTAACTCTCAAAATTTTTACTAAATTCACCGAAATTTCTTAATTTTTGATTTAGGTATGTTTGTTACTCTTTCACGCAAAAACTACGGAATATACTTACATACCCTATTATTCATATTCGTTCGCTAAAGTTAGCCATTGCTTAAAGTTAGCCCTGTCACTGTTTGTCATTATGAAATGGTAAGAGATGGCAATACTTTAGTCGTTTAGCGTGCACTATATTATAATGAATAATGAGGATAGTAGGTACCTACGTGTGCTGGAATGGGACATAGGGTACTTTTATCTGGGTACCGCGTGAGCGAAGCCGCGGGCGGCCGCTAGTGTTTAATAAAATATGAAGGATAGAAATACACACACAAAGAAAATTTCAACTCTCTTCCTATTACAGTTCATGAGATACAGCCCGCTGACAGACGAACGGACAGCGGATGCTTAGTAATAGGGTCCCGTTGGCACTCTTCGGTTACGGAACCCTAAAAAGGCCACCACTCAGCATTTGCTTAGAGTCGTAGTACAGAAAGCGTCTAACTCGTTATACAAACCTCTCCATATTGAATGTCTCCATTATTAATCCAACATTATTTGTTTATCCATGTTATAACTTGCAAACTTACCTGAAACAAATAGAAATAAAATACATTATTATATTTGTTTTGTATATACATCAAATCAACATCATAATTTTCCTTCTTTTTTCCACTTTATTTGGGAACATCGTCTTTCCTTCTGTCAAAAGTAATCTCAACATTTTTTTATATTTTTTTTTTATATTTGTGGACATTTCACACACACATAGTGTATGGTGACCCCTTTTATTTTAATTATTTATAGCGGCAATAGAAATAAACACTGAAAATTTCAACTCTCTACCTATCACGGTTCATGAGATCAGTGTCAAATGCACAAAAGGAGCATCTTTAAGGTGCACTTTAATTCGAAGGAACTAGTGACAGGAGTTGTAAGCATGCATCAAGCCCCTTATTTTCTACCTTGGGTTACAATATTGCAATTTTCTTACGGATCCCTAATTATTTTTAAAATTTATTGTAGCCTATACTGAACCCTGATAATGTAGCTTTCTATTAGTGAAATAATTTTTGAAATCGATCCAGTAGTTTCGGAGCCTATTCGTTACAAACAAAAAATCTTTCCTCTTTATAATATTAGTATAGATAGAATACGATAACACGGTGATTCAACAAACGTGCCCGCATTTGCCCGCGTTACGTTTTGTTTGGTGATAGTGAACAAGGCTACAGGTAAGTTTTATTTCTCTTTTTACTATCGGAAGTTAATGGCAGAACTATTTTGAAAAGAAATATGGCGTGACTGGAAGAATGTAATCATTGTATGGGGCCATAAAATGGTTGAGTTTAAGGTGTTTTCTATTCGTGTACAATCAGTATTACTTCTAATAGAGCTCTAATTTGTGTTTTTAATTGTTTGTGTTGGTAGACAAGTTTTACCTAATTAGTACCCATACATTCTCCACTCATTTGTTCCATAAATGGATCGTCACATGTAACTACAAACAAGTATATTTATTTAAAAGAACAAAAAAACCCACTGCGAAGAATTTAGGTACCTAGCATACCCCCGAATACGCAAACGCGACTCAGAGTTGAGCACGTCTCAAGTCACGGTTTTTTGACAGTTTTCCCCCGTATACTCAAACGCATCTCAGAGTTGAGCACGTCTCAAGTGACGAGTTTTTGACAGCTTTTCATCAAAAACTGTCTAAAAACCGTGACTTGAGACGTGCTCAACGCTGAGTCACGTTTGAGTATTCGGAGGTAATTTCATAATTTATGATCATTTACTTTTCGTCAAAAGATAGCACCCACCAAATGTCAAAATAGTGAATAGGTATTATCCTTGGAAGAATAAATACATCTAAGTAATATTTGTCAGAGTCTTTGTTCCGAGGTCAGAGTATAGCAAATTCTGTCAAAGTTACTGCACTGCGGTGTGAGAGCAGATAGGTGTTTGCAGTGGGTTAAATGATGACACTCGCACGTGGCTCGTGGCAACCAATGCGAGTGTAGGCATGTGCGGCCGTAAAAATATTCAAAGATAGTTGTTGTTATAAAGAAAAATGTCATGGCGTCCCCGATTGCCATAATCCCCGTGAAAGCAATGAACATGATGGGAATTTAATGTTACAGAAATAATGACTTCATTTTATGATAAGAAACAGACAATCAACAACGGATTGCTTTTACATACTTATGGGAAAATAAGCTATTATCTGCCACTCTATTTTGGATCTTGTGTCTTGGGGGTTAAGGAATTTTTTGCGTAGAAGCATTGTTTTACGATGTAAGGAGAGTATTTTAACAACCGAAATAAAGTATTGGAGCTTGTTGAAAAGACTACGAGATCATATTTATTTGTCGGATAATAAGTAGGTACCTACTCAAGTAGGTAGTTCATTGATCCAGGTGTGACTTTGCATATTAAAACCCAAGTGAGTGTTGAATTGAAGAATCTGTTTCTAACCGAATTCACAAAGGACGAAGCTCTCAATTCGACTGTTTTTTTTTTGTTTGTTCCGTTATTACTCCGCCAATAATGAATGGATTTTGATGATTCTTTTACTGATAAATTTTCGCACAGAAAATCCATCGGTACACGACCGGATTTGAACCCACGCCTTTATCGTTGGAAGGCTGGGCCGCTAACACTAGACTACCAGTGCTCTCGACCAATAAATAAGAACAAAAACATACTCGAAAAATCATTATTTTGCAACTTATCCAAAGTGACTTAACTCAAAAATACTGGTTTTTTACGCTACAGTAAAACCGTTTAGTGATGTCGATCGTCCAGTACTCACGTCACGTACAGACCCTACGTCTAAGTCTTAGCAGGCTAACGTGATCAATGATCTTCCAACTAAGTGTACATTTTTATTGATGACCTCAGTGGCGTAGCGGGCGATTGCTAGGCTGAGACGCAAGAGGGTCTGATTCATACGGGAGGAATGTTTAGTATGTTCTGCAAATAGTTCGAGAAATGTATGCGCGCTGTACACCCTCAAACGGTTAAGGAAAACATCGTGAGGAAGCCTAAAAAGTTCGAAAACATGGTGTCAATTGAATGAAAGGAGTCTTTGCTTTCACCACACATGATAAGGTGTAAAAATGTTTGTATGAAAAATCGTATTTCTTGAACTCAAACTTGAAACTTAGCAAAAATACTCTTCAATACATTTAATAAAAGTCCATGGTAAAAGTATTTTCAAAAACTCACTTCAAAGGGTCACCCCCCTTCAAAAGGTTCAAGAGGTTGAGTAATTGAGCATGTCGGTATGAGAACTTTTTAACGGATGATCCGATTTGCTTAAAACTTGGTTTGGTTTCTGGAATTGGAAATTTAGCACACCAACGAAGTGCAACGGGGTGTCAATGCTATTAAAATTCTAATTTGAAGCGCTCGTGGCGTAGCTTGCTTAGACGCTCTTGATTGATCGTTGAAGTTAAGCAACGTTGTGCGCGGTCACAATTGGGATGGGTGACCGCAACTGGCATTACGAGCTGAGCGCTTCCGTGCTTCGGAGGGCACGTTAAATTGTCGGTCCCGGCTTTTCAGTCGTTAAGCCATGACGGAGGCCTTTAGGCGGCCTAAAAACTCCGTCACAAGAGTTGGCCTTACTTGCTTACTAATGCTATTCAAACAAGAGATGCACCCAAAATTATCTACTCTACGCGAGTGAAACCGTGGGCGTCTGCTAGTTGACGAATAAATAAAAAAATGTGTTAAATATCATAATGATAATTATGACTTTTTGTGTAGTAAGACATAGGTACCTATCTAAATACCTACTACTCTAATCTATGGATTCTACTTGTCGTGTCAATGACCTTCAATAACTCTATTTAGGACAATAAACTAGGAAATAAAACATGCTAAATAAATCTAGGGAAATTCCCATTTCAGTTATCCACGAAATTTTCTCCAACAGATTCCTTTATGTTATCTGATTTGCTTGGGAAATAAGAAAATTTGCGTTTTACGGGTACAATATTTTATTTATTTTCTAATAGCGGACTAGTGGCAATAACCCCGCCTTTCGATCCTAAGGTCGTGGGTTCAAATCCAGTGGTACGCCAACGGGTAAATTATTATAAATTATCTGTTCAAAAAATTATGTCAGCTATTGACAGTACTCTCAAACGGTGAAGGAAAATATCGTGAGGAGACCGGCATGTCTTAGAACCGTAAAGTTCAAAAACATATGTGTCAAGTGCACGAAAGGAACCTTTGAGGCGTCCACGCTGGTTCACAAGTACCTACTAGTGACGCGACAGTATAAAAAAAGCGAGAGAAACTCAAGGAAACTAATAAATATTTGTGGACATTTGACACAGCGCCATCTAGCCCCAAACTAAGCAAAGCTTGTACTATGGGCACCAGAATAGCTGATAGAACACTGAATTACTTTTTTTGTAAATACATACATATTGTATATAATACCCAGACTCCTTCAGACAAACATTTCTCCCGTAGCGGGAATCGAACCCGCGCCTCTTGCGTCACAGCCGAGCACTCGCCCGCCACGCAACCGAGGTCGCCAACTAGTAGATCAACTAGTTTGTATCTTTAAAAATAAATTAAAACATACAGGAGCAATACAACTTTCATTTCGAAAGACTTTCACTCAGGTACCAAGCTTCTATATCGTATCATTACCCGGTGATTTTGTTTACGGAGAACAGTCAACTTCAAAAATGGAGGTATAAAAAATCAAAATAGGTTCACCCGTTCAGGAGCTATTATGATGCCACAGACAGACACACAGATACAGACTACAAACATAAGACACCCCTCGTTTTCGTCGGCCACAATCACAATACACAACAGCGACCTGTTAGTGGAGACAAAATTGCCTACTAACGCTGTATTCAAGATATAATATGCTGCATTTAGATAAATGCAAAATATTTGTAAATAAACGTTAACCATATTTTAATTTGGGAATTAATAATTAGGTTTTTTTTATTGACGATTTACAAAGAAAAAAATAACAATATTTAGGTACTTAGCAACTAAAAACCACTAAGGTTTGTGTTATTGCTAGTTCAGTTTACAACTAACAGTGGTAAATATAGGTATGTTATGGTCAGGCAATCAAGTATACTTAAGTAATAGTATCCTCTCTAACACGATGGACCATCTATATGGGCGATGGGCTGACCTGTCACTATGGTTCACCATATCCATCTTGAGACTTTAAATCGGGAGTGGCTGCAAGTTTTTTGACTACTTGTGGCTCTGCTCACCCTATTAGGGATACGGGCTTGATAATATACATACATACTAAGGCCTTTTACTATTTATAGTAGATGATTGATACAGCGTCAGGAGGCAACTTTTACCTTCACAAACGGGACGCTGTAGTGCCCGGGGCGAATTAAGATAGAGTAGGCTTGCCCAGCACCTATTCCATCCTCTCAGCTTAGTCGGCCTTGTGGCTTGTCCACAGGAAAGACAAAGTGTCAGATACAATAATTCGAAATGGAACCCAGAAACCGTTCAAAGCAGATGACCATGTCAGTCGAGTAAACAATAAGAGAGGTTCAAGTTCTTGTTTAGGTTGACTGTACCTAATTTCATTCGTCTGTTGACTGCTACCGATGAGTGCTTAGTTACCGAAAATAGAGACACGCTTGTTGAATACGTAAACTGAATGCTTGTTATATGACTGAAGGTAAAATACATGTAGTATTATAGTATTATTAGCTGCCTCCCGCGGCTTCGCTCGCGTGGTACCCGGATAAAAAATAGCCTATATGTTAATCCAGTACATGTACTATGTATATTCCAAGTTTCGTTCAGATCCGTTCAGCTGTTTAGGCGTGATTGAGGCACAAACATCCAAACATCCAAACATCGTTACAAACTTTCGCACTAGATGGCAGCACAGGTAAAGTTAGTACGCGCTATCGTTGCGTTTTGAGCTTTACGCCGGTAATTTCAAGCAAACTAAGACTTTTCAATTTTATAATATAAGTAAGATAAGTAGGCTTGTCTAGAACCTATTCCATCCTCGCAGCTTAGTCGGCCTTATCCACAGGAAAGACATGGTCAAGACGTGCGGAGCTAACTAAGCCGCGGGTTTCCTCACGATGTTTTCCTTCACCGTTTGAGAGTGCAGGTATAGCGCACAGAAAAATTAAAAAATCCATTGGTACACGGCTGGATTTGAACCCACCATCTTAGGATCAGAAGGCGGGGTCGTAAACTACGTCTCGTTTTTCATGCACATCGACGGTCATGGAATGGCGTAGAGGGCGGAAAGGCTGAAACCCTCAGAATTACTGATAAGTAAGTTTTAATTGTTGTTTCTGGTACGTTATTAGTTATGACCCCCCATTAGGGGTATAATGAGATTAGTGATTACTAAAGGACATGATTTTGGTAGGGTAATTTGTAAGGACTTCGGGAAGGAACTGAATATGTTTAAAGATTTTTTTCACCGATTTAGAATACTGGTATAGTACACATTTTTGATTAAAGTGCACATGCCACTAGGCCGCTGTGGTCTAGTGGTAGTGTCCCCGCCTTCCGATCGTAAGGGCATGGGTCCAAATCCGGTCGTACACCAAAGGATTTTTCTGTTCGAATATGTTTCATATGTTTTCTAACATAAAAAATCCAAAGAATAATCCATTGGTGAAGAAATCCGGATATCGTAAAGCTACCACTAGAACACCAATGCTCTCAATACTGTAGGTACAATAAATTAAAATTCTTTAGTTTTTTCCTTCAACTTTTCTTTCTTTAGTTCAGTGACCCCTGCAAATAAAACATGTACCTAAAGCCACGTGATCCGATTGCCAATAAATAAACTAGTGAAGAAAGGATCGTAATGTTTCTGATTTAGTTTCACTATCGGACGTCCAGAATGAAACATGGTTCAATATTGAAACGGGAATCGGTTCAAAAGGATTTCTTCGTTTAGAGAGAAACGTCCAGCTTTAAAAACCATCAAAGTTATACATAAATACATATTATCACGTCCGTATCCCTAATAGGGTGTTCAGAGCCACAAGCAATCATAAGAAATCTTGCAGACACTCCTGATTTAAAGTCCCAAGATGGATATGGTGAACCATAGTGACCAATCATTGATTATTTTTAACTTTTACTGTTTATTGAATACGCACGTTTGATTCAGTAGAATCACATTGTGCTTTAGGGTACATCCTTAAAGAAAATTTGTCTGGAAACTTTTAAATGTAATTCCTTTATATCACATAAGTTTTCTCACAAAAGAGCAAGATGTTTCGGATTTCAACTTTGGCGCTAACTACTTTTCTTTAATTAACGATAGATATTCAATAAATAATACTTGTGTATAGAAGCTGAACATCTTCAAATAGTACGAGAAACTCTTATATCCGATTCTTATAATTCTAATAATGGATGATGAATATTTCATTGCCATTGTCGAAAGTGAAGTCGAAAAGCCGCATAAGTACATTTGTTGGCAGAAAAACAACGCTGCTATTGGAGCCACGCATATGATTGTCGAAATCGTTATTTTTTCGACGGCTAAGAACATTTCTATGGTAATGTAAACGATCCGTCATTCGCTTGATGTATATTAGAACCAAGCATTAATCTTGAAACAATGCGAGGCACTCTAAGTATTATGTTATAGTACATATTTTGACAGGTAATGTGTAAATCATGTTGAACATTTTCCTACATATTCTTTACAAGCTGCCGCCCGCAGCTTCGCTCGCGTACCCGGATAAAAATCAGCCTATAATGTTAATCCAGTATATCTACTATGTACGAGTATATTCCAAGTTTCATTCAAAAAAGAGTAACAAACATCTATACATACAAACTTTCGCGTTTATAATATTAGTAGGATTTAATTTAGACAGCCCTAAACATAATAGAGTCCCTATCGGGATGATCGGGATAGCAGGAACTGCTATAAATTTAGCTGCTCTTTCATCATCATTTCCCTGCCCTTTTCCAATTTTATGTCGGGTAGTTTAACTACTCTTTATAGAATGAAAATACCTACAGTGCGAGGGACTGAAGTCGAGATCTGACTCACATGGGAGTTTCACTTCTCGATGCCTCATTAACTACGTTTTGGTTCAATAATTTTGTATAAAGATCTAAGAAGAACATTTCGTCCATAAAAAATAGAAAATTGTATTTAATTTTAATTGCCTAATATAAGTATGTATTTACAAAAAAAAGTATATTATGTATTCTATCAGCCATCTGGTTCCCATAATACAAGCTTTGCTTAGTTTGGGGCTAGATGGTACTGTGTGATATGTTCTCAAATATTTATTATTTATATAAAATATTAACAATAAATGATGGTAGTGCTCCAAAATTCATTCACCAACACAAACTTCCATTGTTTTCTTCTATAAATCTCAGAAACACGAGAGTAAGGCGGTTGTTAAAACTGCGATCCCCATACGTGCCATGAACCCACCTCAAACTAATCCTTCGAGGATCAGTGACATTTAGTGAGGCCATTGCCAAAATAGGTCACGGATTTAGAGAACAAGGAACGTTATTTACTGCCTCGGACTACATGCAACCGTTATATACTGACTACAGGAACGCTAAGCCAATTTGTTCGAGTTTAGTTTTTACAAAAACTTCATCTTCCCGCTACTTCTAGGAACTGAATTTCATAATGTGTGGCCGTGTGGCCTAATAAGATGTAATCAGATTTTCGTTCCGTAGGTCGTGATTTCGAATTGCGATCCGATGGATTTTTAGTTTCAAACGTATGTGCAAAACCTACTCACAACGAATACGGAAAAATGGTGAGGCCATTCACGGCTTAGTCTGAAAGTATTGAACATGTACTAGTGTAGGGTACATGTTCAATACGCGTGTTCGATTCCCGCTACGTCTTGGTGTTGTAGTATTATATAATACGTATTCTATCAGCTATCTGGTGCCCAACAAGCTTGGTTTAGTTTGGGGCTAGACGGCGCTCTGTGAAATGTCCACAAATATTTATTTATTTATAAGACTGCCTAAACTGAGAAGATGGAATTTATAGGTACTTCAAAGCCTGGTCCATTTAAAATCGTCCCGGGTACGACACGGCCACATTATTGTACCTACTTGGTTTTTTTATCCTGAAAGTTTTAGGTTTGACGGTCAGTTTCTTAAAAAGGGATGCATATAGTCCAAACCGTACCTAACAAATTCTAAATCACAGGACTGACGTGTAACTATCAATTATTCAAACGTGAATTAATAAGTCAAATTAATAGTTCATAATTTGTTAAATTTTGATTTCGAACACAGATATCGAAGGTCATTAAGGTAGGTTTCCTATCAGTAGGGCAATCGCGCTATACTGAACGTAATTACCAAAAGAAATAACATTTCTTTTATGCAAATTTCTTGTCTTATCGTGCTATTTTCTGATACTAAGAAATATTTGCAGCGCATGCAAACATTTCTCCCGCAGCGGGAATCGAACCCGCACCTCTTGCGTCTCAGCCGAGCACACGCCCGCCACGCCACAGAGGTTACCAAAATAAATGTTACTTCTTTCTTTCATGAAATAGCGCGATTGGAGAACAGGCAGACCATTAATCTTGCTAATATTGTTAATTCGAGAGGTGGTAGGGAACGTCGGATTTGAACGATACCTGAAATATCATATAAGCTATTTTAATCTGGGTACTAAGAAGTGATTTAAGCTGCGGGAAAATTGATAGACAGGTTAATTCGACAATGTTATATCAAATACGGATACGGAAGTTCTCAACTTAAAGCACTGATACCAGGATCAAATTAATATCTAAACTTACCAACCTACAAACTTTGTTACTAATCTAACGTTATGATGAAGGAGTATTGACAAACATGGATGTTTAGTCATCATCATCACCATCTTCCTGCTCTTATCCCATTCTATGTGGGGTCGGCAGTAAGAGTTTTGGCTAAGGTGTTTTATGACCGGCCGCCTGCCTGACGTCAACCCTCCTTGGGAATACTTGCTTATTGTATCTCATCAGAAGAAATGTTTGCATGATCTGCAAATATTTCTTCCGGGTCTGGGTGTTGTACCATGGTACTCGTAGTTTCTGATACCCACGACACAGGGAATCCTAGTGTGGGGTCAGGACTATGTATGTGACTGTTGGGTGTTATTTTTTTTTATGTTGGAAAGGATACAATCCCTTAGTCGACTTTTACGACATGCTTTGGGAGAGATCAGCTGGACGCATTCTATGTTTTTTCTTTACTCCCAGTCCAGCAGAGAAGTTCAAATTAAAACGCTTCACATCCAAAGTTGTAAGTGTGTCAAACATGGATGCTGAGTATAGGTGGAGTAACGAATGAGCGCATGTCTGAGTGAGTTCCATTCCTGCGGGGCGGAAGATATATTTATTGTGTTCTTTTCACAATAAATCATTTCAAATGTCGAGGCTTGAAAGATTCAGGCAAGAAACTAAGCTGGGATTTTTTTATAAATAACAAACAAGGATTCGTCGTCTACTCTATATCAATACGTTGGCATAGGATTGTTAAACATTAGGCTGTGTAGTGTTTCCCAATTTCCACTAAGCTTGTATTAAGGGAACCAGATGGCTGATAGAATACTTATGTACTTCTTTTTTTGTAAATACATAGGTACTTATAATATATAATACTACAACACCCAGATCCGGAAGAAATATTTGCAGAGCACGCAAACATTTCTCCCGCAGCGGGAATTGAACCCGCGCCTCTTGCGTCTCAGCCGAGCACTCGCCCGCCACGCCACAGGGATCAAATACCTAATTGCTTGTTTTCGCTTCAAATCCAAAGTTGTAAAAGTGTGTCAATTTATTCCAAATGCATTTTCAAAACAAACACCAATTTCGGTAACTACATGGAAACACTTCAACTTGCTTTTTTGGCAACACAGTCTGCATTATTCTGCCAGCTTCAGAAACACCAGCATCGAAAACAAGCTATTTTTACACAAAACCTTAATTTAAAATTTTACAATCGTCTTTAATTTTGCTTTTTCGCTGCACACGTTTTTTACTGCAGTTTTGAAACTAATTTTAAATAAGACCGATCATCGAGCATTTCAGTTAAATGCTCGATGAGATCGATTGAAAGTCCCTTTGAAATAAGTATACAAAGCGTATGTGTTTATTATTATCACACTACTCTCTCCTGACAGGGCCGTAGAGCACTAGTGGTTTAGTAGTAGCGGTCCGCCTTCCAATCCTAAGGCCGTCGGTTCAAATCCGGTGGTCCAACAGTGGATTTTTCTGTTAAAAAATGTATATTGCTATAATACCAGTACTCTCAAACGGCGAAGGAAAACATCGTGAAGAATACGACATGTCGTAGAACCTAATAAGTTAGAAAGCATGTGTCAAAGTGTACGAAAGGTGCCTTTGAGGAGCACTTTAAATCCTTTCACCACAATGTTTTCGAAGTTTAAGTTTGAAGTCAAATAATGCTCAGATAAATCCGAAGCAATTTCTATTCAAGTTTTGAATTTCGATCTGGTATTGAGCGTGCAACCTTCGAAACCAGTGTGGTGAAAGGAGTCGTGAATAAGAAAGAAAGTTGTAATTGATAAGGGTCAACCACTTTCCCCCGACATCAATAATGAAGTAAAAATGTTAATGTGCTAAAAACCGGAAACAGTACGAGCGGTTAAACTGTTTCGTTCGATAATAAAACGAAATCCGGTACTTCGAATATTATCTTATCGTAGATAATGTTTATATAATAACTAAACATTATCCAATCTTATTTCGACGACCTCGGTGGCATGGTCGGCGTCTGAGACGCAAGAGGCGCGGGTTCGATTCCCGCTACGGGAGAAATGTTTGTAGAATAGAAGCGGGACGGCATAGGCTAGTAAAAAAATAAGGTTAATGGCAGCTTAGCGCTGGTTTTAAAAGTAGGCAGGGCATCATTTTATAGGTCCATATTATTTCACAGACAGTTGTCTTGTGTGTGGCCCCACCATACCGGTCGCCAAGTAGGTCTCGCCACCACAGCGGTATTTGACATTTTTGGATCGGCTGACTTGGAGAGCCGACATTTTTATATTTCCATTCTCAATATTAGAAAACTAGAACTAAATGTTGTTTTTTAACTTTATGGGTACGAAGTGATTAATTTCCATAACCCTAAACTAGTTTTCAAATAGGTTTATCTGTTTGTAAACAGACAGTTTGAGAGCACTGGTGGTCTAGTGGTAACGAGGCCCAAAAAGTTCGAAAAACGGACCAAAAACTCCGCGACGCTGAGAGATAGATAAACATCGTACGTAGATCAAAACCATCTGGTTTTTGACCCGGAGACCATATCCCCACGAGTTGAACTCGGTTGAATTGCTAACGGGAAACATGTTTTCAATCATCTTACCAGTCCGATTCCACATTCGACCAGCTGGGTTAAAAAGGCAAACTTTATGTGATCTGCTGCAGAATTGGATTGCGTACGATTTACCAAAATTGAGTGTGAATGGTACCGTTGGAAGGGGAAGACCTAGGCGTACCTACGTACCTGGACCAAATTGGCGACGTTTTGGAAAAGGGACAGGTCAAGAGTACCCTAAACCGACGAGCATGTATGAAGAATGTTATGAAAGTGAATGAAGCGAAAGAAGTATGTCAGGATCATAGCAAATGGAGATCCGTGATCTCTGCCTACCCCTATGGGAAACAGGCGTGATATTATGTATGTATGTTACCAAAATTCCGACCATTTTACAAATACTAGCAACCTTACTTATTTATGTTAGTATAAACTGCATTGCTTGTTAGCTACGTGGTTTTGCCAATTGGCAGTGAGAAGCATGCTAAGTAGCAAATAACATTATTGCATTTTCTTTCATGTAATTTTCAGAAGTGGGCTTTTGGAAGCGTACTGAATTTTATTTCTGGTAAGAGTAATTTGTATGCTGAATTGCTGATAGACCGTATATCGTGCACCGATGGATTTTTCTGTTCGAAAAATCTATGTACGCTATACCAGTACCTACTCTAAAACCTAGAAACAAAAAAGGTTCGAAAATATGCGTCAAGTGCACGAAAGGAGCCTTTTAGGCGCACTTTAAATCCTTTCACCAAACAGGTTTAAAAAACTAGTGATACGATTAGATATGTTTGTGAAGATTGTGACGATGTATATTTGTGCCTTAATCATGCCGTAACGGCTGAACGGATTTGAATGAAACTTGGAATATACATAGTATGTGTGCTGGAATAACATATAGGCTACTTTTTGTCCGGATACCACGCGAGCAAAGCCGCAGGCGAAAGCTAGTAGCTTCACATGTGCTCACAGCCACTTTCCTTACTTTTTATCTTATTTATATACACTGACAACGCATCTTCATCATACAATACAAGAATATCTAAGATATTATTGGAAGATTTCCGGTGGATGGCCTACAAACTTCTGACCACTCCTAATATTATGAACTTACTTTCTTTGTTGCCTCAACAATTCAAACTATGCATAGTGATGATCGTGCTCCGTCAAGCGTGCTATGCTTTTTATTTTGAAGACTGCACAATTTTAAATCATAAGGCTGAACGTATGCTGAGGTGCAAGAGAAGGGTAGGGTTTAATCTCAGACCAAATAAAAAAGACCCCGCGCCGCGAACAACAAAAGTGAAGCCACCTTTTTATCTATGTGTGTGTCGAAGGTTTTAAGGTTGTGTGTTCCAAGTAACCTACATTCATCATCATCATCATCTTCCTGCCCTTATCCCACTCTATGTGGGGTTGGCACAGCATGATCCAAGGATCATGCTGTAAGAGTTTTGGCTAAGGTGTTTTATGACCGGCCGCCTGCCTGACGTCAACCCTCCTTGGGGATATTTGCTTATCGTATCTCATCATGTTGGAGGATACTATACCTTAGTGGACTTTTACGACATTTTCGAGGAAAGAAGCAGTTGAACGCATTCTATGTTTTTTCTTTATATCTAATTTCAAAAGTGTTCTGTGACCTAGATAAATCAAATACCTACCTACATACATCAAACGATTACTGGAACAAGATAAAAAAAAATCTCTTAAATTGGTTGCAATCTGGTTCACATTATAACACGATGTCGTTTAACGTTCATGAATAATACAGAGGAAAGTATTTGTTAGGTTTCCCTGCTGTCCGTTCACGGTACGTTGGTTCGATGCTCGAGCATGTTAACCTTATTGTTTTATTGCGGGATGTCAGTTTTATTGTCGACTGAATGTATCCACGCGGTTTTACTTGCGTAGGAATAGAATTTAATCCTTCTCGGGGTAGCTTGTTTACGACAAATAAACAAATAAACAAATAAACAAATATACAAACTTTCAAAACCTTACATCTTTATGATAACACTAGCTGCCTCCCGCGGCTTCGCTCACGTGGTATCCGTATGAAAAATAGCCTATATGATGCTGGCGCGTACCCTACGCCACAGGGATGTCCAACGCTTTCGCATAGTAGTGTAAAAGCAATCTAAACGCACCTCGGCAAACATCCCCAACGCACTACAGAATCGGGACAGCCTCATCAGCACCAGAATGCCTCATTATATTGAACACGGAGGGCATTGTACCTACTGCTTTAGAGTATGGCTAGCCCACAGGCTGCTCGTGTAGAAACTAGTGCAATATGCTCGGAACAAGGTGACTTTAACATCTGTGGAACAACGAGCAAACCTGCGAGCTATCATATTTACTCTCACATATAACGCCCTCCGGTCCTTCTCTAAGTCTGCATCGTCTTTCAAGTAATAAAAAGTTTGAAAACATGTCTGAAGTGCACAAAAGAAAACCTCTGACGCGAAACTTTATCCTTAGTTCTTTCGAACCAGTGCGGTGAATGGATTTAAAGAACATGTTTTCGAACATTTTAGGTTTTGCGACATACCAGTTTCCTCGCTATATTTTCCTTTACCCTTTGAGAGTATAGCGCACATACATTTCGAACAGAAAAATCCATTGTTGCACGACCGGATTGAAGCCACAACCTTCGGAAGGCGGGGCCACCACTAGACCACCAGTGTTCTCAACCGATAAGAATGTTATTATGGTAATGAACGATAGTAAAATATTGGAACTATTCATTAGGTAGTATGGTATAGATTAGGTTATGTATGAGATGAAATGAATGAAACTTACTTTTGCCCACATTTGGGAATGTGTTGTGTGGGCAAGTGTAATGGTTGGACTCTTTGGATCCTTTGAAGGCACAATAAATTAGTACCTATATTTACTAAATTGTGCATTCAAAGTATTTGAATCTCTAGCAGTCTCTAGCATATTTGAAAATAGCTTGAAGGGATATTTTAAATTGAATTCCATAGAACATCAGCTTAGTTTTAATGAATAATATGAGACTGTGACGTTACTGACAGCTTAACTCATAAAGTCCTAGAAGCATGAAAGGGGTGCGAAATGTATTACCCAGATTCAACTCCTAGAAGAGGACGCAGTGGAAAGGGAATCAGCAAGGAAAATAATCCTCATTCTATTATTTTCCAATAGAACAACAAACTCATATTGAATTCAACCGACTAGAAACCGGGGTGAGTGTGTTTTTATTAAGTCTAATTATAAGTTCTAGGCCATGAGTCAATGACCTGGCTCACATTAACCAGTTGTAAGAAAGTGGTTTCAATCGAACCTTCAAGGATTTGACCTAAAGGGATTCCATTATCATCAATGTACTTGGGAGCTTGCTGGTTTTGCTATATCCTACGATTTATTCCATATTCGTCCCATGGAAGTTCGGATCACATAAAAAAATCTGCTTTCGTCCCACATTATATTCCGTATTCGGCTCATAATTTATTTTATATTAGGAAATCTTATTTCGTCCTACTTTTCAGCTCCACATTCGGTCCAATATTTTTTTTGCTTACGTTATGACCAGTTACCGAATGTTACCAAAATTCCGACCATTTTGCTGCTGAATCTAATTGCGTACAATTCGGACCATTTTACGAAAATCACAGGACTCACTTAGGATTTGCTATAAATGGGAAAAATGAATTACTATGTATGAATTGCTCAAAGTGGTCTTTTTAGCCCCACACACAGGCGTAAATTTAACATTCTAAATGATCCTAGTGATTTCAATTAACAAAATATTTTCGAAGGTTAGTACTGGAAAAGTAATAAGTATATTTAAGAGATTTTGAGAATGTGAAAAACGAATGCCTTTACCATATTAGGTAAAGGTAATCAAGTATATTAGATGATTTATACAGCATCAAGAGGCAAATTTTGCCTAAACAAATAGGACGCCATAACATATACCAAATTAGTAAACCTTCATAAAGAGACCCACTGATAAATAGGCTAACATAGACATGCTATAAAGAGGCGTATAGGCGAAATAGATAAACCACAAAATACCAACCACAGAATAGACGAGAACTAAAAGGTAAACCACAAGTCAAGTGGGTCGGATACACCGCATCTAAAATACCCAGGTAATCTTCTTCCATCTAAATACCTATATAAAACTGTTACGTTACTTGTTGACTGTCAAATACACAACCTGATCCATATATCCGTGGACGCCCTCGGTGGCGTGGCGGGCGATTGCTTGGCGGAGACGCAAGAGGCGCGGGTTCGATTCCCGCTGCGGAAGAAATGTTTGCATGTTCTGCAAATATTTCTTCCGGGTCTGGGTGTTGTGGTGCCATGGTACTCGTAGTTACTGATACCCACGACACAGGGAATCCTAGTGTGAGGGCAGGACTATGTATGTTATTTATTTTATTTATTTATTTATTTATTTATGTGCGCTATACCAGTTCTCTCAAACAGTGTAGGAAAACATCGTGAGGAAACCCGCGGCTTAGTCAGCTCCGCTCGTATTGACCATGTCTTTCCTGGCAAGGCCGACTAAGCTGAGAGGATGGAATAGGTGTTGTGCAAGCCTGCTCCATCTTAATTCGTCCCGGGCACTACAGCGTCCCGTTTGTGAAGGTAAACATTGCCTCCTGACGTTGTATAAATAATCTACTATAGATGGTAAAAGGCCTTAGTTTCTAAGGAAACCTTTTAGTTCAGGATGCTCGTCGACTGACTGTTTACTCCGTCTTCAATTTACTTATGCAAATAGGTGGTAGATATACAAGTTTCTAGAGTTTATTACGTGTTAAAAGTGACTTTCCAAATGCAACCTGCTCAGACAATGTCTACATCATAAAAATACTTAATTTCAAGTAGGTATTTAGGTTTGTAGGGCATTTTTATGTGTTTGTATATTTAAGTTTTCTCACGCTGCCAAATTGTTTCTTATGCTCATGATCATCAGTCTATAGAAGTCTATCATCATTGGCATTAATCAAAATCATCATCAAAAAGGGGCATCAGTTTATGGTACGGTTAGAAGTTGAGCATTTTTGCTCAATCGTGGCCTATAAAGTCCACTGCTGGACATAATAGGCCTCCCCTAATGAGCGAGCCTGTACGTGTTCATTACTTATGGTTTATGTCACATATCTATTTCATATGCACCCATGTTGCTATTGGCGAACATTTTTCTAATAAATAGTATTTTTTATAATCGCTGTTTACACTTCCGGGTGGGTACTTCCGTTTACTAAAACCATTGCTTTCACGATGACCTGATTTAAGTATCCAAACACGCATCAATAAGGTTATTAATTTCTCTTTTATTACTTACGTATCAGAGAGACATTCCATTGCGTCAAAAAATCCGATCGGCGAAAGAGAAACCTGCAGTTTTTGCACAACACTGTCAGAACACTAGAACATTTGGACTATCACAAATAGATAAATCACGTTCACATCCACTACCGGGGTCACGGGGTCTTTTTTAATTTTGTTTTTTTATTATTTTCTATTTTCGACAGTACGTGTTGTCGTAAGGAGATCGCGATGGTGAATGGTCTCGTCTTGTCTTTCACTGCGCACGCGGCGACAGAGTACATACCACGTGTTCTAGATAGAGGCATTGTTTGTTTTCGATCGAGAAAGCATACTGTGTAGTTATTTTTCTTTTTTATTTGTGTTTGAAGATTGATTTTGTAATGGTACAATTTAATTTTGTAATGATACGAGTATAAGTTGATAGTTGTTTATGATAGAAAAGTTTATGTTCAAAAACTAGCAAATACCTATTCTTCCTGATTATTTTAATGTAATAATATTATGACTGTGTGCATGCGATCGTGTTTTGGGTAAGTAAAAAAATGGCATATCAAGTAAATCCAGTTACAATTAATTGGTTAAGATAGCCAAAGCCAAAAATATCTAGGCACTTAAGTTAAGGCCGGGCCGTCGGCGATCTGAGCTCTGTTTTCTATCTGCAAAAGATTAGTCTTAAAGTTGATTAGTTGATTAATGGCTATTGTTTGTTTTTGTACTAAAGTACTTACCTTATTTTAGTTTTACATAATTAATAAAAGTGAGTTTAGTAAATTCCTTTTAGTGTTAACTAGAATCCGTCTGATGCTTCGCTTAATTACCCACTAAAAGAGACTATGTTATTTCAAAAAATACTTTGTCTATTACAAGTCTTATTCAAATACGTTAGCTCTTGCAGCTCAATGAACTACAATAAATATCCTAACTCACAAAACGCACAATTTCATATTTTTTGTAACAGCTTAAATATTATGATAATGCGGAGCTTGTCATTGCTCATTGCTGGGCCTCGCTCACTCAATTTTATAAACAGCTTAAATCGAGATAATAGCGAGTTCTCATAGTACTGTTCGTAGGTCAGTACAGGTGAATGCTCTTGACACTA
Organism: Scotopteryx bipunctaria; assembly: GCA_949320045.1. Classification (NCBI taxonomy): domain Eukaryota; kingdom Metazoa; phylum Arthropoda; class Insecta; order Lepidoptera; family Geometridae; genus Scotopteryx; species Scotopteryx bipunctaria. The sequence continues at coordinate 2,710,565 of OX439462.1, forward strand.
AGTAAGTATAAAATCGCAATCTGTAACAATCATTCGAGAGTTTAAGATATCAAGTTAATTTTGGTTATCTGATCAGAGAAAAGAGAAGATTTACTAAAGTAGAGGCTAAGAAACTAGGAAAAAGTTTGGGACGTCAAAATAAAGCAAAATACAGAAACTTGTTTTGTATAAAGATCGTTTATTGAAAGCATCTTATCATTATTATCTTATTTTACTTATTTTATGCTTGTCTGCTGGACTGGGAGTAAAGAAAAAACATGGAATGCGTCCAGCTGCTTCTCTCACCGAGCATGTCGTAAAAGTCGACTAAGGGATATCCTCTCCAACATTATGGACCATCTATATGGGCGATGGGCTGATCACCTGTCACCGTAGTTCACCAAATCTATCCTGGGACTTTGAATCAGGAGTGGCTGCAAGTTTTCTTATGATTACTTGTGGCTCTGCCCATTACGGGCGTGATAGTTATGTATGAATGTATTTTTTTTATTATAATATCTTGGATTTTTTGCTAAGGTAAATTATCTTATTATAATAATTATCTTGTCATTTTTGTTTTATTGTATGAATCATGACTGGCGGTTAATGAGAAACGACAGTTTCACTAAAATTTACAAATAAATTTATTCCTGGCCTTAATTATTTTGCTTCTTGAATTTTATTTCTACTTATATTCTGCGCAAATATTAAATGAAAGTTCTTATTTAATTAATATTTGATGAATATTTTTTACATAAACAGACCGCCTCTAGAAGCATATTTTCCTCTATGAATCAGACCAGCGGAATGCCCTGCGACTTTATCCGCGTTAAGTTTATTCAAACACATAAAATCTTCCCGATGCGGCCTCTAGTTCTTCAAATTTGGGAATTCCTTTCTTAGAGCACTCCTATACCAAAGAAGTATACATAAACCCTCCAAGTTTCATGCTTCTGGAGCTTATGGTTTAGCCTGAGTTTGTCAGACAGTCAGGAAGTAACGTTACATTTCTATATATTTAGATTTTAATGCTTTGTTATTCGCTGTGAAGATTTGATGCTTTCTTCTAGTTATGCAATTTTACCTCATCGTACAAGTTAGAGATCTAACTCACTCGACAGTCTATTGTGTTTAAAATTAGGATTGGGTGATTTAAGATGCAATCAGCAATGAAAGTTGACTAACAGGTTTAGTTGCTAAAACAATTCAGAAGATTTAAAATCACTAATTAATCTTCATGTCCGTTGCTGAATATGTAGGTATTATAGTGATTTTTAAGCAATACCATTTCATAGAGTGCCGTTTGGTCTTACAAATGCGCCGAGCTTTTACCTCAAAATGAAATGTCACACGAACCAAAAACTGTAAAAGATATTATTTTGACTAGGTATATTTTCATTTACATTCGAAAGTAAAATTTTGTTTACGGTAGTTCTTAGCACCGGTAGAAAGTTATTAACTGTTTCGCATAGCGCTTTTTAAGGAAAATGTAGGAAAATGTACAATTTTTTGGCGATAATAAATCTATTGTATAAATTTTTATCCTATGACATACTCGTAGTTTTATAAACAAACTGGTCAAATGAAAGTCGAATGCCCACATGAAGGGATTTCCGTACCATCGTACTTGTACCCCACATAAAGTGGGATAAGGGCAGGAAGATGATGATGTGATGATGATGTACTTGTACTTTTTAATATGACGTTTACTCTATGTACTTTTGAAATAATTATGTAGTTTCAATGATCGATTAAAAACTTAAAAAAAAAATGTTTCTTGTATGCCCCATTTTATTATATTAGGTATATAATTTGTTGTAAGTTAGTTAGTTCGTATGAGCTAGTGACCATATCTTGTGACGAAATTTCTTGGCCACCTAAAGGCCTCCGTCATGGCTTAGCGACTAAAGAGCCGGGATACCCATCTACATTGTGACCGCGCTTATGGTTGCTTATCATCAACGATAAATCAAGAAGATTATTTGTTGTTATAGTGGCACTAATACACACCCTGTGAAAATTTCAACCTGTTACAGTTTATGAGCTAGTCCGCCCGCTGACAGACGGACGGACAGACGGGTGGACGGGGCGGAGGCTGTGTGCGTAAAATTTATGTGCGCTATACCAGTAGGTACTCTCAAACAGTGAAGGAAAACATCGTGTAGAAGCCCGCGGCTTAGTCAGCTCCGCACGTCTTGACCATGTCTTTCCTGTGAACAAAGCCGACTAAGCTGAGAGGATGGAATAGGTGCTGGGTGAGCCTAATCCATCTTAATTCGTCCCGGCTCCTACAGCGTCCTGTTTGTAAAGGTAAAAGTTGCCTCCTGACGCTGTATAAATCATCTACTATAGATGGTAAAAGGCCTTAGTTTAGTTATGTAACTGTTGGGTGTTATTTAATAAAACCAAAGCATTTTCAAAAAAAATAACCCTCGGTTTAATTGTTAGGTGCTGTAGTTAAAAATTCAATTAAAGGACATAACATCGCGTAGGCGTATAAAAGGTAAACAAAATCGCACTGCGGAAAGTCACATCTGGCCCAAATTTTAATTATGAGGCGGACAGGTATTTAAGGGACAGGCAGACTGTTGGAATTCCGCTTTTATGAACATTGATATTTACCTGGAATTTTTATAAATACTAGGAATAGGATATTGGCCAGCAAAAATGTTTTTTTTATCGATTAAATTCAGACATAAATCTCTTCGTTACAGGCTGAATGACAATCACCGAACAGCTTAAACTATAAATCCTAGAAAAATTAAACTTCGAGGGCTTAATTCCTCTTCTTATATTTTAATAACCTCCCCAACGTGATGGACCATCTATATGGGTGATGGGCTGATCACCTGTATAACTATTACCATACAATAATAATAATGTAGTAAATCCTCCTTGCTCAGATACTAAGCCTTTTTTAATAAAAAGTATGTGTAGAGCATCGTGATAAAGGACCGTGTATTAATTTTCGCACGATATTATTAAAGCAATTGCACCCCCTACTGTTAGAATTCAGTAAGGGTTATAATAAACCTTCATTAATGTTCTTTGGTTAGGCGAAGTGAGGTGAGGTTAATGTCCTTTGCCAAGACCTTTAATATTTTTTAAAGCCTTATCAGATGCTACTCCTTGAGATATAGTAAAAAAAACTTTTTTTTTACTATTATTCAGAACAATAATTAGTTTGCTAGTAAACTCCTTTAAATATATGGGTTCCCTATGGACTTCAAAATCCTAATAACTACAGGTTCTGTTGACTGTATGTATGTTCGTATGAGCTAGTGGCCAACTAGTGACGGAGTTTTTAGGCCGCCCAAAGGCCTCCGTCATTGCTTAGCGACTTAAAAGCCGGGAACGACCGTGAAACGTTCCCTCCGAAGCACGGAAGCGCTCAGCCCGTAATGTCACTTACGGTCACCTATCCCAATCGTGACCGCGCACATCGTTGCTTAACTTTAACGATCAATTAAGAACGCCTAAGCAAGCTACGTCAAGAGCGCTTCTGTTGTCTGTACAATTTACGTATTTGCGGTCCCGGTTGACTGATATAAAAATGCAATTGGGCGGCCCCAGCGGTCCCAGTCACTTGAGTAGAGTACCGTACCAAAGCATTCTACAATTTAACTTTAAGTAGCTTTTAGTAACACAAAAATATATTTTTGTAAAATCTTACTTCTTTCTTACTTATATTATAAATGCGAAAGTTTGTGAGTTTGGATGTTTGTGCCTCAATCACGCCTAAACGGCTGAACGGATTTGAATGAAACTTGGAACATACATAGTAAATGTACTGGATTAACATATAGGCTATATTTTATCCAAGTACCACGCGAGCGAAGCCGCGGGCGGCAGCTAGTAGACTATAAAACGAAATCATGGAAAACACTCTTTTACTTAGAATTAAGAATACTCGTATTTGTCGAAAAGATCTCTAAAAGAGTTTTTTCCAAGAAAATGTACCACCTAATATATAATGTAGGTAGGTTTTGTATTTTCCTCAGTCAAATAAAAAGGTACTTATCTTCAATATCCTATTGAGTGAAGTGGAATAGTGAAATTGTTCCTTCCGAGAAATAAAATACCCGAGAATAAAAATAAGCAAGTATCTAATATAACGTTACTGACTGATTCACTGACTGATTGGTCCTAGAAGCATAATATACACTTGGAGGGTATTATGCTTCTAGAAATGCATTTAGAAATTTAATTCTCGAAATTCAACCCCTATGCATGGAATGCAGCCAGTAAAAAAAAATTAAAAATTAAAATGGAAATGGCTCTTGGAAATTAGAGCCAAATGATCATTTTTTTGGTTTACTTGCGAGTACGCTTTATTTCTTTTATTAATTTGTTGCATATTACATAATAAAATAAAATGATAGAGATGTAAAATGGTAGAAAAGTAATTCGATACGGACAAAGTACCGGGGCGTTCTACTATTGCTCAGTTTGTGAATTCTGGTTAAAGCTTGGTATGGACCAATCGAATAATAGCGATGACTAGCGAGTTGGAATCGCTTAGAGATATGTACTATAACATGTTACCTACATGTGGTATTGGTAGTGGCAGTGGGCCGGCCATTATCGGCCACGGTAGCGTGGCGGGTGATTGCTCGGCAGAGACGCAAGAGGCGCGGGTTCCATTCCCGCTGCGGAAGAAATGTTTGCATGTTCTGCAAATATTTGTTCCGGGTCTGGGTGTTGTGGTACCATGGTACTCGTAGTTTCTGATACCCACGACACAGGGAATCCTAGTGTGGGGTCAGGACTATGTATGTGACTGTTGGGTGTTGTTTATTTTTGTTTATTATCCAGCCGAAGAACCGACAACCACTGGGGTAAACGAGTTCTTGGGTGGATACAGTGTTTCGACAAACGTAAGAAGTTGAACTAAAGAATGTCAGAAGTTGACAATTCATATAAATACCTACTTGGCCATAGGATACAATCTTCGCCCTCTACAGTTCGCTTGGTGCGTACCAAGTTTCAGGAGAAAGTAATAATATCTTTCATTAATAGGAATCCGTTGTCATGGAACTGTGTTTTTGTAAGAAAAATGTAAATATGCTTGTATTTGGATAGTCATTTTATAAATTTGATAATAACGTACGTATTTCTATATGTTAATAATAATACCTAAACCATAAGTCTTAGAAACATTTCATTTTTCGGGTACATTTTTCTCTAATGGTGTTTAAGAAAGGAATTTCCAAAATTTCATTTTTGAGCCTTTTGGGGTCGTGACCCTAGATCCGTGGGGCACGGGTATCCACCGCGTTTTCAAAATTCTTTCAGGGCGAAAGGTCGCAGCGATGCACGATCCATGAGCTGGTCCTCATTTGGCTCAACGGATCAGTATTGCCATGCAGCGTGCCAATGCGGCCTACGTCATGGGCACGCTTCAACCATCTGATGAGCTGGATCAGGTGATTTGTATGAAAAGAAAACTCAACGCGTCAAACACAATGCTTTTTTATTCTGGCACTACGCGAAGATGCATGCTGGACCTACTATTCGTTTTAATTCGCTTCGACTTTCAGATATAATTAATTTAAACAATTACTTCACAAACTTGAACGTGAACTTAAAGCTTGACCGACTACTTTCACAAAATATCAGAAGCTCAGAGTAAAGTGACCTGTAAAGAGCGTGGAACAAAGTATTTGGCTTCATATGTGGTTTTTGTCTCAGAATTATTTGATTTCCTCTTTGGTGCAAACAACATAGAGGTTCATAGGTAGACAGAGACTACGTATCTCCTTTTGCTATGGTCGTGACATACTTCTCTTGCTTCATTCACTCTTATCACCTTCTTCATGCATGCTCATTGATTAAGGATACTCTTGACTTGGACTTTTTCTCTTGTTTCTTTTATCTCTCATCTAGGTCTTCTCCAAGAGTACTATTATTACACTCTCCTCATAGTATCGCCTGTTTTGTTAGTATAAATGAAAGTTTGTTTGTTCGTATGAGCTAGTAGCCAACTCTAGTGACGGAGTTTTTAGGCCGCCTAAAGGCCTCCGTCATGGCTTAACGACTTAAAAGCCGGGACCGACAATTTAATGTGCTCTCCAAAGCACGGAAGCGCTCAGCTCGTAATGCCACTAAATGAAAGTGAAAGTTGGGTATGGCAGAAGAAACATCAAATTAGAGTGAATACAGTAGAAATGCGCGCATTGCAAAGTATTCGTATGTGTGGTGTGACTTTGAGAGATAGAGTGAGAAATAGCGTGATAAGAGAGCGATGTGGAGTGAAAGATGTAGTGATGGAGATTGAGAAAGGTATGTTAAGATGGTTTGGTCATGTAGAGAAGATAACAAAACAGGTGTATGAGGAGAGTGTTAATAGTACATACTTGAAGCTTAATATTGAGGTATACATATATATATTGAGTTCCTGATGTCCATGATACAAGGGGAATCCTATAATATGGTCTTTTAAGTGTTAGCCTGCTTACTCCACTCTCAGATAAATGTTAACAACCGTAGTGACTGCTACTTAATCTGTGTATACTTTCTCCGATGCCTTAACGATTGCGAATTCAAGACCTACTTGAGTTGTCCTTGTGACGTCACTGTGACGTCACCACTTTCTTGGATTATACGAAAGAGGTCTTAGGTTCAAAACCGGGTAGTAATTTAATGTTTTAATTTGAAATAATCATTGTTTTTACAAAGAAACGATTTCTTAAAAATTAAAGGAAACTTTTTTTAAGGAGGTCTTGGGTTCAAAATCGGCCGATAAGGAAAAAGTTGTATGCATATCAACTGCAATAAAAAATAAGATGGTGGTACATAATATTTTTTAGGTCATCGATCGATGAAAGTATAGAGGACATCATCATTATCTTCCTGCCCTCATCCCACTCTATGTGGGGTCGGCACAGCATGATCCTTAGATCCTTAGATCATGCTGTAAGAGTTTTGGCTAAGATGTTTTATGACCGGCCGCCTGCCTGACGTCAACCCTCCTTGGGTATACTTGCTTATTGTATCTCATCATGTTGGAGAGGATACAATCCCATAGTCGACTTTTACGACATCCTCGGGGAGAGAAGCAGCTGGAGAAAGTATAGAGGTAATTAGCAGAATATCATATCTTATCATATGGTCCTAAAAAAATGTTAACTGATGAAATTATAGGTTATTGGACGTTGGTTTCCAATGAGGACGAAGCGTGGGGACGAGCTATAAAAACCCCTTATTTCTTCGACTTTGCATTTTTACCAAAAACGTGGCAATGGGCTGGTCATATCTGACGAAGAACTGACAACCGCTGGGGTAAATTCGTTCCTGAGCGGACCATGACTCCGCAAACGTAACGGACGCCCTCCGGCTAGGTGGAGTGACGATCTGCGAAAAGCTGCTGGCAGAGGATGCGTCAAGCCAAAGACAGGGCGGGATGGCGCTCATTAGGGGAGGCCTATGTTCAGCAGGCGACTGCTATAGGCTGATGATAATAATGATGTAATATTAATTCCAAATTTTGACAAAGAAAACAACAATACCACAGGTTAATGAACCAGTTTTTTATATTGTGCAATAAGGAAAGTATTCAAATGAATATTTTCACTTTTCATAATGATACAATTTCAATCACAGGTCGTGTACAGAATGCTAATGTGTTTCGAATTAGAATTTCACTTTTATAACCACTTTAGAGCATAGTCTTGTGGTGATTTTAAGGTCGTGGGTTCAAGTCCAGTCATGCGTTATTTTTTTTAAATTCAAGTGTTTTTTTTTGTACTTTTGCTTGTTACGCGATTGTTCCGCCAATAATGATTTTGATTATTCTTTTTTGTTTGGTAGATCATACTCCAGACAAGGTGGTCCCATATACATTTTATTGGAATTGATTCAGCTCTTTTTGTAAATATCAACAAAAACACCGGCAATGTGTAAAGTAAACAAATTTTGGTCTGTATTTTTCAATATTATGTAGTATCTATCTTAGAACTAAATAAGAAGTGGCTGCAAATTTTCTTATGTTTACTTGTGGCTCTGCCCTTCCCATTAGGGATACAGGCGTGATAATAATGTAAGTATGTATGTATCTATGAAATGACGGAAAATAAAACATTTTATGGGAGGTCGACCGTAGTTAGTAAACGTGTCAAGTACACGAAAGGAACCTTAGAGGCGCACTTTGAATCCTTTCACCACACTGGTTCGAAAGAACTAGTAACCCGACTGTAGTCAGATGGGTATACTACGTAGGAAGGTTAAACTTTTATTTAAATCTGATACAACATTCATGCAATTCAGAATAAAACCTTGAAAGCAAATCTGTATCGAAACTGCTCGTGAAATTATTCAAAACTCCAAAACTTTTGTATCCAGTTGAGCGTTTATGGCGAAAACTTAAATCTCTTTCGCATCTCAAACTTGAATAAAACTATCATATTATACTTTTATGAGCGGAAAACTATCTCAATATATAAAACTGTTACGTTACCTACTGACTGACTGATTGACAACGTAAAGACTAAACCACCATCCAACGACTAGACCAGGGATCCCCAAACTATTTTGGACAAGTGACCCCTTTTCCAAAATGAACTGTTACCTCAAACCCCCATGGCCAAATTACCTACTTTTAAGATCAACCCCTTTATTCATAATGGTCCACTAACTTAAAACAGCTGCAAGTTTTTCATCTTGTACGAACTTGAGACTTTACATTACTACAACAATGCTATTTCCTACAAAAATATTAATTATTCTTAGCACACGTGACACAACATAAACAATACAGTACCTACCTATCTTGAAAGTTTTAAATAAGAACTTGTGTCAATTTAATAGGGGTCGATTTTTAGACCTCGTCGACCCCCAAAATCTGTTTTCGTTTATGTCGACCCCTAGGAAACCGATATCGACCCCAAGGGGTCGATATCGACCACTTTGGGAATCCCTGGACTAGACGATCTCTGTGGCGTGGCGGGCGAGTTATCGACTGAGACGCAAGAGGCGCGGGTTCGATTTCCGCTGAGGAAGAAATGTTTGCATGCTCTGCAAATATTTCTTCCGGGTCTGGGTGTTGTAGTATTATGTATTACTAGCTGCCGCCCGCGGCTTTGCTCGCGTGATACCCGGATAAAAAATAGCCTATATGTTAATCCAATACATGTACTATGTATATTCCAAGTTTCGTTCAGATCCGTTCAGCTGTTTAGGCGTGATTGAGGCACAAACATCCAAACATCGTTACAAACTTTCGTACTAGATGGCAGCACAGGTAAAGTTAGTACGCGCTATCGTTGCGTTTTGAGCTTTACGCCGGTAATTTCAAGCAAACTAAGACTTTTTTATTTTATAATATAAGTAAGATATGTAAAAGTATGTATTTACAAAAAAATGTATCAAAGTATTCTATCAGACATCTGGTTCCCATAGCATAAGCTTTGCTTAGTTTGGGGCTAGATGGCGTCACAAGAGTTGGCCACTAACTCATACGAACTTACTTTACCTACTAAAGAGATAGAGGGGAATGGAAGAAGAAAAGAAGAAAGCACGTTGTGCCAGCAACATGCAGCTAGTTTTTGAGGTTTTGTGTTCCAAGTAACCTAAAATTCATAGTATAATAATTAAGAATCGATGTTATTTGAAGTATTTACAAGTGAAAAGTGATTCCGTGAGACTTTTTATGTGATTTGCTGCAGTTTTCACTACACAGGAAGACACGATTCTATTTTTAAATTTTAAGTTCACTAGACGACGACTCGTGACGTACTAAGAGCGATGAGCATGGTTTTAGTGTAGGTGTGTGCGTGAGCGTGTATGTTCACTTGCAGGAGCACGGTTTTGTGTGGCTTCACTTTTGTTATTCGCGGCGCGCTGTCTTTCTTTTTTTTGGTCTGAGGGTTGCTATTAAGAAAGGAAGGTAGTGGAAAGATGAAGTTTGTGTGAAAAAAGCTGTCAAAGTCGTGGGAAGTTCCACCAGTTATTTTACACTCCTATGAGCGGAAAACTATCCTACTATAATATTTTGAATGTAAAAGTTTGTGAGTATGTGGATGTTTGTGTTTCAACGCCGTAAATGCTGCACGGGTTTGAATAAAACTAAATTATAAATAAATCCTACAAATATTATAAACGCGAAAGTTTGTATGTATGGATGTATGGATGTTTGTTACTCTTTCACGCCTAAACAGCTGAACGGATTTGAATGAAACTTGGAATATACATGTACAATAATAGTACATCTACTAGATTAATATATAGGCTGTTTTTTTCGGGTACCACGCTAGCGAAGCCGCGGGCGGCAACTAGTAATTAATATTTATGGACATTTTACACAGCGCCATCTAGTGACAAACTAAGCAAAGTTTGTACTGTGGGCACTAGATGTCTGATAAAATACTTAAATACTTTTTTTGTAAATACATACTTATAACTACAACACCAAGAGCAGAAAGAAATATTTGCAGAACATACAAACATTTCTTCCGTAGCGGGAATCGAGCCCGCACCTCTTGCTCAACACACTCGCCCGCCATGCCATCGAGGTAGTCACCCGGTCGGCCGGTTTTATAATTATATTTATTTACATACAAACATAGTAATCACGCCCATATCCCTAATGGGGTGGGCAGAGCCACAAGTTAACATACGAAAACATGCAGCCACTTCTGATTTCAAGTCCTAAGATCGATATCGTAAACCATAGTGACAGATGATCAGCCCATCGCCCATATAGGTGGTCCATCTTTTTGGAGAGGATACCATCCCTTAGTCGACTCTTACGACATGCTCGGGGAGAGAAGTAACTGGACTGGATTTATTTAACTGGATTTATTTAATTGTCTATTTTTCACCCGGATACAAGACTGATCATGCTGTGCCGACCCCTCATAGTGTGGGATAAGGGCAGGAAGATGATGATGATGATGACAAGACAATCGAAGCCACGGGTAAAAGCTAGTTTAATTCACAAAAGTGATGAACTCTTTGTTCGTTTTATTCGAAAACCGCGCATCGTGACAGTAGACACGACTTGCACATCAAAGTTTTTAACAATAAAAATGGAAGAGATGGATGGATTGCGTGAATACTATCACAGTTCTTTCGAACCGGTGTGGTGAAAGGATTTAAAGTGCGCCTCAAAGGCTCCTCACACATATGTTTTCGAACTTTTAGGTTTTACGATATTTCGGTTTCCTCACGATGTTTTCCTTCACCGTTTGAGAGTGCTGGTACAGCGCACAAAGTTTTTTCGAACAGAAAAATGTATTTGTGCATGACTGGATTTGAACCCAAGACCGTAGGATCGGAAGGCGGGTCCGCTACCACTAGACCACCAGTGCTCATCGTTGCGTGAATTATGATATGAGTAAGAAAGGAGGAAATAGAAATGAAATGAAAAAAACTTTATTGCAAGCAAACAATAAAAAAAAACCGACAATTGCTGGCAAATGGTGACCTTATCGCTTGATGCGATTTCTCCCAGGCAACCAAACTAAGACTAACCACTGTCTAGTGGGATAAGAGGGCAGGGTGATGATGATGGTTCAGCACTGGTAGTCTAGTGGTAATGGCCCCGCCTTCCGATCTTAAGAACGTGTGCTCGTGGGTTCAAACCCGGTCGTGCAGCAATGGCAGTTTAAAAAAAGTTGCCCTGTGATTCATCTCCCCAACAACCAGGATGGACGACGTTGTACCCTCAACTTTTGTACAAAATATAGAACGTTTCAGCTTGTCTGACATTATCGCCCTCATTTCCCCGCCATCCGTCCTCGAGCGAGCACGTACAAAACACAGTAACTTATCTGGATAATCCTTCCATCAAATTAAGGTCTCATGAATAAAGGAACAGATAACACAGTGCTAAGAAGTTCCTTTTATTCCTGTGAAGTTTTGTACGATTACTGAGCTATGGGTTGTAGTCACTTTATTATCATTATCTCAGCTCGATTGCACACAGTGCTAGGTTGGTAAGAATTCTATTGAAGAAACCATTTTTGAATGAAGATCAATAAATGATCAAATGCGTGTCAGATCACAGTAAAGGCTTCCAATGACAGCAACGAATCTCAGTATTGAAAAAAGACATGAATCTCCTAAAAATATTAAATTTATTTTGTCCAACGAAATACTAGGGTAACATAGGAGGTAAGAGGGGTACTAAATTAAAGCAGATTTTAATTAATAACTTTTAACAGACCAAATCATTTTATTATGTAGGTAAGTAGCTGAATTTACCGCAAGACTACATTTCAACATGTTCACACCACCAATATGGTTAGGCAGGAACCTACTTAAACGTAAATAGGCAAGTAAAAGTAAAAAGAATTCGGAAAACCGACGTTATTTAGGAAGAATCGGAAAATGAAGAATTTGACGGCCTCGGTGGCGTGTAGGGCGATTGCTCGGCAGAGACGCAAGAGGCGCGGGTTCGATTACAGGTGCGGATGAAATGTTTGCATGTTCTGTAAATATTTCTTCCGAGTCTGGGTGTTGTGGTACCATGGTACTCGTAGTTTCTGATACCCACGACACAGGGAATCCTAGTGTGGGGTCAAGACTATGTATGTGACTGTTAGGTGTTATTTATTTATTTATAATGGTATTGTGGTGAGAAATGTGATAAAAGTGTTGTTAAAAATAAATAACTACACCAAAAGTCGTTTCAGAAACTGTACCGTGAGCAACAGACAAATCTACCATCGGACACCCTTATTTGTTTTATATACTTTTTGTTCACTCGGATCTAGCACAAGTTGATATAAAAACAAATCGACGCTGTTGGCTCGTTCGTCAACTTACTGTAAATACTGAGTTGGTTATATTTGCAAATAAAGTTATTTGATTTGATTTTGTGTGGGTTGACGAAAGGAATTAAAACTATTTATTTTCGTTTCCATCTCCATATTTTAGAACATCTCCATCCAGAGGCCAGATATCATCCGCACATAATTAAGTTTGTGTACAACAACTTCAGATGAGAATATTTGACGACCAAAGAGGCCAAACGTTCTTTACTGTAATTGTTCTGAGAGCGCACCTGATCCAAATCATCGGCAATATTATATTGTCATTTTTACTTTAATGTCAGCTTCACAAAAACTAGTGCTGAGCTCCCTGTCCCATCTCTGAGTTGCTCTTTTGTTTTTTAACTGTCCGATAGTGGAAATATGGCTTGAGGAAGTACCTGGGTAATGGTTCCAGGGAATGGCGTTGTTTTGTATTTTATGAGGTGGAAAATGGCTTTATTTTGTGTTTTATTTAGGTGTTATATTGCCACTATTCTATTTTACCTGCTTTTTGAGTTTATCTCACTGTGAGCACTGGTAGCAGCTCCGCCTCGAGATTTGATCGTGGGTTCAAATCCTGCCATGAAGTAAAACATCGTGAGGAGACCAGTATGTCTCCTATTAGGCGTATGACATGCTGGTCTCCTCACGATGTATAACATGACGGGATTTGAACCCATGACCTTAGGATTTGAAGGCGGGGCCGCCACCACTAGACCACCAGTGCTCTGTAAGCTTAAGTAGATACTTACTACCTACTCTCCTTTCAATAATACCGGTACCAACTCGCTTCAGCGGACCGAATAATGCACGTAAAATAATCGTGTCCAAATCATATGTACGGGACATTGTGGCTGACAGCCATGACGATAAGTTCGTGATTATTATATGTAGCAACTTGACATTCAAATCGATGGGACTTTCCCTAATGCGGAAATTGTTTTCAGGGAGAAATTCGCTAGTTTACCCATTCATCATAGACATAGACATATGTATTTGCAATTTAACACATTATGAATTTATGACATGATTATGTGCATATTGTTTTTGTTTATAATGTGCTAAGGCGTCGGTGGCGTGGCGGGCGATTGCTCGGCAGAGACGCAAGAGGCGCGGGTTCGATTTCCGCTGCGGAAGAAATGTTTGCATGTTCTGTAAATATTTCTTCCGGGTCTGGGTGTTGTGGTACCATGGTACTCGTAGTTTCTGATACCCACGACACAGGGAATCCTAGTGTGGGGTCAGAACTATGTGTGTGACTGTTGGTTGTTATTTATTTATTTATTTAAGTAAACAAGAGAATCGTGATTACACGTCTTAGCAGGCCTAGTGAGAAAAAATATACATATCATCACGCCTGTATCCGTAATCGATCCACCAGTAGTTGGCAGATCCACAAATAAACAGTAAGTAAACCATAGCGACAGGTGATCAGCCCATCACCTATATAGAATGGTCCATCATGTTGGAAAGGTGTCCCTTAATCGAATTCTACGACGTACTCCAAGAGAGAAGCAGCTGGACACATTCTATGTACTTTGTAGGTACTTTACTCCTAGTCTAGCAGTGAATTACGATTTTGATTTACGACGGCCTAAAATGGTATAAAAAACTGATCGATTTGCACAAGTTATAAGCTTGTATAACTTACCAGCTTGACGTAATATGAAGTGTCAAAAAAACCTATATGGCGGCAGCAAACTTATTACATTTTACCGTATGTCAAATAACTATTTCCTCTACCTATCCCTATGTTTGAAAACGTTACTTTTATTAACCATAATTTCCCCAAAATATATTATTCGTTTAAAGAAATCATTTTATTTCCTGTCCTTTATTCCTGATCCTTTGTATCATTTTCAGCTCAATGTCATTGAAAGCGATGGGGGTTTATCTGGGTTCTTCTGATACATTACACATTATAAATAGGTACCTAACCCCTTTTTCTTGTTTACTAATGTTTTCTTAAGCCTTTGTTATAAAGGTGGAGACTATAAAAAGATAAGCGTGCAAAAGAAAATTGAATCTGATACTCTTTTACTAGACAATAAGTAAGATTCTTTTGAAGACCCTAAGAAGGGTCATAAACAAAGAAAGAAATAAAAAATAAAATAAATACAAATAAAAAGACACATTATTTGATAAATTAATAAGTAAAACAATGAATGCACTAATCATGATAATGGCTTCTAATTAACTTACAACTATAATTTACAAAATACAAAAGAAACAGTCGGGCTATCTAAAGGCCGTTTCAAACAGTTTATAGATAGCTCACCTGATCCAGCTCATCAGACGGAGGAAGCGTGCCTAAGACGATGTCTGCATTAGTTAATAATATTAATAAAGATTTTTTAATTTTTTTAATCTGTGATGTGACGAGTAATAAAAATAGTGATGATTATGATTTGTGTGATGGTCAATCGTTCACTATCAAACTGCATTACATTACATTAAGTACATAACTATCACGCCCTTGAATTAATAAATTATTCGTCTAAAGCCGTAACCCCAACGGGGTGGGCCAACATCTATAGTAGATAATTTATACAGCGTCAGGAGGAACTTTTTACCTTCACAAACTGGACGCTGTAGTGCCAGGGACGAATTAAGATGGAGTAGGCTTGCCCAGCACCTATACCTACCATCCTCTCAGCTTAGTCGGCTTTGTCTACAGGAAAGACATGGTCAATACGTGCGGAGCTGTACGTAAAGTACTGGTATAGCGCACATAAATTTTTCACACAGAAAAATCCATTGGTATACGACCGGATTTGAACCCACGTCCTTAGGATCGGAAGGCGGGGTCACTACCAACTAGACCACCAGTGCTCTCAACAGGGTGGGCAAAGCCGTAAGTAATCATAAGAAAACTTTCAGTCACTCCCGATCCAAGAGTCCCAAGATAGATATGGCGAACCATGGTGACAGGTGATTGAAAAGTTAGAAAATGGTTCGAAAGGAACCTTTGATGCGCTTTAAATCCTTTCTCCACACTGGTTCGCAAGAACTAGTGACATAACTAGATAGACAGACCTATGCAAGCCCGATAAGTTGGTTTGATTATGGATAATGAAGCGCTCGTGGCGTAGCTTGCTTAGGCGTTCTTGATTGATCGTTAAAGTTAAGCAACGAAGTCACAATTGGGATGGGTGACCGCAAATGGCATTATGAGCTGAGCGCTTCCGTGCTTCGGAGGGCACGTTAAACAGTCGGTCCCGACTTTTAAGTCGTTAAATCATGACGGAGGCCTTTAGGCAGCCTAAAAACTCCGTCACTAGAGTTGGCCATTAGCTCATACGAACATACAAAAGTACATACATTATGGATAATACAGATCTGGTGAGGGAATTTATATTCTATTTTTTATTTGCCACGTGTTCTATGTAGTCGGAGCCTTAGATATGATTTCCGTGAGTTTCACGAATTTCATTTAATATTTTACTTTGACATAACCATTTGTAAAAATGGCTAAAAATAATAAGTAAAGAACATTAATAAAGTAAAAGTAAGGAGCAAGTAGCCTGATAGATATTTGAGAGTTTTAAAGTCTGATTTATATTTATCGCGTTGGATACAAAAATAAATGGTTTTCTCACTTTTTCTCGAATTCTGCTCTCTCTCTCTCAGTTACAGTTCTCTTTTCTGACCCCACACTAGGACTCCTAGGACACCCAGACTCATAAGAAAAATTTATAAAACATCTAAACATTTCTCTCATAGCGGGAATCGAACCCGCACCTCTTGCGTCTCAGCCGAGCACACGCCCGCCACGCCACCGAGGTCGATATTACATTATCATCATCGCGTTTTTTTCGCGAAAATTGCCGAGGCGCACAAAATTGCGGTACTACTGTACCTCGATGTAATTTCATTTATTTGTTTCGATTTCTCCTATCATTATGTCAACTAGCCGAAATCAGCTTGTTAGCGAACACAACACGGTAATAACATACTCATTTCAAATACATTCACAAAATTGCTGAACAAAACAAAATTAGCTAATACTATATAATAGTTTACAATAACCTATAGAATAGAATCGGTTTAGTTAGAGCCACAAAACATCCTGTCCGACATGATAGACCATCTATATGGGTAATGGGCTGATCACCTGTCACCATGGTTCACCATATCCATCTTGGGACTTTGAATCAGGAGTGGCTGCAAGTTTTCTTATGATTACTTGTGGTTCAACCCACCTTGGAGACTAATATTATATTCCCTAGATTATTATTATATTAATTTAAATCGGATATTACAATAAAAAATATTATTATTATTATTATAGATATTGACTTGATGATTATTATTATTTGACACATTTAATTATAACGCTTTGGTATATGTGCTGTAATGTTATAATTAGTCTGTTTTGGGGGTTAAAAGAAAACAGGCCTGCCATATTGTTGATGATCTAGGTACCGAAGAGAAAACCAATCAAAACAAATTGAAGGGACGTCACTTTATGAACGTACTAGAAATATTCCATTTCCGTTCATCAAATGTAATTGAAATCATTTTGGTAACAAGCCACAGATAGGTAATTTTATTTCAATTTGTACAGGTATGTACCTATCTCTATTATAGTCGTGTCATTGTGTACTTCTTTGATGGACTGGGAGTAAAGAAAAAACATAGAATGCGTCCAGCTGCTTCTCTCCCCGAGCATGTCGTAAAAGTCGACTAAGGGATAGTATCCTCCAACATGATGAGATACAATAAGCAAGTATTCCCAAGGAGGGTTGACGTCAGGCAGGCGGCCTTGTCATAAAACACCTTAGCCAAAACTCTTACAGCATGATCCAAGAATAATGCTGTGCTGGCTGACCCGACATAGAGTGGGATAAGGGCAGGAAGATGATGATGATGAGTCGTGTCATTGTGGTGAAGGGATTTAAAGTGTGCCTCAATGGCTCCTTTCGTGGTATTTACCGACTAAGCTAACTCATCAAAATCGCTCAAGTGCGAGTCGAATTCATTCACGAAGGCTTCCGTACCATCGTAATATGTACATAATATGTTTCTTGTAGGCCACAATTTCTTTGTTTACATTTTTTATTTTTTTTTTACTTACCCATATAATACGTATCCCATTATAACTGGACAAAGATCTCCCCCATCTTTTTCCAATATTGACTCTGAAATAAATGAGAATAAAATTTTGACTGTCAAAATTTATTTTACAAATGGTTGGACGATGTACCTAAATGGACAGGTTGGACGGTTGGTAAACCAGTATCACCAAGAAGTTCAACGTTTAAAAATGTTTTACCAAAGTGCCATGCAAAGGGGCAGTTACAAATCTAATCACACAGCAGTATTCCGAATACTTCCGTTTTGTTATTATAATGAAGGAAATATTACTGAAATCAGGGCTATGAGCATCAGTTTCTAGTGTAAAATTCGTTTTACACTAGAAACAGCGGGAGAAATGTTTGTACGTTCTACAAATATTTTTTGGGCCTATGTATTATAATTTATAATACATAGGCCCAAAAAATATTTGTTTGTAAATGCATATTTATAATTTATAAATATGCATTTACAAATATAACAAACATGCTTTGCTTAGTTTGAGGCGGAATGGCGCTGTGTGAAATGTCCACAAATATTTATTTATGTTAAATTTGTATTTTTGGCACCGACACGGTTTTTTAAACAATATCCTACCAGTGCTAAAATTCACAATAGTACCTAACTTAGTACGGAGTTGGCGTGTTTCAAATCTCTTGCAGAAGGGTGATAAAAATGTCGGATACTATTCAACCTATAAAAGTTACCTATTTAATGCCTTGGTCTCATGATTCGGGTTTAGGACAAACGAAAACCACGGTGTATAATCATCATCATCATCTTCCTGCCCTCATCCAAATCTATATGGGGTCGGCACATGATCCTTGGATCATGCTGTAAGAGTTTTGACTAAGGTGTTTTATGACTGGCCGCCTGCCTGACGTCAACCCTCCTTCGGAATACTTACTTATTGTATCTCATCATGTTGGAGAGGATACTATCCCTTAGTCGACTTTTACGACGTGCTCGGGGAGAGAAGCAGCTGGACGCATTCTATGTTTTTTTTTTCTTTACTCCCAGTCGATGGGTGGATCACCTGTCACCATTCTTTACCATTTCCATCTTAGAATTTTAAATCAGAAGTGGCTGTAAGTTTTCTTATGTTTACTTATGCGGCTCTGCCTACCCCATTAGGGATATGGGCGTGATAATATGTATGTATGTATGTATGAACGATAGATCATTATTATAGCAATATTATTATCTGTCGAAAAGCGACATACAGTTGACTGTACTATTTTGATAGATTAACAACGTTGCTAAGATTATTAAACGATCAGCTGATGCATACTTTAATAATATTAATAATAATAAAACCCAACAGTCACATACATAGTCCTGACCCCACACTAGTATTCCCTGTGTCGTGGGTATCAGAAACTACGAGTACCATGGTACCACAACACCCAGACCCGGAAGAAAATATTTGCAGGACATGCAAACATTTCTTCCGCAGTGGGGATCGAAGCCGCGCCTCTTGCGTCTCTGCCGAGCAATCGCCCACTACGCCACCGAGGCCGTGACTTTGACATCCCATTTTACATTATTAAGTTTCTAGCTTCAGTTGTTTCTCCTGAGCGTTGATTGCAAAAAATGCTTACTGTTTTATAGATACTAAGGATATTATTGACGTACGTAAAATTTATCCAGAATTCAGGATTATAAATTACTTTATATGTAGAATTATTTAATTCTTAGAAGCATAAGTCTTTTGTCTGATTATCTACAAACGAATCAGATTAACTTGAACGTAAAATACTATCGCGTGCTTTCAAAACCTCTGAAGTTTACAACTAAATTGCCCTTCAGCCGTAACTCAAACTAGCCTTTCCGCTTTGTGATATTGTAGTAATCATGACCTTAAAGGCTTACCCTAAGGTTGGCAGGGTTAAATCTTTAGTCTATGAATCATTTGGCTTATTACTGTTTTCAACCTTGGTTTCGTTCACTTGGTACCAGGTTACAAATTGTATAGATAATTATATTACCGTGGCAATGCGGCCAGCGTGCGTCTTGGACTGGGCACGCTTCCACCGTCTGATGATCTGGATCAGGTGAGCTGTCCAGATCCTTTTGGAATAGTCTAAATTTTATTCAAATCAGATCAGCTTTTTATACAAATCACCATGGTTACTTCTTCGCTGGACTGGGAGTCTTTACTCCTAAAAAAGATAGAATGCGTCCAGCTGCTTCTCTCTCCGAGCATGTCGTAAAAGTCGACTAAGGGACTAAGTATCCTCCAACATAATGAGATACAATAAGCAAGAATTCCCAAGGAGGGTTGACGTCAGGCAGGCGGCCGGTCATAAAACACCTTAGCCAAAACTCTTACAGCATGATCCACGGATCGTGCTGTGCGGACCCCGCAGAGTGGGATAAGGGCAGGAAGATGATGATGACAAATCATCATGGATCACCATATTTTATCTATGTTGTGACTTTGTATCAGGAGTGGCTGCAAGTTTTATGATTACTTGTGGCTCTGCCGAAGTGCCAACTCCATTAGAAGAACAGGCGTGATAATTATGTATGTCTGTATAAGTATCTAAAATAGTCATGTGGGATCTACAGGAGATATGTACAAGTTTAGAAACTAAATACTAAGGTATTAATTCACGCATAAAGTCCGTCACTCACAAAAATGAGAGGCACGGGCGCATATTATGAGAACTAATTGCATACATTTGAATCTACGGGATTTGTTAGATTTTTTTTCGCCTTTGCCTCGACTCTCATTCCTGTGAACGACGCACCTAACCGTACAGTAATAGAATAGAATATAATAGAATAGAATAGTAAATTCCAAGTTTCATTTAAATCCGTTCAGCCGTTTTTGCGTGAAAGAGTAACAAACATCCATACATCCATAAATACAAACTTTTACATTTATAATAATACTAGCTGCCGCCCGCGGCTTCGCTCGCTTGGTACCCGGATAAAAAATAGCCTATATGTTAATCCAGTATATGTAGGTACTGTGTATATTCCAAGTTTCGTTCAGATCCGTTCAGCTGTTTAGGCGTGATTGAGGCACAAACATCCAAACATCATTACAAACTTTCGTACTAGATGGCAGCACAGGTAAAGTTAGTACGCGCTATCGTTGCAACTTGAGCTTTACGCCGGCAAACTAAGATTTTTCAATTTTATAATAGACTAGCAGCCGCCCGCGGCTTCGCTCACGCGGTACCCAGATAAAAAGTACCTACCCTATGTCCCATTCGAGCACACGTAGGTACCTACTATCCTCATTATTCATTATAATATAGTGTACGCTAAACGATGACTAAAGTATTGCCATCTCTTACCATTTCATAATGACAAACAGTGACAGGGCTAACTTTAAGCAATGGCTAAATTTAGCGAACGAATATGAATAATGTTATGTAAGTATATTCCGTAGTTTTTGCGTGAAAAAGTAACAAACATACCTAAATCTAAAAATTTAGAAATTTCGGTGAATTTAGTAAAAATTTTGAGTTAAGGTCATGGGCGCCGGCAGAAATAATTTCCAGGTGGTGCAGATTTTAGTTTTCTTACAATCTTTGCCGTATATTATTGTTAATAAAAAGATGAAATTTTAGTCTGAATGTTCGAGACATTTACAAATTTCTGACTATTCATTATGAATTTATTATATAGGTACCCAGTCGTCACAGGTCACGGCTCACACCTATTTGTTCACGACGATCGAAATTTAAAAATTCTAAATTGGTGGGCCAGGAGTACCGGGATCGATATTAATCGATTTCCATTACTTCTCTGAACGCACCCTTTAAAGTACCGCTACTCTACACCAGATGGCACCAGCATAAATGGGATGAACTTAACAGAGAAAGCGCAATACAGTTTCAATAATTCCTGTTGATCCCGAGATTCCCAAGGGGTGCAAGTGCACCCTCTGGCACCCCCTTGCCGGCGCCCATGGTTAAGGTAAACTTTTCAAAACGCAACGATAGCGCGTCAAAATTTGATCAGAATTAGCAGCGACATCTAGTTTTCAGACGTAGAATTACGTCAGAACTCCATGAATAATCAAGATTAGAAACTTATTAGACCAGTAATAATTTATGCTTCCTTTCACAGGTACTTTGACATTGACAGTTCCTTTTCCATATGTTTTGTATCATCTATTACTAATCTTTGGTATCATCGCTGTCATAATATGTCAAAATAAAAGTATTCTATTTTTCATGAAAAACATGCCAAAAATAAAGAATTTGCAGGTAATTATGACATCAACTAAATGAGAAAAATCGGCTCTTTAATTTGATATAGGTTATGTGCAGTTTTAGACCAAAAATTGATTCCTGGTTTTCATCCCTTTTCACCCCTTTAGAGGTTGAATTTTGAAAAATCCCTTCTTAGTACACCCCTACGTACCAAGGTTTACCTACACTGAAAATTTCAAGTCTCTACGTCCAGCGGTTTAGGCTGTGCGTTGTCTGTCAGTCAGTCAGTCAGTCAGTCAGTCAGGACAAAGATTCTTATAATATAAGATAGAAGTAAGAAGTAAGATTAGTAGGCTTTTCAAGGCCAAAAACATTAAGTAGTTATGTTTATTGGTACTTATTCCGTAAGAATGAGTTAGGTACCTACTTATTACAATAAAAAAGTCTAGCCAGACTGAAATTAATGGTTTAAGTATAGTATAGGCAAGGCAAGGCACTGGTGTCGGACAGCGTGCTCTAACTTTCTCCAATCGATGACTTTGAGAACGAAACAAGTTCTTCAAAGGTAGAAATATATATCCATAGATAATTTATATTAATACTAGCTTCCGCCTCCGGCTTCACTCGTTTAGTACCAGAATAAAAAGTAGCCTGTATGTTATTTCAGCACACATGCTACGAATCCGTTCAGCCGTTACGGCGTGATTGAGGCACAAGCATCGTCATGTCCTCAACTCCTCACAAACATTCACATCTATACTAATCTATACTAATATTATAAAGCTGCAGAGTTTGTTTGTTTGAACGCGCTAATCTCTGGAACTACTGGTCCGATTTGAATGATTCTTTCAGTGTTGGGTAGTCCATTTATCGAGGAAGGCTATAAGCTATGTTTTATTTTTATCAAAATTAGGGATCCGTAATAAAATTGCTATTTTGTAACACAAGGTGTAAAATCGAAAACCTATTTTTGCGTGCGCTGCAAAAACTATTGACAATAGAACAAAATGATGTACTACGGGTTTGTAGATCCCATTAAGACCTACAAAAAAGTCCGCAAGAACATATATCTAGCTATCATGGTTTAATCACAATAACCGATTTTGTGTTCAAAATAATTATTAAATCGTCTGAAGAAAAAAAACTACGTTAAATATGTATCGTAATATTAATCTTTATCGAAATTAAGCATTATGTTATCAAGAGTATTTATGTAGAAGTAAAATACTTTTTGTTTCATCTCAATCGGATATTTCGTTTAAAAGTTATCACGTGTGTAAGATGTTAAGAGTTGGTACCTATTAATGAGTTATGGGCCATAGTCCATTTATTGAGGGAGGCTATAATATAGGCAATATTTTATCTCGGTATTTCCACAGAAACGAGAAAAACGCGGGTGAAACCGCGGAGCACAGCTAGTACATTTCTAAAATAACTCTGCTAAGGAAATCCACGCGCGCTTGATGCAAGCAAGACGAGACGCTGGCGGCGCGGCGGCGGGCGAGACGAGGAGGCCGCGCTTGCTGGCCGCCTGTGAGAAAAACGCGGGTGAAACCGCGGAGCACAGCTAGTATTATACCTAAAGCTGCAGTGTTTGTTTGTTTGAACGCGCTAATCTCTGGAACTACTGGTCCGATTTGAATGATTCATTCAGTGTTGGGTAGTCCATTTATCGAGGAAGGCTATAGGCTATGTTTTATTTTTTTCAAAATTAGGGTTCCGTAATAAAATTGCTATTTTGTAACACAAGGTGTAAAATCGAAAACCTATTTTTGCGTGCGCTGCAAAAACTATTGACAATAGAACAAAATGATGTACTACGGGTTTGTAGATCCTATTAAGACCTACAAAAAAATCCGCGAGAACATATATCTAGCTATCATGGTTTAATCACAATAACCGATTTTGTGTTCAAAATAATTATTAAATCGTCTGAAGAAAAAAAAAACTACGTTAAATTTGTATCGTAATATTAATCTTTATCGAAATTAAGCATTATGTTATCAAGAGTATTTATGTAGAAGTAAAATACTTTTTGTTTCATCTCAATCGGATATTTCGTTTAAAAGTTATCACGTGTGTAAGATGTTAAGAGTTGGTACCTATTAATGAGTTATGGGCCATAGTCCATTTATTA
The DNA here is from genome assembly GCA_949320045.1 of Scotopteryx bipunctaria. Taxonomy (NCBI): domain Eukaryota; kingdom Metazoa; phylum Arthropoda; class Insecta; order Lepidoptera; family Geometridae; genus Scotopteryx; species Scotopteryx bipunctaria. The sequence continues at coordinate 2,734,681 of OX439462.1, forward strand.
AGGGAGGCTATAATATAGGCAATATTTTATCTCGGTATTTCCACGGAAACGAGAAAAACGCGGGTGAAACCGCGGAGCACAGCTAGTTTATTATATTAGTAGGATTATAAATGAAAGTTCCTTTACCCGTCTTAACCGCAGAACAGATTTCAATATTTGGCAAGGAGATAGGTTGTATTTCTAACCTTGATACTTTGATACATTGTGCTGTAACCGCCTGAAACACAGGATAACCTAGTTCAGGCTCCCGTGTATCTCCTATCTAAGTACATTTAAGACACTGTAGTTGCAATTTTTCCTTAAACCTTATTGAATAAATGATTATTATTATTATTGTATTATTATTATTCTTGTAGAGGAAATAGGATATAATCTTTTATATAAAAAAAACACGATTCCAGCTGTTAGGGTTGACAAAAAATCTCCAGTCTATTACCGATGATTTATAAAGTGTCAGGATACAACTTTTGACTACACTAAAGAAACGCTGTATTACCCGGTATGATTTAAAATAGAATAGGCTTGCCTAGCACCTATACAAACTCTATGCTGTTCTAATAATTATAAACACTATATTGACTACGATGTTCCACATACAGACATGCTGATCGCTATGTGTTTTCATAATGATAGCTACAGGCTCATACACCTTGAAATAGGGGTAATGTTTGCTGTAAAGTACATCAGAGCGTGGCGAGGTTAAAAGGACAGGAGTTTCTGTCTTGATGTGGATGGTAAAGGGAAGTGGGTCTTCAGTAGAGCCTTGTGTGACACCAGCCCTTTAGTAACATAAGTAATTAAACTGGTGTGATAAGCTAATCATCATCATCTTCCTGCCCTTATCCTCATTCTATGTGGGGTCCACACACACTGGTGGTATGATAAGCTAGTGAGGCCAATAAAACCTAAAAAACATGTCCTAAGATGGATATGGTGAACCATGCTAGTATCCTCTCCAAAATAATAGAATACCTATCTAGGCGATAGGCTGATCCCCTGTCACCATGGTTCACCATATCCATCTTAGGACATGTTTTTTAATATACACAAAATATTGTATACGCTAGTATTATAACGGTACCTACTACTCTAGGTAAATTCTCGCAAGCAATATTGAAATTGAAAGAAGCCTCTGAAGCGCACTTTACAGCCTTTCACCACACTGGTACAAAATAACTAGTGGCACGATTAGTACCTAGTGGTAGCGCGGTGCCTTACAATAGCTTATTGCTATAAAGAACGCCTTTTATACAATAACAAGCAAAACTTGAAACTATAGATGGCTATATTTTATATTAAAGGCCAACAGACCCAAAAGAAATTTTATGCAGAATATGCAAAAATGTCTTTCGCATAAACCGACCCCGCACCTTTAGCTCTAAAGTATAGTTTATGTATATATATTATCGCGCCCGTTTTCCTAACGGGGTGGGCAGAGCCACAAGTTGTCATAAGAAAACTTGCAGCCACTTCTGATCTCTAAAATCCTAAGATGGACTATCACAGTAGATGATTTATACACAGTCTGGAGGCAACTTTTACCTTCACAGAAGGGACGACTGTAGTAGTGCCCGGGACGAATTAAGATGAAGTAGGCTTGCCCAGCGCCTATTCCATCCTCTCAGCTTAGTCGGCCTTGTCCACAGGAAAGACATGGTCAATACGTGCGGAGCTGACTAAGCCGCGGGTTTCCTCACGATGTTTTCCTTCACCGTTTGAGAGTACTGGTATAGCGCACATAAATTTTTCACACAGAAAAATCCATTGGTACACGACCGGATTTGAACCACCACCTTAGGATCGGAAAGGGGGTTCACTAGACCACCAGTGCTCTTATAAACATATAAAACCCGTCTTCTTTGTCAAGGGTTAAAAAAAATCTTCTTGAATTTTAAAATAATGGACTTTATTTAAACTGTGAAATGTGTCATCACAGTTTAACAGAGACAGAGGCAGTTGTCCCCGCTAATGCACTTGTTACGAACTTCCGGTAGACGACAGTAGCCAAGTTTCCGCTGCCATTAGCATAGTCTAACCTTTCACCACATTAGTTCTTTCTACGTCATTTTTACAAAGAATTTTTCGTTTGTCATAGAAATTAGTATGAAAATGTATTTCATACATCAGTTCTTTAAATTAACATAGGTATCGTAGTAACATAAAGTTCTTTCGAACCAGTGAGGTGAAAGGATTTTTAGCGCCTCAAAGGCTCCTTACGTGCACTTGACACATTGAAGTTATTAATGTTTTAGTTCGCCGTTTAAGAGTACCTACTGGAAAAGCGCACATATTTTTTGAACAGAAAAATCCATTGGTGCACGACCGGATAAGAACCCACAACCTTAGGATCAAAAGGCGAGGCCGCTAGCACTAGACTACCAGTGCTAGAAATGACCACATCAACAAAAACAAAAAACAAAAAAAAAAATCCCCATAAAATGAAGGAACAGTGCATGACTTGCTTTCATAGATTTGAGTCATTGGTTTTATACAGATTACATAGTAACTATTAGGTCAAGGGACTCTACCAAGTGAGTCATGTAATCGATCATTACATGGAAATGTACTTATGTAAGTATATAAGTATTATATTCCTACATTTTTCCTTGTTTCCGATTATGAATAAATTAAAAATCTATACCAATAAAACAGCTTAAACTGACTGATTCATCATCGCCGAGCCAAAATAGCTGAATCTAGAAAGCTGAAATTTGGCTAGATTCCATTTATAGCAAAACTACCCATCAAGGGGGGATTTTCTGAAATTCAACCATTATAAATGCGTAAGTTTGTGGGGATGTGAGGATGTGATGATGTGTGGATGTGACGATGTATGTTTGTGCCTCAATCACGCCTGCGGGGCACCGGCAAAAATACCTATTCGCAGAACATACTTTTTTCCGCATCGAAAATCGACCCCGCGCCTCTTGCGTCTCAGCCGAACGATATTCTAAACAAAAGCGCTGTGCTGAAAAATATTCTTTTATTTATGAAATCTTATAAGCCGCTGTTGGCCCACTTAGTCTTAAAATACTGCAGTTCAAGCTCCAAAAAAATGCAAATAATACAAACAATACATACTAGCCCATCTCTTACTCACTGACTGACTAACAACAGCCTGAACTATTAGTCTTAGAAACATGAAACTTTGAGGGCATATTCCTTTTAAGGGCGCACTAATAAAATAATTCCCGAAATTCAACTCCTACAAAAGGACGCAGCAGGAAGATAAAGTTTGTATGTAAAAAAAAACAACGCGATCAAAGTCGTGAGGCGTTCCAATATCAAACAAATAGTCTTATCAGTCACTGCTAGTGACGATGAAAATTGTGCAAATCTCCGTATAATAAAAATTACAATGTTATTTTTAGGATAAGGAGAGTTTTATACAAAAAGAGGGCTGGGAACAAAAATACACAAACTTTTGCATCCTTATTGTGACATAATTAAGATGAAAAATATGCTCACACACACACACACACACACACACAAACATTTGCATCTTTATTATTGTTCCTTTTGTACTAGTTTTCATTCATATCTATATAGGCTGACAGATTTCATTGAAACTTAAAATACGTAGGTCTAGTAGAATTGGAATGTAAAATATACATTTTGCAATTACCACGCGGGTGGAAAACCAAATAATATTATGTAGTAGCTTTTACCTAATTTTTAATCCCTTATTTCACTCCCTCCAGGATTATTTTTGCAACAAAAGGTATAGCCTATGTCCTTCCCCAAGATGCAATCTATATCTTTGCCAAATTTCATTAAAATCGGTTCAGTAGTTTAGGCATAAAAAGGTAACAGACAGATAGACAGAGAGTTACTTTTGCGACCTTAAAAATACCTTCTTCTTTTTAGTCGTGTAACTAGTTATTTCGAACCAGTGTGGTGACTGGTGAAAGAATTTAAAGTGCGCCTCAAAGGCATCTTTCGTGCTCTAGGTAGAGCCTCTACCTTCTTTATTTACGTACTCTAAACTACATACATAGCAAAACTACTTATTGGTTATGAGCGGGATTTTAAAATAAATTAAACTACATAATAACTTTAACCTTCAAACGTTAGATAAAAAACACACGTCATTTACGGGGCTATACAGCATCCCGACACCGGGAGTTCCCTCAAAGCTTCATCTAAATATGAACCGTTATCTGTGCAAACTGCATTACCACTGTTCATTACAGCGAAGTACTTCTTATTCCCAAGATATAGAGTTCAAAATGGTTGTAAGTAAACGCAAAGATATGTTTGCGCGTCTTTCTGTATTTAAACCACACTTTTGGTAGGAGAGCATCATTCATTGACACACTCAAGGCTGTATAGCATTTTATTAAAAAATTACTTAACGTTCCAAAAATTTGAAAAATGAACTTCTCCCGCCTTTTCTTCTTCGTGTTTGCGTGTGTTGTAGCATTGACGACCGTGATGGCCGCGCCCGAGCCAAAGTGGAAAGTCTTCAAGAAACTTGTAAGTATAAAATAAATAAATATCATCATCTTCCTGCCCATATCCCACTCTATGTGGGGTCGGCACAGCATGATCCAAGAGTTTTGGCTAAGGTGTTTTATGACCGGCCGCCTGCCTGACGTCAACCCTCCTTGGGAATACTTGCTTATTGTATCTCATCATGTTGGAGAGGATACTATCCCTTAGTCGACTTTTACGACATGCTCGGAGAGAGAAACAGCTGGACGCATTCTATTTTTTTTCTTTAGTCCAATTCAGCGAAGAAGTAATAATAATAAAATAAATAAATCATAAATAAATAAATATTTGTAGACTTTTCGCACAGCGCCAGAAACCTGGTGGCTGATAACTACAATAAGTACTATTCTTTTGGAAATACATACTTATACGTAATACTACATCCAGACCCGGAAGAAATATTTTGCAGATCATGCAAACATTTTCCCCGCAGCGGGAATCGAACCCGCGCCTCTTGCGTCACAGCCGAGCACTCGCCCGCCACGACACCGAGGTCAAATAATTTGGGGCTAGACGGCGCTGTGTCAAATGTCCACTATGTATAATAGATAAGAAAGACATTATCTCCAAGTTCAATTGGGTTATAGGTGATTAATTCTGATAAATAAATAATAGTAAATGGACGAGGCTAGCACAGGACCATGTTCGATGACACAAGCAAAGAGAGGCCTACTCCCAGCTGTGGGCAAAGCTGGGCAAACACAGGCTATGGACAGACAGTGCTACTTCTAAAGTGTCAATAGTTCATTCGGACCGTTCTATGAAAAGATTTAGAGTGCGCCTCAAAGGCTCCTTTCGTGCACTTGACGCATGTTTTCGAGCTTTTTAGGTTCTACGACATGCCGGTTTCCACACGATGTTTTACTTCATTCCTACGACCAGGATCGTAAGGCAGGGTCACTACCACTAGACCACCAGACCTCTAGACCACTTCTAGACCGATGACAATGATGAAATAATATTTTTTTTAACCAGCCAGTTGGTACCTAAATCCTATATTTTTTTCTTTCAGGAAAAGGTGGGCCGTAACGTCAGAAATGGAATCGTCAAGGCAGGACCTGCGATCCAGGTCGTAGGACAAGCAAAGGCCATAGGAAAATAGAAAACGACTGATTTTCGCAATTATTTACCTAAGTCATTTGTAAATATTTACTTTCATGTTATTTTTAAGACTTAAAAAATGTAATAATTAATTTATTAGTATAAATAAAATGAAAATAGTCGAAAGCTGTCGTTTATCTTGATTAATACATATCACGCTTGTTTCCTTATTGGGGTGAGCAGAGCCACAAGAAGACATAAGAAAACTTGCAGCCACTTCTGATTTAAAGTCCTAAGATGGATTATGGATTGGATAAGGTGAACTATGGTGACAGGTGATCAGCCCAACGACCATTATAGATGGTCCATCATGTTGGGGAGGAATAAAACTAACAAGTCTAATGGGTTATTGCCTAATAACTAAAACAGATTTCCTCCTCTAGGAAAGCTTCCACACCAGGGGACATGCATAATTGTTTGCAATTTCTTTTAGGATTTTTTCCTATATTAGTTTATAATTAATATTTGACAACCTCGGTTACTTGGCGGGCGAGTGCTCAACTGAGATGCAAGAGGCGCGGGTTCGATTCTCGCTGCGGAGAAATATTTGCATGTTCTGCAAATATTTCTTCCGGGTCTGGGTGTATCAATACTATGATGTATTTACAAAAAAAAGTATATAAGTATTGTATCAGCCATCTGGTTCACATAGTACAAGCTTAGTTTGGGGCTAGATGGCGCTGTGTGCAATGTCCACAAATATTTATTTATTATTATTATTATTTATTTATTATTTATCTATATTTATATCCGTATCTGTATCCAGATCCGAAATTTCATATCCATAATCATCCCGGTCACTGATTAAGGAAAATTGTATATTCTTTGTTCATAAACCATAAAATATACACCATTTAATTGTGATTTAATGGCCTTCCTGGGAAAACAGAGTAAAACCTACATTTAACGATATTGTATAAATTACGCAATAATTGATTGTGATACAGTGAGTCCCCGTTTGTTGCGTGTTTGAAGTACTTACTTAATTATATCTCTGTTTGCATTATTATGTTTGCATAATATCTTGTATCAGTCATTTTCAGTGCAAATTCAGCATCTTTCAGCATCATCATCATCAGCCTATGGAAGTCCTTTTCTGGACGTAGGACTAATAGTGTATTAAGACTAGTAGGATAATAATGTATGTATGTATGTATGAATGCAAAACGGCATAATAATGTACCATTGACGACCTCGGTGGCGTGGCGTGCGTCCTGAGCTAAGACGCAAGAGGTGGTTCGATTCCCGCTACGGGAGAAATGTTTCTATGTTCTGCAAAAATTTCTTCCGGAAATGAGTGTTGCATTATTATGTATTATAAGTATGTGTTGAACAAATCAAGGTATATAAGAATTCTATCAGCCATCTGGTGTCCATAGTACAAGCTTTGCTTAGTTTGGGGCTAGATGGCGCTGTGTGTAATGTCAAAAAATATTTATTTATTAACACGAAAGAAGAAGCGCAAGTGACTGAAATACTTCAGAATTTCACAACATACCCCTATCTTCACCTGTATAGATTTTATTTGCACTTACTCTTATTGATTTGCGATAAACCAACACTTAGGTATCGAGAAAGATATAAAAAGATATGTTCGATCAAGTAGAGCATCATTGGGATAAAGAGTGTATAGCTCTAAAGGTATTTTGAAAGAAAATGAATTTAATGAAATTATTTATTTTCTTTGTAGCCTGTGTTATTTTTGTTTGTACGGTGACAGCGGCGCCAGAACCTAGATGGAAGGGATTTAAAAAAATTGTAAGTAAAAAGTATGTAACTCTTTAGTTGAACTCTTTACATTGATTATTCTACTAAATAAAAGTAAGTAAGTTCGTATGAGCTAGTGGCCAACTCTTGTGACGGTGTTCTTAGGCCGCCTAAAGGCCTCCGTCATGGCTTAACGACTTAAAAGCCGGGACCGACAATTTAACGTGCCCTCCGAAGCAAGGAAGGGCTCAGCTCATAATGCCACTTGCGGTCACCCATCCCAATTGTGACCACGCACAATGTTGCTTAACTTCAACGATCAATCAAGAACGTCTAAGCAAGCTACGCCACGAGCGCTTCATAATATTCTACTGATATTGTACTCGTAATTACCAAAGCTTGTGAGGGAATTTGTGCCTCAAATGAACTTGAAAGGAACTAGGAAAATAAATAAATAAATATTTGTAGACATTTTCACACAGCGCCATCTAGCCCCAAACTAAGCAAAGCTTATACTATGGGAACCAGATGGCTGATAGAATGCTTGTATACTTTTTTAGTTATAAAATCCATTCAGTAGTTTTTGCGTCAAAAAGTAACAAACATCCATACATACAAACTTACGCGTTTATAATATTAGTAAGGATATATTTGTTTTTAATTTCAGGAACATCTGGGCCAGCATATCCGTGATGGCGTCATCAAAGCTGGACCAGCCGTGGCTGTAGTGGGTCAAGCGTCCTCCATCATTGGAAAGAAATAACTCTGGAAAACATTGAATTTGGCAATGTCTGCACACGTTTTTATACATTAAAGATATTTATTTTTATTATTTTATTCTTTGAGTTATCATCTAACTTACAAAAAAGCTAAAAAACTTTGTTAACAGAAAGAAACTTACAACTGATACAAATATAATTTACAAAATACAAAAGAAACAGTCGGGCTATACAAGGGCCGTTGCAAACGGTCTATAGATAGCTCACCTAATCCAGCTCATCAGACGGTGGAAGCGTGCCCAAGACGCTGGCCGCATTGCCACGCTGAATGGCAGTACTGATCCGTTGAGCCAAATAAGAACCAGCTCTTGGATCACGCATCATTTCGACCAGACGCCCTGAAATAATTTTGAAAACGCGGTGGGTATTCGTGCCCTACGGACTTAGGGTCTCGACCCCAAAAGGCTCAAATATATAAGTCCCGTCGAGGCTCGCATATTTGCGCCTTTTGAGATCCTCGGCCTGATCTGCATCTTAAGCTGCTTGAGGTCAATTATTAGAAGTTTGTGTTATTAATATTTGCATCATACATCACACATAGGAAACAGTGGATTTTCAGAAAGCTGCTTCTTTTTATATACCTTCTTTGCTGGACCAGTAAAGAAAAAACATAGAATGCGTCCAGCTGCTTCTCTCCCCGAGCATGTCGTAAAATTCGACTAAGGGTTAGTATCCTCTCCAACATGAAGTATTCCCGAAGAGGGTTGACGTCAGGCAGGCAGCCGGTCATAAAACACCTTAGCCAAAACTCTTACAGCATGATCCAAGGAACATGCTGTGCCGACCCCACAATATAGAGTGGGATAAGGGCAAGAAGATGATGATGCTGATTTTTTTGATATTATTGATATCCGAGACGTGAAGTCGCTACAAATAGGTAGTTGAGCGATTAATGCCCGGTTTTTTATTCTACTAACGGACGATGGATCGCTCTTTGCTATAGCAACGTTATATGTTGCGAAGCGCCATACATTTTTTGACAGATAAACAACGTTGGTATGGTTATACGATCCGTCGTCCGTTAGTACCTACTTAGAATATAACGGATGGCCTCGGTGGCGTGGCGGGCGATTGCTCGGCAGAGACGCAAGAGGCGCGGGTTCGATTCCCGCTGCGGAAGAAATGTTTGCATGATCTGTAAATATTTCTTCCGGGTCTGGGTGTTGTACCATGGTACTCGTAGTTTCTGATACCCACGACACAGGGAATCCTATTGTGGGGTCAGGACTAATGTATGTGACTGTTATTTATTTATTTATTATTATTTATATAAGGAACCGGGCGTAAGTAAAACTTGGACAGTTACCTGCCTTAATTTTCCTACACAATACTACTTTTATCTCTTTAAATTCCACAAAGGTTTAGCTGGAAGATAATTGTAGTTAGCAAAATTTCGCCTTTGAACTTTTATCTTGCGCAATAAATACTTTTCTATCTATCTATTTACTTTTTTGGCAAATAATATGATGTAGCGCTATTAATGCTTTTTAGGGTTCCTTACCCGAAGGGTGCCAATAGGACCCTATTACTAAGCCTCCGCTGCCCGTCCGTTGAGTGTTGAATTTTCTTTTCACAGAAGAATAAAAGGGGCCCCATTTTGGGCCATACAATAAACATGTACCTACTATGGTACGGAACCCTTCGTATGTGAATTCAACTCGCACTTGACCGGTTTATTAAACAGACTGCAAAATAAATACCTAAGTACATATTTTTTAAGGAAAATAATAAAATGAGAGCATTCTTAAATTACGTTTATTTACACAGCTGATTAGGTTCTTATAATACTTAGGTTATAATTACGGACTAAAGTTAATATTGACTTAGGTTTCAGACGGTTTTAGCTCAATCGGCTCAGGACTTAAGGTCTATTTTCCTATGGCTGCTGCGCTTCCCACCACTGCTACTGCCGGACCGGCTTTGATTATCCCATCTCTTATATTCTGTCCCATTCTTTCCTGAAAGTAAAGAAAGGATAAATTATTATTATTTTTGTCCTTGAAAAAGTTGATGGTTTCTGTAGGTCCTGAATCAACAGATGCAAACAGACGGACAAAGTCGTAAAATTGAGTGTGCCATAGCGATCTCATTCTCTGTCTTTCTTTTATACACCGGAAATCCGTAGTGCTATCTCTTTCGAAATCTAGACGCTATGTATGGAGGCCTCTTAATAAAATTTCCATTACACCACACATTTCACAAAATTTTGGCTCGGAACTTCCCTGACGGCCTTCGTAGCGTGTCGGGCGATTGCTCGGCGGGTTCGATTCCCGCTGCGGAAGAAATGTTTGCGTGTTCTGTAAATATTTCTTCCGGGTCTGGGTGTTGTGGTACCATGGTACTCGTAGTTTTTAATCATGATACCCACGACACAGGGAATCCTAGTGAGGGGTCAGGACTATGTATGTGACTGTTGGGTGTTATTTATTATTATTATTATGAGGATGGATCCCTTAGTCGACTTTTACGACATGCTCGGGGAGAGAAGCAGCTGGACGCATTGTTTTTTTTACTCCCAGCAGAGAATTAGTCTTAGAATAATAATAGGATCTACTTACAATTTTCTTGAAAATCTTCCACTTGGGCTCAGGTGCGGCTGTCACCGTCGACAATGCTACCATACACGCAAACACAAAAAAGAAGATGCGCGAGAATTTCATTTTGAAAATTTAAATTTCGTATTTCGAATTCTGGAGACCCTCTCTCAAAGCTGTGCAACGATTAAATGTAAATAGTATTTAAACCTCTTTGGTTTAAATACTATTTGTTCAGGCTCTGTCTATAGAGTTATACTTGAGCCTTATTGCGGTGGGAATAAGAGTGGTTTTTGTTTGTTCAGTGTTTGTTTTATAAATGCATTGATAGCGGGGTGTGAGTTCGCGCGGGAACCCCGGCGTTTGAGACGTAGGTTAAGTCCCGGAGATAGCTGGGTCAAGTCATAGACAAGTATTTCAGCCGTGATTTTCATCGTGGGAGAAATGTGGTTTCTGATATCTATGGTATAGTGTCAGGAATGTGTTATCCTAGTAATATTATAAATGCAAAAGTTTTTGAGGATGTGTGGATGTAAGGATGTATGTTTGTGCCTCAATCACGCCGTAACGGCTGAACGGATTTGAATGGAACTTGGAATATACATAGTACATGTGCTGGAATAACATATAGGCTACTTTTTATCCGAATACCATGCGAGCGAAGCCGCGGGCGGCAGCTAGTTAAGTATAAAATAGCCTATGCGTTATTAAAAAAAAATATTTTTGTGTGTGGAGTGCTTATATTGTCGATCAATAAATTTCGATATTGTACCTAATAAAAAAGATGTTTTTCGGTAAAATTTCATAACGATAGGATTTTATGGCCAGGTACCAAAAAAAAAAACAATTAATTGTATACTATTTTTAATTTTTACCATCACCAAAATATCATAATGAAGGTTAGGTACTTATATTGTAATCTACGACTAAATCATTTTCTAATGCTACATTTATTTAAATCATTGTATTAAGTGAGCTTATACTACTGTTTCATGCTGTTCTGAAGCGGGAGGAATAGCAGGAGCCTGAGGTACAGAGTTGGCGATGGAAGGGTTCACGGCTGTAGGACTGGCTGGAATAGACGGATTCACTGCAGTGCGACTCTCTGGAATGGAAGGAAAGCCATTGGCAAAGCTGAAGAAATCGAAGGGGTACCTGGTTTTGGCAGGGTCGTCTTCAGGAGTGGAAGGTTCTGCAGGCTTGGTAGGAATGGAAGGATACTCACCTTCAGGGTCGACAGGGTAGCTAGAGATGGCAGAGCCGTCTTCAGGAGTGGAAGGTTGTGCAGGATTGGTAGGAATAGAAGGATAACCACTTTCAGGATCAACAGGGTTACCAGATCTGGCAGGGTCGTCTTCAGGAGTGGAAGGTTCTGCAGGATTGGTCGGACTAGAAGGATAACCACTTTCAGGATCAACGGGGTAGCCAGAGATGGCAGAGTCGTCTTCAGGAGTGGAAGGTTCAGCAGGATTGGTAGGAATGGAGGGATACTCACCTTCAGGGTCGACGGGGTAGCCAGAGATGGCAGAGCCGTCTTCAGGAGTGGAAGGTTTTGCAGGATTGGTAGGAATAGAAGGATAACCACTTTCAGGATCAACAGGGTTACCAGATCTGGCAGGGTCGTCTTCAGGAGTGGAAGGTTCTGCAGGATTGGTCGGACTAGAAGGATAACCACTTTCAGGATCAACGGGGTAGCCAGAGATGACAGAGTCGTCGACTCCAGCTACGGAGGAAAAACCAGTATCATCAGGACTTGAAGGGAGATCGGTATCGGAGAATGCGGTTGTCATGGAACGAAAGGCAGCTTTAAAATTTGGAGGAATGGGGGGGATGTCAGTATCAGCAGGGTTTGGGAAACCAGAGAAACTATTGCCGGAGAATCTGCTTGTCGTAGAAGGGATGGGATTTAAAGGAGAAATTGGAGGAAAGCCAGAAGGAATTGGAGGAATTCCAGAATCACCGAAGAACAAGTCACGCATTCGCTGTCCCATACTGAACTGAAACAATGTATTTAATAGTATTTAATATTATTTAATAAGCTACTTGTAAGGTTTGTCAAAAAAATATTAGAGGGCCTTCTATCGAATCTCGAAGTATTTTAGAGAAGATGGTGGGGGACTTCGAAGGGAAATGCATTCGGGGGAAACTTTAAGTGATAAAAAAGAAACTAATTTTTATTTGAGAAATATAAAAGTGGTTAAAACTTACAATTTCCATAAAAGGGTCCCAAAAATATGAAGGATACACTGGCTTAGCTGACACAGTATTCACCGCTATGACACAGCCAAACGAAAATAAAATAAAATTGGGTAAATTCATTTTCCGATTTTCCTGTTATATTTTAAATTAACTTTGTTAGGTATTGAAGGATTAAATTAAAATTCAAAAATGATTTGTTTTTAAAATATTGGTGCGAATGATGCTCTATTTTGACAGTAAGCCTTTTTAAACAACTTTTTGATGGCTTCTGTTTCGAATTTCACGGTAAGCGTAGTTTAGATTGTTACACTACATTTTCTTTGTTATGTTTCTAATATCCTATGAGTGTATGTGTAAATAAAAATAGTTTGTTTGTCTGTCAACTAAAATAAATTGGAACAACAGATACCTATATTAACATGATGAATCTATATGGGCGATGGGCTGATCACCTGTCACCATGGTTCATCATATCCATCTTGGAACTCTTGGATCAGATGTGGCTGCAAGTTTTCTTATGACTACTTGCGGCTCTGCCCACCCCATTAGGGACACGGGCGTGATAATATGTATGTAGATACTTATATTTATTTTAGAAGCACTTTTTTATGCTTTTAATAAGGATTAAGTAACCATTATAAATAAATAAAAAGATAAAATTAGCCTCTGATAAGGTCAGCGAACTTTGAAGCGCTCGTAGGGTAGCTTCCTAAGACGTTCTTGATTGATCGTTGAAGTTGAGCAACGTTGTGCGCGATCACAATTTTGATGGTGACCGCTGGTGGAATTACGAGCTGAGCGCTTCCGTGCTTCGGAGGGCACATTAAATTGTCGGTCCCGGCTTTTAAGTCGTTAAGCCATGACGGAGGCCACTAGCTCATACGAACTTGCTTACTTTAGCGAACTTTATACAGTAACAATTTAACTATCTATTCTAAATTCCTGTGACGTCAAAGTCTACGTTTAGGTCACGTAACTTCAGTGGCACTAACATTAGATAGATAAAAGCAAGTCCAACACAACTGAAACCGTACACAAAGCTATTTGCATCATAAAGTCGGTATCTAGCTACAACGTGCCTTATTATAATGTGTTTACAGATCACGTATTATAACCGTGGATAACATGAAATGACTTTGCTTGAACAGTAACTACTTGTAGGCTGGGTCCACACTTACATGTTTCACGCCTCGACTGAACTTCAGCTAGGGGTGCCACACGATGCGTTTTGTCAATCTGTGACGACGGAGCGATGACCCTGAACTGTTTAATCGGAACGACATCGTCTTTAGGGCCAGAGAGACGAAGGGGGAATAGGGAGGTGCGCTGTGACGTCACAGAGCGGTGCGTTGCGTTTGGTCACCGCATTTGTTCATACGGCAATTCAAATTTCACTTCTCTGCTGGACTGGAAGTAAAGAAAAAACAAAATGCGTCCAGCTGCTTCTCTCCCCGAGCATAAAAGTCGACTAAGGGATAGTATCCTCCAATATGATGAGATACAACAAGCAAGTATTCCCAAGAAGGGTTGACGTCGGGCAGGCGGCCGGTCTTAAAACACTTTAGCCAAAACTCTTACAGCATGATCCAAGGAGCATGCTGTGCGGACCCCACATAGAGTGGGATTAGGGCAGGAAGATGATGATTTGTTCATATGGCATCTTGCCAGTTGAAAACATAGCGTTGCAACTGACCGGCAACGCCCGTGTGGCATCGCTCTAAGTCTCACTATATCTAACTAGAATAAATATAAATATTTGTGGTCATTTCACACAGCGCCATCTAGTCCCAAACTAAGCAAAGCTTGTACTATGGAAACAGATGGCTGATAGAATAGGTACACAATATACCTTTTTGTGGTCTTTTACTATCTATAGTAGATGATTTATACAGAGTCAGGAGGCAACTTTTACCTTCACAAACGGGACGCTGTAGTGCCCGGGACGAATTAAGATGGTGTAGGCTTGCCCAGCACCTATACCATCCTCTCAGCTTAGTGGGCCTTGTCCACAGGAAAGACATGGTCAATACGTGCGGAGCTGACTAAGCCGCGGGTTTCCTCACGATGATTTCAAAAAATCCATTGGTACACGACCGGGTTTGAACCCACGATCTTAGGATCAGAAGGCGGGGTCACTACCAACTAGACCACCAGTGCTAGAGAGCACATAGCAAATATTGAGGGATGAAAAAGTCTAATGATTGATCCATGTTGCAATTCAAGAGAGATCAAAATATTGTTTTTAGGATGTTTTTCATTAACTATGATTCTTTACTTTTTATTACTAAGCCCCTGCACGTTCCCATGAACCGTAATAAGTAAAGAGTTGAAATTTTAGTGTGTTTTTCTATTGCTGCTACAACTAATAATAAAAATGAAATAGAAATAGGGCTCTAATTAGAATAGACACTTTTTTTAAGTATATAGAGTCATATTAAAAAGTACATGTACGATGATACGGAACTCTTCATGTGCGAATTCAACTCGCACTTGACCGGTTTTTTAGTACTAGCTAATATTTTAGCCTCCCAGATGATGTAGCTGACGATACACTACCTAATTTCATCGCAATATGTACCTAGATTCTAAAAGGAGATTAAAACAGAAATAAAATCACTTAGTACAAAAATACAAAATTTATTTACTAATAAAGCTTATCGCAATAAATACTTATAACTTAGTGACTAAAACGAAACTTTTATCTCTATCTCCATTGTAATACGGTCTATTTTCCAATGGCCTTCGCTTGTCCCACTACAGCGATTGCTGGGCCGGCTTTGACGATTCCGTCCCGAATGTTTTGACCAACACGTTCCTGAAAAAAAGAAGAAAATTTAAAACTGCACAAACATTCACTTAAACTCCAAATTTTTCATTATGATTTATAAAAAAGGTACCTACATTTGATATTTCTTTCTTTTCTTTTTATTAAAGTCATCATCATCATCTCCCTGCCCTTATCCTACTTAAGTGAGGTCGGCACAACATATTTTCTTCTTCCATTACTCTCTTTCAGCCGCTCATATAAACTCTTACTCATTCACGCAATTATCTCTTCTTTGGTCTACCTCTAACGTTGTATTGATTTATAATTATCTAACACACGATTTAGATTTTTTTCATACATTTTTTCAAGTGGTTATACTAATATTTACCAATTTCTTGAAGACTTTCCATTTGGGCTCGGGCGCGGCCATCACGGTCGTCAATGCTACAACACACGCAAACACGAAGAAGAAAAGGCGCGAGAAATTCATTTTCCAAATTTAAATTTGAAATTCGTATTCTAAATTCAAATATCTGCACAGCGCAATGCTCTATCAAGTTTCGAATGATGCTCTACAAATTAAGCGCTCTGTTTAAATACATTTTCATCCCACAACGACATCGTCTGCCATTCATTTTTAAATTCAACTTTATTAACTAAGGAATAAGGTTCAATTTACTTAGAGTGATGCAAATACTATTCTGCGCAGATAATGGGTTGAAAGAGCGTGAGGGAACCCCGGTCACAGATAAGAAATAGTTTCTACGGCGATCTTGAAAAGTCCCGTTTATGATGAATTCATAAATTATTGATTACTTTGCTTAGTAATAAAAATTAATTCATCTTTTATCAGCGCACTTCTCTGAACTACGGATCGTAAAATATGTATAAAACTACTAAGGCCTTTTACCATCTATAGTAGATGATTTATACAGCGTCAGGAGGCAAAACCTTCACAAACGGGACGCTGTAGTGCCCGGGACCAATTAAGATGGCGTAGGCTTGCCAAGCACCTATTCAATCCTCTCAGCTTAGTCGGCCTTGTCCACAGGAAAGACATGGTCAATACGTGCGGAGCTGACTAGCCGCGGTTTTCCTCACGATGTTCTCCTTCGCCGTTTGAAAGTACTAGTATAGCGCACATAAATTTTTCGCACAGCAAAATCCATTGGTACACGACTTACGACCTTTGGATCGGAAGGCGGGTCACTACCAACTAAACCACAAGGGCTATCGTAAAATATGTATAGGTAGATAATAATAAGATACCTTCAGAGTAAAGTTCTATAAACGAACCGATTTATTTAAATCATTTAATTCCTTTTGAGGTACAATAATTTACAAGAAAATGTGTTTTAAAGCTATGCATATTAAGTCTACTTTCCCTTGGCAATGTCTACAGCTTGTGCCACCGTGGCCACAGCTGGAGCAGCATCAGTGAGAGCATCTCGAACACGTTGACCAGCTTTTTCCTGAAAAAAAAAAACATAAGTAGGTAGGTATATAAATTTTTTCGTCGGAGTCAGTATGGCTCTGCCTTTTAATCCAGTCGTGGCGGGTTCAATCAAATCCGGTCGAGCATCAAGGTGGAGAAAAAATCGTGTCGTTGAATCTAAAAAGTTCGAAAACATGTCAAGTGCAAAAGAAGTGGCGTAGTTGGTAGTGACCCCGCCTTTCGATCCAAAGGTCGTGGGTTAAAATCCGGTCATGTGCCAATGGATTTCCTGTGCGAAAAAAATATATGCGCTATAATATATTAGATACTATCAAACAGTGAAGGAAAACATCGCGAGGAAACCCGCGGCTTAGTCAGCTCCGCACGTATTGACCATGTCTTTCCTGTGGACAAGGCCGACTAAGCTGAGAGGGTGGAATAGGTGCTGCAAGCCTACTCCATTTTAATTCGTCCCGGGCACTACAGCGTTCCGTTTGTGAAGGTAAAAGTTACCTGCTGGCGCTGTATAAATCATCTACTATAGATGGTAAAAGGCCTTAGTTACAACTCTATAATAGCAACTTATCATGAAAGTAAATGGTGAAAATAGTGGAAGAGAAATTGAAAGAAAAACTTACAAGTTTCTTGAAAGGATTCCACGGTGTCGTTGAAACAGTAGCCATAACACACGCACAAGCGAAAACAAACAGGAAAATCTTAGCAAAATTCATTTCTCAAAATCACGAACAAATAAAATATGGAAAATTTATATTTCAAAATTGGAATGCGGCTTTCTTTGAACGCCTTTTATACTGAACAAATTAGGTACCTAACGTAATCTAGTAGTTAGGTAGTATTGGTTCGTAAGTTTTGCACATCATGCTTTATAAATACAACCTCTATATTGCGACAAAGTGACATTTTGGTGTCATACCCCTGAATACTCAAACGCATCTCAAAGTTGAGCACGTCTCAAATGTCGATTTTTTTTTGACAGATTTCCATCTGAAACTGTCAAAAAACCGTAAGTTGAGACGTGCTCAACTCTGAGTCGCGTTTGAGTATTCGGGGTTACGCTTCTAGCTACGTACCACAAATATTGTGCAGAAAAAATCAAAACTGTATTTATTTAAAAAGCTGAATCGCAGTATAAGCGATAAGAAGGGCTAAAACGATCACTTTAAACATATCTATTTCATCTATAGCAATTTTATTCACTTTTAGATTTTATGGCAAATCCTAAGCGATTCTTGTAACTTTCGTAAAATAGTTCGAATTGCAGGTGAATTGTACCCAATTCGATTCAGCAGCAGATTAATATTTGACCGTAAAATGGTCAGAATTTTCAGATAAAGTGGCTTTTTTGACCCACCAGAATGACGGTTTGGAAAACTAAAACTTACCGGGTTTTCCCTTTCTACCGCCCTATATGCAACATTTGTAGGCTACTAGTGTACCTATTTTTAGGTACCTATTTTACTAAGGTATCTCAGTTATGTCTTATGCTTGAGATAACAAGAATATGTATTCACTTTATTGCCAACATTTTTCAAATTTTACTAATTGTTGTACAGGTAGGTATGCAAGTAATTTATTGTTTACTATTACGCTGCTTACTGGAATGAGAGTAAAGAAAAACATAGAATACATCCAGCTGCATACCTCTCCAAGCATGTCGATATGATTCACTAAGGAATTATATCCTCTCCAACATGATAGACCATATGGGCGATGGGCTGATCACCTGTCACCATGGTTCACTATATCCATCTTGGGACTTTGAATGTCTGCATGTTTTCTTATGATTGCTTGTGGCTCTGCTCACCCCATTAAGGATACGGGCGTGATAATAAGAATGTATTTATTATCAGCAGCATCATGTTTTACCTCTGTCTATTGTCACAGATTAAGTACTACTCAGTATAGCCGTTAAATTTTAAACAAACCTCATTTGTTTGGTAGAATGATAAAATACTCCTTGGTACCGATTTGGAAGTGGAGAAAAAAATGATCAAAAAAGGCGGTAGATGTTGTATTATATTTTGGTGAGTACAGTATGTAATGAATGTTAATTGTTTGATTTCGATGTATTTTGTTGAATAAACCCACAAAGGTATTTTACAAATTAAGATTTTTTAGGTCAATTTTATACACCTCGGGTTACATTATTGGAGTTTTAGTAAGGATACCTAATTTTTTGAAAATTAATTATAGCCTATGTTATTCCGTAATAATGTACCTATCTATTGGTGAAAGAATTTTTTAAATCGGTTCAGTAGTTTCGGAGCCTATTCGTTACAAACAAAAAATCTTTCCTCTTTATAATATTAGTGTAGATTAAGTAGGCATAATAAATAGTCTACAGTATGTACATATATGTGCGCTATTACTCTCAAATGGTGAAGGAAAAAAACACGAGGAAACCCGTGGCTTAGTCAGCTCCGCACGTATTGATTATGTTTTTCTAGTGGACAAGGCCGACTTAATTGAGAGGTTGGTTGCTAGGCAAGCCTACTCCATCTGAAATCGTCCCGGGCGCTGTATCAGCACCCTGTTTTAGTGTGGCCAAAAGTTGCCTTCTGATTCTGTATGAATCATCTAGTATAGATGGCAAAAGCTTACGTTTTTTATTGTTATTTTAATTACATATTGTCTTGGCCAATTTTATAAAGCTCCAATGCTTATATATGGTTTTTAGGGTTCCGTACCCAAAGGACCCAAGAGACCCTATTACGAAGCCTCCGCCGTCTTTTAAAAACTTAAAATTTTCACAGTGTGTATTTTAATGTCGCTATAACAACAAGTATTACAAAATAAAATAAAAAATTATAGGGGGCCCCATACTAAAAAAGTTTTTTAATGTACGGTGGCACGGAACCCTTCGTGTGCGAGTTCAATTTGTACTTGGCCGGTTTTTACTGTAATTATTATAGTGCCTTTATATGTGGTCTAACGGGGAATCACTTGTATCGAAATAGCAGGGACTTACCGCGATTTGACCTAACGACCTTACTATCTCACAATTCAATACTACAAACTACCAAGTGTCACTAGTTCTTTCGAACCAGTGTGGTGAAAGGAACTACAGTAACTCAAAAGCTCTTTTCCTGCACTTGACATTGTTTTCAATTTTTTCAGATTCTTCGACATCTGTAACATCTTTTTTGACATGTAATTAAGCAATAATTATACTTTATTTTGTCGGTTTCCTCACTATGTTTTCTTTTGCTGTTTTAGAGTATCTACGCACTTTTCTAACGGAAAAATTAGTACGCCACCGGATTTTAACCCATGAACGCTTCTCCGGTGGCCTCGGTTTTGCTATTTTTGAATTAGTTAACGGAGTCCACAAGCTTTAATGACGTACCTACCTGTCTAACTATTTACAGAGTACCTGAAAAATAAACGACGTAAAAACCGGTTAAGTGCGAGTCGAAATCGCACAGGAAGGGTTCCATACCATCGTGCATGTATATATAATATCTTACTTATATTATAAATGCGAAAGTTTGTGAGTTTGAATGTTTGGATGTTTGTGCCTCAATCACGCCTAAACGGCTGAACGGATTTGAATGGAACTTGGAATATACGTAGTACATGTACTGGATTAACATATAGGCTATTTTTTATCCGGATACCACGCGAGCGAAGCCGCGGGCGGCAGCTAGTATTATAATGTAATTGTAAATGTATTTAATTTTAGGTATTTTTTCATTATTTCTTGTAATAGCGGCAATGGGAATACACACTGAAAATTTAGACTCTACTTATTACGGTTCATAAGATACAGCCCGCTGACAGACGGACGGACGGACAGCGAAGGCAATTGGGACCGGTTGGCACCCTTCGGGTATGGAATCCTAAAAAGACAAAATTAAATTGCGATTTTATTCATAAAGCATTCTCGAAGAAATTGACAAATAATTATTTCTTATGTATTTTAAAATATTTTCCTGTTAGGTTAGCAGTATTTTTTTGTAACTTGGAGTAAGTGGTCCCGGTAAGTAAATTGATAAGATTACTGGGACTACGATGCTGGTTTCAAAGTGGTCCCACTCGCCAACTCATTTTTTATGAAACAAAAGTAATTTCAGTACAACCGTTACCAAAATCATTTGTCTCTACAACACACCGAGAAAAAAACTTTAAATGTTAGTGAATTAAGTCGGTTTTCCTTCAAACTGTTCCTCAAGGAGGTACGTCTCAGGAGTAATATAAAATGGAGTATGCCTCAACAAACGCATCAGTCTACTCCTTACTCTAAGAGAACTCACATCAATAACTTGAAGTTGAACTTAAAATGAACGCTACCAAATTCTTATTTTTTGTCTGTCTTTGTGTTTTGGTCATCTCGTCAGTATCGGCATGGGACTTATTCAAAGAAATTGTAAGTTTTATTTATTTGCTATAAAGTTATTAACTCCAATATCTACCTCGGGACAACTTGCGAGAATAGACATCTTCTCCAATCTTCAGGCGAGATCGTGTCCTGGGGGTAGTCAGAGGCACGTGTGAACATTACATTTGTTACATGTCCAAAGCTAGGTCGTAATTGTAATAAATACAGAAGTTCTGTGACCGCGTATTTTGCTTTGTTAAGTGTGCTGTAGCGGATTTCACTCACCGAAATCGATACCACTAGTCCACCAGTGCTCTTTCTAGACTGGTGGACTAGTGGTATCGGCCCTACAGAATCCTAATGTCATGGGTTCAAATCTAGTAGTGCACCAATGAGGTTTTCAGTTCGAAAAAAATATGTATGATGAAGACAAACATCATGTGTGGAAACTGGCATGAGGCGCACTTTAAATCCTTTCACCACACTGGTTCGAAAGAGCTGGTGATACGGCTAGATATATAGACCGAATCGATATATAATTCTGTTCTTAGTTACTATAAATATTTGTTCTTTGTAAACGAAAAGATAAAAAATGCGACAAAAAAAATGCAAGGGTGTATCAAAGTTTTTAATGTAACTTTTAACAAGAGGTGCGATTGGCTCGAAACTTTGTTAGGATACAATACAATACAACACATATTATTACGCCTATATCCCTAATGGGGTAGCAGACTCACAAGTAATCGTAAGAAAACTTGCAGCCACTTTTGTTAGATACTTTAAATACAAAACGAATGAACACGTATTTCAGGGGTTTTCAAAATAACTCTCAAAGAAAAAGTTTTAGAGAATGCCAGTGAAGGCGCGCCTGTGACGTCGTTTTGCCTATTACCTTTGGGAGGGACCAAATAATATAACTTATTTGATATAATAACGATGACCATTTTCTTCAAAACATCTCATCTTGAAGCATCCTTAAAAGTTTGACACAAAAATCCCTTGAAAAGTCCTTGGTAGAAAAGTCCTTAGAATTCCAAAGACAACATTCTTCAATATGACCCCCATGTTTCAGGAAGGTGTGGGCCAGAGAGTAAGAGATGCTGTCATCAGCGCTGGTCCAGCCGTGGACGTCATTAGCAAAGCCTCCAGGATAGGAAAGGACTCCAACGAAAACTAAGTTGGAGAGGAGGAGAAAAATGAGATTGAGAAGAATTCTTCATCAAATAGTTCAGTTTCTCCTATTATATCGTTACATACCAGGTGCCTTATTTTATAAGCCTGTTGCAGTTTGTCAGGCAGTCCCTTTTAACCGTTCAATTGTGAACCCTATGAGTGCAAGAGGCTGCCCGACTGACAACTGCAAGCCGGTTGCTTGAATCACGCAATATTCTGTCAAACATAAAATTATAATTGTCTTTTTCTAAGTAATCATTCGCGATTATTGTATGTCTGTGCTTTTATCAATAAAATTTTAAAAACAAAATTATTTAGTTTTTATCCCCAGAATTTTAATCACATGTTTCTTTAAGGAAAAAAATATAGCGATAATCATAGTGATTATTAACCATAAGAATAAACTCACGAGACAAGATTAAGCTAGATAAAGTGAAGAAATCATTAAAAGGCAATGTGTACGCTTCAACAACAAGTCCCAAGCGAGATGACTAAGTCAGATAATAAATTTAAAGCATTACTTATTATCTAAATTATTATAGAAGACAAAGAAGCTTGGGACTAAATAATGCTCCAACTCTCTTTATAAACATGATTGTTAAAGGGATTATTTTCCAAAAAAAATAGCAAAATGTGGTTTCCTGCCTTTGTCTTCCACGTTTGTTCAAAATATACGTATTCAAATGATCCCACAATATCCTACGAAATACATACATACATAATTATCACGCCCGTATCCCTAATCGGGTGGGCAGAGCCACAAGATAAGAATACTTGCAGCCACATCTAATTTACTTCTAAGATGGATACGGTGAACAATGGTGACAGGTGATCAGCCCGTCGCCCATATAGATGGTTCATCATGTTGGAGAGGATAATACACCTTAGTCGACTTTTACGACATACTTGGGAAGAGAATCAGCTGGACGCATTCTATGCTTTTTCTTTATTTCCAGTCCAGCAAAAAAGTTCCTACGAAATAAAGTACCATATTGAAATTTGAACGTTTAATAATAAGGTAATAAGTAGTGTAATAATGCTAGGTCAGGAATAGCTGGGCTATCTCAATTTTTTTTTCTTCGTAAGCATTAGCATTAAAATTGATAATATTTGCATTTGCATAACTTCATAGCGTAATAAAGAGGCCTATGCCCAGTAGTGGGTGGAGACGGGCTGAAATAATGATGATGATGATAACTTCAAAGTTGCATGCTAGACTATGCAATTCACAGTTTCTGGTTTTGGCAGCGGGCTAGTATCGCAACTTGTCAAAACCTTACAGAATAACGCTTTCATTGGATTTATTTGACTAAAATATAACCGATTATATTGAAGTTAAACGTCTCAAACAATATAAACGGTTACGGCTATTTCGAATCGCATTGGTTTTTTAATTAAGTTTCAGAGTTGTTTTAACAACAGCGATGTTTCGGAATTACTTTCTTGTATTTATTTTTGTAGGTGAGTTTTTTGTATAAATAATCCTGGTAAATAAAACCGACTAAGTGCGAGTCGAATTTGCACACGAAGGGCTCCGTACGAGCGTACTTTTACATAAGTGTTTCTTGTACGGGACTCCCTTTTGTTTATGATTTTTATTTTTTGTTGTAATAGCTGTAACAGAAATAGGTACACACTGAAAATTTTAACTCTCTAGGTACAGTTCATGATGTACAACCCGCTGATAGACGGACAGACGGACGGATAGCGCAGGCTTAGTAATAAGGCTTAGTAGTTGGCACCCTTCGCGTACGGAACCCTAATTAAGTGACAATGGGCAGAATATTCTAACTCTAGGAGTAAAGATAACCATTGAGTAGTAAAGGTTCTCGAATAGCGGTTAAGAGCTGAAGTGCAGTATGACCCCCACCTAATGAACCGATGATATTATAAGGGTTGCGGATGGTTAAGTGATGGAGCCAACACAAAATCTCCTACTGGAATTGTATTAGATTATCCAACAGTGGACTTCTATTTGAAGGCTGATGATGATGATGATGATTGTAGGTTTTAGCATGCATCTGACGTCTTCAAACTACGTGAACAAGTCTCACACAAAGCCTTGGAGAGTGAGGTTTTTCCCGAAAAAAACACTCTTCAAGAAATCAGATCTTATTGATAAAGGATGTAGCGTTTTCATCAGGGACTGTCCGAAGCATTACAAGTAGGTTTCTAAAGTTGATTAAAAGTTTAAGTTTTTGCCATCGCCCATATAGGTGGTCCATCATGTTAGAGGATACTATCCCTGAGTCGCACTATACTGAGTACTGTACTATCATGAGTGGATCATGCTGTAAGAGTTTTGGCTAAGCTGTTTTATGACCGGCGGCCTGTCTGACGTCAACCCTCTTCGGGAATACTTGCTTATTGTATCTCATCATGTTGGAGAGGATGCTATCCCTGAGCCGACTTTTACGCCATGCTCGGGGAGAGAAGCATCTGGACGCATTTTATGTTTTTTCTTTGCTTCCAGTCTAGCAGACATGTAAAAAAAGCACTTTTAATATTATTAGTGACCCATTTCAGAGAAAACTTGATTTGCGCTCGGCACTACGACGGAAAATACAAGACGTTTACTAATTATTGCGAGATGGAATATGAAAACTGCAATGGTTGGAGACGTAAGTAATTTATAATTGATTATCATCTTTAAAGATGCTCCATCTGGTCTGGCCCATATGGGTAGGGGGTGTTTGTTACTACGTACCTCTGAGGCTTATTCTGTGGTTTCGTTCCATTGCAACATTGGCTGTTGGATCGAAACTTAGGGCTACTTATAAGCGACTCGGTGGCGTATCGAGTGAGTGATCGGCTGAGAAGCAAGGGCCGCGGGTTCCCTGCGTATTATTTCTTCCGGGTTTGGGTGTTGTGGTACCATGGTACTCGTAGTTTCTGATACCCACGATACAGGGAAGCCTCATGTGGGGTCAGAACTATGTATGTGACTATTGCTGGGTTTATTTATATTTGTATTATATGACAGGAGCGGCAAATAGCTAAGTTACACTTATTACATTATTTCTCGTTGTGGTTCGCGTCAGCGCCTCATGGATTTGTTGGACTCTGAGTTTATCGCCTGAAAATTAAATGGTAGCAAAAGCACTTCTAAAGTGCACGTCAGTTTTCACTAGGCAAATCCTATAATATCCAACAGACGACTACGGCTTGGTCTTCTTTACTATCACACTTTTTTTCCTAAGTCTTAGTAGCGACTTTTTTACCCAACCGTGCAAAGAAAAATTAATAAATATTGTATGGTTTTTTCCCATATATTATGATTTAGGCATTCTGCAAGAATACCAAGGCCTTATAAAATCTTAAAAAGTCCTCTACCTAGTTTTATAAGCCTGTCTATAAGTTTTTTACTTACTTATATGCGAGAGGCTGGCCTTTACAAACGTAGTTGATGCTTTAATAGTGGAACGTTGAGTTTTGTTCATACAAGCTTCATCTTCTCTGCATCTTCTAGGAATTGAAATTCAGGAATTCCTTACTTAGGCCAGTCAGTCTTTTACGAAATTTTTAATGTCTGATATACATACCTAGTTCTTCACTGCTGGACTGGGAGTAAAGAAAAAACATAGAACGCATTCAGCTGCTTCGAAAAAGTCGACTAAGGGATGGTATCCTCTCCAACATGATGGACCGAAGGGCTAAAGGGCTCTATATGGGCGAAGGGCTCACCTGTCGCCATGGTTCACCATGTCCTTTTAGAAACATTAAGTGGCTTCAAGTTTTAAAATGTTTACTTGTAGTTCTGACTGGCTCTTTAGTCGACTGGCCCCGTTCGAACTGGCCCCTCGAGTTCAGTTGACCTAATGCATGTTTTGAATTGGTCAACTCGCCTCGCTTACAGAATTTGTTATTAGAATAGACAAGAAGAAAAGTGTTTCACCCGAGATAGTGGCTGATAAATATTATGTATGTATGAAATACATAGTTTAGATAGAGGTTGTCTCAAATTGAGCAAAGTCAACGAACCTTACAGGATCAGTGTAATGTCACATCGTTGGTAAACGTGGATTTACCTTACAACTTTACCTTCGTTTACCGTCAATATAAGCATAACAAAGCTGCGTATTATCAAGGCAGATACCTAAACCTGAGCTTTGTATGAAGGCTTTCCGGCGCTTTCCGGGGTATAAACTTAAGCTGGGCTACGCACCAACCAAGCTAAAACTAGCGAACGTAAACGAATCAATCTGAATGTTTTGATGCTCTGCTATAAATTTAAGACTAAACGTGACTAGTAAAAATATGATAGCTAACTTCTTCTAAGAAGTTAAATAATAATAATAATCTACCTAGCCGCTTTCGGCTACGGTGACTCGGCTTTTGTATTTTTATATTTATTAGTCTGGGCATGGGTGTTTTGCCCTTATATAGCTTACGTATCCTATTTTGTTTTACACTGAATGTTCGAGCGCAAGTAACACATGTTAGGATGCCATTGGTGTAGTAAGTCTAAGAAGTTACTCAAAAGTCACAAAGGTACATAGTTTATAGCCTTAACTAAGATTGCCGTCCTCGGTGGCGTGGCGGACAAATGCTTGGCTTGACGCGGTGTTCGATTCCCGCTACAGGAGATATACTTTGTATGTTTTGAAAATATTTCTTACGGGTCTGGGGGTTGTAGTACGTACCTACATTATAAGTATGTATTTATCCAACGAGGTAACGTCGCCAGTCTTTTGGGGACCTTACCTGCGGTCGGTGATCTGAGCTCTGTTTTCTATCTGTAGGCGAACTCAGATAAAAAACTGAGCTCATTTTTATTTCTTATTATTATTATTATACTGATTACCTTAAAGTTTTTAATGTTATTATAATTTGTCTTTGTAGCATAAAATTTACAAAAAAAGTATATAAAGTATTCTATCAGCCATCTGGTTCCCAAAGTACATGCTTTGTGTAGTTTAGGGCTAGATGGCGCTGTGTGAAATGTCCACAAATATTTATTATTTATTTATTTATTGCCTGTGTCTTGCTGCCCAACAAAGATTGTTCAGGTTGGTACCAGTACTAATAATAGCTACTTATATAGCGGTAATACCGGTATTCTTATTTCGATAGATTCGAGTAATCGGTGGTTTTGAAGTACCTATCATTATTTTGCTCAAAAAGAACAATACTCACAGCGTTAGGTTCCCGCGACGTTGCCAGCTCGCCGGTCCAGCGCATCGACGCGCGTTGAATGGTACGATGCAGACCCGGAAGAAATATTTGCAGAACATGCAAAAATTTCTCCGAAGTCGAACGTCTCACGTCACAAAAGCCACTTTTGCTACGGTATTTCTCCCATTCGTTGTCCATTAGTTGAATATAGGACCCGGCATCTGCCTTTGCTCATTTTCGTTCCCTTGGTTCCCCGAGAACATCCTCGACCCTACTCCACTAATATTTAATTTCCTTTCCATTTTAATGAAAGTCTGATTCTTGTTTATGTTTGTTTTCTCAAATGTTACCTATTTAAGGCCTGTGCTGACGACAGCGCGGCGTGGCATGGTCCGCTATCTGTCATCTACTCTCTACTTACCATTACCTATTACAGTTCATAAGATATAGCCCGCTGACAGACGGACGGACGGACGGACGGACGGACCCCAGATGTACTGCGAAGGTTTAGTAATAGGGTCCCACTGACACCTTTCGGGTACGGAACTAAAAAAAATATTTTTGGTTTCAGAGTGGAGCATGATAAAGCAAAACAGATGTTGATTTGTCTTCATAATGATGTGAATATTAGTAATGGTAAGAAGAAGCCACAACATTAATAAATGTACCTTCTTATATATATTTTTTATCAATACATACATTTTTTATTTCTATTCTATAGATACATACAGAATATCACGTCTGTTTTGCATAGGGGTAGGTAGAGACCACGGATTGCCATCTGCTACGGTTCTGGCATACTTCTTTCGATTTATTCACTCTCATCAAAATATTTTCATGTAACGAAATGGTGAAATAAATAAAAACAGTTTATTTGACTCTTATGTTTTCGAAAAGCAAATTACGGCGGCATTGGAGACATATCAGTTTTGCACGGGCCGTCGTATAAGTAATTATAATCTGGAAATAGAAATGACCATAATAAGCAAAAATTACACGGATGCTTGTAAAATAAAAAAAATATATAGGTAAAATTAATAAGACAGGCCCCAAAGCGCAATAGGTAATGGCTTTCCCAGGACAAACATTAGTGAGATGAACATTGTTTTTTGCTCTGTGACTGATGCAACGTCCTACGTGAACGATCTTGACGGGAATGCAAGGCGGAGTACCGTATTCGCATGTCACCGCATCGAATCGCTCCGCAATCGCGTTCGCTTTGAATCGCTTACGTAGGACGTCACGTGGGCATTATAATAAAACAAATTATATGTTTGTATTTACAAAATCTCTAAGGCCTTTAACCATCTTACAAATCATCTATAGTAGATGATTTGTACAGCGTCAGGAGGCAAATTTTACCTTAACAAACGGAACGCTGTAGTGCCCGGGACGTATTAAAATGGAGTAGGCTTGCCCAGCACCTATACCATCTTCTCAGCTTAGTCGGCCTTGTCCACAGGAAAGACATGGTCAACACGTGCGCTGACTAAGCAGCGAGTTTCTTTACGATGTTTTCCTTCACCGAAGTTCGAACTTTTCTTTCGAAAAAAACCTACATAAATCTATGATAAGATCTGAAATGTCTTACTTCCAAAACCTTTGCATTTCTCGTATTGCATGAGGCACAAACTTTCAAAAGATTTATTATTCTGGATATCACTCGAAGCGCAGATCCTAGTATCCCTAAAATGAGAAGCGGTTCCAGGTCATCATCATCATTTTCCTGCCCTTATCCCACTAGGTGGGGTCGGCACAACATGTTTTCCTCTTCCTCCTATCACTCGTCATATCGTCACTCCTTTCACACGCATGTCCTCTTTCACACAATCCATCCATCTTTACCTATGTAATTATTCTTAGAAGCTGTTCCAGGTCATGAATTACTAATTCATGACTTAGGTACCTACCTAAGTACAATTTAAGTAATTAGGTATACCTATTGATTTTGCCAGCCTTTTCAATCTTGTGAGTCTCTCATCCCGGTTTTCCCCGCGACTTTTTTGATATCATCGACCCAACGCCCTGTCGGACTTATAGGTTTGCTTCGGCCTGTCCTTGGCTACCTCTTGATCTAGACTTTACCCCACTGGCCGTTACCACGTCTAACCGAACTCCACTCAAGATCTATTGCACGGTTAGTATTGACAATAAGTATATACGAGTACTTATTGAAAGTTACATCCAAAGCCCAATTAGCATGGCGTGAACTAGAACTACTGGAAGTTTGTTCTACACAAAATTTTTAACAAGAATTTAAGAGAAATACAAAATTTGGTAATTAATTGACGTTTTTACGTTTAAGGTCAACAGACGTAGCTATAATATATATTATAGCTGCATTATGTGTTCACTCGAAGATTACTATAGAAAATATATCGTAATAATGCCTTGCATTATGTTACTTGACATAGCTACGTTAGTGTTGGCCTTCATTCGAACAAGATATAGATCTTATAATATAATGCATGTTACCGAATCTAACCAAAATTAATAAAATTCAAAAACATTTAAATGTTGCTGAACTTCTGGAGCTGACTGTACCATTACCTGTGACCAATATTACTGTTGCATGTAATAAATTCGATCATACACTCCTCCATCTCGAACTCCTCATCCGTTTTGTTCTGCATCTCGATAGCCAGTTCTTCAGGCATCGGTCTGTAACCTACATTCAGCTCTTCATATTCCTCCTGACATGTTATTAGTTTGACAGTCACTGAAATCATCATCACCATCAGCCTACATTCACTCTCTGATGGTCTATGCTCCCTCTTTAGCACGCCATTCTTTAATTTTTTGACCACTATTGAACCTTGAGTGGTCACTAACTAACGCGAGGGCACATTCAATTTAAAACCAGTGCTGAAAGATGCAATCTCAGCATATTTTTTGCTACTTCCAGACTTAACTAGAAGTAGCATACTAGCATAAACTGAGATTGAACCTTTTTGACCACACCATAACGCCAATTGGTTCGCAGGAAAGGGGTAATTTTTGAATTTTTTTGCTTAGTTGTAGATAATTTTCTTGCAGCCACTTCTGATCCAAGACTCCCAAGATGGAAATGGTGAACCATGGTGACAGGTGATCAGCCCATCGAATATATAGGTCCATCATGTTGTTCATCACGTGTACAGTCCAGGATAAATAAAGAAAGAGCGATGTTTTCGCGTTTAAAAAAAAATAAGGTGAAAGGAATGGACTAGAGGATCAATTCCTTTCTTCTCTTACTTGGAATGTAAATTAAGTAGGCGGATTTCTAAGTGCCTATAATAAGTACTGGTCCACCTACCTACCTCTAATAATCATAAGAAGTAAATTTATATAAAAGGGGGTATCTACATACCTATTCATTTATGATTTAAGTTACTCAACCGAAGTGCCACCGGTATTATTATTAAATGGTTCTACCCACTTGTTTTTCAATTACTCACCAAAGAGAGTCAAAATTAGACTGCGGCTTACAACTCCTTGAGACATAGCTAACAAAGTATTCAAATTATCAAAACCATTGTATACAGAATTAAATTCGACGAATAATAGGCTTTGATGAAAGTGAATGAGGTTAAAATTGCCACTACGTTTCATTAATTTCATCTTGATTTAATGAACTCTAAAAGTTTTAATGAGAAATTAGCTTTTAATTGCCTGTAACTTCTAGTCAAGTGGTATAAAAAAACAACAAAATTAGAATAAATTATCTTTCTCATACCAGGAACTAAAAAAGAGTTTTCCTTGAGGTATTATTCAATTTGATAAAAATAAGGTAATTTATTCTGAAGTGTAATACATAAAAACCTATTCTTGAGTAGTGAATGAAAATGCTTTAAATTCACTTAATGTAATATTTATTTAAAAAAATTGACGTTTAAAATATTCATTCTTTACGTTTTGGGCTCATTAAAACGTAGAGAATTACATTTTCTATTTACAAGTACTTACAAGAGTTCAACAGTATACAACGAAAAAGGAACTTTAAACACTATCACTAATAATAGTCCATTTCAGCTCAAATGCTATGCATTTCGAAGCTGTTTTCATGCTATTTGAAACACGACTTTAGTCAGAAAATCTGAGAGCATTGTGATGTCTTCGTGTTTGTCGTCACTGTGTGCTCATTCTGAGCTAGAGCTGTTAGCTCTGTCTCCATCTTTCTGTGCTTCATCCTTGTGTTTTTCGACAGCTGCCTCTTCTTGCAGCAGCAGAGTATCTCCTCGAACTCCTTCCTGAAGTTGTCGTTCAACCATCCGTAAAGAAGGGGATTAGACACGGCGCTAGACATGCCGCACATGTGGCAGACAGCGTACGTTATTGTCATGGTCTTTTCATCCATAAAAGGTTCTTTGCTGAAATCCGCTACTAAATTAAACACGTTTAGTGGCAACCAGCTTATAACGTACGTAACCGCTATAGCTATGAGTATAGCTGGAGTTTTTCTAGTCGTCCGTCTTCTTCCCCTCAAGCGTCTGTGGATCTGCACATGTGCCATGACGACGACTAGAACTGGGACTAGGTATTGGAATATAAGGCTAAATAGAGAGTATATGGCTCGGCCATTGTCGATCGGCCAGTCTTCGATGCAGAAACTCAAGGAGTCCATGCCGATGAGGCCGAGCTTGTGAGTCTTCAGGTTTCGGAAGATGTAGAGAGGCGAGGCGAGGGTGAAGGCAGTTGCCCAGATGAAGAACATGGTGACAAGAGCGCCCATCGTTTGAACACCTCGGTGTGTTGGATACACGATCAGCTGTGGGAAAATACATAACGTGAGAAAAGGAACAGCAAATACAAAACTCAAATCAATTTGGACAGCCTTATAATATTAGCATTAGTGATTTTTTCTTCAGACATCACAACAGGAGGCTCTGCATAAAAAAAAAATCGACATGGAACCATTAAAAAGGTTGGGGCACATAGCGTACTGTAGCGTACAAATCTCTTTGCATTGCTAAGGAGAGTTACATAGTTTGGTACACATTTCTAAGGACCGGCTCGAAGGTGTGGCGGTAAGGTGGTGTTTTAGTTTCCTTCAAACTTTTAAACCCGTGTAGAATCAGGTGGAAAGGGTTTACCTATGGGCATACAACAGGCCTAATCAAACTAGTATACAAACCGGGAACTCAATAGTTTTAGTACAGCTTTGAAGAACTTTAAAAAAGGGACGATGCGTTGAGTTTAATCGCGTTGGTTTTAGGTTTCTGTATTCGGCTATTCCAAAAATTGACGTGCGCTATACCAGTACTCAAACGGTGAAGGAAAACATCGTGAGGAAAACGGCATGTCGTAAAACAAAAGAAAAAGTTAAAAAAACATGTCAAGTGCACTATAAGAGCCTCTTTGAGGCGCATTAAAATCCTTTCACCACACTGGTTCGAAAAAAAACACAGTGATATGACTATAGCTATACAGTAGTATCTTTAAACTTTTGCATGTATAGAATTAGAAGCACAAAATGAATATTCAAAGATATTATTTTCTAAGAAGCAGACGTGTATTAATAGGTAGGTACCTTTACTTGTATATGATACAAGTTAATTTTATTTAGAAATTTGAAACGGCTTATTGAAACAGGAGTCCAAAACATGACCATTCAGTTAACAACCCTTTAAGAATTCAATTCAATTTGCCCGCTCATGTAATTAATATTATCCATCCCGAAACATTTTGTTGAAGATTTATAAACAGCAAAATCAACGCTAAACAAATAAATTCAGGTACTTTCCTACTTAGAAATGTTTTCTTCAGCATCAGTTTGGAGTTGGGGCAGAGAAATTAAGGAAAAGTCAAAATGTTAAGATAAACAAATGACAATAGGATTGGTAGGGGATTTTCTGGTTTCCTAAACTTTTTCTCATACTTTGATTGAAGTTTCGTACAGTTTCTTAGGCTTGTTAGAGCATCTTTATGAGCGATGGGTTGATCACCTGTCACCATTGTTAATTATAATCATCATCATCTTCCTGACCTTATTCCACTCTATGTGGGGTAAGAGTTTTGGCTAAGTTGTTTTATGACCAGCCGCCTGCCTGACGTCAACCCTCCTTGGGAATACTTGCTAATTGTATCTTATCATGTTGGAGGATATTATCCCTTAGTCGACTTTTACGACATGCTCGGGGAGAGAAGCAGCTGGACGCATTCTATTTTTTTCTTTACTCCCAGTCCAGCAGAGAAGTTAATCATAACCAGTGCAAGTTTTCTTGTTATATTAATTGTGACTCTTCCCACCCCATTAGGGATACGGACAAGTCAAAAGTGTTTTTACTTTGTGTTGGAACGGTACCGATCCGGATATTAAACGAGGTAATCTAAGAATCAGAAGATCAGGAGATCGCAATGTAATCAAAACGCTATTGAAGTGCCGAAAATTCTCGGGAACCTGATATTGTAATGATTACCAATTGGCAGATCAAAGAAAACAAGATTTACTGTTTTATCTTTACCTTTTTAGAACCAACATCACTGTGATTCATACATGATTCATCCAGGCATTTGCTTTTACAGGCAAAATTCCTGCCGCAGAAGTCAGAATTTTGTATGACGCAATTTCCCTACGGGATTGAGATTGAGATACGCTAGAAGTGACACCTACTTGATGGGATTCTGCTCTAGAATCTAAAACCCTTGTTAAAAGTTGTCTGAAGATGACATGACACAGTAAAATAAAGAAAAATATTTATTTTCTTACCAGCACAATTAACATACATACATATTATCACGCCCGTAACCCTAATGAGGTGGGCAGAGCCACAAGTAAACCTAAGAAAAATTGCAGCCACTTCTGATTTAGTCCTAAGATGGATGTAATAAAACATGATGACAGGTAATCCCTTAGTCCGCTTTTAAGACATGCTCGGAGAGAGAAGCAGTTCAAAAGAATAGATTTTGTTCTTTGTGTTGATAAAAAAATGGTCCAGATTATTTCAATAAGAAAATAATCATCTGATGATGATGATTATTTGAAACGTTAGAGGGCTTTACTTGGTATAGTGACTGGAAAACCTTTTTAGCCAATGACATTTAAAAAATAGACGAGCCAACAAAAAGTTCATTAGGTTTCCGAACACGGTTTGACGTTAGATCATTTGCTTTGCTTTATTTTACCGGGACGTTGAAGGTCTGGTTATGGATGGGGCCTAGTGGACTCAGGCTCAATGTATTGACGACAGAGACGTGCGGTCGGCACAATGGCTAGTGCGTGACTAAAGGAAGTTGGGCGACCTTACTTCACTCTTGCCAAACGAGCTCTGACAACGCATCTACATAAGAAAGGTCTTAGATTTTCAAATAGGGATGATTTTGTGGCCCAATAAGCCGTATCGAAAAGGCATGGTTGAGTAATATAACTTAGTTAGGTTTATTCGGTGACGGGCTGTTATTACGTATTATAGTCAAGTGCGAGTCGAATTCGCACACGAAGGGTTCCGTACCATCGTACATTTACGTAACTGTTACATTTGGGGCCTCCTTTTACATTTTATCACACCCGTATCCCTAATGGGGTGGGCAGACCCAAGTAATCATAAAAAAACTTGCTGCCACTCCTGATTCAAAGTCCCAAGATGGATATGGTGAATCATGGTGACAGATGATCAGCCCATCGCCCATTTAGATGATCCATCATGTTGGAGATGATGTTTCGCGTATCCTTAATGGGGTGGACAGAGCCACAAGTAAACATAAAATAACTTGCAGCCATTTCTGATGATGTTCTGTGGCTCTAACATATATAATAACGACAGATGGGTTACAGACATAATCGATTAGCTGCCCGCAACTTCGCTCGCGTGGTACCCGGATAAAAAATAGCCTATTATGTTAATCCAGCAAATGTAGGTACCTACTATGTATATTGCAAGTTTCACTAAAATCCATTCAATAGTTTTTGCGTGAAAGAGTAACAAATATCCCCATACATCCATACATACAAACTTTCGCGTTTATAATATTAGTAGGATTATTATTTTTGTTAATGTATTCCACCCTAGATGATTGCAGAGCTAATCTAAAACGATTAATTTGCATTAATGTAAAAGGGTTATTCGATAATGAGTGACCCTCGGAAACCTCGGCAAACCCCATCCGTTTTAAATTCCCGGCTGTCGCATCTGGTCAGTGGTGGTCTGTGATTGATTGGAATTTACGATGTTCTCAAATTTCCAGAGATCCATTTTGGTGGAAACCGCATGTAGACATTTGCATCCAATTATCCTTTAAATTGAAATTTGATGTGAAATAATAAATGAATAAAATATTTGTGGACATTTCACAGAGCACCATCTAGCCCCAAACTAAGCAAAGCTTGTACTATTGACGGCCTCGGTGGCGTGGCGGGCGATTGCTCGGCAGAGACGCAAGAGGCGCGGGTTCGATTCCCGCTGCGGAAGAAATGTTTGCATGATCTGTAAATATTTCTTCCGGGTCTGGTGTTGTGGTACCATGGTACTCGTAGTTTCTGATACCCACGACACAGGGAATCCTAGTGTGGGGTCAGGACTATGTATGTGACTGTTGGGTGTTATTTATTATTTTATTTTATTATTTGAGTATTTCTCAAAATAAATGTACGTAACGAAAAAGTCGTTACGAAATCCTGTTACGAAATAGTTTCAAGATGTAACTAAATAGTAACTAGATATAGAGTATATTTGCTAGATAGCTCATGAATCGTAGTTATTGGTCTTGTTTCCTAAAGTACGTACCTATATCGAGATGGTCGGTACAACATTAGCGTGACAAGACAGATACTTCGTGACTATATACACTCAGCTTTACACCATACTTTTTCGTAACGTAACGAAATTCTTAAATAATGTTACGAAAAAGTAACAGAAATTAGACAAAACCAGGTTCCCAAAATTCAATGATTTGTCGTATCTTAAAACAGCAACTACAAAAACCTATCTAATGTTTATTTAATACATGTCACGACAATTAAAATGAATTAAGACTTACCGTTTTGTAAAAAAATAGGCCTTTTAACTCCTGTCTCGAAAAAGTAGCTCCACTTTCACAACACGTCTTACTGATTTTCACACGAAAATTAATGGCGGAGACGCCACACTAACAACCAATCAGAATGAAACTAGTGTTTGCCTATATTAAAATTTAACGGATGCTTTCAGAAATAACGTGGAAGTAGAAATAAATCGTAACTAAAGAGTAGTAACTAAAAAGTAAATAGATACGACTCATTTTGTTTTTCGCAGTTAAATTATTTTTTTGTTATGAAACCACACAGAAAATCACTTTAATACAGAAACTACATATAATCAAGATCTGTATTATACAAAAATGTACAATAATAATGTTACCTAACATATTTTATTTAGCAAAAACGGATGTGGTAGGTAGGGTGGCAATTTAATTTTTGTATGAAAGTAAAAAAACATTGTTTTAAAAAAGTCTCTTAAAATATGAAAATACTAGGATTTTAATATTTATTTCTTCATAAGTTTAAAGATTAATATAATTGTGACTGACAATTATGTTATTTCTATTTGAATGATTAAATAATAATATTAAACTTTTTCAATGTTTCAAAGCTCACTTTTTTTTGACAGAAGTACATTTATTTTGAGAAATACTCATTTACTATGTTGACTTGGGCACCAGAATACTTTTTTGTAAGTACATACTTATAATACATAGCCAAAACTCTTACAGCATGATCCAAGGATCATCCAAAGATCATGCTGTGCCGATCCCACATAGATTGGGATGAGGGCAGGAAGATGATGATGACATACTTATAATACATAATACTACAACACCCAGATCCGAAAGAAATATTTGCAGTACGTACAAACATTTCTCCCGTAGCGGGAATCGAACCCGCGCCTCTTGCGTCTCAGCCGAGCACTCGCCTGCCATACCACTAAGGTCGCTACCGAGTAGCCTTTACCTTTTATGTTATAAGTATTGGTTATGGATAAAATGATCAATTTATCTAGGTAGTCATGGGACTAGCTCTTTTGAACCAGTGTAAAGTATTTAAAGTGCGCTTCAAAGGCTTTTTCATGCACTTGACACATATTTTAGAACTTTATATGTTCCCCACGATGTTTTCTATCATCGTTTTAGGGTAGAGCTTAAAAATCCAACAAATACATGCCAAAGAGTTTTGCCTGACAGCAAACTGCAGGCGAAATTGTGATCAGTTTTTGAGTTTGCGGGAGAAATGTTTGTATGTCCTGCAAATATTTCTTCTGGGTCTGAGTGTTGTAGTATTTTATGTATGCATTTACAAAAAAAAGTATTTATGTATTCTATCAGCCATCTGTTGCCCATGGTGTACCTAGTTACCATGAATCTAGCTTAAACTGAGCAAAGCTTAATGGCGCTATGTGAAATATCCACGAATATTTACTATTATTATTTTAGTACTACTAAGCTACCAACTGGCCTCTGCTTGTAAAAGGACACCAGGACCTTTGGTAAACAATTTTTTTTTGTAATTCGTGTATGTACTTAAAATATTATTTCATTGTACCTTAATAATATTACAATCTAGCCAAGTGGGCCAATTAGTATAATTTGACTTTTACCTAAGAATGTGTTTAACATTTCATCAGCATTTTTCTTACTGTCTCTATAAAGGAAAGACACTTCATTCTTGTGTTCTTAAATTACGTAGTATTCTCTAATACATACATACATAAAATCACGCCTGTTTCAAATAGGGGTAGGCAGAGATCACGGATCGCCATTTGCTACGTTCCTGACATACTTCTTTCGCTTCATTTACCCTCATTACATTCCTCATGCATGCTCGCCGGTTTAGGGTACTCTTGACCTGGCCCTTTTCCAAAACATCGCGGATTTGGTCCAGGTACGTGCGCCGAGGTATTCCCCTTCCAACGGTACCATTCACACTCGCCTCATACACCTGTTTCGTTAATCTTCTTTCATTCGTCCTCTCATCATTACATCATCTTTCACTCCACATTGCTCTTTATATTCACTAATTAAATGATAGATAACATAGCTAATCCCCGAATACTCAAACGCGACTCACAGTTGAGCACGTCTCAACTCACGGTTTTTTGACAGTTTCTGATGAAAATCTGTCAAAAAATCGTCATTTGAGACATGCTCAACTTTGAGATGCGTTTAAGTATTCAGGGGTAAGTTTATGTAGGTCAGAGAAAGACTACTTATGATTTTGATAGGCAAGACAATAATCGTTACTTTTTTCAATAAAAACAATAAACAGTGCATCTGTCAGGTCGCTATTGATTTCACTCCATTATTTATCAGTTTATCTGAAGGGTACCTACATGTAATGAACCTAACACCGCACTAGAGATAAGAACACTTGTCACAGCATGTTAGGTACACAAATTTCTGTAGTGTCATCTACACATAGGTACATACATTCTATCTCGCCCGCATCCCTAATGCGGCAGGCAGAGCCACAAAGTAATCGTAAGAAATTTTCTAGCCACTCCTGATTCAAAGTCTCAAGTGAACAGTGCCTTATAGATGGTCCATCATGTTGGAGAGGATACTATCCCTAGTCGACTTTTAAGACGTCCTCGGGAAGAAGCAGCTGGACGCATTCTTTTTTTTACCCCTAGTTCAGCAGAAAAGTAAGTAGTGTAGGGTCTTAAAACACAGTCGGTAACTTCATTCAATTTAATCTGATATTTCTCTCAACTTCTAGATGGATAGCTTATAACAATTTCACATTTATTTTGTATTTTTTAAAAACAACAACGAATTATTTTTTCCCTCCTCCCAAACCAATTTACTTTTTCTATTTTGCTTCTTCTTCTTTTTGATAGTGACATTTTAAATAACTATGACTGTCCCAAATTAGTTCTTTGAACTATTCAAATAGT
Source organism: Scotopteryx bipunctaria (assembly GCA_949320045.1). Lineage (NCBI taxonomy): Eukaryota > Metazoa > Arthropoda > Insecta > Lepidoptera > Geometridae > Scotopteryx > Scotopteryx bipunctaria. Next base: position 2,774,167 of record OX439462.1, read on the forward strand.
TTGTATTTAAAGCTCAGCACAATAAAGACTATTTTATGTGATTATTTACAAAGTAAACTTACAGTAGTGTCATCTGTTAATAAAATATGACAGCTTACCTAGTTTAGTACTGAGACCCTGTGTCTGTTAAAGAAATTGACGAGGGAAAAGTGCCTACTATTGTTACACGTGCAATCCACCCACTGTTATGCTATTTCATAACCAGACCGAAATGATACAAAGCTAAAATTTGTAAAGATTTGAATATGAAGAACTTTCTTATGTTTAATATTTATAAAAGACTAGCTGTTGTCCGTGACATCTAAAGCGTCGAATTCTTGGTAAAAAAAAATGCATAAAGTCAACATCACGCGATGTTCCCAAGAGGTCACCCATCCAAGTACTATGTGTTATCATAGTAAGAACCCTTTTTTAAGAACTTCTTTAAGACTTCTCTAATCTTTAAGACGCACTTTAAATCCTTTCACCACACTGGTTCGAAAGAACCAGTGACAGACTATATTTACCTTAAATATTTCCTTTATCAAATTTGACGATTTAATGAATAATTAATATCAAAATCAACATAATACAAAATTGATTTACAACAACACTTTAACAATATTACTTAACATCAATTTCGAAAGTGAGACTGTTGGTTAGACTGATTGGTTCCTGAGTTCCTATTTCCTTCAAAGGGTGGCTAAATTGTTAATCTTTATTGAAATAGTTGAGCAAGCCCGTAAAATAATGTTTTGCTGATAATAAGGGCCCTTAACGAAGCCCGATATCACCCTTCAAACTGAACAGTATCTACCTGATTCTAAACTAATTTTGAGAGCTGTTGAATTGAAATAATGTATGTAAAACTTACGTTACTAATTGACTGACAATCAACGCATAGCCTAAACCATTAGTCCTTGAAGCGTGAAACTTGGAGAGTATATTCCTCTTACGGTGTAGAAAAGCATAAAGAAAGAAATTCCCTAAATTCAACTCTTTGAGGACGCAGCGGAAATATGCGTAAGTCTTTATGAAAAAATAAAAACTCAACGCAGAAAAAGTTGTGGGTGGTTTCATTCATTGAATGCATAATAAATATACAGTTTGGAAAAAGGCTAGAACAAGAGTATGACATACAGACAGTCATGCGTGAAGAGTTGAGAGTGAATGAAGCGAAAGAAGACAAATTGAGTTCCATGTTATTTATATTGTAAATTGTATAAAAACGTAGGACTGTAACGTAATGGTTGCTTCGAGAAAGCAAGTATAGTCACCGTCAGGTGAGTTGCTCAAATAAAAAAAAAGAAAGCAACGTTAGACCACTTGCCAGATAGCTTGACGATATTGATAAGATAGGGTAAGTAGATAAGTCCTGAGTATGATGATGACGAAAATGTATTTAACAACTTTAGAACTCGTTTATGCTAACCGCCATTCAGTTTGAATGGTGAAATCGGCCCTTACCCCCCGAATACTCAAACGCGACTCAGAGTTGAGCACGTCTCAACTGACGGTTTTTTGATAGTTTCTGATGAAAATCTGTCAAAAAAAAATATCGTCATTTGAGACGTGCTCAACTCTGAGATGCGTTTGAGTATTCGGGGGTTAGTCTTCTAGAGGTATAGGTCAATGACCTTATACCACAACCATGTCTTTGATCTAAAACTTGTCTATTGAAGTAAAGTACATTATTCGGCGACGGCCTAAGTATTACCCGGGCGGGACCAATTAATTAAGGAAAGGATCATTTTAGCAAGTTTCAGATTCCGATTAAAACTAGCGTTATGTAGACGTCAAGGAAGAAGTCTTACTTAAATAGCTCTTAGAGAGTGCTAGTGAAATAAGAAGACTTCTCTTTTTCTTGGTTGGCACAAAGCGAGTCAAGCCGCGGGTGATTGCAGCATTTATTATTTACCTATCATCATTCTTTATTTGCTTCTGATGGTCACAAATTTACAGCTAGCTCATTTAAATAGTAAACATAATAGGAACTTATTATATAAATACTTCCAATCATAAATATTTCAAATCTATTTTTTTTTCATTATCATCATCATGACTTTACTTACTGATGGACAAAGGCCTCCTTCAGTTTGTGCCATCCATTACAATCCTGAGTTAGTCTTGTCCATTGGCATAATATTTTATACGAGTGAAACCACTGGAGTTTAGCCAGTCACCAAGATTTTAATGGATGTTTATTACAGAAGTGACAGACAGACACAACATTGTGTTATCCCAAAATGTTGTGACTACTTGTCAGATGTAGTTGAACTTGAAATCTCTTTAGAAACGAGAGCTGACGTCATACCAGACGTTCTATTTCCAGAGTTAGTTATCGCTTCTGTTAATACAAATGTATTAACAGACAGTAGTGGCTTAGATCCGGTTGGAACACGATGAGAGGGTAATTGTTGTATCTTATGGGCTTATTCAAAACATGGACGACCTTGGTGGCGTGGAGGTTAAGCTGGATGAGAAGCGAGTAGTCCGATTCCGAGAAATGTTTGCGTTTTTTCCCGGGTCAGGGTGTTGTGGTATCATGGTACTCGTTTTTGTTACTCACGACACAGGGAATTTTAGTTTGGGGTCAGAATTACGTAAATGTGTGACTATAGAATACGCTTTATTCTCCAGAGCTGACATATAAGTCTGATACAAATCTACAGGACTTTAGTCATGTTGAAGTGTCATCATCATTTCAGCCATGTGACGTCCACTGTGTGACCGTCACATGGCTGAAATTGTGCGGCCTGCACCCAACAGCTCCCAGCAACCTTTATTAGGTCGTCTTTCCATCTAGTGGGGGGCTGTCCTACGCTGCGTCTTCCGGTGTTTCCATTACCTGGTATCTATCCAGCGCAATCGCAGTTATGGTTATAGTAGACACAAATATGGAGATGGCTTGGATGGCTCCACAAGCCTTGCAGAGACTGGGCCAGTCTGGCAAAGGCCAGTGTTTGGTCAGCAGCTCCATCAGGGTCAGAGGAGTGCCAACGCAGCAGACCAGGGCATCGGAGACGGCCAGGTTGACGATGAACATGTTGCGGGCTGTTCGCATTATCGGTTTTCTTACTACCTGGAACAAGATTTTATTTTTGAAACTGTCCTACTAACCAAAAGTTTCTGAGGCTGATTGTAGCTTAATCAAACCAAACCGCATCCTTAGCTGTAACGAAACGTATATAAGTATTCTATCAGCCATCTGGCGCCCATAGTACAAGCTTTGCTTTGGGGCTAGATGGTGCTGTGTGAAATGTCCACAAATATTTAAGTACCAATAATAATATTGTTACCATGATATTTCTTTTCAACACCAACCTTATGTTAAAAGTAATGCGATTTGCGCCATGGCACTACGTGCTCCAATTTAGGAATAGGCGTGTGATATGAAAGATCCCATGTGTTGCTTTTGGGAACATTTGTAGCTTTTATTTTTGGGCTCAAGACGTGTCTTTCATAATAAACAAATAGGCATCTCAAACAGCAATAACATGGATATTGGGGTTTAAATTAAGTCTGTGATAGTAGAATGGAAAATATGGAAAGACGGTTAGGGAATTATAACGATACTAAGCTTCTCCCTCCGAGAAAGAATCCTTGCGAGTCGAAATCAGTACATAATATTATTTTATGGGTTCCCCCTTTTGTTTTATTATTTGTTGTTATAGCGGCAATAGAAAATACACACTCTGTGAAGATTTCAACTCTACCAATTACGGTTCATGAGATACAGCCCGCTGACAGACGGACGAACAGTGGAGGCTTAGTAATAGGGTCCCGTTGGCACCCCTCGGATACGGAACCCTAAAAAGGTAAACAATGTCCATGACCTTTGTTATCAACACTATCTTTGATGGCGTGTCGTTATCTACGACTATCAGCTGGTTTCCAGCAGATAACCAGCGAGTAATTCTTGTTTTTTACCCGAGTACAAAAGGATGGTTATGAGTTGAATAGTCTTTGGGTGCGATCTGACAGCAGATAATAATAATAAATAATCCTACTATATTATATCTAAATGTGAAAGTTTGTGAGGATGTTTGTATGTTTGTGCCTCAATCACGGCTAAATGGATTTGAATAAAACTTGTTACATAGTATATGTACTGGATTAACATGTAGGCTATTTTTTTTTATCTGGGTACCTACCACGCGAGCGAAGCCCCGGGCGGCAACTAGTAATAAATATATTAAATATTTGTGGACATTTCACACAGCGCTATCTAGCTCAAAACTAAGCAAAGCTTGTACTATGGACACCAGATGGCTGATAGAATACTTAAATATTTTTTTGTAAATGCGTACATTTTTATCTTATTTTTATCTTAAAATTTTATTGTTCGAAGGAACTAGTGAAAGCTACCACTAAACCACCAGTGCTCTCATATTATCATGATGATACTCACAGATATGACAACGAGCGCATTTCCAACTCCTCCTATAACCACCAGGATGCCATAAAACGTGAGGAGTAGCGTTCTCGTCGGGTCGTCGACCTTTCTGTTCTGGGAGAATTTCTGCAAGAGCACGTTCGGGTCTTGGATTCCTCGGGAGGCTTCGATCAGCCATTTTGCTGATGCGTTCAGCGTCAGGTTCATATTGGGGTCCAAGCCCTGAAACAACAGTGAAATAACAATTTAAAATTACATACATTCATACAAACATTATCCCTAATTAGTAATCATAAGAAAACTTGCAGCCACTCCTGATTTAAAGTCCAAAGATGGATATGATGAACCATAGTGACAGGTGATAGTAAATCGCTCATATACCTAGAGATAGGTACTGAACACCTTATAGAAGACAACACCTGCTATAGAAAAAAATCTTATATGCGGATTACGTCCAATAAAATATTATTAATTAATAATAGATACGAATATTAACGTTTTGATGAGAAATACCTTTATTACATTATAATGAATCTGACCCTCACATGTGAGATTGTGACGAGAAATTAATAAGATTATGTAGGTAATATTAATACATTGTTTTGCTTGAACGAACAAATAAGTAGGTACCTAATAAGCTTCTCAAAAGATTGATCACATGTCTCCGTTAGTTTATTAGATTATCGAGGCTAACCCCCGACCGAATACTCAAACGCGACTAAGAGTTGAGCATGTCTCAAGTCACGGTTTTTTAAAGGTTTTTGATGAAAATCTGTCAAAAAGTCGTCATTTGAGACGTGGTCAACTCTGAGATGCGTTTTAGTATTCGGGGGTAAGAGGTACTCCGTAATAAAGAATGTGTGTTTAAAGTAGTGTCATCGCGTAGTAGTAATAGTAGTTTTTAGGCCTTTAGGCGGCCTAAAAACTCCGTCACTACAGTTGACCACTAGCTCATACGAACATACATACATACATCGCGTTCTGTCAAATAGTGACAAATAGTGACAGTGAAGCTCCTCAGCTCAGTCCTTAGCTGTTTTTAAACAGTGCTTAAGTTAGGCCACATGACCACCGCCACATTTTCCTCCGTAAAAGTCGACTAAGGGATATATAGTAGGTATCCTCTCCAACATGATGAGATACAATAAGCAAGTATTCCCAAGGAGGGTTGACGTCAGACAGGCGGCCGGTCATAAAATACCTTAGCCAAAACTCTCTGTGCCGACCCCACATAGAGTGGGATAAGGGCAGGAAGATGATGATGATTATGCAATTTTATATTATCAGCTCTGCACGTATTGACCATGTCGTCCCTGTGAATAAGGCCGACTAAGCTGAGAGGACGGTGCGAGGCAAGCATACTCCGCATTAAATTCGTTTTAATTCGTCCCGGGCACTACAGCGTTCCGTTAGTAAAGGCAAAAGTTGTGCTCCTCACGCTGTATAAATCATTTGATATAGATGGCAAAGACCTATTCTACCTATTTTACCCGGGTAACAAAACATCGAACAATTTTACCCACTGGACTCATTTACTGAACACACAATGTTCTTAATTACTATGCAAATGAGAGTAAAGTTTTATTGAATAAATCTACATTAAATTATTAAAAAAATGTGTTTTTGTGGGGTGAATGGGTATTTTCGGAGCTTTATCGAAAGTCAATTATTTTTGACACGATATTTACAACCGATGATAACTTGATTACAATAGATTGTGTTTTTGAGCAAGAATACAATAGGTGAGTAGTCAATACCTATGTCTATTTGCATTTCATTTGATGTTTTCTTCAGACTTCATGAAAACATCGTGAGGAAATCTGTAAGTCGTAGAACTAAAAAAGTTCGAAAACATGTAATGAATCAAGTGCATGAAAGGATTCTTTGAGGCGCACTTTAAATCCTTTCACCACACTGGTTCGAAAGAACTAGTGACACGACGAATAGTAGGTCAGACTTCATGCCCGTTTATAATAAAATTAGAAGCATTAATATTTTTGGAAACAAACGTTTCACTAATAACTCAAATGAAATGGTAACATGGAGGTCTAATTAATTCATTTTATGGATGCTTGTTGAATTGACGGCTTTAATTATCTTTTTGCCCTTGTTCACTATGTATATGGGGCCAACATAAACAGATGATAATATTCAGTAATATTCCAATAAACTGAGGAAGTTTTACATTCCATTATCATTATTAGCTTACAGAAGTCATCTACTGAACTATATTCCGATTAAATTGCCCCGTGTGGAATATGGGGAAATAGGGCTATCTCGACCCATTCTAAAGCCGGCATAGCTGTGGTGTTATCTAAATACATTAAAGTCAAGGGGCATTTCACTATAATATTTTATGCCTTCTCAAATCCACAATACTTAACCTGCACTAGAGAGGACTTAGAATGAGGGCTATGAAGGTGTAAAAGTCGAAACATATTTGGTCCACAAAGGTCGTGGGTTCAAAGCCGGTCGTGTACCAATAGATTTTTCTATGCGCTTTACCAGAACTCTCTAAACTCTCTAAACGGTGAAGGAAAACATTGTGAGAAAACCCGCGGCTTAGTCAGATCCGCACGTATTGACTATGTATTTCCTGTGGACAAGTAGCTGTGAGAATGGAATAGGTGCTGGGCAAGCCTACTCCATCTTAATTTGTCCCGGGCACTACAGCGTCCCACTAGTGAAGGTAAAAGTTGTCTCCTGACGCCGTTTATATCATCTACTATACCAAGACTCTGGCCGCATTGCCGCGCTGAAATTTCATTTCATTTTATAATATCCATTCATGACGACCATACAGGCGACATTATCAAATGAATAATGGCATACTGATCTGTTGAGCCAAATAAGAACCAGCTCTTGGATCACGCATCGACAAGACACCCTGAAATAATTTAAGTTTCATAGGTTGGGTGACTAGAATAGATAAGATAACTATCTACGAAATGAGTATATCAGGAGAAGCTTAAAAGTGGCGCCTGTGACAGAGCTGGCATGGTATGGGCATGTCATGATGGATGATGACTTTTATCCGTCATGACATGCCTATAGAAAGGAAAGATGCGAAGAGAGTTATTAATATAAATATGGATGGTAATAGAAACAGAGAAAAGGTGGATGGATTGTGTGAAAGAGGACATGGATAAGAAAGGAGTGAGTAGAAGAGAATAGAGAAAGAGAACATGCTGTGCTGACCCCACATAGAGTGGGATAAGGGTAGGAAGAAGAAGAGGTAGAATTTAGAGATTCAAAAAGAAGAAGGCAGGCAATCCCACTAGATTGGATTTCCATCATAAAATACAGTCTCTTATTTTATATCCACGACAAAAATATGTCAAGTATAATTTGGTTACCTGGCCGTTTGACGAATCGTAAATATTTTACTTCCATCGCGAATATTTTGATAGCTCGCTGGAATAGTACCTAATGGGACTAATAAGTATTCTATGGTAATGCTTGACTTGCTAGAGTTGTAAACATTTAATGTGTAAGTACGAGTAAATTTTGGTATGAAAGGTTTATTCCCATTAGTTACTATTGTCAGCTAGGAAAACGCTTTGTTTGAAACCAATAGTTTACAGAATTGAGGGTGAGCCAGCTGTGCCGCCAACTTGAATTTGGTAGTTTGATAGCTGACTTTCAAGTTGCTTGTAACGATTTTTTTTAAATAATCTATTATGCCTCACCCCTGGGCAGGTTTTCTCCTTTACTTTTATGCTCTAAGGTCATTGTTATATTATCATCAACCTATAGCAGTCCACTGCTGGACATAGGCCTCCACTAATGAGCGCCATCGCGCCATGTCTTGGGCTAGACGCATCCAGTCTCTGCCAGCTTCCTTTCGCAGATCGTCACTCCACCTAGCCGGAGGGCGTCCTGCATTACGTTTGCCGAGTCGCGGTCTTAACTCAAGACTCCAGTGGTTGTCTGTTCTTCGTTATATATGAGCAGCCCACTGCCACTTCAGTTTGCTAATTCTCTGAGCTATGTCGGTGACTTTGGTTCTCTATCGGATAACATCGTTACGGAACCTATTCTTCAGAGAGACCCGGAGCATTTTTCATAGCTCGCTGAGCGATTTTGACCAGCAGTACTGTGAGTGTCCACGTTTTGGCATTGTTTTATGTATCATCATCATCATTTTCCTGCCCTTATCCCACTAGGTGGGGTGGCACAACATGTTTTCCTCTTCCATCTTCTCCTATCACTCGTCATCTCAGTATTTACTCCTTTCATATGCATTGTTTTATGTATATCTACAATCAATATGTTAGTAACTTACGTGTCACTAGTTTTTTTCTGTTTCTTTTTTAATCATTGTAGTGAAAAGTTTAGTGTTTATAATTTTATAGATACTAGAATAATTTTTGTACACCTTTTACAGAAAAAAAATCTGGTTCTAATCCATGACGAGCAAGGCTGACAAAAAATGTGTCTAGGTTATAAGCCTAAAACCTAGTAGTTTCAGAGTTTGTTACATATTCAAAATGGAAGCTTGACATTTCTTTATGATGAAATGAAAAATGACGCTTTTTGATATGTCCCTCGACTCAGATAACTGGGTCAAATGCTGTTAGGACTCGGTCTACTTAGATGGATAGGCTGTGGCATACAGAGTTTATCGAAAATCCCGCGACATTTGAACTTTTTCGATGACAGAAAGTTTTTGATTGTATTCGCCCTGTTAAATAAAAAATACAAATCCGTAGGGATGCCTTATCTCAGATAAATAGAGTTATAAAAGTAAATTCCATCAAAATAAATAAAGAGATGAGTAAAAGTAATGAAAAATATTATTTTTAAGTTATAGGGTCTATAGATTCTTTATGTGTCGTGGTGTACACATAAGTACATTATTCTTAACTTTGTTTCTAGCTAAGCACTCATTTTTCTATAATTAGATCGCCTTTTATATACAAGTGACATCTGCCAATATAATTAACGACCGGACACTGATAACAGAAAGTAACAGTAAAAATTATCGCAAGTTTCCGTGGAGAATTGCCAATAATTTCATTATAAACTCTAAAAAAAATAAAAGCCAAAAAACCTTTTATTGTTTTCCAGAAACCCACCTAATTCAATAGTTCAATTCAGCAATTCTCTAAGATCAATCGACCCCATAAAGTGCGGACTAAGTAAATATTAAAATGCCTTCATAACCACTTTACAACATCTTACAAAAATAGCAATTTTGCAGTTTCCCCTACTCAAAACAAATACATAAAACTCTTACTGACTGTCTGACAATACACAGCGTAACATTAGTCCCAGAATAATGACACTTACATCCATACATACATAAAATCACGCCTGTTTCCCATAGGGGTAGGCAGAGATCACGAATCGAAGAAACTTTGAAGGTATAATTCCTCTTGCGATGTAGGAGTTAAAAAAGGAATTCCCGAAATTCAAATCCCAGAGGACACAGCAAAACGAAGTTTGTATGAAAAAAACACGGGCAAACCCGGAGGTATTCCACTAGTTAGGAAATATAAATATCTTGTAAGCGAAATTGAGGTCAATCAATTAGTCCTAATCTTATTATGGCAGGAAAATAGCAGCGTCGAATACTACGTTACCTACCAAATGAATATCAGTTTATTTTGGGAAAAGAAAAGCTTTTTAAAATACCCGGGGAAGATTGATATCTGTCTGAGGCTCAAGGATTTGAGGAGGGTTGACATATTGTCAACGTTAACTAGCGTATTTAAAAACAAGTAACAAGAATTAGTTTTATTCGTTTTGTTAGACCCACGACGATAAAAATTATTTATCTACAACATACCTAAAAACCTTATCTAAAATGAAACTAACATAATGCAAAAAACTGCATCGAAATCGTATCAGTGGTTATTGAGTTTCCGAGGTGCGAAAACTATGCTAGCTGCTGCAGCGCCCCCTGGAGGGCTATGGCCGTAAAACATATCTAAAAACCTTCTCTGAAATAACACCAATAAAATGCGAAAAACCCCATCGAAATCGGTTCATTTTCATTTCAAAAATTATAAAAATAAAAACTTTTGTGTACAAAAAGGACGGTACAAGTGAGCGAAGCGAGCTGTGAAAGTTAACTGCTCTAGTCTAATTAAATAAACTAGATAATTAGTACCGTTTACTGTATATTTGACATCAACTTAGACTTAAAACTAATTAAAAAAGAACTGGAACGGGTCACTATTCATTAGACATTTTTAGGGTACCCTAAGTTACTCAAAATATTTGTTCTCATTGTAATTAGTTCTTAAAGAAAGAATTAACTTTATAAATATTCATAGCACGAAGCAAAGACATTTTTGTGTCTCGGATAAGACGAATGACAACAAAGTTTTAAGTTGGGTCTGGTAAGGAGAGAAGAATGTCTGGAAGACATTCTTGATTGATCGTTGAAGTTAAGCAACGTTGTGCGCGGTCACAATTGGGATGGGTGAACGCAAGTGGCATTACGAGCTGAGCGTTTCTGTGCGGATCCCACATAGAGTGGCATAGGAGCAGGAAGATGATGATAATGATTGAATGATAATTAAATAATTTTTTTGCAATCGATGATGGCGACATATCAGCATTTTAATTTGTCTAGTCAGAATCTCGTCTTTTTGAAGTTGTCGAATGGTTTGAAAAGCAACATTTTAGATTATATTTTTGGACTACAACATTTTAAAATATAATAAACAAAATAATAAATGAACTCTTGTTAAGCTCCAGACTTTATTAACATCGGTCGAGCAAAAAATGTACGTCTGACTGAACCATTAAATGAGCAATGCCCACTGGGATTTGAAAACATCGTATGATTTTGCATTTACGAAGTCATAGCTTTCTCTTGCGGCTTTGCTCGCTTGATATTTTTATAAAGTAGCTAGACATTTTAAAAAGCTATAATGCTTCAACGAGATTTCACCAATTTTTTAGGGTTCGTACAATGTACTATGTATATTCCAAGTTGCATTCAAATCCGTTCAGCCGTTTAGGCGTGAATGAGTAACAAACATCCATACATACAAATTTTCGCGTTCATAATATTAATAGGATTTAAAATGAAAAACTTCCATTAGTTTCGTAACAAAACTGAAAATGTAACATTTCCACTTATTTCACGATGGGACTAACTTAATTTGTGTGCATTACGAACCTCGCTGAGATCTTAAATGTGCAGTTATTAAGTCTAGAAGCTTTTTCAAATCCCACTGATTAGATAAGTGCTTGGGAGTCTGCTGAGAGACTAGCCGACTTGAAACTTTACTGGCAATGTAGTTATGTAACGGTTTTATAAGTGAGGCTGATAGGTACTTAAAGTTAAGCAACGGTTGTGCTGAGCGCTGAGCGCTTCCGTGCTTCGGAGGGTACCTACGTTAAATTGCCGGTCCCGGCTTTTAAGCCGTTAAGCCATGACAGAGGCCTTTAGGCAGCCTAAAAATTCATACGAAGTTACCTACTTACTTACTTAAAGTTTTACAGAGCGTCCGGTAAATAGTCCGGTAGGTTTTAGAAGTTTGTAAGAGGGCACTACACGTCCCGTTTGTGAAGGTACAAGTTGCCTCCAGACGCTGTATAAATCATCTAGAATAGATAGTAAAAAGTCTTAGTTAATGATGATGATTTTAGAAAGCAATCCTTCAAAATTTTCAAGCTCAAACAAGACCCTCATTATCAGGCTTCTACTGATCCGTCTTTTTAACAAGTGCCAACCCAAAATCATTGAAAACGCTGACTTACTGGTATTCCTTTCTGAAAGTCGAGGGCTGACCGTTTGCCTCTTCATACAAGTGGATATCGACCTAGATACATAAGTATGCAAGTTGCTTATCCTAATGGCTGGTATGTTGGTGCCGTTTCTGTTATGCAGTTATAAATGAAATTTTATTTGGGACACTTACCCCAGAATACTCAAACGCATCTCAAAGTTGAGCACGTCTCAAATGACGGTTTTTTTGACAGATTTTCATCAGAAACTGTCAAAAACCGTGAGTTGAGATGTGTTCAACTCTAAGCCGCGTTTGAGTATTCGGGGGTTGGTGACTTACCCTTACTCTTAGTTTCTGATGAAAATCAGTCAAAAAAAAAATCGTCATTTGAGACGTGCTCAACTATGAGATGCGTTTGAGTATTCGGGGATAGAGTCTAATGTGTAAAAAAAAATATTTTCACAATCTACTAAGTAATCATAAAAGAAAATGCAAGCACTCCTGATCCAAAGTCCCAAGATGGATATGGTGAACCATGATGACAGGTGATCAGCCCATCGCCTATAATATGATGGTCCATAATGTTAGGGATGATACAATCCCATAGTCAACTTTTACGACATGCTCGGGGAGTGAAGCAGCTGGATGCATTTAATGTTTTTCCTTTATTCCCAGACCAGCAACACGTCACTATGGTATGAGTATCAAAACCCAGAGTAGCTGATTAATAAACAGATATTTTGTCATAAACATTTTTTAAAGAAATTGCACCACCCTGAGTGGGAGAATACCGCAATACCTTCCATAAACTCTTACAAAATATATAAAATCAGTTTATTTCAAGCAACTTAAAAAAGAAACAAAAGATAAAATAAATCCACATTCAAATCAGGTATTTATGAGACACAGAAAATAAGCAAACAAATTTTTGTTTTAGATAGTAGGTAAATAAATTCATTGCTTGTATAATAGCTATGTCGAAAAGTTTATTGAAAAATTGTTCCATCAATATTTACTATTCCTTCAACAACTTCTCACTATTCATTCTATGAAGCAACTTAATAACACAAATTAGCTGATAATTGACAAGATGATCCGTGCTTCTGCTGTAGATCAAACCTGGAAAATATTTCTTTTAATAAAACGCAATTTTGAACCCTACGTAGGTAGCATACGAATCAAATTACGTTATCTGCAAGATACAAGCGTGGGAGAAAGTATAGCAAGCCGATTACTCCGTAAGATTCTAGAAAATATAAGGTTTTATCAAACGGAACAAAAAGTTTTAGTCGCACCTTACCGGTTTTATTTATTTGATTTAAACTTAGGTTAAAGACATAATTCAAATGACGAGAAGAGTGAAAAATTACTGTGGATGGATTGATGGAAGAAAGAAGACATTTATTTAAAAACATTAATAAAATGCATAATAACGATACTTTACAGTTAGGTACTGAAAGATACAAATTACTAAATGCAGGTGACGATCGTTAATCTATACAATAAAAAAGGCTTACAACGTGATTACGTGATGTTGCTCGTATGACGCGAAGGCTTTGTTCGCTTTGAGTTTGAGGCTTTTGTACTGCGTAATCCTACCATCGATTAACCAACACCGTTTCCTTTTCTCTGCTGGTATAAGCCATACATAGTTAATTGGGAGGTACCCCAACTTTTGATCCGTTTAATTCCAAGTTCAAACTGCCGAGCAACAACCAAGTGGGTTTTACAGTTTCGTATAAATATCGTACTCTCAAATCGGTAAAAGAAAATACCATAAAAAAAAACAGCAGCTTCTTAGTTAGGTAGCTCTTTGCATTAAGAATGGTTGTCTCAAAAGTTCCCGTTTGCCGATGTGTAAACCTTTTAAAACCTTAGTTTTAGTCAGTGCCGAAAGTATCTGCAGGTCTGTGCTTGCAACAATCATCATCATCGTCCTGCCCTCATCCCACTCTATCTGGGGTCGGCACTGCATGATTGTGCTTGCAACAATACTGGAAGTTTTTTGAACATAGATAAAAGTATAATAAAAGAAGAAGCATAGAATGCGTCCAGCTGCTTATCTCCCCGAGCATGTCGTCTAAGTCAACTGAGGGATAGTATCTTCTCCAACATGATGGACCATATGGGAGATGGGCTGATCACCTGTCGCCATGGTTCACCATATCCATCTTAGGACTTTAAATCAGAAATGGCTGCAAATTTTCTTATGTTTAACTTATGGCTTTGCCCACCCCATTAAGGATACAGGCGTGATAATAGGTATGTATGAATGGATGTATCTACTTAGGTAATGGTAAACCCTACATGTTTTCTTCAAGAATGTGCTTCAATCACAAAGTAACAGCTAAACAGATTTTGTCTAAATGTTGAGACATAGTTCATGATCTGGAATAATATATCCAGGCCACATTTTACATCAAAGCTGCCGGCAAAAGCTAGTAAAATGTATCCTAACTAGCGAATAAGTAATTCCCTTTTTGTTCTTTATAAAACAAAAAGGCCCCGACCGGATTGTCTAATGTTCGGACAGTTCGCTTAAGAACAATATTTGCTAAAACCCACAGCTTCCTCGTAAAGCCATGGCCATTGTACAGGCGAAGGCGGAAGCGAAAAAGGAAGCTAGAAAGTCTTTTACTGACTGAGATTCCAGTAATGGCAAACGTAGGCTGTAGAAAATAGATCATAAAATAATATTATAGTACCATAATAAATCAGAGGTGGCTGCTAGTTTTCTAATGTTTACTTGTGCTTCCGCCCACCCAATTAGGGATACGGACGTGATACTATGTCTGTATAATGGATACCTAAGGGACGGTGGCATCAGGTTTCAGCAAAAGAAGCGTTGGCTCGATGCCTTTGATAAAGAGTGATGAGAAATCTCAGAAAAGTCATGTCTGGAAATCGAACAAGGCAGATCTTTCTCCAGCAGTCGGATAAAACAGGTAAAAAAATAAGAGTTAAGTAAATTTTAGCGCAGCCTGGTGAGTCCAATCTTGCCAGCTTCAAGGACACGGAAGTTTTGACTTGAAATTTACTTCTCAGTTGAAAAAATATTAGGCCCACCAATCACCATAGTAGGTTGATCCATGACGTAAACCATTCACCATTCTTCACGTAAGAAAAATGATCTCGATGACAGCTGAGGCAAGCTCGCCTAAAATATGTATTGTGGTTGAACCCTAAACAGCAATTTGAATATCACTTTTCACGCACACAATAAATCCGTATTTGGGTCGCCCAAGCAGCCTTTGATAAGAAGTAAGCACCACAACACAGCATTTTGTACCCTAAGACAACGTCATTCGGTTGAAAATCTACGAGTTCGGCTCCCATGTAGGTTTTTTCTCAGCTAAACGGGAATATATCGCTACTTTTATGGTAATGTGTCCCCTTTTGTAGTGGAGTTTTAAGTCATGCAAAGTTGGTGAGGGAAATGGACCAAAAATAAGATTTTAAGATTAGAGACTTATCCGGAAAAGGAGAACCTTAATAAAAATATCGTATTTTTGGAATGACTTTGCTGAGATCTTCTCTGAGTTCCCATAAACGGTGTGGAAAATACCGAGTCTTAAAACCAGAGTTCTGCAGAGCAGACCTGAAAAAAAACGACAGTGTCTTTGAAACTGTTTAAAAAATTATAAAAATTATACCTATATAGATAAGACTGGTTTCCGCTAGTGGATTCGCTAGCGTTGCAGGTTCCAGGTATAACTATGTATCATTACGAGTCAATTTGGTGCACAGAAACTTTCAGTTTTATATTATTAAGGAAGTACGTTTCCCTAATAGGGTGGGCAGAGCCACAAGTAATTAAGAGATAACTTGCGGCCACACCTGATTCAAAGTCCCAAGATGGATATTAAGAACCATGGTGACAGGTGATCAGCCCATCGCTCAAATAAGTGTTCCATCATGTTGGAAATGATACTGTTCTTAAATCTCTGCTGGAAGCTACAGCATATGGACCCTCCTGATGGGGACTATCTAGTCTACACTAATATTATAAAGAGGAAAACTTTGTTTGTTTGTTTGTACTGAATAGGCTCAAAAACTACTGGACCGATTTTAAAAATTCTTTCACCATTCGAAAGCTACATTATCCACGAGTAACATAGGCTATATTTTATTTTGGAAAAAAATAGGGTTCCGTAAGATATTTGGGTTTTTCGGACACAAGGTGTAAAAAATCAACCAGAAAAGTTACTTATTTTGCGTACGCTGCCTAAACTATAAAAGATAGAACCATAAAATGTTCTAATTAATTGTAGATCTTATAAATATCTACAAAAAAGTCCGCGACACACTATACCCATCTATGTCGAGTGAGGCACAGCAACCATTTTTTTATTTAAAAATCTTGAATTTTTTTTGGACTACATTTAAACGCGTTTATTTTACTCATGCTATTAATCCTTATCAAAATAAATGATTTCATCACTAAGAACAGTTTATGGAGATAATATTTGGTCTTT
This sequence comes from Scotopteryx bipunctaria, assembly GCA_949320045.1. Taxonomy (NCBI): domain Eukaryota; kingdom Metazoa; phylum Arthropoda; class Insecta; order Lepidoptera; family Geometridae; genus Scotopteryx; species Scotopteryx bipunctaria. Next base: position 2,790,705 of record OX439462.1, read on the forward strand.
GAATGATTAAAATTGGACGTTTGGTTTTGAAGTTATGGCGAAATTAAAATATTACGATTTCTGCTGCACGGCCCGTTGCGAAGTGGGCGTCACCAAGGCGGGGGTGCGCGTGCGGGAGGGGAGTTTAGATCTATGAGTAAGGTACCCGCGCGGCTCAGTCGCGAGGTCGGCTCCCTACGCAGCGGTCGTGCGCGAAGTCTATATAGTATAAAAATGAATCGCAAAATGTGTTGGTAAGCGCATAACTCAACAACGCCTGGACCAATTTGGCCAAATCTTTTTTTAAAATGTTCGTTGAAGTTCAAGGATGGTTTTTACGGCGAGAAAAATTAGAATTATTGCTGGAAAAACCCTAAAAATAGCCCTTTTCTTTTTCCCATACAAATGATTTGTAACTAAAACGTAGTCAATTTGAGCTTTATTGCTATGGTATAAAGTTCATATTAAATTACAAGCACTTGAATTATTAATTTTTAGGCGATACGAAGTTCGCGGGGTCAGCTAGTAGTATATATTTTACCTGATTATACAGTGGTATGTTCCTACCGACCACCATCCTATAATAACCCAAGTCAATATCTACTCGTACATTCAGTTGATAGCATTATTATCTAGCATTTTACTAAAAAAAAAGAAAGCTTTTTTTGCCAGAAAACCTATTAAATAAACCATATTAGCAATACATGGGCTAAGGCATGGCATTGGCATTCCCACGCGAGTTGCCACATGTTTGGACCATTTAATGGTTAAAACATGTCGTAATTGGAAAACTATCGTATTTGAACAGCCGCTTACAGACCATTCTCGCATCTTGTTATTAAGGAATAATGCTGGCATTACTAAAAACTTAACTACATTCAATAAGGTTACCGTAAATTACGAAGTTATACAACAACTACTCGTAAAGAAGACATGGCAAAATCTTTTTCTTATTGAGGATGCAAATATTACAGCAGAGTGGTTTACTGCCAAAATTGACGGCCTCGGTGGCGTGGCGGGCGATTGCTCGGCAGAGACGCAAGAGGCGCGGGTTCGATTCCCGCTGCGGAAGAAATGTTTGCATGTTCTGTAAATATTTCTTCCGGGTCTGGGTGTTGTGGTGCCATGGTACTCGTAGTTTCTGATATCCACGACACAGGGAATCCTAGTGTGGGGTCAGGACTATGTATGTGACTGTTGGGTGTTATTAATTAATTTATAACTTCAATTGTCAATAAAAATACACAAATAAAGACAATCTCAAATATAACAACCAATAAAGCCTTGGATTACAAAGTGTCGTGAGATGCATTAGGAAAAGAGATAGATTTCATATGAAATTTATATCCCTGGGATCACTTGGACACCTCTTAAATCTACGTTGCAGAATTATTAAGAATTTGAAGAGAGAATGTTATCAGGATAAATTAATTAAAACCAAAATAGCATCACATGAAGACATAGAAACCTGGAAGTTAATAAAAAATATATGCAATTTTGATAAAGCTAAAATAGCTAATCGTGAGTTAATACATTATACTCAACTCAATGTGCCAACATAGTCACTAACCCCCGAATACTCAAACGCGACTCAGAGCTGAGCACATCTCAAGTCACGGTTTTTTGACAGTTTTTGATGAAAATCTGTCAAAAACTTGTCATTTGAGACATGCTTAACTCTGAGATGCGTTTGAGTATTCGGGGGTAAGGGTACCTTACGACCGAATTAGTTTCTGGTCGGGCAGAAATTGCCAAACGTAGATTTTAACTAAACGCCCACTTTTTCGTAATTTAGATGAGTAACTGATATCTAAATTATATTAAACTCTTACGTTAATAACTGACTGAAAGACCTACTGACAACAAACGATCCTAGAAGCATGAAACTCAGAAAATATAATTCTTCTTATAGTGTAGGAGTACACTAAGAAATACTAAGGCCTTTTACCATCTATAGTATAGTAAATGATTTATACAGCGCCAGGAGGCAACTTTTACCTTCACAAACGGGACGCTGTAGTGCCCGGGACGAGTTAAGATGGTGTAGGCTTACTCAGCACTTATTCCATCCTCTCAGCTTAGGCGTAGTCGGCCTTGTCACAGGAAAGCCATGATCAATACATACGGAGCAGCCTTTGGCAAATCGTCATTCCACCTAGCCGGAGGATGTCCTTTTATACGTTTTTCGAGTCGCGGGCTCTAATCAAGAAGTCGTTTACTAAAACAGTTCAGTCTCATCATCATCATCTTCCTGTCCTTATCCCACTCTATGTGGGGTCGGCATAGCATGTTCCAAGGAACATGGTGTAAGAGTTTTGGCTAAGGTGTTTTATGACCGGCCGCCTGCCCGACGTCAACCCTTCTTGGGAATACTTGCTTGTTGTATCTCATCATATTGGAGGATACTATCCCTTAGTCGACTTTTATGACACGCTCGGGGAGAGAAGCAGCTGGACGCATTCTACGTTTTTTTTACTCCCAGTTCAGCGAAGAAGTAAAAAAAGCGGTCCAGTCTAACTGAACAAAAAAAACTTACGGGAACAAAGTCGCGGGGTATTCGACTACTGTATAGATAACATTAAATTACCAGCTATGCTGTAAAATATGGAGATAGCGATAAATTTTATTCTCTCTGGGGTTATAATTTTAATTTAAATAATTTGATCTGCAATCAACCATAATTATTCATTTCTGTTGTGAACAAAGAAAATATTTTTCGAGCATTTTATGTTATGCTTTTTAAATGCTTCATTTAAAATGTTTTTGAATATAAAATTATTTTTGACTTACAGAGTGGTTTATATGTATAGATGTGGTAAATGAAGAAGAAGTGACGTCATGTCACATGTCCAAAAGTGTAATACCACATCATCATCTGAAGTGCTCGTTGCGTAGCTTGCTTAGGCGTTCTTGATTGATCGTTAAAGTTAAGCAACAATCAATTGGGATGGGTGAACGCAAGTGGCTTTACAAGCTGAGCGCTTCCGGGCTTCGGAGGGCACATTAAATTGTCGGTCCCGGCTTTTAAGTCGTTAAGCCATGACGGAGGCCTTCAGGCGGCCTAAAAACTCCGTCACTAGAGTTGGCCACTAGCTCATACGAACATACATACATTATCTGGCGTGATGCATGTAAATGCAAATCATTTCAAGATCTCAAACTACGATCAAACTTCATCACAGGTAAGTTCGTTTGATTCCTTAGTCATTCATTCATTTCCCTAAATAAGTTTTACTTATTCATTTCCTTGCCCTTATCCCACTTAAGTGGGGTCGGCACAACATGTTTTCTTCTTCCATTCCCCTCTATCAGCCGTCATTTCAGTATTCACTCCTCCTTACTCATATTCAATCACGCAATCCATCCATCTCTAAGAGGAAACCGCTAAGATGAGATTTCAAAGTACTTGTGTAAAAAATATACATACATACATACTATCACGCCTGTTTCCTATAAGGGTAGGCAGAGATCACGGATCTCCATTTGCTACGATCCTGACATACTTCTTTCGCTTCATTCACTTTCATAACATTCTTCATACATGCTCGTCGGTTTAAAAAATATGCATTTTAAATAAATACCACGGCCATTGAGGCCGTACAGGCTTTTGACCAACGTAAACATTAGTTTAAGTCCAAGGAAAAGTAAACGAAAGAGAATAATTTAATTATCTAAGTGTGAGTAATACCCGGCCACCAAGGGTTTCGTAGAATTTTTTTGTAATACTTTTTTTAACATATTTTGTCCCACTGCTGGGCAAAAGTCTCCCCCATAGATTTCCAGACATCTCTGTCCAGAGCCATCTCCCACCACCCTCCCTCGAAGGCATCGAGCTCATCCATTATAACTCTTGTAACACTTTACGATAAAGAAAATGAATAACAAGTGAATTTCAATCTAACATAGTTGGTTCCACTGTCGTTACTACTGAATACTTGTTGTGTCACTAATTCTTTACAGAAGCGCTCGTGGCGTAGCTTGCTTGGATGATCTTGATTTATTGTTGAAGTTAAGCAACCCTGTGCACGGTCACAATTGGGATGGGTTACCGCAAGTGGCATTACGAGCTGAGCGCTTCCGTGCTTCGGAGGGCACGTTAAATTGTCGGTCCCGGCTTTTAAGTCGTTAAGCCATGACGGAGGCCTTTAGGCGGCCTAAAAACTCCGTCACAAGAGCTGGCCACTAGCTCATACGAACTTACTTACTTACTAGTTCTTTCTTTATGAACGTCATGATGATTATATTGCTTTTGACGCCGAACAAAATAAAGACGCATCATTTGACAGCCCATTTGTGAAAATCTAATAGGTAGTTTATGAGCTACTAGTTGAACACCCGCGACTTCGTTAGCATTGAATATGATTTTCAGAATTTAAACTTGACAAAAAAAATCTTTGGAGTGCAAAAAGTGCTGTTCCCATTAAAAAAAATATATTATAATACAGAAGATGTTGTCGTATTACAGAAGATGGATACAGATAAAAAAATAACGAGATTTTTCCTTTAGCTGCATGTAAAAATCATGAAGATAAATAAATAAATATTTGTGGATATTTCATACAGCGCCATCTAGTCCCAATCTAAGCAAAGCTTGTATTATGGGAACCAGATGGCTGATAGAATACTTATTTATGTACTTTTTTACATTTTAGTACATACCTACTTTTATAATACTACAACACCCAGACCCAGAATAAATATTTGCAGAACATAGAAACATTTCTCCACTAGCGGGAATCGAACCCGCGCCTCTTGCGTCTCAGCCGAGTACTCGCCCGCCACGCGACCGAGGTCGTCCTCTAAATAAATGGTCGTCCAATAAATTTAGTGTTTTGTATCTGAAATGTAAATGAGAAAGATAGGGAAAATTACTTGAAAACACTGAAAGGTACTAATTAGGTTTGTTTGCAAGACAGAACTGACTTATTCTATAACAGGGTTCTTTGTTACCTTTTGAGGTACTCTAAAATTGTAAATAAGACATTTAAATACCTTGTTTGCTGTTTGCCAAAAATGCCTTGGGGCATTTTATATTTAAACCAAATCTCGAGTCTTCTTAGAGAAAGCATTGACTCTTGAGTATTAAATACCTACAAGGAAAATATATCCACTAACAAATAGAAGCAATTTTACCTGACTGCCAAGAAAGAGGGTAATGTGTTTGGGGCGTATGTATGTGTGTGGTTATTAGTGCATTCCTTTGACTGGCAGTCCAAAATGTTTGGACAGATATTGACAAATGAGGTGTCGTTGGATTCGTCTGCTTGACGAGGCTATAACAGTGTCAAAAAACGAATATGGCAGCTGAAAGAAGCCATTATTCACTTATTACTTTGGATGATTTGTAGCCGAAACGGCTGGATGGATTTTGACAAGTGAGGTGGATTATTCCGATTATTCTATATAACTTTGTGCCAAAGAAGGTGTAAAAAATCTCATATTATGGCGGTTTTAAATGATTCAGAATTAAGCAATTTAATACTAAAATGGTAATGGACTAAAATTGTTATAATTTTGTACTATACTACCAAAATACTTCGTAGTCGGTTTTTTTTGTTCTTTTAAATAAATACTATAACACTTAGTGTTTATAATACTTAGGCTCTTTGATAAATATACGAAGCGTTCAACTAATATTCAAGTAACACACAACGAATGAAAGGTTACCATAGCATCATTGTTTTTTTTACTAAACTCGTATGGCGTTTCTAACGGATTACATAATTCTTATGGCTATTAAGTATTCGTCATCCGTTAGTAGAATATAGGAAGCGGGCATAAGGAGCATTAATATCGACACCATACGTGGCGACCTCTGTGGCATAGCGGGCGAGTGCTCGACTGAGACGCAAGAGGCGCGGGTTCGATTCCCGCTGCGTAAGAAATGTTTGCATGCTCTGCAAATATTTATTTCGGGTCTTGGTTTTGTAATATTATGTATTATCAGCCATCTAATTTCCATAATACAAGCGTTGCTTAGTTTGGAGCTAAATGGTGCTGTATAAAATGTCCACAAATAGATATTTATTTATTTATAATCCCAGCTCGGCTTGTCACAAAGTCACGTTCAACCAGGATTAGTTCCCACGGCCTTCCAGAAAGCTACGCCAACAACTTTGTTGAAGAAATATTAGTAGAAATTTTATATTATAACTGTTTACATGATGGCTTCTCCAGGTTTTTGTTTCATAAATATTTAGACTTAGCGCTCACTTTAACGCTTAAAAGTATTTACAATACGACCTATCAAAGAAATAGTGGTTTTGATCTTTTAATTCATGTTTTTCTGAACCATTTATTTTAGAAATTTTCATACTTATTATTACTTATGTATTTTAGAACCCTTTCACCGCACTGGTAAGAACAATTTCACGAATATTAGTAATGCGTGCCCATCCCATGGTATCTCAGGTGCATCATGGAATAGGTGCTGGGCAAGCCTACTCCATCTTAATTTGTCCCGGGCACTACAGCGTCCCGTTTGTGACGGTAAAAAGTTGCCTCCTGACGCTGCATAAATCATCTACCATAGATGGTTAAAGGCCTTATAACCCATGGTATCTTCTAATATTAGTAAACGCATAATCCAGAACAATGGAGACCACAATGGTTTCATAACGAACAATAAGTACCATACATGAATAACATCTGAATACTAAACGCTGGTATAAAAGAAAATGAGTTTTTCTATTCATAAGACTTCATTTTGGCTTGAGATTCCCCCATTTCTATTTCACCATCCTCAAGTAATGTGCCGAGTAAGTTATACGCCAGTTCAAGTAACCGGTACCTAACTTACAATGTTAGTTTCACGACTTTCGAGTAGCGCTAATCATAGGATCAACCGTTAAGTAAGCAATTTCGTATGAGCCAACTCTAGTGACGGAATTTTTAGGCCGTCTAAAAGCCTCCGTCATGACTTAACGATTTAAAAGCCGGGACCGACAATTTAACGTGCCATCCGAAGCACGGAAACCCTCAGCTCGTACTGCCATTTGCGGTCACCCATCCAAATTGTGACCGCGCACAACGTTGCGTGGAAATTGACAGAAGTTACTTGTAACATCTACTTAAGTAACGTTACTCAAGAATTAACCAGTTAACACTTTACTTGCAGATGGTGAACGAGGCGCTAAATATTTTAAATTTAATGAGTAATGTTTATTTTAATGCTTAGACGTATTCGATTACAAGAGTTGGCCCCTAGCTAATACGAACTTTCTTAGTTTTTAATGTTTATTTTGAACTTGAACCCACCCCCTCAGGATAGGAAGGCCGCTACCACAAGACCAGTGCTCTCATTAGTTTTCCACGCACATAGCCGTATTCAGATAACTATTGTTTTTTTCCTTCAAGATAACTCTGGTTAGTTCAAAGAATTTTGTTTATCTCTTAAGAACGTCCTCAGAGATAATCAGCTATTTGTATGGTTATCTAAAAGGAATAAGCTGTTACCTTTTCATACAATAAATATTCAGATATATCACTTTTATCTTTCATAAATAGTATCTCTTTTTAGCTTTAGACCTAATCCTCTGACAATACTTGAAACACTCTATTTGACACAATTTTATCGAACAGGCTCTTATCTAAACATATAAAACGCCTACGTTACTGACTGACTGACAACAGCACAGCCTTACACCATACGTTCTGACATGAACTGGAAGGGCGTCAGACACGACGAAGATAGTCTATAATATTTCATGGACTGCTTCTCTCCCCGAGCATGTGGTAAAAGTCAACTAAGGGATAGTATCCTCTCCAACATGATGGATAATCTATATGGGCGATGATCACCTGTTACCATCATTATCTTCCTGCCCTTATCCCATTTTATGTGGAGTCGGCACAGCATGATGCTTGGATCATGCTGTAAGAGTTTTGGCTAAGGTGTTTTATGACCGGCCGCCTGCCTGACGTCAACCCTCCTTGGGAATACTTGCTTGTTGTACCATTTGTGTCACCATGGTTCACCATATTCATCTTGGGATTTTGAACCAGGAGTGGCTGCAAGTTTTCTTATTATTACTTGTGGCTCTGCCCACCCCATTAAGGATACGGATGTGATAATATGTATGTGATGACCTTTATGGTGTAGGGGAGTACTAAGAAGGAATCGCCGAACTTCAACAGGACGACGTAGCGGGAAGATGAAGTTTGTATGAAAAAAAAACTCGACGCAAAATAAATCGCAAGGTACTTAGTCTCATGTTAAACCTATTTGACTTGACTCCATTTATATTCGAAGGCAAATCAGTGTTTGTTCGGGGACGATGAGCAAATTCGGATTGTTGAAATCCGTTAGTAACTAAACAAAACAAAGATCACGACATCCTTGAAAATCTCTAGGGGTCTAATTCTCGGGGATTACATTAAATAAATGTTAATAAATACCGTAGTATACATTAAGTAGATGAATATCGCAAAAACCGGTCAAGTGTGAGTCCAATTTGCACCCGAAGGGTTCCGTACTATCGTACATGTACCTACATGAATGTTTCTTGTATGGGGCCCTCTTTTATTTTATTTTGTGCTTATTATTTGCTGTTACAGCGGTAATAGCAATACACACTCTGTGTTAATTTCAATTCTACCTATTACGTTTCATGAGATACAACCCGCTGAGAGACGGACGGACAGCGGAGGTAATAGGGTCCCGTTGGCACATTTCGGGTAAGGTACCCTAAAAACTATATTATTTTGTTAAATATATATAAATTTGCACCCTGTGTTACCTTTTTCATTTGTGTAACATATGATTTTGACACACCCTGAAACTGCTGCCCGGGGCGGGTGCCCCAGTTTGCCCCCCCTCTAGATCCGGGACTGCCTCAGAACGACGTTCAATTATTACATTTATGTATATTAAGATAAGTACTTTTGTTAATCCAATTAGGTTCTTGAGATTCTGTGACGATGTGTGGGTAGACTCATTTGGGGTTTATTTTTCCGGAACACTAAGTGTTTTCCACCTATCCAGTTTTATTTGTTTTTCCGATTTAATGAGATGAGAGTACAGTTCAGTTAGTTTAGAACCTTATGCACTTCAGGATAAGGTCGGTTTGTATTATTCAAATGTTACTCGTAATCAGATAAACAAGCTCCAATTGTTTATCAACTTGTGGATGGGGTTAACCTTTTAGAGATTGCGCGGTCGAAGCGACCCCTAAGATTATTTTAAGGTTGTTTAATGACTTGTAAACTGGACCTAGCTCATACATGTTGAACGAAAAGGTAATAGTCGGGGTCGAGCCGAACCTCATCCAATCTCACGTAGATGAGAGGGGGTCTCGGCAAATATCACGTCATTTTTTTCCGCAACAAACTGTAAAATTGAGAGAAAACTGGGATAAATTCTCCACTCATATATAGGTAAATAATACTAAAATCATCATCATCTTCTTCCTGCCCTTATCCCACTCTATGTGGGGTAAGAGTTTTGGCTAAGGTGTTTTATGATCGGCCGCCTTCCTGACGTCAACCCTCCTTGGAAATACTTGCTTGTTGTATCTCATCATGTTGGAGAGGATACTATCCCTTAGTCGACTTTTACGACATGCTCGGGGAGAGAAGCAGCATTCTATGTTTTTTCTTTACTCCCAGTCCAGCAGTGAAGTAACCATCATTTCCCTGCCCTCGTCCCACTTTATGTGGGGTCGGCACAACATGTATTTCTCTTCCATTTCCCTCTGTCAGAAGTCATCTCAACGCTCACTCCTTTCTTACTCATGTCATCTTTCACACAGTCCATCCATCTTTTCTTTGGCCTACCTCTACCCACATATCCTTCCACATTCATATCTAACACTCTTCTCGTCACATGACATTCTTCCCTTCTCATGACATGTCCATACCACGCTAACCTATTGCTCCTCAACTTATCCGTCACCGGCGCTACTTTCAGACTTCCTCTTATATACTCATTCCTCACCTTATCCATTCTTGTTACCCCACACATCCATCTCAACATTCGCATCTCTGCTGCATGTACTCGCCTTTCATCCGACCCTTTGGTTGCCCAACATTCAGATCCATACAGTACGACAGGTCTTATTATTGTTTTATAAATCTTCCCCTTAAGTTTAAGGGGCATTCGGGGATCACACGTTGTTCCTGAGACCTGTCGCCATTTCATCCATCCTGCATTTATTCTATTTTTTACATCTCTGTCAATCTCACCATCATTCTGTACTACTGAACCGAGGTACCGGAAATCGGAACAGACTAGTGAAGTAAATAATACTAAAATAATTAGTAAAAAAAAATAAGTTTTTGTTTTAAATGAATCCAACGCAATCATCACCAAAGTAACTTATTCACATTAAAAATACACATTTTGAAAAATCTCACGTGAAATTTTGGGGGGTGGAGGGGTCGAGCAATATCTCACAACATCTCTGGATTCAATTTCCGCCTTGTACAACTGCCAGCTGTCGCCAGCGGTATTTTCGACTTCAAGAAACGAGCCTACTCCTACCTCAAAGGCCGGCAACGCACTTGCAGTTCCTTTGATGTTACCGGTGTCCGTTGGCGGCTGTGATCACTTACCATAGATAGATAGATAGAAAATTCTTTATTGCACAAGAAATAATATGTACATAGGCGAACTTAATGCTAATTAGCATTTTCTTCCAGCTAACCTTTGTGAAATTTGGAGAACAAACAGAGGTAGTGCTTTAGAGACTAAAATAGAGTAACTAATAAAATATTACATATACATATAAAAAAAATATCAGCTTCATCATTACCATCAGTTGAGCCACTTGCTAGTTTGCCCCCAATTCCATAAAAAAACCCACCCACTGCTGGAGTGTAGTGATAGGACTCAAATCACATTTGATTCGAATGATGACAGTTAAAACTCAATTCGAATGAGATTTTATGTTGATTCGAATCATCGCTTGATTCGAATGGTCGAGTTGATTCGAATCCGATAAGTATGTATTTACAAAAAAAAGTATATAAATATTCTATCAGCCATCTAGTTCCCATAGTACAAGCTTTGCTTAGTTTGGGGCTAGATGGCGCTGTGTGAAATGTCCACAAATATAAAAAATACATAAAATCAATTTCTTTCTTTTATCTGTTACGCGATTAGTACGCCTAGAGCGATGGTTGTAATTGGAGAGACCTACGACCTGCAGTGGACTGTTATAGGCTGATGATGATGATGATTCAATAATGTTTTTTTTTATTTATTATTAGGTATCTATTGTTCGAATCAGCGTATCGATTCGTATTGATTCGAATCATTATATCGATTCGAATCATCAATCAGTTCGAATCAAGGGTTATATCGAGTCATGATTCGATTTTTTTCCGGATGATTCGAGTTGATTCGAATAATATATTCATATTCGATTCGAGTGACGTCGGCACGCCAGCGCCAGTTATGACAGGTCACTAGGGACAAAAAATCGGCGCGTGAATGTCGGCTTCTTTGTGTATAATATTCTTTGAAGTAATGTTTTGACGTGCCTCTGACACATTTAATCTCGAGTACCACAGATTATTTTAAGAGGCTACGTGAGAATAAATGAATTCAAATGTTTTACATTTTCTTATTTCTTTCGAGTTTATTTACCAACCCGTCCGGATGTGTTTTGAATAGCGTATGTGTATTTTTATAGAACACTAACTGTTGCCAGCGACTTCGTATGCGTTAGATTACTTTTATAAGCATCGCACCGCCCGCTCTTTCAAAAGTTCCAATAAAAATAGGTAGGTTGATAGGTACCCGATTCCACCTCTTTGTAAGGGTTGTTTCGAAAAATTTTGAAATACGTGTCCAGTTTTGCATTTGTAGTATCCAATTAAAATTATTATTAGGTTTACATGGTTATAAAATAATACAATATGTTGGGTACATGTCAGCTGAAAGCCAATTATAAATTACCCCATCACTAGACCCTACATTGTTATGGGTGCGCAACGAGGAATAAAAACTTAACATTTATACCTACTGAATGAAGCGCGCCTAAACGGGTGCGCTATGTGGAACAACTTAGGTACGCTTCGTCTGGGCGCGCTTCATCTTGGCGCGCTACGAGGAATGCCTCCAAACCATGTTTCAAGCCAATCGACGAGTCATAGCTTGTGCACTTAATATAAGTACCTACTTATTGAAGTTGTTTTGTTAATGTGTCTCATCATGAGACACATTAACAAAACAACTTCTAAATAAGTCTCATCCTATGACAATAATAACCCACTTCATTCCTTTTTAAGGCTTGTTTTGAAAAATCCTGAAATACGTGTCCATTTATTTTGCATTTACAGTTCCGAAACGAGTTTCAAGCAAATCGAACCACGCGTTAAAACGATTTCACCCTTTTTCACCCCTTTAGGGGTTGAATTTCGAAAAAATCAGCCTTAATCGGTGGTTTTGCTATAAAAGGAAGCTTCTAAATTTCAGCTTTCTAGCTTCAGCGGTTTTGGCTCAGCGATGATGAATCAGTCATCCAGTTAGTCAGATTAAGCTCTTATATCAATATAGATAGATCTGAAAGGCGATAACGTATTTCTGTTACAATCAGTTGATAACAGCCAGTTGAGAAATATGATTGCTTGGTTATACACATTATAATACCTGCCATATTTGACAATAAAAACTGTCTGCTATGTTGATTTCAATAAGTTTCAATCAGTTCCCATTTGAAACTTGGAACCAATTTGACGACCTCGGTTGCGTGGCGGGCGAGTGCTCGGCTGAGATGCAAGAGGTGCGGGTTCGATTCCCGCTACGGGAGAAATGTTTGTATGTTCTGCAAATATTTCTTCCGGGTCTGGGTGTTGTAGTATTATGTATTGTAAGTATGTATTTACAAAAAAAAAGTATGTAAGTATTCTATCAGCCATCCAATTCCCATAGTACAAGCTTTACTTAGTTTGGGGCTTTGGGGATAGATGGCGCTGTGTGAAATGTCCACAAATATTTATTATAAAAAAAATATTTATAATTACGATTTCGGTTATTAAAATATGGCAACCAATGATAACCTACTAATATAATAATATTTATAACAATGATAACTTAACAAGTTAATAGACTCACTGAAACAGAGATAATTGCCTTATTATTAGCATAATTACTAAACTAACTAGGTTTAACCTAATCAAACACCTAAAATCTGCACAAAGAAGAACATAAAATTCAATTTACTATCCCATTAATTTTTAAATAACTGTCAGGATTCAAACCCACACCGTCGTAAGTCAAGGGACTCATTAAGTCAACATGGCTCTATAAAAAATAAATAAAAGAAAATTGGTATTTTAAAAAGGAAAAGAATAATAACCTCTCTTATTTTTTTTTAAGATTTTTGCTGAAACCCCAAGGTTTTAGCTTAAAATCCCATAATCTCGGAATAACCCCTATTGTCCATTATTTGTTTAGGGCTGGGTACGCACCAAGCCAACGAAAGGACAGAATAAAAAGAACATTCTTTATTGCTCGTAATAAAAAATCCGCACATAGGCAAACGTAATGTTTGACAATGATGACCCTAAATACTCAATAGGTACTGTTGTAGTTGTTACAGGTAGTAAGTACTTTAACATATGAACTCTGTAAGGATATATCAACAGGAAGACAGACTGCGGCTTATGTGTTTTATTATACTAGCTGCCACCCGCGGCTTCGCTTGCGTGGTACCCGGATAAAAAACAACCTATATGTTAAACCAGTACATGAACTGCGTATATTCCAAGTTTCATTCAAATCCGTTCAGCCGTTTAGGCGTGATTGAGGCACAAATATATTAACAAACTTTCACGTTTATTTAAAGGTGGGTGCGTCAGTAGAAATGTGAGTTATTATTTTATGTGTGATCTTTGGTAAATTGAGAGAGATAGACGTAGTTTCCGAAATAAAAACTTTTGAATTTTGAATTTTTTTTGAATTACTTTAAAGGATTTTTTTTAAAGTAACAACTATCACATACAATTGAATACATAGGCATTAGGCACGTAATAACACATTCTTTCGCGTTCGTCCTATATAAAAAAAATATTGAGCACATGTACGTATTACTGTAGGATAATAACATAATTATCCTACAATAACACGTAAAATGTGCTCAATATTTTTTATGACTAACGCGAAAGAATTAACGTGGAAGTTTTAACAAACGTATGTACATGTGCTATTCAAATGTATGTGCACATGTAGGTACGTGTTATTGTAGGATAATTACATAATTATCCTACAATAACACGTACAATGTGCTCAATATTTTTTTATATAGGACGAACGCGAAAGAATTAACGTGGAAGTTTAACAAAGCGGGGTACTTCGTCCACTAATTTAACACGTCAGAGAAGGCAAGCGAACAATGGTTGCTTTTGTCGATTCATATTTTGTTCGCTTCGTCCGTACCCAGCTATAGAAAAAGGTCGTAAATGCGGGAAGCGAAAACAGTGCCCCTCATTCATAATATCTTACGACTTAAAAGAGAGATTCCGTATTTTGTATAGGTAGGTACCTACTTGTTTTGAATAAATAATAAATAGTTTTTTTTTTGAAAATATCGCTAATATCAATCCTCAATCATTCAACCTTCTATGTTAGCAATTGTTTGTCAGTTTATGAGAGGTTTATGACATTTATTTACTGTGACACTTTTGTCCGCTCCCAGAGAATCTTTAAGAGGTTTAAAAGGATGTCCTTGAGGATTAGTCAGGAGCCTGTTGAATTTAAATAAAAAGAAATAATTTGTTTCAGTCAGTTCTGTTCTGACCCCACTCTAGGATTCCTTGTGTCGAGGGTTTTTAAAACAGCTCGCAAAATACTCGCAGAACAAATTACTAAAAAAATACTTATTACGTTTCAGAAAAGTTTATCATGGAACCATAACATCTACAGCACTGACTACACTATAACTGAGATCACTCGTGGCCTAGTGGTTCCCCCGCCTTCCGATCCTAGGGTTCAAATCCAGTCATATTTTTCTGTGCGCTATACCAGTAGGTACTTTCGATTCTCGAACAGTAAAGGAAAACGTCGTGAGGAAATTGGCATGTCGTAGAATCTAAGAAGTTTAAAAATATGTGTCAAGTGCACGAAGGAGCCTTCAAGGTGCACTTTAATCTTTTCCGCAATCTGGTTCGAAAGAACTAGTGACACGACTGGGTAGATAGAACATCCGAAGATAGCAGAAATACTCGCAAAATATGGAAGCATATTTTGCCGGCTGTACTTTTCTTGTAAACATTAGCAGCGAAGGGAAAATGGCGAATAATGCGAATGCCGGGGTCACGAAAAAGTAGCACAATTTTTTTATTACGGGGTAGTTTTTAGTAGGGTTGCAAGGTTCAAACAAAAAACATCTTTACCCTTTTCCGGATTATAATGACTCTTTACATTTCATAAAAAGAAAAGGTTTATAGATAGATAGATAGATAGATATATTTATTTATTTCATTGAATTGACAAATATTGGTTAATAGTGTTTGTAAGCCTATGTTAGGTTTGTCTAAACACTATGTTCTCGTTTATAAAATTATCAAAAGTTCGAGTAAGAAAACACGTCTAAAATAACAATAATAAGGGATACCTACCTAATCAGCAGCGACCGCGCACAGCGGTAATAGGGTAATATATATTTCATTAATGTTTTTATTACGAGATTTTATTTAGGTACCTACTGAGCAAGCTTACTCCATCTATAAATCGTATCGGGCACTACAGCTATTATTACTAGATATTATTCGTGTCACTAGTTCTTTCAAACCAGTGGTAAGAAGATTAAAAGTACGCCTCAAAGTATTGATAGAAAAGACATCAGCTGCTTCTCTCCCCGAGCATGTCGTAAAAGTCGACTAAGGGATGGTATCCTCTCCAAGATCATCTATATGGGCGATGGGCTGGTCACCTGTCACCATGGTTCACCATATCCATCTTAGGACATCTTTGAATCAGGAGTGGCAAATTGCGTCTCTCCCACCCCATTAGGGACAGGGGTGTGATAATATGTAATAAGTATGTCACTGTCTTCTATGTCTGTTCAACATGGCGGCTTATAGTTGCCATATTGGATTTTTGACATTTCATGTAACCTTCGTCATTCGCGTGATTGAGACAAATCCAATGATCCTTTGTTAATCGAAATAATATCAAGCCATTTCGGATACAGGGACGGCACAGGAATATGGAATATAATTCATTTTTAGAGTTCCGTACCTGAAGGGTGCCAACGGGACCCTGTTCCTAAGCTTCCGCCGTCCGCCCGTCTGTCGGGCTGTATCTCATGAACCGTAATAGATAGAGTTGAAATTTTTACAGAGTATGTATTTCTATTGTCGCTATAACAACAAAGTAACAAAAATAATACAAGAAACATTTTCATCGTTCGTAATTGATCATTGAAATTAAGGCGTGGCCAGTACCTACTTGGATGGATCTAGTATCTTTCTGCAGATATTTTTGTACTGACTATTTTTTTGTAGGTATTTATTTCTCAAACGATCTAACATTTTGTGATTGTACAAAAATAATAATAAAATTAAAAATAATAGATATACAAGAAACCTTTTTAATGTACGATGGTACGGAACCCGTCGTGTGCGAATTCGACTCGCACTTGACTGGTTTTTTTAGATGCAACATAACAACAAAGAAACGCAGGAACTCAAATTTTATGCAGCAATTTGCTCTAACCCCAAGTTAGACGCAGAATGCAAAAAAAATCCTGTGGACTCAGGCAATATAATCTTACTTTTATTGTAAAATTGAAGTCTTAGTTTGCTTGAAATTACCGGCGTAAAGCTCAAAACGCAACGATAGCGCGTACTAACTTTACCTGTGCTGCCATCTAGTACGAAAGTTTGTAACGATGTTTGGATGTTTGGATGTTTGTGCCTCAATCACGCCTAAACAGCTGAACGGATCTGAACGAAACTTAGAATATACGAGTACATAGTACATGTATTGGATTAACATATAGGCTATTTTTTATCCGGGTACAACGCGAGCGAAGCCGCGGGTGGCAGCTAGTACAGCATAAATAATACCTAAATAATTTTAAATAAAACTTTTAACTTTCTGGCTGACACAGTCCAGGTAATAATAAGTCTCAGATGCATGAAAACTGGGGGGCACAATACATACCTCTTATGGTGTACTAGCTGTGCTCCGCGGTTTCACCCGCGTTTTTCTCGTTTCTGTGGAAATACCGAGATAAAATATTGCCTATATTATAGCCTCCCTCAATAAATGGACTATGGCCCATAACTCATTAATAGGTACCAACTCTTAACATCTTACACACGTGATAACTTTTAAACGAAATATCCGATTGAGATGAAACAAAAAGTATTTTACTTCTACATAAATACTCTTGATAACATAATGCTTAATTTCGATAAAGATTAATATTACGATACATATTTAACGTAGTTTTTTTTCTTCAGACGATTTCATAATTATTTTGAACACAAAATCGGTTATTGTGATTAAACCATGATAGCTAGATATATGTTCTCGCGGACTTTTTTGTAGGTCTTAATAGGATCTACAAACCCGTAGTACATCATTTTGTTCTATTGTCAATAGTTTTTACAGCGCACGCAAAAATAGGTTTTCGATTACACCTTGTGTTACAAAATAGCAATTTTATTACGGATCCCTAATTTTGAAAGAAAAAAAACATAGCCTATAGCCTCTCTCGATAAATGGACTACCCAACACTGAAAGAATCATTCAAATCGGACCAGTAGTTCCAGAGATTAGCGCGTTCAAACAAACAAACAAACAAACTCTGCAGCTTTATAATATTAGTATAGATTAAGAAAGTAATTTCATAAATTCAACTCTTAAAACGAAAAGATGAAGCTTGTACCCAATTCGGGACAAAGTCCAAAGTCGCGGGGCTTTTTACATGTATTAATTTAAAATATTTACAGGATTTGAGAAATCTTATTAAGATACAAAACACAATGCACAAAGGTTGTATCATTATTTTCTTAATTCATCACGTCAGCAATTCCAGTCATTGAGCGCAGCATTTAATTCCGCACCAGTGAGGCTAAAAATGCTACTTTGAGCAATTCATCTATAGCAATTAATTTTTCAGTTTTAGGTATAGCAAATCCTTAATGATTCTTTTTTTTAACCTATTTCGTCCCACTGCTGGGCGAAGGTCTCCCCCATGGATTTCCAGACATCCCTGTCCCGAGCCAACTCCCACGATTGTTTTAATTTTCAGAAAATGTTCCGCATTGTAGGTGAATTTTACGCAATATTGATTCTGAGTATATTTATACTTGGCCGTAATTTTTTTTTTATAATGGACTTTGATGAAGGAAATGAAGGAAAACATCGTGAGGAAACCCTGCAGCTTAGTCAGCTCCGCACGTATTGACCATGTCCTTCCTGTAGATTTCGTAGACAAGGCCTACTCGGGCACTACAGCCTGTAAAAAAAATCTAGTATAAATGGTAAAAGGCCTTATTAGTCGAAGGACAAGCAGCTGTAGACCAAGTTTTTTTTTAAATATATTTTATTAGTACCTAAGCTTTTTAATATAACTTTTTATTACAGAGGTAGTAAGTATCATAATATCCTTCTTTCTATTGGTAGTGGCGTAAATGTCTTTGCTTGCTGGCAACCCTAATCACGGTCCATTTTACGGAAGCCGGGAAATATTGCAAGGGCACTGTAACCTGAAAGCGTATTGTTCGTATTTAAGAGCTTACTAACGTCCCAATTTATGTTCCTGGCATTGTTTTGAAATGAACCATCTTTTAATTAATATTTTTACAAAAAAAGTTGGAGTTCTTAAGTAGATTAAGGTGTTTGAAAAGCAAAGGTTTTACAAAACGGTAATTATTAAAGTTGTTGGTATTAATTATGAATTAAGCGATGTTGTTGGTTTAAGGTTATTGAATACTAGCTGCCGGCCGCGGCTTTGCTCGCATGGTACCCGGACAAAAAATAGCCTATATGTTAATCCAGTACATGTACTATGTATAAGTATATTCCAAGTTTCATTCAAATCCGTTCAGCCGTTTAGGCGTGATTGAGGCACAAACATCCAAACATCCAAACTCACAAACTTTCGCATTTATAATATAAGTAAGATATTTTTTGAACTTAATTCAAATAATCAAGTAAGTAAGTATAAACACATAAAACAAACAATGACTATTTTGTTTTTCGAACATTGTCCAAATAACCAAGTACCTACCTAGGTAAGAACAAATTTACTAGGTACTTAATAACTGACTATGCTTTGAATTAATTCGTGACATGATGATGAATGTTTGAATTCAATATTTTCTATAAATTCTGGGTTTTAAGAATAGGAATCAATGACAAATGGCTTTCAATATGAAAGCTACAAAATTATATTAGTTACCTATATAGAATTAAAACTGCCGCTTGGCTTTAGAGTTGATATTAAACAAAACTACGTATTTCTTGGTCACCTTGCTTTGCTCACCACATTGAATAAAACACCATTAAAATAACCAGTGTGGTGAAAATATTAAGTCAAAGTAATAATAATTATTGTGGTGTTCTTTTGAAAAAAAAAAAACAAATATGTTTCTGTGATTTGCATTTAGACACAGCATTAGTTTTTGCATTCTAATTTTCACTCAAGACAGGTAGGTACAGTTAGCAAAGGAGTTTATGAGAGTAATTTTAAATCTTGAATAATATCTCCGCAACTCGTCTCATGATCGCCTTATGATCAACGATTTAACTGAGATTTGAAGATTTTCACAGTTCCTATTTTTCTACACAAAATTATAAAAAAAGGTTTTATGGTCATCATTACAAAAATAATAACTTAACAAAGTACTCACCATTTCATCATAAAACGGCATCAGGATAGTTAATATGCGCCTTATGTGGTAGAAACATAACGTCCAGTTTACGTTGACGCCAGAACACAAGGGCTGTTGATGGAACCAGGGTTCATCTTTAACAATGTACTCCGAACCACCTATCTTGAATAACAAAAATCACCTTTGAAACCATCAAAATCACCGCACTACACTAAACATAATTCGTTTACGAACTAAAAAGAACTTGTGATAAAATAACTCGTTTACGAATTAAAAAGAACTTGTGGCAAAATTTAGTTGTCGATAAAAAAATAATTTTAATTATGGATTATGGAAGGTACAGAGTTCGTAGAGTGGAACGCGCGAAGAAGGTAGGACGTTCATTTATATTTTCGTGAAGTTTCGGTGGTAGCTAAGGGCGGGAGACGTGGGGTCACGAGCGCTCCTGATTTCAGACTGAGCGAACAGAACGCCTGAAAACCAACTGCGATTACGATTGGCAGCTAGAATTGAAACTATCGAGCAATAATACGACGTATGTCTCGTAGATAAAGCTCATAATTGATTTGACAAAACAAGATCATGGCTGAATATATTCAAGGGTAGTTAAAATGTATCCTAAATCAGTGCGATGCGGTTCATTTTATATCGGAGGTATAACGTCTGTTTTGGTCGTAAAGTGCGGGGCGTATTTGGCTGTTTCAGGCCTAATTGCGAGGTCTGTTTTTAGTGTTCGGCTTAAATTAAAATCATGTTTTTTAGTCGTGTTCAGGGAAAGAAAAATCTTACTTCTTACTCATATTATAAATTTGAAAAGTCTTAGTTTGCTTGAAATTACCGGCGTAAAGCTCAAAACGCAACGATAGCGCGTACTAATTTTACCGGTGCTGCCATCTAGTACGAAAGTTTGTAACGATGTTTGGATGTTTGGATGTTTGGATGTTTGTGCCTCAATCACGCCTAAACAGCTGAACGGATCTGAACGAAACTTGGAATATACATAGTACATGTACTGGATTAACATATAGGCTATTTTTTATCCGGGTACCACGCGAGCGAAGCCGCGGGCGCCAGCTAGTATTTCTATATTTTTACTACTCGTTATGAGATTGGTTCTTAAGTTAAAAACACCATGGATATCTGCGTAATCATGAAACGCGGGTTAAATTATCTAAAAGTATTTATAAAATTGATTGACAGGAGGCAACTTTTAACCTTCACAAACGGGACGCTGTAGTGCCCGGGACGAATTAAGATGGGGTAGGCTTGCCCAGCACCTATTCCATCCTCTCAGCTTAGTCGGCCTTGTCCATAGGAAAGACATGGTCAATACGTGCGGAGCTGACTAAGCCGCGGGTTTCCTCACGATGTTTTCTTTCACCGTGTGAGAGAACTGGTATAGCGTACATAAATTTTTCGCACAGAAACTCCATTGGGTACACGACCGAATTTGAACCCATGTCTTTAGGATCGAAAGGCGGGGTCACTACCAACTAGACCACCAGTACTCTCAGGTTAAAAGCTATATTTGTTCCAAGTTTCAGCCAAGCATTCAGACATACAAACTTTCGCATTTATAATTTATTATTATAGTGAAAATAGAAATTGTAGAACGTAATAAAATATTGAAAGTTCAATTTAGTTCAAGAACCAGATTCTACAATCAATTTCCATCAGTTAAAAAGGAAAAGTCCTAAATTGAGAATCAATATTTAATTTCAGGAAAGGTGTTAAATGTATTTATAGAGACAGTTTTTGTAGCAAAAGATTTTTTCAAATATTTAATCGCTATTTCTAAAGGTATTTATAACGGTTTCCGATATTACGTTCTCTTCATAGACTTGATGGAGTAAATAACATTTAATAATAATTGAAAATGAGAAACTGACTTGCGAAGATTTGCGAAAGGCTGGCAAAGACTGGATGCTTTACGCTAGAAATAGGGCGGGATGGCGCTCATTAAAAGCCCACATTTGTTTCGTGACATTTGAAAATAATATCCACTCTTTTAAACAACCTAATTGATATACCTACAAACAGGGAAACTTCTTACTTTATCTGCAATTAACATTTCACAATGGAATACCGAAGGGAATTAGATTTAAAAAGTAAATAGCTGTAATGGAAGCAGTAGTTTTGTAGCGTGCCTCGGCTTTGCTAGTAATTTCAGCAATTATCATCATCATCATCAGCTTATAGCAGTCCACTGCTGGACATAGGCCTCCTATAACGAGCGCCATCGCGCCCTTTCTTCGGCTTGACGCATTCAGCCAACAAATCGCCTTTCGCAAATCGTCACAATATGAATCAGGAATGGCTGCAAGTTTCTTTAAGATTACTTGTGTCTGCCCACCCCATTAGGGGTAGGGGTGTGATAATATCTATATTATGTACTTCGTCAACACTCACAACCCATAGTTTTCCACTTCTGGAGTTCTGGCCATAGGCCTTCTTTGTTTTCGCCATTATTCCGGCCCTGTGACCTACGCATTCAAAAATTATGCCTGTTTTTGATAGATAAATACAATAGTAGATAAATACAATAGCCGTGTCACTAGTGCACGTCACTAAAGTATCACTAAAGTGCACCACAAAGGTTCCTATCACGCACATAACACAGATAAAATACGCAGTCAAATATTGAACAATTGACCGGACCCACATGAAATGGACCATAAAATGGAAAGTGCCCCCTAAAATAATATAATGTAGATACTTAAAACAGGGCACAAATTGTTGATTTCAAATTATGATAAGCTGCCTCGCCCAAATATTACATAACACGTAGTATGTTATTTTGTACTCAATATTTGGTATCTGTAAGCGGTTTCTTTCTGTTAAAAATTACTGTGTCAAAATTGTTTTCACGAAAAAAGACCTAATGGTTTCTAAGACAGTTTTCCCGTATCTTCTGTTCGTATGTCACTACTCACTAGTGTGTTAATAACTCTAGCCGGCTCCAAAATTCTAACGGATAACGTTACCATAGCAACGTTATCTGTCGAAAAGCTAACCTTTTTTGTCAAAAAAACATTTCTATAGTAATGAACGATCCGTGATCTGTTAGTAGAATATTTAAACTAGGCAAAAGGAAAGTTACAGTAAGTTAGCTACCTACGTAAGAGAATATACACAACCTTGTAACCCACGTAGGTACATTTTTAGAACAGCTATTTTCGAACACACAATCGTCAAGAAATCTTATAAACGGCAGGTATGAAGGTAAAAATAAACTTCCCATTCATTAAGGTAATTCTGAAAGCTATTTCCTATAAAATCTTTCACACCCGGCTTCGCTCTCGTGGTACCAGGATAAAAAGTAGCCTATTATATGTTAGCTTGTTAGTTCCGGCGTGATTGAGGCACAAACATCGTCACATCCTCACAAACTTTCACATTTATAATATTAATAGGATTAGGTACCTTCTTAATGTTATTCAATTACGATTATATTTTTATAATGTTAAGGCCATCACATACGTAGCTATAATTATACTATGCTATAATATAATATTATAGCTACGTGTTTGATGGCCTTTACTTGTGAAATGTCCCGCGATTGAGTTTTCTTGACACAAACTTCCTCTTCTGCGTCCTTTATGAGTTGAATTTCGGGAATTTATTTTTTAGAGCACTCTTACATCCTAAGAGGAATATAACCCTCTAAGTTTCATGCTTCTAGGGCTTAAGGCTATGCGTTGAGTGTCAGATTCCTGTGGACAAGGCCGACTAAGCTGAGAGGATGGTATAAGTGCTGGGCAAGCCGACTCCATCTTAATTCGTCCCGGGTACTACAGCGCAGCGTCCTGTTAGTGTAGACAAAAGTTGCCTCCAGACGCTGTATAAATCATCTAGCATGGTAAAAGGCCTTAGTTTTAGATAAATAGACTAACTATATCCGCCTATATAATTGGAGGATTAATTGGTCTACAACTGAACTCGCTTTTCGAATATAAGCCGGTCCGAATCCGGCCGTGCAGCAATTTTTCTGTTCGGGCATCGGCAGGAAACCGACATTGTAGAACCCAAAAGTTCGAAGACATGCGTCAAATGCACGAATATATAGTTTACAAAAAAAAACAGGTCACATCTTCTATTATCTTCCGTATTGACATAAAAAACTTTTTAGATCTTTAAGCTTTCCTCGTCCAATGTTGTATTGACTACAAAATCGTATTGTTTACTTCAAACAACTGTTTTATGGGGTGGTAAAAAGGCTTTCAAAGTGGCTTAAAGTGTTTCTACACACGCCATTAAAATTGCCCCACACAATCTATACATCTTGTCAGAAATTGCTTAGAATTGTCGGAATCTCATTGTGCATGAAAGTTAATCATTTTTAATAACAATAAAAAGAAAGAATAATGACAATTAAAAACAAGGAAGTAACTCACTTATTTTGTAATTTTGATGACCACCAAACAACGCATTTGAATTTTGAAAATTAGCATTGACTTCACTACAATTTGTTGAAGAAAAGTGAAAACTGAAGTTTCTAACTGACTTTTAAATAACTTTATTGAATGGTCAAAGACTACAAAATAAGATATAGATATAAAAATGTTATACTAGCTTTACTACTACTATTCTAGCTTTTCGATATCTCACTGATCATCATCCTCATCATCATCATTTCAGCTCACTTCCACCCACTGCTGAGTTGCCTAGCATCCACGCCAGTCTTTTCATCCTATGCTAATCGAGTAATAATAAAAAAAAACTAAGACCTTACCATCTTACTAGATGATTTATACAACATCAGGAAGCAACTTTTGCTTACACTAACGGGAAGCTGTAGTGCTCGGGACGTGTTTAGATGGAGTAGGCTTGCCCAGCACCTATACCATCCTGAGAGGCTTAGTCGGTCTTAGGAAAACATCGTGAGGAAACCCGCGATTTACCCCTGAATACTCAAACGCAACTCAGTGTTGAGCACATCTCAAGTCACGGTTTTTTGACAGTTTTTGATGAAAATCTGTCAAAAACTCGTCACTTGAGACGTGCTCAACTCTGAGATGCGTTTAGTATACGGGGGTTAGTCAGCTTCTCACGTATTCCATGTCATTCCTGAGGATAATTGTAAAAGGAAGCCAATAATTGCCCAAAATTGCCAGTTTGAGAAAATTTACAGTTAGGCATCAACCTTTTTAGGGCTTCCTGAGTGAAAGTAAAATAAGACAACTGAAGTCATTCAACTTGTAGATCAATATTGAGGATATAAAGTTTAATTTGAACCAGTTGAAAGGGTTATTTCTGTTTAGGTATTTGTAATTAGTAAGAGTGTTGAAGCGTGCTTCCGAAAAGCTTTAACCATCTGAAGTGTAGGGGTTTTATAAAAATAAAAACATTACTTTGAATGTCACTTCTGAATTTGAGGCCTGGACACTAAAGCAGAGACGAGACTGATGGAGATGTGTTATAAACAACCAAGATATTTTCGTTATTCACACATCTCGTCTCCAGTCTGCTTCAGTGGATACCTGGGCTGAGATGCATCATATTTGAATAGCGCGATCGAAGTTTTGCCATCTAGCCATCTAGCCCCAAACTAAGCAAAGCTTGTACTATGGACACCAGATGGCTGATAGAATACTTATATACTTTTTTTAGAAGACAAAAATGCTTGGGACTCTTTGGGACTGAACAATGCTCCAACTAAGACACGATTGTTAAGGAATCATTTTCCAAAACAATAGCCAAGCGTGGTTTCTTGTCTGTATCTTCCCCGCTTGGTCGCGTTACGAACAGGTGTAAATGCAACGTAGATTTAATACGTGTCCAAGTGATCCCCGTGATTTTATGGAATAAAAATTTTAGTCATTGACTTTACGAGTAGGTAAGCAAATTGCTTATACGTTTTTATATAGGCTTACTGATTTTTAAATGTCATTTTGGAGGTCATTTCATAAAAAGCGCGATACATTTTTTGATAGAAAAAAAATAGTTGATACCTATAGGTAGTAACGAACAATTTGTTGTCCGTTGGCAGAATATTGGAACCGAGTTTGGTAGTTAGGCTTCAGGTTTGGTAGTTGTCGAACATTTTTTCTAAACAGAGTTTCAGTCCCGCCTTATGAAGCAAACAATATTACTAATACTCAGCAAAGCCAACTCAACACTGGCCAAAGGTCAAGAGCCATTGTCTGCCGTCAGCTTGTCAGGCTGTGTCACTTTAAATGCAATCTTATCGAACCTTTTGCTCTGAATTAACACGCGGGTTCACAACTTTAGAACAATATCTAATCTAAGTACTCGATTTATCGGTGAAGTTAAGCAACGTTGTGCGCGGTCACAATTGGAATGGGTGACCGCAAGTGGCATTGCGAGCTGAGAGCTTCCGTGCTTCGGAGGGCACGTTAAATGGTCGGTCCCGGCTTTTAAGTCGTTAAGCCTCCGTCATGGAGGCCTTTAAACATCCTGAAAACTCCGTCATAAGAGTTGGCCACTAGCTTATACGAACTTACTTACTTACTATCTAAGTACCCCAAAACTTGCTAACGCTTGACGAGTTGAACTTCAAGATTAGAAGATGGAATCATGTCACAGAAAGACATGGTTCATAAAGATATTGGCACAGAATTTTTGCCAACCTACGTGCATTTGATAGAGTTATGGTGACCTATAATAATGGTTTAAGTTTCATTCAAATTTGTTGGCCAGCATTTACATTTTGTTCTGATTTATCTGTATTGAGTACACATTAAACAAAAAATACAACAATAAATTTATGTTGTACTAGCTGACCCCGCGAACTTCGTATCGCCTTAAAATTAATAATTCAAGTGCTTGTAATTTAATATGAACTTTATACCATAGCAATAAAGCTCAAATTGACTACGTTTTAGTTACAAATCATTTGTATGGGAAAAAGAAAAGGGCTATTTTTAGGGTTTTTCCAGCAATAATTCTAATTTTTCTCGCCGTAAAAACCATCCTTGAACTTCAACGAACATTTTAAAAAAAGATTTGGCCAAATTGGTCCAGGCGTTGTTGAGTTATGCGCTTACCAACACATTTTGCGATTCATTTTTATACTATATAGACTTCGCGCACGACCGCTGCGTAGGGAGCCGACCTCGCGACTGAGCCGCGCGGGTACCTTACTCATAGATCTAAACTCCCCTCCCGCACGCGCACCCCCGCCTTGGTGACGCCCACTTCGCAACGGGCCGTGCAGCAGAAATCGTAATATTTTAATTTCGCCATAACTTCAAAACCAAACGTCCAATTTTAATCATTCAAAGACCAAATATTATCACCATAAACTGTTCTTAGTGATGAAATCATTTATTTTGATAAGGATTAATAGCATGAGTAAAATAAACGCGTTAAAATGTAGTCCAAAAAAAATTCAAGATTTTTAAATAAAAAAATGGTTGCTGTGCCTCACTCGACATAGATGGGTATAGTGTGTCGCGGACTTTTTTGTAGATATTTATAAGATCTACAATTAATTAGAACATTTTATGGTTCTATCTTTTATAGTTTAGGCAGCGTACGCAAAATAAGTAACTTTTCTGGTTGATTTTTTACACCTTGTGTCCGAAAAACCCAAATATCTTACGGAACCCTATTTTTTTCCAAAATAAAATATAGCCTATGTTACTCGTGGATAATGTAGCTTTCGAATGGTGAAAGAATTTTTAAAATCGGTCCAGTAGTTTTTGAGCCTATTCAGTACAAACAAACAAACATACAAACAAAGTTTTCCTCTTTATAATATTAGTGTAGATTTGTTTTTTATCTATTTATGTCGTGATTAAGGCACAAATATTTTCAAATCATCGGTTGCATAGTAATAATAAGATTGGCTTCAGAAGTGAAAATTCAGAACGTCGGTCGTGAGCTTATAAGTCAATAGTAGGTAGTTAGTACTTTTATGGACATCCACGGTCAACTTTATACAGCCATAAAACATTTATTCTCATCCAGTTCGCAGACTTCGGTCATTTCTAGGTACGTGACTGCAATTGAAAGGAATTCTTATTGACGTGTGAACTACAGATAGATGTATGGTCGGATCATAGTCGAACTTTAGTTGGACGTCAGATGTTGTCAATAGAAATCTTCTGGGATCAATCAATCATGTATTATAAAACAATACAATACAAATATAACTTTATTGTAAAAACACAAGAGAAGCATCAAATAAAACTAAAATAAAACAAAATAGACTTGGTGGCCGCGTGTGCGGCCATATTGAGGTACCACATTGGTCCTTCAAAATATATAGTATCTTGAAGTGATATGTTACAGGTAAAAATTTTGAAGAAAACTTACATGAATGTCCAACATTTTATCTCATTTTAAAATTCTAACCCGAGCAATAATATTCCAAAGATGCATTTGTCGTAATTCGATTTAAATTGGCGAGACGTGACGCAATTTGGTGTAGAAGCCCAAACGCCGGATCGGCGTTTTGTAAATTTGAATAAAAGGGTCGCAAATCTCATTATGATGTAAATGCGTTTCCCGACGTGCTGACAGCTGAGGGTTGCCTAGTATCAATTCAGCTTATCGTTTTAATCCCATGGCAACACTATCACGATACTGCGAAGTTTGGACTGATAAATTTTATACGCCCGTTCCCCAATGGGAATAGGCAGAGCCACAAGGTAATCATAAGAAAACTGGCGGACACTCCTGATTTAAAGTTCAATGATGATGAACCATGGTTACAGGTGATCAGCCCATCGCCCATAAAGATGGGCCGTTACGTTGGAGAGGATAGTATCCCTTAGTCGAGTTCAGTAGTTTTTAAGGAAAATGGTAATAGACAAACACACAAATAAATAAACATATAAATATACAACCTCTTAGGCTAAACGCAAATATACCTTCTCCGTTCCGTCGTGGGTAAAAAAAGTATATAAGTATTTTATTTAGCTATCTGGTTCCCATAGTACAAGCTTATAGTGTTTAGACCTAGATGGCACTGTGTTAAATGTCCACAATATTTATTTATTTACTTTACTTAGGTTGGTATATATTTTTGTAGTTGCTAGCGATTATAATCTGGATCCTCCTAGACTTGTACATATACTTGAAGCGCTCGTGGCGTAGCTTGTTAAAGATAAGCAACTTTGTGCGCGGTCACAATTTGGATAGGTGACTGCAAGTGGCATTACGAGCTGAGCGCTTCCGTGCTTCAGAGGGCACGTTAAATTGTCGGTCCCGGCTTTTAAGTCGTTAAGCCATGACGGAAGTCTTTAGGCGGCCTATAAACTCCGTCACAAGAGTTGGCCACTAGCTCATACGAACTTACACGTACCTACGTTCAAAATTAATTGTATGACTCTTACCAAAATTACTTTTTATGTCTAAATGGCACTAGTTTATAAACTGTCTGGAGAAGACATTCATCTATATTTATTGCTGGAATAAAACTATACCAACAGAGCGAATGCACACACTTATGAGAATTCCGTGCAGTTTAGCGGCCCTGCTTGGTTACTAAAGGTGATAATGTTATACTACTCAGAATGGTATATCGCATCGCATAATACCAAGTTAATATACAAGTAATTTAATATTTCTCAAACTTTCCTAATTTGATAAAATTATATAAAGATTATAAAAAGGTACGAGATTAAGTCCCGGTATAAAACTCTAAATATAAATAACCTAGCTGCCGCCCGCGTCTTCGCTCGCGTGGTACCCTGATAAAAAATAGCCTATAAGTTAATCCAGTACATGTACTATGTATATTCCAAGTTTCATTCAATTCCATACACACAAACTTTCGCGTTTATAATAATTAGTATGATTTAGTTTAAAGAATGAGCTATCGGCTATCCTTATATAAATAAATAGGAACACGAAACCACGCAGCTTGGCGAATCATTTAAACCGCAGTACGTGCCTCACTGCCTCACTCGGAATCGAGCGGTTGGTGGTCGTGTGTGTAAAGTGCCTCCTACATTTATTGGCTCGCCCTGTGCAGTGCAATGACACGATCTTTTCCAAATGACTACTCTCAAAGTTTCGTAATAGTTTTTTTTTTTGCTTTCGTGACTTTATGTCAATTAATAATGCTAATGTATTCGAAATTAAAAGTAAGTTCGTATGAGAGTGGCCAGCTCTAGTGACGGAGTTTTTAGGCCGCCTAAAGGCCTCCGTCATGGCTTAACGACTTCAAAGCCGGGACCGACAATTTAACGTGCCCTTCGAAGCACGGAAGCGCTCAGCTCGTAACACCACTTGCGGTCACCCATCCCGATTGTGCCCGCGCACAGGGTTGCTTAACTTCAACAATCAATCAAGATCGTCTAAGCAAGCTTCGCCACGAGCGCTTCGAAATTAGAATGTTCAGTGATTCAAGAGTGAACAAGCGTGTGCCAACGCCACATCGAAACTAACACGCGTAGCACAAACGTCGTCAGCACTATGGGATAGCAAAATCTACCCTATCACTTAAGAGGCTTCAATCACTTGAAGCGCTCGTGGCGTAGCTTGCTTAGACGTTCTTGATTGATCGTTAAAGTTAAGCAACGTTATGCGCGGTCACAATTTGGATGGGTGCGCGCAAGTGGCATTACGAGCTGAGCGCTTCCGTGCTTCGGAGGGCACGTTAAATCGTCGGTACCGGCTTTTGAGTCGTTAAGCCATGATGGAGGCCTTTAGGCGGCCTAAAAACTCCGTCACTAGAGTTGGCCACTAGCTCATACGAACTTACTTGCTTAAGAGGCCACCATACGATCGCGTCAAGGCCGATTTTGAATCGAATTGAAAAAGATAGCGCTACGGATTTTGGGAGTATAAAAGAGACAAGTAAAAAATAAAATAAAAAGGGGCCTATACAAGAAACATGTATTTACATGTACGATGAGTACCTGTAGGTTTTTTTGTTATAAATTAGGTAGATATTATTTGTATTTATTTATGTATAATAATTATTTTTTCTTGTAACTTTTTCTACAATGCACTGCCTGCACTTTTTCTCTACACAAAGGTTAGCTGGAAGAAATGCTAATTAGCATTAAGTTCGCCTATGTACATGTTTTCTTGTGTGCAATAAAGAATTTTCTATCTATGTACTATGTACTATGGCACGGAACAGCACGGAACCACAAAGGGTTCCGTGCGAATTTGACTAGCACTTGACCGGTTATTTTATGCTGTGACGTTGACAGTCCGATCATGAACAGGGAGACCCTTAATGACGCAATTCCAAACCGCTGACAAATACAATTTAGTCATATTTGATTAAAAGGCAGGGTTACTCCGGCATCAAATTACTCGGCAAACAGAATCACGACCCCTAAGGCGTATACTGTAAAGGTATAAGATTACTTAAACATCTAATCTAAACATTATAAAACTCTTACATTGCTGACTGACTGACTGACTGAGTTACTGAATATCTGACAGACTAACAATCAACGGACAACCTAAATCATAAGACCTAGAAGCATAAAACTTTGGAAGATCTACACTACTATTAGTTATGTCAGTAGTTCTTTCGAACCAGTGTGGTGATAGGATTTTAAATGCACCTCAAAGAGGCTCCTTTCGTGCGCAAAACACATGTTTCCGAACTTTTTTCTTCGCCATCCCGGTTTTCTTCACTGTTAGAGAGTAGGTACATAATCTACTGGTATGTGAACATACATTTCTGGAACAGAAACAGATATTGGTGCACGACCGGATTCGAACCCACAGTCTTAGGATTGAAAGGCGGGGAAACTCCCAGTGCTCTCAACTTGGAAGGTATTTTCCTCTTATGGCGTGGTGGCAGCACTAAGGAATTAAACTCCTGGAAGATGAAGTTTGTAAGAAAAACTCAACGCGAACAAAGGCAACTCGAAGGGCACTAACTACTTCAAAACAAAACAATACATTCAAAATAAAACTAGGATTAATGATTACGAAATCAGAGTGCAATTCTCTTTGATTTCACAAACATCAAAACAAAGATCATCATGGTTACGGGTTAAGTAGATTACTTGACTATGATGTTTACAAATCAAACTTTAACAGACAACTGACAGCCGGAAGTAATCATAGCGATAATTCATCAGCAATTTAAATGCTTTGATGATTTCAATTTAAAATAGGTAGAATAGAATAGATAAAAATATTATCAAACCAAAAACACGCACAATATTCTTACAAATACATACATTATCATCACGCCCGTATCCCTAATGGAGTGGGCAGATCCACAAAGTATTCAAAAAAAAACTTACTCCTGATTCAGAGTCCCAAAATAGATATGCTGAACTATGGTGATAAGTGATCAACCCATCACCCATGTACAAATAGAAAGGTAACAAAAGAGGATACCAAATACTATGTAGGTACATGGGAAACTACATAGTATGAAAGCTAAAAAATCCATCGTACAGAAATAAATCTTACTTATATTATAAATGCGAAAGTTTGTGAGTTTGGATGTTTGGACGTTTGGATGTTTGTGCCTCAATCACGCCTAAACGGCTGGACGGATTTGAATGAAACTTGGAATATACATAGTACATGTACTGGATTTACATATAGGCTATTTTTTATCCAGGTACAACGCGAGCGAAGCCGCGGGCAGCAGCTAGTAAATAATAAATATTTGCGGACTTTTCACACAGCACCATCTAGCCCCAAACTAAGCAAAGCTTGTACTATGGGCCCCAGATGGCTGATAGAATACTTATATACTTTTTTTTTGTAAATACATACTTATAATACATTATACAACACCCAGACCCGGAAGAAATATTTGCAGAACATACAAACATTTCTCCCGTAGCGGGAATCGAACCCGCGCCTCATCGAGGTCATCGAGAAATGGATCTATTCCCAGTTAAACATGTGGCCTTTGTATCCCGTGTAACATTATGTGCCCTTTGGGTTAACAATGCGTTTGAAAGGTTCAAAGGGCAAACTGGCATCTAAAAAATGGAATTGAAGAAATAAATAATCAGAAATACAATTATTTTTAGTTCAAAAAGCGCCCTCAGGGTAATTGCGCTATTATAAACGTAATTACCAAAAACAATTCGTAACGTTTCGTTTATGCATATTTATTGTGATATTATTTATTGACATCTACCACAACAAAAGGGTTCCTCACGATGTTTTCCTTCGCCGTTTGAGAGTACCAGTATAACGCACAGAAAAATCCATTGGTACACGACCGGATTTGAATCCACGACCTTAGGATCGGAAGGCGGGGTCACTACCAACTCCACCAGTGCTAAAGGTAGGGTACAATCGTAAACCTGTTAAACGTTGGCATCACAAGATGTCCATTCGACCACAGATGCCACTAATGTATTGAAGAAGACCATTTCGGTATTTTATTGTCAAAACTGGTATCTGCCTGTGGTTTCACTCGTATGGTACCTACCCGGTGAGAGCACTGGTGGACTAGTTGGTAGTGTTGGACTTGGTTAGTTGACCCCGCCTTCCGATCCTGTCGTGGGTTCAAATCTGGTCGTGTACCAATAGAGTTTTCTTTCACCGTTTGAGAATACTTATACAGAAAAATCCATTGGTGCATGACCGGATTTGAACCCACTTGTATGGGGCCTTTTATACATATTATTTTTGTTGTTAGCGGCAATAGAAATCTGAAAATTTCAATTTTATACCAATTAATTTTCATGAAATACACCTTTGACTTCGAACCATAAAAAATACCTTGATAAAAAGCTACACAATTTCATGATATATTAAGTCACAAACTATATTATGTCTGTTCCAAATTTCAGGCAATTTTGTCAAGCCGATACGTTCCTAGGTGAGTACAAACACACAATCTTTGACATTTTTAATATTAGTGCTGTAAAATACAATGTGAAAAATGGCACTCCATTTCTGTAATAAAGAGGGACCATAAAAAGAACAGTCAAAACGAATGACCAGATGTGTCTCAGTGAGTACCTTGGACCTAGAGTGGTTATCGCATAGCATATTGAAAACAGCTGGTCAACTTGAGTGGAACGAATTTTCCACCTACTGCAAAGTTCCACAACCGAACCATCACAGAACTTTTTTTAAAATGATACTACATTAAATTATCACGCTAATATCCCTAATGGGGTGGACAGAGCCACAAGTGAATATAAGAAAACTTGCAGTTACTTTTAATTTAAAGTCCTAAGATGGACATGAACCATGGTGAAAGGTGATAAGCCCATCGCCCATATAGGTGGTTCATCATTTTGCATTATCAAAATTTTACTAACATAATGCAAAAAACTGCATCGAAATTGATTCAGTAGTTGAGTTTCAGATATGCAAAAAACTATGCTAGTTGCTGCAGCGTCCCCTGGTGGGCTATGGCCCTAAAACATATCTAAGAATATTTCCTGAAATGACACCAATAAAATGCAAAAAATCGCGTTGAAATCGATTCAGTAGTTTTTGAGGTAAAGAGTGTTTATAAGCATTCTGCCTGACTGTCCCAGTGTTGTTCTCTAAGCTACAACTATAGTTTGAGGTTGGTTGAACGAACGTAATGAATTGTTTCTTTAAACTTTTGCAATTTCTGCTTTCGTCGCTCGTGCAGCAAATAGAGTTGAATGCGGCAATCCAAGCCATCTCTATGCAAATAGTATGTATCTGCATAATGCATAATACACTTTAGTTGAATAAAAAGTCTAGTAAGAAGTCCCGCGGCTTGGCCCGCGTTGTATCTCTACATAGTGTGACGTCTGAGCCGTCAACGTCACGCGCATCAACTGAGAACGCGCTCCAAAAAGTTTTTGTTAGAAAATTTGAATGTTTGGAATGTTCTAAGGATGTTCCAAATATGAATTGAAATATTCGGAAGAAGTTCTAAGAATGAAAAGAAGAACAGAAAAGACAAAAGACGATCGAAATTAAGCGAATAAAAGGCGACACGGGCCGAGCAGCCGGCAGTTTGGTGAAGTCCACCGAACTCACCGAGTATAGTTAACAGCGAACTGGAAGGAGCTGGAAGAAGAAGAAGAGTGAAGTGAAAGTCAAGTGCCGTGAGAGGACTACGTCAGTTCTGTGAAGACTACGTGATCTCTACGTCCGTCGAGGAGGACTTCGTGGTCTCTACGTCAGTGAGAAGAGAACTACGTCGGGAAAGCGACAGACGAACACCCTGTGTACTCCACGTCAGTTTGTGGTGTTTTAAAGCGTCCAATAAACGACATCTCAAAGACCAATCATTGCCTTCCAATGCCGTACCCACTATTGTAAAAATAGTATACCTGATACAAAGCTGCTTTCCGCCTGTCTGTATCCACTGACTCGGCCTCTTAAACTACGCAACGGATTTTGATGCGATTTATATCTTCAGTTAGATCATTTTTCACGGAAGGTTTGTATAATAGGCATAATAGAACCTAATTAAGTTTTACACCCGTGCAAAGCCGGGGAGGGTTGCTAGCTTTCGAACAAGTGTGGTGAAAAGAATTAAAGTTCACCTCAAAAGCTCCTTTCGTACAATTGACAAATGATTATCAAAAAAGAAAACTGTGTTGGTAGAGGGTTGATTTGTAGTAGAAAATAAGACTTTCCATTAAATATTTTGTTATATTTAAAAATGTTCCATTGTTTATTAAAATAAGTAAAATGTTTCCCGAATGGCTACTATAAAGAAGTTTTAATTCTGCGTTTGACACTTTAATCCTTTGGATTAATGAAAAAGAAATCAACTATAGAAAATAGCTTTCGTCGGTTGTAAAAGCAATTTTAATTGAATACTGAATTGGGAGCTGAGTTGGGAGATATTAGGACTTGGTTTAGCTGACTGAGAAATCGTAACTCTTAAAAAATATTTTTATTTGAAAGAATAAAAAATCGGACTGTGTAGAATTAAAGAAATGTAGTAGGACCAGTGTAGTGCCACTGACGGATAAGTTGAGGAGAAATAATAAAAACAACGTAATGATAGATACATCAAAATAATTTACTCGTATTTCATAACTCCATTACGAAACGTCAGCTCAGCATTTTTCCCGCTTGAAAACATGCCAATCTGTAAAGAAAAGGATTGTTATTTTTCTTTGTATTTACGATTTCATCAAATAAATAAATAACAAATAATAAATATTATGTGCTTATTTCACAGAGCGCCATCTAGTCCCAAACTAAGCAAAGCTTAGTCCAGATGGCTGATAGAATACTTATTATCTATACTTTTTTTGTAAATACATAATACTACCCAGACCCGAAAGAAATTCCCGTAGCGGGAATCGAACTCGCACCTCTTGCATTTCGGCCGAGCAATCGTTCGCCACGCCACCGAGGTCGTCAAAAAGCATAAAAGACAGCAATAAACATAGCATCAAAGCCCGGTTCCAAAATTCTACTAGCGAACAACGGATAGTTCAATACCATAGCGACATTGTTTTTTGACACTATACTAACGCTGTTATAATAATTTGTTCTGTAATTATAGCAAAATTCAGACATCCTTAGTTCATACATCCATACATAATAATGGGGTGGGCGGAGCGATAAGTAAGCATAAGAAAACTTGCAGCCACTTCTGATTTAAAATCCCAAGATGGATTTGGTGAAGCATGGTGACAGGCGATCAGCCCATCGCCAATTTAGGTGGTCCATCATGTTGAAGAGGATACTATCCCTTAGTCGACTTTTACGACATGATCGGAGAGAGAAGCAGCTGGACGCATTCTTTGCGACTTTACTACCAGTTCAGGAGAGGTAAAGACAACCTTAGTCTCAGAGGTTATACATTATTAGAAGTTTGATTAAGTAATAATGTAAGTCTACTTAGTTCGGTAGTTCTACCATGACTTTCCTAGAATATATTTATTTATTAAAATACACACACACATTAAATATTATAACATTATAAAAACACAATCACATAAGATATTATTCCACATCGCCATTTTATTTGCCACTTCTGATTTAGTCCTAAGATGGGATGTATGGTGAACCATGGTGACAGGTGATCGGCCCATCGCTCATATAGTTGAAATTCAATTCAATTTATTTATTTGTCAGAAGTAGGTATAAATTAGTCAATAAATAATGCTCTAGTGCAATCTTACCTTTTATAGGCATGCAATTTTTTTGTCTTAGTATTAAAATACTTAGCTATGTTATATATTACATGTCAAAATTAAATACTACGCATTAAATACAAAATAGTCAAACGGTTGGTCTGTATGTATGTATATTATCACGCCCATATCCCTAATGGGGTGGGCAGAGCCACAAGTAGTTATAAGAAAACTTGCAGCCACTCCTGATTCAAAGTCCCAAGATGGATATAGTAGCATATTCGGACAAATTCGATTCTCATTCGAATCACGAAGTTTACCGAGGCACTCAATATTTATGGTGCTACTAGCTGCTGCCCGCGGCTTCGCTCGCGTGGTATCCGAATAAAAAATAGCCTATATGTTAATCCAGTACATGTACTATGTATATTCCAAGTTTCATTCAAATCCGTTCAGCCGTTTAGGCGTGATTGAGGCACAAACATCCAAACTCACAAACTTTCGCATTTATAATATAAGTAAGATTGTGTGTTGGAAAGATCATGGTAAGCCCACAACAAGCGATACATCGCTACTAATGTTTATTATTATAACAATTTGCGTACCAACGAGTATAACACGCTTTGAACAAAGTTGTCTAATGAGTCAAAGGCACTTACAAACTGAGCTAACTGAGTTATAACTCACATCGTACTTAATCAGAAATACACGTGTCTATCTAGATACCTACATAGAAAATTGTTTATTGCGTTGCGATCATTGGTGGTCTAGTTGCCAGTGACCCTTTCGATCCTAAGGTTGTGTAGGAACTATTCTATGTTCTAAGTTTCATTCAAATCCGTTCAACCATTGCGGCGATGTTGAGGTACGAATATCAAATATCAAACTTTTCATTTGAGTATACGCAAGTGAAGCCGTGGGTGGCAGCTAGTGAAATAAATAGATTTTAAAAAGCAGAAAACGTTTTAAACTCATTGTGGGTTTTGCAATATCGGTATTTCAGAGCAATCTGGCGATCTGTGAAACGATCCCCACACGACTTCTGCACAGAGTAACAAAAGGCAAAAGAGCAGTCTTATATGGCAGAGTTCACCGTTCAAACTAAATTAACAAATATTTGTGTACATTTCACACAGCGCCATCTAGCCCCAAACTAAGCAAAGCTTGTACTAATGGACACCAGATGGCTGAAATAAATAAATAAATAAATAACTTAGGTACAAACATTTACCCCGTAGCGGAAATCGAACCCGCTCCTCTTGCATCTCAGCCGAGCACTCGCCCGCCACGCCACCGAGGTCGTCGTTAATGTGACTGTCGTTTTTCATTCTTTTTAATGTACTTAGGTAATATTTTTTTCGAAACTATATAAATACACATTTTAAAAAGTGATTGCTTTGTTTTTGAGAAAAAAAAAAATAGTCCAGGCTCTCTTACCTATTATTCTGAGAGACATCGGAACGATGGCCTGAGATGGCAATATCCTGTCTGTACATTTCATTATGCTGAGCAACGCTGCCGACGTGTTGGGAGAAACGCATTACAAAATACCGATCTTGATTAAACCTTATATGTATTTCTGAATTGTCTGCCCGTAGAAGACATACAAACTCTAAATAGGTATTCTTTAGTAAACTAGCTGCCTCCCGCGGCTTCGCTCGCGTAGTACCCAGATGAAAAATAACCTAAGTATATGTTAATCCAGCACATGTACAATGTATATTCCAAGTTTTAATCAAATCCGTATAGCCGTTTAGGCGTGATTGGACAGGACAGTGATGGTCTGTTATAGAACTGTGTAGTAAGCGAAGGTGTCGAGGAAATGCTTACAAAAGGTTACCCCTAAGAATTTTATCGTAACCACAATGAGTAATAACTGCGGAGCACGTATTAAATAACTATAAAACAAAACGGCAACGTCTAGACGTGGTAAATGAGGTGCATCAGAATTGTTAAGTTGTCTTTGTTGGATAAGCTGGGAAAAACCCTGCTATAAGGGGAATCCCCTTTTAACAGGTTGTTCGGCTATTTCCTAAAATGCGGTGATAGATAACTGATAATATTTTTGATATTTTTTTAGATAAGATGTAAGATATTTGTATATTTTTGTTCTTTTGTATTTTCTTGTTCTGTATTATTTTTGTGTGCTGTCAATAAATTAAGTCCTGAAGTTTGTATATTTATTTTTACGGAGTTCATTTTTATTTTTAAGCTTTTTAATTGGAGGAACGCATAGTTTTAAGATTTTTTTTAACTTTATTCATAATTTTAATGTGAATTCTTCGTTGGGTGTCCTCAATGAATAAATAAATAACAAAGTACCTACCCGCACTAGAACAGACGCTTCATCTCAAGAATAGACCGTTAAGCTGTTAAAAACATGGTAAGGGAATAACTTAACTAACTAATGACCAGGGTCGAGACCTTAGGTAAATGGGGCACGGGTGTTTTCAAAATTCATACAGGGCTTCTGGTCGAAGCGATGCGCGATCCAAGAGCTGGTTCTTATTTGGCTCAACGGATCAGTATTGCCATTCAGCGTGGCAATGCGGCCAGCGTCTTGGGCACGATTCCACCGTTCAATGAGCTGGATCAGATGATCTACGTATAGACCGTTTGCAACGGTGGGTTATCCGATTTAAATGACCTTTAATTTGTAAGATGCGAAACCCTATTATAAGGTACTTACTTCTCCAAGTGTTGCAGTTCTCGTACTGCATGACGCAGTAGTTTGCAAAGTTCTTGTAGTCGCCGTCATAGCTGCGCGCGCAAATTTGTTGGTACCTGAGAAGAAAATCGTCATAGGAGTCATTTTTGATTGGCTGTCATCAAGACGGTCGTGACGTCACGCTATTTCTTCATCTAAAATGGGAAATGGATCAGCTGTCTTTTACCAAACTGGTCTGAAAGAACTAAGGTGACGAACCTTTTCATTCCGTGACTATACTACTATGGGCACCAGAGTTAAAAAAACGGCTCGCTTCGCTCGCATTGGTTTGAAGCTCGCTTCGCTCGCTAACTTCTAGAGATTTCTAGAGATGGTTTAAAGCAACATTGAGTAAAAAAGTTCGGCAGATGGTTGATAGAATACTTTTTTTTGTACTTTTATAAGTACTTTTTTTTGTAAATACATACTTATAATACATAATACTACAACACCCAGACCCAGATAGATTATAATCTAACGGTATTTACAATTATACGGTGACATACATACTTGTAAGTCTTAGGGCATTTCTCAATGAAGTTCTTGCATCCTTTGACAAAGAAGTCCGTAGCCCAGAACTGCGTATCCGGCGGGTACCTGATCATAGGCTTTCTGTAATTCTTCGAGCATGTCACAGCTGCTGCCATCAGTAGAAGCAGGAACACTGTAAAATAGTGTTGGGGAACCATCCCCCCAAAAATATTCAGGATATTGATGGTGCTATCGATAGTATAGTCACGTGTTACTATTATTGATAGCGCTATATGAGCAATACTATTCATAATGGCAATACTATCGATAGTTTTACGTTCAATAATATCGATAGTATCGATACTATTGTGATTTCTTACAGTTTAAACCAAAAACAATCGATATTAGCGATAGTATTGCCTAAACTATCGATAGTCTATAGATAGTCGACTATCGATTAGCAACACTACTTTTAAAACACATACTACAACGTTATTTGTACATCGCAGGCATGGCGAAATTCGAAATAAGGAAATCTGTAAAACGAGAGGTTATAATTATTTGCGTTTTGGGCCTAAAATAAAAATAAGCACAAGAACAGACATGCCTACTCATGCTTACCTAATAAATCCTTTGAGCTTAAGTTTCTGTATCCAAGGTGTCCCATTGTAGTCACTTCTTATTAAAAACACTTGAGTAAGATCTGTATTTCTAAACCTATGTTATACAATGAAATAAATTATGAAATTAGCAATTACAAATAAACTGTGGCGGCTAGGCCACAGGAGTTCTTGCAACTCTATTACCTGTGACTACTTCATAGTATCTACCACAAATATTGTGCGCCTCGCTAACTTTCGTTTAGCTTCTGAAATACGAACTAATGTAATATAGAGATGTTACAATAGTTATGTAGGCAATACTTATTTTTAAGGGTTGGTTCAGTTGTTATTTTAATTTTACCGAAAATTCGGACTTATTCAGTTTTCATACAAAGCACGAAGTTTGCCGAGGCGCACAATACATACAAAAAATTGAAAATTTTTATATGAAAAATCATACAAAAATACATAAGCCTCTTCTACAATTTAAAAAGAGATAGCTTCTTTTAATCTTAGACGAGCACTGGTGGTCTATTAGTAGCGGCCCTACCTTCCGATCCTAAAGCCGTGGGTTTTTGAACCCACTGGATTTGTCCAGTCGTCCAAAATTATGTGCCCTATAATACCAGTACTCTCAAACGGTGAAGGAAAACATCGTGAGTAAACCGGCATGTCGTAGAACCGCAGGGAGTTCGAAAACATGTGCCAAGTGCACGAAAGTAGCCTTTGAGGCGCACTTTAAATCCTTTCACCACACTGATTCGAAAGAACTAGTGACATGATTATATAAATAGGATAGATACTTTTAAATCAGAATTTTCAGAGATATAAAACAAATTGAAACACCCCGTATAACTAGGCACTACACGGTATTATAAATACACTTTCAGTTATACTATTAGCATTTGTAATATATACGAGCTACGTTTGAAGGGAGCTATAAACGCGTGTACGTTTTGTAAACAACGTTTGTGATTGTGTCTAGTAGTACTACATAGCTATAAGCTATGATTATAATAAAAAAACTAAGGCCTTTTACCATCTATAGTAGATGATTTATACAGCTTCAGGAGGCAACTTTTATCTTCACACGGGACGAATTAAAATGGAGTAGGCTTGCCCAGCACCTATTCCATACTCACAGCTTAGTCTTCTTTGTCCACAGGAAAGACCTGGTCAATACGTTCGGAGCTGACTAAGCCGCGGGTTTCCTGACGAGGTTTTCCTTCACCGTATGATAAGATAAAAGAGGTATAAGCTATGGGTAATTATTACAACCTTTTGCTACCAACTCATCCAAACTGGAGATACAAATTTCTGATGTTCATAATGGCGGGGGCAGAGCCACAAGTAATCAAAACAAAACTTGTAGCCACTCCATATTCAAAGTCCCAAGATGGATATAGTGAACCGTGGTGACAGGTGATCAGCCCATCGCCCATACAGATGGTCCATCATGTTGGAGAGGATACTATCCTTTAGACACATGCTCGGGGAGAGAAACAGCTGGAGGCATTCTGTTTCTTTATTTACTCCCAGTTCAGCAGATAAATTGATTGTGAAACTTAGTTTCTTTTAAAAACAGAATGGGATAATTCCACTATGAT
Organism: Scotopteryx bipunctaria; assembly: GCA_949320045.1. Taxonomy (NCBI): domain Eukaryota; kingdom Metazoa; phylum Arthropoda; class Insecta; order Lepidoptera; family Geometridae; genus Scotopteryx; species Scotopteryx bipunctaria. Next base: position 2,832,808 of record OX439462.1, read on the forward strand.
CTCATAGCAGGGACTGAAAATTTTAAATTGAACTGTGAAACACCAGCCTTAAATTTTACTCAAACAAGGTAATAAACATTATTTATTTCAATTGCTTTGCTTTCGCAGTTTCCTCTTAGGTTTCATGTGTTTTATCATAACCTAGTTAGGTTTATACAATATAAAGTTAAAATTCAAACATGAAACATTCAAATTTAGTGTTTGAAAACGCATTACAAAATTCGTCATATCAAAATGCAACGTTCTCACGATTATGGTACTTTTTAGGGTTCCATATCCGAAGGGTGCCAACGGGACCCTATTACAAAGCCTTTGCTGTCAGTCCGAATTCGCACACTATTGTTTTTAGGCAATTATTTGTTAAGCAATTAGAAATACACACTCTTTTGCTTTCAGTTATATATTTCTCACCTATGTTCTGTACTACTTTTTCGCTGGACTGGGAGTAAAGAAAAAACATAGAATGCGTCCAGCTACTTCTCTCCCCGAGCATTTCGTAAAAGTCGACTAATGGATAGTACTATCCTCTCCAACATTTTTTTTTATAATTAGTGTACTAAAAGTCTCCAACACTCCAACATGATGAGATACAACAATCAAGTATTCCCAAGGAGGGTTGACATCAGGCAGGCGGCCGGTCATAAAACACCTTAGCCAAAAACTCTTACAGCATGATCCTTGGATCTCTTAATTTTATGTTTGTTATTTTATATAATTTATTTGCTTTGACATTTTCTAAATTGACATTAAATAAATATTGTAACTTTATAAATGTTTGTACGGCCTACCGCCAGAATCTAGAGATCTAAATTATTTAACCTTACACCTATTATGTATTACTAGCTGCTGCCCGCGGCTTCGCTCGCGTTGTACCTGGATAAAAAATAGCCTATATGTTAATCCAGTACATGTACTATGTATGTTCCAAGTTTCATTCAAATCCGTCCAGCCGTTTAGGCGTGATTGAGGCACAAACATCCAAACATCCAAACATCGTTACAAACTTTCGTACTAGATGGCAGCACAGGTAAAGTTAGTACGCGCTATCGTTGCGTTTTGAGCTTTACGCCGGTAATTTCAAGCAAACTAAGACTTTTCAATTTTATAATATAAGTAAGAAGTAAGAAAGTAAGAAGTAAGATTGTACCTAGGTTCACAGACAAATAAATGATTTATGATCTCTCTCTAACCCCACATAGAGAAGGATAAGGGCAGGAAGATGATTATGATGATGTTCTGAATACCCCCTCTGAATTGCCATTTCTAAATCCAAATTCGTATCGTGTGCAATGCTCAGAACAAATTATTTCCCATAATAGGTGCTCGTGCATATCGCTCTATTTTCTACAAAATTGCCGCATTTACGCAGTTTTATAAACAGTGGTTTGTAAACTAATCATAGCAGATGAAATCGAATCCCCCGATTGTAGAAAGCAGTGAAATTTAAATGTTCCACCGGATGAGAGAAATACCAATTATTATGTACTATAAAACCCGCAACGTTGTCTGCTCAACAAAAATGTATATAACACCAGCTAGAGGCTCTTACCCTGCAAGAAAAAGAGAGCTGCTGACGACCCTATTGATATGAATGACATTGTCAATTGTCAAAATTTTATAAATGTTGAATTAACTGTCTTGTCATAAATTAATGTATAAGAAGGATTTATGCGTTATCTTGTTTATTCTTTTCATCCTTTTCCCAGTTTGGGATCGTTTTGCAGTATAAAAAGTAGCCCATGTCCTTATGGAATCTATCTCCTTGCCAACATCAAAACCTGTACAGCAGTTTAGGCGTGAAAAGGTAACAGACAGCATTTATAATATTAGTATGGATAATACTTACTTAGACCAATGACCAAAGGGCTGGCGCTTACCTCGGACAAAGGATAAGTATAACTATCCAAAGAGGTAACGTTGCACGCCTTTTGGGGACCTTACCTGCGGTCGGTGATCTGAGCTCTGTTTTCTATCTGTAGGCGAACTAAGCTTATTTTAATTCATTATTATTATACCGATTGCCTTAAAGTTTTTAATATGATTATAGTTAGTCTTTGTAAATAAATAAATATCCATTACGTAAGAATATTTTTAAATATTGAAGCGCTCATGCGTAGCTTGCTTAGGCGTTCTTGATTGAGCGTTAAAGTTAAGCAACGATATGCGCAGCCACAAATTGGGATGGGTGATCGCAAGTGGCATTACGAGCTGAGTGCTTCCGTGCTTCGGAGGGCACGTTAAACAGTCGGTCTCGGCCTTTAAGTCGTTAAGCCACGACGGAGGCCTTTAGGCGGCCTAAAAACTTCGTCACTAGAGTTGGCCACTAGCTCAAACGAACATTCATACATTTTCAAATATCTAATCAGGTTAACTTTATTCGTTTTAATTTATTTATGTTATTCGCAGATCGTCACTTCACCTAACTGAAGGGCGTTCTACATTACCTACGTTTGCCGAACCGCAGTCATCACTCTTGGATTCTCCTCATAGCCTCTTCCTCAAAGTTGTTTTTACCCAACTGCACAATTAGGTATGTGTAGTTTCAATTAGACAGTGTCAATTCATTTTAGGTCTGCCGCGGCGTCAATTTTGCTTACACGGCGACCCTGACTCTTGCTTCGAAAGTCTAGTTCCCCATCGCCGCGGCGTCGTCGTGGCTACTGTTGCCTATTTAATACATAGCTTTATAACCTAAAGCAGGGTCACTCACTGAAATGACCAATGACAAGCGAGTACGTACTACTGAAGCCATAGAGATAGTAGCTACCTAAGGTGATTCATTAGGAGATAAGAAGCCTACAAGCTTTCGTCTCCTTTGTTAGTACAACGACCCTTTTTCGGATTAACATACAAGTCTGGGTCATCTAATAAGCATCTACTCAACTGTAATTACATTACATAACTACTGAAACACCTAGCGACTTTGCCTGCTCTGAGTTCTCCATACAAACTTTATCTTCCCTCTGCGTCCCAAATTTCAACTGGAAATTGATATTAGTACCTTTGGGAATTCCTGTTCAGTGCACCCCTACAGCCTACACCATAAGAATTATAGTTTAGGCTGTGCGCTGATTGTAAGTCCCCCGAATACTCAAATGCGACTTAGAGTTGAGCACGTCTCAAGTCACGGTTTTTGGACAGTTTTTGATGAAAATCTGTCAAAAACTCGTCACTTGAGACGTGCTCAACTCAGAGATGAGTTTGAATATTCGGGGGGTTGATCAGTCGGTCAGTGAGTAACTTAAAAGTTATATATATTTGGGAATGAGAGGTTTCTGTGAGATATTGGGAAAATTCCTGCTAAGCACGTGGAACGTAGTTTGGCCTTGTATTCACACAAAATATTAGAAATATTAGGTTCTTAATGTTAGTGGCTTTGTCACGAATCATCATCATCTTCCTGCCCTTATCCCACTATATGTGGGGTCGGCACCAAAAAAAAATAAAAAAAAACATTTGGCGAAGGAAAACCTACAGCAAGATCCTTGGATCATGTGCCGACCCCACATAGACTGAGATAAGGGCAGGAAGATGATGATGATAGAGCCACCTTTTATTTTTTAAATTTATTATGTTTTTTTTGTGGAAATTTCAACTCTCCACCTATTACGATTCATGAGATATAGCCCGCTGATGGAAGGATGGACGGACGGACGGACAGCGGAGGCTTAGTAGTAGGGTCCTTAGTAATAGGGTAACGTTGGCACCCTTTAGGTACGGAACCCTAAAAAGCTTACTTAGCTACTATTGGGTTTAGAATTAGGTACATCAATACCATCAATCAATCAATATTAAAAGTAAGTGATGCCCAAAAAAGTAGTAGTAGTTATTCGTTCGTTAGTCTTAAACCATTCTGTTTTGTGAATTTTCGTTTTTTAAATAACATTGCAGAGACGTACAGCAAAACGAAGTCCTGATTTTAATTCAGTACTCGCAAAACAATAATTTTCAAGTTATACTATATAAAGCTCGATTACCACTGACTGACTCACTGATTGACATGTTTGTTCTCCCAGAAAGAGTGGAAACCGGTGATTATGATGTATGGGGGAAATGCTCGAAGGAATACATTTTTTTTCTCCCCCCCCCCCCCTTTGGACCCCCTTTGACCCCCCCTTCTATCGGTTCTCCGAAATGACTCGTGATATGGGATTTTTTCAAGTGGATTCGTACAAAGAATAGGATGGCGAGTAAAGTTAAATAAAACTTCCCCCCCCCTCCCCCCCAATTTTCACCCCCTCTTGCTTGTATCTCCGAAACGGTTCGTCCGATTGGGCTGAAATTTTGGTTCCAAATCGCGGGCTGCTTGCAGCCCGCGCCCGCAAGCGAAAATACTAGTTCTATAATAAAAGTCAACATTCCTATGTACCTACCTATCCGCTGGGTTTTCAAACTTATACAATCACCAAATTTCCTTGTCGATTTTTGATTTCATCGATGTCGTTCCAATCTTTGTTCCGTAATTTTTATTGTTCTAAAGTAAAACAGTAATGTTTCGCCGTTTGGCACAACTCCAAACTCGTTATAACCCCCTTGAGAGGGGAGTTAAGACCTTGACAAGATTTGAAACATTAACTTTATAATAAAGGTAGGTATATATTTTTTTGAAAATAAATTAATAAATATTTGTGAACATTTTACAGAGCGCCATCTAGCTCCAAACTAAGCAAAGCTTGTACTATGGGAACCAGATAGGTAGCTGGTAGAATACTTGTTTTTTTTTTGTAAATACATAAAATACTACAACATCCAGACCCGGAAGAAATATTTGCAGAACATACAAACATTTCTCCCGTATTGTACGTATGTATGTTCGTATGAGCTAGTGGCCAACTCTAGTGACGGAGTTTTTAGGCCGCCTAAAGGCCTCCGTCAAGGCTTAACGACTTAAAAGCCGGGACCGACTGTTTAACGTGCCATCCGAAGCACGGGAGCGCTCAGCTCGTAATGCCACTTGCGGTCAACCATCCTAATTTGTGACCGCGCATATCGTTGCTTAACTTTAACGATCAATCATGAACGTCTAAGCAGGCTACGCCACGAGCGCTTCATTTCTCCTGTAGCGTGGATCGAACCCACTCCTCTTGCGTTTCAGCCGAGCACTCGCCCGCCACGCCACCGAGGTCGTCACACAAAATAAAAAAAACTCTGCTCCTATACGCCTTCTGCGATTGAGGGTCGGAGTTGGGCAGTGTGGGGTTGTCGGACTTGACGCGAGCTACTACAAAATAACCTGTGGTGGCCAGCCTTGATGCATATCAAAGCCAAAGGCCGTCGGAATCTCCATACGGAACGCACCGGAGCCCCTCTCGCATCGTGCTTAGCGCACCAGTAGGCTCAGACCAAATAAGAAAAGACGATGCGCCGCGAACAGCAAAAGTGAAGCCACCTTTTTATCTATGTGTGTGTCGGGTGTTTTTTGGTTTTGAGGTTTTGTGTTCCAAGTAACCTAAAATTCAAAGTATAATAATTAAGAAACGATGTTATTTAAAGTACTTACAAGTGAAAAGTGATTATGTGACACTTTTTATGTGATTTGCTGCTGTTTTTACAAGTTTTCATTACACAGGAAGGCATAATTCTATTTTTAAGTTTACGCCAACCGACGCGTCAGTCGGCGTAAACTTAAAAAACGACTCGAGAGCGATGAGCATGGTTTTAGTGTAGGTGCGTGCGTGAGCATGTATGTTTACTTGCAGAAGCATGGTTTTGTGTGGCTTCACTTTTGTTGTTCGCGGCGCGCCGTCTTTTCTTTTTATTTGGTCTGAGCCAGTAGGACTAACTTTACCTAACCTAACAAAATTTTTTGACAATTGAATCTTCGGATTGTCTGTCTGATTGATGATATTAATGTAGTTTCAATAAGTCTTCTATATATTTTATTGATCTTAGTGAAACGTAATGTTTCGTTGTTTGGCACAATTCCAAACTTGTGTTAACCCCCCGGAAAGGGGAGTCGGGGCCTTGACAAAATTTGAAATATAAACTTTAAAATGTGGACCCAAATAATGCGAAGATTGTTCCTTTTAGGTCTCCACCGGCAGTAATTTAATGATTCGTGTTTGGTGCAAGTTATAAGATGTCTTGCATGCTTTTTTACCATGAACTAGCTTAAAAAGAAACCTATATAGACACTATGTACTAGCTGCCGCCCGCGGCTTCGCTACCGTGGTACCCGGATTAAAAATAGCCTATATGTTAATCCAGTACATGTACTATGTGTATTCCAAGTTTCATTCAAATCCGTTCAGCCGTTTAGGCGTGAATGAGTAACAAACATTCATACATACAAACTTTCGCGTTATAATATTAGTAGGATATTCCAAGTTTTATTCTAATCCGTCAAACCGTTACGGTTTAAATAAGGCACAAACATTCGCATTTATAATATAAGTAAGATTAAAATCTAAGTAAACAAAAAATAAACACACGTTATAATAAGTACCTGCAGGCATAATATTGTATAAAAGCTGAAATAAAATCTGATGTTTCATAATGGTTTACAAATTAATTAAAACGGTTTTAAAAAGGTTTCTCTATTCCGGCTCAGCTTGCAGATTCATGTCATAAATAAAATAAATACGTATCTTACCACCGAATACTCAAACGCGACTCAGAGTTGAGCACGTCTCAACTCACGGTTTTTTGACAGTTACTGATGAAAATCTGTCAAAAAATCGTCATTTGAGACGAGATGCGTTTGAGTATTCGGGGGTTATTGTTTGAAACTATACCTATTATTTTGACGTTAAGACTTTTTTAACTTCATTATATCTATAACTTGGACCAAACAATTAATCATTTCGCTCCGGTCTTATTTATGGAGGGCAAAATGTCATTGGGATAAGTAGAGCGATATGATTGTGAATACTTTCTTATTATCAATGTACATAATATTACATTATAATGAAAAGGATCAGAGATATCAGTAAGTTAATTTGGCTTTTGATCTTTTTAACTGACTTGAAGGTAGAATCTCAATTTAGCTGTTTTTTTATTTTATTTTTCACCGTTGAATTGTTAATCATTTTTGAAACGACTGACGAATATGGGTAACAAACATTACGGTAAGTACCTAATTTATCCCAAGGAGTGCAAATATTTTTTTAATGTATTTATTATAAAATAATATAATTTTTTATAATGTCTGCGAAGACGAAGGGTAGATAAATGTGTTTGGGGTGTAAGTATGTGTAAGTATGTACGTGGGTATGTATGTATGTATGTTTACAGTATGTGCATTCCTTTGGCTCGTCAAGAATCGCTTGTGGCGTAGCTTGCTTAGACGTTCTTGATCGATCGTTGAAGTTAAGCAACGTTGTGCGCGGTCACAATTTGGATGGGTGACCGCAAGTGGCATTACGAGCATAGCGCTTCCGTGCTTCGGAGGGCACGATAAATTGACGATCCAGGCTTTTAAGTCGTTAAGCCATGACGGAGGCCTTTAGGCGGCCTAAAAACTCCGTCACAAGAGTTGGCCAGTAGCTCATACGAACTTACTTAATTTTGGCTTCAGCTAGTAATAAATAAAGCCCATTCAACTGTCTCACATATGCCAGTTTCCACACGATTATTCCTCAACAATAATTTTGTAAACATTTGACCGTTATGGTTTAAACGGTGAGTAAGTACCTACCTAAACCATATAAGTACCCTAAAATACAAAGACCCACTAAATTAAGTATGTAGGGTTCACTTTTCAATCTTTTGTTAAAGGCACTTAAACTGTCATCCAAACGACCCTTAAGTGAATGATTTTCCGGTTCAAACAATAGACTAAAGAGAATCGTTTTTCATAACATTATGTACTTATGAATTCCTTAGAGACCTTCCTGGACCAGTCTGTTCAATTGATAGATAGCTCTGCCTTCTACTCTGTTGGTTGTGGGTTCGATTCTCAGCCAGGACAAGGAAAAACATTTACATGATGAACTAGTGGAACGCCCCGCGACTTTGTCTGAGTCACCCCTACACCATAACAGTACCCTCCAGGTTTCATCCCTCTGGTTTGGGCTGAGTGTTGATTATCAGTCAGTCAGTTAGTAATGGGCCCGGCGCCCACTTAGCACGACATGTCAAGGGATCCGAAGGCGTTTTTAGGCATGCCGAGGCATCCTTAGGCATGCATGGGGCGTCCCGATATGGGGCACCGGGTCACGCTGCCGAAGCAACCCAAAGACTGCCAAGGCGTCTTTAGACATGCCGAGGAGTCTTTAGGCATGCCGAGGCGTCTTTGGGCATGCCGAGGCGTCCTTACGCATGCCATGGCGTCCTTGGGCATGCCAAGGCGTTCTTAGGCATGCCGAGGCATCTTTAAGTATGCCGAGGCGTCCTTAGGCATGCCAAGGCGTTCTTGGGCATGCCGAGTCGTGAGTTATATTATTTAGATACCTATAATATACATCGATGTTTATTCTGAGTTTGGTGTATACCCAGACTCAGAATAAACATCATTATACATTTTTAGTACTTACTTATATACTTACAAAAATAAAGTATTCTATCAGCCTTTTACACAAGCTTTGCTTATTTGGGACCAAATTTGAAATTTATGATCAGTAATATTAATAAATATTGTTTTATATATTATGCTATAAATTAGATAGAGACATTTAAAATAACTATGCTGAAAACGGTTAAGAAAATATGTGTCTTGTTTTCGTCGACCATCTAAATGGGTGTTATAATATTATTCCCATTGATGTGACTGACCTCTATGACCTGAGTGACCCTTTCGGGACCAGTGATGCGTGACGAAATGCAAGTGAAATTCATACGAAGGGAAAATTGAAATTCAATAGGGAGATGTGATGTACGAAACTACGTTTAAGATTTGGAGAAGGTAAGTATAATAAAACTAGCTAATGGAAGTAAATCCTGATTTTGGGTAGAAATATTTTCTCATGGGAGACTAAGGGTCTACTGTAATTTGGGCACGAATTTTCATGTGCGTACTATATTAGTCTTGTCACTAGTTCTTTTGAACCAGTGTGGTGAAAGGATTTAAGGTGAGAGGGGGCATTGAATCTTTTTTAGGATTTTTTCAGCTTTCGTTTAATTAGGTTTAGTTCAGCAGTATTATAGATATAGGTACTAGATTTTTTAACAGTGCCAGGAGGCAATTTTTGCCTTCACTAACGGAATGCTGTAGTGCCGGGGACGGGTATGTTTTTTTTATTAGTGTACTATAAATTGTATTAATATTTTGCCAAAATATTGTTATAATTATGTAGATGCTTTGAATCAGAAATAGCTGCAAGTTTTTTATGTTTACTTGTGGTTCTGCCCACCTCATTAGGGATACGGGCGTAATAATTATGTAAGTGTAATACATATTCTATTCAGAAACGTATTCTTTCTATAATTTCGAGTGCGCCTTTGGGCTTTTCACAAGTATTTCGAGTAAATCCATGGTACAGAAGTTAACATAACTCCAGATATAGTTCAATTATCCGTTCATAGTTCCATGGTGCCTACGATTGTAGATCATTTAAATAGCGAATCAGTAGCGCGATCTTGACATTGATCTGTTTGCGATCGTCGCACACACCGGCCAACTGTCGTTTTTTAGAGCTTTTATTTGCAAGAATATTTCTAAGTGCTGTGCTTTGTGTGAACAATATTTTATGTGATTTGTTTTTAAACAGTGATATTCAATTTTGGTAAGTGAAGTTGACGGGATGGTGTTAATCCTAAGTTTAGATGTAACAGATGAAGCAATTTGAATGAAACTTAGTCGTTTAAATAGTTCGTGCCCGGGAATAATTTATTAAGACCGCTTTATTCTATCCCATAATTTATTATATTTTTAGGCATAAAATAACTTTGTAGCATTCTGACACGTTTATCACAAAAAATATTTATCCTGGATGGGAATCGAATCAAGACCTCACAGCAGATAATTAAATTTAGGGAGGAAACTACATCATTACACAGACAAGAGCAAACTCTTGAATTTAAAATAGGCAGTTTATTTTAAGGCCAATAATACCAACCTACAGGAACAAAATAAGAACACGTAGGTATAGGCTATTTTCGTTTAAATAAGCTCATTGACGCGGTCATTATCAAAATAAGATAAATAAAATAAAACCAGAAACACACATTCTGTAAACAGTTTACGTAAAACTGAAGAAAAAACAAGTTTATTGGTTCGGCTATTTTGAAGTGCCGTGAAGTGAATACTACAATCACTCTTTCACAGCTAATTTCTTGTCAAAGAAATGTGGTATAGGCGGAGCTGTTTATGCCCGGTTCTTAAATTCTACTAACGAATTCTAATCTATATATATAAAAGAAAGTCGTGTTAGCTACACCACTTATAACTGAAGAACGGCAGAACAGATTTGGGTGAATATTGGTAGGGAGGTAGCTTAGAGCCAGGAGACGGACATAAGATACTTTTTATCCCGAAAAAAAAAAATCAGAAAAAAAGAATCAGACTTGGAATAACAAAACGCAAATGATAGCTATGTAATTGACGTATAATGACAGCTATGTAATGACGTATAGTTGACAACATATAGATGACACAGATGATAACATTCTGTATTATATTTAGTATCAGCATTGCACCCGTGCGAAGCCGGGGCGCGTCGCTAGTAATCAAATAATTGGTAGGTAATTACAAGAAAACTACAAAATTAATCAAAAAACTGGTTTCAACAACTAAATAAATAGTTATTACCTACCTATCAAAGTAAAAATCATCTGAAAATATGGTAGGGTTCCCGATATTTAGATCAAAATATACTCAAAATATGAATTTATTAATATTCTTTTTGTGATTTTTTTCTCTTAGCCTATTCCCACTTTGAGGAACTAAAAAAAATCTCGTTTCCTTTTGAACATTTCATTAAAAATTTCAGTAACAATAAAGTTCTACATCGATTTTGGTGAGAAAATCCGCTTTAGCCATAGCACGCTCTTATTACAGTCGCAAGTGGGTAGTCTAAAAAAAATGGTACAGGCAAACGTAATAAAAATACAGGAAACTGTCTTAACCTGGAAGTGACAGCGGATTTTCTTTATGCTTATAAATAGATTCCAATATGCTGACCTCTTTGGCTTCAGGCGCTTTTTTCCTTTTGTCAGTGACCCTTATATCAATATTACTTCGGGTTTTTCATCATCATCATCAAAAAATCCACTACTAGATTAGGTCTGTAAAAAAGTTCTCTCTTTTCATAACGTGGAGAAAAAAAAAGAGTCAAAGTCAAAAAAAGTTATTCCATAAACTCACTTACATTCACTTTAACACGTCTTAAATTTAAAAAATTCGTCGTAAATCCGCAAAAAAATAAAGTAAACGACATAGCTTTTAGAATAAGCAAATTGAAGTAGCAAATGACACCTGCCCACTTTTACTTATTAAGTCGTTGTTTGAAAACAATAATAAATAAGTCCTAAAACTAAAACCCGACTACTGAAAAATCACGCTCGAAAAGGTATGAAACATGAAAATATTTTTATCTGAAATTATTATGTATTCAGTCACGTTGCTCTAAAGCCTATGGTCGCTTAAAAGATAGATACTGTTAAAATGTATGTCTTTACTGTTTTATTATATCTATCTTTTATATACCCGAAATTCATAGCGCTATCTCTTTCGAAATTGGTTTACTCTTAAGTCTTTGACAACAAACACGGCATTATTAAAAACATTTTTTTAGTTCATGTCTTTATGTCCTCTAGAGGGCGCCATATTCAATTTATGTTACGTCACATAGCCTATAACTAGCGCACAATCAAGACACTTCCAACAATACTATAAGTGAAAACTTTTAATTGGCTTTCCGTGTGAAATATGTGCGCTCTGCATATATTTAATTTCCTTACTATTAATGTACTAGCTGTAAGTTTTCCTGAAATGTTTAAAATAAAATAAAAATAAAATAAAATACCTCATTAGTCAAATTGTGATAAGTAGTTTAGAAGTTGTAATGGAACAGATGAACCGGTAAAATCATAACCCTCCTTTTGGCTTCGCCTTAGTTGGGTAAAAATGGGTTCAAAGTAATGATATTGCTATAGTAGAGCTGTCATGTTACAGAATGCGACGATGAGAAGTTCGTCCTAAATTGTAATTCCATCGAGGTATCCACATTTGGTTAATTAGAGGCAATTTTATAACGGCTCTATTCTGGAAAGCCAAGGCAATCAGTTAAAATCTGAATAATGCCTGCCTTGTGACTGGAATTATAATAGTTTTTAGTATTCACATAAATTTGGGGTGATGGATTCCCGGCAATTTTTTAGGCCTTGTTTAGAAATCCTGTGTACAGCTAGTGATAGAAGTTTATTTTTATTTCTAATGACAGTTTTGGGCGTATTTTAGATTTTAATATAAAAGAGGAGATTCTCAGTTCTTAAAACTATGTCGTCCCACTGCTGCGCAAAAGTTTTTACCAACCATTACGGCCTCGGTGGCGTGGCGGGCGATTGCTCGGCAGAGACGCAAGAGGCGCGGGTTTGATTCCCGCTGCGGAAGAAATGTTTGCATGATCTGTAAATATTTCTTCCGGGTCTGGGTGTTGTGGTACCATGGTACTCGTAGTTTCTGATACCTACGAGACAGGGAATCCTAGTGTGGGGTCAGGACTATGTATGTGACTGTTGGGTGTTATTTATTTATTATTTATTATTATTACCATCCATCTTGGTCCTTCGAAAATCTCGATTGGATGCATTATTTTTATATATTTTACAAAATTCCTTTCTCGAAATATCTTCCTATTGTAAACCGATTTCGATAATTCTTTCGCTGTAGCATACATACATAATTATTATCATACCCCCATCCCTAATGGGCTGGGCAGAGCCACAAGTAAACACAAGGAAACCTGCAGCCACTTCCGATTTAGTCTTAAGATGGATATGATGAACCACGGTGACAGGTGATAATTAAATTGGAAAAATAAATATTCTTGGCCATTTCACACAGCACTATTTAGCCCCAAACTAAGCAAAGCTTGTACGTTGGCACAATACTTATCCTATACTTATTTTAAATAAAACCAGAAAATATTCCACAACTTATGTAGCCGATGGTACTCACCTTGAAAAAGTCACTAAGTAGAAAATGGAGGGTTGTAAGACCTTGGCGGCCTCAGAGGGAGAGCGAATACATCCTACTAGAATTCAAATTAAAATATTTAAATCCAATAATTCAAATCTACGAAGGCCTGTAGCGAAGGACGCCTGTTCGACTACCAAGCATGGAAGACAGGTAGTTAAACCATGCTTGAAATAAATCTTTTCCAATTTATAACTGCTGGTCTAGGAGTAAAAAAAAAAAACAAAATGCGTTCAGCTGCTTCTTTCCCCGAGCATGTAGTAAAAGTTAACTAAGAGATAGTACTCTCTTCGACATGAAGACGTGCTTGATCGTTGAAGTTAAGCAACGTTGTGCGCGGTCACAATTTGGATGAGTGACCGCAAGTGGCATTACGAGCTGAGCGCTTCCGTGCTTCGGAGGGCACGTTAGACAGTCGGTCCCGGGCGGCCTAAAAACTCCGTCAAAAGAGCTAGCCACTAGGTCATACAAACTTACTTTTTAATGTGCCTGTTAGTTGATATTATAAGTTGTTAAATAACTAAGCACGTACTTATCCATTAGGCATAAAATAGTTTCGACTAAACTTCTCTGATCCACTTTCGTAATAGCAGCTTTCATTCACGTACACTATTTACTGGTTCATCTAATCCATCCATAATTGTCAAAGAGTAGATAAGGTAAAGCTAGATGTACCGGGTGGAAATCTGGGATTCCGCGTAAATTTATTTTCTCATACAAACTTCCCCCTAATTTTTATATATTATGTTCATTGATTGTTAAAAGCAATAGCTACTTAAAAACTGAGAAACAATTTTCAACTTCGATACCTCTGAGATCTTAGCATAACAAGGATAATGTGGTGTCAATCTTTTTTTTAATTAGATTTCTAGACACAACTTATTTACAAAGGCAAACTACAATAACTTTAAAAACCTTAAGGTATAATAACAAGAAATGAAAATGAACTCAATTTTCTATCTAAGTTCGCATACAGATTAAAAAACAGCTCAGATAACCAGATTTTTATATTATTTTAAATTATTGTATTTTGTTGTATTTAAATAGTGTAATTGGTTATGTAAACTGTCCTAATTGTTATCTTCATAAATGTATTATTTATTAAGGGGTCCCGTTGGCACCCTTCGGGTACGGAACCCTAAAAACAGGTTCATCGTAGCCTATTTATTCTTTGTAAGAGGGCCGCGACCGTGAGTGAAGCTATTAAGGACGAAACTTTATTATTGATTGTGTTATCCGTATTTAATGATATTAGTTTGAAAGTTACCTACCAGGTGCACCGTAATGAGAGTATACCTGAGTGATAAAGACTTCAGCTTCAAAAATTGATGACTGTTAAATTACTACCGTCAATTTTAGAAAAAAGTTTTAGTTTCTCAAGGCCTTCTAGATGGCGCTAGGCGCCCGGTTTATAGTATAGGCCAGACTATAAACCGGGAATCATCGTACAATCGAACCAATCAGATGATCCTTTGTGACGACCTCGGTCGGATCCTTTGTTGATTTCATAATTAATTTAAGTCGAAAAAGAAACAATGAAAATGGACCATTTTGGTAACTTTTATCACTTGTTAATTTTCAAGAGTTGAGACCCTGTTTCCACTATCTGTGCTCTAAAAAAACATCTGTAACACTAAGGTAAAAAGAAAAATTTCAAAAAGTTTCCCATTCGTTTCCTAGATGGCATTTTTCTGAAACATACAAATCCATAGAGCAAATAAATAAATAAATATTTGTGGACATTTCACACAGCGCCATCTAGCCCCAAACTAAGCAAAGCTTGTACCATGGGCACCAGTTGGCTGATGGAAAACTTATTTATTCTTTTTTGTAAATACTTAATACAACAATCAGACTCGGAAGAAATGTTTGCAGAACATACAAATATTTCTCTCATAGCGGGAATCGAAACCGCGCTTCTTGCGTCTCAGCCGAGCACTCGTTTGCCACGCCAAAGCCATCAAATCGTATGCTATTCAGTTGCTTATTATCCCTATTCTGAGAGTTGTAATGCAATTTTACGGCCAACATAAGTTTCAAGCTGTCAGTCACGTCTAAAGAATCCGACACTTTTAAAGTAAGATGGATGAGGTTTGAAAAATTAAATAAAATTACTTTCTTTGCCGACAACCTAGAATGTTAGACCAAGGAAAAGTTTAGCTTTAGTATTTTAAACTAGCTTTCGCCCATGACTTTGCTCTTTTTAGATAGAGTTCCGTACCAGAAGGGTGCCAACGGGACCCTATTACAAAGCCTCCGCTGTCAGTCCTGTCAGCGAACTGTATCTCATGAACCATCTCATGAAAAAGTAGAGAGTTGAAATGTATTTCTATTTGCGCTATAACAACAAATAATAAAAATAAACATACAACAAACATTTATGTACATGTACATGTACCATGGTACAGAACCCTTCGTGAGCGAATTCGACTCGCACTTGACCAGTTTTTTAACATAAACTGTTAATAAGTAGGTAGCCTATGTCACTCTCCTAAACTAATATGCAGAAAAAACATGTTGATCCGTTGCTCTGTACTGCATGAAAAAAATAAAAACCAAGAAATGTACATTCATTTTTGCATGTATAATAGGTACTAGGTTTTGCCAGTAGCTACACTTTTGTACTAGAAAAATGACGATGACACTCTCCAGTTCATATTTCATTCTTCTCCAGTTGGTTTCCTTCCTTTCTAAGTGAAAGGAAGGAAACCAACGGTCAATCATTAAGGAAATAGGGCTATGAACAGCTAGTTCAAACTTTTTTAATAAGAAATTTGCACTTTTTCTTACGGCTCGTTTAGTTGGCAGCTGTGGCTATTTATAATAGTCATTAAGCCATGACTAAGGGTTTAAGGTGACCCTTGAACCTCTACGTGACTTACTTAGTCTTTTCGTTTAGTACTTGGTTTAGGTAAGCTTAAAAATATTTAGTTTTACGCTTTAAAAAGTAATTTGTTTGTAAACCAACAGCGGTTAATTCATTTCTTCAACCTATTTTTAAGAAGGTTTTTTCGTAGTCATATTCAGGTCGTAAGGCTGTCTCTTAAAGTTGGCACTAAGATTTATTAACAGAAAGAAACTTACGACAAAAATAATTTACAAGATACCAAAGAAACAGTCGGGCTATCTAAAGATCATTTCAAACGGTCTATATAGGCAGCTCATGAGAGGGTGGAAATGTGCCCAAGACGCTGGCCGCATCGCTACGCTGAATGGTTATATACTGATCCGTTGAGCCAAATAAGAACCAGATCTTTTTTATGTCGGTCAATTTAAATTTGTTTCTAACATACCTATTTTAAACAATCTTGACTTACTAAAATGTTTGAATACGTATCCGTTTGGTAAATAAATGTAATTTAAACTCTTACAAACGCCTATAAAACTTCAATCTATACCTATAAAAGAGCTTAACCTGACTCACTGACTGATTCATCATCGCCAAGTCAAAACCGCTGAAGCTAGAAAGCTGAAATTTGGAAGGTAGCTTCTTTTAATAGCAAAACCACCCACTAAGGCGGGATTTTGCGAAATTCAACCCCTAAAGGGGTATAATGTCAAAGTTTTTATGGAAACTTTTTAACGTACGGTTCGATCGGCTTGGAACTCGGTTTGGATACTATAAATGCAAAATAAATGGACACTTGTTTCAGGATTTAACAAAACAACCCTTAAAAAGAGGTGAAATGGGGCACCTATCGAAGTAATCTAACGCGTACGAAGTCGCTGGCAACAGCTAGTCTTACTTATATTATAAATGCGAAAGTTTGTGAGTTTGGATGTTTGAATATTTGTGCCTCAATTACGCCTAAACGGCTGAACGGATTTGAATGAAACTTGGAATATACATAAAACATGTGCTGGAATAACATATAGCCTACTTTTTATCCGGGAACAACGCGCGCGAAGCCGCGGGCGGCAGCTAGTAATAAATAAATATTTGTGGATCCTCTTTATTGTTTTATCCATCAAATCTTCAACTCTTCTATTCCAGATCAAAAATGTCTTCGAGACTACTCCTAGCCTTCATCCTCCTCACTATCCACGAGACCACGTCGGAAGACGGCTATCTTCGCTACGTGAAAGATGGCTGCTTTCTCCGCGGCGAAGCTTTTTCCTGCGTCAAATACAAAGCCTTGAAAATCGCCAAGAACGCCGTCTTCGGAGACATGTCCTCAAACAAAACCATCAGAGCGAACCGGATGCTGAGCTTAGTTCCTCTAGATGAGGATATGGTGAAGAACCTGACTGTGAAGGAAGAGGTTCTATCAGAACCGAAGAGCATCCTATCGGAATGGGCAGAGGTGGCCAAGTACTTTATGAAGCTGGTGCAGGAGTTCTTCAAGATGAAGGGGCTGAGGGTCAACCTTCCCGAAGGTGCCAGGACTGTAGAGGATGAGACGGTGGAAGATGATGGTAAGTTAAGTTTGTTTCTCTAATTGTAATGACTTTACTAAACTGTAGCTAACCTAATCAGATTTCGAAAAAAGTACCTAATGTCCTTGACAGCTAATTAAACCAAAGCCTAAACTATTTACATTCTAAATTTCATCAAAATCTGTTTAGTAGTTACAGAGATACGTGGTAACAAATATTCACAGACACAAACTTTCACATAAATAATATTAGTTGGATAAGTTGCAACTGATTATGGGTTAATACAAGTTTATTCCTTTGTAAGTCGTTAGTTTATTCAAAAATATCATCATCATCATCAGTCTGTTGAAGTTCACTGCTGGACAAAGACTGTCCAAGTGTCCAATATACTTCCAGGACGAACGATTCTCAGCTGCCTCGTCCTACGTTCCTTACAATGCTATTGGTCCATCGTGAAGGTCTACACACTTCATTTTAACATTCTTACAAGCTTTACAATCTATATTTAGTAGGGTGAGGTAAAGGGTAGAGTGATTGTTACAGTTCTCGCTCTGCTTATTATGCGGCTGACCGCAAAGCTTTCACCATATTCTATTCGCGACCACACTGTTTTGGGTTACGCTGCCAATACATTGAGTTGCCCTAACTAAGGCCTTTTACCATCTATAGTACCTAGATGATTTATACAGCGTCAGGAGGCTACTTTTACCTTCATTAACGGGACGCTGTAGTGCCCGGGACGAATTAAGATGGAGTAGGCTTGCCCAGCACCTATTCCATCCTCTCAGCTTAGTCGGCCTTGTCCACAGGAAAGACACGGAGCTGACCAAGCCGCAGGTTTTCTCACGGGGTTTTCCTTCACCGTTTGAGAGTACTGGTATAGCGCACATAAATTCTTCGCACAGAAAAATCCATTGGTACACGACCTGGTGAATTAAGTAGTAGCAAAGAATTTTCTGGGTGTCAGAAACTACGAGTACCAAGGAACACAACATTCATGATCCACATTACTTACTTACTTATGGTTATCCCCCGCGTGGGAGCATTTCACTATTGAAAAGTATTCCACGGAAATGAACAACCCTTTGATAATTGCTCTATATGGAATAAAATAAGTATTTTTAGAGTCAGTGCCCCATAAAATATCTTTTAACATGAAAATAACAACAAAAGTAAAAATAAACAACATGCCATTCGAAATTCATTTGAGACTTTTGGGCCTTTAGCTTTGCTTTGTTTTATCAGAAATTGTTTCATTAAAACTTTGTTTCATTAAACAAATAAACCCGTAAATACAATATTTTCTAAACGTTACATTTGACTGAAGGGCGTTGTGAGGCGGGGACTTCTGGCCAACTTTTTTTTAATATCTGTGAATAAATAAATAAATAAATAATAAATACTTGATGGCTGATAGAATACTTAGATATACTTTTTTTTTGTAAATACATAGCTTACTTATATTATTATAAACACCCAGACCCGGAAGAAATATTTGCAAAGCATGCAAACATTTCTTCCGCAGCGGGAATCGAACCCGCGCCTCTTACGTCTCAGCCTAGCACTCGCCCGACACGCCACTGAGGTCGCCAATGTATTTATACAAACACTTCCTGGTTTCTGGGTTATCCACTTGAAACGTGCCTTACTATTTTTACATTTAATCATTATCATTTTGTTGCCATCATCTTTATCCCTCGAGGTGGGTTTGGCAAATGTTTCCCTTTTCCATTTTCCTCTATAACTCGTCATGCCACACTCATTCCTTTCATACGCATGTTTTACATACATTATTATCACGCCCATATCCCTAATGGGGCAGGTAGAGCCACAAGTAAACATAAGAAAACTTGCAGCCACTTCTGATTTAAAATCCTTAGATGGAAATGGCGAACAATAGTGACCGATGATCAGCCCATCGCCCATACAGGTGTTCTATCATTTTGGAGAGGATACTTTCCCTTAGTCGACTTTTACGCATGTTTTCTTTCACAAAATCAATCTATTTATATATACCTATATTTATATTAAATTATAATTAGGAAAAGATGATTTTTTTCAGTAATTTTTCTATTGTGGTCTGCCATCTAACACACTACTGTAATAAAGGGTACTTGGAATCCAAAGTACGTTCAAATTATAGATTTTAAATCGTAAACCGTTGACCGTGAAGCCGTGAACGGCAGCAAGTGAAAAGTAAAGATTGAGCTCATCATCAAACCGATTGAACTTCGTCAAACTCATTGACCCGACCCGGAACTAAGCCAATTCTAATCGTAATAACATCCAAAAAGATTCGGTCAAAAATTTGGGTATCTGGGTCGATCTGACATTCGGTCTTGGTACATTAGACAACCCCATTACTAATTACTTCGCCGTAAAAACCTTAATACTTATAGCGTGATGAGAAAATGAAAATTGAAAGCACTGGTAGTTTAGCGATAGCACCCCCGCTTTCTGATCGTAAGGTTGCGGGTTCAAACCCAGTCATGCACTAATGGATTTTTCAGTTCGAAAATTTATTTACGCTATACCAGTACTCTCAAACGTTGAAAGAAAACATCGTGAGGAAACCTACGGCTTAGTCACCATCGCACGTATGATATCTTATTTCTAAAATAAAGATAATCAAACGAATTTTTACCTTGAATTTACGCCTGTTTCTAACGCGACCAAGCGTGGAAATCACGATAGGGCTAATATCTTACGAATTTATCTCTTTGTAATAATGGTTGTTATGATCACCGTCATAATTATCAGCTTATAGCAGTTCACTGCTGGACATAGGCTTACCATAATGAGTGCCATCGTGTTCTATCTTCGGCTTGACGCATCCAGTCTCTGCCAGCAGCAGATCGTCACTCCACCAAGCCGGAGGGCGTCCTACATTAACACTCCACGGTTGTCGGTTCTTTTTCAGATATGACCAGCCCACTGCGACTTCAGTTTGCTAATCTCATCTAACATGTCCCGTTCTCGATTCCAGCACGAGGCAAGAAGAAGAAGCTGGCTGTAATCGTGCCACTCCTCACCTTGCTGGCAGCCATCAAGATCAAGTTCCTGCTGATTCCTGTCCTGTTGGCCGTCATGCTGATCAAGAAACTGTTACTCATCGCTGCTCTGCTGCTGCCCAGTTTGCTCAGCACTTTGAAGGCTTGCAAGGTAGATGGAGAAACATAAAACTGGATCAAGTATCTTCAAACAGTAGAGGTATTCTCTCAGAACTTCCGAATTCGAAATTTTGTAGCTATTTTATCTTACAGAAATAGTCCTTTTGGTTTTTTAATTTAAAACACAAAATAAACTTAAAATCGAAAAAAAAACAAAAAGACATGCGTAATACAATGGTTGAAATTATTATTATGCTTTGCTGAAAGCGATCTCTTGCAGGCTACATTTTTATAGACAGGACATAACTTTGAAATATGTGGATATGAGAGATAGCCTTGAAAACCGTTTATTTGAAACGTATTTTAGGAGCATTATACTATTGAGTCATGTACATAACAATAAGAGCAAAAAACCACATTTGAATATCACACCATAATGTGATACCACGATTTACGTCTAGGTCTTTAGATTTTGCTAGCCTCCTTGGTCTTGTGCGTCTCTTATCCAGGTTTTAGAGTTCTGAGGGTCTATAAATTGGGAGCGGCCCTGCCTTATGATCGTCGTGGTTTAAAATTGCGAAAAAAGTTGCGGGCAAATCTGGATCTATCTATCCAGTAGTGTCATTAGTTCGTTCGAAACAGTGTAGTGAAAGGATTTAAAGTACGCCTCAAAGGCTCCTTTCGTGCACTTGACATATATTTTCGAACTTAGGTCCTACGACATGCCGTTTCTTCACGATGTTTTCCTTCGCCGTTTGAAAGTAGATATTGGTATAGCGCACATAAATTCTTCGAACAGAAAATTGAAAACTCCATTGGTAGGTACACGACTGGATTTGAACCCACGACCTTAGGATCGAAAGGCGGACAAGCCTTAGCACAAACACGCAATGTTGGCACAAATAGAAGGAGTGCTTAAAGCCAGGCTATAGATGATGTTGACCTTGAAAACATAATTCCTCCTTCCACAAATCGAACCCATACCTCTTGCATCCGGACAAAGGTCATTAATTCTGAACCCTTGCTGGTGAACTGTCAAATGGAGCGAACTAAATATTGTTATTAACGGTTTTGCTCACATTTGGGAGGGTCGCTACGCAACGTCACTTTCATCACCATCATTATCAACCTACATCCAACCGGCTGGATATAGCCTTTCTTTTTAGCACACCATTCTTTCCGATCCTGCTCCGATGGGATTTAGAATGTCATGTCAAATTCCTCACAAGTCATCTAGCCGCCTGGATTTCGTATGGTCTGCATGGTTACCATGGTTTCTGAACCAGTGTGGTTAAAGTTATAAAGCATTAAAGTTATTTTTGTGGCATAATACTCGGAAATAGTTTCATTATAAAAAATAAACAGATATGTTAGGATCTTTTGTCACCATCTGGCTTAGATAGAGCAACCAGGGCATGACTTATTTATTACGAATTAATGAATCTCAGAGTCGTTTTCTAAAGCCCGATATGCAAAACTTTTGGCCTATATTATACCAACCATTATAGCCTGATTTCAAATCAGTCGATTTCGTTTCCCATAACAAAAATTGACGCATTTCAGTTCCCCCAAAACTGATCGAGCGTATCCGAACAAATTACGCGGTAATGTTGACCCAAATTACTTAAATGTGGCTGTACTAATGCCGTGTTCTAATATTATATTAACGGACGACGGATCGTTCACTACCATAGTATCTTTGTTTTATGACAAAACTGTGTGGGGCTTTTCAACAGATAACATCGTTGCTATGGTAACAAAATCGATCCGTTATCAGTAAGTTAGAATATTGGAACCGGACATAAAATGCTCAATGGTGTGTAACTTACTATGGGGACATGGATTTATGGGGAGATTGTTTGAACTGGAAGTTTGGTGGTTTTATGGAAAACGGAAGCATTATTTTTGACCACATTATACTGGCAATAAGCCAAATGTTGTAATTCGATTGGAAAATGATATTTACAAAAATAGTTCCTTACCTACATTTTATGTTTTTTCTTATCTCTCAATATAATTATGAATAATTTTGTTTCTTCAAGCTCACTTTGACTAAAAGGGTTGAGTGGTCACTTTTCTTTATAAAAATAAGTGGAATTTCAAATGTAGGGACCAATTCGAATAAAATACTATATTAACAACATAGAGTAGGCATGTTTTTGGAACGTGTATGTTTTTAGTTGACATTCCTTTGACTTTCATTATGGGATCTTCGTGCACCAGTGGATTTTTCTGTTTGTAAGAGTTATGTGCGCTATATTAGAGGGTTGAGTACTCTATAGGACACCAGCATAGAATCTAATAACATTGAAGAAATTGTGTCATGTGCACGAAATAAACCTCTTTGAGGCTTTCTTTAATGAACACTACACACATGGGAACTGTCAAAACTGTCAAATCGTTATGCTTCAGCATTTTATGAGACCTATTTTATAAATAGTTGGGTCTGGATGGTAGTTCCTGATACCACGACAAGGAATCCTAGTTTTAGTCAGAACTTTGTATGTGAATGTTGGGTACAGCTTGAATACAGCTTATTTAATTCTTTGCATCATAATTCACAGCCCGATTTAGGCCTCCATTTTGTGCCATACGTACATATTTTTCTCAACTGAAAATAAAATTGATATCTGCAAAATACATGTAAATAAAATTATTATTCATGAGTCAGGTTTATCAAGTTTGCAAGTAAGTTCAACTTATCAACACTTGAAGTAAAGCACGCTTTTATTGATAACTTTGGTACTTCACCGAGCCAATTCAAATAATAATCCTTGATATCAATTGTTTTGATAAAGTTTTCTGGGTAATGAAATGGGTATCCAGTGAATTGAGAGGATGGATTAGGATTTTTCAATATTATTTCAAATATTCAATAGATAAGAAGATAACACAAGGCACTGTTTAGAATCAAATTTGACTATAGAAAATGCGAAATAGGTATGAAATGTTACAAAAATCACTTGATAATCAATGTTAATTATTATCCACCCGGCTGCGCTTCTAAAGAAAAGTTAGTCTTGTATGGGAATAGTTCGTAACTTAAATATGTCATGCAAAAATTTCTCCCACCGCGGCCATCGAACCCGTAGTTACTTCTAGCATCTCAGCTGGGCACTCGCTAGCTACAACGCCAAAGTGGAAGAATAAGGATTTGCAAAAAATAACTAGAAATAGAAGAAAGAAAGAAACAACATTTATTTGGCACACACAAAGACATATTACAACCGGAAAAGAGACATAAAATGAGGTACAAAAAGAGCAAGAGAAGACATACACAAACGACAAAAGTACCTATTATAATAAAACTAGAACTAATACGTAGTCTGATTTTCACCCTTCCGACGGACCAATCGGCGTTTTATTGTGGCCAAAAGGGTTAACTCTCAGCATCTGCTGTAACTTTTGATTTTTTTTTCATTGCAGCATCATCACCCAATGTCCCACTATTCCTACTTCGGCAGCAGTGATGCCAGCGACTACAGCGCAGACTACGGCAATTCTCTCTCCTACTCCTCAGGTGGGGGATATGGCAAGGATTGGGCATCGAACAGAGCCTACTCATTGAAGCATAGGCCTACAGCTCAACCAGCATACATGACTGCGCCAGGCACCATAGCTTAGCCATTCATTTTCAGGCGCAGACGGTAGGATAAAAGAGTTTAAGAAACTTTGTTCAAAGAGTACCTTATTTATACGTTTAACTTATTTAACTATTTATTTGTATTTATAGCGACTACTGAAAATTTAAATGTTGCATTGGAATTGCAGTTATGCTCATACAATAACGCCTAAGGTTACATTGTTTTAGCTTCTAATTATATTTAGAGTTAATTATCTTAGTTGTAATATTATTATTTTTTGTAAATGATTATTACTAGATTTACATAATGATTGTGCATTTATTTTTTGTAATAAATCTGTATAAAGTACAAACTTTTTTTTAGATCTAAAAATCGTATAATATATTTTTTCTTATTTATTAGTCCTTCAGCACTATTACATACATAAGACATTAAATACATAACTACCTACCTACCTACCTACTTAACTTAATAATTTTAATACACAATAATAAGGAACTTGATGTCGTGTTACCACTTATATAGGCAATAATAGACTACACTTCCTTCCGGTAAGTAGGAAACATTTTATGCCTAAGTTTTAGGAGTTAAGTAAAAGGCAACATATTCATAAAGTACATAATACATAATATAAACAACAGTCACGTCTGTGTCCATGTAGAGTTGTGCAGAACTGTGCTTGTAAGTACTATCAAAATGCATAACTTTTTTTGGTATAACTAGCTTACATGCGTCTTCGCTGGCGTGGTGTAGATAAATTTTGACACCTTATTTTACCCCTTTTTAGTGGTTAGTTTGAAAGACCCTGAAATTCGTGTCCATTTAGTTTTTATTTAAAATGTCCAAACCAAGTTTTAAGTCAATCGCATAGCCTGTTGGAAAGTTCCCATACAAACTTTGACACCCTATTTTACTCCTTTTGAAGGGTTTTGAAAAATACTGAAACTAATTATGTTATTTTATTTTGCATTTACAACATCGAGACAGAAAGAAGCCTTTGATGCACACTTTAAATCCTGTCACCACATTGGTTTATGAAAGTAGAACAAATTACGTTAATGTAATAGTACTTTTAATTCACGCAATCCATCCATCTCTGATTTTTTATTTCTATTACTGATATTCAAACCAACATAACCATAACTACAAATAATTATTACAAAAAACAGATGCTCTTTAACAATTATTATATAAAAAGCTTTATGCCAAGCGAAGTTATGTGAAAACATACACGAACACTGCGCTTCCCTTTAAGGAGGGTTATGGACTTGGGCGAAACGGCTCTTAAGTGAAGTTTAAGTTGTAAAGTTGTACTTAAAGGGGGATTTATCAAGTGTGTATGTGTGGCACGTTGTGTGTGGGTGAAAATGCTCTTTTATGTTGACGAAAGGAGATAGGGGTGTCATTATAATTTCGACCTCTGTTGACCCTAGTAGTAGCTTCAATATCATGTATATTTCAAAACTTTGAAAATGGAGAGGACCCTTGGACCCTTGGAAGTTGGACATTAAGAAATACACGACAAAAATTAATAAAACCGGTCAAGTGTGAGTCGAATTCTCACACGAAGGATTCCGTACCATCGTACATGTACATGAATGTTTCTTGTTCTTGCGACGATCGTTTGAAAAAGAAATACACAAAAATACTACAAAAAAATGTGCAAGGGTGCCAACGAGACCCTATTAAGCTTTCGCTTTCCGTCCGTCTATCCGTCCGTCTGTCAGCGGGCTATATTTCATGAACCGTAGATAGAGATAAGGCGACCAAAGATGGCGCTCATTAGGTAGAGTTGAATTTTTTAGTAAAAATTTACATTGTATGTGTGTATGTATTTCTATTTAATACAATCAAATAAAAAGACGACCCATACAAGTACATAGTAATAGTCTTATTAAAAAGTACATGTGCGATGGTACGGAACACTTCATGTGCGAATCCGACATTTACTTGACCTGTTTTTATCTTGCACAGTTTTTGAATATAATTTTTTTTACGGGAGCACGCCGACCTCCTACCGTTTTATTTATAGCAACCACCAGAGACTTGTGAAATGTAATAACGTAGCCTGTAAGATTGCTAGTAGGCGCTCCTAGAACGATTATTAAAATATCATTTTCATCCAATTTTTGCATGTTTATGAATAACAATAACTTTTGATACAATTTTATGGAACAGCCACGTACAGTTACCGCAAACATTGGGCGCCTCGGCAATTTTCGTCTAGCTTCTGAAATAAGAACTAACGCAATGATGATTATGTAATACTAGCTGCCGCCCGCGGCCTCGCACGCGTGGTATCCGGATAAAAAATAGCCTATAAGTTAATCCAGTACTTGTACTATGTATATTCCAAGTTTCATTTAAATCCGTTCAGCCGTTTAGGTGTGATTGAGGCACGATCATTTAAACATCCAAACTCACAAACTTTCGCTTTATAATATAAGTAAGATTGAGATGTTACAATAATTATGTAGGTAAGTACCTACTTTTTTTAAGGGTTGGTTCAGTTATTATTTTAATTATATATTCGGGACAAATCGGTTTTCATAAAAAGCACAAAGTTTGCCGAAGCGCACAATATTTGTGGTACTACTGTAATGCTGGTCATGATTTTTTTTATATAAAGACTGTTGAATGAAATATAGTTAGCATCTGGACTGGGAATGAAGAAAAAACATAGAATGCGTCCAGCTGCTTCTCTCTCCGAGCAGGTTTTAAAAGTCGACTAAGGGATAGTATCTTCCAATAGACCATCTATATGGGCGGATGGGCGGATCACCATGATAATCATAATCATTTATTTGCAGGTTCACTATATCCATATTAGGACTTCTAATCAGGAGTGGCTGCCAGTTTTCTTATGATTACTTATGGCTCTGCCCACCCCATTAACAATACTTTAAGAAAACTGAAATCTGAAATACTTCGCCGTCTTTTGTTAAATTACGCGATGAAGATGATTAGTTTTTCATTGGAAAATGTTTTAATATTATGTAGCATTGAGACACACTGTCGTAGAAAATGGCAAACATACCTTAGTGTATGTGACGACCTCGGTGGCGTGGCGTGCGAGTGCTCGGCTGAGACGCATGAGACGCGGATTCGATTCCCGCTACGAGAGAAATGTTTGTATTTTCTGCAAATATTTCTTCCGGGTCTGGGTATTGTAGTATTATGTATTATAAGTATGTATTTACAAAAAAAAGTATAAAGTATTATATCAGCCATCTGGTGCCCATAGTACAAGCTTTGCTTAGTTTGGGGATAGATGGCGCTGTGTGAAATGTCCGCATAATATTTATTTAAGTAAATAATGTACAAGACAGAGAAAGACGGAATGGGGACATTCCTTGAATGGTACTGATCTATTGATTCAAGTGTGTCTAGGTATTAACATGTCACCATAAAATAAATTTCGTCAGATTGCACTAGTAGGTATTAAGTTTTACACTAGTGTCCTACCAGATGTCCCTGCACTTTTTGCTCATTCAACAAAATATAATCTTTTAATTCAATTCTAAAACTTTGAGTACTTTGTATGATCCTTTATCGGTGGAATATTGTTCCAACATAAATAATGCGAAAGCAAATAAATATACGATAAATTTTAAAATTACGATAATGCGAAAGCAATATCGTACAGAATAACATCCCAAGATGGCCGTAACAAAATCCCAGGCTCTTGAAACTACCCAGTGGTGAGTACTCCTCGTCAAACTGATGGTAAAAGCTTTCGCTAGAACCGGCTGCATTGTCGCCATTGTTGGCGGAGAACGTCCGTTTTACTCCAACTGATTGTGTACAGCTCTCATTAGCTCTTTGTTACATTTTGAGGAATATATACCTTGAGGAAGCCAATAATAGCCAATTAGGAATATGCATGTATTCGATAGCCAAAAAAGTGAATCAACTTATTGACGACCTCTGTGGCGTGGCCGGCAAGTGCTC
This sequence comes from Scotopteryx bipunctaria, assembly GCA_949320045.1. Lineage (NCBI taxonomy): Eukaryota > Metazoa > Arthropoda > Insecta > Lepidoptera > Geometridae > Scotopteryx > Scotopteryx bipunctaria. The sequence goes on from OX439462.1 coordinate 2,860,905, forward strand.
GGCTGAGACGCAAGAGGCGCGGGTTCGATTCCCGCTGCGGAAGAAATGTTTGCATTCTCTGCAAATATTTCTTCGGGGTCTGGGTGTTGTAATATTTATCATAAGTATGTAATTACAAAAAAAAGTATTTAAGTATTCTATCAGCCATCTGGTTCCCATAGTACAAGCCTTGCTTAATTTGGGACTAGATGGTGCTGTGTGATAATGTCCTCAATTATTTATTTATTTTATTTACAGAGAGAAACTACAATAACATTAAAAACTTTAAGGTAATCGGTATATAGTCAAAATCAAAATCAAAAAATTTTATTCCATAAAATCACGGCGATCACTTGGACACGTCTTAAATCTACGTTGCATTTACACCTGTTCGTAACGCGACCAAGCGGGGAAGATACAGGCAAGACACCACGCTTGGCTATTTTGTTGTAAAATGATCTCTTAATATCCTATATGTAATGAAAATGAGCTTAGTTTTCTAAGATCGCCTACAGATAGAAAACAAAAAAGTAATTTAAGTTATTTAAAATAGGCAACCATCACGGGCACTTAAAGCGCCTATCATTTTGGCGCACGTGGTGTGACGTCATGGTCTATCACTCACAAGTAAACACCAAACAAATACACGCTCGGTGGCGTTCACAATTTTGTTGTAGATTGTTACGTGAGTCTGTATAATACGCTCTGACCAATGGCGTCGCGTTTCAAATACTTATTTGAACTACCACTATTTTTGCACTTTTAAAAATTAATTTCTTGCTTAAAAAACAAATTATCATCAAAAATATTGATGAAGGTATACGAGTAATTTCTGTAACTTATACTTTAAATGCGAAAGTGTGTGAGGATGTTTGGATGTTTGTGCCTCAATCACGCCTAAACGGCTGAACGGATTTGGATGAAATTTGGAATATACATAGTACATGCACGAAAAGAGCCTTTGAGGTGCATTTTCAATCCGTTCACCACACTGGTTTTCAAGAACTAGTACCTAACACGAGTAATTTAGTTGTAGCGGCATACACATTTTGATCATCGTCTGTTAATAGAATATTGGGCTTTGATGATTATACAGTATCAGAAAGCAACTTTTGTCTACACAATGGGACGCTGTAGTGCCCGGGATGAATTTTGATGGAGTAGGCATGCCCAGCACCTATTCCATCCTCCCAGCTTAGTCGGCCTTATTCACAGGAAGGACATTGTAAAACATGCAGAGCTGACTAATCCGCGGGTTTCCTTACGATGTTTTCCTTCATCATATAGAACTGAAAAATCCATTGGTGCACAAAACAAACTAGTGCGGTGAAAGGAGGAACGCGTGTAAATTTGAAATCCCTGCATTTTCACACTCGCATTTTTTCATTATTCATGATTATTCTCATACATAATAGATTAATAATTGCTAAGTTGGTATGCCGTTGCGTGCAGCTCTGTCGTGTTACTTTCCATCGCGTTATTTATAAGATCAACGTGTCTCGAAAGTACTTTTTTTTTCATAGTTTCCCCGTTGTAATGCGAATTCAATAATTCATGTACTCGGCGTACGATTTGACGTTTTTTTCTTCTATTTCAATGCGTTTTTGGACGGCGCTAGTGTACGGAAGTCACACCAAGCGAGCACTGGTGGTGTAGTGGTAGCGGTCCCACCTTCTGATCCTGTGGTCGTGGGTTAAAATCCATAATCTTACTTCTAACTTATATTATAATCTCCGTTATAGATTATAAACGGTCGAAAGATTGTGAATCGTAACATACTGCTATACAATTGAACTGCTTTAAATTTCTGGCGCTTCGGCGGGCGCTGCCGCGACACGCTCGCTCTGCTCGCTCGCCTAAAGCGTAGTTTTTCACTAACTAACCTAACCTACTAATTTCGACATTTCACAATCTCGCGAGATTATAATCTAAAGGTATTTACAACTCTATGGTGATATTAAGCCTTTAGAGATACTTACAAATATATACGAACACCAACCTATTTTGGTTCCGTAACAAAACAAAAGCTTTAACGCCAAAAATACATCGTCTTACCGCCTACTAGATCGTAGGTTTTATTTACACTAATTGGCAAAGAGCCGCAAAATAAAATTTTATTTGGTACGGAATCGAATTGCGCTCTTAAAAGGAACGTTTCAGGGTGTTGTCTTCAGCTTAGACATGAAATGATAAATTTTATCTAAAAAACGGACACCGTCGTTTGACAAACAAACGTCCTGTTTTGAAAAACAGACAAAGTCAAAGTCAAAAATTTTTATTCCATAAAATCACGGTATACTGGGACACGTAGAGACGTAGTAAGGTCTACGTTGCATTTACACCTCATTCGTAACCAAGCGTGGCAGATACAGGTAAGAAACCACGCTTAGCTATTTTTTGGAAAATTATCCCTTTACAAATATGTAGAACACTCATATTTTGCACAGAAATCGAGGAAGACCAGTTTCGCAGTTCTAAGCATAAACGTACCCTACAGCAGATAGATTTTGGATATTTTTAGATACATATATTATAATAATTATTCATTATTAGGTAAAATAAAAAAGACAGTACGAAAAAAAATAGATATTTTATATTGTAATATGTTATGATTGCAGTTCGATTGATTGAACCATACTGTCGGACATAGCCAGAGCCTAGATGTTCTGAGTTTGGAGCCTGCGTGAAAAAATTTTTCGTAATGAAGTTATCCCTTTTTTACTTGTATTTAAGTTATAAGAAAACCCTAGCACTTTACTGAAAACGGACCTAGTGTTTATTATGAGCAAAGCCACGGGTGGGATCTAGCAATTAATAAACCTGTGTGGTGAAAAGTTCAACAAGACGAAGTATGTATTTTTTTAGCATTTCTGTGAAATCAAAATAAAGTTATACGTTTCTTAAAAAAACCGATATTGTATCGGAAAAACACTATTATCTTCTTCTTTTTAGGGCCTGTAAAGCAAACAACATTATATTTGATCATCAACGATACCTAGATATTTGAATACAAAATACCTACATCGGTAGTTACTAAGAACATAATATTTTATTTTCGGGTGTATATATTTTCCACAATACTACTTTCTTTTCATTGTTTACCACCTGTTTCGATTCTGTATTATAGAAAGTGAGAAGAATATAATCATTACCTACACTCCTCTTTCGCAGTTGGGTAAACAGAGGCTGCTTTCGTGCACATGTCTTTAATCTTTTTATATTCAACAACATGTAGGTTTCCTCACGGTGTTTCCTTTTCTTCAAAGGCCTACCACAAAGGCCGGTAATGCACTTGCAGATCCTCTGATGCAGGTGTCCGAGGGCGGTGGTAATCACTTACCATCTAGTGAGGTAAGTGATTACCATCGTTTGCCGTCTTGTATAAAATAAAAACCGGATTCAAACCCACGATAACCAGGCGCTTACACTAGACCACCAATGCTCTGCCAAATTTTCCACAATGAAAAAATGCTATCACTGTATTTTTTGTCGGCTCCTGATCCTATTGTTAGTTGGGAAGAATTGTAATCCAATGTCTTCATCAATCATCATCATTCTAGATATTCTAGACTTATTATGTCTGCTGAGTATAAGCCGCTTATAGAAGAGGGACTGGTTTTTAGGGTTGTACTAAAAACATGAAACTTGGAAATTATATTCCTTATTTTGGTTTAGTAGGGATGCACTAAGAAATGAATTCTTTAAATTCAACTCCTAAATATCGCAGCGGAGAAAGAAGTTTGAGAAATCACATGGCGTTCTACTAGTTTACTTATAACATTATCATCATCATCTTCCTGTCCTTATCCCACACTCTATGTGGGTTCGGCACAGCATGTTCCTTGGATCATGCCGTAAGAATTTTGGCTAAGGTTTTAAGACCGGCCGGCCACCTGACGTCAACGTCGTGGCAGTTGAGTGCTCGGCTGAGACGCAAGAGGTGCGGGTTCGATTCCCGCTACGGGATAAATGTTTGTACGTTCTGCAAATATTTCTTCCGGGTTTGGTATGTATTATAAGTTTAAGTGTGTATGTACAAAAAAAGTATAATAGGTAATTCTATCAGCCATCTGTTGCCCATAGTACAAGCTTTGCTTAGTTTGGGACTAGATGGCGCTGTGTGAAATGTCCACAGATACATATGTTGGAGAGGATACTATCCCTTAGTCGATTTTTACGAGACGCTCGGAGAGAGAAGCAGCTGGACGCATTTTATGCTTTTCTTTACTCTTAATAATTAAACTAAATTTATTCTTATCACCAAAAATGTATAAAAAAATCTGTTTTTCTTTTGTTTTGTATTTATACTCAAGGCCGAAAAATATATGAAAGCAGGTCATGAATTCTGAAAAGCAATTTTCTGTGCGTGCTCGCTCAAAATACCTCATGAATTGAACGGCCGTGGCCGCATACTAAACTGTATAGGGGCAGTACTACATTCCTATACCTAATTATATAAATGGCCTTGATTAGCTGGCTCGTTCGCCGTAAATAAAAAAACATATTTTTTTCATCATAGGTTCAAATACGTGGATATTCAAAAATTAATTGATTCACGACCGTATTTGAACCTATGACACCTTTAGAATTGAAAGGCGGGGCCGCTACCACTAGGCCACCAGGACACTCATAGAGGCAGACAGAGACTACGCATATCCAAAAAAAAACCTATTATATTTCACGCAATGATCCGAAACGTCGACCTTTACGATATATTAAAAATAATATGGTATTAATAAAATCGAAATACCATGTTATGAATCACGAAAGTGAAATTAATATCACGATATTGTGTGAATTCCTTGTGATATAAATTGTCTCAAAATGTCGGCGTTGCGAGGCGGAGATTTTATGTAGGACGCCCTCCGGCTAGGTGGAGTGACGATCTGCGAAAGGCTGCTGACAGAGACTGGATGCGTCAAGCCGAAGATAGGCCGCGATGGCGCTCATTAGGGGAGCCCTATGTCTAGCAGTGGCTTGCTATAGACTGATGATGATGATGAATAAGGAAAGAAAACTTAATATCACAATATTGCGTGAATTCCTTGGAATAGATTTTGTCTTAAATCGACGGTGTCGCGAAACACATGACATGTACCTACCCATCTCTTATTTATTAATAGGATTATTTGTATACTTCTCTGCTGGACTGGGAGTAAAGAAAAAACAGAATGCGTCCAGCTGCTTCTCTTCCCTAGCATGTAAAAGTCGACTAGGGTATAGTATCCTCCCCAACATGATGGACCATTATTATATGGGCGATGAGCTGATCATTTGTCACCATGGTTCACCATATCCATCTTGGGACTTTGAATCAGGAGCGGCTGCAAGTTTTTTATGATTTCTTGTGGCTTTGCCCACCCCACTAGGGATATGGGCGTGATAATATATGTAAAGTTTTTAGGTGTTAGATACCTATATATTTTTTCAAAATAAACTAATGTTCCAATGTTTTAATAAAGGACGACACGCCTTACATTTACAGAAAATAAACGTTGCTATGGTAATCCAGTATGGTCCGTTAGCAGAACATTGAGACCGGCCATACTAATACCTTACATGCGCTAGTATTAACTATTATTATTAATTCAACTAATATTAACTAGCGCATAGGTTTAAGATTAACACAAGAAACCTAAATCATCTAATAATAAATATTTTTCAAACAAACAGTGCTAGTTACGTCTTACTATAAAAATAACAATCATTGTATCTTGACGCTTGACATTTATATTTCATTCTAACACAAATACCGAAATCATAATCACTAACACATATTGAGCAACTAACGCGTTTTTGTAACGTATTCTTTATTATTTTAGTTGAAATTGCTGCTGTTTTAAGATCAGAAATAATTAATGTTACTTGTCAGTCGTCAAGTCGATATGGTTAATGCAAGTTTTCCCCACTGTATGTGCAGTCAAGCATTGTCATATATAACAGTATATTGTGATACACTCCTGCATTTGCCTTACAAAGTGACAGCAGCGTATCGACTGCTAAATAAAAAAAAAACGAAAATAGTGTAGCACATCATTAGTTCAAATTAGTGTTGTGAGAAAACTTATCGATAAAAATGAATAGCGCAGTTTTGTTATCGGTCCTGCTTTTCGGTATCGTGAGGTGCAGTGGAATCGAAAATGAGGTGAGTCATTTTAAATTTGGAACTGTTTTTGAAATTATGAAAATGTTCACCAGTCTTTTTTAAATGTAAGTAGCCACTGCGTTTACATTTTGAACACATTTGTAAATAAGAATATTAACTGAGAAAATAATGTTTATCGATACTCAGCTTCATTTTAATTTAGTTTTTAAAAGAACATCATATCATTACATAAACAAATTACTTACAAAGATGGTGTGAATTAAGTAAGTAGGTACCTAAGTTCGTATGAGCTAGCCAACTCTTGTGTCGAAGGTTTTAGGCTGCCTGAATTCCTTCGTCATGGCTTAACGGCTTAAAGCTGGGACCGACAGCTTAACGTGCCTTCCGAAACACGGAAACGCTCAGCTCGTAGTGCCACTTGCGGTCACCCATTCAAATTGTGACCGCGCACAACGTTGCCTAACTTCAACGATTATTCAGGAACGTCTAAGCAAGCTACGCCACGAGCGCTTCTATTATTACTTCTATTATACTTTCTCGAAACTGAAAACGAAACTGAAAACCCAAAAATTTTAAACGTTAATTGATTACCTATCGATAAAGCTATCCAAAGATTTGATAATAATTTCATCAAAGTTCAATAACTTCAGGTTTGATTCCCGTAAATATTTATATACTTTAGGTAGTTTACAAAGTTCGTTAAAACGTCCAAGATATCAAGCTACTTACTCTTAAATTTGAATCCCCAATTATATGAGATTCCAATAAGCTTCGTTGAGGAAACGAAGAGTTCAAATATTCATTTTATTTAGCTGATGTTCTCTCACTGAAAATTATATTATACGATAATAAACCTTTATGTCATTGAAATAAGGTTCAACGAAGTGGAAATAAAAACAAAAGTCTTTTATGGTAGCGTAGTAGTTGTACTAATAAAATTGTGATAGTTTTGTTACATGAAATTGAGAGCACTGGTAGTCTAGTTGGTAGTGACCCCGCCTTCCGATCTTAAGCTCGTGGGTTCAAACCCGGTCGTGTAGGTACCATTGGATTTTTCTGTGCGAAAAATTTATGTACACCATACCAGTATTCTCAAACGGTGAAGGAAAACATCGTGAGGAAACCCGCAGCTTAGTCAGCTCCGCACGTATTGACCATGACCATGACAGACACTACTGTGTCCTGTTTGTGACGGTAAAATATGCCTCCTAATGAAATAATAATGCTGTATAAATCATCTAATATAGATGGTAAAGGGCCTTAGTTTTTTTTTATTTAGGTACCTGATTTTTTTATTGCTATTTAGACAGTCGATTTTCGCCGTACGATTCTAGTGACCAATGTAAAACCCCATTACGAAAACTGCATTTGAATCAATAAATATTATTATTATTATTAATATTATGCCATGCCCCATTACGAAGTAAAAACTGTTTTCCTTCCCCTAAATTCGTTTTACATTATTTCCTTTTGAATCTTTTAAAATCTTTTTAATTCCTGTTTACGTAGGTACGAGTATCTATTAATATGCGACCGACGGTAATAATGTCATAAAAGTCAACTAACGGATAGTATCCTCCAACATGATGGACGTCAATATATGGGCTCGGACAGTGCTCGGGTTATAGGTAATACCATTATTCGCAATAGAAAACTTCGAAAGAGGGTAAGCCGGTACATCTGCCAATAATAACTGCCTTGTACTGTGTCGAAATATCGAAAAACTCAAATCATACCATGATTTGAGTTTTTCGATATTTCGACAATTTCGACAATACCCGCTTATTAAGTATTTATTTTTCACTTTTGCTTCAGGTGATTTATGAAATATATTTTGATACCAAAAATCCTACTAATATTATAAATGCGAAAGTTTGCGAGGATGTGACGATATTTGTGCCTCAATCACGCCATAACGGCTGGACGGATTTGAATGAAACTTGGAACATGCGTGGTATGTGTGCTGGAATAACATAATATAAAGCTTTTATCTTAACTTTTTATCCTGGTACGCGAGCGAAGCCGCGGCCGGAAGCTAGTACATTATAAATTGTAGTTAGTTTTTATTTGTATTTAATTTTTTTAGCAAAAATATCTATACCATACTTTATAGAACAAATACAAATATATTTATTGCCAAAAAACACAAGTTACAGTGGAATTTGCTGGTGTTCCTAGCACGAGGCATGGCAGGAGACTGGTCCGTAATTTTTAAGATAAAAATAATTTATAGTGTTTAGACCAGCTCGTTGGCTTCGATGAAGGAGAGGGCTCGGGAGTGGGACGAATTGGGTTCAATAACAAAAAAAAGATACTTTGCGTTTTTTTATCAAATCGACTAACAACTAAACATCGTCTTAAGTGCTCTCGTTTGTAAAAATACACTCAATTATAACAAATTTTCACATTTGCAGAATGGTCGTGTGGAAAGTTGGCGTGTGCGTGATTTAATTAGTTTTCTTCATCGTTGAGCATTAGCGGTACATAGTGAGGTACACGGTTGAATCGTTTGGCTATCATCTGGAACTGACACTATGAAAGTGTGGGTAGGACGTGTTCACATTACGCTTAGTTGTCAGTTAGCCGTGTTTAGTAGTGTGAACGATCTTTAAGGATCTTGCACATCGATCAAATTCGTAGGTCTTGCAGCAAAAAAAAAGTAGCCCTGACAAAAGAAATAAAAATAAACAAAGTAAAATAATAATGGAACGGGCTAGTGGGTGAATATTTTATAATATTCATTATGTTATCTTCTGCTGTTGGGTTTCTTAATATAAATAAATACCTTAAATAAATAGTAGGTAAGGTTATAAGATACCAACTAAAAGCCAATGTAAAAACTTCATAATGTTTTATTATTATGTCAAATGTTCCTTTAACAATTATTATGGGCATGTGATAGAATATTATTATGCAAATTGAAAATGTGTTCTTACGTCTGCCATATAAATTATAATGTATTCCATATTTCTAATTTATTTTCATACTATTTGTAGTATAATTAATGTCAAAAATTCGATCGAATAAAGTCAAATCAGACAAATCTAACGACACCTCGTTTGTCAAAATCCTTCTAACCGTTTGGGATATAGCGTCAGCCAAAGTAAACTCACATACTTTGTTCACCGCAAAATATAACCTCTGCTTCGCAATCAGGTAAAATGGCAATTTAGATAGATATATAACATTTTATGACTAAATATAAATAAAACTAAAACTAAAAATTTACGGCCTTATCGCTAAAAGCGGTCTCTGTCAGCAATTTTGATAGGCTCGTGACTTTTCCAGTTATCAAGGTATTATTACTTAATTCAAGTTCCTCAATTTTCTCAGTAGAAAGTCAAGTACACTTGCAAGCGTCAAATTACACACAGGTATCAATTATACTGGAAAGTGGGAATCTAGTGCAGTGGGTGATACTGATACCACTAGCTCGAAGAAAAACTAGGACTGCTTATACCAGTGTGGTGAAAGGAAGCGCGCCTTTAAGCTCGGTTTTATTATTCTACTAAAGTACACAGCAATATTATTTATCTGCGAAAAAATGTTCGCGCTTTGGACAGATAACGTTGTTATTGGCAACGAACGAGCCGTATTCCGTTAGTAGAATTGTGAAACCAGGCATAAGAGGTTCTGTTGTAGGTACTTGACTCATTTACAAGTCAGTATCCTCACAAAGTTTTCCTTTACTATTTAAGAGTATGAAATATTTGTAGTCGTATTTCTACCCTCTTTAGAACTCAAAAAAAACTAAGGCCTTTTATCATCTATAGTAGATGATTTATACAGCGTCAGGAGGCGACTTTTACCTTCACGAACGGGACGCTGTAGAGCTCGGAACGAATTAAGATGGAGTAGGCTTGCCCAGCATCTATTTTATCCTCTCAGCTTAGTCTGCCTTGTCTACAGGAAAGACATGGTCAATACGTGCGTAGCTGATAAAGCCGCGGGTTTCTTCAAGATGTTTTCCTTCACCGTTTAAGAGTACTGGTATAGCATAACTAAATAAAATATAACTCAATAGCATTACATTTCCTTCACCGATTAAGCTCATAATTATGCTTCCCAGCAAATCTTCATAGCACAGTCTATTGAACTTCCAAGTTTCATACAGATAAGATGAATGGTTCGAAAGTTATGCTCAATAAACATACATACAAACTTACAACGCCAAATCGCCCAAGGTGCCACTAAGTTCTTTGCTAGCTTAGAACGCTCTATCAATGTGAATTATTTTACAATAAAAAAATAAATAGTATCCTCCAACACGATGAGATACAATAGGCAAGTATTCCCAAGGAGGGTCGACGTCAGGCAGGCGGCCGGTCATAAAACACCTTAGCCAAAACTCTTACACCATGATCCAAAGATCATGCTGTGCCGACCCCACATAGAGTGGGATAAGGGCAGGAGGATGATGATGATGATGATTTTACAATAAAAAATGGATATTTTATGCTTTGACTAACTTCAACCCACGGATTTGCTCGTGGTACCCGAATAAACAGTAATATTTACGGGAGTTACAAATTTAACTTACAATAGCTACCTATATTGTGATTCCTGTAAATACCTACGTTCTATATTTATTCTAATTAGAATTGAAATCCTTGCGAAATATTATGATGAAGCTCGTCAAAAATAAATCTGATACTGTATTTTGGTTCTACGGAAAATGTAAAATGAATGTTGTACGTATATTTATTTTGATATCAACAAAAACATGAAAATATCTTGTTCGATTCATCTCAATTTTCTCTGTTCTCGTTCAATTTCCCCAAAATATTATTCTCATTTAGCCGACTGACAAGTCGTTACGACTTACAAGTGTGATTGATTACCTACATTATTTTCACACTTCAATACTGCGAGTTACTTTTCACGATGATAATATGCTGTTACTGAAATAAACTTTAGGTACGGTTTAAGATATTATATTCTCATAAAGAATTTACATTCTCTTAAAATAATGAGAACTTAAAAATACATTTATAATAGTGATTATTTATAGGGAGCGTTAAGGTTTATTGCATTTCAATCTTTTTTTTCTCTCTATGTTTCAGGCAACCTCTTTGAAATTTTGAATCCATGATAATATCGACAAAAGTTGAAACACTTTTCTTCTTGTCTATTCTAATAACAAATTCTGTAAGCGGGGCCAGTTGACCAATTCAAAACATGCATTAGGTCAGCTGAACTCTAGGGGCCAGTTCGAGCGGCGCCAGTCGACTAAAGAGCCGTACAAACTAAAACAAACTTATACCTAATGTATACAAAAATGTCTTCACAAATTTTTTTTTGATGCGGCTAGTTTTTAAACATTATCTAATAAAACCATACTGCTACTCGTACCACGATAATACTACTGAGCGAGTTTGGAGATAAACTTTGGCTTTACCATCAGTTTTCTTAGACCAAAACAATATAATACTTACTACTACTGATAATGCTTAATTACGAGTAGATACTCATCATCCCTTCCGCTGAATTTCATAGGACGTCCATATAGGTCAAGTTTTCACACAGTTTCAAATCAGTCGTGTATCAATGAATTTTTCTTTGCGAAAAATTTATGTGCGCTAAACCAGTACTCTCAAACGGTGAAGGAAAAGATCGTGAGGAAACCCGCGGCTTAGTTAGCTTCTCACGTATTGACCATGTCTTTCCTGTGGACAAGGCCGACTAAGCTGAGAGGATGGAATAGGTTGGCAAGCCTACTCAATCCGTAGTCCCGTTTATGAAAGTAAAAGTTGTCTCCTGACGCAGTATAAATCATCTACTATAGATGGTAAAAGGCCTTGCTATGTCCAGCGCTTGGGGCTTCAATATCCTATTTTTCTTTTCCAGGCACAGCCCTCGGAAGAGAGCCTCAAGCGGGGGCTCAGCAATAAGTGCGTGGCCAGAGAGATGTCGTCATGCATCGCACACGAGTTAGTGGGCTACGTCGACAGGATGCTGCGGACTGCCTCGGTGCAGCTCAGCGATGACGTCATGATCTTTGATGAAAGGTTTGTAAGCTTCAAACTCCAAACTTCATCCAACAGGATGCTGCGGATTGTCTCGGTGCAGCTCAGCGATGACGTCATGATCTTTGATGAAAGGTTTGTAAGCTTCAAACTCCAAACTTCATCCAACAGATTTCATTCATTCATACCCGAAGGGTGCCAACAGGATCCTATTTTATAAGCCTCCTCTGTCCATCTGTCTGTCTGTCCATCCGTCCGTCCGTCTGCCAGCGGGCTGTATCTCATGACCAGTAATAGGTAGAGAGTTGAAATTTTCACAGAGTTGCCGCTATAACAACAAATAATAAAAAAGGGGGCCCCATACAAGAAACATTTATGTTCAGGTACGATGGTACGGACCCCTTCGTGTGCAAATTCGACTCGCACTTGACTGGTTTTTATTTTGTTAGTTCAATTCATAATATTCAACCACATTATCTCATTTCAGTCATGGCATGGCCGCAGAAATGCCCATTAAGTCCGAATCCCTCGCCAGGGCTGGCGTCTCCCTCGAAGACCAGGCCCAACAGCTGATCGTAGACAAGCTGTATAACTTTGCCACTACCCGCTCCCTGAGGTACAGGATCTTGGAGAACGCTGACCTGGTGATCGCTGGCAAACAGGACAGAGATTCCAGCTTTGGAATTGGTGAGTTAATCTCTGAAACTCGAATCTTAACCTGGAAAAACTAACCAGATCACAATCACAAGTAGAATTTATTCTTTATTCTGTAATAAGAAAAGTTTTGGTCACTCCTGATTCAAAGTCCCAAGATGAATATGGTGAACCATGGTGACAGGTGGTCCCATCGCCCATACAGATGGTCTATCATGTCGGAGATTCCTTTGTCGACTTTACGAAATGCTCGGGGAGAGAAGCAGCTAGACGCATTCTGTTTTCTTTTTATTCAGAAGAGTATTCAATCATAATAATGATCAATAATATGATTAAATGTACCCTAGTAATTATGTAAGTAGAATCACTAATAGTGAACACAATATCGTTAATATCAAAAGCATAATAACAATATAATAGAACTATATATTATACTAGGAGACACAATGTAATCCAATACAGTTAGAAAACCCACTAATTCAGCCAACAATCCCACTGAAAGCGTACAACGACACCTCAATCCAACCAAATCTCACCTCATATTTATGCCAATATAACCTCTAAGTACAGAGGCATAAAATCGCGAATGGCGTATCGATACCACATGATCTGAAATATACGATAACATAAATAATAGGAACAGGTAACAATTGGTTCTAAAGTATCATTTCCTTGAAATTGACTTCAGTTTTGATACAATGTGTTTTGGAAACACGTATTTTGATTATAATTATCTAAATACACTAATATTTTGAAAAGACATATGTATGGTTGTTGACCTCAATGGCTTGGCGGGCGAGTGCTCGACTGAGACGCAAGAGGCGTGGGTTCGATTCTCGCACCCAGCGGGAGAAATGTTAGTATGTTCTGCAAATACTTCTTCCCGGTCTGGGGTGTTGTAATCATGTATTACAAGTATGTATTTAAAGAAAAAAGTATATAAGTATTCTATCAGCCCATCGCTCATATAGGTCCATCAAGTTGGAGAGGATACTAGGTAGTACCTAGTTCCTAGAAGGTACTCCTTAGTCGACTTTTACCACATGCTCGGAGAGAGAAGCAGCTGGGCGCATTCTATGCTTTTTCTTTACTCCCAGATTATCTTATTAAGACCTTTAAGTCCTTTGGTATAAAATATTTTAGTAAAATCATTTAACATTACCTTATACAGTTTTCTTGTAGAAAACTCTTTTTTCGTTTATGGCTACTTAGTACGATTCAAAGAAAATTTTACTGAAATAAAACCTTTTCTTAATATTAAATCAATTAGACTGATAATTTGAGTTTAATAATAAAACGGCCTAAAAGTATTAAAACAGGCTACACAAAGGCCTTTTACCAATAGTAGATGATTTATACAGCGTCAGGAGGCAACTTTTACCTTCACTAACGGGACGCTGTAGTGCCCGGGACGAATTAAGATGGATTAGGCTTGCCCAGCACCTATTTCATCCTCTCAGCTTAGTCGGCATTGTCCACAGGAAAGACATTATCAATACGTGCGGAGCTGACTAAGCCGCGGGTTTTCTCTCGATGTTTTCCTTCACCGTTTGAGAGTACTGGTATAGCGCACATAATTTTTTCTCACAAAAAATCCATTGGTAGGTACACGACCGGATTTGAGCCCACGACCGTAAGGCGTTAGTATCGTAAGGCGGGGTATAGTATCACTATCAACTAGACCACAAGTGCTCTCACTCTGGTACAACAGTGACAAATTTAATTGTAGGCAAAAATTTCCTCCTGACTCTGACAATCCTCTAGCAAAAATGGCTCTCACCCCCGAATACTCAAACGCATCTCAAAGTTGAGCACGTTTCAAATGACGATTTTTTTTTGACAGATTTTCATCAGAAACTTAAAAAAAACCGTGAGTTGAGACGAGCTCAACTATGAGTCGCGTTTGAGTATTCTTGGGTTAGTTTAAAAATGTGGACTCACATTTCTAACAAAGCTGATTTCTGATCGCCCTCTGTGGCTTTACACTGACAGGATACAAAGTATCGGCATTTGGGTACGCGACGTGACACCGATCGTCGGTAACTAGGTCTGACAGTGACAGAAACACGCCGTCATTTTGTGCTTAACTATTCTAATTTATCGATTTCACGGGAGTAATTTTTGTTTGTTCAGCAAATATTTCTTCCGGTTCTGGGTGTTGTAGTATTTATTATGTACCTACTATAAGTATGTATAAGTATCATCGTCATCATCATCTTCCTGCCCATATCCCACTCTATGTGGAGTCGACATGATCCTTGGATCATGCTGTAAGCGTTTTGGCTAAGGTACACACCTGTAATGTATATACATGCATAAGTATGTATTTTCAAAAAAAAAAATACTAAAACTAAAACATCGTGGGGAGGCATGTCGTAGAACCTAAAAGTTTGATGTGACAAGTGCACGAAAGGAGCCTTTGAGGCGCACTTCAATCCTTTCACCATACTCGTTCGAAAGAACTAGTGACACCCCCAGATAGATAGATATCTAAAAGTACATGAGGATTGTTTACAAGTACATAGAATGAGAGAATGCAAACCAGCTATTTAAATATGAACTAAGTAGGTAACTTAGTTAGTACCCTTCGCGATCTTTCATTCATCGACTAGCAATTTCAATGGCTATGGATTTTTCAAACTCTTCCAAACATCAAATTGTCGAACAGTTTTGTGTGCTTAGAACCAATTAAATTTCTCTTTATACCCCCGTTCTAATTATACAATAAACCAAGTTTACCAACGAATTCTCTCTTTGAAAATTTTCTAATATTCTGATACGAAAAATCTTTGGTAGGTAAATGTTTTCTTACTAATTGGACCGCTATCGACGCGATACAGTTCCTGATTTCAACGATGAAAGTGAAAGAGTTCTGAAATAAATGATACAAATAAATAAATAACACCCAACAGTCACATACACATAGTCCTGAGCCTACACTAGGATTCCCTGTGTCGTGGGTATCAGAAACTACGAGTACCATGGCACCACAACACCAGAATCGGAAGGAATATTTGCAGAACGTGCAAACATTTCTTCCGCAGCGGGAATCATACCGGCGCCTCTTGCGTCTCTGCCGAGCAATCGCCCGCCATGCCACCGAGGACGTCAAAATATAAATTTTGTTAATTATTATTATTAAACTTTTTATTAATTTAGGTAAGGTACTTAAAAAGTACTGTAATAGTTTGTCTTTTAAAAAACACAATGAGATTTTTGTTATGATTTAAACAATACTAGATGGCACCACTAGTAGTATTAGAACGCGGTATTGTTAGCCAGAATCCTAACTTCCTTAGCAACTTTCAAAATTATAATAACAGTAAATAAGAAGAAACTTACAACTAATACAAATTTAAATTTAACTTACAAAATACAAAATAAACAGTCGGAAACATAGCTCACCTGATCCAGGTCATCGGCAGTTGTACCTATAGGTATAATTATTGCATAGCATACACACACTCAGTTATTCTTTAGTTTTTTGTAAAAGTCATTTTATCCAATTCGGAACAAACTTAAATTACGTCAGGAAGGTATTGATAAGTGCAAAGCAGTATTTAATAACTACTGCAGTTTACTTCGTACTTTCAGAAATATTGTATCTGTTCAAAAATATTCGATTTTAATATTATTATTGAAACAAAATTTAAGATGAAATCACTTCCAAAGACTCAAATTATGTAATAGATATTTCAAAATTACTTGTCACAAAGGCACCCACGTTAATTAATGATCATACGTAAATGAATTATTTATGAAACAGACATAATTAAATTTAAAGCTATCTACCTATTTCAGAGAGAAAAAGGCCGAGATATTAAAATATAAAAAGAAACATAAATAATTGTGGACATTTTCACACAGCGCCATCTAGTCCCAAACTAAGCAAAGCTTGTACTATGGGAACTAGATGGCTAAAATAGAATACTTTATATTTTTTTTTGTAAATACATACTATACATAATACTACAATACCCAGACTCGGAAAAAATATTTGCAGAACATACAAATATTTCTCCCGTAGCGGGAATCGAACCCGCGCCTCTTGCGTCTCAGCCGAGCACTCGCCCGCCACGCCATCGAGGTCGCCATTGTGGGATAGATTGTGTCGTCAGAGTGGGAAAAGGGCAGGACGATGATGTTGATGATGTAATTATTTAATAAGCATAAAAAAGGATAAGTATAAATACCTGATATGACCTCCGTCTCATTTTAGATGTGTCAGTGAAGCCCCACAAACTGGTCGAGACCGGCAGACAACGTAACAAGAACATGGGACCACTCCTAGCTGCTGCAGCGATGAAGTTCGGTCTCCTCGGTGCCCTGACCTTCAAGGGTCTGACTCTCATGGTCGGAAAGGCCCTCCTGATCTCCAAGATCGCCCTACTTCTGGCCACGATCATTGGACTGAAGAAGCTGTTCTCCCGAGAGGTAGATTGAATAAATTTTTGAAATTTATTTCTGTCTTTGGTTTAGCTATTGCTTTTTTTTTTGATAAAACTTGAGACTCCGTTTCTGATTTATCATGTACCTAACCAGTAAGTTTATTGTAAATTTCAAAGTTCTTTGACATCATTCTTTTACTTTATAAACATGAGTTTAGGAATTTCGTAAATATTTTTATTTATTTACTAAATTGCTTTACTTAAGTTTTAAACAATGATCGTAGATTGTTCTAAATCTAACCATTCGATCGCTTGTTCTAAAGTTCTTCAACTCATGAATTTGTCTTACCTATTACTTTTTTTTATGTAGTAACAAATGTCTTAAAAATAATTTATTCAACAAGGAACATTTTCTTAGAATTCACAATTCATCAAATTCTATTTCTATTCTAACACGTTTCTGACAAATCAGGTCTGTTATAAAAACATTATTAATAAAATTCACTTAAGCTTTTATCCTTCACATTTCACGAGCAATATTTCTCACATTTCTCACGAAGAAAGCGTTGAATTATGTGAAATAACCTGTCTCGAGATATTATTCTATTTTAGTTTACTAGCTCCATTTTGTAGTATTTTATTAAATGCCTCGGGGCTTACTTTTCGCTCGCGTAATACCCGAATAAAAATTGGCCGATATATTATTCCATCACAAATACTACGTATATTCCAAGCTTTATTCAAATTAATTCAGCTGTTTGAGTGTGATTGAGTTACCAATATACTCATCCTCACAAACATTCGCATAAAATTTGAACATTGAGTGGGTTTGTCAAATTTGACGCGCATTTTCAGAACTCATGTTCGATACATTAAATAAATTATCGCTTTATAATGGCGGGAACATAACGCCAGATAGTTTAACGTTGGATTGAATGTGAAAGTTTTAAAGCCGGATTCCGAAGTTTTTAAATGAGAAGGGTTTACAATTAAAAGTTTAAATAGACGCGAATTTATTATTAATTCTGGTAAGGGTAGTCTGAGTAGAATCAATGATCACAATTTACTACATGCGTCGTATCGACAGTTGAGAAACTAAAAAAAAAACAAGTAGTAGCTATTAATAATTGAAAAATAAAAAATAAGAGCTGTATTATGAAGCCTCATGTTACCGATCAGAAAAAAAACTGGTTGAAATCATTAAATTTTACACTCTAGGAACTCCACCCTGTTCCATAATTAGACCGTCATCATCATCATCTTCCTGCCCTTATCCCACTATATGTGGGGTCGGCACAGCATGATCCTTGGATCATTGGATCATGCTGTAAGAGTTTTGGCTAAGGTGTTTTATTATGACCGGCCGCCTGCCTGACGTCAACCCTAACCTAAACATAATTAGACCGTCAAGCAACATACATATTTTTACAAACCAGCTTTTTCACAGGAATTTGACGAGACTTTTTCAGCCGGGACGATGAAGCATGATGGTCCTGAAACCTTAAGCTAAAACTGCTACTAGATATTAAATATTAGCAGTTTTAGCTTAGGGTCACCAGTTCTTTCGAACCAGTGTGGTGAAAGGATTTAAAGAACGCTGCTCAAAGGCTCCTTTCGTACACTTGACACATGTTTTAGAACTTTCTACGGTTCTACGTCTTGTCAGTTTCTTCACGATGTTTTCCTTAGGCTGGTAATAGAGCACATAATTTTTTCGAACAAAAATGCCCATTTATGCACATGAACGACTGGATTTGAATCCGGCCACTATGCCACCAGTGCTCTCTGCTACTTTGAACAGATAGACTTATACTAAAGTTTGCATGTTCTGCAAATATTTCTTCCGGGTCTGAAAGTTATGGTACCACGTGGTACTCGTTGTTTCTGATACCCACGACGCAGAAAATCCCAGTGGGATCAGAAATATGTAAATGACTGTGTATATTGCTATTTATTTAATATTTATTGTATTACAGGGTCATAGTCATGAATAAGAGCTGAAAACGATTTTGATGATGGCGACTAACGAAGACTGATATGGCGAGAAATACTAACAGAGAAGAAGGAAATATTACACTGTCTTAAACTGCACCAATAAATAAATAAAAAAATAAAAAGACATTGTAATAGATCTACCAATAAAATTACAGGAAACTAATTCTGGACTTAAGATTTTGTAAAAAACATCGACTATAATTTTTTACCAAAATTAGTTCTCTGTAATAAGATTATACCAAATAACGAATGTAAATAACCAATTTATTTATTTAATTACTTATGTACTAACTTTGTACATGGCAAGCTAATTTCGCATTTACAAAGGCAGAATTTTGCCTAAATTAATAATTTATTTAATTTATTTATTAATAATAATGTACCAACAGTTATTTATTGTGAATTAAAACGAATGATCACTGAAATTACTAATATTTATTAACATATTAACTCAACCATTAAATCCCTTTATTAATAGTTTTCTTCTGTATCCTTCTATATTATAAATATGAAAATTTGTGAGGATATTTGTAATGTTTGTATGTTTGTGCCTTAATCACGCCTAAACGTCTGAACAATTGTGACTGAAACTTAGAATTTACATAACACATGTGCTGGATTACAATACCTATAGGCTATTTTTTATCCGAGTACCACGCGAGTGAAGCCGCGGGCGGCAGCTAGTCTTATTATATTTTAATAATATCGGATATCAAAACGACACATTAAAATAACTCAACTGTCATCTGCCTATTTGATAGTTAGTGCATGCTTGTTAGTAATTGAGTAACAAGTAAAATATCCAACAGCTTTAATAATTCTTTGTCAAATAATACAGTATTTAGATAGGTATGTTTCTTTCCGTAATAAATAAATATTTGTGGATATTACACAGCGCCATCTAGCCCCAAACTAAACAATGCTTGTGCTATGGGAACCAGGTGGCTGATAGAATACTTAATATATACTCTTTTTTTGTAAATACATACTTATAATGCAAAATTTTACAACACCTAGACCCTATTTGATGCAAACATGTTGATTCAGAACACGGGAACAATTTTCCTGCTGCGGGAATTTTTGACTGCCTCTGTAGCCGAAACGGCAAGATGGATTTTGACAAATGAGGTGTCGTAGAATTTGTCGAAGTAGCGAGAGTGTCAGTATGTACACGTTTTTGACACTAAACTGTAAAAAAATCCAATATGGCGGCTTGTTCTACATACTTGTTCTACACGTTGACACAAATGTTTTCGAACTTTTAGGTTCTGGAACCTGTCGGTTTCCTCACGCTGTTTATGTTGTCCTGAGAGCACTGCTGATCTAGTTGGTAGTGACCCCGCCTTCCGATCCTAAGGTCGTGGGTTCAAACCCGGTCGTGTACCAATGGATTTTTCTTTGCGAAAAATTTATGTGCGCTATATAGTAGTTGTGCCTGGGGGCCCTATACCAGTACTCTCAAACAGTGAAGGAAAACGTCGTGAGGAAACCCGCGGCTTAGTCAGCTCCGCACGTATTGACCATGTCTTTCCTGTGGACAAGGCCGACTAAGCTGAGAGGATTAGGTGCTGGGCAAGCCTACTCCATCTCAATTCGTCCCGGGCACTACAGCGTCCCGTTTGTGAAGGTAAAAGTTGCCTCCTGACGCTGTATAAATCATCTACTATAGATGGTAAAATAGCCTTACTTTTAGTTTTTTATGTTGACCGTTTGAGCATGATTACCCGAGACCACCAGATCTCTCGATTTCTTCGTGGCAGCAGCCCCACCGATCTGGTCTTGGGTTCGAATCCGGTCGTGCTCCGAAGAATTTTTCTGTTCGTAAAATTAATGTGCGTTAAACTAGAGCGTTACAAACGATAAAGTATCATGTCAAGCGCACGAAAGGAGCTCTATTGTGGCGCACTTAACCCTATCACCACATTGGTTTGAAATAAGTACTCACACTTCTAACTCGTGAAGATCAACCACAGCTGTTTACAGCATTTTACAAAATTTTCAATCATTTCTGATTTCATAAATATTTAAAGAATAAGTATTTCCAGAGTTTTCTAGCAAAGCATTTCAAACCCCTAGGAATGTGCGATCCCTGGAAAATAAAATAGGGAACAAGAATATTGAATTCTTGTTACGGTACGATTACACCAAATCCGTTACCGGCCGAAGTATGGTCGGATGTCGTCGATCGAACTCGGTCGACTGCCCCGACCAAATGTAGATCGAAACAAACGGACGATGTCAGTTGAAGTAGTTTACGCATATTTTCTTAGCATACGTTTGATTTGATCGGCTGAGTTCGGTCGACGACATCCGACCATAAATCGGCCGATGGCGGATTTTAGTGTACCTAATCGTACCGTAACGCCTTCAATACTTCAGTAACATGCACGAAATACAAAAGATATTTTAATAAAATGCGTTGTAATCCAATGTATTGCTGAGATTCAATAGAACGATTTTACTCTTCAGTTTTTGCGCCAATTGGAGGAATGACGACTTCGTGAGCATTTGACAAAAAAAAATTGAATGGAAGAAGAGGAGATACTTAACTGTACCTAGGTACATACCTACCCAATACCTATGTAGATATAATAACACCCAATGGGTACACACATAGATAGATCTGTATTCACATTAAAATTCCATGTAGGTAGGTATCGTGGGAATCAGAATTATTAAAAAAACTTTATAACTTTAAGGGCACATTACATTCATATAATTAGCCCTGCCTTCCAAACTAAGTTTTATAACTTGTGACATGATGTCATGCATGGTACCATGGTAGGTACTACAACAGTCGAGAATTGAGCCCGGATCACGGATCTCCATTTGCTACGATCCTGACATACTTCTTTCGCTTCGGTTTAGGGTACTCTTGACCTGTCCCTTTTCCAAAACGTCGCCAATTTGGTCCAGGTACGTACGCCTAGGTCTTCCCCTTTCAACGGTACCATTCACATTCGCGTCATACACCTGTTTCGTCAATCTTCTTTCATTCATCCTCTCTACATGACCAAACCATCTTAACATACTTTTCTCAATCTTCATCACTACATCTTCTTTCACTACACATCGCTCTCTTATCTCGCTATTTCTCATTCTATCTCTCAAAGTCACACCAGCAAGATGAGCAGACGATAAATTTAAAATCGTGGGATGAGCATGATTGAATGAGACTAATACAGGACCGTGATGGATGGCACAGAGGCCTATTCCTAGCAGTGGGTAAAGTTGATCTGTAGATGATGATGATGAAAAGCTTTAATGGGCAAAACCTAGCTAAGATCATTAGTAAAATTCAGATGATCATCATGACCTCGTTCTTCCAAACCATAAGTAGTATCGGCAAGCAATATAACTATACGTCTTCAATTTTATTTGTCATCTTATGACGTCCTTTGATTTTTGATACGACTTTGCTTTTTTATGACGGGACGATGGCGGTCCGATTTCAGAACGGGAATCAGGTTGGAGATATTTTGTGTTTCTTGAATTACTTAGTCTATTATATGAAGTAGACAAATGAGACCAAAAAACAAAAATAATCCTTTGGGGTTACTGAAAATGCTTCTGTTTGTAACAAGTACGAAAATAAATGTAATACTGGTACGACTTACGCTTGTAATCCCTAAGCATATTAAAATACTTACTGGTTTTACGTTCAGATGCCAAACTGTTATTTGAATATCCTCTAAATTAGGGTATCTATTATTTAATGGATGTAGAAAATGTAATTTATTTAGATATTCCCTGCAACTAGATAATTTTTTTAAATAATATTTTAGGTGTTTTTATTTTATTTTTAAATGAATGAATGTCCCCAATGAAAATTAGGCACCTTTTAGCAGGCTAACAAAATACTTCATAGAAGTTCAATTAGCTGTTTAATTCATCACTGCTGCACATTCAATCAACTGCTTTTAATCAACTCCTATTCAAGGAAATATGGTTCCTCGGGTTAATGAAAAAATAGACACTTATTAACATTACTTTATTTTTCTAAGTGCTGAATAAATAAATCTTATTACAACGCTTATTATAAAAATAAATTACTTAGTCTAAAGTCGACGGGCTCACACTATCATAGACAAGAGTAGATCAGTCTTAAAAGTTAAAAGCATAACGCAACGCTTCAAATTCTGGACCGCGCCAAAATGGGAAGGAATTTGAACTTTTGCAAAAAGTCCAGTAATTCAAAACGGTACGTCTGCTCACGCCAAATGTCAGATTACCACTGGAGGAAACGTATAATAGGCCCGATTTGACAGCTGTCATTCTATCCTGTCAAAATTGTTTGAAACAATCTCTTCTAAATGCATATCTATTCATTCTATGCTGTCAAATCGGCCGTCTTATACATCTCCTAAAATTCTATTCGGATCAAGTCGTGGTAATCTGACATTTGGCGTTTTGTCGTCGCCACTTGATCCTGAAGCGATGTCCAATTTTGTTATTGCGTTGGTGGCATGGTCATTGCTGGACCATACATTTGTTCTGGCTGACCATACATTTGTTCTGGTTGACCATACATTTGTGGCATTACATACATGGGCATGGTCATTGACTGGGCGTGATTGAGTGGCGGGATCATTGGGAAGCCGAAAAGGATTCTGAAGAAGCGCGCGATTGACCATAGAACATTGGGCGTCTCCGGAAGCCTGCACATAATGATAGAAAATTATAAAATTTACATCGAAAATATCAATTCAAACGTCGAAAATAAGGCTCAGATGCTGAATTATATTGATGAAATTGGACAAAATATTTTATAAGAAATTAGAATCATATTCTTCACAATAACTACTATAAATAAACAAATAAGTAGGTATATCAAAACAGTTATTTTTAAGAACTGGTGGTACCAACTATGACATTTATATTAATTCATCATAGTTTATACAATTCAGCTACTGAGCACTTCGCAGAAGCTCTCCACATTTATTTCGTTACACTACTACATACATTGCACAGGATAACTAATGTTTCGGAAATTGTATTCAGCGAGTAAACTTCAGAAACTTCTGCAATATTGGTATCAACATATTTTATACTGATCAAACATTCTTATTGATATTTACAATAAATGCTACCCTAAATAGTTTTTCACAAATTTGATAGCTAGAATCACAATTCCGTTTAGTTTCAGAGCTAGACCACCACCATTTATTATAAGACTGTAAGTATATAACAAATGCTTTGATAAATGCAGTAAAAGTATTATATTTTATACATTTTATACCAAACTATAGGCACTAAATAGTTTCTGGCGTTGTAGTTTCTGGCGTTGTAGTTTCTGGCATCGTTGTTTCTAGTTTAGACTCATCAATTGGTTTAGATGTTGTTACCACTTTCAAAACCATCGTTGTGTTTTCCTGTATGGTATCAGTATCAGTTTCATTACTATTTGGTTTATTATCCGTTTCGGTACTCGATAATAATTTATCGTCAGCATCATTTTCATTATTATTGGTTTGTTTATTATTTGTTTCGATATTCGATGGTATTTTACTTTTGACTTTGTTTTTCGTCATTTTCTTTTTGCTTTTATACTTTTTAGTTTGACCTGCTATGTAATGATAATGCATTTCCTCTCCTACACCTAAAAGGCCATCAAGGATATCAACACTCATGACAAGAATATTGTAAACTGTGGTGTAGTATGGAGGTTCTTTGCGTGATTTTAAGCTATTTTTTAAATATGACTTGGTATATTCATTGGCACGATCGACAAGACTTTTCATGGGATCATCTGTTAAAATTGAAAACCAAGAGAAAATATCGAAAAATCCTCTTCCTTCACTTTTAGTTTCACTTGAAAAGATTTGGTTGTAGTTCAAGTTTTCAGTAAGATCTCTCTTTATTCGTTTATGGCGCTTTAAATGAGGCTTTTTACGAAAAAACCTCCTCATAGCTTTCCTACCTAGATCATCTTGTTTCTTTGTAAGATTTTTAGCTTCGTTTGTGGTTGCTGTACTATTGAAAATAATAACAGGTTTCCAATCGCTGTCTACGAAAGATAAATAATTCTCAGTGGTCGGTGCGGTAGTAGTTGTTTGTATTTTTCTGTACGGAATAAGCCTACTATTGTTTGGTTTTATGAGAAACGAGCTAGGATTTATAACGTACTTTACTCTAGGATAGTAATATGTGCTTGGATAATTGTATTTATACTTCTTAGTTTTAATATAATCGTGCAAATCTTTATTGTGTTTAAGTCTGTCCAAATCTATCTTCAACTCGTTATGTTTCTTAGGTCTAGTCCTGGTTTTCCGAAAATTTTTCCTCTGAGCTCTTATGAACCTAGGTTGGGGTACCAAGAACTCTTTAGGCTTTTTGATTTCTTCTATGGGGTCTGCTTCTACGCTCTTAGCAGTAGAAGCATCGGAATTTAAACCTCTGACTGTAGGCATAGTGCCATAAAGAGCATTAGTTATAGGGCTGATGACGGATTTGAATGTACTGATGATTGGTTCCAGGTATTTGAGTATTGCAGACTTACCGTCCCATCGTTGCTCTGCATTTGTTGAGTTAATGAGGAGTGAGGGCGCTTGTTGCGACTGCTGAGCTCTTGCGTCTTGTGTTTGTAACATGTCGTGCGTGTGTGCTTGTGCCATTGCTGTTGGGTTGTACATCTCCTGTGACGCGAATTGTGGGCTCACTCCGGTAAAGGAGTATGCGTGCGATGAAGCGCTCGGAAAATCGATGGGATATTGCGAGTAAAGATATGGATGGTTTTGCAAACCGACGCTGTAATGCAAAGAATAGGAGGTTTAGTGTTGTGTTGAAGAAAGTCTTGTGTCAGAATGTTGAGTCCTGGTCCAAAAACGTTTTAAGTGCTTCAAATATCATTGTAACTTATAAGTCTGGTACGTTGTGTCAGTCACCCAGTATCAAAATCTCTAATCGGTAGTCAGTATTTAGAGTCCAGTGTCAGGTACTTTATTGGTGACAATCACCGTTATACCGCTGTAAATCAATATTTTAAGTCCGTTTGTGTTTTAGTCAGTGAAGTTTGTTTCTTTTGTTAGTATTTTATTGTTCTGTAAAGTGTAAGTAGTACCCAAATCATCAGACATCTCTTGCGTCAGTCAGTTTGTGTTCAAGCATACGTATCGTCATCGATAAATTGATCGTGGTTTTAATATTTCTAAACAATTTCATTCGAAAAAGTAATTTACTAAATAACAAGAGCTATTAAAGTTTGTTCTATTAGTAACTAACTTTTTTACTATTTTCAAAAAACATGTACTTCTTCATGCCAGTCGTAATACGTCAATTAATTAGTTTCTCGTCTACAGCTTTTGGATTAAATTTCTTGCCATCGTTTTTGAACAAATCCAGCCTGAAGATTGGGAGGAAATTGAATAAAAAGTACCTTTTAGTCTTTTTTTTTCAATTAATTTGAGAATAATTCTTTTGGGAACTTGTGGCACAGTGACACTGCCATGGGAAATCAGAAAAGATAAGATAATGAGATTTGTATATTTAGGTACTGTGTACTTTTTTAGTACAGGTAAATTGGTAGGCATTTGTATTTTTCATTCGTCATTATTTACACAAATACCGTACTTTTTAGATGCTTACATTTGAGTCAAGTTTATCTATTCACACAAATAGTAATTCATAAAGGATTAGATAAATGTTTTTCTTGTACTTTTTATTTTACAGTGCCATAGTCTGATAGTTTATTTAAAAAATATAACAATACTGTTTACTTCTGTGCTGGAATGGGAGTAAATAAAAAACATAGGATGCGTCCAGCTGCTTCTCTCCACGAAAAAGTCGACTGAGGGATAGTATCCTCAACAAGATGGACCATCTATATGGGCGATGGGCTGATCACCTGCCATATCCATCCTGGGATTTCAATCAGGAGTAGCTGCAAGTTTTCTTATGATTACCCCCATTAGGGATGCGGGCGTGATTTTTATGTGTGTATGTAGATAACAAATTAATGTTACAAAGAAAAAAACTCAAGTAAACAAACAATTTTGGTCAATCGGCAAGGTTCTAAGAGGACTGCATTTCCGCATTGTCGTCAGCCAAAGAAATTGTTTGCGCTTAGAATGAGCCAGCTTATCACCTACGGCGTAGACCAGGTATTTTTTTATTATATTATCTATTATATTTATGGCATATGTTTTGGGAAATCATTCAATACCTATTTCAGCTACATTTCCACCTTTAACACAAATTTTCAGAATTATAAAATTAGTAGGACGTAATACGCTCTGTGCGCAGATACTAAAGATCAGTCAGTAATCAGTGCGTATCAGAACTGTAGTCAGCCAGTCAAGTCATGCTATCAATTGCATTATATTAACACAGTTTATACACAGAAAAAACGGAGAAATAACAAGAAAATCAGTTTAATTAAATCTTCTTGCGAGATATTTACAAAAGTAGCTCAAACGGAACACAAGAATTTTCACAAGCATAATATTACTTCTGAAGTACCGTCTCTGCCTACCACCCCGTTTAATTAGCGTCCTAGCACAAAAAAGCATTGAAAGAACTTTTCTTTACAAAAGTTCTGTCATAAGTTTGTCACATTTTTTGCTTTGTGCTAACCTAACCTCAACAAAAAAAACAAACAAGTAGGTAGGTACTTTTTATATTTATTAAAAAAGCCCAACTGCGTAGAATTTAGATAGCATAGTTAGGTAACATTTAACACATTATGATAATGATGATGGTGATGAATTTGTACCATCTTAATTCATAGAAAAAAGCTCCATCCAATCCAATATAAGCGCCATATTGGATTTTTTACACTTTAATATCAAAAAGGTACGGTATCATAAGCTGTACCAATGATACTCATTATATAAAGAAATTCAACAACACCTCATTTTTCAAAATCTGTCCAGCCGTTTTAGCTACAGAGGCAGCCAAAAGAATTGAAATAAATGAAAAATGGCTTCTTATACCCGCCATATTATATTTTATGACACTTTATATACGACAAAATGACCACAAATCATACGATACCTCATTTTACTTCATTTATGATACCTCATATTTTGGCAAATGTATCAAAATCCGTCCAGCCGTTTGGACTAAAGCTTCAGCTAAAGAATGCACACGCAAACATACATATGTACATACATACACCCTAAACACATTACCCTCCTTCTTCACAGTCGGGTAAAAAGCAAAGCAAAGTTTTACCCAAAGTTTTCTTTAAATCTTTCTGTAAATTCAAGAACGTTTCAAGAAAAACATACTCAGACAGTGATATAAAAGCATTGTTCTAGGAATTCTAGGTACAACTTTGTTCCAATTAGTTTGAGCTACTTTCTTTAGACTTAGTAATTTACAAATAATAATTTACACATTTTCTACTGATTCGTATTTTTATTGTAGTCTAATAGATTGTCAAAACTGGGGGTTACCATCAGTATAAAACGTTCTTATAATTCAAGTAGAGTGTCAAATAAATATTCTAAATTCAATCGACCTTACCGTAATCTTTCATAAAGTATTCAAGTCTTATATCTAACAAAACATAATATTTTTCAACGAAAAAAAAATATGTTTTTATTCACACGTCGTTTCATTCGCCACTTCAGAGTGCCTGTTATAGTATAGCATACTAATTTTCTCTAGTCTTCAATTCTCAAGTCTTTTGGTACAGAAATGGATTTGAACCCATAATCTTAGTATCGGAAGCCGGGATACCAATAGAGAGCACTGGTGGTCTAGTGGTAGCTGCCTCGCCTTCCGATCCTAAGGACCCCTGGGGGGTTCCAATGGGTTTTGTTCGAAAAAAATATGTAGGTACCCTCAAACTGTGATAGAAAAGATTGTGAGTAAATCGGAATGTCGTAGAACTGTAAAAAAATCGAAAACATGCATCAAGTGCACGAAAGGAGCCTTTAAGGCGCACTTCAAATCCTTTCACCACACTGGTTCGAAAAAACTAGTGACACGACCAGATAGTAGATAGACTATCAATATAGAACTTATATAGCTGATTCTAAATATTGTTTCACGTAGGTATTCGCTGTGTGAGTTTTCAATTACTTACTAGAATCGAAACTCGTGCATGTATATCGAATCACAAAGTTAAGCTGGATCCACATTATAAATAAATATAATCATCATCATCATCTTCCTGCCCTTATCCCACTCTATGTGGGGTCGGCACAGCATGATCCTTGGATCATGCTGTAAGAGTTTTGGCTAAGGTGTTTTATGGCCGCCTGCCTGACGTCAACCCTCCTTGGGAATACTTGCTTATTGTATCTCATCATGTTGGAGGATACTATCCCTTAGTCGACTTTTATAAATAACAATATATGTCACTTAAAATTGTAAATACCGTTGTATTATAATCTATATCGCGAGATTGTAAACTGTCGAAAGATTGTGAACCGTAACATACTGCTTAAAATTTAATTTGTGGCGCTTCGGCGGGCGCTGCCGCCGAATTTCGATCTAAGCAGATGTTCGACAGTTTACAATCTTGCGAGATTATAGTCTAACTTGTTTACTATTTTACGGTGACATAAAGTGGGAAGTGAGATTTCACCGGTAACCATTAGCACCGAAGTGGGATCGTTTGTCGGAGACATGATCGATCATGTAATGTTTCATGTCTCGATACAAGACAATACAAATGGCGATATACGATACAAATACACACAACTACTTCTCATGTCTTAGTTCTTTTGAACCAGTGTGGTAAAAGGATAAAAGTGCTCCTCGTAAAGCTCTTTTCGTACACTTGACATATGTCTCTGATTTCTAGGGTTTCGTACCCGAAGGGTGCCAACGGATGCCCCCATTACTAAACCTCCGTTGTCCGTCTGTCAGCGGGCTGTATCTCATGAACCGTAATAGGTAGAGAGTTGAAATGTTCACACTGTATGACATTTCTATTGCCGGTATGACAAAAAATAATAAAAATAAAATAAAGGGCCCTATACAATAAAAGTATTAAACGTTCGTAATCGAGCTTCGAAGTTAAGCAACACTAGGCGCGGTCAGTAATTGGATGGGTCGAGTGACTTTTTGTACATATTTTTTTGTAGCCTTTCAAACATTTGTGTACATGTACGATAGTACGGAACCCTTGGTGTGCGAATTCAACTCACACTTGACCGGTTTTATTTAAGTTCTTCGACAGACCGGTTTCCTCAGGATATTTTCCTTCGTTTTAAAGTACTCGGTACAACGCAAACACATTTTAGAAAAGAATAATCTATTGGTGCACGACCGTCTTCTAACCCACGACCTGAGGATTGGAACGCAGGAACTAGCAATAGACCTTGTGCTCACGATTCTCGATAATATGGCGATATACGAAGATATAGATACAATATATGTGTGGACCCAGCTTTACTTCATACGCAATTCGAGTACCTACCAATGTGAAAACCCTTACGAGCCATTAAACTAATAAATATCGACTTTTCAATTTAAAACGCTTGAACTGATGTTAACCCCAAGGCAAGACAAAGGTAGACTTTAATCCTACAAATGCCCGGTTCCAAAATTCTACTAACGTCGTCTGTTAGTATATTGAAACCGAGCACAAGTCAAGACGTTTCAATCCTACTACGATTTCATTGACAATCGTAATCGCTTTCAACTGTCAAGTTCTGTTTTGACAGTTTAAATCGAGTTAAACATCTCTATATTACATAATGATCATCGTGTTAGTTCGTATTTCAGAAGCTAGAATAAAATAGCCGAGGCGCATAATATTTGTGATACTAAACCTCGAATACTCAAACGCATCTCAAAGTTGAGCACGCCTCAAATGACGATTTTTTGACAAATTTTCTTCAGAAACTGCCAAAAAACCGTGAGTTGAAACGTGCTAAACTCTGAGTCGCGTTTGAGTATTCGGGGTAAGCTAGGAAAAAACTTTATACTAGCTTTATTCTATCATCTGTTAGTACGTCTTAAAGAAAAAAAAACTCACCCAGTGCTGTAAGTCTCATAGAGTTTCTTAGCCGCCATCCCGACGGTGACCAACAGGGCCAGTTTGCTCGCCACGAAGGCCTTGATGGTAAGGGTTGCGACGAGGAAGAACGCGAATATGACCGCACCAGCTGACTTCATCCCGAAGAGGAGAGGAATCAGCGCTTGGAACACCTTCTTCTTTTGTCTTCTTCCTGGAATTGAGAGGTGGGAAATTACTTTCGTTGACACTCACAATGCGGCTAGTCCATCAGTTCAAAGTCGCTCAGTGAGCTATGGAAAGATGCTCGAAGTTTTTCTGAAGGATAGGATCCGTAATGATGTTATCCGACAGAGAACTAAAGTCACCGACGTAGCTCAGAGAATTAGCAAACTGAAGTGGCAGTGGGCTGCTCATATCTGCAGAAGAACCGAGGTGGAGTGACGATCTGCGAGAGGCTGCTGGCAGAAACTGATGCGTCAAGCCAAAGATAGGGCACGATGGCGCTCATTAGGGGAGGCCTATGTCCAGCAGTGGACTGACTCAACGACTGAACGGTTTTGAATGAAACTTGAAATATAAATATGCTGAAATAACATATAGGCTATTTTTTATACGGGTACTACGCGAGCGAAGCCTACGGCAGCTAGTAAATAATATTTTTCGAGATAAGACAGTCAAATAAGATCACGTGAAATCTGGACCACGTTTTTAGTCTTACATTATAAATCAATCTCCACTAACCACATGGCGTAATTATAAAAATTATATGAATCAATCATCTGGTACAAAAAAAAACGCAGACGTAATTTATAAAAACAAAATACGTATATATTAATTTTAGGGTTACGTACCCGAAGGGTGCTAACGGGACCCTATTAGGTACTAAAAAATAGCTAAGGGTGGTTTCTTGCCTGTATCTTCCCCGCTTGGTGTAAATGCAACGTAGATATAAGACGTGTCCAAGTGATCCCCGTGATTATATGGAATATTTTTTTTTACTTTGACTTTAACTTTGACTAAGCTTTTCCTGTCCATCCGTCCGCCCGTCTGTCAGCGGGCTGTAGATAGCTCATGAACCATAATAGGTAGAGAGTTGAAATTATCACAAAATTTTAATGTGTACTTATATTGCCGCTATAACAACTTAAAGGGGCGTCATACAACAAACATTTATGTTCATGCACGAGAGCATGTACGGAACCTTTCGTGTGCGAATGCGTCTGACACTTGACCGATTTTTCTCTGTCAATAAACAAGCTCTTGATTCATTTAACAATAACCCATCAACGTAAAATGTAGCAGACTTCCGACAACGCTTTCTTGCAACTTTTACACGTTCTATTCTAAACCTTACTCCTTTGAGATATGAGCTTACATTCGTTTATCAAGTTGTTGCATCCAAGCATGTTTTTTATTCTCGCGCGATTCTGAGTCTTGTGCGAACGAGATAAGGTTGTTTTCTGATTTTCAAAACTGTAGTTAGTTCGTTAGTACCGCTCCAACAGCGATGAGTGTCAAATCGATTCGACGTGTCCGGTTGCAAAGAAAGCTGACCAGAGTCCATTATCGATGTTTCCTCTATACACGTACTATGTTTCGCCTGATTTCAATATTCTACTAACGGACTACAAATCGTTCATTATTACATCTACGTTGTTGTGTATGGCGCTTCCGCAGACGCCTATAAGACCCCGAGACATTGCGTAGCACGGCGCTGTTCAATCGTGTAAATAAGTTTGTTTTATAATTTGTGTTTTTCTATGTATGTTAGTTAAGAATAAGAATAAATTTATTTAAACAAAAACAGATGTAGCGGTACATAATACTATAAAATAACTAAAGTAAGTTTTAAGGTATATATTTCTATGGGCCGTTGAATAAGTTTATAACAGCTGTAACTTTTTTAGTGTTGCCTGAAATAAAGTTATTATTATTTATTTATTTATTACTCCTCTGCTGGACTGGGAGTGAAGAAAACACATAGAATGCGTCCAGCTGCTTCTCTCCCCGAGCATGTCGTAAAAGTCGACTAAAGCATAGTATTCTCACCAACATGATGGACCATCTATGCATATGGGCGATGGGCTGATCACCAGTCACCATGGTTCACCATATCCATCTTGGGACTTTGAATTAGAAAGATAGAAAGAAACTACATGTATTTATATCGTTCACAAAAAAATTAACTAAAATTAGGAGTGTCTGCAAGTTTTCTTATCATTGCTTGTGGCTCGTCCGACCCCGTTAGGGATGAGGGCGTGAAAATATGTATGTATGTAGGTATTTTAAATGCGAAAGTATGCGATAATATTTGTATTTTATCTGCTTTTGTGCCGTAACTGAACGGATTCCAATTGAACTTGAACATAGTATGTGTACTGGAATAAAATATAGGAATAACATCTTTCAGTTTTATGCCCTGTCCATCCAAAGGTTGCCTGGAAGATATCGCTTGTAACGATAACACTGTCCATTGTATTATCGTCGGCGCATCGTGAAAACCTCATAGTTAGATTTTTTATCAATTTCTATTAATTGCACATCAGTATTAAAGCCTCGATACGCGCAATCCGTTTTCAGTTTCATTCATTTATTTGTGGTTTCATAAACGCGCATAATACTAAAACAAGTCTTAGCAAAATTGTACACCAGACGTATTTATTTCTTCCAGAAAAGTTCACTACTGACGTTATGCATTATTTTATTCTAATTGCCTATGTTATTTTTCTCCTCTTTATTTAAAACGCGAGAGAAGCCGTGGGCGAAAGCTATAAAGTCATAATTTTTATATCGATAGTAGACTGTGTTGTAAAACATAAAATTTCATGGATACCTACCTTGTTTACTGAATATTATTTATGGGTCTATGGTGTTTTGGAAAACATTAAGACTAAGTAAAACCATCGGATTTGTTCAGTTGTTTTAGAAAAATAAATCCTACTTATAATATAAATGCGACGGTTTGTGAGGAAGTCTGAATGTTTGTGTCTCAATCACGCCTAAACGGCTGAACGGATTTAAATGAAACTTGGTATATACATAGTATGCGTGCTGGAATAACATATAGGCTACTTTTTGTCCTGTTACCACGCGAGCGACGCCGTGGGCGGGAGCTAGTTATTCATAATTCTCGTACGCCTAGCATCTTGTACAAGCCAATGGCAGGTATTACTTATAATGTTCTTTGGCAAATTATTTTTTTCAGTTTAGGTACTTATAATAAAAGCCGTTAGAATTTTGAAATATGATTGTTCTTATTCGGAAACAATATGAAAGTTGCCATGATAAAGGTTTATCAAAACATACGGAATAACATATTTTTCTATGTGAATATCATAAATAACCTCTTTATTCAAAGATTAACTGACAGATAAATGGACTTGTTTGTTTAGGCAAGGACTAATGGTGATCCTCAGAGATGTCACTGGATTTTAATGTCTCATTAAACAGTCTGAATAGGTGACATTTTGAAGACGAGAAGACTCCCATCTACACTTCAGTCTCGCGATCCGCATACCCACGACCTTTGTACGAGTTATTTTAGTTATAGTCTACTATAATTACGTATTATCAAAAAACTAGTTCTTTGCTGAACTGGGAGCAAAGAAAAAATATAGAATGTGTCCAGCTGCTTCTCTCCCCGAGCATGTCGTAAAAATCGACAAAGGGATAGCATTCTCTCCTAAATGATGGACAGTCTATATCGTCGTATCCTACGAATAAGGGCACAAACGCCATTAGGCCTTTTTATTTTTATTGCATTTTTGGAATCTTCACTATCATTTACATATAATCAGTTCAAAAAAAGTTCAAAAATAAATTTAAATCAATAAGTTATTTAAGTTTTAAACTTGGGGCACAATTACATTGCTGAGTTTTGCCCGGCGAATAAGGTTCCAAACGCCACTGGTAGCTGTATTCCACGCGCGAAATGAGTGATAAACGCAACTGGGACTTTGTTCGTCGGAGATTACCGTGAAGTGCGGACATGCGTGTGCTGCGTATTGTTGTGAATATACAAGATATACAAGTTGCATTTTTATCAAACCTACTCGGAAATAAACTGGATTTTTTAAGTTTTCTAGTGTAACTTTCTTCATTTGCCTATCGATTTATTACTACAAAATATAAGTACAGGCTGTAAAAAGACTACTCCCGACAACATTGGAGGGTGAAAGTACTCATCAATCTAAACTACTTTTCATGGAATCAAACCTTTGATCACGCTGTTCCATACGTTATGTTGACTTAGTAGGTCATCATCAGCCTATAGCAGACCACTGCTGGACATAGGCCTCCCCTAATGAGCGCCATCTTTTCGTGCCTTATCATTGGGGGTTAATGCCCATAATCCCCACGCTGGGCATGCGGGTTGGGGATCGCAGAAGCACAGCTTCTCGCATCGCCGACGCTGCTGCCCGTCGACGACCCTGGAATTTAACTGTGCCTTAAGGGCTGCACTATACCGCAATCAACCGGTCGCCAGAGCCTCGTTTGTGATTTAGCAGGATGTACCACGGGCAGGTGAGGTTGGCTTGGATCCCTAAGATGTGAGTCGGAACCCCATACACCCCAGTCCAATGTCTGCTTGATAGCAGCAACTGACGCCGAAATTAAAAATCCATCACAAGCTCCATGGTTAGAAGTTCAATATCTATCAGTGTATTCTCATCATCTCATCATCTATCTGCCCTTATCCCACTTATGTGGGGTCGTCACAACAATTGTTTTTCTTCCACTCCCCTTTATCAGTCGTCCTTTCAGTATTCACTCCTTTCTTACTTATGTCATCTTTCACGCAATTCATCCATCTCTTTTTCGGTCTACCTCTACCCTTGTATCCATCCACATTCATATTTATCAATCTTCTTGTCACATGATATTCATCCCTCCTCATGACATGCCCATACCATGCTAACCTATTACTCCTCAACTTCTCTGTCACAGGCGCTACATTCAAACTTCTTCTGATATACTCATTCCTTATCTTATCCATTCTCGTCACTCCACACAATCCATGTCAACATTCTCATTTCTGTTGCATGCAATCTTCTTTCATCCGTCCCTTTTAGTTGCCCAACACTGCGATCCATACAATACGGCAGGTCTGACTGATTTGTAAATTTTCCCCTTAATTTTAAGGAGCATTCTGGGGTCGCTAGTTGTCCCCGTGACCTTTTGCCATTTCATCCATCCCGCATTATTCTATTTTTCACAATCCCGGTCTATATCGCCGTCGTTCTGGATTTATGAGCCGAGGTATCGGAAGTCGGAGCAGACTGGAAGGGATACTCCATTTAAGGAAATAGAGGAGAAACTGGATGGACCACCGAAATCACAGAACAGGTGCTCAGTTTTGGTTCTGCTGATTTTCAGTCCGACACTCTCCAGTCTCTCTTGCCATTTTTCCAGTCTACCCTGGACCCCAAGCGCATCATCTTCGACAAGCACAATGTCGTCGGCGAACAGCATGCACCAGGGTGCTTCCTCCTGTATGTCTGACGACAACGCATCTATCACCAGGAGGCTAATAAGGGCTTAAAGGCGATCCCTGGTGAAAGCCTACAGCCACATTGA
This sequence comes from Scotopteryx bipunctaria, assembly GCA_949320045.1. Lineage (NCBI taxonomy): Eukaryota > Metazoa > Arthropoda > Insecta > Lepidoptera > Geometridae > Scotopteryx > Scotopteryx bipunctaria. The sequence goes on from OX439462.1 coordinate 2,897,484, forward strand.
ACTTATCGGTAACTTCAGCTTTGGACCGGACACGTGTGTTTGCTCTATCATACATAGCACGTACAAGTTGCACGTACTTCTCAGGCACTCCCTTCTCTTTCATAGCCCACCACAGAACCTCACGAGGCACCCTGTCGTATGACTTTTCTAGGTAAATGAACATCATATGCAAGTTTTTATGTGCACATCTATATTTCTCACTAAGTTGGCGAAGAGCAAATATGGCGTCCATTGTTCCGCCTCCAGGCATAAACCCGAATTGGCTCTGTGATACCTCACTCTCTTCTCTCATTCGTCTCGCTATTATCCTCTCCCAAACTTTCATACTGTGTGACATAAACACAGTTCTGTACATCACCCTTGTTTTTGAAAATGGGCACAAGAGAACTGTTGCACAATTCGTCCGGGATCGCCTGTTAAAGAATAAAGCTAGCCACCACCATGCATCCACTTTCAAAAACTTCCATACTTCAGCTGGTATGCCGTCTGGCCCTACAGCTTTCCCATTCCTCATACCTTGCACCGCTATTTTAACCTCATCTACACTTATCTGTTTCACCACAGCCATGTTTGCTGGTGTTCTAGGTAAAACACCATTCCAATCATTCTCCTTATTCATCAGCTTTTCAAAATATCCCTTCCAACCTGTTTTTATTTCCTCATCATTCGTCAAAACCTTTCTTTTTTCATTTTTTATGCATTTAATATATATAATGTCCAAGTGATCTCAGTGATTTTAAAGAATAAAAAGTTTTAACTTTGACTTTGACTTTGAATGTCCCTTGAACTCTTTTCTCTCGCTTTCGCTAGTTTGTAGAGGTCTTTTTGTCCGTCAGGGCTTTCAAGAGACTGGTACAGTTTTTCCTTGTACAGTTTTTTGGCCCTTGCTACAGCGACAGCTCTTTTAGCATTTTTCTTACACTCAACATACATCTTCCTCTTGATTTCTTTCATTTCCATAGTTTCAACATTTTTCCATTCCTTAAAGGCATTCTTCTTAAGTATCTAGTAGGATACTCGGAGAATATAATTATCTAAGGCAGTAGTCAGAAGCACGTCCAAACATAACATTTGGCACATGCTCACATTTTGCAGAAGTATTCCATATGTGACAGGTTGCAAGCCCATAACCGCTGCTAAAATTTATAATTTTGAACATGACGATAATCTTGAAAAACCATAAAAAATATTTAACTGTCATCAAATCGTCCTTCACGCTCCTCTCATCACCTTCTACTCATGACACCACAGCATAACACAAATTTCTACACTCTTCACTGTTAATGCGGTTCGTATGTGGAACTCTATTCCAATGCAAATACGCCAAGCCTCATCCACGGGAATCTTCAAGTCTAAAGTAGATCACCATTATCTTGCTCTGCAGAACAGTCATCAAAATTGAGCACCTGTAGGTTTTTTGTATAATGTTTTATAATTAGGTAGATATTATTTGTATTTATTTATGTATAATAATTATTTTTCTTGTAATTTTTCTACAAAGCACTAATTCCGTTTTTTTCCAAACTACACAAAGGTTAGCTGGAAGAAAATGCTAATTAGCATTAAGTTTGCCTGTGTACATGTTTATCTTGTGCAATAAAGAATTTTCTATCTATCTATCTATCAGCACCCCGCCAACTTCGGGCGAACAAGGTCATCAAGGCGTTTAAGTTAGCGTCGATAAACAAAATCTCCGTGGAAAAAGGTTACTAAAGGCGCTTAGAACCAAGCGAACAAGAAAATAATACACGGAACAAGGTCCTAAGCGACAAAAGTGAGGGAAAACGTAGTATTATATTTAAAAAAACTACTCAGAATGGTAAATAGAACGTTATGAAAACAAATGAAAAAATAATTTCATTAAAAAGTTTAAAACTCATCGAAATAATAAGAAAAAACCGCCTCCTGTAAAGTTGGTGTTTTGCAATTGTGCCCTTATTCGTAGGATACGACGATATGAGCGATGGGCTGATCACCTATCACTATGATTCACCATTCCATCTTGAGACTTTGAATGAGGAGTGACTGCAAAATTTCTTTTGATTAGGTACTTGTAGCTCTGTCCACGTACGGATACGGGCGTGATAATATAGATAGATAGATGTATTTATTTTTATGATTTTTAACAAATTATTGGTTAAATAGTGTTTGTAAGCCTATGTTAGGTTTATGTAAACATTATGGTTCTCATTTACAAAATAACAAATAAAAAGTTGGGCATTATTATTGCCAAACGGGTTAAAACTTCAAAAAATCACATTATCTACATGACTTGCAAAATAAAAACTCGTATGCTTTACTTATACTAGGAATATATTGGTACAAGATGTTTAAAATAAAGATTTTGCTGTCTGAATGTACGGCTGCAAAGATTATATCTTTGGGGTAAAAACAGTAAAGTATTTCCCACGATATTAAGTGATTTATGATGGTGTCATTAATAATTCAGTTTATAATGTTTTTATGGCAAATATCTAGACTCCAGACATATAAATATTTTATGGGGGATTTGACTAAAGTAAGATAGAGTAAAGGTGAAGAAAATATGATTTTAATTTGTGTTAAGTAAGTAATTTCGTATGAGCTAATAGTGACCAACTCTTGTGACGGAGTTTTTAGGCCGTCTAAAGGCCTCCATCTTGCCTAAACGACATAAAACACTTTATTTATTTTGTGTTGACATGAGGTTGTAATTCATTATTTGACTTGGGGGTTTCATTATATCTTAAAACTCTGTCAAGCAAAGCGAAAAATGGATATATAAGTGAACGAAAGACTTCTAACAATAAGTACGAAATAAATCCTGTTACAAAATAAGTTAAGTTATATGTATAAGTAAAGGTACTTAGTAAAGCTAAGATTATAAGTAAGTACTTCTCTAAACTAAGTTGAACCAAACATGCCACAATTATAACTGATTCGATACACGAACATTCGTGATACAAAACACAGATAAAGATCTTATTAATCTCATAGTTCCAAGAATCGGGGGGTAGAAAGTGTTGAAGTCAGTGAAGTAAGACAACTGGAGAATGGAAAGTGCTATGTAATTGCTACTGTGACATACCGTGGAATAACATTCCTAGTATCTCATATCATTAATTCAATATAATTATACCATTTACCATAAGCAGGTAGATATACTTTACTAGAACGCTTGGGAATTTGTCAGCGTTGACTTTTCTGTACAAACTTTATCTTCCGCTAATCTCGAAGGACAGAGATTATTGGCGGAGTTTGGGGGAGACCGTTGCCCATTTGAGGACTTTTCACACAGCACCATCTAGCCCCAAACTATGCAAAAATTGTACTATGGGCACCAGATCGCTGATAGAATACTTATATCCTTTTTTTTCGTAAATACATCCTTATAATACATAATACAACACCCAGACCCGGAAGAAATATTTGCAGAACATACAAACATTTCTCCCGTAGCGGGAATCGAACACGCGCCTCTTGCGTCTCAGCCGAGCACTCGCCCGCTTCGCCACGGAAGTCGTCAAACTCGTCAACAGTGACGAGACTAGATAGATAGATACCTGCATCAGTAAACAGCCAGTATATTAATACATTTTCAAATAGGTTCAAAATTAAATTCAGAATTGGAAATTATGTTCGGATCGCAATCGTTTGCGGCTAGCTTAGCTTCTGATAAAGTAAATTATGGTTCAAATTATACCAGTTTTAACCTCTTAGGGGATTAAATCCTTTACATTTGGGTTTCGAATAGAATACACCAACAATAAATATTTGATGTTAGGTAAAGCCCGTTTGTACCTCAATAAACAGCAAAAAAAAAATAATGTTGATGTGTAAAATATACAATAATTTTATTTATTTATGAGTTATATATATTTATTCTATATTATAATTATGTAGAAAAAGGAAAGGAGTAAAAGAATACCAAAATTATTGAATGATTTTTTATGAAGTAATGAATACATACTTATAATAAATAATACTACAATACCCAGACCCGGAAGAAATATTTGCAGAATATACAAACTTTTCTCCCGTAGCGGGAGTCGAACCCGCGTCGCTTGCGTCTCAGCCGAGCACTCACCCGCCACGCCACCGAGGTCGTCAAATATATGTAGAGTACTTGTAGATTTAGAATGATGTATAGGTACCGCGTACTTGGGAAAACTTTAGAGTTTACTCATTATGTGCACATTTTTCTTCCCAACCCAATCGAGAAGCCATTTTTTCTGTAAGTACCTACGTTTTATCAAAGGCTCGACTAGTCCCTCATGTGTTTTTAATACACAGAACAGCAAGTACGATATCTGAATAAATGTATTTTTAAGGAAGAAAAATAACGTCAGTTTACTTTACTCGCATTTTTGCTGGAAAGGACTTTTATTTACATTTTGTCGGTTAGCTGTATTTTAACCGACTTGAAAAATGGAGGAAGTTTTTAATTCATCAATATTTTCGATGACCCTTTCGCTGTTTTTTTTTCTTTTTTTTTTTCGCTGTTATAATAGAGAAAGGTTCCAATATAGTCAGTATACATCTTACTTATCTTACTTATCTTACTTATATTATATTATAATTGAGAAGTCTTAGTTTGCTTGAAATTACCGGCGTAAAGCTCAAAACGCAACGATAGCGCGTACTAACTTTACCTGTGCTGCCATCTAGTGCGAAAGTTTGTAACGATGTTTGGATGTTTATGCCTCAATTACGCCTAAACAGCTGAACGGATCTGAACGAAACTAGGAATATACATAGTACTTGTACTGGATTAACATATAGGCTACTTTTTATCCGGGTGCCACGCGAGCGAAGCCGCGGGCGGCAGCTAGTTTTATTTATAAGGGATTGATATTCTCGTTAAACTTCAAAGACGGCATAATGCCTTGAAATGACGACCTGCCGACATTTCAAGTTTACTGTCATCCTGAGTGATAAATACAATGTGATTTGTTAGGTGCTGGATAGCTTTAAAGAGTTTTTAATAAATCTCGCTTCGCTTCGGCGACCTCAGTGGCGAGGTGGGCGAGTGCTCGACTGAGACGCAAGAGGCGCGGGTTCGCGAGAGGCGCGAAAAATGTTTGCATGCTCTGCAAATATTTCTTTTGGGTCTGGTAGTATTATGTATTATAAGTATGTATTTACAAAAAAAGTATATAAATTATTCTATTAGCCATCTGGTTCCCAAAATACAAGCTTTGCTTAGTTAAAAAAAAATATATTTATTTATTCGCTGGCTTGATCGGTTATAAGCAGAAATTATTAACACAGTAAACTTGTGACGTGAATAAAAATTATAACGATACAAATTTCATAACGAAAAAAACACGAGGAATTTATAAAGTAAAGGTACTTTGTACTTTACTTATTATACCCTCTTCGTTCTGATAACAGCTTATTTTCAAAGGTGAGTAATTACTTTTCTTTCGGTCTTTCTTCCGGGAGCTTTTATTGCGAAAGCTAACAAAATATTATTTTGGATACCCATTACAAACATTTATTTTGTTCCCTGAAAACTTTACTTTAAATTTCAATAAATAATTCTTTAAATAATTTTCAGCTGTTAGGTACCTACCTATATTTTTCAAACATAATCACTAATAATGGAATTAATTTTGCAAGAGGTCCGCCTCGAAGACGCTTTTAAGGGCCGGTGCACGACCGGACTTGAACCCATGACCTTAGGGTTGAAAGGCGGGGTCGCTGACAAATGAATTCGTGTTAATGGAGGAATCTATTGAATCCGTAGAAAAAAACGGCATACTCACTCAAATTAATTTTTGGTGCTTTGTCCTCTTCTTTGTCATCTTCTACTTTGCTGCTTGACTTCTTGTCAGGGACTGCTTCTGTAATCGATCAGTAGTAATAAGTACTGAATCATTATACTATCCTAATACTATCTAGTAACAACCAATAAAAAGAAGGTATTTTTTTTAAACCCACGACTATAACAAATTTGTTATCTACAACCTATCTATGCATTATGTTAGTTGCAAAAACTACATCGAAATTGGTTCGTTAACCCATTATAACCAGTGTGTAGAACAACATAAAGGTTGCTTTTTAGGGTTCCGTACCCAAAGTCTTATGCTTCTTTATTATGTCTGTCTGTTCGTCCGTCTATCAGCGGGCTGTATCTCATGAATCGTAATAGGGTGAATTAAAATTGTCAGTGTTTGTTTCTATTATCGATATAACAAGAAATAATAAAAATAAAATAAAAGGGGGCCCCATACAATAAACATTTTTTTATGTAAGATGGTACGGAACTCTTCATGTGCGAGTTGGACTCGCACTTGATGGGTTTTTATTTGGTTTCCATGTGAACGAAGTCGCAAGCACGGATTTCTATCGAACTTGGAAAATCACAAAGTCCGGTAATTTAAACGATAAGCAAGTAAAGCTGCTGGCAGAAGCTTACTTAAAATATCTAAACAATCAAAAAAACAAGTGAAAAAAATACATCTAAGAATAATCATTTATACCTACTTGTAGTCATGTTTATATCAACTGGTAAAGATTTCATTGTATAAAACTCCAATTATGTTTTAGACAATGTAAACGAAATTACCAGAAAGTTACACAATAAGGTGTTAAAAAAATTGTTTGTTCTCAAGAATCATAAATCAAGATATTTATGAAGAATTTTATTGGTTTCTATCGCAATTTTTATAAATTAAGAATATAAATTGTGAAGAAAGCTTGGTAAGGCGAAATTCCTGGAATTTAGAATCGTTGATTTAACTTTCCATAAAAATATCAAATATCAAAATGCTTGTCATAATTGTAGGTAATGTAAGTAGAAATTGTTCTTTAAATAATAAAAAATTCTTTCACCGAGCATGTCTTTAAAGTCGACTGAAGGATAGCCTCTCAAACGACGACTTCTGTGGCGTAGCGGGCGAGTGCTCGGCTGAGACGCAAGAGGCGCGGGTTCGATTCCCGCTGCGGAAGAAATGTTTCCATGCTCTGCAAATATTTCTTCCAGGTTTGGGTGTTGTAATATCTATCATAAGTAAGTGTATACAAAAAAAAGTTGGTATATAAGTATTCTATCAGCCATCTGGTTCCCATAATACAAGCCTTGCTTAGTTTGGGGCTAGATGGTGCTGTGTGATATGTCCTTACATATTTATTATTTTATTTATTTATAAAGATGATGGGCCATCTTTGCTTCTCTCCCCGAGCATGTCGTAAAAGTAAGGGAAAGTATTCTCCAACATGATGAGATACAATAAGCAAGTATTCCCAAGGAGGGTTGACGTCAGGCAGGCAGCTGGTTATAAAACACCTTAGCCAAAACTTTTACAGCATGATCCAAGGATCATGCTGTGCTGACCCCACATAGAGTGGGATAAGGGCAGGAAGATGATGATGGGCCATCTATATGGGCGATGGGCTGATCACCTGAAACTTAAAGGCATGTTCCACATCGTGTCGTTCTTTTGAAACAACTCAATATTTTAGTACTCATACATTAACCTATGTAAGTATTTAACTCATCATCACCTCATATAAGAGTGTGTTCTTCTTCCACTCCCTTCTATAAGCCCTCATCACAGTATTAACTCTTTCTTACTCATTCACCTCTCACGCATTCCATCCAACTCTTGTATCCATTCACTTTCGTATTTATTACTCTTGTCACATAATCCTAAACATTTACTTAATTTAATTAAACTTAACAATCTTGTAGAAATTGCACACACATGAAACCACGACATTAATTTTGTTTCAACAAGTCTGATATCATTAAAACGTCTGATCTTAATTGTGTGAACTTTGACCTTATTAATTGTTATGGATAATTTTGTAATAACAAAATTACTTGATACCATAAAACTTTTAACTCATTCTACACAAAGTCTTTTATTACTAATTACTTAGGTATGTACTTGTGTACGTTCTGCCAAAAATGTGGTCTACCTTATGGTTGAAATTCATTTGCACGTTATAAAACATGATTTTCCTTTGTAATAATATTCTGAGAGTTACTATTTTTTTTTTAATTTAGCACGAATTTGGTTACACATGAAGTTTTGTCAAAATTGACAGTTCACTTTCTTGACCCACCGTAACTTCTACCTACATTATCTTATTTTACTATACCTACTATAAATGTGAAAGTTTGTGAGGATTTATGTTTGTGCCTCAATCACGCCGTAACGGCTGAACGGATTTGAATGAAACTTGGAATACACATAAGACGTGTGCTGGAAAAACATATAAGCTACTTTTTATCCGGGTACAACGCGAGCGAAGCCGCGGGCGGCAGCTAGTTGTTTCATACAAAATCTTCCCGCTGCGTTCCCTACACCACAAGAGGAATTATATACCCTCCAAGTTTCATGCTTCTTGTCAGTCAGTAACATAGAGTTTTATGTATTTAGATACAGAACTCATTTTGTTTATCTCTTTCCCAACAGACATTCTAAAGCATAAATATTACCTGAAGGTTTGGTTAACGCAAATCCGGTGGCCGTGTGACTGTGGAATAGTAAAATATATAAAACTCTTTGACGACCTTGGTGGCGTGGCGGGCGAGTGCTTGACAGAGACACAAAATGCGCGGGTTCGATTCCCGCTACGGGAGAAATGTTCGTATGTTCTGAAACTATTTCTTTAAGGTCTGGGTGTTGTGGTACTTTGGTACTCGTAGTGTCTGATACCCGCGATACAGGGAATCATACGAGACTGTTAGTTAGGTGCTATAGAAAAAAGTCATTTACAGTTTTTTGTGGAAATGAAATATGCAACTTATATACAACTATTGAAACCCCTGCGACTTTGTATGCGTTGATTTTTTTTTCATACGAACTTCATCTTCCCTCTGCATTTTGTAGGAGTTGAATTTTCTTAGTGAACTTCTACACAATAGGAAAAATATGTTTCATGCTTCTGGGAATTATGGTCTAGGCTGTGCGTTTAATGTCAAAGTCAGTCAGTTAATCTTTTTAATTATTTTTTTTATCAATTTTGCATATCAATTGTATTCTACACATACATACATAGGTACTATTACATATAGTCACGCCCGCATCCCTAATGGGGTGGGTACAACCATAAGTAATTATAAGAAAACTTGCAGCCACTCCTGATTCAAAGTTCTAAGATTGATATGGTAAACCATGGTGACAGGTGATCAACCCATCGCCCATATAGATGATCCAACACGTTGGAAGATACTATCCCCCAGTCGACTTTTACGACATGCTCGGGGAGTGAAACAGCTGGACGCATTTTATGTTTTTCTTTACTCCCAGTCCAGCAGAGAAGTAATTATTTAATAAAATATTTTGTAAATTATGTACAAAATCAAGCGTCAACCGTTTTTTATAAACTTTATAGAAACTACATTATATACAACGAGCCTCCTACAGTAGTACCACAATTATGCGCCTCGGAAAATTTCGTGCTTTGTATTTTTTTTTTTTTTTTTTTTAACCTATATCGTCCCACTGCTGGGCAAAGGTCTCCCCCAAACTCCGCCAACCATCTCTGTCCTTCGAGACCTCCCACCATTCTCTCTCGAAGGAGTCGAGATCGTCCCGCCAACGCTTTCTTGGCCGACCACGACTTCGCCTTCCGTCGGGCTGCCAGGATGTTACGGCAGTCGCCCATCTGTCCGAAGGCATCCGGCTAACGTGACCCGCCCAGTCCCACTTGAGCCGGGCTGCTTTTCTACCCACGTCGGCAATGCCAGTAACTGAACTAACCCTTAAAAAAAATAACTATCTACATAATTATTGTAACATCTATATTATTACATGTCATCATCGCGTTAGATCGTATTTCAGAAGTCTGACGAAAATTGCCGAGGCGCACAATATTTGTGGTACTACTGTACGTGTTAACATTCGCGTTATATGAAAATCTTTATGGTCCTGTGAGTTTTGGCATTACAGCGCTACACACTTTACGCGCGGAAAACGGCGAGTAATAAAACTGGTTTCAGGGATAAATAACACTCAAATAACATTATACCTAATAGGTATAGTTCTGGGGCCTTATTCACTATGACCAAACATAACGTAGGTAATGCAGGCAAACGCGGGCACGTTTGTGGAATCACCGTGTTATGGTATTCTATATGACAATTGCAAAACGCGACGAGACGGGTTACAAACAAGTTACGAGTTGTCAAGTTTCGTTTGGTCACTGCGAATTTAGTGCCATTTACATGGGTAGAGTTTATCTTACGTTTTAGGGCGAGAAATCGTATGCTAGTGTCGTATGCGATATCCTTCAGGCGATAATCGCATTCACATGTTTACATTCAACTAAAAAACAAAAAACTCGCCTACGAGTATGTCATACGATATTCGTAAGGTGATTATCGCCAAGCGTTTTGTTTACACGACGACACAAATTGCAATGAGATATTTGCTTACGAGTTCTCGACTTGTCTAAACTCGATCGCATTATCATTTTTTCAAGTTCATGAATGCGATATTTACCAAGATTTAACAGATTCAGACATAATGTACATACATATTATAAAGCCCGTATCCCTGATGGGGTGGGCGGAGCCACAAGTAAACATAAGAAAACTTGCAGCCACTTCTGATTTAAAGCCTTAAGATGGATATGGTGGACCATGGTGACAGGTGATTAGTCCATCGCCCTTATAGGTGGTCCATCATTTTGGAGAGGACACTATCTCTTAATCGACTTTTACGACATGCTCGGGAGAGGAGCAGCTGGACGCATTCTATGCTTTTTTTTACTCCCAGTCCAGCAGAGTACTAACAGATTTAGTGTCTCCTGATATTCTTATTTTACCAGAAAACTCTAAAACTATCAGATGATGCTAAAAATTGCGTTGATGATAACTTTTTCTCTACTGTTCTCAACGCATTCATTCTACAAATCGGTCAAAAAAAACGCCAATGAAAAAGTAGGTGAGCTAAGAATTTTTAATTGCATGTGCTCTCCGATTAATAAAGGAGTAGAAAACAATTTATTCATTGATCGCATGTTATACTGAACCGGATTAGAAGTTGGAATGTATTAATATTAATAAGCTAGTAAGTGCTCAGCTTTGGGCATAAAACATTTATAAACCACGTTAGCGAAATGTTTGCAAAGACCTAATGGAAGTAAAGGTTTGGGCGTAGTGAGAGCTTTTTAACTTTTCATCCTCGGTCCTGCGGTAAATCGAAAGTAGGCCAATATACCCAGCAAAGGGAAGAAGGAAATGATGATGATGATGGGAGGAAAATTCAGGTATTGGCAGGACATTCTACTTAAACTGCCGGGAAAAATATTTTTAACACTTGGTTTTCGATATCCTGTGACTATTGGTTGCCATTTTTTCCGATGTAATCCTGATAAAAGTTAGTTCGTGGCCAACTCTTGTGACGGAGTTTTTAGGCCGCCTAAAGGCCTCCGTCATGGCTTAACGACTTAAAAGCCGGACTGACAATAATTTAACGTGCCCTCCGAAGCACGGAAGCGCTCAGCTTGTAATACCACTTGCGGTAACCCATCCCAATTGTGACTGCGCACAACGTTGATTAACTTCAACGATCAATCAAGAACGTCTAAGCAAGCTACCCCACGAGCGCTTCATGTAATCCTGATGAAATGAAAGGGTTTAGTCACACATATTAAGATTTATGCGTCTTGCTATGTCTCTACTCAAAATCTTGAAAGCGTTGGAATTGAAAGGTAAATCAAGAAAAAAATTAAAAATACAAGCCAAAGAACAATTCTTTAGTTTATTTTACTCGCAAACACATCAGAGCACAACCCGAAGACCTATCAATTTATCGGAAAATGCCCGAAAATTCCGAAAGAAAGTTGAGTAAGATCGTTATAAATGTTAGGAAAAAATATCGGGGTTTTGGAAAGGTACGATGCGGTTGAAACTCGATCTAACCGGTTATCGGTTACCCCTAACCGGTAACATAACGTAATTTGGGAACTTTGCTCATCCTTTATAGATGTAAATTTAAAAAGGTAGAGGCTGTAGAGAATATATTTCGGATTTTCACATCACATTTTCTGCTACGTAAACACATTGCGGTAAAGCTGAACTATTCACTTTGAAGGGTATTGGTAGGTATTCACTTTGAAGGGGTATTGTGACTCTGTAGTTAGAAATTATTTTACGATCTAACTTTTATAAGAATTCAATTTTTTCAATCAATGGAAATGATTAACATAATCATTTATTTTTATTTGTTTAGCGATGATCACTATCGCCCATTCTTCCTTTCTATCCTCTCCATCCCAAGGTTGTCTGGAAGAAATTGCTTTAAGCAATAAGACCGCCGTTTGTGTATTTCTGTTTTTGTTTTGCTAGCACCTAAGTTTTATTATATTGTTTTAATTTAATATTGTTATACACAAGAAAGAGTTCATCTATCTATCTATCTAAGAACTTTGAGGTAGCTATAGTTTTTACTACCTTAAATTGGACCCGGTTTGATAGCCGCTACGGGAGAAATGTTTGTATGTTCTGCAAATATTTCTTCCGGGTCTGGGGGTTGAAGTATTATAGTATAAGTATGTGTTTACAAAAAAGAGGCTGTAGCCATCTGGTGCGCATAGTACAAGCTTTGCTTAGTTTGGGGCTAGATGGCGCTGTGTGAAATTTATTTATTTATTTAGTAAAATTGGTAGGACCATAATTTAGGAGAGCAAGCAAAAAATATATCAATGGATTAGATAACAAAATGTTGAATCCATCAATAAAATTGGATCAATGGATTAGTTGAACGAAATTTGTCAAAGAAGTCGACGCAGAAACAAAGAACTTGGTGTTCTCGGTAGTTTGGTTAGTTCCTTTGGAACTTCGGGATTCAAAAGGTTGAGAAGTTCCATCAAAGGAATTACTAAGAATAAACGAAATGAAAATGTCAATGCAAACTGACGCCCACAGAATCAAAAATATCATCGCTATTTGGAAAATTAAAAGGCATAGGTACTCCTTACCTTCTATATATAAACATTTTTGTTTACATTTCACACAGCGCCATCTGGCCTCAAACTGAGCAAAACTTGTATATACTATGGGCACCAGATGGTTGATAGAATACTGATATACTTTTTTTTAATCAATACATACATAAATAATACTACAACATCCAGACACGGAATAAATATTTGCAGTACATACAAATATTTCTCCCACAGCGGGAATCGAACCCGCGCTTCTCGCATCTCAGCCGAGTACTCGCCCGCCACGCCGACGTATATACCTACTTCATAATTTATTTACTAACAAAGAACTATAATGCCCGCTACGATTTTAAATGGAATAAACTTTTACGCTACACTTATATTATACGTTCCTTTCAGCTTATTTGGCGTTTCTATAGGAAAGACATGTCAACTCAGACAAGATGACTAACCCCCGAATATTCAAACGCGACTCAGAGTTGAGCTAGTCTCAACTCACGGTTTTTTGACAGTTTCTGATGAAAATCTGTCAAAAAATCGTCATTTGAGACGTGCTCAACTTTGAAATGTGTTTGAGTATTCCGAATTTAGTCAAATAATCAAGTAGGTCCTATTATGTTTGGTGTGTACATTTTTTACAAACGATTTAATAAGTTTACGTCCGCAATTCGAACCCACGGAAGATCGGAAGTCGGGGTAAGGTACGGGAAAACACAGCTCGTTTGGATTTTTAAATAACACCTGATATTTTGAAATTGACGCTTATTTACCTACTACAAATAAAAAAAATACATCTAACTAACCGAATCGGAATACCTCGGTTGAAAGTAGCTTCACGGAACTAGGAATAATTAAAAGCTAGCGTGACATCGGCGAACACATTACTTGAGCTGTGTTCATACTGCACAAATTAAATTATTAAGAGTAGTATCGTAAATCAAGGCCTTTTACCATCTATTGTAGATGATTTATACAGCGTCGGGAGGCAACTTTTACCTTCACAGACGGAACACTGTAGTGCCCGGGACGAATTAAGATGGAGTAGGCTTGCTCAGCACCTATTCCATCCTCTCAGCTTAGTCGGCCTTGTCCACAGGAAAGACATGGTCAATACGTGCGGAGCTGACTAAGCAGCGGGTTTTCTCATGATGTTTTCCTTCACCGTTTGAGAGAACTAGTATTGCGCACATACATTTTTCGCACAGAAAAATCCATTGGTACACGACCGGATTTTAACCCACGTCCTTAGGATCGGAAGGCGGGGTCACTACCAACTAGACCACCAGTGCTCTCTAAATACACACATTCCATAATTATCACGCCTGTATCTCTAATGGGGTGGTCACAGCCACAAGTAATACATATTATACATAAGTAATATTACAGCAATAAAGTATATAGACCACGCAAGTTATAACACCATATATAAGTTCACACCTTTATCTACAATCAGTGTCAGAAATTAGCGTTAGACCGCTAAAGTTAGATAACTCTAAGAAACTTTGCCCAGCAGTGGGATTTATTCATGCTAACAACAACAAACGATATATTTTTATTTACTGTAATGGGAAGTCACCTTTACTCTCGCACATGGCGTCTGCAACGAAGCATACTATGATATTATAACACAAAGATCCAAATGCTCTACTTATAACAATTTTCACTTTAGCTTCTTTGGCGCTTCCACACGTGAAACATGTTAAACAATTATTATCTCGTATTAGATGCTTTTATTATTAGTAATTAAGATAGCGTGAGAGAACTGATGGACCCCGCCTTCCGATCCTAAGGTCGTGGGTTTAAATCCGGTCGTGTATCAATGGATTTTTCCGAGAGAAAAATTTATGTGCGCTAAACGATGAAGGAATACATCGTGAAGAAACCCGCGGCTCAGTCAGCTCCGCACGTATTGACCATGTCTTTCCTGTGGACAAAGCCGACTAAGCTGAGAGGATGGAATGGGTGCTGGGCAAGCCTACTCCATCTTAATTCGTCCCGGGCACTACAGCGTCCCGTTCGTGAAGGTAAAAGTTGCCTCCTGACGCTGTATAAATCATCTACTATAGATTGTAAGATAATTTTCACAGAGTATGTAAAAAATACACATTGCGTATTTACAAGAGATAAATTGGTGGTACAGAACAGTACGGAACCCTTCATGTGCGAGTTTGACTCGCACTTGACCAGTTTTTAATAAGTATTTCAAATTTTGCGGGTGGTCCGGTGTATGCAGGTAGTACAAAATCGATTTTTCTAGAAATATAATTATATTGGAGAAGCCAATGTCGACCATTCGATTGGAATTCTATAGGCTGTTGATAACGATCTTAAAATTATGTGTGGCCGTGACGACAAATGTAGAAATTGTCCTGAATACCAATATTTTAGATGCTCATAATAATGGGACTCGGCCTTGAAACCACGTGGTGTTATTACTTTATGCTTGCTTTGTTGAAGCTTTGACTCCATTGAACATTCCAATAACAATGACGAAAAAAATATGCCTCAAAGCAACATTCGGCTTTTGACATTTCTCTCACTTTGTTTAAATGGACATCGTCATTAAACCGAATTTCAGTACAAAAGTATTCGATATTGTTTTTCATCGCGCTATGTTGTATAAGCCGCCAATCTCAATTATTTTTTAATTTGTTAATAGCTGTATATCCACACGGGCAACTTTTCAGCAATAATAACAAACAATTCCACTGAGCTTACAAAATTGTGGTACTTAAATTGTTTGTGAGAGATTTGTAATGTCGTACAAATTATTGCCTTGCGACACATACATTGTAGGTATTTGTTATATCCTTACTTCCTTACTAATATTATAAACGCGAAAGTTTGTATGCATGGATACATGGATGTTTCTTACTCGTTCACGCCTAAACGGCCGAACGGATTTGAATAAAACTTGGAATATACATAGTACCTACATGTGCTGGACCATATAGGCTATTTTTATCCGGGCACAACGAGAGCGAAAAATCTAAATTTCTTCAAGTTGTTGAATTTGTTCAATTTCTTACAGCATGATCCAAGGATTATGCTGTGCCGACCCCACATAGAGTGGGATAAAGGCAGGAAGATGATGATGATATTGAACATGAACTAACCTGCAGCTGTTCTGCTCTCATACATCTCCAAATCCAGCGCATCATCCCTCCCATCGCTTGGCACGGAGACTTTGAACGTAAAGTCGTTCCAGTCGAAGCTCACGGCGTTGTTCTCGATCAAGCTCCACAGGCCTTCACTGGACCTGCCCTGCCGCCTTGCCAGGGGCTCTATCATCACCGAGTCGGAGAGACGAACCGCCTTCCTCGCCCGCAGACTCCTCATCACCCCCCGAGCTATACCCTCGATACACGTCGCATTCTCACTACAGCTAAGTTCAGCTGTTGCGCTACCGATTAGCAAGCAAACGAGCAACACAGAAGCAGTCATTTTGGCACAGCACTTCGATCACCAATCCATTTGTAGGTCACGAATAGTCCACCAGTAGCGGTGGTCCTTCACTTAATGAGCTCGTATGGAACTGTCCATGATTTTTATCCACCGTCACGCTGCACCGAACCTGTCTTACTGTGTGTGCAATATTTTTTTTCCTATGCACTTTTCTTGTGTTCGATAGTTTTCCGTGATTCGAACGGTTAGAGTCTATTGTTGTGGATTGTTGGTGAGGATGAAAAAATGATACGTGGTTTGTTTAATAGGTCTACTGAATCGATATTTTACTTTCTTGTGTACGGATGGTGCATCAGGATCCTGAAACTCTCCTTCTGATTTCACTTTCGCTATCGTCAGCAGAATCAAAGAAGGCATGACGCATGAGCTTTTGGAAGTTTCTCTATCATTTGAAATTACTCATTCATTTTTTTTGTTCTTCTCTGAACTTCTTTAAAAATTATCTGCACAAAACATTTCTGTGATTCAGTAGCCGCAGTTACCTTTTAAACCGCTTAAATTTTGAGCATGATCAATTTGACTCCACAGATTGCCTTATGTTCATTCCAAAAGACAAAAAATATCTACTTCCAACATCACCCCCAATAAAACTTGGTAGAAGAGATTACGGGAGATAGAGGAATGCCACTGAATAATGATAGTCTGACTAACGCCAAGAGTCTTTGAGTCGTACATATCAGAAACTATTAGTACTATGGTACCACAGCCCCAGAACAAATATTTGCAGAAAATAAAAATATCCCTCTATGAAAATCGAACACACACCGTTACTCACTCAATCGGCCATTACAGCCAGGAAATAGCCTGCCACGTCACCAGACCATCACCGTCCTGGAAAAGCAAAAAAGTTAAAAAACCAGTCAAGTGCGTATCGAATTCGCACACATAGGGTTCCGTGCATGTACTTACCTAAATTTTTCTTCATCATCATCTTCTTGCCCTCATCCCACTCTATGTGGGGTCGGCACAGCATGATCCAAGGATCATGCTGTAAGAGTTTTGGCTAAGGTGTTTTATCAACCCTCCTAAATGTTTACTGTACTTGCCTAAATGTTTCTTGGGGCTCCTTTAATTTCATTTATATAATTTATTGTTACAGCGGTAATGGAAATAAACACTGAAAATTTCAACTCCCTACCTATCCGTAGCCGTCTGTCTGTCAGCGGGCTGTATTTCATAAACTGTAACAGATAGAGTTGACATTTTCACAGTGTGTATTTCCATTTATAACACCAAGTAATAAAAAAGGGACCTATACAAAAAACATGGTACATGTACGTACGTTGGTACGAAACCCTTCGTGCGCGAATTTGAGTCGCACTTTTTTTGTATTTTTGATTGTTTTTGAGTTTATTTATACTACAACGGTACCGTTGGTATGAAATGAAACTTATTTGTTTATAGATCATCGTCGCACGCAATTGGCATTGCCAGTGAGTTTCCACAGTGCGAGAGTGTAAGTAATATCCGACAGAAAGTCAAATAAACCTTTGGTCACACACAGACACTTCGAATTTCGAAAATTCGAACGCGCAGCGCAGCAGATAGGCAATTAAATAGGTAGGCTTAACAATTTTAGCAATCTACCCTCTATCATTTATTTTTTATTGAAAAGACTAGCTTCCACAACACAGGGAATCCTAGTGTAGGGCTAGTGAATTAAATTTTATTGTGTACCATAGTATTACTTACTATGATTAGTAATTTACTATGATTAGATAAGTAAACGATTTGGTGTTGTATTTTTGTATTTTGTATTTATTTTCTCAGTACAGTCTGTCTCAGGAACCAAAGTCCGAGATTGCTTTTGCCGCCGTCAGAGCTCCAAGGATTAGTAGATATGGCCTATGTCTGAATGCCGGCTGTAGGTGTTCTCCGAATTGAATTGAACTATTTAGGAACTCCTTTTTATATATAACTATTTACGAGTAGATGCTTTTTAGTTCTTAAGTGTATCTCTGTCATAATAAAATCGGTCAAGTGGGAGTCGAATTCGCACACGAAGGGTTCCATACCATCGTATATGTGCATAATTCTTGTATGCTACAAAAACAATGTGTAATAAGTCACTCGACACATTTTATACCGATTATGAACGTTATTTATTTCTTTTATTGGGCATCATTCTGTTTCATTTTTATTATTATTTGTTGTTATAGCGACAAATAGGTACTTAAGAGAGAAATACATACTCTGTGAAAATTTTAACTGTCTACCTATTACGGTTCATGAGATCCAGCCCGCTGACAGACGGACGGACGGACAGCGGAGGCTTAGCGATAGGGTCCCATTAACACCCTTCAGGTACGGAACCCTAAAAATGGTCTGTTATGTACCTTAACGAAAAAGAAGTTATGATGTAAACAAAGGACATCCGTCATTTTGATGTTAGAATAACTCAGTCTTTGGTTTCTGGCTAAAAAAGTGTCAGTTTTTTCTCGACTGCGAAGAAGACTACGTAATGTTTTTTACTGACTGGATCATGCTCTTATTATGAGTTCCAACTTTATTGTATTCTGTCTCTTTTGTGTGTTATTTTGCAGACTTTTAGAAATATTTGAAAAACAAAAACCAATAAGAGAATAACGAGAAGACAACATCGAAGGAATCATTGGCCTCCTAGGGGGCTATCAGATACTTTATCATAATCATCATTGCAGCATCATCATAGTCACTTATTAATTGTATTGGGTGATAAATTACTATCTTAGTTATCTACTATAACATGCTTTTTCCTCACGATGTTTTCCTTCACGGTTGTGAACTAGTATATAGTATAGTACTGGTGGTATAGTGTACATAATTATACATTTTTAGAACAGAAAAATCCATTGGTGCACGACCGGATTTGAACTCACGACCTTAGGATTGAAAGGCGGGGTCACTACCACAAGACCATCAGTGCTACTCTGCAATTATTATCTGATAACCGAAGCTAGGGCTGATGGCGCTCATTAGATACTTATGTCCAGCAGTGAACAGCTATAGGCTGATGATGATAGCCTCTTAAGTACCTACCTCACAAAATTCCTAAGTAGGTCATCAAAAGATAATATACCGTTCATAATAAAGTCATCAATGATTAATAAAGGAGGTAACGTAGGGAGGAAATGCGTTATTAATAAAGAATAGGAATTGAACGCTCGCAGAAAAAACACACACGATACACAATTGATTTCCTATTACATAGAATAGCCAATCGTATCATAGTGAAACAGAAGGGACCATTTCCTCACAATAAATTTGCCTACAAGTGTTTGGAACACCACAAAGCTATCTTTGTACGTAAATTTATTCATTTTGATCTCGGTGGCGTGGCGGGCGAGTGCTCGGCAGGGACGTAAGAAACGCGGCTTCGATTCCCGCAGCGGGAGAAATGTTTGTATGTTGTGCTAATATTTTTTTCGGGTCTGGGTGTTGTCATTATGTATTATATGTATGAGTATGTATGTATTTACAAAAAAAAGTAAATAATCTAAGTATTCTATCAGTTATCTGGTTCCCATAGTTTTGCTTAATAACTAGCTTTGCTTAGTTTGGGGCTAGATGGCGCTGTGTGAAATGTCTATAAATATTTATCTATTCTATTTTTTCTTTGTATGTCATTTTGTGTACCATCTTGCATGTGTCGTAAATAAAATGTATTCTATTCTATAAACAATATTTTAATTTTATTATTCGTTCCTCAAAAGGAAAAAAATAACCCTATAGGAAATAACACTTCGTTGTCCTTCTGTCTGTCTGTCCGTCCGTCTATCAAGATGCTTTTTCTCAGGAATGCGTGAAGGATTTCAACTTGCTACAAGTTGAAATAAAAAAATCAGGCCTTACAGTTTAGAGCTGTGAAAAAAATCAAACTTCTTAATGAGCGCAATCAAAAGATACGGCTGGTAATGCCGCATTTGACATTCGCAAGGAAATTAAAATCTACAAGTAGTCAACCATCAAATTTGGCAAGAAGCAATGTCTTATAGCACAAGTACAGGGAGAAATCTGAAAAATGAAAATTGCAACACTGGAAAAATAACGCGATAAAAACGGGTTTTATTAACCTAAAATTAAAAGTTCTAATCGCTAGAGTTCAAAAACTAATATGTAGTCATCATTGGCTCGACTGGATGATCTATTTTTACTCTATGCCTTCTGTAACGGTCGACAAGCCTCAAGACACTCACGCGTTCATATTTTACCATCCTGTCACGAATTTCCGTTACCTCACGAAAATGGAAAGAAAATTATGCTAATTGATGATAAACATCATCTGATAGTTAAAAATTACTCAACTGAAAAGAAGGGTACTTAATGTTTCATGGAGCTACCATGAATTACAAGACACAAGTTTTTTCGAACTAGTGTACTGAAAGTGACTTGATGTTTTCGAGATTCTTTGACGATGTTTTCCTTCACTGTTTGAAAGAAGTAGTACAGCCCAAAGTTTTTTTCGAACGTAAATATTCATTGGTGCACTTGGTGCAGGACGATTTAACCCACGACCCCACGACCACAATAAGCTTTTAATATTTATTGAATGAATGAATGAATGAATGAATGAATGAATGAATTGCACTGAAGTATAAAATGGTTTCTTACCTGTATCTTCCACGCTTGGTCGCATTACGAACAGGTATAAATTCAACATAGATTTAAGACGTGTTCAAATAATCCCCGTGATTTTAAGGAATAAAGAAATTTTGACTTGACTTTGAGTTTAAAAAGGCCTCCTTGAGGCGTACTTCAACCCTTTCGATATATTGGTTCAACTGGTAAGTTGAATAGTGACTCAAATAGTATGATTTGTTTTCATGATGTTGAACAATAAACAAACGAAACATGGGTTATTAACGAATCATTAAAAAATAATAGCAGTTATTACAAGCCAATCAATTAGAGTCGGAATGTAATGAGAAAAATTACTTCCTTGTCGTGTTTATACTTGGTCACCCAGGTCAATGACCTGGGGGCAATTGCGCTGAATTTGAAAGTTTTTACCAAAGCCAGAACACGTTTGTGAATTCTTTGCGCTGAGCAACTTTTTACAGTATTGACATCTGCCAAAACAAAGCTAAGTGAAAACAAAAAAGTTAAACAAGAATTTATTAAAAGAACAAAAAACCCCACTGCGTAGAATTAAGGTAGCAATAGTAGATCTGACATAATATGAATTTGAACCATTTTAGTACATTTTTAGTTTTGTACCATCTTAAGTTAATTGTAAATCCTTGAAGCTGCCATCCATATTGAATTTTTCACATTATAGTGTCAATAGTCTACAGCCTACAGGCTATTGACACTATACCTAATGTGAAAAATTCATTCATTTTCAAATTCATTCATTGGCTACAGCCAATGATATAATAGGTACTATTGGCTAAAGCTACGAAACTCAAAAAAAGTATGTAAGTATTGTATCAAACATCTGGTTCCCATAGTACAAGCTTTGCTTTGGGCCTAAATGGTGCTGTGTGAAATGTCCACAAATATTTATTTACTAGCTGCCGCCCGCGGCTTCGCTCGCGTGGTGCCTGAACAAAAAACAGCCTATATGTTAATCCAGCACATGTACTATGTATATTCCAAGTTTCATTCAAATCCGTTTAGCCCTTTTGGCGTGATTGAGGCACAAACATCCCAACCCACAAACTTTCACATTTATAATATAGTAGGATAGGATAGGAAGTAGGATTGATCTATTTATTTATTATAGCTGGAAAACATCATTAGTACCTACCTAAGTTAAACCCAGGGCGGAGAGGCACTTAGCAACTCCTTCGACTTTCAGGATCTACGACATACGTAATACCTTTACTTTTTGAGAGTGCCTAAGTAAGTACAGCGCTTATCCACTTCGAACAGAAAATACACAAATCAAATTTTGAACAGAAGAAAAAATATTTCGATCATTAAATTCAATTTTTGCACAACTATGACCTCTCAGCTACATATCAAGAAATTCTACTGATATCGAAGAAAATTAATCGAAGCGCTCGTGGCGTAGCTTGCTTAGGCGTTTTTGATTGATCGTTAAAGTTATGCAACTATATGCGCGGTCACAAATTGGGATGGGTGACCGCAAGTGGTATTACGAGCTGAGCGCTTCCGTGCTTCGGAGGGGACGTTAAAAAGTCGGTCCCGGCTTTTAATGCGTTAAGCCATGACGGAGGCCTTTAGGCAGCCTAAAAACTCCGTCACTAGAGTTGGCCACTAGCTCATACGAACATACATACATACATACAATCTACAAAATTGACCGCGTTGTAAGATCTATCATAAGAGGTACCTAAAGAACGATTACTCGATCATTATAACACAATCATTTTATACGCCAAAGCCCAAAACAAACAAAACTACCTACCTTCATGCTAGAAAGAGACAAAAAAGTTTATCTCAGTTCAAGCACCAAAAAGAAGAAAAACTTCTACCTACTTATCCACGTGCTAAAAAGAGATAGCAAGTGTATCTCAGCTCCGTCCGATTAAGTGAAAGTATAATTTTATTTAAATAGAAAGCTTAGGATTTTCTTTTTCGTTTTTCGTTCGAACAATAAAATTGCATCGACACCTTTGTAATAAGATCGAGAGATCGAAAGTTGTTGATGTTGTGGAGATAAAAAAAATAAAGTTAGTTACTGATAAATAATAATAAAAAAATGGTACATGAAAACCTTAAGGAAAATTACAAATATTAGAACAATGGGCGGTCTTACCGCTATAAGTAATCACTTCCAGACACTTTTTGGATGGACATGATAAACGAATGTCAGCAAATGGTATTCGTTAGTTAAATTGAATCAGAGTAAAAGTAAATATTTATTGCTTTATAAAAAACATAAAACGCGTCCAGCTGCTTCTCTCCCCGAGCATGTCGTAAAAGTCGACTAAGGGATATCCTCTCCAACATGATGGACCATCTGTAAGGGCGATGGGCATATTTATCGCCTGTCACCATGGTTCACCATATCCATCTTGGGAGTTTTCTTATGATCACTTGTGGTTTTGCCCACCTTTTTTGTGGTGTGATAATTATGTATGTATGTATGTATAAATTTACATAGACAGATGTTTGTAATTACATAAATTAGGATAAAAGTATTTTGCCATGTGATGGCCGTGCAATTGTTAATTAATTTACATAAAATAAAAAGTCAATTTGAAAGTCTAAATTTATTTTTGTTATCGTTTCAAAATTCATCTACTGAATAATAACACTGTTCAAAAATAAATAACACGTTTATTACTTACTAACTTACTTAAAACTAATCTTATATTATAAGAATCTTTGTCCTGACTGACTGACTGACTGACTGACTGACTGACTGACAGACAACGCACAGCCTAAACCGCTGGACGAAGAGACTTGAAATTTTCAGTGTAGGTAAACCTTGGTACGTAGGGGTGTACTAAGAAGGGATTTTTCAAAATTCAACCTCTAAAGGGGTGAAAAGGGATGAAAACCTGGAATCAATTTTTGGTCTAAAACTGCACATAACCTATATCAAATTGAAGAGCCGATTTTTCTCATTTAGTTGATGTCATAATTACCTGTAAATTCTTTATTTTTGGCAAGTTTTTCATGAAAAATAGAATACTTTTATTTTGACATATGACAGCGATGATACCACAGATTAGTAATAGATGATACAAAACATATGGAAAAGGAACTGTCAATGTCAAATTATACTACATTCATTAGCGTCAAAAAAAAATTTTTGCGATAATATTTTGGACTGTTAACACTGCAGGTGGGTTACTATGTGGTCTTAGAGCAGGGCAGTAGTTGAACTGCTCGACTTTTTTGTGCTTAGTAGGTACCTACGTGTGCTGGAATGGGACAAAGGGTACTTTTTATCTGGGTACCGCGTGAGCGAAGCCGCGGGCGGCTGCTAGTATAAATTATATAATAATTTCACACCCTCTGAAACGAGTTGTTTATTGTTGTGTTAATTTTGGCAGGCCTGAACAAATACATGAAAACTTATGTGACTCGTACGCTTACTTTATCCCGCTGCTTGAATTTCGTGGTAGCTTTATCCAGCCTCTGCTATTTTAACCCCCAAATACTCAAATGCATCTCAGAGTTGAGCACGTCTCAAGTGACAGAAAAATTCATTGGTACACGACCGGGTTTGAACCCATGGCTTTAGGATCGGAAGGCGGGGTCACTACTAACTAGACCACCAGAAGTGCTCTCAAGTAGATACGTAGCCGGTAATCTTTATGATACTAACTTAAGACGCGGTCTTCAAGTACTTTTAGCCTTGTACTCTCAAACGGTGAAGGAAACTTTGACTTTGACTTTGATGGACTAACTCTAACTAATTCAGCGTTGGTTGTAAGTTTTACTTACTTCCAACACATGCTGAGCTGGACGCCTTTTTGGCACCCACACTTTTAGTTATCTATGTCATGATTTCTAAATATTTAATTGATTTTAATTATTTTTATGTTTAATTCACAATATTTTTTTAGAAATTCAAATATTTTATGGACACTTCCTGTTGTCACTTTTATTTTTATTTTAGTCTTTTAAATGACTAAATCAAATGGTCGTTGAAATGCGTTGCCTTCAGAGTGATGGCTGCTAACGAAAAAGGAGGTGGTGAAAACGGAGGCAGTCTTTGTCGAGGCTTCATTTATTCATTCATTTATATTACATTCAACGTTTCATTTATTCATTCATTCATAATAGGACTGGATGGTAGGCTCACCACCAGACCAGTGATCTATGCCACCCTTATGAATAACAAATGTGTTTATGTAACTTTTCCTCAAATTCCAGCTTAAGCTAGAGTGTAAAATTACACGCTGTTACACTAAATCGTGTAATTATTCATCGTGTACATTTGTAAATTACTTTTACAAACAGTCGTACGTAACCTACACTTTGTGTATGTATTGTATTGTTTTGTTTGATTAAATGATTTGATACGCTTCGTAGGCAATGTTGGGTAAATAAGGTCGGTAAGTGTACATAAGCTTTATTTAAATAAAAATAAAGCATATTGTATAAATGATAATACTGGGCGATGATGGGCTGATCACCTGTCACCATGGTTCACGATTATCCATCTTGGAACTTTGAATCAGGTATGGCTGCAAGTTTTCTTATGATTACTTAATGACGACCTCTGTGGCGTGGCGGACGAGCGCTCGGCTGAGACGCAAGAGGTGCGGGTTCGGCTCCCGCTACGGGAGAAATGTTTGTATGTTCTGCAAATATTTCTTCCGGGTCTGGGGGTTGTAGTATAAAAGTATTGTCTTTACAAAAAAAAAGCTAAATATTTATGTAAGTATTATATCAGCCATCTGGTTCCCATAGTACAAGCTTTGCTTAGTTTGAGGCTAGATGGCGCTGTGTGAAATATCCACAAATATTTATTACTAGCTGTGCTCCGCGGTTTCACCCGCGTTTTTCTCACAGGCGGCCAGCAAGCGCGGCTTCCTCGTCTCGCCCGCCGCCGCGCCGCCAGCGTCTCGTCTTGCTTGCATCAAGCGCGCGTGGATTTTCTTAGCAGAGTTATTTTAGAAATGTATTTATTATACTCTTCAAAGATCTTATACTTACAATCATCAACAAATATATTTCAAAAAGATTATTACAGGATTTTATGTTGATAAAAAACTCTATGGCCCATAACTCATTAATAGGTACCAACTCTTAACATCTTACACGCGTGATAACTTTTAAACGAAATATCCGATTGAGATGAAACAAAAAGTATTTTACTTCTACATAAATAATCTTGATAACATAATGCTTAATTTCGATAAAGATTAATATTACGATACAAACGTAGTTTTTTTTTTCAGACGATTTAATAATTATTTTGAACACAAAATCGGTTATTGTGATTAAACCATGATAGCTAGATATATGTTCTCGCGGACTTTTTTGTAGGTCTTCATGGGATCTACAAACCCGTAGTACATCATTTTGTTCTATTGTCAATAGTTTTTGCAGCGCACGCAAAAATAGGTTTTCGATTTTACACCTTGTGTTACAAAATAGCAATTTTATTACGGATCCCTAATTTTGAAAAAAATAAAACATAGCCTATAGCCTTCCTCGATAAATGGACTAACCAACACTGAAAGAATCATTCAAATCGGACCAGTAGTTCCAGAGATTAGCGCGTTCAAACAAACAAACAAACAAACAAACAAACAAACAAACAAACAAACTCTGCAGCTTTATAATATTAGTATAGATTATAAAATGCTTTAGGCCGTGCTTTAATTGTCAGTTAGTTAGTAGTTACTATATATTTAGAGAGATAGTAGGCTTTTTTGCTTATGGCACCACCAAGCTGGTGTCATCCAGGCTAATTGGCAACTCTGAAACTAAGTCGTAAATACAAATTAATTATACTCAACTTACACAAGTGGGTTTAAGTGTTGCGTTTATGGTTTGGAGAGCCATAAATGCTTAGTCAGTTAAGCTAATGTTTGAGATCAGTTTGAGTCTTAGTAATTGTACCTATAGCCTGTTTTACCAACGTCAAAACAAGGTTAAGAGTTCGTCCATAAATCACGTGTGGCTCGAAAGGGTCGGAAATATCACAGGGGGGTGGGGGGGTGGTGTAGTTAGATATCACGTTTATCAATTTTCATATTTTTTTCTGTAAAGATGATATTCTGAAAATATTTAAGATGCTTTGTGACAAAAGTACACGTGATCCTAAAACCTCACAAGTTTCACCAACGGGTGAGGGGGATGAGGGGAGGGGGGAGTTAAAAAATTGCTTAACATCACGTGATTAATGGACTGAATCAACACTGTTTTTCCACTTTATATGGGCTCGGCACTTCGCATTCTCGTCACTTTCGTTCTGAAATAAAAATACCACTTTTCAATTTCGCTATTGAAAAACATAAAGCTATCACATTCGTTTGTAATATCAGCTGAGTGGTGATTTAACATGAACATCATCATTATCATCATCAACATTAGCTTATAGCAGTCCACGGCTGAAAAAAGCCTCCTCTAATGAATGCCAGCGTGCCCTTTCTTCGTCTTGATGCATCCGGTCTCTGCCAGCAGTCAAAGTCAAAAAAATTGTAAAATATAAAATATAACATAAAATCACGGGGATCACTTGGACACTTTTCGCAAATCGTCACTCCACCTAGCCGGACGCTCACTTCTAAAGTTAACTTAACCTTACTAAAGTTAACTACTTTTTACTTAAGTCACCAACA
Organism: Scotopteryx bipunctaria; assembly: GCA_949320045.1. Lineage (NCBI taxonomy): Eukaryota > Metazoa > Arthropoda > Insecta > Lepidoptera > Geometridae > Scotopteryx > Scotopteryx bipunctaria. The sequence goes on from OX439462.1 coordinate 2,925,029, forward strand.
AGCATCATCATCATCTTCCTGCCCTTATCCCACTCTATGTGGGGTCGGCACAGCATGAACCTTGGATCATGCTGTAAGAGTTTTGGCTAAGGTGTTTTATGACCGGCCGCCTGCCTGACGTCAATCCTCCTTGGGAATACTTGCTTATTGTATCTCGTCATGTTGGAGGATACTATCCCTTAGTCGACTTTTACGACATGCTCGGGGAGAGAAGCAGCTGGACGCATTTTATGTTTTTTCTTTACTCCCAGTCCAGCAGAGAAGTCACCAACGAGCATATAAAATGTAAAACATGCACTAGAACTACAGAAAAAAAACCGGTCAAATGGGAGTGAAATTCGCACACGAAGAGTTCCGTACATTTTATATACATTTTAATATGACATACTCTATATAATTTATAAATAGGCAGTTTCGATGATCGATTAATAATAAATAATATTTCTTCTATGGGGCCCCCATATCTATTTTTTATAGCGATAATAGAAATACACACTGAAAATTTCAAGTTTTTACCTATTACGGTTCATGAGACAGCCCACGGACAGCGGTGGCTTAGTAAAATAGGGTCCCGTTTGCACCCTTCGGATACGGAACCTTCAGAAAAGTATTTACATGTTGCTATTGTCTTTTCTGTGGATAAGGCTGATTAAGCTGAGGGGTTTATACCTATAAGTTTTGGGCAAGCCTCCATCTGTCATCCCGGTACTACTTACAGCGTCACATTATAGCAAAAGTAACCTCCTGACGGTGTATAAATCGCGCCTGTTTCCCGTAGGGGTAGGCAGAGATCACGGATCACCATTTGCTACGATCCCGACATACTTCTTTCGCTTCATTCACTCTCATTACATTCCTCATGCATGCTCCTCGGTTTGGATACTCTTGACCTGGCCCTTTTCCAAAACGTCGCCAATTTGGTCCAGGTCGTGCGCCGAGGTCTTCCCCTTCCAACGGTACCATTCACACTCGCCTCATACACCTGTTTCGTTAATCTTCTTTCATTTAATTTTTGTAGCCATTTGTTTTAGGTACCTATAATGTTTTTGTTCCGAAATAAAAACTTTTGAATTGAATTGAATTGAATTCATTGTGGAAAGGTCTACATGACCGAACCATCTTAACATACCTTTCTCAATCCTCATCACTGCATCTTCTTTCACTCTACATCGCTCTCTTATCACGCTATTTCTCACTCTATCTCTCAAAGTCACACACACATACTTCGCAACGCACGCATTTCTACTGCATTCACTCTACTTTGATGTTTCTTCTGTCATACACAACTTTCACTGCCATACATTAGTGTCGGCACTAGTACTCCTCTATGTACAGCCATCATCTAAGTAGTATAGATGGCAAAAGGCCTCAAAAGTACAGAAACCTCTGTTAAAAAGCACTGCTATCAAAAGTATCAAAACACGAACGAATACAAAGAATACAATACGTAACACTCCCATTCAGTGTTGATTAAAACTTTGTATCCAACGCGAGCAAAAAAAATAATTTCACGTGTAGGAAACTGTGCAAATAATATTTTTTTACAATAGAAAAAAACACCTTTTCTGCTATTTATTCGAAAGAATAGAGTGTTTACAAACTTATCAACTAATACCACAAACTATTTTTATCTACACCTATTACTTTTTTCAAAATAGTGTGGTGAAAGGATTGAAAATGTTCCTCCTTTTGTGCAATTGAGATTTTTTTTAGTTTTATCATGCCGGTTCTTGTAAAGCGCATATAATTTTATTGAACGGAAAAATCCTTTGGTGCACGACTGGACTTGAAACCACGACGATTGAAGAACTAAGCTGTAATAGCTGAATCGATTTTAAAGGAATTTGGAACAGATTTTAATAAGTATGTGAACCTAGACTAATTCTTAAAAAAATATTTAAAGTAAATAAACTTGGATGATGGTAAAGTTTAGAGGCGACATTTTCCGAGCATTGGAACGTCACAGTTTAAAATATAGTAAAGTTTAGTAGTTAACCTCCTTATTTTACAAAGTAACTAACTCACACTTAAAGTCAATATTTTTAGCCACTAATTTGCACCAATTTTACAGAAAGTAATAGGAAGAATATCATCAACTATTTTATAAATAAAGGCCAGGTTCCTACAATGGCGTCGGTCATAACTAACACCGTAATATAGCGTGGACTTGATCCAACTCTAGAAAATTCAAAATCTCTGTTCATCGAATTCACATCATCTAGTGATGGTCCGAGAGCACTGGTGGTCTAGTGGTAGCGGTCTCGCCTTCCGATCCTAAGGTCGTGGGTTCAAATTTGGTCGTACCCCAATGGATTCTTCTGTACGACAAATCTATGAGCGCTATACTTGTACTCTCAAACGATGAAGGAAAACATTGTGAGGAGACCGGCATATCGTAGAACCTAAAAAGTTCGAAAACATGTATCATGAAAGGTGCCCTTGAGGCGCATTTTAAATCCTTTCACCACACTGGTTCGAAAGAACTAGTGACATGATTAGTATAAGTTGTAGTAGTCATATATGTCATTATTTTCAGGGTTAACCATAGGCACTCTTAACCAGAAGTTTGTTTACTAAATGATCTAGTAACAATAGTTGTAGTCTACACTATCAAGTTAGCTAAAAGACGGCGCTAGTTTTCCGAAGCCAAGCCAAACAAAAGTAAACGTAAGTCTACGCAACGGTTTTTTGTTCATTCATCTCATAGAAATTGCTCTTGTTCGTCGTTGTCATTTTTTTGAAAGCTATCACTATAAAGCATTTCAGATCCCCCTTTCTTGCTTATTGCTCGACTGTCTATCGACAAAAATGTATCGAATTCTAGTGACTTTAGTACTTTCCTGTGCTTACGCGTCATTCCTCGATGGGGACCTTGAGTTGACTGATGGGGTGAAACTAGTTAGTGTGCCGATTTCAAACGATATTGACGACGGAGCAAGGTCTTTTGGTGATCATTCGGTTCTAAATCGCATGGCAAAGTTCTTGCAAGGACACGAGCTACAAGTGAAACTGCCTACTCTGATTGAGAAGGAGAAGATAACTCAGATACTTGCTGATTCGCTGAAGACTGTTGATGAAACTTACAAGGAAAGCAATGGTGAGTTTAATGACCTCTGATAGGTTTCTTATTAATAAGTGAAGTGTCAGTTTTGAAAAGTAAGAACTAGAATAATATTTGTTCTTAAATGTGAGTGAAAACAATTCTGGACATTGCTACAGTTTTAGAAATCCTTGTGCCTTCAAATAGCTTTAGTAAAATACTATGTCATGAGGTCATCATCATCATCTTCCTGCCCTTATCCCACTCTATGTGGGGTCAGCACAGCATGTTCTCTTCTTCCATTCCCATTTAGTATAACTACGCAGGTACTCTATAACAAGATTCCTTAGTTTAAATCACAGAGTTCATTTAAAATCTTTAAAAAAAATGTTACAAGTTGTTGAGCAAGAGGAGACCTAAACAAAGCAACATTCCGTATTCAAAATTCGTAATGCCTCTTAACCTTCAAATTCACTATAGAGATGTATATTGATGAATATATGAAATTGGTAATATAATTATTTTATTATGGTATTTATTTTTCCTTTACTCTTGTAACTAACTTCTCTGCTGGACTGGCAGTAAATAAATAACATAGAATGCGCTTCTCTCCCCGAGCATGTCGTAAAAGTCGACTAAGGGATAGTATCCTTCTTATGAGATACAATAAGCAAGTATTCCCAAGGAAGATTGACGTCAGGCAGGCGGCCGGTCATAAAACACCTTAGCCAAAACTCTTACACCGTGATCCAAAGATCATGCTGTGCCGACCCCACATAGAATGGGATAAGGCAGGAAGATGATTTATTTTTCCTTTACGAGTAGATAAAAGGCAAAAGAAAGATGGATTATTTAGAACATCGTTCACCCGTGTGACATATGAAAAGGGGTGACTACTGAGATGACGAGCGAGTGACAGCAGGGAATTGATAAGAGAGAATCGACGAGAAAAACATGTTGACGTGTCCCTACTTAACTGGAAAAGGGCAGGAACATGTAGTTAATCACAATCTTAAGATCAGAAAGCGCATTTTTGCTGTTTAGATATTTGGTTTTGTTTCAGTTGTCAATATTCTGACTTACATTGAAAAGTTCCTCGTTACGACGTTTTTAAACGTGTTTTCGCTTTGATAAAAATGTTCATAAATATCACGATTGCTCTTCAGTGATGACTAAGGCGCTTTACACACACAACAGCACGCCGCAAACCCCGCAGTTTCAAGCGATCAGAGCGAGGCGCGCGGTAAGATAAGCCAGACAGACATTTTTGTTGATTCGCCAAGATGGCATAACATTTCACGTAACTTGGCTCATACGATTCTGTACTTTTGTCTTCTATCTTTTCCATCCTACGATTGGCTGGAAAATATTGCTTTCAGCGATCGCCCAACGTATTAAATTGTTTGTTCAATTACTTCTCTTCGTTTACAATGAAGTGTCAATTTGTCTATCTACGAATACCATTGAGTGGAGCTAAAAAAAAAGCTGTCATAAAAAGAGACAGGCGCGGTTTCACGACGCCGCATATTAAGGTAGACTTTTATGTAGCGAATAATGTTTCGTATTTCTGTCTCAGCGTCACTGACGTCATTTGTTTCGAAAGTCTATCTTTTTCAAGCGGCGTCGTGAAACCGCGCTGAATGCTGTTTTGTGTGTGATTTGCCCAAGGCCTGAATCATCTGTTTTCCAGGTACCGGTCGACGGAAGGGCGGAGGGGGCGGAGGCGGGGTCGCCCTTATCGGGATGATGTTCGCGAAGGCACTTGGAGCCGCTGGTATTGGAGGCCTGGGTCTACTTACTATGAAGGTAGGTGTAGAAGACATCCAACTATTTATAAATGGAAAGTTTGTAATCATGTTTCGATGTTTGCGCCGCGCCGTAAGGTAATCTAGTCTGCCATTATTTCTTTTGAAACAGTGTGCTGAAAGGATTTAAAGTAGGCCTCAAAGGCTCTGATCGTGCACTTGACACACATTTTCGATATTTTAGTTTAGTTTTCTCACGATGTTTTCTTTGTTGGGAGTACCTACTTGTATAGCACAAATTTTTCGAACAGAAAAATCAATTGGTGCACGATCGGATTAGAACCCACTAGACAACCGGTGTTCAGGGAATAAAAGGATTTAAATGAAAGTGAAATACACATAGAACGTGTCTAATCCTTCAGTGAGTAAAACCTTCTAACAGGTAATTGAAGGTTCTAAAAGCCACGTTATATTGATCACTCGACACTTTTTACAAAATTAGAAAAACAAATGTGATGTAATCTATAATATTATAAAGAGGAAATATTTTTTTGTTTTTATTTGTTTGTAACGAAAAGGCTCCGAAACTACTGGACCGATTTCTTAAATTCTTTCACCAATAGAAAGCTACATTATCAGGGTCCAGTATAGGCTATAATAAATTTTCAAAATAATTAGGGATCTGTAAGAAAATAGCAATATTGTAGGTAGAAAACCCAAAATAGTTTTTTGCGTGCGCTGCGAAAACTATTGATTATAGAACAAAATAATGTACTACACGCATACGAAGTCGCGGGCAATAGCTAGTCTCACAATAAATATCGGCGAAGTCGTAATTTCAATAGATTATGACTTATTCAATAAGTTTTACGAGAAATATATCAATCCCTGTGAGAACATAAAATCGAATATGGGACTATTTTTTCAAAAAAGCAAATAAGGTCGTAAAAGTCGACTAAGGGATAGTTTCCTCTCCGACATGATGGACCGATATGGGCGATGGGCTAATCACCTGAATGGTTCACCATAATCTATCTTGGGACTTTGAATCAGAGGTGGCTGCAAATTTTTCTAATTACTTGTGCCACCCCGTTAGGGATAGGGGCGTGATAATATGTATGTATGTTTTTTTCTTTGTGTTGAGACGATGGCGTTCCGGATATAAAATGATGTAGTAGACGGAGATATATAATCTCAACATAATGCAGTTTTGCATGGTGCAATAACGCTGTGCATGCACCATGAAGCGAATTATTCAGATCATACCATAAACCAAGATCATGGGATAGCTGTGACGACGTACTCGACGTAGGCGCATGTTGAGCCAACCATCACTTCATGAGTGTCAATTTTACCGTAGACTCAGACCAAATAAAAAGAATAGACCCGCGAATAGGCACGCCGCGAACAACAAAAGTGAAGCCACCTTTTGTGTGTGTGTGTGTGTGCACTTACTTATAGCACTTATGATAGGATATTTTTTGGTTATGAAGGTGGCCGTTGATAGTTGCACAGTTTTTTTAAAACTACTGCAGCTGTCATCGTTACAAATTAGTTAATAAAAACTTTTGTATCCTTTGTTCCTAATAAAAAATATTTGAAGTCGGTCTAAACAGTTTTGCCTAAAAAGCTTTCCAAACCCCAGCTTTAGTAAGCAAAAAGCCACTGTAAGAAATTAAAGACGTATTGCTCTAGATAGAAGATGAGATCCTCTGACGCTGGTAACTTTTTAGGCAAACCATTTTTCATTTTTCACCGTCACGTCATTGAAACACAGAACAAAAAATGTTCCAGTGTTACCAACAGAGGGTTCCATTACGCCAGCGTATTGTAAATAAATTGTAAAGCCATATTTGATGTTTATTGACATATAGTCGCTACAAGTCGATCGGTACGCTTCGTAATATCAACTGCCTGTATAATCGATTGATCATCCATCCACCATCATTCATCAGAGATGCCATTTTGATAGATTGTCACGTTGACAGCGCTCTGACACCGCGTAACCATTAGGGTTGCCAACTGCTGGTAATTTTTTTATTTAAATTGATCAGTGTATTTGTAGACTGTCTCATAAATCAAATGGGATGTATTTTCATAATGTTTTTAATGTGTGTAGTGTAAATAAATATAACTTGTAAGCTTTGATCTTTTCTTGTCGTGCACTAGTTCTTTCACCAGTATGGTGAAAGGATTTAAAGTGCGCCTTGAAGTCTCCTTTCGTGCACTTGACACATATTTTCGAACTATTTAGGTTCTACGTCATGCCGGTTTTATCACGATGTTTGAGACTACTGGTGTAGCGCACATAAATATTTCGAATAGAAAAATCCATTGGTGCACGACCGGGTTTGATCCCTCGAGCTTAGGAGCTTTAGGATCAGAAGACGGGGTCACTACCACTAGACCACCAGGTACTCTCAAAGCTTTGATAATTTACATACCTATATACCTTTTTAGAATTTCGCTAGGGACTCGAACCCGCTTGCTTTCATTTTACTTTTAGAAAAACTAAGCGAAAATTTCGAGGTATGCCTAAAAAATGCTGATCTGATAGAAATAACACGTATTCAACACCAGATCCGATGCTCAGAAAAACTATGCACGAACGTCTCAACATCAGTATACAGTTTTCTCCGCGTCATGGCTTCTGAGCATACAGGCCTGTAATTGCTCACTTTTCCCAATTAAAAGTGTGCCACGATTACTGTGCTAAGTTGAGAATCGATCTGATATTATAGATTTATGGCTGATCCTTGTCTTGACCAGGCGCGGTCCGGATGGGGGGGGTCATAGGGGACATGACCTCCCCCAAAATCGTACACGTCAAATGGAAATATCTTCTAAAAATTCACAAAATATAAAAAAAAAACAATTATATGCCCCTAGCCGCGATGCCAATTAAAATAGAAGGCTTCCATTTTTTTAACAATATCGTCACTGGAAAGGCAAATAATTTACGTAAGCCCCAAAAGACCATTTCGATAAAAGAGTTGTTTAAAGTTTTTTTTTTTCAATTCATAATATGAATTGCTGGACATAGAAAATGAAAAAAATGAAATGAATGAAATCTTACGTTGACGTCATCAAAATTCGATAATTAGGTAAAAAGTCATGATTAAAAAACCAAAAAAAAACTTTAAACGGCTTCTTCTCGAAATGGCCTTTTGGCGCTTACGTAAATTTGCCTTTCCAGTGACGATATTAAGTGCAATAAAATTGTGTATTGTGCAATAAAATCTAATTTGCTCGACATACCTATTCTATTATTAGTGACTCAAAATTTCAGGCTGCGACCGCGCCTGATCTTTACTGGCGCCATTTTGAAGTTTTGGCTTCAAAATTGAACCCACTTATTCCAAAAACATGAATGGATTGACATGGCTTTTTGCATAGAGATAGGCTGAATATGGGCGTCATGACGAAGATTAAGAGCTCATTAGGGGAGCGCTCGTGGCGTAGCTTGCTTAGACGTTCTTGATTGATCCTTGAAGTTAAACAACGTTGTTCGCAGTCACAATTTAGATGGGTGAGCACAAGTGGCATTACGAGCCGAGCGTTTCCGTGCTTCGGAGGGCACGTTAAACTGTCGGTCCCGGCTTTTAAGTCCTTATGTAACAACATAGGGTTCCATGTTGTGGGTATCAAAAACTACAAGTACCATGGTACCACAACACCCAGACCCAAAAATATTTATTTATTTCAAGAATTTAATTCTACCATGGAAATCGAACCTCTCTTGCGTCTCAGCCGGGCACTCACCAAGCCACCGAGGTGTTTCATATTTTGAGATCGTTCAAACATTTCCAAGAAGCTGGACTAATGACGGTACACTCAGCAACGGACGTTCGTGAATGTATAATGCTCTTTTGCTAAAACAAAACAAATTTTGCTTAAATAGTTAGGATCACTCACATACGACACCACTGAAAACCTGTTATCATCAATAAGTTGAAATGTTTTTGCCTATATTGAATTCATATATATACATATATATTATATATAAATATATATATCATATCAATAAATATATCTATATCTTAAATGTGTATTTATATAGGATAATATGTAACTATTTAATAATTTATAGGAATTTAATTTAATTTTTGAACTTAACCATAAAGATATACCAATACCGAGGCCGTACACCCTTACTGATAATCGTACAGACACCCACAATACAGATACTTATCTAGTGTGGGTATCACAGGAAATCTGGACCAGATTAGGTACCATATCAGTAAAGTAAGAACCATCTCATGTGACTACATACTGTAAATGTGTTTTTCTTTTGTTTGCTTTACTGTCAATAAATATATTTTTCATTCATTTTTCATTCATTTTCATATAACAAAGGCCTTTTACCATCTATAAGTAGATGATGCAACTTTTACCTTCAAAAACGGGACGCTGTAGTGCCCAAATGTATTTAAGTACATAAATTATACTATCACGCCCGTATTCTTTATGGGGTGGGCCAAAGCCACAGGTAATAAAGAAACTTGCAGCCGCTCCTGAATATATCAGTAATTTTAAATCCTTACTAATAGTCTAAATGCCGAAGTGTGTTTGAACGTTGTCTTACTTTCAATGACAAAGCAATGGATCGTCAAGATTTTCGAGAATACTTTTTTCCCGAGTAGGTACGATGAAGCGAATCGACCCTGTGATCTAAATTACCAGTATTTAAAAATAATCTATCTAGTCGTGTCACTAGTTAATTCAAACCAGTGTGGTGATAGGATTTAAAGCGTGCCTCAAATACTCCTTTCACGGACTTGACACATGTTTTCGGTTCAACTACGACATGCCGGTTTCCTCACGATGTTTTCCTTCACCGTTTGAGAGTACTGGTACAGCGCATTTAAATTTTTGGAACAGAAAAATACATTGGTGCACGACTGGATTTGAAACCACGACCTCAGGATCGCAAGGCGGAGTCGTTACCACTAGACAACCAATGCTCTCACATAAAAAAATAATTAACAAGGCACATTTCAAAGTATTTCCACACAACGAGAAGAAAAGATGATTTAAAAACTATTCATTTTCGTCAATCAACTTCCGTTTATGATTGTACATTTTAGAATATGATCATCACTATTTCCAAAGCTTTAAGTACACTTGAAAGGGTAAAGTTTTGCTCAAGCAGTTTCCAGTTTTCAAAGTTCCCCACTTTGCTGGATAGTTGCGATCTTCAATCCCATTTGTACCCAATTAAGATGTAGGATTAATTTAATGTGTGTACTGTGATTTTCTAGGATTTTCTTTGACGTCAAATTATCAAGTAGGTATCTTCATACAAACATACATATCATAAGAAAACTTGCAGCCTGATTCGAGAGTCCCAAGATCGATATGGTGAACCATGGCGATACGTGATCAGCCCATCGCCCTTATAGAGTCCATCATGTTGGAGAGGATACACTCTTCAGTCAACTTTTACGACATAAAAATCTCGGGAAGAGAAATAGCTGGATGCATTCTAGAGCACTTTTGACAGAACTACTTTGCTTTTTTTTGAGAGAATAGACCGATATTCAATTTTGGTTTCCCATGAGGATGGATATTTTTCTCGTAAAACTTCTTAAATAAGTCTTCATAATCTATTAAAATCACGACTTTCCCGATATTTCTTGTGGATTACATCACATTTTTTTTTTTCTTATTGTTGGTTTTAGGCTTGATAAATTGGCGGCGATAAATTCAATATGGCGGCTTTTAGAAGCCATTTTCACTGAACAGACTAAGACTAAAATTGTACTTATTATTCATCATTATCATCATCATCATTTGTGTCAAAAAATCGAGCATTTTTTTGCTCTTTTATATAAATACTTGTTATGAAATGGTAGCCAACTCAAAATTGCTTTAAAATTTCTAAAATCGAAATTCTATTCTAAATTGAAATAAAAAAATTAAATATCAATAAATATTGCTGGACAATTTACAGACTTAGTCGCTATAATGGCTAATGTGAAGTCAATGTTAATTTAATTCTTTCTCCCACAGGCGTTAGCGGTTTCAGCTCTGGCTCTCCTGCTCTCAGGAATAGTGGGGGTGAAGAAGCTGACGTCACATGATGACCATGATGACCACCAGGTCATCTACGCAGGGCACGGGCATCACCGCCGGCGGCGGGACTTGGTCACCCCCTTGCCTTACCAGGGATGGTCAGAGTATGCCAAGACTTCATGAAAATAAATTTCTAACCAACTTATTCATAAACTCTTTGAGTTGATTTGAAGTATTGACTAGGAAACGTGAACAAAGTCATTATTATTACCTATGTCTACTCTAAATTTGTATGAATAAGGAGTAAGGCTTTTTCTAACAGTTACAATGATTGATCAATAATGAAGTAGCCTTTAAAATAAAAATAATTGGATTTAATATTCTCAAGAACACAATTTTCAACACAATTGGGATTGCATAAATAGTACCAAGGTACCACTTTTGTTTTAATAAGTAAAATTATAACAAAATGTGAAAATCGATTTTGCAACTATCCAATAAAATAAAGGTAATTTAATTTATATTGTAAATAGATATTAATTAACGAACGAACTTGTATTTAAAATAATAACTTATTTTAATTTAATAAATTATTTTTTATATTTATTTGTTGAATTTGATTTACCTACACCTGTATGTTTGTGCCTCAATCACGCCCTAACAGCTGAACGGATTTGAATGAAACTTGGAATAATTATACATAGTTTATATGTGCTGGATTTTTTTGTCAGTATACCACGCAAGCGAAGCCAAATGCGAAAGTTAGTAATAAGTATCTAATTTTAATGAATGAAGAAAATATATACAATAAGTATATACAACGAATTACCTATTCCATAAAATATAATTCGACGACCTCGGTGGCGTGGCGGGCGAATGCTCGGCTGAGACACAAGAGGCGCGGGTTCGATTCCCGCTTCGGGAGAAATGTTTGTATGTTCTGCAAATATTTCTCCCGGGTCTGGGTGTTGTAGTATTATGTATTATAAGTATAAGTATGTATTTACAAAAAAAAATTATATAAGTATTCTATCAGCCATCTGGTTCCCATAGTACAAGCTTTGCTTCGTTTGGGGCTAGATGGCGCTGTGTGAAATGTCCACAAATATTTATTTATTTATTTATTTATTATTTATTTAATTATGTGACATACAGTTATTGAGGCTTAATAATACCTACAATACCTAGGTAATGTTTTTTAGTTGTGTATTTAAACTCTGACAAAAGGTCGTAAAATTCACGAAGAGTTCTAAGTTCCAATTTGTTCGAGACAATTCAATTTACAGATTCGACGAAATAGCTTTGTCTAGTAATACCTACTAAATTGCTAAACAAATTCTTGGTGGTGTCATCTCAATATCATTAAATAACCTTTGAACTATTTCAAATTGTCATTATAAAAGTAATTTTGAATAGTATTTACCCACTTTTAAACACGATGTTTTTAGACACATTAGTTACAAGTATTGTTTAATAATAGATAGCTTAATAAAAAGATATTACAAAAATCAATTTGGTTGGCCAAGTTTGGGGGAGACCTTTTGTCTGCAGTGGGACAAAGGTTAAAAAAAATATTGAATTAGGTACCCCCGACCCCCCAACAGTACACCACATTTCAAATCAATCGGACCTGTAAAATTAAGTTGATAAGATCCTTCTGTCATGTAAGAAATGAGCTGATGATCTTCAAATGTCTGAACAGATCTTCATAATATTATAGGTAGCTAAAAACCATCTCTATTACATCAGCTTTGTAACAGAAAATACTGGATCAAAATCAGTCCATTCGTTTGGGTTCACAGAATAACAACCCCTCTTTTTGAGTCGAGGGTTAAAAATAGTAACTACTTACATTACTGCCCAGACCATAAGTAAAGCAATTTACGGCCGAATAATAACTATTGGAAAAACAAGGCGTAGCAGAGTCATCCTTGTCATTTTAGAAGAATGAGGCTATAGCAGAGTCCTTTTTAACTAAACGAGGCCGGCCGAGACTTGTATAGTACGTAGGTAGGTACCTAGGTACCTGTTTTTCCCTAATTTGCAAGTAAACATTAAATAAATTAATTCTAGAAACAGAAGTTTTATTCCCATCAATATAACTGCGGTCTTTGTTCTTTTTGCACCAATGGATTTTTATGTTATATTTTTTTATGTGCGCTTTAATACCAGTAGATTGTTAGTCTTAAACGGTGAAGGAAAATATCGTATAGAAAACGGCGTGACGTAGAAAATATGTGTCAAGTGCACGAAAAAAGACTTTGGAACGCACTTTAAATCCTTTTACCACACTGGTTCGAAAAAACTAGTGATACGATACGACCAGTAGTACCTAGTAGTATCTAACCTAGGTGCAAAAGGAGAGTCCAATATTATATTTTTCTCTTACCTACCAAACTTCAAAGATAAAGGGAGGCTACATAAGTAAAAATGACGTGATGTTATTTTGCCATGATATAGGTCGACTTCACTCCCGTTTATATTTCGCTAAAGGCTACATTGCCTTGTTATCAACGTTATTTAAGTAGGTAAACCAAAAACTTGAGAATAATCATTTATTTATTTATTTATTTATTTATTTATTTATTTAAATTCAGTTGCTTGCTGCACTTACAGTGCAAGCCAACGCGTACAGCAAGCCATTTACAATTGTGTACATAAAAAACTAATACATGATATGAGCATTTCTTGAAACTTAGTATTAAATAGGTCGACTTCTGGTTTCTGAGCAAGTAGACGATTAAGCAGATTAAGGGCTTGAGCTGTAGGGGCATACTGAGCGGTTAGCGTCCGCACCGGCGCTGTCGCAAACAGACGCGCCGCGCGCAGCCGCCGCAGTTGGTCGGGCGCGTACAGCTTACAGCGAGCCAGCGCACTCGGATTATCTATCCCAGAGTTAAGTAACTGATAATAGTGCATCATCAAAGTACATTTGCGCCTTAGAGCCTGTCCAGAAAGCGCGATTTACGCGCGTGTCCATTCGCGCGTAGGCACTCGCGCGTTCTCGAGTTACTAGAGCTACATACATTCCGTCCAGATGCTCTCGCGCGTCACCTTACACGCGCGTAAAACGCTTGCAATGAGCGGGACTCTCGACTCGCTCGTTTTACGCGCGTACGCCGCGCGAGTCGAGATACTCCGGCGCCATTGCAGCGTCCAGTACTACGCGCGTGTCCGTGGCGAGTGGACGTATTTGGTTAAAAATGGAGCGTGAAATGGATATGGAATCATCAGATTATTCTAATAGAACCATTAAGCGTAGGAACTGGGAAGAAATAGTAGATATTTTTTGTGAAGCTGGTGATTCCAAGGAGAAAAAAAAAACTTTAGGTTTAGGTTTAAAAAAAAACTTTAACCGAGTTCATGTTTATAACTGACCAAATCCGTCTCATCACATGCGCGCGTGAAAACGCCGCATCTGGACGCAATACAAATCAAAACGCGCGAGTGGACTCGCGCGTAAATCGCGCTTTCTGGACAGGCTCTTAACTCGAGCGTGTTGATGCCTACCATTCCAGCGACGAACAGAGACGGATATAAGTAAGGGTAATAACCATACATTTTTTTATATAAGTATTTAGTCATGAGAGCCTAAATTTACCAAGCGTACCTAGGTAATTATTGCGTTCCAAATTTCATATACCTTTTCATTACAAGTTTTTTTAATATAGAATATGGAACGAGAATATGGAACGACTAAGCGTCTGTTACATTTTGAAACAGGAGTTTCTTGGTTGACTAGAAATTGTTTTCGATAGGTTAGGTGTTTGGGTGCCGTATGCTCATGGAAACCTTCTTTTATAATATTGCAAAGAAGTAAAAATCAGTCAAGAGCGAGTCAAATTTGCACACGTAGGTTTCCGTACCATCGCACCTACATTAAAAAGGTTTTTTGAATGGGACCCCCTTTTGTTATATTATATTTTATTATTTGTTGTTAAAGCGGCAATATATATACCTAGACAATCTGAGAAAATTTAAACTTTCTATCTATTAGGTACCTACAGTTCATGAGATACAGCCCTCCGATTGACGGACGGGTGGACGGACTAACGGACAGAGGAGGCTTAGTAATAGGGTCCCGTTTGCACCCTTCGGATACGGAGCCCTAAAAACGCGAATAGGTTCCTACTATTGCGCACATAGGATTTTCCACTGTTTTATTCAGGCCCTATATTTATTTAAAGTTACTTATGTACCTAAGCATTAGGCAAACACTTCTGTGTGCGAAAGTACAAGCAAAAACAGAACAAAGTTTGTCCCGCTGTTTTTCTTACCTACAAAAAATATTTAAATAAAAATGTTGGATACTAACTTACAAGAACATACTACTTATGTAGTAGTTAGTAAATGTAGGTACGTACTATGTAGTAGGTAGGTACTTGTTTAAATAGGTATCTAACAAAATCTAGGTACTCTCACGATATTTTTTAAAACACCTAATTAATATATAATATATTTAGTCATAGTGTCCTCTAGCGCATAACTTGAGAACTTTCTTCCTTTGTGGTTCTGAAAAAACTTGATAACATAGTAATTATACTGATGCACAGCGCCCTCTATTCGCTAAGCTAGATACTAAAACATTAACATGACTAAAAAGATGGTGTTGGGAGCAAGCTGTTGTTGTATTAAATACCGTATAATGCCATTAGATGGCGCTGTAATTAATCAAATCAAACATACTTTTTTAATAGTTTTGAATTACATTATGAAGATTCTGAAATACCGCAGTGTTAGTTATTGTTGAGAATGTTTTAGTGAGATGACCCCAAAATCGTTCACGTCAAATTGAAAAATCTTCTAAAAATTTCCAATCCCTAGCCGCGATGCCAAAAAAAATTAAATAGAAGGCTTCCATTTGTTTTAAATAATGTGTGCAATAAAATTGTGTATTGTGCAATAAAATCTGATTTACTCGACATATTCTATTATTAGTTACCCCTCCAAAATTTCAGGCTGCGACCGCGCCTGCTATTAAGATACTTTCAATATAAACAAAACATCGAGAAGAGTCACATCCCTGCACTATGGAGTTGATCTAGGTTACAAGAAGTAACAACTGATCGTATATTCATTGAAATGGCGGGCTTGTATCTAGATAGACCCCATTTTTATGGGAAATCACGGATGCCTCATGTACCTACCTCACTACGTGCGTTCTTGTCTTTACTTTCAAGGTAGGTATGGATTGAATTTACATTGGTGCTTTTGGACTTGACGCAAGTAGGCAATACCTACTAGTTTAAACTATACCTATAATGTAAGGTATTATCGACGACCTCGGTGGCGTGGCGGGCGAGTGCTCGGCTGAGACGCAAGAGGCGCGGGTTTGATTCCCGCTACGGAAGAAATGTGTTTGCATGATCTGCAAATATTTCTTCCGAGTCTGGGTGTTGTTTTATTACGTATTATAAGTACCTATGTATGTATTATAGCCATCTGGTGCCATGGTACAAGCTTTGCTTAGTTTGGGGCTAGATGGCGCTGTGTGAAATGTCCACAAAATATATTAATTTATTTATTATGCTGTCTCGATTTCCACTTTATAAACTGGATTAGAGGCTTTAGATCGGGGTGAATTTGGGCATACCCTACGCAGGGGAACTGTCAAAATATGATTTTGACCTATTGTGTCAATTTACGTCGGTGCCTTCCTATTTTTTGGGGTCTATTCAGGTAATCAAGTTTAAAATCCGGTTCAGATGACTTTACTTAATTTATTCCAGTGTTTCTTATAACTTCTAGTAGCTCATTATAATTATCAAATTAAATTTCACACATCCACCCAATTTTTTTGCTCTCTCACAGTTGTTTTTTTTTCTCCTGTAAAATTTTTGCGTTCCGTTCTCTTTTCAAAATGAAACCAGAAAAAAGGTTTCTATACCAAGGAGTTTGCTATATTTGAAGTCCATTCAAATAGTTTTATATTTAAAGGTAGATAAATTTGATATTTAAATAGTATGCTAGTTACCCGGTAGGTACCCACCCAAATTCTGTGCGAGTAGGTTTAGATTTACCCTCTGTTTTTGGTTTTCATTCTTTTCGTGTTTTCTTTGTTTACCTTTACTTGTTTTAATTACGTAGGCCTCTGTTTATTTATTCTGTTTTAGTAATTTTCTGTGTGCGTGCCAAATAAAAGAAAAAAGGGAAGGGAGGCCTTTCCCCAACAGTGGGATCCAGTAGGCTTGTTAGATTAGATTAGATTATTATAGGTAGTAGGTATATTGTCTGTGGATCTCTCTACACTAGATAAACTAGGAGAACTAGATTCATCGATAATGATTCTTAGTTCGAAGTAAGTTGAAGTGGTTATGAATTAGTTAAATATAGCTCGAAGATCAGAGAACTGTTGGGGAGTCAAGATTCAAAAATAACGGGCAGGGACTGCGAAACGAATGGGACCACGAAAAACGGGGGAAATATGGACGGCCTTCTACCTGTTTTCCAAAAGGGGTGAGCACTAAGATTATAAGCTCGAGAAGAGAATGGAAGAGGATAATGTTGAGACGACCCCCCCATAGTGTGGAATAAGGGTAAGAAGATAAAAATAATTTAAAGCAAAATTCAAACAGAACTAACTAAATTCAAAACTATTTTTTGAGTCCGCAAAATTGATATCTGAAAATGAAAGGGATGTGGTGTGTGCGCGAATGCAAATGGATATTATAAAAATAAATAGGTACTTATATACATACCTACCTATGTTATTTTCTCTTACGCACATTGACAAGTCGACAAAGATATGTAACGTGCTTCTATAAGTAAACTAGACCGCGTTTCTATCAGATCAAGGCCAATGTGAGACAAGTGGAGTATCAACTGATAGAATGGAAATACAGAAATATATTTAATGTTATTTTGTATATACATACCATACCTACGTAAAATCACGCCTGTTTCCAGGTAGGCAGAGATCGCGGATCGTCATTTGCTACAATCCCGACATACTTTCTTTCGCTTCATTCACTCTCATTAAAATCCTCATGCATGCTCGTCGGTTTAGGGTAGGTACTCTAGACCTGGCCCTTTTCCAAAACGTCGCTGATTTGGTCCAGTGATTAGGTTATTTTATATTTATTTAAAAATATTATATCATCATTTCAACCTGTTATTTCCTACTGGATATAGGCTTGCTCTTTTCCAGCCTCTTCGGTCCTGTGTCTCATACCCAAGTTTTGCCCGCGAGTTTTTGATGTCATCGATGCAATGAGTGGTAGGACGTCCCTGGATTTATTCGGCCTTACTCCAACTGCCATCACCTCTTCTAATAATAACAGGTTATAAGTTTAATAATTTTATTATTTGAATAATTTGAAATAAAACTATATTTCTCTGTGTCTTATCCATTAGGTATTTATTTGTTTATAGCCAGTCTTTGCTGACGGTACAAGCAAATCCGGTTACGTCGAAGCTGTCACCATCACTCTAAGTAATAGTATCCGTTTTCCGAGGATATACGCACATCACGAGAAACCACAGCTTTTGAGAAGCTTCTAAGGAAATGCGGAGATTCTCTTTTAAGGGAGAGTTGACACACAAAAAACTTCTTTGATTGTTCAAATATTCAATACCAGCGTTGTTATTATTTGTCACCGTCCTCTGTTTTACGCCTATGTCTTATCCCGGTTATCAAAATAATATCATCACTGTCCTATTATGTAATCGAGCCTTTACTGTGCAAAAATGTTTACAAGCTAACTTTTGACAGGACTTGAGACCAAGAAGAAAACTCAACGCGAGAAAAGTCGAGAGGCGTTTCAATAATGTGCAATAAAAGTGAATTTGCTGATTTTTTCGTGTCATTCATTTCATCAATACAATAGAAAGATTACTTTCCATTATTCGTTTTCGCTCGTTAAAAGAAAATAATTACTATTATTGATGTTCAAAGTATCTTCTCACGACTGAGTTCCAATTCTTTGTTATTTATTGACGCTTGAACTTGTATGAGAACTAAAGCAACGGATCATTATTGACAGAGCCTAGGTACTTCTTATCGTGTCACTAGTTCCTTCGAACCAGTGCGGTGAAAGGATTTAAGTCCTCAAAGGGGCCTTTTGTGTATTTGACAGCATACGGTCACATAGTTCTGAGCCTACACTAGGATTCCCTGTGTCGTGGGTATCAGAAACTACGAGTACCATGGTACCACAACACACAGCCCCACAAGTAATATTTTTCAGAACATACAAACATTTAACCCGAACCCGCACCTCTCCCGCTTCAGTCGGACAGTTGCCCGTCACGCTAAGATACCTACAGCTCACTGAGGAGCTGACGTAGGGACGGACAGCAGAGACTTAGTCTTTTTTCTTATAATAAAATAACACCCAGACAGAACAAAATATCTACGTTCATCACCATAATGTTTGTCAACACCAATCACAACTGAATGTTGGTCCCGGGTAGGAATCGAACCTACAATCTACAACGCAGAAGGCAGAGCTACTACTGAGCTAGAGGCCAATCAACTGACTTCCAGGATACAGCCAAGTCTGACCATAATGAGCGTCGATCAACTCTCGATGGAAAGTTTGCGATTTACCTCAAAACATGCTTGCCGGACATTGTTGGAAAAGCATTAGACGACTATTAAACTTATGACCAATAATAGTCATTAGGCTTCGCTATGTGTCACTGGTTCTTTTAAAGACCTAGCATAAAAAAAACTAAATAGTCACACATACAAAGTGACTTTTCTGCTGGACTGGGCGGAAAAAAAGCATAGTGTCCAACTGTTTCCTCTAAAGTCAAAGT
The DNA here is from genome assembly GCA_949320045.1 of Scotopteryx bipunctaria. Taxonomy (NCBI): domain Eukaryota; kingdom Metazoa; phylum Arthropoda; class Insecta; order Lepidoptera; family Geometridae; genus Scotopteryx; species Scotopteryx bipunctaria. The sequence goes on from OX439462.1 coordinate 2,944,589, forward strand.
CAAAAATTTTTATTCCATAAAATCACGGGGATCACTTGGACACGTCTTAAAGCTACGTTGCATTTACACCTGTTCACATTTACATGCAAGTCGTAAAAGTCCAATAAGTGATAGTATCTAGTACCTATCTAGAATCTGGACGGGACTCCGCACTTCTAGCCTCTCAGTCAGGCACTCAACTCTATCAAGATCGTCAATTACCTATATAATTACTAGTTTTTACTAAAAATGGTATCACGAACTACTTCTCAATAGGAAGAACATGGCGTCAGAGCTAAGAAACTTGGTCATAAGCTAGATTCACACAACTGAAATAATTTCTATTTCTATAACAAGTAGAGCGATAAACTGATAAATTCAAGTTTCAAGAGCAATTTCTTTGTTACAATTTTCATCACACAATTTCATCTTCACGATAGAATCGTAAAAAATAATTTAAACGTGTGAATTTTCGTAAAAAAACTTTCTACCGCGTGCGAGATGTAATGTCGTGTAATCATCATTTTGATCACTGACGGTTTGTTTATAGTTATAGCGAGTAGCGATTTTACTATAATTTCACTGGAGCACTGGTGGTCTAGTGGTAGCGGCCCCGCCTTTCGAGCCTAAGGTTGTGGGTTCAAATTCGATCGTACACAATTCGAAAAATTTACTACGCTATACCAGTACCATTCATACTCTAATTTCACTGGAGTACTGGTGGTCTGGTGGGAGCGCCCGCCTTTCGAGCCTAAGGTTGTGAGTTCAAATTCGATCGTACACCAATTAGAAAAATTTACTTACGTTATACCAGTACCATTCAAGCGGTGAAACAAATCATCGTGCCCTGAGCCAGAAACCAGCATGTCATAGAACCTGAAAAGTCATCAGATAAACATGTGTGTCAAGTGCACGGAAAGAGCCTTTGAGGCGTATTTTAATTCCATTCACCACACCACCGGTTCAATCTTTTGACCAGTGTGGTGAAAATATACCTTGAAACTATGTGAAAATAAACTTTTTAAGTATGTACCTAATTGTATGATTTCAAAGTAGATTTTCAACGCGGTGGTCATGCAGCAATGATTTTTTTTATTTGACATGGGTCGTATTATTGTATTATGGATGCATTATGGAAACCTATTTAGGAGGCGTTAGTTCCGATTTTAGCCACGGGCCAAAACATCCTTGCCGCTGTGCTGCCCTCCTATATCTAAAACATCGCTAAGCCACAAAACCAAGTTTTGAGATATGAGCGAAAAACGCGGTAGTTTTTTTAAAGTGATGCCATTTAACTGTTATTAGTCGTATCAAAATCTTTGAATTATCAATAGATAGCTCTTTTAATTTACTGTAGAATAGCAAATATGTCGATTTTAATTAATTAGTTTTAAAGGGAGAAAAATGTGTTTAGGAGTTTTAGCTATGGAATGTAGAGTTATTTTGCTTTTAAATACTTTACAAGAATATCGCTAAGTACACCCTAGCGATATTTTAGCGTAGGATTTATACTTAAATTGTGACCCGTTTTTTTATGTAATAAAATTATGTGCTTTTTCCTACACTAAAAAGTCGCTAAGCACATTTAACGTTATTATTGTTCAGTATTAATTTGAGTTTTTGCCATCTTTCCTAAGCTATAATGACGCTATAGTTTTTTAATGTTATTATAGACTAGCTTTATACATAAAGCGTTCTATTGTTGGTTTTCAACAGCGTTTTGTCCAAAAAATACTCTACTAAAAGGACGCTAAGCTTAAAACCTTTAACGATAACGCTGTTTTAGTTAAGTATTTTGGGGTTGACTAATTCAAGAGAGGTACGAAAAATAGTACGTTATCAACAAAACAAAAGAACAAAAGACATAAAATTACAAATCTTTTATTAGAGGAATCACAGGCACATAAAGGTATGAGTTGGCAGCGGACGACACAAGGCAGCAGCGGACGACGTGTCGCAGCGACACTACTGGTTTCTATGTACTTCTATGAAACGCGTCGCTAGCTTCGTGTCGCTAACTACGGAGGGAATTTCATAGAAATACATAGAAACCAGTAGTGTCGCTGCGACACGTCGTCTGCTGCTGCCTCATGTCGTCCGCTGCCAACTCGTACCTTAATTCTTAAATTACAATTTAAAAAAAAATCACTTGGTGAGTATTAAAATTACAAAATATATTTTCTTTGAATGCTAGTAAGATTAACCTTGCAGATTTAGTAGGTAACTGGTAATTTGAAATGAATAACAGAGTTTCACATTAAAAAGCTATTATTTATTGCAATAATTCTTTATAAATCTATACCTATAAAAGAGCTTAACCTGACTGACTGACTGATTCATCATCACCGAGCCGAAACCGCAGAAGTTAAAAAGCTGAAACTTGGAAGATAGCTTCCTTTTATAGCAGAAGCACCATCAGAAGCACCCACTAAAGCGGGATTTTTCGAAATTTAACCCCCAAAGGAGTAAAAAAGTTTGAATGGAACTTTTTAGAGCGTGGTGCGATTTTCTTGAAACTTGGTTCGGATATTGTAAATGCAAAATAAATGGACACGTATTTCAGGATTTTTCAAAATAACCTTTAAAAAGGGGTGTTATGGGGGTCAAAATTAGTATTGGAACTTTTAACGGGCGATGCGGTTGGTTTCAAACTCGGTTTGGTTACTATTAATGCAAAATAAATTGACAATGTTTCAGGATTTTTCAAAACAACCCTTAATAAGGGCTAAAATGGGGGTCAAAGTTTGTATGGAAACTTTTTAACGGCTTGAAACTCGGTTTGAAATCTAACGTGTACGAAGTCGCGGGCAACAGCTAGTCTTACCATAAAACATCAAAATATAAAATGACAGTTGAATCAGTCTTTTAAGTAGGTAAACCTTGTAATATTCTTATATTTATAGAATTATAATGTGTGTACCTAATGGCTATCTTGTATTTAATAATTCCAACTTTGCAGCGAAATCAGTTTTTAGGTAAACATACCTAAAAGACTAAAATTAAATTAAACTCTACTGACACTTTCCCGTGATTAATTGAGGAGACGGCGTCTTTAAAGTCAGTGAAATCGTAGATTTTGCCAATTCTCAACCTCACAGTTGCTAGCAGTCTGCATGTAGATGCTATCAGCATCTACATGCAGATTCTAATACTGCTAGAATACTGCTAGCTGATATAGTAGCATAGCGAGTATCGCTTTCACTCGTTTCGATTTCATTAAAATTTCTGTAAAAAAAGCAAATATTTAAAAATAGCTATTAAGCTATTAAAAACATAAAAAAATAAGCAAAGAAAGATAGCATTTGTATTAAACCCAAATTCCATCCAAAACCATTCAGCCGTTGCATTTAAGTGTTAAAGCGTAGCAAACCTCCACACATTAAAATTATTATAATATTATTAGTATGAATGAAAGACGAATGAATAAAAACCCATAAATGCATATAAACACATGAAATACCTACCTACATCAATATTTTAAGAAAAAAAAGCTATGATTAAATCTTGGCTTGGCTTAAAAGCACACAAAATCTTTACTCGGTATAAAATAACATTGCAAAATAAAAATCAGTAACTTACCGACAGCAATTCCCTTGGTCGTAAGTATGCGTTCGTATGCTTAAGCATGCGTTCGTACTGGACGTCGGCCTGGCCTGGGCAACACTGGTACACGGGCGGTGCGGGGTGAAACGTGAGCGCAGATAGCGATGTTTTAGCTAAGTTTTGTGGCTTAGCGTTCTTGTAGCGTATGATTCGCATAAAGTTTATTAATCATTCAAAGTCCTTAAAGGCGGATAGAGTTTTTGAGAAAAGTAAACTGTTTATTGAAATGCCCGCAATCCTACGCTATAAAAACACTAAGAAAGTTTAACGTGTTTATAGTGTAGTATTGTTGTATAACGTCTTTTTAGCTTAGATCAATGACGTTTAATAGCTAGCTGAACCATGACTTAAAAATCGCAAACGTCTCATAACGACTATCTAGTCTTGTAAAATGGAATAACGTTTTTTTAGCCAAGCAATGAACATAATATTTTGTATATGCCGACAACGTTAATGGCTGCAAGTGACTATTTAGCTAAGTATTGATGTTTAATGTAGTTTTAGTGGTGTAAAATATATATTTTATCGTAGTTAACGCTGTTTTTGCTAGAGCTATTTCCTAAACTAAAAACGCTACAGTAATGATTCTAAAACAGATCGATAGAGAATTTTTTTCTAAGTAGAATGGCATCAAAAACTCAAAATCAACCCCCTGTGGCTTAGCGATGTTTTAGACATAGGAGGGCAGTGTGTATGCATCAACACTACACAATTTAATTTCCGCTCCGCTACACCGCAGCGGTTTTAAACTCGCCCTTCGTCGAGACCCGCCTCATTTTCACGCAAAATCATTCAATTCGACTCGCTGCATTTATTTCATTCAAATTCTAAGTGGTGTACAAAAATCGAAAGTAACACTACAATTACGTGGCTATTCATAAAACTCCTTATGATCATTATTATTCAATAGTATCTACTTAAAAGTGAAAGCCACTGACGGATAAGTTGAGAAGCAATAGGTTAATGTGATAGGGACATGATCATGTGACGAGAAGAGAAGGTATGAATGAGGAAGGATGAGGGGGTAGAGGTAAGCAAAAAATTATAGATGATTTATACAGCGTCAGGAGGCAACTTTTACCTTCACAAACGGGACGCTATAGTGCCCGGATGGCGTAGGCTTGTCTCAGCTTAGTCGGCACCAGGAAAGACATGGTCAATACGCGCGGAGCTAACTAAGCCGCGGGTCTCCTCACGATGTTTTCCTTCACCGTTTGAGAGTACTGGTATAGCGCACACAAATTTTTCGCACAGCAAAATCCATTGGTACCTACACAACCTTAGGATCGGAAGGCGGGGTCACTACCAACTAGACCACCAGTACTCTCAATAATTATCGAAGTTAGTAGAATATTGGAACGAGTCATAGAACAGGGGGGCACGTAGGGTCGACAAACAATCATAGTATTATAATTTCAGAATGCTGTAGGTTGGGAATCCAGACTTTCCCTTACTTTCACTATCTTAGTACAATCCGTGTATCTCTTGAACCACTGTTCGTAAATGTATTGTATACATCCAACTCCATAAATATCTCTCAAAACTCATAACGCTTGTCTAATTTTATTCATTTGACTTTACTTAAAAGTAAATACTTGTTTACACATAATATTGTGCCTTATGAGTTTGAGTTACCTTACCTTATGAGTTTGAATAGGCACTCATATTTGTCATAAATATACAATGTACTTAGGTACCTAGGTACTTTGCTTACGTACGACTTTAAATAAACAATCAGATAAAGGGAAGTATACATCAAGTAAAGGTAGGTAAAAATGTAAACAATATCTTAAGAAGTTAAATGAATATACCTATTATATTTTATAATATTATTATTTATATTATAATAAAAACTGTTGTGGATCAAACAGGAACAAAAATAAAACTACTGCAGCTATCATCGTTCGTTTACAATTAATTCATAAGAACCTTTGTAACATGTTCCCAAGTAAATATATTTGATTTGATTTGATATTTGATTTTGATGGACAGATGACGTTGTAAAGATAACGGGTGGTCGATGAAGGCAAGACCTAATCATGAGGTCATTGGTCCTAGAAGTATATTAAGAAGGACTTCTGTAAGCAGATGATGATGATAAATAAATAAATAACACCTAACAGTCAATTTCAACCATACGCTAGAATTCCCTGTGTCCCGATTATCAGACAATACCAGTACCACGGTAGCACCCGGAGCCGGCAGAAATTGCGGATAATTCAAACATTTCGTCCGGGAATCGAACCCGTTGCAGCTGCGTTCGCCTCGCCACCGAGGTCATGATGACTCTTCAATTTTTTGCCAAACGTGTTTACCAGTAAAAAGAGGAAAATGCTCACATTGAACCAGTAATACAATGGTCTGGACCAATTACATACAGCATTGTCTTCGTGTGAACGCATAAACCGGGCTGTGCCGATCTACTTCTTACAAGTAAGTCTCATGGTAAACGGGTTACTGAGCTATGCCATGCTTTGATGGCTCTTTTTCTATGCTTTACCATGTTCCACATGGTTCAAACAGAGACGGGCACTGTTTATAGTTCAATTTAAAATAAAACCTGTTAAGTGCGAGTCGTGTTAACACGCGAAGGGTTCCGTACCATCATACAATAAAAAATGTTTCTTGTTATTAGAGCCTCCCATATTTTTTATTTTTTATTATTTGTTGTTATAGCGTCGTGGAATTGTGTTTATTCGTCCAAGTATAGCGGCAATAGAAATACAAACTCTGTGTAAATTTCAACTCTCTACATATTATGTTCATGAGATAGCCCGTTGACAGACGGACGGATAGCGGAGGCTTAGTAACAGGGTCCTTTTGGCACCTTTCAGGTACGGAACCCTAAAAAGGAAAGCACTGGAACTAACCAGACCACTAGTCGTTGTGACTCCTAAAGTCGTGAGTTCAAATCCAATCGTACACCATGAATTTTTCTCTTTGGAAAATGCGCTATACCAGTACTCTCAAACGGTGAAGGAAAACGTTGTGTGGAAACCGGCATGTCGTATAACCTAAAAAGCTCGAAAATACGTAAGTATCAAGTGTACAAAAGGAGCTTTTGAGGTGCACTTTAGACCCTTTCACCACACTGCTTCGAAAGAACTAGTCACACGATAAGTCCATTCGTAACTTTTATAATTACATCATCAATGTTACCGCACATTTAGCATCCGCGTGCGATCAAACAAAGCCGCCGACAAGCGTAGTAAAACAAACAGGGACCTTGTGAGCCAGACACACTGAGTTAAAGAAAAATACTGACTACGATTATGACGTTTTATTTCATACTAGCTGCCGCCCGCGGCTTCGCTCGCGTGGTACCCGGATAAAAAATAGCCTATATGTTAATCCAGTACATGTACTATGTATATTCCAAGTTTCGTTCAGATCCGTTCAGCTGTTTAGGCGTGATTGAGGCACAAACATCCAAACATCCAAACATCGTCACAAACTTTCATACTAGATGGCAGCACAGGTAAAATTAGTACGCGCTATCGTTACGTTTTGAGCTCTACGCCGGTAATTTCAAGCAAACTAAGACTTTTCAATTTTATAATATAAGTAAGAAGTAAGAAGTAAGATTTGTCACAGTAGGTACAAATTGGGCAAAGAACATACCAAATTATGATAGGATAGCATTTGGGACGTGAAAAGAGTCCCGAATTTTTGCCAATATTTATATTTTAAAGTCGATTATAAAGCCCTGGTACTCGATGTGGTAACGGCTTATCCTTTGACGGTGCAATAATACAAGAACAGGTTTGAATCTGTCTACGGCCAGTCTGGGCTTCGGCTCACTCGACCATTAAACCGGTTATTTTTATCGGACCAAAGTATATTGAGAGTTTTTGGTTGTGCTATGACGTCATCGAATGCTCGACGTATGACGTCATTGTAGGTAGGCACTGGTAGGGCGAAGTGAAGGACGTATGAAAAGTTCTACATTTTCTGGATGAATATTAATAGCGATAAGACTTTCTGCAGTCTTATCGTTCAGTCTTAGGTCATTAGCTCTCGCATAAAAAAAATGGAATATCTTATATTTATAAATATACTAGCTGCCGCCCGCGGCTTCGCTCGCGTTGTACCCGGATAAAAAGTAGCCTAAATGTTATTCCAGCACACGTATTGTGTTTATTCCGAGTTTCATTTAAATCCGTTCAGTCAGCCGTTTAGGGCCTAAACTTTAGGCATGATTGAGGCACAAACATCCAAAAATTCTCACCACATTTTATTATAAGTAAGATATTTTCTGATTACAACACCATTTTTTTATTTTGGTTTAAAATCTATTCCGATTCCTTAAAGGCGCAATGCCACCATCGAGAGTGCATAACATCGGCCCATTAATTAAGTTTATTTCTCTTGTATCATGTTTCTAAAAAAACTTGAATTTCTAATTAAATTCAAATGTACAGACTATTTAAAATGCAAGTAAAGCGCTAAAACAACTGATATTTACATGAAAACCTTTCTTTTAATTTAAGGTGAGGTCAAAGATAAGCGACCGTGACTGCTTTACTTTTGGTAAATGTAGGTATCTTTACTAACTTGCCAAAATAGGCTGAGTATTTAAATAAAAATTGCAATGATCTAAAATATGTCTACAAAAAACACTCAGAAGTAAAAACACTATAAGAGAGAAACACACGATTAAAAATGTCTTAAAAAAATCTATGTTTTGCGTATGTTTTGATTATAGATCTCGGGAACCCTACCATATTTTCAGACCATTATTACTTTGATGGGTAGGTAATAATATCTATAATTATCTATTATCTATTATCTATTATTAATATCTATTATCTTTAATTATTGAAATCAGATTTTTTATTCTTTTTGTTTTCTTGTAATTACCGATTATTTCAGGTCACATGAAATCGATCTAAACGCGATCGTATGGTGGTCTCTTAAGATATGGTTCAGTATGTTGAGTTTTAGTTTATTTTTATTTTTTTACACCATTTTGAATGCTATGAAACTGATTTGTCTTATTGCAGGCATCTGGGTAAAACTATAAAACTTACTCGATTCTAATTATTTGTACCTAGTCAGGATCGATTTTGACAACGATGGTCACTGTGATCGCTTGTACTAGACCGCACCTTTACAAAATTATTACGTTTTACCAACTTCGTCAAATTATAGTTTACAAGTTTTACAACTCTAAAAAAAGTCAGTGAACTTGCTATTAAAAAGTGAAAGGATTTTGGAATCAATCATTTTTAAGCGCGACTTTTGGTCGCATACACCTAAAATTAATCTATACTTTTGTTTTATAAATAAGTTCTCACTGACTTAAATATTTATTGATTGTTTGATTGTTTATTGTTGCAGGATAAGGCGGATTTCAAACGCTAAGAGATACCTGCACCCAGGCTGCTATGGGATAAAAAGGCTGATTATGATAACGATAAAGATTAATTGGCTGATCAAGAAATCTTTTCTTAGTTTATTTTAAGAAATAGTACAAACCCAAACTTAATTAAATCACATCCTAAGAAAATGAACGAAAATAGGACCTTATCGAGATTTTTAAATTTAAAATAAAAAGTCACGTTTTGTGAGGTCGGTTAAAAATGAGTGAATGAGAACAAAGAAGGTTTATTTTATAAAAACTTTATTTTTCCGACAAAATGTCGCGTCCGACGTTTTCTCTTATTCATGACAGGGTCATAAAGATTCATGCTTTACATGATGAGTGTGAAGAAATTACTTTGAAGCCATGTTTTAATGTTTTTTAATTTTGCTACCAGCGTTTTTTTCTTTGATACTCCACTATTAATGACATAGGTTAATAAATACACATTAATGCTCTTGCAGGTTATGGGACCATTGTACAATAAGCATTTTCTGACTACTACCAAACTACTCTTACTGGGTTATTGGTTTTCCAAGCTCAGAATGGTGAAAGCGTACCTCAAAGATAATTTTCTTACTGAACTTGAATTTCATGAAGATAATGATTATAGTTCAGATAAATTAATACTAAATTCAGGATAAGAAACCATGTAAGTCAAACACACCTCGATCTATGAAAGCGTAGGGAAGTGGTCTGAGTTAAGTGTGTATAAAATCAGCTATATACATTTTTGGTGGTATTTTAAACTGCATTGAAATAAAACCTTCATGTAAAAATAGATGCAAAAGTCTTGTAAGGAGTAATTTTATGCTGCTCTTTTATTGTAATCAAAAAAGAATCGTTAAGTCTGCTAGACTCTCAGACGAAATACATTATGTTAATGTAGTCCGTATAAAAACGAGTACATCAGGGCACCAATTGCGCTTTTCTTAGCGTTATTACCAAGGGTAATTTATATTCATAAAATTCGTACAGCACATTTCGTACCGTGGTATCGTACTATTTTCATAAACGCATAATATACTCCAAAAAAGCTGTCTAACGTTTTTGGCATCATCGAACGTACCTACATACATAATAATGTACAAATTATCACGCCCGTATCTCGTCTCCCCGTATCTTCAGGGAGAGAAACAACTGAACGCATTCTGTTTTTTTACTCCCGGTCCAGCAGAAAATAACAAATAAATATTTATAAGACATTTCACACAGCCCCTAAACAAACCTTGTGCAATGGGCACCATGATGGCTGATAGAATACTTATATACTTTTTTTGTAAATACATACTTATAATACACTAGCAGCCCGCCCCGGCTTCGCACGGGTATTTAACAAATTAGAATTTTTTAGGTAAGTTTTTACACCTCGGGTTACATTATTGGAGTATTAGTAAGGATCTCTAATTTTTTTTAAATAAATTATAGCCTACATTATTCCCTAATAATTTAGCTATTTACTGGTGAAAGATTTTTTTAAAATCGGTTCAGTAGTTTTGGAGCTTATTCGTTACAAACAAAAAAATCTTTCCTCTTTAGTGTAGATAATACTACATCACCCAGACCCGGAAGAAATATTTGCAGAACTTAAACTTTTCTCCTGTAGCGGGAATCGAACCCGCGCCTCTTGGTCACGCCACCGAGGTCGTCATATAGATCGAATGGAAGATCGATTAAATAGATTGGGGCACAGGTAGCAGACGTAGAAATGAGAGAAAATAACTTGTTCTAGATCACAGCCGGTAATGATCCTATGAGTTGTGTTACTACTTTACTGCGGAAGAAATAGACGCAATACAAACGCTGAGTAGGTCATGGAGCCGTGTTGGCCTAGTGGGGGCTATCTGAAGGTCATGGGCTCGGATCTTGACCACGACTTTTCTATGACAAAACCGACTAAGCTGAAGGAAGTCAACGCTAGGCTAGTCTACTCCATCTGAAATCGTCTAGAGAACTTTTTATATAGGTAGGTACAGTATGCATTTTTATAGATAGCTTTCCGCAGTTTCGCTTGCTTGTTACATACATAATTATCACGCTCGTATTCCTAATGGGGTGGGCAGAGCCATACGTAAACATAAAAAACTTGCAGCCACTTCTGACTTTAAAGTCCTATGATAGATATGTTGAACTATTTTGACAGGTGCTCAGCTCATCGCCAATATAGGTGGTTCATCATTTTGGAGAGGATGCTATAGAAATTTTCGTCTAGCTACTGAAATACGAACTAACGCGATGATGATATGCAATATAGAGATGTAATAATAATTATGTAGATACTTATTTTTAATAAGGGTTGGTTCAGTTATTATTACATAGGTATTATTACACATTATCACGCACATATCCCTAAGCGGGGTGGGCAGTGCTACAAGTAATCAAAAGAAAACTTGCAGCCACTCCGATTCAAAGTCTCAAGATGGATATTGTGAAATTTTAATATGTAGTCCACTATTAGTTGCATACTCGGACAAATTCGCCTTTCATACAAAGCACGAAGTTTGCCAAGACGCTCAATATTTGTGGTACTACTGTAAGTTTATTTAAAACTGTAGAAGAAAATAAAAGTAAACTTATAAGTACCCTCTTTAAAGATGTGGATGTAGCTGTACTAAAATAAATACAATTTGACAGACACTCTCAGCTTTATTCTGCTGATAATGATGTCAATTGTATTGATACAAACTTTAAAAAAACACCATCAAACGCTTGGCTAGCGAAAGTCCACTTGAGCCAGAGTTCACCAATTTTTAACCGGTGCAAAGACTTGCACAAAGTTTCATAGGATATCATTGTCAATAGGTGTTTTTTCAATAAAATCACGAGGACCACTTCTACAATTATTAGGGCTTCTACCATACTTGATGATTTATACTAAGTACTTCAAGAAGCAATTTAATCCAATACTAACAGGACACTGTTTGCCCGGGACGATTTATGTTGGAGTGGACTTGCCTGGCTTTTCAATTTAGTCAGCTTTATAGATTAAAGGAAAGGTGGAGCTGAGTCACGGATTTCCTTACATTTATAATGGTTTAGAACCTTTTCTGAAACATCATTATCATTGTCATCTCCCTGCCCTTATCCCACTTACGTGGGGTGTACAATATTTAGTTTTTTCTACTCCCCTCTATCAGTCATTGTTTCAGTATTCACTCCTTTTTCACTCATGTCATCTTTCACGCAATCCATCCATCTTTTCTTTGGTTTATCTCTACTCTTGTATCCATCTACATTCATAATCTAATACTGTTCTCGTCATATGAGTTTCATCGCTCCTTATAACATGCCCATAGAAGAACCTTTTCTGAAACATATTTAAAAAAATAACATTTTTATCAATGGTTACCGTATGTTGGTGAACATAGCTTTGTATATGGGGTCCTATCCTAATACGATACTCAAGAAAGTAGAAAGTGCCATAATCATTGTAAATGAATAGCTTCGTATGGTCGTTTAACCCTTAATGGCATCATTTGTGTTATGGCTTCAAGAGTATGGTTGATATCGGATAGTAAATGTGTATGATATTTCCCATAAATTTTTCAGAGTAATCAAGGAAATTGTTGTTTTTGGTGAACCAAGACGATATAATTTATTATTATTTAATGACAATATACCTAGACAGTAACCCCAAATGAAACCCCCCCAAACACTAAAGAAAAACTTAAAGAACACATTTCACCGTGCAAAACTGTATGTAAAAATGTGACTTGGAGCACTAGTGGTCTAGTGGTAGTGATCCCGCCATCCGATACAGGTCTTGGTTTCAAATCCGGGTGAGTCCGATTTTTCTATTCGCAAAATTAGTGCGATATCCCTGTACTCTCAAAAAGGAAACCGGTATGTCTGAGAAAAAAAATACGAAAACATGTGTGTCAAGTGCAGGAAAAGAGCATCTTCAAAGCGCACTTAAAATCCTTTCACCACACTGGTTCGAAGGAACTAGAATGTGACCATACCTACGGCCGAAGATGAAGAACCAGAGTTAACCTACATTTTGTAATTCCGGCGTCCAATGTGTCAATGGAACACGCCACCTGGCGCATACGTAAACAATACAAATTCCACATGTACGCCAAGTGCACGACCTTTGCAATGACCGAACTTTCGCAACATTACGAAACCTGGACTTCACTTTTACTCCTAAGAAAGTCCAGTTTTCGGTTAGTTTTTACATGCAGCATTTGCCGGGGTGCGGAGAGAGTATTTAAGATGACGCGCACACCGGCGCCGCACAGTTGAACCCAAGTGCGCGATGTGGCGGACCGGATTTTTGCTAGTATTCGCGGTTGCGTGCGCGCATCCCGCGCAAAACCAAGGTCACAATGACAACCACATCGAAACAGACTGCAGTAAAAAGGACTCCGCATCGTGTATGAGATACAACTTCTTCTCCTTCATCGACAAAATGATCGGGCAGAAGGAAAACTTCGCACTCACCGAAGGCGTTACAGTCATCCGCGCTTCTGATGTACCCGTTGAAACTGGAGCGCCTAGATCCTTAGATCCCGTTTCCCGACTCAAAAACTACTTCGAGACGCATTCTCTACAGATCGAAGTCAAAGGATCCGATGTGATTGAAGCAGTATCCAGCGCCGGCAGAGCTTTTGAAGACACCGTGTCGAGTTTCACAGATGACAATGAAGTTAGTGAAGAGAGCAGAGGGAAGAAGAAGAAAGCGGCAAAAATCCTCGGACCCCTTATGGCTGCTCTGGCGATGAAAATGATGGCGCTAATGCCCCTAGCGATAGGAGCGATCGCGTTGATTGCCGGCAAGGCGTTGCTGATCGGTAAGCTTGCGTTGGTGCTTTCGGCGATCATCGGTCTGAAGAAGTTACTAGGACAGCAGAAGCATGTGACGTACGAAGTTGTGGCGCATCCTCATCACACATCGAGCCACACGTCGAGCCACGACTACGGCGGTACCAGTGGATACGGAGGTGACTCCGGCGGCGGTGGCAGCTACTCGAGCTCGGGAAGCAGCGGCGGTCACGGCGGCGGAGGCTGGGGCAGATCGCTCGAAGCTCAAAGCTTAGCGTACTCGGCGCAAAAGCCTTAACCCACGACCTAGTTCAACGACCCTGTTTTCTCTTCAATGTACTTTTCTTGTGTGCAAGTGCGATGAACGTTTGTATTTATTATGCTGACTGGATGTAGCGGTGTTTATAGTCACTTCCTATAAGCCATTCGGCTGTTGTGTAACTATTATTGTAGTATATCGACTGCTATATATGCCTAAGAGTATTATATGTATATATTTGTGTATATTAGTAATAATTTTATGTATGTAATAAAAAAGTACCTGGCTTTAATATTTTTAAGTGATATGTAAGGTATTTTATATGTATATAATTTGTTAATTATCATCTTTATCATCAGCAGTTTCCTTCGATATCTCTTGTACTTGTAATTCATGTAGAACAATAATTATGTAATCGTTCACACTATGATCATAATTATTGTACATTTCATGACTAGCTTAAGGGGTTATACGTACAAAGAATGTATTTATTTACGGTAATTATTATAATTTTAATACATGTTGTTTGTTTCATTTCAATCCTTTCATAGCTTTTTCATTTGGATTATTTTTAGGTAGATTTTTAAAAACTATCTATCTAGTCGTGTCACTTCTTTCTAACCAGTGTGGTAGAGAAGTGAAGGATTAAAATGCGCCTCAAACGCTCCTTTCGTGCACTTATAATCAGCAAAGGTTAGGTTACTTTATTTATTTCTGTAGAATTTAACCTAACTTTTGCTAGATATCCAAATATCTCTCCGACCCGGTTCAAGCAAAAATGAAGGATTAGAAAATTTTAAAAGTCTAAAGCAATTAAAGCATTGGCATTCGACATGAACGTAAAAAACACTCATAATGTTATCTGGCTCACAATAATTACTTTCAGTAGGTTTGATAGAAGTGTCCAGAACTTTCGAGACATGAGATTCGCACGATTTCCCCGAGTAGAGTAAGTCGTAAGTGATACGGATGTAGGGAAAAGACCAATTTGTCTATGGACTGCAACTTTCTAACCTGTCTTGCCTACCCGGATCAGAATTCTAATCCATGCATTCTTATAAAATAAGGAGTATGACTAGTTATTTGCAAATTTATCTGACCATTACAAAAATTTGCATGTAGGTGCCTTTATCAGTATCTATGTTAAAAATACATAACTGGCACTGCTTTAAGTCAGCACTTTTATTACTTAGTTACGGCTATGATTTAGTTATTAAATACCTACTTTAAATTCCTGACTTCTTAATTTTTTACTTATAAAATTTAATCTTTACTAATATTATAAACGCGAAAGTTTGTACTTGTTGTAAATGTTTGTTACTCTTTCACGCAAAAACTACTGAACGGATTTGAATAAAACTTGGAATATAATATAGTACCTATGTGCTGGATTAACAGGTTATTTTTTATCCGGGTACCACGCGTGGGCGGCAGCTAGTATAAAATAAAAACTGTTTTTACTAAAGAATAATATCTACATAAAAAAACGAAAAGAATATTATTCCTCATTCTATATCCGTAATATATCCTAAATTTATATTAATTTTTAAATAAACGTCCTAAGTACCTATGTTCCTATTTTCTCTAATATTTTGTTCCGTTTTTAAGAGCACTAGTGGTCTAGTGGTAGCACCTCCTAGTCTTCTGATCCCAAGGTTGCGAGGCCAAACTCGGTCGTGAATCAATGGATTTTTAAGTTAGAAAAATGTGCGCTTAAAATTTTCAAACTTCTTATTTTTAGTTTTGAAATGATAAAATGTATGCCTACTACCTATTAGTCGTGTCGCTAATTCTTTTGAACCAGTGTGGTGAAAGGATAACAATTAAATCAATAACGAGATAGAGATGCTTAGAACGGTGATGTTATAGTAAGTGCTGTTATAGAAATGTTGTAAATCAATGATAGTGATACTGCGAGTACTAGGTTCATTTGACAGCGTGTGAAATTTCTATGTGTCGTGTCGATATGGTACAAGTAATAGAATTTAGTAAATACAAAATAAATATTTGTGGATATTTCACACAGCGCCATCTAGCCCCAAATTAAGCAAAGCTTGTACTATGGGCACCAGATGGCCGATAGCCACGAGCGCTAGCGGCTTTGTTTATAATCGTCTGCATCACGCTGCAAGACCCATATTCCTATAACCACACCTCAGCCACCATTTAGTTAAGTACGTGTATCGAGGATAGCTGAATCTCTTTCACCAAACTTATCATCATTTCATCATCTTTCCTGCCCTTATCCCACTAGGTGGGGTCGGCACACCATGTTTCCCTCCTCCATTTTCTCCTATCACTCGTCATCTCCGCACTCACTCCTTTCACACGCATATCCTCTTTCACACAATCCATCAATCTTTTCCTTGGCCTTCCTCTAGCAGTATATCCATCCTTAAGAACAAACTCATTCAACTAAAAAATGTGAAACTAGTTTATTCAAAATGCAGTCTTCTAATACCTTGTCCACCATTCGTAAACCTACAATGGCTCAACTGTTAAAACAAATCTTATTATTTCCTTGTTTATTCAAAACTCAGTCTTCTCTCACTTGTCCACAAGCTCTGACAACCAGGCCGTTCACTTGCCCTCTAACACCGGAGAAAGGTTCAGTCGGGTGAAACCTTACTATCAGGCATGTAACATTCAAACGTAGCCTTCTAATTTGATGCTCAATTGGCCATGAATAAGTAGCAAAAGTATTGTACGCGAGCTAGAGATCCGTTGCTTGATTCATCCATTGTACGTATGTATGTTCGTATGAGCTAGTGGCCAACTCTAGTGACGGAGTTTTTAGGCCTCCGTCATGGCTTAACGACTTAAAAGCCGGGACCAAGTATTTAAAGTGCCCTCCGAAGCACGGAAGCGTTCAGCTCGTAATGCAACTTGCGGTCACCCATCCCAGTTTGTGACCGTGCATATCGTTGCTTAACTTTAACGATCATTCAAGAACGACTAAGCAAGCTACGCCACGCTTCATTGTGTACGATAAACAGCACTGGTGATCTAGTTGGTTGTGACTCCGGTTTCCGGTCCCGGACCATGGTATTTTAATTAAATAAATAAATATTTGAGGACATATCACACAGCACCATCTAATGGCCCCAAACTAAGCAAAGCTTGTATTATGGGAACCAGATGGCTGATAGAATACTTATATACTCTTTTTTTTGTAAATACATACTTACCTATACCTACTTGTAATACATAATACTACAACACCCAGACCCGGAAGAAATATTTGCAGAGCATGCAAACATTTCTCCCGCAGCGAGAATCGAACCCGCGCCTCTTGTGTCTCAGCCGAGCACTCGCCCGCCTCGCCACAGAGGTCGTCAATGTAAATTTGTACGACAAGATTTAATAACCATACTTATTATTATAAATACGAAAGTTTCTGAAGCTGGATGTGACCATATAATGTTTGTGTCTCAAAGTATTTGAACAAAACTAGGAATAAACATAAGTAGTAGGTATTTGTGCTAGAAGAGCATCTAGAGCACTTTTTCTTCTGGTACCACGCAAGCAAAGACGCTCGCAATGGCTAGTATATAATACAAGTTGGCTAGTTTGTATATACATATATTTCTAGACACATAAAATATAGTTCATTTCAGGTTTTAAAGCACCACAAATTATCACGTTGTTTAACTATCACTTATTCGCCAAGCGGAAAGATGTCTTATATTCTCACTTTCACTGCAACATAATTGTTTGAGATATTAATTATTTTGAAATTTAATTTAACGCTAATTATAATAATGTTTTTTCTCTGACTGTTACTAACGTACCTAGTCATGGTTTTGTGTACCTATATTATGATAAATTATGTTTTCTGTTTCTTGTAAATAAGGTAAAATCCATTTAAATACAATACAAATACAAATACCAATAGTTTTATTTGGAACAGAATATACACAGGCTCATAAAATAACATAATTAGTACACGATGATAGCTGCAGTAGTTATAAACTGTGTCGCAAGTCGCTACTATCAACGCCCACCTCCAATAAATTGAAGGTATACTAGTAGAACCCCGCCTCTTTATCTGCTTTAGGTTTTTTTTTACAATAACTTTATGTTCCTGCTTTGTCCTCCAGGAGTTGAATTTTGGAAATTCCTTTATTGCACCTTAAGGAATATACCCTCCAAGTTTCATACTTCTACGACTTATGATTTGGGCTGTGCTCTGATTGTCAGTCAATCTAACGTAACAGTTTTTATATTTAGATACATTATTTAAGTTATTGTTAGAGTTGCATAAGTCATGATTTATGTGTAGATAGAGATCATAGAGTAAAGTCGAGAAGTATTTTTAGAAGTAAAATGTAAATGGATGAAGGTAATGAAAGCAATCTTGACGATAGCTACTAAGCTGGTACAAAATAGAAAATTCATGGTCGAAGTAAGGCAGTCGGAAAAGCAGTTTAACAAGTTTTAGTACCTGTTGTCCAGTCTAGGTTAGGTCTTTTTACCGAGAATATAGAAAATGATGAATGTGAAACTCCTTAGAAAGATCTTATATAGTCTTTCTATTTTCTTTAAATAAACACAATATTGTGAACAGCCGTTCTACGAACACAGTATTACACAGCTGACTCAGCTCATCGCTCCTATTATAGTTTATCAGTTACCCATTGCCCTTTCCTTAGGTACCGAAAGTTCGCTACTAGAAGGATACGACAATGCCATAGAAGCATTCTTAGCAAAGCGTGCTCTATTTAAGGCCTTACATATAGATGTAAATATTTGCCAACGAAATAAACGTAAACAAAATGTCAACGAACTCATTTTCATAACCCACAAACGAGAAAAAGAGCAAAACCTCTGTTGCGCCATCTTGCCGCGACTTGGAAAAATAAAACGAGTCTTCACGAGCGTAGTAACCTTGGCAGGGACGCGTTCATTCATGAAGTTTTATTGGTGTTTTTGCGTTTTATCATACTTGTACAATTCTTTGGAAAAGGTTTTTGTATAAAAGGTTAGCTGTGTTCATCGCAAACCCTAAGATTCATAATTATAACTAAGTCATGAAGTTAATGAAAATAGGTATATCAGTTAGTTAAACTAGGAAATAAATTAGTCTAATAATTTCATTACACAGGTTTGAGAATATAAATTTGAGTAGGTACGTATGACAGATTATAAATACCTAAGTGGTCACTATGGTTTCGTAAGAATGCCCTTTGAATTTAAAAACGCACTCACTTTAATCTCAAGCAAAACCATTGCCAAATTACTCATTCATAAAACCACCAAGTGTCGAAACAAATTAACACTAATCCATAAAACGAGAAAAACACCTTCCTTATAAATTCCAACAACTTGTTCCACGCGAGAGTTCAATGGCTTGTTGATTACAGCGCTGCGACCGTTGGCGCAGCCGGAAAAACCTTGAACTTTTTGCTTTGTTTGTAAACAAACATGGCCCTGAACGTAGTTTCACACTCGTTCAATAGATGGCGCTAGGTGTTGGTACAAGTTTTGTAACTTTGTAGAATCGTGTTTTCTTTGAGTAGAATGCAAAATTAATTCTAATATGCTTTTTAATTGTGCTACATACGTAAGGTATTATTTATTACAACTGGATAGATATAATTTTATTACATTTTAGAATAAATTAGTGTTTCTTTCGACATAGTAACCTTGAGCTTGACTTTTGGTTCAAAACTTCCGTGTTTTAGTTCCGTTGAAGGAAAGTTTTCTTTAAAAAAGGTTTCCGTTGATTGTAACAGATGGAGCTTTTATAATTTAATGAGTTTTAATGATCGCATGGATCGGTGATAAGTCTTGAACCTACTTAAGTATGTTATTGCAGTAATACTGATGGTAATTTTTAGGGTTCCGTACCCGAAGGGTGCCAACGGGATCCTTTTACTAAGCCTCCACTGTCCATCCGTCAGTCAGTCCGTCTGTCAGCGCGCTGTATCTCACAGGTAGGTAGATAGTTTAAATTTATACAAAGTTTGTAATTTCTATTGCCTCTATAACAATAATTAATAAAAACAAAATAAAAGTGGGTCCAATACAAATAAAAAGATTAAGGAAATTAAGCAACATTAGGCGCTGTCAGTAATTGGATGGGTCGAATGATGTTTTGCACATTTTTTTGTGATTAAAGTCAAACATTAAGGGGGTCCTCATAGAAGAGACGTGTTTCATTTTGCATTTTTTTTGCTTGATTTTAGGAAACTTGTTGCCATCTATTATATGCACCTTCATGTGCTTTTTCGACTCGCACTTGCCCGTTTTAATTGTACTACCATAGCGTGCAATATTCGTATACCTTGGTACTCTCATTTGTCTATTATTTCTAATATCCTCACGTGATTCTTCTGTCACGTGGTACATTATTGTGAATTTTACTAGTTATCTTAGATACCTACATTGGTTAATTTTCATGGCCAGTTTTTTTATTAGGTATTAACATTCTGATTAAGACCACATTAAAAACCATCCATCTTTTTCTATGCCCGATAATTTTTACCACTCAATTTAACCCCACTTGCATTTCATGCTTTGATTGCTTGAAATTCAATTGTGGTTTTGCGGTTTAATGTCCGTGTTATCAATTTCAGATGGTGATTTTGGATATCAGTAAAATTAGTCGTCGATTTTCAAATTATAGGTGTTTTTGTATGCATCATCTAAAAAGTTGAGATTTTCAATCAACATGTTGCAAATGGTCTATGTTATAGTCCAATATTATTCATAGACCGTTTGCAATGATCTTTATATAGCCCGATTGTTTTTTTGTATTTTGTAAAGTGATATCTGTAAATACTTGTATTTACCTGTCAGTTTTTTTCTTCTAATACCTAAATCAAAAGAACATTTTTTTTCTTTCTGGTAAATTGTCACTTGGTGACATGAAATTTATTTTTTATAGACGTGACTCTCACAAGGTGACCAAGAATTAACCAATTACTTTCTCGTATTCTCTAAGTCAGGCCAAAGCTTTAAACCCAGTTAAACGTTTGATACTATAATAAAGTTTCCTATCTTTTACTAAGAATACGGAAGTAACTTTCAAATACAACACGAGAGTTGGGTAGCAATTACCTTGTTTAGAATTTATGCTCGTTGATGAAACTGGTTCTTTCTTAGATATCATGCAAGTCTGTAAGCAATTTGAAATGTTGTGACAGTAGGAAGGGCAGTGGAGTCAATGGTGAAAGTTTAGGAGGTAGAAATATCCCTCATAAAGGTCTTATTTTATCACTTTCTCGCATTTAATAAGCAGGTAAGCATTACATTAAATTAATAGACGGTCATTTGTTGTAAGTTTGAAATGACTTTCGCAAGCAAAGTTTTTTTTTTTTTTTTTCAAATATATCAAAGTTTCAAATTAACGAAGTACCTAGATGTATTTTATTTTCATATACTAAGACTAAGGCGATTTTTCAGGTTTGATAAGTATAAACATGGTGTAATAAAAAACATTTTTAAATTTACTGTTAATAATTTAATGTTTTGGGTGGTTTCATAATAATTACATAAATTATTACTACTAAGAAAAGAAACAACAAAGATAACAACTAGCACCACTTTAAGAAAAAATAAAATAATAATAAATATCATCAAAGATAATAAATACGATACTAATAATATCAATGAAGATGTCAAAAATAACATTATACACATATACGATGATATGAAACATATTTACAAAAGATACAATAGTGAATAATAATATGATATTAAAAACGAAAAATAAATGTATAGAATGAAATAATACGACTAGAAGAAGTTGAACACATAAGTTAACTAAATAAAAATATTAAAGCTATGAATACAAATATTTGTACTATAATAATAAAGATGAATTCCGAATCATCCGGAACTCGGGAAGTTCTTAACAAAACAGGTACAACGTAGAAAAGAAGTGATGCAGAAAGACAAGATTCACTCGCACATTAAATAATTTAAATAAATAAAATAAATTATTATCGTTTAAATGAGGTCAAAGAGTATCTTAGGTTTAGTGATTCAGTTGGCGTAAGCACTATAGGCGAGGTTTTGAGCATCGCCTGACCTGCCCCATCCACCGTGGCCGCCGCCGCCGCCGCCACCGTGGCTGAAGTGCTCCTCATGATGAGGATGAGCTACAACCTCATAGCTTTCATGGTGCTCACTCTTAGACAGAAGCTTCTTGAGAAGGAGAAGGGCGGAAGCCAACAGAGCGGCCTTCGCGAGCATGAGACCCTTGACGGCAGCAAAGGCAATGATTCCCAAAAACAGTGGGATGAGGGACTGGATCTTCAGTTGAAGAAGGGCGAGAATGGGCAGGAGCTGCTTCAACTTCTTCTTCTTGCCACGGCCTGGAACGAAAATGTTCATAAATAAAAAGTTTTTTAAATAAAACAAAACAGTTACTAATAGATTATTTCAAACAAAGGATCAAGGACTTCATTTAGTCACACTACTCAAATTAAAACCAATTAATCAATTATTTCAATAGGCCAATAGTAACCGAACTGACCTATTGAAATAGATTGACATGTGAATTTGTGTTTTCACTGTTGGTTCAATAAATTGCTATTTTCTTTCAGTCGGAAACAACTTTCAACTTACATTCATTATAATTTATTGATAGAAACAGTTGTTTAAATAATTGTATGTTTGCGTAAACATTGTCATGCAGGTCTATAAATTAGGCCAGTAATGTCTCATTTAACTATTTCCCTTTTACCACATGCAATCACGTTACATGTAAATCAGTTACCCTGACCGCATGACAATGATTTGAAACTGTACGAATTTGTAAGCAAACTAGACTGAAATTTGAACGATGTCACCCCAATTGTAATTCACCGTGTTACGTCCATTTTGCATAACAGTATCATTGTAGAAAGTGATTCCGCATGTTAGGTTCAATTCGAAAGCTCAAGTCTACTTCCATATTTCGATGATGATACGCCTGGAGCGATACTTTATACTTCATTTTCAATACCCGATTCGTATGCTGGCGGAACTCAGTCGAATGGTCCTACATACCTGTAGTACTATGGAGATCTAGCAAAAACTAGGTTCGTCCGCTTTCCACCATAATCTCGTTAATAGGTTAGAGAAACTCACTAAACCCGTTCGAGTCTGATTTCTAGAAGCGTCTTCTTAAGGTATATGTTTTATAACGGATATCCGTTAAGGGTTTCGTAACTTCTAATCGATTGAATTTCGATCATAAGTATTCCCAGGTTGATTAATTTAACTTTCTATTTTTCATACGTAATCTTGCTGGACCGGTCTTACTCTTAATTTAAATTTTGGCGAGAGTCATGTCATGACTGCGTCGAATATTATGTGACGTTGCGTTTTATATAACTGCTTTTTATGCATTCACGTAAGTTTTAGTCCAGGTACTTATTGTACTGTATATAATTCTTAATTCAATTTTCACTCGTCTTCGAGTGGAACAGACCAGAGTTAAAAAGCATGACTTGTAATTTGCCTAAATCTTTTTTCGAATGCAACATATCATCAAAGTATCAGTCTAAGCTATTCACCGTTATAGACACACAAACTGTTCATTATGTAAGTTTGTTGTCGTTTTAAGAACAAACTATCTACTATTGACTGAACAAACTATCTGTTATATTATTAGCACCTGTTTGATGTAAACATGGATAAAGTTTATATAACAACTAACCAATTTAAGCTTTGTTATTGGAACATTTTTGACCGTGTGATGCTTTTTTTAAGATTTATCTTGATGTGAATTACTAAGAAGCTTTTTCAAAATTGAGATTTGTGATTTAGATCAATTAATTATTCATATTTTTTTAATGAAAAAGTTCAAAAGTAACAGTTAAAAATCAAACGGTCCTAACAAATCTTTACAACTATTATAAGTTGTCTCAAAACTCAAAAGCTGCGCAGAATTCGTAGCGCAGCTTTAATTGATGAGATAATTGGGCTGCTTTTGTCTACAAATAAAATGGTGAAAATGAAAAGCCCAAGACTTTCCCAGTAAAAGAAAATGACCTCTTTCTATCCCACGTCCCAACAACAGAATTACCGACTATTATCATAACAAGATACCTTATATCTATTGTGTTAACTAATTTGACGCTCTTTCTCACAAACTTTCACTTTATTTTGGTCAAGTAATTGTAGGGTCTTTGTAATTACATCGTGCGTAATTATAGCAACATATGCGATACATAGCTCTCTTTAAATTATATGTTATATACTAGTGGAACGATCCGCGACTTTTTTCGTGTTGAGTTTTTTTTACATAAACTTCATCTCCCGTGGTGTCCTCTAGGAGTTGAATTTTGAGGGTTTCTTTATTAGTACATCGCTACACCATAAGAGGAATACCATCCAAGCTTCTAGGCTATACGTTGGTTGTCAGTCAGACAGTAACGCAAGAGTTTTATTTATTTAGTTAATTTTATACGTGCAAAATACCACATACCATTATATAGATTAACTAGCTAGAAAATTGTGTTAGGTTTGTGAAGCAAGTGGTCAATTATGTGTTTACACCTTTCTTTTATGAGAGCATTCGCGGTTTTCACGCTCTGAGCTTTTGGTTTTCGTTTCGGTGGCAAACTGGTTTTAGATCTATCAGTAATTTAATATGAATCATTCTTTAAAGTGGTCACAAGTACAAATAATTGTTATAGTTATACTTTTTGGATATGTTTAAGGCGTATATGTTTAATAGAGGAGAAACTTACAAAGTTCAAAGTTATTATAAATCGGTCAGCCTAAAAAAGTCAGTGAGCTGCTTTGTTGAGGTGGCTCTGAAATATATTTTTCAAAGAGAACCAGTGAATTTAGATCCTAGCCCAAAAATATGGTTTGTCAAAATAGAAATACCTATAAATCAATTAATACCACATTAGACACTTAATCCGAAAAAACTATTTGCTGATAACCGAAACAAAATAGAAGACCTTGACCATGACACTCGCAGAGAGAAAAATACCAATAGAAATGAAAATAATATATCATATTAAGAATCATTGTTCATTAATCGATCATTGTGATAGGGCAGACGATGATGATTTTCATGATACTGACCTTCTTCCAAAGACCTCTTCACATCTTCAACTGTGCTCTTCGGCATGCGGAGCTGAATAACATGGTTCTCCAAGAACTCAGCAGCAGCGTCAACCAGCCTATTTTCCACCTGGTTTTCCCTGGCTCTTGGCTCTTCTGACAGCGGCTCGAAGGACCTGGCGGACCTTGGGGATCCGTTACCGATGAGACTAATGCCATCGATGAGGTTGAGTTCGCGCGCTGTGTTAATATTTTCTACGTAGCGTAGTGCTCTTTCCTGTAAGAAAAGGGAATATGATTAACTTCAGAACTCACCAAACATTTAAGAAACAAATAAAATAAACGTGGCCGTGATTCTCGCACTATTAGTTCATGACTTTGAAGTTGTTCAGTGTTGAAATAGAGTAAAAAGTTAAATTATTTCCCTTCATCGAAATTTGGTAATAAACTGAATAAACATTTTTTTCAATTGCATAGTTCTTAATCTAGTAAGAAGTGAAGAAGAATATTATCAAATCAACTGATAGCATTAAAACTAATAGAATTCATACAAAATAGCATCATTAACATAATCGCCGTCTCGCACTGTTTGAGTGATGTTTTTTACATAACTGCAAACAAATTTTCATAGTAGTGATGAGGGCTTTGGGTTAGTTGAAAGTTTTGTTTTCAATTTCAAGTGATCATGATACAACTTAAGACACTATATGATTGTCTCTTTAGCCCATAGACTGCAGGTTCTGGACACAATGGGAACTCATAATTATACCTATATCAGTTGGGAACAGGCAAAATATAGTTTAGAGCGTAGTAATGGTTTACAAGCGCGGTTAAAACTATGACCTACTTTTACTAGTGGTTAAAGCTGATCCTAAACAGATATAGAATGAAAGTTACAAGCACAATAAAGTAGGGATTTTAATACTGTACTAGGTTATAGACCCCATGATTTTAGAAATCTATGTTAACTTTAGTATACTAGTGTACTTCTAGTACTACTTCATAAGCGATATAAGACGTTTCTAAATGATTGGCATCGTGAAATCGAGTGATTTCAAAGAATAAAATACATTAGTGTTTTGATTCTTGCATTCAATAAAAATGTATATTGAAACTTGTGTCACTTTGATTTATTTGCGATATAAAAGCTCTTCGCTATTAAATTTGAATAGAACCGGAAAGCGTACATAAATTTAAATATTTTTTTAATTAAATTTCGTAGTAAAACATTGACCTATAAACTAATAGAAATTGCAATCCCGAAATTATATTGTAGGTACCTCCTATATCCTCAAACACCCCAAACATTGAAATCCCGAACTATAAAAAAACACTTCACAACACACCTTTAAGCACAATGAGACGTCTTCTTCAGAGCAGCTCTTCACAACTCCAAGGACCGAGCCCAGTACGTCTTCCTCTCCTGTTGGCTTGCAAGCCACGACGGCTGCACAGACTAGTATCACAAAAGCCTTCATGGTCCTAGGGTTGAATGTGGTGCTGGGACCATACCATGCGGTTTTATAAAGAGACCCCCCTCTTGCGCTAGTTTAACCGAATTGTGCGTAAGCGCACGCGATGCAGTGGTAGAAAGGTTTAGAGATGTGCTGTTGGGGTAGATCATGGAACTTGATAAAACTGTACCTAGCTTGTGTCATGCTTGGAAACCTTTTCTTAGTAATATCAGAAACCTTAGAAGTTTTACATTTTTAAACGTAAAATTTTGTAGCATTTGTAAAAATAAAGGATTATGCAGTTTCAAAAATCTCTCAAATGTTTTGCCATTCTGTTTAATTTAAGTAATATTTATAAATAACCGAACTACTCTTACAATAGTTACAGTTAATACATTTTCAATAGTTTTAATTGATGCCAAATTGCCAAAATGTTTTACTATGTATCAGTTTTTAGTGTTGTTTTCCTTAGAAAAAATTTGGTAATTATGGTAAAACATCTGTTCATTCCTTGTAATTTTTATGAATGAAACGTGTATTTTTGACATGTCTGCCCATTCCTAGATCTACGTAAATGCAACGTCCGTACTACCGGCGAGTACGCCGGGAGCTATTTGATTGCTCATTCAGCAGCTGAATAGTCTCAATGGTGCAAAGTTAATATTTATATAGCTTTTCTAAAATTATGTAATGTAATATAGAGTTTTTTTATTAAAATGGTTTTTTTTTCGATATTAGTTTTGAAAGAGCATTTTAAGAGTACCTAGGTACCTCCCTATAAAAATTTAGGGCATTGCGTTTTTTTTTACGATACAAAAAAATTATGAAAATGTTTGCCTAATCACATTATTTTCTGGTAACGTCGCCAGCCTTTTGGCGGTCTTACCTGCGGTCGGTGATCTGAACTCTGTTTTATATCTGTAGGCGAACTTGGATAAAAAATTTAGTTCATTTCCATTAGCTATATGAATAGCAGTGCGTTTTTAATGTTATTATGGTTTTCTTTATAAATAAATAAAATAAATCTTCAGGTTTTCAGAATAATCATTTTTGGTTGCTTCAAAAACAAGAACAATGAGATGAATAAAAATATTACTAAACGAGGCGTGTGTTTCATATCATTATAAACTTTGTTTTGTGCCTGTCTATAGGCTTTAGGTTAAGAAGATAAAGATTTGACACGGTTTGTTGCTTTTCTATGATGCCTGAAAAATATTATCCGTTTGAAGAACACAAGATTAAGGTCTAAATTTCTAAATCTCCACTACCCTATTTATTTCATGGTTCATCATTTTACAGGACCATTTTACAATTGCATCTATTGACCTCATTATTAATATTTGTTTGTATATACGTATGTATTATCACGCCCGTATCCCTAATGGGGTGGGTAGAGCCACAAATAGTCATATAAAAACTTGCAGCCACTTCTGATTCAAAGTCCCAAGATAGATATGGTGAACCATGGTGACATGTAATCAGCCCATCGCCCATAAAGATGGTTTATAAAATATATGCTTTTAAAGTAGGTTCTTTAGCTGTTCATTAATTTAATTGAAATCGATAGATATTTCTAACATCTTACGATGTACCACCCTGCAGGTCTCGTCCCAGTTTTCATTTCTGGTTTCTGATTAATCTGGTTTCACCACTTCGTCCGTTCATATAAACCATTCATTAAATTTCTTGGTCATCTTCCGGTCAGCCTAAGGGTATTAGTTAAGTAAACCACATTCTTATTAATTTAACCGCTCGTGGCGCAGCTTGCTTAGACGTTCTTGATTGATCGTTGAAGTTAAGCAACGTTGTACGCGGTCACAATATGGATGGGTGACCGCAAGTGGCTTTAATAGCTGAGCGCTTCCGTTCTTCGGTACTAACTTTATTAGTTACTAATACCTACTACTAGTTATTTCAAACCAGAGTGTTAAAAGGATTTAACGTTTTTTATTTTTTTAGGTTCCTTCTACGGTTTTTTCACGATGTTTTCCTTCACCGTTCTAGTGTACTAGTAAAGCGCACTTATTTTATTTCAACAGAAAATACATTGGTACAAAACCGGATTCTAACTCAAGACCTTAGGATAGGAAAGCAAGGTCACTATACTACAAGACCACCAGTGCAAATTCCAATAAAGCTTTTTTAGACCCAAATTCATTGTTTATGGAACAAAATGAATTCTTCACTTTCTGTTGGACTGGGAGTAAAGAACATTGAATGCGTCCAGCTGCTTTTCTCCTCGAGCATGTCGTAAAAGTCAACTAAGGGACTGTTCCTCTTCTTCCTGACACCATGGTTCACCATATATATCCATCCTGGGATTTTGAATCAGGAGTGGCTGCAAGTTTTTTTGTGATTACTTGTAACTCTGTCCACTATATGTAGGTAATTATTGAATGAGCTATTTGACCTAGAGCACTAGTAGCCTAGTTGGTAGTGACCCTGCCTTCCGATTCTAAGGACATGGGTTCCCGGTCGTGTACCAATGGATTTTTCTGTGCGAAAAATTTATGTGCGCTATACCAGTTCTTTCAAACGGTGAAGGAAAACATTGTAAGGAAACCCGCGGCTTAGTCAGCTCCGCACGTATTGACCATGTTTTTCCTGTGGACAAGGCCGACTAAGCTGAGAGGATGGAATAGGTGCTGGGCAAGCCTACTCCATCTTAATTCATCCCGGGCACTAACAGCGTCCCGTTTGTGAAGGTAAAAGTTGCCTTCTGACGCTGTATAAAATCATGTGCTATAAATGGTAAAAGTCTTAGTTTTTATATGTAATTATTGAATTATTTGACCTACAACTCAACCAGGATCTTGTCACGAGCTGAGTTATTCGGATATCCGCAATGCAACTGTTACATAGTTTTGGTCAAATCTATTATTTGTGTAACCGGTTCCTACGAATATGTTAATTACTTATCATTCATGTAGTAGTTTTGTATTTATGCTAATGAAATAACTAGAACTTACGTAGCTCAATAAATTAGCATATTCAATGGGACCTCAGCACGCTTCTGTTCGGCTCTGGATTAATTATTGTATAGATCGTTTGCAACGGTCTTTAGATAGCTTAACTGTTCCTTTTGTGTAATGAGTCATCATCTAATATTGCAAATATTTCTTCCGGGTCTGGGTGCTGTAGTATTATGTATTGTAATTATGTATTTACAAAAAAAAGTATGTAAGTATTCTATCAGCCATCTAGTTCCCATAGTACAAGCTTTGCTTAGTTTGGGGCTAGATGGCGCTGCGTTAAATGTCCACAAATATTTATTTATTTTTATCTTCCTAGCCTCATCCCACTCTATGTGGGGTCGGCACAGCATGATCATTGGATCATGGTGTAAGAGTTTTGGCTAAGTGTTTTATGACCGGCCGCCTGCCTGTAAACCCTCCTTGGGAATGCCGACCCCACATAGAGTGGGCAGGTTAAAAGTACAATGGCACGGAACTGTTTGTGTACAAATTCGACTCGCACTTAACCGGTTTACTTTTCCTACAGAACATCAAACGTTCGTTTTTAAGGAAATCCAGCGGATCGGTGTTGTTACATTTCGATAGCGTAACGTAAGTATCAATAACGACCTCAGTAAGCCTCAGTAGCGTATAAGTTAAGTGCGAGATCTAATGTTTATACTTTTTTATAGTCATTGATATTTAGTTACAGCTATTAGATAACACATCAAAACAGCTTTGAAAGTGAAACAATACAATTTGAAAATGGAACCGCTATGCTATAATATTATTAGTGAAGGATTTATAAAATTGCTCCACTTGTGGATGTGGCAGAAAATATCCGCAATTTACAAATAATCTAAATAAAAAAGATTGTGTGAAAGGGTTCCTAGGAAAGTAGAAAATAAAAATAATAAATATTTTTAGACATTTCACACAGCGCCATCTAGCCTCAAACTAAGCAAACCTTGACTATGGGCACCAGATAGCTGATAGAATACTTATAAACTTTTTTTTGTTAATATACTCATAATACATAGTACTACAACCCGGAAGAAATATTTTGCAGAGCATGCAAACATGTCTCCCGTAGCGGGAATCGAACCCGCGTCTCTTGCGTCTCAGCCGAGCACTCGCCCGCCACGCCACCGAGGTGGTAAAAAACATCATCTCCCTGCCCTTATCCCACTTAATTGGGATCAACAACATGGTTTCCTCTTCCATTCCCCTCTATCAGCCGTCATTTCAGTATTCACTCCTTTATTACTCATATCATAATTCACGCAATCCATCCATCTCTTCTTTGGTCTACCTCTACCCTTGTATCTATCCACTTTCATATCTAACATTCTTCTCGTCACCATGACATTCATCCCTCCGCATGACATGCATACTATGCTAATCTATAATTTTTGTGAAATACCCGTGCAAAGCCGAGACGGGCTGCTAGTATAAATTAAATTTGTTGTATTTATGTTTATAAATAAATAAATAAATTTATACGAATGCTATGCTTTTATTATTTGAAAATTCCGTGAACCACTTTTGTCGTTAACAGTACTAAATGTTAATGAGATTAGGACGTGGTAAGAGTTAATGATCGAAAATAATATCTTGTGCGTCTGTTCAGTGTGGTACGAGTTGCAGATCGACTCAATTTTTCCGTCACAGGCGCTACTTTCAAACTTCCTCTAAGAAAGGTGGTAAAAAATACAAAATAATTTATCTAAACGTAATTATTAGGATTCCCTGTTTAGCTTCACAGTATTGCAAAAGACAGAAAGAAGACTGCCGTATCCAAAAAAGCTCCTTTTCTTCTTCCGTAGTCACGTGACGGAAATCAGTCACGCGAATCGCGGATCTCGATTATTCGATACAATAAAAACTTTCATCGATTATCGATATCATTGTTGGTGATGCGTTTTCACGAGCGACTCGATTATTGAAGTTCAAATTGACCTTTTGAATAGAAAACTACTGATAATCTATTGTTTTCAGATGGTAAGTACTAATCATAGAGAACTAAATTTGATTTGCTATTCCGAGTACCAGTTTCAACAAATCGGTGAATTAGTTCAGTATGTAGGTACTTATTAGTGCACAGTCAGCATGAAAGAGAATCGCGATCTGATCAAACAAAGTTCCAAACCATTTCGCGGATGAAAACGAATTAGTTATAAATTTTACTTTTTAAACTACAAAGAATAGAGAAGGAAGTGATAATACGGAAACCCCAAAATTTGCGCTGATTTTAATATTTCATTCAGTAATTACAACAATTTTCCAATTTTGAAAACGTCTTCAACATTCAAATCCATTGGTGCACTGATTGGTACTACATTGGTTTGAACCCACAAACTTAGGATAAGGCGGACCAATGGACTAACATGCTTTTACAATGTCATTGGTGAATGAAAAGAACATTTGAGGCGCACTTTACAACCTTTCACCACACTGGTTCGATAGAACTTGACTAGTATGTATGTAAAATTATCACGCCCGTATCCCTAATGGGGTGGCAGAGCCACAAGTAGTCACAAGAAAACTTGCAGCCACTTCTGATTCGAACCCCAAAGATGGATATGGTGAACCATGGAGACAGGTGATCAGCCCATCGCCCATATAGATAGTCCATCATGTTGGAGAGGATACTATCCCTTAGTTACGACATACATCAGCTGGACTTTTTGTTTTTTTTTACTCCCAGTCCATCAGAGAAGTAATAGCAGTAGTACTATATTATTGTGATTTTGAGGGTGGTTTATAAATAAGGCTTTTTTGAGTTAGCATAAAACGTCAATAGCTGTTCAGTACACGATCGAAAGTCGATCATAGAAACTACGTATTCAATATACGCGTACAATTGATTGGTTATACGTGAGGGAAAATAGCTTTTGTGTTGGAAGTTCTAAGGGAACTATTTCAATATCCGGGATATTATATCATAATAGAACACTGGTGAGAGCACTGGTGGTCTAGTTGGTAGTGACCCCGCCTTCCGATCCTAAGGTCGTGGGTTCAAACCTGGTCGTGTACCAATGGATTTTTCTGTGCGAAAAATTTATGTGCGCTATACCAGTACTCTCAAAAGGTGAAGGAAAACATCGTGAGAAAACCCGCGGCTTAGTCAGCTCCGCACGTATTGACCATGTCTTTCCTATGGACAAGGCCGACTAAGCTGAGAGGATGAAATAGGTGCTGGGCAAGCCTACTCCATCTTAATTCGTCCCGGGCACTACAGCGTCCCGCTTGTGAAGGTAAAAGTTGCCTCCTGACGCTGTATAAATCATCTACTATAGATGGTAAAAGGCCTTAGTAGTGGCTAACGGTGTCGTCGCTCATGATAACACTTGGCTCGATCATTTAGCACATAAACAATCTAAACGTCACGATTGAGCTGCGATCCCTGTAGCATTCCCGGGGTCTTTTATTTGTAGGAAATGAGGTCGAGGCTGCCAATCCCGCATAAACTTTATTTTTTTAATTTATTTAAGAGCTGTGTCGCTTTGCGGCCACGTCATAAAAACAAAAATGTATAAAAAACCAAGAGAAACTTAATCTATACTTCTAGATTTTAGTCATGAAAAAAGGGTTTTGTACCCTGATGCCAACTAAATCATACGGAGGCCTTCAGGCGGCCTAAAAACTCCGTTACAACTCATACGAACTTACTTTTGGGACTCTTGAATTAGGAGTGGCTGTAAGTTTTCTTATGATTACTTGTGACTCTTCCCACCCCGTTAGGGATACGGGCATCATAGTATGTATGTCTCATTATATTTTGGCTTGGTTCTATATTTTATAACCTTGACATTAGATGAAAGAAACTGAATAATTTGTTTATGATATTATGTACAAAACGAGTTTATACGAGTCGAATAAGGCATTCAACTGGCGCCATATCGTCTGCAGAATTCCAAAATTATCTTTGCTCTTAGTTTTTGATAGCTTTTAAGTTCTTACGTCATTTGATCCTATAAGTAAGTTCGTATGAGCTAGTGGCCAACTCTTGTGACGGAGTTTTTAGGTCGCCTAAATGCCTCCGTCATGGCCGGGACCGGCAATTTAACGTGCCGTCCGAAGCACGGAAGCGCTCAGCTTGTAACGCCACTTGCGGTCACCCATCCAAATTGTGACCTTATTTCTAGGGGGTCCTTAGACATCGCCAACGTATCCTCAGAACCTGGAGATTGTGTTATCTGTCAAAAAGCGCCATATATTTTTTGCTGGGAAAAAAAGTTAATAGAATATTCTACAAACTGACGACGGATCGTTCATTATAATTAGATATTCCTATATAGGAACCGGACATAAACCACAAGAATAACACATAACGGGATGGAACTTTGAACATTGTTTTATAGGCAGATTTTGAGAGGCGTAAGAGAAGCCCATAAATAAACATAGTATAAGTAGAACAGTAGTTTAACTTCATGCAAACGAGCACTACTTAGTCACGTTACCTGCATAATGGCGCCTCGCACCTCCTTTGGTATTTAGGTGGCTTACTGCCATACCCTCATTTTAATGGGCTGGTGAATTAACACAAGGATTTTATCCTGTCGTGATACTGGTTCCGTCAAATGTCACCCAGTACATGCCCGAGGTCAACAAAATGTTTAATCCACCCAACAATAAATGAGAAAATTAAAACTTGTTTCATAAATCAGTATTAAAATTAAGCTTTAAAAACCGGTCACGTGCGGGTCAAATTCACACACGAAGGGGTCCGTACCATCGTACATTTACATAAACGTGTTTTGGGCTCCCTTTTTTATTTTCATTATTTGTTGTTATAGCGGCAATAGAAATACACACTCTGTGAATATTTCAACTCTCTACCTATTATGGCTCATGAGATACAGACCGCTGACTGACGGACGGACGGACGGAAGGTTAGTTACCTAAATAAATGAGGAATAAAAGTCCTTGATAATTCTATTGTATCAACAGGCCAACACGTAGTGACTCTGGCAACCTACGCTTTTGAGCAAAAAGAAAACCAAGTTAGCGCACAAAAATATTTCTGTAATTAAATAAATAACACCCAACAGTCATATAATCCTGACCCCACACTAGGATTCCCTGTGGGTAACAGAAACTACGAGTACCATGGTACATGATAGTATCCTCTCCAACATGACGGACCATCTATATGGGCGATGGGCTGATCACCTGTCATCATGCTTCACCATATCCATCATGGGACTTTGTATCAAGAGTGGCTGCAAGTTTTCTCATGATTACTTGTGGTTTTGCCCACTCTATTAGCGATACGGGTGTGATACGAAATATATTTTCAGATTCATTCAAATCAATAATTCCTATTGCAATGGTGAGCCAAGGTTGTGCAACATCACGCACCTTTTCCTTCCTTCCGTGTTCCGTTCATTTCATGCATGTTGAGTAAATTACCTCTCGTGTCGGGTCTGCTCATGTTATTACTTACGTTTTTGTTCGATAAACTTGCAACTTCTGCTCGATGTACCACGATTTTGATGTGTACTTTTTATTACGGCAATAAAACTGCTCCAACCAGAAAAAAATAGTTTCACACAGGTGGACTGAGCAGATGGTCCACGGCCAATGCAAAAGATCTGAGTTTGTTAGAATGACCTGTATTTCACCTGACAGGGTCTTCGCAAATACGACGTTTTATAACTGGACCGTCTTTTTTGCACACAAAAAAGCTAAACAAAGTCCATAAACGGATAGGTGTATGAATATAATGAAAGGGTTTTTGAAGGAAACAGATCCCGGTATCAGTGGATACAAAGCGCCGTGATCCGCTTGTTTTTATCTTTGACTTTGTCTATATGTGTTAAAATAATTAAGGATTTGATAATAATATATTGTACTAGCTTTCGCTCGCGGCTTCGCTTGCGCGGTATTCGGACAAAAAGTAGCCTATACGTTATTCCAGCACACATATTATGTATATTTCAAGTTTCATTCAAATCCGTTTAGCCGTTACGGCGTGATTGAGGCACAAACATATATCCTCAATCCACACATCCTCACAAACTTTCGCATTTATAATTATTAGTAGGATTTATTATAATAACTGGTCGGATGGCTTGTAATAAAAATATTGGGAATGCCATTTTATTACAGAACTACATTGACCTCTACGGATTTCATTCGTAATAAACCGCTAACATGTAGTTAAGTATCGTTATTTATGCGTGGTCGAGAAAGTGATCACGATTCTTGCACCGTTGCTTTGTACATCTGTATTTGTAAACATACGGGGAGGTATAACGCCGAACTTGATACAGTATGATGTTGATGAACATGTTGACATAATACTTTTTAATTTGTGAATTATGTTATTTTATTCCTGTATTTTGAGCACCGAGAGTTGTGCAGATAGAGACAACACAAAGAGGGAGTCCTAGCACGGAGTCACGTCTCTCAACAATGAGAATAAATGAAATAGCTACCTATCAACTTATGACATTTTTGCTACTAATATTATAAACGCGAAAGTTTGTAAGTATGGATGTGTGGATGTATGGATGTTTGTTACTCTTGCACGCCTAAATGGCTGAACGGATTTGAATGAAACTTGGAATATACATAGTACCTACATGTGCTGGATTAACATATAGGCTATTATTTATCCGGGTACCAAGCGAGCGAAGCCGCGGGTGGCAGCTAGTACTATATAAAGAGACTAGACTATAAAAAAAACTAAATCGAAAAACCACAGGGAAATATTATTGTTTACTTGTATGACTCACTTCAACACTGCTACATTACTAAAATTATACATAGTGTTTAAAAAATATTATACAGATGCCACGAAAGCAAGCACGTCATAGCTAATAATTAACCAGTATAGCCAGATACGATACCTGTTCTGACTTTGATGACTTAGTTCCAACTACAGCTAGTTTTTGTTTTTTCAAGTTTAAATACGATGCACAGCTAACTGTCTTGTCTGTTCTTTTAAAAGAATATTACAAAAAATGAGATATTGATTGCTCTGTCTTCATAAAGTATCTATCAGTTAAAATCATTATCATTTTTCATGCAATCTTTTAAATCTTTAGCATTATAAAAGAGTCGAATGAGAAAGTTGGACAACATACAGTAGAGCAACCAACTTGCTCGCCAAAAACCACCA
The DNA here is from genome assembly GCA_949320045.1 of Scotopteryx bipunctaria. Lineage (NCBI taxonomy): Eukaryota > Metazoa > Arthropoda > Insecta > Lepidoptera > Geometridae > Scotopteryx > Scotopteryx bipunctaria. The sequence goes on from OX439462.1 coordinate 2,981,103, forward strand.
TCTGTGTGTCTCCACAACATAATTCATCGATATTTTTGAACTCGCCGCTCATAGACGGGGTGATTAAAACTTTTTTTGCAAGTGTACCGTCATGATTATATAACTCGCGCTTGGCAATGACTGTACCAGTTTTTCTGATGGGTGCCCGACTCTCACTGCATTTTGGAGGGTGACATTACGATTTCAGTGAAACTGAAAGTTACGAATCGTGACTGGCTTTTGTCTTGAGTGTTTATTGATCGTGAGTTCATGTTTGAACTGCCGTGACACCCCGTTGCACTTCTTTGGTAAACCTCCAAATTCGTTATTTTGTTTTGAAAGAATCCAAATCAAGTTAACAACCTCTGCACCCCGTTCGAGGGTAGTTGTGAAAATATTTACTTTTGTGAAATCTATTGAAGTGAATTAATGCTAAGTTTCAATTGAAAGTTTAAGTTAAGGAATACGATTTTTCATACAAAAGTGTTTACCCCTTTCACCCTCTTAGGGGTAGTGTTTTTAAAAATTCTTAGTGATGGCAGGTGGAGTAAGACTTTGACCGAGTGGTGGCCTAAATTCAGAAGTAGAGGTCGTTCAACTGCGCGCTAGGCCGACGACATTAAAAAGGGCCATAGTTTTTGGATGCGTGAGACACAGGACAGAAGCGAATGAATAAAACTGAGGTCTACACCCTCACAGTGGGATACGAAAGGCTACATAGATACTACTGTGCAATAGTTACAAATGTAACCCACAGAAATGGACTTACTGCCTGTTGCAGTTGAGGATTTGTTCCCGGCATACTACGGTGAGTAAATGAGGTTTCTTAAACCCCACAATGAGTGATATAGTCTGTAGATGATAATTTATACAATGTTAATAGGCTCGTACAACATATGTATAAGTACAATGTTTTTTTTGTAAAAACGAATTAAAATCTTAAGATACGATGTATGATAAAAATTATGTAATTAGCTTTTACAAAATTAGAAAACGGAACAATCAAAATGAGCCTAACACCTTCATTTTTTATTGTTTTAATAACAATTTAATTATATATTTTTTTGGGATTTATATCTATAAATCTGGTCATGTCACTAGTTGTTCCAAACCGTGTGGTGAAAGGGTTTTCAGTGCGTTACCAAAGGCTTTTTTGGTTTTATGACAAGCCGGTTTCCTCGCTATTGTTTCCTTCACAGTTTGAGAATACTGGTAAAGCACACATAAGCTTTTTGAACAAAAAAATCCATTGTTGCATGACGGATTTGAACCTCCGACCTTAGGATCAAACAGAGCTACTACCAATAGACCACCAGTGCTCTACCAAAGCTGTAAGTCTGGTTTCTAGGACAGATGGCGCTATTTACTTACTGGCTAATGAATCCCAAGACCTTAAAATGGTAGAAAACTCAAAAGTTCAAAGAACCCCATATCCTCAGTTTACGAACCTGACGTTCCTTTCCATCATCAACCGAGTGATTTCTAATTACCCCTCAATTCAGTGTGCAAGTGGATCAGTGATTGGTGCTTCGCTAGGGCTGGGAAGAAAGAAAGAAAGAAGTTATGAAGAAAAAACGTGAGGAAACTGTCTTGGCAAAGAACCTTAAAAGTTCGAAAACATGAGCATGTAAGGGGGCTAAATGCCCACACCCACATACATAGACAAGACATATAAATTAGAATAGTCCCATTTTGTACCTTAGGGATTAATATTATTTCCATAAAACTCAAAGAAAATACGTTTTAAAACAATTTTACTAGTATTTTTATTCTAGAATCTTTTGCCATGTGGGATCCAGCAGTCTTGATAGATTAGATTGTACTAGCTGCCGCCCGCGGCTTCGCTCACATGGTACCCGGATAAAAAATAGCCTATATGTTAATCCAGCACATGTACTATGTATATTCCAAGTTTCATTCAAATCCGTTCAGGCGTTTAGGCGTGATTGAGGCACAAACATCCAAACATCCAAACTCACAAACTTTCGCATTTATAATATAAGTAAGATTATTATTCGAAATGGTCTAGGTATTTAGTAAATAGGCCGTTTCATAGTGATCAATGACATGATTTTGTGCATGCTTAGAAATCCCAATTACGTGGTCGGTGCTTCAGGATAACTCAACGGAGTTTTTTTCATGTATGTATGCATGTAAGTATGGTATGTTCGTATGAGCTAGTGGCCAACTCTAGTGACGGAGTATTTAGGCCGCCTAAAGGCCTCCGTCATGGCTTGACGACTTAAAAGCCGTTTTTTTCATGAAATGTTTTTAACGATAATGTTTTCAAGATCAGTTTCATTGATAGCTAGCACATCACTAGTAGTGGTCAGCCGCAGGTGAGCTTTTGTAATTATAAGCTTTCCCCAGCACTCCTATAAACATTGGAAATAGCAGCATTTGCAGGGGAATTCTACTTAAGAAGATATTCAGGTCAATGTTAGATCAGGTTAAATTAATAAAATTAAATATTTTCTTCCAAATTAGCGGCGGGCATGAGCTTAGTGTTTTAAAAGGTAGTTTTTTTTATTAGAAAACCACTGGTCGATATATCAAATAAGTATGAGTAGTTCTACTAGTCAATTATAAAATCGTGCCACTCTCTTACATAATTTGTTTAATGAATTAATTATCATTCATTACCACCTCACGGACCGATACACTTACAGTGTGGTAACTGCAGTGGGAGAAGTCGCTGTATCCTACTAATACTGCCGTCATAAGGAAAAAAGACGTATCTGACATTTTTTTATAATTGAGTTATATACATCATAGGAATCAGTAAAAAAAGACACATCTATCAGTATTTTTTCTCCATTTCGGAATTTTATGTAGAAACGTCCTTTTTTCTTATGACGGCAGAATATTATAAACAAGTTTTTTTTCTATGGAAACTTAAACACCCTCTTTAACCCTTTTAAGGGTTGATTTTTGAAAATTAAATTAGCCTAACGTAGTGACAAACATTAACACACAAAACTTTCGCATTTTGACGACCTCGGTGGCGTGGCGGGCGGGTGCTCGGCTGAAACGCAAGAGGCTCGGGTTCGATTCCCGCTACGAGAGAAATGTTTGTATGTTCTGCAAATATTTCTTCCGGGTCTGGGTGTTGTAGTATTATGTATTTACAAAAAAAAGTATGTAAGTATTCTATCAGCCATCTAGTTCCCATAGTACAAGCTTTGCTTAGTTTGGGGCTAGATGGGGCTGTGTGAAATGTCCACAAATATTTATTTATAATATTAGTAGGATGTAAAAGTTTGTGAAGATGTGATGATGTTTGTCCCTCAATCACGCCGTAACGGCTGAACGGATTTGACTGAAACTTGAAATATACATTATAACGTCTGCTGGAGTAACATATAAGCTATTTTTTATGCGGGTATAACGCGTGCAATGCCGCGGGCAGTGGCTAGTTATATTTTCTTATTTTGTCGGAGCGAACTACTAGTTTACCGTTGCTTCAAGTTGCCTAACTGAGATAGTTTTTCTGTGTCCAATGCTTGCTTTGAATATAAAATTATATTAAGTGCGAAAATCTTTCATCGTACTTTGGGGGCATCGATCTTTTATTAATAACTTGTTGCAAACCTTTTGTTTTATTCATTGCTAAGGCGGAAGTGTTTTGATTAAATCAAAAACTAAAAATAAAATGGGACAGCTATTTCCTAATGGTTGGTTAATATCTCTTTAGTACCAAACCTGTGTCAAGTGGACGATAAGAGCCTCTTTCAGGCGTACTTTAATCTCTTAATAACACTGGTTTTAGAACTACTTTCACGATTTATTGTAGTATCTACTCGATTGAGAAAGGTGGTAGTCCAGAGGCTTCGTCTAAACAAAAACAATGTAGGTATTCTATCAGCCATCTGGTTCCCAAAGTACTGTGCGATATGTCCTTTAATATAAAAAAAAACCTACACCCGTGAAATTGAAGTTATAGTAAATGTCGATTAAGGGATTGTATCCTCTCCAACACGATTGGCCATCTATATGCGCGTTGAGCTGATCACCTATCACCATGGTTCACCATGTTATATTGTGACTTTGAATCAGAAGTGGCTGCAAGTTTTCTTATGATCACTTGTGGCTCTGCCCACCCCATTAGAGACATGGGCATTTTAATATGTTCATATGTAGTATGTTTATAAAAGTTTTTGGTAAATCATAATGTGTAGAGATTGGAACGAAAGATTTTCGGCTAATATAATGATGTGGTCATAATTATTTGCTTTTATATTTTTCTCCATTAAAAAGAAAGTAAACATCTTTTCTCCCATGGAACAATGAACATGAGAAATTGCGTGTACTTACTTATCAATTACAAGCACGTTTCAAAAATTCGCCGATTCATTTCTGATTAGCACGACAAAATATTTTTGTGAAACTTTTTACCAATTTGAAACAATGTGAGATTATAAAGTAGTTATTATGATCATCATCATCCAACTTAATATTACAAACGCAAAAGTATGTTTGTTGCCACGTATCTCCGTACTACTAAACCGATTCTGATGGAATTTAGAATGTTCATAGTTTAGGTTCTGTAATAACACGGAGGCTTACCCCCGAATACTCAAACGCGACTCGGAGTTGAGCACGTCTCACCTCACGGTTTTTTGACAGTTTCTGATGAAAATCTGTCAAAAAATCGTCACTTGAGACGTGCTCAATTTTGAGATGCGTTTGAGTTAATTAGTTAAATTTTCGAAAATCAACCAACAAGAGTTTTTACAGGGTGGTGAAGTTTCTTTATAAAAACAAATTTCTTCGTTCGATTCACTCAAAACTTGGTATAAATAAACTTTGAATAAATTAGTACTTAGATAAAATTATAAGCGCAAAAAATTGCTGATCCCGTTGGCAAAATTCGGGTACGGAACCCTAAAAAGTCAACGTAAACTAAATTACAGGGCATTCCATTAGTTTAAATAAAGCAGGCCTTAGTGTAATTTAAACAAATTAAGAAACACCATTGGTGAAACTCCACTTATAAATTCTAAATTCTAAATATAAATTCTATTTTTAAATTTTAAGTTTACTAGACGATGACTTGAGAGTGATAAGCATGGTTTTAGTGTAGGTGTGTGCGTGAGCGTGTATGTTTACTTGCAGGATCACGGTTTTGTGTGGCTTCACTTTTGTTCGCGGCGCGCCGTCTTTTCTTTTTATTCGGTCTGAGTTTTTATCACTTCACGGATTCCGAACGACTTCCGGTTTAAAAAATGAGTGAAAATTAGGCTGTGACATCATAAATCAGTACATCACAAATGACAAATGAGAAAATCCAGGTCATGGATTTGCATGTAATTTGCAAACTGGAGAATATGCGGATATTTACGGAGAAATGTTATAGGCCAGCCTTACATCCTGCTTTCTTTAGCTGTACCCGTTATATTAGAACCCTATGCACTAAAAATTCAACGTGCCAAGTGCACGAAAACAGCGGGTCGCACTTGAAATCCTCTCACCACACTGGTTTGAAATACTGTGACATGACTAATAGTAGTACAGCTCAACTTTACCCACTGCTGGGCATAAGTCCCCTCTGTTTGTGCCATCCATCCCACAGTCCACGGTTTTGAGTATACCTATTCAGACGTTCAAACGTAGACGTTCTTGATTGATCGTTGAAGTTAAGCAACGTTGTACGTGGTCACAATTGGGATGGGTGACCGCAAGTGGCATTACGAGCTGAGCGCTTCCGTGCTTCGGAGGGCACGTTAAACTGTTGGTCCCGGCTTTTAAGTCGTTAAGCCACGACGGAATCCTTTAAGCGGCCTAAAAACTCCGTCACAAGAGTTGGCCACTAGCTCATACGAACTTACTATATTCAGACTCTTATTCACTAGGGGACAGATGTCCCACAACACGAGTCGCTAGAGATTTTCGCCTATAATAAAATAAATAAATAATGTGAATGAAAAAGGTATGCGCGTAACCAAAGGTTACTTAAAAAGTCAAAGTTAAAATCAAAATTTCTTTATGCCTTAAAATCACGGGGATCATTTGGACACGTCTTAATGTACGTTGCATTTACACCCAGTGTGTTCCTAGCTTTATTATGACAGTTAAAGGTCTAACTGTCCTAAAGGCCTACTTCTCTGCTGGACTGGGAGTAAAGAAAAAATAGAATGCGTCCAGCTGCTTCTCTCCCCGAGCATGTCTTAAACGTCGACTAAGGGATAGTATCCTCTCCAACATGATGGACCTATATGGGCGATGGGCTGATCACCTGTCACCATGGTTCACCATATCCATCTTGGGAGTCTTGGCTCGCGAGTGCCTGCAAGTTTTCTTCTGATTTCTTGTGGCTCTGCCTACCCCGTTAGCAATACAGGCGTGATAATATGTACAGTAGTACCATAAATATTGTGCGCTTCGGCAATTTTCATCTTGCTTCTAAAATACGACCTAACGCGATGATGATATTTATAATCATGAAATTATTTTATTTAAAGGCTTGGCTCAGCTGACTATTAGTTGCATATTCGGACAAATTCGGTTTTTATTTAGAGCACGAAGTTTGCTTCTCTCCCCGAGCATGTCGTTAAAGTCGACTAAGGGATAGTATCCTCCAACATGATGAGATACAATAAGCAAGTATTCCCAAGGAGGGTCGACGTCAGGCAGGCGTCCGGTCATAAAACACCTTAGCCAAAACTCTTACACCATGATCCAAAGATCATGCTGTGCCGACCCCACATGAAGTGGGACACTGGCAGGAGGATGATGATGATGATGTATGTATCTACATCGCCGCCGGATGTTTTTATCCAAACATGTGCCAGTGGCCTACCCACTATTATCAAGCAATCATTTCCCAGCTGACGTTTGAAATTGCCTCGACGATGTGAAAATGTCATACACGTTGAATGGAGACTTAAGTCCGTACTGAGGCACATTTTAACCACAACTGTCACTCTTAAGTGAACAGCAGATAATTTATATTATAATTTTCTGCCCCTCTCTTTATAAAGTTTCCATACACTAGTCAACCTCACTTCACTTGACGGGGGGTAGCTTGCTTAGACGTTCTTGATCGTCGAAGTTAAACAACGTTGTGCTCGGTCACAATTTGGATGGGTGACCGCCAGTGGCATTACGAGCTAAGCGCTTCCGTGCTTCGGAGGGCACGTTAAATTGCCGGTCCCCGCTTTAAATCGTTAAGCCATGACGGAGGCCTTTAGGCGGCCTAAAAACTCCGTCACAATAGTTGGCCACTAGGTACTTACTTCACTTGACTTTTTTTTTGCTGCTATGACATTTCGTCACAAGTTCTGCCAATATTCATGTTGGTCAAGAATCATAAACTTTGGGGGAGAATATAAAAAATATGGCCGGTAATATAACAGGATCTGCCGAAATAACTAAAAGTTAGCCAGCTGTGTTTCATCATCATCATTTTCCTGCCCTTATCCCACTAGGTGAGTTCAGCACACCATGTTTCCCTCCTCCATTTTCTCCTATCACTCGTCATCTCCGCACTCACTACTTTCACACGCATATCCTCTTTCACACAATCCATCCATCTTTTCCTTGGCCTTCCTCTAGCAGTATATCCATCCACGTTGTATATCTTTCAAATAAAAACATTTGTTTACTATTCTATTCTTAGTGGCTTAGAGTTAGAATAGATTTCAGCAAAGTCAAGCATGAATCTCTTAACAAACTTATTTGTAAAAAAAATAACCGTTACGTAAACTTACTCCAATACTTGTCTTCATCACTGTAGGTGGTATCGAAAACTTGACGTTGGCAAACACACTTGACCAGAGTGTGAAGGATCTATTAGTATACGTAGACAATTCACTCGCTCATGATCAATAGCGCTAACGAAAAAGCTTTTCCCTAAGAAATTTTGGTGACCTTGACAATGTAACTTTCGTATAGATTAGGTACTTATACGAGTATTTAGATCCCCATTTTATTTTAAATAAAGTTGCTGAACAATATCGTCCTTCCAAATATTACATACATACATTATTATCACGCCCGTATCCCTAACGGGGTGGGCAGAGACACAAGTAATCGTAAGAAAACTTGCAGCCACTTCTGATCCAAGACTCCCAAGATGGAAATGGTGAACCATGGTGACAGGTGATCAGCCCATCGCCCATATAGGTCAGTCAAGTTGGAGAGGACATTCCAAATTTTACCCACAAAAAATAGCTTTCACGAAAAATTATCTTAAGGTCGTCGGTGAAAATGCTACAGATAAAAAAATATTATGTACTAATTACACATTATATCAAATGTTTATGTCGAGATTCTCACAATTTTTACCATTTAAGGGCATAATTCGCTTATAAATCTAAATGAATAATTATTTAGGTATTTCGACAATTATTCTAAATTACAAGGCACTGCACCTTAAAAGAGCTTTCTAAACGAAGAAATTTTAAGAGTTTAATCATCGCAAGTAAAGTATTTGCAGAAAACGAAAGTCCGTATGTGTTAATGTTGGCTATGAGTGGATTCCGGCCTTAATAGATCAGAATTTGAGATTCTTTATAGCACACAATCAAATTAGACTTAAGTTTGACCCTTAAAATCCTACTATTATTATATATATGAATGTTTGTGCCTCAATCACGCCTAAACGGCTGAACGGATTTGAATGAAACTTGGAATATACATAGTACATGTGCTGGATTAACATATAGGCTATTTTTTATCCGGTTACCATGCGAGCGAAGCGGACGGCAGATAGTATTAAGTAAACAAATAAATATTTGTGGACATCTAGCCCCGAACTAAGCAAAGCTTGTACTATGGGAACCAGTGGCTGATAGAATACTTAAATACTTTTTTTTGTAAATACATACTTATAATACACATAATATTATTAAGAAATATTTGCAGAACATACAAACATTTCTCCCGTAGCGAGAATCGAACCCGCGCCTCTTGCGTCTCAGCCAAACAATCACCCGCCTCGCTACCGAGGTCGTCAAAATTTATACTTACGATCTAATATATCGCTGTCATAACTTGAAAATGTCACATACTTTAACGCCTAGCGTTCAATATCATCTGTGTCAAAACTTTCGATATCGATCCATCCATCTCTTTCCCTCACATCCAATTACCTATAACTATCTCGCTCACTCACAGTACATTACACTATGTAATTGTTTTAATTACTCCACTTTCTAACATTATGGATTGGCAGTTAAATTGTAACAAATGACTATCGTTTCATAAATTATGAAATAATCTGACATAATAGTTCTATGTTACTTTAAACTCTGTTTTGACAGTTGACGTTGACATTTGTTTGACATGACATTATTTACTCGGGCGGACAATGCTATTGTGTAATTTAAGGTTGCTCTTAAAAATAAAATCTAAAAGAAGTTTCTTGTTCAACTCAGAAGTTTTTTCAATAACAATTAATTAAGATGACATTTGGATGTCAAGTTTACAGATACCCTCTTTGCATAACTTAATTAACGGTTAATCTGACAAAGAAAAAGACGTAATGACTATATTTTCCTACTAACTAAAGTAGGAGTAATTTTTTATCAAGGAGGTTATTAGTTCTGAGGATAGAAAGATTTTTTAAATAGTTATACGATATTAAAAATTTAACATTGTTCGTTATCCGAAAAAAAAGCAAATACCCTGACATAATATACATACTATCACGCGGGTAGCCCTAACGGGGTGGGCAGAACCACAAGTAATCATAAGATAACTTGCAGCCACTCCTGAATTAAATTCCTGAGATGGATACTGTGAATCATATGTGAATAAGTGACAAGTGAACAGCCTATCGCCCATATGGATGGTCCATCATGTTAGGGATAATGTCCCTTAGTCGACTTTTACGAGAGAAGCAGCTGGACGCATTCTGTTTTTTTTTCTTTTTTTTCCAGCAGAGAAGTAAAAATATTAACTATACGTATGTGGCAGTTACTTTATATAGGTACCTACAATAGTTTCCGCCATTGGCTTCGCTCGCGTGGTACCCGGATAATATGGTACCCACAATAATGTTTCATTACATAATAATATACAAATAGAAAATAAATAACTAGAATAAATAGAACATACAAATACTTCTCCCGTAGCGGGAATCGAACCCGCGCCTCTTGCGTCTCAGCCGAACAATCGCCCGCCACGCTACCGAGGTCGTCAAGTCGTGAAGAATAAAGTGCTCGAATCTTAAGTGGACTCCCATCAATGGTACTCGCCATTGTCACAGCCATTCAGTAACTTAAGTGAACCAACTAAACAATATGAACTGTGTCAAGCTCGGCGTCAATGGCGTAGTGGATCGGTGGCCGGATGGGAGAACTACCGGGTTCGATCGCGTGGTACCAGGACAAAAAGTAGCCTTCCAAGCCTCCAGCCTCAAATCCGTTCAGTCGTTTAGGCGTGTTGAGGCACAAACATACAAAAATCCTCACAAAATTCGCATTTACAATATAAGTAAAACTAACATATTGTTTTAAATATATAGTACCTACAATACATGGGACAGGTGAGAAGTATTTTATTATTCGTCTAGTCTTTATATACTCGGTGATCTTTAAAACCACTACTCATGCTTAAGGGTGTTAATCCACAGCCGCCGTCACCGAAACGTCACCGAGAACAAGATAACGGACGCTGGATAGTCTAGTTATAATAGCGATACGTCTAGTTATAATAAGTGTGACGGTACAAGATTAGCACGATTCGCATAGGGGGTGTATTCATCATCTTCCTTATATTAAAGACCTTTCACACAGCGCCATCTAGCCCCAAATTAAACAAAGCTTGCACTATGGGAACCAGAAATGGCTGATGGATGACTTTTTTTTGTAAAATATGTAATAATGACCCGTAAGAAATATTTGCAAAAACTCGTCATTTGAGACGTATTCGGGGCTAAGTATTACAAAAACGGACGTAAGTGGCTTCATATCCGCCGCTCGTTCATCTCCGAAGTAATTATTCGGTTCGATTAATCTCGATTCTCGGTGACGTTTCGGTGTCGGCGACTGTGGAAAAATGCCCTAACAGTCAAAGACAATTTACAACACTTTCCTTCTTTAACACAAATGAACACATTGAGCGAAATGACAAAATGATGGTGTTTGGTCATTTGTAATGACTAAACAATTGTGTGACAATGTTAATGTTATGATTAATCATGTATGACATGCATTTAAAAACGAATAAGAGTGGACCGGAATAATATATTAAGGTAAACTATTTTACTCGTAATATTTCTTTAGCTTATTTATACTGTCACAAATGACATGCTAATTTTATAGTCTGTTTATGATAAAATGTCAGTTCTGAATTACGGTGTTATAATTAAATAATGTTTTCATTTACTTTTCTGCTGGACTGGAAGTAAAAACATAGAATGTGTTCAGCTGCTTCTCTCCCCGAGCAAGTCGTAAAAGTCTGCAGTCAGAGTGGCTGCAATTTGTGGCTCTGCCCACCCCATTAGGGATACGGGCGTGATAATTATGTTTTCATTCTTATTAGGCATGTCAATTGAATGCTACCTAAACTATGGAAAACTGAAGCGTAATTTTAGATGACAATACAACCTTATATTGAAATGTTATACTAAACTAGCCTTTGTTATGAAAGAAATAAGATTTAAATTCACGAAATTATTTTAAGCCAGAATAACCATTCAATTATGTAATACGAATTCTAGACATCGCGTAGCCTAGAATCATGTTAAATTATTCTTTATGATAATTTTATTAATAGTTATGGCTTACAAAATTGTTTATTTTATTCGATTTTAACATGGACGTTATTTATTTCATTCATATACAACAATTTGAATTATTCATTATGCAATTAAAAAATTCTGCTCAGTAAGTCAAAAGCGGTAAAAATAAACACGATTCCATCTCATTACGACACTGTGTGCAATACATTTAGAATTATTTACACACATAATTATATTTACTTAAAAAAACACGATCCTACAAGCCTTAGGGTCTAAAGTGAATCAAATTTCATCTTTCCTCGGAGAACAAGGTGGGGGGTTCTGATAAAACCGTAAGCCGACAGACCATTCCGCCAAACTATACCAGACACTCACGGAAAAATAGTGAAAATATTAAATAATAATAAAGAAAACATAAAAAAATGAAGGTGGCCATCGTATTTTTATTGGCCCTAGGGCTCGCGGTAGCTGACAGTGACAAAACGTTGGAGACAGCAATCAGTTTCGTCAAGGACTGTCAAGGAGACTACTTCTTGTGTGTTAAGGTGATTATCGTGAAAGTGAAGTGTTGTGATTAAAAGGGTTTCACTCATAAACAGGTTCTGTGATCCTAGATTCTGTTATGGAACCTTTACAACTTTAGTAAGATCGTTTATTTTGCCATGAATGGAATCTACATAGATTACAATTCATGATTTTATTTGGTGTATCACTTAGCATACATTGGTTTTATAGATTCAGTCTCAATTACTTTTTTTTTGTTATTTTGAGTAAAAGAGTCATGTATCAACAAATTAAATCTAGATCTGCAACAAATCAATTTAGATGCAGTAGATTCCATTTCGTTGTTGTAATTTTTGTTTCTCGATTGAAACGAATTTATTTTAGTTAACACGTACTAAATTACTATTGAGTGAAAGATGTAAATGAGCCAATATTTTGTGGAAAGGTCTGATGAAATATGTAACAGATACTTGCTGAAGAAGGTTGAAAGTATGTGCATGACTAAATTATGTTTATATTTTCAGGAAAAACTCCTCAGAATAGTGGACAATGCTCGCTCAACCCGCAGCATCACGATCGTAGATGGAGTGGTCCTTAAAGGTGAACCTGAAAAGAGATCCGGAAAAAAACTAGATGCTCTTCCAGAGGATCTTACAGCTAGAGATGCTGAGGTAATACTCTATGTGCCTTTCTTAGGACTTTGAATCAAAAGTTGCTACGAGTTTTTTTATGATTACCTACTTGTGGCTCTGCCCGCCCCATTAGGGATACGGCCGTGATAATATGTGTGTTTGTACTAAATGATTTATACAGTGTCAGGAGGCAACTTTTGTTTATATAACGAACGGAATGTCCGATTTTAAATGGTGTAGATTTGTCTAGCACAATCTTCTCAGCTTAGTCGACCTTATCCACGGAAAGACCTGATCAATACGTGACTTTCATCACGTTGTTTTCCTTCACCGTTTTGAGTACGATTTTGGTGCCTATAATTATTATAGTACGCAAATATATTCAACTAGTTAAGTCTGTCTATTTCACATCCTAGATTAGATTGTTGACCCTTTTTGTATTTTAAAGACTGGCTAGGATAAAAACTATTTTTTTTTCTTTTTACAGATCAATTATAGGCTTTTGGACGGAGTAGTCAGTCTGTTCGAGACCCATGCCGTGGAGGTCAAGATGAACGAGGCTGACAAAGAGACCCTGCAGAGGTCTATCGAAGAAGGTAAACTTACTCTCTTATTCATCATCATCAATAACATTGCACCTTATCTTTGGCTTGACGCATCCTCTTATTCATAAAGATTTACGAAGGTTCGAAGTCTTCACGATCTGTAAACAAGACATTGTCTATTGGTTTATGACAGTGAAAATTTTCTTAGTACAAGTATTTTAAAAAAAATGTGGTTTTTCTCTCTGATCAAAAGGCGATAGTAAATGTAAAAGAACTTTCTTTAGAAAGAAAAATTATTATAACTTCAACAGCTTGTTTAATTAGAAAAAAATATGATCCATCTTGTTTAATTAGAAAATTCTTACATTATTGACTGAGTAACATTAAAAATAATTATTAACAATGTCAAACTATAATCACATTAAAAACTTTAAGGTAATCGGCATAATAATAAGAAATGGAAATGGGCTTAGTTTTCTATTTAAGTTCGCCTACAGATAGAAAACAGAGCTTAGATCACCGACCGCAAGTAAGGTCACCAAAAGGCCGGCGACGTTAACTCGTTGGATAGCTATACTTATCCTTTGTCCGAGGTAAGTGCCAGCCTATGGTCATTGGTCACATAAATCAGCCTTTTGGAGAACATTCCTTGAAAAGAAGCCACGCCTCAGGACCCTGGGGTCTGGAGTCCGGAAAATATCAACGAAAAGTTTTTTCTTTTTCATGTAACATTTGTACATGACACGTGCATTGATTAAGCCATAAGTCTTAAAAGCATGAAACTTAAAAGGTTTCTATTAAAGAACTGAACGCAGAAAAAGTCGTGTGCCCTTTCACTAGCTAATCAATATTATCGGTAATAAAATCAACTTTTAGTCTCGGTCTAAAGTAAGTTCTCGAAAACCCTAGCAATTATATTAATGACCTTTTAAATATTCATACTTTCACGTACCTAAATAACTTTCAATATCGTTAAAAAACTAGTTTTTCTTACCCTAAATTGTTGTTAACTATGTTAGTGGAAAATTAGAAGCACGGTACAAATTTTCGACAAGATCTAAATGTATAAAACTCTTTCAATACTGACTGAATAACAATTATTATTAATGCAGAGCCTGAACCATAACTTCTGGCAGCATGAAACTTGGAGGGCATAATATTCTTCTTGGTTGTGGGGTGCACTAAGGAATTCCTAAAATTCTACGTACGATGAAGTTTATATAAAAAAAAAATCAGCGCGGATGTTGCAAGCTGTTAAGATATTTTCGAAGCGATCCGTATCATGAGAAATTATGTTGATCAATCTCATGTGCCCGTAATTGAGTTGAAAATAACGTAATTTGAAAGAAACTACCCAAATGAAAGTAAATTTTCTACTTACTTCAAATATATGATAGTCAATTAATTTTGACATACCTTTGAACATCGCGGCCACACTAAAATGCATCCTCATATTGTAAAAGCAAATTTGCTTATACATTTGTTACTTACACTGATGACACGGACAGACAACAAATTATGTTGATGGTTTGAGCCAGTGCTGTTCCTATTGAATGTAACCTGTCAACATTGTGACTTGAATACTTGGACGAATAAACCTTGAATTCATATTCATTATGTGGATGGATACACGGGCAGAGGAAGACCTAAGAAAATATGGATGAATTGAAAGGAGGACATGCGTATGAAAGGAGTTAGTACTGAGATGACGAGTGATAGGAGAAGATGGAAGAGGGAAACATCTGACGACCCCACCTAGTGGGATAAGGGCAGAAAAATGATCATAATGACTGATGACACGGACAGATTAACATTATTTTTTGCATAGATATAGCTTACGGGCTGGAGCGTAGTGTTATATTTTTTTAATCCTGATACAATGCAAGCGAATCTACGAGCCACATATTTGTGTATAGACTGATGACTGACTAGTTTACTGAATGACAATCAAGGCATAGTTTAATTAAACCAAATCAAAGAAAGCGTAGGTACCTTGAGATAAACTTCAAAGTTTTATAATAAATCGTTTCCCCAAAGTTTCAATTCCAATTTGAATACAGTAGTCCAAACAGAATTACAATAACTTGGGACATTTATGTCATGTTAAGATGTCTATGATAATTTCTTAACTGAAATGTCTACAAATATTTACTTTACTGTTTACTTATTTATTTATAATATTATGATGATGTGAAGAGGTCCGGGCACGTTGTACATAATATTGTGAAAATATGAAAATCCGCGTAAACTTGATACTATTAGTAATTGGAAACTCATATACGATTCATTTCTCCAGCACTTTCTATATACACTGGCTAATGAGCATGGAATTAATATTGACAAATCACTTTCGATCTTTGCGTACGAGATCTCTAGGGAGAGTGGTCGGCTTGTGCGAGGCGCAAGGTACCAAGTTCGTTTCTATTACAGATTTTAACAGCTATATCACATTCCATAGACCTAAAACTTAACATCATCATCATCATCATCATCTTCCTGCCCTTATCCTACTCTATGTGGGATCGGCTAAAGTTTTTTTATGACCGGTTGCCTGCCTGACGTCAACCCTCCTTGGGAATACTTGCTTATTGTAACTCATTACCATCGAGCATTTAACTAAGTTCAGTTAAATGCTCGATGCTCATTACGTTGGAGAGGATACTATCCCTTAGTCGACTTTTATGACATGCTCGGGGGGAGAAGTAGCTGGACGCATTCTAAGTTTTTTCTTTACTCCCAGTCCATTTTAGACCTAAAACCTAACATGGACATAAAATTATCGGTCTTCTTGGTTAAATATAATCAAGGCATAATCTAAACCCAGTCAAAGAAAGCCTATCTAGAGGTACTCGTAAACTTTGAAGCCTTTATGAAGCGAATTCCCCAAAGTTTCAATTTCATTTAAAGTACTTTACCTCACCGGTATGAAGTTATGGACTTTATTAGTTACTTTACATCACAGAACAAATTAGGCATCTGTATACTCTTAGTATTGTATTTGTATATTAATTTGGAACAACTAAGTGGGCGATGGGCTGATCACCTGTCATCATAGTCCACCATATCCATCTTGGACTTGAAATGAGCGGCTGCAAGTTTTCTTATGATTGCTTGATACGGGCGTGATAAATGTATGTATATTAATTTATTCCTCTTCCAGGTCGCGGTAAGAAGAAAGGAGGAGGCATGGGCGGTATCATCGGCCTCATCGCTGCCAAGATCCTCTTCGGGAAGCTATTCATCGTCAAGCTGATCGCTCTCAAAGCCCTCGCCACAGCCAAGATCGCGTTAGTCCTGGCTGGTATCCTCTTCGTTGCGTGGTGTCTGAAACAGGACCATACAAAGACAACATATGAAGTAGTCCCTCATCCACATCACCATGAAACTCACCATCCGGTCCATGTAGAACACGTCTCCCATGATCAAGGTCATGGTGGATACAGCTACGGCTCAGACTGGAACAAGAACCTTGATGAAGCACAGAACCTGGCATACAGCGGATACTCGAGAAAGTAAAACCAAATACCATCGATGCTATTGTACAAAGACTTAATTTATTATTTATTTAATTTATTACCAGTAAATTATTGATTTTAACTTTTATGATATTTTTTTTCTATCATCTCAACCACAAAATAATTAATTTCAGAGTTAAAGGGTGAACCTTCCAAGACACGTGCGCTGTTCCAATATTCTACTAACGAACAACGTATATTTCATTACTACTATCGTTGTATGATCGTTCATTACTTGATATTGTGGAAAAGCATATTATTTTGTCAGGAAAACAAGATTGCTACGGCAATAAACCGTCCGTGGTCCGTTAGTATGATGTTAGGACCGAGCAACGGTCAGATAGATAAACAGACGAACGGACAAGAATCATCATCATCATCATCAGCCTATAGCTAGTCCACTGCTGGACATAGGCTTTCCATAATGAGTGTCAACGCGCCCTATCATCGCTTTGACGCATCTAGTCTGCCAGCAGCCTTTCGCAGATCGTCACTTCACTTAGCCGGAGGGCGTCCTACATTACATTTGCCGAGTCGCGGTTCCAAGTTAGCCTTTCTCAGCTAAGATAATAAATTCTTTCACCACACTGGTGCTAAAGAACTAGTGACACGATTAGTAGTAGTATGTAGCTAAGATAATGGATCTTTTGCTCTACTTAAGCTTGAGTTAGCTATCTGAACTATCTCAGTCCTGCCAGTTGTGTCATAATTCACTTTCTATGTGTTTTCTAATATATTATGTCCGTCTTATGAATGTCGGTATTGTACTTTGAAGAAATCATCATTACTACAGTCGTGTCACTACTTCTTTAGAACCAGTGTGGTGAAAGGATTTAAAGTGCGCCTTAACGGCTCCTTGCGTGCACTTGACACATATTTTGGAACTTTTAAGGTTCTAGGACATGCCGGTACAGTGCATGTAATTTTTTTGAACAAAAAATTCCATTGATGCACGGATTTGAACCCACAATCTTAGGATTGGAAGGCGAGACTAGACCACTAGGCCGCCAGTGGTATCCGCTATTTTAGGAAACCTTGTGTATGCAGGGTAGATCCAATGATAAAGCGCGTGAAAGTAGGTACCAACATACCCTACCAACATACTATACCATAGTTTTTGGCGAAAATCATAGAAATGCGAAAATGTTGAAAAGTTGTTGCCCTTATTACTAAACTGGGTAAAAGAAGATAGTCGGCTACACTATCTACACTTCTACATAGATTACATAGACATCTAAACTAGGTATCTACAGTACTAATAAAGAAAGATCTAATTGCGCTACTCCAGTATTCAACAGTATTGACCATGACCATGTATTTCCTGTGGTCAAGGCCGACTAAGCTGAGAGGTTTAGCTGCCATTTAAATTAATTCTTGGGCACTACAGCGTCCCGTTAGTGTAGACAAAAGTTGCCTTCTGACGCTGTATAAATCATCTAGTATAGATGATAAAATGCCTTAGTTTTTTATTATAGAGATACTATTTACTCCTCAATCCTCAAATTTTAGTGAAATATGTATGTCTTTGCCGATTTTATAGTTTTTTGATTGTAGCATAAATATAGGTAGGTACCTAGTTTATTTGTAGGAAATATTCTTTATCGTCAACTACTGAACCAATGCTAGAAATTGTTGCACAGCGTCCTTGTTCGTTAAATCCACTAGGTTCAAAGTAACTCGCTATATTTTTATACTACGATATAAGGAATTTCGGAGTCAGTTCAGTAGTTACAGAGACACCATACAGAAATACAAACTTACTCTGACTTTAACTGACCCAGAAAATAGCCTATTCACTAACATACCCTATTCCGTATACCATAAGAGTGAAGCCGGAAAATCTCGTCAAACAAACAAACTCTGAAGAAAGTGAACCCATTACAAGCATTTTGTTCCAAAGCATAATTATCTAGTTATCTACCCGCCATCTCGAATCGACATGTAACTTTTCTACCAATCACGTTACTTATTGTCGATTTCACGATTTCTCAATTGACAGCAAATAGTCTAATGGTGGCGGCCTCGCCTTCCAATCCTAAGGTGGGTTCAAAAGTAGTACAACAATGGATTTTTTGTTCGAAATGTCTCTCTTCATCGGAGAAGCGCTCGTGAGGTAGCTTGCTTAGACGTTTTTTGATTGATCATTGAAGTTAAGCAACGTTGTACGCGGTCACAATTGGGATGGATGACCGCAAATGGCGTTACGAGCTGAGCGCTTCTGTGCTTCGGAGGGCACGTTAAATCGTCTGTCACGGCTTTAAAGTCGTTAGGCCACGACGGAGGCCTTTAGGCGGCCTAAAAATTTCGTCACGAGAGTTGGACACTAGCACATACGAACTTACTTACTTTTAATCGGTGAAGGATATCATGGTAAGGAAACTGGTCGTTGAAGCCCAAAAAGTTTGAAAGCATTGTGTCAAGTGCAAAAGCCTTTCTTGGGCACTTTTAATCCTTTCACCACACTGGTTAATAAGAACTAGTGACTAGACTAGTAGTATTAGATTTCTCAAATGGACGGACTTTCGTTCTGATCTATTTCATCGCACGCCACAGCATGTATCGGGGTGAATGGAGCATGCTCTTGGAGCACATACTGGGTCCATAGCGGTATTTTAAACGTAATTACCTAAAGCAATAATATTCTTAACTAGCAGGTAGGTACTTGAATTTCACACTCGTCGTAGTTTAGGTCTGGCGTGGCGAGCAAGTGCTCGGCAGAGACGCAAGAGGCGCGGGTTGGAATCCCGCTACGGGAGAAATGTTTGTATGTTCATCAATTATTTCTTCCGGATCTGGATGTAGAAACGACATGAAAAAAAACTAATAAACATAAAAAAATGAAGAATGTTGACGCCAGGCAGGCGGCCGGTCATAAAACACCTTAGCTAAAACTCTTACAGCATGATCCAGGATCATGCTGTTCCGCCCCCACATAGAGTGGGATGAGGGCAGGAAGATAATGATGATGATTATAAAATACCTTGTAAAGTAATAAAGGAAATATAACAACAAGAAACTGGTAAAGAAAGTGGAAGTTTTAACGAAGACCAACCTGTTCCATTGTGACCTGAAGTGTGGCATGTGACCAGATTTTGACTTTATATTTATGTAATGTAGAACTTTTAATACATAAATAAAACTGGTCAAGTGCGAATTGAATTCGAACATGAATGGTTCCGTACGATCGTAGGTAGGTACATAAATTTAATGCTTCTTGTACCTATGCCACCTATTATTATAAGTGGCAGAACGTTCCTTTTAAAACAAAAACTGCAAAATGAAACACGAGACATGTTTGCATTTTTTCTATGAGGATTCTAAGAGGACCCCCGTTAATTTTTAATTAGTTTATTATTTTTGTATATAAGCAGTAAATGTCAGATTTAGCTCTGTATACGGGTATGTCTTTACAATTCAGTCCTTTTGGACCAAGTCAAAGATATTATTAAAAGTGGCATTGTAATAATGCCGTAAAAATTGACACTGAATGTGAAATACAGTCTTAGTTGCTAAGCTTAGAGAAAAACAATTTATTTACAGGCAAAGTCACGGAACATTGTAAAATCCCAAGGAAAGTGGAAATAGAAAATTAATATCGTACAATCAAAGCGAAATAGCTAGATAAGTGTTTATTTTGTACACTGGCTATTTTTGTTTGAATTAAATATAACTCTATTTATATCGAATACAAGGTTCATTTTGAATTGTCATAGAAACTAGGTACAGTTACCACCTGTTCCTCGATCAGGCTGACCGTATGCTGAGGCACAATTGGCGTAAAAACAGCAGTTTATCTTGATGGTGTAGTCTCAATAAAGCTAGCCGTATGCTGAGGCGCAAACGCCTTTAGAACACAAGTCAATGTCTAGGTGTTTGGTATTAATTGGCAGCTAATATTAATACGTTATCGAAGTTACGTCAGTCAATTCCATACATTTTTATTAAGCCTCCGCTGACCGTCCGTCCGTCCGTCTGTCAGAAGGCTGTCATCTCGGCGACGGCTGTCTTTGACGACCTCGGTGGCTTGGCGGGCCAATGCTCGGCTGAGACGCAAGAGGCGCGGGTTCGATCCCGCTGCGGGAGAAATGTTTGTATGTTCTGCAAATATTTCTTCCGAGTCTCGGTGTTGTAGTATTATGTATCATTTAACTATGTATTTACAAAAAAGTATGGTTCCCAGTAAAGTATTTGGGGCTAGATGGCGCTGTGTGAAATGTCCACAAATATTTATTTATTTATTTCATGAACCGCAATAGGTAGAGAGTTGAAATTTTCGCAGAATGTGTACGTTTATTGCCGCTATAACAACAAATAAAAAAGGGAGCCCCATACAGGGCGACTGGTTTTGAACTACCGACCTTAGGTTCGCTACCACTAAACCACCAGAATTATGTAAGTATGTATGTGTGATTGTTAGATGTTTTTTGACGGCAAGAGGCGTGGGTTTGATTCCTGCTGCGGAAGAAATGTTTGCATGTTCTGCAAATATTTCTTCCGGGTCTGGGTGTTGTGGTACCACGGTACTCGTAGTTTCTGATACCCACGACACAGGGAATCCTAATGTGGGATCAGGACTATGTAAGTGACTGTTGGGTGTCTTATATTTTTTTATTTATGTTTTCAAACTTCACATTTTACCTAGCGTGATTAACCTTAGCCTTGAAAATGAATGCGTTGTTCTTATAATCTACTAATGGACAACGTTTACTTTCGAAAAGCGGTATTTATTTTTGTCAGAAAAACAAACAACGTTGCCATTATTATCCTAATGTACGATCTCACGCCCGATAGTACAATGATTAGAACCAGGCATAAGCTAGAGTGCCCTAAAAATCTACAAAGAATATTTAATAATAATTTATTTATTGCACTTCAGATTACATTTACATTTAAATTTTAGCCTTACCTACAAAACAAAGTTTCAAACCTTGTATTTTGGTAGCTAGTGCCCTCCCTTAAAAATACAACAAATATCAATTTATTTAACAGCCTTGTATATTAAAAGTAGCAACCACGACGTATACTAAATACTTTCTTCGAGAGCGGAGAAAGCTTTACTTAACTCATCAGAGAAAGTTGCTAGCTATTTCTAACAGGCGCTTGTCACTTTGACTCTAAGTCTAGCTAGACATCATCATCATCTCCTTGCCCTTATCCTACTTAAGTGGGGTCGGCACAACATGTTTTCCTCTTCCATTCCCCTCTATCAGCCGTCATTTCAGTATTCACTCCTTTCTTACTCATGTCATCATTCACGCAATCCATCCATCTCTTCTTTGGTCTACCTCTACCCTTGTATTCATCCACTTTCATAGGTCTAGCTAGACATATTGAACTAAATATTATACGCAAAATTGTAAAAGAGATACTATTGATACTCAAAACAACTTTGTTATCAATGAAAAGGTCCCAGCGTGTATTTAAACGTTAATTTAGTTTTAGTCCTGGTTGCCTGGAAGACATCGCAATAAGCGATAAGGCCGTCTTTTGTCAGAAACCGTTTGGTTTTAGTTCGCAATAAAGCATTTTTCATTTCACTTTATTTTATTTCGTTGATTAATTGAATTGGATAGACGGACAGTGGACAAAGGCTCGACGTTGGTGACGTGACGACCTCAGTGGTGTGGCGGGCGAGTGCTCGGCTGAATTGCAAGAAGCGCTGGTTCGATTCCCGCTACGGGAGAAATGTTTATATTCTGCAAATATTTCTGCCTGGAAATTGTAGTATTATATAAGTATTTATACTATTTAGTGATGTATTTACAAAAAAAAGTATAAGAATTCTATCAGCCATCTGGTGCCCATAGTACAAGCTTTGCTTAGTTTGGGGCTTGATAGCGCCGTGTGAAATGTCCACAAATATACATAATATAATATATATTATATCCTACTATATAATAAATGTTAAAGTTTGTGAGGATGTTTGTATGTAGTTGTTGTGCCTCAAGTAACAGTTTTGGCTAAAGTGTTTTATGACCGGCCACCTGTCTGACGTCAACCCTCCTTAAGTATTTCCAAGAATACTTGCGAACGGATTTGAATGACACTTGAAATATACATAGTACCTACATGTTGTGCTGGATTAACATAAAGGCTATCATTTTATCCGCGTACCACGCGAGTTAAGCCGCGGGCGGCAGCTAGTATACCTATATATTTATTTTTATTTTTTAGGCGGCCTAAAAACTCCTTCACACGGGTTGGCCACTAGCTCATACCTACTATGCAATAGTTCTGAAGTTATTATTTGTGTTGACTGAACCTATTTGCATATTATTTAAAAATAAACATATCATTTGCATATTATTATATTTACCTAATTAGTAGTAGAAAGTTTATATATTTGAAGTGTTGGTAAAAGTCACTTTTATTAGAAAGGATTTAGAAAATAAAAATGGAGAGGAATATTTTATCAATGCAGTTTATTTTTATTGCTAGCAATAAATATACAAAATAAGGTAATAAATTAGCATTCACACAAAAACAAACCAAAAAATCAAATACATAAATAGATCGTGATACACGATACTGAAATAGACTAAAAAAAACAAAACAAACAAAAACTAAGAGATCAAACATAATAATATAGCAAAAGTATTACTTAGACATATCTACTTATATATCATAAAATATATATCGTTTGAAAAATAGGTATGAAAAATATATATAAATAAAGGTATGGACACATAAATACTAAAAAAGAATAGATACAAATTATATAGCCTCTTTGACTCGAAATACTCGAACAACTTATGTACATAGATATACACAAACATAATACTACAAACTAATATATA
This sequence comes from Scotopteryx bipunctaria, assembly GCA_949320045.1. Taxonomy (NCBI): domain Eukaryota; kingdom Metazoa; phylum Arthropoda; class Insecta; order Lepidoptera; family Geometridae; genus Scotopteryx; species Scotopteryx bipunctaria. The sequence goes on from OX439462.1 coordinate 3,004,761, forward strand.
CAAAATCAAACATATTAATAACTCGGAAGGATCAAAAAACCATTCATACAATCACACTAATAAATAGAATAAATTACTGGCATTTTTGGTACTAGCAACCTATTTGTTGTACGCTGAATAGGCAAGGTTGTTGCCATCGTTTCCACGCCGAGACCAGCCTCCCTCCCAGCCATGGCCGTGGTCCACATGGTGTTCGTGAGAACCATGGGCCTGCTCCCAGCCGTGAGATGGAGCAGCAATCTCCCAGGTCTCCTCCTGGTGAGACTTCTTAGCCGCCAACAAGGCCTTGATGAGAGCGATCATTTTCACGATGAAAGCGACCTTAGCAATAACGGCGAGTTTGAAGACTGAAGCAGCAATGACGATCAAGGCGAGGATGGCGATGGCGATGGCTTTGGCTTTTGCGATGAGGAGGAGGGGAATGAGGAGCTTGAGCTTCTTCTTCAGCTTCTTCTTCTTGCCACGGCTCTCTTCGGCTGTGAAGAGAAGGAAGTTGTTACAAACGGAAGACACAAAGTGATTCAAACTGCATTTACTACTGAGGATAATAACACTGATAACCATGTAGAATGTAATAGTTCGTATAGATGGCGAGTTTAGAACAGGTTTATGGCATTAAAACTATCTAAAATCAAAGCTAGAAAAAGTTGTGAACAAAGTGGGATATCGACTATCAAAATTGCCCAACATTGATTTAATTGAGTAGGAGGTTTTATGGCTAGTTTCACCGTCGAGATTTCTAATCTCTGATTTATGATAGCCTGACTCTGGTGAGCGGTATTTTAAATTTGAATATTTTTAGTATTTAAAACTGTCGTATTATCAATTTAGCGTCAAATTTTTGACAATATTGATATATTTGTCTGTCATTCTAACAATCTTACCATATTATAAATGTGAAAGTTTGTGAGGATGTTTGTACCTCAATCATGCCTAAACGACAGAACGGATTTTAATGAAACTTGGAATATACTTAATAGTATACGTGCTAGATTAGCATATAGGCTATTTTTCATCCGGGTACCACGCGAGCGAAGTCGAGGGTAGCAGCTAGTTAAATATAATTTCTTAATGCAATTTGTGTTATATATTTTATCACTGATTTTAGGGAACTACTTACCGTCTCCGATAGCTCTTGATTCTTCCTCTTCTTCCCCTCCGTAGCTCAGTTCGATCTCGCTTCCCTGGAGCAAGTCACTGGATGTCTTCCATAGCCTTTCAGTCAGTTGCTGATTCCTCACATCAGGGACGTCAGAGAGAGCTTCGAAGGACCGAGATTCCCTAGGAGCATCGTTCAGGAGGGTGACTCCTTCGAAGATCTTGAGCTTACGAGATGACGTAAGCCTGTCGGCAGCCTTCAAGGCGTGTTCCTAGAAGAAAAACTTTGTTAGAGATATAAATCATAAGTCACTTGTTAGATCGGAACTTTCCATTGGTACTTGAAACAATATGGAATTTTTTGGTAAAATCCACAAAATTTAAAATCCAGGAGTAAATCCCATTGAGAAGATGCACTTTTATGAAGAGAGTTCCAAAATTAATGTAAAAACAAAAACTTTTTAGAACTTCTAATCTTCACTGGATAAATCACTTGGTATCCATTTTCGAACACTATTTTCAAATCCATGGGAAAATATTCCACTGTTGAAAATGCACTTCACATCGACGTACCTTCAAGCATAAATCCACATCACTTTTCACACACTCGGAAATGCTTCCGATCACTGTTTTCAACACATTCTCGTCTTGAGACACCGGAGTACACTGGACTGCCGCTACAACAACCAAAACTAAGACAAAAATCTTCATCTTTGCTCAAGTCCAAGACCGATCGAACTGTGATGTTTGCTGATCGGTAACACTTTTTTATCTAAATCTCCCCCACTCATATGTTTTAGTAAATTAACATTTTTTACTCATATAGAGTTGAAACGACACAGCCATACTGCGTGACACAGATATTGTTTCATTAATATTTATATTTTCGGATAGTTCACGTTTGGTTTTGCTTTCTTTTGAAAGGTTTGATACTAGATGTGACAAGTTTAAGTGTTTGCATGTTTTGAGTATGAGAACACTTGTATTGAATGGTAGCTGCCAAAGGTAACCAAGTTTATAGGTATGCCGTGAAATCGATTATCTATTAATTTAATACAGAATGCCAATTACTAAATCAGGTTTCGAATTTATTGTATTTCTACACGTCTAATATTTTAAATGTAGATAGTATACAACGTATAACAACTTGAATGAGAAGTATAATTATGTATAACAACAATCCTATTATATAATATTACAATTATGGCAAAAAATTATGACGATTTTTAAATGTTTGCGTCTCAATTACGTCATAACGGCTGAGATTTAAATAAAACGAATATACATAGAACGTGTGATGGCATAACATGTACCTAAGCTTCTTTTAAGTTAGCTACCCCACGAGTGAAACCGTGAATGGCAGCTAGTGCTATTTATTGTTAAAAAAGCTTCTTGCATGAGATTTAGTCCTTCTGAATAAGATGTTATGTAAAAGAGGTAATGTTGAATAAACTACACGTAAATAAAATAAAATAAAATGTATTTAAATAAATAATTTACGAGGTCATACAGCATTCAACGAAACAAATACTCACGTACACAAATGAACATTATTTGGATGACAAAATTACTCCAACATCATAAATATATATACATCATAGGTCTAATTAGGCTATAGACTTTGAAAAGTCTATTAAAATCAAATCAATAAGAACTATTTAATCTACCTAAATGGCTAAATCTCTCTAGTTCAATAATTAAAGTATTTGTACCAACACCTACAAGTTATCATCTTGAAGGGGCATTTATATGCAATGATCTAAATAATAAAAAAACGATTTTTTTTTCATTTACACAACCTTTGATTATTTTGATTTTGATATCAGATATTATAATCTTAAGGTACATCATTTTTTCATATTTTTGGTAAGGGTAAGGTTGAATAAACCGAACAAAATAAAACAAAATATTGAATTTAAATTTATAAATAAATTGCGAGGTCATACGGCATTCAAACAAATAAATACACACACACATAATGAATATCACACACTCAATTTAAGTGGCCAGCGTATGCTAGCGACTGGGCATCGGTTCCTTGCCTGCCCCAGCCGGCGCTTTGTGCTGGCTCGTAGGAGTAACCTCCTGAGTGGTCTTCATGGTGTTGGGCAGGGGGGCTGTAGCTGGTGCTAGGGCTTGAAGAACCTCCCTTGCTGGACATAAGCTTCTTGATCAGGTTGAAGGCACTCAAGGCGAAAGCGATCTTGCCCAAGAAGAGAGCCTTGAGAGCAACGATGGCTATAATTCCAAGGAAGACAGGGATCAAAGCAGCGAACTTTAGCTTGAGGAGGAGAAGGAGAGGCAGGAGCTGCTTCAACTTCTTCTTCTTCTTCTTCTTACCACGGCCTAGAAAAATATAAGAAATCATTTCAGTCCTTCAAAATTATCATATGGATGATAGTGAGAATGCTCATAGGATTAATTTACCAATTTGGTTTATACCACACCTATTGCCCCTCTGCTACATTATTTATTTCAGCGAACTTGTGGCAAGGACGCAAAGCTTCTTATTGGAACTGAGCCACGAGGTTATAAGAACATATCCTGGCATTCATAGAAGATGGAATTACCTCTATATATTTGAATGGAACTATAACAGTTCTATTAGACCATTGACTTCTGGTGGTTTTAGCGTCAATTGAAAACCTAGACCCAGATCTATTTGACGCTAAGAGCGACAAATCATTGTTGGCTGATCTATCGTTGGCTGATCTTTTGTGACTGATCAATTATTGTCTGGTCTTATGACAACAATTTTAGTTATGTCACGCTATCGAGTTTCTTACGCCAGTAAGTAAGTGAGTAATATTGTGCATGTTTTAACATTTTCTTGACCCCAACATTACTGTTAATTTATCTGACTATTGTCAACTTTGTCACGGCAATTACGAAGTCATAAAGGGCCTCCACAAATGCGTTTAGTATGTATTCAAATATGTAGAGAAAGCTGTGTTAAACATAGGTGCAAACGAGGCATTGTTTAAGACTGTATGTGTGGTGTGTCGAGTCTTAGAGATTTATTCTAGGTCGTGGCCTGTAATGTACTTAAGAGTACTCATATTCTAAACCTTCATAAAACTATGAATGAATGTTTTCTTTTTTGTAGATACTTTAAACTATTTCTATGTTTTTATAATGAAATACTAAATTGAGCTTGAGCTAATGACGATTTTAGTTTTTTTTGTATTTTACTGTTTTTATCTGATTGATGTTTTTACTGCTTCGCTGTACTGGGAGTAAAGAAAAAACATATAATGCGTCCAGCTGCTACTCTCCCCGAGCATGTCGTAAAAGTCGACTAAGGGATAGTAATAGTATCCTCTCCAACATGATGAGATACAATAAGCAAGTATTACCAAGGAGGGTTGACGTCAGGCAGGCGGCAAGTCCTAAAACACCTTGGCCAAAACTCTTACAGTATGATCCAAAGATCATATGCCGACCCCACATAGAGTGAGATAAGGGCAAGAAGATGATGATGTTTTTGTTTATTCATTTTACCATGGTTACCCTGTGTTAGTTCCATATAAAAACATGTTCAACAAAAATTGTGATAGGTTTGTTTTTGATTCTCCACTACTAACTCATTGAACCTTTTAGCCCATAATGCTTACCTTCCTCATCCAGTCCTCTCGACTCATTGTCAGGTTCAGTCAAGCGAAGTTGAAGCACATGATTGTCAAAGAAGTCTCCGATATTGGTTGCGATTCTCTCATCTAGCTGTAGCTCTCTTGCCCTAGGTTCTTCAGGCAGAGGCTCGTAACTTCGAGCTGAACGGGCAGAGCCAGTATTTATGAGGCTCATGCCTTCAAAGATGTCCAGGTCTTTGGAAATGGCGAGGCGCTCGGTGAGCTTAAACGCCTTTTCCTGTAAAATGAATATGCATGAGCTTTTAATATTGACAGTTTTGTTTTGAACATTAATTAGTTCTGTTTTAAGATAAATTAGTATTTCGGTAATTTCATATTAAAATTACATATTATATAACAAATTTGGAGTAATTGAAGTTGATGATTGTTTTTAATTTAGGTATATGTTGTGATATTAAATTGACTTTTAGACTGTTAACTAAATTAATGGCACTGAATTCACTAATTGAAAAATTGGCCACAATTTTCATGGTTGTTTATTAGGTTAAAATCATTTCACTTCACATCACTTTGTAATCCATTATTCACCTTCAGGCACAAAGAGGTATCAACATCCATACACTCTGACACTGCACCAACAAGATTGTCTGCGATCCCATGATCTTTTACCGGCGTACAGCTCACTGATGCCAAAATGGCGAATAACGCGAAGTGACTTAACATTACCAAAAACTGATGGTACTTCAACTTGCCAACGCTTGGCAACTTATGATATTTTCCAAAAAAACTGATGGGTTATATCCTTACCACCCCACCACACATTTGACAATATGACGTAAAATATGTGTGCACAGTTTGGCGACGAACGCTAACTGATGGTGCGTTCATAAGGTACGTTAGGATAAGTAGAAAAATAAATATTTGATGTTAGAAAGCGAAGTTCACGTTTACGACATAATGTGTATTCTTACGGCGGCATTTGTGATGTGTAAATGAAAGAAAGAAAAAGTGTTATTGTTTGATTTTTCGTAAGTCTGTGCCAACTAGTGAAAATGTGTGGCGTTACCTCAACGTAACGCAATGTACGGTAAAATGCACAGAAATTAGTAAAAATAGTAAAAATGTTATATGAATAGCTCTGTATTGCATGAACTCATCCTAATTTGATATGTGGCTATTTTATATTAATTCACCAAATTTGAGGTCGTCTTGGAAACCGGAAATCTCGTATCGCGTTGCAGAACAAACTTTCTGCCGCATTATTGGCGGTTAGACGTTTCTATTTTTTTACTATTTTACGCTAAATTCACAAGTTTTAATTCTAGATTCTTAAAAAATTGTGAAACGAAAATAATATGACGTGCCAAAAAATTTACGGTTAAATTTTCAAGTTGTCATCGTATCCATGACAATTTTTGATAATGTTCCAATATAAAAGTGATATTTTTTTAATGTTTAGAAAGTAACTAAGTGAAATTAAATTTAGCAAAGAAACACGTTTATTTGTTTATTACAGCGATGTGTTAAAAGTGATCGTTAGTGAATTGTACTGTAATGTCTATTGTATGTAAGTGTCGTTTGTTTATACCAACCAGGTATTTTGTTATCTTAGAATTTAATAATATAATTATAGTTTTACAATCAACTCAAAAATTGTAGAATATTGGTCTTCGCCTACTAATTCATTCCATAACGGACCACCACAAAAAACTAAACAACTGTTGGTTCCTATCAAAAGTTTGCTTTGCTTTGTTCGTGACAGTCTCTTTATAGAACGAAATAATGGGGCGGACACCTATTCTATCAATTTACATGTCTCATTCAAGGCTTTGCCATTAGTGAAATAACGTAACAGAAAATGGCAAGAATTCCCTGCTAGATGTTTTTGAAGATGATCGTATCTAACTATTTAACTATTATGTGTCTGTAAGATTATCAAATAAATAATTTCATTCATATATTTTATTTTGATTTTGAAAAGTTTACCTTAGTAACCTTCTACGCGCACTAAAAACCAAACTTTGTTTAGCCATTTTGCGAATGAAATCTACACTTAAGTTTGTTTAATATCATAAAGTAAAAATTATTGTAATATTTACGATTATTTTAATACAATATTGCATTTGTCATAATCATTTAAAATTCTGAAAAGACAACTTTTGATGCTGGCTGTACCTGCCAAACAATTACCCAAAACAACTTAATTATCATTTAAAACTAGTAAAACTAGTAAACTGGCAAGTTTAAATAAAGATTATAATGAATATTATAAAGATTATCACTGATTTAAACTAAATCAAATACTTGTATTAAATTCCAAAATTTTGAAAAATAAACAATTTCAATTTGCTATCTGTACTTTTAAAACAAATTTGTAAAACATCTTTGAAGAAATAGTTTTCAGAGCTCATAATTACAGCTCAAAATCGTGTCATACACCAATGTCTAGGTCAGAAATTATAAAACAGTTACACAACTGCGCAATTGTATTGATGTAATACCACTCAATGAAAGTATGTCTGTTTGTGAATGGACTTGCCTTGTATGTGAAGACGCAAGGTTTTTGAGGGTTGCTGAGTATTGCGAGTCTATTAGGACTATGTTTGGACGTGCTCCTGACTAACCTCGTGATATCTCGAGAGACTTGTCTACCACGCTTAGGAATAGGACTAGTGAGGTGAAATTCGAAACTATAATTTTTTTATAAGTTTGTATTATTGCCCGTGTATTAAGGTCAAAGGAGCAAAAAGAAGAAAATGTATTTTTTTATCACAAAATAACGTTATCTGAAATTTCACTACATAAGAATTATGTTCAAATGACGTCATTTACTCAAACAAAAAGCTTAGTTAGCCACAGTAAAACTACAAAAGGCCTATGTTTGTGGATATCTGAGATGTCCAATTGTGTATTACTACTAATACTAATCGTGTCAATAATTCTTTCGAACCAGTGTGGTGAAAGGATTTAAAGGAGCGCCTGAAAGGCTCCTTTCGTTCACTTGACTTTGTGAAATCATTAGTTTCTACGATATGCTGGTTTCCTCACGATGTTTTCCTTTATCGTTTGAGAGTAGTAGAGCGCACATAAATAAAATTGTGTGCACGACCAAATTTTAACCCATGACCTACGGAGCCGCTACCACTAGGCCACCAGTGCTTTCAACCTGTGTACGATAAGTCCCTGAGCTTACTAAATTTATAAATTTTGTTACGATCTGAGGATCTGAGGATGTGAGGATAAGTGAATATTTGTGCCTCGATCACGTCTGATGAATAAAGAAAAAACATAGAATGCGTCCAGCTGCTTCTCTCTCCGAGCATGTCGTAAAAGTCGACTAAGGGATAGTATCCTCTCCAACATGATGAGATACAACAAGGAAGTATTCCCAAGGAGGGTTGACGTCAGGCAGGCGGCCGGTCATAAAGCACCTTAGCCAAAACTCTTACAGCATGATCCAAGAATCATGCTGTGCCGACCCCACATAGAGGGCAGGAAGATGATGATGATTACGTCTGATGAATCCCAACTTTAAACCTACATTCATCATTGGCCTTTAACATCTATTACAAATGATTTAGGTGGCACCAGTTTATAGAACATTTTGAAGTTGAACATTTTCGTTGATGGCTAAAGAGGCCTTTATACAGGAGTGGCAGCTTCGACCACACTTTCCACATATAAATGATCCTGAGGATGTTACAGGGAATTCGGTGCGTTTGTAGAATACTTTTACTGTCTATAGTAGATGGTTTATACAGCGTCAGGAGGTAACTTTTACCTTCACAAACGGGACGCTGTAGTGCCCGGGACGAATTAAGATGGAGTAGGCTTGCTCAGCACCTATTCCATCCTCTCAGCTTAATCAGCCTTGTCCACAGGAAAGACATGTTACTGACTAAGCCGCGGGTTTCCTTACTATGTTTTCCTTCACCGTTTGAGAGAACTGGTTTTAGCGCACATAAATTTTTCGCACAGAAAAAACCATTGGTACACAACCGGATTTGAACCCACGTCCTTAGGATTGGGAGGTGGGGTCACTACCAACTAGACCACCAGTGCTCTCATTAGAATACCAACTCTGAAAAATGTGTTAACGACCTTGATTTTACTGTTAGAGGTCACGTGTCAAACTTAGTGACATTACCATTAGTCAACGAGGTCGTTGCCCTTATATCTTCGGTCCCATCCTAAGCTTTCTATTTACAAAGCTTAGGTAAATACAATACCTACGTATACTTTCATTTAGGAATAAGTACATAATATCACGCCCGTATCCTAATGGGGTGGGCAGAGCCATAAGTAATCAGGTAACTTGCAGATTTCTGATTTAAATTCCCAAGTAGGATATGGTGAACCGTTTGGTGACAGGTGATTAGCTCATCTTCCAGGTGTTTCGTTATGTTAAAGATTACATAACATCCAGCGGAGAAGTAGGAATATCGTTTTCAGTTTTTACCCGACTAATAGGAGGGTTATTATGAATGAATGAATGAATGAAAATACTTTATTGCACACCTTACACTAGCAAAAAAAAAAAATATATATAAAAACTAATTACGTTAAAAAGAGTACAATAGGCGGTCTTATCGCTTAAGAGCGATCTCTTATAGACAACCATGCAAGGAAAAAGAGAACAGAACGTAAGGGTGTACGAATTCTATTTAATTATATTTTATCTTACTTCTTGCTAATATTATAAATGCGAAAGTTTATGAGGATGTTTGGATGTTTGTGCCTCAATCACGCCTAAACGGCAGAACGGATTTGAATGAAACTTGGAATATACATAGTACATGTGCTGGATTAACATATAGGCTATTTTTTATCCGGATACCACACGAGCGAAGCCGCGGACAGCAGCTAGTATGTACATATATTTTTCGAACAGAAAAATCCAATGGCGAACGACCCACATGGCACACATGGTACTACGTAACCGTTGGATGCTCTCATGAGAAAGCGATGAGTCAGTGTGACCTTGGGACGATGGATTGGAAGATTGAAGCACACAGGTGGAGTTTTTACCTTTAATAAAATGTTATTAGCCCTTATAACGGAATATTTGCCACGTTTGGATGCTCCCGTTAAAAAAGTTTAAAATTTTATTGATGTAAACTTGATGGAAACTTCAAACCCTACAAAAGAGAAACTGGGCCAGTGTGAGTCAAAATCACAAAAACCCTTGAACAACCCTTCGTGGTTCCGTACCATCACCTTTAATGTACTGTTTTAATAAGTAGCTTTGATGATCGAACGTGTGTTAAAAAATTGAAAATGAATTGTAAATTTACATAGAATGCTTTCGGCTACTTTCCTCCCCGAGCATGTCTTATAAGTCGACTAAGGAATAGTATCCTCTCCAACATGATGGACCATCCATATGGGCGATGGGCTGATCACCTGTCACCATGGTTCACCATATCCATCTTGGTACTCTTGAATCAGGAGTGGCTGCAAATTTTCTTATGATTACTTGTGGTTCTGCCCATCCCGTTAGGGATACGGGCGAGATAATAAATAAATAAAATAAATAAATAAATATTTGAGGACATATCACACAGCGCCATCTAGCCCCAAACTAAGCAAAGCTTGTACTATGGGAACCAGATTGCTGATAGAATACATAATATACTTTTTTTTTTGTAAATAGATACTTATAATACATAATACAACACCCAGACCCGGAAGAAATATTTGCAGGGCATGCAAACATTTCTCCCGCAGCGGGAATCGAACCCGCGCCTCATGCGTCTCAGCCGAGCATTCGCCCGCCTCGCCACAGAGGTCGTCAATGTAATATATAGGTATGTATGTACCACACGAGCGCAGTCACGGTTAGAAGCTGGTCACCTATAAATAAATAATACCCAAAAGTCACATACAGAGTCCTGACTCCACACTAGGATTCCCTGTGTCGTCGGTATCAGAAACTACGAGTACCTACCATAAGATAGTACCACAACACCCAGACCAGAGCATGCAACCATTTCTTCCGCAGCGGGAATCGAACCCGCGCCTCTTGTGTCTCTGCCGAGCAATCGCCCGCCACGCCACCGAGGCCGTCAATGTAATATATAGGTATGTATGTACCACACGAGCGCAGTCACGGTTAGAAGCTGGTCACCTATAAAATTCGACCACTGTGAGCCGTATAGGCGTGGTTCAGGAACTTTCGCGGCCGTGCCCACAGCGGCACCTTGCTAGCGGACATTAGCGGACGTAAGCGGACTTTTTGAATTACACAATGAAATTGACACTGTTTTATGCATATGTGGTGAGCTAACAGTAGCTTATGAAGTTCTAATTATGTTTATTTAAGCTGTGACAAATTATTATTATGGTAACCCTAGAAAACTTTTTATTTTAATAATAAATTGACGGTTGAATAAACGATTTATTATTGGTATTAGCTTGAAACCTATTTTGCCTACACTACAGAGTCCCGTTACTGCTGGCAAAAAGTTACGTCCTAACTATAACTTATATCTTACTTAACCATATCGTAACGTTTTACAAAAGGTCAAGTGTACTCTAAACCGAAGGGCGAGCTAATGAAGCGAAAGTACTTTGTCAATTGAATGAAGCGCTCGTGGGGTAGCTTGCTTAGACGTTCTTGATTGATCGTTGATGTTAAGCAAAGTTATGTGCGGTCACAATTGGGATGGGTGACCGCCAGTGGCATTACGAGCTGAGCGCTTCTGTGCTGCAGAGGGCACGTTAATTTGTATGTCGAAGGATATTGATTGTTAAGTTAGAATTGTTTTTTTTGTTATATTATATTATATATAGGTATATATTTCTTTCTACTAGTTGTTGTCTGCCAATGCTGTGCAAGCCTATAATTGGAGCCTAATAAATAAATAATAAATAATGATATTAGGCGGCCTAAAAACTCCGTCACAAGAGTTGGCCATTAGCTCATATGAACTTACTTCCTTTCTCAAGATCCTGGAAAGAATATCCGCGATCTTTGCAAAGCCCTTTAGGTAAAAAGCGTAAAGTTATGTCTGTAGTTTTTTGGAAGAGGGGGCAAACGAGCAAGCTTACCTGATAGTAAGTGATTACCGCCGCCCACGGACACCTGCAACATCGGAGGAGCTACAAGTGCTTTGCCGGCCTTTGAGGTAGGAGTAGGCTCGTTTCTTGAAGGTATCTAAGTCGTATCGTAAGTATGTACAAACATAATTATCACGCCCGTATCCCTAATACCCCGCCTTCCGATCCTAAGGTCGTTGGTTCAAATCCGGTCGTGTACCGATGAATTTTTCTGTGAAAAATTTATGTGCGCTATACCAGTACTCTCAAACGGTGAAGGAAAACATCGTGAGGGAATCCGCGGCTTAGTCAGCTCCGCACGTATTGACCATGTCTTTCCTGTGGACAAGGCCGACGAAGCTGAGAGGATGGAATAGGTGCTGGGCAAGCTTACTCCATCTTAATTCGTCCCGGGCACTACAGCGTCTCGTTTGTGAAGGTAAAAAGTTGCCTCCTGACGCTGTATAAATCATCTACTCTGTAGATGGTAAAAGGCCTTAGTTAGTTAGTTAGTTAGTTCCCTAATTGGATGGGCAGAGCCACAAGTAAACATAAGAAAACTTGTAGCCACTTCTGATTTAAAGTCATAAGATGGATATTATGGTGAACCATGGTGACAGGTGATCAGCCCATCGCCCATATAAATGGTCCATAATTTTGGAGAGGTCTATCCCTTAGTCGTAAGTATGTGACGATGATAATGAATAGAACTTGAAACAAAGCTTACCTTATTTTGCCAAGTACCTACCAACGAGATAAGTATTCAGGAAACGATCATTAGCGAGTATATACAAACTCGCAAGAATTTCTAGCGTTCTAAGCTTTCCAGGCAAACATTTTATGCAAGCAAATGCTTTACTGTGAGACATGATCTTCAAAACTGTTTTACTTTGCATAAACTAAGGCCTTTTGCCATCTATAGTAAATTATTTATACAGCGTCAGCAGGCAATTTTTACATTCAAAAACGGGACGCTGTAGTGCCCGGGACGTATTAAGATGAAGTTAGCTTTTGAATTTTTGAGTTTTGAAATTGAATCCAAATACTTTAGCACTAACTACCTTATTTGAAATTTGCTAAGCTAAGATTAGACAATAACCTGACTACTTCGTTCCGAATAAGTAGCATTTTGACGCGATAAAGATACGGTACCAAAACTAGAGAGCAAGTTTCATAGTAAGGCGTGAACCTCTTGCCTAGAAATCTCAAACTGTCCGCCTACAAACAAGTAAATAACTTTGACTTGACATGCAAGTCACAATACCGTGTTTACTATGGTTTCTATTCTTACAATGTGCTGGACAGCTAGCATATTGCTACGGTCACTTTGCTTTTCACGTGACGGATAGCTGCATCCACGAGTTGCGCAAAATACTAAATATTTATTTATAAATCTTTGTCTTCAAACTTAGAGATAGATTTCCTCCTGTGTTAGTTTTCACTGTGTCACAGGAAGAAAGTCCTTTCTCGCAATGTTTGACATTTTTTATAATCTTTAAAAAATTATATAACTTTATCCTGTCTTTTTAAAAATGGTTATTCAGATTATGATAATATAGAAAAATAATTAATAACATATTTTGATATAAAACATATTTAATGACTTTAACGTGGTTCCGTCGTTAATAAATAAGTACAATAAATTAACAATACAACAACCAATACAATACTCGTACAATGACTCGATGCATTCCCATACACACTTTATATAGTAACAGAGAAGTTTATAGAATAACTAAAAAATAAAATAAAAAATATCTTTGGAACATAAACTTAAGATAATGGTAAATTATACTATCAATATTCAGTACGAACAATCAAGCACATAATAATATTAAGTATATATACAAACATATCATAAGAAATAATAAAAAAGATAATCAGTCAGCTTGGAAAATAAACTTAAAATATAAGATAGATAGTTTGAAAGATATATAGATAAAATAACAAGATGCGTGAATATAATGAGTATTATGATTTAGATATAAAATATAAATTATAAGAATTGATATATAAAGAAGTGCAGTGGATATCATAAAGATAATAATATAGATAATATTTTAATAAATATTGATACGTTGGTACACAAATATTATAAAAGAAGTGGGGAAAGTCAAAATTCGTCATGAGTAGGTCCGTTGTAAAATAAGTTACTTATCCTAGAATAAATTACTTATACAAACTACCCTACGCCTGTTTGGCGTGACCGGAGTAAGCCATGCTGAGAGCGTCCTGGGACCTGCCCCAGCCGCCGCTGTTGCTCTCCCAGCCATGGTGCTCTTCATGAGCCGGCTCTGACCACCCTGAACTCTTCTTGGAGTCGAGGAGTTTCTTGATGGCGCCGAAGGCAGCCGCGATGAAGGCGACCTTGCCGAGAAGGTAGGCCTTGAAGACGGCAAAAGCAATGATGCCGAGGAAGAGAGGGACGAGGGCAGCAAGCTTCAGCTTGATGAGGGCGAGGATGGGCAGGAGCTTCTTCAGCTTCTTCTTCTTCTTGCCACGGCCTGAAATGAATGAAAGTAGTTGGTTATTATTTTGAAAAAAGAAGTACGTTGTGTAACCTAGAATTCTAGACGACGTTAATTATTAATTATTATAGGCAATTAAAATGACGCAAGTTGCATTATTTGTAAAAAATCACAAATCTGCAGAATCTAAAAAATCGCGGTTAGATATAATTATAATGCGAAACAGATTATAAAAAAGCTGAGTGAGCGATGCCTAATTATGGGCAATGTCATATTAATTGAATTTCATATATAAGTATAACAGTATTAAATGGCAGAAAAGTCTTAGAACATTAATCAGAAGACAAAATGTCTAACAAATACTGCGTTCATTTCATTAACCATTCATGTCAAAAAGCTTTTGTGGCAGAGAAACAAATGAATTCATCTAACAATTAAATTGAGACTGTAATTCTACATTCATTTTCTTTGTGACACAAACGATGGTTTTGTGAAAGTGAACATGTCGAGTTAAAAGGTCATCGAAATAAAGACGCAAATGAAAAAATTGAAAGTGCATGATTTCCATAATTCAAAAATTACCTGAGTCATGAAGTACGGATTTTTTTTATTTAAAAGAAAGGTAAAGTAAGATCGGGAATTTCCAAACTAAACAGTTTTGAAAGAAGTTCAAAGACATGGTGTCAAGTATACAAAAAAAACCTTCACCACACTAGTTCGGAAAAACTAGTAACACGATTTGTAGTAGGTAATATAAATTCTTCAAATACCTTACTTATAAATAAACTCTTTAATGTATAGCGAAATGCTTGAAGCCTTGTTGGAAAAAAATGGAAGAACAATGTGAAGAGGGCTAGGAAATTATGTCAATGAAAATACTAGGAGCCTTAAAGTTGGTCAGGTTTGACTTTTGACAGGTAATGCATGATGGTATAACAAAATTCTACATATGATACAACTGATGATAATAATGTTATCCTAGGTCACAGTTTAAGATTTGTAACAGATAACGAATCTATCTTCAACGTAACATAAGCTCATGAATAAAAAAGTATTTGTAGGTAACAAGTGGACTTTCTTATCGTAAGGCTCTACATTGCGTAACCAATGATGCAACATGAATTTCAAACAGTTCGACCCAAAAACGAGAACACTTGCAATTTTGAAAAAGTTGAAAGTTGAAGCACGTGCAATGTGGAAATAAAATTTATAAGTATGCATTTTATGACCATCTGCATCTGATAAGGCTATATACTTATATAAATACGAAAGTTAGGATATTTTTATTTCACGATCAAACGGTTAGAAGGATTTGGATAAAAATTGGAATATACCTACGCATTTTATATCGGTAGCAGGTGTCAACAAAATTAACATGAATTTCCTGCCCTTATCCCGCTAGGTGGTGTCAACACAGCATGTTTCTCTCTTCCATCTTCTCCTATCACTCGTCATCTCAGTACTCAGTCATTTCACACGCATGTCCACAGGTATTTTGAAACAGGATATGCCATATAGAAAACTTTTTATTGTCACACAAAATACTTTTTTATACTATTATTTATGTTGAAGGGGTAAGGAGGAATATAATAAATTTCCAGCAACTTTTTGCAATAAGAACTTTTGTGTAAGCCTTTTGAAAAATGTTGTAGTTTAAGAACAATGGAAATATAGTATACCTAACGCCATTTCAAATGGACCCCATTCACTGAAGGTTTTGAAAACGAAATGAAAAGTAATTTCTTATTACTCTCCCATCCCACGCTCAGATGACACAGAAATCATTATCACTATCTTCAAATTAAAGTATCTTAACTTTCATTTATCGCATCTTTGTACAAAGCCTTCCAAACAATGACACCGCAAGAAAGTATGAGAATTATTTTCTTCACACAGACGCGTGAACATACCCACTTGACACTGAAGCCGATGCTCTAACGGCAAATACCACAAAAAATTTAAAGGTTTAATTTCCTAAAAAGTGAAATTTAGGGTAGAATATTTTGAAAACGATCTAACATGCTCGAGCTAATATGCCCATATTTGTATCTCGGGAAACTAAATTAATTAATTAAGCATGGAAAAGACCTCACACAGTGCTCCTTGTCAACGTTGGCACGGTAAAGCAGTGCCTAGATTAGCTTATTCTTCTATTCGATTTTTCTATCAGAATAATAAACGCAAAAAGGATCTAGCCAAAAATCACACAAAATTCCAATTATTAACTCTGAAAAAGAGTAATCAATTAGATATTCCTTCACGGGCTAAAGTATTGAAATGATCAATTAATTTGAAGCACTCGTGGCGTAGCTTGCTGAGACGTTCTTGATTGATTGTTGAAGTTAAGCAACGTTGTACGCGGTCACAATTGGGATGGGTGACCGCAAGTGGCATTATGAGCTGAGCGCTTCCGTGCTTCAGAGGGCACGTGTCAGTCCCGGCTTTTAAGTCGTTAAGCCACGACGAAGGCCTTTAGGCGGCCTAAAAACTCCGTCACAAGAGTTGGCCACTAGCTCATACGAACTTACTTTTTTATCAATGAATTGTGGAAATGTGGGCATGAGTTAATAACATAATTCAACGTGCCCGTGATTACCCTCTTAAGCATCTTCAAAAAACTGAAGAACCGAAAGAATTTCTACTAGTTTCCTGGCGACAAGTACTGCTCACTATCTCATTCCATAAAGAAACCTCAAAATGGCCACGAAATCAAATAGCTATTTGACTTTTGACCATTTTGTTTTTTGGCCAGGATGGTAATGGTTCCATTATAGAACGGGGAAAAGGAATTAATTTTGGAATCTATTACTAGGGTTAACAGAGTTACTAGGTTTAAATACCGTTTAAAAATATAAACAACGTATCAATTGAGGAATTATAGGGTATAATGATTATGAATGATCACGAACACTAGATACTAGACTATGTGCATCAACGTAACGACTTAAAGCGCAATCATATGCGTGATCCACTATTTCCGATTAGGTTTTATAAAGAAAGTAATTTCCCCGGATATAGGTAAATTATTATCTAACAGGAAGTTACCAATAGCATTCTGTGAAGTATCCTTGTCATTTGATTTAAAAAAATGGTCATAAATGTACGTGCAGCTTTGAAAATCGACTGAATAAAGTCTGAAAACTGTTAAAAAAACAAGAAATTAACATTGTATTGCTTTGTAAAAATTTTGAGCATAAAATTCATGCTCGTTACTTAAAATGATTTGATAAATGAGCGTCAATTTGTTCGTTGATCACAGGAATCATTATAGCAATCATGATCTTTGTATCAAGTCATTGTTACGGTAACGAGAACATCTGATTTGATTTATCTGATCCTATGACTGTGAGCATTGTTTGATTTCGAAAATATTTCTGTCTATGCTTACTAAAAATATTTTTATAATTATGAATTCCTTGTTTCTAATTTTACAACAAATTTATTGCAGTGTTGTAGAATTAGCTAGTTGTAGTTTAAATTTTAAACTATTTTATTATTTTGCTTTTGAATGTGCATTTTCTATATTATTATTTTATTTGTTGTTTTCTAAATAAACGATTTCTTATTGAAATGTATCATATTGTTTAAAATCTCGTGTGAAAATGACACTTACCTTCCTCTTCAACAGAGTTGTCCTCTTCAAAAGCCTTTGGCATCCTCAGCTGTAAAGCGTGACTGTCCAGGAA
Organism: Scotopteryx bipunctaria; assembly: GCA_949320045.1. Classification (NCBI taxonomy): domain Eukaryota; kingdom Metazoa; phylum Arthropoda; class Insecta; order Lepidoptera; family Geometridae; genus Scotopteryx; species Scotopteryx bipunctaria. The sequence goes on from OX439462.1 coordinate 3,022,641, forward strand.
GTCTACCACATTGTCGAGGATCCTTTCCTCAACTTGTAGTTCCCTGGCCATCGGGTCCTCAGCTAGGGGCTCGTAGCTGCGAGCTGATCGAGGGCTACCGGTTCTGGCGAAGCTGACTCCATCAACAAGGGTCAGGTCCTTAGACATGGCTAGGTTTTCTGTGTACTTCATGGCTTTTTCCTGTAATTGAAATGTTAACGTTATTATTCATGTATTTTTTTGTATTCTACATATTTTATCAAGAGTTTATATAATCAGAATAAAATGAATATCATATTTTTGTAATATTTTAGAATGATTTGAGAGGAATTTTAGATTTTCTAAAGTGTCTGTCTTAAAGTAAAATTTTTCACAAACTAATATACCCGACGAAAATAATATAAATAAGCATATTCAAATAAAAAACTATACGCGAGTTCAGAATAACTCAATTTAACGATTTGATCGCAGTTGTAAAATAATTATCTCTGTCTCATAATAAAATCAATGAATCGTAAAATTCATACAACGCTGCCACTATAAAGTTTACTACTGAATGAAGTTAGTTTAGATTCATATCAGGAAGACAAAATGCACTTGGGGTTCGAACCCGTGCAAAAAGAGGTCACTATTTTGTTATTCAAAATTGTGTTGGGAATAGTTGTACGAAAGCGCAAATGCATTTCCACACTCAGAATATTTCAGGGATTCGAACCCTTAAAAGAGTCACAAAAATCCTATAAAAAAGGGTTCACTGGTAATCCCGGAAAATCCACAGGCACAAAACACTTCACTTCACTGTTTCACTTCACACACCTTAAGACACAGCATGGCGTCACCATCCACGCAATCCCGTAGGGTCGAGACAAACTTATCCAGGCCATCCTCCTTGGCCATGGGCAGGGCCCCAGCAAGTGCCAGAGAACAAATTATCACAAAGGCTCTCATTGTACCACAGTCAAAGTCAAATTGTTGAGGACGGTTGTAAGACAGTGAGTTTTATTTTGTCTTCCCCCCCTTTTTAGGTTCCATATGTCACGCACTGTAGTGTGCGGTATACGGTCAAATTGTTCAGCATTAAGCTCATTTAGCACGTATTAGTGAGATTTAAAATAAAAGTCGTCTAAAGATTTAAGCCTCGTAAAAAAATAGTTGAGTTAAGACAGGTACCTACTTAAAAAACCTTTTAAAAAGTGCGTAACATATATTAAAAATTGAATTTGATGTGAACTACTTATTTGCTGTAAGACTTCATAGTGGCAGAGTTTTATGTATTTTAAATGCTTTGCCGCTTTTAAATATAATTCCTGTGAATTTAATATGTAAAGGTTTTTATTATTATGCTTTACAATCATTAAAAAACTATATAATAAAAAAAACACTACTCGTAATTAATAAATTAATCAAAAGTATTATCGATTCACTCCGATTCGATAGTCGGATAGACCAATAGCTAGTAGCAATAGCCAATAGAGTAATAGCTATATCTCTGTATAAAAAAAATACTAATTTAATATATTAATTAGTTTTGTAAAAATTACAGGCAGGTAGGTAGATACTTGCATTAAATTTCTAGTTAGTTTTATCTTCCCCATCCCGCATTATGACAGAAATCAATATAATTCTAATTTTCATGGTCTATTACCATGAAAAAGTAATATTACCATCAAAATTACAATTTTATTGATTAACTAGTATTCTAACTGGATTCAGTTAGCTCATAGAAGCTTTTGTGTGATCAGTGTAATAATATTAAGTAGGTACATAATATAATGTTAAAACATTTTCCGTTCATACTTTCAGCGCAATTTTCGCATATCTACAGTAATAATTCCGGTTTTTTCGCATTCCATAGTAGTCGGTAGTTGAGATTTCGTAAAAACGCTTTCTAAATAAGTACTATAGATGATCTTATATCATCGAACAGCTGATTTCCTATATTTGTTGCAATTTGTATTCTGTTGTACTTCAGGTCATTTTAACGCGTTTCGAAGAGCGAAAGTGTAGGAACTTATCGAATGTAAACTGGTCTATTATGGTATTTTATTGTTACCTATTACATACATAGTATGGGTGTTATGTGAAATGCTAAGGGGTCCACTACACAGTGGATAGACCAATTTTGATACAGTTCTGGCTATTCAGGACTTCCGTACGGACGAAGACCTACTCCAAAGGTCACAAAAAAATCTGTGTGATTCTGGATCAAAAACTTTGCACAATTTGTCTAAACTAAGTATCTATTCGTGTATTATATTTGTCTAAACTACATAACAGGATTGTTTCTTTATAAATCTTTAATGGCCTCTTTTGATTTCATAATTTATGAATTTCTTTGATTTTTATTTAGTTGATGAAAAAGATACATAGGCATAAATATATTTATTTATAAAGCGTCTCAAAGAATTTCAAATTTGATGTCCTCAATCTGCAAATGAACATGATGTTATGTAACCTATGATGTGAATAAAAAAGTTCAATGAAAACTCAAGACACAATGATGAGATGAAATTCATAAATATTTCTAGATTTAGGTTCAAAGATCAAATATTTTAGGTCCAAATGATCCTACCAATTTTTATAGAATAAAGTATTTGACTTTTGACTTTTAATGTTTCCTCTAAGATACGGGTACATAAAGATGTCAAGAGCTTATAACTTTAAAAGTAGCTTCCATGTAAGTGGTGCATCTAAACAAAAATTGAGCACATACCAGTACCATCACCCTACTAAAATTGGTAAATTTACATTAGCCACTTCAAATTTATGAATATTTGTTTAAACAGCATAGTTTACGGCACATTCATAGTATTCCGTACCTTAACGGTACGTCCTTTCATTCAAAAGGCAAGATTGATGGTAGGTGCCTTTTTCCGTAATGACAGTTCAAGACAGGTTTTCAGAACTTGTGCAATTTTTCGTCTGGGCTTCGGTTCTCGGAAGTTCCGTTTTCGCTTTTGGGCTTTTAATTTTACCATAAAGGTTGAATGATTTCTTTTCAAACTTACACACAGTGTTGGAGAAAATACACGTTGTATTGTCAGAAACTCCAAATTTTTCATCAGATTTTGTTTCAAAGCAGGTATCATCAGCATCATCTATCTATAGAAGTCCACAGCTGGACATAACAGGCTTCTCGAAGACACTGTCGAGACGATGAATTTTGTTGGCATTTGAACACCAGTAACCTATACAATGCCATCAATCCATCGAGCTAGCATCTTGATTTCGTTTTTCAGACGGCTATGAAAACACGATATTCAAAATGTCCAAAATATCTTCTATTGTAAGTGTTTAGATGTTAGCTAAAGGTAAAGATACCTACTTAAAGATGTGCCGACAGAATCCCAATGATCACATCCCAACAAGTAGAGAGTCCTTTCATATTCAACGTACCTAGTACCCATTTGTTCAAAAACCTCCCTTATTTTGTCTCCAACTTGAGTTCAAATTCCTGTGTCTTCAGTAAATTTCTAGAGTTGGCTCGTAGGACGAATCCTACTAGCGGGTATTTACGGAATAAATAAACATAAATTAGATGTGTTTAGTTTCACTATTATGTGACATTTAAATGATTGATGAGCAAACTTTGTTTAAAGTAAAAGTTTGTACTTGAGTATTTTTTTAAGCGATTACGCCGATTACAAACAAATTGACTTAGAATTTGGATTTAGTTGGTAATATGTTTGTAAAGAGCATCGTTGAAAGAAACGTTAATTCGAAAGCATATTATTAAGTTTCTATACCTATATAATTATTAAAAATATTTATTTATGTATTTTATAATCATAAAACACCTAGCATATAGGACGCTAGGAATGGTGATGGGTTACCGCAAGTGGAATTACGAGATGGGTGCTTCCGTGCTTCGGAGGGCACGTTAAATGGTCGGTCCAGGTTGTTACGTTTAGTTGTTTGATAGAAGCCATGACAGAGGCCTTTAGGCGGCCTAAAAACTCCGTCACAAGAGGTGGTCACTAGCTCATACAAACTTACTTACTTATATAGGATGCATTGTCTTGCAGCTTTGCCAAACCGCATATTTCCTTTAGTTTTAATAGTATCAATAATGAAGAACAAAAGTTACGTCCGATTGCGTAATTTTATGGCAACAGGCGGTCTGTGTTACATCGAGTTTTATTTAATGTATGGTCCAATTTTAAATGATGCAACTTGATTAAAATTAATTAGTTGTCCTCTGAGGAGGAAATAGTTGTCATATATGCCAAATCTTATAAACTAAGTAATGATAATGACTTACTTCTCTGCTGGACTAGGGGTAAAGAAAAAACATAGAATGCATCCAGCTTCTTCTCACCTCGAGAAAGTCGTAAGAGTCGACTAAGGGATACTATCCTCATCAACGTGATGGACATCTATATGGGCGAATCACCTGTCACCATTGTTCATCATATCCATTTTGGGACTCTTGGATCAGGAGTGGCTGCAAGTTTTCTTATGATTACTTGTGGTTTTGCCCACCCTGTTAGGGATACGGGCGTGATAATTGTGCATGCATGTATCTATGTATGGTATTCATGAAGAATGTGATAAGAGTACCTAATTGAAGCGAGAACAATTACGTCACGACTTTAGCAAATGGAGATCCGTGGTCTCTGCCTACCCCTATATAAGAAAGGGGCTTGATGGCGCTGTGTGAAATGCCCACAAATATTTATTTTATTTTATTTACTTGAAAACACATCCGTTGGTCTAATCAGGAGCCAACTCAATTATGCCCACCACCAAACATAAAAACTTAAGAGAAATTTCGAAAACATGTGTAAAAAATAAGCTTATAAAGCGCACTTCTTTTCACCACACTGGTTTGAAAAAACTAGCAACACGACTAGTAGTCAGGGAAAGTTACGTGCCCCTTAAAAGACTAGAATGAATTCGACATTCATATCATTTTGCATGTCATAAAAAAGTTTCTAAACATTGTATTTTAAGTTCTATTGTACTGTAAGTTCAACTTCGTACAGTCGATGACGATAAAATCTACTAAAAACGAAAGAAGCTCATGATCATCACCGCAAGTCAATACCGCAGAAATAAAATTAGATCCCCAAGACCGCTCTGTGCATGATAAACGAAGTTTATTTGCAATTCGGAGTATATTATCAAAATCGGTTTAAAATTGGCAGAAATAACATGACAGTAAAAATACTGCCTTAAAACCCTCTCCTTCATTTTATCATAGCCGACTTAACCCAATTCTGGATATAACTTCCCTCTGTTTGTATAATCCATCACGGTTCTGAGCTAGTCTTGTCCTTTATTTGATGTCCGGTAAAAAGCTCAGTAGACAAGTATATAGAAGAACGTTTTATTCACACAAAGGTTATACTGTTGAAGTTTAGACAACAGACCGAAATCAATGGATTTAACCCTGTTTAAATTTTCTTGTGTTTACTTGTGGCACTGCCCACCCTATTAGGGATATAGGCGTGATAGTACGTGTGTATGTAAATTTGAACAATTGCATTGCAATGGCTTTTAGATAGCTTGACTCTTTCTCTTGTATTTTGTAAATTATATTTGTCTAAGTTTGTATTGATGACCTCGATGGCGTGGCGGGTGAGTGCTCGGCTGAGACGCTAGAGGCGCAGGTTCAATTCCTTCTGCATGTTTGCATATTCTGCAAATATTTCTTCCGGGTCTGGGTGTTGTAGTAAATAAGTATGATAAGTATAAGTATGTATTTACAAAAGAAGTATGAAATATAATAATTATTCTATCGGCCATCTGGTTCTCATAGTATACAAGCTTTGCTTAAATTGTGGTTAGATGGTTCTGTGTAAAATGTCCACAAAAATTTTATCCTTACTAATATTTTAAACGCGAAAGTTTGTATGTATGGATGATTGTTACTCTTTCACGCAAAAACTACTGAACGGATTTAAATGAAACTTGGAATATACATAATACATGTACTGGATTATCACATAGGCAATTTTTTATCCGGGTACCACGCGAGCGAAGCCGCGGGCGGCAGCTAGTTATATATAAATTGATAAATAGCTGAATTCGGTTGCGTAGTGGTAACTGAAATGTAAGTGATGATGCCCGTATAGGATATCCTACATTTGTAAGCTGAATCGGTCAGTGTTACGTGTGATTGTGTTATTCTGCTCATTGGAGCGGTTAGCACGCATCGCAAAATTTTCGGTTCTATAACCACTTCCTCATCAGAACTGTGCACAATGGCACCGCTCGTGTCACTGGTTCGAACAAGCGGTACGTATGACGGCCTTGGTGGCGTAGCGGGCGATTGTTCGGCAGAGACGCAAGAGGCGCGGGTTCGATTCGCTGCGGAAGAAATGTTTGCATGATCTGTAAATATTTCTTCCGGGTCTGGGTGTTGTGATACCATGGTACTCGTAGTTTCTGATACCCACGACACAGGGAATCTTAGCGTGGGGTCAGGACTATGTGTGTGACTGTTGGGTGTTATTTATATTTATTTATTTATGTTATGTTCGTATGAGCTAGTGGCCAACTCTAGTGACAGAGTTTTTAGGCCGCCTAAAGGCCTCCGTCATGGCTTAACGACTTAAAAGCCGGGATCGACTCAAGTGGTGAAATAATGATAGTCCAACTCAATAAAGCTTTTCTTATGCACTTGATACACTACTTGGATAAAATATTGTCTAAGGATATTTTAAATCGGGTCGTATACTAATGGATTTTTCTGTGCGAATTTATGTGCGCTATACCAGTACTCCTCAAACGGTGAAGGAAAACATCATTGACCATGTCTTTCCTGTGGACAAGGCCGACTAAGCTGAGAGGATGGAATAGGTGCTGGGCAAGCCTACTCCATCTTAATTCGTCCCGGGCACTACAGCGTCCCGTTAGTGTAGGCAAAAGTTGCCTCCTGACGCTGTATTAATCATCTACTATAGACGGCCTTTTTTTTTACAATACCTTCGCTCGAGAATATTTTTCCACTACTTGTAAGTAAGGAAAACATCTAATTATTCAGGAACTATTTCGAATAAATCGAAAACGAAGTGTTCCGTACCTCGATGGCGTGGCGTGCGAGTGCTCAGCTGAGATGCAAGAGGTGCGGGTTCGATTCCCGCTACATGCCTACATATTATCACATTTATGTACAACTAGCTGCTGCCCGCGGCTTCGCTCACGTTTTACCTGGATAAAAAATAGCCTATATGTTAATCCAGTACATGTACTATGTATATTCCAAGTTTCATTCAAATCCATCCAGCCGTTTAGGCGTGATTGAGGCACAAACATCCAAACATCCAAACATCCAAACTCACAAACTTTCGCATTTATAATATAAGTAAGATTATCAGGCAAAGTAACTAATGCTCAAGGAACACGTATCATGTCACAGATTACGAAACTTCGTGACACTACTTTCTTCGAACAAAACAGGCGGAGTCGGAATTCCGGTACAGTTGGCTCATTTTTTTGGCCGTGTCACTTGTTCTTTCGAACCAGTGTGGTGAAAGGTTCTTTTCGCGCACTTGACACATATTTTCGAACTTTTCCTCACGATGTTTTACTTCACAGTTTGAGAGTACTGGTATAGAGGATTGGTACTGGCGTACTGGTAGACTGGTCGTAATCCGATCGTGCGTCAATGGATTTTTCTGTACGAAAAATGATTATAGGTTGCCATTTGTGGATGGACACAACATAGATTCGTTCATCCTGAAAGTATATTGTGGCAGCGTACTTGTGTCCAGTAGACTGCTTCACAATAAATGGGATGCTGTAGTGCCCGGGATGAATTAAGATGATGTAGGCTTGCCCAGCACCTATTCCATCCCCTCAGCTTAATCGGCCTTGTCCACAGGAAAGACATGGTCAATACGTGCGGAGCTAACTAAGCCGCGGGTTTCCTCATGATGTTTTCCTTCGCCGTTTGAGAGTACTGGTATAGCGCACATAAATTTTTCGCGCGGAAAAAGTCATTGGTACATGACCGGATTTGAACCCACGACCTTAGGATCGGAAGGCAGGGTCACTACCAACTAGACCACCAGTGCTCTCAAGAGGAGATTGCTATAGGCCGTTGATAATAACTCAATATACATAGCTTTAAAAAATCCGTGCTAACCGACTTGATCGTGACTGGATTTGAGATTTAGTTGAGTCATGCATGACTCATGAGTTTTGTGTAGTGTATCTTTTGTAAGGTACCTATTGTCCACTGGTTCTCTCTTGGTCACAAGGCTTGGTTATTGTTATAAAGACCAATGATGAATCTAATGACACCAATGGATGACAAGAACGATAGATCATCATTAAGTAAGTTCGTATGAGCTAGTGGCTAACTCTTGTGACGGAGTTTTTAGACCTCCGTCATGGCTTAACGACTTAAAAGCCGGGACCGATGATTTAACGTGCCCTCCGAAGCATGGAAGTGCTCAGCTCGTAATGCCATCTGCGGTCAACGCTATACCACGCTAGCCTATTACTCCTCAATATTTCTGTCACTAGCGCTACTTTCGAACTTCCCCTAATATATTGTGGTGGAACCTGCAACCGACGATTCTAGTCAATATTTAATTCAATTCAATTCCTTATTTCAAACTATAGGGACTTATTATAAAACGCTTAGTTGCGTCAATTTGTTACATAATTTAACATAAAAGAATATCATGTCGATAAATTAGAATAAATAAAAATGAAATTAAAGCGGCTGTAAAGTGGCCTTGTCAAAAGTGAAAATTCTTACTAGCTACTAGCTTAAAACATGTCCACTGGATGCATCTGCGATGTTCTGAAATAATACAAACGCTACTTTTTGTCTGGCTAGGTACCATGGAAGTGGAACCCCGCGGGTCGAAAGCTGGTAGATAATAAAACAGACTTTATGGCTATCTCGGTTATAAAGACTGTGTCGCTAGCTTGTTAGTTACTAGCTTACTAGCACAAGCTTGCTATCCTAGCTTGATAAACTAGCTTCGTGTATATCGGCCATTAGGCAAGATATCCACTTTTCAACTAAAAGTCACCTAATTTTGCCTGTCATAAAACTAGCTTTCAATTCTGACATAACCTGTTAAATATTTTAGTAAAAGTTGATATTTATTACGCTTAAATTATCTAATAAGATGGAGATTTGACCAACATTTCTTGATGGATCTTTCAATCGCTTTCCATTTACGATGCCAGACTAATTGGAGCCTAGGATTATTACGTCACTTTGGAGGTAAGTAGTATGGGCTAGCTAAATATATAAAATACTTATGTTACTGTCTGACAATAATAATGCACAAACTAAACCATTAATTTTTAGAAGAGAATTCTAGAACTTGGTGGGTATATTTGTTTTATTTATAGTGTAGAGGTGCACTAAGAAAGAAATTGCCGAAATTCAAAGTTGCTCCTAGAAGACGCAGCGGCAAAATGAAGTTTGTGTGTAAAAACTTAACGTGATTAATGTGCGAAGCGTTCTTCTAGACGGTATACATAAGGGCCAAAATACAAACATAATTATTTATTGCCCTTTTTTAAGGGGAATAAATAATAATATTGTGCAAGCCGCTACGTCGCGCGCCAGCTGACACAATAGTGTGAAACACGTGCGGACAGGCACGCTGCTCATCTCGTCCTTTGCATCCGCCCTCGTATTCCTTATAGTTTCGCCATTACGACGACCGTCACAACCGTACCCTGGCACGTCTACCCTACCTAAGTTTGTAGAAGTTGGAGAGAATTATTATGTCTGCCATTCAATTGATTTTAAGATTACACAAACTTTATTTTACTGTTTGTTTCTTTATTAGTTAGATAGTTTTAGTTGAAATGTTAATATTATCTATTATTTTTAACCATTGGAAAAGAGCAGGTTATCAAATCTTTTTTTTTTGTGGATCCCCAATCCCATAATCAATTCGTAAATTTTTTACTTACGCATTTTTTTATATAGAATAGATAAAGTTATTTTTATAAAAACACTTTACGTATATAGTAGATAATCATAAATTGAGAATAGCGCCCTCTATTGCATTTTTATTGAACTAAATGCGGAAGGGATTCGAGTAAAAATGAACTACAGGTTCTTGTTTAAATAACGTATTTTGAGTATTTTGTGCAGGATTCACCTGTTCAGTGCCAGTGACTCACTGGCAGTGAGTCCTACATACTTAAGTGGTAGATTCGAATCCGTTCGTACACCAAATAGATATTTCTATTCCAAAAATGTAACGAAGCTATTATTATCTTATGCCGGTAGCTTACTCCCAAACGGTAAACGGTACATCGTGAGAAAACCGGCACGGAGAAAACTTAAGAGGCGCACTTTAATCTTTTTACCACATTGCTTTGTTTCGAAAGAGCTAGTGATACGTAGTACTTAGTATTATAACTATTTATTTTGAGCTTTTTTTTAAATCATATTTATCTCACTGTCACTGTAACTAACGGTAAGGTTGACAGACCAGATTTGCTTCGGCAACTAGGCCTACGCTACGTGTCCCTAAAGGTCTCAGAAAGCATAATTTTCACTTCGTGTTCCGGTAGTGCATTGCACAGGCACATTATGTAAATTAGGTATTTCTAATCTAGCTAATCATAGGAATAATTCTTGGGTATTCTAAGCGTGCAGATTTTTTGATGGATGAGATGTTGATATTTCAACACCTGAGTTAAACAAAGTACGTAAAAAGCTGTGAGTAATTCTCTCTCTAAAGGAGAAGGGGAATCTTCTGGGAAGGCTTGCTCAATCGTACTGCCGTCCGATTACTAAAATGCCCTTAAGTGACAAACCCAAAATTTTGGCTACGAGCAAAAACGTGAGAAATTTTGTTTTCTAGACTTTTTGAAGACTTACAGTTATTATTGAAATACCAAAATGTTTTGTATTCTAGAAGCTTGAAATGTATATATTGCATTAGAATACAAGTTGATCTTGTGATATTTTATTTAACTTTTAGTATTTCAGTAATGTAAAATGAGTTAACCGTATTTTAGAATTGAAAAAGTCCAAAACAGATGTAGATAGAGGTGTATGTGCGGATCCAAATCTCAGCACATAGAAATGATAGAAAAATATGACGCATACTGGTCGATAGAGAAAAAAAGCGCTTTCGCCCAGTACATAAAAGTCAAATTTGAACAAATGTCATTTAACGGCATTTTAGTAATCGGACGGCAGCGTAGGTATCCTTACCTAGGTAAGCCTCGGGTTCACTCAAGCCCCAACTTAACACTAATATTATAAAGAGGAAAGATTTTTTGTTTGTAACGAATAGGCTCCGAAACTGCTGAACCGATTTAAAAAATTCTTTCACCAGTAGATACTACATTATTACGGAATAACATAAGCCATAATATATTTTCAAAAAAATTAGGGATCCTTACTAAAACTCCAATAATGTAACCCGAGGTGTAAAAAAAATTACCTAATTAGTCAAATACCCATGCGAATCCGAGGCGGACTGCTAGTTTGAAATAAAAAACGCCGAAATTTATGTCAGTGTTATTTGAACCCATGACCTTAGAATGACGTCACTATGACAGGACCAGTGCTCTCAGTTAATTATATTGAAAAGGCTGGGTCAAGATTAAATAGATTGTTCGCTGTTATTTTATTTTATTTTTAAGTCTTATTTTAGAAAGTTGAATATTAAGGAATTACTTAAGCTGCTATGTTCTAAACCTTAGCAACTTCGTATTTTTTATATCATCAAATTTATTTCAACAAGGCTTACTTCTAAATCTATGAAAATTCTCGCCACCAGCTCTTAAGATTACACATAATCTAGAGCACTGGTAGTTTAGTAGAGGTAGCGGCCCTTCCTTCCAATCTAAGATCGTGGGTTCAAATCCGGTCGTGCACCAATGGATTATTCTGTTCAAAAAATATATGTACGCTAATACCAGTACCCTCAAACGGTGAAGTAAAACATCGTGAGGAAACCGGTATGTCCGATGTGAAAGCCAAAAAGTTCGATAAACATAATAATGTCATGTTCACGAAAGGAGCCTTTGTGACGCACTTTAAATCCTTTCACCACACTGGTTTGAAAAAACTAGTTACATGATTAGTAGTAGGTATCTAGTAGTAATTTATTAATGTTCAATTAGGTCAAACCATATAATAAATTAAATTATTCTATTAATTAATAAAAATAAAAGATGAATAACATTTGGAAGTTCTTTATTTGTACGAAACTTTGAGCAATTTTTCACATTGGTACTATACAAAATAATGATATATTTTACATAATATTTATATTTAATAAATAGTTAAAGTTAAGATGATACTATAATGAAAATATTTAAACATAGAAAATAGTATATAGGTAAATAGTATAAATACTTAAAATAAATAAATATAATATGTATAAGAGGCGAAGTGCAATATAAGAGTTCAATGAGTATAAAATAGAGTGCGTAGGTATTACGAGTTAGAAAGATAATATATAAATTGAAGATGAGAATTGAAAGATCGTTAATATGATTAAGAAAATGAGATGTACTAAAAATAATAATATATAGACAAAAATAACAAATAATATCACAACAACAAATACATACTAAACAAATAATAACATAATAATATGGCTAGGTATATTTAAATACTCGTAGTTTATAAAACAACTAGTCTAAATATATACAGGACTTAGCAAAGACAAGACTAGATTTATAAGAACAAAGGTTACACATAAGAGTTTTAAGAATATAAAATACACAAATACGGATACCGTATAGGGTTGAAAAATATACTAACTAATAGTATAACAAGAGACATACAAACGCAGAACCGCACATTTTGGGAAAACAACAACAACAAGAACATTCCCTCACAAAGGGAGTACATTCAATAAATAGTTCAATAAATACAACGTAACCTAGTAATAAATAGTCTCTGAGATGAAATCATCTAGTCTATCGATGGATTTGAAGTAAACCTAGTCAGACTTGATGTGGGCGGCGTAAGCTAGGTTCTGGGCATCATCGATCGACCTTCCCCAGCCGTGACCACCGCTGCTGGCGTAGTGCTCTTCATGATGAGGATGGGCGACGACCTCGTAGCTAGTCTCGTGATGTTTACTGGCGAGGAGTTTCTTCAGGGCAATGATACCAGCGACAAGGAGAGAGATCTTGGCGAGGAGAAGGGCCTTGGCGGCAGCGAACGCGATGATACCGAGGAAAAGGGGGATGAGAGCTGTGATTTTGAGCTTAGCTATAGCAAGAAGAGGGAGGAGCGCCTTGATCTTCTTCTTCTTGCCACGAGCTGAAAATAAATACAAAGCGAATCAGACAAGTTATTTTATTTAGTTTTTAGGTCTATGTAATTTGAATTTCCTTTTACAACTTTATCTTCATTTACATTATTGCTCCTTTGTTTTTAATTGTTTTATTTATTATTATTTCTCTTATTTCCACAATCGGCGGGAATGCTATAAGTGGATTGTTTGAGTGCAAATGATGCTTTGTAAACTGGGCTTATCCACGCTTAATCCCAATTTTCAGCTTTTTCAATTATTTGTTTTAAAATTTTGCTATTAATTACTAACTTTGATATAAGTTTTAAAATATGTTATACAAAAAACTGTCCTAGCTTTAAATATATCTTCTGTTTAGATAAGGTTACTCTTGTCTTAGAAGATTCTGGTTTAGCCCACGACTGCACTTTCACATTAGGTATCTTGTTTGTAATGCATACACCGGCTAGCATTATTTTCCACTTTCATTGCCCAAATTCCTTATTAAATGTACATAGCCTAGTTGCTACGTAAATATTCAGTTCGTGATATTTTTTGTTTGTTATCGTAGCGTTAGAATTCTGAAGCTGGTTTTGTCATGACCAATTCAAGTGATGGAAGTATTTTTTAGAATACCAGAAACTTGGACTTTTGTTGTTTGTAGCCGTTTCAAGTGATATTTGAAGTGAAAAAAACGTTTTTATTCATTCAAAGTAAGTTTAAATTATAGTCCCATTTGAAACGATAGCTTAGGTTTCATTACAAGATTTCATTCTAATTTCTTAGCACCATTTCCTAGCCAATATGCTAATAAGGTATGAATAAACTTCTAGATAATCTAGTTTGATACGAAGTAACAACAAGTACGAGTTGATGATAGATGCGGTTTGAAAATCAAGGAAGTCCATAACCGGAACACAGTCCGGTACTAGCCCTACAGAAGGTACCTTATAAGTAACTGATATGTTCAATCACATCCGAAAGACGTACGACCATAATGGACCTATTCGAAAGGCAACTTTCTTTAAAGACGACTCTTGGGAGTGGCCTGTTATGGCTCGATTTCACGATGACTTGCTGACAATCCGGTTTGCCAAGGACCTGTACAGGTTTCAACTACGAACAAATCTGACGCTTGCAAACGATATTAGATCTAAACACAATGACCGAAAGCTTACATTCCACGGTATGAATTTTCTAGACTTCCGGAGACCAGAGAGAAGAACTTTATTGAGTCTAAAGTCGTTGTTAGAAAGCTCATTCTATACTGGTTCTATTATGTTTGTGACACAAGGTGATATGGAATAATCTAATGGACGAATGGGGAATGCAGGTGCTACTTTCATGTCCCAGTAAAGTGACAAATGTCAGGTGTAGACTTTGCGATTTTGCATGAGGACAAAATGTCTATAACATATTTGATAACATTAGCATATCATTAGGAAACATCAAACGAGGTACACACTAAAATTGATTGTCATTCCTTTTTATCTGAATTATTTAAGATTTCACTTTATATGATAAAGAAAATGGTATGATGCAGCATTTAACTTATGTATATCTGTTTTCTACTGTTTAAAATAATTATTCGATTTGTTTTAAATATTTAGGTACTCTTTTCATTGGTGTTGGTTTCCCTGCATAACTAAATGATTGTTTACAAATGTACAATATTCGGTATAAGTACCTACATAACAAATCTTCAAATTATCACCCGAATCATCAAATATGTCTGTAACGGTACAGAATTTATCGCAATACGATGGACCCCCAACAGCAATGTCTAAGCCAAACCAGTAAAAACCGTTACCAATATATTCAAAACTGATGTACTCGTGTACGCAAGTGTACTTCGGTACTGGCATGGAATTGTATGTAGATCAATAAGTGTCGTACATGCGAAAGCAAAAGTGAAAGCTCTGGACTTATATTCGGTTCCTCATTAGAATTTTATAACGTTACTCGATAACTAGGTTGTCGATCAAAGGTCGTGCCACAAACCTTGTTAAAAGAATCACTGATCATCCTTGACGAAATTATTTGAATAGTTAAGAATTTATCAAAGCTAATCTATTAAGAAATCTATTAATCAATTAAAATTTGTCTGTTACCATTTGACGCCTTTGCCACTGAACAAGATAAATTTGGCAAGGAAATACGAGTTGATTGGGTCCTGCGAAATGACCTTTTGTCTCAAAAAATTCAATGCGTACGAAGTCGTGGGCAACAGCTAGTTTATCTTATTTTGTAAGAAACCAAAGTATTTAATTAATCTTGTGAGAATTTATCTCTTCTATCAAAATTACGTGTTTTGAATTACCTATTTATACAATTATTACCTATATCAATAGGTTATATTTTCTCATTTGAGATCAATTTAAGATAATCTAACTACATTATTTATGATTCACACGATTGCTTCCGTTAATTAATGCTCTGATTTATTTTCTAATCAAGTTTATGATACGAGTGTTAGTAATTGGATAATCTCTTAAAAATCTTGTATTTATTACATAATATTACAAGATCACTTAGAACTTATGAGGAACAAGACTATTACGAATATTACGAGAAAGCCACATAAACCCCCGAATACTCACACGCATCTCAATGACGAATTTTTGACAGATTTTCATCAGAAACTGTCAAAAAAACCGTGAGTTGAGACGTGCTCAAATCTGAGTCGCGTTTGAGTATTGGGGGGTAAGAGTGTTCAGATACTCTTCAATCATCATATCACTATAAAAAAATACTAAGTCCTTTACCTTGTACTAGATGACTTAAACATCGTCCCGGACACTACATCATCCTGTTAGTTTAGAAAAAGAAGCCTTCTGATGTATAAATATCTAGGTACTAACAATGGCTATTCAATTCATGATCTGTCATAAGACAAAAAGTAAAAGTCTCCGCATAGAATAAAACTCTATAAGAATTGCAAAAGAAAACCGGAATTAACAGAAATATTTGTACGTGACCGAACTCATCTCGACCACAAGCGCTTTGCTCTATTTGTTCAACGTTGAATCTATCTTAACCGCTGTTTAAGTTTTTGCTATAAATTAGATCAATGCGTTTTCCTTTTTTGCATCGTAAACTTATTATATTTTACTTTTAAATTTATTCGTTTCGACACCTTTATTTGCTATGTGGTCATTAGCTTTATCATGTTATGCGTAATGTGATTAGCATTATCAAATCTTAGATTGATATTCATTTTGCATTAGTAGTTTCGATGATATAAGAAGGTGCTACATTACTTAGTGCCAGAATTCAAGTATGCAAAGATTTACAGTGGAAATCGAAAGTTATTGCGTCGAATTTTGCGTTGTCGCTATTTGCTTGGTTCTGTTTGCACGTTTTTCGGGCTTTTGCAAGTTTGTTGCGTAATTTTATATTTATTTGTATTTCTTTAAATTCTAGGTAACTTTTTTGTCAATATTACAAATTTTTACAACATTTTAATGGGTATTTTGTAAAATTATTTGATTTACATTGCATGACTTTTTGCTGTTACTTGGGCGTACGTTACTTTATTTTTATGCGAGAGTCATAAATTCATTGGTTAAAATAAACATCCATTATGCAGAAGAGATTGCTCTGTTTGTATAATTATCGTAGCGTATAATTATGCATTTAGCACTGTTTAGCATACATTCTTTATTGTTCGCTTCATGCTCTTTTCTTCTGTAATTATAATTTTCTTTTATTGCATTTTAGTATAGAACCTAGGGCATTATTTATTATTTTGAATAATATATTTATTATAACTAAGAATATCTGAAGTTACAATAGTTTTAAAGGAATTTTAAGGACAGTTTTTATAAATATCATAAGTTAAGTATTATTTATTTAAGAATGCATTTTATAATTGCAATAATTTTGTTATCAACGTCAAACTCTAACGGTTTCAGACAAGTTGGGTTAGATACATACCTTCTTCAAGGGACCTCTTCATGCCCTCTACCGCAGATGTGGGAAGCTTGAACTGGATGACATGGTTCTCCAAGAAGTCAGCAGCAGAGTCAATCAGCCTGGACTCTACAACGGCTTCCCTGGCCTTTGGCTCCTCAGGCAGAGGCTCAAAGGACCTTGCGGACCTAGGAGATCCATTGCCGATCAGAGTCAGACCATCAGCAATGCTCATCTCCCTCGCTGACGTCAAAGATTCCGCGTATTTCAGTGCCTTCTCCTGCAACCAAAAATTAAACTTAGTAGGTAACTCATCACTTCACTGAAATATCACTGAATGTCACTTGTCACTGTCCACACCTTTAAACACAAAGACATGTCTCCGTCGGAGCACTCCTTGACGACACCGATCACGCTCCCGACCAGTCCAGGATCGTTGACTTCATTCTCCAGGGCTGGCATGGCTCGAGCCACCGCCATCAGAACTAGGGCAAGTACGTAGCGCCTCATGTCGATCAAACTACCCCTACAGAAAGCTTAGCACAAAGTGTGGCTACGGTGTATAAGTGAGCCTGTTTTAAGCCTCTCACCCCACTACTTGATGCGGACCGGCGGTCAAGAAAAGTGAGTCCAAAAGCGAACGATTAAACTGGTACCCAACGAAACAATTTTATGTTAATACGGGCGGTTGCGTGTACGCACGTTTTTGGGGGTTCATTCACAGTGTGGAGGGTGAGCGTGTGTGCGTGCTGGCCTGTGTGTGAGTGTCAAGTACACGGTCACGGATCAATGGTCGCGCCACTTGCGTGGGATGACAGTGTGCGCGAATGCAGGCGCATCGAAAACGAGCGTGCGGTCGCCGTGCGTTCTTGATACTTTGCGGTTACAGGTGGATTATATGTCCTATATATTTTCTCCCACAGACAGAGAATGTGCTACTAATAGGAATATTTATTGCCAGCGTCTTGGGCAGGTTTCCATCTTCTGATGAGCTGGATCAGGTGAGCTATCTATAGACTGCAACGGATTAGAACGGTCTTAAGATAGCTCGACTGTTTCATTTGTATTCTGTAAATTATGTTTGTATTTGTTATAAGTTTCTCTTTGTTAATTATTTTTTATTATTACCTTATATACTTGTCTTATAATGCGCTTATTATTATTGTTTGAATATTTATTTAGGGACGGTTCTATGACTTATAAAAGTTTTAATAATAAAAACTCATTTGATTTTACATCATCATATTTATGATCTGGCATAAACGAAGAATTCGCATCATCCATTGTACTCATATGATATATGATATCAAGATTTCTCATCAAGTCCTACTGAGTCAACTCTTATCATTTTCATCAAAAGCTAATTACACTATTTTTTCTATTTTCTTCAGGGAACCTTCTCTTTATGTCTATGAGAATTGACAAATCACATGTTCTTAAGCTATGGCCCCACTACTTACGCGACAGCGATGATGTAAAACTCCTATAAACATAACATGGTGGCGTGATAGCTTTATTTAAACATACATACATACATATTATCACGAACGTATCCCTAATTGGGTGGGCCACAAGTAAACATAAGAAAAGTTGCAGCCAATTCTGATTTAAAGTCCTAAAATGGATATGGTGAACCATGGTGACAGGTAATCAGCCCATCGCCCATATAGTGGAAAATGAAAAAAGCATAGATTGCATCTAGCTGCTTATCCTCTCAAGCATGTTGTGAGAGTTGACTAAGGGATAGCATTCTATCCAATACGATAGACCATCTATATGGGTGATGGGCTGATCACCAGTCACTATACTGGTTCAGTGTATTATCTTTTTTGGGACTTAAAATCAGGAGTGGCTGCAAGTTTTCTTATGATTACTTGTGGCTCGGATACGGGTGTGATATTATGTATGTATGTATTTGTATGAATTGTAGCCTCGCTGTTGCTACCAATGCGACCGCAGCCTTAGAATCTTCGTTCTCATTAATATTTTTCTATTCCCACGAAATAAGACAAAGAGGTGTAAACAATCAAACACCATAATGAAGCTAATTTTACTTTCATCTTTATTTATTATTTTTTGGATTACCTATAGTATTTACAGTATTAATAAGCCATCACAATCATCTACAAATACTACTGCTAGTGTCACTTTTGTTCTTTTCAATCAATGTGGTGAAAGGGTATAAAGCACGCCTCAAAGGCTGCCTTCGTGCATTTGACTCATATTTTTAAATTTTTACGTTCTACGATATGTCGGTTTCCTCACGATGTTTCTTACGTTAGAGCACTGGTGGTCCCAAGGTCGTAGGTTGGAATCTAGTGAAGCACAAAAAAAAACAGTTCAAAAAAAATGTGTGATATATTATAATACCAGTACCTACCTTATAACCAAATCTATTAGATCTAGCTACAACTATCATCACTTAGGGCCCCACCCATTTGACGACCGCTGTGGCATGGCGGGCGAGTGCTCGGCTGAGACGCAAGAGGCGCGGATTCGATCCCCGCTACAAAAGAAATGATTGTATGTATTCTTTCCGGGTCTGGGTGTTGTAGTATTATGTATTATAAGTATGTATTTACAAAAAAAATATAAGTACTCTACCAGCCATCTGGTTCCCAAGCGCTGTGTGAAATGTCCGCAAATATTTATCTATTTTTTATATATTTCACTATTCTGGTCCAAAAAAGACAAGCAAACTTTTAACAGGGCTTTCCTTCTTTTTCCAGAACGGTGTCGGTCCAGCAGCTGCTATGCAACAGGGTAGTAGTGAGCGGAGACCAGTTAAAACGTTTTTTCTCTCAATTTTATAATTGCCTTAACATAAATTCTGGTCTGTTAATTTTGTAAACATTGTGTGTAAAGTAAAAAAATGTTCATTTCTTTTATAAATATTAATATTAAATGAGATCGTTTTCACTTTCATACAATTTGGGTTAATTCAAATACTATTTGAGCATTCGTAACAAAATTTTACATAAGTTCCTCCTTACAGCATTCTTAAAATTTAACGTAAAAAGCGCACATTTGCATTTAAATAATTTATTAATAATTACGTCACAATTTAATCCGATTTACATTAATTTTATATTAAATTATGTTTAAGTTTATTGTTAAAAGGATTTCTAAGTCTATTTACATATTTTTTTTATGAAAAAAAACTATAGTTTTTTTATCAAAATATCAAGATTATTGTATCCGCGCGTATTATTTTAAATAATTGAAACCTGTAGTTTGACAGTTTGTAAAATCGAAACTTTTATCAGGAGTCGGTATCTTGTTTTGATGTGACAAATAAATCTGGTAAATATGGAAGGAATGTTGCACTAACTGTTCAAGAATTATTAAACTTCAGTTTTTGATAATACTCTTGATAATTTTGATGCTTTCTTATCATTAATTTAGGATAAGATTACTGCATTTTTAAGAACGGTATTTATTCAAATGATTTCAAATTTTTGCTCACTTTACCTAAGTATAAGTTAGGTAATAAATTAGTATTAAAATACGCAGTTAATAAATTGTTTTTTATTATATAAAACAGTTATTATTTTCAGCTCAATAGCATACTAATAGACTTCGAGTAAAGTGCTTCAGATTAGGTCAGTCGGAAGGACTTTGTACAACGTATGTATCCTATGAGAAATACCACAAATATCTTTCAAGTTTTATTCAATTCCGTTCAGCCGTTACGGCGTGATTGGAACACTAACATCCTAATTATCATGCTCAAATTTTTTATATTATCAAAGTATGACATAATTGAGCAGACGTGCGCCGAGAAATCGCAATTTATTTATACACACTATTAGTTTTACTTTTCTGTTGGACTGGAAGTAATAAAAAATACAGTTGCTTTTCTCCCCAAACATGTAAAAGTCGACTAAGGGATATCCTCTCCAACATGATGGACCTACATGAGCGATGGGCTGATCAGTTTTCACCATGGTTCACCATATCCGTCTGGGACTTTGAATCAAGAGTGACTGCAGGTTCTTACGAACAGGTGTAAATGCAACGTAGATTTAAGACGTGTCCAAGTGATCCCCGTGATTTTATGGAATAAACATTTTTGACTTTGACTTTGACTTTATGGTTCTTGTAGCTCTGCTTACGGTATACGGTATACTTTAGGTATACGGGCGTGATAATTATGTAGAAATAGAAATAGAAAAATGTTTATTTCTGTAACCTTTTTACATTGTATTAATTAGGTTGGGACCTTATTTTAAGTAAAAAATTATTGTGTTAGAAGGTCCCGCCAATTAAGTATGTTTTATTATTTTAATTAATAAAGTATTTTATCACATCGATCTGCTTACTGATGCGGGGTACACGCATCTTCGTAATACTACACCAAGATCTGAACTAAATACATAATTAATTAAGCCCAGAAAGTTTTTCTCGAGAAAGAAAACTTAATAGTTTAAATGCGGTCTGAAGAAACTTCCGGCATGATGTACTATAATAGGAGTCTCATGAAGTCAAATGTGGTCAGGATATAAATAACATAACTACACGTCGTTTAGTTTCGAAATCAATGGAAATCATTGCTCTGGTTGATGTTTATCTATATTTATAAAACTCTTACGTTACTAATTGACTGACAATCAACGCAGAGCCTGAATCATAAGTCCTAGGAGCATGATACTTGAAGACGTATCTATTAATCTTATGATGTAGGGCACCACTATAAAAAAAATCTCGAAATTCAATTCCTAGAGGACACAGTGAAGAAGAATTATAACATCCAAGTTTCGTGCTTCTGAAACTTGGATGATGACGACACTTTCGTGCGTGAAGCGCTCGTGGCGTAGCATGCTTAGGCGTTCTTGATTGATCGTTAAAGTTAAGCAACGATATGCGCGGTCACAAATTGGGATGGGTGACCGCAAGTGGCTTTACGAGCTGGGCACTTCCGTGCTTCGGAGGGCACGTTAAACAGTCGGTCCCGGGTTTTAAGTCGTTAAGCCATGACGGAGGCCTTTAGGCGGCCTAAAAACTCCGTCACTAGAGTTGGCCACTAGCTCATACGAACATACATACATACATTCGTGCTTCTCGGACTTAACTATGGTTTAAACTTAGGTCTTGATTATCATTTAGTCAATCAATAACGCATTTTTTTATATTCAGTTTTTTTAAATTATACTTTTAAATAAAATAAATATACTTTAATATAATGCGTCCAACTGCTTATCTCCTCGAGTATGTTATAAAAGTCGACTAGTAATCTAACTAGGTCTCCTCTCCAACATGATGGACCACCTACATGGGCTGGTCACCTGTCACCATGGTTGACCATATTCATCCTAAAACTTTAAAACAGAAGTTGCTTCAAGTTTTCTTTTCTTTACTTGTGGTTCTGCCCACCCCATAAAGAATACGGGCGTGATAATAATGTACCTACTTTCAAATAAGTCCATTGTATCGCTAATATTGTTAACTTGCATCAATTTAATGTATCTACTTACCTTAAAGTTTTAGACAAATAATCCGTCAAAAAAATAAAACATAATAACACGGCAATTGTTTAAATTACATACGAACACACCTACATGTTACTGGTTATCGAAATACAACCGACCACTTTCTTTTTCGAAAAAAGTTGCCCGTGGAATTACTTTCGTGATGTAACGCAACCTCATTATTTGGGGTCGGTAATCAGAAGTAAATTGTAGTTTGTACCTACGTGAAGCAAAGGAGGCTTTTAAGTTTCACAGTCTATGTATGTAATTATGTTAATTTGTTCCCTCGTAACTACTGGATAGATCTTGGCAAAAGTGACATAGGCTATTATGACGTCAGTCTTATGACTTTAAGCCCGGTTCCAATATTTTTGACGTTTGTTTTTCTGTCAAAAAAAGTTTAACGCTTTTCGACAGAAAATAGTTGTTTTCTGTTAACAAGCTGTCCGTCATCTGTTAGTTATTTATTGCAACCCGGCGTTAGTATGACAGACAATAAAAGAATGCGATTTTACCATCCCCAAAAATCAGCAATCAAAATGATAAGCGATACCAGTATCTCTCAAAAGGTGAAGGAAAACATCGTGAGGAAACCACCATGTCGTAGAACCTAAAAAATTCAAAAACGTGTGCCTAAAAGAGCTTTTGAAGCGCACATTAAATCCTTTCACCACACTGGCTCGAAAGAACCAGTGACACGACTGGATACATGGATTCGTTTTTTCCGGCTAGTATGACATTTTGCCACAATTCTGCCAATGTCAATTTTTGGCTTATAGATTCTCTTGAATTCCATTTTATTTGATATTATCAAATAAAATGGCTTATAGATTCTCTTGAATTCCATTTTATTTGATATTATCAAATAAAATGGCTTATAGATTCTCTTGAATTCCATTTTATTTGATATTATCAAATAAAATGGCTTATAGATTCTCTTGAATTCCATTTTATTTGATATTATCAAATAAAATGGCTTATAGATTCTCTTGAATTCCATTTTATTTGATATTATCAAATAAAATGGCTTATAGATTCTCTTGAATTCCATTTTATTTGATATTATCAAATAAAATGGCTTATAGATTCTCTTGAATTCCATTTTATTTGATATTATCAAATAAAATGGCTTATAGATTCTCTTGAATTCCATTTTATTTGATATTATCAAATAAAATGGCTTATAGATTCTCTTGAATTCCATTTTATTTGATATTATCAAATAAAATGGCTTATAGATTCTCTTGAATTCCATTTTATTTGATATTATCAAATAAAATGGCTTATAGATTCTCTTGAATTCCATTTTATTTGATATTATCAAATAAAATGGCTTATAGATTCTCTTGAAAAATTGACATTGGCAGAATTGTGGCAAAATGTCATACTAGCCGGAAAAAACGAATCCATGTATCCAGTCGTGTCACTGGTTCTTTCGAGCCAGTGTGGTGAAAGGATTTAATGTGCGCTTCAAAAGCTCTTTTAGGCACACGTTTTTGAATTTTTTAGGTTCTACGACATGGTGGTTTCCTCACGATGTTTTCCTTCACCTTTTGAGAGATACTGGTATCGCTCGAACAGAAAAATCTGTTGGTGCACAACCGGATTTGAACTTACGACCCTAGGATTAGAAGGCAGGGCAGCTCCCACTAAAACACCAGTGCTCAAGAAAAAGAAAATAAATGGAAATGTATAGTTTTAGCTCTTACCTATTCGGGTTTTATTTTTTGTACTTGTTAGCAGAACTTGTAAAACCGAACAAAATTTATGTATACAGAACCTCAGAAAAATATTTGATGCTCTCAACTATCTTTAACAATTGCTACATTTTTTTTTCTTGTTGGTCAGTTGTGTAATCGTTAGTAGGTCAATAGCAGCGCCTCTTCGTTAGTTCCGACCACGTTTTGACTTGTAAAGGATTGTTGAATCATCGGAAGACTTTCGAATTCATTGTGATATCATAAGGCCTGGAATGCGTATCCTTGAAGTTTTCTTTAGGTCAGTCAACCTACCCTACGAAGACCTCGATGGGATGTTTGGCTGAGATGCGAGAGGTGGTGGGTTCACTTCCCGCTGCAAGAGAAATGTGTGAATGTTCTGCAAATATTTTCTCCGGGTCTGGGTGTTATGGTACCATGGTACTCATAGTTTCTGGTACCCATGACACAGAGAACCCTAGTGTGGGGTCAGAACTTTGTCAGTTACTACATACATATATAATTATCACGCCCGTATCCCTAATGGGGTGGGCAGAGCTACAAGTAAACATAAGAAAACTTGCAGCCACTTCTGATTGGTTTTATAATATACTGTTATTCTACTTCCCAACACTTCATTTCATTATTAAATACATATTAAATTATTAAAATATTTGAGGACATTATCACACAGCACCATCTAGCCCCAACCTAAGCAAAGTTTGTATTATGGGAACCAGATGGCTGATAGAATACTTAAATACTATTGGATAATATGTTTTTCTTACCAAACAAATAAAATCAATTTCTCTTTACAATGCAGTATTTCCACATGCCATACATACCCCAGAAAATATTTAGCATCACATTCTACATTATGCATGAGAAGGTAAATATGTGTCATTGTCCACCCAATTTGTAGGTCCCAATGCAAATACGTATTGAGTAACTTGTGTATTGAGAGAAAGCAATCTTCAAATAATGTTTTATGAGGAGTTATATTACAAACTGATGGAAAACCCCGCGACCATTTATATACATTGAAAAATGAATTTTCTCAAACAAAAGAAAGTGCTCGTGGCATAGCTTGCTTAGACGTTCTTGATTGAACGTTGTACGCGATTACAATTTGGATGGGCGACCGCAAGTGGCATTACGAGCCGAGCGCTTCCGTGCTATGGAGGGCACGTTAAATTGTCGGTCCCGGCTTTTAAGTCGTTAAGCCATGACGGAGGCCTTTAGGCGGCCTAAAAGCTCCGTAAAAATTGGCATCTAGCTCTTACGAACTTACTTTTCTCAAAAAAAAATCATCTTGCTGTTTCCTTTACCCCTAAAAATAAAAATATACCCCTCAAGTTTACAAGGACTTATAGCTCAGGCTGTGCGTTTATTGTCAATCAAGTCAGACAGTATAGTATAAGTTGTATACAGGTGTTTAAAAGGAAAACAAATGAAGGTTTTAGGGTCATAAAAGGAAATAATACGGTAAATAATGTTAGGAATAATTTTGATTACCAACAGTTTTATTGATAACATTTGGATATAAATTAAGTAAGGTCTAACAATAATTGAAGTAAGTATAAAATAACTAATAATAAAACATATTAATAAACAATATTTACATTATAAATTATACAAAATAAAGTCTATTAAATAGTATAAAAGTAAAAATAAATATGAGATCCGCAATCTAAGAGGATTTATATTATAAATAATATTTGGCCATTGTAATACTTATGATCGTATAAAAAGATATACATACTTAAACATATAAATTCGATAAATGTATAAAATAATTATATATGTTATTTACATTATGTACATTTAAAAATAAATATGAATAATGAAAAATAAATAAAATATAATAAATGCTATGTACTTTACAATTATTATTTGCTTTTATATATTTCAAATTAATATAATTAATATGTATTTATTCAATTACTTATATAAACGTTTAACATAACATACATAAATACATTATTAAATATAAATAATATCAATATTATACAATTTTGGTATATAAAACATAATTTAATTGGCAATATATACGAAAAAAATTAAAGCAAATTCCAAAGACAATACAAAAAAACAAAATATAAAATAATATATACACTTTATAATATAACCCTACAAGCGACGCTTGAGGGGGATAAACATATAACTAAATATCAGTCAGACATAGACAGTGCTTTCCATCATACTGTAAGAGTATTCGAGGTACATTACAAATGCTAAGAGAAACTTACAACAAGGTAATTTCTCTAACTCATTTACTTGTTATGTTGTAAATAATATAATCATTTTATCCATTACATGAGCCACTGGTCGTTGCCTTGTAAGAATCAAACGTAACACCTAATTTTACATTCATTTACCATAACTATACTATTGTTTATGTATTTGTATATTATATGTATGCATTTGCATAATTTACTGACCCTATATTGTTATTATAAGTAACTCAAACCTTCCTTTTAGAAACAGCCAGTCTTTCATGAATTTGAGGCGTATTTGTACCAATAAATATTTTACGTTTGATTCTCGCATGGTTTTATACATTTCGATCATTAATGCAGCACACCGATGTATAGTTAGAAATTCTATGATTTTTTACAAAAAATCATCTTGAAATTGAAACTATAAGTCGGTTAGCTGATTTCATTTGGACATAGATGCAAAACTAGTTAGCATCATAGCAGACTTTTCCTTACCCTTTCTTAAATAAATAAATAATTATTATACTTCTCTTTGATAATGTTTAGTTTCAAACTTCAGTTCCATTTCGTGTTTTAAATATTTGGTGGGTTCTTTGGCTACTGAGCGTATGCACTGTACGCTAAGTCGTGCGATTTATCGAAAGACCTGAAAAAGGTAAAGCAAAATTTATCAGGACACATTCAGTTGACCTTTATATATTTGATACTCTGGATGGATGAAAACATTAACAAAGGCTAAAATATCTGTCAAAGAAACGAATGTGACGATTCAATTTTATAGTTTTGTATATTGAATACAAATAGGTATTACTCGCCGAGATTTTTTTAGTTTGGCGCTTAAAATGATTTCAATTCAACCACAAAAATTGTATCGAATGCTTTACAATGGTTTTAAGTATAGCTTTCATCGGTTTAACAATATACAACTCGTAGATCTAAGCAAAAGCTAATTTTGACGTTTTACTTTTAAAATGAAAATTATGATTTTTCAATTCCAATTTTTATTTGTTTATTTCAAGTTAACAAGTAATGCTGTATGTACTTAATTAATCCAAGTGACTCTTTTTATACATACATACATATTATCACCCCCGGATCCTTAATGGGGTGGGCAGAGCCACAAGTAAACATAAGAAAACTTGCAGCTACTT
The DNA here is from genome assembly GCA_949320045.1 of Scotopteryx bipunctaria. NCBI lineage: Eukaryota > Metazoa > Arthropoda > Insecta > Lepidoptera > Geometridae > Scotopteryx > Scotopteryx bipunctaria. Next base: position 3,050,260 of record OX439462.1, read on the forward strand.
CTGGTTTAAAGTCCTAGGATGGATATAGTGGACCATGGTGACAGGTGATCAGCCCATCGCCCATATAGGTGGTTCATCATTTTGGAGAAGATGCTATCTTTTGGTTGACTTTTTGACATGCTCGGGAAAAAAAGCAGCTGGACACATTCTTTGTTTTTTTTTTACTCTCAGTCCAACAGAGAAGTATATTCTGCCGTCATAAGGAAAAAAGACGTATCTGACATTTTTTTCATAATTGAGTTATACACATCATCGGGATCAGTAAAAAAAGACGCATCTACCAGTATTTTTTCTCCATTTCGGAATTTTATGTAGAAACGTCTTTTTTTCTTGTGACGGCAGTATTCGTCTCTTCAATGTGTATTATAATTTCTACTAACTCTGTTAACAATTTAACTAAATTTCAATTACCTGCTCCACCCAGAGCCACCGTGGCCAGCCGAGACGACGACTTCGTGAGACTCGTGCCCACCTCCATGGTTCGAAGACAGCAGCTTCTTCAGCCCAATGATACCAGCCAGAACTAAGGCCAACTTAGACACAATCAGAGCCTTGCCCGCCAACAACGCCAGGGCTCCGAAAGCCAGGGGCACCAGCATACCCATTATGAGGATAGGGATCGCTAGAAGAGGGGCGATCTTCTTTCTCCTGCTGCGGCCTTCTTCTGTTTCGTTCTCGAGATCTGAGCTGACTGGGAACTTGACCTGGAATAAATAAATAAATGTTTGTGGACATTTCACACAGCGCCATCTAGCCCCAAACTAAGCAAAGCTTGTACTATTTGAACCAGATGGCTAATAGAATACATAATATATACTTTTTTGTAAATACATACTTATAATACATTATATCACAACACCCAGACCCGGAAGAAATATTTGCAGAACATGCAAACATTTCTCCCGCAGCGGAAATCGAACCCGCGCTTCTTGCGTCTCAGCCGAGCTCTCGTCCGCCACGCCATCGAGGTCGTCAAAATAAGAAATGAGGGTCAGGTAGCTCGAATAAATAACCATCATATAAGTCGACTAAGGGATAGTATGGGTTATCAAAATGAAGCGAATCGTAATTTCGTAAAATGTGTAACCTGATGAATATTATTTTTTAATTTAAAATGTCTGAGTATCAGAAACATATCGTATTAACATAGAAATACACTCAACGAATACAAGTAAGAACTGAGAAAGCTTATCTTGACTAAGTGCTTTAATAAGAGCCTTTATGTATGTACTAAAACTTTTCTATACGTTGAGCTTAGCTTGCGAATAAGTAGATAGGTATAAACAATTTATTTACACTTTACGATCATCATAAACCTCTCCAATGTTATTCCAGGATGAACGATTTTGTGCTGTATTTCTGTTGCCTTACAGTATAGTCGTTCATAGACTAAAATAACTGATTATCTATTATATACCATAAAAATATAGAACGGCACCTTTCTAAATGGACCGATGACAGTATTTAGTGTTATTATATTATGAACACAATAGCATCGATTCTTTTGGGCATTTTCTTTAAACTTAATTTAATTGGACTGTTCTAAAAATATTGCTATTTATTACGTCTCTGCTGGACTGGAAGTAAAGAAAAAGCATAGAATACGCCCAACTGCTTCTCTCCCCGAGCATGTCGTAAAAGTCGACTAAGGGGTAGTATCCTCCAACATGATGAGATACAATAAGCAAGTATTCCCAAGGAGGGTTGACGTCAGGCAGGCGGCCGGTCATAAAACACCTTAGCCAAATCTCTTACACCATGATCCAAAGATCATGCTGTGCCAACCCCACAATAGAGTGGGATAAGGGCAGGAAGATGATGATGTATGTTTAATAGCATATTTACTTTAAACTTTATATATTCTTATTCTAGAGACCATACAAGGTATAAGGCACATGCCCAAGTAAAGTGAACTAGAAAATACGTCTATCACGACCGGCGTCACACTATCCGGACACAAACAGGAACTATGAAAGCCTCACCTTGACCAATTAAAGAAGGTACGTTTGGTTTCTATACAACATGCCTTGATGAAGAAAACGATAAAGATTTCATGAAGAATGTCACACTAACAAAAACATATTTTTTATTCAAAAGACAATAAGATCGATTCTTTTATGTATTTTTCTTAACTTAACCCACGAATACTTAAACGCATCTCAAAGTTGAGAATGTCTCAAGTGACGCGTTTTTGACAGATTTTCATCAGAAACTGTCAAAAAACCGTGAGTTGAGCCATGCTCAACTCTGAGTCGCGTTTGAGTATTCGGGGGTTAATTTGTAAAATTATAGCGATCCCTGTTCTCTCAATGTATAATAGGCATGTCATTATTTTTAGAACTGTCAAACCTAATTATGTTTAAAAAAATGAAAAACAGAATCGATACTACAACAATTTAGCAGACGAAGTAAATAAACAAAAATGTTTAAAAGTTTTGACTTAATTCATATCAGATTCTATTAGCCATCAGGTTTTCATTAGCTTTGCTTAGTTTGGGGCTAGATGGTGCTTTGTAAAATGTCCACAAATAAAAAAATATTTATTTATCCGGTGATAATAATCTTAAGTTCAAAGTAAACATAGTATGCCTATCTAGATATAGCAAGATAGTAGTCTCATATACATAGGTCTAGTCCATATTATCGTCTCTTAATTAGGTACCTAGAAAAATATAGTTTACATCCGGAGCCAAGGAACTACCCGACCAATTAAAAGAGGCATCGTAGCAAGTAGACTGGACAAGAAACTTGCTTAATAGAGTGTGCAAAAAAAAAGTGAAGATGAAAATTAGTTGATGATTACTCTGCACCGAGAAAGCCGTTACGCTGCGACGAATGTGGAATGCATTTTTTTTATTGCATTTCAAATTAATGCACATGCGTGTATGGCGATACTTAATGCATAATTATTTAATAAGTAAGATCGCAGTGGCCAGCTCTTGTGATGAAGTTTTTAGACCGCCTAAAAGCCTCCATCATGGCTTAACGACTTACAAGCCGGGACCGATAATTCAACGTGCCCTCCGAAGCATGGAAACGCTCAGCTCGTAATGCCACTTACGACCACCCATCCATTGTTCCGAGAACCATCCAAATTGTGACAGATTAGACAGTTAACTTCAACGATCAATCAAGGACACCTAAGCAAGCTACGCCACGAGCGCTTTAATTATTTTATGATTGAGTTATTTGATTGGTGAGCTACAAAATACTGTTTGAGTTTTGAACGAATTTTGACGATAGTGCATCGTAGTAATTTCGTAGAAGTACAAATGCGAAAAAAAATTGTATTTTTTTGTCATTCAATCGATAAATAACACCCAACAGTCACATACATAGCACACTAGGATTCCCTGTGTCGTGGGTATCAGAAACTACGAGTACCATGGTACCACAACACCCAGACCCGGAAGAAATATTTTCAGAACACGCAAACATTTCTTCCGCAGCGGGAATCGAACCCGCGCCTCTTGCATCTCTGCCGAGCAATCGCCCGCCACTCCACTGAAGCCGTCTATTATAATAATGACTTTTTGATTTATATGTATGTATATTATAGCCCGTATCCCTATTGGGGCGGGCAAAGCCACAAGTAGTCATAAGAAAACTTACAGCCACACCTGATTTAAAGTTCCAAGATGGATTTGGTGAACCATGGTGACAGGTGATCAGCCCATCGCCCATATAGATGGTCCATCATGTTGGGGAGGATACTATCCCTTAGTTAGGTACTTAGTTATTACTGAAATCCAATGAGTGGCTCGCGCGAGTGAAATGATTGGTGAAGCACCAAAAATTCAGGCCTGCGTATGTGCAGAGATACAAGCCATGGGTGATTTTCGAAATCGACCGTCCGTGACCTGACCAAGACCAAGACCTGACCTTATAACTTCGGTTCTTTGTCACCACTGATTTTAAAATGTTATTTATAACAGTTTGGACATTTTTTTATATTAACTTTGTTTGCTAAGAAACCCCTTTCAAATGTTAAAAAAAAGGAATGCGATCTTATTTTGTTAGATAGTCTCTATATAGTCGTGTCACTAGTTCTTTCGAACCAGTGTGCTGAAAGGTGTTAAACAGTGTCAGGGTGAGCGATGAATGCCATAATTAGACCCCAATGTGAGAATTCCAGAAACAGTATTGTGATGTAAAAATAAAGATCGCAATGTGTATGAATGACCTTTTATCGATGCTTACATGGCATAAATCACAGTGCACCATTGTGTCCAAGGATATGATAAAGTGGTAAACGATTATCTAAAAAACTATTATCAGAGCATCTGTAGTACTGATTGTTTTATTTGAGTGAACTGTTGAGGCGTGAGGTCATTGACCACAGGCTGTTGATGAAATCACCAGTAATCCCAAGACTCATAGAAGCTCCTAAAAACTTACACCGGCAGTATTGAGACCACCTGTTACTATTCAAAAGATTATGACCTCACCTGGAAAGTATGAGACTGCATAAATCCGATGATTTTGTCCATAATAAGGTTGTCCAGCGAACTTTCATCCAGACCTCTCGGCACTGCCTCTTCCAAGACTTCAACTTTGGCATCTTTGTCCTTCTTTATCGTTACCCCATTCAGGACATTCAACTCATCGCTCCTCGCCAACCTCGTCAAGGACTTTGCAAGCTTCTGCTTCAGGCAATGAGCTAGATCATCACTGCTGCATTCCTTATACGTATCGTACGCGAGCTTCAGTTCCCCAAAGACTGACTCGTCTGAACTCCTGGCTTCCTTGTGACTGGCTGTTCTAGCGTTGGCGGTGATTGCCAAGGTCAATATAAGTAGGTAATGGGGTACCATCTTGATGTCGTGATCACTTCGATGTTGGTGTGGGTACTGTGTTCGAAACTAGACCACTGTGAGCGTTTATATGCGCTTGGAGTCACGGTACAGTGGAGTTGTTGAGAGGGATGCAACGATCCATTTGTGCAGTTGACTGGACTGATGACGAGAAAAGTGCACCAGTACGTGAACCAGTGTGTTGAAAGGAGTTGAAGTGTGCCTAAAGGGCATTTGTGGAGCAGTCAAATCAGCTAGAACTGGCTCTGGTTACCTTGATTTGACTTGAGACTGTTGTCAGTCATGTTTAGGGCATCAAATTAGCTCCTTGTTTCGGGACACCTTGAAACAAAGCAATCTGGTAAGATCAAGGCGTCATGTAACTGGTTAGGCGATCAAATCATTATTTTCGCTTACTATCAATAAACACAATTACATAAATTTGAATACTAAGTACCTCCATCTAAAGTATTTCTTCTATATCTTCAGTGTTCCACATTCTACATTCACCCGCTCGACTTATGCCCTTGTCATGGTCTCTTTTGGGCCATGGAACACAAAACACTATTACTCCTAGCGACCATGGAATCATATCACAGAACACTATTTTACTCCAAGATGCTCCAATCATATCCAACATGTAAGAGCAGTGTGGCTTTGCTAGACAATGTTAACAACTAACCCCTCAAAAACAAAAAAAAAATTGAAGACATTTTTTTTGTGTATATTATCATGTATTAGTTTGTAAGCTCGCTGTAAGTAATCAATATTATAAATTTATTATTAAATTCTCATTATTTAAGGGAATGCAAATTCTTTGGGTGAATAAAGTATCTTAAACCGTAGGTGTATTTACAAAAAAAAATTCGTGTCAAAGTGTTTTTTAATTATTATCTGTGACTGTGGAACCTACAATTTTGGAGTATAAGAAGAAATATAATGTTTTGTTAGTAATATAAAAGCAGACACTTTTGTCCACGTCTGTACGGATCCATACATCACGTCTGAGGTCTAGTTCGATTTCAATTTAAGTAATTCCGATAACACACTTTTGATTAACTGTACATGGTACCTATTGGCTTTTTAAGTTATATTTTGGATTGGATAAATTAACTGCAGAGTATCTCTATAAATATCATTTTAGAACTTACCCGTAAATGGTAGTAGGACTCAGTGGATGATTTTTTAGAGACAAGAAAATTATGTCATTCTATCTATTCTATAGACTTTAGATTCTATAGATTCTCTCCCCGAGCGTGTCGTAAAAGTCGACTAAGGGATAGTAGCCTCCCCAACATCTTGGACCAGCTATATGGGCGATGGGCTGATCACCTGTCACCATGGTTCACCATATCTATCTTGGGACTATGAATCAAGAGTGGCTGTAAGTTTTCTTATGATTACTTGTGGCTTTGCCCACCCTATTAGGGATACGAGCGTGATCATTATGTATAAATCAATCAATAATTGCACGCCATAACATGGCAAAATATGTATAAATCTGCATTTTAAGCAATAAACTTTACGTTGCTTTATTTTTCTACATGCTAGATAGATCGATATGCTTGAAAAAAAATTAACACAATTATTTTTGGTGGTGAAGGAAAACACTCTGTTGAAGACCAAAACTATTTACACTGACATAGGACGTCACTAGCTCTTTCAAACCAGTGTGGTGAAAGAAGTGCGCTTTGAAGAGTCTTCTTTCTTGCGTTCTTTGTGGAAACACAAAAACTGTTTAGATTCCAGAATATCCTAGTTTCGCTTCTAGCGATAAGGCTACCAATTGTTTATACCATTATTATTATTATTTTGTAACTTCCATGTTTTTTCTTGGTATATACAATAAAGTGTTATCTTATCTTATCTTCCTCACGATGTTCTCTTCACTTTAAGAGACTCCCTACCAGTTAAAACTTTATGTATTTCAAAATTCGAAAGTATTTTGTTAATTAAATCGATAGAATTATTTAGAAATGTCTTTAAATCTACGTTGATTTTACTCATGTTTGCAACGCGACAAAGCGTGGAAGATTGCAAACAGGTAAGTATAAAGGTAATTACATTTTAGAATACATAAATTAATTAGTTCATGCCACGACCTTAGAACTGAAGAGTACCTACGCTAATAGCAGCAGTCGATATAATTCAACTGACTGATCCTATAGAACATTATTACTGATAATGATTGTACCATTTAAATAAATAAATATTTGTGGACATTTCACACAGCGCCATCTAGCCCCAAACTAAGCAAAGCTTGTATACTATGGGCACCAGATGGCTGATAGAATACTTATATACTTTTTTGTAAATTCATACTTATACTACAATACTCAGGACCCGGAAGAAATATTTCCAGAACATACAAACATTTCTCCCGCAGCGGGAATTCAACCCGCGCCTCTTGCGTCTCAGCCGAGCACTCGCCCGCCACGCCACCGAGGTCGTCAACCAAAATGTTTACCCGACTACGTTTATGAGGATGTTCTATAAATAAATAGATAGATTATCATGCTATTGATTGCAAGTTTATTTATTCTCATTACATACTACACTGTTATTTTCATGATCTAGTAATGATCATTCACTTTTTCTTTTATAATAAACGCTTTGGCCAATGATCAATAATCGAACACGTTTACTCAATAAGCAGGTTTTTTAAAAACAGATACCTACCTACCTAACTGTGGTGTTATTTAAATGTTTTGTCCTGTCTTCAAGAGCATTGGTGGTCTAGTGATAATGACCCCGCCTTCCGATCCTAAGGTCGTGGGTTCAAATCCAGTCGTGCACCAATGGATTTTTTTATTCAAAAATTTTATGTATGTATATTATCACACCCGTATCCCTAATGGGGTGGGCAGAACCACAAGTAATAAGTAATCGTAAGATTGCAGCCACCCCTGATTCAAAGTCCCAAGATGGATATGGTGAACCATGGTGATATGTGATCGACTTTTACGACATACTCAGTGAACGAATTCTATGATTTTCCTTACTCCCAGACCAACAGAGAAGTGTTAAAATATGGATTTTGTTAAATTATCTAAAGAGAACTTAGCTATTCTCAGAAGTTTTTGTTTACACTGCCTTATTTTGCTAAGCCGTGGCTATATAAAATTGAATTTAACTTAGCTTATTCGGTAAGCTGTGCTTTATGGCGCTAGCACGAAGCACTCGTGGCGTAACTTGCTTTGACGTTCTTGATTGATGAACGTTGTGGGCAGCACAATTGGGATGGGTGACCGCAAGTGGCATTACGAGCTGAGCGCTTCTGTGCTTCGGAGGGCACGTTAAAATGTCGGTTCCGGCTTTTAAGTCGTTGAGCCTTGACGGAGCCTTTTAGGCGGCCTAAAACTCCGTCACAAGAGTTGGCCAGTAGCTCATACGAACTTACTGTTTTGCCAGCTTTAAATGTGAATGCTTATTTTTCTCTATATACCGTTCGATGTTTGTGGAACGATCATGCACTGATATTTACAAGTGAGATGAGACGAAAAAAACCTATTCGTGTGTTGCGTTTAAAAGCGGTATTCATAGTTCTATGAGAACGCTAAGGTTTGTAACTGGAAGTCTGGTATACGAGTCTTGTACCAGTCCATGTTTGATCATTTTCTCATCGTAAAACAGCTATCAGATAAATAAATATTGATGAACATTTCACACATCATCCCAAAGCTTTTACAATGGGAACCAAATGGGTAATAGAAAAATAAATAAATAAATATTTGTGGACATATTTTCTACAAACTAAGCAAAGCTTGTACTATGGTCACCAATTGGTTTATAGAATACTTATAATGCTTTTCTTTGTAAGTTCATACTAATAATATTATAATACTACAACACCCAGACCCGGAAGAAATATTTTCAGAACATACAAACATTTCTCCCATAGCGGGAATCGAACCCGCGCCTCTTGCGTCTCAACCGAGCACTCACCCGCCACGCCACTGAGGTCGTCAAAATACTTGTTTATATGTTTTGTGAATTCACACATGAACATAAATTAACACTTAATATAAAAACTTATTTGAAAAAACATCTATTGTCAAATAAATGAATACAGTAAATGATCAAAGAATATCGCGTTATAATTATTGACTAACACCCTTACTACCGTTGGCAGTAAATTAAGAAAAAAAAAAGGAAAAACACAATGCTTGTCGATATCTGTTGTCCATTATCCAAAACTAAAATACATTATTTTGTTAAGTACAAAAGTGCGCCATTATTAACTCGATTTACAGCAAAGTACAGGAAAATTCTTATTACTGTCAAATTCGGTTTACAGACTCACTACAACAGAGTCACAACAAAGTCACCGTCAGAGTCACCACGCATCATACAGTGAAAAGAGTAGACTATGAATACGAGCATGTTTCTCACTCTGATTATGTTTAACTAACAGGATTAAATTTTCACTTTATTTACTGGAACATACTGTTATTTACTTCATAGCTTCAATTTAAAGTTAATTGTTAGAGCATGGAAGTAATTAGATCTGTTTAAAAGCGATAAAATAATTGGATTTTATACATTAGTTTTTTTTCTAAGATTCTGAGTAGGTACTTGTAAATTGTGACCAAATCCTGACGTGACGGCTGAACGTATTTAAAGGAACTTTGAATATGGGTACCTAGTTTGTAACCTGGAACGGTATACAAGAAAGGTACTTTTTATCTGTATAAAAAGTACAAAAAAATACATGAACGCTTTGTACCTGTGTACAAATATCATGTGTTTTTTTTGACACGTCTAAAAGTGATCCCAGTGATTTTAAGGAATAAAAAAAATTGACTTTGTTATACTCGTGTAAATTTACTAAATACCAACAGATCCTAAAAGGGTAGGCAGAGCCAGGCATAGATTCTTAGATTAAAAGATGAGGACGTACCTTTAAGGACCAATTACATCATAAAATAAAAAATAACTGGTCAAGTGCAAGACGAATTCGCAAACGAAGGGTTCCGTTACATCATACAATGTACATAAATGTTTCTTATATGGGGCCCTTTTATTTGGTTTTATATTTATTATTGATTGTCATAGCAGCAATAGAAATACACATTGGGGGAAAATTTCAACTGTCTACCTATTACGGTTCAGATTCATGAGATACAGCCCGCTGACCCGCTGACAGACGGACGGACGGACAGTGGAGGCGGCTTAGTAATAGGGTCCCGTTGGCACCCTTCTGGTACGGAACCCTAAAACCACCGGATCCGACACTTAAGATAATTTATTCCGATTCATGTAAATATAATCTACGCATATTAAAATTTAATATTAATAAATAAGAATCCATAACATAAAATTCGACTAGGTCACGATGTTAAAAAAAATATATACAATACAATTTAAATAAATTAAGTAGAAAAAGGGAATATTAGTGTTATTCGGTAGTTTGTGACTTTGTTTGTGTTTGTTCAAAGTCAGCTCTGTAACAGCCGATACTTAGAATTCACAGTAGTTGACCTGTTATAACTATAGGGCAGGTTTCACGTACACATACAACACACACACACACACACACACACACACACACACACACACACACACACACACACACACACACACACTTACATAAATAATCGATATGTTAATTCATATTTTTTGCGTCCTTAATTTCTTGTGAGTCTCTATTTGCTCATTATAGGTCCTATTCTGTATTCTTCTGTGTTTTAATGATATTTTTTCCGTCACGACCCGAACTCCTCCAAAGTTTTCTACTATCTTTTCACTACAGTTATTTTCATGTACTTATTTATTTATATTAATTCTGTATTAGTTTATAGGTAAGTATAATATAAGTAGATTAGTGTTTATTTATTTATTTTTTAACTTTTAGTACACCACCGTCTCTCTGCGTCTTTCTTTTGTTTGTTTTTTTATTTACTTTTTTGTATGCAATAACAATAAAGTGTTTATCTATCTATCCATCTTTTCTTAAAGGATTCGAGATCGTCCTACCAACGTCGCAAGCGAATGCTACTTTAAATAAAATTAGGTATTCAATGGTCACAAACTAATAAGATAAATAAAATAAAAGCTATACAACTAGTAATCAAATTTGCAATTTTAGAAGCTTACGCAACTAAACACACATCCTGTAGATAACCTACGTTGTCACTTTCTCATTTGTCTTGCAACGTTACCACTTCATTAGCGTCATGGGTCTTACGGATCTGAGAGCTGTGTTGGCCTAGTGGCAGTTACTTTCGATATGAAGGTCGTGGACTTGAATCCTGGCCGTGTATTGATTGAATAAATGATTTGACGACCTTGGTGGCGTGCCGTGTACCTAACTGACGAAGAGAGAGTTACTTCTCTGCTGGACTGGAAGTAAAGAATAAGCATAGAATGCGTCCACTTGCTTCTCTCCCCGAGCATGTCGTAAAAGTCGATAAAGGGATAGATCCGACTAAAGTCGTAAGTCGTAAGTACTTGAATATGTGGTCACCGAACTATATGGGCAATGGGCTGATCACCTGTCACCATGGTCCACCATATCCATCCTAGGACTTTAAATCAAAAGTAGCTGCAATTTTTCTTATTTTTATTTGTGGCTCTACCCACTCCATTAGGGATACGGGCGTGATAAAATGTATGTAGTAAGAAAACTCACGGAATAACTGACTAATCAGTTCTACATGTATCTGTATATAAGGTCCACTAGCTGAGATGATGAACCCTAAAAAACGTCGGGTCACCCGTTATTGTAAGCAAAAGTGGCCTTAAACTGTTTAGGTATATCAATCTAGAGATCAACTCCATAGTATTTTTACCTTAGTATATACTTCTCTCAAATTAGTGTGGTGAAAATAATAAAGTGCGCCTCAAATAAGCTTCTATCATGATCTTGACAACAAAAAAAAACAATCTTTGAATGGTCATAGTTTTATTTTCCGACTTTAGCCAAAATAAAAGAGGTGTGAGCAAATACATATTTATAACATGCGATGAGCTTGTAGCCTTGTATTGAATGATAACTACTAGAAACAATACAAGTGGAATAGGTAGGTATGTAGGTTCTATTTGAATAAGCCTCTGGCCTTTAAATAATATATTTAGTAGTACCCTGTGGGCAGAAAATGGCGGGACCAGTTGGACGCACCCCAAGGGACTGGTCGACAAGCCCAGTAGTGGGTCAAAGGGGCTGATAATAATAATAGTACACATACTACGGACCTATTATAACTTGCGCCTTTCCTTCATCCATTGTACGTCACATACCTAAATCTTGAGTAAGCAACAGTCGTCAAATATTACATCACACAATATAGGTATTTGTGTCAAACGCACCCAACTGACATCCTTTTTAAAAGAAAAAAGAAATTTCACTTCTCACGCGTTCCTGCGTCCGGTTCACATCCAAAGCTTTTCCTTTAAAACACCATAAACTCACCATAGAATCCAAAAACAGAAAACGTGTGCCAATAACAATCTTATTCCAACGCAATAAGGCCTATAGAAACCGGCGTCACAACTTTCTCCGCCGCATGATATAACTTTGCTGTACGTCCGACGAACACGGCAAAATACAGGTTTGTGAATTTGTAAATCGTTTAATTTTGAACCTTAACACCTTGTGATATGAAGAAAAAGAAAGTATTCACGTGTATAAGTGTGTATGTGGAGGTGTATGAACTGCACATGAAGTTTACTATGACAAAGATACTTCTACTGCTGACAATGAACTTGGCCAAGCTGAAATGAGCCTTGTTGTTGAAGACTTAGAAATCAAAATGGATGCTGGGTTGTGTTTAGTAGACGCAGATGACGGTAGAAGTGTTAAGAGGGGGTGGTTACATAAAACAAGTAAGATACAGAAATCAGATGGCCCTCTGGCTACATCAGCGAAAGCAGCCAATTGACTAATGTATGGAGGGACATAGGTCAAGAAACTTAAAATGCGTGTCAAATTGTCTGCTATATAACTCTCAATTACAATTTTTAGAGTCATGACAAAATTATGTTATAAGGCTCCTTGGTGGACGGTATTAAAACAATGATTGAATGGAATAAATACTTATAGGAAAAGGTAATACGTTTCACGGATAGGATTAGGTAAAAGAATTGCTAAGATTAAAATAATGTAATAATGTATTTGCAAGATATCCAAATGTTGGGTCTGAACTATGTCACAGTTTAGACCGAACTATAAACCAGTCTCGTGCGTATCAGAAACTGAGTATCATGGCACTACAACACCCATACCCTGGAGAAATATTTGTAGAACAGCCAAATATTTCTCTATCGTGAGAATTGAACCCGCACCTTGCATCGCAGCCAGGGTTTTGGTCGCGTCCGCCAATCAACCAATCCAAAGTCGTTAATATAAACATGGATTAAATCTGGTATTTTTGATATTGTTAAAGATGCCGCTGAAAAATTAGTTTATTTAAGAAGTGTTAAAGTAAATAAAATTAATTTCTAAAGCTTCATAAATTAACACATTTTTAGGTATATAAACTTTAACTATTAAAAAAAAGATACCGTACTTTTTAAACATACAAGCAACATTCATTATATTACATCGTAACTATTATTACGACAAAAAAAACTTGTAAAAAGTGCTCATAGGGTTTTAGAAATAAAAAAAAACCTTACGATTATTTTAAAAGTGAATAAAATGTGAAAACACTCAGATGGCCACATCAATGTAAAGTAAAGAAGTTATTACATCATAAACTTTTACTGAAGACCGGACATTTGAGAAAAATTACTTTCACTTCTAGAATGATGAATGAATCGAATCAATTAAAGACTTTACACTAAATTCTGCTTTAGGAAAATCTACCTTATATGATCACATATAAGACATAAATTTGAAATGCGTATTTTGAGACATACGACATTTTGAATAAAGTAGAAGGTGACTTGTAAGACAATGAAGGGGTCAAAGGCTTTGCACGTAAAGCTTACAGTAACAAACGATTTGTTTCTATGCCTCAGTACTTGTTTTGTGTCACAACAACAATAATGAATTTGCATAATATGAATACATTGTGCGACCAGAAACAAGTATTAAAAGATCTTCCCTGCTTGAAACAAGACGATAGGAGGGAAAGAAATAAAACTTGTGCCATCTTCACATAGTGGGATAAAAGGAAAAGGGAAAGGGTTGTTTTTATTTTATTTTGTACAAATAGTAAGATTAATCAGAATCAGATGTAATCATGCTAGAATGCTCAATGCTCAATCATAAAGACTTTCTGTGGTTTAATAGTTCTGTCACCAGAATTGACAACTAGGTAGTTTAATACAAAAAAATATGCACTTCTGTGAGTACAGAAGACTAATAATAAGAAAGAAATGCTGTAAAAAAGCAGTTGTAAAACTTTGAAAGAGTTTTATTTCAATATCTATGTATGCAAAATTTAGTAAAGGAGGAGCTTTTACGTCCAGCAGCGGTAGATGATGATGATCGTATGAATGAACCCACATTCAATTCAAACGAGACAAAATTGCATAATTTACGTAATCTAATGTAGGTAACAAGAGATCACTCTCACGATACCTTTAACTATCCGAAACGAATTTTCACCCTATTGTTGGTCCGTGCGAATGCTGTGAAGCGTTCCTTCAAAACAATGGCAAAGTTCATCGAGACATAACCAGGAAAGTCTATATAACCGACTTTGTACTGTTACAGTTTCATACGTAACGATTCCTTTATACAATTCACTTGTGTTTATATTAGGATCAGTTTATTTGAAATGTAGATCATTAAAAAAAACTATTTTACTACATTCTTCGTTATTCAATCTAATACTACTACTGTTCGTGTCACCAGTTCTTTCCAACTCGTGTGGTGAAAAGTGTACCCAAGGATCATTTTGTGCACAATCTAATAAGTTCAACATTCAAACACTATATTAGAGGTCCTTTTGGTCTAATAAAATAATTTCTGATTTTCCATTATCATTCTTTTTATCTTCTAGTGGTTAAATAAACTAGTGTCGATATCCCTCAAATGTAAAATCTTAAATAAAATGTCTCCAAAAACATTTTTTGTCCTTATCATGTCTCTACTATTAGTTGAAGTGATACCAATACAGTTGCAAGAAGGTGAACAAATTGACAACGATGTGACAGATTCACAGCTGAACGAATGTATCAGTGTTCAGAGGAGCTCTGACCTAGGAGTCTGCTTCGGGAAAGAGGTTCTGCACAAGCTCAATAAGTATGATGAAGCGGAGTCCTTCAGTTTAGCGACAGGAATATCGTTTGTGAGAGATGAGAAAACTCCGAGGGATATTGCCAGCTTTTTGGATAAGGATCCTATGGATTTTCGGTAAATTTTTCTAAATTATCATGCTGTTTTGGATTATCAAAAAGATTACAGATGATTTGAGAAAAAAATCTAAAATTAATATTCACCATAATTCGAAAACCGTTAAAGACTATGAAAAATTTAAAGCAACCAAGTTAGGATTAAGTTACTTTAATAAGTTTCTTAATTCCAGGTCGATCATAGAGGATGCTAGCCACCTCATCTCAAAGCGATCTCTTCACTGGGACATGAGTATGTTGTACCCAGGTCTGGTGATGAGGATCGGTCCAACCCTGGCCAATGGAGTTCTTGAGTTTGTGATGGATCCAAGAGTCAAGGATAGGTCGTACAATCAGCATCAAAACCAGGAACTTACTACAGGTAAACTTTCAAACTATAGCTGTTTAAGTACTTCCGGTTTTCTATTGTGATCGAAAATTACAGCAGTCAATTTATTTTCCTTCCATATACTATTTTAAAATGATGAAATATTTAGCAAAAGCTTGTTTAAATCCAATAAAATATATTTGTTAAGTAGTTAATTATGTTAATAAAGGATTTACCTCAATCTCTGCAGTGGTACAATAATGACTGAATAATAATAAATACTATACCAACCTAAAATCTTATGAAAATGATAATGAGAAAGATTCAGGGCCAATTTCACCGTTCAAACCGAACGGCGCAGCGTGTAGCTCTAAACCTCTCTAAACTAAGTTCAAGAGCTGTCACTGCTGACAGTTTTCAACAACAAGTTTCTGCTGACAATTTGTCAGTAATCAGACCTTATATAACATCTATTCATTTTAAGTTCACCTAACGCCATCTTATTTTTCCGCGTAGAACTAAATAGAGAGGTAGCGTTTCAAGGCCCCGCTAGCATTGAACTTGACTTAGTCGCAACAACGCCATCTGTTATTTTATCCTTGAACTGCAAACTCTTGCGCATTATCTAGCGTTGCATAGAAATACACTGAGTAGGTATGTAGTGTAGGTTCAATTCCAACTAACGTTTCAATATGATCTTTGTTATTTTATTGAATGGTGATAAAAAGTGGTGCTTTAAAAATGAGATGCCACTTATTTATAGATTTCATAGAACTTTTAGTAATTCAGCTTCTGTTGTTGTTTCAGGACGCCTTCTCGCAAGGAACCTTCTAGTACCATTTCTTCTCGGCTTCAAATTCCAAATATCGACTTTGCTGCCTATACTATTAGGTCTTGTTTTGATTGCCAGCAAGAAAGCCTTTCTTCTAGCCAAGGTCGCTTTGCTGGCTGTGACGGTGTTTGCTGGATCAGGGTTTGGGCAGTCGTTTGGTGGATGGGGAGGTTATCCTGGACCTTCATTGTCTTCGTACACTTCGTATGATCATCCAGTTCATCATCATGATCCTCACATTTCTACAGGTAAGTTCATAGGATATCCACCAAGTATCTCGTTTAATCACCGTATTTGTAAAAAAAAACAAAACAAATGGTCAAGAAATGTCAAAAACTTGTCAAGGCATGCCACGCGATATAATAAGAAGAGGAAAGAAGAGAAAGAAAAAGAAGATTCTAATTACGGTCCTGTTATAAAACGGGGTGAAGAGCTTTTGATGACAAATAACGAATAGACAAAACTTAATATGATTGAATGAAAGTGCTTTTTAGTTACTTAATCCACTAGCTATTGCTCACCAGGCTATGCCTGTTACCAGGTATCTGAATGTACTGATGATTGCCAGTTCACAAACATCTTCTAAGTTAATATTAGTTCAGGACTTTTTTATAATAGTTGAAAGTATTGGGGTCATTCACCTCTTTTCCAATAGCAGGTTCGTCGACCTCATGTCGATGCACTGTATCAAACCCAACCCATGATGCATTCGAGTTCAGATATAAAGGACTTTAAAATGTAAGCAATAAGATCGATATTATCGTATCAAGATATTTGTGAGTACTTTTCATTTGAAGCTTTGGGACTGGGTGCATAACCTATTTTAGAAAGCTTATAACGATCACTCTGGAATAGGAGAGAAAGTCATTTGGAATGTGTATTGGATAACGATAGAACAATAAAAACCCCGCAAAAGTAGTATAAACAGAATTTTAGCAATCCTGGCTTAATAAAATCTTTTTAAGGGTATATTAAAATCCTACTATATTATAAAATGTGAAAGTTTGTGAGGAGGATGTTTGTGCCTCAATCACGCCTAATCGGCTGAACGGATTAGAATGAAACTTGGAATATACATTAGTACATGTGCTGGATTAACATAATAGGCTATTTTTTATTATCCGTGTAACACGCAAGCGAAGCCGCGGGCGGCAGCTAGTAATTATATATTGCTAAGACGTTATACTTTTGGCATTTTGACAGTACATCTTTCTTTAGCATTGTCTTTAGCTGATTTTGTTTACTGGGATGTTAGTACATTAATTTACTTCAACAGTAATATTGAAAAGATTCATCCATTTTGCCAATATCAATCATCATAATCATAGTCAACGCTAATGACTGTGACAACAGAGATACTATATATAAATAATTCTGAGTTCCTATATTTTACTATCTGACTAAAATATTCTTATAACGGATGGTACCTAGATTACTATAGCAGCTTTGTTTTTTTTTTGTCAAAAATGTTTGGTGCATTCATACAGATAAAAATGTTGCTATGGTTATGAACGATTCGTCGTCGGTTAGTAGAATATTGGAACCGAAAAAATGAGTATCGACTTATCTACATATGATTTTATGGAAATAAAAATATTTTAGCAACTTTAATAAATGTAACAGTCAAAATTTGCTTTTAAAATTAAAACAATGTTTTCCTTCCAGGCTACTACAACAAGCATCATCATCAACCTGACAGCTACTACTACAGAGAGAAGTCAGCAGAGACCACGGCGGCTCCCATCACTCCTGATGAACTGAGAGACCGGCTGGAGAGATTCTTCATCACGAAGAAAGATGATGATGAGAACAGAGAAGATACGAAGATCAGGAATGCTAGGAACTTCGCCTGGACACCCATTAATGTATGAATTGGTCCTGTTATTGACAGAAGAAACTGCATATTGTTCCTTTTTAAACCTGATAGACATCTCTTATGTTTGTAGGTTCCTTGAAGATGGTGTTTAAAAGTTATTACTAATCGAATTTATAAAACATCACCATCATTTTCCTGCCCTTATCCCACTAGGTGGGGTCGGCACAACATGTCTTCCTCTTCCATCTTCTCCTATCACTCGTTATCTCAGTATTCACTCCTTTCATACGCATGTCCTCTTTCACACAATTCATCCATCTTTTCTTAGGCTTTCCTCTGCCCGTGTATCCATCCACATTCATATTTAGCACTTTCCTTGTAACATGACATTCTTCCCTCCGCATAACATGCCCATACCACGCTAACCTATTACTCCTCATCCTTTCTGTCACTGGCGCTACTTTCAAACTTCCTCTGATGTACTCATTCTGTATCTTATCTATTCTGAATTTATAAAACAAACAGGGTTTTTTTTAATATTTGTTAAATAAGTACCTAGTAAGAGTTACTTTTATAACTTGTTTTTTTGCATCATATTTACTTAAATATTTAAAGCAGGAGGCTTATTTTGACTAGTTTTATTATTAATTTTGTTTTTTTATTATGTTGTGAGCTATTTTTCCCCCTAGGTAGGAAAGGATGCTACACAAAAACATAAAGATTAAAGTGTTGATTATCAAGTGTTTATTACAGGAATTTTATTACTAGAAAAGGAAGAAAATTATCGAAAGGTTTTACAGTTCTTTTTAGCCGCATCTATTACACACTACTGTTCTAGTTACTATGAGTAAATAAAATAAAAATAACCTTATTGAAACGCTTACAATTCATAGACGAGACTATTACAAACTACAACGCTGTCATTCACAGTACATCCACCGTTCATCTACACAATCCTACTGTAATTTACCTTCGTCGGTCAGCTCTGACCATATCCCACGATCATAAAATTACTCTCTAACACTTGGTTCATCTCAACGGGTAAAAATTAAAATGTAAATTAACAATAAACGGGTTTAATGACCTGCCCTGATCTACTCTGCCTTGTAAATCAACCGGATGCCCACTTAGTCACGGCCTACTCAGGAGTATCAGTCCACCGCACCTCACCGCTGATTCAACGGTCCACAAAAATAGAGTTTTTGGTTATATTTGGTTTGTTAAATTCCGTAATTGACGAAATTCGCGCGAGCGAACCTACAGGAACGCTTGATTTAACGACCCTATCAGACACACTCACTCGACTGACACCAGCCACCACAAGGTCACAAAAAGGCAGGGAAACGCCACACCAGGACTTTCGGTCTTGTCACAGCAGCACAGCAGGGGACGCTGGCGCTCTGGACCCTCGCCGACGACAGCGTGCGCCAGAAGGCGGCAGGTAGAAAGGTTGCGACACGTGCTCGCCACGTGGTCGCGCCCGTACGGAGCACCTCTTTTCTGGAAAATTCATAGCCCGGCGTAAGCGAAAGTGCTCTTTAGCCTGCGAAGCGGGGTGCAACCTTAGCAAATCTGCCCTTGTGTATTCATGCACAGGGTTGAGGATGTCCCACGAGCTCCGCTCGGCAATCGAGGAAGACAAAAATCAAAGATCAAAAGTTCAAGACTCTTACCAGAGGCACAAAGCTGATAATACGCACAAAACACGTGCGCCCGAAGGAATCACACGCGTGGGCTCTCCCGTGGATGATTCCCGCTACGCCAGACACAGAAGCCAGGATATATTAGCCAGCAAATACAATTTTCATCAAAAGACCCACGCCACGTTCTCAACATCGATCCGTCAAAAGATCCTTGCCCTCTCGCTCTGCCCGAGCGAGACGAAAAAACTCAAACGACATTGACAGTTCGATTCGTCTTGATAAGGACACTGACACTCACAAATCACTAATCGAGCCGTGCCAAGCCAGAGTGTGACCAGCAAAAACCAAAATTATTACCTATCTCGCTGAACGGAACTTTCAAATAAAGAGGAGGGAAAAATCGAACGTTACAATGTTTGTCGAAATGGTACGAGACCGAAATTAGCTTTAGACAGCAAGGTGAAGCCTTTTCCCAGCAGCGGAACAGTTCAGGCTAATAGTAGTAGCAGTAATAGTTTTTTATTCCTCCGTAGAGCTTAAGAGTTTGAGAACTAATTCGCTGAATTTACTTACGCGTACATATTTCATTTTTTTTCTAGCAAGAAGTGATTATGTTACCTTGTCGCAATCAATTTCAATCAGTTTCTCACTTTCAAATATGACAGCTAATTGAAATAGCAATGTTGACAACTGGTCGACCGAAAACCGACTAACCCACGAATACTCAAACGCATCTCAAAGTTGAGCACGTCTCAAATGACGATTTTTGGACAGATTTTCATCAGAAACTGTCAAAAAACCGTGAGTTAAGACGTGCTCAACTCTGAGTCACGTTTGAGTATTCGGGGGTACTAATAGAAATTGATTGTAACAAGGCACATAATATAATGTGTAACCACTTATTTCCTTGTTTCATCGATAGTATTCGTATAATGGTAAAAAAATATTAGTATTTAGATCTAGTCAAGATTGGTTAGCTTCCAATAAAACTTAGTTTTATGTTACCTTCCGACACTTCCTCTGTGTTTTATTATTCATCATCTTCATCTACTTAATTATTTATATACTAGTCTTACTTATATTATAAATGCGAAAGTTTGTGAGTTTGGGTGTTTGGATGTTTGTGCCTCAATCACGCCTAAACAGCTGAACGGATTTGAATGAAACTTGGAATATACATAGTACATGTACTGGATTAACATATAGGCTATTTTTTGACCGGGTGTGAGCGAAGCCGCGGGCGGCAGCTAGTTTATCATAAATTTACTAGTAAATTTTGACACCCCAGTTTATACATACGAGTGTCAAGCAAATATCATATACATTTTTTAAGTATACCTACTACAACAAGTCAATACTACAACTCTCAAAAGGGGGTAGCTAGCTCATACGAACTTACTTTTTTATTGTATCTTCTCCAAAATGATGGACCACATAAATGGGCGATGGGTTGATCACCTGTCACTATTGCTCACCATTTCCATCTAAGGATTTTAAATCAGAAGTGGCTGCAAGTTTTCTTATGTTTACTTGTGGCTTTGCGTACCCCATTAGGGATATGGGGGTGATAATATGTGTGTATGTAATTCCGATCACTGGTCATAAGTCATCGCCAAAAGAACCCTCAGCACTTTCACAACTCAATTAGGATACCATAAATCCGGAAGCACATCTGGTAGCTCACCGAGTTCCGTGACAATCAGAGCATGTAGCTCACATACGCATCATGTGAAACTAGAGAGTGGTAATGAATTGTATTGATCGTAGGAATCTTGCAATTAGTGGAATATGGTACCTGAAATATGAAACTTGAAAAAAGAACTAACAAATGTTGGCAATAAAAATAGACTTAGAGAACCCTAGGAGACAAACAAAGACTTACCCCCGAATACTCAAACGCATCTCAAAGTTAAGCACGTCTCAAATGACGATTTTTTGACAGATTTTCATCAGAAACTGTTAAAAAACTGTGAGTTGAGACGTACACAACTCAGAGTCGCGTTTGAGTATTCGGGGGTCAGGCTCGTTATGGTCAATTTTAGCTGATCTGAAATACATAACGAAATCCCCGAAAAAAAATTGAGTGGTCTGACTTTACCTAATAATTGACCGAAGATCGTTTTCAGTTGAGAAAACCATCATAATTTTGTATCATCCCGAAGTAAAGTTATTTTTCATAAGTAATGATTTTATTTCAAAAATGCTGCACAGAACATGAAAAAAACTGTAATGAAATTAGCCTAATATTTATAGGTATATATTTTTTTGCAACCCCAATAGTGCGGCGGGCTTTGTTCGTCTAGGACGTCTTGCAGCTTCAATTCCCGCAGCAAGAGAAAATATAATTACTTACACGTTACACGTCTTGCAAATATTTTTTCCGTGACCAGTCATGGAAAATTTTATAAACATTACTAGGATTCCGTACTCGAAGGTTGCCAACGGGACCCTATTACTAATCCTCCGCTGTCCGTCCGTCCGTCCGTCTATCAGCGGGCTGTATCTCATGAACCGTAATTTTGGTTACCTACCAATGGGTATTATGGTAACCGAGATTTTTTCTCGATTCCCACGACACAGATAATCCTTAGAAAGGGTCTGACTCTGAACTATGTATGTGATTGTTGGGTTACTTTTATTACTATGGTTCCGTACCCGAAGAGTGCTAACCCTATTACTAATCCTCCGCTGTCCGTCGGTCTGTCCGCGGGCTGTATCCCATGAACCGTAATAGAAAGAGAGTTGAAATTTCACAGAGTGTGTATTTCTATTGCCGCTATAACAACAAATAATGAAAAAAAAGGGGCCTAATACAAGAATCATTTTTTAATGTTCGGAACCCTGAGTGAGCGGATTCGACTCGCACTTCACTTTTTTTTAATAAACTTAGTCTAAACTCTCCAATATAATTATTCATATCTCAGCTACAATAGGACTACCTGAATTCACCGACTCGACTACACTTAGGTATATTTAGATTCTTACTTTTAACGTTTTTCATTAAATACCTCGCGTGTCGATGATTCATCTTCGTGTTACAAAGCAGCCACCATCATCATCATTTCAGGTAGAGGACGACGCTTTTACCATTTTCAATGCAAAACAGCGAGTTCATAAACCTTTGTGTGTGATGTCTCTGGTTACATAGTCTTATATAAAATAACTTAGACAAATTGAGGCTTAAGATAATTAATTTCTTTTAAGAATTAACATTCACTTACAGAGAAATCTTTATAATAATGTTTGTATTTTGTTGGGTTGATCGCAACTCTACAACAGTATAAGAAAAAAGTAACAAAATGCCGGTACTTATAAATATCTTGACATCGCTACAACGATGTAAGCAATACGAACTTCCGAATTAGAACAATAGGCTGGTTGGCAGGAATATGGATCGGGTATTTATAGAAGTGCCAAATTTAGTGTGTTTTGTAAAAAAAAAGTATAGGTATCTTGAACACATAAATTGACTTTACTACAGTTCATAATGAAGACTTATCTCCACTTATGCCCAAATTTTGTATATTGCAACGACTTTATTTTTTGACAACAAAAACAGTTTTCTTACAACGAAGTTATTAAGAACATAGTCTTTCTATCCAAGGCAGGTAAAGTTATTGAAAAACATCAAAAATCATTTTTGATGAACCTCAAATCCAGGACCTTCTCTTTTCTCACCCTTTCATATGTCTGTAAACATGGGTATGGTCTGATTTAAATAGTTTACCTACATTCAGTTATCATCTTAGGCATTTCAACAAACCACCCGTAGGGTGCCAACGGGACCCTATTACTAAGCATCCGCTGTCCGTCCGTCTGTCAGCGGGCTGTATCTCATGAACCGTAATAGGTAGAGTAGAAATTTTCGCTGAGTGTGTATTTCTATTGTCGCTATAACAACACATAATAAAAATTAAAAAAACATTTATGTGCTCGTACCTACATGTACGATGGAACCCTGCATGTGCCAATTCGACTCGCACTTGACCTTTTTTTTATTAGCGCACTATGAATCTGGTGATTATTTCTTTGAAACTTAGCACTCGTTTTTACTTAGAATATCTACCTCATCACTTAATGAGGTAATCTTAGCGAGGCATGAATCCTATGTTTTCTAGTATAAAACGGTTACTTTGCTCTACATATCTCCAGGCTTTTCAATTACTGATCACACGCACTTTTCACGCACGCTATGAAAAAAAATGATTTATTGTACAAAATATAATATTAAAAATTTAAATAACCACTGTACTGAAATTCATTCAGTAGTTATTGAGTTTCCGAGGTGAAAAAAAGTATGCTAGCTGCTGCAGTGAAATGAAATGTTCAGTGAAATGACACCAATAAAATTCAAAATACCGCATCGAAATCGGTTCAGTAGTTTTTGAGGAAAATGGTTACAGACAAATACAAATAAATAAACAATACAACCTCTTAGGCCAAACGCATATACCTTCTCCGGTCCGTCACAGAGTTCCACATTTTTGCGGTTCGTACAAAAAATGTGGACTCAAGCGCCTAGTACGAACATTTGGAATGTCAACCATGTACAGATGGCGCCTTTCCGGGTATCTGGAAGTCCGATGGAAGAAGGGAGACGGCGGAACTAAATTGTACAGTTCCTGCGCACACTCTCCGAAATTAATCCGATAAAGGACTTATAAACTAGCGACTCGACTACGAACAACACCATACTGGAACTGAAACACTGCTGCCAACATCCCAAAGTCCTGCTCCGATACTTCAAGGAGTTGGGCTGGCTGGGGGAGGGTTAGCAGGGGGATAATGCGCGGGACGTCAGTGCAGATCTTTGTTCCCCTAACATTAATTAGAATTAGAATTAGTGACTCTACGGCGATGCTCAAGGCTTTGTAGTCGATGTACTATGATATAGTAGATTGGTTTTAATTTTATTGTTTACTTGTATGTAGGTAATAAAAAAGCCATTGCTACTTGATGATGAGAGTAAAAAAAAACTAACTAACTAAGGCCTTTTACCATCTATAGTAGATGATTTATAGCGTGAGGAGGCTACTTTTACCTTCACAAACGGGACGCTGTAGTGCCCGGGACGAATTAAGATGGAGTAGGCTTGCCCAGCACCTATTCCATCCTCTTAGCTTTGTCAGCCTTGTCCACAGGAAAGACATGTTCAATACGTGCGGAGCTGACTAAGCCGCGGGTTTCCTCACGATTTTTTCCTTCACCGTTTGAGAGTACTGGTATAGCGCACATAAATTTTTCACACAGAAAAATCCACTGGTACACGACCGGATTTGAACCCACGACCTTAGGATCGGCAGTCACTACCAACTAGACCACCAGATGAACGTAAATGACACTAAGTAACTACATAAATATTTTTATAGATTCCTTCTGCCCGCTTTCTTACTTGCCATTCCTTAAGCCTATAATTAGGTATGTAATACCTGCAGGAAGCGCTCGTGGCGTAGCTTGCTTAGTCGTTCTTGATTGATCGTTAAAGTTAAGCAACGATATGCGCAGTCACAAATTGGGATGGGTAACCGCAAGTGGCATTACGAGCTGAGCGCTTTCGTGCTTCGAAGGGCACGTTAAACAGTCGGTCCCGGCTTTTAAGCCGTAAGCCATGACGGAGGCATTTGGGCGGCCTAAAAACTCCGTCACTAGAGTTGGCCACTAGCTCATACATACATAATACCAATTTTATTCAATTTATTTTATTCAAAATGTTATTCTGTTAATCTTTATATAGTAGGTTATAATAGAACATTTATCATTTTTTAGGTACCAAATTAATTTACTAGACTAACTATAATCACATCAAAAGTTAATTGGAGGTAATTTTTATAAAAATAAGAAATGAAAATCAGCTCAGTTTACTATCTAGCTCGACTACAGATAGAAAACAGAGTTTAGATCACCGACCGGTATTTAATAGTTTATAACTTTAATCAGTAAGTAAGGATATTTACCTAATATTATGGAAAAATTAAATAAAACAAATAAATAAAATTTCAAATGTTATCGACTGCCCTCTTATCGTTTGTTTTATATTTCATTAATTATTTTTATAATTCACATAATACTTACATAATAAACGAGCCATATCCATTACATCATGATAATTAATATGATAATAAATAAACATTAAACAAAAGGTACTCGCGTAACCCCACCTTGTTATAAATTATAATATATTAATTATTATAACAATATTATGTTAGTAATAAAACGGTTACAGGTATAAAAATAATGACTTATCTAATTAGCACCATTATAACAGCTATACATACCTTATCTATTTATACAAAATTGGACATACTCAACTCTTTGAAACAGAAATGCACAGTACCCGTCGACTAAACCTACCTTATTATAAATAATAATATTATTAAACACATTTATTATACATAACCCTTTTGTAAATTATTTTAAAAATAAATAATTTTTGGTGCATGTTTTAAAACTAATGTACTAGCATACAAAAACTCATGTAGTCGCTAACGCAACATAACCTTATTTACATGATAAATAATAATTATAAATTATTCCATTACCATTACATCTACAATATTAACGTGTCGTTTGATTATTTTAATAATATATTTTGAATACATAGATCTGATAAATTTGACAATACGTCATATTTGGTGCAATTGCTGGTGCATAAATGCCTCGTCGTTGTAATTTATATAAGGAGTCGTAATTTCTAATCTACTGCTTCTTGGCGTAAGCGTTGTATGCCCTATCCTGCGCAGCGGCCTCGTCTTCCACACTCCTTCTGTAGTGACCACCAGGCCCAGTGGTGTCAAAGTCACCGCCGCCATAGTGAGATGAGGAGTACGTATGGCTCTGGGATACCTGAGGATGCTTCACGATCTCGTACGTAGTCTTCTCGTGGGACTCACCACCAGTCACCAACTTCTTCAGCCCGATGACGGCAGACAAGAGCAATGCAATCTTACCGATCAGCAGGGCCTTGCCAGCTATGAGTGCGATGGCTTGGAAAGCAATCGCCAGGAAGCCTCCTTTCACGAGAACACCAGCGATGATCGGACCCATCATTTTCTTCAACTTGCCTCTGGCTTCCGACATTGATCTGCCAATGTCATCGCCGATCGTGATCGGGGAGATGACTACACGGTGCGTCTGCATCAGTTTCGAAGTAGCAAGCTGAAGGTACTTGTCGATCTGGTCTGAAGGCAGAGCGTTCAGGTCACCTTCAGGCAGCGAAGAGGGGAAAGCACGTCCCGCATCCGTTCGCGAAACTAAAGAAATCCCGTCGAGAATCGGGAGGTTTTCCATCCTCGCGGCGCGGTCGATGAATTTAGCCGCTTGGATCTTGAAGCACTTGAAGATCTCCTGAGAACTTTCACAGTTGTCATACATCCTTCCAAGGAGCTTCAGGCTAGTTTCGAAAGTGTTGGCGGAGGAGAGGGTGGCGAGGCACAACAGGACGATCGCCCCGCGGTACTCCATGATGATCCGACCAATGTCCGGTCTAGGCAGTTGCGACTATTGAAATGTGCACAGAATACAAATGCACTGGCATTTATCTATTTTCACCGGGAACTGCATTTATCTATAAATCTTTTAGAGCGTGCAATGGTTGCCGTGCATCGTGGGGCGCTCAGGCGTGGGTGTGTGTGTGCTCTGGGCTTGTGGGCGACGTGCAACGTGCATCGCATGGTCACTGCCAAGGACGCTTCGATTCAATACGGCGTTTGTAGAAATATCCAGATAAAGTGGCACTTATCTTTTCTGTTATCTTGTCTGTCTGTCAGTCACTTTATGTATTTGGGAATCATAATATTTAGAAGACGAAAATAGGTACTTCTATTTACAAAGACAAACTATAATTATATTAAAAACCTTTTAAGGTAATCGGTATGATGAGCTGATTTTTCTATCTAAGTTCGTCTATAGATAGAAAACAGAGCTCGATCTTCGACCAATTTGACGTACTTCTATGAAATTGCTCCAAGCTGACTAAACCAAATTCTTAGGAAGATTCCAAAGGAATTTTTTATTACTTAATTCTGGCTTAATAAGTCTGATATCTTTTTGACATTTTCGCTTAAAGTAGCAAAGTTTCTTCGTCTTTTTCACCGTAATTACTTACTTACCATAATCAATGACCAAGCTGAGCCATATTATATGGCTTAATTATTTATTATATGGCTTTTTTTAATAAGTGACCCTGAAAAGTAACTGTTGAAAAATACCAGTGTGGTGAAATGAAAGGATGTTGATCTCCACGCATAATGTGCAACACCCATATTCAACAAGCAACTGCAGCACATACGGGATGCGTAATAGATTCTCATTACAGCAGTGAGCTAACCGATTACCCTACATCCGATCTTCAATTACAATATCTGGGTGAATGAACAGATATGGGGGAAGTATAAAAAAACGTGTTTCTTTTATCGGCGTGTGTTCAAAGAGATTCCATTATTTTTTATTATTATTAAGAGCCCATATCGTCCCACTGCAGGGCAAAGTTTCTTTGTCCTGTGTTTTAAAGGAGCAATCCTTCATGAATGAGTCCAAGACATCCCGCCATCTCAGTCTTGGTCTGCCGCGATGTCGTTTACCACCATTAGAAGCCCACTCAGTAGTGGTTTTCGCCCATAGGTCATCCGACATACGGCAGACGTTATGTTATTAGTTCATACAAAATAGAAAATGGTAATAGAATTACTGAAATAGCAAGTCCACCAAAAGAGCTTTTGAGGAGCTTTAAACTTTTTCAACATAGGTACTGGTTTCGAAGAATTAGCTCTCAGAATAAGTTGAATGGGCAAGCTAGGCGGGCAGATTGGTTAAATAATTATTCGTCATTATTTAGGGCCTATGTCTTGCTATAGACTTCGGCCTAGTATCTTCAATATATGAATGTAAAATAGATTATGTAGTTTTGAACCGTGCCTTTTGCTTCGTCATGCAGAAAGCATAATGTAGTATACCTACCTAATGAGTCTATGATGTCTACCATGTTTCGAGATACAAAACAGGTCAGTCAGGGATCCTCTATGTATTTATTTACTAGCCATACTAAGAAAGTTTGCTTTGATTCTAAATTTGAATGTTGATGACTGTCCTTTTACTTTTTTGTTTGAATAAATCACTATTATTTACATACATACATACATTATTATCACGCCCGTATCCCTAACTGGGTGGGCAGAGCCACAAGTAATCATAAGAAAACTTGCAGCCACTTCTGATCCAAGAGCTCCAAGATGGATATGGTGAACCATGGTGACAGTTGATCAGGCCATCGCCCTTATAGATTCACCATTTTTTATCTAGGTACCATTTATTTTCATTATTCCAAAGCCATTTTGTAAAAAAACCTTTTGTGAATATTTTCAGCATTTCCACCGTGCGTTATTTTCAGTTGGTGATGCCATCTATCTGTTGTAGTCTGAACTAGCTCTTGGCTGTCTTAATACAACAATACTATGGTTCACACACTATGCTGCGTAAAGAACGAGAAGTTTTCACTTGAAAATGTTTGACTTTGATATTTTTTAAATAAAAAACTGCACCATTATCTATGTTTACCTAACCCGTTTTAAATTATTTTTATTTATAAAGAAAAGAAAAAGGAAAAAGGGAAGGGAGGCCTTTGCCCTGCAGTGGGACAAAAACGGCTGAATAATAATAATAATAATAATATAAAGAAAAATTGACGAGATGAGCAAATGATTATAGTGAAAATCGTGGGCAGTCGATGGATGCCAGTCTTGACAAGGAACCGTGATGAATGGCACAAAAAAAGGAGGCTTTTGCACAGCTGTCTATAAAGTCAAGCTGCGGATGAAGATGATGAAAAAAACATTCCCCTGTCTCAAATCTCAGTAGGAAATTTGCTTTCAGTTTCAAATCTATAATATAAAAATGAATCGCAAAATGTGTTGGTAAGCGCATAACTCAACAACGCCTGGACCAATTTGGCCTAATCTTTTTTTAAAATGTTCGTTGAAGTTCAAGGATGGTTTTTACGGCGAGAAAAATTAGAATTATTGCTGGAAAAACCCTAAAAATAGCCCTTTTCTTTTTCCCATACAAATGATTTGTAACTAAAACGTAGTCAATTTGAGCTTTATTGCTATGGTATAAAGTTCATATTAAATTACAAGCACTTGCATTACTAATTTTAAGGCGATACGAAGTTCGCGGGGTCAGCTAGTAAACAAATGAAAATATCATGTTCAGACAAATTTTAATTTCACACAATTTTATCTTAACTTGGATTGATGGATCGATGAGCTTATGAGGATTGAATTGTCATTGGATGGAGGCAGTACAAAATTGTTCGTCGTTGAAGTATACTAGGGAGACTTATGTCCAGTAGTGGACTTTAGGTTGATGATGATGATGTTCTTTCCCCGGGGCAAACAAACTTTAATAGTCAGATAATGATCAATGAGCCGGATTATCTCAGTCGCGTGTCTTCGATTATACAATTATTTAATATCTTATGGTCCATGCTTGCTAATTAAGTATAAACGTCTCTTTATGGTGAAATGGGAATTTTGCACTGTGGATTTTAAAGGGGTGAATGTCTTAGGCGTTTCGATGGAAGTGGAGGAGACGTTGCGTGACGCGGACTTTTTACGCGTGTTTTTGTATTAAGTCATCTAGTCCCAAACTAAGCAAAGCTTGTACC
This sequence comes from Scotopteryx bipunctaria, assembly GCA_949320045.1. Lineage (NCBI taxonomy): Eukaryota > Metazoa > Arthropoda > Insecta > Lepidoptera > Geometridae > Scotopteryx > Scotopteryx bipunctaria. Next base: position 3,080,613 of record OX439462.1, read on the forward strand.
TACTATGGGAATCAGATGGCTGATAGAATACTTATATTACTTTTTTTTTAAATAAATACTTACAATACATAATACTACAACACCCAGACCCGGAAGAAATATTTACAGAACATACAAACATTTCTCCCGTAGCGAGAATCGAACACGCGCCTCTTGCGTCTCAGCCGAACACTCGCCCTCTACGCCACCGAGGTCGTCAAAATTATGATCCTAGTAGAGACTAGGATCCTTAAGAAACACTTTTAATTCAGAGAAATTAAAAGTGTTTCTTAAGGATTTAAGGATTGATGAGATGACTTGACTACTAAGATACGGTAACAGGAAAGAATGGAAGATAAAATATAAAATGGAAGGTAAAGGAAGGAAAATAATGATGACACACAATCATAGGCAGATTAAAAACTCACCGATACGTGATTTTCAAGTTGCACTTTAGATAAGAAGATAACATTTATGGACCTTTGTCTCGACCTTGAAAACCTCAAATCATCTTTACTATCATTAAGGGTATCTACGTAGTGAAAGTAAGAAGATTTCTTTTAAATCGGCGTGTCTTCCCATGACAAAGTTTATGATGATTATTATGACGCGTTACCACAGAACAGTATATAAGTGTTACCTTGAGACCATCAGATAAGCGTGTCAAAGTCAAGTTGAGATGTTTCACAAATGTATGGAACATGGAACAATATAGCCTAGTCGGTGTACACTCTTGTTTAATTAAACATAGTTAAATTTATGTAAAACATTTTCCCATTGTCATTTATTATTATTTAGCATTATTTTATGCATGTTCCTAAAATACTTTTCTCACGGAGGGCTACATAAAACAATATGGCAGGGCGGTGTTGAGTTAATAAAAAATAAATAAATGTTTTTGTACATTTCACACAGCGCCATCTACGCCCAAACTAAGCAAAATAAATAAAAAATAAAAATAAAATCACTTTATTTCAAGCAACTTTGCACTAAAGGCACCAGATGGCTGATAGAATACGTATATAATTTTTATTTTTTCTAAATACAATACTTATAATAGGTACATAGTATTAAACACCCGGACACGGAAGAAAACAGATCATGCAAACATTTCTCCCACAGCGGGAATCGAACGCGCCTCTGGCGTCTCAGTCGACCACTCGTCCGCCACGCCACCGAGGTCGTCACCGAGTTAAATGTTTTGACAGCTGTTGTCTTTGACAAGTAGATGAAATGGCTCCATTTCGTTCGTTGAATCGAAATGTTTCAACAGTAAAAGTAACAAAAATAGTTCAACATTAAATAAATAAATAAATAAATAACACCCAACAGTCACATACATAGTCCTGACCCCACACTAGGATTCCCTGTGTCGTGGGTATCAGAAACTACGAGTACCATGGTACCACAACACCCAGACCCGGAAGAAATATTTACAGATCATGCAAACATTTCTTCCGCAGCGGGAATCGAACCCGCGCCACTTGCGTCTCTGCCGAGCAATCGCCCGCCACGCCACCGAGGCCGTCGTAAAACATGCTCATTAACAAAATATACGCTTCATCCCCAAAATCTTTGAACTAAAAAAAGCAAATATTCAAAGAAAGTGAAAGCCCTAAGTACCTACCTAAATTCGTGTCACTGGTTCTTTTAGTTGGTGAGAGAATTAGTGTGAAGATTAAAGTGCGTCTCAAATTGGGTACTTTGGTTTACTTGACACATTATGTTATAAAACTATTCGGGTTATCCGACATGCTGGTCGGTTTCCTTGCGATGTTTTCCATAACTGTGTGTGAGTATCGGTATAGCGCGCATAAACTTTGAATAAAAAAATGATGGTGCTCGTCTATTCGAACCTCGAACCCATGACCTTAGAATCGAGCAGGGTCACTACCACTAGACTACCAGTACTTTAGACCACCAACTAAGGCCTTTTACCATCTATAGTAGATGATTTATACAGCGTCAGGAGGCAACTTTTTACCTTCACAAACGAACCCAGCACCTATTCCATCCTCACAGCTTAGTCGGCCTTGTCCACAGGAAAGACATGGTCAATACGTGCGGAGCTGACAAAAGCCGCGGGTTTCCTCACGTATAGCGCACATAAATTTTTCGCACAGAAAATTTCATTGGTACACGACCGGGTTTGAACCCACGAACTTAGGATCGGAAGGCGGGGTCACTACCAACTAGACCACCAGTGTTCTAGTGCAAGAGAAAGTACTTGTAAATTTGGCAGTAACGAAGTAATTACCTTTTCACATAATAATTACACACTGGACTGTCTAATAGAGAGTTGATATTGAGAGTACATACCATGAGCTTACATTTTGGCAGGAAATATACACCCTTTTACTTATAAATCGACTAGCTGCCGCCCGTGGCTTCGCTCGCATGGTACCTGGATAAAAAATAGCCTATATGTAAATCCAGCATATGTTCTATGTATATTCCAAGTTTCATTCAAATCTGTTCAGCCGTTTAGGCGTGATTGAGGCACAAACATCCAAACATCCTCACAAACTTTCGCATTTATAATGTCACATATTTTGACCGATTGCTGGGTATGTAAATAGTTACATACCCACAAGTTTTTACGGAACCCTCGGTGCACGAGTCCAATTCGCACTTGGGTGTTTTTAGTAGTAGTACCTAAGCTTTATAATCTAGCAAAGCAAAAAAACTGTCAAGGAACTGCCAGAATAGTAAGTATTTAAAATGTCACTCTTTGCCATTTTTTTATACATTTGACACAGCGCCATTCTAGCCCCTTATTTATCTAATGTACCTAATTTTGTATTTCCCTAAAATTCGGTTTTTGGTGGTTTTTAGGGCTTGAATTCCAAGGAATTGACCTCATGACATGGTCCATTGAAAACCCCAAGGAGACTTCGATCTTCATCATAGCAGAATATTTTTTGTTGTTACTATTGTCTTTTCATTAAGAGTTTTTTTGAGTTTTTGGTCAATTGCGTCAATGATTCGAAACATTTAATAAGAAAACCAGTGTGGAGATAGAACTAAAAATGAGCTAGAGAGTTAGCATACGGATACTAAGAAAGCAGGGCTAAGAGGCTTACTAGGGTAATGATAAGTTCGAAGTAATGTGAGCAAGTGATCATTGCTGTTGTCGATTGCTGAATCTAAATATATAAACACTTACGTTACTGACTGACTAACTGACATTCAACGAACAGTTTAAACCAAAAGTCCTGGAAGCAAACTCATAGGGCTTATTCCAATTGTGATTTGACCTATGAAACGACTTGAAAGGACTGTAGAACGAAGCGGGAAGATAAAGTTTGTATGTAAAAATTTGAAGGACAAAGTCATTGGGCATTCCACTAGTCAGCATAATACAAATCAATGTTTATAGAGAAAGCACTGGTGCAGTGGTAGTGAACCAACCTTCTGGTTCCAAGGTCATGAGTTTGAATTAGGTCGAGCACCTATGGATTTTTCAGTAGTTTTTTTGGCTGTGGTGAAAACAATTGTTAATAACTGTAGAAGTTAGAACCTTCTTTGAATCTATAAGTTCATTGTGTCAAGTGCACAGTAAAAGTCCCATTGAAGTGCACTTTAATCTATTCGTCATGCCGGTTCAAAATAAATAGTGAAACGTGTATTGTGGTCGACAAAAATAAGGTGCAACCTTTTACTTAAAATAAATTGAGAAAAAAAATGGGGTAGGTAGGTATTACTTGATACGATGCGCTTGGAGTGATAACTTAATTATTGAGGACGTGGACTGTTACTAAGAAAGAGAGATAAAAAAGTCTTCTATAACGCCTAAGGCCCAAGGCGTTATAGAAAAGTTCAATAAACAAAGAAAATTCATTAAATAAAACAAAGAAATATCAAAAATTGATAGCGACAAATGCCCAGTAACACGATAAACCATCAATAAACCACCATAGAATTTAAATAATTTAATTGTTTAATAGACCAGTAACGAAAAATTACTTTTTTACTATAAACTGCGAGTAACGTGAACGTTAGACGGCGAGCTGTGAAGAAGACGTATTGCATCGTGGATGCGGCATCGTCTTATCAGTGGCAAATTAGTCTTCTTCAGTTAGTTTTAACCGTCAAATATAAGTTTGTATAAGGTACCTTCCAAAAATTATTATCATCATTAATACTAACCCTGGATGTGAGCCTGTGTAAGCCTGCAGGCCTCAATCTGCTTCCAGGATAAAAGATTATGTGTTGCCTCTCTCCACCGATCAACGGATATCTGTTTTCAAGTTATAGACTTACTTTTTCTAATGTCGGTGATGATAAAAAACCTGTGACATTGATTTTTAAATTTTCTTGTGTATGTTTCGCCAGGTTGAAGTGTGGTGGTTTTGAAAGATAAGAGTATTTTTGAGTGGAAACCTAGGAAAGATAAAACTGAAGTCAGAAGAAGGACTGATGGTAAATAAAATAGTCGTGAAAGGAAATGTTACTTCTCTGCGAGATTGGAAGCAAAGCAAAAGCATAGAATGCATCCAGCTTCTTCTCTCTCTGAGCATCCTCTCAAAAATTATGGACATCCTATATGAGCGATGACCTGTTCACCTGTCACTATGATTCACCATATTCACCACAGGACTTTAAATCAGAAGTGTATGCAAGTTTTCTCATATTTACTTCTGGCTCTGCCCACCCTATATGGGCGTGATAATATGTATGTATGCATGAATGGAAATGTTTGCTTCGTGCACTGGGAAAAGACGATATACCACATCCAAGCGCGTGTGTCTCCCATCCCGACCCCTCAGCCACGATTTTCCGTTTCGCTACACACACAGCGATCTTCCATTCATTGTGCAGCGCTCCTCTATCAAGCTTCCTAGCCTTTATATACCGCCGTTGACAGCAACCATCCGTCAGTATATTCCGAAAAATCGCACAGTCAACATGTACAAACTCATCCTTCTAACGGTGGTGGTAACCGCTGTGTCAGCCAAGGATGATTACACAAAGTACATTATGAGGGTTCTTGACGACTGCCAGAAAACTGAATTCTTACCTTGTCTGAAGAAAAAGGCTATACTGTTCTTCGATCGGGCAGCGAGGATGGAGTCGATACCGCTCGTTGATGGTGTGGAGGTCGTGAAGACGACAGATGAAGAGATTCATCCCATAAGTGAAAATGAGATTGAAGCGACTTTGCCGAGGAATTTGGATGATAAGAACGGGGCTTTGACGGATATGCTGTGGGACCGAGTGGCAGCGTTCGCGAATTCGAGGACTATACAGCTATCATTGCCGAAAATGACAGGACAGGAGCTGAACAAGGGTGTTGAAGAAGGTAAGAAAACTTATTTTTTTATCTTGAAGGAGATCTTATTCTGTAATCCTCAAGGACCATCTTGGCACATCTCGAACAGTAGATTCTGAGGCTATTGTCACAATCTTGAAATTTCCCGAAACCCTTCTTATCCAGCCGCTATGTTAGATTCGGCAAATATGCACGGTGGTACATATATGTCTACCTTAGGTATAATAAATCCATGCCTAAATAATGGCATTAAGCTGGAGTCCGGCAATAAGTTAATGAAGTCCGGGTTAGTCCACTACATTATTTTAATAGGACCTATCTCTATATTAAAGACTGCATATAAGAGCACTGGTGGTGTAGTGGTAGTGACCCCGCCTTCCGGTTGTGGGTTCAAATCCGGTCGTGCACCAAAGGATTTTAATATCCGAAAAAATTACGTGCACTATACCAGTACTCTCAAACGGTAAAGGATAACATCACAAAAATGTTGGAAAACATGTGTCAAATGCACGAAAAGAGCATCTTCGAGACTCACTTAAAATCCTTTCACCACACTGGTTCAATAGATTTTGTGATACAACTAGGTGCAGTAGAACATCTATCACGTTTCTAAATTTATCATATTGATCGTCAGTTGTTCCCACTTCTTATAATCAAGTAACGGATGTTCCTAGGTAGGTTACCATGGCAACGCAGTGTTTTGTCGAAAAATGTTTGGTACCTACATTTGGACAGGTAATCAAGTATTCCTATGATATCACCTGTCACCATGAAGCGCTCATGGCGTAGCTTGCTTAGACGTTCTTGATCGTTGAAGTTAAACAACGGTTGTGCGCGTTTACAATTGGGATGGGTGACCACAAGTGACATTACGAGCTGAGCGCTTCCGTGCTTCGGAAGTCACGTTAAATTGTCGGTCCCGGCTTCTTTAAGCGGCCTAAAAACTCCGTCACAAGAGCTGGCCACTAGCTCATACGAACTTACTTACTTATCTGTCACCATGGTGCACCATACTGTATCTTAGAACTTTAAATAAGAAGTGGTTACAAATTTTCTTATGTTTACTTGTGACTCTGCCCACCTTATTAAGGATACGGACAAGATAATGAATGTATGTATGTATATTATCGACGGATACCATAGCACCGTTGTTGTTTTTATATTTAAACTAGCAGCCGCCCGCGGCTTCGCTCACGCGGTACCCAGATAATATAAGATTATGTATGGAGCGTTTTGATAGATCAATATTGCTATGATACCAACGAACATCCGTTACTTGAAATGGGAACCGGGCTTGAATCACGCGACGATTTCATTTAATCAAACTGATAAAGTACTAGTGACACGACTAGAAGTAGCATTAGTACCAACTTTTATATAAAACTTATTACAGTTTTCGGTTTATCAACAGAAAGAAAAAATTACAGACTCGTTTCCTTAACCCACTTATTCTATTACTAGCTGCCGCCAGCGATTTTGCGTCGTACCCGGATGAAAAATAGCCTTTAAGTTAATCCAGCATATGTACTATGTATATTCCAGTTTTCATTCGAATCCGTTCAGCCGTTTAGGCGTGATTCAATTTCTCTGCTGGACTGGGAGTAAAGAAAAAAGATAGAATGCGTCCAGCTGCTTCTCTTCCCGAGCATGTCGTAAAAGTTGACTAAGGGATAGTATCCTCCAACATGATGAGATACAATAAGCAAGTATTCCCAAGGAGGGTTGACGTTAGGCAGGCGGCCGGTCATAAAACACCTTAGCCAAAACTCTTACAGCATGATCCAAGGATCATGCTGTGCCGACCCCACGTAGAGTGGGATAAGGGCAGGAAGATGATGATGAGGCACAAATATCCTTGCAAACTTTCACATTTATAATTATAGTAGGTTTAGGAGCACTTCCTAAATACTTTTGACACGAGTATCCAGCATGTTCCGTTAATAAGCACCTGACCACTTGACGTTTGAAAGAGGCTGTCTGCACATCACCACTTAACACCTGAGAGCTGTCACTATTATTATGACACTTGAAACTTTATAAAAAAAGTTACCTATCACTTCCGGGTAGTTATTTTTCCCCGTTTCCATTTTTCTAGTAATGAACGACGGATCGTTTGTTAAAAAAAAAGTTTTTCAGTCAAAAAGTGTAATACTAAATTAATAAATTCACGTAATGTAGTTAGATATAATATTCATTCGTCAATTTTAAACCCCCTGTGGAATCTTTCAAAGGGTGTTAAAAATAAGAAAATATAAACTTGCGCTCGCTTTTATAACACACACACACACATAAATATTTATTTATCACCTACGTGTGAGTATCCGTTCATTGATTGGATGACTCACATCCTAACACGTTCATTGATAACTTGATAACATTGCATAAAATTAAAAATAAAACAAAGAAAAAAATACACATCACCATCAATTTGCATAAAAATGTTGGTGATCCATTTGACACTGTAGGACATTGAAAAATAGAACTGAAAATAGCTCTGTTTTCCATCTGTAGGCGAACTTAGATAGAAAGCTGAACTCATTTCTTATCATTATACCGATTACCTTAAAGTTTTTATGTGTCTTTGTAAATAAGTCTTTTATAATATTAATAACTTCCACCCGTTGTCTGGCTCGAGCTGTTCTAGCTTGTTAAAAATGAAAAATAGATCATGAAAATGTTTATTTAAACAAGCATTGAAAACTATGATATCTGAATGCCTACTAGTCGTGTCACTAGTTCTTTCGAACCAGCGTGGTGAAAGGATTTCAAAGTGCGCCTCAAAGGCTTTTTTTATGCACTTGACACAATATACGGTGGTTTCCTTCACCGTTTGTGAGTGCTGAGATAGCGCATATAAATTCTTCGAACAAAAAAATCATTTGGTGCACGACTGGTTTGTACCCACGACCTTTAGATCAGAAGGCGAGACGACTATATTTGTATTATATTTCCAATAAGTGTCATAATTTTAAATTATATTATTTTAAATTTATACCAAGTAATCAACTAATATGGCGGGATAACCTGGACTAATTCATAAAAGAATTAGTCTCTAATTGTATATTCGTGCCTCAATCACGCCGTAACGGCTAAAGGGATTTGAATGAAACTTGGAATAAACATAGTACGTGTGTTGGAATAACACAGAAATAATACTTTTTATCCTTTTTACCATACGAGCCGCAGGCGGCAACTTGTTTTATATAATTCTTTGCCACACAGTGTTCGAAATGTTCATTTATAATCTTTTTTTTTTCATCTTCGTAGGTTGGTAATCATAAAGATCTTTACAAAATTTCTCTTATCTTAGATGTCGAAAGTATCAATTACATTCTACTCGTAATAACTATTTCATTGTTTTATTCCTATTTACAGCGGTACAAAGTGGTAATTAATTCAATTTTCTTCCAACCATACAATCTCATCTAACGCATAAAGACATTTTGCATAAAATGTCTCTAAAAATGATTATGATAATAGCTTTACAGTTGTATACATACCTATTATTAATAATGACTTTGTATAACTCGACTTTTGAAATTGTAACAAAGATAATGTACTGTACATACATAAATACATACTTATTATTATCACGCCCGTTTCCCTGATGGGGAGGGCAGAGCCACAAGTTATCATAAGAAAACTTGCAGCCACTCCTGATTCAAAGTCCCAAGATGGATATGGTGAACCATGGTGACAGGTCATCAGCTTATCGGTATCTTTGATGGGTGATGTGGTCGCCAAGTGACAAAACCCTCGAATAAATTGAAACAAAAAACCTTGAATAACCTTTTACCAAAGTTAGTAATGCTTTTAACATTGTGAGTAATGACTTAATACATTTCTCTCTTCAATATTATTTGACTATGTCTAAGTACACTTTTGACTAAATACACATCAAATGTCACGCAAGTAATAAGTATTGAATGAACCTTTCTCCAAATTTAGAGTACCTGATGATGATGACATAGAAGAATTATATAACATCATCATCATTCATCCAGGTCCGCGACATAATAAAGCAGAATCAAGAAGTTCACTTCAAAATAAATAACATCAAATATTACTTGGTACATAAATTATGGACATTTTTTTTTATAAGGAAGCAATCATTTTATTCAGGTGTTGATAGTTGATGACATAGAATACAGATCTGTTGGTTGATAGCTCAATATTGCTCCAAATTTATTTTTGAAGTGTACCTATATGAAAAAAACAAAACTTTACTCTACGAGTTGATACGGGACTCGGGAACTTTAACCTGACACGATTCACGACTGCTAGAAATAAGTTTCACTTCAATGATGTTTGCTTTCTCTAGTTATTATAATTTATCTAGTGGTTTACTGTTTGTTATCAAAAGTCCATTTACATTTTTAAGCTTTCATAATATAATGTTTCTAGATATTTTATTTTTATAATTCAAGAATATTAAAAATTTTACAGACCTGCATAAATTGGCGTTAATTGATTCATTTTTGTTTTATTTTTTGTAGGTCGAAAGCATTTGAAGAAACCTTTGAAAAAATTAAAAAAAAAGTTGAAAAAAATTAAAAAAAAGCTTGGTAGGTAAATTGAATTTTCAATTTGGATTTGTGCGGACTTATTGGAATTGGATGGGCGCTGGTATTTAGATTTTTTGTTGGTATATTTTTCTCTTCTTTCCTGTTTTCTGTCAAAATTTCTTTTAATAAGGGTTTGTAATTAAATCCATTATTCTATCCTTCTTTCCGTCTATATGTTTTTATCATCGCTTATCATCGTAGAGACTAGGTATTTTGGTGTAGTTTTCTCCATCAGGATTGAAATTTCCAATGTACTTTGTAAGGTGAAAGGTGTTTTTCAGTTTAGTTTTTTACCAAGATAAATAAAATTTCAGTACATTAAACATAAAATACAATGTCACGGCCGCAAAATTGTTATCTTCATCTTTGTAAAAGTGGATTGAAACTGAGAAAACTGCAACCCATATAGACCTATTAGAAAACAGCTACCAATGGCTTTAAATGACCATACAATTTAACGGATCTCAATTGTGACATGGTTTGAGGTTCCTGTACCATTAAAGAATATTGATGTGATTTAAAACAGTGTGAAAATTTCTATATAATCTTATACTCATAACCTGAAACAACCCGACGTCGATTTAAATGAAAAATTTTAATGTGCAAAAATACTTTTAATTTCATATATTTAGATTGCAGAGTAGAAGCTTTTGACTTAGATTTTTAAAATAACCAGAGCAATAGTACATTTTCTGTTGTTTTATTATGTTTTACTTAATGATTAAAGATTATTTTTTACAGTAAAAAAATATCGTGGCACTTAAAAAAACAGCCAATATAATTTCGTTAAATAGCGTTTTATTAATTGCTTAGGAAACGCATCATGCACAACGCACATTGGAATCTAATGAGCAACACTGTTGTCCCTAATTATAAATAATTAACTGTTTCAAGTAATGAAATGGACTTAGCCATGCGAAATGCATTTCCTGATGCGTAAAACTATAGTTTCCTACAATGGACGTCTTTATAAGACCATGATTATAGTTAATTGTGCTTTTAGTCAGGAAATAATAAAATTATTAATAGAAGCAAAGTTAAAAACAATACAAGTGTTCACAAATATTACCTAAAGAATACAAAAGAAAGTCGGAATATCACAAGACCGAATACCCAGATCAAATGAAATGAATGATTTCTTTACTTAATTACAGAGCAAAATTCTCAAAACAATTTTTTTTTGTTTATCACTTACATTTACAAAAATAAAATTAAAATGTTATATACATATGAATTCATTTGTTAATCAATCCGCGTATACTTTTTAAAACATACATACATAATATTATTAGTTTTTAATGGGTTTAGTAGATTCGTGTACAAATTATTTGGGCAGTTTTGGAATTTAATTATTTTTGGGTGACTGGAAGTCTAGCTTAAAAAAGTCTTACAACGAGTGAGCTAGACATAGCATGACGATCGTAGAAATTATACAAACAAAAATATAATAAATGGATGACATAAATTGACAACGGTAGTCATGCTAAGTAAACCGCTGGACTTTATTATAATTATTACGAGGAATGCTTTTGTTTTATTCAGTCATTCATACGACATCTCTTAGATTAAACTTTTGACTTCTTTGTTCTAAACTTTGACAGTTCCTAAATTGCTTTTTTTGCAGTATCAAATCGTTCATGTCAAAAAAGTTTACAGTGTCTCAATTTTTTTTATTTCGCATTGAAAAAATAAAATTTTTGAGACAAGGATCAATAATATGACAAAGTTTAGTCCAAACGGGTATATATCATGTTCTATTGAATCAGTCTGCTAACTTCTATTCCATGGTAATTTCAGGTCGAGGTAAGATGAAGAAGATGATGTCAATGATGATGATGGGAGGCGCTATGAAGCTGATGGCCATGATGCCGCTGGCCATCGCTGGACTGTTTGTGCTTGCTGGGAAGGCTCTGATCACAGCTAAGGTATTTGAACCCTTACAGAATGAAATAACGAATACAAAAATACGAAAGGAATTGTTGGGCTATCTAGAAGTCGTTGCAAATGGTCAATAGATAGCTCACCTGTTTGAGTAATCTAAGAACCGCGATCTATTTAACTGACCTTGGACCTGAATTAATATCGCATTTGTGATATTCACACAATATTGATATAAATATCATATTAATCCTGCTAATATTATAAATGAAAAGGTTTGTAAAGATTGTGTAGATGTGTGGATGTGTGGATGTGACGATGTATGTTTGTGTCTCAATCACGCTGTAACGACTGAACGGATTTGAATGAAACTTAGAATCCATATAGCATGTGTATTGAAATAACATATGGGCTACTTTTTGTTTGGATACCACGCGAGCGAAACCGCGAACGAAAGCTAGTAAATCATATAAGTTTATAAAGATTATCATTAATTTTATTGATTTATAAAGATGGCAAGAGATGTTTTTCCAAATAGATCTTCTGTACAATCTATGAAAGTACAGGGAGAGGTTTAAGATGACCGCCATTCTCGTTCACTTTCACGACGTTTCTCATGATTTTAAAGGTAATTTTGTAGCAATCTCAAAAACTAAGCATTTTGCAGATTTGAGTTAATTCTTTCCTAATGATGATGGTGGGCAATAAAAGTTACCAAGCATTTCATGAGCATTTTATATTGTTCAAAACTGTTTCTAATCGGACCAGAACATAAATACTTAGCACAGATTTTAGGCCCTTTCATGGTATGATGAATCTTGCTTTTATAAGAAAAAGCTCTATCAATGATAGTTAATTGATCCAGGCATACTTTTCTAAAGTCCATTTAAATGTTGAATCTCTTGAACAAATCCGTTTAAATCTTTATAAAAAGCTTACCAAAATGCGGTTAAGTCCGCCGCCCGCCCACCCTCAATAAAAGTAAGCTCTATCAAAGATGTATTATTATTCATGCGTGTCAGTCATCATCATCAGCCTTAAGCAGTCCGTTTTTTTCGAACAGAAAATCCATTAGTGTATGACGGGGGGTCACCACTATGCTATGGGTATGGGTATAGGCTATGGGTTCACTGTGTAATCTAATTGAACTATGCATCATCTTTCTATTTTAACCGAGTTTCTTTCCCGGTTCAATGACCCGTCTGTGATGGATGGAAATCTTCTACACTTTTTACACGAATCAACGCAGTTCAAGTTTAATTGATCAATCTAGCTTCTTTTAAGATTCATTGTTTTATCGAAGAAATATTCCCAGGGCATTATAACATACTAGAACACAATTACCTACGTTACACATTATTTTAAGAAAATTAAGTTTGTATGTTTATCAAGGGATCCTTGATTGTGATTCTATTGAATGAACTATATTTTCATTTGAAGGGTTTAATCTTAGAAAAGTACAGAACCAATTCTCAAAACCCTTCCTCTGGTAGAAAGCTTAACTATCCCTGCATTTAGGCTATAATTTGTACCTAAGCGAGTGAAACCGCGCAAATACAGCTAGTCTATAAAGATCCATGCTTTAATTGCACAGTAATGAATAGAACAAGTGAAAACATATAATCAATAAACTGTCTCCGTACACCTGACCTTACTCTATTGTCGTGGCTTCCCATGCCATGGGAATTATTCTATTTGTGACAACTGAGATCATGATTTGTGCCATGATAACTCGCTCTACATTCTGAGCTTTCTTAAGGCTATTGTCTGTTGAAGCGTTGCACGATAGTGCTCTTGTTTTTTTTATTCTGAAACAGATATTTTTTGAGACAGTCTATAGGCACAGATTTTGTAGTTGAAATTTTGAAATAGAAGTTTAAATCCCATCACGCGTGGGACATGCTCCAAAGAAGGGCTATGAACAATTTTCCTGCAAACATTGCGACTGAAGAGCAACTTTTTATGCATCTTAGCAGGACCTGGGACAATATCCCGCAGCAAGATTTTGATAACTTGATTCAAAACATATAAAACCGTTACTGGACCGTTGTTAACGTCATGGGTGGTTTTACTGACTACTGATTTTTCGTATAATTGTAAAAAAATTGGAATTTTTCACTTCTTCTTAAAAAACACATTTATCCTTAGTTTTTCCATTTTTTTACTTCTTGTTTATATTTAAATAAAATTTTATTTACGCAAAAAAAATATTTCATTCTAAGGTCTAGTCCGCTAAATGGGCTTTATAAAAATATATACATTAACAAATTTTGAGTAAATTGAGAAAATCCGAAATATCGCTACACGTTGTTGATGTGTTTACATATCGGTCTAAATCATAACCCTCATTCTGCTTCGGTCGGGTAAATAAATACCTAAAAAATAGGAAAACCCTTGTGAGCAAAAACATTCATGTTCGAACTTTTTCCTGAGGCTTTTATTCCTATCTACGAGTACCTAGTCGTGTCACAAGTTCTTTCGAAATAGTGTTGTTAAAGGACTTAAAGTGCGTCTCAAAGGCTTCCATACCACTACAGCATCATGTTAGTCGTAATAATGTTTTGGTGGACAAAAGCTTAATTTTAAAAGCAATCTGAACTTCTTTCGAAATCTCAGGCATGTCATGAATTGTAATGACTTGTTGGAGAAAAAACATTTTTTTCATAAAATTATGTTTTTGTAAAATTATTTTCCTTTCGGTTTTTATTGCTTATTACCATGCCATTATTTTTATGGTTGCGTTATTTCTTTTTAATTGTTGTACTAATTTAGAGAAATGTTTGCGTGTTCTGCAAGTATTTCTTCTGACCCTGGGTACCACAATACTCATAGTTTCTGATACCCACGACACGGGGAATCCTAGTGTGGGGTCAGAATTATGTATGTGACTAAAGGGTGTAATAAAAACTATCAGTATTAAAGATCACTCATACGATACTATGGTTTGGTTTGTGTTTTTTAATTAGTTAGGTATTGTTTTTGAAGATGTATACTTTTATTATTATTTACTAGCTTACGCCCGCGGGTTCGCTCGCGTGGTATCCAGACAAAACGTAGCCTATAATATGTTATTCCAGCACACATACTGCGTGTTTTCCAAGTTTCATTCAAATCCGTTCAGTCATTACGGCGTGATTAAGGCACAAACATACATCGTCATATCCACACATCCACACAAACTTTCGCATTTATAATATTAGTAGGATATAATATACACATTATTCTTCTCAATTTTGATTAAATAATACAATGTAGTAGAAATAAGAGCTTTTCTAATGACACGAAGTAAAATAGCACCTTATTCTTCCCGCTAGTTGTTGCTACCAGAATTATAATCTGTGGTTTAATGTCAATGTTCATTGTTTGCGTAGTGTCCGCAAAAAAGTCATATACCCCCGAATACTCAAACGCAACTCAAAATTGAGCACGTTTCAAGTCACGGTTTTTTGACAGTACTGATGAAAATCTGTCAAAAAAAACATGTCATTTTAGACGTGCTCAACTTTGAGATGCGTTTGAGTATTCGGGGGTTAGAGTGATATAAGAAAACCGGTCAAGTGCGAGTCGAATTCGCACACGAAGGGTTCCGTTGTTGTTCTTTTTTATTTTTATTATTTGTTTTTATAGCATCAATAGAAATACACAATACGGTTTATGAGATACAGCAAGCTGACAGACGGACGAACAAATAGACAGACAGACAGCGGAGTCTTAGTAATAAGGTCCCGTTGGCACCCTTAGTTAAGTTTCCCTACACGGTCAGAAATAAGTGAAAATAGGTGGGGATTGAGATGGGACCAGACATTGTGTTTTTTTTATGTAACTAACCTAACCTAACCCCGCGATCTTCGTCATCATCTTCCTGCCCTTATCCCACTCTATGTGGGGTCGGCAGTTTTGGCTAAGGTGTTTTATGACCGGCCGTCTGCCTGACATCAAACCTCCTTGGTAATACTTGCTTATTGTATCTTATCATGTTGGAGGATAGTCGACTTTTACAACATGCTCGGGGAGAGAAATCCGACATCCGCCAAAATATAACGAAAATTCAAGCTCATCTATTCGATGACGTTTTCGCATCGATCATCAAATACGTGTGGAATTGCCATTGGGTCAGACAACTTATAGTAATTATTTTAATAGTTGAAAGCTTTATTTTCTATCTCTACCGCCCTAAGCGTCCCATTACTGCTAGAAAGGAACAACGTTCTGTTTTATAACTGGTACTTCTGAGTCACGACTCAGCTTTCCTCTGAAACGTGAATAAGTCGACAATTCTCGATGATCGAAATAAGCGACAGTACTGAATAGGGGCCTCGTGATTTTGAAACAATGGCTTGGGGATTTCATTTAAATACAAACGATTTTTAGGAGTCTCGAATGAAAGGTTTGATGTGTATTGTATGTTTTCTTATAGAAAATGATTGTTCGAATTTATGTTTTAAAAGATGAAATCTGTGGACACACTTCCCCGCCCAAAGCAAGCCAAAAGAAGCAGAACCTTCATTTTCTGGAAGCGTTTCGTCGTTTCCGAACTAATTTGTAGCTTCGGTGCAAAATACGTCAAAAATTATCATAGCACACGTAGCTTTGTCTTTGTAAAAACGTTGTCTTTTTTCCTTCGTAATTTTTGAAGTCCTATAAAATTTGAAAACAATGTTTGTTGTTGGAAAACAGTGATAAAAATACTGTGTGTAAAATACTTTCAATTAAAATAGTGTGTCTGAAGCAGGAAAACTGAAATAACTGAACTAATATGCGGGAGGAGTGAGTTCTGAGATGACGAGTGATAGGAGAAGATGGAAGAAGGAAACATGTTGTGCCGACTGGGATAAGGGCAAAAAAATGATGATGAATGATGATGATGCGTATTAGTGCGAATTATATTATAAATGCGAAAGTTTGTGAGTTTGGATGTTTGGATGTTTGTGCCTCAATCACGCCTAAACGGCAGAACGGATTTGAATGAAACTTGGAATATACATAGTACATGTACTATAGGCTATTTTTTGTCCGGGTACCACGCGAGCGAATCCGCGGGCGGCAGCTAGTTAGTAGTATAGTAAAGTAGTAGTAGAAGTAGAACAATGAAGACAGTTTGTGTTTACCATACTATTAATACATCTAGCTAACACACTAACTACCTATCAAGAGAATCACAGTCGTCTCTGGAAAATCACAAAAAAAGCCAAGACTTTCAAAGTCATTCAGACCTACATAGCCAGTCTAATGGTCCCATCGATCCATTGACACCATTTACATGGGTGATGATGCAGATCGCAAGAAACAATAATGAGAATCTGATGTGAATGGTTATCTTACTCTGTGGGATATGGAGCACTTAATGTGTAAAAATAGTACAATGAATTTACTAGGTTCCGATTTTACGTTGTATCCGGATAAAATAATAACACACAACAGTAAAATAATAGTTCTGACCCCACACTTAGATTATCCGGTACAGAAGTACCCATGTACTTCTGTAAAAAAAAACTAAGGCCTTTTACCATCTAAAGTAGATGATTTATACAGCGTCAGGAGGCAACTTTTACCTTCACAAACGGGTTGCTGTAGTGCCACCTATTCCATCCTCTCAGCTTAGTCGGCCTTGTCCACAGGAAAGACACGGTCAATACGTGCGGAGCTGACTAAGCCGCGGGTTTCCTCACGATGTTTTCCTTCACCGTTTGAGAGTACTGGTATAGCGCACATAAATTTTTCGCACAGAATAATCCATTGGTACACGACCGGGTTTGAACCCACGACCTTAGGATCGGAAGGCGGGGTCACTACCAACCAGATCACCAGTGCTCTCACTTCTTTAATGTACGTAGGTAATTAATTAGGTATCAATGCCATGGCTTAGTCTAGTCGTGTCACTAGTCTTTTCAAACCGGTATGGCCTCCGCTGGCTTGAGCAACGAAGGACCCGTTAGCACCCTTCGGGTACGGAACCCTAAAAATTACTGAGTATGACGGCCTCGGTGGCGTGGCGGGCGATTGCTCGGCTGAGACGCAAGAGGCGCGGGTTCGATTCCCGCTGCTGAAGAAATGTTTGCATGATCTGTAAATATTTCTTCCGGGTCTGGGTGTTGTGGTACCAGGGTACTCGTAGTTTCTGATACCCACGATACAGGGTATCCTAGTGTGGGGTCAGGACTATGTTTGTGACTGTTGGGTGTTATTTTTTTATGAGTCATTGAGAAGCGTGTATGTGAGATCGTAGATCTATAAATGTAGAAAGCACCCTCTGCTCACAGTCAATTATTTGATTCTGTGATTCGTTTAATGAGTACAATTTCAATACATTAATGATTAAATATTCTATTAATCTTACTTTAAGATTCTAGTTAGATTTTTTTCAAATTGAGTTTGTAGTTGTGACAAACAATTTAAAACTTTAGTACTAAAATAATAAGCTCTACATTAGAGTGGCGATGGAAGCAATATTAAAAATATTTTCTGATACAAGAAGGTCGATGACCTCCAGATGGTCCAAGGTTAGATGCGGGGAAGTTACATCATCAATTTCAGAAAAAAGAAGCTTTTAATCCGTTCATCCATATTTTATTATGAGTACGTTTATAGAGTTAAGTAACACTCTTCGCATATTTAACTTGATGGCTTCGGTGGCGTAGCGGGTGAGTATTAGGCTGAGACGCGAGAGGTTCGGACTCTGCGTGAGAATTGTTTGTGTGTAGGTAAATATTTTTTCCGGGTCTGGGTGTTGTGGTACCATGGTATTCGTAGTTTCTGGTACCCACGATACAGGAAATTTATGTAGCTTTTTTATTGGTTTGTTCATAATCCCACAAGGTTAGGTCATTGACCAGATTTAAATCTTGAAAAAGTTTCTAAAAGGTTACGTGATAAATTACTTTAACTTTAAAAATAATAAAAAACTACTAGACTAAAAACAATTGATTTTGTTTTATCTGATAACTTATACCCTTATTTTGATGGTTAGTTAAATAGAACCGCTGGTACGGATATCGTCAATATAAACTACTTAAAATTCACTCCACATTTCGGTAACCGAGACAATTCAATTCAATTATAAACTCTATCCCTGAACAATAAAGACTAGTTCCAAATTAATAAGTTACTATAACGCCATAGAATTTTGAACAATAGCACTATAGAAATAATGACTATGATTGCTTGTGATATGCTGGAATTTAATATGTGTTGTAACTGGCCTTCGGTGGACCATTTCCACTTCATTCGCTTCGCTTGCGCATTTTGATAAAGTTCAGTGTTTCCGTCTATTAAAATGTTATCCTAAATCTGGCGGAATAATATATCTGTTATAATTCTTAATTTGTGGAAAGAGAGGAGAAGGCCTTTGTCCAGAAATGGGACAACAAGGCTAGCTAAAGAAAGTATTATTTATTTAGTAAAAAGTAAAAAAAACATCATTAGGAAACCGGCATGTCTTACTTCTTAGATTCTCAAAAAAACACTACGTCAAGTGAACGGAAGGAATATTTTTGAGGCGCACTTCAACCTTTATAGCATTTTTAATAGCGCACGAACAAGCTAAATTAATTGATTTAACTGATATTCATTAGCTTTAATCGGTTCAAAATTATGTTTCTTCATTCGACTTGCGTTAAAATTTTCTAATAATATTTAATTTGAGACCTGAAAAAGGATCTTACCTACCCTAGTATTTCATTTCGAATTTAAATGAAAATTGAAACATGTCACATTTTTTCATCTGTCATCACTTGGCCACACATTTTGTTTACAAACAAGCGCAAAGAAAAGCCAGTCGTTTGCAACACCAACTCACTCCGAACAGTCATCTCGCCGCCTCACTAGTAGTTGCACGAATCTCAACAATACTCTTTGAAATCTCCTTTTCAAAGAAGAGAAGAGTAAACAGTTTGTCGTTCTAAGTAAATCTCGTGCGGCTTGTATCTACCACGCCGTGCGAGATTTACTTCGACTGATGATCTGATGTCTGCAGTGAGAAACACGTGTGGTTCGTTGGTTATGGTTTATGGACACATTTTTGTTTTATCCGATTTTTATTTCAAAACAAGGGTATATCATAATCGGATGCCAAATCGCCCGTTGGTTGAATTAATTCCTACAACTAACGGGCGATTTGGTCGTCCGTTAGTATAAGAACTGGGGCTAAAATTCGCACATTATTACGTATTTAATCTCTTACTGTAAATCTTTAAGTTTAGTCTAACCGTCGGAGTGCCTAAATAAAAAGTAGCCTGTACTATTGTTTATTTCAGACCTAGCCTCGAAGGAATAAGGTAAGGGAGGCCTTCGTCCAGTAGTGGGACATAAATGGCTATATTAAATAAGTATTATATTTCATAACATGTAGGTACCATGTATATTCCAATTTTTATCCATATCTGTTCAGCCGTTATGCCGTGATCTAAAACAATATAAAATCCAAGTACGCAAGAAAAGCAGTAGACGGAGCTAGTTAGACATAAAAATACTCAAACCCAAATTATGAATACTAATTAGTACAAACAAAGAGGGTTAATGGTCCAGTTTTCTTATCGCGGTCTAAAAACTTGTTTACAACATTGGTAATGAATTTTAAAACTCGCTGAATGGCTTTATCCACGTTAAGTTCTTTTCATACACACTTTATCTCTATAGGAGTTAAATTGCGGGAATTCCTATATGTTATTCTAGTACTTATATACTATCTTATTACTATAGTTTTTAATGTTATTATAGTTTGTCTTTGTAGCTGTGTTCTTAATAAAACTGAACTCTATGAATTATTTCTAAGTTTCATTTAAATCCGTTCAGGCATTACTGCATGATTGAGGCATAAACATTCTGATAATGGTCATTATTCATTTTGGACACAGAAAAATAACGATTTATAAAACTTCTGTAAGTAAAAAAATAAACCTACAACTTTGGCCCGATAGTAATAGTAATATTACTCAACGGAATAAATTATTTCGGCCAGGCTGGCACTTTGATATTTAGCTCAAAAGTGTATGAACCCTTATGGATCTATAATACATACATACAACATACATAATATTATCACGCCCGTATCCCTAATAAAATGGGCAGAGCTAAAAGTAATCTTAAGACTTGCAGCCATTCCAGATTCCAAGTCCCAAGATGGATATGGTAAATCATGGTAACAGGTGATCGCCATCGCCCATATAGATGGTCCATCATGTTGGAAAGAATTCTTCGACTTTGAATCCCTTAGTCGACTTTTACGACATGCTCGGTGAGAAGTAGCTGGACGCATATGTTATTTCTTTACTTCCAGTCCAGCAGAGAAATATAATATCTATAGTGTGTTCATCATCATCTTCCTGCCCTTATCCCACTATATTGCGGGGTCGGCACAGCAGTAAGTGTAAGAGTTTTGACTAAGGTGTTTTATGACCGGCCGCCTGCCTGACGTCAACTCTCCCTGGGAATACTTAATATCTAGTGTGTTAAACGTTTCTTTTTCTCATTTCCAGATCGCCCTCCTCCTAGCCGGGATCATGGTGCTGAAGAAGCTGATGGGAGCGAAGGGTGGTGGTGGTGGTGGCGGCGGCGGCGGTGGTGATAGCCATGGCTGGCAGTCTTCTAGTAGCAGCAGCGGAGGCTGGGACAGGAGGGCTTACGATGCGTCTGATCTCGCTTATAACAGCTATAAGCAGATCTAGATGTGATCGATAGGATTGGTAGAATAGGGTAATATCAAACGATCGAATGTATCATCTAAATCTAAAACCTGTATTTAAAAGCGGCTTATGAATATTACAAAATATTATGTAGGTACTTAATCATGAAGAATAATGTCAATTTACCTGTAGCACTACCAGTAGTGGCACGGGAAAGTAAAATTACCCTTCACTCTACTAGTAGTGCCAAGCGGTAGTGCCTAAGAAAAGAAAGGGAAAAAATTTACTTTAATTTGTCGGGAATTTTCATCAAATGTTATTTGATTACAATGACATACAGTTACGTGGAGACAAAAAAATAATGATCGTAAATCTAATGGTTTGGCTGCAGTTGGGACATCTAGCCTAAAATCGGATTTGACTAAAATTTCTTAAAAATCTAAATTACTTTTGAACCAATTAATATCGCGGTACATACTAGCGTGTCAATCGGTAGGTATTGAGGTCCTCCATCGCCCTGCCACCGATTATCCACCCCTCCTATTACACCCTATACAAAACATCAGAAAAGCCACCAAATAATCTGATGTTGAAGATACTATTTCTATTGTTTGATTTTACACAATATCAGCTGTCTTACTGCAACCTGAGTTGTTGACTTCGAGTTAAATTAAAAAAAAAATCGGTTAATTCCAGTTCAAGCATAACTCTGGTTGTTGTATTTGGGTTTAAGTAGAATGTAAACTATAAATATAGTTAATACAAATTAAGGCTAGTAGTGTTAAGATCAAAATATTATTTAATTTTTAAATTTCGTTTAACTTATTTCTTGTTTCTCTGCCCTTTTGATTCATACAATATTTTTCTATTCGTTCTAATTTAAAGGTTTCGAGCACACAAAAAGATCATTTTGAAATGCACTTTAATCATTTCATCACACAGTTTCGAAAGAACCAGTGACACGAGTTTCAATAAAAATGTTTTTTCTTTATTAAATATTTAATATCGTCATTAAATTGCATCAATTACTATTGTTTCTTTATCGATGTCTGTGATACTGTTTCTTGTAATTTATTTTATTAAGCTATATACTTAAAAAAACATGAAGTTTTTTATCCACTGTACCTATTTTTTTTATTTGTATGTCTGTGTGGTTTTTAACTATTTTATTTGCAATAAATGTAAATATTACTTGTATCCTATAAAATTATTTTTACTATTTGTATTTTTTACGATTTTTTACAATTTATTTTTACTTGTTGAAGAAATTTTTTTGTCGGAAAACGTGAGGTACCTGTGAATTTTCTCTTTTAGTTTTTAATTTATATTAGGCTTGTATAGAATAAATTGTTGTTCTTGGAGAACAATTTAAGGTACTTTTTATTAAAAGGAATTATTATTTATTTTAGATTTAAATGTAATACTAATGACTGTATTAATTAAATTATTTGTTTAAATTGACGACTATGTGACTGAATACTCTTATAAAAAGTGACAATAAAGATTCAATGAAATCAAATACTTATTTTTGTTTTGCATGACTCAGTCCTTATTCGACTATGACCGTAGTAGGCAAAAACGTAGTTTTAGGAAATACACAAAGTTGATATGATAATCTACCATCCGTTAGCTAAATAATGAAACTTAATCACATTATACTTAGTAGCGAAACAAAAGTACAGAATGAGCGCAGGCACGGCTTCTTTTCAAGGAGATATCCAAGAAGCTGATTGATGTGACCAACGACCAAAGGGCGGGCGCTTACTTCGGACAAAGGATAAGTATAGCTATCCAATGAGGTAACGTCACCAGCCTTTTGGGGACCTAACCTACGGTCGGTGATGAGCTCTGTTTTCTATCTGTAGGCGAACTTAGATAGAAAACTGAGCTCATTTTCATTTCTTATTAATATACCGATTACCTTAAAGTATTTAATGTTATTATAGTTTGTCTCTGTAAATAAAACTTTATAATATACTTAGTAAAAAAAACTGAAATCTATTTATTTTACATTTCTGTGCCGTGTTACGCATTGTCGTGGCCTCGGAGTAATAGTGTTCTGTAGTCGTGGCGTCTATTTAAATTATAAGACGTGTCCAAATAATCCCCGTGATTTTATGGAATACAAAATTTTGACTTTGATTTTGACTTCTATCAGGTGCCTGTGGAAACGCCGGTACACAACACCCTCCACCAAAGCTCTGCTTTCATGAAGGACGAAAGACGCGCAGTGGACATCATAAAAGACTTGAGATTAAGATGGCATCAATCACGCCCCTTCATCTTCACCGTGGTCTGCCTCAAGGTCGTTTTCCATTCAAGGGCGTGGCTTTAGCACATAACGCATAATTATCCTACTGATATTTACTAAGAATCCGAAAGTTTGCATGGGAATGAGTCTGCGTATATTTAGCTGAATTGACTAAGGCCTTTTACCATTTATAGTAGATGATTTAAACTTTAAATTTAGCAACTTTTACCTTCACTAACGGGTCGCTGTAGTGCCCGGGACGAATTAAGATGGAGTAGGCATGCCCAGCACTTATTCCATCCTCTCAGCTTAGTCAGCCTTGTCCACAGGAAAGACATGGTCAATACAATACGTGCGGAGCTAACTGAGCCGCGGGTTTCCTTACGATGTTTTCCTTCACCGTTTGAGAGTACTGGTATAGCGCACATAAATTTTTCGCTCAGAGAAATCCATTGGTTTAAACCCACGACCTTAGGGTGGGAAGGCGGGGTCACTACCAACTAGACCACCAGATAATAACCATCCATATTTTGAAGTATTGGTATCACATATCAGTATTAGATAGTTATTATCACGATATCACAAGACCTGTGTACTGAACCTGTGATATTTTCGTGATACTCGAGAATATCATGATAACACTGATAGTGTAATGCCAATCAACAGCAAATCAACTTCTGTAACCCATGAAACAGATGTAGCGTTTAACTTAACGCATCGTTTTCAGAGCCATCTATGTAAAACTATGAGAACTAAGTTGTCAAGTCCTGCAACTTAGAACCAAGGTTTCAGTTTTTCATTACCTACTGAAAATTTAACTTGTCCTATACAAACTGCATTTTGAACTCGATTACTAGCATACGCTTTTGTCTCCGCTTGCGTGGTAACCAGAATAAAAAGTACTCTATGTGTTAAGTAGAAATTCTATATTATCAGCCAAATCAGTTCAGCCGTTACGGAGCTAAATGGAAATAAACACATTCACACACAAACTTTTACCTTTTACGTTTACAATATTAGTGACGTCATAAAATAAATTAAAAAAGCGGCTTACTTACAATTTATTAGTTATGTCATAACTAATAAAAATAACTGAACCAACCCTTTAAAAAAAAGCGTCTACATAATTATTGTAACATCTCTATATTACATAATCATCATCGCGTTAGTTCGTATATCGTCTAGCTTCGCAGTTATTATTATTTTAATTATATATTCGGCACAAATTCGGTTTTCACACATAGCACGAGGTTTGCCGAGGTGCACAATATTTGTGGTCCGACTGTACAAAGTTCGTGACGCAGTACAAATGAATCCAAAACGAATACGAATTCCGCTTTTCTAATAACATTTGCGTACCGTTAAAGCAACTGCAGCGCAATTAGCAAATTGGAAGTAATTTGTTTCCGGCTGCGTGCGTCAAACACAACCGCTTCTGTGGTTACGTTTTTATTAATTAAAAGAGGCATTTTATATTGTGAGCTTTAACCTCAAGATAATAATGATAATAATAAAATATTTTGAATACTATAACGTTACAATAAAAAACTTATTTCTATGATCTTAGGTACCTACTGTTTACTAGGTTAAACTTGGCTCAAAACAGACACACTAACCCCCGAATACCCAAACGCGACTCAGAGTTGAGCACGTCTCAAATGACGATTTTTTGACAGATTTTCATTAGAAACTGTCAAAAAACAGTGAGTTGAGAATGCACAATACACCCCACCGCGGGACTTCAGCGCAGATCTTTGTTCCCCTAACTTTAATTAGAATTAGAATATATTATGTAAATTAATTTAATAGTTGCACGCCATAAAATGGCAAAATACACTGAAACTAGATTATATAAATAATAAATATTTGAGGACATATCACACAGCACCATCTAGCCCCAAACTAAGCAAAGCTTGTATTATGGGAACCAGATGGCTGATAGAATACATAATATACTTTTTTTTTGTAAATACATACTTATAATACATAATACTACAACACCCAGACCCGGAAGAAATATATGCAGAGCATGCATTCACTTCTCCCGCAGCGGGAATCGAACCCGCGCCTCATGCGTCTCAGCCGAGCATTCGCCCGCCTCGCCACAGAGGTCGTCATATTTTAGATTATATAAGTATGAACATCTGCCTGTGTACCTACGCGTATTTTAGGCAATAAACTTTACTTGACACAAATGGCCTTAAATGCTCATATTAGTACTGTAACGATCCTTTACCCAAATAACAGCTTGAAGGATTTCCAGGACAAAATTCAAAATGTTAAATTCATTTATTGAATAAAATCTCTAAAAATCACTCTGAAAACGTTATAACTAGGTACATTGACTTGACGTCTTAAAAAAATCAAATTATTTTATATAATATCTCATCAAGAATCACGTTGAAAATATTTTTAACACACGATGCATGGAAGCTGGAAACAGAAAATATCTGAAACTACGAAAATCATAGCACAGTATTAAAACAAACATTGTAGGTCCCTTAATCTCTTAGACATCTTTTTTTTTATTTAGCACATGTTTAGCTGCCTCTGTCCGCCTGTCCGTCCGTCTGTCAGCGGGCTATATCTCATGAACCGTAATAGGTAGAGGGTTGAAATATTCAGAGTGTGTATTTCTATTGCCGCTATAACAACAATGAATAAAAAAGGGGTTCCATACAAGAAATATTTTTTATAAATTCATATTAAAAAGTACATGAATAATGGTACGGAACTATTCGTGTGCGAATTCGACTCGCACTTGACCGGTTTCTAAGTAAAGTAAATGTTACATTATTTACTGGAGGGTAGTTTTAAGTTTGCTATTCTTGTAGGGTTAATAGTCTGTGACTAAACCATCAACAGTCATCTTTGTCTCTGGAACAAAATGGCGTCTAATCTGGCACTCTATATTTTTAATTGCAGTAAAATAACCGTGCAAGGCAGTTGAACACAAAAATATGTTACTTTTGTATTTTTATTAGAAGACTAAGACTAGAAGTTAGTGTTTTGTATAAATAAATATTTGAGGACATAATCACACAGCACCATCTAGCTCCAAAATAAGCAAAGCTTGTACTATGGGAACCAGATGGCTGATAGAATACTTATATACTTTTTTTGTAATTACATAGGTACTTTATAATACATAGAACACCCCAGACCCGAAAGAAATATTTGCAGAGCATGCAAACATTTCTCCCGCAGCGGGAATCGAACCCGCACCTCTTGCATTGCAAGCACTCTCCCGCTACGCCATAGAGGTCGTCAAATCGTATGTAAAATTTTTATTTTAAATAGAATTTGTTTAGTTAATTATATCGGAATGGCGTAGTGAGCGAGTATCCAGCTGAGTTGCGTTAGACGTGGGTTCTATTCTCGCTAAGGTACCATGGTACATAGTTACATAGTTTCTGACATCAACAGACACGGGGAATCCGGGTAGATGTTATTTACCTAATTAGAATTTGATTAACAATACCTATGACGACCTCTTGACTGGATGCGTCAAGCCAAAGATAGGGCGCGATGGCGCTCATTAGGGGAGGCCTATGTCCAGCAGTGGACTGCTATAGGCTGATGATGATGGTGATGATGATGATGACGACCTCGGTGGCGTGGTGGGCGAGGGCTCGGCTGAGACGCAAGAGACGCGGGGTCGATTCTCGCTTCGGAAGAAATGTTTGTATATTCTGCAAATATTCTTTCCGGATCTGGGTGGTGTAGTATTATGTATTTTATAAGTATGTATTTAAATAAAAAGAATATAAGTATTCTTTCAGCCATCTGGTGCCAATAGTACAAGCTTTGCTTAGTTTGAGGCTAGATGACGCTGTGTTAAATGTCTACAAATATTTATTATTTATTTATGATTTCTCAGTCTGACTATACTGAATCACACGCACAATAATTAAAAAGCATGCGTCATTATACACACGATTATAGTTATTATTTAAAGTTTAGTGCGACGTTTAATCTCAGATGAAAATGCACTTTATGGACAGAGATAGAAATAAATAAATATTTGTGGACATTTCACACAGCGCCATCTAGCCCCAAACTAAGCAAAGCTTGTACTATAGGAACCAGATGGCTGATAGAATACTTATATACTTTTTTTGCAAATACTTACTTATACTTATAATAATTAATATTACAACAACACCCAGACCCGGATTTGCAGAACATACAAACATTTCTCTCGTAGCGGGACTCGAACCCGCGCCTCTTGCATCTCAGCCGAGCACTCGCCCGTCACGCCACTGAGGTCGTCAAAGTCACTTGAGAGGTTTGTAAAGTAGATGCTACTTTTTACCCCTTTTTTACGGTTATTTTGAAAAATTATGAAACACGTGTCCATTTATTTTTATTTATAATATCCAGACCAAGTTTAAAGCAAATCGCACTACGCGTTGAAAAGTTCCATACAAACATATTCACCCCTTTAGGGGTTAAATTTCGAAAAATCCGGTGGCTTTGCTATAAAAGGACACTTTAGTTTGGTCGGCTCATTGTTTTATACTATATAGATTACATAATCTAAGACGTTATAGATCTCTTATCTTAGCCTAAAAAAAGATGCCACATTGGTACATTATAACTATGACAACGAGAAAACCACTAATAAAAACGTCATCCAAAAGACATCACTTTATTTTCCAAATTAAATCGCCCAAAAGACGAATTGCGACATGAAAATAGAAATAATGCGACGATAACAAGATGAAATTACCCCCTCCGGAGAAATGCCATAGTGGATGGAGATCAGAAGTAGCTTAGCATCTTTGTGAGCAACCTGTACTGCACAGTAGCACCAAAAAGTTGATAGCTAGTAAAAAAATTTTTGGGCTTTGAAATAAAAGGTCCATCAACAATTTTTAGAGCGGTATTCTAATAAATTCACATTGTTTCCTTTAAACTCAACTTTCAAAAAGAGGCACGTATTTAAAACATCAAAAATACCTGAACATTATATTGCATGTTTGGAGGCGTTACAAAGGCTTAAATTCAATTAGATCTAGGACGTTTGAAAATTTATTTTGTGAAAATTAATATAATACAACACTATTTATATAAATAGTCGACTAAGGGATAGTATCCTCCGCAACATGATTGATCATCTATATGGGCGATGGGTTGGTCACCTGTCAAAATGGTTCACCATGTCCATCTTAGGAATTTGAATTAGGAGTAGCTGCAGGATTTATTATGATTACCTGCATATTCTACCCACCCTATTAGGGATACGGGCGTGATATTTAGAGTGTATATGTAAAGATTTTGACATCATGGTTGTACAGAAACTAATGGTCTTATGATCGCTTGCTCCGCTAAGCCTGATAGCTGTACCATTATCGAAGGAAGCGGCGCGTCTCAGACGTCACGATACAAAATATTTTGTGACTATTTTGCCCACATCGGAATAGTAACCCATCCGAGGAAGCCAGCCCATCCAAGCGTAACCCGCCTGGAAAAACGCAAGTTACTTACAAATGTATAAAACTACCGACAGACAACGATAGTGATTCAGTTTTGCGCGATCGCTAGCAACAAAATGGTGACGACAGGGGTGTTATAAAGGAAAGTGAATTTGACAGTGACACGAACAATTAACAATATGCAGTGTGTGACTTTATTATTTTGCTTGATGGTGGTAGCAGCGGATGATTATGACAACAAGTTGACCAAGCTTTGGTCTGTGTCCCGCGCGTCCAGGGACGGCTCGTCTGTATTCAACGTCACCAGTGCTTCTATTGTAGTCCAACCTTCAAACTATGCCAACCAGAGGGCAGCGAAGCTCCTCCGGCCATACGCTTTCAAACCCCGAGCTATACCCCTCCCTATAAGGCGAGAGGAACCGCAGGTCGAGAAGAATGTATACTATGCAGATGACGCGAAGAAGTACAAATCAGAAATACTTTTCCCCGGCAATTATTATTCAATTTCCAAAGAGAAAAGTAACGATACCTATGAGAAGTTCAGGCCGCAGACTATACCTTTGATAAGGAACGATAAGTTCGAGAGGAGGTCTTTGGATGCTGGTGAGGAGCCGATTATTGAGAAGCCGGGATCATTTTTAGATAACGCTGCGCAGAGGAGATCAATTGGAGGTTAGTACATCAAGTTACCTTTGGATCCTATCAACTATAAAGGATACCATCCTGCGTCCTGATTGCCTATTTACTTCTTTCTCCTCAAACTAGTCATTACACTTCGGCACTTTTGCAGGTTATCAGAGTGAACCAGTGATATGACAATTTTTTAGTTAGACTTTTAGGGATCAATTAATAAACATTAGGACAACATAAACATATATTATTCAAAATATATCGTCACTGGAAAGGCAATTTTTTTTCGTTTTTTTAATCATAACTTTCTACCTAATTATCGAATTTTGATGTCGTCAACGTAAGATTTCATTCTTTTTTCATTTTCTATGTCCAGCAATTCATATTATTGTATTTGGACTGCTATTTTAGGATAATAACTCAATATGCCTATTTGGCGCCATTTTGGCGCTTACGTAATTTTGCCTTTCCAGTGACGATATGTATTTTGAATAATATTATGTTTATGTTGTCGTTATGACGGTTACGACATATTAGGACTTAATTCCATAACACCTAGCTTTAGCCAGCGAGATGACCTCGGTGGCGTGGCGGGCGAGTGCTCGGCTGAGACGTAAGAGGCGTGGGTTCGATTCCCGCAACGGGAAAAATATTTATATGTTCTGCAAATATTTCTTCCGGGTCTGGGTGTTGTTGTATTATAAAGTCGGTAAGTATTTACAAAAAAGTATATAAGTATTCTATTCTGCCATCTGGTTCCCATAGTACAAGCTTTGCTTAGTTTTGAGCTAGATGGCGCTGTGTGAAGTGTCCACAAATATTTATTAAATTGTCATCCCAAAAAGACTTTTTCCTAAAATGGAAACAAGACCGCCATGATCACTTGAAACATTATTATGATCTAAAAGCTGTATTAAGCCGATATTGAATGTGAAATTAACACGTTCATTTGTTATTGTAAATCATCTGTTTTCTGCTATTTAAATAGTCATGCAGAACATGCGCGGATAACACGCATAGCTTTACATAAACAGGTACCTATATAAGAATATACTCGTATACCTATATATTACTTCCATACATACGTGTTTTAAGTAATCCAAGTAATTTAAGTAAAGATTAATCTAAATTATCACATTATAGAAAATTCCTTTTAATCTCTTATGTTAAAGATCAAGCAATTGGTACTTACTTAATCATTACATAACATATTATAATATTCATAGACAATAAATGTAGCATATAAAAAAAAGTCTCACTCCGTTCTCACTAGTGAAAACCAATAACTCCTTATTTACTACTTACCGCTTTAGATTTTTGATCCGCAAGTAAAACAAATAATGATTTAAAATGTTGTAATATGCTTAACTACCTTCTCTCCTTAACCTTTCGAAGTACGAATCATACCTGTCAACTCTCTAACGAACCCCCTCAAGATATTAATATTTGGTTTTACAAAATTGTCCAAGAAATCAAACCTGCTATTTGGCCGCCGTTACAACCGCCCACCACTCTCACCGATCTATGGATTACAACATTGATGTGCAAAACAGGTTTCCGTCCAACCAGCTAACTGCCTCAAATAAGAAACAACTCTGAAAAAAGGTCTAGATTTTTATTTCTGCAAATTTCATATTCTGCATGACCTATCATACAGGTTATTCATCACTATGTTATTACAATTTTTACTAGCCCACACCCTCCTGCAGGCCTAAGGCTTCCTTTCTTCCTTTCTCTATCAGTAAGAAAAAATCTATCTAAACGTTTTCAAAATACATATCATTTACGTTTTCAGAATTATGTTGAACTAGCATTGGTAATTTCTATATTTTGCTTATTTGCATCTTTCTGATATACTTTTTTGCCAATTCGGCGCTAACCTGCTTCATAACTAAACTCAGTCTAGAGGTATTATGTACCGGAGCCCTGAATTTCAATAAAACTGACTATTATTTCCGCTAGGACAAGTCAATATCTATAGCACCGGTCGAGCGCGCCGTCACGGTAAACGCGACGATCGGGATGCACTGTAATTGTATAGAACTGTATAATGTCAACAATGGGTAATGAGTTGAAGATACAGTGAGGTAAAGTTATATGAAATTCGAGAATGTGTTTATAATGCA
This sequence comes from Scotopteryx bipunctaria, assembly GCA_949320045.1. Lineage (NCBI taxonomy): Eukaryota > Metazoa > Arthropoda > Insecta > Lepidoptera > Geometridae > Scotopteryx > Scotopteryx bipunctaria. The sequence continues at coordinate 3,112,372 of OX439462.1, forward strand.
TCAGAAAATTTTCATTTTCACCATAACAGGTATGATTATTTCGTTGATATGGCACAGCTGTGGAAAGGTTTGATTGGTCAAATCCTTGACTTTTAACCTAATATACTTATTTACTCTTGCGGATTACTTTTTAGGGAAAAAAAGGAGAACAATGAATAAAATATTTGGGACCAAGAGTTCCTAAGATTTGGGCTCCTTAAAATATATTGACAATTCTTCTAAAACATCACTTCACAACTGCAAACCTCTCTGTATCGTATCATTTCATCATTATCATCTTACTGCCCTTATTTCATTCTATGTGGGGTTGGCAAAGCATGTTTTTTTCTTCCACTCCCCTCTGTATCGTGTCATTTAAGAACTTAAATTAGTCCATGAAAACGCATCGTGTCTACAAGGAACGTGTAGTTTTTTCTCAACTTAATTATTTTTACGGTCGAATTGGCAGCAGTTTTTTGCACTTTGTTGACGTTGCGTGTTTCATGGAAGTATTATAAATTCTACGCATCCGAAGTCTTGGGGAGTCTTCCGGTCATTCACTTCTTGTTTTGGTCTCAGTGGTTTTTGAAACATAAGAAACAACTGATGGGGTTAAGTAGATATTTCTAACCCCACGATAAGATCCCGGCGTCGTGTGCTCAAATAAATTTTGATTTAATCTGTGTGTGTTTGACTGTACTCTTTGGGTTTTTGATAACTCTTGGACGAGCAACTTTTTTATCTATTTGTTTGAGTTTTTTATTTGAAACTACTCAATTTTTCATATCATATTTACATTTGTATTTTATTTACTATCTCAATGAATTCTTGAATTCTCTCTAATACATAATTTATCTATACTTAATTGTTTGTCTCATCTCTTATTTCTTTTAGTTCATTCTTAGTTTGTTTTGGTCTATGATTTGCATTACTTTACTTCGCTCTTCGGTAGCTAGGACAATTTAATTAAATAATGTATGTATGGTTACATCGTCGCCAAACGCACGCAAAACAATAATACATAATTATTCTTTCACTACTAACTTTCAAACAAAGAATTTACGCTAGGATCATATCTTTTTAACCATAGGCATGTGTTGAGTACAAAATATAATTATTTTTATCAGTAAGCTGAATAAACATGCAACTAAGCTTAAAACATAAAACGGATTAATGTGCGTTTTGAACACGCAAAGCGGATTGATGTTTATATAACGATTATATCAAATGGTCAGCTGTCTTTACAGATAATTAGCTAATTATCATAATGTCGTAAATTCGACATTGATAGTATGATCAGTGAATGCCAGGGAAATAATTTTCACGTTATCGTGATATTTTTGAAATCTTTTATTGCTTTTACTTTGTCTTTCTTAGAAGTTATACGTTCTCCCTTTATAATGGAAATTCAACGTTATTTTATTTTTATCAAGAAATGATACCTGAAGAAAACTAAATAGATTCAATATTCAAATCTAATAAGATAATTCTCTCGATTCCAGAAATCTTTGGCGTGGAAGATGATGATGAAGACGATGAAGACGGAGAATACGAGATTGAAGAGCTCGAAGACGGAGAGAAGGAATTCAAAGGAAGCATTAAAAACAAGAGGAAAACAAAACTCAAGCCGAAGAAACTCAAGAAATACATGCTACCACTGCTCTTGGCCTACAAACTGAAGTATTTTGCACTCGTGCCGGTTATGATCGGAGGCCTAATTCTGCTGGTTGGAGCGACTGGAATGGCCGGATTCTTCTTTGCATTGTTCGCAGCTGTGATGGGTCTTCAGAAGGGAGGATATTAGATAATTTAGTATAAAGTCGACGAACTCACAGTTGCCATCCAGACTAGTTAGCGATTTCTATTTCAGGTCATCGACCTATTTGTGCTCAAACTAGTTGATAGTATATTTGGATGCTTACAAAATGATCTCCACCGATGTTTATGTTTCCGAAGTGTTTTCAGTTTAAATCAATACTGTTTTTTTATCTTTAAACTAATATTTTTAACGATTTTTTATCGATAACAATATTTTTATTGTTTTATAAATCCTGTGAATCAGTATTGTTAAGGCTCACGCTATTGTAAAATATTTCAGTAATTTAAGTAAATTATTTAAACTTATTTATTGAATAATTGATAATTATTTAATTAAAGTTAGTTACCATATCATAGGAAGTTTGAATGAAGTGACAATCAAAATATTGGATGAATTATACACACAATGGTTTATTGCTTCTGGTTTTTATTGTGCAAAATAAAGTGAACAACCTCAATTATATTGGCGACACTACCATAAATGGCTTAGCACAATAAGGGAAAATGAATGAAGCATTCGTTGCTATAGAGTTTTAGTATTTTAATTTTACAATATATAAACTGTTCCTACAGGAAATCGCAAATCGTTAGCAGTATCTATGAAGTAGAGACAAAGCATGCTACAAATATTATAAATTCGAATGTTTTTTATGTTTGTTACTCAATCACGCCCAAACGGCTGAACAGATTTAAATAAATACGTATGACTAGCTTGAAAGCTACTTTTAACAGGTATACATATGCTAGCAAAACCGCCGGAAGAAGTAAGGTTTTTTTCTAAGATGCAATTTAGGATAGTCAGTTAGGATAGACATGAGAATTGCAGCTTTTTAAAAATGATCCCGAATGATTAATTTGTGATTGTAAATTTTTAGTATTTATGTGCGCTTCACCGTTTGAGAGTAGGTACTGCTCTCAAATGGTGTAAGAAAACATCGTGAGGAAACCCGCGGCTTAGTCAGCTCCGCACGTATTGACCATGGTATTTCCTGTGAACAAGGCCGATTAAGCTGAGAGGATGGAATAGGTGCTGGGCAAGCCTATTCCATCTTAATTCGTCCCGGGTACAACAGCGTCCCGTTAGTGAAAGCAAAATATGCCTCCTGACGCTATATAAGTCATCTAATATAGATGGTAAACCTATGCTCTATGAATTAAAAGACCTGAAAAGCATCATACATAACTTGACCCCACACTAGGACAACCTAAGGCTAAGTATCAGAAATTTCGTTTTCATTTCATTACATTTTGTGTCTGCCGTAAGAATTGTACTGACACCTTTCGCGTTTCAGCCGGGCACTCGTCCGCCACGCCACCTAAACAATAGATTTTCATTACTTTACAATAACATTGCAAACGAGAACTATCAAAACCAAAGAACGTAAAATAATGTGATCATCTACCATCAATACTATCTATTTAACCCGCGGTTTGTCGGTCTATTTAGTTGCTATCAGAGACTTATGATCCGAATCAAAGAGTTCTTTGACATTATTTTAGGAATAACTTCGGTGACCTGTCAAGCTGTGACACTGATTTAGTTCAAGATACTTTTAATAGTTTTTAATTAAAGATAGATATATTCCAAATCGACGATGACCTTGGTGGCCTGTAACCTGCGACGTGAGAGGTGTGTTTGCATGTTCTGCAAACATTTTCTGCTTGTTGTGGTACCATGATACTTATAGTTTCCGATACAGAGAACTATGTATGTGTCTGTTGGGTGCTATTATTTACTAATATAGAATGGGATAAGAGCAGGAAGATGATGATAAACCCGGATTTACTATCTATTTCTCAAAATATTTTTCCAATATGTATCTGCCGTCCTTCTCTTTTTAAAGTTTTGTCCTGTCCATCCAAAGGTTGCCTGGAAGAGATCGCTGTCAGCGATAAGGCCGCCCATTGTATGACGCATATTCATACTTATTTTAATTTATTTTTTTGTTTATTTCTATAATTTGTGTTTTTTACAATAAAGTTATATTGTATTGTATTGTATTGTATTTACTTCTCTGCTGGACTTAAAGTAAGGAAAAACATAAAATGCGTCCAGCTGCTTCTCTTCCTGAGCATGTCGTAAAATTCGACTTAAGGGATAGTATCCTCTCCAAAATGATGGAGCATAGATAATTATGAGCAATGGGCTGATCACCTGTCAGCATTATTTACCATATCCTTGGTACTTTGAATAAGGAGTGGCTGCAAATTTTCCTGTGATTACTTATGTCTCTGCCCACCCCATTAGGGATACGGCTGTGATAATATGTACATATGTATGTATAAATCCGGAAGATGTTCAGGGATGATAACAAAGATCTTGACATGATTGGTATTGATAAAAAAAAATTCAACCCGAGTTGAACAATAAATAAAAATAACTACTCGGGGAAACGTACCTATCAGAGATTAAAAAGTCTAGAAACTACATGGCTTTCTGACAATTATTCCACTAATGGCTAATTATGGTGAAAAACCTCGTGTCATTAAAACGCAATGCTTGATAGGCCGTAATGGACTCAATATTACCTTGCTTATAAAAACTAGGCTCTAGCTGACAGTCACGGCATTAGCATAGGATAGCCATTGTGGTCAAGACGCAAAAACACATTAAATTAATTAAATCAATCGTTTTCTTATCAAAGTACTGAAAAAAAATCACTCAAATAAACCAAATACATTAGTGTTCCCTATCAACCAGTGATAGCGTTCGAAAAATACTAAAGATCTGTACCAAAAACTTCGTAAAATACCTTAGAAATAAATAAGTTTAGCAAACAATGTGTTGTTAAATATACCTATAAAATGAAAGATATATTGGTTTAGTAAATTTTGTAATAAAATAGCTGAATGTGATATCAGACCAAAGAACAAAGAAATTGCAATGAACCAAGTAATGTGATGGACAAAAATGTAGGTAAAATACAAATATAACAAATCCTATCCTGTCAACTTTACCACGAAACCGTTCCTCGGTCAAACTGCAAATCAACTTGACCTGACCTATAGACTATAATTTTATTGAACTTAGTTACTCAAATTTTTCGTGCGGTCGATCCAGAAAGGCCGAGAAATATTACTTTGTTAAAATTCTGATCGTGTTCGTGATTAGTTTGCATCAAAACCACCCTTGGACGTTTGACTCAAAACGACCTCAACTTTGCCATCATCATCATCATCATTAGCCCAGAACCACCTGCTAGGTACCTTTATACTTCTATAGTACGCAATTCTCTCCGATCCATCTTTAACCAGCGTAAAAACCTACGATTGATAAGTTCTTGAAAATAATACAGTAAAAATGATTCCCTATTCCCGAGGATTGTTAGACAGCAATAAATACGGAATAGTGAAGACAGAGACGCTGTTCGGGTTCGGACCTTCAGAGACCTACGTGGATAGAATAAATAATTCGGAGCCGTTGGAGTGGATACTCACGCATGGCAACTTTGCTCCTAGATCTTTGCAAGGTGAGTTTTCATACGAACTTTTACAAAGAACATAGTCTATCTAGTCGCGACACTAGTTTTTTGAACCAGTGTGGTGAAAGGCTTTAAGTGTGCCTTAAGGCTCCTACAATATAGTATCCATACAATACTTAGTAACAAAACAGTACTTTCTTTGACTACTTTGACCACTAGGAATTATTTTTCCTCGTGGTCCAATGATCCTCCCTGTATAAATATCAAGTCAAAAATATGTACAGTCAATCTTACGTGTAGCTGTTCTTTTTTTTCACAACATAGTCCAGTGTTTTTCAGCGTTTTAAATTGACTATTCGCAAACAACTTTACAGAGCATCTATTATGCATGAATGCAAAGGCCTTAGTACCAGTGGCAGATTTAGAAAGAAAGAATGAAAGAAAATAATTTATTTAGCACACACACAAAAAAAACTAATTTATTATCAAAAGGTTTCAAAAGGATAGTGTTTCAGTTTCAGAAGGTCCTGAAAAAGCCAGGGATTTTCAAGTGGAAGTGACAACACCCGAACCAAAAACCATCAAAAAAGGAGTAAAATCCCAAAAGCACATTAAAAAGAAACGAAAGAGTAAAGGAGTGAAGAAATGCATCGTGAAGTTCCTTAATAAGGGAGGAGAAAACCAGGGTGGAGAAAACAAGAAGAGAAAGTAACTAGAGTCAATTTCACGAAAGAGGTCCCGTGGAGGAGGACGCTGTAGTCTTCGGATTACAAAAAAATGCCGTAGAATTTGTTTTAATACCGCCAAATTCCGCGGGGCTTCTTTCGTGGAAATGATGATTCTAAATTATAAATGATAAATACTTGTGGACATCTCTAAGCCAAACTAAGCAAAGCTAATGGGAACCAGATGTCTGATAGCATACTTACATGCATTTTTTTGTAAATACATACTTATAATACTACAACACCCAGACTCGGAATAAATATTTGCAAAACATACAAACATTTCTCCCGTAGCGGGAATCGAACCCGCGCCTCTTGCGTCTCGGCCGAGCACTCGCCTGCCACGCCACTGAGGTCGTCAAATACTGTTCTTCTAGTCGTGGCACTAGTTCTTTCGAACCACGTGCTGAAAGGATTTGAAATGCTCCTTAAAAGCTCCTTTCGTGCGCTTGACACAATGTTTATCAAACATTTTAGATTCTAAACCTAAAATTTTTGATATGACGGTTTCCTCACAATGTTTCTCTTTACCCTTTGAGAGTACCTAAAACGATTTTAAATAATATTCACAGAAGAAGAGGTAATAAAGGAATGCAGAAGATGCAGAAAAGAATCATGATGCCGTTAATCCTCGGTCTACTGGCTGCAAAGAGTCTACTAATCCCTATTGCGCTGAAGGCACTGGCGTTCCTGTCTGCTAAAGGTTTGTTCAAAAGTAGCTATTAATTGGCAGCTTCAAGATTTCCTTCGGGTATTTTAATCAAGGTTTCTTGGGATCCTTTTTGCAATTGTCAGTGACCTACCATTACTCGTTACCACGCTTCTACTGTCCTGCAAAGCTCTATTTGAGTTCCATAATGACACGTTTTCAGTTTTCCTGCGAACTACTACAATTTGAGCATAACATTTAAGCATAATTTCTTCTTAAAACTAACCACGGCGACGGCCATTGACACAGAGTTTGGAAGGTATGTGGATAGAGGCAGCACAAAGTCGTTCATCCTGGAAGTATATTGGGAAGGCCTATATCCAGTGGACTTATATAGGCTGATGATGATAATGAGGATGATTTTTGTTTTTCAGGACTGATGATGGGATTCTTCTCAACAGTCTTGGCATCGGTCCTCAGTCTCAAAGGCATGTTTGATCACTCTCACGGCTACCAGAACAGAAAAGATGATACTAAAACCCAGGTTGAAATCATACAAGTACCCAGCAAGAGCGAAGACCACGTGTACTATGATGAACATTATCGACGAGGGGATTTAGACCGTGGGGAAATTGTCCGGGGAGAGCTGGTACGAGGAGATTTAGTCCGAGGAGATTTAGTCCGAGGAGATTTGGTACGAGGAGATTTAGGGGGAGTCCGAGGGGAGTATAGAGATGTACCTAGAGAGGAATATGTTCGGGGCAATTCAGTTAGAGACAATATGGTTCGTGGTGATTTCGTCCGAGATGAGTCAGTTCGTGGGGATTACGAAAGAGGTGATTTAGTAAGGAGAGATTTAGTTCCAGTGATTGTGAATAAGAAATAAAGACTGACAAGGTACAAGAGTAACTCCACCGTTTTTGATTAAAGATTATTTTTTAGAGTTGGTTTTTTGTTGTATTCTGTATTGGACATTACCTACTACCTACCTACTTAGACCTTTACCATCTTTACTGGATTTTTTAAATTATATTTTTACAAAATATTTATAATTATATGATAAAGTCTACAAAATATTTAATTAATAATAGCACCACGAAAAACAACAAAGGTTCGTTAAGTAGATACTTCACTAGTTCTTTCGAACCGGTGTGGTAAAAGGATTTAAATTACACCTCAAAGGTTACCTTACGTGCACTAGACACATGTTTCCTTCATCTAATATAGATGGTAAAAGGCTTAGTAGTAATAGTTAGTCTGAAAAAAACCGATAAAAAATAACGAAAAGACATTATCAGTACCATATAATCCTGTTTCTAACACCACAGTCTACTGGATATCACTTGTTCTACTGGATGATGCAGCGGTCTTCATAGAACTGTGCACTGAAGGGGTTGTCCAAAGCCAAGGTACTTTCTGCTATCTTATCCCTAACTTTATCAGATACGTTGTAGATCCCATACACCATTTTCCTCATGCCTCGTTGGATGAAAATTTTGGGGTTGTGCTTGTGGAAGAAAGTCTTCATCTTCCGCTGTTTTAGTAACATCTTTCGTCGGATAGGGTGTGGTCGGCTGAAGACAGAGCGTTTGGCTCTTGGGAAAATTCTTCGCTTCCGTTTCCCCATACTTGGATTGGATTACCTCGTAACTTCCACGTCACTATTTCATCTTCTGTTTTTGGTTCCTGTTGTGAGGGTTTTTATATTATTTATTAAATTTTTTTTTGTAAATTCACATCGTTAATTTTTTGTTTTGACAATGTCAGTGATGTCATAGAACTTTTGTTTGAAGAAAGCTATAGGCTGTCTAAGAAGGTGCACACTTTTTTCAAATGAGTCTGGAATTTAAATTTTAATTTTTAATTTAATTTTAATTTTTTTAATTTGATCAGCTGAGGAAGCTTTAAAAAAGCTTTGCAATGTTATCGGTCCATCGGATGGGGGGCAGTCCTACACTTCGATTCCCGGTCCGTGTCCGTCCGTATAGAACTTTTAAAACCACGCCTGTTTACCATAGGGGTAGGCAGAGATCACAGTCTTATTTCTCTGACCTGCCCATTTCCACTTCAACTTGCTTATTCTAAGAGTAATATTGTAATGGTTACGTTTTATGATGTAAGTATCCAACGCACTTGGAACCGGTTACCGGTTAGGTTGTGTAATATTCTCCCATTACTTGTACAGTGGCCGTAGTATAAGCTTGATACACAGACAAAATAACGTATATTTTTACTGCTCACATTCGCGTCACTTCTTCTTTCGAACCAGAGTGCTGAAAAGATTAGAGTGCACCTCGAAGAGGCTCATTTTATGTTACATACATAGATTTATGAATTAGGAAGTTAAAAAATATACGTTTACATGAAAAAATAAGCTAATGAAGCATACTGTTATCTTATTGGCCCCGCTGAGAAAATAGACAGGATATAATTAGACCAAAGTCAAAGTATATTTATTGCTTAATTACATGTCAAAAAAGATGTTACAGATATTATAGATTCAATGTAGTTTGCCATTTATGGGTGTGCAATGATTAATAAGTAGTTAAAACAAACAAAATTAAAATTACAATAATAGTAATAATTATGTCAAACATGAAATAGCAAAATATAAATAAAACGACAAACACAGAAAATATAATTACTACAAATCGTAAATTACAAAGTCTGGTCAATAAGAATTAAATATATTATTAGCAGCTGATGTCATTAGAATTATCAGCCATAAATTCATTTATTGTATAATTAAAAACTGCTAAATGATCTATGATCTTAATTAATAAATAAGCTCATAATAGAAACAGGTATGAATCAAAAACAATAATTGATTACTGGTAACTACTATTGCCTGTTTAATCTGTAATTCACATATACTAGATTTAGATCAAATAGAAAGTGTAGACAAGTTCACTGCCTACTGTCTTGGCCTTGAGCCTTGGCCTTAAGTGCAAGGGCAAGAAGTAACTACCAGACCACAACGATAGTCACGCACAGCCCTAATCTCTGCTGGACTGAGAGTAAAGAAAAAACAGAATGCGTCCAGCTGCTTCTCTCCCCGAGACGTAAAAGTCGACCAAGAAGTAGTATCCCCAACATGATGAACCATCTATATGGGCTGATCACCAGTAACCATGGTTCACTATATCCATCTTGGGTCTCTTGGATCAGGGTTGCAAGTTTTCTTATGATTACTTGTGGCTCTGCCCACCCCGTTTGAGATACGGACGCGATAATAAAGTCTGCTAAATACCTTCTAGGAAGAATGATTTTGTGCTGCCTCCTTCCACAGACGCACAATCTGAACATAACTTTTCACAAAGTGTTTATCTCTATTGCCGCTATAACAACAAATAAGTAATCAAAATAAAATAATAAACGGGGGCTTCACACAAGAAAAAAAATTTAGTGTACGATGGTACGGAACCCTTCGTGTGCAAATTCGATCGCACCTGACCGGTTAATTTTTTTTTATCTTGGGACTAAATCAGAAGTTGCTGCAAATTTTCTTATGTATACTTGTGGCTCTGCCCACCCCATTTAGGAAACGGACGTGATAATATGTACATTATGTATGTATGTTGACCGGTTTTTACTTGTATTTACACGAAAGCCTTCATTTAGTATGGTACTACACGCGCTTGTCCATTTATTCTTCAGATTATGTTCAAAATAGAAAGTGCGTTCAAGTTCACTGCCATTCCCTTGGGAGCAAGGGACCAGGCATTGAGAGAAAGTGACCTTGGCCTGTTTGATAGACAAAGTTTATAATCTGGGTCCTACTGGGAGTCATTACGTAATAAATTTAAAGAAATAAGCATCAGAACTGTTTAACACACAAGATATTAAGTATTCCCAAGGAGGGTTAACGTCAGGCAGGCGGCCGGTCATAGAACACCTTAGCCAAAACTCTTACACTTACTGTGCCGACCCCATAATAGAGTGGGATAATGGCAGGAAGATGATGATGACTGTTCCTTGATAATATTATTAACGAAAACTTGATGTGCTTACATAAAAATGTTGGTAAGTTTAGGGTTAGTACTGCGCATCGAAACGGCAAACTTCACGAATGCCAAGTTCCATGCATACTGTACATTTTGTATTGTGTCGCATGTGGTCTTACATTGTGGCGATTTCACTGTGACTTTGTTACGGAAATCGCATTACGATATTGCTACGAAAATCGCATTGCGATATTACCGGCCGGGATCGACGCAGCAGTATGATGGTACGTACAATATACGTACCGTATACGTGTTTGCAAATGTATGATCCTAGGAACATGCTGTGCCGACCCCACATAGAGTGGGATAAGGGCAGGAAGATGATGATGATGATACGTGTTTGCAAATTGTAACAACCGTTGTAACATCAATTCGAAGACACGTTATTTTGGGGTATGATTGAACATTCTTGTGAAAGTTCAAATAAATTCGATTGTATGACAATGACATGGAATGTATGGACTCCTGTGCCAAGATTTCTCTTCCAATGGACTAATTTTAAGTTTTATGAAAATACATACATATTATCACGCCCGTGTCCCTGGGGTAGGCAGAGACACAAATATGATAAGAAATCTTGCCACTACTGATTCAAAATCCCAAGATGGATATGGTGAACTATGGTGACAGGTAATCAGCCCATCGTTCATATAGATGGTCCATCATGTTGAAGAGGGACTATTCCTTAGTCGACTTTTACGACATGCTCGGGGAGAGAAGCAGCTGAACGCATTCCGTTTTTTTTTACTCCCAGCGGAGAAGTAATGAACTATGTTATTTGGGTATAATATTATATTGTATTTATAATTTTTCAAATCTGTTAAGAGGTCACGCCGTGATTGAAGCACAATCATACAAAAATCCTCACAAATAGTATATATTAGCAGAATATTTTCTAACTGCTACTAAGACGCAGTGTGTCTTGTGTGTTAGTGGTAGGAATCCCTCCTTCCATATCTAAAAGGTCATGGTCTGAATCTACTCATGCACCAATGAATTTTTCTTTTCAAATTGTGCATTATAAATACCAGTACTATCAAACGGTGAATGAAAACACCTGGAAGAAAGCGGCAAATCATAGAACTTAAAAAAGTTCGAGAAGTATACAAGGCGGAGGAACAAGACGCACTTTAACTTCGTGCGATTTTAAATGCCAGCCAAATTATACAATAGTAATCGATGTTCACAAAACTGTAATGCAGCAATGAACATCCAAAACATCATAGAACATTCTCTTATTACATTTGAAATATGCAAAATCTTCTGTACTTTGTAGGTCTGAGTTTAGTAAAATTACGAAACCGGTTTTTGACGGTCGTAATAAAAAGATATAAAAGTGAAGGAAACCGCATTGGAGAGGTAAAAATGGAGGATATATTTGTAATAGCCAAATGATGGAAACGTGAAAACTTTATCCTCGAGCTATAAGTATCTACAAAAAGCTCCAATTAGTTTACTTGACGATATCTTAGGATAGTCAGAGGTATAAAAATTACCTTCTAAGCGCCTCGTTCACTATCTCCAGGTAAAGTGTTGATTAGTTAATTAATCGGTAACGTTACTTGGTAGGTAAAGGTTACGAGTGACTTGTCAATTTCAACGGTTGAACGTTATGATTAGCGCTAATCGAAAGTTGTAAAATTGACATTATAAGTTACTTTAACTGGCGAATAACTTACTCGGCACCTTACTTGAAGGTGGTGAAACATGCCCTAAGTCTATTTTGGCATGAAACAAGCCTGTAAACTTTCGAGTTATTTCGGCTTGGAATAAATAATAACGCAATTAAAAATAGACTTCGTAAAAGCAGAAGCTTAATAATTAAGATCTTTCATTTTATGAAACCTAACAAGATTTTTTTTTGTTTATGATTTACGGCTAATAAGGCACGTTACTTGTCTATTGACTAAAATATTAGTAAAAATCTTTAGGAGTCTAAGTACTATTTACATACATACTCATAAATATTTTAAGCTGCTTAGTCTCGTCAAAAACTGAAAAATCACGGCAATAGCCGTATATCACGGTTGCTATAAAACGGTGACCGTAGTTTGGCGACCTAGACTTTGGAGACATCCTCTTTGTTGTTACAACAAATGCGTACGAAACCAAGTATTGAATGAACATACGGACTTATGTAGCAAGTTCGAACAGTCTTGATCTTTTGAAAAATTTGGGATGTGTTTATGTTATTTCTACCAGTTAGGTACCTAATAAAACGACTGGACTAAAATAACGGTACATGATTTACTGATTTCTCAGCTTGAAGATTTTATCACCCCCAGATCCCTGTGAATAAAGATTTTTCAAATTTTACTACCTACATTATTTTAACATTAAATAAGTGTTATTTTTGGGTAGGTACGTATTTGGATTATAGAAAAGTTTAATTATAAATTACATTGTACTAATAACGTCAGTGGCTGAAATTGTTAAAACCAAACAAAAAGTTTAATCAGCTGATTTTTATTTAGATAAATAGATAATAATACCCAGAGTAAAAAAAGATCGGATGTCAAAGATTACAAGTACCTAAACAAACATTATTTGTGATACAAAATAATAAATTAAACTATCCAAAGATCAGGACATAATTTTAAACCCAGATCAAAGTATCAAAATTACTGCACCCACAAGCGCTACCGAGCACAGAACTAATTCTTCCACCATATAAAAGCGGGTCCATCCCGGTCTCCTCTCATTTCATCCTCGACATCCGAACAGGAAGGTCACCATGAAGATAGTGTGTGTATTGATTATTGCGATTGTGGGGTGCAGTGCCGCACCCGGGGGTGTTGAAGATGATGGAAGAATTGAGCTGTTTTCTGGGGTGGTGATTGAGAAGTAAGTGTTTTTTAAGCCTTCTTGATAAATTAGGTACCTTCGTAAACTGAGAAGTCGTATTCGAAACAAATTTTATAATTTGTATTCATAGCTTTTCGAAAAATTGGTACTCTAAGGTCACCAACTTAGTTTGATGAGCTAAGGTACCACTACACATGTCACATTTTTTTTTAGATCAGTCTGGTAAAGGAATGAAAGTTAGTCTTACAGAGGATCCTTTCGTGTGAAATATCATCGATTTTTTTTAGTTACTATACTACATACCGATTTCCTCACAATGTTTTCCTTCATAATTCCAAAATATTAGTAATACATGAATTGAACAGAATAATCCTTGGGAGCATAACCAAAATCGAACCCGTAGCCTTAGAATAGGAGGTAGGAACACAATCAGTGCTTTAGGGATTTTGAATATCGCCTAATAAATACCTACATGGTCAATACGTGCGGAATTGAATAATCGACACATTCAAACAATAAAATTGTTCAGCCAAATCTCTTTAGGACAAAGGCTTTATATCATCTTTGGTGGTATGGCGCGCGTGTTCCTGGCGTATACACGAAAAAGGCGGGTTCGATTCCCGCAGCAGGTTAAAAGTTTGATGTTCAGAAATTAAATTCTAGGTATTTAAAAGCTCGCACGATGGATACCCACGAAACTGTTATGTTTGTAAACTGTAAGTGACAGTTCTGACCCAAAACAGTTATTGCAAAATCACTAAGGTATTAAGCTTTCCAGAAATGTCAAGTGAAAATTCTCAAACAATGCGAACTAATTTGCCCAAGGTACGATACGTGACACGGTCATGCATTGCTTTTGTTCATTGTAGAGGTAATTGGTATTGTATTTGTCAACTAGAGGAACGCCCCATAACTTTTTCTTCGTTAAGTTTTTATCACACTTCATCTTCCCGCTGAAAAAGTATAATTGTAGAAAATTATATACAAAACTCTTCATTCTCTCCAACATGGTGGACCGTCTATATAGGCGATGGGCTGTAGGGTTAAAAATATTAATTTAATATATCTGCAGATTAGATCTAATCTACGAATTGAATTGCTTACGATTTTTCTAAATTCGGACCATTTTACGGCCAAATATGAGTCTCCTGCTAAATCGAATTGCGCACAATTCACCTACAATTCGTACCATTAAACGAAAATTAGGGAAATTCCGTAAGATCTGCTTAGAATTCGGGAAATGAATTGCTCGCTCATAGTGGGCTTCTTAGACCCGCAAATCAACTGTCACCATGGTTCACCATATCCATCTTGGTACTTTGAATGAAGAATGGCTGCAATGGTTTTCTTATGATTATTTGTGGTTTTGCCTTAAACGGGCAAAATACGGGATTGATAATATTTTTGTTATAATAAAATTCTTACCTCACTAACTGACTGATAATCAACACACGACTAAAAGTATATTGTATTTGTAAATGTAATGCTTTCTTATTTTTTAAATAACAAAATGTTCCATTGTTTGACTTGTCCCTCAGTTGTCAAAATACTAGAACAGAGTTTTGGCAAATTACGAGACCATGGAAGCACTCGAGCTTTTGAGCGTATTTATCAAAACATATTCATAAACGTTTAACATTGCGCTATTTTTTGATGAATTTTTCGTTTGGCAGCTTTTGTACGTTCAATAAGATTGGAAAGTAGCGCGATTTCCCTCCTGAAATGTAGCCTATCATTTAATACTGATACAAGTGTGAGCCTTCTGTCATGTACAATTAAAAAAAAACAGTCAAGTGCGAGTCGAATTCGCACACGAAGGGTTCCGTACTATCGTACATGTACATAAAGGTTTCTTGTATTGGGCCCTATTTTATTTATTTTTGTTATTTGTTTTATAGCAATAATAAAAATACACACTGTGAAAATTTACCTCCCCAACATGATGGACCATCTATATTGACGATGGGCTGATCACTTGTCACCTTGGTTCACCATACCCATCTTGGGACTTTCAATCAGGAGTGGCTGCAAGTTTTCTTATGACTACTTGTGGCTCTGCCCATCCCATTAAAAATACGGGCGTGATAATATTGTGAAAATTTCAACTCTCTACCTATTACGGTTCATGATACAGCCTCCTGACAGACGGACGGACATACGGACAGTAATAGGGTCCCGTTGGCACCCTTTGAGTACGGAACCCTAAAAAGTAGAAAAATATATATTTTGACCTTTTTTAACCATTGTGAAGGAAACTATCGTGAGATAACGATCATGTCGTAGAGCCTTAAAAGTTCTAAGATGTGTTCGTTAAATCGTTATTGTATCGATTAAAATGCATAAAATTTCAGTAGGTACCTACACTAGTTTGAAATATGTAGTAGTTAGTCTAATCTTGTAGGCAGCCAAATGGGCAGACGATATAGCGAAGGGAGGCCTATGCCCAGCTGTGGGCAAAAACATGCTGTGAATGATGATGTCGATTATGAATGGTGTAACACAAAATTAAGAAGTATGTAGGTACTAGGTTTACTCACAGTTACGAAAGCTTAAGCCTTATTACGAAGTTTATGAACAATACGAATATCTACATACAAAAGCATGCTGTGGTACTTTTACTTTTATGAATAACATGACTTATTTCAAAGAGCTCTTAGTATTTCGTATACATCCTACCTACTATTTATTGTATATGTATTTTGAAAGAATAAGGATGTTTATGTTTGTTTCTGAATCACGTCCTTGTTTTTTTTTGTGGACATTTCACACAGCGCCATCTAGCCCCAAACTAAGCAAAGCTTGTACTATGGGCACCAGATGGCTGATAGAATACTTAAATATACTTTTTTTTGTAAATACTACTTATAATAAGTACATAATACTATAACACCCAGACCCGGAAGAAATATTTGCAGAACATACAAACATTTCTCCCGTAGCGGGGATCGAACCCGCGCCTCTTGCGTCTCAGCCGAGCACTCGCCTGCCACGCCACAGTGGTCGTCTTTGAATCGGGGTACGAGAAAATTCATAATTATTATACTCTCATAAACTCAAGCAATATGAGGAGATTAATATAGTGATAACTTCATGATACTTCTCTGCTGAACTGGGAGTATACAAAACACAGAATGCGTCCAGCTGCTTCCCTCTCTGAGCATGTCGTAAAAGACGACTAAGGTATAGTATCCTCTCCAACATGATTGACCATCTATATGGGCAATGGGTTGATCACCTGTCACCATATTCAGTTTCCTTATGTTTACTTGTGGCTCTGCCCATCCCATTGGACATATGGGCATGGTAAAATGTATATACGAGTATGTATGATAGCTTCGTAGAAAATAATATCATCATCATCATCTTCCTTCCCTTATTCCACTCTATGTGGGGTCGGCACAGCATGATTTTTGGATTGATTAATTAATGGACATTATTTATTTTTACATAGATACATATTATCACGCCCGTATCCCTAAGGGGGTAGGCAGAGCCATAAGCAAAAATAAGAAAACTTGCAGCCACTTCCGATTGAAACTCCTAAGATGGATATGGTGAGCCATAGTGACAGATTATCAGCCCATCGCCCATATAGGTGGTCCATCATTTTGAAGAAAATACTATTCCTTGGTCACCTTTTGCGACAGGCTATTAATTTTGTGTTCTCAAATAGATTTTCTGTTTTCAGGGATCAGACAGGGGAAGAGAAACTGAACGTGAAGTTCGAGCCTGGTGAACTGAGAGAAGCGGCACGGACCTTTGAAGAAGGTATCAACTTTTATGAACCGTCGGTAGTTCAAAACTCAGACTAATTACAAATACAAATACAAATATATTTGGTACAGAAACAAAATTAAAACTAAAACATGTAATAAAGATACTGACTGCAAAAGTATTGAACTGTGTCGCAGCCAGTAACGCCCTCCTCGAGACACGATATAACCAAATCTAGATAATAATTATTGAAAACTAAGTTAGAAAACTAATTTAAGCTAAACATGCGCAAAAGAATGTAGGGTTGTATGTAGGGTAGCAAAAGCGTGTGAGTGTGAGTTTACCCTGAGAACACCAGACTCTTCAGAATTTGTACCACTCAAGCATTTTACTTCACTTTTTCACTCTTTCAACCAATCATTTTCAAACGTTACATAAATCTAATGATAAAATTAATTACTGTGATTAAACTTCCAGTATTTAAACGATTCTGATCGAAAGGGTTATTCAAAAAATCAATTATAATATTTTTTATTTACTTGGGTTCAATGAGCGACTTAAAAGTTCTTTGTATACTGTAACTCGTAGGTATTACTTATTTATATAAATAAAATCAACTCCCCAATTACTTGCTTTCTGTGAGATATTTTAAAGCTCTTTTTAGCTTTACTTTGTGACACAATTATTAAGAATAGCTTTTGCCCGCGGCTTCGCGTTTGGCATCCAAACAAAAGGTAGCCTATGTGTTATTCCAGCACACATTCTATGTGTATTCCAAGTTTCTTTCAAATCCTTTCAGCCGTTACGGCGTGACTGAGGCACAAACATACAACGTCACATCCACACATCCACACATTCTCACAAACTTTCGCATTTATATAAGTAGGATTTTAGAGATCATTTACAAAAAAGATGTCAAATATAATCTGAATTCAATTTTTTTTTCACTAAACGAAACCGCATGTCCAAATTGTCATATTCAAAACATAAATGCATTTTACTGAAAAACCACAGATCATCATCATCATCATTATCATCTTACTGCCCTTTTATTTTGGCTAAGGTGTTTTATGACCGGCCGCCTGCCTGACGTCAACCTTCCTTGGGAATACTTGCTTATTTTTTCTCATCATGTTGGAGGATACTATCCCTCAGTCGGCTTTTACGACATGCTCTGGGAGAGAAGCTCGAAAAACCACAGATCTTTATAAGAAAAACTTACAACGCTACCGCAAAAGCCTCTTACTTGCACCCCACTGGTCAAGTAGCCTTGACCGGCATTGCGCTTACGTAACAGGTCAATCATCTCGACTTTCATTACCACCGGACTTTCATACAGGCTATCGCGCGCGACTTCCACTACGCGCGCAGTCAACGCCGTCGATTGTAGGTTCGATTCCCACTCAGGAAAAACCTTTGCAAATACTAAAAATAATACTTAGCTGCAACTTTTTTTAGTTCTTTCGAAAGTGTGTTGAAACCAGTGGAGGTTTTAAGTAGAATAGTATAGACGAATTGAGAATTTCTTGTTACCTATCCTACTAATTATTATAAACGCGAAAGTATTGGATGTTTGTTACGCTTTCACGCCTAAACGGCTAAACGGATTTGAATGAAACTTGAAATATACATATTACATGTACTGGATTAATGTATAAACTTTTATCCGGATACCACATGAGCGAAGCCGCGGGTGGCAGCTAGTTGGCAAATAATTAATTCCTGACCTTAAACCATTTTTTTGTCTATGCTTTTGTAGCAATACAGATATTAGCTAGCTCTAGTTTAATTTTGTTTTGCAGCACGCGGCAAGATCAAGAAGTACACTCCCCTGCTAGCCGGCATCGGAGTCAAGGTCATTGCTGTCATCGGCTTGCTCTTCGGAGGCCTAACGCTCCTGGTGACCAAGGCCTTGGTGGTGGCCAAGCTGGCCTTCCTGGTGGCCGCTGCGTTGGGGATTCAGAAACTGCTGAGTGGGGGCGGATTGAACAATATTAGTGGCAAGGTAAGAGGTTTTCACTGGTTTTGAGCAATATGCGATCAGTAAATCGCTAGGTCAGTGGTCTATTTAAGAGGCTACATAGAAGTATTGCAAGATTTTTTTGTTCGTATTTATTTCTCTTATCGCATTGTACCTTGAGGAACTAAATAAATTAAAATTTTATTTTATTTTTGCATAAACACATTTTATTTACTAACAACAGCGTTCTGCATCGATTTTCGTGAACAAAGTCCGCTATTACGCACTCTTATGAGGTTTTAGTGCTGACTAGCATCTACTTGAGGCACCGCTTGATCAGCAGCTACTGGAATATAATGCCTCTAAGTTTTATGAGTTCATATAATAATAAATAACGGCATTTCTAAGTTTCAGCCGATAAATTCCGCTGTTACGGAGATTTTTACAAACTTTTACATTAATAAAATTGTGTTTTGATTTTGAAATTCAAAATATATTCAAATAAAATCATTGAACGTGTTAAAAATACTTTATAATTTTTTTATGATTTTAGATCGCCAGCTTCAACTCTTCGCCTCAGACGTGGTCATCCCCATCAGCAACCGCTGGTTCCTACCCTTACGCCAGGTCTTCCAGCATAGCCCAGGACGCTAACGACTTAGCCTACCAATCACAGATTCCTTCATAGTGCGTTGGTCATAATAGAACGAGAATTCTAATCAATCCGCATCTTGTAAAACTTGCCTACATTATAATAATACATAGTGCTTTTTATGTCTTAATAAGAATTAAAATCAACTGATTTTTAATGGATGTTCGAATTTTAAAATTTGAACGTTAAAAATATTCTAAATTCAAATTAGGAATGATTAGTAGTGAATAGATTGAGTGTGTATCCAGGTGTATTATTATTATATGGGGTGTCTCTATGTGTTGTGTGTTGTGACTGTAATTTAGTTATTTAACGTTTTTAATCATTTAGTATTATTTATTATAATGGTGGTTAATACAGATTTCCAATGATCTTAAAGTAATATTAATGGAATAGATATATTTATTGAATAAATTATGAATGCATTTGTGTATAGCTTTAAGAAAATTATAAAATTAATTTACAGCTGAACTGAATGGTGCATATTGAATTATAATTAAATTTAGAGTGCTAAGTAAAATTGTACAAATATATAAAAAAGTTTGGAAAGTGCAGGGTAGATTCATAATTTATTTCAAAATGGGAAATGGGTGTGGTTTATTTATTATATAATTTTATACGGGTGTTTGTGTCATATAATATTTACTAATTAATTATATAGTGTGTATCTTTATTGATAGAAATGAAGACTGTCTAACAATTAGGTTTAGTTTTATCAAGTAAATAAAATGTGAAATACTCTTTGTGTTCATTTTATAAATGAAAATGCTATGAAATTATAATTTAAAAATATTTTTTACCTCTTAATAATAATATCTTTATTTCACAAGTAGTTATATTTTTTTATGTTTTATGAAAATACTACGATACTGTTCTTATACACTGGAATTTTTTTAAATTATCTTTTGACACATGACATAAAATAAATTTACTATTCAAACATTTATTCCCAAGATTTATACACAAGCAAACAAGACCCTGCATTTCACTTCAGCGCACATTTCATAGACGTACTGCCATCTATCGTCAGTTTATATCACTTGAGATTCCGTTAACTCACTGTAGCTAGACACAATTTTCACAAGTAAAACTGATTCTCAGTATCATTATTATAAAACAGATATTATAAAACGAATTATTTTATTTCAAACATAATTGACTTGCGTAATTTTATTAATAAATTAGACCTAACGAGTTTAAATTATCGGATTATATAAAGGCATTTTACCATCTGTAGTAGATGATTTATACAGCGTCAGTAGGCAAATTTTACCTTCACTAACGGGACGCTGTAGTGCCCGGAACTAATTAGGATGGAGTAGGCTTTCCCAGCACCTATTCCATCTTCTCAGCTTAGTCGGCCTTGTCCACAGGAAAGACATGGTCAATACGTGCGGAGCTAACTAAGCCACGGGTTTCCTCACGATGTGTTCCTGCACCGTTTGAGAGTGCTGGTATAGCGCACATAAAATTTTCCCACAGAAAAATCCATTGGTACACGACCGGATTTGAACCCAACACCTTAGGATCGGAACGCGGGGTCACTACCAACTAGACACCACCAGTGCTCTTTATTGGATAAGAACTCGTCTGTAAAAGGAATAGGATACCTTTTAATACTAATTTTGCTCTAAATTCTATAATAATTACTCATGTATATTCGTATGAGCTAGTGGCCAACTCTAGTGACGGAGTTTTTAGGGTACATTATATAGGGAAAATTATTTACAAAAAATATGTAGGTACGAGTAGTGTACTCTTAAATACGAGCCTAACAAACACTGTAGTTTAAAAACTACATCCGACAAACATTATAAATAAAATAATTTGTAAGAATAACAATAGTAATAATAGATGTCCTGGTATGCATAATAATTATACCTATGTACAGTAAAATTGTCTAAAACTTAGGTACTCATAGCGCGTTCTATCTATAAAGCACTACTAGTGGTGCCATCTAGTAAAGTCCTTGAAAACTTTTTATATGTCTGCAACAATGTATTCTCTAACCTACTAAATCTATTAAAAAATCTTCAGGGACCAGAATCTTATATAAAAAAAGGTTTCATCGATAAGTCATCATAACAAAACAAAGTAAAACAGTTGGGTCATGAATACCTAAAAGGATATAAAAACGGGCATTATAACAGTCAGACTTTCGCCTTGACATCATAACAGTCCGTCCTCCATCATAACAGATTAGAAACTAAAACGCAGACTGAGTCCCACCTATCTTTATACTAGTTTCCAATCATAGAATGCGTAAAAAACGACATACCATCTTCACTCACACATACGTAAATTATGAATGGATGTACAGTGTGTGTACACGCCTTTCACTTACGCATACATTGAAAGATTGGTTCGGACTATAGAATGTATTGGAGCAGGTATTGTTACTAAATGTTTTGGTATTGAAAAGTTTTAAAGATTAGCATGATATTTGTTTGAAAACACTGCTAGCATCCTGAAATGGTGCTCTTATAAAAATATTACCTAATTTTTCCAAAAATAAAAGTCTTCTCTGACAATAAAATCACTAAAAAATTGAGCCATGACTGAAAATATAAGACTTTATAGGTCAAGGCTCCAACAATCTAAAAGTTACCATTAATATAAATTCCTGACCATTATCATTCTCGTGGATAAGGAAAACTAATCAGAAAATATGACAATGATCTGGGAACTACAGGCTGTAATAATACTATTAGTGTACTACGGAATGTTGACAATATTGGTCATCTGACGTTGTATTTATAAATGATATTATGTTTAAGCTATTTTTAGGGCTCCGTACTCGGGTACGGAAGGGTGCCAATGGGACCCTACTACTAAGCCTCCGCTGTCCGTCCGTCCATCAGTTCGTCTGTCAGCGGGCTTTATCTCATGAATCGTAATAGAGAGTGTGTATTTCTATTGCCGCTGTAACAACAAATAATAAAATAAAATAAAAGGGGGGCCCATTCAAGAAGCATTTTTTTTATGTACGGAACCCTTTATATGCTAATTTAACTCGTACTTGACCTGTTTTTATTTATAATCATGCTTAATATCAATTTAGCTCAGTTAAAACTTTCACATTTTCTATGATTCAACTCTTAAAGGCACACTTTAATCATTTTACTACATTTACTTCAAAGAACAAGTTCTGTAGTACCTAGTAGTAGCATTTAGTTATAATATCCGGGTTAGCACAGGCTCGGTTCAAAAGAATTTACAACGAACTCTGTTCAATTCATTCTCCTGTTCTCATCTAGAGGCAGGTGACTTTCTCTACTCACACAGACGCAGTTTACATCTGTGTGGGTGCCACTTTCACTTGTCCGGCATTCTTTTTTCTTATTTTTCACCCGTTTTCTTCAATCACAGACACACGCTTTTCTTTATAATTAGCCGTTATGTTTATTCATAAGCTTTCTCATTTGACTTCCAGTTTGTAAGTACAAAAAAATAGCTAGAGGTAAGAATTTTCAGGAATCAGTAATATTTTCTATGAGCATGATTATGCAACGTAGGTAAGTAAATCCTATTTTTATTATGAGAATATTTAATATAGTAAAATATTCAGAAATGAATAATTCTCTGGTGTACCTACAATTTATTTGCTGTATGATAAACACGACGTTAGTTCTCTTCCAAAGGAATTAGAAAATTTCGAAAAAATATTGTTATTTTTGTTTAAACTACATGTTTTTATAATATTCTGTTAATAGTTATGTAACTTATATCATATCAAATTCTAGGTATTTATTGTATTTGTGTATTTACCTAAACCGTGTTCAAAGATAATGATGATGAAATTGTAAATAAATGAAATAAATCCTAATCTTCTATGTATCTAGTCGTGTCACTAGTTCTTTCGAACCAGTGTGGTGAAAGGATTTAAAGTGCGTTTCATCTCGTTAATAATCTATCAGGAAATTATTATGTAATTTGTCACTTCATATAAAGTTCTCATCATAGTGTGCTAAATGTCTCTGAATGTCCGCTATCAAAGATGCCTCTTTTTTTCATACTCATCATGCGTAATCTGACTTTGCCGTTTACTAGATAGGTTTTTCTTAGTGTTTTGCTTTCCACTTATCCTGACTAACCCATCCACGGCCCCCAATTATAATATCTGGTCAACATGTATAGCTAGTCCAAATATTTTGGATACAGGAAATTCAGGCAAACAGTAAACTCTAACTTCAGATTCTACGGCTGGTTTTCTCACGATGCTTTCCTTCGTCATTTGACACACACATAAAAAAACATTGATGCACGCCCTGAAACTATGACCTAAGGATCGAAATGCGGGGTCATTACCACCAGATCAATACATAAGTCTATTAAATAGGATTACATTACAACTCATACAAAACCGCACCTGTTCAATAAAAATGCGTTTCACCGACAAAAGAATTTGGGTTCCGCTTATGCCTTTCTCCTAGCTTTCACGTCTCAACGTAAACAAAATATCTTTACCCACCAGCAACAGCTTAAGCACCATACAAATACAACCAAAAACCAACCTTATCTCTTAAAGTGTGGAGTGAAAAATCGCGTGTGGTGTTTGAGGAGTTAAAATCTAAAGTTGTGTAGTAAAAGTGGCAATGAGATTTCCATTTTTTCTCTCCATGTTCATCTTGGATTATATGTGAGCTTTTCTGTTTGTAGTCAATATTGATTGCGTGAGAAACTTGACCACTTGACTTCGTATTGGTAGAGTCAACTAATAAAAGATCTGGAATATTCTTGCCTCCTGCACCAAAGATTTATAACTAAAAAAAACTAGAGTACTCAATTCGATATTACGAAAAAATTAACAAAAAATTGGGTTTAAGAGCATTAATAAAATCCAAAAGGTATGAATTTAGAGTATTTTTAATAGCAAAAAATTAACTAACAAAACATTGAGTTGTATGAGAACTTTAAGATCAGTTAAATTTGAAAATATTTTCATAAAATTTAACTTCATAATAGTACAGGTCCATTCGCCATTTTCTAAAGACTTCACAAATTTTTGAGCACGCAGTAAGTTTAATTATCTAAACAATATTATATACACGATATTTTTACATAATACTCCGTTTCTATATAAAAAAATCCAATATTTACAGAGTATTATGTAAAAAAGCTAACTCAATGCTTATATTTATAATGAAACCAGACATTAAATTAAAATAATGCCTAATAAAATTAATAATTACCCATTAAGATGATATAATAATAATACATAACACCCAACAGTCACATTCATCTGGTACCCACAGTACAAGCTTTGCTTAGTTTGGGGCTAGATGGCGCTGTGTAAAAATGTCCACAAATATTTATTTATTAATACAAAAAAAATAGCCTTGAAACTGACCTAGAACAAATTTATGCCTATGTTCCTGACCTAGGTTCAGAATCCAAAAACATCCATATACCGTAAAAAAATTAAGACCCAAAAGCGATAGCGATACACTCAATCTATAAATTAGTTTAATTAAAATGTTATTTTGTTTTTCTTTGTTTTTTTAGTGAACCTTTTGATATCGTTTTTTTTATCTGTACGTGGACAAATAAATGTGTTTTCATTCTTTATTTCAAACTACTAACTTGTACCTACAAATCTCGCCACAGGTACGTACGTACCAACCTACGTCCATTACACCCGATTACAAAACAGCTTTCGCAACCAGCCGGATGCATTTTTTACCTCAGCGAAGGGGAAAGTGGGCAGAAGTGGGACACATTCGAGTCGAAAGTTCGTGAAAGCGAACTTGGTAGGTGGTTTTAGGTAATTTACAAGATAGTGATTGTGATTTTGATTAATTTGGATGGTATGGCCACTTGGCCAGTTGGTTGGCCGGTTGTGAAAGAGGTTGATTGTACGGGCGTTGATGAAATATATTTCCCAAGGGTAAATATGGTACTAGTTTATTTAGGCTAGTGCCTATTCACTCTTCTTTGCATTATGTCTTCTCAGAATGCCTAATCTCTTTTTTTTTTAATGAATTTTCGCTATTATTTTTTAATATGTGTTTATGTTTATGCTATATTCATAATTTTGTAAATAAAAAATATTTATCACTTAAATTTTAAATATTTATTATGTCATCAAAATTAGTTTGAAATGAACGAATCTTTTACTTTGAGATATATTGTTAAACAAATGTTAGAAAAATGTTATATTTTAACTTTAATTTCTACAATTTTGACTTATATCCTTGGGTTTATATGGTGTGTTTTTGGCAGATAAAATAGAACATTTTATTATAATACGAAGTAGAAATAAGTTATAACTTCCATCTAAGGGGTAAGAAAGTCATACCGTAGTAGAAATACTTCTAGTACCTAAATTTCCCAGCTTAAAGTATGAACAAGTTAGTACCTAGGTTGAAACTCGTTACATATAACCAAAAAAAAGTAACATAGATAAATTAATGCTGATTATAAGTGACTGAGTCATAACAATACTGATAATTTTAAGGTATACAAAAATTATGAAAGGTCAGAGATAAAATCAGTTTTCCACTCACAAATCTGCAATTTCAAATAGTTGAACTTTAGTAGCAACTTTTTATTAAAGTAATGAAATCGCACTGATAAATATTAATATAAACTAGTTTTCATGTGCAATTAGTAGTACTTAAAATTCACTATTTTGTTTACATGATCATTGCACTATTCGTACTCAACATTCAAAGTTCAAAATACTTTTTATAGGATTTATGGGATCGCTTGAAATCGTTTTAAATCTACGTTGAATTTAACTGTTCGTAAGCGCGTGGTAGATACAGGCAAGAACCACGCTGGGCAATTTTTTTGGAAAATGATCTTTGTTAGCCTGTCATAGTTTCAGGTCTATAAAGTCTTTCATCGTAATAAAGTAGGTACCTACTATGAGTCTTCAACTTCCTCATAATCTTACGTCACTTTTCAGTTGTAACCCAAAAAATACTTGTCACTCACATAATGATCAGTAGTACTTTCGTTTCTGTCGGCATCCTTGACGTAACAGAATGGACGCGAGAAAGTCGGCCATTGAACCCGGGCTGCGCTACTTCTACTTCGAGTGAGTGTATTGTCTACTTAGGTAGGTGCTTCTTTTACTGAATGAACCTGCATGATTCAGTTGTATTACGTAAATTTTTCATGCTGTAATAAATGATGCCTGGTTTCTGTATCTATCGGATGATTGTTACCATAGCTACATTTTTGTCTTTGGAACTTCATTTTCTAAATTGATCATTTTTCAACAAGCTCAACAAGGTTTAGTCTTTCTAGTGTTTAGTTAGGACTAAATTAGAAATGGCTGCAAGTTTTCTCATGTTTACTTGCAGCCAATCCTGATTCAAAGCCCCAAGATGGAACCATGGTGACAGGTCATCAATTCATCGGCTTTATAGATGGTCCACCATATTGCAGAGCATACTATCCCTTAGTTGACTTTTATGACATTCTCGGGGATAGAAGAAGAAGGAAGATAGATAGAAGCAGGACGCATTTTATGTTTTATTAATTCTCCCATTCCAGAAGAGAAATAATTTTGTACTAATAATTGTATCACTCCACCCATATTTTTAAGGATATAGCGTCATTCGACATTCAATGTCTTTGAAAGCGGAAGTTGACCTCAAAGTCAATTTTACCCAAACAGTTTCGAGAACACGTTCAAAGTAAACAAACATTATACATAGTTTTGGAAATCTATTTGCTCATATTTTAATAGCCATCACACAGTACCTAAGTTTGTACTTCTGAGGCAGTGCGCACCCACCACACACTTTCTATCTGCCCAAGTGTGTGTCTTATTGAAACTCACGCATACACGTGGGTTCAACAAGTGGTTGAGACAATGTGACTATACATAGATACTTATGGGTATACTATAGACATTTATCAAAGGAATTGTTGAGCCTTAGCGATGCAAAGATTTTTAGTAGAAGATCCAGAGAAACGTCTGAGGAAAACATTTTCAGAAGTTCCTTTAATAGCTAAGGGAACTGAAGGAACAAAAAAAGCTCAATTGTTCCTACAAAGTACTGCTGGAGGATTACTGAGAATTATTTTCCTATTCCTGTGACCGTATAGAAAAGAGTAAGTACCGAGATGATTGGTGAAAGAAAATAATGGAAGAAGATTCTGTTGGAACATTCTAGATGCGTACCATAGAGTTTTTTCAAACACCATCAAAACGAAACCAAATGGGAATAAAATATAGACGTACCTATTTAAAGCTATTTTTATGATTACCGGAGTTCTTATGTGTCTTGTGTTCTTATGTCAGAACAATGAGTGCTGTAGACATCTTAGTAGAGTGCCCAA
Source organism: Scotopteryx bipunctaria (assembly GCA_949320045.1). Taxonomy (NCBI): domain Eukaryota; kingdom Metazoa; phylum Arthropoda; class Insecta; order Lepidoptera; family Geometridae; genus Scotopteryx; species Scotopteryx bipunctaria. The sequence goes on from OX439462.1 coordinate 3,140,395, forward strand.
CCAAAAACTGCATTTAAATATATGAATTTCATTAGTTTTGGTCGTAGTGTATTCTTCTACGCTTGATCGCGCTACAAACAGGTGTAAATTCAATGTTAATTTTGAGACATTTCATATTGATTTTACTTAATAAAAATATTGAGTTACCTACATTCCGTTTTCTTTCATTCCACCATACTTGAAATTATTATATCATATTGGTAGGTGACGCAGAATGCTGAGTTTCAATTATTTGTGACAAATCGTTGTCTAGGGTTTTAATGTTCTAGGTCATAGCGACAGTATCATCCATTTATAAGTATGTATTTATCATGCATGTGGGTCTTTTATCTAGGGCACTATGTGGCATAGTGGCATGGTTCGCAATCATACGACATGCTTTTTAGCACAAGATAATGGTGAATATTCAAAAACAAATTAAGTATTTTCTTTCAGTAAGTTTGATTATTCAAAATACCAGATATAAAATAAATATATTCTATTTTCAAAATAGATCCAGTATTTGATTATTCTTATGAATAATCTTGTGTAACTGAGAATGTAACATGATATTTGAAAAGAATACTATTCTTAGGCAATAACATGTTCATTTTGGGTGTTCAATATTTTAGGTAATTATTGGTGTCTTACGAGGCACTTATGGCCGATTATAATACCATAAGATAAAAGTAGTAAAATATGAAGTAAACTGCTAGATTCAAAGCATTTTCTTTTTCTTTTATAAATCACTAGCTGCCGCCCGCGGTTTCCCTCGCGTGGTACCTTGATAAAAAATAGCTTATATGTTAATCCAGCACATGTACTATGTATATTTCAAGTTTCATTCAAATCCGTTCAGCCGTTTAGGCGTGAAAGAGTAACAAACATCCATACATCCTTTAGATACATCCATCCACCCATATTAGTAGGATTCTTTATAAAAAAATTGACGACCTCGGTGGCGTGGCAGGCGAGTGCTTGGCTGAGATGCAAGAGACGCGGGTTCGATTCCCGCTACGGGAGAAATGTTTGTCTGTTCTGCAAATATTACTTATGTATTTACAAAAAAAAGTATATAAGTATTCTATCAGCCATATGGTTCTCATAATACAAGCTTTGCTTAGTTTGGGGCTAGATGGCGCTGTGTGAAATATCCACAAATATTTATTTTATTTAAAATGATTTAATGGAAGATATAAAACTTTGACACCTAACCCTTCTATGTTAAACTAAGAAGGTAGAGGGAAGGTACAAACCACTTGAGAAAAACATAAGAATTCCACAGAATCGATTAGGTATAAACAGGTGTACTACGTTGGTATGTAGGACATAACTCTGATGTGGCACATGGCATGGTTTGGAATCATATGATCTGTATGTAAATATCCCATGTCAAGTTTTTGCATCGCTTTCTATTCTATAACTTCATGCGAATTTTTATAAAAGTTACCTGCCTACCTTAAAGTAGTCGATTACTTCCGTTTGTTAGAAAAAGCTACACTTTAGTAATAGTTGAGTCAGTCTATGTCGAACCAGTCTGGTGAAAGGATAAAAATGCTTCTCAAAGGCACTCCTGATTTAGAATCCCAAAATGGATATGGTGAACCATGTTGACAGGTGATCAGCCCATCGCCCATGTTGGAGAGGATACTACCTCTTAGTTAATTTTACGACATGTTCGGTGAAAGAAGCAGCTGGACGCATTCTGTTTTTTTCTTACTCCCAGTCCAGCACAAATGTCCAGAAGACACAAACGTTAGATTTTTTTTATAAACGCTAGCCTGCTCAGCCGCTATGCTGTAATTGAGGCTTACTTAAAATTAAATACTCTTCATACCCTCACAAACTTTAGGTCCTATGATAGTAAGGGTTAATAAACCTACCATTTCAAAAAGCAAAAACATACAACAATATTTGATAAAGAAACGCGTTGAATTCTTTTCTAAGAAGGAAGTTTAAGTTATAGTTTTACTCAAGGCGAGAAATTACATAAATCAAGTAATTTAATGCAAACCATAATAAAATTATAGTTATAGAAAAATAGGGTGTAGTTGTCTGTGAGAGATAATCGCTAACACATTTAATTTAGATCTGAATCCTTCCATTCATTGCTAGGACTTCGTAGGACCAATACAAAAAGCTTTTTTATTGTTATCATCATAATATCAAAACTCAAACAATGTCATAACCGTTTCAGTTTTTCTATTGTATAATAATCATCCTTTCATTGTACCTGTTCTAACTTACGACTACATGATTTCTTTTTTCTCATTTTACAAATAAATGACGACAACTAGCGCCATCTGTTAACTTCAGATTGTCGTTAGCATATTAGCGCTGCTACCGCCATCTAGTGACACTGTGTGCGAACTAAGAGTAAGGTTTGCGAGAGAAAAAAGGTTCACTTCTTGTAAAAAAGTAAAAGTAAACTTCAATTACCGCGAGAGCGAGCTGTTTTTATTTTTTCTTTTTGCGTGAGTCACAGATGAAATAGTCATTATTTATTTTTATTGAAATGCCAATAGGAAGGTAGCGAGGTAAGAGTACTTTAGGCACATGTGGTTATAATGAGAGATAATTAGACTGGAAAAATGTGAAATTTAGATGCTGTTTTTTTCTCATTTTAACCCCCGGTGAAAAAGAGGGATGCTAATAAGTTGTATCTGTGTCATCCTCGGAACAATCTTATAATCCCAAAAGATCCCAAACGAATGGACTGATTTTGTTGCGTTTTTTTCTGTGTAAAAGCTAATAATTATGATCGAGATAGTTCTTAACTATAATTCATGAATATTTGTTGAGGCGTTTGACGATGATCAGCTCATTTCCAACTTGACAAAAGGATCTTTTCAACTTTCACAGGTCCGATTGATTTGTGCTGGTGGTCTATTTGGGAGTCGGGGATAATTCTAATTTTAATTTAATAGCTTGTTTCTTCACTAGTTTTTACTACTACGTGAAAATCTTTTTATTTCGTGTCTCAATTATAAAACGATGGGAACAATTCTAGAACGCAGTAACTAGCATTTTTGACAAAAATTAGTTGATACATATTTGGAATCGCCTAACAAAATACAACATTCTGTTCTCACTCACGTATCAAAACATGTTTGACATAGTTACTGCGTTCTTCACTAGAATGACAGAATTCTAGGGCGCACTTTAATTCTTTCACCACACTAGTTCTAAAGAACTAGTGACACGACAGAAGTAGTAAGTAAATAGATATTAATACACTTATTAATGTACTAAACAGTTACTTAAATTAATGATATATTAAGAAAACTGCTATCTACCTACTCTAATTGCTAAGAAGGAAAAGGCAGGGGCTACATTATACTGATTGCTAGATACCTATTGTGTTTTCTTTTTTCTTCGGCGTTACTTTCATTATTAACATCGAGTTTGAACCCTTCTATGATCAAGTTAGCAACGCCAGCTTCAAAATCTATGCTGTGATATTCAATCATTGCCAACACAACAGAAAAATATTGCACTAATATCCTACTAATATATATTGTGAATATGTAAGTTTATGTGAATGTTTAAGCATTTGATCACTGTGTTTCCTATATTTTTTTCGCTTTTTGCGCTTTTTCAACCCGTGAAATTCAAGAAATCTAGAATAAATAAAAACTACAGCAGGTTGTGTTAGTCTTCCTTCAAGCAATAACATCGTTATCATAATCATCTTATAAGAAGTCTACTGCTAGACATAGGCCTCCCATTTCCCAAACTAAGCAAAGCTTGTACTATGGGCACCAGATGGCTGATAGAATACTAATATACTTTATTTTTGTAAATACATACAATACTACAACACCCAGACCCGGAAGTAGGTAATATTCGCAGAACATACAAAGATTTATCCCATAGCGGGAATCGAACCTGCACCTCTTGCGTCTTAGCCGAGCACTCTTAGCAGTAGTGGTAGGTAATTGTTTGGCCCGTCTCCATTTAAACCTTTCATTCCTCAACCTCGAAAGTGTAAATACCAAAAAGTGTCTAATACAAAAGTCATACACCAACTACGGATAGTTACGAGTACCTACCTACCTACCTACCTACTTCATTTATCAAAATTCACGCTCTACGCGTATCTACTCGTACTACGACAATGTGCTATTAGATACACACTGGTTACCGTGTTCTCACTAAAAAGCATTGTACGATAAATCATAGTGAAAAGGCTATGTATATTCCAAGTTTCATTTAAATCCGTTCAGCCGTTTAGGCGTGATTGAGGCACAAACATCCAAACATCCTCACAAACTTATTTATTTAGTTTCCCTAAATAAATAAAAAATTGTGGACATTTCACAAAGCGCCATCTAGCCCCAAACTTAGCAAAGCTTGTACTATGAGAACCATATAGCTAGTAAGTTCGTGTGAGCTAGTGGCCAACTCTTGTGACGGAGTTTTAAAAGCCGAGACCGACAATTATTTAACGTGCCCTCAGCTCGTAATGCCACTTGCGGTCACCCATCCAAATTGTGACCGCGCACAACGTTGTCTAACTTTAACGATCAATCAAGAACGTCTAAGCAAGCTACGCTACGAGCGCTACGAGATGGCTGATAAAATATTTTTGTATTATTATTTTTGTAAATACATACCTATAATACGTAATACTAGGTACATCCACAATAACGTCATTTTGCTGTAACTCGGAATGACACGACCAAATAATGTACGTACATAAGAACCATCAAAATGTGTTAACAATTTGGTGAAGATAGCGTTGACCTAATAACGCGATGGAGTTGAAAAATTACAGTACCTATCGTGCGAACGCCAATTAGGGCACTTGTTTAAGATTGTTTGATCCAGTCGCGCAAATAAACCATCGCGCGAACTGGCGATGATCGCGTAATCGCGTCAATTAGTCGTGAACGTACGTGTAGATAAAATCCTGACTGTTCTTACTAATTTGAATATATTAATATATCGTCACTGGAAAGGCAAATTTACGTAACCGCCAAAAGGCCATTTCGAGAAAAAGCCATTTAAAGTTTTTTTTTCGTTTTTTAATCATAACTTTTTACCTAACTATCAAATTTTGATGACGTCAACGTAAGATTTCATTCTTTTTTCATTTTCTATGTCCAGCAATTCATATTATGAATTAAAAAAAAATTAAACCACTTTTTCTCGAAATGGCCTTTTGGCGCTTACGTAAATTTGCCTTTCCAGTGACGATATATTTCAGCATAAATGGAAAAAGGTATTTGTATGTCAATTAGTTTGTTAATTTGTCCTTCTTTTACGCAGAGACGGAAAAATCGACCTCATAATTTATTGCGTGGTTGGGTCATTCTCATTGTTTTATGATCAGTTACCCTTTCTAATAGAAAAAAAAAACGAAAATGCTACGATGAATTAATCACCTGTAAATAAGTAAATAAAATTCATTATAACTTTAGCGTTTTCTTTTAACCGATTTCAAAAAGGATGTTTTTTTTTGTATGTTTGTAACGAAATTATTCCGCCAATTATGAATTGATTTTTATGATTCTTTCACTGATGTATGGAGAATGGTCCCAAGATGGTTTCATATAAATTTTATTTCTGAGGGTTTTATACTTTTCAAGAAATATTTAAAAGCCGTGAAATAAAATTCTAAAATGACAACTTACCTACTTATTTTCTTACTCAATTTTTTTCGAAAGAGACAGCCTTTTGTCACTGACATCTCGACATGACATATCTTAACGCCAGCTACCTGTTAGTTTCTATAGGATGGCGTCAATGAGTTTTTATTTATTTTTCATTAAAGTCAGTTTTATTTTTATTTTTTAAAACTTTTTATTATTAACTAGCGACTCGCCCCGGCTTCGCTCGGGGATAAACATATAGGTTTTTCCAGCAATAATTCTAATTTTTCTCGCCGTAAAAACCATCCTTGAACTTCAACGAACATTTTAAAAAAAGATTTGGCCAAATTGGTCCAGGCGTTGTTGAGTTATGCGCTTACACACATTTTGCGATTCATTTTTATATATAAGAAGATAGTAGAAAGAGTATTTAAATCCACTGTACTGATCCACGGGTCAAAGAGCGAACGAGGCTTTTTATCAAGGCGGGCGGAAACTAGTAGGTATTAGCTAAACCAAAAAATACTGCCTAGCGGATCGACTCTTCTTTTTTCAGTCGATTAAAAGTTTCAACTTAACCAGCAGTTACTTCAACTAAGTGCAATTCCGCTTGTTAGTAAATAAAAGCAAAAGTTGCAACAAATTATAATGATTCCACACAAAGAAACTATGAATGAATGAATTGCGTAGAGCATTGTCAAAAACAAACAAATCTGCACATTTTCAGTAGCACACTTTCAAATTGAACTCTAATCCTGAGCTAACACAGTTTAGTTTCCTAAATAAGCTTTTTAAAGACCCCACAGAACTGACCAACATAAAACTACAAATGGAAGTTCAAAATTTCTACATGTGTTGCGCAAAATTGATGTTTAGGAGTAGAAAATAAGAGCCAAATTTATAAATACTAAATTTAAAAAACTGCAAATTGGAGACCTAAATGGGAGACTAGAGACAGCAGACCAGGCGTATTCAAGTGATCAGAAGGTATTAAATATAAAAGGGATTACATTCTGATAGAAATACGCAGTTTCAATTGACCAGTGTGTGCGAACGTATTAAAATGTATCAACTCATCTTCCTTACGTTGATAGCTTCTTGTATGGCTCTACCTACAGATGAATTAAAGGACGCTAAGGAAAAACTAGCAAAGGACTGTGCAAGTGGAATTTTTAATCCTACATGTTTAAAAATAGGAGCTATCAATCTAATCGAAAATCTTAACAAAAAGGAAGAAGTGTCCTTGCTTCCTGGTGTTAGTCTGGTGAAAGAAGTTGGTGATAAATCGAAGTATGAGACAGTGGCGAGCGAGTTGGCGAGGTCATTGACTGGGAAGGCTGATGAGAAGTTGGATAAATACTTGATGTACCATATCGGGAACTTCTTAGACACTCATTCGGTGAAGCTGAGGCTCTTGGATGAGGGATCGGTGGAAGAAGCTGGTGTGATGGCGGAAGGGCGAGCGAGGAACCGGCTTGGAGGGAAGAAAGGGGGGATGGGAGGTCTCATCGCTATGGCTATGATGATGAAAGGTGAGTTTTTAGGGTTCCGAACCCGAAGTGTGTCAACAGGACCCTTTACTAAGTTAGGTCTTAAACTACGTGTATTCCAAGTTTCACCCAAGTCGTTACCATACATAATATTATCACGCTCGTATCCCTAACGGGGTGGGCAGAGCCACAAGTAATCATAAGAAAACTTGCAGTCACTCCTGATTCAAAGTCCCAAGATGGATATGATGAACTATGGTGACAGGTGATCAGCCAATCGCTCTGGAGAGGATTCCATCCCTTAGTAGCCTTTTACGACATGCTCGGGGAGAGAAGCAGCTGGACGCGTTCCGTTTTTATTTATTCCCAGTCCAGCAGAGAAGTACTTAAGTAAAATGGGAAAATACGTTTTTATCTTTGTTTAAACAAAGATAAAAACGTATTTTCCCACCCTCTATCAAACAAAAATCCAGTGCCGTGAAATAGAAAGAAGCAGAGATACTTTTCACAGAAAAAAATATACATACATACATATTATCACGCTCGTATCCCTAACGGGGTGGGCAGAGCCACAAGTAATTATAAGAACCCTTGCAGCCACTCCTGATCCAAACCATGGTGACAGGTGATCAGCCCATCGCCCATATCATGGTCCATCATGTTGGAGAAGATACTATCCTTCTTACGACATGTTCGGGGTGAAAAGCAGCTGGACGCATTTTATGTTTTTTCTTTACTCCCAGTCCAGCAGAGAAGTAATAAACCGATAAGAAAAAAATATACTGATTATGATAAGGAATTAGTTAATAATAAGTATTAATGATAAGTATTCCCAAGGAGGGTTGACGTCAGGCAGGCGGCCGGTCATAAAACACCTTAGCCAAAACTCTTACAGCATGATCCAAGGAACATGCTGTGCCGACCCCACATGGAGTGGGATGAGGGCAGGGAGATGATGGTGATGATGATAAGGAATTAGTTAGTGGGCATCTTCCCAAATCACTAAGCTGCTTAAAGTCTATCTGTACTTTTTACATCACAGAATATAAAATTGCCACGTTCTAGATACTTATAAACTTGAGACTAATGATGTAAAAAAAAATACAAACGTAAAAAATCAGAAAAAATATGCAACGTTACTAATGATCAGAATGAGTGTGGCAAATAAAATAAAAAATAGATTGTACAAAATGTACATCATACTTTTTCAATGTAAGATTAATGCCTAGTTTCAATATTATACTAACGATCGTTCAATACTATAGCAACGTGGTCTTTCTCTCAAAAAATATGTGACCCCTTTTCAAGAACTACGGCAATGAACGGTCTGTCGTTCGTTAGTATAATATTGGAACCAGACATTAATCTCACATTGAAAAGTATGTTGTCTCTATTTTTTTGTTGTAATTACTACCACATTTTAATACATTTCTAATCTACTTAGATCTTTCTTTAGCTGAACTAATTTGCCTGAAGCTCAGTTTTTCTAATTGATGCTTTCATTTATCAACAGAATCGCACGAGCGTTTTACAATGTCATGGTTTTGTTCTTGTTCTTCAGACTTCTTTTTCTATACACATGAATTTCATCTCTAATGCATGGTGTTTAAAGTTTAATTTTTACTTGATTTTCTCTGAATAATAAATTTTGAGGCATGGTGGTCTTTCATGGATGTTTTGAAATAAGATATTAGAAAAAAAAACCGATTAAGTGTGAGATGAATTCTCACACGAAGTGTTCCGTACCATCAAATTAGTTCATAAATATTTGCTGTATGGGCCCATCCCTAATTTTTTATTTAAATTTATTTTAATTATTTGTTGTTATTGTGACATTTTCAGTTTTCTACCTATTACGGTTTATGAGATACAGCCCGCTAACAGACGGACGGACGGACAATGGAGACTTAGTAAAAGGGTCACGTTGCCACCCTTCGGGTACGGGACCCTAAAAATGTTTTATTGCATAAATAAATAATATTTCTGGACATTTAACACAGCACAATTTAGCCCCAAACTAAGCAAAGCTTTTATCAAAACGATAAGGCTGATAGAAAACTTATAATACCTTTAAATAAAGTACGTATTCTCAGAGAAACAAACTGATTTAAAGACAACGAAACCGGGCAACACGAATTTTGCTCCACGGGGAACCACCTTGTATGCGTAATAGTATTGTCCGCAACATGATGTACCATCGGTATGGGCGATGGACTGGTCACCTTTCACCATCGTTCACCATATCCATTTTGGGACTCTTGAATCAGGAGTGGCTGCAAGTTTCATTATCATTACTTGTGGCTCTGCCCACCACGTTAGAGAAACAGGCGTGATAATATGGCATTATGTCTGTTAAGATATAAGCAAATTTTCTTGGACAATTACAACCATTAGAAATCTCTTCGGTTCATGTTCTCTAGTACCCTTCATCATTTGACTGTCAAACTAAAGCTCCAATAACTTTTGATCAATGATAAAATGGTCTCATATTGATGAAGTAGTTACAACTAAAAACTCAATACAAAACCATTGCATTTAAATCAGTCAGCTCTACTCAAATGAGTGCCCGATATAATAAACCAAAAGCTTTTCACTGTATACGAATTTCAACTCTGTTTATATATAAGGTAGAGGGCAAAATCGTAAGTTATGGCAACAACTTTTTGCAGGCAGCCTTCTATGAAAATATAATAGCTGTGGTGTACTTAGTAATAATCTACCTGTGAGACATATAAAAGATGGTAGGAACAATCGTCTTATCAATGTGTAACAGTATACCTTTCGATTCGGACGTGTTCAAAATGACTAGAATTCCATACATATTCCTTTTCGCGAGTGCTTTCGCATTGCCGAACCCTGAAACGACCAAAGACTATGTGGAGACAGCTAGATCATTGAGCAAGGATTGCTCCAGTGGGATTTTCAGCCCTACCTGCCTAAAAATAGAAGCTATATCCCTTTTGGAAAAGCTCAGCTCGAAGGACGAGCTTCGATTGTTACCAGGAGTGAGTGTAGTGAAGGAAGCGAATGAAAATGGGAGTAAAGCTGAGGAGTTTGCTGCGGAACTTGCCAGGTCTTTGCCGACAAAGCCTGATGAGAGACTGGATAAGTTCTTGCTGTACAGACTTGGGAGCTACTTGGACACTCATACCGTGAGGTTGAGGTTGTTGGATGATACGGCCGCTGAAGAGGCCAGGTCTTTGGTTGGAGAAGCGAGGGCTAAAGGAGGGTTCGGCGGAGGCGGGAAGAAGGGTGGTATGGGAGGTCTTATGGCTGCTGGACTTTTGATGAAAGGTCGGTATTAGTGTTGATTCTGGTGTTCAAATCCTAAGATTGTTGTCTATTGTCAAATTGGTTCTGATGAAGTGTTTACGTCAGTCATATTTTCAAATTTAATTTAGACATGATTAGCTTTTTTAAAACAATATTATTGTAGGTGACATTTTGTCATAACTCAGACCCAAATGAATGCTAACAGAAAACTAAAGAAACGCTGTTTAAATATTTCAGAATTAATCATCTATATGCATTTGAGAGATCAAATTCTTTAAAAACGTTTTAGGTAGGTACTTAGGTACTGAAACATCAATTAGATCATACTCTGAAAACCAGTCAAGTGCGATTAGGGTACGGAACCAGATTAAATGTAGTACGATACGGCTTTTATACATAGTTGGCCGTACGACTGCATTCGAAGTCACAATACTCTCAGATTTACCGGCATTTAAGAGCCGTTGGTAGTCAGAGGCACGTCCAAACGCATTATTGGCGCGTAGTTTAGCATTACATAACCTTTTACGCAACCTCAGTTAATAATGTGTTCGTACGTTTGTTGATTTGTCCTTTTTTACGTAGTAATGAAGCAACGAATCGATATGATTCTTTGCATGAGGATAATTTGAAGGCTTAGGGGCTGGAGAGTGGCCTAGGTTACTTTTACCCAGGCAACACATGAGCGAAGCTGCGGAGAAAAGCTAGTCTATTACAAATTGTTGAACAAATTGAAAGAAAGAAAGAAAGAAAGAAAATAATTTATTGGCAACATGAGAATATACAGGAGTAAAAAATTAAATGACAAAGAGAAGGACAAAAGGAGAGAAGAAAATACATATTATACGTAGACAGAGAAAAAACATTCTACGATATACGACATTCTACGATTCATGTCTACGATATTATACAAGCCTAACCTACCTAACACATGTCCTGGTTGCTCTGTCATTCAATAAATGTTGCCAAAAGGTCCTAACTCAGCTTTGAGCTACTTCACTTGGTACCAAGTGAAGTAGCGCTGGTTTTCAGTCAGGACCTTAAGAAGGGTGACGTCACAAACTATTAAAAGTAAAATAAAATATATAATCCGCAACAAGAATACATACAAATTGGACACAAAGGATTGGTCAAGAGAAGTCAAACGCTTATACTACTCAACCGGGTAACATGCAAAGCCGCGAACAGAATCTCGTCTTATAAGTGTCGCGACACATCTGCAGAAAGTTCGGCTAAACACGCTCACTCGAACGTAGCACGTAAAAAACATTGCGAGCGAATTTAGCCGAACTTTCAGCCCCGTACTTTCGACAGATGTCTCGCGACACTAAAGTGACGGACAGAAAATTGGGCACAAATGATAGGCCAAGTGAAGTCAAGCGTACACTGCAGTGCATTAGTAACGTCATAATAACAAGACATTTTTATATCAATAAGACACTCACCAGAAACAACGAGAGCGTGAAATAATAGACTTGTAAATGACACTTTTCTCTTATAGATCTTTTTTTTTAATGTCACTATAATTTGCCCTGTGATGATTATACCTGTACATAGTAGAAAAGAGTAATGCACGAGTACATAGATAGTTGGTTGGAAAATAGGAGATGTAATGGTTTCTAAAATGTTTTTAAAAATAGGATCAATACTTTGCATCAGGTTCGCTTATGTTTATTATGTTTACATGACTTTTCATTAGATGTTTAATAACATAACTTTGTGATATGTGATAATAATTAAATATAATATAATAAGCGCGAAAATTTGTATGTGTGGATGTTTGTTACTCTTTCACGCCTTAACGGATGAACGGATTTGAATTAAACTTGGAAGATATATATTACATATACTGGATTAACATACAGGCTATTTTTTATCCGGGTACCACGCGAGCGAAGTCGCCGGCGGCAGCTAGTATTAAATATTTTGGTGCCAAAGACGATCCGATTAAGAACCCAGACCATTACCATCTATCAAGCCACTTTAAGGGAATGGGCTGGTGTGCGGAGAACCATAAGTTATCTAGTATCTAACCAAATTACTAACAATGAGAGCACTGGTGGTCTAGTTGGTAGTGACCCCGCCTTCCGATCTTATGGTCGTGGGTTCAAACCAGGTCGTGTACCAATGGATTTTTCTGTGCGAAAAAATTATGTGCACTATACCAGTACTCACAACGGTGACGGAAAACATCATGAGGAAACCCGCGGCTTAGTCAGCTCCGCACGTATTGACCATGTCTTTCCTGTGGACAAGGCCGACTAAGCTGAGAGGATGGAATAGGTGCTGGGTAAGCCTACTCCATCTTAATTCGCCCTGGGCACTACAGCGTCCCGTTTGTGAATGTAAAAGTTGCCTCCTGACGCTGTATAAATCATCTACTATAGATGATAAAAGGCCTTAGCTAACCAATTTACTGACAATCAAATTTCCTTCCAGGTACACTCATGTCGATGGGTATGGGAGCGCTCGCTTTGCTCGCAGGTAAAGCTTTGATGACAGCTATGATGTCTCTCCTGCTCTCGGCCATCATCGGCATCAAGTCACTTTCTAGCGGCCAGAAGTCTACGACGTATGAGATAGTTTCTAAGCCAGTTTACACTCACTCACACTCCCATTCCACTGCCCATGAAGACGTGGGCGGCGGGTATGGCCACGCTGGGTATGGGAGGAATTTGAACGTCAGAAGACGTAGGTAGGTTAAAAAGATTGCTAAGGGATCTAGCAAACAGAAGGCGGTCACGCGTTCATGTTCTGCGTGAGCGTGCAGTAGCCCACGAACCCCGCTGTTGGACGGTCTACGCGTTACCACTGCTGTGTCCATGTTTCTTGACGATTATTCTTCATCAGAAGACGAATTATTAATTTTGTGGTCATTTGCGCGAGAGCAAAATTGACCGCTTGAACGTTTGAACGCGAACGCCTTCTGTCTTATAGATCCTGATGTTATTCAAGCAACTTCTTACATCAACTGTTTATTTCTGAAAAGCTATTTAAATTTTGATAGAAAATAGAGATTTGTTTGTGTGTGTCTGAAAAGAGATTTTTTTTTCTTTTGTTTCTTATCCTATGTGATTGTTTCACTAAAGATAATCTTATAAAATCTGGATAAGTTTGTTTTTAAGTTCTGCATTTATGTTTTTTTACGAGTCACTAAATCTGTGTGTATGCATTGAGTAACTTTAAGTTATTTATTGAATTAACTTATTCGTAGTTGTAAGTCACGATTTAATTTCTTCTGCTCATTTATTACACTCTTTTATATTTATTACCTGATTTATTTTAATATTATGAATGCCTCTTATTGTATTGTGCTTGTACTGTATATATAAATAAAGATTTTTTCTTTTCTCTTACAAAATACCTAAATATTTATTTACTTTTAAACTTAATATTGTTGCATACTTTTATTTTATTTTGTTTGTGTAAGTTTATAACTGCTTTTCGCCATAGGTATTATGTATGTATTACAATTAAAATATAGTTAGTATATCTGTAAACAGGTACCTACCTATTATATTTAAAGTTATTTCAAGTTACTTTTGTGTAATATTGTTTTATTTATTTATTTAAATTGTCTGTGATTATTTTATAATTATAAACATTGTCCCTCTTCTGCACCAAAAATAATAAAAGGCGTGTTTACATATTTTTGTTTATTCTTTTGCCACAAACACATTTTTAAGGGCACAGCAAAAATACATAAAGACATTATCTTCAAAATCATTACTTGAAATTTGTCCAGTTCCTCCAGCCGTCATGTCCGTTTTGGTCTGCCGTGTCGCCTTCTCGCCGGATCAGGCTGCCACTAGGTGGCTACCTTAGCCCACAGCTCACCTGGTATTCGGCAGACATGACCAGCCTAATTCCACTTCAGCTTTGCAGGCAACAAATAAAAAAATACAACGACAAATACACGATACAAGGACAAATATCACTTTAATGCACTTATTCTTATATATGATAGGTGATTCGCCATATCGATCTTGTGACTGCAAGTTTTTGATTACTTGTGGGTCTGCCCACCATATTAGGGATGACAATATGTATATTTGTATATCTATAATAGATTAAAAAGTGCCCCAAAGTTATCTTAGTAGAAGATGAAAAAGAAATGTTTGTGTGGTGTACCATTCCCGAAATTCAACTCCTAGTACCACTGCGTTGAATTTGTTTTCAGAGACATCAGCTTACCAGAGCTGAAATCTCTGAAAACAAACTCAACGCGGATAAAGCAGGGTGTTTCTCTAGTTACTCGTAGGATACACCTTACCTATGATTGATAGGAAGAATGACACAGAAATAAACTAACAACGTATTTTACTTCTTACTTATATTATAAATGCGAAATATTGTGAGGATGTTTGGATGTTTGAATGTTTGGATGTTTGTGCCTCAAACACGCCTAAACGGCTAAGCGGATTTGAATGAAACTTGGAATATACATAGTGCATGTACTGGATTAACATATAGGCTACTTTTTATCCGGGTACTACGCGAGCGAAGCGGTGGGCGGCAGCTAGTACAAATATAATTTACAAATTACAAAAAAAAAAAAACAGTCTGGCTGAGACCCTTACAAACGGTTTATAGACAACTCACCTGATCCAGCTCATTAGAAGGTTGAAGCGAGCCCAAGACGCTGGCCGCATTGCCATGCTGAATGGAAATACTATGGTAGAAAAAAAATGTTTCAATATTATGATGACTTTGTCGGTGAAATTGTAGATTATCTTTTAAGTAACTGATAGTATCTTTAGTTGTTTGTTTTAAATCATAAGTTTAATAAACTTTCTCTAGATTACACTTAGGTACTTAACCTAGAAGTAATATAACGCCCGTATCCCTAATGGGGTGGACATAGCCACAAGTGAACCTAAGAAAACTTGCAGTCACTTCTGATTAAAAGTCCTATATAATAAGATAAGATCCTTATAAGAATATGGATATGGTATGTATGTATGTTCGTATGAGCTAGTGGCCAACTCTAGTGACGGAGTTTTTAGGCCGCCTAAAGGCCTCCGTCATGGATATGGTGAACCATGGTGACAGGCCATCACTCATAGTTCGTCTAAGCTCATAGTGGTCCATAATATTGGAAAGGATACGTAATATCCCTTAGTCGATTTTTACGACATGCTCGGGGAGAGAGGCTGCTGGACGCATTCTATGCTTTTTCGTTAATACCATTCCAGCAGAGAAGTAATTAAAACTAAATACTAAACTGTAAAAAAAGAACGAAATAAATAATAATAAATAAATAAGAGCATTTAAAATACAATTTAGTATTATTAAGCCCCTGGATTGAAACCCGGTATAAATATAGTTGTTAAGATTAGGTCTTGCTGTAGGTATGTCGCCTGGGAAAACGTACAAACTACGTTTATCATTAAGATATAGTATCATAATTATGTACATTTGTAGAAAGTTAAAAAAAAAAACAAAGAGCGTATGACGTGCGTTCCAAGTGCACGAATTTTCTAAATGAAGTCATTTTGATATCTACGCTGCGTGCCGTTCTTCAATTGTTTTGACGTTCTGAGTTGGACACCATGCTGACACCATATTGTTAACCTTTGTGAGCATTTACGAAATCAAAATCACACGAAGCGTGTTCAGGTAATTAATTGTTTACCAGCTGTCTGCGTTATGAATAATGTGAATTCCGATGTTGTTATGAATGCAATTAAGGGTAGTTTCAACTATTAAAAACTTAGTGAAGTTCTTTTGAGGGTCATCAATTCCAAAATGGCTATAGACTTACGCAGGACGATCCTGTCTAAAAACTCCGTCACAAGAGTTGGCCGCTAGCTCATACGAACTTACTATCGGTCTATCGAACAGGGGCAAAAACTAGTGACGTCTATTATAAATATTTATTTGTATAATCAGATTAGATACAGTTATTTAATACAAATTACAGGTAAGATTATCTCAAAGAACGAAAGCAATTTACATCACTTTCGACTTTTCCATTTTATTAAACTTTCAAGATAAAACAAAACAATTTTTTATTTTGAAAGTGCCTTTTCTCTCGAACAATAAGCTCCGAGGCGGCTTACGTTTCTTTTTTTACCTTTTCTCGATTACGTCTACCTTTAGCTCTATTTTTGAAGCACGACTATAAAATAAATTGTCCGCCGATCATAGATCAGTGCAGTTCGCCGAACGAAATGTACACCTACTGAGTGAAGTGAAGATGTTCGCCAAATATGTGATTGTATTTGTGCTGGCTGTTTGTAAATCTAAAGCGGCTATTGAAGGCGCGGATCATAACGCGATAACCGAAACCTCAAAAAACGGGACTGAAAGAACTGGACGCTCCATCAACAAGGAATGTAGCAGCTTCCTCAGTTCGAAGTGCCTCAAAATCCATGTTCTTTCCTTCATCGAGGACTTAAGCTCTCGCGATGAGCTGAATCTCCTCCCCGGACTGAGCATCATCAAGGACAACCAAACCAACTCTTCAAGCGCTGAGGAGATCGCCGCTGAACTCTCGCGTCAGTTCCCCGGCAAGCCAGAGGAGAAGCTAAACAGATTCTTGCTCTACCGTCTCCAGGATTACCTTGATGGACATTCCTTGAAGTATAAGTTGTTAGATCCTCAAACGACGATGGATGCTATGGATGCTGCTAAAGTGGATCCTGAAACTGTTGGGAGGAAGAAAGGGGGGAAAGGAGGGGGTGGGGGAGCTCTCCTCGCTGCTGCTCTGATGATGAAAGGTAAGTTTTATCATATTCTCAAAAACTTAAAGTAATGTGAGTAAAAATATGAGTGTTTAGCATGTAGATGGAAAACCGTAATAGAACAGATTTAATTTGTGTGGAAATTAAGTTGTCAGCTGTCCATCTTGACGAGAGAAAAGTAATGCTATGGTTATCTTCAATCCGTCATACATTACTCAAATATTGAAGCTAAGCACTAGTTGCGCACTAGTGCTCAGCACATTGTTGCTACTTGATTACTACAATGATTGTGTACGACGGGTTTATTTGTAAAACGTAACGTAGTTTGTGACCATTTAGTTTGCTTTGTTTAAACTTACAATATTAGTAGGATAGGACGCATAGTTCTTTACTCCTATTAAATTCAAGCCCCATGTTTTCACACAGCAAAACCCATTACACATTGCTACTCCTAAGTTTCCAGGTATTGATTGCTTTTAGTGATAAGGCCACCTATTAATTTACCGTTTTATCGTGTGTTTAATTTAAAATAATTTGTCTGTGTGGTCTTACTAGAACATTTAATAATTTTGAAAATAGATTTCACAAAAATGTAGGTTCTAGTAGTGTTCTAGTAAACTTGTGTTATCTATACGCCTATCTTTCCAGGTACCTTGGCAGCCGCCGCCCTCGGAGCCCTCGCCCTTCTCGCAGGCAAAGCCCTCATGACAGCCCTCATGTCTCTCCTTCTCTCAGCCCTCGTAGGCCTCAAAGGCAGCGGCGGAGGAGGCAAAACTACCTACGAGATCATAGCGAAGCCTGAAGTCTCACACCACCATTCACACAGCCATGAGGAGCACCATGAACATGACCATGGACACCATGGGGGGTACAGACGGGCGTATGATATGGGGTACAATAACTACATGCCGTATGATACCACTAATCCTAGCAGTTGAGACTATTTTTAAACGACTTCAAAGGAAAGGATGAGGTTCTCAATTCGGCTATAGTTTTTTTCTATGTTTTTTGCCAAAAGTCAAAGTAATCACAAAGTTTGCAATAATTTTATTTGGTCGGATACAAAAATGAAGATGGTATTTGAAAACTTGTTTTAAGGGGCTACCGTTAGGTACTATCGCGTCTAGACTGATTTAGAAAGAGATAGCGCCGCGGATTTTAGGTGTGTAAAAGAAAGACAGAAAGTGATATCTCGCAAAATTCAAATCATATAAGTCACATGAATCAAAGAAAAAACGTTAAAATTTCATTTTCTTTTTAAATAAACACATTTTACTAACATACATCCGAGTTCTAGATCGATTTTGAAAAAGAGATATTTCACATTCAGCATATTTTTTGCACTGATGGTTTTGATACCAATACCTACTATTCCACTTTTAGCACCTAACATATTCAATTTAAGGAAAACTGAAATCCTTTCGCAACGCTGGCTGGATCAAAAGAACTGGTGACATTGCAGTACGAGTAGTAGCTATTGATGTTGTATGTGACATAGGTACCTACATACCTACCTACTTATAATATACTCACATAATGTGAGTCACACTTCCATTTACAAAACTTACGATAGGATAGTTTCAAGTAAAAACAATTTAATTTCTTCGGTGGACGGACTTTATTCTAACTTGAAAAAGACTTCATACTTAAATTAATTTAATGAAATTAAGTTAATTGTTGCTGATAGCTTATTTATTTTGAACTTAATTTATGTATTTATTAATTTATTTTTATTAGTATATATTATTATATAGTATAGGTATATTTCTATATTATTCACTAACAATATAATTTGACCATTTACAAGTTTTATCTTAGTATAACTATTTTATCTTGTAAAATATGGACAAAATAAAAAATATATCTCCCAGTCCTTATCCAGTTATGGATGATGTGGGAAAATAAAAGAAGAAATTCGATATAGATAGGTACCAAAAACAACATTGTTAAATGTTTAGTTATAAGTAATTTATTCTTCGCTGTTAAATATTGTTAATTTATTGCAGTCTTCGTCGGCGTGTTAAAGTTTATATTAAATATATTTGTTTATTTATCTATTTTATTTGACATACATATTTATTTTATTTTACATGATTTATTCATATATTTTCTTCCCATCGCGTTGCGTTGTCTTAATCTGCGTGTGTATTTTTTATTATATTTTAATATGATATTTTTTCCTTATTTACTTTAAAAATATATTATGTATTGACTTATTTTAGCAGTATATATGCTGTGATATTGAATAAGTACTTTTTATTATTAAATTATTCTTCATTTCTAAATAAATTGAAACCAAAAACTATTTATTATTCTATATTATGTCTAAATATACATAAGATAAGATATTAACTCTTGTGTATCTATAAACGTGTATATAATTATAACGTTTTTACTGAAAGTTGAGTGTTTATTTTCCCATTTTCTTTGTAACTTTTACTGAGTCTTTCTAGCACTATAGTCATGTTATTTAAAAGTCACCAAGTAGGCAACACATCAAGAACATAGCAAGCTACGCCACGAGCGCTTCAAGGCAACTTATACATTGAGGGAACAGGGATCGCTATAATTTTAGTGCTGTCAAATTAAGTTAAGTTTAGAAAAATTAACAACAGAATCGACATGATTATCATCATAAAATAAAGCCAATTTCATCTAAAATTAATTTTCCCAAGCGTTAAAAGCGACTTGTTAGCGCCAGGCAAAAGTTGATTTTAAGGAATATAAATCATCTTAATAAAAAAAGCCTTTTATTTACCATTTATTGTAGATGATTTATACAGAGTCAGGAGGCAACTTTTACCTTTACAAACGGGACACTGTAGTGCCCGGGACGAATTTAGATGGAGTAGGCTTGCCCAGCACCTATTCCATCCACTCAGCTTAGTCGGCCTTGTCCACAGGAATGACCATGGTCAATACGTGCGGAGCTGAGTAAGCCGCGGGTTTCCTCACGATGTTTGCCTTCACCGTTTAAGAGAACTGGTATAGCGCACATAAATGTTTCGCACAGTAAAATCCATTGGTACATGATAGATGATAAAGGTCTTAGTAATTGTCTGTTTATCCATTGCAAATAAAAACAAGCTTTTTCAAAGAAATTTACACAAACTTACACCTTATTTCTAATAAGATAAGATTGAACATATTATGCATCGTCTTCATCAACTGCTTTCTTTGCCTAAGCATATTTATCCTTACCGCAAATCAAAGAGTGATTTGCAAAAGTATATATTTTCGCAAGCACACCATGACTTTGACCCGGATACCCATAAACAATAAGAAAATAAATAACCTTTGCAACTTTCAATGCTTTTCATTTGAATCCTATATTTGAACACAATGGATCTTAAATTCTTTATGAACCTCATCTTTTTTACCATTATTAAAGCATCGATCATCAAAAATGATATTAGAAACGATACTGTTTCTAATATTCCCGATAACGTCTTTAATGGTGTATATTCGGAATGTTTTCTGCATTTGTCATATTCGTGCCTGCAAAAGAAAACTTTGCTGTACTTGAAGGAATTGAATAACTTGAGTGAGGTGTCGGTAATTGGTGATTATGTCAAATTCGGTAAGTCTTTTCAAGCTTATAACAATAAAACATCTAATAGAAAAAAACATATTATAACGTAAATAAAATATAACAGAAAAAGTATAATCAAAAAAATTAAAATATTTTTTATATTTTACTTCTATGTTTTAAAATACCATAAGTTTGCAGAACTGTAAATTTTGCATGTAAATTTTTATATTTAAAAAAAGAGGTTTTGATTCTTTGCGAAGTAAAATTTAAGATTCAGTAGTATACTATTGAAAAAATAGTGACAAATTAATATATTATATTACAGTAAAAATAAATAGGAGTGACCATGAAGAGACTGGCACAGAAGAGATGAAGACAGGAGAGACAGAAGAACTGGCGTTTATGATAGACCAGGCCATAGACAACTTCTTTGACAACCATATTCTGAAGTTCTATGCTCTGGGTCGGAATATCTCTATGCCAAGAAATGGTGAGTATATTCTACATACCTTTACTACTATTCCTACTACACTAACCCCCGAATACTCAAACGTGACTCAAAGTTGAGCACGTCTCATGTCACGATTTTTTGACAGTTTTTGATGAAAATCTGTCAAAAACTCGTCACTTGAGACGTGCTCAACTCTGAGATGCGTTTGAGAATTCGGGGGTAAAGCTACTAAAGTAAAGCTAGGGTACTATTTCTACAACTGTTACTTCTCGTGGCACTAGTAATGTATGGTGTCATTTTTCTATAGGTCAATAACCTTCAGATGCACTGAATCGAAGTAAGTTACAAAAAATATTATATTGATCATGCTGATTAGATATTGTAATTGAATTTCGAATTGAAATTGATTAAATGACAAAGGAATTACAATTCAAATATGTATGTGGGGAATAAGATGGCTGAAATATGTCAAGTTTCCGATCATACGTATATATAATAACACCCAACAGTCACATACATAGTCCTGACCCCACACTAGGATTCCCTGTGTCGTGGGTATCAGAAACTACGAGTACCATGGCACCACAACACCCAGACCCGTATATTTTAAAATTTTTAATTAGCAATTAAAATTATGCTTTCAGTAGAAGAATTCGTGGGTAGAAAGAAACGCAAAGGCGGTGGTGGCGGCGGCGGTGGCGGCCACGGCGGCGGTGGTGGTGGACACGATGACGGCGGCAAGAAGAAGATGATGATGATGGCGATGATGTGCATGAAGATGAAACTGATGATGGTATGAACTTCAAATTGATAAAAAAATATAATTAAATAACTCAGTTAGTCAGTAAAATCAAAGTTCTAAAAGTATATTTTGATGACATTTCATTAACAATAAAAATAATTTAACAATGATGTAGGTATTATATTCCAATCAGTTTGCCCATATTATTACTACTTGTGTAGGCGTATGATAAAAACTAGTATTTTCGCTTGCGGGCGCGAGCTGCACGCAGCTCGCGAGGGACGTAATCGCTGCTGTTGAAAAAAAAAAAAAAAAAACTGACACCTTTGGCATTTGCATCGCGCCATCCTCTACGACATTTGTTCGAGCACCCATTACTTATCGCTTTTAGTTTTCGAGATATCGTCGGTCAAAGTTTGTATGGCGGCCATCTTGTTTTCCGCCATTTTGAATTTTTTTCACCGCACATCGGATTCGACCAGGGTGCATGTCCACATTCCACAAACAGGGCGGGTGTCGGTCTTCTAGTTTCGTCTGGCAGTAGGTGAGGTCCCTGATGAGGAGCAGTTTTCGAAGATTTCGGATTTTTCCCATACTCACTGTGACATCCTGAACATTTCCCCCGTACATCATTTATACCCATCTCTGCTCCATCAGCCAGAACAATTCTGTCAGTGAGTGGGTTTGCAGCTATATATAGTATAACTAGTATTTTCGCTTGCGGGCGCGAGCTGCACGCAGCTCGCGAGGGACGTAATCGCTGCTGTTGAAAAAAAAAAAAAAAAAAAAAAAAACTGTCACTTTTGGCATTTGCATCGCGCCATCCTCTGTAACATTTGTTCGAGCACTCCATACCTATCGATTATAGTTATCGAGATATCGTCGGTCAAAGTTTGTATGGCGGCCATCTTGCTTTCCGCCATTTTGAATTTTTTTCACCGCACATCGGATTCGACCAGGGTGCACGTCCACATTCCGCAAGCAGGGTGGGTGTCGGTCTTTTAGTTTCGTCTGGCAGTAGGTGAGGTCCCTGATGAGGAGCAGTTTTCGAAGATTTCGGATTTTTCCCATACTCACTGTGACATCCTGAACACTTTCCCCATACATCATTTTGACCCATCTCTACTCCTTCTGGGAGAACAATGATGTCAGTCAGTGAGTGGGTTTGCAGCTTTATATAGTATAATAATATTGATAAAAATATCTATGCTGGAGAATGTAGGTACGTCATTGGATTTAAAAATGCTTATCAAACAAAACACAATCTATTTTTAAACACACCTCTGCCGCACTAGATTCGTATTTTAAGCACCTCTATCAGCTGCGTCGGTGGTGTAATGGTCAGCATAGTTGCCTTCCAAGCAGTTGATCCGGGTTCGATTCCCGGCCGACGCACATTTTGGCTTTTTTTCTATTTTTTTATGCACATTTCTTACTCTAATTTATTTTATTATTATCTCTTTTGTTTTGTTATTAGATGGTGCCAGCTATGATGGGTATGATGGGCATGATGTCATTTAAGGGAATGATGTTCAGCATGATGTCATTTATGATTTCAAAAGTGAGTATAAAAGCTAATACGAAATCTGCCTAGAACAAATGAAAATGATTTAGTGAAATTGAAAAAGAAAATACACATTGTTGTAGGAGGTTGAGTTTGAAAACGATAATTAGGTAACTACCTATCATAAGTATTTAATTTTTAGATAACATTTAATAAAAACTAATCAAATACAGAACGGCAGATTTTTTATGAAGTACGATACAATCTTCTTGACTGTTTCAACATTGTACCATTGACTTCCTTAAAATTGTGTTTCAGATGATGTTACTGATGAAGATCTTGGAGAAGAAAGGAGGAGGTTTAGGAGGAGGTGGTGGCGGAGGTGGTCTTGATGGAGTAAGTAGCTAACTATTATACAGGTTTATTTCTATAGCTATTCATTTAATGAAGTTTGTTCAGTGATAAGTTTAAAAATGACGGAACTCTTTGGAACGCCTGATCCAAAATAATTGCAAAGCACTCAGCGGCGAACTATAATTAGGTGTATTTTAATTTTACACTCCCTACACTTCTACACTTATTTTATTATTCATGCAGAGGTAACGCTTGTAAGTATAATGACTGTTTGTATGGGATTATTTTAGAAACTATCAGACCGATTAAAAAATGTTTCAGTGACTGAAAGCTAGACTGTCCCAAAGTGCTATAGGTATTTTATTCTGATAAAAAATATGATAGCAGTCAAGATGAATTCAATAGTAAAAAAAGGCGCCACTTGACGTCCCAACATCACCCAGTTGGATGGGAAAAGTGAAGGGAAGCCAGGCCGGGCATAAGCAGGATGTGAATGATGATGAAACACTGCAGTTTCTGTGTAAGTTACGGCTATGGAGAGGACTATGCTTGGCGTTTCTCTACGATATCAAATCAAAAATGAGGAGATTCGTAGACAAACCAAGGTCAGCGACATAGCCCAGAGGATTAGCAAGTTGAAAAGACCACGCACCGTAAAACGCAACGTAGGACGGCCCCTCAACAGATGGAAAGACGAACTCGTAAAGGTTGCTGGGAGCCGTTGGGTGCAGGCCGCACAAGATCGGTTGCTCTGGAAGTCTATGGGGGAGGCCTATGTTCAGCAGTGGACGTCATATGGCTGAAATGATGATGATGACGACTACTTATATAAAACGAATAAGACAAAACACAATCAATAAAGCTAATCGTATTCCATTCCAGGGCTGGGCAGCCGGCGGAGGTGGTGGGGGAGCCTGGATGCCAGCAGGTATATTCCCAGTATAAACCATAAACACCAAACACCATAGCACCAACCACACTAAACCTCGCTTTCACAGGTGGACAAGACTATGCGGGCGGTGGCGGAGGCGGTTACGACGCAAACGGACAATGGCAAAGCAGGTCCATTGTTGAAAACCTTGGAACTTACAAAACTATCGAGAACCCTATTGTAATCACGCCTAGAAAATGGCATGATGAATCTCTGGAGACGCAAAATAGTCAAAATATAGAAAGCAAGCCAACTGTATCTTGGAAAAGTCGTCCCATAGTCGATCAAGCTATAGAAAATAAGCCAGAGATAAGTTTTGTAACACGTGCTGTGAGATTTAACAATAAGTTAGAAGGGCAAGATTCTTACAAGAGTCCAGTTCTCGTTTACAAAAAATCTAACGTGAATTTCGATTTTAATGATCCTGGAAATGTTATTGGACAATATGACAACGTTGATGATACAGAGAGAACTAACTCAAGATCGAAACGAAATGTAAGAGAATCACCAGATATAATTTCCTATCGGAACTATCTGGAACAATTTGGTAAAAACAAAGAAACCCTAAGTAAACATTTCAATGCTGATAAAAGTAAGATTAAAGCTGATAGCAAATCCGATACAAAATCAAGACAAAAACGAGGCTTACTCGATATTCTGCAAAACTCTTACATTTACTGGGTAAATCAAATCCTAGGCTTAAACAATAACAGAAGAACAAATCCTCCTAGGTACAAAGTAGTCAATGGTATAAAATATGTCTACTATCCATACAAAATGGTGAAACCGAAGCTTCCTAGAGAAATTCCGATGGCACAAAATGATGACTTAAAGCCCTTAGTCGCTATAGAAGATTTTAATAAAGGGGAAATTGTAGATGGGGTTGAGAGTAGAATGAATAAGAAGAAGTTTAATAAGATGAAGGATTCTGTGAATGATACGGTTGAAGATAATCCGTGGGAATGACTATATTATTTAATAAAGTTTTATGTTCTGGAGAACATTGTGGTGCCAGACTTCAGATCGTTTATATTTATGTAGTACTTAAATAACCTATTTCGTTATGTAGTGTAAAGCTAACAATAAATTTTAATATTATTTCATTTAGTGCATGATACTAGATAGAATATTATTCAGTATTAATTAATGAAATAAATCCCTGCCACATGTAATAATGTAGTTAATAATAAGGTTAAATGACTTATTCTATACTTTAAAAACTAATGTATGTTAATATTATTTTATTAGTTTTATTTATGTGTAGGTATTTTTAATTTATTTAATTGTATATTTAACAAGTCAATAAAGTATTTAGATCAATGAAAATACTTATAGCTGAACCTATAATTTTAAGTAAGTACCTAAGAACTAACTTTTACTAAAACAATATTGTGTTACAACCTCTACTTATTCATTTATTTATACCTTATACACTCATAATAGTTTTGTCATTAATAATTAATACTTCACTTTGTAACCCAGAGAATTCAAAAAAATTCAGCGCCCTCTCTGTTGCAGTCTTTGAATTAACTCAACACCCTACGTTGTAACGTTTAGTTACATCAGATGGTAGTTCCATTCCAGTTGGTATGATACATGTTCAAGCGCCCCCAATAGATGGCAGTATTATGCCTACGCAGAACTATCTTATATCGTGTTTTTTTAGATGTATGTTGTTCTTATAGCTAAAAGTTTTCTTTATCAGCTTATTTTTTCATCTCTCACTCAAATACATTTATTTTTATTTGGACACAATTGAAACAAAATAATATAAAAGATGAATTCAACCGTTTATACTATATCCGATATGGTCTAGTGGCTAGGATACCTGGCTCTCACCCAGGAGGCTCGGGTTCGATTCCCGGTATCGGAATAGTTTTTTTTTAAATCATTTTTGATAAAATTGTTTATTGATTTAAAAACCTTTAACTTGGGTCCTAAATAAAGTTAGAGCAAACAAAACTAATTAAAAATGAAGTTTTGTCACTGGCTTGCATTTCAACTATTTCATTACGAACGTTAGATAAAAGAACTCTACTATAATCAAGCATTACATGATGTTGAAACCACTGTCATCATCATCATTCTCCACTGCTGGACATAGGCCTTCCCTAATGAGCCCCATCGCACCCTATCTGCAAGCCTTTCGCAAATCGTCACTCCACCTTGCCGGAGGGTGTCTTACATTACTTATATACAGTAGGTAAGTACCTACAACAAAAAATTAACCCAATCACAATCAAAATAAACATAGTTTATACGATGCGTAAGCGCTTCCGGTGTGACGCAAAATCCGATCGGCATTTTAAAAGGATTAAGTAGTTATTCTGATTGTTAATTTGGATTCAAGTGGCAATGGCGCACTATCGCCCAATGCGGCTGTCACTTTCGAAAAGAAACGCCGTAGTTGCACCGAGGGTTAAATCTGCCGTTAAATAACTGTATAGAGATATTCATGGGAGATGTTTCGCTGTGATTTATTTCACGGAGTCCAGTTACGCATAATATAAAAAAGTTAGGTATCTGATAAAAAATGTCCAGCAATTTTTATTTTTCATTATAGTGTTTGTCATTTTACTCTAGGACCACGCGACCTTGAACTGAATAAATTGTCCAAAAGGATAAAGTTCTTGGTTTAGTTTAAAAAGCTCCTGAAGTGTATCTAGACATTTGACATGGTTATAAAAAGACGTATGACTTTTACACTACTGCTAATGATAATAATGTCTCATTAGCAAGCAGTAGCAACAATCCAAGGATTATCCAGCTTGGCGACGATAAACCACAGGTGTGGTGCAAATGCGACTTTCTTCGCGGACTATACGCGGTCAAAGACCCAGATCTTCACCTTGCTCTTGACTCAAACGTTGTTTGACAGACCGTAGTGATGTCTGTAACATCGATGTTTTTTTCATAAAAAAAAAGTAAAACTCACTACACTACATTGGGACGCTACAAGCTCATTATAATAATAGTAATATGCAATCACAGAATTCTAAATAATTATTTAGATTTCTGTGTATTCAAAAGAGACGTTTAGTTATCAAATTAAAACGCTGCTGCAAAAAAATGAAGCGCGTTGTAGTCTTTTTAAACAACAACAAGAACAACATAATTTTAACGATTACAAATTTTGTCATAAGTCATTTCTTATTTATATAATTAGGATTAATATTATTACAATACATTAATTAATTATTAATTTAAGATGGCCGAGTTTTATTTGATAAGTCATTTTTGGAACTTTTCTTCGATTTTGTAACTTGATGAATACACAAATGAACTTTGAAATGTCTCACTATGACCTTCATAATGTTTATAATACAAAACATGAATGGATGGGATTCCACTCTGGTTCTATTTATGCTTGTGTACTAAATTAAACTAACGGTGACTAATGATAAATTGCTATTGTTATTCCTATTTGCTAAATACTAAATACCATTGCAACGTTATTGAAAAAAAAAACTCCATAAATTTTAGAAAAACGACATCGTTGCTATTGTAATCTTCTATTCGTTGTCGGTTAGTTGAAAATGAAACCCAGCAATAATTTAACAAATCTTATAACACAAGCTGTTGCATTTTGATTTTCAATTTAAGATGTAGTAGGTACTACTACTTTAATACAGATTTTATTATTATTTAATTAAGCTACTAACTTTCGTCTGCGGCTTCACTCGGGTGGTATCTGGAAAAAATGTAGCCTTTATATTTTTAGCCAGCACACATAATATGTATTTTCCAAGTTTCATTCAAATCCGTTAAGCAGTTATGCCGTGATGCACAAACATACATCCGTTCTAGATTGATCTTTAAAGTTAAGCAACGATATGCGCGGTCACAAATTTGGATGGGTGGCATTACGAGCTGAGCGTTTCCGCGCTTCGGAGGGCACGTTAAACAGTCGGTCCCGGTTTTTAAGTCAGTAAGCCTTGACATAGGTCTTTAGGCGGCCTAAAAACTCCGTCACTAGAGTTGGCCACTAGCTCATACGAACATACATACTTCGTATGATTGTTATAGAGTTCATGTAAAATCTCTACATTATCGACATTACTTACTTTATCGACAACCTCCCATCCCTATGCGCGAATAGTGCGAAAGGTCCGACTCTCTCGCGAGATGACTTTAGTGAGCGAAGTCGAGGCGCGCGCGCTGCCCGTGCACAGTGCTGACCTCTTTCGGACGTAAACAAAAACGCGTGGATTTCCATTGATGAACGGTGATTACATTTTTATTACTCTTTTATTTCACAATCTGCAAGATTTCCTTTTTTTTATATTTGTTATTGCCAAGTCTATGCATTGTTCTATTTGTTTTTTTAACCGCTTGGTCTGTTATTAATTTAAATTTCTAATTTTATAATTATGTATTCTATAATTTTATTGTAATTAGTTAAGTTGTATTTCAGATCGTTGAATATTTTTACTAGAAACTTTATAAATAGTATTTTATGTTTTGTTTTCGGATTTGTAGATTTGTATCTGTGACGTAGGTATTATTACAGCGGCAACTAGACAGTCATACTTCTCTGAAACTAAGGGTATTTCCTTTAAAACTTGAATGACCTAATTAGTTGTTATCTAAAACTTAAAACTTGTTTCAACCCAAATACTTCAGTCTCACACGAGTAGATATATCCCGAACCTATCTATCTATTCGTGTCACTAATTCTTACGAACCAGTGTGGTGAGAGGATTTAAAGTGCACTACATCCTGAATGATGCGATATTGATGACGGCTACTACTTGAGTAACTGTTTTCGAACCGATTAGTAGTAAATCACGAGCTACAATATACCGGGATCGGATTATTCAGAAAGATTTTATACCCTGCATAGGAAATGAAATCATACTTTCTACTATACCTTCTCTTAATCCGTCATCCTTTATCTATACCTATAAAAGAGCTTAACCTGACTGACTGACTGATTCATCATCGCCGAGCCGAAACCGCTGTAGCCAGAAAGCTGAAATTTGGAAGGTAGCTTCCTATTATAGCAAAACCATCTATTAAGGGGGGATTTTGTGAAATTCAACCCCTAAAGAGGTAAAATGGGGCGTCGAAGTTTGTATGGGAACTTTTGAACGTGCAGCTTGAAAGTCTGCTGGGATACTATACATAAATGCAAAATAAATGGACATGTTTTTCAGGAATTAAAGAAACAACCCTTAAAAAGACGTGAAATGGGTATCAAAGTAATCTAACGCATACGAAGTCGCGGGCAACAGCTAGTCCATTATATTAAGGGATGTAAGGAATGCTACTAACTTTATTAACATGAAAGTATGCGTTTGTTGATTTGTCCTTCTTTCACGCAGCAACAAAGCAACGGACCGGCATGTTTTTTTGCATATAGATAGTTTGCAAGAGAGACATAATCTAGGCTACTTTATATCTGAGTACAAAGCGGGTGGAACCGCGTGCAGAAAGCTATAATAATGGAGCATAAAACTGACTTTGTCAGTTTATTTTAAAATCTTCGTCATCAGTAGTAAAAGTATACTACTCGATGTAGGCCTTTAGGTGACATAATCATCATCATTTACTACACAACACAACCTTACCATCTGCCAGGCATAGACCTCCTTCTGTGCTATCCATCACAGTTCTGTGTTAGTCTTGTCCATCTACCTACGGTTTTGACTCTATCGTCTATCCATCTCGTTGCAGGACTAAATTTCATGGCTAGCATGCCTCTCATCAAGACATTGACTTACATCAGTGTTACTAAAAGAACCGCAGTGACGTTCGGCTTTTGACCTTTAGCAAGGTTATAGAAAAAACCAGTCAGGAGGCAAGCACGGTCTAGTTTTTGCTGTACCTAGGTATTATGATGTCATAAAGATAATGAGAGCATATGCATCAGATAGCTCAATGTTCAGGTCACAGAATCACACCGCCTGAACTGTATAAATACAGTACTGCTATGGAAGAGCAAGCAGCCCCCCGCCCCCTTGATTTATCCCCTCAGCTGAACGCCTTCCCCCTGGTCATCAATTTCAGTTAATAATAATAAGTAACACCCAACAGTCACATACATAGTCCTGACTCACACTAGGATTCCCTGTGTCGTGGGTATGTATGTTCGTATGAGCTAGCAGCCAACTCTAGTGACTCCGTCATGGCTTATCGACTTAAAAGCCGGGACCGACAATTTAACGTGCCACGGAAGCGCTCAGCTCGAAATGCCACTTGCATTCACCTATCCCAATTGTGACCGCGCAGAACGTTGCTTAGCTTTAACGATCAAATAAGAACGTCTAAGCTACGCCACGAGTGCTTCGAGCCACGAGCGGTTCATGAAGCAGAGCTACAGATAAAGGTTGCCTGACTTGGCATACCACAAGTGCTTGAAAACCACTGATACCGACAGAGAAACTAATCTATTTACACATTACTCTGTAAATGGTTGCGTGTTCACGCTACGATAGCCAAAGATATGGCTCCGGATGGATGGGCGCATAGCTTAACTTTTCATTGTTTATATTGGAATTGTGATTTATTGTACCAACATACACTATCACGTCCGTATCCCTAACGAGGTAGGCAGTAAACGTAAAAAAACTTCCAGCCACTTCTGGTTCAAAGTCCCAAGATGGATATGGTGGACCATAGTAACATCCATGGTTATGGTGGTCCATCATGGATAGGTACTATCCGTT
Organism: Scotopteryx bipunctaria; assembly: GCA_949320045.1. Taxonomy (NCBI): domain Eukaryota; kingdom Metazoa; phylum Arthropoda; class Insecta; order Lepidoptera; family Geometridae; genus Scotopteryx; species Scotopteryx bipunctaria. Next base: position 3,171,596 of record OX439462.1, read on the forward strand.
ACTAGAAATACACACTCAGTCGACTCACGGTTCATGAGACGCCCGCTAACAGACGGATTTAAAGTGCGCCTCAAAGGCTCCTTTCATGCACTTGACACATGTTTTCGAACTTTTTTAGGTTCTACGATATGCCGGTCCCCTCACGATGTCTTCCTTAACCGTTTAAAAGTACTGATATAAATAAATAAATAAATAAAAATAAAAAGATTTTATTTCGGACTACATCAAGATCCATAATTTGTTAGTAAATATGTACAAGCACTTATAATTAGGGTTAGTTATTAGACTAATACTTAATTACTAAACATTTTTGTAGATCACCCTCCTCACGAAGCAATGCCACATATAGCGCACATAATTTTTTCGAACAGATTTATTGATACCTACATGAACGGATATGAACCCACTACATTAGGATCAGAAGGTGGGCCGCATCACTAGGCTACCAGTGCTCTCACAATGCACAATGGTTTGACAGATGATGTCAGTTACGTACTATTGCCAACTTATTCGATTAGACTGCAATTTTTTTTTCTACAAGTACTACTAGCATATTGTAGAACCTATAACTAAGTTTGAAGTTGAAGACATTACAATGTCAAAATGCATGAAAGGTGACCGAAGCGCACTTTAATTATTTCACCACACTGGATCCCACCAACCAAAAGACACGATACTATCAGTTTAAAAGTGAAATACGTCCAAAAGGGCGCTTTCTCCAAAACCGGAAAAGATGAAGCAAACAGGGACCCATTACAATTATACCCAACTACGCAAAGAAAAAGATGGTTATGAGTTTAGCAGTACATTTTGCTTATCGCATTTCCCTAAAATGGCTTTGTGTCAAATATTTCCCTAAAATGACTTTGTGACCAATATGGCATGAACCAGTTTTGTTAAAGGATTTACTTGTTATACAAGAATAAAAATTCGTTCAGGTGCGAGTTGAATTCGTACATGAAGGGTTCCGTACCATCATGTATACATAAATCATATATACATAAATGTTTATTAATTTTTTTATTATTTTTTTTATAGCGGCAACAGAACACACTCTCAATTTGGATGGGTGACCGCAAGTGGCATTACGAGCTGAGCGCTTCAGTGCTTCGGAGGGCTTAAATTGTCGGTCCCGGCTTTTAAGTCGTCAAGCCATGACGGAGGCCTTCAGGTGGCCTAAAAACTCCCTCACAAGAGTTGGCCACTAGCTCATGCAAACTTACTTACTTAGTGGTGTGCCGTGGGAGAAGCCTACGTAATTCACCATGGTAGTTTGGACCAGTAATTTAAAGCTATGATTATCATAAAATCAACAAAGTTCAAATATCAATAATGAAAATCGCAATCGTTTTGAAACGCCAGTTTAAGTTGATTTAAGCTTCGTAACGCGATCAACCGTTGAAGATTGAAGAAACCATGATTTTATTTTTGGGAAAACTATCTTATTGATAAAAATATATCATTTAGTCCCCAAGTTTTCTTATGTATGTAGGCTTGTATGATCGTATGAGCAACTCTAGTGACAGAGTTTTTAGGCCGCCTGAAGGCCTCTGTCATGGCTTTGTAGTTTTCTTATAATAACTTGTGGCTCTGCCCACCTCATTAGGAACACGGGCGTGATAATTATGCAGTATTTAGATATAAACATTTTTATCAGTTTCTCATTTATATTAGGGTCTTAAATGTGTATACCATAACCAAAACCTTTATTTAATTACATATCTACAACAAATAATAAAAACAAATAAATAAAATTCTGATCATTTGGCAAGGTTCCAAGAGCACTAACTAAATTATCGCGTTGTATGGCCAAAAACGAAAAAGGTTGAGTGCACTGGTGGTCTAGTTGGTAGTGACCCTGCCTAAGGACGTGGGTTCAAATCCGGTCGTGTACCAATGGATTTTTCTGTGTCATGTGGTTTTTGTGTATCATGGAAAAAATTATGTGCGCTTTATCAGTGCTCTCAAACTGAAGGAAAACATCGTGAGGAAACCCGCGGCTTAGTCAGTCAGCTCCGCACGTATTGACCATGTCTTTCCTGTGGACAAGACCGACTAAGCTGAGAGGATGGAATAGGGGCTGGGCAAGCCTACTCCATCTTAATTCGTCCCGGGCATGACAGCGTCCCGTTTGTGAAGGCAAAAGTTGCCTCCTGACGCTGTATAAATCACGTACTTATAGATAGTAAAAGGCCTTAGTTTTATTTTAAGGCCAAAAAAAAACTAAAATTGAGTGTCCAAGAAGTCAATCCGGTCAAAGCCTAGAAGGTTAGATAATAATAGGTAGAATTTTCACAGACACCTACCACAAAGCACCATTATTCCCTCAACCAATCAAAACCTCACAATATCACGTCATCGTGAGCGTAAGTGTGTTAATGCGAATGACATTCATAAGAAAGTAAGCGCATCTGGTAACACCTTTTTTCTATAAGCAAGTTTACCGTAAAGATTTCCAATGTTGCCAAAGGCCAATGTTGTGTAGCAATTTGTTTTACAAAAGATCACAATGTTAAGATCATATTGTATTATGCCCGATTACAATATTACCATAGAACCTGGTTTGTATCCACGATGGAACGGAGAAGGCATAATGCGTTTGGCCTAAGAGGTTGTATGTTTATTATGTATGTTCGTATGAGCTAGTGGCCAACTCTAGTAACGGAGTTCTTGGGCCGCCTAAAGGCCTCCGTCGTGGCTTAACGACTTAAAAGCCGGGACCGACAATTTAACGTGCCCTCCGAAGCACGGAAGCGCTCAGCTCGTAATGCCATTTGCGGTCACCCATCCCAATTGTGACCGCCCACAACGTGATCAAACAAGAGCATCTAAGCAAGCTACACCACGAGCGCTTCTTATGTTTATTTATTCTGTCATAAAATGTATGGTGCTTTTCGACAGACATTCATCCATTAGTAGAATATTAGAACCGGGCTCACAAGAGTTGTCCACTAACTCTTACGTACTTACTTTTTACCGTTCTAAAACAAAGTTCGAAAACATCTAGACTTTAAATACCTAAGTGAGTAAAAAGTTTTTACTTTACATAGACTTTGATTATACTTGAGTTAGATACTACGTTTATTATTTTGGAGGTTCTTTCTGTCGTTTTATTAAGATGGTCCTTTTGCAACAAAATGATACCGATTTTGTTTCATTCCAATCTAGGTCCAGATCGTCTATCAACCAATGCTCTAGAAACTATTTATTTGGTTCACAAATTAATATATAAATTAAAATAAAATTACAGTTAAAAACGAAAATTAATAAAATTGTGAGCCAAAAAGGCAACTACTCAGCGTGTGCTGTAGGAGCCCGGAAGCAATTACAGCGCTGTTCTTCAGTGCCACCTTTGCTTACAGCGCGTCACTGGCCAACACACATTCTTCTTAATATATCAGATGCCGCCCGCGAGCGAAGCCGTGGGCGGCAGCTAGCTATGTTTACATAATAGGTCGAGTTCAATCTGATTGTTCTTTGAACTTCGAAGGTTCGCTTACATAAAAGTATTACTAGTTAATTGAACGCTCCCCGACTATGTCCGCATAGAATTTTAAAAAAAAACTTCGTCCTAAGAATTGAATTTTGGGAATTCCTTTATTATATTTTTTATTATACTTAAATATTGATTTATTTATATTTTTATATAGTGCATCCCTACACAACATACAGACTACTTAAGTAAGAGGTAAATAATGACACTTCTGATACTCTGTGGCTCAGCTGTCACCAGAATGTAGTTAGCAATAACACCACATTGGCTTCACCCATTTACCATTTACATAAACTAAAAGCTTTCTGTGGTCAAGTTGGATTGACGTACGGCCGTGGCACACAAACCTAGTGTTTGCCTTTTCTACAAACGCATGCTTTCTTTAACTATTACCTGCAATTGATTGTTAGAAATCTGAATACTAATTTTATGAAAAATATTGCCATGTGACTTATAATAGTATGTTGTTGTTTATACTTTTTACTCGATTGCGAAGAAGGAGGGGTGTTTGGGATGACATATGTATTTATGTATGTGCATTCCTTTGGCTAAAGCTATAGTTCAAACGACAGTCTAGATGACGAAATTATAATAGGCTATGTGAAGTGTCGAAAAATTCTATGTGGCCACTCACTGTAAGAAGCCATTTTCAATTTTTTCCTTTGGCTGCACCTATAGCTTTAACTGCTGGACGGATTTTGATAAATGAGGTGTTGAATTCGTCTGGCTATCGAGAGTGTCATAGATACAGATTATAATAATTTTTTGAAACTTATAAATGTTAAAATCCAATTTTTTCAATAAACTAAAATCATCATGTGTCAAAAATCTAATATGACAGCTGTACTGTGGTACCTAAATTCTAAACAGTCGGGTTTTTTATTCCTTTAAATAAATACTTGTTTCTGTTAGTTATTATTTAAAGAAAACTTGCAACCACACTTAATTCAAGTCCCACGACGGATTTAGAGGAATCCATCGTGTAGTAGTATTATGTGATGCAAACGTCGAATAGATGTGAATCGTCGACCGCTCCATCATGTCGTATAGATACAAATCGACTTTTACGACATGCTCGAGGAAAGAAGAAGCTAGACGCATTTTTTTTACTCCCAGTCCAAAAGAGAAGTTCATAAGTTTTGTTAGGTGTTCGGAACATGTTCCTTATTTAAGAAGGGGGATGTGGTAGATATTTTATTATTAAAAAGGCACCCACAACTATGACTATGAAGTTGGCTGTAAAGTTATTGTTTAATAGTTGGTCATCGGCCATCGCTACCGATCCGAAATAATTGATTCGCCGAACTTTTAGTTTCGTCGACACGAACCACTTTCTCCTGTAACAAAAACATTGCGCAATATTTGTATGTAGGTATAGATTTCAGTCGTGATACAATTTCTAAGAAATTTGCCGATTTTCAGAAAATATAATTGGTAGATAGGATAATATATACTTATACATATGTATTTGTCAGAATCAGACCATAATTATGTAAAACAATCAGGTCTCAAACTGTATAAGAGAGTGCCCAGCAAAAATAACCTAGACCTAAAATTTCATTGTTTGTATAACCAACGTTTTTTTGTTGCATAGGCTCCAAGTTGTAATTTTTACTAGCAATATGTATCGATTTTCAGAAAACTATTAAATAAATCTATATTTTAAGAATAGGCACAAAAAATACACTTACAATCGTTATTTTTAATAACCAGAGCTAGTTTTTTTATGAATCTTGTTTAGCAAGTAGGGCACATAAATCAAAAATTTCACATACCTACTTAAACAAGCAAAAAAATTCAATCAATGTTACGTTTTTTAGATGATACATTTTTAAGTACCTACGTTAATTTTAAAATTATTCAAATAAACTATGTTAGAAATTACCTACTAATCAGCCAATAACGGAATAACATACATACATACATATGGTGGTGGGCAGAGCCACAAGTAATAACGGAAGAAAAAGTACTCAATTTGTCAATCAACTTTTTCCGATCGTTTTCCGTGATGACGTATTTAGATAACCTTATTTTTAGTAAAACAGGTTTATATATGATGCCCAAATCAGGTCAACCTTCAAAACTTCTTGCATTAATTTAAAAACTGGTAAAAAAACAAGACTTGCTAAGCGAAAACTTTCACCGCTCGCGCCCGGACCGAGAAATTCCTTGCATTTTTGTTTACTTTATTATTAACACCACTACTGATATAAATATATTAGCTAGTCTGCTTGTCTGTGAGTAAAGTCTAGGATTCCTTAACGAAAGGTGAAGTTAGCGGGATATTATCCTACTTCACTTCACTTCTCTGCTGGATTGGAAGTAAAGAAAAAACCGCTCAAGTGCGAGTCGAATTTGCACACGAAGGGTTCTGTACCATCGAACATGTTCATAAATGTTTTATGGGTCTTGTATGGGTTTTATTTTTTATTTTATTTTTATTACTTGTTGTTATAGCGGCAATAGAAATACACACTCTGTAAAAAATTCAACTCTCTACCTATTACGGTTAATGAGAAGCCCGCTGACAGACAGACGGACGGACAGATGGACGTATTGCGGAGGATTAGTAATAGAGTCCCGTTGGCACCCTTCGGATACGGAACTCTAAACACATAGAATACGTCCAGCTGGTTAACTCCCCTAGAATGCCGTAAAAGTCGACTTAGAGATAGCCCCTCTCCAACATGGAGGACCATCATAATATGGGCGATGGACTGATCACCGGTCATCATGGTTCACCATATCGATTATGGGGCCAAGGGCCAAGGTATCCATGATGAAAGAGTGTTCAAGATCACAAAACCCCGGATGAATTTCTCACCTATTCCGCACCTGCGTCTCAGCCGGGAATTCGTCCGCCATGCCAAAAAGGTGGTCCTAATAAAGAAATTTTATTATAAAATGCCGACGAAAGACGTTCTTTTCAATCGTACCACATGTACTTAGCCACAGACTATAACTAGAGACTACTAACCGTTAATTTCACTGAGATTATAGCTAGTTGTGCTCTCGAAATCAAAAGTCGATCAGGTGGCCGTGCGAGCGTGGCTAAAAAGATGGAGGATAATTCACATGACATCTGTGACAATGGTTCTGTTCCTTTGAGGAAAATAGACATATACACAGTTCCAATATGTTATGATAATGAACGACGCATCGTTCATTATCATAGCAATATTGTTATCTGTTGAAAAGTGCCTTATATTTTTGAATCTTAATTTAAGAACCTTGCTGTAATTACGATATAACGTCTGTTAATTGAATATTAAAACTAGGCATAACATGAATAAAAAAAAAACATAAAGCAGAAGGCCACGAAGCAATAAAAAAATCTTTAGGATCATGAATCTGAACATTATAAAAAGATTCATTTTTGCAACACCTGGATAATATCGACTATTCCGCAGTTTTTAATAAGAGTCTAGTCTTAGACCATTAAACACACAGGATACGTAACTCCGATCTCGCCTTTTACCCCTATTGCCACTAACCAAGCCTTTTAGCCTTGGTAAACGAAATTGTCTTGTCAGTGCGACTATTTGTCCAAGAGTCTAGTCCATTGCTGTTAAAAACAGACGATAGAAGTGGACAGTTTAGAGCATTACAGAGACATACCGAGAACGCACGCGAATCGAGGAAAGCGTAACGGAAGCCAACTGCTTCGAATTCTATCGAATGCCGATGTGAATACTGAATAGTCGATTTCATTCAGTAGTTGATTCAACATCTTGATAGACCCTACTGTATATATCTGGGTGATCTGTATGATATTTTTTTAAGAAGAGGAATTTCTTGATAAAATTGGCTGTATTTCTTTCTTTGTTACATCTCAATATCTTGACGATCTCGGTGGCTCGGAGACGTAAGATGCGCGGGTTCGATTCCCGCAGCGGGAGAAATATTTTATGTTCTACAAATATTTCTTCCGGGTCTGGGTGTCGTAACTTTGTAATAAATGAATGTATTTACAAAAAATAAGTAATAAAGTATTCTATGAGCCATCTGGTTCCCATAATACAAGCTTTTCTTAGTTTGGGGCTAGATAACACTATGTGAAAAGTCTACAATTATTTATTTATATTTATTTATCTCGTAATCGATTTTCAATGACGTATAGAGAAAGGCCCGAGGTTCCGTATAAATTGTGTTGATAATTGAGAGAGAACTTTTTATTTTGTTTCTTAATTCAAAAATTGGGTGTCGCTGAATGCCTGTGCTATTGATTTATCATTTATTTTTTAGTTAGTGAAATGTATAATTATTCATTTTTCAAACATTAGGTAACCAATTTTTGTCAATATATTTACGCATAATATAAAACCTAATAAAAAGTAATGTCTAAGGGAAAATCGTTTAGTTTTAAAAGTGTGTCTGTTGGCCATAAGGGTAAACAAGTCTTGAGTTAATTTCCCAACGCCAATGTGTGAAACGTTTTATGGATGCGGCAATGCGCTTACAATATCTTCTAACATTTAATTTTCACACATAATTGGGGACCTTACCTGCGGTCGATTATCTGCGCTCTGTTTTCCATTTGAAGACGAATTTAGATAGAAAACTGAGCTCATTTTAATTTCTTATTATTATACCGATTACCTTAAAGTTTTTAATGTGATTTTATTATAGTTTGTCTTTGTAGATATATTTAAATACAATTCATTTTCACACAAATTCAAATTAAAATAAGAAAAGCTCTCACCAAAATACATAAATCTCTTACGTCACTGAATGATTGACAGGTCAACGTACAGCCTAAGCCTATAAGGACGTGTAAGTAACATATACACATACACCATAATATAAATATACTCTTGAGAGGAGTGCATACAAGAAGTTTCCAAAATTTTACTCCTAGAGGACAGCGGTAAAAAGAAGTTTGTATTCGAAAAGACTCGATACAGGAACAAGTCGCGGGGCATTCCACTAAAAGTAAATTAAAAACAACTCTGTTTTCTATAAATGCTCGTCTTCAGATTGAATATGGAGTTCAGATCACCTCGGTGGCGTGATGTGTGCTCCGCTGAGATGCAAGAGGCACGGGTTCGATTCCCGCTGCGAATTTTCTGCAAATATATCTTCTGGGTCTGGTTGTTGTGATACCATGGTACTCGTGGTTTCTGATACTCACGACACAGTTAATCCTAGTAAGGGTCAGATTAAAGTAGGTATGTGACTGTTGGGTGTTACCTCATTGGATAAATAAATTTAAGAAGACTGCCAATTTCTTATTTAAAATAATAATTAAACACTCAGTATACTCAGACCTAATGTTAGCTCACATTTATTTTAATATTGTTGATTTTAACAGCTGTGATGTTTAAAATTGTTAAAGCTAATGACTAAATAGCCTAAAAGTTAAGCAAAAGTGTACTAAATTAATTGTAGTGATCTAAAATGGATTTTTTATCACCTGAACTTTCCCTACAGTAGGTACTTTCAATTCAATAACCGTGAAACAAAATTAAAAACGAAACTTTTTCAAAAAAGTAAGGATTAATTTTCGTCTTCTAAAATTTTCGTTCCATTCTGTTTAGTTTTGAAAAAGATGATATATTATTAGCATAAGATAACAAAATTATTATTTACATGTCTGCTACGTGTTCTTGACTCTCTCTTTTAGCAAAAAACTTTAATCTTTCGACATTCACAACAAAATGACAACTTTCGTTCACAAATAAATATAGCCCCAAACTAAGCAAAGCTTGTACTATACCAGATGACTGATAGAGAACTTAAATACTTTTTTGTGAATATATATTATAATAGTTAATATTACAACACCCAGACCCGGAAGAAATATTTATAGAGCTTGCAAATATTTCTTCCGCAGCGGGAATCGAACCCGCACCTCTTGCGTCTCAGTCGAGCACTCGCCCGCCACACCACAGAGGTCGTCATGACAGATATACGTATATCGTCAGATAAAACAGACGAAGACAAAGAATGTTACTGTGAGCTATTTTAAAGATTATCTTAGATCATCGAATGTTTAAGATATTATTGATGAAAAATCAAATTATCGTACATAATATTAAGCTACCTGCGCATAAAAAAAACTCAGAACCATCTCCAATTTTTCATAGTTCCTTACCAGTCTACATGCCTTGAACAACTGGATCTTCCAGTAACGTTATTAAAAGGGAATCTTTAAGGTCAATGGGCTTCTATGACCAGTTATAAAAATGCGGATACACGAGTAGGTACAGTGCAAAATAGTTTGATCGAGAAAATCACGTTGCAAATTTTGGAATAATACTTTTAAAACCGGTCAAGTGGTACACGAAGGGTTACATAGGATCGTACATTAAAAATGGCCTCCTTTATTAACCCACTTCACCGTTCCCCCTCTTCTTTCCCCGCGCCCGGTAGATGGACGTCTGATTTAAGTGACTTACCTAGAAGTTCTGGAATGTTTGATTACCTACAGCCCTTTACTTTGGCGTGCTTTGTTCCGTAAGAAAGTTACCGTCTAAAGTTTACAGCTACCAATATTAAAATAGGCAGTATGGCTACACCACGATTTTCGTAGTCACTTTCACTATTACATTTAATTTTACTACCACTTTCGACCTACGTGTGTTGAATCGATAAACAAAAGGCTGGATTTTTCCAACAACAAAAGGTATGTAGTTTTTATTGTAGTTATTAAGGCACTTTACAATAACCTCAAAGTAATGTCAGCTTACATCTTGTTTTACCATTATTGTCACAGTATAAGCACTACTTAGTATTGCCGCTAAACATTATCACAAACCTCTTTTGTTTGGTAGAATGATAAAATACTCCTTGGTCGAATACCGATTTGGAAGTGGAGAAAGAAAGAATAAAAAAGGCGGCAGATGTGTAGATTTTGAAGAGAACAATTATATAACTAATGTACATTTATTTATGGAACTGAGCATAAAACGACTTGCATTTCTACTATCATTATTAGCTTTATCATAGTTATGTAGAATTCTTTCTCTGGTGCACGGCCGTCCTGCTGTTTTGAATAATAATTAAGTAAAAGTAACTGTAGTTCCTATACAATAGGTTTATGCGATAAGGGATCTCATAAAGATATAACTTCCATGCCTTACAAGTTGGTCTCAGGTGAGGTTACCTACTTGTTTCTAAAAGGGATTTGACAACGTAGGTTAAGCGTAGGCTTGATACGTGCGTGAGTCATAATAGGAAATGGAAATGATCAGATATGTAGAGAATTCTGTGGGAAAGTTAGATCTTCTTGTATGATCACCTTATCACGAATTATACCTATTTAAGAGGCCACCATATTATCGCGTATATACCGATTCCGAATCGGATTTAGCGCTAGGCATTTCGTAAGTGAGACAGAGTGAGACCACGCAAAATATTGAAATCAAATAACTGGTAATTACAAAGAAATACTACAAAATGAATAAAAAATTGGTTTCAACGACTAAAAAAATAGTTATTACCTACCTATCATAGTAAAAATCATCCTTAAATATGGTTGTTTTTGAACTAAACTGATCGGCAAGCTCCGAGAGGGGGTGGGAAGCAAATAATCAACTGTGTAGTATTATAATGTGAGTCCATAATTATAATATATTATATTACATCTTAGAACTTTAGCCTAGAAAAACATCAAAACGCAACGATAGCACGTTCTAAAGATCGGTCAGATTTGACAGCGCCATCTAGTTGTTAAAAATTAACTAAAGTCGGGAATTAGCTCTAACAATGGTAAAGTTCTCGAGATCTAGATCAAAACATGCGTAAAACATGTTTTTTTGATTCGCGTTTTCACTTTGAGGAACAAAACAAATAACATTTCTTTTTCTTTTTGAATACCTAAACACATTTTATTAATAACAGAATTCAACATCTCTTGTTGAGCAAAATCCGCTATTGCACACTTTTAACTGTGTAACAATTTTCTACTAAAAAATACAAAATGCTTTTATATCTAACTAGCATTTGCCCGCAGCTAGCGTGGTACCTGGTTTTTATCCAGGTTATGTTATTCTTGGTCAACTATGTGTATTCCAAGTTTGAGTAAAATCCGTTCATGAGTGGGAACAACACTAACACACAAAATTTCGCATTTACAATGTATATTAACACTGTTTTTATCATAGTTTCAATGGATTTTATGCACAAAGTATGAACTTCTATTGTTTTGAAGAGTCTTCTATAAATAAATAACAACCAACAGTCACATACATAGTCCTGACCCCACACTAGGATTCCCTGTGTCGTGGGTATCAGAAACTACGAGTACCATGGTACCACAACACCCAGACCGGAAGAAATATTTACAGAACATGCAAACATTTCTTCCGCAACGGGAATCGAACCCGCGCCTCTTGCGTCTCTGCCGAGCAATCGCCCGCCACGCCACCGAGGCCGTGGCCGCCGTATAAAATATTTTCACCTTCAGATACGAATAAGGCAAAACCATTTTAAGAAGTAATAAGGCATATCAAATAGCGTCTTTATGTCTATCGGTTGGGTAAAGATGAAGATGAAGATGAAGATAACAATGAAAGTGATTTTTGTTTTAAACCATCTATTTAAGGCATAAAGTTGACGAAAACCTGCTACAAATTACGCTTACTTAACTTTGAATAAATTACATTAAGAAAGTGACTGATTAAATTTCTCTTTTCTTTGCAGATGTGTGGAGGTGAATGAACTAATTTGACTACGGAAATTATGATAACAAAAAAATTGAATCGATAACTGCATAAGATCTAACGGAATAATGGATAGAGGAAAATCTTGGAGATACTGGTGTAAATAAGGAAAACGCAAAGATGGCAGGAAACCATAGAATAAATCCCATAAACAGGGATACAGTAAATAAAGGAATGAGTTTAGCGAATATATTTAAAACAGCTCTAGTTTTAATATTAGTGATAAAAACGCAAGTGACACACGCTGACAAAACGAAAGACAAAAACGATCTAGTGAAACGTATGAAGATCATTGAAAGTGTTTCTGGTAGGTTTTTCAATGATATATACCAGAATGGTACTTTTAGAACTGGTAATAATCTATGGGATAATATTCTAAATCAGTGTAGTGCATCGCCATCAGTGAGTTGTTTGCAAAAGAACGTGTATTCATATATGGACGAAAAACTTGATTTCGAAGGTGATGTGAAAGTGTCCGGTGGTTTGTCCTTTAAGAAGAATAACGTCGATGTGAAGAAGTATAGTAAAGAAGCCAACATCATCTACCTTACTGGTAGTAAGGATGAAGCCAGTGAGAGGGACCTGGATGAAGAGAATGAAGTTCCTGATGATGATGAACCAGGTACTAATTTTTATTTATCTTTCATTATTTGCTTAAACCAACCACCTTAATCATAAACAGTTATGCACTGTTCAAACATTCTGCTAACAGGCAATGGATCATTCATAACCATAGTTGAAAAGTGCACACAACATCGTTGCCATGGCAACATCATCTGTTAGTAGGATATTGAAATCGGGCATTCATAATAAACACTCAGAGCAAAAAACTTCACTAGATTCTAAAAAAAATCTATGAATAATGCGTTAAGTATAGAGATTAGAATAAGCCTTCAAGTAAGTCTCAATCTGTCTCAATCTGGGTTACTTATCCTACTATATTGTAAATATGAAAGTTTGTGAGGATGTTTGTGCCTCAATCACGCCTAAACGGCAGAACGGATTTAAATGAAACTTGAAATATACATAACACGTGTATTGGAATAACATTATAGGCTACTTTTTATCGGGGTTCAACGCGAGCGAAGCCGCGGGAGGCAGCTAGTTGTTTACATAAATTATAAAATTGCACTACACACTCGATAACAGCAAAGTAATATCCAATACTCTGTCTAACTTTCAAAGTTGTGCTCACATTTCAGACGTTCAAACATTAACCAGTATTATAATAAGAGAAAAGTCTCATGACCTTGGTAATTGACGCTTTTGTTTGCAGAAATAGTGGTAATTATTTTTATAACTAAGAAACTGAAAAGTTCAGTCAGTATGTCGCTTTTTCTTGTTGACATATATACAAAAAATAGTTTGCAAGTTTTTATTATTTTTTGTAATTTTAATATTTTATTTTTTGTGAACATAATAATTTGTACATCTATAAAATGTCTCTTATAAAGATCACAATAACAAAAACTACGATAGTTTTAGAACTAACAAATTGAGTTTAGAATTTTCTAGAACAGAATCAAGATTAGGTACTAGGTAAGTATTTCAAACACTATTTGACTTGACTAACCTCATAGTTCGGGGACTCCAATTCGCACTATTTTGGACCCATTACCAAGGCCATTTCATAAGGCTTCGTTTATGCACATTTCCCGGGCACTACAGCGAGCGTCCCGTTAGTGAAGGTAAAAGTTGCCTCCTGACGCTTTTCTAATCTAATCTAATAGTAGATACTATAGATGGTAAAAGGCCTTTTTGGGATAGATAGATAAATAGGCAGATAGCCAACGCTGTCTGCCTATTTTGGTATCTTTCGAAAGAAAGCAAAAGAACACAACGTGCATTCCATCGTACACAGTAGTAGCTCTGCCTTGTATGCTTTTTGTGATGCACCTATACAAAAAACCGGTCAAGTGCGAGTCGAATTCGCACACGAAGGGTTCCGTACATGTACTTTTTGAAGGAAAAAAAGTTTCTTGTATAGACCTCCTTTTATTTCATTTTATTTTTATTATTTTGTTGTTATAGCAGCAATAAAATACATACTCTGTTAAATTTTCCACTCTGCCTATTACGGTCTGTCAGCCCGCTGACAGACGGACGGACGGAAAATGGAGACTGGTCCCGTTGGCACTTTTCGGGTAGGGAACCCTAAAAAGTATATCAGCCATCTGGTTCTCATAGTACAAGCTTTTAGCAAAGGAACCTTTGAGGCGCACTTTAAATCCTTTCACCACACTGGTTCGAAAGAACTAGTGACACGACTAGTTTGAGCCTAAATGGCCTTGTCTGAAATGTCCAGCAATATTATTATACTATATAAAGCTCGATTACCACTCACTCACTGACTGACTCATTGACATCATTGTTCTCCCGGAAGGAGTCGAGATGGACGATGATGATGTATGGGGGAAATGTTCGGGGAGTCCCGGTGAGTGGGGGAAAAATCCGAAAACCCCCATTTTCCTCCCCCCTCGCCCCCCCCCACGTTCGGTTCCCCGATTCTTCCCGACGAGGGCATGTTTTTTTTATAGATTCGGATAGAGGGTGCTCGAATGAATACAACTTTTTATTCAACCCCCCCTTTTGCCCCCCCTATCACCCCCCCCTTCTATTGGTTCTCCGAAATGACTCGTGATATGGGATTTTTTCAAGTGGATTCGTATAGAGAATAGGATGGCGAGTAAAGTTAAATAAAAAAATCCCCCCCCTCCCTCCAATTTTCACCCCCCCTTGCTTGTATCTCCGAAATTACCCACGATTCGAGATCGCGGTTCGTCGATTCGTATAGAGAATGGGATGGCGAGTAAAAAATGTTAAAAAAATCCCCCCCTCCCCCCAATTTTCACCCCCTCTTGCTTGTATCTCCGAAACGGTAAGTCCGATTGGGCTGAAATTTTGGTTCCAAGGGTTTACCGCCTCGCGGGCTGCTTGCAGCCCGCGCCCGCAAGCGAAAATACTAGTTATACTATATATAGCTGCAAACCCACTCACTGACTCACTCACTGACATCATTGTTCTCCCAGAAGGAGACGAGATGGGTGAAAATGATGTATGGGGGAAGTGTTCAGGGAGTCAATTCCAATTTGGGAAAAATCCGAAATCTTCGAAAACTGCTCCTCATCAGGGACCTCACCTACTGCCAGACGAAACGACAAGACCAAGATCTCTCCTGCTTGCGGAATGTGGACGTGCACCCTGGTCGAATTCGATGTGCGGTGAAAAAAATTCAAAATGGCGGAAAACAAGATGGCCGCCATACAAACTTTGACCGACGATATCTCGAAAACTAAAAGCGATAAGTAAGTGGTGCTCGAACAAATGTCATAGAGGATGGCGCGATGCAAATGCCAAAGGTGACAGTTGTTTTGTTTTTTTTTTTTTTTTTTTTTCTACAGCAGCGATTACGTCCCTCGCGAGCTGCGTGCAGCTCGCGCCCGCAAGCGAAAATACTAGTTATACTATATATAGCTGCAAACCCACTGACTCACTCACTCACTGACATCATTGTTCTCCCAGAAGGAGTAGAGATGGGTCAAAATGATGTATGGGGGAAGTGTTCAGGGAGTCAATTCCAATTTGGGAAAAATCCGAAATCTTCGAAAACTGCTCCTCATCAGGGACCTCACCTACTGCCAGACGAAACTAAAAGACCGACACCCACCCTGCTTGCGGAATGTGGACATGCACCCTGGTCGAATCCGATGTGCGGTGAAAAAAATTCAAAATGGCGGAAAACAAGATGGCCGCCATACAAACTTTGACCGACGATATCTCGATAACTATTATAGATAGGTAGGTAGTGCTCGAACAAATGTTGTAGAGGATGGTTCGATGCAAATGCCAAAGGTGTCGGTTTTTTTTTATTTTTTTTTTTTTTTCAACAGCAGCTATTACGTCCCTCGCGAGCTGCGTGCAGCTCGCGCCCGCAAGCGAAAATACTAGTTTATTATATATACTCGTCCCTTGGTGTCATTCTGTTCTAAAAATAGCGCTTTGAATTCTATGTTAAACACCGGCTTGTCAGACCTAACCTACTTTCTTGAAGCCCTACTTGTATTGTTCAGTTCGTTGTCATATATTCCAACGTTTTATTTGCGTAAAGATAAAACAATATAATGTATTCATTGTGTTATTGTCTTAGAAATCTTTTACAGCCTTCATGATAATTTTACCTAGGTATACATGGCAATACTGACCTAATAATCCAATACATTATTAAATACGGCCAGCAATTCAATTTGTGAAAAATTCAAAATATTTCGTGCGAATGCCTTGTTTTTAATTTCTTCTGTAGCTGCAAAGCAATGCATGCATTCTACCGATGTCGTCGCCGCTTTTAGTTCTATTTTCAAAAATAAAATGTTCTCTTTTTTTATGAAACAGTAATAAGTCGAGTCCTTAATAATGATTATTCTTTTCGTTTGTAGGCTCGTTGGTAACAGACAAAAATAAAAAAATAAAAACTTTTTTCCCTAGAGGCAAATACGGTATTTTATCTCCGCTTTGGTACGCTAAAATGATGGACTTTTTGAGCAAGAGGAGTAAAAAGTGTATTTTCTTGAACGAAATTAAATTAAAACACGGGTAATGTTGATTGTTAGTAATTAGTATCTAATCGTGTAATATTAAAAAAAAAACGTATAGCTCATATTTGATCCTTGTTACCCGAACATTAATTTATATCTATTGTACCTACATTCCTGCGAGTAAATAATTATAATTATAAAATAAACGTCAAAAATGGGGCAAAATTTGGTCAAAATTTACAACAGCCAGCAAAGCCGCGCGGGTAAACTATTGTTGTTTCATTATTAAAATCCAAGATGTCAAAAAAAGTCACAAAACTTTTACGATCATTTACTTTATAATTATGCTATTTGAAATGATTTGTGTCTGTTTAATGCCATAATAACTGTAATAAGTTATTACCTAGCTACATTAAATAAGTGTTTAAATAATTTTGAGTATTCATCTTAGGTCAGTTCTTGAATAGTGGTATAATTTTCAACAAACGCACAGCCGTAAAGCGCATCTATTGTTCATAGTGACAGCAGCAAGGATAGACATACAAACTCTATGATACGAATACTCTATGGTGGACTACCAAAATGAAGCGAATCGTAATGTTTCGCAAAAATATTTGCAGAACATTTCTCGCGTCTTATTTTCTAAGTTATTCATTCTTTTATATTTGTACATTTTTGATCTATCCATCTAACGTTGCATTAGATGTGGTAATCGGGCACTCTCAAAGCTCCTAAGCTTACTAGCAGTCTCTTTTTTTGCTCACTGCTAATACATTTAGATCTCACGTATTCCAATTCACGACTTGTTCACGATTTCCAACATTGTTTCACTTACCAGTGGGTAATAGACTTACCAGATTGATTTTTTTCATTAAGAATAATCGCAATGCACACCTTATTGACACCTTATTGACATAATCACAATTTATCCCTGGTATTCTAGAATGGACTAACAAAGCATTATCTACCAAAAAACTCCAAATATTTTTAAATACAAAAACAAACAATGATTAAATTTTTGTCTTTCATCCGTCAATCCGTCGTCCATAGGTTTGAATAAGACCAATGCAAGGAAATCGACCAATATAGTAATCAAATGAGGTCTTTCCTGCGAATAAGGCCGACTCCCTCTCCTGTGCTAATATGGTCCAGTCGGCACGGAATTTCAAGAGCTCGTTTTATTCATAATCTTTTCATATTCTGCTTGGTCATATAAAATCCCGCTAGCACCGTTCTCGCAGACATATTTCTATTAATCGTAATAACTGCTACTTATCTCATTGGAAATTGGAATCTCATTGATCAATAATCGCAACGACTTGAACTCCAGTTGAACCCAGTGATGGGTAAATGATGACCATTGTACTTTCCATTTCATCTAGCTGGTCACGAGTGTGGATTAATATCTTTTCATCTGGATGAATAATTAGGTGTCGGAAAATAATGATTTACTACTGTTTGCGTCATTTCATAATTATATCTATTTCACTTATGAAAATTGCTGTCAATTTGACACACTTAGTAGATTATCTTTTTTGTATTTTGGTATTATTATTTTTATTATCACTTTCGAAGAACACCCATTTCAGTAAAATCAATGCCTTGTTAATTATTTTCAATGTTTTCTCTGTTTCTATTTGTGTTTGTGTCTCTAGGTTCACTTATCGCGTTGGCTTCTCTTTGTAAATATAATTCTCGGATTTCTGCTAAGTTATTAGCACCTAGAGTTCATCATTTGAATCTCTCAGTGAAAGCTAAATCACTTTAAAACTCATTTTCAACTTTAATCTCATCGGAGTATAGATTAATATTCATTGCAATGTGCAAAAAGTAGTTAATATAATTTTGAGTCAAGTCTGTATTTGTTCACGGTGAAATTGCAGTTGCTGGTAAAAAATAAGGTGTTCTCGTATGCATTATCTTCTTACAAAAATGATAGATGACACCTGCACTATAGATCGAATCAATATGGGTTAGGTCAGGTACATCAAATCACACAAAGAAGACGAGCCATGAATATTACTAGTCATTTGCAAGATGTATGATAAAATACTAAAAGTTTAATGTTATAACTGGACTTGATGCATACTTGTATTATTTTCTCGACTTTTCGAACATATTCAGCAATTTTAGGCTGTTTATTTGAAGCTTCGTAGTAGAATTCTTTTACTAAACCACGTGCGAAAACATCTTGCGATTCAACCTGTTAAATGTTTGTCCTACATTATTCACCAAAGCGAATACAATAGCGGTTTGAGGTTGAGCCCAACCTGACACTCCGACATTATGATTGCGGTTACAAACCTACCACTTGTAAGTAGATCAAACATTCCCTACAGATGAATAAATATGAAGCTTTTCTCGTTGACTTTTTAATTTTGAGATATAAGAAATTCAGTCTTTTTTTCTGTAAGATCGCAATAAGAATCATTTGTAACGTCTTCTCGTCTATGTTGAATTTACGCCTTTTTCTAATAAGACCAATCTTTGTCATAAAAGTCAGCTAAGGGATAGTAATATCCCCTCCAACATGATGGACCATCTTTATAAGCAATAGGCTGATCACATGTCACCATGATTCACCATATCCATCTTGGGACTCACCCCATTAGAGATGCGTGATAATATCGTCACTGGAAAGGCAAAATTACGTAAGCGCCAAAATGGCTCCAAAATAGGCATACTGAGTTATTATCCTAAAATAGCAGTCCAAATACAATAATATGAATTGCTGGACATAGAAAATGAAAAAAGAATGAAATCTTACGTTGACGTCATCAAAATTCGATAATTAGGTAGAAAGTTATTATTAAAAAACGAAAAAAAATAACTTTAAACGGCTTTTTCTCGATTGGCGCTTACGTAAATTTGCCTTTCCAGTGACGATATGTATGTATATTTTCACACCCGTATTATATGTACGTATGCCCGTATATAAATAAATAGAGAGTAAATATGTTATCGGTTCAATTCCAATGGTTATCAGGTTAGCAGTGTTAGCCCAATTTAAATATGAAATAAACTATTTAATATCTTAATCATGTGTTTTAAATTTTTTGTATGGAATAATTGGTATAAACCAATCTTAATAATGTATTTGGCCTCGAGCTACAATTTTTGTGCATTAAAAGCACGTTCTTATCGAATCACTGCATAAATAAACGATAAGATTGCCACTTTTCCCCCATTCCCCATTTCTCCTTCATTGTTTAATCCACTTTCTATACGCTCTGCATTCCATACAGTTTCTATTCTGCTATTACGACTCCTCACGTCAGTTTTCTATTACGAAATTGTTGGATGATTCACACGCGATTCAATTATGCGGAAGAGTGTTGTCACTAAACTTAATTGTTGATGTTTCTGAGAACGAACTGTATTGTTGTTGATAGTAAATTGTTACTTTTCTATGTGAGTTTTTTAATGAAATTCTATCAATATTGTTAGGTACATATTGAGTGTGACATTGTAAAGTATTCCATGAGCTATGTATATTGTTTCCTCAAATCAGTTCATTTAAAATAAATAAACCAAACATTACAAACATCATCACAAATTTGAGCATTTTTAATGCGATGGGATTTAAAGGAAAGCATTGGGTAAAATTATATTGGGGTAGATGAAGATTTCAACATTTTAAAAGGGTAGAAAAATATTTATGTTCTGTTCTTATAATTTTGACTAGTGTCTATTATTATGGATTAACTATTTTTTTACGATGTTTTTTTGCAAAAGAACAACATGTTTCTATAGTAAGATCACTTTATTCTACCAGAATATAAAATCCGTGCAATAATCGATAAATATGATGACATTGTGAATTGCATAAATCCTTCAACAGAATCACCACTAGAAGAGGTAACGGACGCTCTATACACCAAAGGCGTGAAGTTCCTCATAACCCACGACATGAAGCTGACGTTACCAGAGTTATTCTTCGATGGCGCCACGCTGAAGGTGTCTCCACGAGCGCTGACGAGGACCGGAGCCCTGGTGCACATAGACCTGGAGCCGAAGGAGGTTAACGGGGAAAGCAGACTGTTCTTCCATAAGATAAGTGAGTACTATCGCCTGGTCAATAAACTTTATCTCAAAATCTGAAAATTCTACTCGCATAGAACTATTATTACCTAAGAACCAGTTTTGTGACGGCGTCTAAGAGGCTCATTTTGTAAACTTCAAACTTTTTAGATTCTACATCATGCCGGTTTCAGACTTTACCAAATTCTTTTTTGGTAGCTTTATGTGCAAAAAGTCACTCGACCCATCCAATTACTGACCGCGTCTAGTGTTGCTTATCTTCAATGATCGATTACGAACGTTACACATTTTTTTTCTTGTATGGGCCCTTTTATTTTTATAAATTTTTAGCTATAGCGGTGATAGAAATATACTCTGTGAAAATTTCAACTCTCTACTTATTACGGTTCATAAGATACAGCCCGCTGGCAGACGGACGGACGGATAGACGGACAGCGAAATCTTAGTAATAGGATCCCGTTGGCACCCTTCGGGTACGAAACCCTAAAAATGATGTCTTTGATTCCAGAGAAGTACATCAGAAAGAAGTTAGTCACAGCAGCGATAGCAATCATACTAGTCGTGAAGCTAATCGCATTGAAGCTAATATTCGTTCTACCACTGATCCTGGGGGTGACCACAGCAAAGAAGATGTTCCTGAAGCTGCTCCTCTTCATATTCCCGGCACTGAGCCATATATTCAAGCTTTGCTCGTGGTACCATCAGAACTATCACACGACGAAGTTCCATCATCACCATCATTTGATTACGCATCATCATAAGGTAAGTTTTAGTAGATATTTCACCATGTCATCATGTTTTCTTTCAGGCCGTCATACATACTTGAACTTAATCTCTATTAAACTATGCTATAGACAAAATCATGAAAACTCAAACTTAAACTCAAAATATTATTCATTACACTCACAAGGTCAATTTTGAGACCACATAGGTGTACATTAATTGTTCGTAAGTTACTAAGATTAGAAAATATACGCAAATGATCTACAGTACTGATACTACATAATACAAGTTTTCTTCTTCCAGACTCCACATCATCATTCACCGTATGGCCATTCAGCACCTCATGCACCACATTCATCGGTGGTAGTGACGCACCCTCAGTCACATGGCCCAGCGCCTACCTTTGAGCATTACCAGCAGGATTGGGAGCTCTCTGGACCTGGACTTGGTAGCGAGTGAGTTTTGTAACCGTTTATTACCGTGGATTGCGTCCAGAAGCTTCTCTCCCCGTGCTTGTCGTAAAAGTCGACTAAAGGATAGTATCCTCTCCAACATGATAGGCCTATCTATATGGGACTTTGATTTGTGGCTCTGCTCATTTAGGGATACGGGCGTGATAATTATATGAAAATATGTTTGTAATACCGTGGTCTCATCAGAAATGGATTCCTCTATTTGTTTCCGTGGATGTCGTAACGACTAAAGAAAAACCAAATGACGAGCAACTTCCACCTTTGTACTTAACTATACTGCGGTCACCAGACCACCTGCTAAGTGGGGTTACTATGCCAGTATGATAAGCGCATATTGGGAAGAACTTTATTTAGAATTATAGATATAAATTAGGTCCAGAATTATTTTTACTCGTTGAATTATTCGTTGAATCTGGTTCAGTCATTTTGTCCTGTTTTAAATATGAATTATATATTTCAGATATCTTGCATCAGATATACATCGCAACGCCATAGCCAACTTCAAGCCGAACGTCAATGACATGAACGACATCAACGCTTGGGGTCTCGGGGCACCACCAGGTAATATATGTGACCTGTTTTATACCTTGTTTATAGTAAAGACATTAAGTAAAAAGAGCAAGACATAAGATTTTTAGGAGCTATTTAAGGTTTAGGTGACCGGTATAATTGCATACCATAATAAAACTACTTAGGCAGGTACTTACTTTTTGTTATCAACAACTTTAATTTTGTTAGAGATTAAGAGAGTAAGTTGTAATTCATCAACATGTTTTATTTTTAGGACAATCAATGAATGTGGGTGAGCAGTACAGTGCTGGTAACAGTCCCGCGCAAAGTGTTACCGCTCCCAATGCTCAGAAAATTCATGTAGGAAATGCTGGAAGGTAATACATAAATCATAAATCATTTATTTGTCTGTGAACCTAGGTACAAAATAGGTGTTAGGTTAAAGAAATTAGACCTCTAGATTCTGGCGGTACATAAATATCGACTATGATAAAAATCATCATCATCATCAGCCCACGTCAGTCCACTGCTGGATATAGGCCTCTTCCAGGGCACGCCGCTGAGTTCGATCTTCAGCTCTTCTTCCCCAATCCCTGCCCGCTTCCTAACGAATATCATCGCCCCACTAAGCTATGGGGCGCTCTACACTACGTTTGCCGACACATGTCTTTAGTCAAGGACCAGTCTGCCCCAACGGCCATCGGTTCTGCAGCATTATGTGACCTGCCAACTGCCACTTCAGCTAGCTAATTCGCTGAGCTATGTCGGTAACCTTTGGTTCTCTGACAAATAACTTCATTCCAGATTCGATCCCTACGAGAAATATCCAGTTAACAAATACTTAATTCTATTCCTACACTAAGATTACCTGAGTGGTATCCAAAATTTTAGGTAGCCCGGTCACTACACCCCAAATTCCATTCCATACTAAGATTCTAAATAATGCAAACATTCGTCCCACAGCGAGAATCGCACCCGCACTTACCCATAAAATCCCAAGATATTCACACAATTCCCAAGATGTAAACCTTCACACGATTCGATAATAAGTAAATCGTTAGAAATAAACGTAACAGTGTGATAATAACAACCATAAACTGTTTCAAACAAATAATACCCAATCTTAATAAAATTTAATTACGCATGGAATATTTTTACTAGCGAAATGCTATACTAATTGCTTTACTTTCTTATTTTTTTGCATGATTCTAATCTATACCTATAAAAGAGCTTAACCTGACTGACTGACTGACTGATTCATTATCGCCGAGCCGAAACCGCTGAAGCTAGAAGCTGAAACTTGGAGGGTAGCTTCCTTTTATAGCAAAACTACGGCGGGATTTATCGAAATTCAACCCCTAAAGGGGTGAAAGGGGGTAAAAACGTTTGTATGGAAGTTTTCAACGCGTGGTGCGATTTGCTTGAAACTCGGTTCGGATACATACAAAATAAATGGATACGTATTTCAAGATTTTTCAAAACAACCCTTAAAAAGGGGTGTAATGGAGTGTCAAATTTAATATTGGAACTTTTTAACGGGTGGTGCTAATGGCTTGAAACTCGGTTTGAAATCTAACGCGTACGAAGTCGCGGGCAACAGCTAGTACAATACATCATTCTAGACTGTCTATCTTTTTAATTCCCATCCACCCATTGATTATTTTTAGAAATTCAATGTCTCAAACTCGTTTCAACATTTGCATAAACTGTTGATTGAACCGTCGCGTCGTAACGACAGTACTATTATTATAGTCTCATTTACGACCAATGCATTCACGATCGAACATATATCATCATTCGCAACCCGACTTCACCCACTGCCGGGTATAGGCCTTCCTTTGTGTGTGTCATTCTCTTGGACGAATAGTGTTTATTCGTCCAAGGTCATTCTCCACGGTCCGTTGCAAGTCTCCTCCAGGTCCGACCAGCGACGGATGCTTTATCGTCAACCCATCTCGCTGCTGGACGACTGACGATTCCGTAACTTCCTTACTCCACCTGTCATCACCACGCCTGGCCAGGTGACCTGACCAACTCCATTTTAGTTCCATTATGCGGTTCCCAATGTCTTTGACCTTTGTTCGACTTCGGATCTTATCGTTGAGAACACGATCTTGTGCTTGATGCCGAACATGGTCCGCTCCATGGTTCTCTGGGCAACACGCTTCCGGCATACAGCCACCTGTGTGTACATATCACATACCACTAATTTATATGTATTCAGTGCAAGCGTTATACATATTTTTATATCTACTCTTCTTACATATTAGACCGCAATTAATGCGAATGATATTTTGTTGTCTGACGGTAAAGACAGGTTCATTTAGCACAAATGCTAAACATTTTTATACTAAAACTGGTATAAAGCCAATACTAAAGTATTTTTTTATTTTCCAGGCCAATAGGACCACCAAATCCGTACTATAGAAACAAAAAGAATGGACCTAAGGATCCTTTGCAAGCTGAAAAAGAAGCTTTGGTGAGTTTTAATATCGAGAAATAACATCTGGACATTTCTCTAACTACCTTGGATATGCAAGGACTTTGAGTAACTTACCTATGAGGAGATCTAAGCCGACAATCCTGAAATCTTTATTTTAATAAACTATTATTTTTTTTAGATAAGAGCAGCATCAATAGCAGCCAGAGCGCCACCTTCTCCGGTCAGGGACGAGATCCTTAGAGTATCAGCTGTGAAGCTGAAGGAAACCAACCGGGTGAAGGCAGAAACGGAGCTGGTGAAGCAACAACAACAGATCTTAGCTGCTGAGGATCCGGTAACAAGCTATTCTTTATCTAGCCTGTATGCTGCCGATTTTTATTTTTATTTTTTGTGAAAGGTGACATGAGTAAGAAAGGAGTGAGCGTTGAGATGACTTCTGTCAGGGGGAAATGGAAGAGGAATACATGTAGTGCCGACCGCACATAAAGTGGGACAAGGGCATGGAAATGATGATGATGATGCTGCCGATTTCTGGGCATTTCTTTCTTGTGCCAACTCGTGCCGATCCCCTTCAAAGTTTTTGTGCTTTAAAATGATACACAATGCATACAAACCAGCCGTATCAGTGTAGTAAAAGATGATTTAACGATAAAGTTCGATTGAGCTCTGCAAGTTTTCATTTCCATTTGTCTTCTTTTTACAATAACCAGTAAAAGCTAGCACAATTTCACCACAACCAGGTTTACAAAAAACTGTTTCAGCGAAGAAATTTAGTATTAAATATCCATGACACACCCTTGCCTAGTTCATGAGCAATACAAAGCATTTGTCTAAGCCCATCAAATGCTGTTCCAGGAAACCCAAGCGGCTGAGAAGTTCTACGGAGGTCTCTTAGAGAAGATAGACACTATCCTCCTCCCAATGGGAGCATCAGACCTGGGCTGCAGAGAGAGAGCGGTCTGCTCACTGTACGGGGACCCCTTCAAACACGCGCCATACAGCAATCTAGTCTCCAATGAGTTGAGCAAGTAAGAGTTTTCCTTCATAAAGTTTTTGTACAAAGCACTGGCAGTCTAGTTGCAGTAACGGCCCGCATTCGGATCCTAAAGTATTGGGTTCAAATACGGTCGTGCACCTATGAATTTTATTGTTCGAAAAAACTATTTTCTCTCAAACAATGAAAGAAAACATGGTGAGGAACCCAGCTTGTCATAGAATCTTAAAAGCATTTGTGTCTAGTGAACGAAAAATCCATTCACCACAGGATAGTAGGTAGTATCTTTTTAATTGCGTCAATGGAATTTATTTTCAAGCCATGAAATAAGCGCTCGAAAAGGGTCTCTGTGTTTCGAAATTAACGAAAGAGCTAATAACCCTCCTTCACAATCGGGTAAAAATAGTAGCGTGCCCGACTTGCTCCTAAAATCTCCGTTGCTATCTAGCAGTTATATGGTAATACTAGCTGCCGCCCGCGGCTTCGCTAGCGTGGTACCCGGATAAAAATAGCCTATATGTTTAGCCGTATAGGCGTGAAAGAGTAACAAACATCTATACACCCATACATCCATAAAAACTTTCGAGTTTATAATCTTAATAGGATTATCTAGCATCTGGTTAGAGACCATCTACTACTGCTTTTAACGATTGCTCGCCATATCTCAGATTAATTTAATTTTGGCAGTAGCTCTTATTTAATTTGACCTAGAGTTTGTTATTAGTGAACCGTGAAAGGCTGCCTTATTCTGTAAGCCTGTCGCTTCAACTCTACCACGCCTACAGTGTAAAGGTGTGCAAACAACAGCTATTGTCTTACAAAACCAGTCAGCAAATTTAACACAACAAAATGTTAACAATTTTCCATAAAAGTCCAAATTACTACTTTCCCAAACTATGATTGACTTCAAACAAAGCCCTATTGTCCATGTTGTTATAATAAAATAAAAATAACCCGCGCACATTAGACATGCGTTTTGGCTTCTATGTGATTATGATAATGGAAAAAAATGTTTCCGCTTTTGTAATTATAATAATACAAATATTTTGAGTTATATTTATGATAGTTTGTCCTATATTGTTTAAAACATAACAATAACATGACTGTTTATTGTCCTTTTATTTCTTGATATTTTTTTACTTTTTTAGAGATTGCTGTTTTGATACCTTAAAAAATATTAAGTTCCTAAAATTTTATTAAAATGTTGATAACAATTAATATGTGCACTACATAATATTGTTTTTTTATTTATCTCTTACTGAGTGTATTATGTGTACCTACTATTCGCGTTACCTAATAAGCAAATGAACATAATATTGACATAATATTGATTGATTCATCTACAATGATGTTTGTACTTACATGGTTAAATCGTTCAAGATCTTCGGAAATAGTCGGTTTCAATAAATCATTCGGTTTCAATAAATCGTTCGACGGCCTCGGTGGCGTGGCGGGCGATTGTACGGCAGAGACGCAAGAGGCGTGGTTTCGACTCCCGCTGCGGAAGAAATGTTTGCATGTTCTGTAAATATTTCTTCCGGGTCTGGGTGTTGTGGTACCATGGTACTCGTAGTTTCTGATACCCACGACACAGGGAATCCTAGTGTGGGGTCAGAACTATGTATGTGACTGTTGGGTGTTATTTATTTATTCGTTTTACTATCCTTATCATTATTCATCAGCAAGTGATTACCTTCATGCTGCTCTGACTGCCTAGTGATGTCATAATTTTGCATTTTTATCGTGTAAAACTATATATACTAGGTACTCGTAACGTGCTTTTATGAGTAATAAGTCCACTTTTACTTATATTTACATTTTAAGAAAAACACCGGTAGTAGTATTTATTTTACACAATGTATTTTTGTGATTTATTTTTAGTATTCTTTGCCTCAAAAAAAGCTGATTCCGTAAATGATCATTTTGTTGTTTGTTCGTCCGTCTGTCTATCAGTTCGACAGACGGACCCTTTGTCAAGCCCTTTTTGATTACATACAAAGTACTTTTTAGTAAATGAACAAACAGACCTACATATATATTCATCAATTTAACTAGGTTACCTACTTGTATTTTTAAGTAAAATTTCTTTAAGATTCACACAAAATGTCACTTACTTTTCTAATTTATTGATCATTTTTAATTAAGACTAATGTTGTTTAACTTTTGATTTTATCTAGATCAATAAATATAATTTACAGTTCATTTATCAAAAATTCAATTGGCCGGATGTATGTAGGTACTCATAGACCCAGATAAATAAAAACTAGTTGGAAAGTTAATCCACAACCCGTAGGGCAATGGGTAAAATCCCATGGCCCAGTATATGTATACTAGTTTAAATGACCATGATTGCATTCCAATACTTTCGATTTCATGGTTGAAATGAAATCGATGTAATTGCTCATTTTGCTCTTATTTTGACGTCCACAACTTTCACTAGGTGAAAGACCACACACATTTTAAGTCATTTCCCGTTATGTAGGCACCAACTTAATTGGATTAAATGTCAAAGCCAGGAAAGATATAAATTCTAATCACAAATATTGAACGTGGACATTATAAATATAAATTATTTAAACATAATAAATACATAGAAAACATGCAGCCACTTCTGATTTACTTATACTTCCTAACTTTTATACAATAAACTCGTGTCACTGATTCATCATCATCAGCCTATAGCAGTCCACTGCTGGACATAGGCCTCCCCTAATGAGCGCCATCGCGCCCTATCTTTGGCTTGACGCATCCAGTTGCCACTGATTCATGTCAAAGGATTTTAGAAGACTTATACATTTGCCTCGTTGTTGTTTGATTTCACGAATGTTCTTCATTTATTGTTTTGAATTTATTTACCTCATCTTTCGTACATACTTTGTAAATCGTAATTATTTATAAATACAAAATTTCTTGTAAATGTAAATAAATAGTTTTTTTTCAGAGACTCTAACGAATTGATACCTGCTGCTGACAGCAAGATGGCACTCCGGTATTATAGATACGTGCAGGCAGCGAGGGATGGGCAGGAGAGCAAGGACTGTCTCGCTTTGTATCCGCAATGCGACTTTGACTTCAACCAAATCAGAAAAAAATAACAGCAATGCCACTCTATTCTAGTAATGTAAAAATATAAGGGAGACTTTACAAAATGTAATAAAAAAACTAGTAAAATGTTATGTTGCATCCAGATCCACAAGTTGTCGAAAGTTTGAAAATAATTGCCTGCTTTGTGACAGAACAGTGAAGTTACTAAGTCATAGCATTGGTCCAGCTGTGGAACATATACGCAAAGACATTTCCATTTCAAAATTTTCGGAACAAACAAACACTAGGAACCGGACATTTTTAAGGTTTCGTACCTGAATGATGCCAACAGGTCCCTATTACTAGGGGCCTCTGCTGTTCGTCCGTCCGTCCATCTGTGAGCGAGCTGAACCGTAATAGGTAGAGTTGAAATTTTCACAAAGTATGTATTTCTATTGCCGCTATAACAAAAAATGGCCGGCTAATAAATAAATTCGACCGGCTGATCAGTAACGAAAGAGTAACAATGAAAGCTAGAAATCATTGAAAAAATAGTAGTTTTTATATTTCCAGGAGAGTAATTCTCGTGAAATACAGTGCGACAAGGATAATTTGGCATGAATGACTTATGACGCTGTTGTTGTATTATAATAACGTATTTATAGGCTTCAGATCCTTGTCGCACTGTACACATGAAAACAATAGATTAAACTGGCAAAAAAGTTACTAAAGTGATATAAAATTAACGACAGTTATTTTTTACAACAAAACGATAAAAATCTGCCGAGTACCTGTTATATTATGTATATTGTAGACTTTTGGCAACAATTATTATCAGTCTGTGCCTGAGTTATGTACGTGCGTGCGATGTATTTTATATACATAGTTGGTAAATTTTAATTTATTACGAAATATGTAAAAAAATGGTTTGATAAGAATACTGAATTAACTTTATGTAATTAGGTACATAGGCACGACCTACCTACTAGTAACCAAGTAAATGTGGTATTTTGTTGCAAGGAGTATGACCTAAAAATGCATTTATGTAATACTAATTTTATTAAATAGATAAGATTTTACAGCTACATCCAAAAATTGTGGTAGCAAAAATTGTAAGACAGAAGAATTAAAAAACATTTAGTACATCATTGATTTAAAAAATGCATCGCAATGTCAAATAAAACTACATTCTACGTTTTTATTTTTAAGTTACATTATGAGAATTGTTTTAAGCCGTGTGCACCATGGGCCTTATAAATAAGCCCGTGATATTATGATAAAAATAACTGCACAGTGTTTTTAATAGTTTAAAATTCTGTCAAAAATAACAAAACACTGTGTTTTTATTTATCCTGCGACTGCACTATGGCTTCGGACACCTATCCCCGACAGCAAATTTCCCGAAGCGCTTTAAGGTAGCTGCAAGGTTAGGAGCATGAATTGGTCATCCTTTAATGCTGAACAAACAATATAACGGGTTTATTTGTAAACTTATCCACCATTGCATAAAGTAGTTTTAAATTACAGGCTGAGACGCTTGAACGCAGAAGAAATATTTGCATGTTCTGTAAATATTTCTTCCGGGTCCGGGTGTTGTGGTACCATGGTACTCGTAGTTTCTGATACCCACGACAAAGGGAATCCTAGTGTGGGGTCAGGACTATGTATGTGACTGTGGGGTGTTATTTATTTATTTATATTAGTTTTAAAAAACCATTCAGTCATTAGGACGGTAGTTGAATTGTATAAACTAATGCTCAATTTAACTTATTTTCTTTTTAACATAGTTGTAGAAAGTGCTGAATAAATTATTATTTAAATAGATTTTTATACGTAATTTTATCATCAATATAAAAATATTTTATTCCCTTTAGTGTATTTTATAACTAACCGAATAAATCACGTCAAAATCGAAAAAAATACGCTCGTTTAGCCCACTACCCTTACACTATTATAATCGTTCCAATAAGCTTTCGTTGTGGAAAATATGTTCTAACATCTTTGGGACGTGCTTTTTAGGTAGAAACTAATGCTACACAGATGGCAGTTTCACAGAATTTGATGCTGAAAACTCTTAATATTTGAAAACTGCACAAACAAAGGCATTCCTAAATTCTACTGCAATCTGAACGAGAAAATGACAACAAACAGAACATCATAAGTTCAACAAACAACTGGACAGTTATAAATTCAAAAACAACAATTATACGATTTAGTCTTTCAGTAAGTTTCACAATGTCGACTCCTTACGGGTAAGTTACCATTTTTTTATATACGGATCAATTCTACAGACATAATATCACCCGTGTTTCCTATCGAGGTTACCACGGATCTCCATTTGAGAAAAGATTTTTCATTTTTCCATCAAGAGATTCATTTTTCCAAAAGAAAAAAATAAATAAAAAATTACTACGGTCCTAATATACGTTTTCACTTCATTCACTTATATTAAAAAACTTTTTATAACTCAGGTACTTTTTAACCGACTTCAAAAAAATGAGGAGGTTGACCATAATAGCTCTGTTCATGATCAAAGAAACATATGCACTCGTTCCATGGGATTTAGACTTGCCTGCTATGGAGTATGACCACGATCCTGAGATGTGAGTACCCTACCTCAAATTTCAAACAATGTCGAATCATCATTTCAATCAAGCGACAACCTCAGTGGCTTGGCGGTCGCGTGCTCGACTGAGACGCAAGAGGCGCGGGTTCGATTCCCGCTGCGGGAGAAATTTTTGCATTTACTGCAAATATTTCTTCCGGGTCCCGGTGTTTCAATACTATGTATTATTATAAGTAACGGCTGAACGGATTTCAATGAAACTTGGATCATAAATAGTATGTGTAAAGCCGCGGGCTAAAGCTAGTAAATTAATCATCATCATCATCATCATCATCATCAGCCTATAGCAGTCCACTGCTGGACATAGGCCTCCCCTAATGAGCGCCATCGCGCCCTATCTTTGGCTTGACGCATCCAGTTTCTGCCAGCAGCCTTTCGCAGATCGTCACTCCACCTAGCCGGAGGGCGTCCTACACTAGGTTTGCCGAGTCGCGGTCTCCACTCAAGAACTCGTTTACCCCAACGGTTGTCGGTTCTTCGGCAGATATGACCAGCCCACTGCCACTTCAGTTTGCTAATTCTCTGAGCTATGTCGGTGACCTTGGTTCTTAAAGTAAATTAATAATGTATTCATTTTGTAGGTTTTGGGGCAGCCCATCTCGACACGTGAACGGTACAGATATGCCCGACTGGACCCAGACCCCGGACTACAGGATCAAGGAGGACCCCTGGAAAGCGTACGACGCGTCCTACATGTACAGGGAACGAGAAAGGCCCTACCGCCTCTCCCCGCACTACAAGCAGATGTATAGGTGGAAAAAGACTCACAAATGGTTCGTCGAGTTTGAGAACCCTGTGAGCACTTTTAACCATTTATTTTTCTTACCGGGCAAAGGTCTAGTTCTAATTAAAGTTAGGGAAACAAAGATCTGTACTGACGTCCCGCGATGGGGTGTATTGTGCATTATTCCCCTGCTAACTCTCCCCCAGCCAGCCCAACTCCTTGAAGTACCGGAGAAGAACTTTGGGGTGTTGGCTTGGCAGCAGTGTTCCAGTATCCGAGATAATATAAAACAAATTAATAGACAGATTATGTCAACATTACAAACGTTCGATCAGCAATTATAATATTTTTCACGGAAAAAACTTGTAAGTAAGAACCTTTTTGTCAAGTTATCATGAATTTTTCAAATGGATGTAGGAATAATTTTTAAAGTTATGTTTTGGGACAGCGAACGTGTAAGGTGGACCACATTTTTGGCCGACCGCACCATCAGTGCTCTCACCTGACAACAGCCTGACTTTGTTGAGGTTGAGGTTAAACTAGCCACCTGAAGCGCTCATGGCGTAGCTTACTTAGACGCTCTTGATTGATTGTTGAAATTAGGCATCGTTGTGCGAGGTCACAATTTGGATGGGTGATCGCAAGTGGCATTACGAGCTGAGCGCTTCCGTGCTTTGGAGGGCTCGATAAATTTGATCCCGGCTTTTAAGTCGTTATGCCATTACGGAAGCCTTTAGCTCATACGTATTTATCAGCAACCTTGCGAGGCAACCGCGCAAAGCCTCGTTCAGTCCGTATGCAACTAAGAACGGACGAAGATGAACTGCATAATTTCTTCCCCAGGACGGTCCCGACAATCTGGGTTGCTACTGCTGCACGGTATACAAGAAGTACATACCTCTGGCAGGTTGTGCGGTCCTGACTCCCCGACACGTGCTGACCACCGCTACGTCAACGGAGCTGGTGATACGAGACCGGCACAACGATAAGACCCTTCACAACATACTTGGGCTCTGGTACGATATAGATGAGCAAGTATGGAACAGCTCTATGTACGCAGAGCCTTGCAGAATCCACTACCATCCCAGGGTAAGAATAGTGCTAGATACCTAATTTTTGTAGTTTCCACCTCGTTCTTCGTGGTGTAGCTTCCTTAGACGTTCTTGATTGATCGTTAAAGTTAAGCAACGTTGTGCGCGGTCACAATTTGGATGGGTGCTCTGCTCGTAATGCCACTTGCGGTCACCCAATTGTGACCGCGCACAAACGTTGCTTAACTTCAACGATCAATCAGGAACATCTAAGCAAGCTAAGAACATCTAACAAGCTATACGCTGATAGCCTTTTACCATCTTCACCTACAATAGTAGATGATTTATACAGCGTCAGGAGGCAACTTTTACATTCACAAATGGGACGCTGTAGTGCCCGGGACGAATTAAGATGGAATAGGCTTGCCCAGCACCTATTCCATTCCATCCTCTCAGCTTAGTCGGCCTTGACCACAGGAAAGACATAGTCAATACGTGCGGAGCTGACTAAGCCGCGGGTTTCCTCACGAAGTTTTCCTTCGCCGTTTGAGAGTACTGGTATAGCGCACATGAATTTTTCGCACAGAAAAATCCATTGGCACACGCACGACCGGATTTGAACGACCTTAGGATCGGAAGGCGGGGTTACTACCAACTAGACCACCAGTGCTCTCGTGAAGACGATGACGTACGCTGATGATGACTTGTTTAAAGCTTGATGTATGCCTACAGTATCAACGAGTGGAAAATGTCAACATCACTCACCCATTGCCGGTCGTGTACGACCTCGCACTGTGGGCGACCACGTATCCTCTCTATTACGCAGCAAAGACTTGCAAGAGAGCCAATTCTG
Source organism: Scotopteryx bipunctaria (assembly GCA_949320045.1). Lineage (NCBI taxonomy): Eukaryota > Metazoa > Arthropoda > Insecta > Lepidoptera > Geometridae > Scotopteryx > Scotopteryx bipunctaria. The sequence continues at coordinate 3,205,726 of OX439462.1, forward strand.
GATGGTAGGTATACCGAGCAGTCACATAGTCTTCTAGAGACCACTTCTACTAGTTATGTCACGTGCCACCAGTTCTTTCGAACTAGTGTGGCGAAAGGATTGAAAAAGGCTTCCTTCGTGCACTGCACACGTGTTGTCGTAACTTTTCTAGTTCTATGACATGCTGGTTTCCTCACGATGTTTTCCTTCACTGTTTGAGAGTGTTTGTTATATAGTGCACTTACATTTGTGAACGAACAGAAAAATCGTTTAGTGCATGAATGGATTTGAACCCACGACCTTAGGATCGGAACTGCGACCAGTAAACCAGTGCTTTCTTTTCCAGGTATAATTATGCATCGTCGCAACCTGTGTGGTCAGACATTATAATAGTGGTTGGATTTCAATACGTTAAATCTTTGAGAAAAAGACCTATGCCTTTCTTTAAATACGCCACAAGAACAAATAATTGGATAATCCCGTGTCCTAAGGTGAGTATCTAGGATTTTTTTTTTTACCGTTTACATCCGACTGTTTCTTTTGTAATATTTATTTATATTCGTTTTTTTAGTTGTTATAACTAAGATATTTCTATTTATTTGTAACTAGCGGCACGCCCCGGCTTCGCACGGGTATTAAAAAAAATTCAAATATTATAAATATTTTAACACACACACACACACACACTTTTGCGACATAGACAATATTATGTAGTTTATTAACCTGTGTTTAGATAGATCTTAGATATTTGTTTTAGGAAATATAAACTTTTTAAGTGGTTTAAACAAAATTTTCTGAACGCACTTATTATCATTTGACAATCAAACAATAAGTCAATAATTTGGCATTACTTACTGACAGTTTTTGACAGGATGGATATCAAATGTTTGACAGGTAGGTACGAAACCAAGGAACATAATTGGGAAAATGATTTATATTTCATAAAAATTTTTTATTCGTCGATTTTTCATTTTGTCTAAGATTTATTCTGCTGTATGTACTTGTGTACCTATATGCATTGAGCATTCCTTTGGCTAAAGCTGTCGCTCAAACGACTGGATGGATTACCTAAACTCTACGCAATCAGATTTATTATTTGCTCAAAAGTATCACATTCACACACACAAACTTTCGCATTTATAATATTAGTGGAATTGAATACTCATCATCTTCCTGCCCACTTTATGTGGTCGGCACAGCATGACCCTTGGATCATGGTGTGAGAGTTTTGGCTAAGGTGTTTTATGATCGGCCGCCTGCCTGACGTCAACCCTCCTTGGGAATACTTGCTTATTGTATCTCATCATGTTGGAGGATCCTATCCCTTAGTCGACTTTTACGACATGCTCGGGGAGAGAAGCAGCTGGACGCATTCTATGTGTTTTCTTTACTCCCAGTCCAGCAGAGAAGTTGAAATGGAATACTATCTTGTCAATTTACTTTTTTCGCAGCAAGGATGGGGCTGGTATCACTGCTTGCAAGGTTCGCTCTGGGCAAAGTACGGTGTTGATTCTGGCGCAGCCTGGCACCGCGCGACCCACTCCATATCCGGGATGGCAGACGGTCTCGCCGGAATGTGTTCCTTCTCCCTCAAACTACGCTCAGAAGATCTAGTCCACTACTTCACTGTCATTAACACACATCCAGTATTGGACTTTCTGTACGACTCGTACATGGGCCGTTTACCGTACGAGTATCTGGATCAAAGATTCCACGATAATCAATGGAGAGCGCCAAGGCCGAAGACTTGGTATTACGTTTACTGGCATTATCAATACGGCACGGGTTTTTACTACGAAAAAACACTTCCTTTTTACAAATAATTTGTTTTCAGGGAGACTTATGTCCAATTTGTCGGACTTTTGTCGATATCTTTTGCTTTTTTGTACCGGGGCGGTAACGTTCTGGTTATAAAATAAAATTACATTAAATACTCAAATTAAATTAAATCTTATTTTTCAGACAGCTTAGTCCATATTAAAAAAAATCTTTAAAACACACGAGAAATTAGGTAATAATCTTTATAACGTTTGTAACGGCTTTAAGATAGCCCAACTGTTTCTTTTGTATTTTGTAATATTTATTTGTATTAGTTGTAAGTTTCTTTCAATAAGTATTAGGTCTATAATTATAATAAAGTGGGGATTTAGTATAGCTGACTCCTTTTTTTATTTATAACTAAATATATAGGTAAGTGGAAACTTTTAATTGGCTTTCCATTATTTATATACATAAATACAGATGAGATGAGATGTGAGCTGGGCTGGCCATACAGCACATACCTATGGATAGTCAATGATGGACACGAGGATTGATTGAGTGGAGACCATGGGCACACAAAAGACCACGAGGCCGCCCACCGACACGATGGGTTGACGACATCAGGAAGCACGCGGCCCAAAATTGGATGCCAAAAGCAGTGAACCGAAAGTCATGGAGAGTACCTACTGGGAAAGGCCTAAGTACGTCCAGAAATAGACAACAAATGGCTAAAGAAGACTATATTAATATGTTCGCTCTGCATGTTTTAAATCTTACTTATATTATAAATGCGAAAGTTTATGAGGATGTTTGGATGTTTGAATGTTTGGATGTTTGTGCCTCAATCACGCCTAAACGCCTGAACGGATTTGAACGAAACTTGGAATATACATAGTACTGGATTAACATATAGGCTATTTTTTATCCGGGTACCACGCGAGAGAAGCTGCGGGCGGCAGCTAGTATTATCTAACCGTTGATGTACATAGCTGTAAGTTTTCCTAAAATCTTTAATATAAAAATAAATAGCTAACGGTAGTACATACTAGTAGGTAGTAGCGATTGTCTGATAGAGTGACAACGTCCTAATTGGATATAATATCTTTTTTAATAAGTAGGTAATTAAATCATTGGCGCTTTTGACGTTAACTATACATCCGTACACTTTACCATAAATATTTAGAAATCGCTTCAAAACACTATGTGCGACGTTCTTGAGTCAGCAAGTTGCATAATGCATTGCATTTGGAAAATACTGTTCAAAATTACAATTTTGGTGAGTACCTACTCTTTCCTACAAGCAGAATGTAAGTATCGGAATTTAAAATGAAACCTAGTGTACCGTAGTTACATTACATACCTAAGTTAACAGTCCAATACAGGGTTCTGATCCCGTACTAGGATTCCCTATGTCGTGAATATCAGTGTGGTATCAGAAACTGTACAGTAGCACCACAATATTGTGTGCCTCGGCAATTTTCGTCTAGGTTTTGTAACACGAACGAATACGATGATGATAATCTAATATAGAGATCATCATCATCTTCCTGCCCTTATCCCACTCTATGTGGGGTCGGCACAGCATGAACCTTGGATCATGCTGTAAGAGTTTTGGCTAAGGTGTTTTATGACCGGCCGCCTGCCTTATAAAAATAATAATCTAATGTAGAAATATTACAATAAAATTATGAAGATAGGTACTTATTTTGCCAAAATATTATTTCAGTTATTATTAGTTGCATATACGGACAAATTCGGTTTTCATACAAAGCACGAAATTTGTCGAAGCGCACAATATTTGTGGTACTGATAAGTAATAAGATACCACAAAATACTTGTTCACAAAGTCAAAGACAAAAAAAAAATCCTTAAAATTACTGGGATCACTTGGACACGTCTTAAATCTACGTTGCATTTACTCCTGTTCGAAAACAAATTAAATCGTTCGTTCACAAATAGATAGATTTAACATTACTTTCTATATTCAAGGCGTTACAACTACATTAATATACAATCAATTAAAACATAAACATACACTTTACTTTAGACTTTCAAAGAAACACATAACAAACCAAAATAGGAACTTTATAATGTACGTTCCTATTATATTATTATACCAACGGACGATAGATCGCTCTCGCTTCAACGTAGTTATCTCCTCGACAACCTCGATGGCGTGGTGGGCGAGTGCTCGACTGAGACGCAAGAGGCGCGGGTTCGATTCCCACTGCGGAAGAAATGTTTGTCTGTAAATATTTCTTCCGGGTGTTTCAATACATTGTATTATGAGCATGTATTTACAAAAAAAAATATTTATATTTACTTACTCTGTCTAAAAGCGCCATATATTTTTGCAGATAAACAACTTTGTTGTAATCCGTCTACCGTTAGTGACATATTGGAGTCGGGCATCAGCCCCCTTATTCTGGGTGACCAAACAAACCGTAACGCGGGCACGTTTGTGAAATCACCATGTTATCGTATTCTATATGACAATTTAGTATTGCAAAAACACAATGCGACGCGTCACAAATAAGTTACGAGCTGTCAAGTTTCGTTTGGTCATCGAGAATAAGGGGGACAGGCCTGATAAGCCAGGTGAGGCCGTCGGCTATGTAGGTTAGATTAAAAATGGCTGTCCCAGTATTCACAGGAAGGCAGTGACACTGATATGTGTGAAAGTTAATTTGTAATCCGGAGGACGGCCAAGGATACTCAGAAAGCAGTGAAAGCTGTAATACTATTTACACTAGTATGACAAGAAAACTAACATAGCTACTTCCCAACTAACCTACACCAATATGTAATGATAGGTAATGATCTCAGAACAATTTATTGTTCTGAGGTAATGATACTTTAACCATTTAAATCAGATCATGTTCTGTCATTAAATCACTAAATTGTCATTGTCACCAGCTTCCATGGGATCTCCATGAACACTACCGATGGTCATCATATAACTTGGTAGTTGCCTAATGAGTCTGTGAGATAAAGGTTTAGGTAATCATGTTCGTAGTCGAATTACAGGCCTTCTATACAAAAGATAACAAAATTAGAACTGATTATAACAATTACGATTTAACGTGCTCCATTTATATCAGTGAATTGTTTACTTTTTTATTCTTAATAAGTAATGCACATTTTCTAGGTCACAAGCATAGAATCAAAAGGAGATGAAGCCAATCGAAACAAAAGAGCGCATTTCGAAAATTTTAATGTCCTACTCAACCTATACAAAATAAATCCTCTAAAGAAATCTCAAGTCTACAAGTCTTTTTTTAATCGCATGCTGTTGCCAAACAGAGATGATAGTGCTCTCGTGAATTTTAATCAAAACGAAAGTATATCAAATAAAACCAGAGACATACAGAGTGTTAAACAATCAGAAACCCCAACCAATGATTCCAACAGCACATTCATAGAGCCAGATTTTAATGTAGAAAATATTGACGTGGAGAAATTCACCATCGATATGAATGAACTGACAAAAGAAAGTCCAAGCAGGAAGGAAGTTTTCAATTCTACATTTGGACACCTGGAAAGTGTTGAGGACGATCACATTCTTATCACGAAGATGCTACCTGTCAATAATATTAATTCGATTCCTTTGTCGAATACTAATGAGATTGATTTTGAATCGCCTCGCCATAAACATGGGAATGTGGAAAAGGTATTTAGCACTATAGAGACTGGCATTATCAATGCTGCAAATGAGGTTTCTAATGTAACAAACATAACGCATGGAAATGATTTGTCTGATAACAGTGTTATAGTACTAAGGTAATAAAAAACTCTCGATCAATTTGAAACTTATATTATATTTTATTTACAACGTATTAATAAATAATTTAATAAATTAAATAAATTAATCAGGAGGTCCGTGGTTTTAAAGCTAGATTAGTCTTATATTTGGCCTGAGTATGCGATTTCGTGGGCATCTTCGTATGACCTGGCCTGGTAGGGTCCGTGGGAGTCCCAGGCGGGTGCGTGGTGGTCCACATGGTGCTCTACGTGGTGCTGAGGGTAATGGATGACTTCGTAGTTCACGACCTTGGGCTTCGTGAATTTGAAGATTACCATAGCACCTGGAATTTAAAACAATATATTACGCTGGTGATACTATCAATGTAATAGTATTGATGTAATTTTCAAAAAAACAAGTGAGCTATAGTATAACATAAATTGCAATCGCGTTTTATCTTAGGTTGCAATCCCAATTTCCAACATCGATCCACATTAAAGCATCTTTGTAATTGTTGGCTCAAGATTGAGTTAAATGGTTTGAGTAATTGATCTACATATAATGATTATAGATGCGTACCAGAGAGAACAAGTGAGATGAGACCAAGAGTAAGAGCCTTCCACGTTTTCAGAGCGATGAGAGCGAGCGCGAGGGGTACCAGAACAGCAGTCTTGAACTTAAGACCCAGGAGGAAAGGCAGAATCACCTTCTTGATGAAACCGTGTTCTGAAACATAACACACATTAGACAATGCAACAGCTTTAAGATTTAAGTCGTTTTAAGGGGAACGTACTGCTCTTGATTCTCAAGGGTTTGGGAAGCTTAATCTTCTTCTTCCTGCCCTCGAAAGATGCGACCTCTTCTCCGTCCAAGGGCATCTCCAGCTCAGACGGAAGGTCAGCCAGCAGAGATCTCGGCACGTACTCCGAAGCGGCACTCTTCGTAATCTCTTCCGGAACTTTCACTCTCAAAGTGTGGGTTTGCAGGAAGCTGTCCACACTATCGAACATCACGTACGCCGGATCCTTCGCCATCCTAGGATCAACATTCTCTGGTTCGATTACTGCTGTCCTCACGATGGATAGGTCGTCAGTGATCTTGATCTCGTCATTGTTCGCCACTTGTGAAATCCACTGCAGGGTTCTGGGTTTTACACACTCCACGGAATACTGACTCAAGCATTCGTCGTAAATGTTCCTGGCTAGGTTTGAGGCGGAGTAATGGGCACTGGTGAAGGCCGCTAACGATAAAATCACTAAGAACTTTGCCATGTTTCACTGACACCTATTATTTTAATTGTTTTGACGGCAGAGGCGACTAACTGCCGTCCGATAAACGGTCACAATGTATGCTATGGAAGTCCAGGGCTTGGTTTATATACGAGCATTAATACGTGAGGTGCTGTTTGATGCGGCATGCCTTCGGCGACACATACAGTAAGCCATGGCACATGCTAATTCCGTGAGAGGCTACTTTGTATAGGAAAACTATCACTTTGTTGGTTAAGGTGTCTGGCTGCAGACCCTTTAAATTATTGTAATCGGCTAATTAGTGAAGTTCCGTTTCCGAACCTTGAATGTAGAAGTTGTAGGAAAATTTTGGAAGGAAGTTTAAGACCACGTAAGCTCTTAACGTAAAATATAGGGCAGTATTTCTTATTCACATCACAGTTTTTCACCACAAGCAATTTTATTCTACTAATATAATAGACTGAAAGTTATTTTTATTTTCACTACTACCTAGGTTTTCGATTGCTGATTCACTCTACTCAGAAGCCAAAACACAGATCAAAGATTTGACAGCCCCTTACATCTCGTGAATTAGGTACCTAAAGTCTATTTCAGACAGCAGATGTCTTTTTAGGGTTCTGTACCCAAAGGGTGCCAACGGGACCCTATTACTAAGCCTCAGCTGTCCGTCCGTCTGTCAGCGATCTGTATTTAATGAACCGTAATAGGAAGAGAGTTGAAATTTTCAGTGTGTATTTCTATTACCGCTATAACAACAAATACATAGGTACATATTATTAAGCCCGTATCTCTAATGGGGTGGGCAGAGTCACAAGTTAACATAATAATAATAATAATAACACCCAACAGTCACATACATAGTCCTGACCCCACACTAGGATTCCCTGTGTCGTGGGTATCAGAAACTACGGTAAACCATGGTACCACAACACCCAGACCCGGAAGAAATATTTACAGAACATGCAAACATTTCTTCCGCAGTGAGAATCGAACCCGCGCCTCTTGCGTCTCTGCCGAGTAATCGCCCGCCACGCCACCGAGGCCGTCAAATGTCAGAAGTTCAACAATGTTTTACCTTTGGCTAGTGCTATTTTACTAATAATGTAAGGTAAAATGTAATGCCCATTATATAAAAGAAAGTGACACCAACGAAATAATAAGATCGAGTTGCAATCACATTCCTTATGTAACAGACGACACATTTCATTTATTGTTTATTCTGGTCATACTATTTTAACAAGGGTGACCATGTTTTTACGATTCTTAAGAAACTCCTCTGATTTATGACCATTCTATATTCAAATGACGAACGATGGCAGATTGCCACTAGAAATGAATATTTTTTTAATTTCAGTTGATTTCAGACAGGTTGCAGTGTTATTATGGATGTTTGTATGAGCTAGTGGCCAACTCTAGCGACGGAGTTTTTAGGCCGCCTAAAGGCCTCCGTCATGGCTTAACGACTTAAAAGCCGGGACCGACTGTTTAACGTTGCAGTGTTGATAAAGTAATCTTGCATCTGACATTCATAAGTTGAATATGTCACCGTCAATTTGTAAATACCGTTATATTATGATCTCGCGAGATTGTAATCCGTCGAACATCTGCTTGGATCAAAATTACAGTTCACAATCTTTCGACTATTTACAATCTCGCAAGATAGATTATTATCTAACGGTATTCATAATTCTACAATGACAAATATGTACAATGTAGCTATGGACAATAATAATATGGACAGCTTTAAACTTGCAAACCGACAATTGTACCTACAATCATTTTTTTAGCAATATTCAAATTTAAAAGGTATGTTGTTATATAATAAAAAAAGATCCTGACATAATTATGAAGTCGCTATAATGAATTTCTCACAAGAGATTTCTTTTGGTTACGTACCTACCTAATGAACGGAAACCCTTTTACGGTAACCCTTTTACCGTACTTACTGAAAAGAAATATCTCGCCTCCAACTGAAACATGGGGTTACTACAGTAAGTGAAAGATGTCCGCGCAAACGGATGCCCGTGAATACGGCGTGCTTACTAATGTACCATGGTCAGTTACCATCGAATACGAACAGCTGTTGTCGGTGTAACGATAGTTTAAACTACTTTTAATACACAGATACTTTTGGACTTAATTTATATTGGCCAAGTACCTAGCAAAAACGCTTCCTATAGATAAATGAGAAATTACATTTATTTGCACGAATTTATCACATGTGTGATAAAATAATAATGGTCTAAAAAATACATCAGTCCAACCTATGTCCTACCAAAGTCTTTGGCATGCAAATATGTTAATTGTTAATAAACTATATTCTATAATATGTTAAGTCCCAATTACCTAAATGTAACGTTCAAATCGTTTTTAAGAATGTCAAAATAATAGTAATAAATAGATGGGTTCTCTGACTCTGTAATGTCTCTTATTTATTTATATTTTCAGAACAAAAATAAGTAATTACTAGCAACCCCCACCAGCACGCCCTGCAGCCGTATCTTGTAAAAGCAAAGCAATAGCAAAAATCGTGCAATTTTTGCTTCTATATCGCTAATTCGTATTGTGTACAAGCGATAGCAAAGCCATTGCAAACAATTGACAGTGCTGCCTCTACAGGACAATCGGTAACACAAATGTGCATTCGTCTCTTTAGCTGGCCGAAGTTTTCGTATTATGCACGCATGGGACAGCAATACAAAACAAAAAAAGGCCTTTTACAGTCAGGAGGCAACTTTTACCTTCACTAACGGGACGCTGTAGTTGCCCGGGACGAATAATTCCTTCTTAATTATTAAGACCCAATAAAGATGAAATATCCAAGAAATCCAATAAAATATTTTATTTTATTTTATTTTATTTTATTCGGAAAACAAACAGTATTATAAACTAAATTATGAAACAACTTAAAAGACTAATTACCAATTAGATGTTTTCGCATATAAATATAATGTTAAATTGTGACTAAATTTTGTGACTACGGCACGATCGATTTGGATGAAACTTTACTTCCTACCTATAGTAGGTCTGAAAGCCGAGTCTGAAAGCCGCGCGCGGAGCCCAATTTATAGGTATGCCATACTTAAGTAAGCAGGTATTATGTAAGTAAATAACGTGCATACAAATATCTACATATATTATATATTAATATGCAGTTATTGTAATTACATACTACATACAATTACATACAATAAAAAATATTATAAGTAGATGTCAAAAAATAACTGACACAAATAGAATTTAATTTCATTTATAAAAAAACATTTTAGTATTTTTATACTGGCAGCACCACCTGCGAAGTATACCCGTATAAAAAGTAACTTAAACTAACTAAGGCCTTTTACAATTTATAGTAGATGATTTATACGGCGTCAGGAGGCAACTTTTACCTTCACAAACGGGACGCTATAGTGCGCGGGACGAATTAAGATGGAGTAGGCTTGCCCAGCACCTATTCTATCCTCTCAGCTTAGTCCACAGTAAAGACATGGTCAATACGTGCGGAGCTGACTAAGCCGCGGGTTTCCTCACGATGTTTTCCTTCACAGTTTAAGAGTACTTATACTAATACCCACGACCTTAGGATCGGAAGGCGGGCTCACTACCAACTAAAACAACAGTGCTCTAAAAAAATAGGTACCTATACAGTAATCCAACTCACCATACTAATTCCGTAAACAAGTGTAAATCTGTTATGCCGTACGTCTGTAAGGGAGGTGAGTGGAACTAAAGAAATAAACATACACACTCACTCACTCACTCACTCACTCACAAACTAAATAAATAACTCTTACTCTTAAAACTTTGTTTAAATTTACTTTAATAGTGTTTCTCTTTTAGTTTTATTCCTTTGAGAAATAATAAATAATTCCTAACCTTAAATACCTTACTCAACCGTGATTTTTACTCAAGCCATTACTTTCTGACATTTTTATTGGAACTTTTACCGCAAACTTCTTGAGAGTTAAATATTCTAGAGATTGTTAATATAAAATATGACCCGAGTAATTCACACGTGAGCATTTTTTATTCTTGTGAATGTCCCAAAGCGGGAATCGAATTCACACCTCATTCGCACCTAGGTCGTCTATTATAGTGAAAACAAATTACAACAAAAGGAAGTGTGATCATCGAATAATTTAGTTTGGGAAATAAAAAAACTGTTCGAGTTTGAGTTACAACAGCCATTGGCAAAGAGTTGAGAATATTCAGACACGCACGTTTGAGCAGTGTATTGATCTAGTTAAAAAAACAGGTTTATGACGTAGGTAAGTATTTCTACTTCTCTGCTAGACTGGAAGTAAAGAAAAAGTGTAGAATGCGTCCAGCTGCTTCTCTCCCCGAGCATGTAAAAGTCGACAAAGGGATAGTATCCTCTCCAACATGATGGACCTATATGGGCGACGGGCTGATCACCTGTCACCCTGGTTCACCATATTCATCTAAATCAGAAGTGGGTGCTAGTTTTCTTATATTTACTTGTGACTCTGCTCACCCCATTAGAGATACGGGCGTGATAGTTGTGTTGAATAAGTAGTTCTAGAATAAAAAGCACGTGTTCATTGCGTGTTCAACTTATGAGGAAAATTTTGCTTGGGCTACTTTTACAACAATGGACATGCACATAGGAAAGGTAGTATTGTGTATCGCATGAAAAGTATTGATGTAATTTTAGTTACTGGAGGGCCTAAACTCTAAAATTTATTTATTTATGTGCCCGGCTGAGACTTTGATCTGATAAATTTATGTTCTCGAACGCTAAAGGTTGTAAGTTTATGAGTTTTCTAGGTAAATGTGAAAGCTTGTGAGGAGATTATGGTTAAGACTCAATCACATGGCGTAATGGCTGAACCAGTTTTAATAAAATTTAGAATACAAATAGTGCATGACCTGGAATAACACGTAAGCTATTTTTGATCCGGGTACAATGAGGTATAATAGGCGGAATCCCGGAAAAAATGCATTCGCGTAGCACAGAATAAGAAATGCTAAGAAATGTCACATTTTTGGTTGGTAGATTTTTCTGTCGAAAAATTGCTGCGCATTATCGATTGTGATAAAAATCTCGAAAGGCTTATTTAAAACACTGGTCTAAGAGAATCAGTGACACGAATAGGGCATATTTGCTAGAATAAAACTGAAATGCCGTATCTGCTCCCTTGCTTACTCTGTACCCGACGCGGACCGCACATCGAAGGGCATTCCCTGAAGTATAAAACAATGATTTGCCAATGTCCTGTGCAGTACATTTCGTTCCTTACAACCGAAACGCGAAAGTTTTTATTGATTATTGTAATTAATTGAGTAAGTAAACAGTGATCATGTCAACAGTGCTAAATTAAAGTTGTGCATTTTCCAAAACAACTATAAGACAACTCTCAAAATTAACGTTGACTCATTACCTCGATATTATGGTGATGATGATGATGATATGATTTATTTCGATACATAAAAGGGATAAGGATTGTCAAATCAAGTTTTGTTTAGGAAAGAACAGGAATTTTGATGATATTTTTTTTTTACCCAGCAGTGAAATTGTGGCTGCTGATAATGATGATGATGAATTGTGAAAGTGTAGTGCTAATAAAATTATAATCGTAGTGCTCTACATATCAAATTGACACTAAAGATATGGATTTGAATCCATTCTTATAAGACGATCATCATTCGACAAAATGTTTTGTGATCTGGATACATAAGATCAATATTTTGAGCCCCTGAAATTTTAATCTGAGCAGGTGCTAAGTTCTTTATGTAAATACTAGCTACCGCCCGCGGCTTCGCTCGCGTGGTATCTGGATAAAAAATAGCCTATATGTTAATCCAGTACATGCACTATATATGTTCCAAGTTTCATTCAAATCCGTTCAGCCGTTTAGGCGTTATTGAGGCACAAACATCCAAACTCACAAACTTTCATATTTATAATATAAGTAAGATATTATAACTCTTACGTTACTGACTTACTGACAATAAACATACACGCAACCTAATCCATGAGCCCTAGAAGCATGAAAATTTATCTTATGGTGTACTCTCTTGGTGCACCAAGAAAAAAAATATCCGATATTCAACTCCTACAGGACACAGCGGAAAGATTTTATAAAAGAAGTTTTTATAAAAAAAGAAACTTAACGCGGGCAAAATCTTGGAGCACACGTCTTATAATCTACATCATCATCATCTTCCCGCCCTTATCCGACTCTATGTGGGGTCAGCACAGCATGAACCAAGGATGCAAGGATAAGAGTTTTGGCTAAGGTGTTTTATGACCAGCCGCCTGCCTGACGTCAACCCTCTTTGGGAATACTTACTAGAAAATTAAAAGGCAGAACAAATTTTGTCCGTCAGTGTTTTTTTTGTGGATTAAATAGTGGATGATACGGGCCTGATTTGTGGAAACAATTTTGTTTATTGTTGCAGTAATAAATAAATGAGTGACAATGTTAGTGCTGGTATTGTTTTGCATCGCTCTCGGAGCGTACTGGATCTGGAGGCAGAAACAGACGAAGTCTGATGAGCCTCCGTCCACTCCCGGAGGGTGGCCTCTGGTCGGTCACGCCCACCTGCTCGTCGGAGACAGCGTTTGTAAGTAACTGGTGTAGAGTGGTAAGGCGAAGCCTATTCTTGACTTAATCCAACTTCAAGACTTCTTGTCTCAGCCATCTGGGTTAGGTACTATTTAGGATATCTACCCCATTCTATAATCGTAACAAAAGATCGATCCAGTTCTGTCAAAAGATTGTTTGTTTTTTTTAATTTAATTTTTTGTGCAAGAATAATGACGATCAGGTATTGCACAGGAAGAGAATTAATTCCAATTTATAAGTTGTCTAGTGTCAACTTATAAATTGGAATTAATTCAGACCAGGCACGTAAAATCTTTAAGACTAAAATGTTTCTGTTCTAGATTTGTGGCAATCCCTGAATGATCTTGCTCAGAAGAGCTATAATATTGGTGGTGTGGTCTCCGCCGCTATTGGACCTCGAACTATTTATGGTAGCCAACAGTTATTTAATTATTTAAACATTGATAAATAAGAGCACATAGGTAATAAGGTACTCACAGTGCTATTGGATAATATGATAATTGAAAACATGAGAGTTGGGTGTGTCATTGTTTTATTACAAGCAACGCTTCAAGCGGTAGACTCTTCGACAAATTCAAGGCATTATATCAAACGCTGACATAGCTTAAAGATTTGAGTGGATATCTAAGTGCAGTCGCTTACACTAAATGTACCTAAACATTCGAAAACTTTTAAAATAATATAATTGAATAGTACAAAACGAAAGTCATGAAATTAGTAGATAGGTTGACGTTTGTGAAAGGTGTTCGTATTTTGCAGTGGTGACCGACCCAGATGATGCTCTTACAGTGGCCAATGCGTGTCTGGAGAAGGACAAATTCTACACCTTCGCCAAACCCTGGCTCGGTGAAAGCTTAGTCACAGGAACCTGTAAGATAAACTTATGAGTTATATAACATAAGCATCACAAATTCTCGTAAGTAGAAACAAAGATATCATCCAAATATTGACGGCAAGCAGGCAACATTGAGAATTTTATGGCTAAATTTAAATAAGAGACGCACAAGATACGGGTACATACATACATACATACATAATAACACGCCTGTATCCCTAATGGAATAGAGCCAGAAGTTATCATAAGAAAATTTACAGCCACTATTTAATCAGCACCGACGAAATATAAATAAATAGACAAACGGCATAAGAAAAAATCCATAAAACATACCTCAAATAACTAAAAATGTTACAGTGCCAATCTGGAAAGTACATCGAAAACTGTTGCAGCCTGCATTCAGCCAGATCGTGTTGGATGGCTTCTTGGACGTGTTCAACAGCCAGTCCAGGAAGCTGGTCAAGGATTTGGAAGTCGAAGTCGGGAAGGGACCTTTCGACCACTGGACGTACACACGGCATAATGCTTTAGAAACTATTTGCTGTATGTATCCGGCTTTATTGTCATCATTGGCTGCATTAGTGCACCACCGAAGAAACGTTGATTTAAAGATCCATTTAGAAAAACATAAATAAAATCAATAACTTTTAAGGGGCCTATATACGAGTGATTTACTTCAAATGTTTTTCAGTGACAGCGTTGGGTGTGGACTTCCGAGACCATTCAGTACTTAACCAGCAATACGTTGAGGCAGCGGAGAAAATATTTTACACCATGGTGGAAAGATTCCAAAAATTCTGGCTACACAGTCCCTGGATGTTCAAGCTCAGTGGGGTCAAGAGGACACAGGATGCCTGTTTGAAGATTCTTCATAATATGTCTGAAACGGTAATAAAACTACTATTTTCGTAAAAGTTAGGATAAACACAAGGATATCTTACAATGGTGAATAGTTTTTAATTTTTCAGAAGATGCAATTTTTTCTGCTGTTACCTATTATTAATGATTTTTCTCAAAATCCTGTTTTAGTCTTTGTCAGCGACTCCTATCACTCTGATCGATACAGGCAGGTAGTAAATTGCTTACAGTCTGTTTTTTTACTTAATGAAGCCCTTTAATTTACAGGTACTGCAAAAAAGAAAGACAGCTATGAAAGATGGAACAAATACTGAACATAGTTACGAGAAAGTGATAGGTGGGAAAATCAAACTAAAACCCTTCATGGATCTGCTTCTTGAACTTGCTAGAGATGAAGGGGTATTCACAGACAAGGAGATCAGAGACCACGTGGACACGATTATTGTTGGAGGCCACGATACTTCAGCTAATGTGCTTATGTTTACTCTGATACTGCTTGGATCATACCCTGAGGTTCAGAAGAAGGTTTATGAAGAGTAAGTAGTAAATAAATCATAGCTAAGAGATTACCTAGCATAAAATATTGATAAGTGCACACGAGAAACAGAATTAGTAATGATTGGTAACCATTATATTGATGTTTCCCGAGAAATACCGAGGTACTTTTAGTTCTTGTCTTGTATCGTGCGACAGATAAAAATAACAGATAGATTTAAAAGTGGTTCTCAAAACAAATTAAATGAAGAATAAAACGAGTACTTGATTAGCAATAGTAAAACTTTCCTTAGTTATATTAAAGGTTAATTACACAATTATGCACATTAGTGCAAGTAAGGATATGAGTTAACATAGTTTCCGCAATAGCAATGCTAATATTTGAAGGAAATCCTTTTATTGCTTCATTTGTCCAAATCAGGTCAATACTAGTTACGAAACTGAAATCAGTATTTTTTTCACGTATGAAATTGCGGTCATGGTTTTAATTGAAAGTGTAACATGCAAAGTGAATAATATTATTTGAATTAGTGATTTCAGGAAGGTACGTCCTGAATATCTACTTTTTCAAAATGGCCTTGACCTGTTCTTGGCCTGAAACCTGGGTAATCAAGGTGTTAGCTAACTTTCTTGTTTGTCGTGTTTGGGTTTTTCTTGGTCACCTTGCCATTGCCATTTATTGATGATATCGCCTCTTGGTCCTGAAAAAATGGAACGCGTTACGAAGGGGCGAAGACATCCCTTGCATCTGTCCACTCCTGTCTATTTAATGATAATAAATAAATCAAATCAATATTTTATGGACATTTTAAATAGCTGTACCATCTAGCTCCAAACGTATTATAGGAACCAGATGACTGATAGAATGCATTTAAACAATTTTTTCTATAAAAACCATAATATTACAACACCCAGACCGGAAGAAATATTTGCAGAACGTGCAAACATTTTCCCGGCAACGGGAATCGAACCCGCACCTTTTGCGTCTTAGACGACCACGCGCTCACTACGCCACCGAGGTCGTCGAAGGTTAATGTGCTTTTGTTATAAGAATCTTAATTATGATATACCTAACTTTTTTTACTGCTTCTCTCCCCGAGCATGTCGTAAAAGTCGACTAAGAGTATAGTATCATCTTTAACATGACGGACCATCTATACATATGAGCGATGGGCTGATCACCGTCTTGAAACTTAGAATCAAGAGTGGCTGCAACTTTTCTTATGTTTTTTTGTGGCTCTACCCACCCCTATATGTATGTATTAAGTCAACTTATTTTGTTCCAGATTGGATGAAGTCTTTGGAGGATCAGATAGAGACGTTGAAAAGTCTGACCTGGTGAAACTGGTCTACTTAGAAGCGGTCTTGAAAGAAAGCATGAGGTTATACACAATTGTGCCAGTAACTGCTAGATGGCTTGACAAAGACGTTAAACTTAGTAAGTCAATCAACTTGATCATTAACATCACGACTATGGTAAATGTTTGTGAGTACATTCATACATATTATCACGCCCATATCCCTAACAGAGTGGGCAGAACCACAAGTAATCATAAGAAAACTTGCAGCCACTTCTGATCCAAGACTCTTAAGATGTTAATGTTTGTGAGGTTGGTAACATTTCTCCCGCAGCGGGAATCGAAACCGCGCCTATTGCGTCTAAGTCTAGCACTCGTCCGCCACGTCACCGAGGTCGTCAAATTATGATGGCTTCTTTTTATTCAGGTACATACAATGTGGGTGAAGCCGTTGGAAGCTAAGTAGTATAACATCATCCGATTTAACGGATTTTATTTCTTTCCACTTCTCTGCTGGACTGGAAGTAAAGAAAAAGCATAAATTGCGTTCAGCTGCTTCTCTCCGAGCATGTCGTAAAAGTCGACTAAGGGATAATATCCTCTACAACATGATGGACCACTTATGTAAGCGATGGGCTGATCACCTGTCACCATGGTTCACCATATCCACCTTAGAACTACCTAAATCAGAAGTTTTCTTATGTTTATTTATGGCTCTGCCCACCCCATTGTATACGGGCGTGATAAAATGTATATATGTATTTCTTTCCAGAGAACTGCACTCTATCATCAGGTCGAACATGCTTCATCTTTGTCTTCGGCATCCACCGGAATCCAATCTGGGGTCCTGATGCAGACCAGTTCAACCCTGATCGATGGCTGGACCCTTCGAAGCTACCGGAGTCCTCAAACGCTTTTGCTGCCTTCATGATAGGAAGACGGACATGTATAGGTATGTATTTTTATTTCAAGAGTGATCATTACCAAAGCATTTCGAGCTGAGCGCTTCCGCGCTTCGGAGGGCACGTTAAATTGTCGGTCCCGGCTTTTAAGTCGTTAAACCATGGTGTAGGCCTTTGGGCGGCCTAAAAACTCTGTCACAGAAGTTGGCCACTAGCTCATACGAACTTACTTAAGAATGATTATCGTCAAAAGTGGGCTGGAGAAATCTTAAATCACGAACTTCGTCTTACTTGACCGTAAATGATGAGCGTAGAGATTTTCTTTTCTGATCGTGATCACACTCGGGATGTCACTGCACTGGCCATCGACAATCGGATAAAAAACAAAACAAAACAAAATCGTAAACACAGACAAAATTATCTAGCTACGTTTTAAAAATAGAATCGTTTTAAAAAAAACAACTTTAATGATCGTGATAAAAACTCTTTGGGTCCATCCTATAACGCTTAAAAGAGGATTGATATTTCTGCCTTCGTAATAGCAAATGCAGTACTTGCAAAATGGCGGTTTCAAGAAAAACGCGGTAATCATACATTTAGACATCTCTGCAGCATATCCATGTTATATACATTATAATGAAAATTATTTTTTTATGTACCTAGTTCAAGATTTAGCCCCTTGGAATACCATTTTTGCAAAAAAGTGAAAAACCCAAAAATGACGATTACTGCAAGTGCAATTAGTAGATTTCTACAAATTTGATTTTCTGTTCTGAGTTGCACGCATGCACGAAATCACCTTATATTATGGCCAGTAACATCACAACTGCTGAATACCAACTACATAGGTTGGCTCCAAGAAGTTTTGTCTTCATACAGGAACTCGTTTTTTTTTAAGGTAATTACTTATTTTCAGGAAAGAGCTACGCGTATATGTCAATGAAGACGACTCTATCCCACGTACTCCGCCACTACACCATCACAGCAGACCACAGAGACCTTGTGCTAAAACTCGACGTTATGCTCAAACCAGCCTCCGGCCACCAGATAAGCATCGAGAAAAGATATTAGCTATAATACTAGTGTAGTTAAATAATTTATTAAAAACCAGAGTCTTTTTTATTTAAAACTTTCAAATTTCCGCAAAGGATGTCAGAGTTACAGAAGATGCTGAAATTGGCCCTTGGCAGCTTATACTTGACAAAATAGGTACTTACCTAGTAATAAGTTACCTACCTCGAGTATATCTTAATCTTGAAGCTTTTGAAATACTGATGAACGGTAAAAAGCATGTATCGAAGACCTAAACGCCTAACAAGTCCGCTGAACTAAAAGTCAGAAAATTGCATTCACGAAACCGAAATGAACGCATTAAATGACATGCGAACACTGGAATCTATTTATCTATACGGTGACAACCACTGCTGGATGCCACCTCTTCCCTATCACGCCACTCCTGGCAGTCTTGTCCCAGATCCACTGCTTTCCTACTATCCTCGAAATGCCGTCAGACCTTCGGGCAGCTTTCCCTCAAGAATACTGGAATATAGCCAAGTATTTATTTATTTAGCTTAGAATAATACTGCCGTCAGAGTGTTCAAATGTAACTAGTTTAGGTACGTTCCATAAATCCATAAACCTTATCTTTTTAAAATTTTGTTCTGTACATCCAAAGGTTGCCTGGAAGAAATCAATCAAGAACGTCTAAGCAAGTTACGTCACGAGCGCTTTCTTATGATTGATTACTTGAGGCTTGTAACAATTCAAACATTCAATCATAAATTATAGAATTGTTTAGTTATTTAGTGTTAAGAGTGTTTATAGTAACGAGATAAATAAAATAAGTACTAGTTGATTAATTCATGTGTTTTGTGTCTACCTTCCAATCTACATTATTACCTGTCACCATGGATCACCATGTCAATCTTAGGACAAAATCAGCAGACGCTGCAAGTATTTTTATATTTACTTATGACTCTGCCCACACCATCAGGAATACAGGCGTGGTAATATGTATGTACCTATGTACAACCTACCTACAGAAATCCGTTAGTTAAGTGTATCAACATAGGAACAAGAGTTTATGGGGGTTGGATTAATAAAAAGAGCGTTTAGGAAATATTTAAACATTTTTATGTTAAATTCATAGTAAAGAATAGTCACAACTTCTATTTTATTAAGTAATTTCTATTTTCACAACATCTGATCTATTAAAATTGTTGCTTTTATAGTAACAGAGTAAAAATATTAAAAAAAAAATTATAACTTTAAAAAAATATCTTTAACGTATTATTTTGTTTATTTTAAATTTAAATTGAAATTTATGTAAACAAACCGTCCATTATTTTTCGTTATTACGATGAAATCACTTAGTTTTATGTAAATAATCCTCGCAACATTCACACCTTAATTAAACTATTAGTACAATTTAAAAGTTCCATGAACATGCAATGAAAAAGTAAGTTTTAGGTTAAGCATGGGCGGTTTGTTTACAACAATTGTAGCTCCAGTTTGGCTGAAGTATAGATAATGGCGTTCGTATGTCCGATTCCTATGTTCTACTAACGGACGACGATCGACGACTCGTTTATTACCATATCAACGTAGTTTTATGTCAAAATACATAGGTAATGTATGGTGTTTCAAAAGATAACGTTGCTATGACAATCCGATAATAGAATATAGGAATCAGGCAACAGCCGGTAACTTTTTATTCAATAATCTACTACCTACTAACCTCTATTTTAAAGTTCTTTTTCACTCTGCTACTATCAAACCACGAAATTCTCTAATAACAGTTAGAATTGCACATTTCACATAACTCCATCCAGAAAGTCCCAACATCACTCTTGACATAAAATGAATATAAAACTCGGCCGCTTCCCACGGTGACTTTACGGCAAAAAACTTACTTTCCTCAGACCAAATAAAAAGAAAAGACGCCGCGCCGCTAACAACAAAAGTGAAGCCACCTGTGTCGAAGGTTTTGTGTTCCAAGTAACCTAAAATTATATAGTATAATAATTAAGAAACGATGTTATTTGAAGTACTTAAGTGAGACTTTTTATGTGATTTGCTGCTGTTTTTACAAGTTTTCACTACACAGGAAGGCATAATTCTATTTTTAAATTTTAAGTTTACGACTCGAGAGCAATGAGCATGGTTTTAGTGTAGGTGTGTGCGTGAGCCTGTATGTTTACTTGCAGGAGCACAATTTTGCGTGGCTTCACTTTTGTTGTTCGCGGCGCGGCGTCTTTTCTTTTTATTTGGTCTGAGTTACTTTCAAAACGATCGCGATACATACCCTATTATAAATAGGTATAAGGCTGGCTACTGTTGCCCGATTCAAGTAAAAGGCGACAAATGGAACGTAGTTTTTGGTCAATATGGAGCTTTTGTGCAGATGACAATGTTGCTACGGTAAATAAGCTTAAGTCGTTTGTTAGTTGAATACAGGAATCGGGCAACAGTCGCTGTACCCAGACTTGCGACTACGTCTCTCGCACGTTGCGAATGCGACAGAGGCAATACAATAGCGATTCAGAAACGTTTACAAAACGCGCGACATTGCTACAAAAAGTAGCCGTGGGTGAACGCTGCCTTACATTTTTGTGACTTTTAAAACTATCGACGCCTTGTAAAATAAAGCATTGAAATATTTATTTTGTATTAAATAAATATACTATTAGGTAATTAGTATTGCACATCTATTTAGCTTCATAAGCGCAATGGACGTAATTTTTGCAAAAACTATACTAAAGTACAGTCCGCGCGGCGTATTTATGCACTCTTTATCAACAGGCAAATTAGGAGCGCATTGTTTGTCATATACATAGTTTTAGAATAATCCTTAGGTAAGTATGTAGGTATCTACATAATAACGCGAAGAAGAAAAATAGCCCAATAAAAACACTATGATAAGAAACACAATCCCGAATAAAGTTCTCACAGTAGAACTGAATTGTGACCGTACCCAATATTTGAAGAGTATTCTAAGAGTCTTGGCGCAGCCGGACAAGTTTTATCCAGACTGCGCCAAGGTCATTATTTGTATGACGTTTTTTAATATTTAAACGTCAAGCTTAGGTCGCGCCATGTAAAATGAGCGCATGGGAACAGATTGTACGAGAATTTTTCTATTTTTTTGAAGATTTTTATTCAGATGTAAGTTATCCGCTGGACTGGGAGTAAAGACAAAACATAATGCATCCAGCTGCTTCTCCCTCCGAACATATCGTAAATTGCGCTCATTAAGAGAGGCCTATGTTCTGCAGTGGACTGCTACAGGCCGATGATGATAATGATGTAGCTCTATCGCGGTGACGCTGAACAAGATAAAATAACAAACTGATAATCCGATAAAGCGAGCGCAATAATAAATAAAATATGAATACTCGACTAGGATCGTAATACTTGTTTTTCTTATATAAAATAATTTAATTGAACATAGTATTTTTTTAACTCATGAAATCTTATTAATACTTAAAGTTACCATACACATTACTCACAGGCCGAGCGACGATTATTCTATTTTAAAAGTTATTTTAAATTAATAGAAAAAAGGACGGCTTGTCCAATAAGTTTTTCTAAATTTTATGAAAAAAATTTGGTACTTTCGACCAATTTCTTTTTTCATAAAATTCATGAAAACAATAGAAAAGTGCTATGTACTAAAAATATAATTTAGTTTTTTTAGTTTTGACAACTTTATGCTTCAGCATATTCCTTAGAAAATAATACGTATAAATAAAATATAGATACTTTACGCGCAAAGTAAGTTAAACCTAGAAGTTTTAAAATAGAATATCGTGAAGTAATACTAGATCACAGTCTATGTAAAATTAATACATTTAAGATAAGTAATTAAGATAAACATTTAATTTTACTTTAGTCAAAATGGCCTCAAGATCCACTACATTCTTTTTTCTAAATTTACGTGCTCTCGGTCTTTCAAATCTTTTTATATTTACAAGGTAAATTCATAAATGTTTAAGCGGATTTTAAACAATAGGTCATAAACATTTGCTGATAATCAGATTTGTACCAAATTAATTACTGTTAAGTCTGTCCTTGCTGATTTATCTTGAAAATAAAACCTGCTAAAACACATCACGTGAAATAATGATTTTATTTTTAAACGATTGACTAAATATTTTCGAAAAAAATATACTTTTATGGGTACTTTACTGGTTTAAAAGTTATTTCTGTTTTAAAAAAATCTTTTAATAACAAATAAAATCTTATAAAAAGTATTCATTTTGACTCAAAATTTGACCGAGAGCGGAAAGTTTCACATTCAAACTACCTATCTAAACGAAGTCTAATAGTAGAAATGTACAGCAACCAGTTTAGTTAGACACGTAGTTCCGTGCAAAATGTACCGTGGAGCAGGTCGAGTTCAGTCGATCGATTTGGACGGCTTCACTCGTTCAGGCTTTTGTGCCTTCTCTGTGCTATCTTGCCTGCTCCTGAAAGTACAAAATAAATATTATTCTACTTTATATTAACTACTAGCTACCTATATAAAAATAGCCTATATGTTAATCCAGCACTATATGCCAAGTTTCATTCGAACCCGTTCAGCCGTTTAGGCGTGTCTGAGACAAACATCCAAACATCCTCACAAACTTTCGCATTTATAATATAAGTAAGATTAAGAAGGAAGAACAAAAAACATGCTATCTAATCTTACTTATATTATAAATGCGAAAGTTTGTGAGTTTGGATGTATGTGTCTGAATCACTCCTAAACGGGTAGAACGGATTTGAATGAAACTTGGAATATACATAGTAAATGTGCTGGATTAACATATAGGCTATTTTTTATCCAGGTATCACGCGAGCGAAGCCGCGGACGGCAGCTAGTATGCTATACATGTATTTGTAGCAATAGACATACTTTTGACTTAACACTCACCAGTTCAAACTTCGTCACAACATATGACAGAGCCTTCCTTTATGCTTCACCTTGGTTCCCTCTTCCACGACGCTCGTGTGGGTCTCCGAGACGACCGTCTCTCTCAGAACTATTGCCGTCTCTCTCGCACTCTCCCGCAGGCCGCTTGGCGCCGCGTACATTGATCTGCAACAGGCTTTTGTTTTACGCAGTGTTAAATAAAATAAAAGAAAGAAAAAACAAATTTAAGAGTGCAATGAAAAAGCACGACCGCGGTTGTACAAAGTAACTTTATAATTCGGTAGTCACGCAAGGACTCTGGGTTGTGTCAATTCACAAAACATAAGAAAAATGGGCAGACTTTTCGAAAATCGACAAAAAGTTGTATTTGTAGTAAAGAAATTCAACCGTGGTCGTGCTGGTCGTCATTATAATCACACTAAATATGGAAATCAAATTCTAAAATATTTTGAACTTAAATTCAGAAATTGAAATTCAGCCGGGGAAATTCAATCACGTGATGTTTTTTAGCAACTTTTACCCCCCTTTTGATACTAGGCGAGTTTAGGCTAAGCTCAAAACTAACCTCCAAATAACGTGTATTTTGTTCGATAATAGGAAAAATAAAAACACGTGATGTCTCAATACACCCCTCCTCCAACCTTGTGATATTTCGTGTTTTTTCCGAACCTACTGTCCCCCCTTTTGAACCTCACGTGATTAATTTAAAACGGGTTCAAGTCCCAAGCAGATTTTTTGATAGCAATTATAAATTGATGGAAACATCCGTTTCAATATCGTGCATTACGAGCTGAGCGCTTACGTGCTTCGGAGGGCACGTTAAACAGTCGGTCCCGGCTTTGAAGTCTTTAAGCCATGACGGAGGCCTTCAGGCGGCCTAAAAACTCCGTCACTAGAGTTAGCCACTAGCTCATACGAATATACATTTATAATATCGAGCTTTTTATCAATTTGCAGGAACTTAGGGGCAAGATTACCCAGTAGATCTTTTTTAGACAAGTATAGCATTAAACCAAGTCAGTAAGTGGTAGTACCTGGTCAGCTTATTCCTAGCCGGTCTTGAGGATACAGAGCTGGTCTTCCCTCTCCTCAGCGAGGAGAAGGGGTGCTTGATGGGTTTCACCAGCGCAGTGCTGCTCTCTGGCTTAGCGCAGTTTAATGTCGTCCGTGTGAACTCCACATCTTTGATAGGCTCTTTGGATGCTGGAAGTATTTTATTTAAGATGATTATTACCATTATACAAGTAGTAGAAGAGGAAAGGGTTTTGATGGAGACCATTCAAAACATAAGAGGGAAAATGTTTGGACATCTTATAAAACATGACAGCTTCATAAAGAACATCATAGAAGGAAGGGTAGAAGAAAAGCGAGAAGACCAAGAATTTATCATCAAAAAGATAAAGGAGAAAGTCGCTATAATGGCGTATAAAGAAATAAAAGAAGCTTCAATGGAGAGACAAGAGCTAAGTCTTCAATTTATAATAACTATTACTATTACTACTAGCTCGTCTTGTCCCACTGTTGGGCAAAAGCTTCCCCATTTCCACCAGTCACTACGCCCATCATCCATCGCCTATGTATATTCCTGATAGGAGCGAGTTCGGAATTATTGGATCGAAGCGAGTTATTATTGAAATGATTCCTCGCTTCGCTCTCCAACATCAAAGTTTTGACAGAGGCGTGGCGGCGAGTGTTTCAGATGCAAGAGGTGTGGTATCGATTCCCGCTTTATTCCCGACTGATAAATGTGGGACAAGGGAGAGAACGTTATTCCCCTACCCCACATTTTATGGGACAAGGTCAGAAATATAGTTTACAAGAGCCAACGAGAGCTACGTCTTAACTTACCTATGAATTCCTCAATAGGTTTATCGATAGTGTCGTGGTCGATCCACGTGAGGCCCATTTCCACCTTCTCCGCCAGGTCTTGCCATCTCTTCCTGTTCTCAGCGGTGCCGGTGTACAGCGGCTGGATCCATGGGAAGGTCTCTGATAGAACCTTGTATAGCGGCAGACAGATCATATCAATGAAGCCGACTTGCATCTGGGGTAATTCGTCCTTTTTCTCCCTGAAAAGAAAGAAATGATTTTTGTAAAAATATATAGATGAAAGATTAAACAAAGTAAGTTCGTATGAGCTAGTGGCCAACTCTTGTGACGGAGTTTTTAGGCCGCCTGAAGGCCTCCGTCGTGGCTTAACTACTTTAAACCACCGGCAATTTAACGTGCCCTCCGAAGCACGGAAGCGCTCAGCTCGTAATGCCACTTGCGGTCACCCATCCTAATTGTGACCGCGCACAACGTTGCTTGACTTCGACGATCAATCAAGAACGTCTAAGCAAGCGACTCCACGGATTTCTGTCGTAGGACTATTAATTGGATTCACGATTTAGACATTTGGTGGGCTGCCATCTTTTGAAAATCAAATTGTCTTGTGAAACTTAGCAGGGAAGCTCATTATAAGAGGGATAATCGAAAATGTATGAAATTCGAAATAATATAAATATTTTCATCTCGTGTTTTAACTTGTTTGAAAGCATTTCGTTCGACTTTATTACTACTCAGACAAAAAAAAAGACGGCGCGCCGCGCAAAACAAAAGTGAAGCCACACAAAACACTAAAACCATGCTTATCGCTCTCGAGTCGTCGCCTAGAAAACTTAAATCACATAAAAAGTCTCACGGAATCACTTTCCAATTGTAAGTACTTCAAATAACATCGTTTCTTAATTATTATACTATGAATTTTAGGTTACTTGGAACACAAAACCTTTGACACAAAAAGGTGGCTTCACTTTCGTTGTTCTTTTCTTTTTATTTGGTCTGAGACTAACTAAGAGTCGGAACATAGGTAGGTATCAGTTATACCTGTCCATCATAGCGATAGGCTGTTGGTTGAGCTGCAGCTTCTCCAAGTCCCCCTGGTCGAAGAACTCGTCAGCGACCAACTTGGCCACCTTGTGCTGAACCTCCCAGGGCTTGGCGATAGCGGACACGTCGCAGGCAGTCATCATCATACCGCATAACACTGGAATTCAGAATATGAGTAAGCCTGAGTCTCACTGGGATTGTGAAGAATGGATGAGAATTGAGATTGGCTAGAGATCTTGAGCCATTATCAAAGACATTTTGCATCACGCAGTCGCTAGTCGCTACTGTAAACAAGTATTTATTAAAAAAAAAACCGATTGCGTAGAATTTAGGTAGCATTTGGTAGAATTTAGGTCTAACATTTGATTTCGTGACATAATGTTGATGATGATAGTGATGAATTTGTTCCATTTTAGTCTACGTTTTTAGTTTTGTAACATCTTAATTCCATTGGAAATAGCTTCTTAAAGCTGACATATTGAATTTTTTACACTTTAGTGTCTATATGCTGTACCTATGATACTCTCGTTAACTAGACGAAACCAACAACACCTAATTTGTCAAAATCCGTCCATCCGTTTCGGCTACAGAGGCAGCCAAAATCATAAATTGAAAATGGCTTCTTACAGCCGCCATGTTGGATTTTTTGACACTTCATTATAGCATATGACACTCTCGTCGTCCAGTCAAATCCAACAAAACCTCATTTGTTAAAATCCGTCTAGCCGTTTGGACTAAAGAATGCACATATCCACATACATAGGTACATTAACACTTTCCAGTATTTCAACCAGGAATTATAACTTTCTCGCAAACTTTCAAATACTTACGCTCTTTCTTCTCCTGACTCTGCCAATCAAACTCTCCGTTATCAACCAGATCCAAGAACTTCGATTTCTTCTTAAAGTACATCGCAAGATCCGTTGATAGGATGGCTGTTTCGACTACCCTCATCACGTCTTTGTAATCACAGGGATTCAGGGCCTGGAAAAAAGAGGAAATTAGGTCTTATGTCGCTGTTTTAAGACTTAGTTTATTTCATTTATATTAATTTCATCAAAAACATACAAAGGGTACAGTTTCTGGTTAGCAATGTTCTTAAACCTAAATTAAGTTTATCTGAACACTTATCACCATGGTTCACCATATCCATCTTAAGACTTTAAATCAGAAGTGGCTGCAAGTTTTCTTATGTTAACTTGTGGCTCTGCCCACCCCATTAGGGATATGGGCGTGATAGTATGTATGTATGTGTGAACACTTAGGTTCTCGATAAAAACACATTATCTGCCAGTGCGCATAAGCGCCATTCAGTTTTAGTTAATACACAAAAATCTGCCTACATAAGGATGCTCCATTTTACATGTTATCAAGATTATTTAGAAAGTACTAGCTGCCGCCCGCGGCTTCGCTCGAGTGGTATCCGGATAAAAAATAGCCTATATGTTAATCCAGTACATGTACTATGTATATTCCAAGTTTCATTCAAATTCGTTCAGCCGTTTAGGCGTGATTGAGGCACAAACATCCAAACATCCAAACTCACAAACTTTCGCATTTATAATATACTAGCTGCCGCCCGCGGCTTCGCTCGCATGGTACCCGGACAAAAAATAGCCTATATGTTAATCCAGTACATGTACTATGTATATTCCAAGTTTCATTCAAATCCGTTCAGCCGTTTAGGCGTGATTGAGGCACAAACATCCAAACATCCAAACTCACAAACTTTCGCATTTATAATATAAGTAAGAAGTAAGATTTTTAAGCATATTTTTTATATTTTTGGGGGTTAATGTGGTTTTTATCTCTAGAGGGATTTGATTAATGAGATGAGGGATAATGTATTTGGAAGTTCTTCTTCTATATACATTACAAAAATTGGGTTTAATCAGTTTTGCATTTATCTACTTTTTTTTACTTTTCATCGATGGACTTACCTGAAATATATTATTGCTTTCACTATTGAGTATCATCACACATTGGTCGAAGTGGTGATGTTCCATGGTCGAGGTCGAATACAAGATTGCTAGTGGACTTTCAGTCTTCGTTTGGAACGCGTTATTTGTGCCTCTGTGGTCTAGATCGTGGCATAGACAAGCGACGAGAAGACCTGGAATGACAAAAAGAATAACTATTACTTCTCTGCTGAGCTATGCTCAGCTTGTAATGCCACCTGCGGTAAAGGCCTAAGGCCTCCGTATGGCTTAACGACTTTAATTCTTTATTGCACATATAAAATCACATAAAACACAGACATAAAGTAAGGACATGTACAAAGGCGAGCTTAACCCTACAAAGAGTTATCTTCCAGCAAACCTTTGAGGCTAGAGAGAAGTGGAATTTAAATAGCGGGTACATGTACAAAACAAGACAAGACAAATGTTTAAGTATAAATAAACCTATTCATTTAAAGCCGGGATCGACAATTTTCAACAACGCGCTCTCCAAAGCACGGATGTGCTTGATCACCCATCCAAATTGTGACCGCGCACAACGTTGCTTAACTTTAACGATCAATCAAAAACGTCTAAGAAAGCTACGACACGAGCGTTTAATAGTTAAATCTATAGTTTTACCTAGGATTTCTAGATCTGACATAAACCGCTCCATTTTGCCGGTCTTCAGCATCGCGAACATAGTTTGGGCCACGTTTAAAGCGTGCCGCCAATTGTGGTATTTAACTGGTCGGTAGTTCTTCTTGACGCTTAATATCCAGCGGCAGAGGACCTGGAAAAATAAAAAAAGCAAAGATAAATAAATATATAATTACCAAAATATTTGTGGACATTTCACACAGCGCCATCTATCCCCAAACTAAGCAAAGCTATGAGAACCAGGCTGATAGAATACTTATATACTTTTTTTGTAAATACATACTTACAATACATAATACTACAACACCCAGACCCCAAGAAATATTTGCAGAACATACATTTCTCCCGTAGCGGGAATCGAACCCGCGCCTCTTGCGTCTTAGCCGAGCACTCGCCTGCCACGCCATCGAGATCGTCAAAAGACATTTAAAATACAAAGATACAGACATTTCTCCCGCAGCATAATTTGGACCCACGGCTTTTAAGTCTCAGGCGAGTCGACGCCACCGAGGTGATCAAATAAAATAAATGAAATAAGATTTCTTATCAAATCTTGGCAACATTTTGGCTGTATTTTCACTTTAGTCTCAATCTAGATCCACCAACCCACCACATAGATATGTAGTTCTGACCTTAAACTGGGAAATACGAGTATGTAGGTATTAGACTATAAGTACCATAGTACCATAACATCCAAAACCGGAAAAAATAAGAGAAATTATTCATTAGCGCTTCATCGGAATTATAACTAAGGATTAGTAAAATTCTCTACTTCCCTGCTGGACTGGGAATAAAGAAAAAAAAACATAGAATGCGTTCAGCTGCTTCTCTCCCCGAGCATGTCGTAAGAGTCGACTAAGGGATAGCATCTTCTCCAACATGATGGACCGTCTATATGGGCGATGGGCTGATCACCTGTCACCATGGTTTACCATATCTATCTTGGGACTCTTGGAGGAGTGGCTGCAAGTGTTCTTATAATTACTTGTAGCTCTGCCCACCCCGTTAGGGATATGAGCGTGATAATATGTATGTAGTAAAATTCTTGTCATGAAAGGTTACAAAAGTTTTCGTAATTATAATACTTACATCATAAGGTATGTGGAACTTCTCAACGAGGTTGCAGGATAAGAACATCCGTAGAGTTGCTCTACACGTGTCTTCGTCTGATAAATCGAAATCTGAAAAGAAATTTGGTATAACGTTGTACCATAATAAATAAAAATAGTAATAAACATTTGTGGACATTTCACAGCGCCATCTAGCCCCAAACTAAGCAAAGCTGTACTATGGGAACCAGATGGCTGATAGAATACATATCGTCACTGGAAAGGCAAAATTACGTAAGCGCCAAAATGGCGCCAAATAGGCATATTGAGTTATTATCCTAAAATAGCAGTCCAAATACAATAATATGAGTTGCTGGACATAGAAAATGAAAAAAGAATGAAATCTTACGTTGACGTCATCAAAATTCGATAATTAGTAGAAAGATATGATTAAAAAAACGAAAAAAATGAACTTTAAACGGCTTTTTCTCGATTGGCGCTTACGTAAATTTGCCTTTCCAGTGAATATACTTTTTTTTGTAAACACATACTTATAATACACAATACTACAACACCCAGACCCGGAAGAAATATTTGCAGAACATACAAACATTTCTCCCTTAGCGGGAATCGAACTTCGTCACTCCTTTCTAAACCATGTCCTCTTTCACACAATCCATCTTCCTTTCCTTCCATCTTTTCTTTGGCCTACCTTTAAATCCATTTACATTCATATTCATAACTCTCCTGATGACTCTTACCATGAAATTGAAAACTATACAAGTTGTAGGTCTCCGCTGTGGGTATGACTTCCTGGCACAACTTGCTGGTGTCCTCTGTGGATGCCGTCGCGTGGTACGAAAGGCATTCTAGAGCCACCTGAGAAAAAGACAAGTCATATTTTAAAAGTCCTTTGTTATTTTTTATCTTTTTAATGTATTAATTGGACTTAATTTAACGGAAAGAATCCAGACATGGTAATTTTTGAGTAATGAAGGGTTGTTAAGTTAAATTACGTTTAAAGGAAACGTCCCACTTCTAATAGCAGCCATTTCTTTTTCTTTCCTAAGGTACCTAGTAAAAAATGTCTTGATTTTTGCTGGTAGAAAACATAGACTAAATATAAATTACCCGTCTATATTAAACTAAACTCATTTTCGTTTGTCTGGTGATTTGGATGTTTCTACGACCAATAAATTTAACTAAGTATCTATTAAATTACTAAAAATACGAATTATTAAAAATGCTGTGCCGACCCCACATAGAGTAGGATAAGAGCAGGAAGATGATGATGATAATCTATTAAATAACGATATCGCTTGTATATAACTCTATGTGTTGCCGTTAACTTGATTAACACGATGGTAAAGTAATTTGGAGTCACTTTGTGGTACTCTGACTTTCGATGGTACTGCATGGGGGGTACTTACCTTTTGTTTAGCCATAAGTTTGCACGCGTTCTCATACATCTGCGTATTGTGGATGCCGAGGCCGCAGAATATGGCGAATGCTTCGAATATCGATATGTCGCCTTCCGTGAACTGGGAGCCGTTTTCCTTAAAAATAAACAGAAAGTTGTTTGTGTCTCAGTGTCTTTGGTAATAGCCACTATTACTGCACTATGATGGACAAGCAGTTTAGTCGATGGTCAGGAAATGTCCAATCCCATTCCATTTGTCAGTTCCAATTCCCAACAGTCCCATTGTCAGTTAATAAATTTAAAACTCTAATAAAACTAAAGTTGTTTAAAAAAGCTTACTATAAAATATCCGGGACTAAACAATGCTCCAACTCCATTTATAAACATGATTGTAAAGGGATCATTTTCCAAAAAAATAGCCAAGCGTGGTTTCTTGCCTGTATCTCCCCCGCTTGGTCGCGTTACGAACAGGTGTAAATGCAACGTAGATTTAAGACGTGTCCAAGTGATCCCCGTGATTTTATGGAATATTTTTTTACTTTGTCTTTGACCCAGCACCGACTCGAACAAGCCTACCTTATTGATAAGCTGTGCCACGCCAATGACGTCCTTATTCGCGTTGACAATAGGCATGCATAGCATAGTCCTCACGCTGATGGCATCGTCGTTAACTGACTCAGCCACCAAC
Organism: Scotopteryx bipunctaria; assembly: GCA_949320045.1. NCBI lineage: Eukaryota > Metazoa > Arthropoda > Insecta > Lepidoptera > Geometridae > Scotopteryx > Scotopteryx bipunctaria. Next base: position 3,237,978 of record OX439462.1, read on the forward strand.
ATGCCGTTGTCGCGTCTCCACTCGCTCACGTCCGATATGTTCAGGAACTTGTTCGATCTTGCCACCTGGAAACAATATGTAACCCGTTATGTGTGTGATTGAAAGCACTGGTGACTCGTTAGCGACCGTCTCAGTTATATAAATGATCACTGGCAACACGCATCAGTTGAAGACTTTATACTCACAGCTAAAGCGATACTGGCTAGGGTAGAGCTGTTGTCGTGTCTCGGCGTGAGCGTGGTGCGCGACTGGCGCGCGCCCAGCTCGAAGAGCGTGTGGAAACGCGTCGGCGCCGGCGGCGGAAGAGCCAAAGTCGTGGACGGCGGCCCGCCCGGGCGCTGGACTATTCTCTCTAAGTGGCTCTATGGAGAAAAACAATAGTTTTGGAGAACTACCCGCTCTGTGGAGGAAATACATATGCTTTGAAGAAGGAAATAAGGTTTTCGGCTCAACACAAGGATTGATGAGCAGTGTTGGGAGGTACTCTGACTTTCGATCAGAAGTTTTATCAGGGCACTTACGGAACTTTTGTATTAAAAAAATATATGTGCGCTCAAAACGATGAAGGAAAACACTGTGATACCCTGCATGTCTTTGTTCTGCGTTGAGATGATGATATAGGTACCGAGTAAACCTTCTCTATCCAAAATACTTCTAGACACTACAGCATCGACCAAACTTTACAGGTCTTGTTTCCATCATTAGTTCTTGTATAAGGCCAATAGCCAACGAGACAGAAACCCTTAAGACTTACCGACTCACAATGATCCGTGTCAAGAATAAAAACCGCGCATCGATCACACTTCAGCAGCTCCCTCGCTTCTGTCATGATCTTGGTAACCAGGCACTCCAGGTTGCTCTGCTCCTCGAAGATACTCCTCGCCAGGGCCAGGAGGATCTGATTCCTCTTGTACTCCAGGACGGAGGATTCGAAGAGCTGTGCGTTCTGGATGCCGATGCCGCAAAAGGTGAGGTACCGCCGAAAGACTTCCACGTCACGGGGGGAGAATTCTTTGGATCCTGGGAAGATCAAATGGTATTGTATTAGCATTCGTATGGATCTATTCTTATGATTGTTAACTGTATTTTCCACGCTTGTTCACGTTACGAACAGGTGTAAATGCAACGTAGATTTAAGACGTGCCCAAGTGATCCCCGTGATTTTAAGGAATAAAAAATTTTGACTTTGACTTTGACTATAGGTCAGTAGGAACTGTGAGGGTATTTTTGCTTCAATCTTTGTACGCCAGAGTGGGTGAACGGATTTGAATAAAACTTGTAATAAACATAGTACTTGCACTAGAATATCATATAGAGCTCTTTATAATCGGGTTACATGTCTGCTGGACTGGGAGTAAAGAAAAAACATAGAATGCGTCCAGCTGCTTCTCTCCCGAACATGTCGTAAAAGTCGACTAAGGAGTACGATCCTCTCCAACACAACATGACGGACCTATATGAGCTATGGACTAATCACCTGTCACCATGGTACACCATATTCACTTTGGGACTCTTGAATCAGGAGTGGCTGCAATTTCCTATGATTATTTGTGGCTCTGCCCACCCTGTTTAGGGATACAGGCGTGATAATATGTATGTATGTATATAACCGGGTACCACGCGCGCAAAGTCGAAAGAGATAGCTAGTTTCGAATAAAATGAATCCTTTGATTCTTGAATCATCGTCAAAAACAGCAAGAAGAAACCGTCATGTAGTAGAACCAAATAAGTTCGAAAACATGACTGTGTCAAGGACACAATAGGAGCCTCCTTGATGCACACTTAAATCTTTTCCCTTCAGTAGTTCGAAAGAACCAGTTATACAAGTATTGGTCTCACCATCAGTTTTGTTGATGATCTGTGCCACCCCCACTACGTCTCCTTCGTAATTGCAGATCGGCATGCAGAGGATGTGTTCCGTCTTGTACCCCGTTCTAGCATCAATTTCACTGTTGAACCTGTAACACAAGTGTCAAACTTTAAACCTTTGATAATTTACTGTCCTAAGGCCTTTTACCATCTATAGTAGATGATTGATTTATACGTCAGGTGGCAACTTTTACCTTCACAAACGGGACGCTGTAATGCCCGGGACGAATTCAGCACATATTCTATCCTCTCAGCTTAGTCGGCCTTGTCCACAGGAAAGACATGGTCGACCGTTGCGGAGCTGACTAAGCCGCGGGTTTCCTCACGATGTTTTCCTTCACCGTTTGAGAGCACTGGTATAGCGTACATAAATTTTTCTCGCACAGAAAAATCCATTGGTACACGACCGGGTTTGAAACCACGACCTTAGGATCGGAAGGCGGGCACTACCAACAAGACCACCAGTGCTCTCAAATTACTGTCCATCAACCACCAATTGCCTGCGCTTAGATACATTCTTGAATCATGACACATGGAGGGTATATTCCTCTTATTCACGACATTCAACTTCTAGACAAAGAGAGAAGATGAAGTTCGTATTAAAATAAAATTGTAGCCACAAGTCGTGCGGCATTCTACTTGTATTATAGGCAGGCATTTTCTCTTCTATTATTTATTGTTCCCATTCGTAACGACTGAACGGGTTTGGCTGAAACTTGAAATAAATAATAATAAATATTTGTGAGCATTTTTACACAGCGCCATCTAGCCCCAATCTAAGCAAGTATGCTATGGGAACCAGATGGCTGGTATAATACTCTTTTTGTTTCAAATACGTTCATATAATACATAATACTACAACACCCAGACCCGGAAGAAATATTTGCAGAACATGCAAACATTTCTTCCGCAGCGGGAATCGAACCCGAGCCACTTGCCTCAGCCGAGCACTTACCCGCACCGCCACCAAAGTAAAAAAAAACATATTTTATAGGCTACCTTTTATCCAGGTAAGATCTTCGCAAGCGAATTAAGGTATATATATACACAATAAAGGAAATGGCCACGTCGTCTTGTTCAAAAGGCTTAACAAACTACCTACCTAGCAATAGCTTTCACTGCTGGCATTCAAATCCCACATTTATTTCCGTAACAATAGGGTTTAAACTGTCTTATCTAGCCTTTGTCTTGTTGCGAACGTACGGCTTAGATGTGGTTACAAGTTTGCTGAAACTCTGTTGCACGAACTTATGAGCTTCAGCTTTATATACACGCCTGGAATCACCTCTTACACAGGTTCTAAATTACTTTTTATATTGTTAAGAACATGCTTATACTTATTTTCTCAAAAATTCTTCCTGAGACGGAAAATGAACCCGCAGCGGAAATTGAACAGGCTTACCGCATGCATCATACTTAAATTTTGCCATAAATAAATAAATAAATATTTGTGGACATTTTACACAGAACTAAGCAAAGCTTGTACTATGAGAACCAGATGGCTGTTAGAATACTTAAATGTACTTTTTTTTTGTAAATACATACTTAAAGAAATAAAGAATGGGTGACCGCCTGGCGTGGCGGGCGAGTGCTTGACTGACATGCAAGAGGCGCGGGTTCGATTCCCGCTGCGGTAGAAATGTTTGTTAGTTCTGCAAATATTTCTACCGGGTCTGGGTATTGTAATATTATGTATTACAAGTATGTATTTACAAAAAAAGTACCTTTATAAGTATTCTATCAGTCATTAAGTATTCTATCTGGTTCTCATAGTACAAGCTTTGCTTAGTTTGGGCCTAGATGGCGCTGTGTAAAACGTCCACAAATATTTATTATCTGCTGTAAATGGCCATCGTCAAAGTGGAGTCAAATACAAATACTGCTAATAAAAGTAACGTGAACTGATGCACAGAAGACGATTGGACGAGTGTATATAAGTTTAAACCCATAACCACACACCTACGTCAATTTAGTGCGGGTGTTAGTGAGCCGTGCCACAGACTACCTATATAATATATCTAAACAACAGGGAACTGAAATGCACCGGAGCGAACTTCTGCTTTCAAACTTTGTAGTTACTAAGTAAGGCCGTAGAAAGCGTAGCACTGGTTGATAGTTTCCCCACCTTCCGATCTTAAGGAAGTGGGGTCAAATCCGGTCGTGTACCAATGGATTTTTCTGTGCGAAAAAATTATGTGCGCTACATCAGTTCTCTCAAACGGTGAAGGAAAACATCGTGAGAAAACACGCGGCTTAGTCAGCTCCTCGTGTATTGACCATGTCTTTCCTGTGGACAAGGCCGACTAAGCTGACCAAGGATGGAGTAGGTGCTGGGCAAGCCTACTCCATCTTAATTCGTCCCGGGAACTACAGCGTCCCGTTTGTGAAGGTAAAAGTTGCCTCCTGACGCTGTATAAATCATCTACTATATATGGTAAAAGGCCTTAGAAAGCGTAGCCTATATACTGAACATGCTTAGTGCAAAATAAAGCTTTGGAAATCCTACTAATATTATAAATGCGAAAGCTTGTGAGGATGTGACGTGTAACGGCTAGTTCACTGAGCTCGGATAATATCGTTACGAATCTTATCCTTCAGAGAAACTCCGAGCATAGCTCTTTCCATAGCTCGCTGAGCGACTTTGAACTAATGGACTAGCCTTTCTGTGAGGGTCCACGTTTCAGCTACGTATATCATGACAGATAAAACGCAATTATTGAACACTTTGGTTTTCAGGCATTTCCTAGTATAGATGCTAAAAGCCTTTATTTTGGGTATGGTAAAGTGTCTTACCTAGGATCTGCATAGGCGTTTTTGATGTTGATAGGGTTTTTCGTCTGTGCAGCAAGACCAGCCACGCCGACTCCAAATGGGATCTTGATCTCTTGTGATCGCGCCGTTTTGAGGGCTTCATGCAGTTCTGGAAATAAACCAAAAATATATATTACATACCTATAAAACTAGCAGCCACTAATTCAAAGTCCTAAGATGGATTTATGAACCATGGTAACTAAAGATTATCAGCCATAAAACCGGGCAAGTCCCCCTATTTTTATGTTTTCATGACCCAATTCAACGTCATTTCGTTGTGTATTTCATACTGACAAAATAAGAGGTTAGAATTACTTCTTAAACATAGTATGATTTCATATGGGAATGATGTATTCAAAGCGCAGAATATTTATTAGTCCTATAGTAAATATTTCAGCCTTTTTGTCAAACTGTTAAGAGATATAGCTACTCGATAATCTATTGACTAAAATTTCAATTCCATTTTCATTTTCATCAGATCCAACCAATTTCGTGACACGGTTCATCAAATGCAGTCTTTCTCCTATGGATATAAAGTTCAAAATGGCCTGTGTTATATTACCCTCTTCTTAAGAAAGCCAAAGTAAACACTCCACCTCTGTTTACTTGAAGCACAAGAGTTCCGACGTAAGCTTGAGATTTATGTTGTGAAGTTGACCTAATTTTGGTTCGTACCGTTTCTTGTAACTTCACATTGTTACACAAACAGAATACAAAAACAGACAAAAACTATCTACTATACTTATAGATAGTACCTACATACACATTATCACGCCCTAATGAGGCGGGCAAAGCCACAAGTATTCATGACAAAACTTGCAGCCACTCCTGATTCAAGAATCCCAAGATGGACATAGTGAACCATGGTGAGGATCGTACTTCTTAGTCGACTTTTACGACGTGCTCGGGGAGAGAAGCAGCTGGACGCATTCTGTATTTTTTCTTTACTCCCAGTGAAGCAAAGCTCTAACATGATGGACCACCTATGGGCGATGGGCTGATCACCTGTCACCATGGTTCAATATATCCATCTTAGGATTTTAAATCAGAAGTGGCTGCAGGTTTCTGGCAAGTTTGTGGCTCTGCCCACCCCATTGGAGATATGGACGTGACAATATGTATGTAATTAACGGTCCTAGAAAAGAACGGTATACTGGGGGACACCTTAAATAGACACAAACACATAACCCGGGCAGATAGAAACTGTGTAGAAAGGAATCAATATAACATACCTACGATACTAAACAGAATCCTTATTAGGCAAGATTTCTGAACGACAATCGAATAAAAATGTTATTACTTTTGCCGAAGCGCTCGTGGCGTAGCTTGCTTTGACGTTCTTGATTGATTGTTGAAGTTAAGCAACGTTGTGCGCGGTCACAATTTGGATGGGTGAGCGCAAGTGGCATTACGAGCTGAGCGCTTCCGTGCTTCGGAGGTCACGTTAAATTTTCGGTCCCGGCGTTTAAGTCGTTAAGCCAAAACGAAGGCCTTTAGGCGGCCTAAAAACTCCGTCACAAGAGTTGGCTACTAGCTCATACAAACATACATACATACCATAGGTAAAAACAATGGTTTTTGGGGAGAAACAGAAATGAAATATTCATAGTGATAGTATCTCGTAGATAGAAAAAAAATACACCTCATAGTTCATCACGTTTTTCTTTTGTTTCACAACATTTTGACAGATCTATTTACTACCAGTCTGTTTACTCGATAGGGCTGATGAAATCATATCTCCGTCCAATATTCCATTTTTAAAAAACCGTCAAGTGCTAGTTGAATTGGCATACGTACACGACCGGATTTGAACCCACGACCTCAGGATCGGAAGGCGGGGTCACTACCAACTAGACCACCAGTGCTCTTTCTAAATATCATACATGTAATTTATATTCAGAAAAAATATATTTTTCTATGTATTATTTAAATGTTGTAAATTCAACATTGAAATATGATTTGAACTCTATTTCCGGGTATGAGCAGAGCAGAGCCAGTAATGGAAGTTATTATGATCGCGTGTGGTCTCCAAAGAAGGATAAAGGCAATATTTTTTGATGAGCTATTGTATTCCACCATTTAAAAGCTATAAATTTTTACAATAGATCCATTAGAAATTATTGCGTATTCAGATATCTATGTACACACCTATCACGTGGTAAGAATAGGGTACTTCTTTGTATTAGGTATTTTGTGACCTAAATAGATACATTTTTTTTACTGATGTCAAAAGTACTTTTAATTGACTTCAAAAAAGGAAGAGGTTCTATGTTCAACTGAATGTATGTTTATTTTTATATGTGTATTTGATAATTCCTTCACTGATGTATGGAAAAAAGGCTCGAGGTGGTCCCATATAATTTTTATATCTGAGGGAATTGATACTTTTTAATTTAAAAAACGTGAAATCAAATTTTGAAATGACAACTTACCTACTCAATCTTATGGTAAAAACATAAAGTCACAAGCACGAAAGTCAGGGGCGTTTTTCTAGAAATATGACGTGGACGTGACATAAATTACCTGTAACGAGTTTAACTTATTTTTCATTGAAGTAGGTTTTGTTGTTAGTTTTTGAACTCACTAACGTAAATCACCCTTACGTTGAATTTAGGTTACGTGGAAGATGATAAGAAACCACGCTTGGGTATTTTGTTAGGAAAATGAAGAATCATTGATGAATTTCATTGTTTCAATACTGTTGTATTAATTTTGAAGGTCACTTTACAGGATATGCTAAGTCTACAAAACAAAACAATTACACTTTATTTATCGCATGAATTTCAAAGGAGGCTGAGCAAAATTGACACAATTTTTGGCGGAAAATGAACGCTCCATAATCTTCGTGGGTTTTTAACCCAAGTTACTTATCAAAATGAAATTAGAAAGCGTGACGTCACCATCGCATGCCTCCTTCAATTTCCCGGTCCAGCGCGCCGAGGAATCATAATTTGGACTAACGATAATGTGACAGGATAACAAAATCGTACCGCAATTTCAAGAGTTAAATTTTGTGTAGGCAATTTTTGCGAGTCGCGTCAAATTAAGCTGATTTTCTTTGGTAACAACGTTACGACATGGCTCAGTTTCTTGTAAGTCATTCTGAATTTTATAGCTAACAATTGCCATAGCTTTTTTGTCATAGGATGAAACACATTATCAAAATAACTTCAATAAGTATTTACATTAAGCACACAAGCTATGACTCGTCACAGAACACAGCAGGAACAAGAATTATTAGAAATTATGATATAGATAGGATTTTGATATTATTATTACTAGCTCTTATATCCTCTCCAACTTGATGGACCTATATGGGCGATGGGCTGACCACCTGTCTCCATGGTTCACCATATCCATCTTGGGAGTCTTGGATCAGAAGTGGCTGCAAGTTTTCTTATGATTACTTGTGGCTCTGCCCACCCCGTTAGGGATACGGGCGTGATATGATTGTATGCATGTGTCTTATAGCGAATTTTGTTTTGTTTTTGGTGAGTTAGTTTTTTTGTCATAAAGTTGGTCTAAGTTTACCTAAGTAATCAAAAAATACGAGAATATCATTAAAATTCTATCAAAGCTTTTTTGTACCGGGACTTCAACCAAGTTAAGCAAAAATATCTCAAAAGCTTGAAGTACATTTATTATTCTGTTCAGGTTTATAACGGGATAAGGCCGACTAAGCTGAGAGGATGGAATACTAGGTGCTGGGTAAGCTTACTCCATCTTAATTCGCCCCGGGTACTACAGCGTCCCGTTTGTGAAGGTAAAAGTTGCCTCCTGACGCTGTATAAATCATCTACTACAGATGGTAAAAGGCCTTGGTTTTTTGATGCTGCTGTGGCTTAAATCAAAAATGATATCTATATCAGCGGTCTTCACACTAGGCAAGTCTGCATCGTGAAGACCAGTGAATAATGATGTAACATGTTACAAAATTGTTACCAACCTGTATCTCTAGTAACATCGAACAGTTTCGCCTGTAAGCAGCGATATGGCGGAACACCTTTCGCCAGGAACAAGCTCCCTCTATCGGCTGATGTCAGCAGACACACATTTACTAGAATCTGTAAAAAAAAACAATATTTCGATACTTTATTTCAGCCTCATTATTAACACTAAAGTTTTGGTGATGTTACAACCTGCCCCAAAATTCATCAGTATGAATTTCACTACGCGAATTTTGTATGGAATATTTGCCAACAACCAAAAGTTCGTCCTGATGTTCAAATAAAGTTACTGGGTAAACATCAAAGTTACATAATAAAGAGGCTGTGCGTGTTACAAAACTGCTATGAAGCTGATTGACTGTCAGAATTACAATCAACCCTTAAATAGGTAAACCACAAGCGTTAGAGCCCGGCTACAATAATAAACAGTAATACCCCAAAATACTCAAACGCGACTCAGAGTTGAGCGTGTCTCAAGTCACAGTTTTTTGATGAAAATCTGTCAAAAACTCGTCATTTGAAACGTGCTCAACTCTGAGATGCGTTTGAGTATTCGGGGGAAAGAGTAGCGTTGACAGAAAATAACGTTATAACATAAAATGTCATAGAACCTAAGTTTGAAAACATGTCAAGTGCACGAAAGAACTTTCTTCCACTGCACTTGTTTGAAAGAGCTAGTAACTCGAGTAATTTAGTAGTAGTAGGAAGGAAGCCATATTAAGCACTATGTTGAATAAACATAATTTAACGTCATTCGTAAATACCGTTAGATTATAATCTCGCGAGATGTAAACTGTCGAATATCTGCTTAGATCGAAATTAGTAGGTTAAGAAGAAGCGCTCGTGGCGTAGCTTGCTTAGGCGTTCTTGATTGATCGTTAAAGTCAAGCAACGATATGCGCGGTCACAAATTAGGATGGGTAACCGCAAGTGGCATTACGAGCTGAGCGCTTCCGTGCTTCGGAGGACACGTTAAACAGTCGGTCCCGGCTTTTAAGTCGTTAAGCCATGACGGAGGCTTTTAGGCGGCCTAAAACTGCGTCATTAGAGTTGGCCACTAGCTCATACGAATATACATACATAGTAGGTTAAGTTAGTGAAAAACTACTCTGTAGGCGAGCGATCAGAGCGAGCGTGCCGCGACAGCGCCTGCCAAGACGCCAGAAATTTAAAGCAGTTAAATTCTAGCAGTATGTTACGGTTCATAATCCTTCAACAGTTTACAATCTCGCGAGATACATTAAAATTTAACGGTATTTACAATTTAACGGAATTTACAATTTAACGGTGACATTATATGAGGGTAAGGTTAGTTGAAATTTTGTGACCCCAAGCAAATTAATATTTGCTCACGAAAGGTCACGAAATTGAAACGAGATACGTAATTTAAAATTTTATGTGGTTTTAAGTATTTTTTTTATACATTCTCCTGGTAAGAATTTGCAGAAAATCTCGAAAAATGTGTCTTCATCACTTAATTTAATTCTATTAGTTTTTAAACGTTTATTGTACTTAATGTTGTGACGCCATTTTGAAAGTTATGAAATGTGTAAATCTGTAAGCGACTGTCGGATATGTTCCTAAATTATAACGACTTTGACAGGTCTTAAACTATAGCAATCCTTGTTAGCAAACTTTGCCTAAACATTTCATAAACATAATCCCTGTTACGCATAATACCCTCATAAACCTTTGCCTTCTCATTTTCTTGACATAAGAGTGACAATGACCTCATAATGTCAATGTCAATGTCATGTGTAATTTGTGATGAAATATTTACCAAATATCCTGTGTCACTTTTCTGATGTCAGTGGTACCGAGGTAAGAAGGAGACAGCTATAAAATATTTTGACAAAGCTCCAAATTATGTAAAGCTGTAGATAATGATGATGATTTTCTCATGAGGTATATCTTTGTCTTTGAAAATAGCTTCTTGAAGCAGCCTTATTAGATTTTTTAATAAATGGTAGCGGCCCCGTCTTAAGATCCTAAAGTCGCGGGTTCGAATCCAGCGGTGGACCATGTATTTTTTGTTCAAAAAATGTATGTGCGCTAACCAGTACTCCCACACGTTGAAGGAAAGGAAAAAAGTAGAGAACGAAAGTTGTAATATAGTAATGTAAGATTTTATATTACAATTTGTAACACTCGTTCCTTACGTCAGCAAGTAGTGCTAAGAGTAACAAACTCATTACGGTTTACCTTATTCGGGACAAAATGTGTCCCAAACAAAATGAAACATTCTGGGAAAGCTTTCGTAGATGCCGATAAGCACGAAAAGGCTTGGTTTTATTCTAAGCACGTGTAGGGTTAAATGTTGATTTGCTGCTCTGAGGTTAAAATAGCATAAGATGTTTAGGTACTTTTGATAACAGGAACAATGAAATTTTACTGTCAACTTCAAAAAGATGGTCGAGCTTGGGTTAGCTCTAGGTATGTACCAACAGCAACAATCTTAACTATACACATATAATAACGTGATCAAAAATATTTCAAGAAAGAGACTATTCAATGACGACCTCTGTGGCGTTGCGGGCGAGAGCTCGGCTGAGACGCAAGAGGTGCGGGTTCGATCCCCGCTTCGGCAGAAATGTTTGTATGTTCTGCTAATATTTCTTCCGGATCTGGATTTATTATGTATTATAAGTACCTATGTATTTACAAAAAAAAGTATATCGTCACTGGAAAGGCAAATTTACGTAAGCGCCAAAATGGCGCCAAATGGGCATATTGAGTTATTATCCTAAAATAGCAGTCCATATACAATAATATGAATTGCTGGACATAGAAAATGAAAAAAGAATGAAATCTTACGTTAACGTCATCAAAAATTCGATAATTATGTAAAAAGTTATGATTAAAAAACGAAAAAAATGAACTTTAAACGGCTTTTTCTCGATTGGCGCTTACGTAAATTTGCCTTTCCAGTGACGATATAAGTATTCTATCAGCCATCTGGTTCCCATAGTACAAGCTTTGTTTAGTTTGGGGCTAGATGGCGCTGTGTGAAATGTCCACAAATATTTATTTATTTATTTAATGACGTGTTATACGAGTACTATATAAGTATGTATAACGCAACAAAGTTATACTATATATGTGTGTATTTGTTACAAAGTTTAAAACATAATATTTATAAATAATTTTTAAATTCATATCTAATGACTGTTTTCAATAACCTATCCTTAGTAAAAGAATAATTAACAAAAATGTCTAAGCATCTAAGCTCTAATAAGCTTATCTCTTACTGAGGATAGGTTATTGAAATCGGCGGTATAATATAAGAAACTCTCCGTCCTCTGTCTGAATCTCCGCAAACCACGTAACAGACTCAATGATCTATCAGGATCTAGAAGGATCTATGGTAACGAATGATCAGTCGTTGGCCGTTTGTACAACATGGGAACCAGACAATAACTTAGTGATCGAATTTATGTAATACATTTTTGCAGTAACGTTTAGCGGCTTCGTTAAACGCAAAGCATGATAGCTTAGGTCACGGGTGCCTTCGCAGTAGGTACTTGACTTCATTTTCGTTGAAGAAAATCTTGTTGAATAAATAAAATAGAAGCATCAAATGAACATTTCCCGGAAAAACGTCAAATCACAGTCCAGGGAGGGGCAAATTGAGGCTAGCAGCACTAGTATAGACTGCGAGTACCAACTTAAAATAACTAGGACATTCTTACTATCTATATTAGACTAGCTTACCAGTGCGGCTTCGCTCACGTGGTATTTTGACACCCCATTTTACCGGTTCCCCAAAAAGTTCGAAAACATAGATCAAGTGCACGATAGAAGCCTTTGAGGCGCACTTAAAATCCTTTCACCACACTGGTAGCAGTAGTAATACATTATTATTATTTTAATTATTAGCGATGGGAATTCTAGAAAACGCATGGTAAACCCACTGATCTCATCATAGTTCGTAGTGTAGTTAGTCATTCAATTCAATGATCTAATAAATAACAATACATAATATTATCACGTCCGTATACCTAATGGATTGGGCAGAGCCATAAGTGATCATGAGAAAACTACTCCTGATTCAGTCCCAAGATGGACATGGTGAACCATTAAATGATCTAATATACGCTATACGCTAAACCAGTACTCTCAAACAGTGAAGGAAAACATGGTGAGAAAAACATCTAAAAAGATCTAAAACAAGTGTCTACTGCACGAAAGGAGCCTTTGAGGCGAACTTTAAATTCTTTTACCACACAGATTCGTAAAATTACCCAACAAACATTTTATAAGTCGCCACAACGTGCCGATTCTAACTTATGGTTCCATACTCTGGTATTTAATACGTCGCTATCATGTATAAAAAAAATAGTCGTATAAAACAGTCGTATAGAAGTCTATGCGATGTCTATATACGACTACAAGTTGTATAAAGTTTAGAGGCACTGCGTCATATTACACGCAAAAAAAAACTTCAATACGATGTTTATAGAATTTTGAGTCGCGTAACGTGTACTTATATGACTAAAGTGGCATTACGAGCTGAGCGCTTCCGTGCTTCGGAGGGCACGTTAAGAGGAAAGGATACCTATTTTTCAAAAGTCTCTCAGGTATCCTTTCCTCTTAAACAATCGGTCCCGGCTTTTAAGTCGTTAAGCCATGACGGAGGCCTTTAGGCGGCCTAAAAACTCTGTCACTAGAGTTGGCCACTAGCTCATACGAACATACAATATGACTAAAATGTTTGTTGAGTAGTGACACGACTGGTGGTAGAAGGGGTATCACGAATTCTATAGGTTTAAACTAGTGCTAGGGTGTTAGGAAAAAAAATATAGCCTATAAAAACAGTAAAGTGTAACAGTCAAGGCTACACGGTGTAAAATTCAGCAAGACACTTACAGCCCCTCGTAAAACTTTAAATTACAGGTCGCCAGGGTTGTAACTAAGGTCCCGGGCGTTGGCTAGGTAAAATACAGGAATAAGCTCTAAATACCCCTACTTGTCGTGTCACTTTCTTCTGAACCAGTGTGGTGAAAGGATGTTTTCGAACTTTTAGGGTCTACAACATGCCCTCACGTTTTCCTTCACCGTTTGAGAGTACAGTGTACATAGATTTTTCGAATAGAAACATGCATTGGTACACAACCGGATTTGAACTCACGACCATAGAATCGGAAGGTTAATTAGGGGCCGCAACCACTAGACCACCAGTGCTCTCGGAATAAGCTCTTAATAGAGGGAAACGAAATTGCTATCCGCGTATGTCTGGTGAGCTTAGTTCTTCTAAACCGGAAAAGATTTTGATACGATTTTTACTATCATTATGTTACTTTCCAATATTCTACTAAGAGACGACCGATCGTTCATTACCGAAGTTATATCGAAAAGTGCCATACATTTGTTTATGGTGAGTATGAATTAAGTCTACCGGGCCATTATTATACCATTATTTTTTATTATTACTATTGTTTATTAGTAGGAATTTATATGCAAATTATATTTTTACCCAACTGCGAAGGTAATGTGAGTATGTATGTATAACATATTTTCACATTTTCAGGTGCTTGAGATGAATTGAATGAAGCCTAAGAGGGTAGTCAGAGACCAGTCACATTACACTTACCAAATATATCTAAAAGGTTCCTTCTTATATAATCTTGGTTAGAGTTAGAACTCGTCTATTTATGAGGTTACTTAATTTACATTTAAGCTGTATTAACGGCCATTCTAGATTAGATGCTAATTGCTTTGTCCTGAAACAGCAAAGCTATGCCAGCTGTGTTTTATTATTTTAATCCTTACCTTTCTCACGATGATGGTAACGGTTAATGGAATTTACCTAACCTACCTCAATATTATAATGTGGTTTACCCTCGAATACTCAAACGCATCTCAAAGTTGAGCACGTCTCAAATGACGATTTTTTTTTTGACAGATTCTCATCAGAAACAGTCACAAAACCGTGAGTTGAGACGTGCTCAACTCTGAGTCGCGTTTTAGTATTCGGGGGTTAGTTAAGTATAATTTACAAACGAGTGGCATCATTATTGCTGGATATATTTTCTGATCGATTTTGCGTCTTACCCCTGAACACTCAAACACATCTCAAAGTTGAGCACGTCTCAAGTGACGAGTTTTTGACAGATTTTCATCAAAAGATGTCAAAAAACCATGACTTGAGACGTGCTCAACCCTGAGATGCGTTTGAGTATTCGGGGGTTATTCAGGTTTTGCCCGCTAGTTTTTGGACGCCATCGACCCAATGTAACCGAACCTCTGTATATGAATGAGTCTGATCTCTATATTAAGTTTGCCCAGTAGCGGTCACTTCGCAAGTCGACCGGGACGTCACAAAGTTTTCTTTCATCGCCATGGGGCTATTTGCAAGGGCCTTTTCGGATCAGACAAGTTGAATACTTGGGGTTTTGGCGGGCAAATACTGACCATTCAAATTGTAATGCAAAAGTTATGAATGGGAGAAGATTTCTTGGATTTTTTTTTCTACTTAGAGAGATTTCAACGTCTGTTTATTAAATGTCCACCATATCCATCTCGGGATCTCTTACAAATTTCATCATCCCGCAACGTCCTCCAGGAGTAGAATTACAGGATTTTTTTTCTTAGTGCACAGAGGGCACTCTAGATGGTAAGTAGAGACACCATAAGAAGAATATACCCTCCAGATTTCAAGGTTCTACAATTTATGGTTTTGGAGGTCGGTTGATTGTTAGTTCAAATAGTTTTATATATTTAGATTATTGGAGCTATTTTGGTAGCTGCTTGGTCGTGGTATCCACCGATGGCATAGTGTGCGGCAGCTCCTAGGGTACCCACCACCCCAGTCCATACTTATCAAAAAAGCAAATCATAGCGAAATCCACGCCAATATACCAGATAACAAAACTTTTTAAATAGGATTTTTTGGAACGTACTGATAGCCGTAAGTTTTATTTATCAAAACGTACAAGACAGTATTTCAAAATATGAGTTTTTGAACAATGAAAACACATTAAAACAAAATACAGTTGAACATAGAACGTCCTCCTTTCTTTGACACCACCACTCGGTGTATTGTGTAAGTTTAATGTTGTGTGGTAAACAATAAACTGTTATCTAACTATCTATTTCTGTTTCACAAATTCACTTGATGTTGGTATCTTCCTCACCTTATGACAAAGCACGTCGATGTCCAGCTCATTCGCCACGTCTTTGATGAGGTCCATGAATAGATCTGCCTCGTCCAGCTGCCTTTGTGTCGAGTTGCTCGGGGATCTCGACCTCTGGAAGTAAATATTCAATTATCAATCATTCTTCCATCATCAAAAATTACCATATAAACCTCATCATCATCATCATCCTGCCCTTATCCCACTCTATGTGGGGTCGGCACAGAGTTTTGGCTAAGGTGTTTTATGACCGGCCGCCTGCCTGACGTCAACCCTCCTTGGGAATACTTGCTGATGAGACTTATTACTTGATGAGATACAATAGTATCTCATCATGTTGGAGGATACTATCCCTTAGTCGACTTTTACGACATGCTCGGGGAGAGAAAATTACCATATAAACAAAATTTAAAAAACAAAAAAACCCGACTACATAGAAGTTTGGTCATATAGTCGCTATATTGAATTTTTTGACATATGTAGCCTATGTCACTCTCGTGATCAAACGATAACTCATTATGTCAGAATCCATCCAGCCTAACTAGACTATTTTTTTTAGGTGGACCTACATCTGTTCGAACAGAAGAGGAAAGAATGATCGGCCATCTTATACGACATGGCAGTTTCATTAAGAACATCATAGAAGGGAAAATGGAAGGAAGGAGAGGAAGAGGAAAACCGAGGATTAGCTACATGAGCCAAGTGAAGGAGAGGGTCGTTATCATGTCGTATAAAGAGGTCAAGGAGACTGCTCTGAAAAGAACTACGTGGAAAAGGATTCATCAGTTGTGCAAACCCTTAAATTGACGTTGATGGTCCTACATCTCTCCTTCACAGTCGGCTAAATACATAAAGTAACAAAATCAGTAAAACTTTGTATGTAATTTTGAATTGGCAAAAAAACCATCTATAGTAGATGATTTATACGTAGAGCTCACGTAGACCTAAGCACAAACCACATTATTATTATTACTAAGGCCTTTTACAATCTATAGTAGATATTTATACAGCGTCAGGAGGCAACTTTTATCTTCACAAGCGGGACGCTGTAGTGCCCGGGACGAATTAAGAGAGTAGGCTTGCCCAGCACCTATTCCATCCTCTCAGCTTAGTCGGCCTTGTCCACAGGAAAGACATGGTCAATATGTGCGGAGCTGATTAAGCCGCGGGTTTCCTCACGATGTTTTCCTTCGCCGTTTGAGAGTACTAGTATAGCGCACATAAATTTTTCGCAAAGAAAAATTCATTGGTACACGGCCGAGTTTGAACCCACGGCCTTAGGATCGGAAGGCGGGGTCACTGCCAACTAGCATTGGTAACATAACTGGTATTTGAAATAGGTATAAAAAACCTGTGCACAGAGTGCAACGCTCTAAATTATTAATTCATTAAAACCACAAGAATCATCTTAAAATATTTATAACCCTTTGAATTTACCCGTATCCGTAATGTGACCTAATCGTAGAAGATAAAGGCACGCTCAGCTATTTTTTTAGGAAAAATAGGTAAGCTAGTACCTACTTCATTTACATAAATACTTTATATTCAGGAGGATGTTTGGAAGATACCACTAAAGATAAGGATAGTTTTCCGAGGGTTCTGGTCTATGTTTGGTAGAGTTTCTGTTAGCGATAAAATCGATAGTTTTTCTTGATATGTACGAGTATATTTAGGGGTAAAAGAAAACATCGCTAAACCAGCATGTCGAAACTGAAAAAGAAGCTGTATATTACACCTTTCGGCACACTGGTCCACGAGTGCCAGTGACATGAATCATCATCATCACTCTCAACCCACATCTACCCACTTCTGGGTATACGCCTCCTCCATTTTTAGGGTTCCATAAGAACCCGTTTGGCACCCTTCGTGTACCAAAGGGACCCTTTTACAAAGCCTCCACTGTCCGTCCGTCTAACTGTTAGTGGGCTGTATCCTGCTGTATCTCATTAACCGTAATAGGTAGAGTTGAAATTTTCACAGAGTGTGTATTTCTATTGCCGCTATGACAAATAATAATAATAAATATTATAATTATAAAAATAAAAATGGGGCCCCTCAAAAGAAACATTTACGTACTTGTACGATGGTACGGAACCGTTCATGTGCGAATTCGACTCAAAATTGACCGGTTTTAGTGAAGTACAGTTTATATTGTGCCGAAAGCCAAAACTTATAAAAAACTAGCTGCCGCCCGCGGCTTTGCTCGCGTGGTACCCGGATAAAAAATAGCCTATATGTTAATCCAGTACCTGTACTATGTATATTCCAAGTTTCATTCAAATCCGTTCAGCCGTTTCGGCGTGATTGAGGCACAAACATCCAAACATCCAAACTCACAAACTTTCGCATTTATAATATAAGATTAAGATTAAACAAAGAAGTAATATCGAACATCGACATCAAAATCGATCGACACAATGTTATAGGATCTGTATTCGACCAATCGCACCCAACTGACGAATAGTACCTGCGGTAAATTCAGATGGCACCACAGTATTTGCTCTATAAATTATGATTCGGTAACGTGGTTCAATTCGATAAAACGTATCCAGTTAGCGCGTGCAAACACGACCGCCGCGACCGAGTAACTAAATTTTGAATTAAAACAGTAGGTAGGTAAGTAATTAACATTATGTGATGTGATTTCATTCCTGGGCTTCCCATTTGCTTTTGTTACTTCACGGTTCAGGGTATCAATTCTCGAAAATCACCGAGTGATAAAAAGTCACCGAAGTGGTTCATTTCAATTGATTTTTTTCAATTTCGTAGTCTTACCACCGAATACTCAAACGCGACTCGGAGTTGAGCACGTATCAAGTCACGGTTTTTTAACAGTTTTTGATGAAAATCTGTCAAAAACTCGTCACTTGAGACGTGCTCAACTCTGAGATGCGTTTGAGTATTCGGGGGTTAGACAGTCATTTGGCGACTTAAAAATTAAAAATAAATAAATTTTGAAATGACTACATGACTTTTAAGAATATTAGGCTATTTCGGTGATTTTTTAAAAATTGATACCCATAGCGAACCAGAGTTCTTAGCACGAGTTTTACTACCTACTGTTACACTCATACTGTAATCATTCGACTGAAATGCCTTATTCACATTGGAAATTATATTATTTTAGTTTTTAATTGATCCGACAAGCATGTATGAAGAATGTGATAAGTGTATGATCGTAGCAAATGGAGATCCGTGATCGCTGCCTACCCTTATGGAAAACAGGGGTTATTTGTATGTTATTTGATCCTAATCATACACCATCAGACATTTAGTGGAACCAAATGTAGTGGGCAGAGCCACAAGTAATCATGTGGAAACTTGCAGCCACTCCTGATTCAAAGTCCCAAGATGGATATGGTGAACAATGATGACAGGTGATAAGCCCATCGCCCATACAGATGGTCCTTAGTCGAGTTTTACTATATGCTCGAAGAGAGAAGCAGCTGGACGTATTCTATGTTTTTGTTTACTCCCAGTCCAGCAGAGATATACGTTGTGTGTAATTATATCATAATATTGTCCTATCCGCTAATCTGTTTTCAAAACAGCCGTCGCCAGGTGTAGATAAAACAAATAAACAAATACAGACCTGTTCGCTATAAAATAATATTGACAGAGTAAATTGAATTCACATTTTAATCAAGTTTAATGAAAATCGCATCGCGAAATTGGATATATTCTGTTTGCGGTCCAATTAAATTCGCGAAAATATAATTGCCCGTACAATACGTCCATTACGTGTATCAATTATTTATTGGGGAGGTATAACACAGGTTGTGATCAGAATTTTGATTATGTTTAGGATAGATAAATCTTACTAATCCTATCCTACTAATATTAAAATGTGAAAGTTTGTGTTTGTAAGTTTGTCACAACGTATCTCCGTAGCTACTACACCGATTTTGATGAAATAAAGAATGTTAATTGTTTAAATTCTGAAATAACACATAGGGTAATCAAATTTTTGAATATCAACCCTTGAGGCGGTTTCGGTCTTTCCATTTACTTTGAAACACTGAAACACTGACCAACCCCCCCCCCCCCCCCCCCCCTCCCCCCAATAAAATTAATATACCCTCAAAGTGCTGAATATGAACGTGGATGGATACACGGGCAGAGGAAGGCCTAAGAAAAGATGGATGGATTGTGTGAAAGAGAACATGCGTATAAAGGGTGTGAGTACAGAGATGACGAGTGATAGGAGAAGATGGAAGAGGAAAACATGTTGTGCCGACCCCGCCTAGTGGGATAAGGGCAGGAAAATGATGATGACCCTCAAAATATCATGCTTGTAGAACTCATGAACATAAATAAAATGCAAAAAACCGCATCGATCGGTTTAGTACTTTTTGAGAAAAATGGTAACGGACAAGACACAAATAAACATAGGTACAACCTCTTAGGCCAAACGCATATACCTTCTCCGTTCCGGTGTGGGTAAGGACTTTTTATAATTAAGATTAACACTTCCAAAGATTTTAACTAAAACATTATCACTTTTTCAAGATCTTACTTTAAGGTAGCGAAACCCTTAAGAAAAGTAATAAATCTCACAATTCATTTTGTTACTCGTTAAAACCTTTTAAGCGATAAAACGAGAAAGTTGAAATGGAAGCTTTTTCACTTTTTATATAGGTAACAGATGAAAAGGCCGTTAATTTTGCTTCAGGTATTTCGCGATAAAAAATTCAATTTTACTATGGGAAGACTTTATTTAAAAAATCTGTAACCGTTGTAAATGGTGTCTAAGCATTAATCAATAGCCATCAAAGATTTTTTTCTCCTCTTTTCATCCTCTCCAACATGATGGACCACCTATATGGGCGATGGGCTGCTCACCTGCCACCATGGTTCACATGGATGGTAAATCAGAAGTGGCTGCAATTTTTTTTATCTTGTGGCTCTGACCACACCATTAGGGATACGGGCTTGATGATTATGTATGTATGTTGCTAGCTATATATTTTGGTCAGAGACTAACTTTATTGTCACTTTGTTTTTTTTTAGGCTACTAGGTATGCCTCCGCTGTCCATCTGTCTGTCAACGGGCTGTATCTCATGAACCGTTAGGTAAAATTAAAATAAAAATGTTAGAATGTTCACAGAGTGTGTATTTATATTGCCGCTGTAACAACACACAATAAAAATTTAATCAAATAAAAGGGGGCCCCATTCAAGAAACATTTTTGCCTCGGCACCGGCCGTCGTGGCGGGTGATTGCTCGGCAGAGACGCAAGAGGGTTCCTCCGCGGGTTCGATTCCCGCTGCGGAAAAAATGTTTGCATGTTCTGTAAACATTTCTTCCGGGTCTGGGTGTTGTGGTACCATGGTACTCGTAGTTTCTGATACCCACGATACAGGGAATCCCAGCGTGGGGTCAGGACTATGTATGTGACTGTTGAGTGTTATTTATTTATTAATTTATTTTTGCAGTGCAATTTAACCGATTTTCCGCAGTGGTTTTGAAAGAACCAGTGACACTAGTGGCAGTTCCATTTTACTCTATTACAACAGTATTAGTGCCTATCCAATGTGATTTAATGATACAAAAACCATAATAATAATAATAATAAATAATTTATTGATGAAACTTAATGCTATGTACACAAAACCATGTCTTGGTAAACCCAAATTCCAAGTTTTGAAATTCAGAGACTGAAACTTTTGGCTTCATCCTCAACAAAATACCAAAAAATACTCTAAGGACAAGTTGCTCACTCCATTGAAAAGATACTCAAAGCCTCTCTCATAATATTACGTACAGTTAACATCAAAAGTATATACGCAAATGCGGTATATGGTGATTCAACTTTCAACAACGACGACCTCGGTGGCGTTGCGGGCGAGTGCTCGGCTAAGACGCTAGAGGCGCGGGTTCGATTCCCGCTACGGAAGAAATGCTTGTATGCTCTGCAAATATTTCTTCCGGGTCTAGGTGTTGTAGTATTATTATGTAAGTATGTATTTACAAACAAAATTTTCAAAATGATCCTCTTCATTCGAAGAATGAATTGGCTATGTCTGTCTATATGCTATTTTGAAAACGTATGATTATTATCTATGGTTTATGATTTCGACGACGATTCAATATCAATCTATTTTATCAACAAAAGGCTTTTACATTACTGAATACCATATTTACCATATTATATTATAAAGCTGCAGTGTTTGTTTGTTTGAACGCGCTAATCTCTGGAACTACTGGTCCGATTTGAATGATTCTTTCAGTGTTGGGTAGTCCATTTATCGAGGAAGGCTATAGGCTATGTTTTTTTTTTCAAAATTAGGGATCCGTAATAAAATTGCTATTTTGTAACACAAGGTGTAAAATCGAAAACCTATTTTTGCGTGCGCTGCAAAAACTATTGATAATAGAACAAAATGATGTACTACGGGTTTGTAGATCCCATTAAGACCTACAAAAAAGTCCGCGAAAACATATATCTAGCTATCATGGTTTAATCACAATAACCGATTTTGTGTTCAAAATAATTATTATTAAATCGTCTGAAGAAAAAAAACTACGTTAAATATGTATCGTAATATTAATCTTTATCGAAATTAAGCATTATGTTATCAAGAGTATTTATGTAGAAGTAAAATACTTTTTGTTTCATCTCAATCGGATATTTCGTTTAAAAGTTATCACGTGTGTAAGATGTTAAGAGTTAGTACCTATTAATGAGTTATGGGCCATAGTCTATTTATTGAGGGAAGCTATAATATAGGCAATATTTTATCTCGGTATTTCCAAAGAAACGAGAAAAACGCGGGTGAAACCGCGGGGCACAGCTAGTTTATCATATGAATGGTACCGTTGGAAGGGGAAGACCTAGGCGTACGTACCTGGACCAAATTGGCGACGTTTTGGAAAAGGGACAGGTCAAGAGTACCCTAAACCGACGAGCATGTATGAAGAATGTTATGAGAGTGAATGAAGCGAAAGAAGTATGTCAGGATCGTAGCAAATGGAGATCCATGATCTCTGCCTACCCCTACGGGAAACAGGCGCGATATTAAGTACCATATTTTATTTTGAAACTCTAGAAAGTTACGTGCTTTTTATGCTGACTGTACGTAGTAAGAGGTGAAGGCTTATACTAATAAGGATTATGCGCAGTCGTGACAAAAGCCTGGAAAAGTGCCAAAGCTTTTCAGCAAACTCGCTAAAAGAAAAGTACATTTAATTTTAGGTACATTTAATTTCAGAATGTGTCAGAAACTAGTGAACGACTTTGATGAGTTTTTTTTAAGATACTCTATACTAAGATTTCTGTGATGTTGCCTCTCACTAGATTGGTTCTTTTTATAAATGATTGCCCATTCCAATTGATTATTTTAATAATTTAAAGAACTGTGACGGATGGCACACTCTATTATTTATTTATTGAGGCACACAAAACAGAATACAATCAAATACACTCACAATAGTAATAAAAACATGCATAATTTTATAAACTAGACTGTATCCTAAAAACATGTGTACACAACATGATTATTAAAGCAGTAGGTACTTAGTTTAGATATGAGATAGGTAATAAAAATAAATGTGAGCTTTACTGAGAAAGCTCGATTAATACTAATGGAAAAACTAATGTAATTTAAAGCACACTCTTTAGAAAGAGTGTCTAAAACAACTTTTGTAAATTGAGGAAGTTTTGAGATGAAAATATCGATAATTTCATAATTTTCAATAAGCAAATCATTATAACAGCGACACATTCTGACAACGGGATTGTAAAACGAAGTATTATTTACATAAACCTGAAGGGCAAAAGTGTTTCGGAAGGGGTATCGTGATTTAGGTTTTATGTTGAAACTAGCTGTGCTCCGCGGTTTCACCCGCGTTTTTCTCACAGGCGGCCAGCAAGCGCGGCTTCCTCGTCTCGCCCGCCGCCGCGCCGCCAGCGTCTCGTCTTGCTTGCATCAAGCGCGCGTGGATTTCCTTAGCAGAGTTATTTTAGAAATGTATTTATTATACTCTTCAAAGATCTTATACTTACAATCATCAACAAATATATTTCAAAAAGATCATTACAGGATTTTATGTTGATAAAAAACTCTATGGCCCATAACTCATTAATAGGTACCAACTCTTAACATCTTACACACGTGATAACTTTTAAACGAAATATCCGATTGAGATGCAACAAAAAGCATTTTACTTCTACATAAATACTCTTTATAACATAATGCTTAATTTTGATAAAGATTCATATTACGATACATATTTAACGTAGTTTTTTTTCTTCAGACGATTTAATAATTATTTTGAACACAAAATCGGTTATTGTGATTAAACCATGATAGCTAGATATATGTTCTCGCGGACTTTTTTGTAGGTCTTAATGGGATCTACAAACCCGTAGTACATCATTTTGTTCTATTGTCAATAGTTTTTGCAGCGCACGCAAAAATAGGTTTTCGATTTTACACCTTGTGTTACAAAATAGCAATTTTATTACGGATCCCTAATTTTGAAAAAAATAAAACATAGCCTATAGCCTTCCTCGATAAATGGACTACCCAACACTGAAAGAATCATTCAAATCGGACCAGTAGTTCCAGAGATTAGCGCGTTCAAACAAACAAACAAACAAACAAACTCTGCAGCTTTATAATATTAGTATAGATTAAGAGCGGAAAGCAAATTAGGGGCATCTATGTCGGAATTGACAGTTTTGAATCATGATATTTACGCCGAGTTTCTAAGGACAGAATATTAAATTATAATAATTAAATTTAAATTATAAGAATATTATATTATTAAACTATTGCCGCTATAACAACAAATAACGAAAATAAAATAAAAAAAATAATGGGGGCCCTAAACAAGAAACGTTCGCAATATTTCAAATACAACACTGGAAAATGCTATAGTATAAACTGTGTCGCATTTTCCAGTGCCCAACCTAAGGACTATGGAAAATTAAGTCAAACAAAGTCTAGGTTTAGAAAAAAGGCTAAGTTACAAATAAGCATGCAAATTAAGTAGGTAAGTAAAAATACAAATATTGAAAAACCTTTGGTGCTCAATGCATAGGTGCCCAAAAATAGGTGCTCAAACGGGAATACTTCATATTAATAAGTACATGTACGATGGTACGGAACCCTTTGTGTGCGAATTGAACTCGCACTTGACCGGTTTTTGCTAATCTGAGAGGTCTAACTGCAGATAAAATTGTGACATGATAAAGTTTTTAAAACCATTTATTTCACGAAAAAAGCACCAGTGGTCGGATATGAAAATTTTATCTGCAGCATAATGGCAAAACTTCACAACTTATATCTTTTTATTTTCCGAAAGTAATAAAAGCTTCCTTATTACCATTTTGTATGGGGTTTTATCCTTTGACTTATCTGTATTATAACCACGTCATCGGAAGGTTCTAGAATTAAATATGTTTATAACAATGCTATTACTAGATTCGCTGTCGAAGTGTCGAAATTTCGAGTCGCTGTGGCGATAGGATTAAAGTGCATCTCAAGGAGGCTCTTGTCTTCGGACCAGGATACCAGTTTTCTAACAATTTTTACCCACAACGGACCGGAGAAGGTATATGCGCTTAGCCTATGAGGTTGTATGTTTATTTGTGTGAGGGCTGTTACAATTTTCCTCAAAAATTACTGAACCGATTGCGATGTGGTTTTTTACATTTTATTGGTTTAATTTGAGGGAAGGTTCTTAGATATGTTTTACGGCCATAGCCCACCAGGGGGCGCTGCAACAGCTAGCATAGTTTTTTGCACCTCTGAAAGTTAATAACTACTGAACCGATTTCGATACAGTTTTTTGCATTGTGTAGTTTTATTTTAGATAAGGTTCTTAGATACATATGTTGATAGAAAACATTCGTCATGGGTTTTTCTAAAAATAATAATTCTACATCATTTGAGAGTACTGGTATAGCGCATATAGGTAGGTAGGTTCTATGAAAGGTACCGGTGTAATATTTGGAACAGAAAACCCTCTTACCCTTAAAATGATCACAGCCCTGTTATTCAAAATAGGCGAACGATTGTTGGCAAAAAGGCGGCCTCATTGCTTATTGCGATATATTCCAGGCAACCAGGACCGAAACAGAATTAAACTAAGCTAATTTAATGTTAAGATACACGCTAGGACGCTGGAAATGGTCTTATAAATCAGAACTAACTTGGTTTCGTAGGTATCTGAGACTACAAGTTTCATAACACGACAAACCCAAAGCAAATATTAGCAGATAATGTGAAAACTTGGGAAGTCGTGGGAATCGAACCCAAAGACAATCGCCCGCTAGGCCACCGTAGTAGTCAAACAGTTCGTGACTTTTAAAATAGCTCTTTTGGTGCTAACGTGCTACGACGCAATTTATTCAATAGAACCCTCGTAGACAAGTGCTACGCCTCGTAGCACTTGTCTACGAGTTTTGAGGGTCGGTGTAGGTACCTACTTTAAATGAGAAACAATAGGTTTCTTCTAGGTAAGCGTGATTCATCTTAGACCACACTGTTACTTATCATCAGGTAGAGTGTGGACAAACGCAAACCTATTTCGGTTAAAAAAAATACACCTCATTTCAAAATCCTTCCAGCCGTTTAAACTACAGCTTCAGCCAAAGGAATACCCACATACATAGGTACATACACCCCAACACACATTACCCTCCTTATTCGCAGTCGGGTAAAAAGAAAGAAAGACATTGGATTAAAATATTCCGGGTGTCAACGTAAATAAGCATTTTCTTATTGCCATAAAATAGTACATTGAGTATCAATTTGTGGACACGAAGACATTATTCATCGCAATGGGTGGCAACTTTATGGCCTCTGTCATATCGCTCTATAAATTTTATTGAGGCTGTGCTCCCACATGCATGTTATCATGGGGAGTAAAAGGGAAATTTTAATAGCTTTTTTTATACATTTGTATGAGGCGCGGGAGTATCTTGGGGAGTAAAATTGATAAAAGACGCTGATTACTGTTATATTTGACGACCCCGGTGGCGTGGCGGGCGATTGCTCGGCAGAAATGCAAGAGGCGCGGGTTCGATTCCCGCTGCGGAAGAATATTTGCATGTTCTGCAAATATTTCTTCTTTGGGTGTTGTAGTACCATGGTACTCGTAGTTTCTGATACCCACGACACAGGGAATCCTAGTGTGGGGTCAGGACTATGCATGTGACTGTTGGGTGTTATTATATTATGCATGTTATCATGGGGAGTAAAACGGAAATTTTAATAGCTTTTTTTATACATTTGTAGGTGGCGCGGGAGTATCTTCCCTGTGTCGTGGGTATCAGAAACTACGATTACCATGGTACCACAACACCCAAAGAAAAAATATATGCAGAACATGCAAACATTTCTTCCGCAGCGGGAATCGAACCCGCGCCTCTTGCGTCTCTGCCGAGCACTCGCCCGCCACGCCACCGAGGTCGTCAAATATAACAGTAATCAGCTTCTTTTATCCATTTTACGCACCTATTAGAACGAATTGAAAAAAATGGTTACATCTACTTAATTAAATTAAAGGATATGAAATACAATGCATTTTATTCATTTTAGATACTAGCAGCCGCCCGCGGCTTCGCTCACGCGGTACCCAGATAAAAAGTACAGTATGTCCCATTCCAGCACACGTAGGTACCTACTATCCTCATTATTCATTATAATATAGTGTACGCTAAACGATGACTAAAGTATTGCCATCTCTTACCATTTCATAATGACAAACAGTGACAGGGCTAACTTTAAGCAATGGCTAACTTTAGCGAACGAATATGAATAATAGGGTATGTAAGTATATTTCGTAGTTTTTGCGTGAAAGAGTAACAAACATACCTAAATCAAAAATTAAGAAATTTCGGTGAATTTAGTAAAAAATTTTGAGAGTTAAGGTAAACTTTTCAAACCGCAACGATAGCGCGTCAAAATTTGATCAAAATTAGCAGCGACATCTAGTTATCAGACGTAGAATTACGTCAGAACTCCATGAATAATCAAGATTGGAAACTTATTAGACCAGTAATAATTTATGCTTCCTTTCACAGGTACTTTGACATTGACAGTTCCTTTTAAATATGTTTTGTATCATCTATTACTAATCTTTGGTATCATCGCTGTCATATGTCAAAATAAAAGTATTCTATTTTTCATGAAAAACATGCCAAAAATAAAGAATTTACAGGTAATTATGACATCAAGTAAATGAGAAAAATCGGCTCTTTAATTTGATATAGGTTATGTGCAGTTTTAGACCAAAAATTAATTCCAGGTTTTCATCCCTTTTCACCCCTTTAGAGGTTGAATTTTGAAAAATCCCTTCTTAGTACAGGTTTACCTACACTGAAAATTTCAAGTCTCTACGTCCAGCGGTTTAGGCTGTGCGTTGTCTGTCAGTCAGTCAGTCAGTCAGTCAGGACAAACATTCTTATAATATAAGATGATGTTTTATAGTAACATTTATTGCTTATGACCTACACAATCGATATCCAAACAGAAATAATGTAAGTTTTATTTTTCAATACGACCGGGTTCGATTCCCGAACTGAGTAGAAGTATTTTTTAATCTATGTATGCAGTTTTTTCTGACACTAAAATCGATTACATGGTTCCTAAAAACAGATCTTAGTACATATTATGTACACATATTACACATATTATGTGTTATAGTTACAGACTTGCCTATACTACAAGATCAAAATGTTACGCCCTGTATAATGATTGTATGTCACAGTCTTCACAATGGTAAAAATATGGAAATGCCTCTTATTTTGCCCATCAGTGACACCATTATATAAGGGAATCGTAGCAGCAAATGCGTCAGTCCTAAAATCCGCTTTCAAACAATCTATAGCACTTTTCTACAATAACAACATCATCATCATCATCATTTTCCTGCCCTTATCCCACTCTATGTAGTGTCGCAGAGTATTGGCTAAGGTGTTTTATGACCAGCCGCCTGCCTGACGTCGACCCTCCTTGGGAATACTTGCTTATTGTATCTCATCATATTGGAGGATACTATCCCTTAGTCGACTTTTACGACATACTCGGGGAGAGAAGCAGCTGGACGCATTCTATGTATTTTTTTAACTCCCAGTCCTCCCAGCAGAGAAGTACAAACGTTAACGTTACTATAAAATTTATCGAACCCACGCTTCGCATATATGATAAGAACCAGGCAAATCTTTTTGGTATTTCTACGAGGTTTGGGCAATCCCTTCTAGATCTTTTAACTTACTGAATATATTTACCGTGTCGGATGAAGCGGAACCAATCGGTGTTCAAACCAATATCGTGTTTGAGCACTCTTACCGAACTAGCTGGCTATTACTACGCAAATAGAGTTGGGTTGCGGTCGATATTGACTCGGCGTCCTACGTAGGCGATTGAAAATGTACGCGATTGCGAAGCGATCCGAAGCAGTGATACGCTATTTCCATGCAATGTGGTGGCTAGCAGCGGCTTTGCCCTAAGTAGACAGCTCGCGAGAATATATATTGACGATCCCGGTGTGGCGGGCGATTGCTCGGCAGAGATGTAAGAGGCGCGGGTTGGATTCCCGCTGCGGAAGAAAAGATCTACAAATATTTATTCTTTGGGTGTTGTGGTACCATGGTATTCGTAGTTACTGATACCCACGACACAGGGAATCCTTGTTTGGAGTCAAGACTATGTATGTGTTGGGTGTTATTTATTTATTATGTATCACTTAGGCCACAACAAAAGGTATTGACTGTCTGTTGTTTAAGCGCAGCGTTTCGCGTCAAGATATAGCTATACTATATAGCTCACGTAGGACGCAGCGTTCACTTTTGGGCCGACTTTTAGCAATAGAATCTATGGATTTTGTGGTCACTGCTTTTGCTGAATAGATACATTCTCATTATTTAAGTTTAGTTCACTGGTTCGAAAGAACTAGTAACACGAACAGTAGTATTATTGAAAATTCATAGTAATAATGTTAATACCTAAGTTAATACTGGTAGGTACCCTGTGTCGTGAGTATCAAAAACTACAAGTACTCGTACCATGGTACAGTAGTACCACAAAAATATTGTACGCCTCGGCAATTTTCATCTAGATTCTGAAATACGAACTAACGCGATGATGATATACAATATAGAGTAGAGATGTTACTTTAATTATGTAAATACTTATTCTTTAAGGGTTGGTTTCGGAAAAAAACGATTTTTATACAAAGCACGAAGTTATCAAAGACTTACAATATTTGTGGTACTACTGTATGTCTACTGCTGATGCGAAAATCCCTCTGTGATAATGATAATAATAATCAATCTAATCTTTAATTCGGACAACTTAAAAGTATACAATACAAGAAGTGTACATTTTTGGTCCATATTATTGGATACCTTAAAGACTAACATACACGAAAATGCAACGTAGATTTAAGACGTGTCCAAGTGATCCCCGTGATTTTATGGAATAAATTTTTTTGACTTTGTTTTTGACATAAAAAATATTAATTATTTAAAACTACACTTCAGGGATTCTTTCCACGCTGCCTCACTATAGCTTCTACACGATCTCCGTTGGCCAGAAATCAGGAACCAGGAGAACATCTTTTAAATAGGTATTTATATTGCATCGGAATTGTAAAAGCAGTATGTGAGATCATTAAATTATCCTAGAATAATTATAAACTTTATAGTAGAAAATGAATTACCTAGCACAAATTGGGGTCCCCTCAAAATTAATCTTTCTTCCGGAAATAAATCAGTGGCTATTTTGATTAAACGGAACCGGAAATTAAAGTATCTTAATCCGCGTTCCGACTTAGGAAATCACGGTAACATAGGGAAATAAGATGTTTAATGACTTTTAAATTGTAAATGGTGTGATTTTACGACTTGTCTCTTTTTGTATTACCCGACTTGCAGTTAAGTGCGGTTCGAAAAATTACACAGGATACTTTTTTTCTGAGAAATTAACTAGTAAGGTGAACCCTCCATTTTCTTGAAATCTATACTAATATTATAAAGAGGAAAGATTTTTTGTTTTTTTGTTTGTAACGAATAGGCAGAAAGAAAAGACAGAAAAACAATGTCGCTGTAGTAATCGTTAGTAGATTATTGGAACCGGACAATAGTACCTACATGATATTTTATCTTGGCACCACGTGAGCAAAACCTTGCGTGATAGCTAACATCGTCATACGCACCTAATTTTTCGTCACTCTGGGTGTTTATTCAAAAATATCCGCATAAATATGTATAATGTCCTAAATGTTCATCCCATAATGTACGCAAATTTTCAATAAAACGCAATTTATATGGATTATTCATCAACTGAAGAAAGACTCGAGAAAGGTTAGATCAAGAGTAACAGTGATGCATCTTTGCATATGCGTCTATGCATCTTTGACGACCTCTGTGGCGTGGCGAGTGAGTGCTCGGCTGAGACGTAAGAGGCGCGGGTTCAATCCCCGCTACAGGAGAATTTTTTATGTTCTGCAAATATTTCTCTGGGTCTGGATGTTGTAGTATTATAAGTATGTATTTACAAAAAAAACGTATATAAGTATTCTATCAACCACCTTTGTTGGCGCACTTTAAATTCTTTTACCACACTGGTTCGATAGAACTAGTGACAGTACTGTGTAATATACTCATACATACATACATAATTATCACGCCCATATCCCTAATAGGGTATGCAGAGCCACAAGTACCTAAACATAAGAAAACTTGCAGCCACTTCTGATCTAAAGTCCTAAGATGGAAATGTTCTCTTCTATATATATTATGCGGTATTACGTAGAGCTAAAGAAGAATGCTAAAAGTTACAAGCGCCCCAAAACCAAGAAACTATCGAGCCCAAAGCAAAGATTTTCTTTTAACATTACCTTCGCAATCTTTAACAATAGTTCTCTCGGGACGGTGAAGTTGAAAGGGGCCTAAATTGGAATGGCCGGCCTTTTGTGGAGCTTCAATAGAGGAAAGTGACGAATGATGGGAATCGGGTAAGGATTGAGGAGACTGAGTCGTGTATTCCTTATGGTGTGGTGTAATTTTTGATTTCTTGACCTCAAGATAACACAAAAGTCATAGTACCTACATAGTTCTGCCCTGCTAATCGCAATTGCAGTAATCGTCATTTTTGGGTTTTTCACTTTTTTGCAGAAATGGTATTTCCAAGGGGCTAAATCTATACCTACATATAATTTTTTTTTAAATAACACCCAACAGTCACATACATTATCCTGACCCCACACCAGGATTCCCCGTGTCGTGGGTATCAGAAACTACGAGTACCATGGTACCACAACACCCAGACCCGGAAGAAATATTTACAGATCATGCAAACAAACAGTAATCTTAGCAGCATAATGATGCTGCTAAGATTAAATTGACAGGTTTCCAATTTCTTATTGTCCATAGCTCATCTTTTTATATATTTACTAGAACAACTCATTATTTGTATATACCTTGTTCTCTTTTGTACTTCTCTGCTGGACGGGGAGTAGAAAAACATAGAATGCGTCCAGCTGCTTCTCTCCCCGAGAATGTCGTAAAAGTCAGCTAAGCGCTAGTATCCTCTACAACACGATGGACCATCTGATCGGCTGGTCACCTGTCACCATAACCATCTTGGGACTTTGAATCTGGAGTGGCTGCAAGTTTTCTTATGATTACTTGAGGTTCTGCCCACTCCATTAGGGATACGAGCGCGGTAACATACATGTATGTATACCTTGTTTTATATAAATAGTTATATTGAAACATTTTTCTGTCTATCTGTCACTAGTTAGATAAGATTACCTATCGCAAAGATTCGATAGACTTATGAGAAAAGAGTCTGTACAGATAAATAAATATTAATAGTTCATATTTATTTGACCTCGGTGGCGTGGCGGGCAAGTGCTTGGCTGACATGCAAGAGGTGCGGGTTCGATTCCCGCTACGGGGGAAATGTTTGTATATTCTACAAATATTTCTTCCGGGTCTGGGTGTTGTAGTACTATAAGTATGTATTTACAAAAAAAATATAAATATTATATCAGCCATTTGGTGCTCATAGTACAAGATTTGCTTAGTTTGAGGCTAGATGGCGCTGTGTGAAACGTTCACAAATATTTATTATTTAATTGTTTATCTGTACTTCTCTCTGTTTGTCTAAAACAATATAACACACACAGTATCACGCCCATTTCCTTTTGTACAAAATTCTATTCTTCTTCCATTTATTTCGTTTTCTTATTTATGTTCTTACATTGTAGTTTTTTAAAAATCTCTCAGTAGAAAGTAGCAATATTATTTTTACGACAGAATAGAATGCATCCTCTGAACCCCACGGTTGAATAAATTTCCACGTATGTGATCTAAGCTTGTGTAATATTCCACCCTTGTGCCAAGTTTCTCTTATCACTGTGAAATCACTTGCAGTAGAAAATGACCTTTAAACCTTGAGGTTAAGATTCAATTTGGGTTAAGAGGTAAATCTTGAAAATTGCTGAGGTAGTTTGCGTAGAGAATAGACTAAAGTTCAAAAATATTGTGTCAAGTTCATGAATGGAGCCTTTGTTGAAATCCTTCCAACACACTGGTTCGAAAGAACTAGTGATACTACTAGATAGATAACGTTAGTAAAAATTAGGACCCGAGCATAAGTATTGTGACGTCCGAGCCGTCAACTGTGAACGCGCTCCAAAAAGTATTTGTTAGAAAATTTTAATTTTCGGAATGTTCTAAGGATGTTCCAAATATGAATTGAAATATTTTGAAGAAGTTCCAAAAATAAAAAGAAGAACAGGAAAGACAAAAGACGATCGAAACTAAGCGAAGAAAAGGCGACAAGGGCAGAGCACCCGGCAGTTTGGTCTAATCCAGCGAACTGGAAGAAAAGTGAAGTGAAAGTAGAGTGAAAGTGAAGTGAGTGCCGTGAGAGGACTACGTGGACTCTTCGTGAGGGATGAGGACTACGTCAGAGACGAGCACCCTGTGAACGCTACATCAGTGTGTGGTGTCTTCAATAAACGTCATCTCAGAAGACCAGTCGTTTCCTTCCAATCCCGTACTCACTCCCGCAACAGTATAAAAAAATAAATAATAAATAAATAACACTCCTTGGGTACCTGATGGAAAGCGACAACGGGGCCGGCTGAGAAGGCGTTGGTGCCACGATCTCGATTGCTTTGACAAGGAATGGTGGGGAATCGCAAAAGACCGGCATAAGTGGAAGCATTTGGGGGAGGCCTTTGCCCAGCAGTGGGACAGTATAAAAAAATATTTGTGGACATTTCACACACAATATGAAACAAAAAAATTGAAGATCCTTTTTTTTATCGGAGTGGAACCAAAACGCATTCAAAACTAAGTAGTACAATACCTTCTGTGGCAGAGAGTAATAAACCTGTTTAAACTGGTTTAGTCTGCAATATAGAGTTCTTTAGCACGGAATGGGGTTGAAATGGGGTCGCGTACGTTGCGATGCGTTTTAATAAGATCTTTTATTAGAATAGGGAGAGAGCTTTAATGTAAACTGGTTAAAACTGGATAAAACTACGCTTATTTTTTTCTACATTATATTTTTATAGGATTCCGTACCAGAAGCGTGTAGCGGAACCCTATTACTAAGCCTCCGCTGTCCGTCCGTCCGTCTGTCAGCGGGCTGTAGGTACCCTATCTCATGAAGAGTGTGTTACTACATATATCGCCACTATAAAAACAACACAGCATTCTAAAATGGTTCTGTTATTTACTTTTCGAGTTACGGAACCCTAAAAACTAGACTGCGTACCTACTCTATATAAATCTTTAAATGATGTTAAAGGCAAAGTAAAATAGGTATAACGTTCAATTTCTATCCAATCATTTCAGTTCATTTTTATGCAAATTGCTCGCGTGTCTTATTGTTCCCCTGGTCCTTTGTGCTGAGCTTTTAATGCATGTGGCTAACCAATAAAAGTCAACCAGTTCAATGTCGCTCAACGAGCTATGGAAAGAGCTATGCTCGGAGTTTGTACCTATAGGTTTCTTAACGATTTTATATATTACTAGCTGCCGCCCGCGGCTTCGCTCGCGTGGTACCCGGATAATAAATAGCCTATATGTTAATCCAGTACATGTACTATGTATATTCCAAGTTTCGTTCAGATCCGTTCAGCCGTTTAGGCGTGATTGAGGCACAAACAT
The DNA here is from genome assembly GCA_949320045.1 of Scotopteryx bipunctaria. Lineage (NCBI taxonomy): Eukaryota > Metazoa > Arthropoda > Insecta > Lepidoptera > Geometridae > Scotopteryx > Scotopteryx bipunctaria. Next base: position 3,272,880 of record OX439462.1, read on the forward strand.
CCAAACTCACAAACTTTCGCATTTATAATATAAGTAAGATTTAAATAAAGTAGGTGTAACTAAATATTATAATTCAATTCATTATTAGTGTGTTAGTCAGGGTCGCCGTCATCGAAATCGATGAGGACTATATCCGACAGAGAGCACTGGTGGTCTAGTTGGTAGTGACCCCGCCTTCCGATCCTAAGGTCGTGGGTTCAAACCCGGTCGTGTACCAATGGATTTTTCTGTGCGAAAAATTTATGTGCGCTATACCAGTATTCTTAAACGGTGAAGGAAAACATCGTGAGGAAACCCGCGGCTTAGTCAGCTCCGCACGTATTGACCATGTCTTTGCATGACTAAGCTGAGAGGATGGAATAGGTGCTGGGCAAGCCTACTCCATCTTAATTCGTCCCGGGCACTACAGCGTCCCGTTTGTGAAGGTAAAAGTTGCCTCCTGACGCTGTATAAATCATCTACATTATAGATGGTAAAAGGCCTTAGTTACTGTTAGTATTGTACCTAATAGTAATAGATAGATTTAGTTACCTATTGTAAGTTATTGTAACAATAATGAACCAATAAATGTATTTTCTTTCATACTTTTCTTTCAATTTGGGCTTGTAATTACTTATGTCCACTAAGAGCTTTTAACTAAAGCACTCGTGGTCTACTATAAGTAGCGACCCCAGCCCCCTTTCCGATCCTAAGGTCGTGGGTTCAAATCCGGTCATGCACCAATGGATTTTTCTGCTCGTAAAAATTATGTGCGCTGTACATAATGCTCTCAAACAGTGATAAAACACATCGTGAGGAAACCGGCACGTCTTAGAGTAGAACCTAAAAAGTTCGAAAATATGTGTCAAGTGCACGAATGGAACCTTTGAGGAGCACTTCAAGTCCTTTCACCACACTGGTTCAAAAGAACTGATGACACGAATAGTAGTAGGGCTTTTAACAATAATCTGTAAGTGCTGGATGAGATAAGGGACGCTCAAAATAATTGATAACATTATCGGTGACAACTTTATATAGTGTTATCATAAGAGCTAAAGCCTATGGGCAAAGTACGTAAACACACGTTTCAGCATCGCGAACATAGAAACTAAACAAACATATAATTATACTACAAACATATTATCACGCCCGTATCCCTAACAGGGTGTGCAGAGCGACAAGTTATCATAACAAATGAAAAGTAAATTTAATACATACATATTATCACGTCCGCATCCCTAATGGGGTGGGCAGAGCCACAAGCAATCATAATAAAACTCGCAGCCACTCCTGATCCAAGAGTCCCATGATGGATACGGTGAACCATGGTGACAGGTGATCAACCCATCGCCCATATAGATGGTCCATCATGTTGGAGAGGATAGTATCCCTAGTCGACTTTTATGACATGCTCGGGGAGAGAAGCAGCTGGACGCACTCTGTTTTTTCTTTACTCCCAGTCCAGCAGAGAAGTAAGTATAATGATAGAATTTAAACGCACAATCCTTTGAATAATTTCACCACACTGGTAGTGACACAACTAGAATAGTAATAGCTGAAAGATAGGCTAGGGCCTCATTAAAATAGGTACTACTGATTTCCTCAATATTTTCAAAGTAAGCTATCATTTTCATAGACTCTCTCGTACATAAACATTTATCTAATCATAACAGCGCCCATCTAAACACGATAACCTACAACAATGGAGCACCGTTCTATTGGCTACCGAATGTATTGTTATTGTGAATCATGACCTCGGCTTGCCTTAAAAAGACGAGTAGCTTAGAAAAGGGCTTGGTGAGAACATAAACTAAGGCCTTTTACCATCTATAGTAGATCGTTGATGTTAATCAACGTTGTGCGCAATTACAATTTGGATAGGTGACCGCAAGCCGTGCTTCGGAGGGCACGTTAAATTGTCGGTCCCGGCTTTTAAGTCGTTGCTAATAATGCTTGCTTACCTTGATCGGTGACGAAGACAACCAAAGCTGAAAGAGGTCTGACGTCACCGAAGTACTCCTGGCCTCGTGATGCGGCCTTGGGGACAGCGGCCCGAACGACGTCACACTATGTATCCTATTCACTTCCTCCAAACTCGCACACTCTCGCAAATACCGCTCTAACACTTTCGGCTTTGTCTCTAACATCTTCTTCAGCTCTTGCAGATCCTCATCTGTACACTCGTCTGGAGAAGCTCTGTCTATTACTTCTTTGAACTCTTCGCAGTTTATATCAGTTTTCATGTACTTATTCTCTATATCAGGACTTTTAAAACTATCACATTCTGCGCCTAGCTCTGTTTCACAACCGTTTTGTTCCGTTATCTCGACGATAGTAATTGGTGGGTTCTCTTTCAGCATATTGTTATTATCTATAATCTCACTTCTCTCCTCAGGTAACTCGTAGACTAGTCTCATCAGCTCATTGGATCTTCTCTTCTGTTCTTCCTCCTTCTTCTCTGGTATATCTTTGGCGAAGTTTGCGCATTCATTGGCCTTTTTGGAGTCCTTTTTTTTGACGACATCTAGAGATTCCTCTGACGTCATCGCAATGTCAGTTTAGTTTGCACGCTCCGAAAGAATCTTAGTTCTTTTCGTGTTCCGCATTTCTTTTGATAGGAACTTTGTACCTGTAAATAAAAATATTTGCATTAATTACAATATGTTTTCCAAAAAACCTAGGAATAAATACATTTATTGGAAATTTAAACAGACTCTAGTAAAGTTCAGCTTTCTCGAAAGACCGACATTGATACATCATTATGATAGTCTAAAAAATTACCAAATTAATTAATTTCTATGCAATATCTATTAGTTTTTTAGCATTAGACAACATATTTTTACTAATATAAACAGTTGTAAAGCGACAATATTTTATAGTTTTTTCTTTTTTATTATTTTCAAAATGTATTTTTATTTTGTTTGTGATTTAAGTAGGTAGGTAAGTATATGAGTACAAAATCAAAACCACCATCAAAACCATCATCATCTTCTTGCCCTTATCCCACTCTATGTGGGGTCGGCACAGTATGATCCTTGGATGCTGTAAGAGTTTTGGCTAAGGTGTTTTATGACCGGCCGCCTGCCTGACGTCAACCCTCCAAAACCAAACTTTTTTAATCAATTATTGGCGATAAAGACATGATAAATGTTCACACGTTAGGTTTCCGAAACCTGATAAGGAACCCTTAGGGTGTTTGAGGACAGATAAGAGAAGAGGGAAGTATTTTTTATAGACGTCCGTTTCATTGATATGAAAGTATAAAGCTTTGAAGTACCTACCTAGTCGTTTTTATTGGCGTTTATCAGGTTTTTATATTTACATACAAACCATATTATCACGCTTGTATTCCCAATGGGGTGGGCAGAGCCTAAAGTAATCATAAGAAAACTTGTTTTCGCATAAGAAAGTTGGAACTGTAAAAAGTTAAATAAACATGGTAATGATACATGTTTATGATTGTTTACATAAACTGTATCTCCAGTTTACGATTTTAAATACATACATACATATTAACACGCTCGTATCCCTATTGGGGTGGGCAGAGCCACAAGTAAATATACGTAAACTTGCAGCCACTTCTAATTTAGTCCTAAGATGGATATGGTGAACCATGGTGACAGATGATCAGCCCATCGCCCATGTAAATGGTCTATGGCAACTCCGTTACTTGTATGTAGTATTGGTATAGGCAGGCAAGTACTAACAAACATTTAGGCATCCCTAACTCAAACAAATCAAACCAGTCCACTACAATGACTCACACGTGTAAACACGTAAGGAATACGGCCACAGACCTTACAGAACAGTTACTACACTCTCACCATTAATACGCTACCATATGTAGACGACCTCGGTGGCGTGGCGGGCGATTGCTCGGCAGAGAAGCAAGGCGCGCGGGTTCGATTCGCGCTGCGGAAGAAATGTTGGCATGTTCTGCAAATATTTCTTCCGGATCTGGGTGTTGTGGTACCATGGTACTCATAGTTTCTGATATCCACGATACAGGGAATCCTAGTGTGGGGTAAGGACTATATATGTGACTGTTGGGTGTTATTTATATTTATTTATTTTTATGTATATTTAACGCTACAGCATTATATTACGTAGATTGAGTTTATAAGATCTGTAACTTGTCTAATGTTGCCTGAAGTAAAGTTAATAGATGGTCCGAAAATTATCCTTAAAGTTTATAAAAAACTGGTAGCGCTGCTTACTTCAAGAGAAAAACACAGTTTTTTTTTAACTCTTACGTTACTGACTAAATGACAACAACACATATCCTAAACGTATATCATAAAGTCCTAGAAGAATGAAAATCGTAGAGTATATTCCTCTTGTGCAGATGGGATGACCTAAGAAATTCCACGGGGCGTTTCACGGTTATAAATAAATAAACATCATTTTCACCTATTACAATACGCTTACCTATAGAATCTTAGTCATACACACAGTAGTAGAATCACACAAACATTTTAATTTTTACAATGTAAAACTTTAATGTTATTGTGCGAAATAACCCAGCGTTTCATTGTGCCCTATGTAGTCAATAAAACAATTCCGACCTACCGCCGGCCTCACATTGTGTAATACAGGACCGAGCGGAGAAAGTGACTTGTACTACTCCATGCACGACCTCCGGACAAAGATGGACCTTGGCGGCCACTCCCTCCAGAACTACTGAACACCCCAGCTTCAGAAACTGGCGATTAAGGAGTCTTCAGCGAAGAGTGAAGGAAGATTTGGAAAGGAACAGAAATTCGGCCACTCCCTCCAGAACTACTGAACACCCCAGCTTCAGAAACTGGCGATTAAGGAGTCTTCAGCGAAGAGTGAAGGAAGATTTGGAAAGGAAAAGCAATTCGGCCACTCCCTCCAGAACTACTGAACACCCCAGCTTCAGAAACTGGCGATTAAGGAATCCTCGGCGAAGATTGAAGGAGGATGTGGAAAGGAACAGCAAGCTACACATACCTACGAAATCCAAGCGCGACTTCTTAAGCCACTGACTTGACTTAAGCCCACAGGTGTCACTTGTAAAAAGGCTCTAGAGAGGTGAATTAAGAGACCCGGGGATTGTAGTCCCTGCAAGTAGACGCCAGGGCAGGGTATACACCCGAGGCCCTCACCTGCAGTTCCAAAAGAGCGAGCTATAGATGACGTCCGCAAATGTTTATTTATGTATTATAGTTTTTTTCCAAGAAAAGTAGTTGTTTATAAAGGTTTGAAAATCTATAAATGAAAATAGCTAGTTTTATTATGACCACCTTGTCTTTTTTTCATTAAAGTCACAGTCACATCGTTAATAATTGCTTTTTTTACCAACACCTAAATATTTTGCGGCCCGCAACAAGATGACTGGAACGTGTTGTGATCCCTATAAAAAAGGTTGAGTATGGCTTTTCTAACACAACGCATTTTGAAACGGGTTTCACTTACGTTTATAGAACTTCTTCGTCATTGCGTGAAATAAGCAAGCGTTCCCCTATGCCCTATGTAGGCAATAAAGCAATTTTGAAGAACGGCCGCACGTTATGTAGTACAGGACCGAACTGGGAAAGTGACTTGTACTTATCGAGATACAGGCCCTAAACGACTTGGAAAGGAATGTGGTACGCTTGACTGTCTAGCTAGAGGAATGTTTTTGTGACTTCCTTATGATATTATGAATATACTAAGTTGCTATCCGCGTCTGTCTGTTTCTACTCTTAGTTAATCTCAATACGCAAGTAATTTATATAAATATATATATTGAAACCGGTCAAAATTGTCAACGAATGGTTATCATTGTAGTCAGTAGTACCTTTGTTCTTGTGTCAAAAAATGTTTGGCTCTTGGTAATGATCCTAATGGTCCGTTATAATATTGGAACCGGGCATTAAAGGAATGTTTTCGGAAGATTTATAACAACAAATTATTTTAATACAAATTAAGAATCAATCGGTTTAATTAATATAATTAAACTGATTGACCTTTTATGACACTTATGTATGAAGACCATAATATGAGTACATTGCACCTGTGCAAAGCAGGGGCGGGTAGCTAGTTTAGTAGGGTACAAGTTTTTGCCAACTGCCATTTGCTAAGGTATTTCCGAAGCAAGCGTTATTTTATTAACTCTACATAAATGTACCCAGCCTTAACCTTTTTTCTTTTATTAGATGGAAGCCACTGAGTGTACAAATAGACGAAAAAGTATATATTTGGGAAAAGTTGGTCCCATTTACACTCGTAGACGTGATAACTAGCTTTAATACATACATAATGTCATGTTTCCCATTAGGGGTAGGCAGAGACCACGGATCTGCATTTGCTACCGTCCTGACACACTTTTTTCGCTACATTTTTAGTCAAATATATGCTTTAACTGGCTTTAATAGAATCTACACTATATACACTAATATTATAAAGAGGAAAGATTTTTTTATTTGTAACGAATAGACTCCTAAACTACAGAACCTATTTAAAAATTCTTTCACCAGTAGATAGCTACATTATTACGGAATAACATAGGCTATAATTTATTTGCAAAAAAATTAGGGATCCTTGTAAAAACTCCAATAACCCGAGGTGTAAAAAATACCTAAAAAAATCCTAATTTGTTAAATACCCGTGCGAAGCTAGGGCGTTCTGCTAGTTTAAATATACAACCATAAATGTTATACAAAAAATATATACTACAGAACAGCTGATAATAGTTACTAATCATAATAATAACATAATACATACTGTGTACAATTTGTTTGATGTATTTCAAACTAGATGGCACTACTAGTCTTTTAGAACGCGCTATCGTTGCGTTTTGGGGTGAAAAGAAGTTAACTTTATTACACCGACAAGAAATAATTAAATTTAAGATTGCCTATCTTTTTGAATTCGTGGTCTTCCTGTATAAATGGTTGACACGAAATATTTAAAAATATTGAAAATTTTGATTTTGATTTGATTTTGATTTTGATTTGAAATTATTTGATATGATATTTGAAATTATTTTTTTCGTAATCGTGTTTAATTTCATAAAAGTCGACTAAGTCGAATAACTAACTATTTGGATGAGACGACATGATGAGATACAATAAGCAAGTATTCCCAAGGAGGGTTGACGTCAGGCAGGCGGCTGGTCATAAAACACCTTAGCCAAAACTCTTACACCATGATCCTTGGATCATGCTATGCCGACCCCACATAGAGTGGGATGAGGGCAGGAAGATGATGATGATGATGGGCAACTGACGCTTCACTCACTAAAGAAGCACAATACGGTACAATATTAAACTTGTAGGGAACACGTCCCTCTTAAGACAATGAAGATTTATGTTCCTCTCGGCTAGTATGTTTCCTCTAGTTCAATGGATAAGTCATTGTATAGTAGCTGGTGGTCTAGTAGTAGACTGGTGACCTGCCTTCGAAGGCACTAGGTTCGATTCCATTCGCCTATCAATGAATTTCCACCAGTGCAGTTTTAACAGTTCATGCGATATTTATTTATTTAATGTGACTTTTTGATGTATATATATTATGATTTGATGATTGTTATGTTTACCTGAAAGACCTTTTACCATCTATAGTAGATGATTTATACAGCGTCAGGAGGCAACTTTTACCTTCACAAGTGGGACGCTGTAGTGCCCGGGGCGAATTAAGATGGAGTAGGCTTGCCCAGCACCTATTACATTCTCTCAACTTAGTCGGCCTTGTCCACAGGAAAGACCTGGTCAATACGTGTGGAGCTGACTAAGCCGCGGGTTTCCTCACGATGTTTTCCTAAGATCCCAGCGTAATTTATACACAAGTGTCACGTGGCGTAGTGTGATTTAGATGAAGAAAATTAGACATAAGCCATGTAGTGTACACAGCTCAGATTGCAATTCCGCGCCATGTCTCTGCCACTAATGTATAAGCAACGCCTAACAGACTGCCCGAGCACGTTTTCATGTAATTTCATCTTAAAAACGAAGCGTGTTTCGGCTTTTATTACGTAAGGGATTTACCCGCCATGCCTTGCAAGAATATTGAATTCAATAAACATAGTTTTATTCAACCCTTAGTTTACGGATTCCCCTAAAGCCGTGACTACACCGCGGAGGCTATGCATACTGGCGTGTCTGCGGCAAACGGATTGTATACAGGGTGTCCCGTAATGAATGGACAACCCGGAAGGTACCTACGTGTTATCGTCGACATGTATAATAACGTTTAAACTAAAAATGTCAGAGGTTTGCAAATAATTTATTTCGAAAGAATAATAGTTAGAGAACCTATATTCTGTAATTTTTTTACGAAACACCTTATAGTTACAAAAATTAAACAAATTTAAAACTTTATAAGCGTCTCCTGAAAAGTCGGTGTTTTCGAGATAACCCGTTCCTGTCGCATAGAGGCGATATATATATATATATTTGTATTCTATCAGCCCATGTGGTACCCATAGTACAAGCTTTGCTTAGTTTGGGGCTAGATGGCGTTGTGTGAAATGTCCACAAATATTAATTTATTTTATTTATTATCGGGCACAAGTAAACGTGCGAAACTTGCCCGTACGCGGCAGTGAAGTAGCTGCTTTATCGCGCCCCAATTCAAGGGGATGTTATTGGATTCCAAATCCGTCAGATCTGACGACGTACAGACGTAAACACAATTTCCCTGTGGCTAAAGGGATGGCTAGTCTGAGTTATCCTAGTATTATAATATTGGAAACCATTGGTTCGTAAAGGTTCCCGAATAGCGGCCACAGAGGAGGGTTAAAAATACCACTGTAAATGAATCATAATAGAATTATATTATGAATTTACATACATACATTATTATCACAACAAACTCGTTTCATAAACATGATTTTAAAAGGATCCTTTTCAAGGTATTAAATTAAAAATTTAAATATCCCCGAACAGAACACCACAAATCAATCAGACATGTGAACATTTGAAAGGTCCTGTGACAAGTAGGAAATGAGCTGATGATCTTCAAACGCTACAACATATCTTCATAAACTATAGCTAAGGACCATCTCGATTACATTAGCTTTCGAAACATAAAACCGCATCAAAATCGGTCCATTCGTTTGGGAGCTACGATGCCACAGACAAACATACAGATGACTCTAAAAACTTATAACACCCCTCTTTTTTGTCGAGGGTTAAAAAATAGCCAAGCGGGTCACGTTACGAGCATAAAATCAGCGTTCTAAATGATCCTAGTGTTCCAATGAATAAAATACTTTGCACTTAACCCCAGGATGGCAGGTAGTCGTTGGACAGAGCTCAGTGTAAACGCAGCCTTGCAAAGGTATTTTCTTTGTCCAAATTGTCCAATAGGCTCGTCTGTGACGCAATAGCTAGTACCAACTGTACCCTATTCTGTGGCCGTACGTTTGTTGAATTGATTAGCTTCTAGGTATTCGGCTCGTACTGTTTTAGAACGAGATGTTATGAAGATACTGGCTATATAATAGAATAAGCAAATTGAAGTGGCAATTGGCAGTATATAAGATGGGGAGTAATTGGATGGAGGCAGCACAAAGTCGTCTCCGCGCTTCCAAGATTAATTGAAGAAGGATAGTCAGAGGCACATCCTAACAATAAGTTTGGTTTAAATGTCTAAATAAAATAAATAAACAGAGATGTCGATTTTTTCCTGATAATCTCAGAGGATAGTCAGAAGCACGGACAAACTTTTGCCCGATTCCTAAACTCTACTAGCGTGCGATGGATAGAAGATTGTGTTTTAACAAAAATGTATGGGGTTTTTTAGCAAATAATGACGTTACTATGACAATTTAGCATAAGTCATCCGTTAGTTGAATAGTCCATACATAATTATCAAGCCCGTATCCTTAATGGGTTGGGCAGAGCCAAGTAATCATAAAAAAACTTGCAGCCACTCCTGATTCAAAGTCCCAAGATAGATATGGTGAACCATGGTGACAGGTGATCAGCCTATCGCTCATATAGATAGTCCATCGTGTTGGAGAGGTCCCTTAGTCGACTTTTACGACATGCTCGGGGAGAGAAGCAGCTGGGCGCATTATGTCTTTTCTTTACTCTCAGTCACAGATATGTCACAGATATTTTTTTTATACACACAGCACCATCTAGCCCCAAACTAAGCAAAGCTTGTACTATGGGAACCAGATGGCTGATACAATACATAATGTACTTTTTTTTTTGTAAATACATACTTATAATACATAATACTACAACACCCAGACCCGGAAGAAATATTTGCAGAGCATGCAAACATTTCTTCCGCAGCGGGAATCGAACCCGCGCCTCTTGCGTCTCAGCCGAGCACTCGCCCGCCTCGCCGCCGAGGTCGTCCAGTTCAGCAGAGAAGTTGAATAGGACCGGGCATCACGGTAACACAACCCACTTTTCAATTCACTTAGTCGGGTAAAAAGCAGGTATCCTTCAGTGACGGATTACGGCTCGTTAACGCGATTACCAACCGATGTAGGTTATCACGCGATGCACTCGTTTGACCATAGTTACAGTACACATCTAGTAGCGAAACTTTGAAATGAAATGTAATGAAACAAATGAAATATTTATTTGTTTGTGAAACTAGGTAGTACAGAAGGTGTTATGATCACTAAGTATGTACCAACCGGTGTACAAACATTAAAACAAATTGAAATATTATTTTTTTTAACCTATTTCGTCCCACTGCTGGGCAAAGGTCTCCCCCAAACACTTCCAGACATCCTTATCCTGAGCCTTCTCCCACCATCCTCTTTCGAAGGCATCGAGTTCGTCCCGCCAACGCTTCCTCGGCGGACCCTGACGCCTTTGTCCCTCCGGTGTCCAGGCTGTGGTGATGGTAGCCCACCTATCGGGAGCCATCCGACTGACATGACCCGCCCAATCCCACTTGAGCCTAGCAGCCTTATATCCGACATCAGCAATTGAAATATAAAATAAGAATTAAATTTGAAATTAAAAATTATAGCTAAATTCTAAATGTTTTCGTCCTGCAGAAAACTATCAACGGAGTAGTATGCTTTTTAAATGAGCAACGTGTTGAGGGCATGCTTAAACTCACTAAAACATTATTTGTGCCGTATTGCTTTATACGTCTTAGAAGGGTGAAACTTAAATAAATAATAATAAATAACACACAACAGTCACATACATAGTCTTGACCCTACACTAGGATTCATGATTCTGACATGACCCGCCCAATCCCACTTGAGCCTAGCGGCCTTATATCCGACATTCTACTATAGATGGTAAAAGGTAAAGCCGCGGGTAGATAATTTGCATAGAATATAGATTACTGTACTTTCTTTACAATGGTTCAGCTAATCGACGTGCTTAGCTGTTGTAATCTGTGTTGACGCCAGTGAAAGACTAATGAAAGACCTAAGACACTAAGTAGGTACATACCCAAACAAGGTTTTTTCTACATTAATTTTATTGTTTAACTAGCTGCCGCCCGCGGCTTCGCTCGTGTTGTACCCGGTTAAAAAGTAGCCTATATGTTATTCCAGCACACGTATTATGTATATTTCATTCAAATCCGTTCAGCCGTTTGGGTGTGATTGATGCACAAACATACATCGTCACATCCACACATCCTCACAAACTTTCGCATATATAATACTAGCTGTTGCCCGCGACTTCGTATGCGTTAGGTTACTTTTATAAGTACCGCACCGCCCACCCTTTAAAAAGATTCAATATAAACATTAATAGGTACCCCTTTAAAATATTGTTTAGAAAAATTCTCAAACACGTGTCCATTTAAAAAATAGCCCATAATGTTAATCCAGTACATGTACTATGTATATTCCAAGTTTCATTCAAATCCGTTCAGCCGTTTTTGCGTAAAAGAGTAACAAACATCCATACATCCATACAAACAAACTTTCTCGTTTATAATATTAGTAAGGATTTATAGTAACCGAACCCAGTGTCAAGCCATTCGCACCGCCCGTTATAAAGAATAGGGGGCAAACGAGCAAGGCTCACCTGATGGTAAGTGATTAGAAATGAATGAGGCTAGCTTTTGCCCGTCGATCGGTTCATGTCATAATTCTCTCTAACCTAAAACTAAGGCCTTTTACCTTCACAAACGGGACGCTGTAGTGCCCGGGACGAATTAAGATGGAGTAGGCTTGCCCAGCACCTATTCCATCCTCTCAGCTTAGTCGGCCTTGTCCACAGGAAAAACATGGTCAATACGAGCGGAGCTGACTAAGCCGCGGGTTTCCTCACGATGTTTTCCTTCACCGTTTAAGAATACTGGTATAGCGCACATAAATTTTTCGCACAGAAAAATCCATTGGTACACGACCGCGTTTGAACCCACGACCTTAGGATCGGAAGGCGGGGTCACTACCAACTAGACCACCAGTGCTTTCCTCTAACCTAACCCTATTTAATTAAAAAGCATTGTAGAAACAGAAGTCTTTGTCAAAGAAAATTATTCTCCAAGATGAGATACAGAGAGTGCCAAGAGAAATGAAGGCAATCTACTTGAACGGCACCAACGAATACAAAACGTACTAATCCTAGGCGACACGGAGGGAGCAGCCAACGTATTCTGCTCGCGTTTACCTCACGTGAACACTTCTATTAAAAAAATGATTTCTTTACAATCATGTTCACGAAACGAGTTGTATTGTCTTAACAGGTGGGTTGTTGCTTCAATATAAAAAAAAATTGGTCACTTTATTTAATTTAATCTGGTACTCAACGGCCTCGGTGGCGTGGCGGGCGATTGTTGGGGGGAGACGCAAGAGGCGCGGGTTCGATTCCCGCTGCGGAAGAAATGTTTGCATGTTCTGCAAATATTTGTTCCGGGTCTGGGTGTTGTGGTACCATGGTACTCGTAGTTTCTGATACCCACGACACAGGGAATCCTAGTGTGGGGTCAGGACTATGTATGTGACTGTTGGGTGTTAGCTTATTATATTTTCACATTTATAGGCCACTAGCTCACTGGAACTTACTTTATTACTAAAAGATAACCATGGTTCACCATACCATTTCACCATTTATAACCACCAGTTCACCATTTATAAAATAAAATAATATAAAATACCCATCTTAGGACTTTAAGTCAGAAGTGGCTGCAAATTTTCTTATGTTTACTTGTGGCTCGGCCCACCCCATTTGGGAACGGGCATGTGTATGTATGTATGTAAAAAAATAACATGCTTTATGTATCGCCTTGAACGGCCCCAACGAATGCGAAATGCACTAAGCCTAGGCGACGGAGCAGCCAACGTATTCTGCTCGCGTTTGCCTCACGTGGAGACAGGCTACATGATACACGAGCTACGCACTAAATTGGACTAAATAACCATCATATCCAATGAGAGGGTCGATTGTCGCGGGCAAAGCCTAGATAAGAGACTGGAACAGGACCGAGGAGGCTGGCAAAATCAAAAGGATTATACCCAGCAATGGGTAATACCAGGCTGAGATGATGATGATGATTCAATGAGCAACATTATTGTATAATATCATACTTTATTAAGACGACCAGACGCCAGACGACCTCGGGTTCGATTCCCGCTACGGGAGAAATGTTTGTATGTTCTGCAAATATTTCTTCTGGGTCTGGGTGTTGTATATTGTATAAGTAGTAAGTATTTACACAAAAATACATAGTAAAAGTTTTGCTTAGTTTGGAGCTAGATGGCGCTGTGTAAAATGTTCACAAATATTTATTTATTTAAATATGTAGCAATTTCTTTGAAGGACACTAACGAATACCAAATGCACTAATCCTAGGCGACGCGCGACGGAGCAGCCAACGTATTCAGCTCGTATTTACCTCACGTGGACACGGAACATACACGAGTTGCTCACCAAAAACTTAGTGCGACTACGAAAGTCCGTACTTCAGCCTGTTACACCCTTCTTTTAATAACGTAACTTTTTATTAAAGGGGAAGGTGAACCAATAACAATTTCAATTCATAATAATCAAATTAAAAATTAGGTACATGCTTACAAAATAGTACCTAATCGACCGAAAACAGAACATAATAAAAAAAAATTATTAGACGTATTCCTTCGCACTCTTGCGGAAATCTTGATGTGTACTGAAAAAAGACGCCTGTTGTTTAACTAACTCTGCTGCTTGTTTTTTGTAAAGACAAAAGAAAGGTAGAGGCAAAATTAGAAATTTTCTAAAAAGTGGCCAACAGGGCTCTAGAAAATGAGCGCCATAGTGAAGGAGTGCATCGTTTTTCATGCATTCGTTCATGCATAGCTTCATTCATCATTCAATTTGTATCCCGGTTTCGATCCGTATCGTGAAACGGTAGGAGGTTTTTTAAAACAATTACCCTCATTAGATCGTCAGAAAGTTTTTTATTTACAAAGTTACGAAATATAATAGGACTGAAGGTGAAAACTTAATAACGAAGCGTTGATACAAGGAATTCCATAACTTACTTTGGTACTCATAAAACGTCTAACGTAATGTAATATTCAAAAGATGTTTTACCTACGTGCTCTTTGCAGCAAAAATATATTTATTTTGCAATTCAAAATGGAAATGATTCGCGAGCTAGGTGGAACTAGGGTTGTAGCATTGAATGCAAATAAATCTGTAACACCGAAAAAAAACTAAAAGTAAAAGTTTATATAAAAAAGTGTTGTTGGAAGGTCTCAGGATTTAGTTACACTACTTTATCCGGGTTAAGTTTTTAGGGTTCCGTACCCAAAGGGTGCCAATGGGACCCAATTACTAAGCCCCCTCTGTCCGTCAGTCTGACAGCTGGCTATATCCCATAAACCGTAATAGGTATAGTTGAAATTTTCACAGAGTGTGTATTTATATTGCCGCTATGACAAATAATAAAAATAAAATAAAAGGGGACCCCATAAAAGAGACATTTATGTACAAAACCTTTTTTGTGCGAATTCAACTCACACTTGTTTTTTAATTTACTGTCTCTAACATAACCATGGGTCAATGTTTTTAAATAAACATTGCACACCTGTAAGTATTATTTATAAAATATATCTGCATACCTAGGTAAAATGCAACGCAGATATTCAGCCTAGTTTTTACACCTTAATTTAACTATTAGTACTTCTTGAAAGTTCCATAAAAATCATCATCATCATCATCTTCCTGCCCTTATCCCACTCTATGTGGGGTCGGCGCAGAATGTTCCTTGGATCATGCTGTAAGAGTTTTGGCTAAAGTGTTTTATGACCTTTATAAGTTTCATAAACATGTAATAGAAAAGTAAGTTGTTTCTCCAGTTTGGCTGAAGTATAGTATTAGTTGTGTCGCTAATTATTTCAAACCAGTGTGGTGAAAGGATTTAAAGTGTGCCTCAAAAGCTTCTTTACATGTTTTAGAACTTTTTTGGTCCTACGACGTTCCGGTCCTCACTATATTTTCCTTCACCGTTTGAGAGTACCTACTGGTACAGCACTCATACATTTTTGGAACAGCAAAATCTATTGGTGCACGACCGGATTTGAACCCACAGCACACTATGCTATGCATCTCCATCTTATGACTCGTTTAAATTAAATATCAACAAGCTTTGTTGAAACTAAGTAAATATTTAATTTCCGCTTTATTTATTTAACTTTGCGAATGAAATCGGAAGACATAAATCCGGGAACTCGTAAAACCGTACTGTTTTGACAAACAGAAAATCTAAATATTTTTACAGACAAACTTTTATTACAAACATTCCGAAACGAACTAACTTTATCACGATTCTATACTTCGAATCTTAGTACCAACGTTGTTTATAAAGCCTATTACAAAAGTTATATCAAAACATAATGTTACATTATCATAATTAACGTCAATCCATTTTTACGGGGGCTTCAATTAGGGCCGTCGCGGCGGCAGATTCTGCAGAGGATCTCATACATACTTAATTATCACGCCCACATCCCCGATGGGATGGACAGAGCCACAAGCAATCATAAGATAACTTGCATCCACTCCTGATTGAAATCCCAGGTTGGATTATAGCGAACCATGGCGACAGGTGATCAGCCCATTGCCCATATATTTAGAATGTCTATCATGTTGGGGAGGATACTATCCCTTAGTCGATTATCACGACATGCTCGGGGAGAGAAGCAGCTGAAAAATCAGAATTCAAATGCTAAATAAAAAAATGATAATAATAGAACATGAACTACTATTTTATTATGCCATCGAAAGAAGATGTCTGGAAATCAATGGGGGAGACCTTTGCCCAGCAGTGAAACTTAGTGGGTTAAAATAAATCTACTCTTCGTAACATCCTCTCCATCTTGATGGACCTATATGGTCATAAAACATAAAATGCGTCCAGCTGCTTTTCACCCCGAAAATGTCGTAAGAGTCGACTATGGGATATATCTTCTCCAACATGATGGACCATCTATATGGGCGATGGTCTGATCACCTGTCACCATGGTTCACCATATCCATCTTGGGAGTCTTGGACCAGAAGTGGCTGCAAGTTTTCTTATGATTACTTGTGGTTAAGCCCACCCCGTTAGGGATACGGGCGTGATAATTATTTTTTATAGGCTTTTGTTTATAAAATTGTATTAGAGCTATTGGTTTTCCAAAGTATAAATAAACAGTATCCGAATCCGGAAAATAGCCTCCACCCTAGCCCAGTTCGTTTAGATATTTTCATTTTAACTTTACAAGTTCGTTACGCTCTCTTTGTGGGGTTCGTCTTGCGATGTTGCCTGTAAAACTAGTTCCTCTGTCAAGGGAAAATGAACTTTCCTGCACTGTAATGAAATTCAATTTATCTTTGTAATTAAAAGCTTATTTCAGGCAAAGGACCCTGTACCGAGCTTTTAATAAAGGGACCACAGATTCTCGAACAATTCTCTGAGTAGATATTTATATTTCGCATCAGTAGGTATATAAATAATAATATTCTTTGCGGTTCACGACACCTTTTTAGGGTTTCGTACCCGAAGGATGCCAACGGGACCCTATTTCTAAACCTCCGCTGTCTGTCCACGTCCGTCCGTCTTCCAGAAGGCTGTATCTCATGAACCGTAATAGGTAGAGATTTGAAATTACCAGAGTATGTATTTCTATTGCCGCTATAACAACAAATAATAAAAAAGAGATACAAGAATCATATTTTTAACGTTCCTAATCGATCATCGAAACCACCTACTTAAAATGTACAGTAAAAGTCATATTAAAAAGGGCATGTACGGCACGAAACCCTTCGTTTTTTAACTCGACTCGCACTTGACCGGTTCCCAATGGCACCCGGGTACGGAAACCCTAAAAGGAACAACAGTAAAGACTTGAAAACTGTCGTAAGTGAACTTTTGAGGCAAAGTATTGTTCTATGGCAAAGACAAGAAAGAATAAAACAACCGTGCATTATGCCATTGTTTTTACTGAAAAGGCTTGCAAATGCCTCGCGAAATGCCTCGGGGAATGAAGTCTCTTACTATAACACACTGGCGATTTGCGAGCGTTTTTACCGACTGTGAAAAAAGAGGGCAATGTGTTTGGGGTACGTATGGCATTCCTTTGGCTGAAGCTGTAGTCCAAACGACAACGAGTGTCATAGGGTATAATGATGTGTAAAAAAATCCAACATGGCGGCTGTAAGTTTCAATTTATTATTTTGGCTGCCTCTGTAGCCGAAACGGCTGGACCTATTATGACAAATTAGGTGTTGTTAGTGTCATAGGTACAGCCCATGACACTTTTTTGACAATAAAGTGCAAAAAATCCAATATGGTACTTTATGGAGTCATTTCCAACTAACATAAGATGGAACATAACTAAAAACGTAGACTAAAATGGTACAAATTCATCACCATCATCATCATCACAAAATCAAATATGTCAGAGCTATAATGCTACCTAAATTCTACACAGTCGGGTTTTTTTGTCCTTTTAAATAAATACTTGTTCATTCGAGGCGATTTGTGAACCGCCGCGGGATATTTACGGGTCAGCTCGCTGGAAACACGCCCGCAAATCGCCAGTGTGATAACTCCCTTATTTGACTGAAGAACTAAGACACAGAAGAGGTACAATACAAATGTTGTACGTCATTTTTATTATTCGTGTCACTAGCTCTTTCGAAATATGATTCGAAAACGTGTCAAGTGCACGAAAAGAGCCTTTGAGTCGCATTTTAAATCCTTTCACCACACTGGTAAAGAACTAGTAACACGCCTAGTAGCATTAGCGGGAGATCTGATGCTCTTAACACGCCCAAATTAAAAATATATTCCAATCCCTTTAAAGATGGCATGACTGATCATAACACGATCAAATTAAAAAGGTATTACCACTACACAATTTCCCGCCCCTAATCTTCCTTACTAGATTATTATTACTGAGACGCTGATATAGCCGAGATGAGAGGTAATTTAAGCGATGAGCTTTTCAACCGTTGGTATATAATAAAAACTGGTCAAGTGCGAGTTGAACTCACATACGAAATTAAATGTAATTAAATTATTTATTAAATAGCATAGTTAAAAAATCCAAAGCTATTAACTACCTAAAACTAACATAGCTTAAATATAGGTAGAGGTACTTTACGATGGCAATAAATACATACTTTGAAAATTTCAACTCTAACAATTACGGCTCATGAGATACAGCCCGCTGACAGACGGACGGACAGCGGAGGCTTAGTAATAGGGTCCCGTTGGCACCCATTGGGTACGGAACCCAAAAATATATTAAGATAAGATAAGATAACACTTTATTGTATATACCAAGAAAAAACATGGAAGTAACAAAATAATAATAATGGTATACACAATTGGCGGCCTTATCGCTAGAAGCGATCTCTGCCAGGCAACCTATTTATTTTGAAGTGTTGCTGATCCCGCTTGAGACGTTTTTAAATAGGACCTAATGCAAGACTAATGAGGTACAAGTCTCCGCGCGCCTGGCTGTCGCTAGGAACCGCGCGGTTTCTCGGTGGTGTGTGTAAAGTGCGCCGTTCGACGGACATGTGTGTAAAGCGCCTAAAGGAATTAACTCCATCCAGCGCTAATGCACTTTATAAGTGGATCTGGCTAACTGAATAAGGGAAGCTATATAGTTTGGTGGTATTTAATATCATAAACGTTTATTCCTATGATTTTTATTTAGAAAATGCATAGCCTTTTTGGCCACAACATGACCGATTGGTTCGTGGGATTTAAAAAAAAAATATTATAAATATAGTACGAGCTTTATTTTGACAAGAGAAAAATAAGGTAATTGCCCGACTTTCACTCATGCCCGTTTTCAATATTCTACTTACGGACGACGGACCGTTTATTGAGGCGGAACTAAGCGGAACTAAGAACTAAGCGGAACAGACTCCTTATTAATAAAATTTGTTTACATTTCCACCAACAAAGAGTTTAAAGGTACGAGTTGGCAGCGGACGACATGAGGCAGCAGCAGACGACGTGTCGCAGCGACACTACTGGTTTCTATGTATTTCTATGAAATTCCCTCCGTAGTTAGCGACACGAAGCTAGCGACGCGTTTCATAGAAATACATAGAAACCAGTAGTGTCGCTGCGACACGTCGTCCGCTGCTGCCTCATGTCGTCCGCTGCCAACTCGTACCTTTACTCTTTCAACCCGCTCACCTCTGTTTATGTAGAAACCGGGCTTTATAAGCTGCGGTTGGATGCAATCTGTCACGTATGGAATGTACTTGCAAAATGTGGGCATGTGCCAAATTGTTTGGTCTGTGTGGTCAGTGCGGTCATTGACCCGCGTTGTCGCGTAGTGTCAACTACCTACAACCTTTTACGACCTCGGTGGCGTGGCGGGCGAGTGCTCGGCTGAGACGCAAGAGGCGTGGGTTCGAATCCCGCTACGGGAGAACTGTTTGTAGGTCAAGTTAGGTTAGTTAGTGAAAAACTACCGCCATGGCCGCCGAAGCACCAGAAATTTAAAACATTTAAATTGCAAGCAGTATGTTACGGTTCACAATCTTTCGACAGTTCACAATCTCGCGAGATAGATTATAATCTAACGGTATTTACAATTTTACGGTGACATCGACTAGTATCGCATACCAGGAGCGGCTACAAGTTTTCAAATAATTACTTGTGGCTCTGCCCACTACATTATTGATACGCGCGTGATGATATTGTATGTATGTACTGCGGAATTGTCGCAGTGTGAAGGTACCTACATTACTAATTCCCATAATACAAGGAAATATAACAATAATAGGGAAATACAAAGCCAATGACCAACAGACCACAGAGATAATTTTATGGGGAAGTTGAAACTTCCGAAATTGTCCGTCACCCGTTCTCCTCCCCCTTCTCTTCTCCCCGCAACAGTCCATTAACCCAAAGCATAAACCTGATGAAAGAGGTGTTCCATATTAGGTACAGTATTTATATTTTTATGTATATTTTTATATAATACTAGCTGTTGCCCGCGACTTCGTACGCGTGTAGTACATTATTTTGTTCTATAATCAATAGTTTTCGGAGGCGCACGCCAAAAACTATTTTGGGTTTTCTACCTTGCGTTACAATATTGCAATTTTCTTACGGATCCCTAATTTTTTGAAAATTTGTTATAGCCTATACTGGACCCTGATAATGTATCTTTCTATTGGTGAAAGAATTTTTGAAATCGGTCCAGTAGTTTCGGAGCCTATTCGTTACAAACAAAAAAACAAAAAATCTTTCCTCTTTATAATATTAGTATAGACTTTTTATAATAGCGACCCGCCCCGGCTTCGTACGGGGATAGACATAAAATATACTATCGTGGACTTTTTTTAGACCTTTTTAAGGTGTATAACAAAGTTGTAAATTATTTTTATTTATCTCGTAGGGTTCAGCCAGCGTTTGCAATGAAAGCGCAAAAAAATGTGTTGATTTACGACATCACATTAGAAACCTCTAAAATTATCAGTGTTTCTCTACTATATTATGCATGTATTATACATACAAACCTTCCTCTTGAATCACTCTATATATTAAAAAAAACGCATCAAAATCCGTTGCGTAGTTTTAAAGATCTAAGCATACATAGGGACAGACAGCGGGAAGCGACTTTGTTTTATACTATGTAGTGACTACAAATCCCAGACCCGGAAGAAATATTTGCAGAGCATACAAACATTTCTCCCGTAGCGGGATTCGAACCCGCGCCTCTTGCGTCTCAGCCGAGCACTCGCCCGCCACGCCACCGAGGTCGTAGAAGGTTGTAGGTAGGTGACACTACGCGACAACGCGGGTCAATGACCGCACTGACCACACAGACCAAACAATTTGGCACATGCCCACATTTTGCAAGTACATTCCATACGTGACAGATTGCACCCAACCGCAACTTATAAAGCCCGGTTCCCACCGCGAAAGGGTGAGTAAATAAAGAATAGTTTATGCGGCCATCTAAAAACTAAGGCCTTTTACCATATATAGTAGATGATTTATACAGCGTCAGGAAGCAACTTTTACCTTTACAAAAGGGACGCTGTAGTGCCCGGGACGAATTAAGATGGAGTAGGCTTGCCCAGCACCTATACCATCCTCTCAGCTTAATCGGCCTTGTCCACAGGAAAGACATGGTCAATACGTGCGGAGCTGACTAAGCCGCGGGTTTTCCTCACGATGTTTTCCTTCACCGTTTGAGAGTACTGGTATAGCGCACATAAATTTTTCACACAGAAAAATCCATTAGTACACGACCGGATTTGAACCCACGACCTTAGGATCGGAAGGCGGGGTCACTACCAACTAGACCACCAGTGCTCTCAATGCGGCCATCACGAAACAGTCAAGCCATACTTTTTTACCAAGATGTTGTTTGTCGAGTCAGGGTTTACACGTAGATTTATTTGTTAAACGAATATTATATATAATAACATAACTAATATTGAGGCTAGTGTGAATGGTACCGTTGGAAGGGGAAGACCTCGGCGCACGTACCTGGACCAAATCAGCGACGTTTTGGAAAAGGGCCAGGTCAAGAGTACCCTAAACCGACGAGCATGCATGAGGAATGTAATGAGAGTGAAGAAAGCGAAAGAAATATGTCAGGATCGTAGCAAATGGCGGTCCGTGATCTCTGCCTACCCCTATGAGAAACCGGATTTTATGTATATTATAATTGCGAAAGTTTATGAGAATGGAAGGATGTGTGGATGTGAAGATGTATGTTTGTGCCTCAATCACGCCGTAACGACTGAACGGATTTGAATGAAACTTGAAATACACATGGTTATGAGGGCTGGATTAACAGATAGGCTATTTTTTATCCGGGTACAACGCGAGCGAAGCCGCGGGCAAAACCTAGTTTGTTATAAGGTAGAGATTAAATTTTCAAAGAGTGTGTCTTTCTATTGCTGCTATAACAACAAATAATAAAAATTTAATAAAATAAAAAAGGGCCCCATATAAGAAACTTTTTTTAGTACATGGAGTAAAAGTCATATTAAAAGTACAATTACGATGGACGGTACGGAACCCTTCGTGCGCGAATTTGACTAGCACTTGACAGGTTTTTTTGTCGACACGTAATCAAAGCTATAAGCCATATTTTTACTACTACAAACAACACTAGCGATATTAATAACTTATGGTAGAGCCAGAGGTCATTGACTCCAGGGTCACTGAAGGAACCAGTGACAACTGACATGATTTATTACGATAATTTGGTCAACCAGGTCACTAGTTACTAGGTCACTAGTGTACTGACCAATAAGTTTAACTTGAAGGTAGACAACAAAAATTGGATAAAAGTTCAGGGTCTTTTAATTGGTACCTAACTACCTAGTATTTATCGTGTATTACACCAATATTGTAAATGCGAAAGTTTGTGAGTGTAGCTAAATATTTTTTCACTCCTCTTCACAAACGTGCCCGCGTTACGTTTTGTTTAGTCATAGTGAATTAGGGGGCAGGAGTAAACTCAACATAGCTATAAGACGTGTCCAAATGATCCTAAAGATTTTACGGAATAAAGAAATTTTGAATTATGAATTTTGCTCAGCAGTATGCCGAATATTGATCAATATTAGGTTAGGTTGTTTTCCATTCATTTTGCTAATATATTGTTCGCAATAGATCGTACCACTTTTCCTCAATGTGCGTCATTTCGATTATAATTTCACGGGAACCACATTATAATGAATCATTACTAAATTTTTCCTTTTAAGTCACCATTCAATACTCATTAAAATACATCTGTCTATCTAAACGCGTCTCTAGTTTTTTCGAACCAATGTGATGAATTAAAATTACGCCTCAAATTGCACTTGACGCATGTTTTCGAACTTTTTAAAGTACTTACGTGCCGGTTTCCTCACGATGTTTTCCTTCACCGTTTGAACTCACGACCTCAAGATCGGAAGGCGGGGTCACTACCACTAGACCACCAGTGCTCCAGACCAAAAGTAAGATGTATATCAAAACTTTTAACCATATTTCAATAATCACGCCAATATTCCGTGTTATTTTGAACATCCCTACCCTAAGTTTGTCCTCACTTATCGTAACGGATGAGCCGATACTTTTACTACGCATAGTTTATGATATGGAATAACAGATAAGCATTTTTACTCGGGTGGATGTTTTCCTTCACGATGAGGAAAGGGGGTGTCCATTAATTACGTGAGACGTTTTAGGGGGGGGGTCTCGGCAAATATCACGTAATTAAAATTGCTAGAAAACTGGCTAAAGTAAAATTAAGTAACATCTCCACTAAAATATGACTAAATCATAATAAGAATAATTAGTATTTAAACAAAAAATAAGCAAATTATGTTTGAGTTTTAAATGAATCCAACGCAATCAAGCACAAGAGGGGGTCGAACAAAATCGCCAAAATCGCCTCACGTATTTCATGGACGCACCGGCATGTCGGAGAACTTAAAAATTGTCAAGTGAGAGTCGAATCCGCACACGAAGGGTTCCGTACCGCTGGCGCAGTACATATACATATTTATTTCTTATATGGAGCCCCCTTATTATTTTTATTATTTGTTATAGCGGCAAAAGAAATACACACTGAAAATTTCAACTCTCTACCTACGTTACCTCTAATACGGTTCATGAGGTACAGCCCGCTGACGGACGGACGGACGGACGGACAGCGAAAGCTTAGTAATAGGTTCCCTTCTGAACCCACACTAGGATCCCCTGTGTCGTAGTTATCAGAAACCACGAGTACCTTGGCACCACAACACTTAGCCCAAGAGCGAGATAATTCTGACAATATGGAATGAAATGAAATATTTATTTGTCTGTGAAACTAGGTAATACAGATGGTGTTATGATCACAAAGTATCTCTAATTCCTACCAACCGGTGTACAAACATTAAAATGGCCGATAGCCATTTATTAGATTCGGTTGGCATAGGATCGGAAATAATTACGAGCTAAAGAGGTCTATACATAGCAGTGGGTGGATGTGGGATATGATGATGTTAATGATGGTAAGAATGTGACCCAAGAGTTCCAAGATACCTACAAAGCGATAGAAATCACAAAGTTCGCTATCACTTCAAAATATCTATTCTTGAGCATATTCTGTGCAGTCCACCAATATATTATGTTAATGATCGTGATAAAATTCGTTATTTACGTCTACTTATTAATTATAACTTATTAGTGCAGCCAATATGATCCCAAAGATATTTATAGTTGGCACTATGAGGGAAGAGCCATACTATGACATTTAACTAATAGACGCGTCATGTTGCACCAAAACATGGCGAATTTTCAAAGAATAATAACTGTTGAATCTAGTCCGGAACGTTGGTAGATGTGTCATGTAAAAATGATCAAAATCGATCAAAAGAAAAAAATAACAGGTCAAGTGCGAGTCGAATTCGCACGTACAATTAAAATGTTTCTTGTGTGGGGCCCCATTTATCTTTTGTTGTTATAGCGGTAATAGAAATAAACACTGTGAAAATTTCAACTCTACCTATATAAAATTACATTCAGGAGGCTTAGTAAATAGGGTCCCGTTGGCACCCTCTGGGTACGGAACCCTAAAAAACATGTCTCGATGTAATAAATCGCTATGATTGCCACCAAGCTTTGTTTTCAATTTTAAATACCTAAAATTTACAGAGTCACAGATAGAGGCAAATTTACTGGGTTTTTGAGACACCGTGAAAAACACTTAAAATAAATAAAATCACTTTATTTCAAGCATCATAATGGCTCATAATCATAACGGTGGTAGCAAACATACTTAGTTCAGGTAATTACCTTACTTTTCCTCTTGCCAAAATATGAACACTGACAGCAAATCTAGATTATGTAAAAAGATCTTCGCACTAAACTGCAGTAGTTATTTTAGTTGTCCCCGCCCGCTCACCACTCAGGTACATACATACTCGTACTTGATAGGGTTGTCATTTGCTGTCATAAAAAAAACTTCATAAAATCGATAGATTTTTATAAATTTATGTATTAATAAAAAGCATAGAATGCGTCCAGCTGCTTCTCTCCCCGAGCATGTCGTAAAAGTCGACTAAGGGATAGTATCCTCTCCAACATGATGGACCATCTATATGGGCGATGGACTGATTACCTGTCATCATGGTTCACCATATCCCTTAGGATTTTAAATCAGAAGTGGCTGTGGCATCTATAGAAGATGATTTATACAGCGTCAGGAGGCAGATTTTACCTTCACAAACGGGACGCTGTAGTGCCGGGAACGAACTAAGATGGAGTAGGCTTGCCCAGCACCTATTCCATCCTCTCAGCTTAGTCTGCCTCATCCACAGGAAAGACATGGTCAATACGTGTGGAGCTGACTAAGCCGCGGGATTCCTCACGATGTTTTCCTTCGCCGTTTGAGAGTACTTGTATAGCGCACAGAAAAATCCATTGGTACACGACCGGATTTGAACCCGCCGCCTTAGGATCGGAAATCGGGGTCACTACCAACTAGACCACCAGTGCTCTCAAATTTAATCAATAAAACTCATTATAAATGTCAAAGTTTGAACGTTGAGGGCACGTTTGTATTTCGATCACGCGTCAGCTGTTGATATAAATATAAATTAGTAACGCGTAATCAAAAGATATTATTTAATATTATGTTATTAGAGCACTGGTGGTCTAGTTGGTAATGACCCCGCCTTCCGATCCTAAGGGCGTGGGTTCAAACCGTAATAGGTAGAAAGTCGAAATTTTCAGAGTGTGTATTTATATTGCCGCTATAACAAATAATAAGATGAAAATAAAAGGACGAACGTTCGTAATCGATCATCGAAGCTACCTATTTAAAAATTACATCGAGTAAAAGTTATATTAAAAAGAACATGCACGATGGTACGAAACCATTCGTGTGCTATTTCGACTCGCACTTGACCGGTTTTTATTTTTTAATAGTAGGATACTTCACAGGCTTACCTCACGTTAGCCTGCTATAATGCGCTGTAAGGTCCATTTCCACCCTAGACCAACATTTTGTATGATTACCAAAGCAAAGATATTATTTTTTTATCTCGCTGTGTTAATTATTATTAGACTAGCTGCCGTCCACGGCTTCGCTCGCAAGGTATCTGGATAGAAAAATAGCCTATATGTTAATCCGGCACATGTAAGATGTATATTCCAAGTTTCATTCAAATTTGTTCAGCCGTTTAGGCGTGATTGAGGCACAAACACGCAAACATCCTCACAAACTTTCACATTTATAATATAGTAGGATGGCGCTGTGTGAAATGTCCACCATTTTTGCAATATTGTCATAGAAAGATTTGGTACTGATCGTGGCGTAGCTTGCTTAGGCGTTCTTGATTGATGGTTGAAGTTAAGCAACGATAGTCGCGGTCACAAATTGGGATGTGTGACCGCAAGTGGCATTACGAGCTAAGCGCTTCTGTGCTTCGGAGGCCACGTTAAACAGTCGGTCCCGGCTGTTAAGTCGTTAAGCCATGACGGCCTAAAAACTCCGTCGCTAGAGTTGGCCACTAGCTCATACGAACATACATACCTACAATAGTCAATGAAAATATTTCCATAGCACAAGCTTTGTTCAGCTTGGGGCTAGTTGGCGCTGTGTGAAAGGTCCACCATTTTTTTAACCTAATACTATTTCCCCTGCGTGTCAACCCTAGGTACCGGCCGTCCAGTCTTGACCTATAAATCGGTCACAGAGACCCAAACAGTCCTTTAATAACTCTTTGAAGACTCATTGCAGTTGACACTACGTATGGAATAATGTTTATTCTGTCGCCTTCCGAATTCGGAATTATAACAACAAATAAGGTAGAGAAACTAGAATTACATTCAAAATGCTATACTTACCCCCGAATACTCAAACGCATCTCAGAGTTGAGCATGTCTCAAGTGACGAGTTTTTGACAGATTTTCATCAAAAACTATCAACAAACCGTGAATTGAGACGTGCTCAACTCCGAGTCGCGTTTGAGTATTCGGGGTTTAGATAGCTAAAACTAATGTTTGGTCCGAGATGTCGCACAATTTGACCACCTCGGTGGCAAAGCGGCGAGTGATGCGGGTTCGATTCCAGCAGCGGGATCATAAAAACATGATATGTAAATATTTGATACCCAAGGAATATTGCGAGCGTGCAAAGTAAGCGAAAATCTCAGTCGCAACTTGAGCGATTTGGCGTTGTATGTTTAAGGATATAGAGGATAACTTTCGAACTTTTAATACGATCTGTATGAAACTTGGTAGGTCGATAGATTGTGCTATGAAGATTGTGCATTATGAACTTGATCGGTGAAGTGGTTATAAAGATATTGAGTTCCCAAGAGGGTAAAAAAAAAGTTTTATAAATGTGTCGAATGGGGTGACATATGAAAATAGCTTCATATTAACATTTCAAAATGGATTTTATTTTAATTTTAAATATTTAGAAAACCGTAATAGCCTGAAGTCCTTTTGGTAGAGTTTTGATGTCTTAAAAATGTACTATGCCAAAAACTAATATTATACAACGTGTAACATAATGTCCCTATAAGCCCGAAAGGGGTGTATTCAGACCGAGCACTTGAATACATTGACGAGTGCAAAAGTTCAATACATCATATTTGAAATTCCAATACAATTAAAAACAAATTATTTCATGAGAAATTTGTGACAACCCTATGTGTTTGTTTACCATTTGCGTAGGTAACAAACACACGCGCACCCTCCTATCGCGTCGGACCCACACATACGCAGACAATTGAACGCGCGGCAAGTTTCAAAAAGTACCTAGGTGTAATCACCAAAGTTTTCGTAAGAATTTGCAATTTTTTTAATTCTACGTAGAAATTAAAGTCGAAGATTAAAATCACGATATCTTTCACACATAAAAAAACAACTACCTACCTACATCTACCTAGGTAGTTACCTAAGGACCTAGGTACAGGAAAAGTTAAGTTATACCTTTTCTCCCTTCTTCTTGGTTGGCTCGGAACACGGCTAATTGACATGGTAGGTATTAGGTAGGTATGTAGGTACCTAGGTTGGTATTACTGGTACACATTCACATTCACAATCACAAAATTATTTTTGTCATTTTTTATTAGTAAGCTAGGTACTAATGGGGTACCTACTAGGTAGGGTGATAGGTTAGGTACCTATCATCATACCTACCTATCACTAAATTTTATCACTGTTGAGACACACAGTAGGTACTCGGTATCCATCAAAGGGAAGTAGGTACAACACACCACCGAATTCCCGGTCTTCCCTCACTGGTGCGCCGGTGGAAAGATCCCGTCGAGAGAAGACGGTTCACCAATCCCAGAAAATAGCCCGTAAGATGGCAATGGCCGCCCTGGATAACGCTCTCTGTAGAGCTGAAGCGCCGCTACTAAGCTATTAATTATTTGGTGCTGCTCCAACACACACACACAACACCATATCATAATACTCACCGTTTGAGTACAAAGCCGACATCGTATCGTACGTTAATTAGTTACGCGAACCGAGAGATTGCTTGTTGCAGTTGTTGCAAGGAACGAATGCTAATTGCGACTGATAAAAACCGATCTGTTTTGCGACCAATAGTAGGTACCTATTGCCGAAAGCCGAATTTTTAGGGTTCCTTGTCTGGGGTAACCCACTAAATACCGATTGGGAAAAAAAAGGAAAAAAACTTCACCATACATCTACTACTACTACTGTCGTCGTGTCCGTGTCGCTAGCTCTTTTGAACCAGTGTGGTGGAAGGATTAGAGTGCACCTTGAAGGTTCCTTTCGTACACTTTGACACACGTCTATGACATGCCTGGTTTCCTCACGAGGTTTTCCTTCACCGTTTGAGAGCATTGATATTGCACACATAAATTTCGAATCGAAAAATCCATAGATTCGAACTCACGACTTAAGGATGGGAAGGCGGGGTTCATACCAATATGCTACCATGTGCTCCATCCCCATTTGCTACTAGGTACCTACCTACTTACATAATAACCTACCAACAATTACGTAGTTCAATCAAGAAAAGTAAAAAACAAATAAACCTACGGAACCAATTTGATTTTATTAAACAAACGCTTGCGGTGCGGTGTCGGTTGACGGTTGCGGATTTTGAATTTAGCAAAGGCACCGACAGCCAATTAGGGCGAGGTGCCATCCCACTAGTTGTTGTTGTTGTTTCAATGCAACCAATGACAAATAGGCTGTTCACGATGAAAATGAAGATTAGTAAGACAGATTAGTCACAACCTTTGACTTTAGTGCCCAAGTAGGTAGGTACAAAATTGCATTGAAAAATGCTCCAATGAATATTGGAATAATACATCGTTGGAAAAACTAAAGTGGAATAGGGTCACGGCTTTATCCTCAGGCACGGTAGACCTCTTCTCATACTTCTTGTTACCTACTCAAGATGCTTTTAAGGCCCGAGTAGGTAGGTACAAAATTGAGTAGGTATCACGGCTTTATCCTCAGGCACGGTAGACATCCTCTCATACTCCTTGGCACCCACTGAGGATACCTTTAAGGTCCGAGTAGGTAGATACAAAATTGAGTAGGTAAGGTACCTATCTCCTATACTAGGTACTTAACAAAGAGATCTGAAAGGATGTTTACGGTGCCTAGGGATTTTAGTCGTGATGTGACCTTACATTTTAATTACCAATAAATACCAAGGTACCACTAGGCCTTCAAAAAAAAATAGAAATTACTTATTAAGCCACCTCGTTATTAGGTAAGTAGGTAGGCATTTTACTAATGGTGTCTGTTCTGTTACCTGTTTCATCTAGAGTTCACACTTAAAGGTCAAAAAACAGCTGTAAATAGGGATGCCTCATGTTGTGTCAAGTTACGTATTGGAGCAAAGTTTAAGAGACATTTCATGAATGAAAACCTTTGAAATTTTAAAAGTCGTTGAACAAACGTTGTTCGCAATGACGTATAGAACACCCCCGTTTCGGGCTTATAGGGACATTATGTTACACGTTGTATACGCGAAAGTTTGTATGTATGGATGTTTGTTACTCTTTCACGCAAAAACGGCTGAAAGGATTTGAATGAAACTTGGAATATACAAAGCACATGTGCTGGATTAACATATAGGCTATTTTTTTCCGGGTACGCAAGCGAAGACACGGGCGGCAACTAGTTATAAATATAGCTAACGGCGCCTAAGACACTTTCTGTATCTCTTCCCCACATACTGCCCCAGTTATAAAAAGATTGTGTAGACGGAAAACGGAAGATGAAAGAAACCATAGAGCCATTCGTCGCTGCCACTACGATATCAAACATATCTCTATGAGCAGGGTCATTGACCTACTGTACTTTTGTGTGCCATAAACATGAAAGGACTCCTTTAATAGTAACTAGCTGTTGCCTGCGACTTCATACGCGTAACTTCATACGCTTTTATAAGCACCCTTAGTAAGAGGTAAAATACCTCTTTTTAAGGTTTGTTTTGAAAAATCCTGAAACACATATTGTCCATTTATTTTGCATTTATACTATACAAACCGAGTTTCAAGCAAATAGCACGCGTTAAAAAATTACATACAAACGTTTTCATCCTTTTTCACCCCTTTAGGGGTAGAATTTTGAAAGATCCCGCCTTAGTTTCAGCGGTTTCGGCTCGGCGATGATGAGTCAGTCAGTCAGGTTAAGCTCTTTTATAGATATAGATTTAACAAAGTACAATTAGCAACTGTAACTTAAATCGCTACTTTTAAATGAAATTGCTAATTGTACTACCCCGTTTCCATTATTAATAGAATCTTGAAAGTAGTAATGAAATGAGACATCCAACGTTTCAGAGACGAAGTCTTGAAGCACTTTGCGCTTTACAAATATTTTTAAGTACAGTCGCGTAAACAAAGTATCCGTTTCTTGAAAACCTGAAACAGTTTTCGATTTTACTTGTAGACAAGATAGTTCTGAATGAAAAGTTAATGGTAATTGGAGCATAAACTACGTAAGATTACCGTATCTATAAAACAGATATAGTGACCTACTTTTGTCGTTGGCTGTACCACCCTCGCTTTGGACGTAGTAGGTATGCAATTACCCCCTCTTTCTCTTCGCTCAGGAAGGTTAAAAGAGCTCTTTCTTGAACTTGCTCAGCCATTCTCTCGTCATGTCTATGTCATATCAATTACAATTATATTACATCCGTATAAAGCTACGCTTGCGTAGTACCTACCCGGATAAAAATATCCTATTAGTTATTAACAGGTCATAACGCTAACTACTAGTTATTTCAAGTTTCAATCGAATCCGTTCAGCCGTTACGCCGTGATTGCATTCAAACAACTTCACAAACTTTCTGATTCATAATATTAGTAGAATAGTGAAAGAAAGACGCGTGCCGACCCCACTTAAATAAAATAAGGGCAGGGAGATGATGATGATCAATATTAGAAGGATAGACACCAAGTGAAACCACGGAGGTTCATAGTCGAACCACGATACAAAATGGAAGGTAATACAATTCCTACGCCATCTTGCTTCAAATCTTGGCAGAGTAATTTAGTTTTCTTATAAAAGCACTAGCTGTTGCCCGCGACTTCGTACGCGAAGATTTCAAACCGAGTTTCAAGCCATTCGCAATTGAGGGTTGTTTTGAAAAATCCTGAAACACCTGTCCATTTATTTTGTATTTATAGTAACCAAACAAAGTTTCAAGCCATTCGCAATTAAGGGTTGTTTTGAAAAATCCTGAAACACCTGTCCATTTATTTTGTATTTATAGTAACCAAACCGAGTTTGAAGCCAATCGCACCACGCGTTTAAAAGTTCCATACACTTGTTTTCACCCCTTTTCACCCCTTTAGAGGTTAAATTTCGAAAAACCTTGCTTTAGTGGGTGGTTTTGCTATAAAAGGAAGCTACCTTCCAAGTTTCAGCTTTCTAGCTTCAGCGGTTTTGGCTCGGCGATGACGAATCAGTCAGTCAGTCAGGTTAAGCTCTTTTATAGGTATAGATAGATTGCCTATTTACAAAGCGATGTTACTTGAAATATGTGGCAAAACTCGTCAAATGTTTCTGAATCTAATTTTAATAAGTGTTGGGAGAACAAAATCGGCACTGTGTCGCAATAAAATTCTTAGGTATATTGCGCTCTAGTGTCTATTTTGTTGTGAAAAATACTAAACTAAAAAACAATCAAATGCCCAGAATTATGTTGTTGGACGAAAAATTAACAGACACATTGTTAACAAACACAATTTCATTTATAAATAACTATTATTATGAGCTACTACAGCGTCCTGTTTGTGTATAATCATCTACTATAGATGGTAGAAGGTCTTAGTTTTTAATCCGCTTAAATCTTTATAAAAAGCTTAACAAAATGTTCTCGTAGACAAGTACACCGCCCGCCCGCCCGTATTAAAAAGCCATGCAAGGCTCATGCAAGACAGAAATTCGCCTGAACCATGACATCGATTTGCAATCCGCCTGGCGGACCACAGACACTTCCCATAGTCTTGTTACCATTACAAAAATTACTGTTTGTACACTCAACTTCAAAAATACAAACTTACCAGACGCACCTGTCACTGAAACAGATTTATTCATCATCATCATCATCAGCCGTATAGCAGTCCACTGCTGGACATAGGCCTCCCCTAATGAGCGCCATCGCGCCCTATCTTTGGCTTGACGCATCCAGTTTCTGCCAGCAGCCTTTCGCAGATCATCACTCCATCTAGCCGGAGGGCGTCCTACATTACGTTTGCCGAGTCGCGGTCTCCACTCAAGAACTCGTTTACCAGAATTATTGGTCAGGAGATTTAGCAATTTTGTGGGCAAAAATCAGACTAGGACAGTTTAATGCTCAGGATGATTTGAGATGCAGTATGGTGCAGATCAAACCACGATCATAGGATCGGAATGCGACGAAAATACCACTCAACCGTCGGTGCTCTCAAAAGCCATAAATTAAATTTTCCCAAGGTCACTAGACCTTTTGCAGTCGACTGTACAAACTCCGAATGATAAGGGATTTTGTTACATCGAGAATTTATGACCTAAATTATTTTAGGCGGTCCCTTTGCCGGATAGACCTTTATTGCGTCGACCCAAGTTTATTTTGTAAGGCTTTGCTAACCACTATGTTACGAACTAATTCTAACAATCCAGCGGTAGGAAGCTAATTTAGACAAGAACCTACCGTACAAAGCGTCCCGATTACTTAGACCCTAGTTCTGTCATTACCTACAGATGTAAACTGAAAACGTTTTTGTTGAATAAATTTTGTGCTTACCAGTACTTTCAAACGGTAAAAAAAATGAGAAAAAATTCTAGAGGAAACTGGCTAGTCATTGAACATAAAAAGTTCGAAAATATGTGTGTTATCTACATTAGGCACCTATAGCTAAGATGTACCAATATTGCATTGTAACACTTTATTTACGCATTGTCACAGATTATATAATGGTTACTTCATTATTCTCATACATGCCGCCTCTTTGGTAGAACGCCTAACTAAAGCCTCCTCGGTCTTGTTCCAATTTCAAACTGTCAGAAAAACAAAAGAATGTCAGGAGTTCTTGAAAAGATATGAAAATGGAAAGATGCTAATTTTATAATTTTCTTTATTTTGGTGTATTTTGCTAAATAAAAGCACATGTTTAATTGTGGTTTTAATTAATTAAATTAGGCTCTAGGTAGTCTACATGAGTCGAGTGTATTAAAGGCCTCTTTCATCTGACTGTTATCATTTCAACACACTAATTCGTAAGATCTAGTGCTGCCCTCCTAGTAAAGAACGCAGTAACTAGTATTTTTGACAAAAAATAGCGGACCTATTCGGAATCACCTAACAAAATACAACATTCTGTTATCACTCACGTATCGAAACATGTTTGACATAATTGAACGATAACGCAATTATTATATTGAAAAATAACAATATTGTGGCGAGTCTGTCGGACAGGATCTTCCGGACAGAAGTATTTAGACGATGGGGGCAAATTGCATTCTGATGAATGTAGTTTATCTACAATAGTTTTAATAATATTTTATTGTGTTGTTTTTATTTTTACTTTTATTTTATTTGTAAGTACCTATACTGTGTTTAGCCCTAAAATTATGGACAGTACCTATAGATCTCGTGACTGAAATAAAGGTTATTATTATTATTATTATAATTACTGCGTTCTTCACTAGGAGGGATAGTAGTTGTAGTAGGTAAAATACGTGAAGATCTTCGCCCATTGCACCGTTCTACATCCGAATCACAAAAACGTCGAAGTCCCTTCAAAGCACGACAACGACATGCGGCTTCTATTATAGTCTAGCTATATGTTGTGATGTCTCTTATTAGAAAAATCATTTCGTTTATTTCTTGGCAGATCCTTTTTTTTACCGGCCATTATTATGACGGCCTCGGTGGCGCGGCGGGCGATTGCTCGGCAGAGACGCAAAAGGCGCGAATTCGATTCCCGTTGCGGAAGAAATGTTTGCATGATCTGTAAATATTTCTTCCGGGTCTGGGTGTTGTGGTACCATGGTACTCGTAGTTTCTGATACCCGACACAGGGAATCCTAGTGTGGAGTCAGGACTATGTATGTGACTGTTGGGTGTTAGTTATTTTATTATTTATTATCCACCAGAGTTTACTCTAGCTTGAGCAACACGGACACTAGCGGAATTGCGACGTAATGTCATAGTAGCCAATAAAAAGAACTAAACTAAACTAGTCTGGTTAACAACGTAGTAGGAACTCAGACGTCTACGCCGTTAAGGGACGCGAAGGGGGACCGGGCGGTAACGGACGGAATTGGTGAGCATTCAATACAAAATTACCCCCCAGTACTTCTCGAGAGCTGATGTTCTCGGCATCACACCATGCCACATGTAGGGAAATCATCTTAAATACCGTGGATAGAAAATTTCAATAAAGGAAGATTACATTTCAATTTTTAAAACATTTCGACTGCATTCAAAGATTTTTAAATAATCGCCAAAAGAATTAACCCGCCGAATGTCAAAATAAATAACATCTTTAATTTTTTTCATTACAATTTTCTATGTGGAAGAAAAGTACCTTAAATACAGTAGATATTTTCCTCAACGTGGCTCTGGGACTCCCTGTATAGTGATAGTGACAATTTCACTAGGTCATATAGGCCACGAAACAAAAACAGCCAAGCAAAAAAGGCAAGTAAACTTTTGACAGGTCTTTTATGTAGTGACGGACAGTCCAGTTACCTATATAACTTACTAGCTGCCGCCCGCGACTTCGCTCGCGTGGTACCAGGATAAAACGTAGCCTATATGTTATTTCAGCACACATACTAAGTATTTTCCAAGTGTCATTCAAATCCATTCAGCAGTTACGGCGTGATTGAGGCACAAACATCGTCACATACTCACATCCTCACAAACTTTCACATTTATAATATTAGTAGGACTACACAATTCTAAACAGTTCATCGTATACACTTTGATATCTGGAGCACTGGTAGTCTAGTGGGAGCGACTCTTCCTTTCGATCCTAGGGTCATGGGTTCAAATCCGGTCGTGCACCAATAGATTTTAAAGTTCGAAAAAATGTGCGCTACACCAATACTCTCAAACGGTGAAGGAAACCGGCATGTTGTAGAGTAGAACCTAAAAGTTCGAAAACATTGTGTCAAGTGCACGAAAGAAGCCTATGAGGCGCACTTTAAATCCTTTCACCACACCGGTTCGAAAGAACTCGTGACACGACTAGATAGTAACTTTGATATCTCTGATTACATAAACGACTACAATTATGTAGTTGAGGAAAAGTTTAAATTCTCCTTTTCATGCACTTGACTTGAACTTTTTAGGTTAACGGATACGAACCTACGACTTATCACCAGACAGGAACTAGGAACCACTAGACCAGTGCTTTCAAGCACTACAAATTATTGAAACCTTATCAAAGCAAACATGCCCGTATCAGACATGTCAATCATTGTGAAATCTCTTATCTAATCTATGCTCTTACGGAGCCTCTTTGGTACTTTAGATATGTACGGTTTCCGTTTGATGGCTTTGAGCCTTCAAGGTCAGGTGGTCTGACAAATAAACTGTCCAGTTCGATGGCTCGATGACCTCGGTGGTGTGGCGGGCGAGTGCTCGGTTGAGACGCAAGAGGTGCGGGTTAAATTCTCGCTACGGGAGAAAAATAGCCTATATATTAATCCAGCACATGTACTATGTATATTCCAAATTTCATTCAAATCTGTTCAGCCGTTTATGCGTGAAAGAGTAACAAACATCCCTACATACAAACTTTCGCGTTTATAATATTAGTAGGATAAGTTATGCTCATGACCTAGACAAATTTAACAATACCTCATTTTACCAAAGTCAATCCAGCCATCAATGATGAGATGATACACCTCAAAAACAATACCCTCCATTCTCATTCACTCCTCCATAAAAAGAAAAGATGGCGCGCCGCGAACAACGAAAGTGAAGCCACCTTTTTATCTATGTGTGTGTCGAAGGTTTTGTGGTTTTGAGTTCCAA
This sequence comes from Scotopteryx bipunctaria, assembly GCA_949320045.1. NCBI lineage: Eukaryota > Metazoa > Arthropoda > Insecta > Lepidoptera > Geometridae > Scotopteryx > Scotopteryx bipunctaria. The sequence continues at coordinate 3,309,719 of OX439462.1, forward strand.
GTAACCTAAAATTCATCTTACTTCTTACTTATATTATAAAATTGAAAAGTCTTAGTTTGCTTGAAATTACCGGCGTTAAGCTCAAAACGCAACGATAGCGCGTACTAATTTTACCTGTGCTGCCATCTAGTACGAAAGTTTGTGACGATGTTTGGATGTTTGTGCCTCAATCACGCCTAAACAGCTGAACGGATCTGAACGAAACTTGGAATATACATAGTACATGTACTGGATTAACATATAGGCTATTTTTTGTCCGGGTACCACGCGAGCGTAGCCGCGGGCGGCAGCTAGTAGTATAATAATTAAGAAAGGATGTTATTTAAAGTACTTACAAGTGAAAAGTGATTCCGTGAGACTTTTTATGTGATTTGCTGCTGTTTTTACAAGTTTTCAATACACAGGAAGGCATAGTTCTATTTTTAAGACTCATGACGTACTAAGAGCGATGAGCATGGTTTTAGTGTAGGTGTGTGCGTCAGCGTGTATGTTTACTTGCAGGAGCACGGTTTTGTGTGGCTTCACTTCTGTTGTTCGCGGCGCGCCGTCTTTTCTTTTTATTTGGTCTGAGCCTCCATTGCAGTCAAGTAAAATGGGGCTAGATAGCACTGTGAAATCTCCTGCATAATTTATTTAACAAAAAGCTTTCTAGCTACAGTAGCAAACATCAAATATGGTTATAAAGAGGTCACTCCACAAAGGACGCGGACCGACAACAGGATAATGATCAAGTCATTATACCCATTCGATGACCACACCAATTGAACTGAGTTGGATGTTATCAACGTACAAATACCTAGACTAGGCGAGTACGAACCAGTGTGGTGAAAGGATTAAAGAAGCGCTCGTGGTGTAGCTTGCTTAGACGTTATTAATTGATCGTTGAAGTTAAGCAACGTTGTGCACGGTCACAATTGGGATGGGTGGCCGCAAGTGGCATTACGAGCTAAGCGCTTCCGTGCTTCAGAGGGCACGTTAAATTGTCGGTCCCGGCTTTTAAGTCGTTAAGCCATGATGGACGCCTTTATGCGGCCTAAAAACTCCGTCGCAAGAGTTGGCCACTAGCTCATACGAACTTACTTTTACTTATTAAAGTGCTCAAAGAGCTTCTTTCGTGTACTTAGGGCGTTTTTGAACTTTTACTTGCCTTGAGATAGGTACTTTGGAGATTGTCCGGTCATGCTCGGTTCCATTACTCTATTAATAGACGACAGATCGTTAATGACCATGGTAACGGTTGTTTTTTTATACAAAAATGTATGGGACTTCTGGACAAAGCAACGTAGCTATTGGTAAAGAACGATTCGTCGTTTTTAGATTATTGAAACAAGGCATAAATCAATTGCTGTAGACGTTTGCCCACCTCAAATTTAATTTATGAATTTCTACAAAAGTTTTCAACTTCTTTGCTGGACTGGGAGTAAAAAAAACAAAGAATGAGTACAGCTGCTTCTCTCCCCGAGCATGTCGTAAAAGTCGACTAAGGGATAGTATCCTCCCCAACGTAGTGGACCATCTATATGGGCGATGGTCTGATCACCTGTCACCATGGTTCACCATATCCATCTTGTGACTTTGAATCAGGCTGCAAGTTTCTTGTGACTACTAGTGGCTCTGCCCACCCCATTAGGAATACGGGCGTCATAATACCTATACTTACATACATACACAAAGTGTTTTCAGATTTCTATTGTGATTTTAATTAATTTGACAGTCCCAAAAATGTTGCTCTGTCCCTATTAGGGGTTCTTATCTAACCAGGACTGCGATAATTTTGGAGCTGTCAAATTAAGTTTCAGTTTCGGGACTCCGTTCATTATCCCATTTTATAAAGGGATCGGTAGAAACGAACGAAACATGAAAGAAGCTAGTTTTCAGCTTTAGTCTTACAGCGATCTAGTCTTTTTAGACAACCTGATCATATCGAGATGTCGTCATAAAGGTTCTAACCCATTTTTTACATAATGCTTTGGCGCGGTCGGGCTCGGCTTTGGCAAGGGAAAGTGAGAAGAGACCCTTGTGGTACCCCCCTTGTACTTACCCCCTTATTATAGCAGGGGCTTTGTCAGAAGAACACAATTATCCCTCCTATTGATAGAAAAACTCACACATTTCACTTCGTTTCACTCTGCACATTCGTTTCAAGGATTTCTTAGGGTATAATAAGTAGGTAGGTACCTAAAATAGCATAGTGTGTATAGTCATCTTGTTTTGCGGTAGAAAACATAATTTTCCACCACAGATTATAGAAACTTGCATTTTAATGTTCCTTCAATCGATGGAGGAAAATCTTACGGCTGATTTACACCTTAGGTTATAATCAGTAAATGACCAGTTATTTAGCATGTTTGTGAAGTCAAATGTAACTTAACATAGAACTGCTAAACTAAGGTTAAAAACATGCTTGGTTTGGTAGATGGAAGTGAGTCTACCTAGACTCGATCTTCTAGTTCTAGGAATCCGTTGATTACGCCAATGACGGGTGCCTATCTAAGTTAGCAATTTTAGACATACCTACTAAAACACGAAAAAATGATGAAAATAGCAGATTAAATTAAGTACTTAAACCATTTTAGTCTCTCTCTGGACCAAAAGAACTGTTTTATTTACAGGATGTAAGTTGCACCTTACGGTTATTCATGAAATAGCAAATGCGTTTATAGATTTTGATATTTTCCACACCTACAAAACTTTACCAACATAATGTAAGTACCTACATTCTGCTCAAAAAATGTATCAAAGTTTTGGTACCTACTCATTTAGTTTTTATTTTTTTACATACTTAAACAATTTTTCCACATAAACATTTTATTTTACTGAGTAAGATCCTAAGTAGGTACTTGGTATTGAAAAGCATGGTTGAACTTTCTACCAAAAGATATTTAGCACCTACCTACCTATCCAATATTTTTCAGATTACGAAATAACTTTTCTTGTAGGTACCTTAATAGCAAATTCGCCGAAATAGCATTTACAACCTTGTTATGGTAGTTACTACCGGGTAGTATCTAGAATTACCAGGAATAAGCGGTTGTCCGCTTAAGGAAAACCTACTTCTTGAGAGCTACTTTTTAAGCCAATTAATTGTTGTGCAGCTATCGTAACTTTTAATCCAATAAGGTAACTCGGGTCAAACAACCAATTTACGTCATAACTACCTCTTTGAAATCTATGTTTGTGTTGATAACATTACGTAACGTCTTGGGTACTTACCTACTAGTTTTTTAGGTAGATAGGTTAGGTATATTTTCTGGTATCAACTAAATAAAAGATAAATCTTTAAGCCAAAAGAGGGTCACGTAATTGTGTAACAGACATCTCTGACATTGCTACCCCCATACTTACTACACATTTTTGACTAATATGTACAAAATTATAATCCAATTCCAATGAATTGGACTATAATTTTGGCAATATTTTTAGATCTCAATTTTGTCGTTCTCTTAACTTTAAAAGAACAAAGCGCGAAACCCCTGCCAAGAAAAGAGTGATATTTTCAGGTTTTCAGAAGGTGCCTAGCCAGCCTTTGAGCCGCTATTGGCTGCCTACGCAGACAGCCAGTGCCTACTAATTAGCAGTTATTACGGTTACGTTTTAACGGCCAAAACACGATGTGTACTTACCAACACTGAAACTGTATTCGAGATCGCGTTACGTCCAATATTGACGCGACTACCCCAGGTGCGGTGCTGACGTCACAGGCGATGGGAAAAACACAGCACTGCTCGAACGGGTTTCCACAAGCAATTTAATTTAGGATTTGGTGTTTTGGCGGCGCGGGTGGTGTGATATTGTGGAGTGAGAAGGACGTGCGCCCCACGCGGCGTCTCAGCGCGGACTGGGAAAACGCGACAAGCCTCGGCCGGGCTCATCCCCCTCCGCCCCCGCCGCGACACGCGTCTGCCTTCGAACTTGGCACAGATTAGACAGAACAGATGTGATAAAAAGACTTGATAAGACTATTTACCCAACAGCACGCGATCATTGCAGAACAAATTAATATTGCTGAAGGTCGGTTCAGTTTAATTCCTGTATTGTGTTTATTGCGTCAATAAAACATTGAATTCATAATATAATGATAATGAGTTGCCTATAACTGGTTTGGTTATTAATTAGGTATGTAATACCCACTACCTACTTGCAAGTACTCATTAGAAAAGGCTCTACAGATTATCCTCATTTCGTATTTGATCTGCTAGACAGTTGAGTGGTATCTGTAATATTGGTTCTATTCCGATACGAAAAAAATACTACCACACGCTTACCTCAAAACAGATCAACTGCTATCTGAAGTCAAATATTATTTGTACTACATTCTTCAATGAGTTTTCTTTCCATAAGTGGCCATGGCATGTATAATAGTACCTACTCCAAAATCAGATAACCACAATCAGGTCTGAAGACAGACCAGAATCTATAGGTAGGTACCGGTACTTATTTATGCCAGAGCTCGAAATACCGTCGAGTGACACGCAGAAAGCTTATTGTATCAATGAATTAAACATCTAAATAACACAAGTACACTAGACTTAAGGCAGAAAGCTTACGACCTCAATGAAATGTTTTCTGCGTCAATTTATTAATACCTCTCAAATTGCTTTATTCACTCGAAGGTCAATTAGCACTTAAAACTACTGCAGTACTTCTCAGCTGGACTGGGAGTAGAAAAAAGCATAGAATGCTTCCAGCTGCTTCTCCCCTAGTATGTCGTAAAAGTCGACTAAGATAGTATCGTCTCCAACATGATGAACCATCAATATGGGCGATGGGCTGTCACCATACGCTTCATCAAACATCTTGGGATTTTAAATCAGAAGTAGCTGCAAGTTTTCTTATTATTACTTGTGATTCTGCCCACCCCTTTATGGATACGGCCGACATAATAATGCAGGTATTTATGTATTACATTGTTGCACACGTGTTGCAGTTCTTCCGTAATCATGAAGTTTTAAATGTTCCGAAATATCGTTAAACTCAAAACCCGTGAAATCATGGTAAATAATAAATATCTAAATAATAATATAGCGATAAGGCCGCCCATTGTAAATCTCATTGTTCTCTTCTGCCTATTTTGTTTTATTTTAATTTTATCCGATGTGTTTTACAATAAAGTTGTATTGTATTGTATTGTATTGTAAATATCCTTTTGTTTTTCGTTATTTTAATATTATTCTTTTCTCTTATTTTTTATTATTCTAAACACTAAAAATACTCATGATAGTTTAAAAATTTTAAAATAAATCAAACCCAAATTGCTTTATTCATTTAAACCCTGATAACTTTTTTTTGCGTTCGAATTTGAGCATTATTCAGTCCCAATATTTCCCAAGAAGAAGTCTTCATTATGTTCCCTAAAAATATGATTCTAGTAGGCATACTTTGTCTCAATATTGGTAAGTACATACACTCAGTCTTTCTTTCTACTCGTGTCACTAGTTCTTTCAAACCAGTGTAATGAAAGGATTGAAAGTGCGCCTCAAAGGCTCCTTCTGTGTATTTCACACATGTTTTCAAATTTTCTACAGTTCCACGACACGCCAGTTTCCTCACAATGTTTTCCTTCACCGTTTGAGAGTATTGGTATAACGCACATTATTCCAACCAGTAAAATCTATTGGTGCACGATCGGTTTCGAACTCACGATGTTAGGAAAAGGCGGGTCCATTACCGCTAGACCAACAGTATTCTCAGTTAACTAAGAGTTCTGTGCTGTACAAGTTTTAAAACACATGTTTACTCTACAAAGAAGGAATGTAAAGTTTTTTCTACAGACTTTCGTATAGTGACAGAAAATATATTGCTGCACGACTGGATTTGAATCCACGACCTTAAGATCGGAAGGTGGGGCCGCTACCACTAGACCACCAGTGCTCTCATTAAAGAGGTACATCTGTGCGTTTTTCTATAAAGGCCAGCGACACCTACTGTTTCTGATCAGGCTTGAAAGGATGTTTCATTCATGAAACAATTAGCTCCATACATATATACAAGGCTAGTATTTCAGTGTATAGGTACATCGAAATACTAGCCTATGTCTGCTACTTTACTTGTGTAGGTTAAAAAAAATCGCCATGAAACTTGGAACCAAGTTTCATCCTAATCGGTTCTGCCGATATTAAACCACAAATATCCAAACGTTTAAATATATTTTCATCATCATCATGGTACATGCCTCCTCCTTAGCACGCTATTCTTTGGATCCTGAGGTAACCTAATCCAGTGGATAACCGTCTCTTTACAATGTCATCAGACCACAAGAATATATTATAATAATAATAAATATTTGTGGACATTTCACACAGCGCGATATAGCCCCAAACTAAGCAAAGCTCGTACTGTGGGAACCAGATGGCTGATAGAATACTTATATACTTTTTTTTGTAAATACATACTTATAATACATAACTAGTATTTTCGCTTGCGGGCGCGGGCTGCAAGCAGCCCGCGAGGATGTTGTTTCTTAGAGGCTGAACCAAAATTTCAGCCAAATCGGACTTACCGTTTCGGAGATACAAGCAAGAGGGGGTGAAAATTGGGGGGAGGGGGGGATTTTTTTAAACATTTTTTACTCGCCATCCCATTCTCTATACGAATCGACCAACCGCGATCTCGAATCGTGGGTAATTTCGGAGATGCGTAAAAGAGGGGGTGAAAATTGGAGGGAGGGGGGGGATTTTTTTATGAAATTTTACTCGCCATCCTATTCCCTATACGAATCCATTTGAAAAAATCCCATTTCCCGAGTCATTTCGGAGAACCAGTTGAAGGGGGGGTCAAAGGGGGGTCGAAAGGGGGGGGGAGTAAAAAAAATGTATTCTATCGAGCACCCTCTATCCGAATCTACAAAAAAAACATGCCCTCGTCGGGAAGAATCGGGACACCGAACGTGGGGGGGGCGAGGGGGGAGGAAAATGGGGGTTTTCGGATTTTTCCCCCACTCACCGGGACTCCTCGAACATTTCCCCCATACATCATCATCGTCCATCTCGACTCCTTCCGGGAGAACAATGATGTCAATGAGTGAGTGAGTGAGTCAGTCAGTGGTAATCGAGCTGTATATAGTAGAAAAATACTACAACACCCAGACCCGGAAGAAATATTTGCAGAACATGCAAACATTTCTTCCGCAGCGGGAATCGAACCCGCGCCTCTTGTAGAGCACTCGCCCGCCAAGCCACCGAGGTTGTCATTCAAAATGCCATAACCGAGTTAATTTATTTTTTATTTTATTATAATTAAATTGATTGGCCCAACATAGTTTGTACCTAAACTAAGAGAGATGATGATAATGACTAATATTTCTTATATATTTATTTGAACATGGTTTTTATTCATGTCGAGCGACTTTTTGCCAAGGAGGACGACAGAGTGGACCCCACGCAACGCGGCGACGTTGAAGACCTAGGATGAGATGGCGGGACGAGCTGGACTCTCACCTTGGCACACGGCCTGTTTCAGCGTTAAATCGCGAACAGTGGTAAAAGGGAAGGGAGACCTTTGCCCTGCAAAGGACGAAAACGGCTAAGCAATAATAATAATGCTTTATCTTACTTTATTATTATAAATGCGAAAGTTTGTGAGTTTAGATGTTTGGATGTTTGTGCCTCAATCACGCCTAAACGGCTGAACGGATTTGAATGAAACTTGGAATATACATAGTACATGTACTGGATTAACATATAGGCTATTTTTTATCCGGGTACCACGCGAGCGAAGACGCTGGCAGCAGCTAGTTATATTATAGATGCGAAAGTTTGTGAGTTTGGATGTTTGGATGTTTGGATGTTTGTGCCCCAATCACGCCTAAACGGCTGAACGGATTTGAATGAAACTTGGAATATACATAAGACATGTACTGGATTAACATATAAGCTATTTTTATATGGATACCACGCGAACAAAGCCGCGGGCGGCAGCTAGTAATTATATAATTTAGATTTTTATTTTCAAATTTGCGTACCAATGTTCGGTAAACTATGTAAACTCACCTACTAACCATTAGAACTAGTTACTTATCTACCATATTTCTTGCAAATAAACTATTTCATCACTACATAGTATAAAACAAAGTCGCTTCCCGCTATCTGTCCCTATGTATGCTTAGATCTTTAAAACTACGCAACGGATTTTGATGCGGGTTTTTTTAATAAATAGAGTGATTCAAGAGGAAGGTTTATATGTATAATACATGCTTAATATAGTAAAGAAACACTGATAATTTTAGAGGTTTATAATGTGATGTCGTAAATAAACTCATTTTTTTGTGCTTACCATTGCCAACCCTGGCTGAACCCTACGAGATAGATCAAAATATTGTACTACAGTTTTGTACACCTTAAAAAGGTCTACAAAAAAGTCCGCAACGGTATATTTCTATCCCCGTGCGAAGCCGGGGCGGGTCGCTAGTTTCAATGATAAATAACTAATTTTTATTCTAAAGGCAGCTACAATTGTACGCCTGTTCCCTTCGCTTCCCCCCCAGATCTCACCCCTCCCGGTAACCGTATAAATGGATGAGTTATGTGACTTACTTCTACGTAGGAAGGTACGTCGAAAAATCAATGTGTTATTTTATGAGTGTGTTATAAAAATAGCTAGTGGAACACCCGCGGTTTCACTCGAGTAGAATAGATTCTTCGAGTTTGAACAACCTTGACTCTACGTTGCATTTCTTTGGCAAACCTCTTTTGACAACATTGTGTATTGAAAGAGTCCAAATCAAGTTTCAAGCAAATCATACTACCCGTTAAAAAGTTCCCATACAATCTTTAACCCTGCACCCCGTTTCGGGGTTTATTTGTATGTAACTCTATTACTTAGATAAGATCATTTATTTGTCTTGAATATGGTCATAATTTTACATTTTTGTTATCTAATGTCAATTAAGTCCAGCATTATTCAGTAATAATATTATGACATATAAATGCAACTGAATTAAATTTAAAAATAAATTATTAAAAGAGAAGAAAATCAATGTCAAAACTACTTTTAAAAACCACGTACAGATTCTACGTTAAGATTCCAGGTTTCATTAAAAACCGTTGTGTCGATACGCCGTGCTTGAGCAACAAACTACCAAACATCCTCACCGTTATAATATATTAGTAGGATAAGATAGAATGTATGTCATGTTGAAGCTAGAAAATCGATTTACGATAGGTGAAGCCGAGACGAAACGCTAGTGAGATAAGAAAACAATTCTAAACGCCACCATGCGGAAAATGAATTGCATCTTCCTCTGCATTTTCAGTTGATACGGTGAAGGAAAACATTGTGAGAGGAAATCGTCATTTTACTATACGGGCCTTACCTCGACATGGGTAACCACGATTTTGCTACTATTGTTTTGTATGTGCGCTAGACCAGCACTCTCAAACGGCGAAGGAAAACATCGTGAGGAAACCTGCATGTCGTAGAACCTAAAAAGTTCGAAAACATGTGTCGTGTGCACGGCGCACTTTCACCACACTGGTTCGAAAAAACTAGTGACACTGCTAGTAGTAGAGTACCTACTATTATTTATTCTTTGGTAGTAAGTTCGTATGAGCTAGTAACCAACTCTTGTGACGGAGTTTTTAGGCCGCCTAAAGGCCTCCGTAATGGCTTAACGACTTAAAAGCCGGGACCGACAATTTAACGTGCCCTCCGAAGCACGGAAGCGCTCAGCTCGTTGCTGCTTGTGGTCACCCATCCCAATTGTGACCGCGCACAACGTTGCTTAACTTCAAGAACGTCTAAGGAAGCTACGCCACGAGCGCTTCTATACTATGTGGTAGTAATCGTGCTCGAATGAATCTTGTCTTGAATAAATCTCGTATTCACAACCATAAGTATAAAGCAATTCACTGCTGTACTATGACCTTCCTCAATAAGCACCATTGCGCCTTTTCTTCACAAACACACAATACCACGCCCGTATCCCTAATGGGGTGGGTAATCATAAGAAAACTTGCAGCCACTTCAAAGCCCCAAGATGAATATAGTGAACCATGGTTTTGACGGCCTCGGTGGCGTAGCGGGCAAGTGCTCGGCTGAGACATAAGAGGCGCGGGTTCGATTCCCGCTACGGGAGAAATTATTGTATGTTCTGCAAATATTTCTTCCGGGTCTAGGTGTTGTAATATATTATAAGTATGTATAAAAAAAAGTATCTAATTAAGTATTCTATCAGCCATCTGGTTCCCATATTACAAGCTTTGCTTAGTTTGGGACTAGATGGCGCTGTGTGAAATGTCCACTAATATTTATTTATTCATTATTTATGGTGATAGGTGATCAGGCATATAGATATTCCATAATGGTGGAGATGATAAGCTTTTAACAAATCAACAACAAAAATATCTAACAAAAATCCAACCGAAATTGAGATGAAACTATAATGGAAGCACAGTTTACGGTCGTGTTCATTCTGAACAATCTGAACATTTTTCATCGATTCCGTCTGAACACTTGGCGAAACTCCAAAAAGCATTTCGGACGGATATCACTAGGATATCTATCTCTGTACAACACATTTGGTAGGAACTGGACCAAACCTATATTTAGTCGTGTCACTACGAACCAGTGTGGTGAAAGGATATAAAATGCAACACTTTCTTTGAGTTTGCTATTACTATGTCATTACTTTATAGAATTCGTTTCTCGTTCGTGTTTTTTTTTAAATCAACGGGTTCGATTCCTGGCTAGGAATATTGATTTTCAAAAAAGCAATGATGCAGTTTTAGTTTTCATCAAAATCGGGCTCGAGACTGCTCTGAGTACTTTTCGCTATTCCTCATAGTTTCGGATTTGGCCATGCACCCCCACTTGAAAAAAACCCTGTATATATCTATCCATCCTTTAATGAACTTGATAGACCTTTATTGCATCATACTTCCGTTCGTGGCTTAGCTCACGCGAAAACCTGGAAAATTTGCCTATAATATTATTCCAGTATACGTACTATGTACATTCCAAGTTTCATTCAATCACGTTCAGGTAGAATCGACGTAGAGCTTAGCTCGACCCGACGTAGCTGACTTTGAGCTCACGTAGACCTGACGTAGAGCTCACGTAGACCTAAGCACAATCCACATTATTATTATTACTAAGGCCTTTTACAATCTATAGTAGATATTTATACAGCGTCAGGAGGCAACTTTTACCTTCACAAACGGGACGCTGTAGTGCCCGGGACGAATTAAGATGGAGTAGGCTTGCCCAGCACCTATTCCATGCTCTCAGCTTAGTCGGCCTTGTCCACAGGAAAGACATGATCAATACGTGCGGAGCTGACTAAGCCGCGGGTTTACTCGCGATGTTTTCTTTCACCGTTGTGAGAGTACTGGTACAGCGCACATAACTTTTTCGCACAGAAAAATCCATTGGTACACGACCGGGTTTGAACCCACGACCTTAGGATCGGAAGGCGGGGTCACTACCAACTAGACCACCAGTGCTCTCTGTCTGATTTATTAAAGCTTTGAATAGAAACCTCGAAATCGGAAATTCGCAAACTTTCATACACTTCATTTTAACAAGTTCGAACCGGAGTTAGTTAGTCCACATTCAGAGCTGAACGGAAGTTATAGTTAGAAACATTTTAACTTGCATTCGTAGAGCTTATTGTGTTAAAACCTCGATGTTAAATGCTGTTTGGACTTATCTCTGTATGTACTCTTATGCTCGCTTTCTATAATCAACTGATAAAATATAAAAGAAATGTTTTTATTTGACAGACTCAAACCACATAGAATGGAATAAAAAGGTAACAAATGAAAAACGAACGAGAAATATGTTAACAACAATACAGAAAAATAAAACCATAAATCTAGTACATTACCTGTTACAAATACCTAGGCGCCTATTGATCCCGCTCTGTGTGGTGTGGGACAGCCAAAAAGATTTTGCCTCAGCGTAACGCTACTAAGCTAGCATGAAACTTGCAAAGTAGCGCTGGTTTTCAGTCAAAACCTTTGATAGGATGACGTCACGTGAGATTAATAATAAAATGAGCATAATATAAGACTAACGGATGTCCGTGCGAGTTATTAAAAACAAAGATTTAACATTCTAAATTATTTTTTATATTGTTAACCACACACTTAGGTGGCCGCGGGATCGAATCCCGCGCGATTTTATTATCATCAGCATCAAGAATCATCAAATGACAAGACGAAATTGATAAAAAACAATTAAAATGGACCATTTTGGTGACTTTTTATCACTTGGTGATTTTTAAAAATTGATACATTCGGCGTGAATGACTGTATAAATGGAATCACTCTTATTCTAAATCCACTTTGATAAGCTAAGCAGACCTTATAAAGCCTTCAATTAATTCCCAAGGAAGAGGATGTTATATCAAAATATAGATACAAAACTCTTATGATACTAACTAAATAATACTGACTGACTGATAATCAAAGCACATCCTTAACTATAGGTCCTAGAATTATGAAACTTGGAAGGTATATTCCTAGAAGGTGTAGGAGTGCGCTAAGAAAGGAACTCCTGAAATTAATTTTCTTGAGGACGCAGCGTGAACATGAAGTTTGTATAAAAATCAAACTCATCGTGGGACGTTCCACTAGCCGAAAATATTTCCGTAGTAGGTTTAGGATTCATACGATTTTCCACCAATATTCGTACATTCTGACAACATGTAGGTTTAGGTACGACGGAAGCTGTCCAGCACCGGTGCACAGGTCTGTCCGGCGCCAGGCCGGAAGGGACACGGTACCGGACGCCGATTTGTCCGAGTTCCGGATGCGATTACCATCACGGATTACACAAATACCTACGCTGACCTACCTACCATTTAACGTAACCACACCCTCGAAGTTACTATGAACAAAGATAGGCAGGATCCAGGACTTTAGTTTGGGAGCCTCGACCTCGCTGAGGATAGGTTACAGGATTTGTCACAGGATTCAAGATTTGTCACGGGAGAGCTCAGATGCTTTTGAAGGGAGGATTAAACCTTCTATCTAACATCGTCCCAGGTGTCCCTGTACAGAAGCGTCCCGATAGTGTAGACAAAGATTGCCTTCTGACGCTGTATACACAAGATCAGCCAGCGTAGATGTCAAAAGCTTTATCTACAAAGCTACATAGATTCAGGTGCCAAGCATCTAAAATAAATTGTCAAACGCTGAATAATGAACGGCATAATAAACTAGGGTGATTATCCACACTATAGAATGAGCAATCAACAGAATAGCTCAGTAGATTGTTAGTCCAAATTGAATAAATGAAGGCTCGTCAGACAAAGGGACGATATACAACGGTTAACGAGAGGCTGCTTTGCATAGATTTAATAGACGTCTTAGATCGTTTATGACTTCGTCTAGGTGCCTGATATTGAAGGAAAACATTGTGAGGAAAACTCGCGGCTTAGTCAGCTCCGCACGTATTGACCATGTCTTTCCTGCGGACAAATCCGACTAAGCTGAGAGGATGGATAAGGTGCTGGGCAAGCCTACTCCAACTTAATTCGTCCCAGGCACTACAGCGTCCCGTCTGTGAAGGTAAAAGTTGCCTCCTGACGCTGTATAAATCATCTACTATAGATGGTAAAAGGCCTTAGTTTCTAGGTGCCTGATATAAACTACGTGGAGCAATGGAAAAAGGCGTGCTATGTTGCCAGACTTCTCCTGTGATGTCGGGCACCGTCACTCAGCTACTACTACTATTCGTATAACTACTATGGAACCGGTGGTGTGGTGAACGAATTTAAAGTGCTCCTCAAAGGTTCCGTTCGTGCACTTCAGACATGTTTTAGATTTTTCTACAACATGCCGGTTCCCTCACGATGTTTTCTTTCGCCGTTTTAGTATGTACTGGTACAGCGCACATAATTTTTCTGAACAGAAAATGTATTGATACAAAAAAATGTTTACCATGACCATAAGTGCTCTCAATCTCTCCGTCGTCGTATCGTGCAATGTTGGGCGATGTTGATTTTGATTTGCACTAAAAAATCTCTACCTAGATAAATATAGCAAGAATTTCCAATACAACGAGCCAACTTTACTCTAGAAAATATTATAGAAAGTAAGTAGAACATTTTTCCGAAACAATTTCACTCTGAAGCTGTTTTAAAAAGAAGCAAGAAAAATAATAACTTTTCTTCGTCGCTCGGAGTTGCTACAAAAACTCAATAAAATAAAATGAGGGGTTCCTTGGCTGAGTAAACAGTTGTAGAATTTTTATTTAACGAAGATGTTCAGAAAAGTTTATCGTACGTGACCGTTGCGTGGTCCTACCGGTCACGCAACGTCGAGACGCGGCATTGGAAAATTCGAACATCGTATATTTTTTTTAGCTAAGTAGGTATATTATTATTATTATCAGCCCGTATTGTCCCACTGCTGGGCAAAGGCCTCCCTCCCCTTTTTCCATTTAGATTGCATGCAGGACGAACTGTGGGCCTGGGCTACTACAGACTGGATCCCAAACCTTAAACGGCAATGCGGCAGACCACGCAGAAGATGGCGGTATCAGTTGGATGCACACCTGGAGAACTGGTCGATATTAGCTCATGAAAGATCTTTTTTAGTTATAGGAAAAGAATATTTTTTCCGAAGAATTTTATTAAAATGCATGCCTAGTGGGTATCTTGATAAAATCTTATCACAGCTACCTACTTCAAAACGTTAAATATATATTCAATTTGAAATGGTAGCTACTGTAGCGAAAACATAAGTCGGTATGTAGAAAGTTCGCGATTTTATAACCTATGTTAGATGGCAGGCACTACTTTGAACTTTGGTTTCTTTTGTCATAAGAATATTAAAAGGAGTTACCCCTTTATTTCCACTTTCTTCGATAATTTCCTTCAAACCTCACCCTTTCGTTCCACCCTAATGACTAACGAGAAACTGCCAAATGGATTGCACGAAACACTTCCAAACTTGCCAGGCAATTCTGAACTCTATGCTAACCGCATTGAAACTAATTTGATTTGTTGTTTGCACTATAAACCTAATTTGCTAGCTTTTAGCAAACATTTTGATTTCTATTCATTTGCTCAGACTTCGCTTTCGTCATTCGTTTAAAACTTTATGGGTGTTCCTGAATTTACCTACTCGTGTTAATGTTTTGAACATGCACAAATGGTTGGTACCTAAGTCGGTAGAAGGTACCACATCATCATCATCACCCTATAATCTAAATATATGAAAGTTTTACGCTAGTGACGGACAGACTGACAATCGACCTACCCCTTACCTTAACTATAGAAAATGCTCGATGCTATAGAAGCATGAAACTTTTATGGCATGTTCCTCTTAATGGTGTAGGGGTGCACTAAGAAAGCATAACATTTAATGTTTTTTCTTGAACATTTCCGGTGTAGGTACCTAAGTAGGTACGTAAGATCAAAATTTTGCCTAATTTCTAAAGATTGGCCTTGGCCAAAACTCATTAAGCCATTAATTTTTCTACACCATTGCAAAAGTGTTTAAAAAAACTAAAGCTGTTATTAAGCTATCAAAGGAGACTTAAGTCTATCATCACCCTTTTTTGTACTTATAAACGGTGCTTGATGAAAAATATATCTATTTTTTTGACAGATTTTGAGAGACGTTTAAAATAGTTTATGTAAACATTGCGTATGTGTGAGTCACCAAGGTACATAATAATATGAGTTGTGTGGGAGTGTGCGTCTTTGTGAATTTCTTGAAATTCCCACCTGAACAAAGTTCCACCTTGTCCGAGCCCACACGCGTCAGCCCAAAGTAATAAACATGTAATTAGATCCATAAAGTAACTTTACGATGCCTGAAGAATTACACTTCGGATCAAATACTGAGGCAGTAAATGGTCTATTGTTTTGTTTATGCTCTCAGTAATTACTACGCTGTATGGTATAATTATTATTAATTGTACAGCTCTTATTACGAAATTGGCACTAGATGTGTTCGGAATTATTGTGACGACCTGGGTGGTGGATGAGAGACAAAAAAGATGAAAATGAAAATATTTTTATTTCTGTAACAGTTTACAATTTCATAGAACTAGGTTGGGACCTTCATACCTACGTATGTATGTATGTGTAAGTATTAATATTTTATTAATATTTACACTTAATATTTTATTACTCTATTTTTAGTCTCCTCTAAAGCACTACCTCTGTTTTTAAGTTTGTTCTCCAAATTTCACAAAGGTTAGCTGGAAGAAAATGCTAATTAGCATTAAGTTCGCCTATGTACATGTTATTTCTTGTGTAATAAAGAATTTTCTATCTATCTATTGTCTTATTAAAAATCGTAAGCGAAAACTGGTATCACTTTGGCAATAGAATTGCACACCATAAAAAGCCTATAGGCAAACCTTAAACTAGGTCTTCAAGATCGTAATATTGAGTAAGTACACCTGCAACAGGGTTTATGTGTGGCCTTTGTGTTGACAAATTAGTTGGCTGTTAGTTAAGACTTAGGACAAACTGTGACTTGTTGGAAGTAAATGCGTACCTACCTACTACACTGCGCGTCGTAGAATGGAAAACAAACTATCCGTATACGCTCTACGGCGCGTAGAGCAAGCCAATTTCCGTAGTCAAGGCTACACTTACCCACTTACATTTTTAACCGACTGCGAAGAAGGAGGGTATTGTGTTTGTGTACCTATGTGATTATGTTCATTCCTTTGACTGAAGCTGTAGTCCTAACGAAGCTGGGCGGATTTTGATAAATGTGGTCGTTGGATTTGTCTGGATGACTTTAGTGTCATAGGCTATATGAAATGTAAAAAAATCCAATATTGCGCCTGTAAGAAGTCATTTTCATTGTATTCCTTTGTTTCTTTATAAATACATCCATATTATCACGCCCGTATCCCTAATGTGGTGGGCAGAGCCACAAATAAACATAAGAAAAATTCTAAGGTAGACGAGAAAGAAATATAATTAAAAAAAAAGTATTTGAGGACATATCACACAGCACCATCTAGCCCCAAACTAAGCAAACCTTGTATTATGGGAGCCAAATGGCTGATAGAATACTTATATGCTTTTTTTTGTAAATACATACTTATAATACGTAATACTAGGTACTAATAAAGATGTATTTTACAAGATTTTATATTTTACACATAATGTATTTTATGCCCATCAATTAAATTAAATACAGCACCAAAATTCCATCCCCCCTCAGACTCTGTCCAAACTTTACCCATTAGACTTGTTCGGACGTGCGCATTGAACACCGAAGGCCTAATGACGACCGCTAACTTTCAACACGCCGTGTTTGGAACTGGCTTTAAACTTTCACAAATGGCCGTAAAGTTACCTACGTAACTAATGTATGAATTTTTTAATCCTACTTTAACCAAACTAAGGCCTTTTACCATCTATATTAGATGATTTATACAGCGCAGCGTCAGAGGCCACTTAAACCTTTATAAACGGGACGCTATAGTACCCGTTTGATGGAGTAGACTTGCCCAGCACCTATTCCATCCTCTCAGCTTAGTCGGCCTTATCCACAGGAAAAACATGGTCAATACGTGCAGAGCTGACTAAGCCGCGGGTTTCCTCACGATGTTTTCCTTCACCGTTTGAGAGTACCTACTGGTATACATAGGTACATTTTTCGCACAGAAAAATCCATAGGTACACGACCAGATCTGAACCCACGACCTTAGAATCGGAAGGCGAGGGCGCGAGCGAAAGGTAGTTTTAACATAAATAAGCTTTACTTACCTTTTTGCATCCCAGTTTGCGTAACAAAGTATAGGTACTTTTTAGATTATTAAAAACTCTATTGAATAATTACAAATATTTAATGTCAGAATAAAATTTACAATAAACTTAGCTACATTTAAAAATTACACAATTCAAAAACTCTAGTATTTCTTCTCTATCTAATAAAAATTTCAGTTACAACTGTGCATTTTTTTACAATTTAAATGTAAGTTTCTTACATGCGCGTATCATTTCATATAACAATGATATTTTAATAAATACTATACTAATGTGTAATTTTATTTTATTTAAAAAAATGTATTTTGCTGTTTATTAAATGTGTAAGTATTTGCTTTGACCTGATTTGAACCCATAGCCTTAGGAAGACGAGGCCGCTACCTAACCTACTAAGGAGTGTAGATAATATTTTTAATGGCGTTTAAAATTATATTTCTGGTGACAAATTGCAGCAACATTTAAAATTATTAATAAAAATCTTATCAACCAGTTTCAATACCAAGAAGACTTGGAATACGAATATTATTATTTAATTATTTTCTACCCATGGAATCGGTATCAAAATCTAGAACTGATTACTACAAAAAAATCACGCTATAGCTAAACTGTAATAAAATTACCAGTTTCAATACCAAGAAGACTTGGAATACGAATATTATTATTTAATTATTTTCTACCCATTGAATCGGTATCAAAATCTAGAACTGATTACTACAAAAAAATCACGCTATAGCTAAACTGTAATAAAATTAAATCATACAATTTTGATAACACATTTTACTGATGCCCGATTCGTATATTTAACTAACGGACTACGGATAGAAGATACCAACGTAATTCTTTTGACAAATAATGCGCCATTTTTATATATATAACAACAATGCTATGGTAATTTAGCATTCGTTGTCTGCTAGTTTAATATAGGAACCGGGTACTAGTCGAAAGCTTTGCTCGAAAGCTACACTCGCTAGAGACTGAAGAAAAAAAATTAAAACTTGTTCTACGAACACGAAATAATAAGACTGCATATGAAAACTTACTTACTTATTAACTTCTTCGCTGGATCGGAAGAAAAAACATAGAATGCGTCCAGCTGCTTCTCTCCCCGAGCATGTCGTAAAAGTCATCTAAGGAGTAGTATCCCCTATAACATGATGGACCATCTATATGGGTGATGCGCTGATTAACTGTCACCATGGTTCGCCATATGCAAGTTATGCATGGCTGCAAGTTATGTTATGATTACTTGTGGCTCTGCCCACCCCATGAGGATATTTGTATGTTTGATGGTTATTAATAACGTGACAACAAAATCGTGTGAAACTTGGAATAAACATAATTAAGTAGCTTACCCTCGAATACTCAAACGCATCTCAAAGTTGAGCACGTCTCAAATGAAGTTTTTTTTTTGACAGATTTTCATCAGAAACTGTCAGAAAACCGTGAGTTGAGACGTGCTCAACTCTGAGTCACGTTTGAGTATTCCGGGGTTATAGGCTTCTTTTTATCCAGTTATCTCAGAGGGCGAACGCTAGTAAATCATTAAATAATAATCTATTTAAAAAATTATTAATACAAACATTCGTAAAATAAGGGAAGATCTCACCATATACAAATATCAGGGAATCAGACTATACGATTAAGATAAAATGATGATGAAAAACATCGATGTAAAACTTTAGTTACCTACTCAATAACACATTTAATTTGGGTGTATAATGCTAAGTTCCAAATTTCTACTATCGGACGACGGATCACTACTTACCATAGCAACTTTGTTACTTGTTAAAATACGCCATTCATTTTTGACAAACATCTCGCTATGGTAAAGAACGAGCCGTCGCGTCGGTCGTCCGTCAGTGGAATATTGGAACTGTCCATAAATAACATAATAAGATTAGTACAAAATAACCTAACTTAAATAATGCGTATAGATGGCGCTACTGTCAACGCACAACTGACAAATTACAAAAATACATAATTTATGATTTATGTTAAAATACAACATAGATAAATGCCGACCCTTTAAGGCCTTAGTAAATCGAAAATTCTTTAAAAATATTCGGCAAGGCTTACGCTCTCCGCCCACTTCACCGGTTACAAAGCAAGTTTTTTCTTGTTCAACTGCCTTGGCAAAAGGCAGTTTAACCTTGGTTTGTAGGCTGTCCCTGTCGTTCGCGACCTTCCCTTTTACTCCCACCAACCACAGGCGAGCAAATAATGTGTAAGCATGTGTAAAACCTGATCTGAAGCGAATAACAGCAGACGACAGCGACAGGCTTGCAAAATAAAGTAGCCGGTAACGTTACGCCATCTATAGTATAGCAAACGGAAAATATTTTTTAAGAATTCTTACTTCTGTTTTCATTCACAATTCAAGTCACGAGCTGCATAGTAGAGATTTATCACGACAAATGCAACATAGCAAAGTTTATTCATAAACCAGGCATTAAGGGCGTATCTGAATTCTGTCTATTTCATATGTCCTTTATACAATTTGATCGTAAAAATCTATCTTAATCTAACCGTGATGTATTCCAATGGGATATGATTGGTAATATTTTCAGCTTTACACAATTGATAACACTGATAAAAGGATAAACCATAATAGTAAAACATTCAAAACAATTTTAATTTTGAGACATTTTAAAGTCGCCTTCAGACGAAGAGCTAAAACTCTAAAGGCGGTACTGACTGAGCGAGCATTTGCCTCGCGAGGCTGTTCGGTCAGTCAGTACATCAGTCAGTATACAGCTATATTGATGCTTGATGCAATAGGCGCTATAAACGAAGTATTACAAAAATAAATATTATTCTTCATTTAGACCCATATTTAAAACTGCCTCAAATCAATCTTGATAAACTTAAGTCTGTGTTTGATTCACTCAAATTGATACTTGAGTTGAGAAACTTAGCATTTGATTCTAGACTAAAACTCAAGACTCATTCAATTAATTTGAATAACACAAATTTGTTTGGAAAAGTCTTATATCACATTGAATCAAATAAGAAGGCAAATAACAGAAAGACTGAGTAATTTCAATTGATTAGATACAAAGTCGAGTAATTATGCAATACAAGCTTTTAAAATACGGGCCTAAACCCCCACATTGTATTCAAAAGTCATTTTTTTACAGTTGATGATGGATGAATAAATTTAGTCATGACTCACGCTTGAAAACATAGCTTGAGTAATGTATACGGGCCTAACTTTACTATAACATAAATAGTATACATTATTTCTACAGGTTAGGTTTAGAAAAAAAAATATAGGAAGAACGATTTGGCATAGGGAGTTCTTTTCGCTTTCAGTTTTTTTATAATAAAAATCTAAGCTCAGTCAAAGGAAGATATTTGAGTCAATTGTCAAGATTTAAGGTGTGCGCCCAGCATAACTAGGGCTGTTATCGTCCCAGCGCAAAAAAAGCATGTTTTTTTGTTTTTTACTGTAATGTCCGATTACGGAACTGGATACTGGGCGGACATCTTTAGGACTTTAACGTAAATAATTTGTGCAATTAGAATTTATTTACAATGATTTTTAATAAAACAATTAACCTCTTTATATATTACCTCCATAAGGCAATTTCGTATGATGGTAAAAAATGTTACCAAATATTCTTGTTCCAAGTATGAAAATCAAATCAAATATTATTTATTCAGACTACAATTTTATTGGGTCCATTCATGTTACATAGATCACAAAATAAATTTGAACCAATTTGTTTCGCTGTTACGGCCTGCAGCCATGAAAAATTACAATAAAAAATTCTCAAACTTTCGTTGTTACATTTTAGTGTTATAAAAGTATGTCATTCATCTTTATCTTTTTACGGTTCCAAACCAAAATGGTAAAACGGAACCCCTTATGGTGCAACTTTGTCCATCTATCTGCATAGATGGCTGATTCTCTATTTGTTTAATTCTAATATTGGCATTTAGTGTGGCCAGCGTCTTAGGCTTTCTATCTTCTGATGATCTAGATCAGGTGAGCTATCTATAAACAGTTTGCAACAGTCTTTAGATAGCCCGACTTGTAAATAATATTTATAATACTTGTAAGTTTATTTCTGTTATAAATTTATGATTTTGATAAAGCTAAATAAAACTATGGCCAAACAAAACATATATGTACATTACCATTTTAAAAGGTTATAAATAAGAGGGCATGTTTATATTAGTCGTAATATACACGTGAAAAAATTTTGCCCAGACAATTTTGACAAGAGACTCAAAGTAAATGATTATTTACAAATTGATAAAAAAATGGTTTTATTGTGTTTTAAAGGCTGGTGCTTCTCAATGGTGTTGCATTGAACTATCAAATTAAATGATTTTTTTTATTCTAAACAGAAAATATAAGTTCAAGTCAATTTTTCTGTAACCGGTAATGCTTTTAACACTCTTAGGTCGCTGGTAAGAACCATTAATGTCCACACTAGCTTTCGCCCGCCGATATTCTTGGATTTGACATGGCCAGGTCTTAGAATTGGTCACTTCATGATGTGGCCGACCATTACATGAAATGGCCAGCTAAAGGAGACCATATCGTTTGTTTAAACGTCAACATTTGATGATATGACAATCCACGTTTGACCATATCCATCACACATCCTATGTATTTACATTCGAGTTTTAGTTCAAGTAGATTCCTATGAGACTAACCCCTGAATACTCAACTCACGTCTCAAGTGACGAGTTTTTGGCAGTATTCGGGGGTAACATGGTCAAAGCACAGCAAAGGGTATAGATAAACTATTTTTTAATAGTTTACACTAATCTACACTAATATTATAAAGAGGAAAACTTTGTTTGTTTGTTTGTACTGAATAGGCTCAAAAACTACTGGACCGATTTTAAAAATTCTTTCACCATTCGAAAGCTACATTATCCACGAGTAACATAGGCTATATTTTATTTTGGAAAAAAATAGGGTTCCGTAAGATATTTGGGTTTTTCGGACACAAGGTGTAAAAAATCAACCAGAAAAGTTACTTATTTTGCGTACGCTGCCTAAACTATAAAAGATAGAACCATAAAATGTTCTAATTAATTGTAGATCTTATAAATATCTACAAAAAAGTCCGCGACACACTATACCCATCTATGTCGAGTGAGGCACAGCAACCATTTTTTTATTTAAAAATCTTGAATTTTTTTTGGACTACATTTAAACGCGTTTATTTTACTCATGCTATTAATCCTTATCAAAATAAATGATTTCATCACTAAGAACAGTTTATGGAGATAATATTTGGTCTTTGAATGATTAAAATTGGACGTTTGGTTTTGAAGTTATGGCGAAATTAAAATATTACGATTTCTGCTGCACGACCGCTGCGTAGGGAGCCGACCTCGCGACTGACCGTGTCTTTCCTGGGTAGGCTTTTTGCAGCGGTAACCGACATCCACGCGGGCGGAGCCGCGGGCGACCGCTAGTATTATTATAAAGAGGAAATATTTTTTGTTTGTTTTTATGTTTGTAACGAATAGGCTCCGAAACTACTGAACCGATTAAAAAAATTCTTACACCAGCAGATAGCTATACTATTACGAAATAACATAGGCTATAATTTATTTAAAAAAAAATTGTGATCCTTACTAAAACTCCAATAATGTAACCCGAGGTGTAAAAAAATTACCTAAACAATTCTAATTTGTTAAATACCCGTGCGAAGCCGGGGCGGGCTGCTAGTTAATGTATAAACGGTACGTAATCGGCCAGTGACCCCGCGACAAAGATCTCAATGCGTTCTAAACGCTGTTTGTAACATTAGTAAGAAGCAACAGAGCACCAACAGACAAAGCACCAACCTTCAAAATCAAATTAAAACCAGTAGCGCGTACGTTACATAAAGAACTCCCTATTTTCGTGTGGTGGTCATGTATGTCTCGCGCTCATGTTGTTACCCGTCGGACTGTTGGGCAGATCGACGATAGTTATCTCGATAACTCGCAGCCCTCGGAGGATAGGGTCTGTTATGTGGATGCCCCGGGGGTTGTACACTCTCTCGTTCTGTGTCGCTATGAACTTAGACACTTTTCTTAGATGCTGGAAGAGAAGATTGAGATGTTATGATCTTATCTTACTATCCAACATCCTACTAATATTATAAATGTGAAAGTTTGTGTGGATGTGATGATGTTTGTGCCTCAATCACGCCGTAACGACTGAAGGGATTTGAATGAAACTTGGAAAATACATAGTATTTGTGCTGGAATAACATATAGGCTACTTGTTATCCGGGTACCACGCGAGCGAAGCCGCGGGGGAAACTAGTGTATCATAATCATCTAATCTTATCAAAATCAGGTCTATACCCAGAGAAGTTGCAAACAAAGATAAATAATAAATAAATATAAAACCAGTCAAGTGAGAGTCGAATTCGCACACAAGGGTTCTGTAGCATTATACATGTACATGTATTAAAATATATGAATTTTACCCTATGTACTTTGACCATAAAAAAGTTTCTTGTATGGGGTTTCTTTTTTATTATGTGTTGCTATAGCGGCAATAGAAATACACATTGAAAATTTTACTTTACTTATTACGGTTCATGAGATACAGACAGATGAACAGCCAGACGGACAGCAGAGGCTTAGTTCCTAGTGTTTTATTAAGAATTCTAAAATAACACCCAACAGTCACATACATAATCCTGACCCCACACTAGGATTCCGTGTCGTGGGTATCAGAAACTACGAGTACCATGGTGCCACAACACCCAGACCCGGAAGGAATATTTACAAAACATACAAACATTTCTTTCGTAGCGGGAATCGAACCAGCGCCTCTTGCGTCTCTGCCGAGCAATCACCCGCCCACCGAGGCCGTCGAAATGTCTCACCTTTTCATAATGTGTCTCTGTGCAGATGTATATGAAGTAGGCAGTCAGACAGGCAAGGCAACCCTCACAGTATGTACTGCAGTCGGCCGTTTCAGCCATTTCAAAGTGTTCATTCAGTCGCTCCATTGTGTATTCAAATGTTTGTCGATCTATCTGCAATATTCATAAAACAGATTACTGAGATACTACAGACGTACCACACTAACATTTCCATCTTAAAAGAGCTTCGCATTAAACAAAGATTTTCCTCTAATCTATTAACCTCGAAAATTATCAGTGTTTCTCTACTATATTATGCATGTATTATACATATAGACCTTCCTTTTGAATCACTCTATCAATTAAAAAAACCGCATCAAAATCCGTTACATAGTTTTAAAGATCTAAGCATACATAGGAACAGACAGACAGCAGGAAGCGACATTGTTTTGTACTATATAGTGATAGTGATTAATTCATACCAATAATTCACTCCACCAGGAGTGTATGGCTAGGAAAAAGAGAAGCACAGAGATAATATTTGGATGCTTTCATTTTACAACACAATGATTTTTAAGCCCTGGGGTAGGCTAAGTGATTGGTTTTACTTCACTGCTAAACAGCTTCTAAGTGAGGAACCTATTCGAGTTAGATTTACAAGTGGAAAAATACTAGCCAGTTCGCATCAACAATGGACAGAAAAGAACACAGATAACTATTTGCTTAAAATCAATAGTAAGAAGTCTCTTATCAAAGAAACGAATTTTCAAAGCCTTTTTTTCAGATTAGTTTGAGACAGAAGTTTATCTATAGATAGATAAATATGTTGAAGTTGTAGTTTAGGAATAACTACTAATATTACTACTAGCCCATGTTGTCCCATTGTTGGGCAAAGGCCTCCCCCCATTTCCACCAGTCATGAAGATCCAACCTCCTCATCTGCCAGTTCCCTTCGTAGACCTCTAGCTCGTCCTGCCATTTCATACGTGTTCTGTATCAGGGCTCCACATAGTGTTGATTTTGGCCCACAGATCCTCCGGCATGCGGCAGACATGGCCGGCCCAGTCCCACTTGAGTTTCGCGACTTTCTCCCCTACGTCGGCGATTTTCGTTTTGGAGCACAGTATAGTACAACTAATAAATAACTAGAAAAGTAGGTATGTTTGAGTACTAATTGATTTTGTGCTACTTTGATAAGTTATAAATTATATGTTTCAGTGAGAAAATCAATTTTGATTTTATCAAAATAAGCTCTTAACCTTTAACACTTCAGGCACTTACAATACAAACATTACATAGGACAAAGTCTTGCTTAGCACGACTTCAAACCTCACCTTTGTTGTGTTTGATATGATGTCACATGAAGACACCGAATGACTTAATAACACGAAACAAACCGTTCAACTTACTCTATTTTCCAATTCTGGTGGGAATCTCGTTTGAAACTTCACAGCGGTTCCTTCAGAGTAGTCTCTCTGTATAAATATCTTTATTCCCTGTTGTGTCGGGGTTTGTTGGCTACCAGGCGTATTGGGGCCAGAAGGAATACGATTATTTGCCATTTTCTATTAACTATTCTCACCACTTTTATTTCGTCAAACGTGCTGTGTCAAGGGAATATCATTATTCTTTATAATAAACAAATAGTGGGAGTGGCATTTGTATTTTTCTAGACGATTTCTCGAAATCCCTGTTCAAAAACTTTCTCTTGACGCACGCACACAAGTGCAACACTGACACTGACAACCTCTGACATGACAACTGCTGAACTAAGAACAGAACTGATCGATCATCGATCAGTCGGAGTTCTGTCACTTACTGATTAGATGTCACTGTCAGGCTAATTGGCATTAGTATCTATGACGTATAACTGTCTATAACTTTAAATTGTTCCGAGAGAGGTCACACCGATCACACCTGATCACACAGTTGCAAGCACAGTTGCTCAAAAACAAAACCTTTGTTCTGAGAACAAAACGAAAACACCGGCCACAGAACACTAGCGGAGATACCGGCTGTCGTGAAAAAATCTCATTTTTCGCCTTTGTACGCTGACAAATGACATTTCTAGAATTCAGAAATAGGTGGTTTTATTTAGTGTTACCATAATAAAAAAAATACGATTTAAGATGTGAAAAGGCATGCTCCCAATGTTTTATTAGGTGTTAAAAGTTAAAATGACACATCTTGAGATTCCGGCACGTATTCCATGTCCAACGCGCGCTTGGCGACTGTATGCCGGTACCAGAGGGCGGAGGTCCGCGCGTACCGTCTTCTATAGTCGTCTTTATAGTCCACTTCAAATAGTCCGAATTTTATGCTGGAAGTGAAACAACAAATAAAAAAAGACATGAAACAATCTCATAAGTAGGTAATACATAAATACAGATCGCACCAAGAAAAACCGCGGGAAAATAATGTAGATATTAAACGTAAGATGAGGCGGTAAGGTCATTGACTAAACCTACCTACAGCCTGCCCTAAAAAGGGCGATAAAAATTGTATGTTGTTACGTTTCAGGTACCTATTTATTTATTATTTTTCGTTAAATAAGCATAAGGTACACCTGAATAAAACAATAAGAAGATGCCTACTTTGTGCGCAGCAGTAGATATAGACAAACTTAAAACTTTTTCCCGCAGCTTATGTTACGTACCTACTTAGGATTTTTGATACGTGGCAAAATCGGAACTAAAGCCTTTACCGCAATTGACCTTTACATAGGTAGCTATCTCTAATCTCGATCTAAGAGCGAGTTTTATGGACCTTCGCACGCCATAAATAAATAAATTTTAATAAGCAAAGCAAACCCCGTGTAGGTACTTATTTACTTGTAAAATTATTGTTTTCCTTATTTAGGTGTGTTCGAGAAACGGAGAGATGGCGAAGAAGACCGATGAGGCCGAAGAGGCAGAGGTTCCATTCATTAATTTTGCACTAAAGTCCGCGTGACTAGCTCATACAGTTAACACTGACACACTTTTAGTTTTTACCTTTTAATACCTACTTTTTGTTTTACCCAAGAAATAGCCCAACATAAGTTGAAAGATTCGACAAAAGTTTTTATCTACTTACCTCAACCCATGACCCCACTCAAAGTTGTCCATCAGACTCCAGGCGGTATAAGATACGACGTTGCAGCCGTCTTCTATCGCGTCTAACACATTACTGAGGTATTGTCTGAAGTATTCAACTCGGTCCGCATCGTCCAGCCCACCATGGGTTCCAAACCCATTCTCAAATATCATGATGATAGGGTCGTTGCAGTTGTCTTTTATCCAATTCAAGGATTTTCTGATGCCGTGTGGAATAGACTGAAAGTAAATAACATTACGAGGACTCAGCCCATATGGTGCCTGTATCTAAGAGCCTCGCCAAGGGGGAGTAGGTAGGGGTAGGCGCAGCTGCCCCCCCCCCCCCCCCCTAAGGGAGACACCTAAGAGCGTTTGTCTACAGTTGCAGACACCGAAAAACACGATTAGAGGATTCACTCCGATGATAGATGTGCGACCACACCACTCATCTCGTCATGCCGTTTTTGGTGAAGTTTTAGTGACGGAGACGGTGAACACGCGCACTAAATTGAATGACCCCAACATCTTACCGTACAATGCATAACAACTCCCGGTTTATAATCCAGAATAGAGCCATGGCCGCCAATATCGTCTTCGTATGAAGGCACTTTGTATGTGCCCGGCTTGTACGGAATGTAGAACTTTGTGGAGTAGTGGTTCATGCCGAAAAAGTCGCTTGTGCCTGAAAAGAACTCGGCATCAAGCAAGGTCTCTAATCCACGCTCTAAACCATGGGGGTTACCCTAAAGGCTACACTCTACATAAGGAAATTATAATCTTTGCGCGACCTTTATCAGAGTGGTTATTATTTTTGTTATAATAAATAATTGTTCGTTATTGTTCCACTGCAGGGTAAAGGCCTCCTTTCCCTTTCTCCACTCTTCGTGGCCTAAACGTAGAAACGTTTCTATGCCGTCCTACGCCGTCCATTCTAGGTCTTCCTCGTCAAGCATTGCGTGGGGTCAAAAGCGTCGCCAGCCGACGAAGATGGAAAAAGTATGAATTGTAGGTAGGTACAGTGTGTGATAAGAGCACAAGCTTTACACTTAGAAGATTCTTTAGGCTGCCCCTCCTTCTCCCTTTTGCCTTGTGTGGATTCACTCTGTGGTCCTCTGTCAGACTGGTTATCAGATCAATACATCTACATCTACCAACTTACCCCTGATGTATTCGATTTCCTCTTCACTGAGAGTAGGAAGTCTAGACTCTTGGTATCCTTGCTCCTCACTCCTCTCCATCACCCGTTTGATCACTCTCTCGGGGAACCCCCCCTTTGGGGTGAATATAGGGTGCGAGTATAAGCCCACATCGAATTCCATGGCAGTAAGTCCAGCTTCTATGTCCTCGGGGGCGTCCGTAGCCCCAACTCGAAAGTCAACCGCAATTGTCAAACCACATTTACCTTGAAATATCATTGTTTATTCTTACTTCGTTAAAGGAGCTTCGTTCGTTCTGTTTATACTTCGTTAAGTTAACATATTACTACTGACCTTTTTGTGTCGCCCTGAATTCCTTATCATAGACATGCCAAGCTCGCGCGTGAGCTAGCAACATGTTCTTCGCCGTCAAGTAATCAGCGATGCCGGACATGGCCACCGCCGGGGCCAAAAGCTTCATCCCATACCCGAATATCCCTATCTGTTTCGGCTCATTCAAGGTCAGCCAAGTCTTCACCTTATCTCCGAACAACTTGTACAACGATCTCGCGTAATCCTCGAACCAATCCGCTATCAATGGATTGGCCCAACCCCCCAAATCCTGCAGACTTTGCGGTAAATCCCAATGGTACATAGTCACAACCGGTTCTATCCCCTCAGCCAGTAACTCATCTATCAAGTTTGTGTAGTATCTCTTTCCATCCTCGCTGATTTTATTCGTGAAACCATTAGGGAAGAGTCTCGGCCACGATATGGAAAATCTGTAGAAGTCAACGCCTAAGAATTTGATCATTTGGATGTCGCGTTGGTAATACTCGTAAGATTTGCACGCGTCGTTGCCAGTTGTTCCATCTAAGATTGTCGACGGTTTCCTCGAGAAAACATCCCAGATGCTTTGAGATTTATCTGAAAATCAAAATGGTCAGTCAAAAAGCTCTTTAAATTAGACTCGATAAGTTGCAGTTTTCATGTTAGTAAGCTTTAAGCCAAGAGAAAATTCGTTGCAAAGAAACTGATGTGTTTTACTATTAATTTTATTATCGTCCTCAAACTTTACCTACTCACACACTCTTCTTTCATAACTCACTCTTTCAAGATCAAACAGGTTTTCTTACCTGATACATTCCATGCGCCTTCAATTTGATAAGCTGCAGTAGCAACGCCGAATTTAAAATTATCAGGAAATTTTCTGACTGGCATGATTGGGCTGAAACTAAAATAAAAAAATAATTTCTTGCCACTATAACAAGTAAGGAACGTACCTATATACGACATTGACTAGTGCCTACGCGACGAAAAAGTAGGTCAATTACTAGGTACCTACCTGAATTTCGCTTACCAAAATACGAGCGCTGAAAACACATTCATAGAGTCTCTGTCCGTCCCACCCACCCATTTCCCACCGAACCCACAGAGAAAAGCTAGGTAGATATATATATATATATATGCGTCTGTCCGAGCGTTCTCTCATTACTACTAAACTGCTGAATCGATATTGATCTCAGAACAATAAATTGATGAATGATATGTCGTTAGATTCATCTTTAATGCACCAGTGTAACAGTGTCACTGGGTATAGGTATGTACAGGTACAGAGGTATGTACTAAAATTAAAAAAACCAAAATGACATCCGCCATTTTGGTTTTCCATCGCCAAAATGTATGTTTAAAAAAATTACTCCCAAACCTATCGAGCGGGGTATGAAAATGAAAGGATTTTAATAAATAAAATTACATTGTATTTAATTATTTTTAAGGTTTCGTACCCGAAGGGTTTCTGTCCGTCCATCTGTCAGTGTGCTGTATCTCATGAACCGTAAATTTAGGTAGAGAAATGAAATTTTCTTTTTATATTTATATTGTCACTATAACAACAAATAATAAAAATAAAAGGGAGCCTCATACAATAATCATTAATGGTCTTGTACGATGGAACGTCCCTCACTCTCTCACTTGACCGGTTTTATTTCGGTAGGATAGATAATGGGTCTGGTTATGGCGGTTAGGCAACGGGGAAGCTTTACTGACCTGATTTTTGCACTGGCGGAAATAAAATCCGTTTGAATGAGCACGGCCCAAAGGAGCGTACCGATTCTGTAAACAATTAATTTTTTTTATGCATTTATTCGATATCTACTATCTAATCTGTAATTTAAGTAAGCTAAGGTATTAAGTAATCTTTCACTTACCTAAATGGTCCCATTGAGACAACAGTATCAATGCAGACGTCAGATGATACCTATTGCTGGATGGTTTATTGGTTTAAAATCCGTCCATATTGCAGAGTTAGAGATAAGACACAATGTACCTAATCGTCAAGGTAACTAAACTAACTACTAAGAATTACAATTTGCAATCATTAGGTAGGTACTTATCTAAACGCCTAATAACCTACTTCTATTCTATTATTACCTACTACCTAGTCGAGTGAAGCTGCAGGTGAAAATTTAAAACAATCATCTATAGACCGTTGTACATCTTTCTTCTTTGACGACCTCGGTGGCGTGGCGGGCGAGTGCTCGGCTGAGACGCTAGAGGCGCGGGTTCGATTCCCGCTACGGGAGAAATGTTTGTATGTTCTGCAAATATTTCTTCCGGGTCTGGGTGTTGTCGTTTTATGTATTATAAGTATGTACTTACAAAAAAAAGTATATAAGTATTCTATCAGCCCTCTGGTTCCTATAGTACAAACTTTGCTTAGTTTGGGGCTAGATGGCGCTGTGTGAAATGTCCACAATGTCCACAAATATTTATATTCTTCGCATTCTATTTTATTCCATGTCATGTAGGTATGCATGCATCCCCTATCCAAATAGGCATCATCACAAACTTTCGGACAAAGTAGGGTACCTAGTAGGTAGTTTTATTTTATTTTTTAGGCAACGCCAACAGTACCTACCTACACATAATTTGACATTGACAAATTACTTCACATAAAAATAGTAGGTACCTACTTACTATAGTAGAATGTGCACCAATCACGAACTAGCGAAGTACCTAGTCTAAAGTTTAATCACGAGCGCAGCGAGCGATTCCAATATAGACTACTGAGCACAGTGAGTGATTAAAAGGCACGAGACATAAAAAATTGCTCTCTTGTGACACATAATACAACTTTTCACCTCTGTGTGTTGTGGTATGGTACCATAGTACTTAGTTTCTGATACCTACTATTCTGCAACTAGTTTTTTAAGTAGAAAAAATTGGAGGAAATTTATCCAATATGTTCAACTGGTTGTACAAATAGTTGAACATATTGGAGTATACGATTACAGAACATCCCAATGTGGGGTCTGGTTTATATATACTTTTAGGTGTTATTTATGACTCATTATATAATTTAAAAGCAAATTATGATATAATGATATCATAATTCAGGTTTATCGCCTGAAATAAGCTTAATCCAGTTGAGAAATAAAACAAAACATTATAATACCTATATATTTGTTTTAAGTAGGTAAATAAAATACAATATTATCAGTCATTTGCACTAGCATATGGAAGACATCGTTAAGTTTATTTAATTTTTGAAACATAAATTTGTATAAGTTACTATTTTTTAAATAGGTAGGTACATTAACACCTGCATAAAATGGGGAGCTTATGTCCACAATAGATTTAAATTGATAAAATAATATTATTTTATCAAATAAAAAAATAGGTCATCGATTTGACGCTAAAAATTTTAATTTATGACCTTTAATTCGGATTCATTTTAGACATTTAAACTTATTATTAATATTAATCTTATGAGATAACGTAGAAAATAATTATGCGATTACTTTATCCTCAGAATAACGAATTAAGCTTTATCTATATACCGTTATTGCGTTAAAACAAAACAAAATTATCATACGAATGACACATTCTTTAAAAAGAACTTTTATTCTGACCAAATATTAGTTTCATATCTCTCAGTGAGCTGCTAGTTTTCACATGACTATTTAATATTAGTCAAATGAAGGCGGTTCTCTAAATGTCTCTAAATTCTCTAAATTAAGTGTAAATAAGACTTTAAACTTAAATCTGCCATATTCTTTTTAACGGTTGCCAACGGGGTCATATTACATAATAGGATATAACGAAGTGAAGTATGTATGTATGTTCGTATGAGCTAGTGGCCAACTCTAGTGACGGAGTTTCTAGGCCGCCTAAAGGCCTCCGTCATGGCTTAACGACTTAAACGCCGGGACCGACTGTTTAACGTGCCCTCCGAAGCACGGAAGCGCTCAGCTCGTAATGCCACTTGCGATCCCATCCCAATTGTGACCGCGCACAACGTTGCTTAACTTTAACGGCTAAGCAACCTACGTCACGAGCGCTAAAGATAAGTGAAGAAATCTACGAGTAGTTTTTCCCAGGGAACTCCAAAGCATTTAGTCGTCTATAAACATCTAACATAGGCGGTCTTTCCTGCCGCTTTTCTTTCGTACACGCGATACCAATCTTCATCAATTCTCTGCAAAGCTCGGGGTTAGATTCAGGAGTGTCCTTTATATCAGGGTCCTCGAGGGTAGCTGAAACATAATCATTTTAAGAGTTACGTACCCGAAGGGTGACAACGGGGGCCTATTACTAAACCTCCGCTGTCTGTGGGCTGTATCTCATGAACCGTAACAGGCAGTGTGTATTTCTGTTGTCGCTATAACAACAAATAATAAAAATAAAATACAAGGCCCCAGAAACATGTAAATGTACAATGGTACTGAACCCTTCGTGTGCGAATTCGACCCTCTCTTGACCGGTTTTATCATCATAGGCTTTAGAGAGAGACACGATTTGGAAGCTGTATGTAAATAAATAATAATTGATGATTCATTCATGGCGTACAGCATAAAATATGTTCTGCAAATATTTCCTCCGGGTCTTGGTGTTGTGATGTTATCTTACTTATATTATAAATGCGAAAGTTTGTGAGTTTGGATGTTTGGATGTTTGTGCCTCAATCACGCCTAAACGGCTGAACGGATTTGAATGAAACTTGGAATATACATAGTAAATGTACTGGATTAACATATAGGCTATTTTTTATCTGGATACCATGCGAGCGAAGCCGCGGGCGGCAGCTAGTGTATTATAAATATGTATTTACAAAATATATATATATGGATTCTATCAGCCATCTGGTTCTCATAGTACAAGCTTTGCTTAGTTTGGGGCAAGATGGCGCTGCGTGAAATGTCCACAAATATTTATTTATTTAGTTTGGGGCTAGATGGCGCCGTGTGTGTCAACTTTATTTATTTATAATGTATCGCGAACCATTGATGGTGGTTGATAAGGATTGATAGTGATTGATGATGATTGATAACGTACCTAGATCGTATCCACTTTTCTCCAGGCTGAGTATATCAGTAGTTAGATGCACTAAATGGTCGCTGTCGCGTCGTTTCCTGGCAGGCAATCGTGCGGTTGCCATTTCTAACAGCACCACTCCGTAACTGTACGTATCTAACTCCCGCGATAGAACGTAAGCGTACCGGTATTCTTTTGGTAGGTAGAATGCTGTACCGATTGCTCTGAAAATGTAAAAATATTGGAATTAAAATAAGTTTGAAGTACATACATACATACATGACGACCTCTGTGGCGAAGCGGGCGAATGCTCGGCTGAGGCGCAAGAGGCGCGGGTTCGATTCCCGCTGCGGGAGATATGTTTACATGCTCTGCAAATATTTCTTCCGGATCTGGGTGTTGTAGTATTATGTATTATAAGTATGTGTTTACATAAAAAAGTATGTTATGTATTCTATCAGCCATCTGGTTCCCATAATACAAGCTTTGCTTAGTTTGGGGCTAGATGGTGCTGTGTGATATGTCCTCAAATATTTATTCACATACATATTATCACGCCCGTATCCCTAATGGGGTGGGCAAAGCCAAAAGTAAACATAATAAAAACTTGCAGCCACTTCTGATTTAAAGTCCTAAGATGGATATGGTGAGCCGTGGTGACAGGTTATCAGCCCATCGCCCATAAAGGTGGTAAAGTTGAAGTAAGTACTTAGCTTACAATTCGTTATCTTAGCATTAGCATTCTTAGCATTAAAACATCTGTAATGGTTCCTTCATTTGTTTTCAAGATGGAAGATTATTTGAGAATGCCCATCTTGGTACCTCACCTATGTGTTCCATGAGAATATGAGATCTCAAAATATTTTTGTGCATTTGGACGACTTCGGTGGGGTGGCGGACGAGTGCTCGGCTGAGATGCAAGAGCGGGTTCGATTCCCGCTACGGGAGAAATTTCAGACAGCACTTATATATATTTTTAGGTCATCAAATGATTGATGATTTGAACACCTGTTCCTCAATTCAGAATGACTATAACAGTAGTAGTACCTTGAAACCCTGAGATGCGACCTGTCGTCTCCGTAAAGGCCGATCCTGGCGAGTCCGAAGTCTCCTATCTTGGGCATGAGGCACTGGTCCAGCAGGATGTTGGCTGGTTTGATGTCCCCGTGGATTAGCGGCTTGTCGTTGTCTTTGTTGTGAAGATATACCAGACCGCTGAAAAAGTATTAACATACTTTTAAATAAGTCATATTAAAATCACACTAAAATAAAGTTTGTGCATGAGTGTTAAGCTATCTAGTGGATTTCCAAACTTTTCAGTTCGTAGTACTAAGATATAGTAGGGGTGTTTTCTGTTTTTAACCCCCGACCAAAAAAAAGAGGGGTGTTATAGGTTTTGTAGCGTGTCTGTCTGTGGCATCGTAGCTTCCAAACAAATGGACCGGTTTTGATGCGGTATTTTCTGTTTGAAAGCTAATGTAATCGAGATGGTTCTTAGCTATAGTTTATGAAAATCTATTGAAGCGTTTGAAGATCATCATGAAATGATTCCTACTTGACAAAAGGATTTTTCCAACTTTCACAGGTCCGATTGATTTGCGGTGTTCTGTTGTCGAGTGCTCGGCTGAGTTGAATAAGGCGTGGGTAAAAGTAGCCTATGGTCCTTCCCCGGGATGGAATCTATCTCCTTGCCAAATTTCATTAAAATCTGTTCAGCAGTTTAGGCGTGAAAATGTAACAAACAAACAGAGAGATAGAGTTACTTCCGCATTGATAATGTTAGTATGGATAACTTACTTAGCGACGCCCAGCGCTATCCTGTACCTCTGAAGCCATGTGAGCGGCGGGTACTTCCCTTTAGCGCGGTGGATCCTCTGCTGCAATGAACCACCCGTCATCAGCTGGTAGATCAGACACGCCTCTGGTCCTGGAAGTATGAGGGACCATCATACAAATATTCATATTCCTGTACGACTTCATAGATCTATCTATCTCTTCGAGTCGTGTCACTAACTCCCGAATTCTCAAACGCATCTGAAAGTTGAGCACGGCTCAAATGACGATTTTTTTTTGACAGATTTTCATCAGAAACTGTCAAAAAACCGTGACTTACTTGAGGCGTGCTCAACTCTGAGTCGCGTTTGAGTATTCTGGGGTAGTTCATTCAAATAAAAGGGGGCCCCATTGTGATTATTTGCTCAGTGGACCCCTTAAAAAGAAACATTTATATACCATGTACGATGGTACGGTCAAGTGTGAGTCGAATTCGAACATGAAGGGTTCTGTACCATCGTACATAATAATATGTTTCTTGTTTGGGGCCCCCTTATTTTTTTATTTTTATTCTTTGTTATAGCGGCAATAGAAATACATACACCAGTCTGTGATCAGACGGACGGACAGCCGTGGCTTAGTAATAGGCTCCCGTTGGCACCCTTCGAGTACGGAACCCTAAGACAAGAATATGGCGGCTGTTCAATGTTACCTTAGTTCACAGGATCTTTTTGGTTTTCGATATAAATACTCGTTCCCATTTCCATTCGTGTAGAAAGTAGTATAAAATGATTACCTCCAATACTATATCCGTAGAGTGGCAGTATGTTGTCGTGTCGGTACTGATTCAGACACATCTCTCTGATCAGCTCCTGGTTCCGTTTGTCGTTGTCCATCAGCCTCTTAACTGCCACTGACAGGCATATTACATCACCTGATGAAGTTATAATAAGTTTGAACTTGTTCTAGTGAATATCCAGTCTAAAATGACCTACAAAGACATTGAATCTCTAACAAAAGGGAGCTCGTTGTTTATTTATATCAGGGTGAATGGAAAAAGGGAGGTCCCAACCCAGAAGTGGGATCCAGCCTGCTTATTATAGACTTTTGCACCCAGCTGCTCTCGCGTTGGCTTTTGTGGTATTAAAATAAAAAGAAGCCTATAATAAGCAAGTATTCCCAAGGAGGGTTGATGTCAAATGAATGATGAATCAGAAACTACGAGTACCATGGTACCACAACACACAGACCCGGAAGAAATATTTACAGATCATGCAAACATTTCTTCCGCAGCGGGAATCGAACTCGCGCTTCTTTCGTCCCTGCCGAGCAATCGCCCGCCACGCCACCGAGGCCGTCATTAAGTATACATTAAGAATTAAGTATCTTTTCAGATCGTGACTCCACTTAGCCGGAGGGCGTCCCACATTACGTTTGCAGAGTCGCGGTCTCCACTCAACAACTCGTTTACCACAGCGGTTGTCGGTTCTTCGGCAGACTATATCCACCGTGTATTGAGATTACCTTTGTAAACTTGTCCAAAACCACCGGTGCCAAGTAAATTCTTCTCGCTCCAGTTATCGGTAGCTATTCTTAGTTTCTCGTAACTGAACATTGATAGTGAGCACGCGTTCTTGGCTATTTCATCTTCTGGTTTCGCCTTTGATGAGCTCTGTGGGAAATAATCTTTATTAGCAGGTAGATAGTTTGTTTTTACTTGCTCATAAGCAACTAATGAACTTTGTTGGAATTTAAACTTTATAAATAGGTGAATAAAGTTGCTTTTACTAGTGCCTAAACAACAGTTCGACGCTTTACAATGTGACTCCTCAGCTTTGTTAAATGGTGTCTAAAAAAAAACTAAAACTAAGGCCTTTTACCATCTATAGTAGATGATTTATACAGCGTCAGAAGGCAACTTTTACCTTCACAAACGGGATGCTGTAGTGCCCGGGACGAATTAAGATGGAGTAGGCTTGCCCAGCACCTATTCCATCCTCTCAGCTTAGTCGGCCTTGTCCACAGGAAAGAAATGGTCAATACGTGCGGAGCTGACTAAGCCGCGGGTTTCCTCACGATGTTTTCCTGCACCGTTTGAGAGCACTGGTACAGCGCACATAAATTTATCGCCAACAAACATCTGCCCTTTATATTTTCCCGACTTTCGAACGCCTTGCAGTGATCGTGGTCAAGGGATGACCGAAACGTCGGGAAATAAAAATGGCAGATGTTTGTTTTAGTTAAATTAGGACGCACCTTACTATCTTCCGTGCTGGAAGCTTCTGATGGCGACGGAGAGGTTTCAGATCTTTCATTGCTCGCTGATACACTTTGACCCTGGAAATAAAACAATGAACATTGAGTGCTCGACAAGATTCAAAGCCACAATCAAAAGGTGTAGTGCCACAACGAAAATGATGCAAATAGATTTAAATTATTAATACCTACTAATATCTAATAATGAGTGACTGACTATGAAAACCTCATCCTCATCAAGTCTAAATTAAACCAATATTATTAATAGTTCCGTACCATCGTACATGTAGGTACTTTTTTATATGACTTTAACCCTTTATACTTTGGCCACAATTATTATTTGTTTTTATATCGGCAATAGAAATACATCCTGAAAATCGTAAAAATCGAAATGTTTGTGAGAATGTGTAAATACTTTGATAAAACCTGGAACATGACATGAGACTGAAATAACACAAGATTACTTTTTATCCGGGCAAAACGCGAGCAAAGCCGCGGCGTAAACTAGTAATACCTTCAATAGAATTATTAATTTAACTAGCTGCCGCACGCGGCCTCGCTCGCGTGGTACCCAGATAAAAAATGGCCTAAATGTTAATCCAGCACATGTAACATATTTCAAGTTTCATTCAAATCCGTTCAGTAGTTTTTGCGTGAAACAGTAACATGCATACGTACAAACTTTCGCGTTTATAACATTAGTAAGGATTTTGCTTCTCTACATCACAACAGTTATGATGCCTACTCTTGGAAACCACATAACATCATCACATAGCCATATACTATAGGTACATACATACAATAGAGTAGGTAACATTTTTTCGAACCTGTTATTGACTCATCAATTGTTTTGCTACAAGTTATGTATGACGACAAACAAAATTATGAAGGTCATAGATACAGTAGGCATTTTAATGATTGACCATTTTTCACATTTATTTTGGTAAATAAAAGCAAAGCGAAACGGAGGTATTATGCGTTTGGCCTAAGAGACGTATTTATTTGTGTTGTCTGTAACCATTTTTTCTCAAAAACTACTGAACCGCTTTCGATGCCGTTTTGTAGTTTGCATTTTATTGGTGTCATTTCAGGGAAGGTTCTTAGATATGTTTTACAGCTATAGCCCACCAGGGGGCACTGCAGCAGCTAGCATAGCTTTTTGCACCTCTGAAACTCAATAACTACCTACTGAACTGATTTTGATGCCGGTTTTTACATTATGTTATTTCAATTTTTTATCGTCGTGGGTTTAAAAACAAATATAATATAATACCTACTTATTTTATCTGTAATTTACGTTGATTCATTTAATACTACCTACTACCTAACTACTTTTCCACTCATGTCAGTACTCACAGTCAGCCAAACCAGTGTGCCAAAAAGAATTGCCACTTAAGAGGTTTCTTTCGTGCACCTGACACAGGCCTTCAAACCATTTCCGATTTCTTCATACATACATACATATTATCACGCCCGTATCCCTAACGGGTTGGGCAGAGCCACAAGTAATCATAAGAAAACTTGCAGCCACTTCTGATCCAAGAGTTCCAAGGTGGATTATGATGAATGGTGACAGGTGATCAGCCCATCGCCCATATAGATTCATCATGTTGGAGAGGATACTATCCCTTAGTCGACTCTTACTCGGGGTGAGAAGCAGCTGGACGCATTCTATGTTTTTTCTTTACTCCCAATCCAGAAGAGAAAAGATTTCTTCATCACATTTTTCTTCAGTGTTTGTGGGCACACAATTTAGTAACATAAAATCATTGGATTCAAACCCACGGCTTAGGATCAGAAGGAGGCACTACCATTAGGCTACCAAAGGTAAGATAAAAATTAACAAACAAATATAATACCTTCATCTGCATTAGCATTACCGGTAAGGGTATGGAAGAGCTCCGTCCGATGTCTGGCTTAGGTGTCACCTTGATGTTACCATTGACTGAAATAAATAAAATGCCGGAGAAATGTTTGTGTGTGCGCAAATATTTTTTCCGCATCTGGATGTTGTAGAATTACGCATTATAAGCATCTATTTACAAAAAAAGTATAAGAGTACTCTATCAGCCATCTGTTTCCGTACTAGCTTTGCATAGTTTGGGGCTAAATGGCGCTGTGTCAAAAGTCTACATATATTTTATCATTTATTACTGTAGGTACTTGGACATCCCTATGACTAAGTTATCTGCAAGGATAAACAACAAGAGAGATTTGTAGAGATATTTGCAAAGTTGTTTACAGTTGAGTGGTATCTGTAAGTGGTATCAATAACTAAATTTTAAAATTATAAAATTATTTTTTGATTGCCATAATAACTTTAAATCAGTGTAAGGCTTAAATCAAACAAATATTATATAATGTAATAGAAAGGATGTTTGTTTTGTATCATAAACATCTTCCAGCCCTTATCCCACTCTATGTTGGATTCCTGGATCATGCGATCAAAGTTTTGGCTAAGGTGTTTTATAACCGGCCATCTGCCTGATGTCAACCCTCCTTGGGAATACTTGCTTATTGTATCTCATCATGTTAGAGGATACTATCCCTTAGTCGACTTTTACGACATGCTTGGGGAGAGAAGCAGCTGGACGCATTCTATGTATGTTCTTTACTCCCAGTCCAGCAGAGAAGTTTAAACATATTACTGTAATATTTTTAATTAAATCTTGAATACACCTAGTGCAGTGAAAGCAGGGAAATCTGGGTACTTAAATCAAGTAGTTTTTTGATTTGAACTTACCATCACTTCTCTGTGTTTCTTTCAATCCATTCTTACGCTCCAGCTTAGCTAGTAACTGGTGAAACTTAACATCTTCTATAACGGATACAAGGCATCTTAACGCAGGCACATGTTTCATGTTGTACAAAAGTATACATAGTTCTTTGACATTGTGGTTAAGTTGGCCCCACCGTGTGAATAATTGGTGTGTCGGAGAGTTTGATTGGCGTTTCGCTGCTTGTTCTATTTCCTGTAACAGACAGTCTTAAAAATCTTCCAACTCTGTCTCTTAAAAGATTCATCGATAGGTAAGAAAGAGTCAGCCACATTCTACACATCACTTTATCAATTAAGAAATAATCCTTCTATTTATTTATCATTAGAAATCTGAAAGTTTGCAAGGATGTTCATTGCTCAATCACAGCGTAACAGATGAACGGGTTTGGATGAAACTTAGATAGATCCATTAATATACTTCATTGTATACCATAAAATAACATACAAAAATAAAACCTAAATACTTTAAAACAAGCATACTATTGGCGGTCTTATAGCTTAAGAGCAATATCTTCCAGACAACCATGGACATTAGATACACATTGTTTGTCAATTGGAATACTATATAGGCTAGTTTTTATTATGATTCTACGAGCGAAAGCGCAGGTAAAAACTAGTTATAGGTATGATCTAATAATTTATGAATTGTGTGAACACTTTCTATGATTCTCTACATACCTACACTAATCATAGTTGAATTCAAAACCGGTTCTTTATGTTTTGTTCCTTAATCGGAGAAAGTCCATAAAGAAACAGTGTGTAGGTAGGTAGATGTTATTTTGTAAGCAAAACTTTCCTTTTCATAAGGAAAACTAGCTATTTATTCAGTTTCAACGTGGCGTATTATTAGGTAGGTACCTACTATAAAATTATTACGAGTAGTCAGTCCCAAAAAGACAATAAGATAATAGATTTCCCCATAAAAAACTAAACGAAGATATTATAGCACAGGGGGAAACCAAGGGGAAACCCGAAATCATATCATACATGGAGGTAGGTAGGTACCCATACTTACAATAATATTAAAAGCAGAATACTTCATGTGTTCACCAGCTAACTCCTTCCAAGTGTCATCCATATCGAGCAAGCGACACAGTTCTCTATTTATATCGAACGGGAGCTCATAGATATACATTTTATACTAAAAAATTACGACGAAATATAAATATAAACAAAACAACAACAGTCCATACGCACAGCAAATCTGGTAACTGACTTGAAGTTGACTGGAGTAGGCACTGGGACTGACTCGGAAGACTCGGATTGACAGACACATGACACGACTGACAGTTGACAGACTTCGCAACCAAAGAGTACTCGCTACCGAACGTCTAACGACATTAAGAACTCGCCACCAACTGAAGAGTGTTGCCATTTTTAAAAAATAAACTTATAGGCCGGTAGTCGCCATCTAGAAAAATAAGTTTTAAACAAGCGTAGTAAATATTACTTACTTTATTTAGGTCTGGGAGTTTTGTCAATTTGCAATTAGTTAAAACTAAATAGCGCCCCCGAAGAACCAACAATCGCTGGCGTATAGGTACGCCTTCCGGCTAGGTGGCACTTATAATGTTCATAACCATGATAATTTAAAAAGTTATTTATGAGGAGTGACAATTTGCGAAAGGCTCCAAAGACTGGATGAGTCAAACCGTAGATAGGACGCATGGCTCTCATGAGGAGGCCTATGTCCAGCAGTGGACTGCTAAGCTATAGGATGATGATGATGATGATGATGATGATGATGATGATGATGGTACTGAACTATTCCGCCCGAAATGGTAGGTACTTTGCTGTGCTATAATTTTCCCAATCCTATATCTCTCATCCTTATGGTCACAGTCATACATACATACAAGTAGGTACCTAGTAACTGGAAGCCTATGTAGGTACGCACGAAGATCTTGTTGATAATATACCCACCCACCTATTAGACTTACCCTCGAATACTCAAACGCATCTCAAAGTTGAGCACATCTCAAATGACGGTTTTTGACAGATTTTCATCAGAAACTGTCAAAAAAACCATGAGTTGAGACGTGCTCAACTCTGAGTCGCGTTTGAGCATCGAGCATATTCGATGCGTTTGAGTATTCGGGGGTTAGGTAGGTACTATGAAAGCATGAATTTAATCTAGAAGGCTATGATTTATTGTGGTTTTTAAACCGCGTAATGCTAGAAGCTTGAACTAATAACATAATATTCTACGTAGGTACTTTAAGCTAAGTACCTACCTATTATATTGGATTATGGACTTAGTGTTAAAATCAATTTTGTGCACTAGTTATTTTTTGGCCACCCTACGTGGGATTTCTAGAGGTAAGTATAATAAAGCAACATTTATGTATGCGTGCGCGTAGCTACTCGAAAACGGGGGCAGAATCTATGCAAACAGTTTGCACAAATGGTTGCGTTTTCGTTTTTTTCATTGGTATGGCGCAATTGACACTAGAATTTAATTTGGTGAAACATGCAATAGGCACTAAAGCACCCAACTAATAATAATAATAAAGCACCCAAAAGTCACATAGTTCTGACCCCCCATTCTGCTCCCTTATGGTAAATATCACAACACCCAGACTCGGAAAAAATATTTACAGAACCAACCTCAGACCAAATAAAAAGAAACGACGCCGCGCCGCGAGCAACAAAAGTGAAGTCAAAGTCAAAGTCAAAGTCAAAAATTTTTATTCCATAAAATCACTGGGATCACTTGGACACGTCTTAAATCTACGTTGCATTTACACCTGTTCGTAACGCGACCAGGCGTGGAAGATACAGGCAAGAAACCACGCTTGGCTATTTTTTTGGAAAATGATCCCTTTACAATCATGTTATAAAAGGAGTTGGAGCATTCAGTCCCAAGCATTTTTATCTTCTATACAACGTGTAACATAATGTCCCTATAAGCCCGAAAGGGGTGTATTCAGACCGAGCACTTGAATACATTGACGTGTGCAAAAGTTCAATACATCATATTTGAAATTCCAATACAATTAAAAACAAATTATTTCATGAGAAATTTGTGACAACCCTATGTGTTTGTTTACCATTTGCGTAGGTAACAAACACACGCGCACCCTCCTATCGCGTCGGACCCACACATACGCAGACAATTGAACGCGCGGCAAGTTTCAAAAAGTACCTAGGTGTAATCACCAAAGTTTTCGTAAGAATTTGCAATTTTTTTAATTCTACGTAGAAATTAAAGTCGAAGATTAAAATCACGATATCTTTCACACATAAAAAAACAACTACCTACCTACATCTACCTAGGTAGTTACCTAAGGACCTAGGTACAGGAAAAGTTAAGTTATACCTTTTCTCCCTTCTTCTTGGTTGGCTCGGAACACGGCTAATTGACATGGTAGGTATTAGGTAGGTATGTAGGTACCTAGGTTGGTATTACTGGTACACATTCACATTCACAATCACAAAATTATTTTTGTCATTTTTTATTAGTAAGCTAGGTACTAATGGGGTACCTACTAGGTAGGGTGATAGGTTAGGTACCTATCATCATACCTACCTATCACTGAATTTTATCACTGTTGACACACACAGTAGGTACTCGGTATCCATCAAAGGGAAGTAGGTACAACACACCACCGAATTCCCGGTCTTCCCTCACTGGTGCGCCGGTGGAAAGATCCCGTCG
Organism: Scotopteryx bipunctaria; assembly: GCA_949320045.1. NCBI lineage: Eukaryota > Metazoa > Arthropoda > Insecta > Lepidoptera > Geometridae > Scotopteryx > Scotopteryx bipunctaria. The sequence continues at coordinate 3,354,224 of OX439462.1, forward strand.
AGAGAAGACGGTTCACCAATCCCAGAAAATAGCCCGTAAGATGGCAATGGCCGCCCTGGATAACGCTCTCTGTAGAGCTGAAGCGCCGCTACTAAGCTATTAATTATTTGGTGCTGCTCCAACACACACACACAACACCATATCATAATACTCACCGTTTGAGTACAAAGCCGACATCGTATCGTTAATTAGTTACGCGAACCGAGAGATTGCTTGTTGCAGTTGTTGCAAGGAACGAATGCTAATTGCGACTGATAAAAACCGATGTTTTGCGACCAATAGTAGGTACCTATTGCCGAAAGCCGAATTTTTAGGGTTCCTTGTCTGGGGTAACCCACTAAATACTGATTGGGAAAAAAAAGGAAAAAAACTTCACCATACATCTACTACTACTACTACTACTGTCGTCGTGTCCGTGTCGCTAGCTCTTTTGAACCAGTGTGGTGGAAGGATTAGAGTGCACCTTGAAGGTTCCTTTCGTACACTTTGACACACGTCTATGACATGCCTGGTTTCCTCACGAGGTTTTCCTTCACCGTTTGAGAGCATTGATATTGCACACATAAATTTCGAATCGAAAAATCCATAGATTCGAACTCACGACTTAAGGATGGGAAGGCGGGGTTCATACCAATATGCTAGCATGTGCTCCATCCCCATTTGCTACTAGGTACCTACCTACTTACATAATAACCTACCAACAATTACGTAGTTCAATCAAGAAAAGTAAAAAACAAATAAACCTACGGAACCAATTTGATTTTATTAAACAAACGCTTGCGGTGCGGTGTCGGTTGACGGTTGCGGATTTTGAATTTAGCAAAGGCACCGACAGCCAATTAGGGCAAGGTGCCATCCCACTAGTTGTTGTTGTTGTTTCAATGCAACCAATGACAAATAGGCTGTTCACGATGAAAATGAAGATTAGTAAGACAGATAAGTCACAACCTTTGACTTTAGTGCCCAAGTAGGTAGGTACAAAATTGCATTGAAAAATGCTCCAATGAATATTGGAATAATACATCGTTGGAAAAACTAAAGTGGAATAGGGTCACGGCTTTATCCTCAGGCACGGTAGACCTCTTCTCATACTTCTTGTTACCTACTCAAGATGCTTTTAAGGCCCGAGTAGGTAGGTACAAAATTGAGTAGGTATCACGGCTTTATCCTCAGGCACGGTAGACATCCTCTCATACTCCTTGGCACCCACTGAGGATACCTTTAAGGCCCGAGTAGGTAGGTACAAAATTGAGTAGGTAAGGTACCTATCTCCTATACTAGGTACTTAACAAAGAGATCTGAAAGGATGTTTACGGTGCCTAGGGATTTTAGTCGTGATGTGACCTTACATTTTAATTATCAATAAATACCAAGGTACCACTAGGCCTTCAAAAAAAAATAGAAATTACTTATTAAGCCACCTCGTTATTAGGTAAGTAGGTAGGCATTTTACTAATGGTGTCTGTTCTGTTACCTGTTTCATCTAGAGTTCACACTTAAAGGTCAAAAAACAGCTGTAAATAGGGATGCCTCATGTTGTGTCAAGTTACGTATTGGAGCAAAGTTTAAGAGACATTTCATGAATGAAAACCTTTGAAATTTTAAAAGTCGTTGAACAAACGTTGTTCGCAATGACGTATAGAACACCCCCGTTTCGGGCTTATAGGGACATTATGTTACACGTTGTATAATCGGATATTTTATAGTAAGCTTTTTTATACAACTTTTGTTTTATTAGTGTTTTGAATTTATTAACTGACAAATTTGTCATCTCGCTTGGGACTTTGTTATAGAAGCGTACACATTGCCCTTTAAATGATTTATTAACTTTACCTAGCCTAATCGTGGGTACAGCAAGTTTATCCTTATTTCTAGTATTAACACTATGATTATCACTATTTTTCTTAAACTTACTAACATTTTTATGTACGTACATCAAGTTTTCGTAAATATATTGACAAGGAACAGTCATAATGTTTATTTCTTTAAATTTATTACGTAATGACTCCCTAGGACCCAGGTTATAAACTGCTCGAACAGCCCTCCTCTGCAACACAAATACGGTGTTTATATCTGCAGCACTCCCCCACAACAAAATGCCATATGCCATGATGCTATGGAAGTAGCTGAAGTAAACTAGTCTAGCTGTATCTACGTCTGTAAGTAGACGTATTTTTTTGACTGCATATGCCGCAGAACTAAGTCTCTTCGACAATTTATCTATATGTGGGTCCCATTGAATCTTTTTATCTAAGGTTATGCCCAAAAAAGTAGTAGTGTCCACGAGATCTATATGTTCATTTTTTATTTTTATATGAGAATTTACTTGTGTAACATTTGGTAGTATAAATCTTATACATTTGGTTTTCTTTTCATTTAGCAATAGGTTATTTACATCGAACCATTCTACGACTTTGGAGATTGCATTGTTTACTTCGCCAAAATTAACCTGGCGTCGTTTCATTTTAAATAAAAATGAGGTGTCATCTGCAAACAATACAATTTCATGATCATCCCTAACAAGTTTAGGTAAATCATTAATATAAACTAAAAATAGAAATGGTCCTAATATTGATCCCTGTGGTACACCCATTGTTACTATTGACCCTGGAGAACGTTTTCCATTAACGTCGACTCTTTGTATTCTGTTACTTAAATAGGAACTGAGAAGGTCAAGAGCAAAACCCCTAACCCCATAGTGTCGGAGTTTCCTGATTAATGTTTCATGATGGACACAATCGAATGCTTTTGACAGATCACAAAAAATCCCTAAAGCATCACGAGACTCTTCCCATGCATGGAAAATATGCGATATTAACTCGACACCAGCCTCTGTTGTTGAACGGCCCTTCATAAATCCGAATTGTTTGTTGTCGAGTAGGTTATTTATGTTAAAATGGTCTTGAAGTTGCTTTAGAATCAGTTTTTCAAATATTTTGCTAAAGGTCGGTAGTACTGATATAGGACGATAGTTACTAGGGTCTGAATGACTACCAGATTTGAAGAGAGGTGTTATTTTACTATGTTTCATTAAATCAGGGAACACACCACAATCAATACATTGATTGAAGATCATAGCTAGGTCAGGTGCAATTATGTCTATCAATGGTTTTACGACGCTAACAGAAATTCCCCAGAGGTCCGTGGTCTTTTTTACATTGATTAATTTATAAGCCTTGACAATGTCATTAGAACTGACATAATCGAATGAAAAATTTGTTTTACATTCAGGTACGTTTTGTTTCAACATTGACTCTGCGATTATGTGGGAAGAGTTTAAAGATTTTGTAGTAGAGACTGGAATATCAGTAAAAAACAATTCGAGCGCTTTAGCTACATCTTCATCTTTGTTAATAATTATATTATCTATTTTTAATTTAAAACTGTTATTATGAATTATATTTTTTCCAGTCTCTTCTTTAATAACATTCCAAGTAGCTTTAATTTTATCTTGACTGTTTTTAATTTTTGAACTCAAATATAATGATTTGGCTATTTTACATACTTTCTTAAATATTTTAGAATAATTCTTAACTTTTTCTTTAAACTCTTCACTGAAATTATATTGTTTTATACTGTACAATTCATACAATGTTTGTCTACTTTTATGTATTCCTGCTGTTGCCCACTCACAAAATCCTGGCTTATTAGATACCATGATCGATTTGGATGTATAAACTGAATTGAATTCGTTATTAAATTCTTTAAAAAATGTATTATACAAATAATTAGGATCTTCATTATGATATATTATGTTTGGAATTTTATTTTTTAGATTTGATTTCAACTGTTCCAATCGATTAATGTTCATTGGTACATAGGTAATTTTCCTTTTTACATTTTGCCTAGTTTGTGTTTCAATTTTTATAAATTGTCCAAGGTGGTCTGATTCAAGTTGATTAATAATATTTTTACTTATTATATTAACATTAGTAAATATGTTGTCCAAACATGTAGCTGAGGTGGCAGTTATTCTAGTTGGCTCCATACAAGTCACACAAAAACAAGAAGTCACACAAAACCGTGCTCCTGCAAGTAAACATACTCTCATGCACACACCTACACTAAAACCATGCTCATCGCTCTCAGTGCGTCACGAGGCGACGCGCGTCGTTTAGTGAACTTTAACTTTTTATTTTATTCTTTTTATTGGTCTGATGAACCAACGTGCAAAAAAATTCTTCAGCAGCGAGAATCGTACACGCACCTGTCGTGTCTCAGGCAGGCATTTACGCGCCTCACCATCGCGGTGGTCGTCGATTAGCTACCTACTTACATGGTACGACAGGACCTGATCTATTGGAATTTTCACAACAGAAAAAATTACCTACCTACAGGGTGAAAGTCCCAGTTATTAATCTTGAAGTCGATTTTAGTCATTTGATATAGGTAGGTAAGGTAGTGGTAGGTACTAACCTCCTTCAGCCAAACTGGAGATACTATTTATGTAAACAAACCGTCCGTTGCGTATTTTTCGTTAGGTAGGTAGTATTCTTAAAAGTTCCAATAACATGTGCCTAATAAAAAAGTAAGTTTTAGGTTAAGTATGTACCTAAGTACTGACGGTTTGTTTACTAGGTAAATTGTATCTCCAAGGTTTATTCGTCCAAGATCTCCAATTTGGTTGAAGTATAGGTAAGCCTTGGAACTTAGTTTCTTACCTAATTATAAAGGGATGATTAGCTCTGAAAGCATAGAACTGAATGTTCTAATGAACAAGCATCTCAAAAATATCGAAGAATTAAAAGATATCAGGCGAGTTACACTTATGCGCAGGAATTAGAACAAATAGGAGACACTTGAATACACATTCAACCACACGAGTGCAGGGATGAACTCAGGAATGGATCTGACAAGAACAAACTATGAGAAGTTTAGTGGAAATGGGGAATACTAGTGGTAGTAATGTTGCCGCCCCGCCATCCAATCCTGGGTTTGTGGGTTCTTAAATTGTCTTAGCGCAATACTATCCTACTAACATTATAAACGAAAGTTTATAATTTGTATTTATGGATGTTTGTTACTCTTTCAGGCCTAAACAGCTGAACGGATTTGAATGAAACTTGGAATATATAGAAGCCTCTTCTTGGCGCGCATCCTTTCACCACGTTGCTTCTTTCACCAACTGTCGGACTAATACTAGGGTACAATTGGCGATTACAATAAGCCAACTGATGGCCTCAGTGATACTATTTTCTGACCTATGCCACAGTGGGACAGTCTGGAAGATACTCTAACCCCCGAATACTCAAACGCGACTCAGAATTGAGCACGTCTCAAGACGCGGTTTTTTGACAGTTTTTAATGAAAATCTGTCAAAAATTCGTTACTTGAGACGTGCTCAACTCTGAGATGCGTTTGAGAATTCGGGGGTAAGTAAAGCATAGACCATACCAACATAATCTACATTAAATAGGGGAAGCTGAAAACCAGCGCGTGGATTATTCAAGTCCAGCCCTGCGTTCGAAGGCTGTGCGGCATCGTTCCCAAGACCTACATCGATCCACCGCAACAGCCACCTCAGTCCAGCTCAGATCACCTTCTGAAACAGATCTATTGGCAATCATTCACATCCAATAGCTGCAGAAGCACACACGTGCTTCGGAGACTGAAATCGCGTGGATCCAATTCATTTACAGGTAAGTCTACTTTTTATTTTGACGAAAATGTGCAAGCTAATTTAGACTTACAGTCCAGGCATAAGTTCCCAAGACTTACGGAGGGATACCATGAAAATTACCTTCATAGATACATGTGTGTGTACAAATTATAAATGAATGTAGGCTTTTGAGAGAAGAAAAACTGCAAAAACATCTTTTCATCGGTGCAATTACAGAAATATCTTCACTAAGTAGGTACTATATTTGACTGAGAAACCAAATGTCCAGTGTAAGAGTCCTTTTCACGATAGAAGTCCCGCAGGGGTGAGGGGGGGCTGTACTTTTTGTGTCACAGGAATTTGCCGTAGAATTTGCTTGGTATCGCCAATTTCTACAGGACTTAAAAAGGACTCTTAAGTATTCACATCAGGGTCTTTGGTCTTTCCCTGAGATACCTGTATATAATTCACTCACTTGGCTTTACCTAAGTAAAAAACTTTTAATCTGGATACCTACTTTTTTTGCTTTTATTCTTCCTCAGAGGCGGATCATGGCTCAATCACGCAAGCTTTTAGGTGAGAAACATGTGAGAAAGTGCTTACCTCCTTTCAGACCAGAAGTTCCATCACGATGTTTTCCTTCACCGTTTGCAAATAATTTTTAGGAAGGCGGAGCGACTCCAAACGAAACTAACCTAACTAAACCCTCTAGTTGCAATCAGTTTCTATCAGTCGGTAGTATAAAATGACGACTTTGCTATTTGAATACTCTAACTAAAATTGATAGCAACCAAAGTTACAAAATCCCCAGTCATTGGATACTTTCGCAACCTAGTTATTTGAAACAATTTTAATCATATTTTATGAGTCAAACCTCCTACATGTTTGTTCAGTTGTCTTACCTGGTCGCTATCGTCTGGTTGTAAGGTTTTCGAATTGCATAACTACATAACCGTCTGAAAACATTTCGAATAAACAAACATTCAAGAGAACAGTAGCTTTTAGTTTTCCACGAGTGTATTTTACTCATTTCATTTAGGCTAGCTCAGGACCGGTAGAAGTGATAAGAACTACCGAGCAGAGGGTGCGATCAGGCTGCGAATGATGATGATGATGAAGAATGACATCAGACGACCTCGGTGGCGAGGCGTGCGAGTGCTCGGCTGAGATGCAAGAGGCGCGGGTTCGATTCCCGCTACGGGAGAAATGTTTGTATGTTCTGCAAATATTTCTTCCGGGTCTGGGTGTTGTATTATGTATTATAAGTATGTATTTACAAATAAAAAAAGTATATAAGTATTATATCAGCCATCTGGTTCCCATAGTACAAGCTTTGCTTAGTTTGGGGCTAGATGGTGCTGTGTATAATGTCCGCAAATATTTATTTATTATAATGAATACTCTACTCACCCCTTAGGTACCAAAAACAAGATTCCATATAGGTACTTTTTTTATGGAAGAGGGGGTAAATGAGCAAGCGGCTCACCTGATGGTAAGTGATTACCGCCGCCCACGGACTCCTGCAACATCAGAGAATCTGCACTTCGGTGGGTCTCTCAGACCAGTGTGCGACGCAAGGATCCCTGATGTAGAATTAGATCGCTTAATAACTCAGACCAAATAAAAAGAAAAGACGGCGCGCCGCGAACAACAAAAGTGAAGCCACACAAAGCCGTTCTCCTGCAAGTAAACATACACGCTCACGCACACACCTACGCTAAAACCATGCTCATCGCTCTTAGTAAGTAATGTACGTATCGAGTCTTAAAAATAGAATTATGACTTCCTGTGTAGTGAAAACTTGTAAAAACAGCAGCAAATCACATAAAAAGTCTCACGGAATCACTTTTCACTTGTAAGTATTTCAAATAACATCGTTTCTTAATTGTTATACTATGAATTTTAGGTTACTTGGAACACAAAACCTCAAAACACACATTAGATAAATAGGTGGCTTCACTTATGTTGTTCGCAGCGCGCCGTCTTTTGTTTTTAATTGGTCTGAGCTTAATAAGTACAGCCATCGTTAAGAGCCACATTGTAGAGAGCGTAGAGCAGAATAGAGCTGTCGAATTAAAGATAGTTTAAGATTTCTCTTAACAAAACATCACTATTGTCATGGTATCAGATTATAGTGGTTTACACCTTCTACTAGTAGGTACAGTAGTACCACAAATATTGTGCACCTCGGCAATATTCATCTAGCTTCTGAAATACGAACTAACGCGATGATGATAATGTACTAATATAGAGATGTTACAATAGTTATTTAGATGCTTAATTTTTTAAAGGTTTGGTTCTGTTATTATTAGTTGACTATAATTAGTTGACTTTGTTTTCATACAAAGCACGAAATTTGGCGAGGCGCAAAATATTTGTAGTACTATAGGTACATGTTTTCGTGTAATTTTTTGCACGTGTGCAATGATACTAAAGCGGATTAAAATTTTAAATATTAGGTCATTCGCGGTTGTTCCATGATTTAAATGTACTAGCCAATGGTACTACTGCGAATTAACGGTAGCTGTCACTACTAGGTACCATCATTTTCATTAGAGTTTCCGCCGGCTACCTCGTTCCATAACCGGATCGTCACCCGGCCCCGTCCCGGCAGAAAAACCGGTCATATGCGAATCGAATTTGCACACGAAGAGTTCCGTACCATCGTACATTGAAAAAAAAATGTTTCTTTTATTTTTATTATTTGTTGTTATAACAGCAATAGAAAATACACACTCTGTGTAACCAACCCTTTTGGTAGTTAGTTACCTAGTACGTTCATGAGATACAGCCTGCTGACAGACGGGCGGACGGACTGATAGCGGAGGCTTAGTAATAGGGTCCCTTTGGCACCCTTCGGGTACGGAACCCTAAAAATGACAAACTATCTTTTGACAGGACCTTGCTGAAAACTTCGGACGGAGGCCCTGGGCGCAATGGAAATGACCTCAGAAAACATTTCATCATCATCATCAGCTTATAGCAATCAATCTTCTTTACGCATCTTGACGCATCCAGTCTACCAGCAGCCTTTCACAGGTCGTCACTCCACCTAGCAAGGCGTATGACTTTTGCCGATTTGGTCTCCACTCAAGAATTCGTTTACAAAGAAGATTGAAGAAGGAAGCAAGAATAAGTAAGAAGAACCTCTTGTTAAGCGAAGTTGGTTTGTGACCGTCACTAACGGGCAGTGGTACGTATTTGCCCGTTTTGATGATCGCAAAATGAACTCACTTGACTATAATCAACAATGAAGAATGGAAGATTGCAGTATAGATAATAATCATAATTTTCCTGCCCTTAACCCATTAGGTGGGGTCGTTGTTTCCCTCTTCCATCTTCTCCTATCACTCCTCATCTCAGTACTCACTCCTTTTACAAGCATTTCGTCTTTCATACAATCCATCCATCTTTTCTTAGGCCTTCCTCTGCTCGTGTATCCATCCACATTCATATTCAACACTTTCCTTGTAACATGACTTTCTTCCCTCCGCATAACATGCCCATACCACGCTAACCTATTACTCCTCATCCTCTCTCACTGGCGCTACTTTCAAACATCCTCGGATGTACTCATTCCGTATCTTATCCATTGCAGTATAATAAGTAGGTATATTATGATAGAACTTTTCAACACCAAACCGTTTACTTTAAAGCGCGCTCTTACTAAACATTATTTGTTTGAATCGGTGTCTCAGATGTTTGGTTAGATTTACTAAATTATTGAGGTAAGTACCTAAATGTTCTCTTCCGAACTGTTATTTTCTTACTTGTTTTTTATGTCAATAAACTCTTTTTAGATGATAATATGCGAAAACATTAAATTGGTACCTAAGTACCTAGTCTTTTTAAGTTCTTTCCTAATCTAGTTTGTAATTTGTTTGTTTTCCGAATAAAATAAAATAAAATAAAGAAAATATTTACTAGTGGACTTTGTACGCGTAATGTTTTTTTTTTTCATTCAAACCTCATCACCCTGCTGCGTTCTCTATCTATCTAGTCGTGTCACTAGTTCTTTCTTTCGAACCAGGATATAAAGTGTAAAGCCTTAAAAGCTTATTTCGTGCACTTGATGTTTCCGTAAATAAATAAATAACACCCAACAGTCACATACATAGTCCTGACCCCACACTAGGATTCCCTGTGTCGTGGGTATCAGAAACTACGAGTACCATGGTACCACAACACCCAGACCCGGAAGAAATATTTACAGAACATGCAATGCAAACATTTCTTCCGCTTTAGAAGTTGATTTAAGGAGAAATAATAATAAAACCAAGGAAAAAAATAAGAAAAAATACAACACTACTAAGTAGATACCTATGTAGGTATGTATGTATGTTCGTATGAGCTAGTGGCCAACTCTAGTGACGGAGTTTTTAGACTGCCTAAAGGCCTCCGTCATGGCTTAACGACTTGAAAGCCGGGACCGACAATTTAACGTGCCCTCCGAAGCACGGAAACGCTCAGCTCGTAATACCACTTGCGGTCACCCATCCCAATTGCGACCGCACACAAACGATGCTTAATTTTAACGATCAAACAAGAACGTCTAAGCAAGCTACGCCACGAGCGCTTCAAATAGATACCTACGCGCGAGTACATACCTACTACGAGTATACTTTTATAATGAGGTAAACAGTAGGTATTATAACTTTTTAAACTGTCGTGGTTATAAATATTTTTAGCACTTATAACGCGATATTTACCACGATAAATATAGATACCTATGTAGTTTCAGTATCGACAAATTCAATCATATCCATATCCCGTTATAAGTGCTAATAAGATAAACACATTAAGATACAAAACAACACTACACCCACCTTATACGAGTAAGTTAGAAAAATAAACTCATTAGGCGCACAAAAGACAAACCTTAAAAACACCAATTAGCTAATGACATTCCCTAATTACTTTCATCCCCTAATCATCAAAATCAATGAGCTCTTTTTGAATAAATAGTTCCATTTTAGTCATCTTTCGTCAGTATCGAATTCAGTTCTGTGTTGATAAGTTAAGTAATTTCTTTTAGTGTTGGCAATTTAAACATTTTCTCTGTTTTATTCTCGTTCAAAAACAAACAGTGTTTAAATAAGTTTTGTCGTTACTTTAAGTAGATTTTGTTTGGCTTTTCTTTATCAAAGCCTAGCAAATTCTACTTGCAGCTACGTCAAAATAATCATCGGCAGAAGAAGCTTCATTAGAAAATATTCCAGGTCAGGTTTAAGTAGATTTTGTCCGACTTTTGCTAACAAGTCGTTCGAAATATGCTTAAGTTTGCTCGGAATATCACACACTCCACAAAATCAGAAAAGTGTTTTGATTGGCGTTGTTATAAGTAGGTTCCCTTCGACTTTTACTATCAAGTCGAATCAATCCTACTTTTCACAAAGCTTAATTTATAAATACTGAAGAATCTCAAAAGTTTTAACGCGCTACTAAGAGAAGACATTTTGTAATTTTTGTGGTAGATTTAAGTAGATTTTATTTGACTTTGTCTAATACTAAAGCCTTATAAATTCTACTGAAATTAACCACAAATAAATCGACGTGCTATAAGATTTTTTTTCCAGCATTATGAAGATTTTTTTGTCGTTAATTTAAGTAGATTTTGTTCGACTTTTGTTTAAGTTCTTAAAGTCACACAATATCTACTAAAATTAAAGATAAAAAAGCTCATTGAAGAAGAAAAGTTTATTGTCAGTGTTCTTTTTCTGTATTTTATTATGTTTAATGTCGTTTTCTTTTAAATAAATTAATTTCTAAATTATTTGTTGTCTTTATTCAATGACCTAAGATATACACTAGCTACTTTAGAACCAGTGAGGTGAAAGGATTTAAAATGCGCCTCAAAGGTTTCTTTTTTAGAAGAAATTTTAGAATATTATTTTAGAATTAAATCTAATTTTATTATTTTAGCAGTGCAAAACGCATCATACCTAATCGCAACACAATGTAACGTGTGAATGCACTAAGTATAAAAGCATTCAATAAGGATATCGTCACTTAGGACCCTAATGGTCGGATGCAACGTATTGCTTGCTGATGATGTACATCATCTATTTGACCTTGGGCATCAGAGGGGGATATCAAAACTTGCTACTTAATAAATTAAATTTATAACAAAACCTTGAAACCGAAGGCTAGCTTACAAATATAAATACATTTACATAGCTATTTAGTAACCATTGGACCCTGGGTTATCGGGCCTTGCCTGTACCTACTTCGGCAACGGTGTTCACACAATGCTGCCAGGCAAACCACTCAAGATGGGCGCAGAAGTTGTCACCTCGAGCCGCGGCTATTTATATCCTAACATCACAAATGCCTAGATCCGTATTCAGTATTGTACTTACTCTTTATCAACATACCACGCGGGCGGAAGCTAGTTTTCGAATAGTATGTACTAAGTACATGGGTACTAAGTACCTAATGCAAACATTACCCGCCAAATTACGGTGCAGATTCATATAATTCAATGAATTTGAAAGTTCAGGCATGGTTCCACGACACAGCCATGGTTCCACGGGCCATTGTGTGAAAACCCCCGACTACGCCATGCCACGATTACTTTATAATGTGTCACTCCACCACGTTTGCTGAGTCCCGGTCTCCAATCAAGAACCCGTTTATCCCAGCGTTTGTCGATTCTTCGGCAGATATGACCAGCCCACTACCATTTCAGTTTGTTAATTCTCCGAGCTATGTCGGTGACTTTTGTTCTCTGTCAGATAACATCGTTACGGATCCTATCCTTCAAAGAAACTGGTGGACTAGCCGTACTGTGAAAGTCCACGTTTCGACTTCATTTGTCATGACACGTACGATGCACTGATTGAACACTTTGGCTTTCAGGCATTGTGGTATACGTGACGTGAAAACTTGACGTAATTTTCCAAATTCTGCCTAACCGAGCTGGGTTCTCCTATTAGCCTCCTTCTCAAAGTTGTTTTTGCCCAACTGCACAATCTGTTCGAGGTATTCCGAAACAACTTCAAGAAGGTGGCCATTTACAACGACAGGTTATGGATAAATTCGATTCAAGATCCACTGGCGATTGTCCGCCATCCCCCTAGTGCATAATGGCGAATGGCCTATAGTGATCGGGCGTGGGCCATTGTGTACTATTGTGGTCCATTAAGCCTACCTTTCCGAGTGCTGTCAACTCTGATAAGCATTTTGCTAAACTTGATTTGGTTAAAAAGGCCTAAAATTATAGCTTATTTTATCATTTTGATTTATCGAAGAAATTGTTTTTTTTTTAATTGTAGATTTCAGTTTTTTTTTTTGTAAGGTGAAGTCTGACGAGTCTACTATATTTATTTCTAAAAAAGGCATAATAAAATCTACAACAATAAATATTTTATTGATTACTAGCAGCCGCCCGCGGCTTCGCTCACGCGGTACCCAGATAAAAAGTACCCTATGTCCCATTCCAGCACACGTAGGTACCTACTATCCTCATTATTCATTATAATATAGTGTACGCTAAACGATGACTAAAGTATTGCCTTCTCTTACCATTTCATAATGACAAACAGTGACAGAGCTAACTTTAAGCAATGGCTAACTTTAGCGAACGTATATGAACAATAGGGTATATAAGTATATTCCGTAGTTTTTGCGTGAAAGAGTAGCTAACAAACATACCTAAATCTAAAAATTAAGAAATTTCGGTGAATTTAGTAAAAATTTAGAGAGTTAAGGTAAACTTTTCAAAACGCAACGAAAGCGCGTTCTAGGATTTGATCAGACTTAGCAGCGACATCTAGTTATCAGACGTAGAATTACGTCAGAACTCCATGAATAATCAAGATTGGAAACTTATTAGACCAGTAATAATTTATGCTTCCTTTCACAGGTAATTTGACATTGACAGTTCCTTTTCCATATGTTTTGTACCAAGGTTTGTATCATCTATTACTAATCTGTGATATCATCGCTGTCATAATATGTCAAAATAACAGTATTCTATTTTTCATGAAAAACATGCTAAAAATAAAGAATTTACAGGTAATTATGACATCAACTAAATGAGAAAAATCGGCTCTTTAATTTGATATAGGTTATGTGCAGTTTTAGACCAAAAATTGATTCCTGGTTTTCATCCCTTTTCACCCCTTTAGAGGTTGAATTTTGAAAAATCCCTTCTTAGTACACCCCTACGTACCAAGGTTTACCTACACTGAAAATTTCAAGTCTGTACGTCCAGCGGTTTAGGCTGTGCGTTGTCTGTCAGTCAGTCAGTCAGTCAGTCAGTCAGTCAGTCAGGACAAAGATTCTTATAATATAAGATTTAGGGCAAAACGTTCGACAGCGGCGAACCGTATTTTTAAAAACCTTTTTTGTAAGGACCGAACCCATTTTCTCATCTTAACCAAATGACAAATTTAGAGCACATAACGGAACTACCCATTCAGGTCATATCCGGTGGAAGTACCGCTTCAAATTACTAAAATTCCCAGACTTTTTTAAGTGGTCAGATCGAAAGGTTCCTAGAGAGTAAGACATAAGTTTTGTAGTGAGGAAGGCTTATAAATTCATAAAATAATTGTGTTTTTATAAACAAACTACCAAACTAACTACCAAACTATTTTTTAAATCAAATTATAATTTCTAACATAGGGATATAACCGGTCACCATGGATTATATTATGGCATATAACTTGGGACTGGAGTGACTTTTTATTTTTTATATCGCAAGTTTTCTTATGATTACCTTGTAGCTTTGACCACCCCATCAAGGATACGGGCATGATAATATGTAAGTAACAATTTTTACACGTATGAACGTGATATAGCATTTTCCAAAATAAAGTAGAGATAAAAACCCCGTAGTAATATATGTAAGGGCAAAGCTGTCGATGAAATAACATTTGATCCTAACACGGAATACAGTGATCCCACACACCCCTCGATCTCAATGAAATAACTAGATAATATAGCAAGTATACCCAGTTCTATTTAAGGCTAATCAAGCCCAGTTAACAAGTAGTCGTTTCTGATGCGCGGGAGGCGACCGATCTCATCCGCCATCTTGAATTTCAGTATAATTCATTCAAACGCGAAGCGCGCGTGTTGTTTTTGACGTTAACCAGTGACAATTTGAAAACGGATAAGTACTTTTTTTGGCGGTAAGTAGAGTTTATTGCCCCTCGTCTGGAGTATCAGGCTAATGAATCGTTTAAATGGAACGTTTAATATCTTCGTCCCTGAGTGAGGCATTGACAGTAGATTTTAAGAGTTATAAACGACTAATGGAATTCAAAACTTATACGAAACAATTATCTAGCAAGTTTTCTTATTAAAAAGTTTACTACGAGAGATTAATAGGTATGTAGTTTATTTTTTTTAATGTAATAAGAAGAGAACTAAATCTTTGAAAAGATTTAGAACAGAAAGACCTAAGCCAAATTGTTTTTGTTTTCAACTTATGAATTGTGCAATCATGAGATTAATTTTAATATTGCTTAGCTTTTAATGAGGAAAAATTGCCAAGCAATAAGGATAACAGTCATCATCTATTCAGCGTTCATTACGTCCATGAATGACGTGATCGCATATTTAGAGCATTTTGCAGACATCGTGAATCATGTATAATATGCATCTCTAGGTGTCTTACAGTCAGTCATACGCGGTAGGAATTATTTTTAATATAGATAGTGTAATTTTATACGAAGCATGTTATTATGACTAACTATAGAACACGAGCTCTTCGTGTGTTTGGATCCTTAGGTAATTTTAATAAGAATAAATAGATGGAGGCTATTTACAGGATAGAAGTGTAGGTAGGTTTGTTTATTTTTTAAACATCATCATCATCATTCAGGGTGTAGGCTACCCTTTGTTCCCGCGATTCCCTCCGCTCTTCACACATCCAAAAATAAAGAATATACTTAGAGAAAATGTAACAGTAAGCATTATTATAATTTATCATTTTTGCATATAAATTGCAACCGCTTTATCAGTATCCCAAAAATGAATGAGGCATTCAAAATTGCATGTTAAAACACTGTCAATGAACAAATAAAACAGGGCACTGTTTACAGTCTCAAGGAGATAAGCCGGGGTGGCAACTTGATAGGAAAGGGCAAAAGTTAAGATGGACATTACTTGATAATGGTAACGCGGTATGATGAACTTACTGTCAAAGTAAACACTCGTATTATATTTATTTTCTAAAGTACATACATAATTATCACGCCCGCATCCCTAATGGGGTGGGTAGAGCAACAAGTAATCATAAAAAAACTTGCAGCCACGCCAAAGTCCAAGTTGGATATTGTGAAATAATGGTAATGTGGTATGATGAACTAACTGTCAAAGTAGATACTAGTATTACATTTATTTTCTAAAGTATTTTTAGATTTTTTAATTGCTCTGCTCTCTGCTAAATTGACTTAAATTATTTAACCTTGGAACTTATCAAATTCTTTGGTTTTAACACGAACACGCAAGTCCTACTTAGACCTATTATAGGTATTTAAGTATCAATACCTCGTATAGTTTGGTCAAAAATTTAAGGTACAAAAACAGTACCTTCTTTAAAAAAAATTACATAGATATTTTCAATTAATTAATGTTTCTTTGATTTTTGTAGTATCCTAGAAGCATGAAACTTGGAGGGTGTATTCCTCGTATGGTTTAGGGGTGCACTAAATATTTAAAGAAATTCAGCTCCCAGAAAACGCAGCGGGAAGATGAAATTTTGATAGAAAAAAAACTGAACGCGGATAAATTCGCGGGGCGTTCCACCCTCTAGATACCTACTCAATTGACCCCTATAAAAGTAACATTCACGAATGCAACATGAAACACTATAATTAACGAAAAAAGTTAGTCGAACGGGACCGAGGACGGCTCTACCGAATACGATGGTCGTTCATCCCGATGCCATATGGACGCGCACGAAGCTCTTACAACGACGGATTAGAACTGACACGTGTTCTGTATTTCGATGGTCCCTATTAACAATGTCGGATATGCATTATTACCAATATTCACTTTCTTACATAAATAAGATCTAAAAAATTCTATACATACATACATACATATTATCACACCCGTATCCCTAACGGGGTGGGCAGAGCCACAAGTAATCATAAGAAAACTTGCAGCCACTTCTGATCTAAGAGTTCCAAGATGGATTATGGTGAATCATGGTGACAGGTGATCAAAAAATTCTATAGTATACAATATTTTGTTTTATTGAAAATCATGATTATTTCGCCAGTTTTTTGTTAATATTGTCGGTAGTTATAACTTTGTCCTCGCAACAATATGGGTTCTGAAGGAACTGGCGCGCCCGGTAAAAAATTGGTATTGGTAAAAAAGTATATCCGTCATTGTTAATAGAGACCATCGATTTATTCAGTCACTATACCAACAAGTACCTTGCGAGTATAGTGGGACAGGACACACACAAAATCCTTACTAATCTTACTTATATTATAAATGCGAAAGTTTGTGAGGACGTTTCGATGTTTGTACCTCAATCACGCCTAAACGGCTGAACGGATTTGAATGGAACTTGGAATATACATAGTACATGTGCTGGATTAACATATAGACAATTTTTATCCGGGTACCACGCCAGCGAAGCCGCAGGCGACAGCTAGTATTATAAACACGAAAGTTTGTATGTATAGATGTCTGTTACTCTTTCACGCAAAAACTACTAAACGGATTTGAATGAAACTTGGAATAAACATAGTACATGTGCTGGATTAACATATAGGCTATTTTTATCTGGGTACCAGGCGAGCGAAGCCGCGGGCGGCAGCTAGTTAAATATTTTTTTCTTTTTTACAAAAAGTGGTTTAACTACTTTTTTAATTCTTAGTAAAACTAAAAGTGTTTTTAACGACTTGTTAGGACACACCGAGGATTATGAGCTTGTTATGTTACATTTAGCATTATTTAAACTAAAAACTAATTTGCCAGCTAAAATAATCGCGTCTTTTATTGTTTATCAGAAGATATTTTAGAGCCATTTAATCAATAAAAAAATTTACAAGGATGTGATTCTGCTAGATATTTATACTCTACAACATGAACCATCATTGATGGATCATGGGCGATGGGCGATGGGCTGATGACCAATCACCATGGTTCACCATATCCATCTTGAGGCTTTTAGATTAGGAGTAGCTCTGCCCACCCCTTTAGGGATACAGGCGTGATAATATGTATGTATTAAACCTATAATTTCGTAAAAATTAATGAGATACTTTTAGGCACTATAGAAAAAATTAGTGAAAATAATAAAACATAGATAAATGTAACTAATAAGGGTTTTATTTTATAATTATTTAATGTTATTTGCGCATTAGTCAGCTTTGTTATTGTACCTTGAGATAAAAGCTACCGTTCTCCTTAATGATTCAAGGAACTCCATAAACTAATGTCTTATCGATTACTTAATAGGTGATGCGTTGTCGCACGATCAACTCCAAAAAATGGTAAGAAATGCTCCTATTACAAATTATTTATTCAAAGTAGGAGCAGCTTACAGATAAGTAATCTCCAAGGATTTACAACTGTATGACTAAAAAAATATTTGAAAAAGCTGTTTGGACGCAACAGCGTCCCAGCAAAAGTTTACCTACAGCCTACAAAGTATCAAAACTTAACTTTGAGCTATACTTTGGTTTTGGCGGATCAGACATAAAACCAGCGGCCAGACCAACAAACTTTAAAAGCTATGTATGTATGTTCGTATGAGCTAGTGGCAAACTCTAGTGACTGAGTTTTTAGGCCGCCTAAAGGCCTCCGTCGTGGCTTAACGACTAAAAAGCCGGGACCGACTGTTTAACGTGGCCTTCGAAGCACGGAAGCGCTCAGCTCGTAATGCCACTTGCGGTCACCCATCTCAATTTGTGATCCCGCATATCGTTGCTTAACTTTAACGATCAATCAAGAACGCCAAAGCAAGCTACGCCACGAGCACTTTAAAAGCTGGAGCACCAACTTTGTATTCAATACCTTATAATGTAACTTTTTCGTAACTCGTTCTACTACATACAGATAATGGAACAATTAAAACAGATTTAACGAGTTCCATCATCCAATAAGACCTTAAATCTTACCTCCCATTATAGAATTGACCACAATTGATCGTTAGGTACAATGAAAGGTCAGTAGGTTCCTTCCTACCTTACCATGGTAGATTAGATAAAGTTTCTGAAACAGTTTGGATATTTGTGTTCCAATCACGCCGTAAAGGCTGAACGGATTTAAATGAAACTTCAAATATACATTGTATTTGTGCCTGTAGGTATATGCATGATATATGCATGGTATGAACGGTAGCTAAAAACACCACAAATCTCGTGGACACAATAACATAAGAAAATCTCATCTGGCAAAGTCAGCTCTGTCCGTTTGAAAGTCTATGGCGCGGATGCGACCAATTGAAATATTAACTGCCCTCGTCAGAAGCGGTGGCAGGAATTTCGCCTGCACGTGTCTAGCAAATGACGAGTTTTCGGCAGAGAATGTATAAATTATACATGTACTAGCTGTTGCCCGCGACTTCGTACGCGTGTAGTACATTATTTTGTTCTATAATCAATAGTTTTTGCAGCGCACGCCAAAAACTATTTTGAGTTTCTACTTTGGGTTACAATATTGCTATTTACTTACGGATCCCTAATTTTTTTGAAAATATATTATAGCCTATACCGGACCCTGATAATGTAGCTTTCTATTGGTAAAAGAATTTTTGAAATCGGTCCAGTAGTTTCGGAGCCTATTCGTTAGAAACAAAAAACACTAAAATCTTTCCTCTTTATAATATTAGTATAGATTATAAACATGTACTAACATAATAACCTTACAACTAATACAAGTATTTATTATACCTGGAAGAAACATTTGCAGAACATATAAACTCCCGCTACGGGAATCGAACCGGCGCCTCTTGCGTCTCAGCCAAGCATTCTCAACCTAACCTAACCTACCCTACTCACTTCGATCTTATAAACAAGCGATATCTGATTAGATCGAAATTAGTAAGTTAGGTTAGCCGCTCTGTTTAGTACCTATTAAAGTAACCCATTAATAGTTGCCAATAACATTTTAATTCGCCCGATTATTACCCAGAAAATAATGTGCACAAAAATATCATGGTGTGTGTAACTGCAACCAAAATATCGGGTAACTCAAAATACCAGTGCATGCATGTCTGGAACGTAGCAAATGGAGATCCGTGATCTCTGCCCACCCCTAAGGGAAACAAGCGTGAATTTATGTATGTAGTGTTGATATTGTTAATAACCATGATAGTTTAAAGTTAAGTTAGAGGATGGAATAGGTGCTGGGCAAGCCTACTCCATCTTAATTCTTCCCGGGCACTACAGTGTCCCGTTTATGAAGGTAAAAGTTGCCTACTGACGCTGTATAAACAATCTACTATAGATGATAAAAGGCCTTAGTTTAGTACGATTCTTCAGATAGGCTTAAAATTAAAATAGTTTAAAAAGGTTCGACCTCAGAATTTCGAAACCTTGTAGACGAGCTACGACAGGTCTACGAAGCTTGTAGAATTGCTACGCGCTTTCTGTTCTATTTCTGACCCATAGTTGTTTGATTGACTACATTGTATTTTATTTGTAAAAAAAAATCGTAAAGACATAGTATAACATACGAACTCTTCCTGTGATAGCAACATCAAGCCAAATTGGTTAAGTATAATAAGTTTAAAAGTAATCATAATTGGATTGCTAAAGCTGACTTTTAGTTTAGGTCCTACAAGCCTAATCACCTCTATTTAAGAGATCTTTATCAAGTGACTGGGTGCTGAGAATACGGAACAAAAATAATGGTTTCAGTTTGGAAATCAAAGCTAAAAGTGCAGGTCTAGGCCATACCTATAACGTTACTATGATACATACTCAAAATGCTGACTCTAACCTTAGATTTTGGTTTTTGATGAAAATCTGTCAAAAACTCGTCACTTGAGACGTGCTCAATTCTGAGATGCGTTTGAGTATTCGGGGGTTAGACAGTCCAAGGACAAAATAGAATGACATACACACGTCGTCGACGATTCTGACGTCCATTTTCCAAAACATAACAAACTTAATTTGCAATTTTACAATTGGTTATCCGTCCCTGCTTATTATCTCGACCATAAAAAGTATATACGAGTGGATACTCTATCAGCCATCTGGTTCTCATAGTACAAGCTTTGCTTAGTTTGGGGCTAGATGGCGCTGTGTCAAATGTCCACAAATATTTATTTCAGCAACATTTTTACATCTGACAAACTACATTAGGTACGTTTAGGAAAATATACAACAGAACCGACACCAAGTTTTAATTTCAATTGTAACGGTCCCTTTCAGTAACTCATGACGACATAACTAATTGAACTTGTCAGCAATGAGTAATACAGATGTCTGGTTCGTTGATCTAATTTGTGATCTTGTACTGCCTACAAGTATTTTAAAATCTTTAACTAAGCTACATTAATGGTCTTTGGAAAACTTGTCGCGTAATCAATAATCATTTATTTCGTAAATTACAAGAATAACACGTCACTTTGTTCTTTCTTACATTATAGTAAGTACACGATAAAAAAATTACAGTCAAAATCACCTATTCCATCCTCTCAGCTTAGTCGGCCTTGTCTACAGGAAAGAAAGACATGGTCAATACGTGCGGAGCTGACTAAGCCGCGGGTTTCCTCACGATATTTTCCTTCACCGTTTGAGAGTACTGGTATAGCGCACATGAAAAATCGCACAGAAAAATCCATTGGTACACGACCTAGTTTGAACCCACGACCTAAGGATCTGAAGGCGGGGTCACTACCAACTAGACCACCAGTGTTATTAATTCTACAAACGTCAAATGTAGCGACATGTTGCTGGCAGCGTCGCAAAGAAAACAAGAGTTAGGCTTGGCTACCTACTAGTATACATATGCGAAAGTTTGTCAGCAATCAGCATGCGAGGATTGTGCCTTAATTAGAGTTTAACAGCTGAACGGATTTGAATAAAACTTGGAACATACGTACTGTGTACAGCAGTGGATTTCTATAAGCTAACGATGATAATGTTAAAATAGTAGTAGAACTTACTAGCTTTCGCCCGCGGCTTCGCGCGCGTGGTATCCGGACGAAAAGTAGCCTATATGTTATTCCAGCACACAACTATGTATATTTCAAGTTTCATTCAAATCCGTTCAGCCGTTACGGCGTGATTGAGGCACAAACTTTTGCATCTTTACTATTAGTAGGATTCGCGATTTTTTTTCACTGTGCTTTGCTTCTTTAGATTAATTTCAAGCGATTTTTAAAGTGGATGTGTGAATCTAGTCACTAGTACATTTCCATACATACATACTGTCACTTTCGTATCCCTAATGGGGTGGGCAGAGCCACGAGTAATCATAAGAAAACTTGCAGCCACTCCTGATTCAAAGACCCAAGATGGATATGGTTAACCATGGTGACAGGTGATCAGACCATCGCCCGTATAGATGGCCCATCATGTTGGAGGATACTACCTATCCCTTAGTCGAATTTAACGACATGCTCGGGGAGAGGAGCAGCTGGACGCATTCTATGTATTTTCTTTACTCCCAGTCAAACAGAGAAGTAATACTAATACATGATAATCTAATCACTAGTATTTTTACTTATTATAGCTGGTAAAAGCACTGGTGGTCTAGTGGTAGCGGTCCCGCCTTGCGATCCTAGGGTCGTGGGTTCAAATATGGTCATGCACCAATGGATTTTTCTCATCTACGACCTCTGTAGCATGGCAGTCGAGTGCTCGGCTGAGACGCAAGAAGCGTGGGTTCGATTCCTGCTGTGGAAGAAATGTTTGCATGCTCCGCAAATATTTCTTCCGGGTCTGGGTGTTGTAATATTACAAAAAAAAATGTGCATCTATCAGCCATCTGGTTTCCATAGTAAAAGCTTTGCTTACTTTGGGGCTAGATGGCGCTATGTGTCCTCTATTTATTTATTACCACAGCATTAGGTACAATAAATATTTTTAGAGCTAAAACACGGGCTCATGTCCTATATTATTAAAATTGTATTGTGTACCTACCTATTCCTTTATTGTACCACTTTACTCATTTTTGATACCATTTTGAAAGTTTTGTAATGTATAATTAATACATCTCATTGCAGGCAACTTGACTACATTAAACTTTAGTACTCAGGTCTGGTATTTCTAATCAGTTTACAGAAAATGAAGCTCATCGTATCAAAGAAGAGTGAAGAAGAATCAGAAGAGCACAAAACTAAATCTTATTCCTAAGTACTAGTGCCGCAGGAGTGTTAATGTTTCTCCTGCTGCCTCAGTGCTTATCAATGAATTTAGCTATATCAGCTAAGAGAGAACTCACCGAAGAAGAGACAACGTATCTAAGAAGAGAGAACTCATTAAAGAAGAGACAACGTATCCAAGAAGAGAGAATAAACCATATCAGCCGATAAGAGAGAACGTAGGTACCTAATGAGTTAATTCAAGTAAGCGAAAATTAATTCAAAGATATTTTTAAGAAAATCATTGTGACAGGGTACAAAGTAGTTGTCAAAGTCAACAACTGTCAAAATGTTTACTCAATACTGCCCCGTCATATTGTTTTTAAGTTTTGTGTGCTAAGAAAGATACTTAAGGAACGTGCATGAAATAAAGCAAAACAATAAAAAAATACAATGGTAAAAGGTTTAACATACATTTCCCAAAACCATCTTGGGACTTTTAATCAGGAGCTAGTTTTCTTATGACTACTTGTGGCTCTGCCCACCCCATTAGGGATACGGGAGTGATAATATACATACACACATTTACATGTATTTAGCTATGTTTATAAAAGTGTAGACCAACCAAGCCTAGGTTAAATATATTTGTGAAATATCTCCTTTTTCACCTTGACTGACAGTTGTAGAGCCTAAGTACTTAGGGCTGGTTACCTGGTTAGCTCCATACTAACCAGTTCTAATAAACAGACCTTTTTCCCAAAGATCCAAATGGACAAAAGTCAAATGCCAAAGTGTTCCTATTTGGGTACCTTATTCCCCGTTCGTGGTAGTGGGTTGAGACCCTTAGTACCCTATAAATACCTACGATAAAAGGAATATTTCAAAGTACTTTTAGTTATATTTCACCAAAGTCATTGTCAAACTCATTCTTGTCATAGTCATATTTATCGTTATCGAGCTAAAGAAAGTTCGTATGAGCTAGTTGCCAACTCTTGTGACGGCTTGACACGCCTTGAAAGCCGGGACCGACAATTTAACGTGCCCTCCGAAGTACGGAAGCGCTCAGCTCGTAATGCCACTGGCTAAGCTAAAAATAATAAAAATACCGCTGTTGAAACGCCAAATCACCAATGAGAAATGTTTTACTTTATTTTATTTTTTAATGTAGCAACATCTCATCCCGGTCAAAGAATACCGACCCATAACAACATCCAGAGAGAACAAATCGTAATTAACCAAATTGATCACACATGCCTGCAGTAAATCACTGCACCGACACCCCGTCACACGCAAATAAAACCCAATTGCATAACAAATTGAAAAATTGCATTGATAAATCTCAATGACAAAATTGCTGTTACTAACAACGAATATCCTCTTCTATGTAAAATCTGCGGGCGTCAATGCCAATTTATGGTGACCTATTCACCAATGAGTGTTCAATGGATCGCGAGGTCAGGCTACTTTGGGTGTCAGCCCGTATGCCACTTAACTCAATAAAGTCCCCTCGGGCATTAAATTTAATAGTCTATGAAAGGAGGAGCGCTCGCAAATGCGTCTTCCTGCCGCGAGCGGAAGACGCCGATTGGCTCAATTGTGGACTCATTCACCAATCAGCGCTCTGTGTTGTCCAATTTGTCTTTCAAATCTTTGGACATAGTTTTGTGCTTTTAGTTTAGAAGCTTTGAATATTATCAAAAACCGTTAAGTCTACGCTTTTATAATTATTATTAAGAAATATTTATTACGTATAGATATAATTATAAACTCTTTAAGTAGGTTAGGTACCTATTATAGCTAAGAATTTTAAGAAAAAGTAATACTTAGTGAAACATTTATTTACATTTAACTTACTCAAATATATTGAATATAATATATTCAAATAATTTACCCAGAGCAATAAGCTCATACCAATTTTACATCTCATAAATGCATGCAATGCAATAGCTGATTTCACAATTCATAAAATTGTATAATATATTGTTTAACAAAAGTTTTATGGTTTTTACATACTTAAAAAATTGTGCTCATATTGAAAAGATGCAACCATTTTTAACACAATGTCTTATGTTTAGCTTTAAAATAAATTAGCAGCTAAGGTGTTTTATTATTTGAAGGCCCGTATTCAACAGCACTCAAGTGAATCATGACTCAAGTTGCGTAGATTCACTTCATATTACCATCGAAAACTGTAAAAATATCTATCCTTGAGAGTCGATTCACACACATTATTCTTGAATATGGGCCTAAGTAAGAATAAGTTACACAACCAATACGTCAATGATGTATCTTAATCAGTTTCTATTTGAAGCCGTCATATATATAGGTATTCCAACAGATAAAATTAACTTTAAGAAGGCTAATGTCCGATTCCTATATCCAACAAACATGCAACAAATGATTTTTTGTGTCAAAAAAATTTATGGCACTTTTTGGAAGATACAAAAGTTGCTATGGTATTTCATCCGTTACTTTTATATAGGAACCGGATAAAAACCATGGAATAAGAAATAGTTTGGTACATTACGCCCGTTTCAAACTAAGAAGTTGTCTAAAACTTCTCTACCCTGACCTCTAGGACGCCAATCTTCTCTATCACATTGGTGATGACATCTCCTGGCTGGAGGTACTCTGGCGGCTGTCGATACATGCCGACTCCGCCGGGCGTGCCCGTTAGTAAAATGTCACCAGGCAGTAGCGTCATTACCCTGGAACAAAAAGAGTAAGTTATTGGGTAAGTTCGTTATGGAGTTAGGGTAAGTTCGTGTATTACGGGGTACAGTAGCGTCATTACCCTGGAACAGAATGGATAAGTTCGTTATGGGGTTAGGGTAAGTTCGTGTATTGCAGGGTACTAACTTTTTCTAATTTCATTTTATTTGGAGATTTTTCTCTTAGCATTGATACTTCTATACTAAGGGTAAGAAGAACTTTACCGCGTTGTTACCTAGGGAATAAAAGAATGCTAGTTTTGAAGTATGATACTCACGAGGTAAGCCGCTCTATGACGTCAGGTATCTTGTGCACGAGTTGGTTTGTATTGCTCCTTTGTTTCAGGACGCCGTTGATGCTGCACTCGATACCCAGCTGTTCGGGGTCACCGACCTCGTCGTGGGTCACTATCCACGGTCCGAGAGGGCAGAATGTGTCCATTGACTGGAGAACAAAATCAGATATTAGTAGGTTTTTTTCACTCCTCTTGCTCAAAAAGTCCGCGTATCGGAGCGGGAATAAAACAGCAATGCCTCATGGGGAAAAAGTATTTTTTCGGATTACCATGGGCAATAAGTCAAGCACTTGCAAGTCTAGAAAGCCATTACCTTGCCAAGTAGGAACTGTCCCATATTCTTCTCCTTCTGCCAGTCACGTGCGCTGATGTCCTGCGCTATGGTGTACCCTAGTACGTATTTGTATGCGTCGGCAGCCTTCACGTCACTGGCGGTTTTGCCGATGACGACCGCTAGTTCTACCTCCCAGTCTACTTTCTAGAAACAATATTAGTATTCATTAAAAACTTTTTTTTTAATATCTTGTATACTTCATCACCTCGATATTTTTGAAAATAATATCGGTAGATTTAAGAAGAGCGTTCGCAAGACCTTATTATATTGTGTAAAGGATAATAATTAATCAATAATCTTTTTTTTATATTTTAGTACATCCAGCAAATGTACTGTGTATATTCAAAGTTTCATTCTAATCCGTTCAGCCGTTTAGGCGTGATTGAGGCACAAACATCCAAACATCCTCACAAACTTTCGCATTTATAAGTATGATTTAAGACGTGTCCAAATGATTCCCGTGAATTTAAGGAATATTTTATTTTTACTTTGACTTTGGTTTTGACTTAGTTTAGGGAGCAATGGGAGAAAGGAACTTTTAGATGATGCGACGCGGAGAAATTTGAAGTTTGTATGAAGAAAAACTCAACGCGGACAAAATCACGGAGTGTTTCACTGGTGTACCCGCTTGCAGGCGACTGCATCTACCTACTGAGGATGAGATAAGTTTTAATGGATCAAGAATTATTTTCCAGTTATATATTTACTACAAATACAAATTCTTGACCGTAATTCCAGTAACAAGGATTCCAAGGCAAAGTATCCGACCACATAGAACGTTATATCATCATGAAGCCCACCTACGCTCGTATGAATTACGAACTCAATTTACTTCAATAATTGACCCCAATTTGTCTCGTGGCGGGGTCAGAACGGACCTGTGATTCATTGCACAAAATTTTGACCCCGTATTTTTAAACTACTTTTAAAAGGGTACCTAGGTTTAAAGTAACTAAGAGAGCGCTGGTGGTCTAGTTGGTAGTGACCCTGCCTTACGATTCTAATGTGGTGGGTTCAAATCCGGTCGCGTACTAATGAATTTTTCTATGCGAAAAATTTATGTGCGCTATACCAGTACTCTCAAACGCTGAAGGAAAGCATCGTGAGGAAACCCGCGGCTTAGTCAGCTCCGCATGTGACCATGTATTTCCTGTGGACAAGGCCGACTAAGCTGAGAGGATGGTATAGGTGCTGGGCAAGCCTACTCCATCTTAATTCGTCCCGGGCACTACAGCGTTTCGTTAGTGAAGGTAAAGTTGCCTTCTGACGCTGTATAAATCATCTACTATAAATGGTAAAAGGCCTTTATTGATTTATTTAGTTGGAGTCTACCAACCTTGCTTCGATTTAAATATTAAAGCACTTTTAACCAGTGATAAGGACAAAATACCGATACTGTCCCTATTGGTAGTTCTTGTGGTAATTTTAAAATACTGGTAAGTTGGTACCTTTGCTACATTCAACAAAAAGTACCTACTGTACCTTTCAAAACCCAGAATACTACTGTACTCACCCGACCTACTCATACCTTAATTAAAGATATTATAAACTATTGTATTTGACTTTTATTGATCTTTATCCCTAATAGGCACAGAAGCAGACAACTTTTTTTGAACTTAAAAATTAAACTACAGGAAAAGGTGCGTGGCGGTTAAGTGATCGGCAGACTAGACCAAACAGTAAACTGGTCTTAATTAACCCAATGGGTATGGTGCGGGTTCGATTCCCGCCGCGGGAGAAATGTTTGCGTGTATGTTTGCGTGTTCTGCAAATACCTTTTCCGGGTGTTGTGGTATCTACCACAACATGTAAATAAATAAATAAATAAATAAATAACACCCAACAGTCACATACATAGTCCTGACCCCACACTAGGATTCCCTGTGTCGTGGGTATCTGAAACTACGAGTACCATGGTACCACAACACCCAGACACGGAAGAAATATTTACAGAACATGCAAACATTTCTTCCGCAGCGGGAATCGAACCCGCGCCTCTTGCGTCTCTGCCGAGCAATCGCCCGCCACGCCACCGAGGCCGTCATGTGGTCATGGGTATCCTAGTGTGGGTTCAGAACTATGTATGTAATTGTTGGTTGTTATTTATTATTTTAACAATTCGAGGATAAAGCTTAAATATAACTAGCGATTTAATAAATAAAATAAAATAAATATTTGTGGACATTTCACACAGCGCCATCTAGCCCCAAACTAAGCAAAGCTTGTACTATGGGAGCCAGTTGGTAATAACCTATACTCCAGCCAAATTCGATGTCTAATAAAGGTAAATAAAAATCTAACCTAAAATTTTGTCAAAAACCTAATAAGACCGTAATCAAATTATTTATATTACAATTTCGTGAACAGATAGCTCTTCTCTGCCGATTTGTTCACAAAATTGTAATTTAAATAATCAGGATATGTTTTTATTAGGTTCTTGTCAACGTTTTAAGTTATAAATAAATTAGGACATATCACACAGCACCATCTAGCCCCAAACTAAGCAAAGCTTGTATTATGGGACCCAGATGGCTGATAGAATACTTATATACTTTTTTTTTTGTAAATACATACTTATACTTATAATACATAATACTACAACACCCAGACCCGGAAGAAATATTTGCAGAGCATGCAAACATTTCTCCCGCAGCGGGAATCGAACCGGCGCCTCTTGCATCTCAGCCGAGCACTCTCCCGCCTCGCCACAGAGGTCGTCAGAGTTAGATTTTTGTTTACCTTTATTATATTTACATCGAATTTGGCTAAAGTATAGAGATAATATTCCTACCTTAGTGATATCAGTCCTCAGTCTAACAGGCTTGTTGGGCCCAACAATGGAGCTGGAGAACTTGCTGAAGATCATCGGAACCGGGGGTGGCTGCAACTTCTGTTCCTCACAGTGATCCTTGTAGTTCAGACCTATGCATATCACCTTAAACATCAAAAAGACTTATTAAAGTTTAATGGTTGCTAACTAAAAAATAAAACCTCTTTTAATTTATTTTTGTTATTTGTTGTTATAGCGGCAATAGAAACACATACTCTGTGGAAATTTCAACTCTACCTATTTCTGTTCATGAGATAGGTCCGCTGACAGACGGACGGACGGACGGACGGACAGCGGAGGCTTAGTAATAGGGTCCCGTTGGCACCCTAGGGTACGAATCCCTAATTTACACCTTTACTATCTATACTACATGATTTATACAGCATCAGGAGGCAATTTTTGCCCACACTAACAGCATGCTGCAGTGTCAGGAACAATCTCTTAAAAGGAGTAGGCTTGCCAACACCTAGATATGATCCCTCTTAGGGGGCTTTATTCTGTCTTATAGAATACGATAACACGGTGATTTCACAAACGTGCCCGCGTTTGCCGCGCTGTGAGTTTTGTTTGGTCATAGTGAATAGGGCCCCAGTTTAGTAGCCATTATTCACAGGAAAGACATAGAGAGCTCTGTTGGTCGAGTGGCAGCGGCCTCGCCTTTCGATTCTAAGATTCTGGGTTCAAATCCGGTCTTGCACCAAACGGATTTTTCTATTCAAATAATTTATGTGCGCAATATTAGTAATCTGAAACGTTATAGTCAAACATCGTGAGGAAACAAGAACGTCAAAGAAACTAAAAAGTTTTAAAACCTGACTATGTCAAGTGCACAAAGAAGGAAGTTCGTATGAGCTAGTGGCCAACTCCTGTGACGGAGATTTTAGGCCGCCCAAAGGCCTCCGATGCTTAATAAGCTTAAGTCTACAAAATATGCCTCTTTGAGATGCTCTTAAAAGTCGACAAGGGATAGACCTCTCCAAAATGATGGACCATCTATATGGGCGATGGGCTGATCACCTGTCACCATGGTTCACCATATCCATCTTAAGACTTTAAATCAGAAGTGGCTGCAAGTTTTCTTATGTTTACTTGTGTCTCTGCCCACCCCATTATGGATATGGGCGTGATAATATGTATGTATGTATGTATGAGATGCTCTTTATACCATTCCACAAGTTGGTTTGAAAGCACTAGAGACAAAAGAAGTAGTATTAGCTAGGGTTACCTTGTCATTTCCTGTAATTGGAGCTCTCAGGGTCACAGATGATAGGGGCACTTTGGATTCTGTCGAGCAGAGGCATCTGTGAAGGGGATAAATAAATAACACCCAACAGATACATAGTCCTTATTAGTGCACAGGATTCTCTGTGTCATGAGTAGTAGAAAGAAACTATTAGTAAAGGCACTTCAAAACTACTAAATAGGCTTATGGTCTCCACCCACTACCTCATTCCATAACTGGCCTGTCTGGCACAAAAAAGGAGAAGCGAAGTTCTATCAACTTAGAGTAAGTTTTTACTTTGCTTTTTAGGGTTCCGTACCCGAAGTGTGCCAAGAAGACCCTATTACTAAGCCTCCGTCCATCTATCCATTCATCTGTCAGCAGGCTGTATCTTATGAACCGTATAACAACAAATAATACAAAGAAAATAAAATAATAATTAATAGGGCCCCATACAAGAAACACTTATGTACATGTACGATGGTATGGAACCCTTTGTGTGTGAATGTGACTCGCACTTGACCAGTTTCTTATGTCAGGTCAGTGATGATCCGAGTATGGATCTTAATAATGGGTAGAGACCCTAACAGTTTGATTGAATAAGTAGTCAGGATATGAGGAAAGTAACTACTAAAGGCATACAAATAACTTTATGACATGTAGATAATATTGGTACCAACATTTCTTAAGACTATTTTATACAAACTGATACCTTATCACTCAGGCAGACTGATACATCAAGAATATTACAGATTAGAGAACAATCATTTCAAGAGCAAATAGGTATGA
This sequence comes from Scotopteryx bipunctaria, assembly GCA_949320045.1. NCBI lineage: Eukaryota > Metazoa > Arthropoda > Insecta > Lepidoptera > Geometridae > Scotopteryx > Scotopteryx bipunctaria. The sequence goes on from OX439462.1 coordinate 3,385,232, forward strand.
ATCGCTTTAAAACCACAGAATTTAACTTATCAATCTATGATTTACCTAAAAACATTGCTTAGCTATAACTTTGAGGGTAGTTTGACATTTTTGGAAGATTGAATAAGGTGTTTATAGGTATGTAGTTCTGTTAGCCTCTTAACTCTGTATGAATAATCTAGTATAGATGGTAGTTTATAGGTACCTAGTTACACTCTAAATGTAATGTAGAATAACTTCTGTAAAGATATTTTATAAAACTCATTAATATTTATAACATTTGAAAAGGACACTGGATAGGATATGATACGATCAATAGCATGAACTTATCTCCTACTAATAAAAACTATTTTTTATACAAATATGTTAGAGAGTGAAATAAATAAATGTACCTACCTACATTTTTATTCTGACTAAGGACTTGGTTAAGAATTGATAAAAGTAGCTTACTTTTTGACATTATCCAGATATCCTCCATTCAGGACATCCACTAGAGTGGTGGGAAATGTTGGATCTGCCTTGTTCAGGTCCACAACATTTTCACCGTCTAGAAAACCGACGCGGATCTCTGCCGGCTGCTCCTTGTAAGAAAACTGTAACAACTTCATATTTCCTACTTGAGACGATGAAAAATTCCTCAGGGAACGTAAACTCCGATTGCCACAACTATTCTTTACAGAAATAAAGTAATTTTGGACATAAGATAACGCGCCACGGCACATCAAAATTCTGTTACTCATATCTAACCGATACGTCTATTTACGTCACTGATTGCAACACGTACCTAAACAATTCTTTATAGTGTTATGTAACATGCGCTGGAGTATACAAGCGTCAATAGTTCTCAAGGACGTATTTCTGTTCATAAATTAATGTATTTCGGACGATTCAATTTGAAAATCAACAACACGAACCTCGGAACAATAAATACATGTTCTGAGACACGAACTCAACTCAAACAAGTGATTTGAGTACTTGCTCAGTGGAACGGAACACAACACAGTACCGACAATCAGCTGTGTAGAAGAAACCAGTAGACACTCATACAAACAACTTATTAATCTGTGGAAATCAGCTGTGGTATTGGTATCCGATGGGCCTAGTACACAATGGACCATTCCCGAGCCCGACCATTAGTACCATCATAATAAATACGTTCCATTTTACGTATAAATTCACTCTCGAACAATTCTAGTTTAGATATAAAGGCTATTTTTTATACCTGCAGGTAGGTACCACGCGAGCGAATTAGCTAGTATTTAATATTGTTTCTGTAAAGAACTTCATCGCCAGATAGCTACAAAAATACGCAACTATTACTAAAAACTCCGTCACAAGAGTTGGCCACTGGTGCATACCTCGGAACAACGAGGAACATTATTAATCTGTTTATTTGATCGAAGATTAATAATACAATAATGTATTTTTATTCTTCCAAGGCTCATACAGTTTGCTACCACATTACCAATTCCAAGTTTTATGCATCTGAGTAAATCTAAAATGATTATTATTGCTATGTAAGCTACTACAGGTAGTTACCTACCTACATCGAGCATTTAACTGGACCATTTAGTTTGCTAGGAGAAAGTAATCCTAAAATCTGAATGGTATGTAGGTAATAGAAATTAGAGAAATCCTGATTCTATAGAAGTTGAATAAGTATTCTTACCGCAACCAAAAAAAGAAAGATCTCATAGGATGCAACAGATTAGCAAGAGACTTTCAGCCAAGCAGTCCTGATATTACTAGTTCTTGTTCAGAGGATACAACAGGAGTGTGGGTGTTAAATCAATCAAAAAAATGGTATAACCACCTATATTTTTAAGACACAAAAACATTTAACATTCTACATACTTATCAAGCTTTATTAACACTGAACTTGTTCTAATACTTTTAACTCCTGACCATTGGTTTTTTTCGTGTCAATTCAAACTCTTCCCTTGTATGATAAGGTGCATAGGGATCATCAACATAATGCTTTGGTCTCTTCCAGAATTTAGTGACCATTTTATCTAGCATAGTACTTTTAGTGGAGTTGCAGAAGACATGTTGTCGTAAACGTCTTTTGTTTGCTGCGGACTTCTTCCACAGTTTCTTCTGACGGCCTACTTTAGGTCTGATCCAGCCTCCCCAATGTAATCTGAAGAACCTATTAGTTACAGCTTTAACGGTCTTTCGTTTTCCTTTTTTAAGACTGAATTTTGTTACTGTCCTGACTTGAAGAGGTGCTATTTTACTTGAGATGTTCAGTATTTGTTTGTTTTCCAGTAAAGGCTGTGGGGCACACAATGAAGAACAAAGCCCACGACTATTTAGTGTCGGCAAAAAAGTTTTTAAATCATTCTGAATAATCCTGATTCTATTGCAATAGGGAATCGCAAGAGGCCGGATCACTCGAGCCGCTGGAAATGAAAAATATAACCTCAATAATCACCAAAAATATTCTGGAATAGCATTATACAACCTAAATAATATAAATAAACTTTTAAAAATCAATTAAACACACTAATAATTCACCAAATCATATTTTTTACCAGAAATTGCGAGTCGAAACATTTTAGTTAAATATTCTTGATAAGCATAGTGCGGTGCATCAATCAATGATTTCAATGAATGAAATCCAGCTTATCCAGCCATCAATCAACTCAACTCATGTCATGTTTGAAAGTGTCAAAGTTATACTAATCGTGTCGCTGGTTCTTTCGCACCAGTGTGGTGAAAAGATGATGGAAAGGTGCGCCTCAAAGGCTCCTAGTCGATTATCTAAAAATAAGTAAATCAGTAAAAAAGCCATCTATTCAGTTTCATTTGCTCTAGCAAAATAAAATGATTAAGTAATGAAGTTTTGGATTTGGATTTATGTTTTCCCAACGTATCGTATCTTTTGTGGGTTGTGCAGAGCCAATAATAATAATAAGAAACTGATTCAAAGTCTCAAGTAAATACTACATCTTAATCGATGATGCAATATCGACTATCAATAGATAAAATAATATTATGTTCGCTCGCACTATCAAAATCAACTCTACTGTCTATGGTCGCTGATCTACAGTCTCTGAATTTTGACAGCCCAAGTGGAAAGAGATTCGTGCCGAAAATGTACAAATTTACCAGCCATTTGTCCAATTCTAAATTGGTTTTGGTATGTAAACGTTTTCTAATACATTTATGCTGAAATACACAAGATATTTCACCCAAATAGTCTATAGAAATTCATAACAATATCAATGAATTTTCGATCGGATTACCCAATGTTTTGATGATTCTGCGCTATGTTTAAGGTTAAAATTAGTTATATTAGACGCTGAAGACATCTATTTATAACCATACATCCTCTTAACATCTATACCAATAGCAGAGACTTTGATATTTGTTGTGCCTTACATAATCGGCAAACGTCATTTCAATAACCTAAAATGTAAGGGTGGGTACATATTGAAGTAATTATTTATTAGGCTGATTCCAACCTTACATGGGTTCATTACTATATTCTTTGACCCATATACGTTTAACCGACCTAAATATTTTTGTATACTTTAAATTAAAAGTAAACAAAAAACTGTTAAATTACAGGTCCGCAGACACATAAGTGACGGGACATGCTCGGCTCTGATAGTCTTGCGAGCGCCATGCCGAAATTATTCAAGCGACAAAGCTTGCAAGGCCCAAACTAAGACCCCATGTGATGCTCCTCCACCTGCTCCAAAGTCCAGAAAACTCTTCTGGGGGACTGTTGGTGCTACAGTTCTGACCGGTGCTGCTGTTGTCTATGCCAAGTGAGTTTAAGGAAGTTTCAATATAATTATTTTTCTTCACTGATTAAAAAGTATTTGAAAATATTCATCAACAGAAATAAATATGGTTGATAATTGTTTATTACCTACTATACCAATAAATGAGAATGAAATTCCATGTAACACAAATAATATGTTGGAAGTGTCAAAATCATAATAGTGTGTATAATAACAACATAGTAAATTATCTAGTGTAAACACAGCTTTTGTTTCATATGATTTGGGCAGCCAAATAAAGGCCGCCAAATAAACTTGTGTAACTAGTTATTCCAAACCAATATTGTGAGGGGATTTAAAGTGCACCTCCTTTTGTGTACTCCGCACATGTTTTCGAACTTTTTAGGTTCTACAGCATGCTGGTTTCCTCACAATGTTATCCTTCAAATTTTTGGAACAGAGGAATCATTTGTGCATCATCGGCTTTGAACCCACGAACTTAAGATCGAAAGGTGGGGTCACTACCGCTAGGCCACCAGTGCTCTCATATAACATAGATCCCTAGAACGGAGAAAATGAAGTTTATGTTACCTACAGGAACAGTCCAGATGCTCGAAACTGGCTTGAATCCAACGTCCCGTGGGCCAATGACTTTGTGGCTCTGGTGTACCAGGAAAACAACACATACTGGAAGTTTACTGTCAACCAGTTTAATAAGACCACTACATATATCAGCCACTTCTTGTTTGGAAAGGTGTGTATGTATTTCAATTACTTTATTATCACTTTATCAGAAACAACAAGAAAACCACAAAAACTCGACCTGAAAGAAATATTTGCAGGACATGTAAACATTTTACCAGCTGCAGGAATCGAAATTGCACCTCTCGTATCTCAGCCGAGCAGTCACCGCCACGGCCACCGAGGAGGAATGTTTGCATGCTTTGCAAATATTTTTTCCGGGTATGGGTGTTATGTATTATACATAAGTATGTATTTATAAAAAAAAGTAAAATGTATTCTATCAGCCATCTGGTTCCCATAACACAAGCTTTGCTTAGTTTGGGGCTAAGATGGTGCTGTGCGATATGTCCTCAAAATATTTATTTATTTATTAAAGTAACAAAGCAATGAATTTAAATAAAAAAACTGTTTTTATCTGTGATTAGCCACTTGGCAATGATTGTGTTGAGTTCTGTTTGGCGTGTTGGGCATTCAGTATGGCTGTCTATTTTCGTTGACATAGTTGTAAGATGCCGCTCTGAGAAATTCGAAAGCACTGACATAACAGCTCTACTCTAACATGACAGAGTTCTAAATGTCAATATTCTTTAGGAGGGTGTCTCACCACTGGATTTCAAACAAAAATCTGAGCAAGACCTAGATGCTGATGCCAAAAAGGCTTTTGCTAAAAAGGATTATCAATGTAAGTAAACAAAATACTACACTGCTCATAATGTAACTGGTGTTCACAATAATAATAATTATCATCATCATCTTCCTGCCCTCATCCCACTATGTGGGGTGTAGCTTTGGCTAAGGTGTTTTATGACCGGCCGCCTGCCTAACGTCAACCCTCCTTGGGAATACTTGCTTATTGTATCTCATCATGTTGGAGAGGATACTATCCCTTAGTCAACTTTTACGACATGCTCGGGGAGAGAAGCAGCTGGACGCATTCTATGTTTTTTCATATTATGTATGGATTTGCCCGAATTCTGCTGTCCTAATTTTATTCTTCCGATGCAGTGAGATAATCCTTACAAGAAACAGTCCAAGCCATAAACATGAATAAAATATAGTAGATTTTATTAATTTTGAAAAATCATATATTGCAGCACAAATACAGATAGTACACTTAAAAAATACACTACATTTTGGCAGTTTTTAGGTCTTTCCTATTGCTTAAAACATACATTCTAACTTCTAAGCATGCAAGATTTGTGTGATCTCTGAGGGGATACTCAGATGCACAATCCATTTTTCACATGAGCATTTAGTAATTAACAATACATTTCATAAGTAAACTAATCATATAATGTGTGTGCTTCTAACAGTGCCTCCACCATCTTTCGAACCATTGTTCATTGAAGAGAAGAAGATTGAAACACCTGATGTGGAATCACCAGGTAACATTTAGGTCCCACTAGCTACCTAGAAATTTAAAGCCTTTTAAATTAAAATTTAAAACAAAATTTAAAGAAATTTAAATTTCATTATCTATCCAGTCGTATCCAATGGTGAAGGGATTTTAAGTGCGCTTCGTGCACTTGACAGATGTTTTCCTTCACTGGTATAGTGCACAACAGAAAAAACCATTGGCGTATGACTGGATTTGGACCCCCGAACTTAAGATCGAAAGGTGGGGTCACTACCGCTAGGCCACCAGTGCTCTCATATAACATAGATCCCTAGAACGGAGAAAATGAAGTTTATGTTACCTACAGGAACAGTCCAGATGCTCGAAACTGGCTTGAATCCAACGTCCCGTGGGCCAATGACTTTGTGGCTCTGGTGTACCAGGAAAACAACACATACTGGAAGTTTACTGTCAACCAGTTTAATAAGACCACTACATATATCAGCAAAATTTAAAGAAATTTAAATTTCATTATCTATCCAGTCGTATCCAATGGTGAAGGGATTTTAAGTGCGCTTCGTGCACTTGACAGATGTTTTCCTTCACTGGTATAGTGCACAACAGAAAAAACCATTGGCGTATGACTGGATTTGGACCCCCGAACTTAAGATCGAAAGTCATACAAAAATGTGCTTTGCTTTCAATAACTGCTTAGTACAAATATATTTCTCAATTTCAGCAACACTAATCCAAACGGAGAAATGCGAGCCCACTCCGCCGCCGCCCGTCAGGATAACCAAAGACATGGTGGAGTTGGAACACGAAATGCACGAAAACACTAAACAAGCCATCGACAAATACAAGACAGCCACTAAATTCTCATCAGATTACAACAAGGCATTATTCAAGGTAAATCCTTCTTTATACCCTTGTGAATACGTAAGTCATTTGGTTCCTGGATATAAAGTAGACTATGTTAACCTACCCACATAGGTATTTTAGTTTCATCCGTTACTGCATTTTTGAGTCACAAAATTCTCACATCATCATCACTCAATCAGTCAGTCAGTCAATCAGGTCAAGTTCTTATAGGTATAGAATGTAACTTTTGGGTATCGATAATTTATTATTTTATAGATTATAGAATCATCAGTCGGCGACCTCGATAAAAAGCATTTCACGGCGCTGCAGGGCGCTCAAAACGAACGCGACGCAACCATCAAGAAGGCTAAGGAGGCCTTTGGGAAAGCTAGCTGTGCTATTGGTGAGTCAACTTGCTTGTTGCACTAAACTTGTTAAAAGTTTATTTTAGTATGCATAAAAATAAATAAATAACAGTCACATACATAGTCCTAACCCCACAGTAGGATTCCCTGTCTCGTGTGTATCAGAAACTACGAGTACCATGGTACCACAACACCCAGATCTGGAAGAAATATTTACAGATCATGCAAACATTTCTTCCGCAGCGGGAATCGAACCCGCGCTTCTTGCGTCTCTGCCGAGCAATCGCCCGCCATGCCACCGAGGCCGTCAACTAAAATGTAATACTAAATTTTTGCGCATGAGTGTAACACATCGAGCATTCAGTTAAATGCTCGATGGTGTAACATTACACATGTATGGCACCACTAATTTATAATAAAGTACCACCAACAGTACGACACAAAGAAAGTTTAACTGAGTTTAAGTAATGCCCTCAACACATTGCTCATTGAAAGAGCATACTACTACATTTGATGCTTTTCTGCAGAACAAAAACTTGTAGAGTTTGGGTGTAATTTTAATTTTATATTAAATCTGTTTAATGTTTGTACACTGGTTGGTGGGAACAAGAGAATCCTTGTGATCATAACACCATCTGTACTACCTAGTTTTACAGACGAATAAATATATCATATATTTCATATTTAGGTTTAGGTTTAAAGAATTTATTCTCATAAAGACTAGGTCACTTACATGAGAAAAGTATATCTAGGTACAAGTAGGTAGTTCATTGACAGGTAGCATTGATTACCTATCTAGTAAGTAATTACCCATTCAATGCATTTAGAGGCATTTGAAACATTGCATTCGCGCGAAGTCAGTGATAGTTGCTAGTCAATGTGTGTATTAATAAAATATAGGTTGTTGGTTCGATAACTACATTTATTGATAATGTTTTTTGTGTTTGTCCAGAAACCCTCGACCGCATGATAAAGGCAGGTGTACAAGCGCCCCCGGAAAGCATAGCGGCCACACAACGATACATCAAACAGTTCAGAGCAGACCTCAGCGCCGCAGAGAAGGAATACCGATCGGAGGCGGACAAAGCCGTGCTCAGCGACAAGTACTGGAACAAGGTAACAACTGAGAGGTAACAACAATGTAGGTATTAGGTAGAACCGGAATCATCATCTTCATCATTTTCATCATGTCCCTGTTATCAATACTCAAAGAAGATATTTCGAATATTACTCGTGTATTTCTAAATCTTCATAGTTTATTGTTTTGTTTCAAGGTGGAAGCAGCGCGTGCGATGTACAAGGACGAACTTCAGGCTCTGTTCCCGGGCGTTGACCTCTGCGCTCGCAAACTCGAAATAAGAGGAGACACGGATCTCTTGCTCTTGTACACTCTCAAGCAGGTATCTCTTACATACAGACAAATCAATGAACAGCCTGAGACTCTGCCTACTACCCCGTTTCATAACTGGACTGTGACCGTTACGGCACAGAAAACAAAGCAACTAATAAAAATTAAAATGAATGAAATATAATGTACTGTCAAAATTGTAGAGCTTTTTTTTCAGATTACTTCCATGTTAATACGAAGTGTTATTACTTTAAATCAGAAGTTTCTTATGTTAACTTGTGGCTTTGCCCACCCCATTAGGGATATAGGCGTGATAGTATGTATGATTAATACGAAGTTATTTTAGTTTTAACGTAATTAATGAATTTGTAGGAAGTTAAATCACAATTTTTATTACATTTTTCAGATCCAATTTCTTCAAAATGAACTAGCCGAGTTGCAGACAGTGAGGGAACTGAAAATCAACAGAGCCATCGAATGTAAGTATTCTGTAGAGAAGGAATTAAAGTGCGCTTCAGAGGCTTTTATCGTGCATTTGGTGTCTTGCAAGTTTTAAGGTTCATGCTGGTTTCCTTACTACAAAATATTTATTTCAGGTCTGGGTGATCCCCGTGATTTTATGGAATAAAAATTTTATACTTTAACTTTGGTGTCGTGACCAAAGACCTCTTAGTTTCTGATACCCACGACACAGGGAATCTTAGTGTGGGATCAGAATTATGTATGTTCGTGTAGGTTGTTTTTTATTTATTTTAATCCTTCATTTTGTTTTCCAGGTCACGACGAGAAAGCTATAATAGAAGCGAAGGTAGACGACATGATCAAACTCGAGAGACTCGCCAAGGAAAAGGAATTCCAAAAGAGGGTAATTTTTACTAATTTCTTAGATTTTATTTGGCATGCCTTGTGTGGAGATTTCTTAGCAGTTTTCTCGATTTTGTCACTCTTCCGAATATGACGCTGTCTTGCCGTTAAAACTTAGCAAGTTTTGGCAATTATTCCTATACTAAACTATAGATGACATTAAACATATATTTCATGAAATGAAATTCCCAAAATTTTGGCAAGATTTCGTAGTATACATTTACTACAATATCTTGTAAAAATTTTGATTATATTGATTTACTTTTTTAAATTATTTAATGATATTTTTCAGACACTAGAAATCCAAGCAGAAGCGAACAAGACATTGAAAGAGCAGCTGAAGAAACAAACTGAGATACAACAAGAGATATTACAGGACCGTCTCGCTCGAAAGGAGAAGGAGGTATCTATGAATCAAATAAATTGGTCACATACACAATTCTGACCCGGAGGATTAGAACATCCGAAGTATTTGCAGAACATTCAAATATCCCTTTGGTCATCGAGAATTGTACGGCATCACCATCGACCTCATCTACACTACCCACAGCGTCAGCATCATCGAGGATCCTGGAACACTGCTGCCAACATTCCAAAGTCCTCCGGTACTTCAAGGAGTTGGGCTGGCTGGGGGAGGGTTAGCAGGGGGATAATGCACAATACACCCCACTGCGGCGCGTCAGTGCAAATCTTTGTTCCCCAACATCAAATAGAATTAGAATATCCCCTGGGGAAATCAAACCACTCAACTCTCAACACCACCGATTTTGGATGCTAGTTTTACATATTAAAAATTAACATGAATCTCACCTTTTGAAAGCGAAAGGTTTTTCTAAATAGAAATAATATTTGCAGGTAATGGCTAAGTTCAGTCGGTCTGTGTCGGAGCAAGTGGAGAAGGAGCGGGTTCAATTCAAGAAGGAACTTGCCGCCATGGCCGGCAAACTGAAGGCCATCGAGCAGACGCTCAAACGTAAGTCTTTGCGTTTAACCAGTACGTTTATGATCTGTTTCTATTCTGTGGATGCTGCTGGCATCGCCTTCCAAAGTTATCTCATGTCTATTGAAAAAGTTTGCCTCGAAGATATCGCTTTAAATTGTCGGTCCCGGCTTTTAAGCCATGACGGAGGCCTTTAGGCGGCCTAAAAACTATCACAAGAGCTGGCCACTAGCTCATACGAACTTACAGATGTATTGTAGAGCGAAGGCAGACTCCATGTCACCTTCCAATACATGTCTTCAACTGTTTGACTGTTGTGTTGCAGAGCGTGCGAAGGCCGAGGCGGAGGCGCGGCGGTCGCAGTCGCTGTGGGCGGCGGCCGAGGCACTGCTGGCGGCCACGCGCCGCTCCGACTGCGAGGCCAGCATCGACAACGAGATCAAGGCGCTCGAGAAAGCCGGTACTACTACTAAACACATCCATTATTGTTGCTTAAACTGCCATTATTAAACTGCCGCTTGCGGCTTCGCTAGCGTAGTATATGGATAAAAAAATAGCCTATATGTTAATCCAGTACATGTATTAGGTATATTCCAAGTTTCATTTAAATCTGTTCAGCCGTTTTTGCGTGAAAGAGTAACAAACATCCATACATACAAAATTTCGCGTTTATAATATTAGTAGGGATGTCACACACTATCAAAAGAGGTATGATGACAGTAAGGAATAAATGATTTTAGAATCCTACTAATATTATAAATGCGATAGTGTGTGTGAATGTTTGTTACCATGTGGACTATATTTCTATAAACTTTGAGCAAAATCTTAAGATTTACTGAAAGGAATGGTGGTAAAAGTTTGAAATGAACGATGTTTCCAGAACCATTCGGACTTTTACAGTAACATTATAAACTAATTTATATAAGGTATATATTTTTTAACTTTATTAATTAAAATATTCATAATATCAGGTAAAGACGACAAGTTGGTGCTGACAGTTCTGAAGGGCATCCCCCAGGAGGTTCGGGAGAAAGGAATCGCCACTGAGAAATGTCTGCGGGATAAATTCGAAAAGGTATGATTTTAACATACCAACCAGTGTGGTGAAAGGATTTAAAGTGCGATGGTACGGAACACTTTTATTTATGTAATATATCTTGTTTAGAAGTAGGCTAATTCATTCTCGCTTTGGTGTAAAATTGAAATAAATTGAGAATTGAAAAAGGTATGTTAAAATGGTTCGGTCATGTAGAGAGGATGAATGAAAGAAGATTAACGAAACAGGTGTATGAGGCGAGTGTGAATGGTGCCGTTGGAAGGGGAAGACCTCGGCGCACGTACCTGGGCCAAATCGGCGACGTTTTGGAAAAGGGCCAGGTCAAGAGTACCCTAATCCGACGAGCATGCATGAGGAATGTAATGAGAGTGAATGAAGAGAAAGAAGTATGTCGGGATCGTAGCAAATGGCGATCCGTGATCTCTGTGATTTTATGTAACTTAGGCCTTTTACCATCTATAGTAGATGATTTTTTATACAGTGTCAGGAGACAACTTTTATCTTCACAAACGGGACGCTGTAGTGACCGGGACGACTTAAGATGGAGTAGGCTTGCCCAGCACCTATACCATTCTCTCAGCTTAGTCAGCCTTGTCCACAGGAAAGACATGGTCAATACGTGCGGAGCTGACTAAGCCGCGGTATTCCTCACGATGTTTTCCTTCACCGTTGTGAGAGTACTGGTATAGCGCACATAAATTTTTCGCACAGAAAAATCCATTGGTACACGACCGGGTTTGTACCCACGACCTTAGGATCGGAAGGCGGGGTCACTACCAACTAGACCACCAGTGCTCAGTGTATGTATGAAATAAAATAAAATAAAATGTGCTTTGTTATTGCAGATGGAGCAAACAGCTGCAAAAGTGGCGCTAGTGGGCCGCGAAGGCGCCTCTCTACCTGTATACTTTCTCTCCTGGCTTCAGTCCAAAATATTATTTTCCAAAGTAAGTACCTTACCCTCGAATACTCAAACGCGACTCAGAGTTGAGCACGTCTCAACTCACGGCTTTTTGACAGTTTCTGATGAAAATCTGTCAAAGAATCGTCATTTGAGACGTGCTCAACTTTGAGATGCGTTTGAGTATTCGGGGGTTATTGTTGTTACAGTCACTTAAACCACAAAACTAAAATATAGCTAACTAGATGGCTCCACATCGTTGCGTTTCATGTTTGCACAGAACAAATAAATAGTACAAGTACAGAAGGCTGACTTAGCGAAAATCTTACTTCTTATTTAGATATTATAAAATTGAAAAGCTTTAGTATGCTTGAAATCACCGGCGTAAAGCTCAAAACGCAACGATAGCGCGTACTAACTTTACCTGTGCTGCCATCTAGTATTTATATAAATCCTCTCCAAGTTGATGGACCTATGTGGGCGATGGGCTGATCACCTGTCACCATGGTTCACCATATCCATCTTGGGAGTCTTGGATCAGAAGTAACTGCAATTTTTGCCACTGCCCACCCCGTTAGGGATACGGGCGTGATAATATGTATGTATATATGTAAATAGCGACTCTTGCTACGGCGTAACAAAGTGCATTCAGCTTGCACAAGCACTTCATGCCTTTTTTATGTTTCCAATTTATTTTTTCTTTGCAGTTCGCCGAAATTCCACAGGATGAACTAAACAACCTACCAACAGACTTCTCAAAACTGGACACATTCGACATTATCCAAAGGGCAAGGTATGTAATGGATTTATTATTGATTTTGTACTATTTTACCCGACTGCGATATGATAGTTTTTATTGTCACTGTCTAGATATAGTGACAATAAAAACTGTCATATCTATATAGAGTAACAAACATCCATATATACTAAAAGTAGGAAGTTAGTTACTTCAATGGTACCCCGCGATTGAAGCGGTTGGTAAAGGCAAATTCTCAAGTAATTATCATTTGCCAGGTATCACATGGAACATGGTGACTTACCTTCCGCCCTCCGGTACGTGAACCTGCTACAAGGCGGGCCGCGCGCCGCCGCTAGGCCGTGGCTGGACGCGGCCAAAAGACATCTCGAAGTCAAACAGGCGGCCGAGGCCGTTATGGCACACGCTTCAGTATCAGGGCTATTGTACTTGTAGACTATACAATGAAATTGATTATCTTTTGGGCATAGATCGTTCATAAATGGGTCCCGTTTGAGAACTATAGATTCAACACCGAAGTCTTCAGTATCAGGGCTGTTGTACTTATAGATTATACAATGAAATTGATTATCTATTGGGGATAGATCGTTCGTAAATGGGTCCCGTTTGAGAACTATAGATTCAAGACAGCAGAAGTCATCATGGCGCACGCTTTAATATCAGGGCAACTGTTCTTGTAGATTATTCTGTGAAATTGATCATATTCTGGGGATAAGATAGATGTTTCATAAATGATCTATCGAATGGGTTTTCTAATGGGGCTGAAAATTGGGCTTGATAAGTTGTTCATAAATGGGCTAGTAGAACCCGTTTGTGAACTATTGATTTGTCAAAATGAAGAGATTCAATCTAAATTAAATACTGAAAGTGAAGTAAGACTATAAAATTCAATATCTCCAGTTAAGTTGATAGAAAGAAACTTACAATTAATACAAGTATTTACAGATATAATTTACAATATATTTAAGTTTTGGCTGGATCCTGCTTTGTAGTCTGACAATCTGATTCCATGTTTGCGAACTTAATAATGAACATGTTTGGTGCGACGAACTAAACTGTAAATTTATCTCTTGATTTACTCGGAATATAGTTATTTGTATCAGAGTTAGTCAGTTCTAACGAAGGCAAGGCGTTAGAATGATCTAACTGAATACAAAGACAATAAATGTTAACATTTTTACAAAATTCTATCTCTATCTAACAAAGAGACAGATTTTAAGCGGGTTCTATATGTAAATCCATTGTAAATCTCAATTTAATATTTAATTTACGCACCATCATTGTCCTGTCAAAATGAAGAGACATAAAATTAAAAAGCTGCAAATATCGTAAAATCACACTGGTATGTTAAAATCTCTTTTACTGGTGCTTTCTTGTCATCAGATGTATGAGAACCAGTGTGATGAAAGGAATAAATCTTACTAGTTAAAAAAGTGGATAAAATCGAAAAGGCACCATTGAACCCTTATTAGATTTACATTCTAAATCTTGTATCAAAATCGATACAGTCAACAAATTAATAAGTAGGTAGAATATTTACGCTTGCAATAAAATTAATTAAATTTAAATGTCTATATTTGCACAACTTCAACACACATACAGACGGCGTATTGTTCGCCATAGCAACGTTATTTGTCGATTTCAATATATTGTTATAGATTACAATGTTGCTATGGTAATGAGCGATCCGTCGTCTATTAGATATAGGAACTGGATATAAGACATAACCCTTAAAAAACGAATTAGATTAACCAGCCTTTAAGGTCATCACCCACTACACGGCAAGGCCCCGCCATATCTGATTGCATTGCAGTGAAAAGTGGTCTTTAAGAGTAGAGTTCTGTAGATACACTAACTAGTAATGTGAGTGATGATCTTCAGACTGGAAGATCTGTACAGAGATTTTTGTTGTATTTACTAAAAAGCTACGTATATACTTCTTAAAAAGCGATAACAGTTCCTAATATCATCTATTGGTATTTTTCTTATTAAAATATTAAATTATTTCTGAATATGGTTTAAAAATTTATGAGGAGATGTCTTAATAGCTGCATAATGACTGAGCAGCCTCGCGAGGCAAATGCTTGCTTAGTCAAGACGTGCCTTCCCGCAATTTCCCGACAGCTATTGAAGAATTTCATTTTCATTTGTTGACTATTTTCTAGTGATTCTAATTTCGAATAACTTTTTCTCATACATTTTTTTTATAAATTGGCAAATTAAGGTTTTGCCAAATTGAACCCTATGCGTAAAATGATACAGATTAAAATAACCTTTACGATTTCTGTTTAGTAAATTATTTTTATTTAATTTTTAGAGAATGTGAGACGAACGCTGGTACAACTTTATATAAATTATAAATATATAGAAAAAAGGTTCACTAATTGTTGAGGCATCGTTTATACGATCAATATGACGTCAATATTTTGAATTTCTACAATAACTTATAAAGCAGTTTCAATAATACCGTGAAAAGAGGTAACGCGCCAAGTAAGAAAAATTGCTCGAAAGAATTTGGACGTGGTTATTTTTGTCCACAAAAATGTTAGCCAATTGTTTACGATTTTAGAAAAAAATGGCGCCCTAAGTGAACGGAAGACTTTTTAATTATAAAAGCCCGAAAGAAAAAATGTAAAATAATAACTATGTTTAAACTAGAGCTAAGTGAAGCGTGCAGCCTCCGACAGATCAAGATCGAACTGTTGTATCTGCCCTCTACCTCGACACTGGGACATAGGGCTTTGGGACATGAATAACTACATAATGTTTATGATATTAATTCTCATCCGTAAAATAAACAGTGAATAAAATAATAGGGGAATCCTTTGCGCGCAACAGTATCACGTTCAAACTTTTTCCCGCAGTTTTTCTCACATGGCGCGACTTGTATACTTGTTGTATCAACATTATATTGATCGTGAGAACGTTCCTTAATTTTGTAAATCACTGGTTGCACTCTTAGTTGCTTATTTGGCAATAATTATTATTGCTGATAAAATTGTAATCGCATTTATAAACATCTATGTAAAGCATAAAATATAGCAAAAATTCAACTACCGTATTCACAAATAAATACTTGCAATATACATAGCATAATATAATATCATACTACGATCATAATTCAATTTATTGTAGTCAAAAGTTAATGAGACATTGTTTTTGGGTCAATTTGATTCATATTTGTGGTCATATTTTATGAGGGTTTTGTGAATACGGCTGTATTAGTGCTCGCGATTGGCCAGTGACAAAAAAATCTAGGTCTAGTAATGTAACTTGTAAATATAAAATATTGTAATGTAATAAATTAAAAGAATGGTTTTTATTTCAATGTCTTTGTTTTATTTTAATTAATGCGCAACTTTGATGATGGGACCGACATGTAGAGTAGATAATGAGAGTGAATGAAGCGAAAGAAGTATGTCAGGATCGTAGCAAATGGAGATCCGTGATCTCTGCCTACCCTTATGGGGAATGGGCATTATTTTATGTATGTAGATGGTAGACAATTAAGTTACGTATTACAAAGAAATTTGAAAATATATAAAGTTGATAATCCTGAATATGGAACTCATTACCGACATCAAATGGAGAAGATGCACTTAATGGAAGATAGTTGTAGGTACCTACCTACCATCCTTCCTAAGGAGATCATCATCATCTTCCTGCCCTTATCCCACTCTATGTGGGGTCGGCACTAGTTGGTTGGTTTGTAAGAGCTTTGGCTAAGTGTTTTATGACCGGCCGCCTGCCTGACGTCAACCCTCCTTGGGAATACTTGCATGTTGTATCTCATCATGTTGGAGAGGATACTATCCCTTAGACGACTTTTACGACATGCTCGGGGAGAGATAAGCATCTGGACATTCTTCCAAGATCTGGACGCATTCTATATTTTTTCTTTACTCTCAGTCCAGCAGAGAAGTTAACTTCATAAGTTTAAGTTTAACATCCTTCCTCAGAACAAGCATCCTTCATAAGGAGATAAAACTCAAAAATGACAGGTCGTGAAAAATAAGAATGACCTCAGAGAATGACCGATGTCATGCGAAAATCGATCTTGACGTGATCATGCCGCAGAAAAATATATTGTGAAATGAGAAACAATTTACAAAAAAATGTTCAGAATTACAGCGAATATAATATCTGCTAAAGCTTTTAATAAATCTTTATTAGTAAGTTTTTTTTAATTTTCTATCTACCCTAGTCGTGTCACTGGTTCGTTCGAAACAGTTCCTTTTTTTTTAAATTATAAAATAAGATAAATTAGGTACTTGGGTCTCGTATCGCAGGTTTAATATTGTGTTCACTTTCTTACGGTCGTGGGTTCAAAACCAATTGTTGTCCTTAAATGTTTTTTTATTCAAATGATCGCCTTCTTTGAGGAGTGAATCTTCATCATCCACAGCCCATAGGATCTCACGTTGTTGGCCCAGTGCGCAGTTGGACAACCTCTAATTCTAATTAAGTAAGGGGAACAGAGATCTGCAGCATCCTCGATGGTGTTGTTGAGGCCGTTGTTGGTGCCGACGAGGGTGATGATGATGGTGCCTGGCATTGCTGGACGACCTCTACTTCTGTATCCATTTCTAAGCCACCACTAGGTCAAAGCCATACTCCATCTGCCATCACTTTGTCTGGTCAAGTGTGCTGCCCAATCCCACTTGAGTACCATCACCCTTTTCCCGACGCCTTGGACTTTAGTCCGGCGAGTCCGAGACCACCAGTGATCAGATGGTCCGATTATGTAACGGCATAGTTATCTAACAAGCCTGCTGGACTTGTTCTTTGTTTTGTTTGACTTGTTCCTTTGACCTTTATATAGGCCAGTTTGTGTTTGACAATTTTTTTCCACAGTACCGTCGTTACCCAGTGGATATCCAACTAGCAGCCATATCCCACTCCTTACCTAACTTCAAATACAAGGATCCCACGGAGAGGGAAACCTGTAAGGTCCCTCCCCCACCGCCGCCCCCGCCGCGCAAAGATGACAGCCTCTTCTGGGGAGCCATGGCGATTCTCTTCATGGCTGGTGGATTCGCGGTTTATGCCAAGTTGGTTACACGATTCCATTATCTTGTTAGTTTATCGTATGAGACGTAAGAGCACTGGTGGTTTAGCGGCCTGGCCTTCCGATCCTAAGTCCGTGAGTTCAAATCCAGTCGTGCACCACTGGATTTTTCTGTTTTAAAAAATTATGTGCGCTATACTTCAATTTCGAAAATTATTGTGGTACCATGGTACTCGTAGTTTCTGATACCCACGACACAGGGAATCCTAGTGTGGGGTCAGGACTATCAAATGTATGTGACTGTTAGGTGTTATTTAATTATTTATTATTTATTCAGTCTTATTGTAAAACGGGCATTGAGGTATAATTATGATCTGAGTCATCAAGAGAGTAACATAGGTTTAATTGAGCTTTTTTTAAGAATATTCCTGAATAACTTATTACAATTTATTATTTTAGAACGTCACCAGAGATCCGCGACTGGCTAACAATCCACGCGCCTTGGTTCGACGATCTGATAGCTATAGCGTACCAGGAGAACATGACTTACACGGAGTTAGCGAAGCAATGCGTCGACAACTTGAAGGAATATTTATCTAAGGAGGGAAAGCCTCGCCAGTGCTCGTCTGATGGAGAGCTGGTACCGATTATGGGGCCTGAGGAGGAGCCTAAGGAAGAAGTTGGTGAGTGGAAACATTCATTATAGCTGTCCACTGCTGGACATAGGCCTCCTCTAACTGAACGCCATCGCGCCCTATCTTCAGCTTTACGCATCCAGTCTCTGTCAGCAGCCTTTCGCAAATCGTCTCTCGCTTGGTGTAAAGTACTTGCCAGGTACTTTTACTAGGTACCGTAAAAGTACCTACCTACCTGATTCACTGTCACTACTTCTGTCCCCAAACATTGTAGACATCATCTCAAAACTCCGAACTTTTGAGATTATTTTGACGAAAAAGAGAAAAAGTTAGATTAGTAGTTTTATTGATGTGAAATACAAAAACCTTAGATGTCAGTTATTTTTTAAAACGAGAGAACTGAACAAAAATAATATTAGGTAGGTACAGAATAATTATCTGTTACTAAACTTGGGACTAATAAATAATGCTCCAACTCGTTTTATTGATAAGATTAATTTTGTAAATGGACCATATTTTACTGGTCCGGGTCCATCCTAAGATTACTGGGTACCCTAAACCGGACCGTGACCGTTCCGGCACAAAAAAATCAAAGCGAAAAATTAGATTAAGTAACAAACTTTAATTTCTATGCTATTGGTATGACGGTCCCTTCAAGGAACGGGGTTATCTAGACCTACAGTGAGTTTTCTTGACAGAAGAGGAAGAAGAAGTCACGATATGCGAGAAGCTGGCAGCGCCGGTCGTCACAAGAGACATATGCGAGATTGAGAAGTGCCTGCGAGATCTGGGAGAGACGGCGGTCATCAACTACATGACGGCCAGGGACGCGTGTGCCTACTACAACAAGGTACACAGTAGGAGACGTAAGACAAACTAACGAGTAAAGCTCCCCGTCTAATGAACCGGGCAGTTCCAGAAGACATGCAAAGTTTCAAAGTTTTTACAGAACTTTTCTTGTGCTGGGACGGTGTTGGTACAGACCAGACGGAACGGAGTAGTGAGCGGAAACCCTAGGTTATCAAGTAGTGGGAATATAACAAACAATCTGGATTTATTGCTCCAGTTGATAAAACAATGATAAAATCAAATGTTTTTTCCAGATGAAAGAAAGAAGAAACATGCTAACCTCGATTTGTTCTTTTTTCATTAGGAGGAACAAACTTGTTTTTGTTTTTTTCATTTGGTAGAACAGTCGATGTTAAGCCCGATTTGTTTCTTCAGTTGATAGTAAAAACTACATAAAACTCAATTGGTTTCTCCAGGTGGTAGAAGAAACAATGTTAAACTAGAATTGTTTCTTCCAACTAGTAGGTAAAAGAAACATTATTCAACTATATTTGTTTATTTCAGCTTGTAGAAGACACAATGCTAAACTTCTCAATGGCGGGCCTCAGAGAACTGCATGACGCCATGGAGGAGCGCATAGATCTGGTGAAAACCTCCATTGACAATGCTGTTAAAGCCACCTCTGAATTAGGTAACACCATCATTATAATTATTTAACACTAGCTGCCTCTCGCGGCTTCGCTCGCGTGGTACCTGGATAAAAAAGCACATACATAAATACATATTATCACGCCCGTATTCCTAATGGGGTGGACAGAGCCACAAGTAAACATAAGAAAACTTGCAGCCACTTCTGATTAGTCCTAAGATGGATATGGTGCACCATGGTGACAGGTGATCAGCCCATCGCCCATAACCCAGCACATGTAGGTAGTATGTATATTCCAAATTTCATTCAAATCCGTTCAGCCGTTTAGGCGTGATTGAGGCATAAACATCCAAACATCCTCACAAACTTTCGCATTTATAATATAAGTAAGATTTATATGAACGCAGTAATTGTTAGAGTAGAAATTTTCCGCTATAACAACAAATAATAAAATAAAATGAAAAACAAGAGGGGCTCCATACAAGAAACATTTTTTAACGTTCGTAATCGAAAATCGATCATCAAAGCTACCTATTTAAAAAGTACATGGCCAAAAAATGTGTGGATTTGACCGGTTTTATTAAGTTTCTCGATATTTCATGGCACACGCCATTATCACGGAAGAACTGAAGTACAGAACGAATCGGTAGTTAATGATAGTTTTAAAAGTTTTCATTGCATCCTGCATTTTAAATTTCAGATGAGCTGACGCGCTACTTCGACTGCGGTGTCAAGGCCTCCAAAGAGGCATTGGAGAACACTAAAGCCCTCCTCAAGGAATACCAGGATAAAATCAAGACTATCTCCATGCTTTACATGTGGGAAAACGATAAGGCACTCGCCATGGACTCCCAGTGGCATAAGGTAAATTAGGTTGATGACCTCGGGGCGTAGCGGGAGAAATTATTATTATTATTGTTATTTATAGTTTTTATACTCGGTTCAGTAGATGGAAACCGGATTAATAACTGAAGTGCACGGGCCTAAGCTAAGTACACAACATTTCTTACCTAAATATATTGGGCGAATCCTCACTGACATTGCAGTCTGCCTGCAAGAACTTGCGGACGATTCGGCATGTATTAAATATAACAGCTTTCTGCATAAGGACATAGGTGTGTTTTGAAGAACGGAAAAAAGGAAAGACCTCCTTTCCTTTTCTCCAGTCATCCCTGTTTTGGGCCACTGTGGGCCAGTCCTTTAAGTAGGCATCAATCTCATCCTTCCATCTTCATCGTGAAATAATAATAAAGAAATAACACCCAACAGTCGGACATACATAGTCCTGACTCCACACTAGGATTCCCTGTGTCGTGGGTATCAGAAACCTCGAGTACCATGGCACCACAACACCCAGACCCGGAAGAAATAAGTATTACAGAGCATTCAAACATTTCTTTCGCAGCGGGAATCGAACCCGCGCCTCTTGCGTCTCTGCCGAGCAATCGCCCGCCACGCCACCGAAGCCGTCAAATTTAAAAAAGCAAAGCATTATGTAGTCCTGTCTAAACTTTTCTTATATATTTTTTTGCAACATTGCTGCCGCCCCTAATCCTCGACAGTTTTTTGTTACCTTCTCCCTTAGGTGGAAGAGTTAGTAGTGAAGTACACGGATGAGAACCAGACGATGTTCCCCGGCCTCAAGTACGAGAGCAAGAAGCCTCATGTTGCGGGCGACGCCGATGTACTGCTCTACCATTCGCTGAGATACGTGAGTGGATCCTACTAATATTATGAAGCGCTCGTGACGTAGCTTGCTTAGGCGTTCTTGATTGATCGTTAAAGTTAAGCAACGATGTGCGAAACGAACAACAGAATCACCAGTAATCATAAAAAAACTTGCAGCCACTTCTGATCCAAGACTCCCAAGATGGATATGGTGAACCATGGTGACAGGTGATCAGCCCATCGCCCATATACCTAGGTCCATCAAGTTGGAGAGGATAGGTACTAGGTACTCCTTAATCGACTTTTACGACATGCTCAGAGAGAGAAGCAGCTGGACGCATTCTATTTTTTTTGTTTACTCCCAGTCCAGTAGAGAAATATGAGGATGTATGTTTGTGCCTCAATCAAGCTCAAATTCCGAAAATCATGTTCGATACGAACGAAGTCAAAGGGAAAACAGCTAGTAACTTATAGTTTACTTTTCGCCTGGATACTACGCGAGCCATACGCGAGCGAAGCAGCAGGTGGAAGCTAGTATTTTGTATATTAATATACAAAAATAGTAGTAATTAATTAGTTATTATTTCTCACTATCTTCACCCCTGCTTTCTTCAAGTTTTTCTTATCTGTAGGTGGAGAAACTGAGAACAGAATTGGCTGAATCGGTGTCCGGAATGACTGAACGGGTGAACAGGGGTCTAGAGAGTAAGATAAATGTCATCTGCTACTACTCATGTCACTGGTTCCGAACTAATGTGGCGGAAGGATGCAAGTGGACCTAGGAGATGGCTTCTAAGAAGGCTATTTTCGTGCGCTTGACACCCGTTTCCTAACTTTAAGTTCTACATGCCTATGTGCATAGTTCATAGTGCTATACTATGAACTATGTGTAAGTCACAAACTTACACATAGTTAAATGAAATAAAAAGTTAAAGTTAGGTAAGTTAAATTTTTAAGTCTGAGAGGTGTTTTCCAGCACTGCCTCAAGGCGAGAAGGAGAGAAAGAATAGAGAGAATGAAATAATGTCGGCGTACAAGAGGAGGAAGGCAGAACTGGACAAGGAGTACCGTAAAAGAGTGAGTTGAACTAAATTGTGCAAAATAATAAAAAAAACACAAATCCAATCATCATCATCTTCCTGCTCTTATCTCACTCTATGTGGGGTCGGCACAGCATGATCCTTGAATCATGGTGTAAATACAACTACAGTTTTTTTTTGCAACAAAAACAATACGAGTTGCAATTGTCAATTTTTTATTTGGATAGCTCGAGAGCGAAGTAGCGGTAAGCTTTATGTTCCGAGTGTTTTTAGTCCTAGAGTTATTAAAAAAAAACAATATACACTTCCTATTCCTATGACAAAGATTTCTTATTATAAATTATTCACATTTTTATCGTTATTTTTTGTGTAACACAATTACCTACCAACTCAGTAATTTACCAAATTTTATATTCTTAGTAGGTATTGCGTGCGCGAAACGCCGATTAGGGATGAACTGAAACTACGAGTATTAAGTTATTAACCATCTCTTACTAACCCATATTACGCAATAAATGAATTGAATTGAAAAGACAAAAATTCGAACTCGTCTTGGTATGTAAAAGTTAGTAGGTAGGTACCTAGGTACCTACATAACTTATATATCAAGAACGTACACGTCAAGCCCTTTCATTGATACTGATCATCATGACATCTTACTTCTTATTTATATTTTAGATGCGAAAGTTTGTGAGGATGTTTGGATGTTTGAATGTTTGGATATTTGTGCCTCAATCACGCCTAAACTGCTGAACGGATTTGAATGAAACTTGGAATACACATAGTACATGTACTGGATTAACATAATTATAGGCTATTTTTCATACGGGTACCACGCGAGCGAAGCCGCGGGCGGCAGCTAGTATTTCCATAGTAGTAGAAAGTAAAAAAATAAAAAAAAATACTTTTTCTAGCTCGATGACCAAAGTGCTGAGAATGTGAACACGCTAAGAGAGTCTCTGAAGAAGCAGATGGAAAAGAGCCAGGAAGCACTGGCAACCAGGCTGATTCAGAAGGAGCAGGAGGTACAAAGTTCTGATCACACACTAGGGTTCCCTGTATCGAGGGTATCAGAAACCACGAGTATCTAACTAGGGCCCAAGTAATAGGGTCCCGTTTGGCACCGATGGGGTACGGAACCCTAAAAATACATAATATCCACGTTCAAAGTTTGACCCTCGATTTTATTTTCGCTTCCCGCTTTCTGTTCCTATGTAGGTATGCTTAGATCTTTAAAACTACGCTATTTTGATGCATTTTATTTAATTGATAGAGTGATTCAAGAGGAAGGTTTATATGTATAATACATCATTAATATAGTAGAGAAACACTGATAATTTTAGAGGTTTCTAATGTGATGTCGTAAATAAACACATTTTTTTGCGCTTACATTGCAAACGCTGGCTGAACCCTACGAGATAGATCAAAATAATGTACTACAGTATTGTAAAAAAAGTCCGCGATGATGTCTATCCCCGTGCGAAGCCGGGGCGGGTCGCTAGTTATGATATAAATAACTAAGTAAGTAGATACTAGTAACTAAGTACTATGGTTATAATTCCAGGCCACAGAGAAACTCAACAAGATGGTTGCCGAAAAGGTGGCATCGGAGAAGAAACTTATGAAAAAACAACTGTACGAGATGGCTATGAAACTGAAACTGGTTGAGGATAAACTGAATGGTAGGTACAGTACAGACAGATATTGGTACGTTTTCCTTCACCGTTTGAAAGTGCCTATTACCTATAGCGCGCAATTTTTTCGATTAGAAAAATCCATCGGAAAAATCTATTGGTGTTTATTGTATTTCGTTTGTGATTCGTAGCGGCGGCGTGTTGCCGTCTCCAGAAAATAATATACCTATGAAAGGAGGTTTTATTATTTATTTATTCTAAAATTAGGTTTACTATCTAATGCACAAGCTAATTAAAGGCGAACACACAATTTTGAATGACGCAGAGGGAAAAATTAAAATGTGTTAGATTGCTATTAAACTAAGAAAATCGGAAGTTACAGGACAGTTTGAAGCGCTCGTGGCGTAGCTTGCTTAGGCGTTCTTGATTGATCGTTACGAGTTAAGCAACGATGTGCGCGGTCACAAAATGGGATGGGACCGCAAGTGGCATTACGAGCTGAGCGCTTCAGTGCTTCGGAGGGCACGTTAAACAGTCGGTCCCGGCTTTTAAGTCGTTACGCCATGACGGAGGCCTTTAGGCGGCCTAAAAACTCCGTCACTAGAGTTGGTCACTAGCTCATACGAACATACATACATACAATATAGTTACAGGACATTATTATTGTTTTGTTCTTTTCAGCCCGACTGAAAGCGGAGCGTGAAACGCGCAGGTCTCAAGAGCTGTGGACGGCCGGCGCGTCGCTACTTGCCGCCACTAAGAAGGGAGATCCCTATGTCAACGTCGACCGAGAACTGAAAGCCATTGAGAAGGCTTCTGGTGAGCAATGCTTATTGGTAGAGTTAAATAAATATTTGTGGACATTTCACACAGCGCCATCTAGCCCAAACTAAGCAAAGCTTGTACTATGGAAACCAGATGGCTGATAGAATACTTATATACTTTTTTTTTTAATACATACATAATCTCACAACACCCAGACCCGGAAGAAATATTTGCAGAACATGCAAACATTTCTCCCGTAGCGGGAATCGAACCTCTTGCGTCTCAGCCGAGCACTTGACCGCCACGCCAACGAGGTCAAAATCGAAATCAGTTCGAAATCTCTTTTACTTTTACATAACATTTTTATTTGCTTACTAGCTTTAGCTCGCAGGGTACCAGAATGAAAAGTTGCGTACCATACGTTATTCAACGGTGTTGTTGTTTAAAGGACTGTAGTTATTATTCATGATTTCTTGTCTGGAAAAGATCGCTCTTAGCGATAAGGCCGCCCATTGTAATACTCATTATCATGTTGAGTGCCTATTTTGTTTTTATTTTAATCTTATTTGGTGTTTTTTTTACAATAAAGTTGTATTGTATTGTATTGATTTCTATTTGAGGTCGGCGCATAGTGGGACTTACCTATGTGCCTCGCCTACTACTCTGTTTAAAAACCGACCGTAATAGAACCCAGTTGTTTATGACGCTGTTCTGACTTTTGACATTTGATCATACACAGTGACGCTTCGGTTATGGCAAAGGGTGGAGTACTAAGATGATAGTTTTAGGATTCAATCCTGTGCAAAGTTAGCGCTCTGTAATTAGCTCCGATGGTTAAACAGGTGATGGTGATAAACTGGTTCTGACGGTGCTGAAGGCGATCCCGGAGTCGGTGCGCGCGCGCGGCTTGGTCCCTGAGAGCGTACTGAGAGAGAAGTACCATGCGGTGAGAACTGTGTGATTATATTACTTGCAAGTCTTGCAACCTCAGGCCAAATAAAAAGAAAAGACGGCGGCGGCGCGCCCCGAACAACTAAGGTGAATATGAGTAGGTATGTGACGATTTTGTCTGTGGGCTTCGTGGTCGCTTCGTTGTGCGTACCCAGCTTTTGGCAACCGCTTAATAGAAACGATAAAAACAGGATCGTAACAGAGAAAGGTGTAGGTTCTATTTAAGATAATCATGTACAGTAGTACCACTAATATTGTACGCCTCAGAAATTATCGTCTAGCTTCTGAAATACGAACTAACGCGATGATGATAATTATGTAATAAAGAGATGTTACAATTAATCATGTATATAGTACTTATTTTTTTAAAGGTTTGTTTCAGTTATGATTAATTGACTATTAGTTGCATATTCGGACCATCTTGGTTTTCACACAAGGCACGAAGTTTGCCGATGCGCACAATATTTGTGGTACTTACTGTACAAACTTTTTTTAACTAAAAGCAAAAAAGTTTTACGTTTTGTCAGATGGAGAAGACCGCTTTGAAAGTGGCGTTGGTGGAACAAGACGGGGCGCCTTTGCCGATATACTTTTTGTCCTGGCTTCAGTCTATTCTACTCTTTATGAAGGTTACCTTTACTTTGGTGTCTTTTTAAAACCACAGTAGGTAATTAATTAATCCGGGTTTATTGCAAACCACCGCTGACATGCATACTGTTGAATACTTCGAACAAATCAACAGTTTATTTGATCGAAGGTTGAAATAGAAAAATAAAGAAGTATGAGTGAGAAGAAAGGAAAAGGGGTAGTTAGTGTTCCATCTTCACAGACAGTCACCTGTATTGTTATTGTTGTGTACTGTTTTTGTGTGTTTAAGTGGCAATAAATGTGTATTTATGTTTAAGCATTTAAAATAGGTACTTTGCTATGACTTTTCTATTTTTGACGGTGACGGTCTGTAAGGGAATGGGGTAGTGGGGGATATGAAAATATGATTAACTAGATGTGGCACTTTCTAGGGAGTAATAGTGTTCTGTGCTCTCTAGAGTCTAGACTAGACTGATAAAATAGGTAATATTTGGTTTTAGATTTCTGGGATTCCTCAAGACGAAATCGATAAGCCTCCGAAGGAGCCTTCGAAGGATTTAGATACGTTTGATCTACTACAGAGAGCACGGTACTAATTCTTGACAATTTGTCATAAGTTCATAATAAGTAGGTACTTCCTGATAAGGTCTATGGTCTACCATTTAGTGGCCAGTGAGTTATAGGTGTAGTTTCAAGCAAGTTTCAAGCATCAACCACTGCTGTACCTACATACCCTCTAAATATACTCTATCAGATGGATAGAAATGATAGATGATAGTAGATTCTACTATCATCTATCATACTCTTAACTACTTATATTATGCAGGTAACAAGAGCGCGAAATTTCAGTTCGGGTTGAACTACTTTAACCGACAACACGACAAATTTTGTCTTACCGACAATACCGAGCAGTTTTAAAGCGCTCTACACACCAAATTCGTGCATGCACTGCTGCAAATCGCCAACATGACTCTTCTACACGCTGAACCCGCTTCAAGGTGGGTTCGATGTGTAAAGCCTGCTAAATATTTGTTTATTGTATTGTAGCTTTTGGATAGAGCACGGCAACATAGCCCACGCACTGCGCTACGTCAGCTCGCTGGAGGGTGCTTCTCGCGGCGCGGCCGGCGCGTGGAGCGAGGCGGCGCGCTCGCACCTCGAGACTCGGCAGGCGGCCGAGGCGGTACTAGCCCACGCCGCGGCTCTGGGCCTACAGTATATCTAGACGTGTTAGTTGAATCATAGCTCATTATAGAGCCACCCGGCACCGCCTCGCCTCGTGTATTATTTGGACTTCTATGGCTCATACGCTCCGTAGCGACACCGAATCGCCTCGCCCGCAAGCTGTCCACGCGCAGGCGCGGTCCGAAGGGCAGGGGGGGGGGGGTCACAGGGGACATGACCCCCCCCAAAATCGTACACGTCAATTTGAAAAATGTATAAAATATATTCTCTGCTCTTAGCCACGATTCCAATAAAATTGAAGGCTTCCATTTTGTTTTATAATGTGTGCAAAATTGTGTATTGTGCACTAAAATCTGATTTACTCGACATATTATTCTATTACTAGCTGCCGCCCGCGGCTTCGCTCGCGTGGTACCCGGATAAAAAATAGCCTATATGTTAATCCAGTACATGTACTATGTATATTCCAAATTTCATTCAAATCCGTTCAGCCGTTTCGGCGTGATTGAGGCACAAACATCCAAACATCCAAACTCACAAACTTTCGCATTTATAATATAAGTAAGATTAGTGATGTCCTCCAAAATTACAGGCTGCGACCGCGCCTGTTCGAAGGAGGTTAATGTATTTGAGGTGTATGTTTAAGTATATGGGTACCATCGAGGTGGGTACCAATGAGCATTCCTTTCTGATGCTGTAGTCCAAACGGCTAGACGGATTTTGACAAATGAGGTGTCGTTGGATTCGTGTGGATGATGAGATGGTCATCATAGGCTATATTAAGTATAAAAAATCGAATGACGACTGTAAACAGCCATTTTCAGTTTATTCCTTTGGCTGCCTCTGTCGCATTATAGCTCCTATTTTATGATCATCAAAGTCAATATAATTTTCTTTTCAGATTTAACTGTTTGAAGAAGAATTCAACTTATGAAAACATCCAGCTGTAATCATGTTTTGTAAATTTATAAACATTTGGAAATTCGGAATGAAAATGTGAAAGTAAACATTGAAAAAATGATACGGACTTATTATTTAAACTCCCGCGCTTTGCAATATTAAAAGCTCCTGTTATTAGTCGTTAACGTCAGGTTCATTAACTGTCGATGTCATAATTATCACTGTCAATCATGTCAATGTCAAAGCCGGTAATGTGCCTATTTTGCATGCATGATATTTATTTTTTACACCAAAACTACGAAGAAAGTGTTTAAAAATCGAATATTAGCTCGAAATCACCATGTCTTTCTTCTTTAAACAGTTGACACGACGAGTAAGTTACTTTTCTACAAATAGAAACTTAAACTAGTTCTGTAGACTGTAACGCCGTAGGTAGGTACTGTAATTCTGTTGTGATTATTTCGATTTCTAGGTGCTTCCTGCCGTCTCCGCAGCAAAGAATGCTAATTTCTCGACCTGTGAGTCAATCTACCTATTCTCAATTAAAAAAAGAGGTTATATAACCTAGCTACAGCATTTTTTTAATTTTCAGCCAGTGCTGTCTTTGCTCCCAAAGTCCAGAAGCCAGCCCCTGATTTCTCTGCCACAGCTGTTGTAAATGGAGAGTTCAATCAGCTCAAATTATCAGATTTCAATGGAAAATATGTTGTTCTATTCTTCTATCCTCTGGATTTGTGAGTACTACCTACATACTTATCATCTTGTTTCTGGAGACTGCCAAAAGAACTGATACCCTAGCGATGACAAGTCTTCTTCGTTCGATTGCTAAGCATAGATCTTACCTATTGGTTATATTTATCATTATTTAACTAGATGAAGAAAAGTACCTAATTATAATCTGCTGAGATCAATCATGCATTATCAATTCATAGTGATGATTCACTTTGACGCTTATATTTTTGAGGCATAAACAGACAATTATGTTAAATAATTCCAGCACATTTGTCTGTCCAACGGAGCTAATTGCATTCAGCGATAGAGCCAAAGACTTTGCCAACATCGACTGCCAAGTGATTGGAGTCTCCACTGACTCAGAGTTCAGTCACCTCGCTTGGACCAATACACCAAGAAAAGTAAGCTTTCACTATCTGATAAGTTTCAGATTCAGCCTCTCTATTCTTGGCTGAAGCTGTACTGCAAATGGCTGGATGGATTTTTACAAATGAGGTGATGATGATGATGAATTCATTACTAGCTTCCACCTGTGGCTTCGCTTGCAGGGTACCAGGATTAAAAGTAGCCTATGTTATTCCAGCACACATACTGTGTATGTTCCAAGTTTCATTCAAATCTGTTCAGCCGTTATGGTGTGATTGAGGCACAAACATCGTCAAACACTTTCGCATTTATAATGTTAGTAAGATTATTATCATCATTAACATTGTGTCAAAAAATCTAATATGGCAGATGTTACTTATACCTTCTAATTCTAATTAATGTTAGGGGAACAAAGACCTGCACTGACGTCCCGCGATGGGGTGTATTGTGCATTATCCCCCCTACTAACCCTCCCCCAGTTATACCTTAAACCTATGCAGTAATTTTTTTGTTCTTTTAATTAAATGAATACTTGTTCCAAATGTGTTACTGTTATGGTATGATCTAAAATGTAATGTGTTGATTTGAGGAAATTACTGACTGAATATTCCTATGCATCTTTGATTTCAGGACGGTGGTTTAGGCAAACTAGAAATCCCATTGCTAGCAGACTACAAGAAGACAATCTCTCAAGACTATGATGTGCTTTTGGATGAAGGCTTTGCTCTGAGAGGTATTAATATTAATCTCATTCATTCATTAAACCATGTAGTGTCAACATAATTATGGTTCAAACAATCCAACCAATTGTAAAGTAACATCTGCATAGTTTAAATGACCAAACTTTGAGGAGCCCTGACCTCCTAACTGGAATAAAAGGTCACAAGGTTGGTCAAACTATGCTGTGGAACCAAAGGCTTTAGCTGAAAAAAGTTAGTAGTATGCTACTGCAAAAATGTGCAAGTATGCCATCATCATGATATAATTGCTTAGTCACAAAGCTATATTCCTTTTGCTTAAGTCAGTCCAAAAAGTTTTTGCATATTGTGTCTGACCAAAGTGACTTCTTAGACTTTACGAACTCTAGTTTTATACTTCTGTTTATCCTTTTTATTTGTAAAAAACAAAGTATTATTTATTACCATTTATTTGTTCATAAATAAAAAGTAATAAATAAATATTTGTGGAAATTTCACACAGTACCATCTAGCCCCAAACTAAGCAAATCTTGTACTATGGGAACCAGATGGCTAGTAGAATACTACTTAGATACTTTTTTTGTAAATATTATGAAGAATATATACGTAATATATTCTTCATAATATTACAACATGGGTCTGGGACCCGGAAGAAATATTTGCAGAACATGCAAACATTTTTCCCGCAGCGAGAATAGAACCCACGCCTTCTGCGTCAAAGCCGAGTACTCTCTCGCAACGCTACCGAAGTCGTTAAGAAGTATTAACATTTCAATGTTTCTAGGTCTTTTCATCATCGACAGGAATGGTATCCTGAAGCACATGTCTGTCAATGACCTGCCAGTCGGCAGATCTGTCGAGGAAACCCTCAGACTAGTGAAGGCTTTCCAGTTCGCTGATAAACATGGAGAAGGTATGTTTTCTATCAAAAAGTCAGCAAGCTTAATTAATCTAACCCATCATTGAGCATGTCTAAAAAGTTATGTATATGGTCGCATGGGGCAGCATCCCTAAGTTAATTAAAATAAAATGTGAAACATGCAAAATGAAAGCTACCCAAAAAACAGCGTGATTAAATTTTTTTAAAGTTAGCCTGAAAACAAGCCTTAGGGTGTCTTACACCCTTTGACGAATAAACACAAGCTGACACCCCCACGCGACCAATTAAGGGCTAATATTATTAATGTGAAAGTTGTTTGAATGTGTGAGTGTTTATCTTCATTTACGGAAGACAAGTGCTTTGACCATGTTTCGCCCTGCGATTGCAAATGCTGGGTGGTGGCATATTTGTAAGAATATTGTGCCTTTGTGTTGTTGATCTTTTTCTGTTCATCTGCGTAGCAGCTAAACGATTTGTTTAGTAGATAATGTAACACTGTTTTTTTTTACAGTATGTCCTGCTAATTGGAACCCTGAAACGAACTCGAGTACAATCAAACCCAACCCCAAGGAAAGCAAGGAATACTTCAAGAAAGCTAACTCAAACTAAATTATATGAAATTGAATCTTATTGCATTTAATTAAGGATAGTTTTTGTTTGGTGTCAGCTAAGAATATTATGTTTCTGACATAAGGTTAACACCCAATATAATTTATATAGGTACCTTACGTTTTTGTAAAACCTTGAATGATGATTTCGTAGTTGGATGAATAAATAGATACTACCTAAACCAAAGTTTTCGTTTTTATCCTTGCCCAACAACATATAAATCATAATAAGTAGGTACTTACTTACCGAGTGTTCTGTAGTTTGTAGGGCGTAATGTAAATATGAAAACACTGAACCAATTTTTCTTCGATCTGTTTATTTGATCGAAATGTTTATATCACGAAACGCGTGCGCAAATAAAACTAAAGTTGAATAACTTCTACTGCATTTCTCAATACTACACAATCGTTAGTACAATACAACAATTATTAAGGTTAAACTAATTCAATTGATACAGTCATCATTACATTAAGATACATAGTACCATTATCTTATATTATAAAAATCTTTGTCCTGACTGACTGACTGACTGACTGACTGACTGACAGACAACGCACAGCCTAAACCGCTGGACGTAGAGACTTGAAATTTTCAGTGTAGGTAAACCTTGGTACGTAGGGGTGTACTAAGAAGGGATTTTTCAAAATTCAACCTGTAAAGGGGTGAAAAGGGATGAAAACCTGGAATCAATTTTTGGTCTAAAATTGCACATAACCTATATCAAATTAAAGAGCCGATTTTTCTCATTTAGTTATTGTCATAATTACCTGTAAATTATTTATTTTTGGCATGTTTTTCATGAAAAATAGAATACTTTTATTTTGACATATGACAGCGATGATAGGTACCAAAGATTAGTAATAGATGATACAAAACATATGGAAAAGGAACTGTCAATGTACCTGTGAAAGGAAGCATAAATTATTACTGGCTAAGTTTCCAATCTTGATTATTCATGGAGTTCTGACGTAATTCTACGTCTGATAACTAGATGTCGCTGCTAATTTTGATCAAATTTTGACGCGCTATCGTTGCGTTTTGAAAAGTTTACCTTAACTCTCAAAATTTTTACTAAATTCACCGAAATTTCTTAATTTTTGATTTAGGTATGTTTGTTACTCTTTTACGCAAAAACTACGGAATATACTTACATACCCTATTATTCATATTCGTTCGCTAAAGTTAGCCCTTGCTTAAAGTTAGCCCTGTCACTGTTTGTCATTATGAAATGGTAAGAGATGGCAATACTTTAGTCATCGTTTAGCGTACACTATATTATAATGAATAATGAGGATAATAGGTACATCCTACGTGTGCTGGAATGGGACATAGGGTACTTTTTATCTGGGTGCCGCGTGAGCGAAGCCGCGGGCGGCTGCTAGTAGTACATAAACTGCTTAATAAAATAATCACCTACTATCACATACAATGTTCTTTGATTCCATATTTTCAGTCAGCTATTGGTTAATTCAACATCTTACTGATTTCTAGTCAGGATGGGTCATCATCTGAATCCAGCTCTGAAGAATCGGAATCACTGCTTGAATCTGATGAAGAATCCGTCTCATCACTCTCATCGATGTATGCACCATTCCTTCTTAAGCTGGGAAGAAGGTTCATCGAGGCCATTTTAACTGCCATTTCATTTTCCATTATCTCAGTCTCCTCTTGCTGCACCATTTGTGCTGCCGATTCTAACTCTGTCAATTCTAGAGATAGGTCATTTTTGGATACTTCAATGTTCATTATGTTATTGCAAAGTTCATCTATTTCTTCATTTCGACATTTCTGCAGGAATACTAAGTAGTCTTTGATGTATAATTGATTGAGAATGTATCGGGCATCATTGCTTGTATTGAATAGTTGATGGATTTCTATCATGCATTTGATAACAAACTTTTTACCTCGTTTAAGTAAGGAAATCAGATCACTTTTTACTTTATGGCATAATTCAAAGTTTCTAAATATGGGATAGATGATTGCCCGGCGATAGCAAGTCATTAAGGTTTCTTTTAAGTCTTTATATGTGCAGAACCAACTCATAGTTGATGATAGTTTGTTAATAGTCCAGCTCGACTCTACTGTACTCTCATTTAGAGTAGTTCTTTTATCATAGCAGTAACCAAATAGTATATCAACTAATCCAAACATAACTTCTTTATATTCGGTTTTGGTGAGCAAATAATGCTTATTTGGTAGTTCTTTTAGAATGCCAACTTCTTCATCAGTGAATTGTATCTCCTTGTTGAAGTCTGGACTTGCCCATGGAGGTAATGAGGATAAATAAGGTTCTAATAACTCATCATCAAAGAAATCAGCCAAATAATGATCAGAGGAGAACTTGCAGTTTTCATGTTTTATTCTCAGTTGAGTCCGCTCTTCCACAGATATTGTCTCAGGGGATTTCAATTCGAAAATCTGTGGGAATTCTATGCCGATGTTACTAAACTCCGTCGATACTTTATTGGCAAAACCATAGGTATATTTACTATCTGTTATGCTTTCATTATCATTCTCCAAGGTTATGCCATCTTCTTCCAGCATTTCTACAAGGTTAGGGTTTATATCCGGTATGTTACGGGGTGCTAGCAAACTGGTGATCATGTCTAGGTTCTCGAAATGCTCCCCGGGAGTCCCTTTATCAAATGTGAGGTTAAACTCTCCCGAATCACAGATGTATGAGCCCTTGGACCGCTCATTGTCGACGATTCTACCAGGTAATCGAAGTCGGAGGAAGTATGGAGACGAGACAAAGAGAAAATTCTCACCATCTACATCTATCTCGGTATCTCCAACGTTTGTGTACGGTGCGTGCACGCTAATGTAAACATGGTTTTCGTCCTGTGTTATCTTGAATCGCGGAGTCAGCATCTTGAATTGTAGTGCGCGGTCATCTACACGTAATTATGAAGCTCTATAGCCACGATTGTTTCAGTTTTATTGATAAAAACTAAAATAAATTCTGAGAAATCCTCACGCAGCGGAGAAAACAAAGGAAACTTCAGTCAGTCATTTACCTATCCTGAATGTCATGTTATCAAAATGTCAAATTCATTGTAATTTTTGTTAATGCTTTTCCGAGGCTTTTCCTATTGCTGGGGCCCTATTCACAATGACCAAACAAAACGAGACGCGGGAAAACGTGTGGAATTACTTCTGAGGGAATTACCGTGTTATCGTATTCTGCATGCATGACAATGTCAGATTTCATAAACGAGCTCAGTAAACGAGAGTAGGCGCGAGACGAGGCTCGTTTTGAATTGTCAAAATTACATACTTCAATATTAATTACGCGTTTTGCTAAAACTAGGTTGTCATTTTACTAATTATGTAAATAAATTAGTCTTCTTTAAACTATTTAATAGCAGAATAGATTATTTGTACACTAAATAATATAATCTAGGTACCATTGAATAATATCCCTAATAAATGATGTGGTAAATAAGTGAAATAACCTAACCCTAGTGTACAGAATAATTATTACTCCCGGAGCCCTAGTGCACAAAAGGAGCTTTTGAGGCGCATTTTGAATCTTTTCACCACGCAGGGTTCGAAATAACTAGGGGCTAGTAGTAGTTGTAGTAGGTACTAACCTAACCTAACTAATAGCTCTTTTATTGTGAATGCAAAAGTTTGTGAAGATGTGACGATACTTGTGATTCATAATTTAATTCTAAATGGCTGCACGGATTGAGTGAAACTTGGGATATGCATAGTATGTGTGCTGGAATAACATTAGGCTACTTTTTATCCTGGCAATAGGCGAGCGAAGCCACCGGCGGCAGGTAGTACTTAATAAGTTAAAGAAAAGTGAGCATTTTTGTGTTTTATGGTTTTATTGCATTTATTTAACACTAGCAGCCGCCCGCGGCTTCGCTCACGCGGCACCCAGATAAAAAGTACCCTATGTCCCATTCCAGCACACGTAGGATGTACCTATTATCCTCATTATTCATTATAATATAGTGTACGCTAAACGATGACTAAAGTATTGCCATCTCTTACCATTTCATAATGACAAACAGTGACAGGGCTAACTTTAAGCAAGGGCTAACTTTAGCGAACGAATATGAATAATAGGGTATGTAAGTATATTCCGTAGTTTTTGCGTAAAAGAGTAACAAACATACCTAAATCAAAAATTAAGAAATTTCGGTGAATTTAGTAAAAATTTTGAGAGTTAAGGTAAACTTTTCAAAACGCAACGATAGCGCGTCAAAATTTGATCAAAATTAGCAGCGACATCTAGTTATCAGACGTAGAATTACGTCAGAACTCCATGAATAATCAAGATTGGAAACTTAGCCAGTAATAATTTATGCTTCCTTTCACAGGTACATTGACAGTTCCTTTTCCATATGTTTTGTATCATCTATTACTAATCTTTGGTACCTATCATCGCTGTCATATGTCAAAATAAAAGTATTCTATTTTTCATGAAAAACATGCCAAAAATAAATAATTTACAGGTAATTATGACAATAACTAAATGAGAAAAATCGGCTCTTTAATTTGATATAGGTTATGTGCAATTTTAGACCAAAAATTGATTCCAGGTTTTCATCCCTTTTCACCCCTTTACAGGTTGAATTTTGAAAAATCCCTTCTTAGTACACCCCTACGTACCAAGGTTTACCTACACTGAAAATTTCAAGTCTCTACGTCCAGCGGTTTAGGCTGTGCGTTGTCTGTCAGTCAGTCAGTCAGTCAGTCAGTCAGTCAGGACAAAGATTTTTATAATATAAGATAATATAACTGTCATGAGCTGCCCCTCCTAATGTAGCACATGAGTAGGTATGCCTTTAAGCCACTGTTGCAAATCTGAAACGAGGCAGAAATCATTGTTATTGTTTTTATAGGTAGGTAAGGTACATACTTTCATGTTTTTGGAAATAAAGATTATATTCTAATAATATAATGAAAGTGAACGTTTTTTCAAAGAATCTAATAAAGTTAATTTATTTTAGTTCGCTGATGCTCTCACAAATACTATTATGTAATAACTAGCAGCCGCCCGCGGCTTCGCTCACGCGGTACCCAGATAAAAAGTACCCTATGTCCCATTCCAGCACACGTAGGTACCTACTATCCTCATTATCCATTATAATATAGTGTACGCTAAACGATGACTAAAGTATTGCCATCTCTTACCATTTCATAATGACAAACAGTGACAGGGCTAACTTTAAGCAATGGCTAACTTTAGCGAACGAATATGAATAATGGTATGTAAGTATATTCCGTAGTTTTTCCGTGAAAGAGTAACAAACATACCTAAATCTAAAAATTAAGAAATTTCGGTGAATTTAGTATAAATTTTGAGAGTTAAGGTCATGGGCGCCGGCAGAAATAATTTCCAGGTGGTGCAGATTTTAGTTTTCTTACAATCTTTGCCGTATATGATTGTTAATAAAAAGATGAAATTTTAGTCTGAATGTTTGAGACATTTACAAATTTCTGACTATTCATTATGAATTTATTATATAGGTACCCAGTCGTCACGGCTCACACCTATTTGTTCACGACGATCGAAATTTAAAAATTCTAAATTGGTGGGCCAGGAGTACCGGGATCCATATTAATCGATTTCCATTACTTCTCTGAACGCACCCTTTAAAGTACCGCTACTCTACACCAGATGGCACCAGCATAAATGGGATGAACTTAGCAGAGAAAGCGCAATACAGTTTCAATAATTCCTGTTGACCCCAGATTCCCAAGGGGTGCAAGTGCACCCTCTGGCACCCCCTTGCCGGCGCCCATGGTTAAGGTAAACTTTTCAAAACGCAACGATGGCGCGTCAAAATTTGATCAGAATTAGCAGCGACATCTAGTTTTCAGACGTTGAATTACGTCAGAACTCCATGAATAATCAAGATTGGAAACTTATTACACCAGAAATAATTTATGCTTCCTTTCACAGGTAATTTGACATTGACAGTTCCTTTTACATATGTTTTGTATCATCTATTACTAATCTTTGGTATCATGTATTTTTTGTTCTGAGGTATCATCACTGTCATATGTCAAAATAAAAGTATTCTATTTTTCATGAAAAACATGCCAAAAATAAAGAATTTACAGGTAATTATGACATCAACTAAATGAGAAAAATCGGCTCTTTAATTTGAT
This sequence comes from Scotopteryx bipunctaria, assembly GCA_949320045.1. Taxonomy (NCBI): domain Eukaryota; kingdom Metazoa; phylum Arthropoda; class Insecta; order Lepidoptera; family Geometridae; genus Scotopteryx; species Scotopteryx bipunctaria. The sequence goes on from OX439462.1 coordinate 3,423,344, forward strand.
ATAGGTTATGTGCAGTTTTAGACCAAAAATTGATTCCAGGTTTTCATCCCTTTTCACCCCTTTAGAGGTTGAATTTTGAAAAATGCCTTCTTAGTACACCCCTACGTACCAAGGTTTACCTACACTGAAAATTTCAAGTCTCTACGTCCAGCGGTTTAGGCTGTGCGTTGTCTGTCAGTCAGTCAGTCAGTCAGTCAGTCAGTCAGTCAGTCAGGACAAAGATTCTTATAATATAAGACTACTAAAATAAATAGTTGATTAAAATATTACCCTTGTTTGATTTAATTCCTCTCTTGTTCGGAGGTAGGAAATTTGATGTAGGTTGGCATCATTCAAGGCATTCACCGCTTACTCTATGCAGAGGCTTACAGGAGGTGCTAACCAAAAGTTTCCCACTGGCTTTTGATAGCTACTGGTGATCAGGAAATTGAGGGTTGTAAGTATCTGGAAAAATACAGTAAATATAGTAGGTTTCAGTCTAACCTAATACCTAACCTAGGTACCATTTTATTATTGTTCAATAAATTAAGTTTATTGACCGCAAGTGGCATTGCGAGCTGAGTGCCTCCGTGCTTCGGAGGGCACGTTAAATTATGGGTTCCGGCTTTTAAGTCGTTAAGCCATGACGGAGGCCTTTAGGCAGCCTAAAAACTCCGTCACTAGAGTTGGCCACTAGCTCATACGAACATACATACCTTACATAATAGGTATCTATTTACTTACTTATTCATATCAAGTGCCTATCAAGAAAAAGCAGGCAATTTGTGGTACAGTACGCCCAACGTAACTTGGCATGCGTGAAGTTAGCCGTTTCGATGCGCAGTAAACAATTTAGTATGAAAAAGCTACACTGCGCATGTCCAACAGCTAACTTCACGCATGCCAAGTTACGTTGGACGCACTGTACAATACGGTCAACGGATCTAGGCACTCGTGAAGTTAGCCGTTTCGAGCAGTAGACAGTATGAAAAACTTCACTGCGCATGTCAAACTGAGTGTCAAGATTCGTTGACTGTACTGTACTCGCAGTTTCTGATACCCAAGACACATAATCCTAGTGTCCCTCTGTATTGTGGGTCATGTTTGTATGTGAATTTAGAGAGTTCTATATTTAAAAAAATCAAAATTTTTTATGACACAATTTTCCCAAATTGAACCATGTAGGCTCAGACCAAATAAAAAGAAAAGACCCCGCGCCGCGAACAACAAAAGTGAAGCCGCCATTTTATCTATGTGTGTGTCGAAGGTTTTAAGGTTGTGTGTTCCAAGTAACCTAAATTCATAGTATAATAATTAAGAAACGATGCTATTTGAAGCACTTACAAGTGAAAAGTGATTCCGTGAGACTTTTTATGTGATTTGCTGCTGTTTTTACAAGTTTTCACTACACAGGAAGGCATAATTCTATTTTTAAGACTCGTGACGTACTAAGAGCGATGAGCATGGTTTTAGTGTAGGTGTGTGCGTGAGCGTGTATGTTTACTTGCAGGAGCACGGTTTTGTGTGGCTTCACTTTTGTTGTTCGCGGCGCGGCGTCTACTCTTTTTATTTGGTCTGAGCATGTAGGTAAGTAGTTGTGTTTTATAGTAAACAAGTCATACCTGATTAAATCAGCTGGAAGAAGGTGTGGTTGTTCACGAGTTTCCTGAAATAAGATATAATATCTGATGAGTTTCAAATATAGTAAAGTAAACAAACTATATCTCAGTCTTATTAATCATAGGTTTGGAATTGTTTGTTTGCTTCTATTCTAAGGACAAGTCAGTCTTTTTTAAATCTTAATTAGTATGATGGATCACTAGAGTCTCTTCCTCATGAGCTCCTCCTCCTCCTGGCTCATCTGCACAGGCAGCAGCGCGCGGATCTGGCACAATCCCACCTACAACTTCGCACCTCCAACTTAGTCTTACGTATATTCTTGATCTAAATAGGAATGATGGCTCACCAGAGTCTCTTCCTCATGAGCTCCTCCTCCTCCTGGCTCATCTGCACAGGCAGCAGCGCGCGGATCTGGCTCAGCCCCACCCACATCTCCGCTACATCCAGCTTCGTCTTCGCGTTTATCACATAACTAAGTCTTCTCGAGAGCACGGATCAGTTCGCCAACAGCGTCGTACTGACGGACTAGGAGACTGGAAGGAAGAAATATATTATTATTATCATTAGGAGTCTGTAATATATCTGCCAGTTTCATCATGTTACATGAATTAACATATAAATAGTGTAAAACATAAATGGCAACGAAGATACATTTTTTTTTGTTTGGTACCTGGAACAGAGATGTGAGTAAAATTACCTGAACATTTCTCTGACGAGTTTGGGCGTCTCGATCTGCGACTCCTCGGCCCAACTGACAATAGTGCCGATCAGGACTTTACGGAACTTCTCTTCTGGAGTCTTCTTTGCCGGTTCTTCTATGGCCTGCACAATAAATAAATAAATAGCACCCAACAGTCACATACATAGTCCTGACCCCACATTAGGATTCCCTGTGTCGTGGGTATCAGAAACTACGAGTACCATGGTACCACAACACCCAGGCCTGGAAGAAATATTTACAGAACATGCAATTCCTTCCGCAGCGGAAATCGAAATCGCGCCTCTTGCGCCTCTGCCGAGCAATCGCCCGCCACGCCACCGAGGCCGTCAAATTATTATAAGACACTTTTATTATAAAAATACTTTTTTACACTTTTTGCACTAGTACTGAACCTTTCGTGTGCGGATCCAACTCGCACTTGACAGTTTTTTTTTAAATTATACTTTCACTTATTCTAGTTCTCTTTCAACTATAATTAACCTTTCACACCTTCAACTCTTTCTAGTTCTCTCTAAAGTCTTTCGCTCCATAGATAAATGTTTTTCAAGAAATTCCAAATGTTATTTACGTTATGATTAGTAATAGTTACCTCAGACAGTGGCTCTTGCAGAGCGTTGAGAGACACATGCACCATGAGGCTCTCGTGGATCTCGTTCATCCTGACGATGAGCTCCTCGCCACAAGGACAATTCTCCTTCCAAGATTCTTCTTCCTGGTCCATGTGCTTGAAGCCTGTAAAAACATCACAATTACCTAGTAGATTTCGTAAAAGGCCTAACCTCCGAATACTCAAACGCATCTCAAAACTGAGCACGTCTCAAATGACGATTTTTTGACAGATTATCATCAGAAACTGTCAAAAAACCGTGAGTTGAGATGTGCTCAACTCTGAGTCGCGTTTGAGTATTCGGGGGTAAGACAAGTAGGTATATAGTTGAGCTCGAGGCTTAGGACAAGTATATAGTCAAGTTTACTCCTTTTACTCCATTTACTCTTTTCTAAACTAGTAACACCTACCAGGTAGGTCCTACCTATTACTCAATTAACCTTTGAATTTATAATAAAAGCGTCCATTTTAATTGCGGGTTCCTATCAGACGGAATAGGAAAAAATAAGACAACGATGTTTTTATGAAACAAAGTATTATAATAAGTCTTTTATAAATAAACTATATAATATCTACTAAAAAACAGCATAGAAAATCACAATCTTTTAAACAAAATTTTAACTGTATTCTGGTAATAATTTATAGAAACTACTCAAAATAAAATTAGTCTTAAAAAAAAACAGGAATACAAATATCTACGAATATTTAATTTTATCTACATAATCATTATAGGAACTATCTTATTTTTTTTTAGTGTAAAGTTCTGTAAATTAATATCCTGATTTTAGATGTTAGTTAAATTAATATAAAAGTCAATTTATGATTTTAATGTAAGTCACTGAACGACTACCGGTACGACATCGCCGCCATCTTGTTGTTTACGAAGGATTTGTATAAAAGCGCTTAGCATGTCCTATCGGGCCGCTTTACTCCGTTGGCTTTGCGTGTTTCGACATCGTGCTGATAACTCGTGTTTGAGTAAGTACCTATATCGTATTAATACATTAGTGTTCTGTGGGTAGGTACGTACTCTAAACACAAGTTATCAGTACGACGGTAATGTACATTACCTAGGTTGGTTACATTATATTTTAATGTGTTAATTTGATATTGCTATCTTTGCTGCCTATGCGATCTTTGCTGCCTATGCGATCTTTGCTGCCTATGCGATCTTTGCTGCCTATGCGATCTTTGCTGCCTATGCTATCTTTGCTGCCTATGCGATCTTTGCTGCCTATGCGATCTTTGCTGCCTATGCGATCTTTGCTGCCTATGCGATCTTTGCTGCCTATGCGATCTTTGCTGCCTATGCGATCTTTGCTGCCTATGCGATCTTTGCTGCCTATGCTATTTTTAACGAAATTTTTAACTTAATGTAGCTTTAAACCATCTCTAGAAGTCTCTAAAAGTTAGCGAGCGAAGCGATCTTCAAACCAATGTGAGCTAAGCGAGCCAAATTTTTTAACTCAATGTAGTTTTAAACCATTTCTGGAAGCCTCTAGAAGTTAGCGAGCGAAGCGAGCTTCAAACCAATGCGAGCGAAGCTAGTCGAAATTTTTAACTTAATGTAGCTTTAAACCATCTCTAGAAGTCTCTAGAAGTTAGCGAGCGAAGCGAGCTTCAAACCAATGCGAGCGAAGCGAGCCAAATTTTTTAACTCAATGTATTTTTAAACCATTTCTAGAAGCCTCTAGAAGTTAGCGAGCGAAGCGAGCTTCAAACCAATGCGAGCGAAGCGAGCCGAAATTTTTAACTTAATGTAGCTTTAAACCATCTCTAGAAGTCTCTAGAAGTTAGCGAGCGAAGCGAGCTTCAAACCAATGCGAGCGAAGCAAGCCAAATTTTTTAACTCAATGTAGTTTTAAACCATTTCTGGAAGCCTCTAGAAGTTAGCGAGCGAAGCGAGCTTCAAACCAATGCGAGCGAAGCGAGCCGAAATTTTTAACTTAATGTAGCTTTAAACCATCTCTAGAAGTCTCTAGAAGTTAGCGAGCGAAGCGAGCTTCAAACCAATGTGAGCGAAGCGAGCCAAATTTTTTAACTCAATGTAGTTTTAAACCATTTCTGGAAGCCTCTAGAAGTTAGCGAGCGAAGCGAGCTTCAAACCAATGCGAGCGAAGCGAGCCGAAATTTTTAACTTAATGTAGCTTTAAACCATCTCTAGAAGTCTCTAGAAGTTAGCGAGCGAAGCGAGCTTCAAACCAATGCGAGCGAAGCGAGCCGAATTTTTTTACTTAATGTAAACATCCAAACATCCAAACTCACAAACTTTCGCATTTATAATATAAGTAAGAAGTAAGATTTTAGTTTCGACGATGTAGATTGTGTGCTTATTTACCTACTGTAGACTTCGACTTTGAAACAAGACGAGACACTTACTTAACACTGAGTTCATCTGTTCTCTGGGCGGACAGCGGAATTCCCTGGTCTTCTTGGCAGCCACGGCGCTCGGCAAATCTGACTGCTTGATTTCTTGGTAACGTCTGAAAGCAAGAAAAATATGCGTACATAATATTTAATCAGTTCAAGCTGGTATTATTGTTTCTGGTGGCCACAAGCATTGATTGATTGGGATTAGGATAAGGTTAATTGATTATTCCCGCTGCGGGAGTATTCTATCAGCCATCTGGCTCCCTTTGCTTAGTTGGGGGCTAGATGGTGCTGTAAGATAATGTCCTCAAATATTTATATTTATACTAGCTGCCTCTCGCGTCTTTGCTCGCGTAGTACCCAAATGAAAAATAGCCTATATGTTAATCCAGTACATATCCGTTCAGCCGTTTAGGCGTGATTGAGTCCAAACTCACAAACTTTCGCATTTATAATATAAGTAAGATTTATAGAATTTTTTTTTAAAGCAGGGTTATGCCGATATTACCTCAACTGATCGCTCTGCAGATCGCCTACGAAGTCTTGAGCAAAAGCTATGATGGCTTCCACTCTATGCCTCAGTTGTATGTCGTTCAGATGTTGTAGGAGATAGCACATCTGAAGCTTCGCTCCCTCCGCCATTTTCATGTGTAGTAGACCTTTCCTGTGCTCGTCTTTTCCTTCTATAGGACAGAATTAGAAACATTTATAGAAATTTCAAAAATTTATTTACAAAGACAATCTATATTATCATTAAAAACTTTCAGGTAATTGGTGTAATAATAAGAAAATAGAGTAATAGGTTAGCGTGGGCATGTTATGCGGAGGGAAGAAAGTCGTGTTACAAGGAAAGTGCTGAATATGAATGTGGATGGATACACGGACAGAGGAAGGCCTAAGAAAAGATGGATGGATTGTGTGAAAGAGGACATGCGTATGAAAGGAGTGAGTACTGAGATGACGAATGATAGGAGAAGATGGAAGAGGAAAACATGTTGTGCCGACCCCACCTAGTGGGATAAGGGCAGGAAAATGATGATGATGATGATAATGGTGTAATAATATTTAAAATAATAATGTTTAATTTTTTAATAATATTTATTTATATGTATGTATATATTGTATATATTTTTGTAGATATGTATTATTTTTTTTTTTTTTTAATTTAAAATATATATTTATTTTATGTATTATTTGTATATATATTGTGTGTAGTATATCTTATTAGTTTATTATATTTGTAAGCTTATCTTTATGTTTTTCTTTTTCCTATCTCTGTACACATAACTTCCACTTATGTTAAAGCAACTGCCAGCAAACCTTTGAGGCAAGGGCTCTCCCTTAAAACTCTTTAAGAGTTAAGCTCTCCTTTGTACATGTACTTTTTAATGTTTTGTGTGTATTTGTTTCGTTTCGTGCGTGTACAATAAAGAATTTCAGATAATGGAAACTTGCGGGTAAGGCAGTAAAAATTTTATGAATTGTAACTTACCTTTGTCAAAGGTGGGATCCCACATCTCAGGGTTGATCATGATGAGGAGCTTCTCAACGTCTTCATCTCGCATCATACAGACAAGGAGACAGTCTACCAGTTTGATCAGAGGTCTGAAACACATTTAAAGTTTGTTTTGATGTGTTTGACTTAATTACAGCTTAACGTCTGAAGAATAATAAACTCTTATCGGATTAACGGGTTGGGTTGCCTATGAATATTTATTTATTAAAATGAGAGTTGGCCTGATGATAGGGGTAAAGTACTTACAGGAAGAGTGTACTCACAGGAAGAGTATATTGTCAGGAAGAGTACTAACAGGAGAATGTACTGTCAGGAAAGTATACTCGCAGGAAGAGTGTACTCACAGGAAGAAGGTATTCGCAGGAAGAGTGTACTGTCAGGAAGTGTGTACTGACAGGAAGAGTGTACTCACAAGAAGAGGTTCTCATTGGTGCCGCCCACGGGGTCGCGGTTGTGCACCTGGTTGGTTGTAACTGCGTCCGCCAACGCCTGCATCACGAACTCACAGACCACCTCCAGCGGGAAGTAGGGGGAGTACAAGTTGCTGATCTCCGTTATACTCTCTCTGAAACAAGATGTTTTGCGAGGTGAAGATAAATTGGGACTGGAAGATTTTCTATCGAAATAACAACATTCAGTACCTATTCGTAGGAATTCACAGTTAAAATTACATGTGTCAGAACAAAATTAAGTTAACCTTAGTTTGGGGCTAGATGGCGATACATATTTGTCGGAGATTAATTATAGCGCCATCTACAATCACACTGCAACACTGACTCACTACCTACAGAACGCAAGCGTGACGTCACAGCCGAGTCATGCTTGGAAGCGGCCGTTGGAGCTGGCGGGCAGTCTATTTTAAGAGCTCGTGCCGAGCGGGACGTATCTGTTCTGCCTACTTGTTTATTCAAGAGTTACTTGGTATTTGTACTGGACGCTAATAACTTCGTACGATTATACCGAGTGTGATTTTTTTCTCGAGGTTACCCATTATGTCGGAACCCGACGAGAACACGTGCCCACTGAGCCCTACAAATCGGCCACCTGGGACATATTTATATTCTTCCGAATGTCTGGGAACACGAAAGCAAGCAAACTCACGTGATATCTTTACAGATTTCTTCATTCTTCATCTGCGGTCGAACACTCTCTGTTTGCAGCGAGCGGAGGCTGTGCCCCATGTCTGGGTCTTCGTACAACGCCTTCAGTTCCGGTCGCAGGGGGATCACGAACTCGTTTTTGCACACCTCCCTGGAAAAAACAAAAACAAGCAAAAAAAGTAAGAACTTGTCTGTTATATAATTATCTTAGACATTATCGGCATGCATTATTATTATTATTAGCCCATATCGTCCCACTGCAGGGCAAAGGCCTCCCTATCCCCCTTCCACCTTTCTCTATCCTGTGCTTTGGAGGACCAATCCTTCATGAATGAGTCCAAGTCGTCCCGCCATCTCAGTCTTGGTCTGCCACGATGCCGTTTACCACCATTAGGAGCCCACTCGGTAGTGGTTTTCGCCCATAGGTCATCCGACATACGGGAGATGTGCCCTGCCCAGTTCCACTTCAAAGTGGCTGCTTTCCGAGCAACGTCAGCGATTTTTGTTTTGGAGCGCAGTATGGTGTTGCGTATTCGGTCAGTGAGTTTTACTCCGAGAATACTGCGCTCCATCGCTCGCTGGCAAACCCCGAGTGTGGACCTCTGCTGAGTCGTCAAAGACCAAGTCTGCGCGCCGTACGTGAGGATAGGGAGAATGCATACGTCAATGAGCTTGCGCTTAAGGGAGATTGCCTGCATGCATGCAGGCAATAAAATAACGAACGAAACTAAAGTTCACACAATCACTTTAATAAAGTTACGATCTCAATAATTAAATTTGAATACAGATAAGTACTTTAAATTACAAAACGGAACGGAACGAAATGACAGAAGTCAAAAACTCGTCACTTGAGATTGAGACGTGCTCAACTCTGATGCATTTGAGTATCCGGGGGTTATACTATATGCTTCTCTCCCCGAGCATGTCGTAAAAGGCGACAAAGGGATCTTCTCCAAAATGATGGACCACCTATATGGGCGATGGGCTGATCACCTGTCACCATGGTTCGCCATATCCATCTTGGAAGTTTGGATCAGAAGTGGTTGCAAGTTTTATTATGTTTACTTGTGGCTCTGCCCACCTCATTAGGGATACGGCGTTATAATATGTATGTATGTATACTATAACATTGGAAAGCTTTAGTTTGCTTGAAATTACCGGCGTAAAGCTCAAAACGCAACGATAGCGCGTACTTTACCTGTGCTGCCACCTAGTATTTCATAATCCTGTTCTTTTCCAGATGCTGTTCAAGCGAAGCTGGTGTACTCACATGGTAGTGGCGTGCGACTCGAGATGCATCGCAATGAGGATGTCGTAGAAGCCCTGGCGTAGTGGACCAGACATGTACTGAGACTGTATTGCGTACAGCAATTGCTTCTGATCCACGTGTTGGCATAGAGCGTGGGCGGCTCTGAAATATAACAATTTAAATGTAACAATCTAAAACACACACACACAGTCATGCTTACACATATACACTAAACTTCTTAATCGGCCTCGGTAGCGTGGCGGGCAATTGCTCGGCAGAGACGCAAGAGGCGCGGTTTCGATTCCCGCTGCGGAAGAAATGTTTGCATGTTTGCATGTTGTGAATGCAAAAGTTTGTGAAGATGTGACGATGCTTGTGCCTCATAATTTACTTCTAAATGGCTGCACGGATTGAGTGAAACTTGAGATATGCATAGTATGTGTGCTGTGAGTATTTTTGTGTTTTATGGTTTTAATGCATTTATTATTACTTATTATACCTACACAACCCCATGTACCCATACGTTAACACTAACACACACACACACACATCTCATGATTTCTGATTTATTTAACATAATATAACTGTCATGAGCTGCCCCTCCTAATGTAGCACATGAGTAGGTATGCCTTTAAGTCACTGTTGCAAATCTGAAACGAGGCAGAAATCATTGTTATTGTTTTTATAGGTAGGTACATACTTTCACGTTTTTGGAAATAAAGATTATATTCTACTAATATAATGAAAGTGAAAGTTTTTTCAAAGAATCTAATAAAATTAATTTATTTTAGTTCGCTGATGCTCTCACAAATACTATTATGTAATAACTACTAAAATAAATAGTTGATTAAAATATTACCCTTGTTTGATTTAATTCCTCTCTTGTTCGGAGGTAAGAAATTTGATGTAGGTTGGCATCATTCAAGGCATTCACCGCTTACTCTATGCAGAGGCTTACAGGAGGTGCTAACCAAAAGTTTCCCACTGGCTTTTGATAGCTACTGGTGATCAGGAAATTGAGGGTTGTAAGTATCTGGAAAAATACAGTAAATATAGTAGGTTTCAGTCTAACCTAGGTACCATTTTATTATTGTTCAATAAATTAAGTTTAGCTAACACAATACTTACTTTGACTTCTGTTGTAATGCTAGAACATCTCTGAGGCCCAGAATTAACTAGCCTGCCTCCAAAGATTTAAATCTTTGCCTGCCTCCAAGAACGCCGCACAATACCAAAATCACTCATTGGCCACCTTATAAAATAGCACGAAAAATTTAGGGTCCAGCTCAGCAGAATCCCTTGACAGTCTCCTATTTATGTGTGGGCGTTGCTGGCGCCAGCATATCGTACGTTGTCTTCGAAGAACAACGTCCATTTTTATCACTCCGTTAAAATATTAAGTATATCCAAGTTTTTTTCAAAACAAACAATGCAGTATGTCAGTCAATATTTTGATTGATAATTCGTTCGGAAACAAGTTGTGGTTGGTTTGATTTAGCTAACCATTTTACGTTATATATATTTTTTTTGTTCTCTAAACTTTAAAATATAACGAAAGTATTAGTAAAAAGAGTTTAGCAATTTTATAATTCAATATTTATTTACTTGAGATGAAAATTGTAAACAAAAAAATAAAATCAATCTAAAACCGATTGTTTTCCGAAAGACCGGATGCTTGATTTTGAACGAATCACGTAAAACCAAAACACGATCATAGACAACTAGTCTTATGGCTCAGAACAATAAATACATACCTCAGACTCAGATACATACAGATACAGTTTTTGATTTCACACATCGAGCATTTAACCATGGCGTGTCTCGTTTGTGTTTAAAGACACGATGACATTTGGCTCGTTACGTGGCTCGTTTTCTTTGGTCATCGTGAATAGGGCCCCTGGATAGTGGCAAACACTAAAAGCGAATGGAATAAATAGGTCTTGGAAATAGGTATTTTTTTACAAATCACATGTAAAATATTCATGCATTAATCTAAAGTGAACCTAAACTTTGACGCATACCAATAAAAACATAAAACGCTAACGCTAGCAAAAAAACCGGGCAAGTGCGATTCGACTCTCACACAAAAGGGTTCTGATGAATCGCATTTTTCTTCTCTGCTCGGTTTAGAGCTAAGTTTAACTTTTAATTGTAAATTATTTAATATTAAAACCAGGTTAATAGTGGGAACCCTTATCAATGAGAATAGGTAGGTACTTAGTTTTGTTTCTAATCAACATCAGTATGGTCGCACAAGTCGCACCATAAGAGTTTCGTTTTACAATTTTATTTAGATTTGGAACCCTAAAAACGAACAGGAAGTTAGATTTCTCAATTTCTATTTTTGAAGAAACATTCTTCCTGCCCTTTGACTGAAGCCGAGCGAGAATAAAGTTGAAACGATGTTTATATTCCAAGTTTATATAAGTTTGTACCTACTATTTACCATACGTAGTAAATTGAGGAGCGTCGTCGCGGGTGTGCGTTGCGTGGGATCAGACCTTCTTATATAAATTAGTTTTGTGTGGGTAGGAGACTATTTTAGCGAGTGTAGGTTGACGAGTGAACGGTAATATTAACTGTTTAATGTAGGTCCTAAACTTAATAAGTAGGTACCTATATACGTCTATGATTAGGTATGTAGGTAGTCAGTTTCATTAGATTATAATTTTCGTTTTTTGTTTCATCCATCCATTCCGGTCATCCGTTTATATCGACATCTCATTGATGTCGTCGGTCGATCCTCTTAATCTGCCTTTGCAATTTTAGTGGCGTTTTGCTGGTTTTGCAATTTTTGTATTGCAAAATAATGACAATTCAATTGACATACTTTGGTTTTTGACATTGACGTGCCAGCCAATGCCAATTTTACCAAATTGGAAATAATTCGCGGACGAAATGAAAACAAAAATTATTTTCTGATATTTTACTACCTATTGATTTCGTAAAAAGTGATAAAAAAATTGCAGCCGTGTAGGAATATAAATAAAATGCCAATAGGCCGAAAACGTTGGAACATTCATGGTAAGTAAGAATTTTTAAATCAATAAAACTTGACTTGATGTCCTTGGTTCTCAGCCCCTAATTTTTGTGTTCCGTAGTACCTTTGTAATGTAGTTAATAATATTTACATAATAGAATAGAAGTAAAGGGTTGTATTATATAGGTAGTCTGTACCTACAATTCTGTACTACATAAGCAGGTGCTAAAGAGAGTGTTCTTTTTGAAACTTCCTTTGCTTCAGATGGGCCTCAAGGTTCCCTAAGGAGGCTTCGAAACCAACTTGCAGAAGACGGGTGTGCCGAGTCCCAGGTCGTGCTTGCCAAACAATTGTTGGAAGAAAAGTGTGGTAAGCTTCTACCCACTTTCCTAAGAAGAATTTATCCAATAAAAATACAGCTGTTGCAAAAATTCAGTAAGTACTTATTAAGTAAGTTAGTAAGTATTTACCTACATTGGTAGGTATAAGTATACTTATACTGTGGACACAAGTGCAATAATAAGTAAGTGTTCAGGAAATAAATGTATGTATAAACCTACAGACAAGACAAATATTCAGGTCACTCTCCAATACAAAGTTTAATTTGAATGTTTGCAATGAACAAAAATGAGTTTTTTTGATAAATCAATATGCTACATTTAATTTATGTATTTATCTTACTTTTACCTGGATTATTAAGTCTACACACCCATTTAGTTATTATATTTTTTTAAGGAACTTTATGTCAATTGACTATAAAGTCTGTTTACATAACTTGAGTCTGTAGTAGGACTGATATAATGCTTATTCCCATCTGGGCAATGTAAATGACTCCTTTCAAAAGAATCTACTATTTTTAATTGACAAGCATTTTTCTCGTTACCCGACTGCAAAGAAGGATGGTAATGTTTTTGGAGTGTATGTATGTATGTATGTATGTATGTATGTATGTATGTGCATTTCTTTGGCTGAAGCTGTAGCCCAAACGTCTGTACAGATTTTGACAAACAAAGTGTTGTTGGATTTGTATGGATGATGAGAGTATCATAAGCTATATAAAGTTTAAAAAAATCCGATATGGTGGTTTTATGAACCCATTTTCAATAAACTAAGACTGAAATGATCAAAATTCATCATTAAGATCATCATTGTATCTTAAAATATTAATATGGTGGTTGTACAATGATACCTAAATTCTACGCAATTAGTTTTTCGTTTGTTAAAATAAATACTTGTTTACTCTACTATTTGATGCAAGAGGAAAGCTATATACAAACATAGCTTTCCTTTGCCAAAGATATAAAAAAAAAATATAGAAAAATCTGTAAACTCTCTTACTGGCTATAAAATTTGCACCACTCCAGGCAATACTAGTTTATATCACCACAACATTAATTATTATTTTCTTACAAGGCCTTTGCCCTGAAGTGGGACATTACAGGCTCCTAATATAATAATTTTCTTACAGAGTTGGAAGCAGATAAAATCTCAAACTTCAAACAAGCCTTGGATTGGCTAATTTGTGCCACTGAGCAAGCACATCCTGAGGCTAGAAGAATGCTAAGAAGGTAATAACAAATCTCAGTATCACCCATCTGGCTGGGTTTTTTCTTTACCATCTCAGCTGGAATGCTATAAGTAGATTGGTTGAAGTGCAAGACATGTTGGATCTAGGCTCATCTGCCCTTATTTCTTTTATATTATCAACAACATGGCTGATTTTCAACAACTTGATTTGAGTCGTGTCTTTGATCACTGAGTACATGCATAAATATTGTTACCACCAGGTTGTTCTCAATCTTTATTTTACAGCATGCTTTGCACCTAGATTTTTTTGAAATTCAGCCACTGACCATCAACTATTGGATTGGCATAGGAGACTACATAGATAGGTAATTTGTAAATATGTAGCTCTATTTAAAGCTAATGTTTTCATGTTACAACCATTCGGAACATTTTTATTTTGCTTATATTGTTTGAATTTATTTTTTAATAGAAAATCTTTATCCTCTGAACATTAACAGTGATGTCAAGCTGCAAATGGCCCCTTATGGGACAAATTGTTAAAGCAATTTAAAGTTTATCTTTTAAAGCTTCAGGTGTATTTTTCAAAGTAGAAAAAATTACAACTCTCTGTATTAAAAACTCTTCTTCATGTTCTAAGAAAACTTTTTCCAGCAAAGAAATAAATCATGTCATTAAATGCCAACTTTCAATTACTGTCATTAGAAATCTCATCTTTTCACAACAACATTATTGTTTCTTCGAATGATGCTTCTTCGACACAATGAGGTAATGGTATTGTGTTGAATTCTTGTGAAATGAAAACAAAACATACCACTTCTGTGTTGAACATGACCAATGCACATAGTGGCTTGGGGAAATTTGAAAATTAAAACTTCACACTTGTTTTTTTTTGTTTTTCATGAAGTGAAAATCTTTGTGTAAAATTTTTAGTTTTTTGTGTATAAATGAATGTAAATGATTTCGCCGTTTGGAAGATCAAATGGGAAAGAGTTCGGAATGAATTGCACTCAACGTAAGATTGATGTATTATTATACTAACCTGTAATTGTATTTTAAGAGCACTGGTGGTCTAGTTGGTAGTGACCACGCCTTCCGATCCTAAGGTCGTGAGGGTCGTGTACCAATGGATTTTTCTGTGTGAAAAAATTATGTGCGCTATACCAGTACTCTCAAACGGTAAAGGAAAACATCGTGAGAACATATGCATGCCAATGGCGGTGTAAACCTTAAAACTAGTTGAATGTTCAATAAAGGAAAAAAATTGCCGAATGAATGCCCAGAAAAGGAGATGTGAAGAAAAAGGTTTTTCTTAATAGATTTTTTGTTTCTTAGGTGCATCCGTAGCGGCGTGATTGACGAAGACAGCGCGGCGATTGTCCGCGCCAAGTCCTGTCTCGCCGCCAGCCGGCAGGAGACCGTCGCGAGGAAGGCGGCTAGAGACCTATTCGCCAGGTAAAATTAACAAAAATATCTGTGTGCCGACTGAGCGAGGCTGGCTATCTAGTCCCAGTCTAGCACCAGTGCGGTGAAAGGAATTAAAGTGCCCCTTCCGAGGCTGCTGCGCGAAACAATTGCATGCGTAGTCAGGACGTGCCTCGCTCGCAGTTTGCAGGTTTGTTTTAGGTAAGGCACTGGTAGAGAGCACTGGTGGTCTAGTTAGTAGTGACCCCGCCTTCCGATCCTAAGGTCGTGGGTTCAAATCGTCGTGTACTAATGTATTTTTCTGTGCGAAAAAATTATGTGCGCTATATCAGTACACTCAAACGGTGGAGGAAAACATCGTGAGGAAACCCGCGGCTTAGTCAGCTCCGTACGTATTGACCATGTCTTTCTGTGGACAAGGCCGACTTAGCTGAGAGGATGGAATAGGTGCTGGGCAAGCCCACTCCATCTTAATTTGTCCCAGGCACTACAGGGTCACGACTGTGAAGGTAAAAGTTGCCTCCTGACGCTGTATAAATCATCTACTATAGATGGTAAAGGCTTTAGTTATCCCTTAGTCGACTTTTACGACATGCTCGGGAAGAGCAGCTGGACGCATTCTATGCTTTTTCTTTACTTTCAATCCAGCGGAGAAGTAATAGTTTATGATATTATTAGGATGAAATTTATTACTGCCGTGGTTGATAAAAACTTTGTCTTGTCAGCTTGTCTAACGGCGAGGAGTACATCACGACAGCGCAGCTCGAGAGACGCATCAGAGAGATCAACACCACGCTCAGGAAGGAAACCGAAGACAGCGATTCACCTGATGACGAATCTCCAGGTATACATAAATAATTTTTTTTTTACCCTCGGTGAAGACCTACACGAGAGGGGTAGATTGAAAATCAGCGCTGCATGGCTTTGTGCCATGCAGCAAACGCTGAATCTACTCCCATTATCCCTTGTGCAATTATTTTGTCATGGAAACTTTAAATTGTAATAAGTTTTTAAGTTTAAGGAGATGATAAATGCTTTTTTTATTTATTTTTTATAAATAAATAAATCATTGCGGACTTTTCACACAGCGCCATCTAGCCCCAAACTAAGCAAAGCTTGTACTATGGGCACCAGATGGCTGATAGAATTACATAAATACTTTGTTTTTTGTAAATACATACTTATAATACATAATACAACACCCAGACCCGGAAGAAATATTTGCAGAACATACAATCATTTTTCGCGTAGCGGGAATCGAACCCGCGCCTTTTGCGTCACAGCCGAGCACTCGCCACAGAAGTCGTCTTACATAAGAAAACTTGCAGCCACTGATTTAAAGTCCTAAGATGGATATGGTGAACCATGGTGACAGGTGATCATCCCATCGCCTATATAGATGTTCATCATGTTGGAGAGGATACTAACCCTTAGTCGACTTTTACGACATGTGATTAGCAGGTCGTATTCTTCTTTCTATTTAAGAGTGATGAGCATGGTAGGTGTGCGCGTGAGCGTGTGTGCTTACTTGCAGGAGCACGGTTTTGTGTGGCTTCATTTTTGTTGTTTGCGGCGCGCCGTCTTTTTTTTTTATTTGGTCTGAGCTAAAAAGTAAATAATGCTTTGTTTCAGAGGAAGCGCGTGCGTTGGACGATGGGCCCGCGTTCGAGCAGCCGCAGTTGCAGGCTGGTGACTCGTTGCACAGCAACGGCACGATAAGAACACACACCCCTGAAGAAGGTACTACTGATATTTCTATAACAATGATGAACTCGATATGTCTAATCTATTATATAATATACTAGCTTTCGCCTGCAGATTCGCTCGCGTGTTATCTCGACCAAAAGTGGCCTATATGTTAATCCAGCACATGTACTATGTATATTCCAAGTTTCATTTAAATCCGTTCAGGATTATCGGATAATGCTACTAATATTATAAACGCGAAAGTTTGTATGTATGGATTTATGGATGTTTGTTACTCTTTCATGACTAAACGGCTGAACGGATTTGAATGAAACTTGGAATATACATAGTACATGTGCTGGATTAACATAATAGGCTATTTTTTATCCGGCAGCTAGTAAATAGGTTTAGATTTCAGGGAAAGTGGTACGTTATATATTTTATGTACTGAATAATACATGGATTCGAATTTGCACACGAAGGGTTCCGTCGTAGGTACATATATTTAATATGACTTTTACCCAATGTGTTTTGGCCACAAAAAATGAGGGCCCCCTTTTATTAAAATTTGTTGATATAGCGACAATAGAAATACACGCTGTGAAATTTTCAACATTACCGTTTATGAGATATAACCCGCGGACAGACGGACGGACGGACAGCTGAGGCTTAGTATAATAGGGTCCCGTTGGCAACCTTTAGTTAAAAGGAAGATAGAACTTTGTCCTGCAGTGGGAAAACATAAGTTGAAAATAAATACATAAATTTAAATCCAGGGCACATTTGAATTACAGTATGACGGATGCTATTAAAATCTAGTAAGTGTATGTTATGTTTCTTCCCCAGAATATCCAGAAAGATGCCATCCCGCCGAAGACATTCGCAACCTAACAGTGGACAACCTAGTCTCTGCAGCCGTCGACTATTGCCAAGGGGAACTGCCCCTCGTCTCATACGAACTCACCCTGACTGACCCCAGCCTCAAATCTCTAGACCACATCCCCCTCTTACATCAAGCATTCCTACACCCAATCGTCTTCATCCAAGTCTTATACCTCAAATTGCTCTACCACTTTGGTTCGTTCTCCTTTCGACTGTCAAATGTAGAGTTGTCAGTGTTCCTGGTGGCGTATCTGTCTGTGAACAGCGAGAGTTTGTACCACGTGGTCCCCTTGGTGTTTTACTACATCAGCTTCGTGGCTATGGTTATTTGCACGTTCAAAATGTTACACGCGAAACGACGGTTTGTGGACTTCAGGAAGTGGTCGGGCTTGTTCCTGAGGTACAGCGATGGGAATTTGCAACCAGATGAAAGTGAAAATTTGTTTGTGAGGAACAATTTGGGCCCGTTTTTGCAGTTTTTCGTCGCTCTTTTTATAAATTTGTTTCTATATCCTTTTATTGCTACTCAATGGGTACCTTTTTCGGAGTTTTGTGTATTGTCCTTCTTTTTTATGTTTTTGACTCTTGTTTCTTTCGGTACGAGCAGGAAGCGTTACCCGGACTTTCTGGCGCTACTGTCCTTTGGTATAAATGTTTTGGCTAAATACCCGTATGAGAAGGATACAGTCGTCCACCAAGGTTGGAGATTTCTCGATTTACACATATCCAATTATCCGTCTTATATTCTGGGGAATAGCATCGAGTTTTGCGTGAACTCTCGCGTGTTTTTCTCGCTGCTTATTCCCGTGATTTTAATCATCATGGCTAAGAGAAGTAACTGGCAGGGTTTCTTTAAATTCACATTACCTCATTGTGTTACTTTAAGTTGGTTACAGATGTTCATTATGTGTTCTCATGGTTGTACGACCTATGGTCTTATCAGGGGCACTTTGGCTCTTGTGTGTTCCTTTTTGTTCCTTCCATTGATTGGAGTAGTGACTGTAACATTACCTGTGGTTGCTTTCTTGCAATACATATCCCTATCGAGGGTAATTTACGCAATTTCCGTGGTTTTCTTCCTGGCGGTCAGTTTGGGCGTGACGTGTGTGCTGGCTAAGTCTGAGATTACAAAGAAGTTTGTCACACCGTTTCAGGTAACCTTACCTAGCTTAAACGCAGTCAAATACATTGAAAACTGGCTATCGTCCGTGGCTTCGTTTGCAAAGTATCCGGATAAAAGGTAGCATATATGTTATTCCGACGGCCTCGGTGGCGTGGCGGGCGATTGCTTGGCAGAGACGCAAGAGGCGCGGGTTCGATTCCCGCTGCGGAAGAAATGTTTGCATGTCCTGTAAATATTTCTTCCGGGTCTGGGTGTTGTGGTACCATGGTACTCGTAGTTTCTGATATCCATGACACAGGGAATTCTAGTGTGGGGTCAGGACTATGCATGTGACTGTTGTGTGTTATTTATTTATTCCAGCACAATATTGTGTACAGGTATTCGGTATAACTTTTTAAACTATCATGGTTATGCTTACTAGTATAACCACGAAAGTTTGTATGTATGTTTGTTAGTCTTTCACGCAAAAACTACTGAACGGATTAGAATGAAACTTGGAATATACATAGTACATGTGCTGGATTAACATATAGACTATTTTTTATCCGGGTACCACGCGAGTGAAGCCGCGGGCGGCAGTTAGTATGCAATATTGGCACTCAAGTGGAGCTTTCCCTCAAAAGTCATCAACATTTGAATCGTGGTAAATATTATGTTATGAGTGCTAATAGAGATAACAGGATTTAAATTCAGCAATTACGACGCGATCGAGGTACAAACAAACATACAAACATCCAAATATCTTCATAAACTAACGCATTTATTTTTAGCATTAGATTATGGTAATTATATACTAAAATCTACAACCTTTGACTATCAAATATCTAGGCCGGTCATTGCAATACAAGGATTTTACTTTCTTTTTTTAGCTGGTCATCGGTCTGCTAACCTTGTTCTACTTCGGAAACCAGTTCGCGATGCAAGTCCAGGACGACGGCCTGCCGTCGACTCTAATCGAGCTAGTCACCCACGACAAGTCCAGCATCAAAAATCTCCTCAAAAGCGAATTCATAACAGACTATGAGGAGAACACTTACCATGTCACCTGGGACGATTACTACGCAAATTGTAACAACCCTTCTTGGTCGGATTACAACATGGCCGCCACGCAAATAAAATGCTCAGTCCTAGATGGCGCCAACGTAAACTGGCAGGGTTATATCAAGGAGGTCAATTTGAAAAATGTAAAGAACATGTGGAATGATTTCGTTTCGTGGATGCCTGGCTTTTTGCAGGAGTATTTCAAGTGTTACTATGGCGAGGAATATTCGACCTTGTGTCGTAAGTCGGAAGGCTTGCAATCGGTTGACGAGTGCGAGTTTATGACGAGCGTCGCCCGGCAAAGTGGAAAGAGTTGCCACTTGAATAACCTGAATGAGTAAGTTGACTTTTAACCTTTATTATTTGACGACCTCTGTGGCGTGGCGGGCGAGTGCTTGGCTGAGATGCAAGAAGCGCGGGTTCGATCCCTGCTACGGGAGAATTTTTTGTACGTTCTGCAAATATATCTTCCGTGTCTGGGTATTGTAGTATTATGTTGTTACGTTTACAAAAAAAGTATATAAGTATTCTATCAGCCACCTGGTGCCCATAGTACAAGCTTTGCTTAGTTTAGGGCTAGATGGCGCTGTGTGAAATGTTCACAAATATTTTATTATTTATTTATTTTAAGTACTTCTCTACAAAATCTATTTTCCAAGTCACTGTTTATATTAATCTGTTTCATTGTTTCAGATACACATACGAAGTGAAACTCATAATGGAAGCCAGTGGCGGGCTTTTAAAACGCCACGCAGAGATCTCGGTCTTATTTGACCACCATTTCACCAACTTCACCCGTTTGTTGCGTTTTGATGATAAAATAACGTTCAAAGGGGTCCTGTCAAACGATAATGGACCTTACGTCATAGGGACGAAGGCTCTAAGTATAAAAGGTCATGAGATACATTGTGTCGAGTGTAAAGAAGCGAGAGGGACGATTACTTCAAGAGTGCCATCTAGTTCGAAATTGTCTGAATTACTGAAAACTATTGTGAATGACTGTATGGTGTCTACAAAGTATATATTGAATTTCTTGTTGAATCCAGTGATAGTATTTAAATAAATTATGTGTGTTGTTGTGTTTGAGATTAAAATGTATTCTAATAAATGGTCTGATATTTTTGTGGTGGTTTGTATTTTTATGGCACGAAATTGTGTAAAGAAATCGGTGATGAATACGATGACTTCTGTGGCGTAGTGTGGATCCGGCTGAGACCCGAGAGGTAAATAATTATTTGCATGTTTTGCAGTTATTTCTTCAGAGTCTGGGTAATGTGAAACAATGGTAGGTACCTACTTGTTTCCGGCACCCATGACGGCCCCCTTGTGCGGCCAGAACTATGTATGTATCTGAGGTTTTATTTTATTACAAGAGACTCATGAAGAATGCCTTGGGAAACCACAGCAATTAATTTAGTTTCGTGACAGACAAAGGCCTAATCTTAGTAATATTTAACTTATGTATCTTGACCGATCTTAACGTCTTATTGAAAATTAAATGCTTGGGGTCTTTTAAAAAGCATATTTAAAATAACCTTCAAGATAAATCGATTCGTGTTTGTCAACATATTTGCTCGTGTTAATTTTGTTCTTTCAAAATAGCAGTCGTTTATTTTAAAGCAAACTTTGCTTCATTGAGGTCGGACTCTGTATTTTTTTTAAATATAAAATGTTGGTGTTAGTATTTCTATCGTGCGTTTTGTTCTGTGTGTTTGTAAGTCGGATTTTAAAGAAGAATAAATATCCAAAACCTCCCCTGTACCCTGGTTCGTTGCCTCTTATTGGACACACTTTGCAACTATTGGGGGACAATGAATGTGAGTTTACTTTTAATTTAGTATTTATTTTAATAAGCAAACTGCAAACAATATTTGTAGAAAAATTTCAAATATACCTATTGGGCGTCAAAAATACCTAGTATAATATAGGTACCTAGAGAAATATCTACCTACTCTGCTCTACTGTGTAAAAAATAACAGAATGCATCCAGCTTCTCTGCCCAACCATGTCATAAAAGTAGACGAAGGGATAGTATCCAGTCCAACATTGAACTATCGGGATATTCCCGGTCCTCCGATTGAAATTCCGATCTAGATGGGCGATGGACTTATCACCTGTCACCATGGTATGGTTCACCATATCCATATCCATCTTAGGTTCTGAAATCAGGAGTGGCTCGTAAGTTTTTTTTCTTATTATAACTTGTGGCTCTATCTAGGCCCCAATGATATTGATGATGATGATCGTTTCAGCCTATTAGCTGAATTGGGTAGGTAGGTTTATTTCAATTTCAATTTATTTATTTGTAATACACAGGTATTCTACATAATATCAATATTTTGAAGTACACTGTGCCCTGCCAACTAGTCGTACAAATATATCTATTAACTAATAAAAGAATGTCAAACAAACATGCATTACATATAGAAACTTAAAATCCTGTTTTTCCATTTAAAATATTAGTACCTTTCATAAATGAAATCTGCTTTTTACATACATATTATCACGCCCGTATCCCTAATTCGGTAGGCAGAACCACAAAACTACAAGAAAACTTGCAGGACAGGTGGTCAGTTCATCGCCCATAAATATGGTTCAGTCTTTTTTGTTTAAATTACGTCTATTAAGTTGATTAATGTATAAGTAGGTAAGTAAGTACAATATAGAAAATCTGTTTTTGTAAGCCTACTGTATCTCACTGCTGAGCGAAGACTTTCTTCCCTTCTGATAAGACAGTTGGGTAGGGAGCGTCGAATTCGTTCCACCTTTTTGCTAGCCTTCTCTATATTCTATACGTTTTACCCAGGCGTCTTGAAATAATAATTTTCGAGAACAATACATCGATTAAAAGTTTTCTAAAATATATGCTAATATTATAGTTATAAAGAAATTAAACGAAAAATAAATTATGCTAATTATACAAACATGCATGTCCTGACGCTAATTAAGTTTTTATCAAACTAATTAATTCATCATTTTTTATGTCTGTTTAATTATTAGATCAAGAGTTAATTTTGTGTCAAGGCAATCAAGATTTTTCTAGATACCTACAATCAAATCAGGGCAAGGTATTTCCGTGGTTATTCTATAGGTTAATGCTAAATACACGGAAAATTACTAATAGAATTTACTAATTTTCTTTAGATATCTTCATGCTGAATGGAAAAATAGAGGCAATTGTCCAGCAGTTGGATCCAGCAGGCTTGATAGATTAGATCTTCAGGGTTTTGAGGATAATGCACAATGTGCACTGTGTCCCCACCGCGGGACGTCAGTTCAGATTGACGACCTCGGTGGCGTGGCGGGCGAGTGCTCGGCTGAGATGCAAGAGGTGCGGGTTCGATTCCCGCTACGGGACCAGATGGCTTCCTGTTTGCTTAAATTAGCTTAAATGGTTTCAGATATGTGTCGGTTAATGTATTCTGTCGGTGAAGAAAGTAACAGAAAAGGCGGCGTTCTGCTTTTAAAAGTGGGCTGGGATGATTATTACGGTGAGTTTTTTTCTACCTACATATATTATTCCTATAAGTAAGTTCGTATGAGCTCTTGCGACGGAGTTTTAGGCCGCCTAAAGGCCTCCGTCATGGCTTAACGACTTAAAGCCGGGACCGACAATTTAACGTACGAAAAAAGTATTCTATTAGCCATCTGCTTCCCATAATACAAACTCTGCTTAATTTGGGGCTAGATGGCGCTGTTTGATATGGGTAGTTTCTCAGGTAGTTTCCATTATGTTCTATGGAACGTCATGTTCTTCATCGGACAGAATAAGATATTATTTTTTCTTATTTTGTACTATGGAACATGCAATACTTTTATTTCTCAAATTGTTCTATAGGACAAGGCATAATAAGGCATCTTTACGATTATCTTTTCATTCTTGCTATGAATATCCATTCTATCGGTTTTTAGGATTATTTTGTAGGATTATTATACCCAGGCAGATGTTTGATCAATGGTATGATAGAATAATTGTTATTATCAGTGTCATTTAGCTTCTCATGGAAGATTTTGGGAAAATCTGATTTCCATTTTGTTTTATGGCATGAAACTCGAGTGAAAAGCTAGTATGTAGTTCTATGGAAAAATAGGAAAGAAAATGTGTCATTTTGTTCGATGACGTCATGTTCCATAGAACTTGAATATACTATACTTCCATAGAAGAAATTGGAACTACCCTGTGATATGTCCACAAATATTTATTTATTTGTTTTACAGTTATAACAGATCCTGAAGATTTCAACGTAGCCGCGAATCAATGCCTCCAGAAACACTACACTTATCAATTCCTCGAGGCTTGGCTTGGAGCTGGACTTATTATAGGAAAAGGTAAGTCGTAAAATGCCGTCAACCGCAACATTAAGGTCTGTCATCTCATCAGATCGTCTCACACATTGTTAGGCCTAAAAATAACCAAATAGCGATCGTGTCGTTGACTGAGAAGTAAAAGATTTGTGCTTCAAAATACCGAACCCAATCCAACAGTAACCTACTAGTCCTATTTGACTTTGGTGTTTTATCAAGATCTTGGACAAAATTACCTACCTACACTACCTAATACTATACTATATTATAAATGTGAAAGTTTGTGAGGATGTTTGTATGTTTGTGCCTCAATCACACCTAAATGACTGAACGGTATTGAATGAAACTTGGAATACTTATAAGTACACGTAAGTACTTACATAATAGTAGATACATGTGCTGGATTAACATTACCTAATGCTATTCTTCATCCGAGTACCACGCGACCGAAGCGGCGGGCGGCAGCTAGTATTACCTAGGTATAAATGTAAAACATTGTGTGTGGGAAAATTATTGTGTGTGACGTGTGTTTGTGTGTGTAATGTTTTAGAGTTCCGTATCTGAAGGGTGCCAACGGGACCTTATTACTAAGTTTCCGTTGTCCGTCCGTCCGTCTGT
The DNA here is from genome assembly GCA_949320045.1 of Scotopteryx bipunctaria. Taxonomy (NCBI): domain Eukaryota; kingdom Metazoa; phylum Arthropoda; class Insecta; order Lepidoptera; family Geometridae; genus Scotopteryx; species Scotopteryx bipunctaria. The sequence goes on from OX439462.1 coordinate 3,448,090, forward strand.
CCATCTGTCAGAGGGCTGTACAGTAGGTACAGTTCATGAAGTACAGCCTGTACTTCATGAACCGTAATAGGTAGAGAGTTGAAATTTTCACAGAGTGTGTATTTCTATTGCCACTATAACAACAAATGAAAGGGGCCCACGTCCAAGAATCATTTTTTAATTACGATGGTACGGAACCCTTCATGTGCGAAATCGTTCTTACTTTCCCGCGGGTTCATCTTCTGTTCTATCCATCTAAGTTAACCTATCTAAGAAACTATTGACACGAATATTTTCTTCAGATACATCAGTATGGAGAAGGCATCGTAAACTTTTGAACCCAGCGTTCAGCCAGCACGTCATAGATGGGTTTCTGCCGATCTTCAACGACATGGCAAAGCAGCTGGTGGACAATCTGAAGAAGGAAGTCGGGATTGGTCCGTTTGATCACTCGCCGTACCTGGACTCAGTATCTTTGGAGAGTATTTGCCGTAAGTATTTCTTGCAAACTTAAGTTGATATGTGATGATGACCTTAATTTCCTATATTTTTTTAGAGACAGCGTTCGGCATTAGATCCGGAGAAGCACACTTCAGCTCCAGTTCGTACATGAAGGCAGCTCAGCAGATGCTTCACATAACTGCAGAGAGAATGTTCTCCTTTTGGAAACACAGTGATGTGTTGTTCAAACTGTCTGCCTTGAAGAAGGAACAGGATGTAAATGTCCATTTTTTGAATAAGATGAGTGATGAGGTGAGAAACACGATGATAATCAATATTAGTATTTTGGGAAGCCTACTGAGTATTCCCAAGAAAGAAAGAAAGTGAGCGAAGCGAGAAGAACACTGGTTCTTCTCGCTTCGCTCACTTTCTTGCTGCAGAAATGTACTACTTATCCAGGTACCAGGCAAGTAAAGCAGAGTGCTTTAACTGGTAATAAATAACACTCAATAGTCACATAGTCTGATCCCGAACTAAAATTCCCTGTGTTGTGTCTGTGTCAAAAACTACGAGTACCGTGGTAAAACATCCAGATTCGAAAGAAATGTTTGTGTAAAATGCTAATTTTTCTCCAGCCGCTGGAATGAACACGCACCTCACCGGTAAATTATCCGCTACGCTGCCGAGGTCCTCTTCTCATTAATTTCTATGTATCATTATATACAACGTGTAACGTAATGTCCCTATAAGCCCGAAACGGGGGTATTCTATACGTCATTGCGAACAACGTTTGTTCAACGACTTTTAAAATTTCAAAGGTTTTCATTCATGAAATGTCTCTTAAACTTTGCTCCAATACGTAACTTGACACAACATGAGGCATCCCTATTTACAGCTGTTTTTTGACCTTTAAGTGTGAACTCTAGATGAAACAGGTAACAGAACAGACACCATTAGTAAAATGCCTACCTACTTACCTAATAACGAGGTGGCTTAATAAGTAATTTCTATTTTTTTTTGAAGGCCTAGTTGGTACCTTGGTATTTATTGGTAATTAAAATGTAAGGTCACACACATCACGACTAAAATCCCTAGGCACCGTAAACATCCTTTCAGATCTCTTTGTTAAGTACCTAGTATAGGAGATAGGTACCTTACCTACTCAATTTTGTACCTACCTACTCGGGCCTTAAAGGTATCCTCAGTGGGTGCCAAGGAGTATGAGAGGATGTCTACCGTGCCTGAGGATAAAGCCGTGATACCTACTCAATTTTGTACCTACCTACTCGGGCCTTAAAAGCATCTTGAGTAGGTAACAAGAAGTATGAGAAGAGGTCTACCGTGCCTGAGGATAAGCCGTGACCCTATTCCACTTTAGTTTTTCCAACGATGTATTATTCCAATATTCATTGGAGCATTTTTCAATGCAATTTTGTACCTACCTACTTGGGCACTAAAGTCAAAGGTTGTGACTTATCTGTCTTACTAATCTTCATTTTCATCGTGAACAGTCTATTTGTCATTGGTTGCATTGAAACAACAACAACAATAAGTGGGATGGCACCTCGCCCTAATTGGCTGTCGGTGCCTTTGCTAAATTCAAAATCCGCAACCGTCAACCGACACCGCACCGCAAGCGTTTGTTTAATAAAATCAAATTGGTTCCGTAGGCTTATTTGTTTTTTACTTTTCTTGATTGAACTACGTAATTGTTGGTAGGTTATTATGTAAGTAGGTAGGTACCTAGTAGCAAATGGGGATAGAGCACATGGTAGCATATTGCTATGAACCCCGCCTTCCCATCCTTAAGTCGTGAGTTCGAATCTATGGATTTTTCGATTCGAAATTTATGTGTGCAATATCAATGCTCTCAAACGGTGAAGGAAAACATCGTGAGGAAACCAGGCATGTCATAGACGTGTGTCAAAGTGTACGAAAGGAGCCTTCAAGGTGCACTCTAATCCTTCCACCACACTGGTTCAAAAGTGCTAGCGACACGGACACGACGACAGTAGTAGTAGTAGTAGTAGTAGTAGATGTATGATGAAGTTTTTTGCCTTTTTTTCCCAATCGGTATTTAGTGGGTTACCCCAGACAAGGAACCCTAAAAATTCGGCTTTCGGCAATAGGTACCTACTTTTGGTCGCAAAACAGATCGGTTTTTATCAGTCGCAATTAGCATTCGTTCCTTGCAACAACTGCAACAAGCAATCTCTCGGTTCGCGTAACTAATTAACGTACGATACGATGTCGGCTTTGTACTCAAACGGTGAGTATTATGATTTATGGTGTTGTGTGTGTGTGTTGGAGCAGCACCAAATAATTAATAGCTTAGTAGCGGCGCGTCAGCTCTACAGAGAGCGTTATCCAGGGCGGCCATTGCCATCTTACGGGCTCTTTTCTGGGATTGGTGAACCGTCTTCTCTCGACGGGATCTTTCCACCGGGGCGCACCAGTGAGGGAAGACCGGGAATTCGGTGGTGTGTTGTACCTACTTCCCTTTGATGGATACCGAGTACCTACTGTGTGTGTCAACAGTGATAAAATTCAGTGATAGGTAGGTATGATGATAGGTACCTAACCTATCACCCTACCTAGTAGGTACCCCATTAGTACCTAGCTTACTAATAAAAAATGACAAAAATAATTTTGTGATTGTGAATGTGAATGTGTACCAGTAATACCAACCTAGGTACCTACATACCTACCTAATACCTACCATGTCAATTAGCCGTGTTCCGAGCCAACCAAGAAGAAGGGAGAAAAGGTATAACTTAACTTTTCCTGTACCTAGGTCCTTAGGTAACTACCTAGGTAGATGTAGGTAGGTAGTTGTTTTTTTATGTGTGAAAGATATCGTGATTTTAATCTTCGACTTTAATTTCTACGTAGAATTAAAAAAATTGCAAATTCTTACGAAAACTTTGGTGATTACACCTAGGTACTTTTTGAAACTTGCCGCGCGTTCAATTGTCTGCGTATGTGTGGGTCCGACGCGATAGGAGGGTGCGCGTGTGTTTGTTACCTACGCAAATGGTAAACAAACACATAGGGTTGTCACAAATTTCTCATGAAATAATTTGTTTTTAATTGTATAGGAATTTCAAATATGATGTATTGAACTTTTGCACACGTCAATGTATTCAAGTGCTCGGTCTGAATACACCCCTTTCGGGCTTATAGGGACATTATGTTACACGTTGTATAATAGTCGTAAAATAAACACAATTAATTCTAAATGTTTTTTATTAACTGTTTCAGGTTCTCAGAGCTAAAAAAAAGAAGATGGCCGACGAACAAAACTTGAATGGTAAGTACGATTACCTCTGTAAATAGTGTATCATGGGAGCGAAGCCTCAGGCTTATTTATAATACTAGCTGTGCTCCGCGGTTTCACCCGCGTTTTTCTCGTTTCCAGCCTCCCTCAATAAATGGACTATGGCCCATAACTCATTAATAGGTACCAACTCTTAACATCTTACACACGTGATAACTTTTAAACGAAATATCCGATTGAGATGAAACAAAAAGTATTTTACTTATACATAAATACTCTTGATAACATAATGCTTAATTTCGATAAAGATTAATATTACGATACATATTTAACGTAGTTCTTTTTTTCTTCAGACGATTTAATAATTATTTTGAACAAAATATCGGTTATTGTGATTAAACCATGATAGCTAGATATAATGTTCTCGCGGACTTTTTTGTATAATGGGATCTACAAACCCGTAGTACATCATTTTGTTCTATTGTCAATAGTTTTCGATTTTACACCTTGTGTTACAAAATAGCAATTTTATTACGGATCCCTAATTTTGAAAAAAAAACATAGCCTATAGCCTTCCTCGATAAATGGACTACCCAACACTGAAAGAATCATTCAAATCGGATCAGTAGTTCCAGAGATTAGCGCGTTCAAACAAACAAACAAACAAACAAACAAACAAACTCTGCAGCTTTATAATATTAGTATAGATTTTGTGTGATAAACACATACATACATATTATCATGCCCGTGTTCCTAATGGGGTAAGCAGACCCATAAGTAATCATAAGTATACTGGCAACCACTCCTGATTCAAAGTCGCAAGACGGATATTATGAACCATGGTGACAGGTGATCGTCCATGCAGATGGTCCATTATCTTGGGTGCATACTATCCCTAAGTCGACTTTTACGACATGCTCGGGGAGAGAAGAATCTGGACGCATTCTTACGTCTTTACTCCCAGTCCAGCAGAGAAGTAAGATATACATAGATTTCTGTATGATAATCTTACTTATCTTACTTCTTACTTATATTATAAATGCGAAAGTTTGTGAGTTTGGATGTTTGTGCCTCAATCACGCCTAAACGGCTGAACAGATTTACTGGATTAACATATAGGCTATGTTTTATTCGGGAACCACGCGAGCGAAGCCGCGGGCGACAGCTAGTAGAAAATATATGTCATATCCATCTTGGGACACTGAATCAGGAGTGGCTGCAAGTTTCCTTATGAATATTTGTGGCTCTGCCCACCCCATTAGGGATTCGGACGTGATAATATACATACAATGGAAAATTGAATCTTAAAATTTCAGATACAAAGTTCAAAGCATTCATGGATCTGGCTTTGGAGCTATCAAACAAAGGTGCCTTGACAGAGAAGGAAGTTTGGGAGGAAATGAATACGATCATCTTGGCCGGATATGAGACCACGGGGAATACCCTGATGTATGTCTTACTACTACTGGGCTCGCATGTTAATGTGCAAAACAAGGTTTATGAAGAGTAAGTACCTTACCCCCACGGGCGTAGCCAGGGAGAGGGTTTGGGGGTTCAAACCCCCCCCCCCCCCCCCGAAAAGTTCATATATTATCATTCATAGAATTAAAATAAGAACAGGCGTGCGGCATATCTCATCAACAGCTAGTCTTTTATATTTTTCTTATTAGGGGTTATTTTATGTAGGTACTTTTAGTCGTTTTATTTATTTATTTTATTATATATATTTTATTCGCCCGTGCTTACTTCCGAATATTCAAACGCGACTCAGAGTTCAGCACGTCTCAACTCACGGTTTTTTTAACAGTTTCTGGTGGAAATCTGTCAAAAAATTGTATAATGTAGCTTTCTATTGGTGAAAGAATTTTTGAAATCGGTCAAGTAGTTTCGGAGCCTATTCGTTACAAACAAACAAAAAAACGAAAAATCTTTCCTCTTTATAATATTAGTATGAAATACTTGTTTTCAGGTTGCAAGCAGTGTTCGGTGATTCTGACAGAGACGTAGATAAGCAGGACTTACCTAAGCTTGTTTACTTGGAAGCAGTTATAAAGGAGAGTTTGAGGCTTTATTGTATAACTCCTGTTATGTTACGAACGGTGGATCGCGATGTTAGACTGAGTGAGTATATTCTATCTCCTTATATTCTATCAACTTATCTATAGGTACCTATAAAACAGCTTAACCTGACTGACTGATTCATCATCGCCGAGTCGAAACCGCAAAAGCAAAAGTAATATTAGAAAAATTAAAAGAATTACATTTTTAGAAATTCAACACCTAAAGGGGCGGAAAGGGGGTTAAAACATTTGTAGTTATGAAACTTTTTAACGGGTGCGATTTTCATGAAACTCAGTTCGGATGTTGTAAATGCATAATAAATGAACACATGTTAATCCAGTAGGTACATGTTCCAAGTTTCATTCAAATCCGTTCAGCCGTTCAGGCGTGAAAGAGTAACAAACATCCATACATACAAACTTTCCAAACTTTCGCGTTTATCTACACTTCTACACTAATATTATAAAGAGGAAAACTTTGTTTGTATGTTTGTTTGTTTGTACTGAATAGGCTCAAAAACTACTGGACCGATTTTAAAAATTCTTTCACCATTCGAAAGCTACATTATCCACGAGTAACATAGGCTATATTTTATTTTGGAAAAAAATAGGGTTCCGTAAGATATTTGGGTTTTTCGGACACAAGGTGTAAAAAATCAACCAGAAAAGTTACTTATTTTGCGTACGCTGCCTAAACTATAAAAGACTAGCTGTTGCCCGCGACTTCGTACGCGTGTAGTACATTATTTTATTCTATAATAGCGGTCGCCCGCGGCTCCGCCCGCGTGGATGTCGGTTACCGCTGCAAAAAGCCTACCCAGGAAAGACACGGTCAGTCGCGAGGTCGGCTCCCTACGCAGCGGTCGTGCAGCAGAAATCGTAATATTTTAATTTCGCCATAACTTCAAAACCAAACGTCCAATTTTAATCATTCAAAGACCAAATATTATCTCCATAAACTGTTCTTAGTGATGAAATCATTTATTTTGATAAGGATTAATAGCATGAGTAAAATAAACGCGTTTAAATGTAGTCCAAAAAAAATTCAAGATTTTTAAATAAAAAAATGGTTGCTGTGCCTCACTCGACATAGATGGGTATAGTGTGTCGCGGACTTTTTTGTAGATATTTATAAGATCTACAATTAATTAGAACATTTTATGGTTCTATCTTTTATAGTTTAGGCAGCGTACGCAAAATAAGTAACTTTTCTGGTTGATTTTTTACACCTTGTGTCCGAAAAACCCAAATATCTTACGGAACCCTATTTTTTTCCAAAATAAAATATAGCCTATGTTACTCGTGGATAATGTAGCTTTCGAATGGTGAAAGAATTTTTAAAATCGGTCCAGTAGTTTTTGAGCCTATTCAGTACAAACAAACAAACAAAGTTTTCCTCTTTATAATATTAGTGTAGATAGAACCATAAAATGTTCTAATTAATTGTAGATCTTATAAATATCTACAAAAAAGTCCGCGACACACTATACCCATCTATGTCGAGTGAGGCACAGCAACCATTTTTTTATTTAAAAATCTTGAATTTTTTTTGGACTACATTTAAACGCGTTTATTTTACTCATGCTATTAATCCTTATCAAAATAAATGATTTCATCACTAAGAACAGTTTATGGAGATAATATTTGGTCTTTGAATGATTAAAATTGGACGTTTGGTTTTGAAGTTATGGCGAAATTAAAATATTACGATTTCTGCTGCACGGCCCGTTGCGAAGTGGGCGTCACCAAGGCGGGGGTGCGCGTGCGGGAGGGGAGTTTAGATCTATGAGTAAGGTACCCGCGCGGCTCAGTCGCGAGGTCGGCTCCCTACGCAGCGGTCGTGCGCGAAGTCTAATAATTTTCGTGCGATTTTTTTTGAGATGTATTGTAAAGGAATCATCTATAATATAAAAATGAATCGCAAAATGTGTTGGTAAGCGCATAACTCAACAACGCCTGGACCAATTTGGCCAAATCTTTTTTTAAAATGTTCGTTGAAGTTCAAGGATGGTTTTTACGGCGAGAAAAATTAGAATTATTGCTGGAAAATATTATAATGAATAATGAGGATAGTAGGTACCTACGTGTGCTGGAATGGGACATAGGGTATTTTTTATCTGGGTACCGCGTGAGCGAAGCCGCGGGCGGCTGCTAGTGGTATTATAAAGAGAAAATACTTTTTTTTATTTTTTGTTTGTAACGAATAGACTCCTAAACTACTGGACCAATTTCAAAAATTCTTTCACCAATAGAAAGCTACATTATCAGGGACCAGTATAGGCTATAATAAATTTTCAAAAGATTAGGGATCCGTAAGAAAATTGCAATATTGTAACCCAAGGTAGAAAACCCAAAATAGTTTTTGGCGTGCGCTGCGAAAACTATTGATTATAGAACAAAATAATGTACTACACGCGTACGAAGTCGCGGGCAACAGCTAGTAATAATTATATTAGTAAGGGTATTGGCTTACACAGTATTTACCTATTTTTCAGAAAACTACACTCTACCAGCGGGCAGTAACTGCTTACTTTTCAACTGCAGCGTTCATTTCCACAAGGTGTGGGGCGCTGAGGCATCTGAGTTTATACCAGAGAGATGGTTCGACCCGGTCGCTATTGCCGACCCCAAAGCCGCCATACACACTGCATTTACAGGCTTTGGCGTGGGCAAGCGACTTTGTATGGGTAAGTTTCAGACCATATAAAAAGTCTCTCTTTTTTTTGAGAGCACTGGTGGTCTAGTTGGTAGTGATCCCGCCTTCCGATCCTAAGGTCGTGGATTCACATCCAATCGTGTACCAATGGATTTTTCTGTGCGAAAAATTTATGTGCGCTATACCAGTAAAGATGAAGGAAAACATCGCGAGGAAACCCGCGGCTTAGTCAGCTCCGCACGTATTGACCATGTCTTTCCTGTGGACAAGGCCGACTAAGCTGAGAGGATGGAATAGGTGCTGGGCAAGCCTACTCCATCTTAATTCGTCCCGGGCACTACAGCGTCCCGTTTGTGAAGGTAAAAGTTGCCTCCTGATGCTGTATAAATCATCTACTATAGATGGTAAAAGGCCATCATATAAAAAGGAAAGACGACGCGCCGCGAACAACAAAAGTGAAGCCACACAAAACCGTGCTCCTGCAAGTAAACATACACGCTCACGCACACACCAACACTAAAACCATGCTCATCGCTCTTGGTACGTCACGAGTCTTAAAAATAGAATTATGCCTTCCGGTGTAATGAAAACTTGTAAAAACAGCAGCAAATCACATAAAAAGTATCACGGAATCACTTTTCACTTGTAAGTAAGGTATTAATGTTGCCAAAAAGTCGACAACGGTTTACCCACTATCAACAGATAAAAAGGTCAATAGAAGACCACCAATACAGATAAAAGTGAAATCTTTTATCGTATTGGTTTGGTGGTCTGAAATCTGTACAGATAAGTACAGATAAATCTGTATACCTATATGGCAACACTGCAACTATGCATGAGTAAGAGTGGTTTTTGAATGAATGAATGAATGAACTACCTATGAATGATTTGTTTGGCTTTCGGTCGTTCCGGTGCTCATACGGATACGGCGCCATCTAGTAAGCGATTGTAAACTATTTTCGTTTGTATAAAAAATAATGGTTATGTATTTTCTTAAATTAAAGTTTGTACTATTTTTCGCAGGTAAAAACTACGCCATGATGTCAATGAAGACTACCCTAACGTACATACTGCGTCACTACCGGATCACCTCTGACGTCACGAAACTTAAGCTCAAAGTCGACCCGCTGCTTAAACCTGTTTCCGGGCACCATATTGCTTTACAGTTTAGGGATGTGTAAATATATATTTTTAGGGTTCCGTACACGAAGGGTGCCGGGACCTCATTAAGTCTCCGCTGACCGTCTGTCCGTCCGTCCGTCTGTCAGCGGGCTGTATCTCATGAACCGTATTGGGTAGAGTTGACATTAGTTGACATTTTCACAGAATGTGCAGGTGTTTCTAACTACAAGTAATATATATAAAATGAAAGAGGGTATCAAACAATAAACTTTTATGTACGCCTTTTTGTCAGTAGTACCATTGATTTGTACAAGTGACACAACTTACATTATGTTAGAATTATTATGTATTTTATAATTAAAATATATTTTTTGTAGCTTGTTATAAAATTATTCTGATTTTCAAATAATTATTTAATTGTCATATGATTTACAAACATAATGTACTAGTTTTTGGTTGTCTTTGATTTTATGGAATAGTTGTTAGAAGTGGAGTAGGTGCGACAACAATAATGTGGTTTTTGGTGACGTGAGAGTGAGACGTGATGCCCTAAGGACGGGTTTTTTTGTGCTTCTTCTGGTGCCCCTTCAGACGTGATGCCCTAGGCAATTACTCAATTTGATTAAGGGTTAATCCGTCACTGGTTGTGGTACGATGGTAACACTTCGTGTGTGAATTTAGTTCGCACCATTCACTTGACCGGTTTTATTTTTTGTATTATTATTTAGATATTTTATTTATACATAGATTTAATTTTAAATAAAAAATAAGAATGAATAAGTTTTTTACTTTGAATAGTTTAAGGTTCTTATTTTTTAATTATCGACTTTATTTATCAAAATTTATCTCTTTCTTTTAACTTTTAACTTGACGGCCTCGGTGGCGTGGCGGGCGATTGCTCGGTAGAGACGCAAGAGGCGCGGGTTCGATTCCCGCTGCGGAAGAAATGTTTGCATGATCTGTAAATATTTCTTCCGGGTCTGGGTGTTGTGGTACCATGATACTCGTAGTTTCTGATACCCACGACACAGGGAATCCTAGTGTGGGGTCAGGACTATGTATGTGCCTGTTGGGTGTTATTTATTATAACTTAAAATAAGGGCAGGAAAAGAACAGGAAGATGATGATGACCCTGGTGTCCAACTAAATGTGACTACGGTTCAAACGACAACATAAATAGTGGAAATTATATGACTACGAATAAATGAGCACGTGGCACGTGCGCATCAAATTCATAAAAGGTAAGTAGGTATAATAAAATGCAAATTTAGTTCGATTATCTTTTTAAATCCATAACATAAAAATGATTCATTCGTTGATTCGTCATGCTTATTAACGGGCCAGCAATCTATCCTACTATAATATTATATAATAGGTATTATAATATAAGTTTGTGAGTTTGTTCGTCGGTTTGTCCTAATTCTTTCGAACCTCGAGGAGACTTCCTTCGTGCACTTTTGGCTTACGAAATTGGATGGAACTTAAAATATACTTACTTAGCGTAAAGGCGTATGGTTGTATTATGTATGGTTGTATAACGTACCTACTTATTTTTATTCTGGTTCCACGCGAGCGAAGCCATAGAGGCTTCTCTCGCGTGCAATCAGAATAAAATTAGTATCGTATCGTAGTATCTATTTATTTGTAAACCAGTCTTTCGCTTTATGGGTTTTACCTAAATTCTAAATTTTTCTTTTCGTTTTTATTATTAGTAGGTAGGTATAGGTACTATAATAATAATGTAACATAAAGGATGTTTTATTAAATGAATTTTTTGCTAGACATTTCTAATGTGTCCATGTCTAATGTCGAGTGGAAGGAAGGTTGTTTTGTGAATCAAATATTTTTATACCTTTTTTCTTTTTTTTTCGGACGTAGGCATTATATAGGTATGCTGTGGGTCGCAGATGGCCGCTGGCAACGTTACCGGGCTTTGGTGAGCGCAGAGGGCGCGACACCGAGGAAAAAGGTTTTTTGGCAACTAGCGCAAGAGCACCAATTAGGTACCTACCTACGAACCTCGGAAATGGCTGTTGCCTGAGTGTTGAATCTAACAGCTACGCCCAGAGGAGGCGAGCGAGAATAAAAACGTCGACCCCGCCGGCGAAGTTAGTGTGGTGTTATATGACTGTGGTCTAATCATCGAGCATTTGTCTAATTTAACCTACGCGTGTGGGGGCTTCCCTCCATGTTAGCACTTAGCAGAGGTCATCGGGGTTTCCAAGTACGTGCCTTGGTCTACGGAGGGATCTAACATCATCAGGTGGTTTGATGATGAGATAGTCGGGGATCGTGAAGACAAGAGTACCTATATCGCATTTCGGTTCGGTATGAGGTATAATTACCTTTAACATCATATTCGACTAATCATCATTTTCCTGCCCTTATCCCACTAGGTGGGGTCGGCACAACATGTTTTCCTCTTCCATCTTCTCCTATCACTCGTCATCTCAGTACTCACTCCTTTCATACGCATGTCTTCTTTCACACAATCCATCCATCTTTTCTTAGGCCTTCCTCGGCCCGTGTATCCATCCACATTCATATTCAGCACTTTCCTTGTAACATGACTTTCTTCCCTCCGCATAACATGCCCATACCACGCTAACCTATTACTCCTCATCCTCTATCACTGGCGCTACTTTCAAACTTCCCCTGATGTACTCATTCCGTATCTTATCCATTCTGGTCACTCCACACATCCATCTCAACATTCGTATCTCTGTAGCATGCACTCTTCTTTCATCCACCACTTTTGTTGCCCAACACTCAGATCCATAGGTACAGTACGATGATTCGACTAATCATCATCTTTTTGCCCTTATCCCACTCTATGTGGGGTCGGCACAGCATGAACATTTTTTTTTTTTTTTATTAGCCTGTCTGGGCGCTGCGGCCCAGCCCGCGAGCTAGCTTACTCCTACGTACCTCGGAAATGATCCGAGTCTTTTTTGTACTCTTTCTTCCTTCATCGTGCTTTCTTCATACTGTTTCTTTCTTTCATTCATCAACATTCATTCATCAATCTTTCACTCCTGCATTGGTGGGTATGCCAATGTCCTAAACCTGTAAGGGGGATTTTTATATTCTATTTCTTTTATTGTATACATTTCACATTACTGAACATTGGATCATGCTGTAAGAGTTTTGGCTAAGGTGTTTTGTGACCGGCCGCCTGCCTGACGTCAACCCTCCTTGACGACGATTCGACTAATAAGTATTAAGTATAAATGATAGTTTGTGTGAGTAGGTACCTATTTGTTTTTACTATCTCTGTAACGGCTGAGCACACATCGTTTATGACCTGGAATAATACTGGGTAGGTACTTTTTATCTGGGAAGGCACCACGCGGAGTTGCAGGCGCATACTACATGATGCGGCCGGCATAAAAATCTGAGCCTATTTTAAGACACGAATTATTTGTCCAAGGACACGAAAGGTGCGCTCTGGTTATTTCTAGTCTGTCTGGTTTGTCTGGTCTGTCTAGCATTTTTTTTTTCGGAACACCTTTTATAATCGTAAAAACGTTTTATAAACTTCTTATGGTGATTTGATCATTTTTACATACCTTCAATAATTCGTAATTTAAATACTTAGTGCGTGGCGTGTCTACCTACCGTGTGGATTAAATTGGGAGCATCTTTCTTTTTAATCACTTTCTTAGTCTATAACTACAAAAAAAACCTTTATTAACTTCCTGGTAATTTGATAATTTTTACTGATTTGTACTTAATTTAAATACTTAGTTTGCGGCGTATTTTCAGGTTCAGATCACACGCAAAATAATTCAAGAGTAAATAAAAATGTTATTAATATGGATCGTATTGATGGTGCTGTGTGTTTTGCATCTATACCAGTGTTTACGTTTGAGAAACCGACCCCCGCTTATTCAAGGGGCTTGGCCCATTGTTGGACATGCATTCATGGCTTTTAAGGGTAAGTACCTGGTACCTAAACTTAGCATTGAACTGATTAGTTAATCGTAACGTCAAAGTAGCCACTAATAAGAGCTGAACTGAACTTAACTTTTCTCCCCGAGCATGTCGTAAAAGTCGACTAAGGGATAGCGTGATGGACCCATACGGGCGTAGCTCGATGGGCTGATCAAATGTCACCATGGTTCAGCATATCCATTTTGGGACTTTGAATCAGGAGTGACTGCAAGTTTTCTTATGATTACTGACATCTTTGCCTATCCCGTATCATCGTCTTCATCATCTTCCTGCCCTTATTTCACTCTATGTGGGGTCGGAGCCAAGGATCATGCTGTAAAGGTTTCGGCTAAGGTGTTTTATGACCGGCCGCCTGCCTGACGTCAACCCTCCTTGGGAATACTTGCTTATTGTATCTCATCATGTTGGAGGATACTATCCCTTAGTCGACTTTTACGACATGCTCGGGGAGAGAAGCAGCTAGACGCATTCTATGTTTTTTCTTTACTCCCAGTCCTTTGCCTATCCCGTATGTATGTTCTTATGTATATTAGCGTGGTGCAGGCATGTTATGCGCAGGGAAATAAGTCATGTTACAAAACGAGCGAAGAATATGGATGTGGGCAGATACACAAGTAGAAGCCATCAAAGAAAAGATTTTAAGGTTACTATTGAAATGACGAGAGAAATGTAAATGATGATGATGATTCCGACTGATTAGTTGGACGAACGAACTGATTATCTAGTCGTAGGCCGTATGGGTTACTAGTGCAGGCTCGCGAATCTCGCGATAGATAGGACGAACCCAGTAATGGGTGAAGTCAGGCTGTGGATGGTAATAATGAAAAGCGATGTCTATTTAATTTAATTTAAATTCGATGTCCAGTATATTTTTTATAAAAATCTTGTTTGAAGCATTATTTGTAAAACTTTCAGATCTACAAAGCTTGATCGAAAATGAGTCCAAAATTAACTTGCAGCGCGGCATTGGTGCTGTAACAGTAAGAATTGGAATCTTTGACATAACTGGTATGTTTTCTTCTACTACGGCTATAGCCTTCTACCATCTATAGTAGATGATTTATACAGCGTCAGGAGGCAACATTTTACCTTCACAAGCGGGACGCTGTATAGCCCGGGAGGAATTAAGATGGAGAACGCTTGCCCAGCACCTATTCCATTCTCTCAGCTTAGTCGGCCTTGTCCACAGGAAAGACTTGGTCAATACGTGCGGAGCTGGCTAAGCCGTGGGTTCCCTCACAATGTTTTCCTTCACCGTTTGAGAGTACTAGTATAGCGCACATAAATTTTCGCACAGAAAAATCCATTAGCACACGACCGGGTTTGAACCCACGACCATAGGATCGGAAGGCGGGGTCACTACCAACTAGACCACCAGTGCTTCTGTAGCACTCGTAATTATTTTCATATCGATGCCTAACAGCCAACAAGGGATAAGCGCCAAATAGCAAATTTTACAGGAGAGAGGTTTAAAGTTCAAAAAAATTGAAAAAAAATCTTAAAAACTCGGCTATTGCTTCGACAAGTTTGAAATTTCAGCCATATCACTTTTAATTTTTTTTCTACAAAATAGAATTTAAAATTTTGTATAAATCACCATTTAAACACCATTTACTGTCGCTTAACCTAAAAGGTACTATTTTTACAAACAAGCAAAAACATCGTATGTGTAAGTATCTTCGTATTCACTGCTAGCCTCAATTAACATAACTGCCCTTTGCATTTTGTTTAAGGTATGGAAAAATAACATAACTACCAATATTTTTTACACCAAATAGGGGAAATATGTTGTAAGCGGTTATTGAATTTCGACATGCAGACAAGAAAATTGTAATAAGTTAACAATTATTGAAATAAAACATCCGGCTGTTTTGAAAAAGAGGAATTGATGAAATAAACATTCAGATGTTTTCTAATGTTCACGCTGGAAAGTTTAATACACACAAGTTTATAAGCTACTAGCTGTTGCCCGCGACTTCGTGCGCGTTAAATTTCAAACCGAGTTTCAAGCCATCCGCACCGCCCCCGTTAAAAATTTCCCATACAAATTTTGACACCCATTTTAGCCCTCATTAAGGGTTGCTTTGAAAAATCCTGAAACACCTGTCCATTTATTTTGTATTTGTAGTAACCAAACCGAGTTTCAAGCCAATCGCACCGCCCGTTAAAAAGTTCCAATACTAACTTTGACACTCCATTACAACCCTTTTTGAGGATTGATTTGAAAAATCCTGAAACATATGTCCATTTATTTTGCATTTATAGTAACCAAACCGAGTTTCAAGCCAATCGCACCGCCCGTTAAAAAGTTCCAATACTAACTTTGACACCCCATTACACCCCTTTTTGAGGATTGTTTGAAATATTCTGAAACACGTGTCCATTTATTTTGGATTTATAGTAACCAAACCAAGTTTCAAGCCAATCGCACCGCCCGTTAAAAAGTTCCAATACTAACTTTGACACCTCATTACACCCCTTTTTGAGGATTATTTTGAAAAATTCTGAAACACTTGTCCATTTATTTTGGATTTATAGTAACCAAACCGAGTTTCAAGCCAATCGCACCGCCCGTTAAAAAGTTATAACACTAACTTTGACACCCCATTACACCCCTTTTTGAGGATTGTTTTGAAAAATTCTGAAACACGTGTCCATTTATTTTGCATTTATAGTAACCAAACCGAGTTTCAAGCCAATCGCACCGCCCGTTAAAAAGTTCCAATACTAACTTTGACACCCCATTACACCCCTTTTTGAGGATTGTTTGAAATATTCTGAAACACGTGTCCATTTATTTTGGATTTATAGTAAC
Organism: Scotopteryx bipunctaria; assembly: GCA_949320045.1. NCBI lineage: Eukaryota > Metazoa > Arthropoda > Insecta > Lepidoptera > Geometridae > Scotopteryx > Scotopteryx bipunctaria. Next base: position 3,464,394 of record OX439462.1, read on the forward strand.
CAAACCAAGTTTCAAGCCAATCGCACCGCCCGTTAAAAAGTTCCAATACTAACTTTGACACCTCATTACACCCCTTTTTGAGGATTGTTTTGAAAAATTCTGAAACACTTGTCCATTTATTTTGGATTTATAGTAACCAAACCGAGTTTCAAGCCAATCGCACCGCCCGTTAAAAAGTTATAACACTAACTTTGACACCCCATTACACCCCTTTTTGAGGATTGTTTTGAAAAATTCTGAAACACGTGTCGATTTATTTTGGATTTATAGTAACCAAACCGAGTTTCAAGCCAATCGCACCGCCCGTTAAAAAGTTCCAATACTAACTTTGACACCAAATTACACACCTTTTTAAGGGTTGTTTTGAAAAATCCTGAAATACCTGTCCATTTATTTTGTATTTGTAGTAACCAAACCGAGTTTCAAGCCAATCTCACCGCCCGTTAAAAAGTTCCAATACTAACTTTGACACCAAATTACACACCTTTTTAAGGGTTGTTTAGAAAAATCCTGAAATACCTGTCCATTTATTTTGTATTTGTAGTAACCAAACCGAGTTTCAAGCCAACCGCACCGCCCGTTAAAAAGTTCCAATACTAACTTTGACACCCCTTTTTAAAGGTTAGTTTGAAAAATCCTGAAACATGTGTCCATTTATTTTGGATTTACAGTATTCGAACCGAGTTTCAAGCAAATCGCACCACGCGTTAAAAAGTTCCATACAAAAATATTCACCCCCTTTCACCTCTTTAGGGGTTGAATTTCAAAAATCCCGCCTTAGTAAGTGCCTTCCAAGTTTCAGCTTTCTAGCTTCAGCGGTTTCGGCTCAGCGATGATGAATCAGTCTGTCAGTCAGGTTATACTCTTTTAAAGGTATAAATTCTTCGTCTGTAAGTTAATCTTAGATTTTTGTAAAGCTTTACCAATTATATTGAATACCCTATATTTTTGAGCCATTTTGATCTAAAACATTAGATTATGTTATTATACGTAATGTAATTACTTATTAAAGCCGTAAGTTCAGTTATTTATCTATTCACATCTTCACATCCATACTAAAAACTTAATATTTGAGTGCAATAATTACCTTCTCATTACCGTAATAAGCTTCAAAAAGGCCCGCTGAAATGACTCGCGTGCTCGCGTGGCGCCTATGCCGCGGTCGCATACGCAACGAAAGTCGCGCTTGAGCGAATGAAATGGATAACGGCCGTTTGAGTTTTTGTTTCACTAGGTAAGCGACAAATGCTTTAAATGGAATGTGTAATTTTTATATCTAACCGCCACATTTAGTTCGGATATCGGGGGGTAAAAAAAGGATAAGCGACAAATTTTAGGCGAGATCCGTTAGGACATTTTGTGTTAAGCTCCTCAGAAATTAGGTTTGGTGTGAAGGAAAATAAGGTCAAACGCCAAAAAAAGACTTAAATATGTGGTCCAAATTAAATTAAACGACTATTTTATTTTTCATAGAAACCTGTAAAACAGGATAAATGTGTCATTCAACATAAATTATTTTCAGCCCAAATAGCTTAACGTCATGTTAACAAAATAACACAGAAAGTCAAAATAGCGTAAGTCTAAATTTCATAAAAAATCTTTTATATAACCGCCAAAATAATAAAATATTTCAAAAAACATGGCGTTTAAGACGAAAAAATAAGGCCATGGACCTTAATTTTCTAACTGCCTAAGCGACAAAAAGTTGGTCGTAGAATTTTTTTAATTAGACCAAAAGACGCAGAAAAAAAAGACGATTCTAACCATATATATAACTCAATTTCGCCAAAAGTGTCGCTTATCCCTTTTTGGCTGTAAGGCATCGATATCAATACGAGAGACGGTTTCAGCGGCGTGGCGGGCTGAGGTGCAAGAGGTGCGGCTTAGATTCCCGCTCCGAAATAAATATGCGTTTTCTGCAAATATTTCTTCATGTCTAGGTGTTGTGGTACCATTGTATTTACTCATCATTTCTGCCGATCATAACACAAGTAATCCTAGTGTGGGATTATTACTATTATAAACCTATTCCATGTAACTGTAATTGGGTGAACAAAAACATAGTGAAAATTATTATTTTTCAGCTATTATAGACCCAGATGACTGTCTGCTGGTCGCTAACTCGTGCTCCACCAAAGATGCCTTGTACAATCTGCTGAAACCCTATTTCGGAGAAGGACTTATAACGGCGAATGGTTTGTTAATCTCTATTATACCTTACATAAAGTATCGCTACTCTAAAACTAAAGATAAAGTAATTCAAGGCTTTCCTTAAGATAGAAATCAGCGAAGCTAAAGGACGTCCAACTGCTTCTCTCTCTCCAAGCAAGTCTTAAAAGTCAACTAAGGGACAGTATCCTCTTCAACATGATGAGATACAATAAGCAAGTATTCCTAAGGAGGGTTGACGTCAGGCAGGCGGCCGGTCATGAAACACCTTAGCCAAAACTTACAGCATGATCAGCTGCTTTTCTCCCCGAGCATGTCGTAAAAGTCGACTAAGGGATAGTGTCCTGTCCAACATGATGGACCACCTATATGGGCGATGGGCTGATCACCTGTCACCATGGTTCTATCCATCTTGGGATTTTGAATCAGGAGTGGCTACAAGTTTTCTTATGATTACTTGTGCCTCTGCCCACCCCGTTAGGGATACGGGCACGATAATATGTACATGACATGTGTTCGTAACACCTATATTTATCATTTAGTATTTTTACCTAACTACGAAGAGCAAAATGGAGAGTTATAAGTTTAACAGTCTGTTAGGTGTATCATTCTGTTCATCTGTTTCTTCGTATCTGTTAAACTACTGTATAGATTTTGATAAAAGAGGATTCAGCTTATTTAAGACGTGCCCAAGTGATCCCCGTGATTTTATGGAATACAGAATTTTTGATTTTGACTTTGACTTTATGTAAGTAAAGTAATGTTTATCTTAGGTCCCAAATGGATGGCTCACCGGCGTTTACTTAGCCCATGCTTCAACCAACAAGTGCTTGATGGCTATTTGCCGGAGTTCAACAAAGGCGCCAAGGAGTTGGCCAAGGAATTGGCCAAAGAGGAGGGCAAGGGTCCATTCGACCACTATCCTTATCTTGACCATTCTGTCTTATCTACTGTATGTGGTAAGTTAAACAAAATTTTGGATTTTGATTTATGGACAATTTAAATTCACAAGTAAGTATTTTATTCAATTAAATCACTAGGATTTATTAAAATATTCGATTATATAGAAGACAAAAATACTTGGGGCTGAATATTGCTCCAACTCGTTTTATAAACATGATTGATGGATCATAAAAAAAAATAGCCAAGCGTGGTTTCTTATTTATTCTTATACACCAGTGCTCTCGATCAAAATCATAATATTATACTATTAATATTATTTAAACTCACATCGTCACATCCTCACAAACTTTCGCATGTTTGTGTGATCCTTGGATCATGCTGTAAGAGTTTTGGCTAAGGTGTTTTATGACCGGCCGCCTGCCTGACGTCAACCCTCCTTGGGAATACTTGCATAATGTATTTCATCATGTTGGAGGATACTATCCCTTAGTCGACTTTTACGACATGCTCGGGGAGAGAAGCAGCTGGACGCATTCTATGTTTTTTCTTCACTCCCAGTCCAGCAGAGAAGTTTATAATACAATACAATGTATGGATTTATATTTCAGTGACAACATTTGGCACCATAACAGACAAAGAAGACGTGGACACGAAAGAAAACTTTATGATCGCCAAAATAAAGTTCTACGATTGCTTGATCCAGCGGGTCTTGAAGTTTTGGTTGCAAAGCGATTTGATGTACTCTTTAAGTGGTCTTAAGAAGCAAGAGGAAGTACACTCACTGGCAATGACTGGTCTTTCACGCGCTGTAAGTTAATTATACTTTACCATCTATACTAGATAATTTATACAGCGTCAGGTGGCAATTTTTGCCTATACTAACGGAACGCTGTAGTGCCCGGGACGATTTTAGTTAGAGTATCTATACCATCCTCTCAGCTTAGTCGGCCTTGTCCACAGGAAAGTCATGGTCAATACGTGCGGAGCTGATTAAGCCGCGGGTTTCTTCACGCTGTTTTTCTTCACCGTTTGAGAATATTTGTATAGCATACATGGATTATTATTTTTTCGAACAGAAAAAACCATTGATGCACGACCGGATTTAAACTGACGACCTTAGGAACCGAATCGAAGGTAGAGCCCACAGAAATCTAAATAATAAGGCACTAACCCCCGAATACTCAAACGCATCTCAGAGTTGAGCACTTCTCAAGTGACGAGTTTTTGACAGATTTTCATCAAAAACTGTCAAAAAACTGTGACTTGAGACGTGCTCAACTCTGAGTCGCGATTGAGTATTCGGAGGTAGAAGTCACATAACCACGTGACCTTGTCGCCGCACAGGTGATGTAAGGTTATGCGATGTAAATTTAAAACATCAAAGTTTTCTACTTCTATATTATATTTTTAATTCGAAGTCTTCATTTCTTCATTTTTTAGTATGTACCTAGTTAATAATCTGAGTGTATTAGTCAAAAGACTTTTTTTTCAACCCGTTTCGTCCCACTGCTGGGCAAAGGTCTCCCCCAAACACTTCCAGACTTCCCTATCATGAGTCTTCTCCACACCATCCTCTTTCGAAGGCATCGAGTTCGTCCCGCCGACATAAGACTAATTAATTTAATTTTGTTTTAGATTTTGACAAAGAAAAGGGCGGAGTATAATGCGAAGAAAATGCATCCTGAAAGTAAATATTTAATTCTACCAAAGAACTCAAGAATAATGGTCAAGCTTGAATCATGATTCCTGCATAATTTTTGCGGTCATATTTTATCAACTGACAGATTTATGCTTGAGCGAAGATTCACTTTATTTTTCTTTTTTAATATCACATCTACGGCTCAATTATAAGAACCATTCTTAAAAGTGAGCCGCGCAGATGTGATATTGAAAAAAAAAATGGATTATAATTAATTAAATTATTTTATGTACAACATCTATATACTTATACTTCTCTGCTAGACTGGAAGTAATGAAAAAACATAGAATGCATCCAGCTTTTCTCCCCGAGCATGTCGTAAAAGTCGGGCGATATTATGGGCGAAGGACTGATCACCTGTCACCATGGTTCACCATATCCATCTTGGGACTTTGAATCAGGAGTGGCTGCAAGTTTTCTTATGATTACTTGTAGTTCTGCCTACCCCATTAGGGAAGAGGGATATAGGCGTGATAATATGTATGTACCTATAACCATACAGGCCTGTATTAGCTAGGTGTTTCCTATGTCTTTAACCTTTAATAGTATGTTTAAATTCAGATTTAACCCCCAAGACTCGTTTCAAGTCGCTGATGGAACATCTCCTGGAGTTGTCTGATGCTGGAGATCTCTCTGACCAGGATGTGATGGATCAAGTGAATACGTTTATCGCGGCTGCCTCCGACACCATATCCATTGGACTCCCAAATGTCCTGCTTTGTGTCGGCTCGTATGAAACTGTACAAAAGAAGATTTTTGAGGAGTAAGTTATAAAGATAGATGATGGATGAACTCTTGTGTATTAAAATTAAAACATAATAATAAAAACTTAGGTACTAACAAAACAAAAACAGAAATACACAAACTCCGGTCTTATTACTTAAAGCAATTGCTTCCAGACAATCTTGGGATGGAGATGATAGAAAGGAAGTATGGGCGATAGAGTTCATCGCTAAACAAATAAAAATAATAATCATAATAATTTATGTACCTAAATAAATACAGATAAAATCAGATAAACAATAAAGATAAATTTACTGTAAGTTTGAAGTCCAATCAAAACTGATCGCAACAATTATAATTGCATAATCATACCTTTGTTGTTTTTTGTTTTATTTGTAATAGGGTAAGTTTCATCCCGAGCGGGCAAAATGACCTGACTTCAACGTAATCATTTGTTAAATTCCACGATGGACCCCAGTTTTCTTTTGTTTTTAAGTACCTAATTGTCTTTCCATCTCTTGAAAATGTTTTCTTACCTTTTGTTCTTGTTTTTTTAGAATTAACGTACGGAACGTTGGCATGGCAATATTTCTACAATGTTCTTCTCCCGAAAAATCGACTTAAAACGGGACTTGAACCCGCGAGCACGGTCTTACCGTAGCTGTGTGTTCTTACCGTTGTTCTGACCATCTGAGCTATCTATGCAAGTTCCGTCGGTCGAAAATTTGTAATTAATATAATTTTTATTTTAATATTTATTTATTAGTAGCTGTTGCCCGCGACTTCATACGGGTGTAGTAAATTATTCTGTTCTATAATCAATAGTTTTCGCAGCGCACGCCAAAAACTATTTTGGGTTTTCTACCTTGGGTTACAATATTGCAATTTTCTTACGGATCCTTAATTTTTTTGAAAATATATTATAGCCTATACTGGTCCCTGATAATGTAGCTTTCTATTGGTGAAAGAATTTTTGAAATCTGTCCAGTAGTTTCGGAGCCTATTCGTTACAAACAAATAAAAACAAGAAAATCTTTCCTTATTAGTATGATTTAACAACGATGATTTTTTTTTATTAATTATCCTCAGACTGCATGCAGTGTTTGGAGAATCCGATAGAGACATAGATAAGCAGGATTTGTCCCAACTGAAGTACTTAGAAGCGGTGGTAAAAGAATCACTTCGCTTGTATCCCTCCGTACCTTTGATTGGTAGGACTCTAGAAAACGATCTCCGATTGAGTAAGTAGTTAGTTCCTAAATGAAATTCATTAAATTAATGCCTTTTTACCAACTATAGTAGATGATTTATACAGCATCAGGAGGGAACTTTTAGCTTCACAAACGGGACGCTGTAATGCCCGGGACGAATTAAGATGGAGTAGGCTTGCCCAGCACCTATTCCATCCTCTCAGCTTAGTCGGCCTTATGAAATTGATTATGATCTAGTTTATTAGACGGCCTCTGTGGCGTGGCGGGCGATTGCTCGGCTGAGACGCAAGTGGCGCGGGTTCGATTCCCGCTACGGGAGAAATGTTTGTATGTTCTGCAAATATTTCTACCGGGTCTGGGTGTTTTAGTATTATGTATTTTATGTGTCTATTTACAGAAAAATAGTAGGTATATAAGTATTCTATCAGCCATCTGGTTCCCATAGTACAAGCTTTGCTTAGTTTGGGGCTAGATGGCGCTGTGTGAAATGTCCACAAATATTTATTATTATTTATTTCTTCCCCAGAAAACTACTTTCTCCCAGCGGGCAGCAAGTGCTATCTGATCCTATATGGGGTCCTCCGTCACCCCACATGGGGTCCCGACGCGGATCAGTTCAGACCTGAGAGATGGTTGGATGGAACACTACCTGCTAATCATAAGATCTTCGCCGCGTTTGGACTGGGAAAGCGAAGTTGTGTAGGTTAGTACTAATTAACTACTCATGTCACCAATTCTTTCGAACCACTGAAAGGATAGTCTGGGTGTTGTATTATGTATTATAAGTATGTATTTGAACTATAAATATTTTTGCTTCGGTTGCTTTGTATCAGAAAACTGTTTTTATGTTATTCCAGATGAACTAGTAAGTCTGTTTCTAGTTCCATTAAAATCCGTTAAGCTGCGATTGAGGTACCAAAAGGGGTGTTATATGTAGTAGTGTGTATCTGTCTGTTGATATCTCCTGAACGGATGAACCGATTTTGATGCGCTTTTTTTTCTATTTGAAAGCTGATATGATCGAGATGCTGCTTAGCTATAATTTATGAAGATCTGTTCAGGAGTTTGAAGATTATCAGCCCATTTCCTACTTGACAAAAGGATCTTACTAATTTTCGTCCGATTTATTTGATGTACAGTTGGGGCGTTGTTTAATTTTAATTTAATATTATGTATTTCTTTGTTTCAGGAGTAAACTTCACACTGATGCTGATGAAGACGTATTTGGCGACTATTCTCCGAAGGTACTCCTTCTCCGGTGACGTCACAAAGCTGGTGCAAACGTTTGAGATACTATCTCGACCTGTTTCTGGACACCATGTCTCTATCGAAAGAAGAAACTGACAGAAAGAAGAAAATATAATGTGTATGATGTGTGTATATTACACAAAATAAAGAATCTGTGCGTGTGTCAGTGTGTGTGTGTGTGTTCATTCATTTCGTAAAGGTTGAACGGGTTTAGCCGAAACTTGAAAAGTTTAAGATCTGAAATAACATAGGATATTTTTATTAAACGGTTCTGGGTATTTTAGCTTGCCCTGTTTGTTTTTTGTTTGGGTCAAATTTAGTAATTTGGGTCTTTCGTAAATTTAAATCTTAACCCTTTCCTGTTGGCAGACTGATATGATATGATAGTTGATACACGCCTTTAATTCTGATGACAATACAATTGAATATATATTCAGTATCATTATAAATCCAAGATGGCCGCTGCCACAAGATGGCGTAGGTATTACATATTTTTTCACAATCTCCTCAATAATGGGTATCAAATAAAAGGTTTTGACTAGTAGAATACAGGACTCCATGAAAAATTCCAATGAACACAGTGTGAAATTGAAAAAAAAAAATATGTTTGTATTTTTTTTAAGTTTAACGGTTTTATTGAAAAGAAAGATAATAATGATGTGGATAATGTGCTAAAAATTATAAGTTACCTACGTCATACGTACCTACCAGTCATCACACCACTCATCAATCTAGGGCATTGATCGGACTCAAAAATTAAATACAGGATATCCCACATTTACTCTCCTATAAATCCTTAGTCTTCTGGTCCCCCGGGACAAAAGAGCGGGCCGCGCCATTAAGCCATTAAGCTTTACCCGAGCATCAACTCCGGGGGGTTGGGTGGTCGTTGTCGGCGCTCTGCCAGGATTTCGATGGTGTCTGTTCGTCTGGCGCTCTTTTTCAATGAGGGTGGCCCTTACCCCCGTACACTCAAACGTGACACAGAGTCGAGCACGTCTCAAGTCACGGTTTTTTGATAGTTATTGATAAAAATCTGTCAAAAATTCGTCACTTGAGACGTGCTCTCTGAGATGCATTTGAGTATTCGGGGGTTAGTCTCCTATCCTTTGTGCCTGACAACCTGCGTCCAGCAGGACCTTTTGGTCAAATTACAAGTAAGTATAAAAGTCAGAGTCAAAGAAGATGAACCGGGTTAGTGGAAGAGACCCTGGATTGAAATGACAATTTGTTTATTATGTCGATGACGACCTCGGTGGCGTGGCGGGCGAGTGCTCGGCTGAGACGCAAGAGGCGCGGGTTCGATTCCCGCTACGGGAGAAATGTTTGTATGTTCTGCAAATATTTCTTCCGGGTCTGGGTGTTGCAGTATTATATAAGTACCTATGTATTTACAAAAAAAAAGTATATAAGTATTCTATCAGCCATCTGGTGCCCATAGTGCAAGCTTTGCTTAGTTTGGGGCTAGATGGTGCTGTGTGATATGTCCACAAATATTTATTTATTTTATTATTCCAAAGTAGAGTACCTACCTACCTATTATAGAAATCTTCCTATCATAAGCATAACTTCCGCGACCGGAATGATTTTCATTAAGATTACAAAAGTACCTTTTACAAGTTAAAATTATTCAGAAACAAGATAATAACCCTTAACGTAAGGATGTTTACACATGGGTTCAGGTTCAAGCCGCGACATTGCGACGCACGCATAATGAGGTTATAGAATCAGAATTGTAGCCGTGCACGGTGTAGGTACCAGCTAACCTTACCTCAGGATGGCCGGTGTATGAGACTTCAAATTAATATAGATATGTTTATCTTTACATAATATATAGGTGCCTACTAGCTGCCGACCGCGGCTTCGCTCGTGTGGTACCTGGATAAAAAATAGTAATAGTATCTTATACAGTAGCCAAATTTGCGACAGCCAAACAGCAAGCTCCTCCGCTGCCCATTTCACAAAAAACTGTAATTTAAATAATCAGGATATTGTAGGTACGTTTTTATTAGTTTTCTGTTAACATTTTGAGTTAGGTTTTTATTTACCTTTATTATATATTGAATTTGGCTAAAGTATAAGTACCTAGTTAAATCGTGATGTGCGTTGCATTTTTTAGTTCTAATAGTCTGCAAGTAACATTGATCGCGTGCCTAGCTATGCTTCTGAGTTGCAACAAACGGAAGAACATAAAAAATAAGGGCTACCAATCCCACCTAGCCCTTACAAAATATCAAAGTAAATTTTAGGTAGGTACACGGTTTCTGTGATAATAAAGCTAGCCACATTTTCTCGGATTTGATTCAAGTTTAAAATTAATTTACGGAGATCGGACCCGCCTATGGTAGATTGGCTTTTTGAAATTGTTTGGAAGTTATCATTTGGGAATTGCCCTTTCAAATGTTTGTAAGGTTTGAATTATCCTGAACAACTGGGCTTCATAACTAGAGAATAAATAAATTAATTAAAAAAATCTTGGCAGCAATTACTTGACAACTTGGTCAATAGGTCAAGCCTTTAGAAAACGATAGATTTAAATAACATGTTTTGTACCTATTCCAAATTTTGACATTTTAAAAATAGTACCTTACTACCTATTGGATACAATGAAAAACAAAAAGTAGGTAGGGTACCTATACTTATTCTATGAAAAATTCGGCTTCGTGAACTTAATTCCCACCAAAGTGCATTGTTTCTCATTATTTTTGCAATCCAAAGATACTAAGTATGTAATTTTATTGCTTGTTGCGATTATCCGTTTTTTTTATGTCTAAAGTTGTTATGAAACGCTCCATGACGCTCCAGGTAAACATGTTATTAGCTCTTAGCAGTAAGTATTATGCTATCTATGTAGGTACCTATCTCTGCCCTCGTAATAGCAAACGCAGTACTTGCAAAATGGCGGTTTCTAGAAAAACGCGGTAAGTAATCATAATTTTTAGATATCTCTGCAGCAAGTAAATGTCATACTTATACTTAAGTACCTATAGTAAAAAATTAATGAAAATTATTTTTTTATGTAGGTATAGATTTAGCCCCTTGGAAATACCATTTCTTTCCACCATTTCAGATCCAGATCTATCTAGTCGTGTCATTAGCTCTTTCTAAACAGTTTGGTGAAAGGATTTAATGTGCACCACCAAAGGCTCCTTCCGTGCACTGTTTTCGAATTTTTAGTTTCTACGACATGCCGGTTTCCTCAATTATCGACTAATAAACAAAAATGGTTTTAAACACGTCATAAGTTGCCTACTTATTCAAGTTTAACTAAGTATGTGAAGTGAACATGGCCTGACTGAAGGCATCAGTGGAAACTTTAATGAATACTGTCAAGTCAGCCACAGACGCCTATCGAACTTTGCTATGGATTAGGGATTTGCTACTAGGTACTAACATGATAAAATAGTAGGTAGTAGGGCACTGGTGGCCTAGTGGCAGCCGCCCTGCCTTCCGACCCTAAGGTCGTGGGTCTAAACCCGGTCGTGCTCCAATTGATTTTTCTGTTCGAAAAATGTATAGGTACATAATTACATACATGATGCGTTGTACCAGAAGGTACCTACTTTCAAACGGCTAAGGAAACCATAGTCGTAGAACTTAATAAGTTTGAAAACATCATACAAGTTGAATTTGTAAACAGTTGACAAATTGATATAGATGGCTGGCAGTTTTTGAATCTTGGACGAATAAAGTTTATTCGTCCAAGTTCTGAATGCGTCAAGCAAGCCGAAGATAGGGCGCGCGCGATGGCGCTGATTAGGGGAGGCATTATGTCCAGCAGGTAGGAAGCTGCTATAGGCTGATGATGATAATCATGATCCTACAACATACATCTGAAAACTTTTCCTGTTATATTAAATAAAATGTAGGTTTCTGTATTCATAGTGGTTCACTCATGAATGTAGGGACCTACTCGAATCAAGTAGGTACCTACTACGTAAGTAGGCAATAAGAGGCTTTGGAACCTTGTGGACATTTGACCTGAAAGTCTTAACGACCTTCGCCGGCCCTTCAATTAAGTAATCTTATTGATTGTAAGCCCCTAAAACCTTCCGATCCTCTGATGTTGCTATGTTTGGGAGAATTCCGTTGCCATTAATGGAATGTTTTTTACTAAAACAAAGAAGGACGCTGGAGTAGTTAGAGGTTTAGGTACTGGAAAAGTTTGAGAGGATGTTAGTGCCTCAATCACGACGTAACAGCCAAAGGGAATTGGTTGAAACTCGGAATACATACCTAACTACCTAATTCGACCTAGAAGTAGGTATACCTCAGGCGCGGTCCGAAGGGGGGTGGTCACAGGGGACATGACCCCCCCCCCAAAATCGTACACGTCAAATTGAAAAATCTTCTAAAAATTTACAAAATATAAAAAAGCAATTTTCTGTCCCTAGCCGCGATGCCAATAAAAATAGAAGGCTTCCATTTGTTTTATAATGTGTGCAATAAAATTGTGTATTGTGCAATAAATACTGATTTACCTACTCGGCATATTCTGTTACTAGTGACCCCCTCCAAAATTTCAGGCTGCGACAACGCCTGGTATAGGTAGGTACCTATGCTTGTTTTTTTTATCTGGGTACAGAGAGAGCGAAGCCTAAGGTAGAAATTAAATATTTTGCCTACTCTTGCTACCAACCTACCAAAAAAAGGTTTTTATTTCCCAGGACATGTTGACCCAATCTGTGGGTCTGGGTACCCAGGTACCTTATCTATACATTAGGTAGATAGGTATTCTGTAGACTAGCTAGCCTAATTTAATTAACCTAATTAAAACCACAAATATACTCACATGTGCTTTTATTCAGCAAAATGCATCAAAATACCTACAGAAAATTATATAAATTAGCATCTTTCCATTTTCATATCTTTTCAAGAACTTCTGACATTTTTTTGTTTAATTTTCTGACAGTGTGAAATTGGAACAAGACCGAGGAGGCTTTAGTTAGGTATTCTACCAAAGAGGCGGCATGTATTAGAATAATGAAGTGACTATTACATAATCTATGCCAATGCGTAAAGAAATTGCAATCTATGACACGGAATGAACGTGTGTCGTGAAAGATCTAATCTAGATACTTATGACAGACTTACCCCCGAATACTCAAACGCATCTCAGAGTTGAGCACGTTTCAAGTCACGGTTTTTTGACAGTTTCTGATGAAAATCTGTCAAAAACTGGTCACTTGAGACGTGCTCAACTTTGAGATGCGTTTGAGTATTCGGGGGTTAGAATATCTTTTTCTATATTCTAAGATAAGATAAGATAATGTCTATGACAATGCAATATAGTACATCTTAGCTATAGGTATAACCTTTGATTATATACCTCAAAGAGTATAACTTTGTAGGTAGATAATAGTATTCTTTTGAAGTAAAGAACCGTTGTGAATAAACAACACGAAAAAGAGAAATAAATAGTGTCGCATTCAGCAAAACTACCACACCTACCACAACTCAATAAGAGAGCTCATATGAAATTCAATTTGCCGTGATGTCGCCAAACGATGATGATCAGTCGAATTTAGGTAGACATCTGTTATTTGGCCCGGGTGGGCATTGTTGGGGAATATTGTGTCTTTGGTAAACTGAAATACACGCCTGGTTTCAGTCCTAGGTACTTAAAAAACTCGACTTTGAGGTAGAGATGTAGAGTTATGGATGTCTATGAAATATCAGTCCACAATAATGATAAGTTGTACCTATCTCAATATCCACTCGACTAAGAGTACTGTAACTAGTAGCAAGGAATCAATATTTCAAGCAAAATATCGATAATAAATTGTAAGCAAAATAATACCTAAATAACGTTATTTTACAATGTAGGTGATCTTTATATATTTATCTTTGGTAAGTTAATAAGTGGATTTAAGGTTATAAGGTACAAAATTCTTGTGTAATAAGTAGTAACAAAATGCCTTCCATACCGATATGACATCAGTTAGTACACCTAACTTACATTATGCATCTTGGGGTTTGAATCAGGAGTGGCTGTAAGTTTTCTCATGATTACTTGTGGCTCTGCCCACCCCTTTAGAGATATGGGCGTGATAATATGTATGTATGAATGTATATTATAGTTCCTATCGCCCCTCCATACTTTCAGATTGTGCCTACCTACCTAGTATAGCTATACCTAATATGTACTAGGTGCCTTTGAGGCGCACTCTAAATCCTTTCACTACAAAGGTTCGATAGAACTAGTTACACGACTACATAGATAGATAGAATAGGCATCTGCTTCTAGAACTAGACAAAGAAATGATTATGAAGGAAGGACAGGTTTTTGTTCAATATTGCCTATTAAAACTTTTTTAAGTCTATTTGTTGGGTACTTCCAAGCTAGGAAACTGAATAAACGAAAGAGATAGGGTACTAAGTTATTTCAGCTCTAGTTTTAAAATGGTACTTAAATTATTCAGTCCACCTTTAAGCTGGTAAAATGCTTTAATTATACCCTCTAGCAATGCTAAGCGGTCCGAAAGGACTGATAAAATTGCAACAAACTTTAAACGATAAAAGTAAAAATATAGTGCAAAATGTGGGTAGATTATGTGCTAAACGTAATGTTTGTTCACGGATCGTTCATTACTACAACAAAAGTAGGTAGTGATGGGACTCGAATCACATTTGATTCGAATGATTCGAATGATGACAGTTAAAACTCAGTTCGAATGAGATTATATGTTGATTTGAATCATCTCTTGATTCGAATGGTTGACTTGATTCGAATCAATTTATTTCTTTTATCTGTTACGCGAGTAGTACGCCTAACGATGGTTGTAATTGGAGAGACCTACGTCATGCAGTGGACTGTTATAGGCTGATGATGATGATGATTAAAAATGTATCTAAGTGTTTATTTATTTATAAGTATCGAATCATCGTATCGATTCGTATTGATTCGAATAATTATATCGATTCGAATCATCAATCAATACTAATCAAGGGTTAATTCGAGTCATGATTCGATTTTTTTCTGGATAATCCGAGTTGATTCGAATATTTATTTTCGATTCGAGTCACATCACTAAACAAAGTTATCTGTATTAAAACAACATTACTATGATAACTTATGGACGTTAGGCTGAAATTATCTATATCGCAAAATCCGCTAGCCTAGTACGGCTGGCAGGAAATAATCTAGCAGACGGCTACTAGTTTTAATTATACGCGCTGATAGCGGCAGGGTAGGGCTCAGAACTGATAGAAAATTAATAGGAACTGAGCGTCTTATTAAACGACTTCGGTGGCGTGGCGGGCGAGTACTCGTGCGAGACGCAAAAGACGCGCCTTCGATTCCCGCCGCGGGAGAAATGTTTGCATGTTCTGCTATAATACCACTGCTAATACCACTTCTGGGTCTGGGTGTTGTAATAATGTTACAAAGAAAAGTATATAAGTAAATAGTTTCTTTCTTTCTTCTTTCTTATTCTATCAGTATAGATGGCGCTGTGTAAAATGCACTAATATTTATTATTTACTAGCTGCCGCCCGCGGCTTCGCTCGCGTGGTACCCGGATAAAAAATAGCCTATATTATGTTAATCCAGCACATGTGATATGTACCTAACTACCTATACTCCAAGTTTCATTAAAATCCATTCAGTAGTTTTTGCGTGAAAGAGTAACAAACATCCATGCATAACACTGGTTAACTGAATACGGTTATCTGCGAGGAAACAGCGAGGTACCAAGTGCTTTTTAACTCTAAATCCGTCCACAGAATTGACTTGTGCAGTTATTGAAGATTCGTTTGCTCTTGGATGGCTCGATTTTATTTTAAGTGCGCAGCTTTCATTAAATTGAAATGAAATGAATGTTTTTCCTGTAAAACTGCCGTTGGAAAATTGTCTGTTGCATTGAGCTACATTACATAATTTATGCACTGTTTTTGTAGAGGCTATGTTTGTAAGTTTCACGGCCCAAAACAGACATACCTATAAACATCATCTTATAAACTTTCTGATTTATAATATTGTAGCTAGCTGAGAGCACTAGTGGTCTAGTAGTGGTAGCCTTCCGATTCTAAGGTCGAATCCGGTCGTGCACTAATCGATTTTACTAATCGAAAAATGTATTAACGTATGTATGTATTATTATCACGCCCGTATCCCTAATGGGGTGGGCAGAGCCACAAGTAGTCATAAGAAAACTTGCAGCCACTCCTGAATTTATTAAAGGTACTCTTAAACTGTGAAAGAAAACATCGTGAGGAATCCGGTTAGTCGGATCTAAAAAAATTCGGAATCACGTGTACGAAAGTAGGCTTTAAATCCTTTCACCACACTAGTCAATGTAAAAGTCAAAATTTTTTTGTTTCTTAAAATCACGGGGATCATTTGGACACGTCTTAAATCTAGTTCGAAAGAAGTAGTAGCATATCCGAGGCTTTGATCAGCTTTGAAGCCTAATTTTACACATTATCTGCCTTAAGTACCTACTTAGAAAGTCGTCAATATAAATTTGAAGAGTGAACAATTGGAAGCCAGTGGAATCTACTGGGAAATCAATCTTGGAGCTGAAACCAAACAAAGACACACAAAGGACTTGATATTTTACAATTTATTATGATGTTCCTATCTCCAGTGCATTATGAGAAGACTTAGCAGAACTGATTATTTAGGTCCACATCCTAGGTATATGGTAGGTACTAGGGTAAACTTGCCTTAATCGTACCGGTTCAAATGTTTCGTTCATGTCCGACGTCGGTGGCGTGGCGGGCGAGTGCTCGGCTGAGACGCAAGAGGAGCAGGTTCGATTCCCGCTACGGGAGAAATGTTTGTATGTTCTGCAAATACATGTTTCTTCAAAGCGCACAGACAACTTCAAATTTGAATCTCCTGCCCTCCGATCTCCTCCGATTTGCAATGTGCATACAGTATAACTGCGAATCGAGATTTAGAGCTAAGTACGGAAAACTGAAAAAAGAAAAATTAGGTACCAAAACTTTTCAATTTTAAATATTTCACGCTAAATCCATCAATCGACGTTCCATTTGTTTTCAAACGATTAGATTAACTAAACCTTATATTTTTTGCCACTAGGGGTTTTTTAAACTCTGTCAGGGGCTGTATAATGCCAACAGTATGATTATGGAACAAGATAAAGATACAAAGGCAAATTTACCCTATAAGTTTTCCCAGATTATACTAGAAGGTATTTTATAGAAAAGGTTATTACAAAATATCTGATTATTTATAAGACAAGCTGAATAATGCTCCAATTAGTTTCCATAAACATGATTATATAGGGATAAGTTTCCTAAAAATATGCTATCTAAGCGTGGTTTCTTCATTCCAGGCTTGGTCGCGTTACACGCAGGTAGATTTAAAGTAATCCCAAGGGATTGTAATATGTAAAGTATATTTTGTTGTGATTTTGATTATATTTAACTCTAGAAAATCTTCATATTTAGCACTTCATATTTAGGTACTTTTTGCTAAACACACCCAATAATGTTTATGATTCGTTCTGTCACTATCTGACAGATTGTTTTATTTTTCGCATCTGTGTATCTAATTTACGAAATGCTTACAAACAAGTACATAGTTGAAAGAAAATAAAACATTACTGAACTATTTCAGATAAATTTTAATAGATTCTTCGGTAATCACTATTTTAATGAGCGTCTAAGTTTCACTTGACTATTTAACTTTTATCAAAAAATGGCAGCTCACCAAATGTCAAAATCGTGAATCTAATTTTATTTATTTAGAAATTTTATTTATGTTCCAGTGAGGTATGCGAACTATTGCGAACGCAGTGGGTATGCCCACAGATTAAAATAATAGTTCCTTCGCCGCTACATCAAAGGCAATAATAGCAAGTCACGTGCTAAATGTAAGCCTATTGTACTCAGGAATTATTCAGGAAACGATTCCATATTAGTCGACTCATTTGTCATTCTAAAATAGGTCCAATGACTCTGTGAAAAGGTTGAAATTACAGCGCGCTAAAATCGCGAGTACGATTTTTATGAGAATTCTTTTCGGTGTCGACGCTTTTTATTGAGCCGAATGGATTATGAATAGGGTTTTTACAACTGCGTCTAGCATTTCAAATAAGGATTTAACGGTCGATGAATGACGTTATGTTCAAGCCAAAAAGATGAGGTAGGTATTTTTTATAGATCTTTAATTGTTATAGATCTTGTGCGTTGTTTTTGATAGAGTATTAGGGAAACGATTATTATGATTAAATATTAACGTTTATCCTTTATTTTACAGGGCGACATTATGTAAATTTACAATAGTGTTGCCCTTCATAACCTTATCGGCAATCATCGATCTCAAAAGCTCTCAATCTTCTCAAACTCGATTACACTCAAAACTTCCAATTTCAAATGTAGAATCTACGCTGCTCCTGGCAAGTTTGAAAATCGAATAATCGGCCGAATTCAAGAACATTGTGTTTGTGGATTGTCGTTTGCAATCGGGTGGCTTCTTGTCTCGAACTTTGTGCTTCAACTTCTCCTTGACATTTAATCTAGGCGAGTGGTGGCACCTTCCATTTGCAAATATCTTTAGTCGATGCCAATTTGTAAATAGAAATTACCAGGAGGGTCTAAAAATAGTCTCGTTTCGTAGTTTTACCTAAGAACATAAGTGCTACTTAATTATCTACTCTATTGCACATAATCCTTGTGAACTTTTAGCATTTTGTTTTTCGGGATCACTATAAGTAGCTAATTTTTACCTTTTGTCTTGACGTGATATTGATAAGTAAGTATGCGATGCAATAACTAGGACAAACTCTATCTGAGAGGTAAATTAATTTCTAAGCTTGATTTAACTTTTATGAATAAATGATATGAATTTTCATGACAGAAATAGATTGCGGAAACGCCAAAAAAACGTATTATCGATATAGAGCCCAGCACTAGAGCAGTGCCGCTAGTTTGAATTAATTACCAACTCGTTTCTATTAGGGATTAAAACTTAACCGAGAGTTCAAAGCTCTGATAAACAAAGTTTAAACTATCTGAGATCAGGATCCTTAGGACTGAGTTCAAATAAAAATTACTTTAGCTTGCTTAGGCGTTCTTGATTGATCGTTAAATTTAAGCAACGATATGTGTGGTCACAAATTGGGATGGGTGACCGCAAGTGGCATTACGAGCTGAGCGCTTCCGTGCTTTGGAGGGCACGTTAAACAGTCGGTTCCGGCTTTTATGTCGTCAAGCCATGACAGAGGCCTTTAGGCGGCCTAAAAACTCCGTCACTAGAGTTGGCCACCAGCTCATACGAACATACATACATACTTCTATCGCTGTTTCAAAATATACCTACTAACCTATAATAAGATATTGCTAATATTTGTCGAATAAAACATTAACTAAGTGACCGCGCTTTCTGACCTCAAGGTCGTGGGTTTGAATCGCCGTCTTTTTTTTATTTTGTCTGAGTTCATTCATACATTCTATAAAAAACGACGTGTGAAAATGCTCTACTAGAGCATTATTATCTATGGCGTTCTGGTTGCTCAGAGGGTTCCTGCTTAATATTCTAGACGTGGTTATAATTTTGTATGTGTAAGGCCGAAAATTCTTATTTTTTTGTGAAATTATTGAAGCAAACAATTTCGTAACGGTGGAGACGAGGTCATTGTAGTGTCAATAATATTTTTGATCATATTCCAACAGCTAAGATAAATAAAATATTGTTTTATGGTTAATATTTATTTTTAAATGTTTGATGATGACAAACAATAAAAAGATCTATTTAGCTTAAAATTTGCTTTAAATAAACTATCTAATAGTAGCTAGATGTACAGTCGCCCTCAATCTTCTTATATTATAAGAATCTTTGTCCTGACTGACTGACTGACTGACTGACTGACTGACAGACAACGCACAGCCTAAACCGCTGGACGTAGAGACTTGAAATTTTCAGTGTAGGTAAACCTTGATACGTAGGGGTGTACTAAGAAGCGATTTTTTAAAATTCAACCTCTAAAGGGGTGAAAAGGGATGAAAACCTGGAATCAATTCGCGTGAGCGAAGCCGCGGGCGGCTGCTAGTAAGATATAACCAAACATGTCATAACTTTCAGAATGGTGAGAATGGTGGGAGATGGTGGTTGATGGTATCAAACACGGCCACGGTGAACTGATGTTGGGTTCAAGTCCTGTTGCAGAAACATGTTTTGGTAATAACTTAAGAATTCAAAATGTCATTCTATGTTAAGTAAGTTTGTATGAGCTAGTGGTAAACTCTTGTGACGGAGTTTTTAGGCCGGCTAAAAGCCTCCGTCATGGCTTAACAACTTATAACCCGGGACCGACAATTTAACGTGCCCTCCGAAGCACATTAAATCAGATTGTCCTATTCTATGTTTTGAAGTATAAAATAGGCAAAACTCATCTTCTTTGTAACGAAAAATAGGTTCGTTTTTTTTATTCAAAAAATTAATCTTAATGTAAGTGACTGTACCATATCGTTCTTCTAAATCCATTAGTATCTTTAAAGTCAAAGTCCATGATCATTATTTATTTATATCTGATCACTGCACTCATTAGTAGTTATTTTCATGTATTTGTTTATATTGTATTATTTATATTAATTCTATGTATTAGTTTATAGGTATATTATAAGTAATTGATTAATGTTTATTTATTTATTTGTTAAAAAAATTTTTACACCGCCGTCTTCTTGTTTTTGTTTGTTCTCTCCATCCAAAGGTAGTCTGGAAGAGATCACTTTTAGTGATAAGGCCGCCCATTGTACTGTTTTTGTTTGTATTATTACTTTTCTGTATTTTGTGTATGTACAATAAAGTGTTTAACTATGAAATAGTGAAGGAAATTACCTTTTTCGTAGCTAGTTATGAAAAACAGTTATGAAAATGGACCAAAGGGTTTATCTATCTACGAGTATCATATCCACCCATGAGCATCTGACCCAATAAAAAGATCACGTCTATCCGGTAAACCAATTATTGCCGAGAGCTTTATAAAATCAAATCGCAGAGACCCTTTCCTCTGCTATGTTATGACAGCTACGGATTGCCTCCACTATCTCCATAGAATAAGGACGAAACCTCTTTTGGAAACGAAACGAAAGTTTTAATAGAAACAAAACAACCTCTTTTAAGGCTTAAATATAGGTAGGTACATACCTCATTTTACTGAGTTTTAAATCTTGTTGACTTTGTAATGCCTTCTTCTACATTTCAGCTAAAGAATAAAAAGAAAAGCAGATGCTTTGTCTATTGAGTTTTTCTAGGTTCTTGCATATCCGACGACCTCAGTAGCGTGGCGCGGGTTCGATTCCCGCTGCGAGAGAAATGTTCTGAAAATATTTCTTCCGGGTTTGGTGTAAACTGAATGAGTTTTGGTTCTACTGGACAAAAAAGATTGTACAAAAGAGAACAAACCTACGTTTAAAGTAATGAATTTTCATTTATTTATAAAGACAAACTATCATATCATTAAAAACCTACGTTACTTTAGAACTGAGTTATAAAATAAACTGAGCTTTACCTATTCTACGTGTGTGCTCAGATCATTGTATATTTTGTAGATGCGTTTTCAGCGTTCGTATTTTGCCAAGAGAAAAGTAAGGCGATTGCCTGACTTTGAGTTAGTCGCGCATTACTCATTGTCACGGGGACACGTTCCCGCAAGTAGTAGTTATTCGAAAAGCATTGCAGTATAGAATGACAAATCTTATTAATTCTTAGCGCAAAGAATTCATTTGGCTATATAACGCGGGAATGTAGCCAGCACTCTTAGAACCTTGTCAAATGATCAAAATTGTTTACTTGACTTTATTTCCTTTTATTATTAATTCTTAATTTGTTATAAATATGTTTGTATTTATTTTAAATAAATAAAACCATCAATTTAATAACATAATTAGTAGGCACATAATTTATCGAAAATTCGCCATTCTATATAATAGTGCAATGTAATGATATTGACGTAAGACGAGTCTTAATAAAATTGTCCTAAGATTCTACCTCATGCTTCTTTCTAACATTACAGTCTATAAAAAGTTAAAATTAAGTAGATGGATTTTGTCTTATTTTATTTGAAATCAAACCGACATTTGGATATATATTTTTATTTCGTTTATGTTTTCTTGGCTTTGACGGTCGGAAGTGTATTTTCTTTAGCGGAAATAAGTGTTTTCCTGTTTTATCAGACCTTTTCAAACCTTACTACCTACTTCTAAGTACCTATAAATACGAAAAAATATGATATCCCTGAAATGTCGGAGTTTTTCCTGCTATGGATAGTAAGGCTATCGAATACTAAATGATTTATATAGCGTCAGGTAGCAACCTTTATCTACATTAATGGGATGCTGCAGTGCCCGGGATGATTTGAAATGGAGTAGCCCAGCACCTATACCATCCTCTCAGCTAAGTTAGGCTTATCCACAGGAAAGAAAAGGCCAAACGTGCAGAGCTGACTAAGCCGCAAGTTTCCTCACTATCGTTTGGTCTGTTACAGCGTTCATAATTTTTTATCAGTATTCAGTATAAATTGTAAATACCGTTATATATAATCTATCTCGTGACATTGTAAACTGTCGAAAGATTGTGAACCGTAACATGTTTTGGCGCCTCGCGCGTTAGTGGTCTCTACTCTAACCTAACCTGCTAACCTAACTGAATTCGATCTGGATGGATAAGTAATAATGCATTAAATTGTAAGCAGCATGTTACGGTTCACAATCTTTCGACAGGTTACAATCTTACGAGATAGATTATAATCTAATGGCTTGTACAATTTTACGGTGACATATTCGTTTACAAAAGACATGGTAGGTACAATATACATTAGGTAGAAATATAAAAATTAGAGCTGCACGTCTAACCCAAGTACAGGCACGTGAATATTATTTTATACAAAATTATATTTGATTTAAATCTTTATCGTATAAACTGCACAATTTTATAACAGGTCAAATCTTTTTTTTGGAACATACAATTTTGTTGTTTACATCAATAATGCACAACCGGATTTGTACCGCTAGGACTACCGGGGTATAAATAAAAGGACAGAATATTTCATTAAGTCCACGTCCATTAGTTTTTGTGCGGCGACAATTAGAGGACAATGAAAACGCGACTCATCTTTACCTCCGCCATTTTGATTTTACGCTTCATTTGTTACTTTTTGCCTTTAGGCGATGGTACTTTGTTGGAATATTTATTCTGATTTATCGTTGAAGGCCTCAAAACTAATCAATTTCGTAAAGACAGACTGTCGAAGCAAGCGACAGTGGCTCCGTGACCAGAGCTACGGAAATGAGGTACGAAAATGTACCTACATACATATATAATATCTCACCCGTATCCCTAGTGGGGTGGGCAGAGCCACAAGTCATAGGAAAACTTGCAGCAACTCCTGATTCAAAGCTCCACGATGGATATGGTGAACCATGGTGACAGGTGATCAGCCCATCGCCTATATTAATGGTCCATCATGTTGGAGAGATACTATCCCTTAGTCGACTTTTACGACATGCTCGGGGAGAGAAGCAGCTGGACGCATTCTATGTTTTTTCTTTATTCTCAGTCCAGCAGAGAAGTATAGCTACGAAAATGCGATACGAAAATGTATGGACAGTTATTCGAGCGTAGTGTCAAGGATGTAGCAAATGACGTTCGACATTTTCGTAGTCATTCTGCCACGGTGTCACTCACACTTGTGTCAATCTACCTTCAGGCAATGACATTTTGTTCATACATTTATTCTAATCTACAATTATCATTGTTTATTTGGGCTGGAGAGCACTGGATGTCTAGTTGTAGTGACCACGCTTTCCGATCCTAAGGTCGTGGGTTCAAATCCAGTCGTGCACCAACCGTTACGGTGCACGACCGAATTTGAACCTACGACCTTAGGATCGGGCTGCTTCTACTGCACCACCAGTGCTCTCTGTACTGTAGGTATCCACAGATTGTACGTTAGAATGCAAGTTTGACAACCTCGGTGGCGTGGCGGGCGAGTGCTTAGCTGAGACGCAAGGGACGCGGGTTCGATTCCCGCTACCAGAGAAATGTTTGTATGTTCTGCAAATATTTCTTCCGGGTCTGGGTGTTGTAGTATCATGTATTGTAAGTATGTATTTACAAAAAAAGTATATAAGTATTGTATCAGCCATCAGGTTTTCCTAGGGTGGGAGCTAGCGTACTTGCAATTGTACCCACATATACAATCTTTTTATAGCATATTTTATATTACTTTATTTTTATATTTTGTTGTGTCTTGTATATAATATTGTGCCAAATAAAGCTTTTTTATCTTATCTGGTTCCCATAGTACAAGTTTTGCTTAGTTTGGGGCTAGATGGCGCTGTGTGAAATGTCCACAAATATTTATTTATTATTTATTTATAAGTTATATAATTTATAAGGAAATAATGTTAGTGGAAGGCCCGTTATTGTTTTTGCACTAAGTATTTCTTTTTCCAAGTTTTACTAACATTCAGAAAAGAATTGGAGAGAGTCCAAGTTACAACATCTGGGCGCATTCGGAACCAAGATCACATAATAAATTCTGGTCCTTTTTCTTCATTTTTACTTACCTAATGCATTTTTTGTTTAAAAGCTTTATCTACTCTTACTCTTAAATTTGTGAAACACTTACGTTACTGACTGACCATTTCTGCCCTCCTAATGAATAACGCAGTAACTAGTATTTTTGACAAAAATTAGTTAGATACATATTCGGAATCGCCTAACAAAATACAACATTCTGCTCTCATTTTTCTTCAAAACATGTTTGACACAGTTACTGCGTTCTTCACTAGGAGGGCAGATTTATGAACAGTCTAAAACAAAAGTTCTAGAAGGATCAATTATGGTGTAGCGAAATTGAACTTCCTGGAAGGACGCAGTGAGAAAATGATATTTGTGCACTAGTGTAATACAGGTGGGACAATACTTTTAGCCCTTCTAAAACATGAGTAGAAGTAAAAGTTGCTGAATCAGAAGTCGCTGACGTTCGCCTCAGACTATCTCCTTTTCAAGTTAAAGAATCTGCCTGATGCGAATAAAAGTAACAGTCTTTCTTGTTGGATTCGGCGAAGGTCTACATGTGGCAGCTGGATTCAGCGAATGTTTTTGTCTTCGTCTATTCTGTGACGCTATATATTACAAGCTATTATTGTTGCTGCGAGGCTGTATCATTCCACTACTGGGCAAAGACCTCTCGAGTTTTCCAGTTTTTTCGGTCTAACGCTATTGTCACACTGATAGTTGCAGAAGGTGGCTCGTTGCGCCATCGCTTACGCGGTCTACCGCGACGCCGTCTTCCTGTCTTAGGGTTCTATCTAGTGATAGTTTTGGCCCACAGCTTGTCCGGCATGCGGCAGACGTGCCCTGCCCAGTCCCATTTCAGTTGTTATTTCTTACAAGCTACCGCCCGCGGCTTCGCTCGCGTGGTACCTGGATGGAAAAGAGCCTATAGTTAATCCGGTCCATGTACTATGTATGTTTCAAGTTCCATTTAAATCTGTTCAGCCGTTCAGGCGTGATTGAGGCACAAACATACAAACATCCTCACAAACTTTCACATTTATAAAATAGTAGGATTCGGTGGGTTAGCTTCACGCCGAAAAGAAAGAAAAAGAAAGAAAAAGAAAGAACAAGCTATTAAATAAAAAAAGAACCCCGACCCTCGAACAGAACACCACAAATCAATCGGACCTGAGAAAGTTGGCTCCTTTTGATAAGATGGAAATGAGCTGATGATCTTCAAACGCCTCAATAAGTCTTCATAAACTATAGCTGAGACCCATCTCGATCACATTAGCTTACAAACAGAAAAAGCCGCATCAAAATTGGTCTATTCGTTTAGGAGCTACGATACCACAGACACATACAGATACACACTACAAAATAACACCCTTCGTTTTCTTTGGGGTTTAAAAATAGAAATATATTCACCTACTTCACATTAATCTTTGTTTTGTTGTAAAACTTTACGAAAGGCCAATTTGTAAAGTTGGAAGTCAAAAGTGTCGTTCATGTTTTAACACTTAACAATAAATCATAATACTTTTATTAAAAATACGTAATTTCCACTGCTCAAACTCGAAAGTAATTTCATAATTTGTAGCATAAATCCTCAGAGAACAAATTCAGAAACACAAAATAAACTCTGAAAGGGTTTTAGAAGTTGTGTCGCGAAATTTTAACACCTGGCTCTTTATATTTAGTAATCTGTTTATGAAGCAGGGCTCAGGGAGTTTAAACTATGGAGTGTTTTGGTGTAAACTGATAGCGAGACTACTTATTAATTCGAAGTTTTTGCTACTGATAGTGCAATTTGGTAAACGATAACACTTAACCTTCAGCATTTGAAAAGTGAACAAAAATGCACCAAATCTAACTTTTGATATGACTTTTTATAATATAAAAAGTCATATCAAAAGTTAGATTTGGTATTTGTCTTTTGATATTGGTCTTTTGATATGATTTTTGTTCACTTTTCAAATGCTGAAGGTTAAGTGTTATCGTTAAGTGTTACCAAACTGTACTAACTTTTGACATTCATATTATGAATGTCAAAAGTTAGTATGAAAATCGAATTTGTCCGGATATGCCACTAATAGGCAAACGTAATGTAGGGCGCCCTCTGGCTAGGTGGAGTGACGATCTGGAGGCTGCTGGCGGAAACCGGATGCGACTGAATGCCGAAGATAGGGCGCGATGGCGCTCATCAGGGGAGGCCTATGTCCAGCAGTGTACCGCTATAGGCTGATGATTATGATGATGATGAAAATCTAATATTTTAGTCAGATAAGTATTTTTTTATAAGTAGGTAGGAAGTTAACATTTATTCTGGGAACAATGTTAATATTTTTCCTCGAAGAAGAATAAAATACTGAAGTTATTAAAGTTTATAAAATAGACCTTGAAACACGAATAAAACAGTTACCCAGTGAAATGCTCGTTGCATTTCTGTGAGAGCTCGCGCTTTGAACAGAAGTTGCTGATGAACTATTAAAAGAATTCCTTTGGATCTGCATCGCAACGGTAGTCTTAACAAAATAGCTATGTTATTATGATAAAAATAATATGGTCTTAAATGTAAAAATTTGTGAGTATGTGACGATGTGAGGATATCTGTCAATCAACAATCTCAATCACACAATAACAGAGAAAGTAA
Source organism: Scotopteryx bipunctaria (assembly GCA_949320045.1). NCBI lineage: Eukaryota > Metazoa > Arthropoda > Insecta > Lepidoptera > Geometridae > Scotopteryx > Scotopteryx bipunctaria. The sequence goes on from OX439462.1 coordinate 3,491,474, forward strand.
AATCTAAGATTAACCAACATACGAGCAAATAAACAGGTTCTAAGTTTTTTTATTTTTTATTTAACCTATTTTGTTTCACTGCTGGGCAAAGGTCTCTCACATAGATCTCCAGACATTCCTGTCCCGAGTCATCTCCCACCACTCTCCCTCGAAGGCATTTAGATAGATAGATAGACAGATAGATATACACTTTATTGCACACAAACAAAGAAAAAAAACACAAAAAGTAAATAAAAAACAAACAAAAACTGTAGCTCTTTAGCTCTTAGGTCCTTAGTTAACATTATAAAATTTCAATTAATGACACGAAATTAAATAATAAGGCCAACCTCTTAAGAGTCCGGACAGCAACAGGCTTACAAAATAAGGCAGCAAAATCAATGTAATTTTTTTTTCCATAAGTAAGTAAGTTCGTATGAGCTAGTGGCCAGCTCTTTTTTTTCCATAAAATCACGGGGATCACTTGGACAAGTCTTAAATCTACGTTGCATTTACACCGTTCGTAACGCGACCAAGCGTGGAAGATACAGGTAAGAAACCACGCTTAGCTATTTTTTTTGGAAGAATGATCCTTTTAAAGGAGTTGGAGCATTATTCTGTCCCAAGCAGTTTTGTCTTCTATATAATCGGACATTTTTTATATGCAGCGGTTTCTATATTCATCTAGGGACATAGGTGAAGACTTAAGCTGTTTGTTTTGCACTGTGATAGTGTCACTGCATATTAAATTTAATGAACAAGCAACGTCTTTTGCTCCAGATTTACACATTTCCAACTGCAATAAGCGCTGTTTGCTGAACTCTTCTTGATTAATGCCCTTTGTCATTCTTTACTTTATTTGTTTTAAGTTTGCAAAACTTTTAAACACAAAGCTTTGTTTTTCGGAATAGCTATTTTTAAGTCTTTTGATATTGATATATAGAATGCACAGTAAGAGTATGTTATAAAGATATAATAATCCGATATTTGTCTTTAATTTTTAGCATTGAATATAAGTCGAACAATTTAAAAATATAATCTTTCAGGTACATAAACTCAAGCAATAAGTACGGTCCAAAATTGAGGTCTACCTTAAGTAGTTCATTTGCACGTCATAAAACAACAAGGTTGATTTTCTCTTGTAAAAATATTCTGACAGTTACCAATGTCTGGTCTTAGCGCGATTTTGGTTACACAGGAAGTTTGGTCAAAACTGGTAGACCACTGTCTTAGCCCATCGTACATTTTATATTTCTACCAACTTTATCGCGGAAAATGCATTCAATTTGCAACTGCAGGTTTAAAGCAAATACATGCTACATTTTCACTGAAAATTCTCTCAGTGTTTTCCTTTGCACGTCTGCTCAGAAAACTTTTCCAAATTGGTTTTCTTTTATCGTACAATGCTTATAACACGTTTAAAACTATCTGGAATGCATTGTTTATGACTGGAGGTAATTTAAACGTACCTGTTTAAACATTTAAATATTAATATTGTATTAATAATTTTTTAACACGGAGCGCTTGTGGCGTAGCTTGCTTAGACGTTCTTGATTGATCGTTCAAGTTAAGCTACGTTGTGTGCGGTAACAATTGGGATGGGTGACCGCAAGTGAGATTAAGAGAAAACCGACATGTCGTAAAACCGTAGAAAAAACCTTAGGGTGTTTCTGCACTGTGTATTATCAGTATTTATTTACAAAAAAAAAGTATAGGTATAAGTATCCTATCAGCCATCTGGTTTCCATAGTACAAGCTTTGCTTAGTTTGGGGCTAGATGGCGCTGTGTGAAATATCCACAAATATTTATTATTATTATTATTTATGTATTAATACAAATGATGATGATATCTATGCCGAACTTTTTGTCTACGTCTAAGATATCCTAAGCCAGGATTAGAGGACTTCATCTCACTACTGAAAGACGTCACCTACAATGAATGACAACTGAAGCCCATTATCTCGCCCAGATTAAATACTTTTGCGCGTCTTAACTAAGCTTTGTATTGGAGACTGAGCTTCAGAACCGCCAGTTTTCATAAGATTGCTTGTGGCTCTGCCCACCCCATTGGGGATACAGGCATGTTATGTATGTGTGAATTTTATTTTAATTTTTTAATTTTATTTATTAATTAGTGGCAAATGCACCTACGTAATTTTCATTTTGCTTTTTACCTAGATAAGTTTATTCAACAGACACAGACCATCATATCATATAAGTACTCGTAGTTACAAAAAATAGTAGATTGTTATACAAGGGGTCAAAATGACACATATACGAGGCAGTTTTATGCATTACGAGCTCAGCGCTTCCGTGCTTCGTATGGCACGTTAAATGGTCGGTCCCGGCTTTTAAGTCGTTAAGCTATGACGGAGGCCTTTAGGCGGCCTAAAAACTCCGTTACAAAAATTGGCCAATAGCTCATACGAACTTACTTAGTTCGGAGTAAATAGAAACCGAGTTTTAATGGGTTTTTAACGCCGTGTGTTACACTATACTTTCGCTACGATTGCGAGAAAATAAGATAATCCACCAATTCAATTTGTAATTAGAGAAAAATTCTACAGGTTTCGCGCCAATGCCTTTTTTATTTCATCTGTAGCCGCGAAGCAATGCATGTATTCTACCTTCTACCGAAGAGATCGCCGCGTTTAGTTCCATTTTCAAAAATAAAATGTTGTTCATTTTTATGAAACAGTATGATTTAATAAGTCGAGTCTTTATTCAAGACTAGCAGCCGCCCGCGGCTTCGCTCACGCGGTACCCAGATAAAAAGTACCCTATGTCCCATTCCAGCACACGTAGGTACCTACTATCCTCATTATTCATTATAATATAGTGTACGCTAAACGATGACTAAAGTATTGCCATCTCTTACCATTTCATAATGACAAACAGTGACAGGGCTAACTTTAAGCAATGGCTAACTTTAGCGAACAAATATGAATAATGGTATGTAAGTATATTCCGTAGTTTTTGCGTGAAAGAGTAACAAACATACCTAAATCTAAAAATTAAGAAATTTCGGTGAATTTAGTAAAAATTTTGAGAGTTAAGGTCATGGGCGCCGGCGGAAATAATTTCCAGGTGGTGCAGATTTTAGTTTTCTTACAATCTTTGCCGTATATGATTGTTAATAAAAAGATGAAATTTTAGTCTGAATGTTCGAGACATTTACAAATTTCTGACTATTCATTATGAATTTATTATATAGGTACCCAGTCGTCACGGCTCACACCTATTTGTTCACGACGATCGAAATTTAAAAATTCTAAATTGGTGGGCCTGGAGTACCGGTATCGATATTAATCGATTTCCATTACTTCTCTGAACGCACCCTTTAAAGTACCGCTACTCTACACCAGATGGCACCAGCATAAATGGGATGAACTTAACAGAGAAAGCGCAATACAGTTTCAATAATTCCTGTTGATCCCGAGATTCCCAAGGGGTGCAAGTGCACCCTCTGGCACCCCCTTGCCGGCGCCCATGGTTAAGGTAAACTTTTCAAAACGCAACGATAGCGCGTCAAAATTTGATCAGAATTAGCAGCGACATCTAGTTTTCAGACGTAGAATTACGTCAGAACTCCATGAATAATCAAGATTAGAAACTTATTAGACCAGTAATAATTTATGCTTCCTTTCACAGGTAATTTGACATTGACAGTTCCTTTTCCATATGTTTTGTATCATCTATTACTAATCTTTGGTATCATCGCTGTCATATGTCAAAATAAAAGTATTCTATTTTTCATGAAAAACATGCCAAAAATAAAGAATTTACAGGTAATTATGACATCAACTAAATGAGAAAAATCGGCTCTTTAATTTGATATAAGTTATGTGCAGTTTTAGACCAAAAATTGATTCCAGGTTTTCATCCCTTTTCACCCCTTTAGAGGTTGAATTTTGAAAAATCCCTTCTTAGTACACCCCTACGTACCAAGGTTTACCTACACTGAAAATTTCAAGTCTCTACGTCCAGCGGTTTAGGCTGTGCGTTGTCTGTCAGTCAGTCAGTCAGTCAGTCAGTCAGTCAGTCAGTCAGTCAGTCAGTCAGGACAAAGATTCTTATAATATAAGATTATTTTAGGTACTTATGAATTTTACTTTTTCGGTTTTTTGTTTGGTATTTTTTTCTATTTCTAAGACATAACTTAAAAAAAAAACTTTTTCGCATAGAGGCAAATATGCTATTTTATCCACGCTCTGGAACGCCTAAATGGCGGACATTTTGAAAAAGATTTAGAGCAGAAAACATTAATTCTGCTTATCAACTAAGAATTTTACCTGATTTTAAGAAATCAAAAATTCTTTCATTGTGACCATGAGGCTTTAGGAATCATTTCTAATTTTAGGAATAGTTTCATGGTCCATATACTCCATGGAGCACGCTTTAACCCGGGTACGCCCGTCAGCTCATTTACTAAACATGAGACTAGTTCATTAAGCCGAGACCCGATACAGGCTGGCGTAATTAATTTATTCTCGACTAGAGATGGGCTTTCATCTGTATCGACTTCAACTAGGCTTGAAACAGTCGATAATCTATTTGACTAAAAATGTTGAGAGGTGCTTGAGAATTTCTTAAAGCGACACTGATTTTGTACTAAACGTGTAGCAAAATAAATATTTGTGGACATTTCACACAGCGCCATCTAGCCCCAAACTAAGCAAAGCTTGTACTATGGGAACCAGATGGCTGATAGAATACTAATATACATTTTTTTTGTAAATACATACTTATAATACTACAACACCCAGACCCGGAAGAAATATTTGCATAACATACAAATATTTCTCCCGTAGCGGGGATTGAATCCTCTTGCATCTCAGCCGAGTACTCACCCGCCACGCCACAGAGGTCGTCAAATATCATTTATTTTTCTGAATTTATTTTTAGTAGCCGCTTTTAAAATATTTAGATTTTTATGGCAAAGACTAATTGAGTTTTTTTTATAATTTTTTTACTAAATTATTTTACTAGTCCTATGACTTCGTCACGATTTCAAGATTTCTTATGATTACTTGTGGTTCTGCTCATACTATTAGGGATACGGGTGTGATAATGTGTATGTATGTATCACTTAAAACATAACGACGTTGGGGTACTGATGTAAGTATCTTAAAATATTTTATAACATACTGGCAACATCATTCACACTCAACAATTTTGACCTAGCAGTTTCAATTCCATCGAAACCTGGCGTATGGCTAGCACCAGTTAAATTCCCGTTTCCAATTGACGACGGATCGTTTATTACAATTGCAACATTTTTTTACTGTCACAAAATGTATCATTCATCATCGAAGGCATTTTTTTATCTTCTAAGATAAAACTATTGCGTTATAGACAGACTGACAATCAACGAAGAGCCACCAAAATAATATCCTAGAAGCTTGAAACTTGGAGGGTATATTCCTGAAAGTCAACTCCTGGATGATGCAGAGGGAAGATGAAGTTTGAAAAAATCCAGCTCGGACAAAGTTGCGGGGCGTTCCATCAGGCAAGGGGACACACTGCACTAATCGCCCTAGTTTAAAAACTGAAAACAAGGTCCAAACTTTCGCAATATCTATAGCAGCACAGGGTTTTCAGTGTTGCAAATTTAGGTATAAACTACTCAAGGAACCTAACAATAAAAAAAATGTAGATAAATAAATAACACCCAACAGTCACATACATAGTCCTGACCCCACACTAGGATTCCCTGTGTCGTGGGTATCAGAAACTAAGAGTACCATGGTACCACAACACCCAGACCCGGAAGAAATATTTGCAGAACATTCAAACATTTCTTCCGCAGCGGGAGTCGAACCCGCGCCTCTTGCGTCTCTGCCGAGCAATCGCCCGCCACGCCACCGAGGTCGTCAACATGCGCGTTTGCGATGTTTGCCGATAATGACTGGCCTACAAATGGATAAAGCCACACAAAGAATGGCCCTGAGTTCCCGGCGTGCCTTAAATGGACAGGGGTGCGAAGAATCCCCGGATGGAAAAATAAAAATAAAACAAACAACGGACACGGGATATAACGGGAGCGCTGCCGAACTATTTCGCCCTGCTAGAGATCGAGAACAATATGCCGTATTGACAGCCAACCTTCACTAGTCAGAGAGACATACAAACATACAACGCCAAATCGCTCAAGTTGCCAGTGAGATCTTAGCTCGCGAAGAAGAGCACGTGTTGCAAATCCATTGATCCAACACTCTTCTGTCATTCGATATAGTGAATATTTGGACTCATGCTAACTTTCCACTTCCATTCCACGGCAAATCACGAAAAACTGCTGAATAATTCCAATCAACTGAACAAAAGGTTTAAGGAAAAGTCGGGGAGCGCATGAAAATTCGTCGGGTAAAGAATTTCTGGCACGCGCGAGCTGAATGCTATCAGTTGGAAAATACTATGAGACACTACTTTTGTCGCGACAAAAAGTCGCGCGAGTTGAATGCTGTCAGTTGGAAAATACTATCAGACTCGATTTTCCACATACAGACATAAATATTATCACGCCTGTATCCCTAATGGGGTGGGCAGAGCCACAAGTAAACTTAAGAAAACATGCAGTCACTTTTGATTTAAAATTATAAGATCGATATTATGGTGAAGCATAGTGATCAGCCCATTGCCCATATAGAGGGTCCATCATGTTGAGTAGGTAGATACTATCCCTTAGTCGACTTTAACAACATGCTCGGGGAGAGAAGCATCTGGACGCATTCTATGCCTTTTCTTTACTTCCAGTCTAGCAGAGAAGTACTCGACTTTCTGCCGTCATAAAATGGAAATAATAAGCGTGTATTGCGCGTTTTTGAATAAAGGTAAGAAGCAAATTAATGTTGTGATTCATAAATGAGTTTTCAGTTTTTCAATGTGAGTTTTAGTAATATTGAGGAAGACCCCCATAAATATATGAAATAGAAATAGAAATAGAAATTGTTTATTTGACACACAATACACAGAGAACACAAAACACTAGACACACAAAAAAAAATAGGTGCCCAATTTTAGAAACTGTAAGAAAATCTATAAAATCATTATGTAGCTTTTACACACTGCAGGGCATAAGCCATCACGATTTCAGAATTTAAAAATATAACAATAATAATTTTAAAGTCGCGTCTTTAACAATTGAAACATGGAGTATTTCCGTGCAATATGAAGACTGTCTCCGTGTTAACCGCCATTATGACGTAGAATAGGCCTTTGTGTTAAAAAAACAAAGACGTGCGAATTGTGAAAATATCGTGGCCAAATGATAATAACAGGGCTTCTTTTTATATTTAATTTTAGGCGTGGAATAATTTTTATTCAGATGGGTCACTAATAATAAAATTTGTCGAGTAAATCAGATTTTATTGCACAATACACAATTTTATTGCACACATTATAAAACAAATGGAAGCCCTCTATTTTTATTGGCATCGCAGTTAGGGGCAGAAAATAGTTTTTTTTTTATATTTTGTAAATTATTAGAAGATTTTTCAATTGGACGTTTACGATTTTGGGGGGGTCATGTCTCTTGTGACCTCCAGCAGCGATACCCAGCAGATGGTCCTTCAACCATGGGCTGATCAGCTGTCACCATTATTCAACATAATTATCCTCTTGGGACTTTGAATCAGGAGTGGCAGCAAGTTTTCTTATGATTACTTATTGTGGTTCTGCCCACCCCGTTAAAGATACGAGCGTGATAATATATTATGTAACTATTAAAAGTTGTATGTACCTTACATATCTCAGTCACATCACAGTAATAGACGTAGGGAACAAACTAACAAAACTAAACTACGTCACGGAACTAACTTCTTACGACTTTGTTTCATATTTTCGGAAGTTCTGTTCGCAAGTGAAAGATGTGATCACGCTAATATGTATTAAAATATCAAAGTTTGTATATTCACACATATAAAAACATAGAATGCGAGAATGCGTCCAGCTGCTTCTCTCCCCGAGCATGTCGTAAAAGTCGACTAAGGGATAGTATCCTCTCCAACATGATGAGATACAATAAGCAAGTATTCCCAAGGAGGGTTGACGTCCTTCAGGCAGGCGGCCGGTCATAAAACACCTTAGCCAAAACTCTTACAGCTTGATCCAAGGATCATGCTGTGCCGACCCCACATAGAGTGGGATAAGGGCAGGAAGATGATTATGATGATGTACATTCACACATATGTACATACATCACGCCTGTTTCCCATAGGGGTGGACAGAGATTACGGATTTCTTTTGCTATGATCCTGACATAGGTACTTCTTTCGCTTCGTTCACTCTCATTACATTCTTCATGAATGCTTATTGGGTATTCTTGACCTGGCCCTTTTCCGAAACATCGCCGATTTGGTCCAGGTACGTGCGCTTAGGTACCCCTTCTAACGGTACCATTCACATGTGTTTACGATTATCTTTCTTCTTACATTATAAATGAGAAAGTTTGTGAGGATGTTTGGATGTTTGTATCTCAATCACTTCTAAACAGCTAAACGGATTTGAATGAAAGTTGGAATATACATAGTACATGTGCTGGATTAACAAATAGGCTATTTTTTATCCGGGTACCGCGCGAGCTAAACCGCGGGTGGCAGCTAGTTATTTTATAGCTTTCCTTTTCGACCAGGCGGATAGTCCGAGACCTTATTGCCTAGTCTTTCGAACATTTATTTTCTTGTTTGTTAAGTCACAAAAGGAGTAGTTGAGGCGTACATCATTTTACCACACTGACTAGTTCGAGAGAACTTGTGACACGACTAGTAGTAGAATTGTTTAACTAAAAAGTCTGTCTTTCATTCAGGGAGCCATTTTTTCCCGTGTGTGTGTGTGAGTAAGTGTGTGCATCTCAACTTTAGACTGTGTTTTTTTTCTGCTCGAAGTTTTTAGTCGTTTTGCTTCGGCTTTGGTAAAAATACGTTCATTTGCCTGTAATTATGGCCTGTAATTAATTCAATATTTTAGATAATGATATCATTATTTAAACTAAATGCTTAATTTCACTGAACCTGTAATAGGTGCCCCACAGACTATTAAGAGTTGACTTTAAAAATGAAATCAATTGTAAATTGTTTGCAACAAAATAAATGACTGGTTGAATTGTGTAAATATTTATGCTGTAAATTCGGCTAGTATAATTCAATCCCGAATCGACAACGAATTAAAATAACGAATTACAATGTTTATTTATCTGTGGTCTCTAACAGAGCGACAACTCTATTTGATTGACAAATATTATGTCATATTTTTTTAGTTTTCCTTATGGTTATTAATGACTTATATCCTCATCATCATCAACAGTCTATACTGCGTAAGCTTACCAAATGTGCTTCTAGGACGAACAATTTTGTGCTTTCTCTATTAACCGACCAACGACATCAGTCCATCCGGCGGGACAACGTCTTCTATTTTGTATTCTACTTGGTATCTCACTAATATGATAGTTTCGAAAGTTTCAAGGTTTACGGTCCGATATCCACTGAAAGTATTGAAATGAATTTTGGTAGAGAAATTGGCTTTTCTTTGGATACCACTTGAGGGAAGTCGTAGTTGGAAGATTGTTCAAAAGTTAAATGCATAGCACTTTAGTTTTGGTCTTAAATTCCACGAAAAAACCGATGAATTAACATATTTACAACTAACTTTCGCTTGGGGCTTTGCTTGCCAGCCCCTAAGCTAGCTCGCTGCAAAAAATCTAATCGATCCCTGGCTCCGTTACTTTATGTCAGAACGACAAACAAACAAACCATCAAATCAACAAACGTCTTTTCTTTTATAGTTATTGTAAGAAATAGATAAAGATGGCCGTAATATTACGGTGGCAATACTATTAGTACAAATAAGTATCAAGATCTATTTGTCTATTATAGTTAACTTGATTGATTCATTGTTTGTCGAAAGTGATCGAGGACTGTTAACTTGGAGTTCGTCTAAGTAGACGAGTGGGATGTAATTATTGAGTAACCTAAGTCCCAAAGTGATTAAGAACTGTCAAATATTTTATTATCTGAGTATTTTTTTTTAACTTACAACTAATATGTACAAATATAATTTACAAAATATAAAAGAAACAGTCGGGCTATCTAAAGGCCGTTGCAAACGGTCTATAGATAGCTCACCTGATCCAGATCTTCAGACGGTGGAAGTATGCCCAAGACGCTGGCCGCATTGCCACGCTGAATGGCAATATTGATCCGTTGAGCCAAATAAGAACCAGCTCTTGGATCGCGCATCGCTTCGACCAGACGCCCTGAAAGAATTTTGAAAACGCGGTGGGCACCTGTGCCCCACGGACCTAGGATCTCGACGCCAAAAGGCTCACATACATAAGTCCCGTCGAGGCTCGCATATTTGCGCCTTTTGAGATCCTCGGCCGAATCTGCCGCCGCGCCGGGCCTATTTTTATTGAATTTATTTGCATTTTAAATGTAATAAATTAAAGTGATACAAGCAGTAAATGAATGGTGGCCGATGTATTTATTTTACGGCCTGGGGAAAGGCCAAGTCAAAATCGACGTGCATGCTTGAAGCATGTGATGAGTGAACTAAGCGAGAGTAATATGTCAGGAGAGTAGCAAATAGATATTCGTGGTCTCTGCTATAGGTGTATAACATAACTAACAGCGTTTAAATACAACGAAAAATAAATAAAAACTAACTGTATGTACGTTTCTTAAAAATATAGAGTAAAGTGAAAAAAATAATGCACACTTTGTACAAAAACAAACGTTTCTTTTCAGCATAAAAATATTGCCAAATAATTGCAGTGTCAATCCAAAAACTTTTTAAACCAATTTTGACACCTCTGCTCTAGAGAGAAAAAATGGCGCCTTACGTGATCAGAAGACTTTTTAACAATAAAATAAATTTACGAAAAACAAGGCAGTAAGAGCGGTAAGGAAGACCTTGCCTTCCCTTAAAACAGAAAGTTATCATCATTTTCCTGCCCTTATCCCACTAGGTGGGGTCGGCACACCATGTTTCCCTCTTCCATTTTCTCCTATCACTCGTCATCTCCGCACTCACTACTTTCACACGCATATCCTCTTTCACACAATCCATCCATCTTTTCCTTGGCCTTCCTCTAGCAGTATATCCATCCACATTCATATTCATCACTCGCCTTGTAACATGCCTTACTTCTCTCCGCATAACATGCCCATACCACGCTAGCCTATTACTCCTATATATATTATTATATTATTAAAACAGAAAGTTATAACCCTCTCAAACGAGTAAGCAGAGATGCTTACTCGTTTGAGAGGGTATAATTTTACCCCTATTGCAAACAGGTTTGATAGGACTTGATAGTATGTAGTTTATGGCTAGATGGCGCCCTTATTTATAATGTTTCTCTTTGCGACCAAAGCATTTATATCAAAACGATAGCAAGGACCCAAGACGCTATTTAAGGCAAGTTGCAGCAACAAGGTTAGTTGATTATTCTGGTCGTTAGCGTGACTTTGGCTCATACGTTGTCTAGAATCACCCCCCGGGGAACCATACATCAGAGAAGTTGCATTATATCATAACAATTTGCACAGATTTCAGCTAGTAAAAGTCAGTTAGATTTTCGACAAATACAGGCAACTTTTGAAGTATTCATACATACATATTATCACGCCCGTACCACAACACCCATGTTGTGTTCCCATGAAATATTTCCAGGACATGCAAACATTTCTTCCGCTGCAGGAATCGAACCGGTGCCTCTTGCTTCTCAGAAAAGCGATCGTCGGCCACACCACCGAGACTGTCTTACTTAGAATTGCCTGGTTATTACTTTATTCTACGTCCACTGCACCATCACCATGAAGCGCTCGTGGCGTAGCTTTCTTAAACGTTCTTGATTGATGGTTGAAGCTAAGCAACAACGTTGTGCACACTGTGGCCCCCTGTTATTATAAATACACTATGTGAAAATTTCAACTTTACCTACAACGGTTCATGAGATACAGCCCGCTGACAGACGGACGGACAGCGGAGGCTTAGTAATAGGGTCGCGTTGGCACCTTCTTTACTAGATGATTTATACAGTGTCAGGAGGCAACTTTTTACATACACTAACGTGATTCTGTATTGCCCGGGACGATTTAGATGACAGAATAGCACATAAGTTCTTTACTCTTTATCTCTATAACGTGTCTCTAGTAAATTACCTTCAGAAGGTATGTTTTTCGCTCTTTTTAATATATTTTTCTTTGTTGTTTTCACTACAGTATGACAGGGCTATTTCAATAAAGGTCTGAATATTTTCGGCGAGTGGACTCGGCGGGTGGCTCGCTCCACTGCTCTATTGATCTCATTTTATTTTTAAATGGCCGTCGATCGCCAGCCTCTCAGAGACACATTGAGATCATAAATATTTATCTTAAACCTGGGAAAAGAAATGTGTTTACTAGGGGAATACGAAGATCTTTTAAAATAAAACTACGTACTGTCCGTACCTAATGCCCGTATACATTGTACTAAAAGACGACAGACAGTTCATTCCAAAGTAACATTTTTATCTATCGAAAAGCGCCTTACATTTTTTGACAAGAAATCAACATTGCAATGGTAAGTCGCCTGTTAGTAGAATGTTGGAACCGGGTCGTATTACCTAACTAAAGTTTGAAAAGTTTGAAAACTTTAGTAATGTAATGTAATTTTACTTTATCTTTTAAGGTTTCTGAAAATGGAACTATAGTGGTTTATAAAAGTGGCAGTAATGTGGCGTGGTCTTAGCGTAAATATGCATCCCGTCTCTGAGTGTTTAAGAGCAATAGCGGTCTAGAGGTAGCGGTACCTATAAGGTCGTGGGTTCTACACCAATGGATTTTTCTGTTCGAAAAATGTCCCTATGTGCGTTATACCAGTTCTCTAGAACGCTGAGAAAAATAATGCAAGGACACCGACGTGTCGTATAACCAAGAGTTCGAAAAACTGTGTCAAGTGTCCTTTAAATCCTGTCACGACACTGAATCGAAAGAACTTGTGATACGGCTGGATACATAAATATTATAAATGATTAAAACGTACGTTTCTTTGGTTTGTTCTACTTTAACACGGCAACAGAGTTATAATATCGATATGAATTTTCGTGCAGAGATAATACATACGAGTATAAGGGCCAGAGTGATATTGGCTACCAGCTACCACGCCAGTGCAGACAAGGTGAAACACAGACTATTTATAATTTTAAAACTCAGTGTGCCAGTTCAGTTTGATTAAACAGGCCGCATTGGTATTTTTCATGAATACCGCAGTTTGTCAACCCTGTGTCAGTTTTCAAACTAAAGGTGAAATAAAGATTAATTGGTGAAACGGGCTGGAAGAAAACTAAAAATGAGAAATCGCCCGAAAAACCTTGTTCAAAAAAGTTACTTTAGTGATCTATAAAGCTCAATCACTCGTAACTATCAATGACAAAAAACTTTGAAAGAAATTCATGTAATTTTTGTGTTTTTGAAATAGAAACATAGTACATCATACATATTATCACGCCCGTAGTTCTTAAATAGTGGCTACTGTGACGTTACGTCAGAGCACGTCTCAAATGACGATTTTTTTGACAGATTTTCATCAAAAACTGTCAAAAAACCGTGACTTGAGACGTGCTCAACTCTGAGTCGCGTTTGAGTATTCGGGGGTAAGTAATGTTCTGTAGACAAATTGTATCTAAGATCGCTCTAATAGCCGCGTACTAGCTTAGTCACTATGTGAGACATCTGAACGATGAACGAGATCGAGATTGAGCGTAAATATGCAACTACCGCTGAAAAGGAGCTAAATAATGCTAATGCATATAATCCGGTTCTTATTCATGACTTCAGGTTAGTATTTGTCTATAATAATGATAAATAAATACATATTTGTGGTCATTTTACACAGCGCCATCTAGCCCAATAAAGCAAAGCTTGGTCTATTACTTCCATTCTTTTTTGTTCTACTTTGTCACCATTTTGAAAGTCCGACGCATTTTTTAAGTTTTGAAATGAAACTTGTTTATTTTAAGGTTGTCTCAACATACAGTCAGCCACGCAAGTCCAATTAACATTTCATAGCTTTTAACCTTGCATAACACAAACCATATTTCGTCTTTTTAATAATATTTGAAGATTTGTGAATAGTATAAAGTATTTTCATTTTCATCAAGAAGCGCTCGTGGCGTAGCTTGCTTAGGCGATCTTGATTGATCGTTAAAGTTAAGCAACGTTATGCGTGGTAACAATTGGGATGGGTGACCGCAAGTGGCGTTATGAGCTGAGCGCTTTCGTGCTTTAGAGGGCACGTTTAACAGTCGGTCCCGGCTTTTAAGTCGTTAAGCCATGACGGAGGCCTTTAGGCGGCCTAAAATTCCGTAACTAGAGTTGGCTACTAGCTCATACGAACATACATAATTTTCATTTCACTTTATATGACTTTTGTAAATTAAGATGTGGATAATGTGTGGACTACAATATTTTGTAGGTACTACGAGTATGTTCGCATTAAATTGTATATTGTAGTTGTTTGATCCCAAATGTCGTGCCCAATGTCAAAGCCCATGTCTATCTTTACGGCACAGTTACTATTTTTCTATACGAGACAAAAAAGTGTTTTGAATTTTGTTTTTTTTTTGTCCGTGATTCACCCTGCTGGTTCCGACGGAAGATCAGCGTTGCGTTGTATAGTTCCGACTATATAACGCAACATAATGCTGAGTCGGACCCAATTAGTAGCAGCGCATTAAGACGATTGCGAGACACTCCATTTCTAAAGTAGTTTTTTTTAAGATTTCTGTTTTTCTTTGTATTTGTGTTAAGTGTATCTTTATCGTTTTTTTTTGTCCCTGTGTGTACAAATAAAATGTATTTCTTTCTTTCTTTATTGAAAAACTCAAACAATTAATCAACTTTTGTAGCTGCCTGTACCTATACAACTTTACAACGACAACTGTACTACATAAGTCAGGGTTCCGTTGATGAACGTCGGCCTAAGGGAACTACTAAAACTTTATCGTGCCATAAAAAGTACAAGTGGCTAAATAAAATATGAACGTAAACTCAAGTTACCTAAACGAGCCAGCTGTAGAATTATTTATGGTTCAAAGTGGTGCATGACAAAACTGAATCTTTCGGGATTAATCTTTCGGTTTTATGTGTAAGAGAATAAGGTTTAAATTCCCGTGGGGTTTAGTTTACGGGCAGGTACGTTGTCTTTAGCTTATACATAGTTCAACTTACCTCAATTGCTTGCTGAGAGTGATATTTTGTGTAAGGAAAACACTGTGGTTTTTGCCTCTTATGAAAAATAGTTTTAAAGGTTGACTATACTTTAAGGCCGACTAAGCTGAGATGGAATAGGTGCTGGGCAAGCCTACTCCATCTTAATTCATCCCGGGCACTACAGCGTCCCGTTTTTGAAGGTAAAAGTTGCCTCCTGACGCCGTATAAATCATCTACTATAGATGGTAAGAGGCCTTAATTTTAGTTTTTAGTTCAAGAACTATGCTCAACCATGAATATCATCGCACAAATAAAAAAAGACTGAATGTTTCAGATGTTAATTTGACAGAGAATCGGTATTTTTTTATGGAAGAGGGCTAAACCAGCAAGCGTCTCACTGAGGCTTTTAGGCGACCTCAAAACTCCGTCACAAGAGTTGACCACTAGCTCATACGAACTTACTTTTACTGATGGTAATTATGAAGAACGGCCGCCCACAGAAACCTGCAATTTGAGACATCATCGCGCTTGGGCGACTCTTTTTTATTTGGACAATATTTTCGAAAATAGTATAATTAATGTATTAAACCTACTTACTAAGTCTGGACTTAATTTATAGGCCAGGCCATAAGTCAAGTCCTTGCTATCAAAGATTTTGCTTCGATAAAAAAAATGCTAATATCGCTTTTTTTAACGGTTGACAAGATGGTAAATAATTTATTAGACAAACTATACTTAATCACATTAGAAACTTTTAGGTGATCGGTATTAAATAAGAAATGAAAATGAATTAATGTCAGTCAGACATTGAAACTAAAATTTATTAATACCTGGGATGTAAAGGGCAAAGGTTTACTGATGCCGAGTTATACAAACAGTTTATGCCTACTTTACAATAAATAATACTTGCTGAAGTGGAAACACTTCGCTACACAAGGGGTAATGTGAAAGTTTATCATTTATTCATAGCTGGTAACGTAATAGAATTATAGTCCCTTCAATAGCTAAAAATCCTATTAATATTATATCTATAGTGTCACTAGTTTTTTTAAATCAGTGTGGTGAAAGGTTTTAAAGTGCGCTTCAAAGGTTCCTTTCGTGCACTTGATATATGTTTCTGGAACTTTCTACGTTTGTACGACATACCGGTTTCCTCACGATGTTTTCCTTCCATGTTAATTTTTTCAAACAGAAAGACCCATTGATGTACGATTGGATTTGAACCCACGGCCATAGGAAGTAGTGACAGTAATAAAATAAATAAATATTTGTGGACATTTCATGCAGCGCCATCTAGCCCCAAACTAAGCAAAACTTGTTCTAAGGACGCCAAATGGCTGATAGAATACTTATACTTTTTTTTTGTAAATACATACTTATAATACTAAAATACGCAGACCCGGAAGAAATATTTACAGAACATACAAAAATTTCTTCCGTAGCGGGAATCGAAACCGCGCCTTTTGCGTCTCAGCCGAGCACTCGCCTGCCACGCCACCGAGGTCGAATTGAGTAAACACAACAGTTTCCGAATTTCAAAATAATCAAGAACTATACAAATATTTATTTAGTAAGCTCGAAGCGGGTAGACCCCGCTGTATATTGCAGTAACTGTCTGTTCGGAGTTTGTTCCGTTTTCGACGTTTAATGAACATGACACGACATTTACATTTAAATGAAATTATTGTAACACTAGCGTTCGTACTCGGCTTCATACGCAACATGCTAAATCAACTAGTCAAAAGCATTATTTAGTAAAAATTTTAATAATACAATTACGAAGACAAACTATAATAACATTAAAAGCATTATTATATACTGGGTGTAATATTTAGATCGGTCAGTATAGGAAAGTCTAAAACTATAAGACATACGAAGATCTGTTCTTAGTAACCATGTCGTCGATTTTAGTGACAAGAAAAACTGCATACATAGATTTAAAAAAAACTTGTACTCGGTTCGCGAATCGAACCCGGCCGTATTGATAAATAAAACTTGTATTATTTCTATTTGGAAATAATCTCATTTTGGATATCATGTTTCATAGTAACATTTACTGCTTATGACTTGCACAATCGATATCCAAATAGAAATAAATGTAAGTTTTATTTTTCAATATGACCGGGTTCGATTCCCGAACTGAATTTAAATCGATGACTTGGTTCCTAAGAACATCTTTGTATGTCTTATAGTTTCAGACTTTCCCATACTGACCGATCTAAATGTTACACCCTGTATACATCATGTACTGTGAGAGCACTGGTGGTCTAGTTGGTAGTGACCCCGCCTTCCGATCCTAAGGTCGTGGGTTCAAATCCGGTCGTGTACCAATGAATTTTTCTGTGCGAAAAAATTATGTGCGTTATACCAGTACTCTTAAACGGTGAAGGAAAATATAGCGAGGAAACCCGCGGCTTAGTTAGCTCCGCACGTATTGACCATGTCTTTCCTGTGGACTAGGCCGACTAAGCTGAGGGGATGGAATAGGTGCTGGGCAAGCCTACTCCATCTTAAGTCGCCTCGGGCACTACAGCGTCCCGTTAGTGAGGGTAAAATTTGCCTCCTGACGCTGTATAATAAATCATCTACTAAAGATGGTAAAAGGCCTTTGTTTATGTACTGTACATATTATCACGTACTAATGGGTGGGCATGAGCCACAACTAATCATTAAAAACTACCTAAATCAAAGTCCAGAGGATGGGTATAGTGAATCATGGTGTCAGGCGATCGATAGATGTTGCATCATGATTGGCTCAGACTGCGACCAGTGGTAGCTAACCAGTGGGGTGATAGGCATGAAGTACACTTCATAAAGCCTCATAGAGCCTGTAACCCTCACTCCTTGCACAGTCACCTGTGTAATTTAGTTCACACAAAGCTACGTCTTCGCCATGTCTCTATCACATCTCGCCACATCCTCTATGACCCCGCCACGTCAACGCCACGACCCCGCCACGACCCCGCCACGTTACCGCCACTCGCCACACCCATACAACCTTGCCCTATTACTCAGCAGTTTCAGATTAAATGGTGATCATTAAGTTTGTAATTAGCAAGGCGATCGTTAATAGTAAATGATTTCACCTTTAACGTCTTATTCATTAGCTCACAGATTACAGTGAATGATTGATTACATTTGGGAATTACAGGCGGATTTAGACTACTGGCTCATTTCCGTTTAATTGTAATGCTCTCCGCCCACCATGGTGGAAGCGTGAAAGGTACACTTTCTCGCTTGGCTTCGTTACAAACAGGCGTCTTTGTAAATGTATCTTTGATTTGACTGGACATTTCTTTGCTTCTTACTAAGTTTAAACTGCTGAACAGATTTTAATGAAAAGCAAGGAGATAGATTCCATCCAGGGAAAGGACATAGGCTAATTTTTATCCTGTAAAAAGATCTGAAAATGGAAAAAGGATCTAAAAGGATAACCAGGATAACGCATTTTGGACATTAATTTATGACAAGACAGTTAATTTGACATTTATACAATTTTGATAATTGACATCATTCATATCAGCCTATATCAGCATTCAGTCAACAGCTGTCATTTTCTTGCAGGGCTGTGGGTAAGGGCCTCTAGCTGGACCGATTTCATGATTTTTGATTTGTTGGATTTGTCTCCACCCCGAATAATGACTAACTAATAAAATATTTGAAAATTTGCATTATATTAATTCTAAGACGTTACGAAGTTCGCGGGGTCAGCTAGTAATAAATATAAAATAAAAGGGAGCCCCATACAATAACTTTTTAAATGTGCGGAACCCTTTGTGTGCGAATTCGTCTCGCACTTCACTGGTGTTAGTGCTTTCTTTGCTTCTGTACATTTTTTGCTTGAGCTCCTTTGTAGGCGGATACCCGTAAACAATGTTACAGAAACGAAATCGAAACAGCAACTATTTCAATTAAACGCGGCATTATCATTGTGGCCTTAAATACCGAAGCAGTTAAATAATTTGTCAGAATCACTTGGCGTGAATGTGAACAGATTGTCATGGGTTTGTGGGGGGGGGGGGGCAGGGGGAGGGCAGGGGGGGGGACCGCAAATCTGACGTGTACACGTAATTATAGTGCGGTGCCGAGCCCGGCGTGTTGTGGTTTGTAAACAGTGAGAACGGCGGGCAAAAATATGTTTATCACGTACAAAATTATTGTTTCTTTCCAACACTTTGCGCCTGGCGTAGTCGTTAGACGCAAAGTGCGCAAGTTTATGGAAAATAACGCTATGATGACAAAACGGTAATTAGGTACTTGTTTATTTTCGAAAAATGAGCTTAAAACTAGTTTTCTCGAGAGCCGATATATTTTTGCCGTTTCTCAGTTGTTTAAGAAAGAGTGCGCTTCAATGACCTATTTGTACTTTTCGTGAACTTGACATAATGTATTTAAAAATTTCTTTTAGCTATTTGTTAGTACCTACCGTCTGACGAGCTAGATCAGGTGAGCTATCTATAGACCGTTTGCAACGGTCTTTACATTTTATATATGTACCTATGGGTTGTAAGTTTCTTTCTGCTAATAAAGTATTTTTTTTTAATTTGTTTGTACTGGTAAAGTTAGTATTATTATTATTATTGAAGAGCCCAATAATTTTTTGACGGCATAAATCTTTGGTACACGTAAAAAATATAATAAGTAGTTTAGAAGTTATGAGGGAACAAATGAACATACATACATACCGGTCAAAATCATAACCATCCTTTTCGACGTAGTCGGATAATTACACTCTAAGCATTGGAAGGAGACCACTAGGCAGCGGGAGCTCAATAAGGTTTCGTTTAAAGATTTTATAAATAAGCGTTGACCGATATTTATTTTTAGCGATAATTCCGGTGTTATGTGGACTGAACTTCACGTTTCATTACTTCCAGCTATCTTCCTACGTAAGTGAAGAGCTTGGTGACGTCACGGCGGTAATAGAAATCTTCTAGAGGCGGTTCAAATTATTTAAACTGCGCCACCGACCTATGCCAGGCTCTCGACTTCTAATTTTACCTTCTCACAGGTTTCTTATTTTACTAATAACACCCTATAGGCACATACATAACGCCTGACCCTGCGCAATAGGATTATCTGTGTCGGTATCAGAAATTACGAGTGTCTTGCTACAAGACCAAGACCCGGAAGAATTATTTGCAGATCACACCAACATGTGCGGGAATCAAACCCGCGTCTCAGCCGGACACTCACTCGCCCGCCACGCCACCAAGGTCTTCGAAACTTTATCGCCTATAAATATATACTTCCATTAAACTGAATCGTGTATTAAACAGATTATGCCTTATCAGTAAGATAGTAAAATAAATTGGTGAAAATGTAGTAAGAGGATGCTTGAATGTTTGGGATCAAACGCGCCGAATCGGCTGGAATTCGGATTAGAACTGCTGATCACTGCGTCTTTTGGCTCAGTTACTGTCTGATGTTAAACAAAATAAGTAAATAAACGATAATAACCATTATTTATGTTTGATTTGTTTATCTATGAAAATAATTCTTCTACGACGTAGCACTGTCTACGAACGATCTACGCAGCTACGAAGCCGTAGCAAAGTAGTCTCGTCAGGAATACTATTGTGTGCCAGATCTTCATTTCGCTCGTAATAGGATGTAAATTGGACAAATATTTGCAAGAGTCTGAGACACATTTTTTCGAATGCACGCAGTTTCTTACTGAGGGCTTCTTCCATTTAATAAAGCCCTGTTTTTATAAAAAACGGAACTGCTTTATTACATTACTGGCATCGGCCATACCTGGATGCATGTATGTACATATTATCCCTAACGGGGTGGGCAGAACCACAAGTAATCATAAGAAAACTTGCAGCCACTTCTGATCCAAGACTCCCAAGATGAATGCATGTAGTTGATAAATAATATCTTTGATAAGATTACTGGGATTTATAAGAATACTGTGTACCTCATTGTCGACAGGAAAGACATTGCCGCTGTATAAACGCTGTATAACGATGTATAAACGCTGTGTAACGCTTTTACCATCTATATAGATGGTAAAAGGCCTTAGTATAGTAGTAGTGTACCTCATTGTGAAGCAAGGACTTTGAACTTGGTTTTTTAATAGAACGGAACAGAATGGAACAAAATAGAACGGCACAGAACATAATATAACATTTATTTGGCACATTTATTTATTTTCGGTGATCTGAGCTCTGTTTTCTATCTGTAGGCGAACTTAGATAGAAAACTGAGCTCATTTTTATTTCTTATTATTATACCGATTACCTTAAAGTTTTTTTTTAATCTTTGTAAACTAGTTTGTTTTTGTAACTGTGTACTTAAATAAATAAAATTTGGAACATCCTCAATAAGTATATCGGTAGAAAGATTTTTAGAAAGCGGGGTTTAGCTCAGAGACTTTCTCCAAGTTTTCGTATTAATTTCATGTTGTTTGTTTTATGCGGAGGACGGGTTGACAGGGTTTCGCAAATGATCCTAAAAATACACTTTTTAGGACCAAGAACATACAAACTTATTACTTTAGTTGGAATCTTGTTAAGTTAAAAGTCCTATTCTTCTATGGCCAAGCGTGAATTGTTTTCATTGTCTACTGCTGTTGCCCGCGACTAACCGAGTTTCAATTCATTCGCACCGCCCGTTAAAAAGTTCCCATACTTTTGACACCCATTTTAGCTCTTATTAAGGGTTGTTTTGAAAAATCCTGAAACACCTGTCCATTTATTTTGTACTAGAGGTCGCCCCGTGCGCGGGCTTCAAGCAGCCCGCGTGGTTTTCCTTAAATTACGGAGGAGGGGTCAAATTTTTATTCTATTCCATTCCAGAAACGGTTTGGAATATTTGAACGTTATTTTATGTAGCGTATTGGAAAGTTTGAAATATTAGGGTAAGATTAGGGTTAGGTTTAGGTTAGGTTAGGGTTAGGTTAGGGTTTGGTTTGGGTTAGGTTAGGGTTAGGTAAGGGTTTTGAAGAATCGAATGACCACCGAACTAACAATCGAATAATGAATCGAATGGACAGTACCTACCATGCTAGCGAAGCCGCGGGCGGCAGCTAGTCGTATATATAATAGGTTTAACTCTCTCATATGGAAGCGCTTCGTGCTAAGAGTAATAAAACCAACCTAGGATGGTCGCTCGCAGCATGAAGGCGTTTTCCTGTCCTGGGTTTTACCTATTCTTATTGTAAGTTAGTTAGTTGTAATTTTAAGTTTATTTATATGGATTTTGTAAAATTTCTGATATAAAATAATTTAATTTTAAATAACGAAAAACTCATGATGTTTTCATGTAGAAACAATAAACAAGAAAATGCGCATTACGAAATCCATCCTCCAAAAGCTCAGCGCGATATTTCAAAGGTATTTAACAATTTTCGCAAAGATGAATGAGCTGCTTACATGAAGAGTCGACACTTCGTTTCACGTTATAAATGGAAAACATTTTCACGTGTGGAAAATGAGAGGCTATCAATCAGGAATTAACACAAGCACCTGAGCCCGTAGACAAACACGCTTCGCGATTCCATTTCTATATTGACGCTTTGGCGTAGCGGGCGATTGTCCGACAGTGACCAGATAAAGACGTATGGCGGTCCATTTCTACGTTGGAAATTTCGGTGGCGTAGCGGGCAACTACGGCCTGATTTCACTATTCAAACTGAACGGCGGCGTTTAGTTTCTAATCTGAGTTCACTGCTGACAGTTTTCATACAATTTGACAGTTCTAGAACTCAGTTTGAACGTTGCCGTCCCTTTATTTCATCCTGCGGCTACATTGCCAGGCTTCGGCGAATTTGTTGCGTAAATGACAGGTGCAGCCATATGATCTGTCACAGAATAGACAAAGACGCAAAACACAATGCTTCGCAGTATCCCGATAGTGTAGTCGCGCTGGAAAGTCAAATCGGTGATAAAATTATGATTGAGTCTCCCTTTGAACCGGTCATATTATTATTAACTTCGTACTTCCATCAAAAAATGGAAGGAGCTTACTTGTGCTTGTCTGAGATTTTGTAAGATTAAAGGTTAAATGTTTGATAATTACCTATTTTATAAATATAATAATGTAGCTATTATCCAATTTTAATTTAACCTAACTATCCAAACATTTTATTAACACAAGAGTCTACTGGATTGGAAGTGAAGAAAAAACCAGCTGCTTCTCTCCCCGAGCATGTCGTAAAAGTCGACTAAGGGATAGTATTCTTTCTAACATGATCGACCTATAACCATGGTTCACCATATCCATCTTAGGACTAAATTAGAGGATGCTGCAAGTTTTCTTATGTTTTGTCACGTGGCTTTCGGATAGCCCGTCAATGTCTATGTTAATCATTTCACGCTCTACCAGCGAAATCGCTGATCGGCACTGTCGATTGTAACTTGTCTAGGCCCTCCGAAGCTTAGTAGAATAAAGCTACCATTTATCAACTGATATCAACAAAGAAAATTATGAGGAGCATTCTTAAGATAAGGCTAGTACCGTAAGGCTAACTAGATGGCGTTACCTGCTAGGGCACGATTCTTATTTTTGTTATCTGCGCTGGCCATTAAATAATGGATATTCCGATTTGTTACGAGAATTGATCTTAAACTGAAATCAGATAATATTCTTATATGACACATATAACATCTGACAAAGTTAATTAGTTGATTATATACATTTTCCTACAAACTATCTATATAATTATATAAAACAGTATCTAAGCTTATTAAGGTAGCTTTTTTTTATAGCAAATACATTCACTAATGCAGGAAACTTTCGAAATTCAACCCCTAAAGGGGTGAAAACGTTTATATGGGAACTTTTTAACGGGCGGCGGTGATTTTATTTATTATTTTGCGGTATTTTTTTCAGCGTTTTTCAAAACAACCTTTTAAAAGGGGTAAAATGGGGTGTTACAATAAATAGAGGAATGCCCCGTAAATTTGTCCGCATTGATCTCAACGTAGCGAGAAGTCGAAGTTTGTATAAAACAGATTCTCTGAGAGCTGAATTTCTTATTCCCTCTTAATTAATCCCCACACCATAAGAGGAACTGGTTTAGGCTGTGTTTTGGCTGTCAGTAGTCAGTAAACGAGATTTAAGGTAGGAGTTGGCAGCGGACGACAAGAGGCAGCAGCAGACGACGTGTCGCAGCGACACTACTGGTTTCTATGTATTTCTATGAAATTCTCTCCGTAGTTAGCGACACGAAGCTAGCGACGCGAGAAATACATAGAAACCAGTAGTATCGCTGCGACACGTCGTCCGCTGCTGCCTCATGTCGTCCGCTGCCAACTCGTATCTTTATACTTTTAGAATATCAGCCGTTCACGTCATGCCAGACGCAGGTATAAAAACAAGCAAATTTCCATTGGTAACTTTCATCAGTCGTTGGTGAACCCCTCGCGTAGTACCTCCAAACGTGCCTCCGTCCCGGGACGTCGTTTACACACTCCTTTATTAGCCATTCGTTGCGAGTTGCTAACTTTGAGGACAAGAGTTTTGAAAAAAAATTTCACCGTTATCTAAATGTAAAAAAAACAAAATCGTTTATTTATGTAACTTATTATGTATACACAATAAAAGCGCTCGTGGCGTAGCTTGCTTAGGCGTTCTTGATTGATCGTTAAAGTTAAGTGACGATATATATAAGGTCACAAATTGGGATGGGTGACCGCAAGTGGCATTACGAGCTGAGCGCTTCCGTGCTTCGGAGGGCACGTTAAGCAGTCGGTCCCGGCTTTTAAGTCGTTAAGCTATAACGGAGGCCTTTAGGCGGCCTAAAAACTCCTTCACTAGAGTTGGCCACTAGCTCATGCGAAGATACATACAATACCGAGGACGACGTGTAAGATAGAGCGAAGTGAAAAGCAGCCACTATCAGATTTAAATTATAATGCTGGGGCTGTATGTTACGTCCAGTATGAAACGGGCGTCGTTTTCCAAGAACTCAAATATACGAGCCGTTTTGATGGGGACGATAATTGGTGGTGTGACCTTAGAATAGCTCTGTTAGAAGGGTTTCATAGTCGTTACAACTTGGTTATACTTCGCCCTACATTATGTAAGTGGAATATGAGTTGGGTTCTGGCGTAAGGTAAACGACGAGTGCTTTAACGAATGGTTAAAAGTTGCAATCAACTTGTTAGACTCAAACTTGTGAGTAGGTCGAACAAAATGACACATTTTCTTCCCAATTTTTTCCATAGAACTACACATTAGCTTTTCACCCGAGTTTTATGCCATAGAACAAAATGCTGCAAACTTCTCTGCTGGACGGGGAGTAAAGAAAAAACATAGAATGCGTCCAGCTGCTTTTCACCCCGAGCATGTCGTAAGAGTCGACTAAGGGATAGTATCTTCTCCAAAATGATGGACCATCTATATGGGCGATGGGCTGATCACCTGTCACCATGGTTCACCATATCCATCTTGGGACTCTTGGATCAGGAGTGGCTGCAAGTGTTCTTATAATTACTTGTGACTCTGCCCACCCCTTTAGGGATACGAGCGTGATAATTATGCAGAACAAAATGGGAATCGGATTTTGCCAAAATCTTCCATGAGTCGTGGGTTCAAATCCGGTCGTGTTGATGGACCAATGGATTTTTCTGTGCGAAAAATTTATGTGCGCTATACCAGGGGATGGAATAGGTGCTGAGCAAGCCTACTCCATCTAAATTCGTCCCGGGCTCTACAGCGTCCCGTTAGTGAAGGTAAAAGTTGCCTCCTGACGCTGTATAAATCATCTACTATAGATGGTTAAAATGGCCTTTGTTTTATGTAGAATAGATAGATACAAAAGCATATTGTGTTTGACAAGAAAATATTAAAAAGTATCTTTTTCAGACTTTGCCATTTTATAATGCCGCATCAGTGCTATTGTGGAAATAATTGGATCCCACAAGGAGTACCAAAGCAGCTTACAGACTTTTAACGTTGTCGTAAGCTTCTGCGTTGCGGTACAGTCAGCTACGGTAAATGATGTTCAAAGAAAGTAAATCATTTTGTAAACGATAACCAGCAAAAACCACAGAACTTTATTTTTATGGTTTCAATATAACGGATACCGATACGTTCATCGTTCGTTCGTTTTTTGTCAAAAAATGTATGGCGCTTTTCCACAGAAAAACAACGTTGCTATGTTAATGAACGATCAGTTGTCCGTTATATTGAAACCGGGCTCGAATGGTTGATTAATTAAATAGAGTTAGACTACTGTATATTATAAGCTTGTTGCTGTCGCTCGGCCGTTCATGTATGCGTGGGGTATGCACAGTTTGGTTGCTTTTTTACTTAGTAGTCGCTATGAAATCTAAATAATAAATATTTGTGGACATTTCACCCAGCGCCATCTAGTCCCAAATTAAGTAAAGCTTTTACTATGGAAACTAGAGAGCTGATCGAATACTTATTGTTTTTTCTTTTATATACATAGGTACTTATAATTATAATACATAATATTACAACACACGAAAGAGAAGCCTCTTATTCACTAGGGGACTCCTACTTAGTCATGCCACTAGGTATTTCGAACCAGTGTGACGAAAGGATTTAAATTGCGTAGCAAAGGTTTCTTTCGTGCACTATGGGTTAAACTCGAGCAAAAGCGATAGACTTAAAATAAGTTTTTTTTTAAACTCGCGACGATAAACCATATCTGAAAACCTTATCTAAAATAAATCTAACATAATTCAAAAACCGCATCGAAATCGGTTCAGTTCTTTTTGAGGAAAATTGTAACAGGCAAACATACAACCTCTTAAGCTAAACGCATATAACTACCTACTAAATGTTGTTGCAAATAAAATACCATTCTATTCTATTTTATTCTATTCTATTCTATATACTTTCTCCGTCCCGTCGCGGGTAAAAAATAGTGGATTTCTTAGTAGGAACTAACAAAGTTTTATTAATCAAGATAAAAACGCCACATTAATTCCCATACATCAGCTTAAGTTGTCCCAAACAAAAGATATTTTCTACTTATGTATCACGCATGTGGCCGTATCACAAATCATTGTATAATACTTTCGTCAAACGCACGCAACGAAGTACACTGGTACATCGAGTACACTGATGTATGTACATTTACAATTGATAATTTAGTTTTTGTGTTTGGTTTTAGTATTCTACTAACAGACGGAAATAGTTGTACTTCTTTGGCAAAAATCAACGTTGCTATGGCAGTGAACGATTCAGCGTCTGTTTGTTAAATATTGGAACTGGGCATTTGTCATGAAGGGTGGCAAAAGGAAAAGAAGGCTTTTATCCAGTGGGACAAGAAAGACTGAATACTGTTATTTCAGTTTTTCCAGATTTTTATACAAACATAATTACCTGTAAAGAATTTAAAGCTAGTTTTTACTTTTAGGCAGAGGCAATTTCTTTCAAATTAAATATTTGTGGACATTTCGCACAGCGCCATCTAGCCGCATACTAAGTAAAGCTTTTACTATGGGAACCAGATGGCTGATATAATAATTTTAGACTTTTTTGTAAATACATACTTATAATATATAATATACTACAAATATAGACAAAAAGAATGGTCGAAAATACCATACACGGTCAAGGTAAAGCTATTTGTAAGATCGACACCAAACTGTGTCCCCAAAACGAGGGACTTAGGTAGGTACTGCTAATGTTTCGAGCAGTCCATTCGTAAAAATGTAGTACTCCTCAGGGATCACCTATAACCTAAAATAATGTTAGGTAGACAGTAATACAAAACGACATGAGCGGGTCTCAAAAAAATGTGAAAACTAACAGTAGAGACAATGCATGGTCTAGTGGTAGTAACGCCACTTTCCGTGGTCGTGGGTTCTAATCCGGTCTAGCACCAATGGATTTTTCTGTCCATAAAATGTATTTGCGCTGTACCAGTACAACTCAAACAGTGATGGAAAGCATCGTGAGAGAAACTATGTCTCGGCTTGTAACCTAAGTTCGAAAATATTATCAAGTGCCTTTGGGGCGCACTTTAAAACCTTTCACCACACTAGTTCGAAAGAACTAGTAATGACTAGATAGGTAGATTTGTCACACATGAAAAGTGACAGAGATTATTATAAGAATGTAAAAAAACCGATCAGAGCTAAGTAGGTACTTTCCTATTAAAGAAACAAATTGTCAAACTTCAGAATTTCGTCAAATTGTAAAATTTTCTTGCTATGTTTTTTTTCTTTACCGTTTGAGATTACTGGTTAAGCGTACATAATTTTTTCGAACAGAAAAATCCATTGGTGCATTTAAATTGACCGGATTTAAATTCTGTTCTATTTCGTATTCTATTCTATTCTATTCAATTATCGGGTTCGAAACGCGAATCTAAACTTTGTACGTTACGAGTATGTCAAGTCGTTCGCGCGCCAAACGCTCAGTAGACTGTGGGGTGCCAAACCGAGCGCCCACCAGTTGCCGCCAAGCAAGTTCAAGTTCGAAAAAAGAACAATTCTAAATTTAAATTCGAAAATCGAACTGTCAATTGACGCTTAATTTTTTTTGTAGAATTTTTTAAGTGAGTGAGTGAGTGAAACTTTTTAAAAGGAGGGATAGCGTGTCACAGGTAAATAGAATCTATTGTTAGAGCCATTTGTATCAATTTTGTGTGAGAATGTGGAGGGGTTTTAAAAGTATGTTCGTGCTATCTGCACTTTCAAGTGGTAATGAAGAAAAGTAGCTAGTTAAATATGGGGTTTTCCGTGCTGTGAGTAGTAATTGGAATATTTATTTGAATAATTTTCTATAGTGTGTGTCTTAGAACCTTTTAAACGTACCTACATTATTTTTGGTATAAACTCTACATCGACATACTTTTTAGATAAAAAAAACTATAAGCAATTTTTGGAAAACTAAATCTGCCATAAATATTATAAAGGTAGGTATATTTTGAGCCGTATGTTTTTTTGTCCCAACAGCTATTATACCTCCTCATAGGTTGGCTGATAGAAAAGGCCACGCATTGAGCCCTTTGTAAAATGCTATTTTGTGTGTTGTGCTATAGTAATAATAATATTAACAATAAAGAGTTAAAAAGAAACTATTATATATATATTTTTTTTTTTTTTTTTTTATTTCCGATAGTAAAATATATTTATTTTATGCTACAAAGACAAATTATAATAACATTAAAAACTTTAAGGTAATCAGTATAATAATAGTAAGAAATAAAAATGAGCTCAGTTTTTTATCTGAGTTCGCCTACAGATAGAAAACAGAGCTCAGATCACCGACCGCAGGTAAGGTCCCCAAAAGACTGGCGACGTTACCTCGTTGGATAGCTATACTTATCCTTTGTCCGAGGTAAGCGCCAGCCCTTTGGTCATTGGTCATATCTATTAGCTTCTTGGATATCTCCTTGAAAAGAAGCCACGCCTCCGGACCCCAGGGTCCTAAAGTTTCCACGCCAAAAGGCATAAATATGTAACCATCACCTAAGGATGCATATTTACGCCTTTTGAATATTTCAGCCGCTGCTGCCGCCGCGCCTGCCAATTTTGAGGTCGCCGTGACGTGAGACGCAGCCAGTGTATCAACGCAAGTTGCGTCCCACACCAATGGCTTGCCACGACTCCAAGGGATCAAAGACATACCGTCAGGCCTTTTGCCATCGTCACGTGCAATACCGTTCGGCTCCAGAATAACTAATAACTATTATATTAACTTAGTTATTACAATTAATTTCTGGAATCATAAACGCATAAAATCTATATTGTCTTAAAATAAACCTCTTGTAAAATCATAGGTAATTTACTAAAATAAACTGTTCCTAAGTTAGCAGTCCCTAATTCAAACCTGGAATTGAACTATAACTACACTTCAGAATTGAAACAAATTAAATTGGGAACATTCAAACTTCTAACTCAAACGTAACAAGAGTTATTTTACCTTTCACCACACTAATCCTTTCTTAGTCACAAGGCAATTTACAGGGTCGCTTCCACCAGGTCAATGACCGACAAGATATGAAAGGATAAGTAGTGATAGCATCTAGATAAATCACATAACTCAGGCGTCTCCCTATGCTTTTACAGGGCGCGGCGCGAGTAAGCTAAAAGGGTAAAAAACACCTTATTATACACAAAAAAGACCCAGAATAGTGATTTCACAGAAAAAATTACACTGCCTTTTCGCAAAAAGCGATCTCTTCCAAGCAATCTTTAGATTGACAAGATAGACAAAAACAGAAAGACGGCGTAGTACAAAACTTAAATCTTAGTTATATTATAAATGCGAAAGTTTGTGAGGATGTTTAGATATTTAGATGTTTGTGCCTCAATCACGCCTAAACGGCTGGACGGATTTGGATGAAACTTGGAGTATACAAAGTACATGGTGCTGAATTAACATATATGCTATATTATCCGGGTACCAATTGAAGCCGCGGGCGGCAGCTAGTAAAATATAAATCTTATGTGTTCAGCAATAGAATTCAATATAAACCCCCGTGAGTTTATATTGTATTGAGGGTGTAGCCTGACGGTTTACCCGTATATTCCTAGTCACTCCTAAATCAATGAAATGAAATGAAATAATGAAATATTTATTTGTCTGTGAAACTAGGTAGTACAGATGGTGTTGATCACAAAGTATCTCTAGTCCCTACCAACCGGTGTACAAAATTAAATTTGAAATTAAAAATTATAGCTAAATTCTAAAAGTTCTTGTCCTGCAGAAAACTATCAACGGAGTAGTATTCTTTTTCAATGAGCAACGTGTTGAGGGCATTCTAAAACTCACTAAAACATTCCTTGTGCCGTATTGTTGGTGGTAGCTTATTGTAGATTATTGGCACTTATGGGCAAAAATGTAGTTTTACCTGGTAGATGATGCAAACACCCGGCTCTTCGGCTACCAGAAGGATAGACTTCAAACAGTTTCATCAAAGGAAAGCAATGTACTTACAGTTCTTCTGATGTTAAATTTACCACCAAGTGAGCCGCCTTTTCGTTTGCTTCACCTTCCCTAAAAAAAGTGGCCTTATTAAAACTTAGGCTTTTTACCATCAATAGTAGATGTTTTATACAGCGTCAGGAGGCAACTTTTACCTTCACAGACGGGACGCTGTGGTGCCTGGGACGAATTAAGATGGAGTAGGCTTGCCCATGCCCAGCACCTATTCCATCCTCTCAGCTTATTCGGCCTTGTCCACAGGAAAGACATGGTCAATACGTGCGGAGTTGACTAAGCCGCGGGTTTCCTCACGATGTTTTCCTTCGCCGTTTGAGAGTACTGGTATAGCGCACATAAATTTTTCGCACAGAAGAATTCATTAGTACACGACCGGATTTGAACCCACGACCTTAGGATCGGAAGGCGGGGTCACTACAATCTAGACCACCAGTGCTCTAATGCTTTGGCCTTCTTAAAGCTACAAGAAAAATTACGTCTTTTTCATCCTAAAATATTATAAAGGGTGACCCAATACCCTGATTTCACGTCACTCGAACTGGCTCACCGAATCGATGTATCTAAATCGAAAAATAATTGGACTTCAATTCGGTTAGTATAAATTATTAGCTTCCACCCACGGTTTTACTCACGTATTTGGCATAAAACGAAGGCTTAAGCGCTTTTACCCGTAAGTGAGTACTTAGAAGATTTATACCAGGCGCGGTCGCAGCCTCTAATTTTGGAGGGGGTCACTAATAATAGAATTGTCGAAAAATCAGACATACCTACACAATTTTATTGCACACATTATAAAGCAAATCGCGGCTACGGGCAGAAAATTGCTTTTTTATACATTGTAAATTTTTAGAAGATTTTTCAATCTGACGTGTACGATTTTGGGGGGGGGGGGGTCATGTCCCTGTGACCCCCCCCCCTTCGGACCGCGCCTGATTTATACAGCGTCAAAATGTAGCCTTTGCCTACAACTCGACTGCTAGGGATGCGGTGATAATAACTGGAAGATTTATACAGCGTCAAGAGGTACCTAACTATTACCTGTCACCATGGTTCACCACCATGAAGCGCTCGTGGCATAGCTTGCTTGGGCGTTAAACTTAAGCAACGATATACGCGGTCACAAATTGGGATGGGTGACCGCAAGTGGCATCACGAGCTGAGCGCTTCTGTTCTTCGGAGGGTACGTTAAGCAGTCGGTCCCGGCTTTTAAGTCGTTAAGCCATGACGGAGGCCTTTAGGCGGCCTAAAAACTCCGTCACTAGAGTTGGCCACTAGCTCATACGAACATACCTACATACATACAATAACATATCCATCTTAGGACTTTAAATCAGAAGTGGTTGCAAGTTCTTATGTTAACTTGTGGCTCTGCCCACCCCATTAGGGATATGGGCGTGATAGTATGTAGGAGGTAACTTTGCTCACTACCTGGATGCTGTAGTGCCAGGTAACATTCTAAATGGAGTAGGCTTGCCCAGCACCTATACCTACCATCCTCTCAGCTTAGTCGGTCTATCCGACGGCCTCGGTGGCGTGGCGGGCGATTGCTCGGAAGAGACGCACGAGGCGCGGGTTCGATTCCCGTTGCGGAAGAAATGTTTGCATGTTCTGTAAATATTTCTTCCGGGTCTGGGTGTTGTGGTACCATGGTACTCGTAGTTTCTGATACCCTCGACACAGGGAATCCTAGTGTGGGGTCAGGACTATGTATGTGACTGTTGGGTGTTATTTATTTATATTTATTATTTATAGCAAAGACATGGTTATACGTACAAAGCTGACAAAGACAAAGTTTTATTTTAATTCATTAAGGGTATTAATTCTTGAAATTCATATTTTCTTTAATTTCGTATTCTTAAAGTCATTTTGAAGTCACCAATTGTTTGTCAAAACCACGAAATTGAACGAAATCAATAAAAAAATACCATTTTGGTGACTTTTTATCACTAGTTGATTTTCATGAATTTGATATCCATCCGTACAATAATTGTAAAATCCATTATTTTCATAATGGCGTCACAGCGTTGATGAAATAAAACATTACTAAGACATAACTTTAAAAGTAATTTAATCATAAATTTATTTTCTGATTATTTCCTCATTGTACACTTCTGACGCTATTTGAATATATTGTATACATTTTAGTGCAGGCTCTATTCTTATCTTATTCTATTCTTAAGATTCCCCCGGCAGTCATTCCATATATCTTCAGTATAATATTCAATATCTTTCAGTACCTAATAGACAAGCAATAAATACAATGTAATGTATGACACATCATAAATTAATAAAATAAAATGAAAATACTGACACGATTTATAATATTGTAAATAGCAAACATAAGGAGGATTCAAAATGCCATTTTATAATGAATCTTTAAATTGAATTGCGTACAATTCACCTACAATTCGGGCAATTTTACGAAAATTACAGGAATTTCTATTGATGATGGCTTTTTAAAACAAAACAGCAGTGCTAATTTTTAGCTTGTGACCAAAAACTTATAATAAGTTAGTTTTCATTCACATAATGGTTTTGGAACTTTTTAAACGAATAAATAAATAACATTAGTTTCATACATAATTCTGGCTCTACTATACTGGGATAAGCTATATCGTGGATATCAGAAACTATGAGTACCTTGGTACCAAAACAATCAGACCCGGATGAAATAAATTGCAAAAAATGCAAACTTTTCTTTCGCAGCGGGAATCAAACTCGCGCCTCTTGTATTTCAGTAGAGCACGCGCTCGCCACGCCACCGAGGCTGTCATAATTTACATTTGAGGCTGTCGGTACCACGAGCGAAGCCGGAAGTTAGTTAGTTTATGTATAGTGACTACATAGAATAGTAAATATCCCTAAATAGGGCCACAACCTAAATAATACGCCAGCCCCTAGCGATTACTTAATGATGACAGGTTGTTTGTCGAATACATAATATTCCATTTTTATGTGAATAGATTTACAGCCATGAACGAGCCATGAAATTATTTAGATTGTCTTCTGGATATTATGATCTTATTATGTGACAAGTACCTTCTTGCTGGACTTCTCTGCTGGACTGGGAATAAAGAAAAAACATAGAATGCGTCCAGCTGCTTCTCTCCCCGAGCATGTCGTAAAAGTCGACTAAGGGATAGTATCCTCCAACATGATGAGATACAATAAGCAAGTATTCCCAAGGAGGATTGACGTCAGGCAGGCGGCCTGTCATAAAATACCTTAGCCAAAACTTTTACAGCGTGATCCAAGGATCATGCTGTGCCGACCCCGCATAGAGTGGGATAAGGGCAGGAAGATGATGATTATGTGACAAGTACCTACCGTAAGACAAACGCTTACTTGTCTTACGGTACTTTTAATCCTACTAATCTCAGAACAGCAAATCAACTTCGTTCTACTTATACAAAAAAATCTACTCGGACAAAGTCGCGGGGCATTCCTATAGTATTTGTAAAAATACGAAAGTTTGTGAGTATGTTTGTACCTCAATCAGTCAATCAAGAGCTGTCAAATATAAAAATTGTTCGCAAAGACATCTCTTAGACATTTCACACAGCGCCATCTAGCTCCAAACTAAGCAAAGCTTGTGCTATGGGAACTAGATGACTGATAGAATACTTATAATGCTTTTTTTTGTAAATACATACTTTTAATACAACACCCTTAACCGAAAGAATATTTGCAGAACATGCAAACATTACCGTAGCGAGAATCGAACCCGTGCCACGCCTCTTGCGTCTCAGCCAGGAGCTAGCCCGCCGTGCCAACGAGGTCGTCAGTTTAGAAGTTAAACGTGAATCTGTTTTCTAATTAAATGTCTTCCAACATTTTACTAAGGGTACCTACATACTACATTCTTGTCATTAGGGTAAAACAGTAAAATAAATTGTAAATACGTATTAAAAGCAAAAATATATTTGTTACTCAAGGGTCATCAGGCTATTTGGTTTACTTTTTCATCAGAAACGAAGCGAGAGAGTGTTTTGGAGTTCCTAAATTGGTCCTGAATTATTAACTATTCTTTGAACAGGAGAAATTTTAAGCTTTGGTTTTCTGGAGCTAACCAGTTTGTACCAAGACCACAGAATAAATAATAGTTACAAAGACATACCCTTAGAAATTCTTTAGACATTATTTAAAAAAGTTTTTGGTTAGTCAGAGCATTGGTAGTCTACTGAGACTGACCCCGTGTTCCAATGCAAAGGTCGTAGTTTAAATACGGCCGAGCATCGATGGATTTATACTGTTCAATAAATTGATGTGTGCTATATCAGTATTTTTGAACAGCGAAGGAAAATATGTCGTTTAACCTGTATAGATCGAAAGCATAGTCAGAGGTCCATAATAATCCTTTTACTACACTCGAAAACTTCGAAAGAAAAAAAAACTAAACAAGGCAACTTTTTTGCCATGTACATTTAATTAGATGATTTAAACAGCGTCAGGGTCCAACTTTTACACTAACGGGAGTCTGTAGTGCTTGGGACGAATTTAGAATCCATACTTATATTATAAATGCGAAAGTGACTCTGTCTGTGTGTTACCTATTCACGCCTAAATTGCTAAACAAATTTTAATGATATTTGGCAAGGACATAGGCTACTTTTTATCCTGTAAAACGATTTCAAAATGGAAAAAAGATGTAAAAGGATAAACAAGATAACGCATTAATCTTTCTGAGACATTATTTTGTAATAAAACTTAATTTGATAAAAAATTTGACAATGTCATTCATATCAATCGGGTCGTCAGTAGCTTTCTTTTTCTTGCATGGCTGTGGGTAGGGGCCTCTAGCTGGTGCTATATAATTTTTTGTTGCGCATACAGCATTGCGGGTCACAGCTTGTTAAATAAATGAATATTTGTGAACATTTTCATTTTAAAATTTAAATAACAGTAGTAGTACCAAACTGATATTTATGAGTTGTCGTTCCTAAGGATTTGTACCTGTTTCTTTAAATGAAGGGCGTTTTTCTCCAAGGAAACAAAACCTTAAGTAAAAAATGTTCCAACGTCAAGTACACTTCCAAACCCATAAGGGTAATGAGAATAGACTTCTCTTTGCTAGGGTCAGAGCATATACAATGTTATAGCAAATACAGTCACCTAGCATTTCTCAGTAAGAAAAGAATACTGAAACTTTTTTTAAATGTAAGGATGGTTCTGGCAGATAGCAACGTATCTATTTCTAAATTGGCATTTTGTTCTATTATACTCTGGACCCTTATTCTCTATGACCAAACGAAACTTGACAGCTCGTAACTTCTATGTAACGCGCCTCATCCTTTTTTTCAAGAATTGATACCCTGATCGCTAAAAACTAAAAATACTGCGATTTTGCTATAATCACTTTTAGTAGTAAAAAAAATAAAAATATTTTACTAATTTGATTATTGGCTGTAAAACAAAATAAAATATTTTTAAAGAATATTAATTAGTCAGGTAAAATTACAGAATTACACAAAAGAAAAAAATGGCTTGAGCATGTTCTTAGTTAATCTTAGGAGCTTCGTACCCGAAGGGTGCCAATGGGACCCTATAATAAGCCTCCGCTGTCCGTCCGTCCGTCCGTCTGTCAGCGGGCTGTACCTCATAAACCGTAATAGGTAAAGAATTGA
Organism: Scotopteryx bipunctaria; assembly: GCA_949320045.1. Taxonomy (NCBI): domain Eukaryota; kingdom Metazoa; phylum Arthropoda; class Insecta; order Lepidoptera; family Geometridae; genus Scotopteryx; species Scotopteryx bipunctaria. The sequence goes on from OX439462.1 coordinate 3,528,145, forward strand.
AATTGTGGTGTGTATTTCTATTGCCGCTATAACAACAAATAATAGAAATGAAATACGAGGGGCATACAAAAAACATTATTGGTATATTCGTATGAGCTGGTGGCCAACTCTTGTAACGGAGTTTTTAGGCCGCTTAAAGGCCTCCGTCATGGCTTAACGACTTAAAAGCCGGGACCGACAATTTAACGTGCCCGCCGAAGCACGGAAGCGCTCAGCTCGTAGTGCCACTTGCAGCCCATCCCAATTGTGACCGCGCACAACGTTGCTTAACTTTAAGAATCAATCAAGAACGCATAAGCAAGCTACGCCACGAGCGCTTCTAACAAAAAGCATTAATATACATGTATTCGTGGGCGAATTTGATTCGCACTTGACCGATTTTTTCTTTAATACGCTGTTAAGAAGGTTATGTCACCGACTGTACAGGGAACTAGTAACAGTAACAAGTGGCTCAATTGTCCCGAAAAATGCCTTTTGTACCTCTAACCAGGAAGGAACGTGACATTTTTTCCTCTCTCGCCCCATTGTATGGGTCGATATCATTAATCAGAGGTTTGTTTTTTTATCTGTATACCCTTTTGGAAGCATTGGCGTAAACGATTAACAAAGATTTTTAGGAATGATCGATGGAAAAGGTTTTTTGTAAAGAAAATATTATGCTGAAATTATTAATTTTTTCATGCGTCGACGACCTCGTTGGCGTGGGCGAGTACCTGCCTGAAACGCAAGAGTAGGTTCGATTCGTGCTGCGGGAGAAATGTTTTCATGTTCTGCAATATTTTTGTCTGGTCTGCGTGTTGTGGTGTTGGTATAGTAGTACCACAAATATTGTGAGCCTCGGCAATTTTCGTCTAGCTTTTGAAATACGAACTAACGCGATGATGATTATGTAATATAGAGTTGTTACAATTATTATGTTAATACAAACTTTTTTTAAGGGGTTGGTTCAGGTTTTTCATACAAAGCACGAAGTTTGCCGAGGCGCACGATATTTGTGCGGCGCACGATATATAAAAGGGTGTGTACTATACTTTATTCAAATTATAATGACATTTTATTCCACAGCACAAAGGGTACAGTTTGTTAGGTTATTTTATTCGAAACTTTATTTTATAAGTCTTAGGGAAATTTCTAGAATGAAAAGTTGAAGGAAAAATTGTGGGTAAGTGGATTGAAGAAGTAAAACTAAGTCTTAGCACAACTTTCTGATACTTTCTGAACAGGTGGGTCTTTGTGTAGTCTATCTAAATATTTGATATAAAACTCTTGTCACTAACTGACTGACGGTCAATAAAAAAAAACAACTTCCATCTATAGTAGATGATTTATACAGCGTCAGGAGGCAACTTTTACCTTCACAAACGGGACGCTGTAGTGCCCGGGACGAATTAAGATGGAGTAGGCTTGCCCAGCACCTATTCCATCCTCTCAGCTTCGTCAGCCTTGTCCACAGGAAAGACATGGTGATAACGTGCGGAGCTGTCTAAGCGACGGGTTTCCTCGCGATGTTTTCCTTCACCGTTTGAGAGTACTGGTAAAGCACACATAAATTTTTCGCACAGAAAAATCCATTGGTACACGACCTTAGGATCGGAAGGTGGGATAGGTACCTATAGTAGATGATTTATATAGCGTCAGGAGGCAACTTTTACCTACACTAACGGGACGCTGTAGTGTCCTTTGTCAGTTGTAGTACTGATAATCAACGTACAGCTTAAATAAAAAGTCGTAGAGTTATGTTTGGAAGGATAAATAGGTATATCTCTCTCTCACGCCTCGGAAATTAAACCCACACCCATCTCATCTCACCCGGACTTCCACCCACCGTCACCGAAGCTCTTTAACAGGTAATTTTGAAGGTTTCATTCTCGTTAACGATATCAAAGATTATGGGGGACAATCGCGCAAAATTTTACACTTCTCTGCTGGACTGGGAGTAAAGAAAAAACATAGAATGTGTCCAGTTACTTCTCTCCCCGAGCATGTCGTAAAAGTCGACTAAGGGATAGTATCCTCCAACATGATGAGACACAATAAGCAAGTATTCCCAAGGAGGGTTGACGTCAGGCAGGCGGCCGGTCATAAAACACCTTAGCCAAAACTATTACAGCATGATTGTGCCGACCCCGCATAGAGTGGGATAAGGGCAGGAAGATGATGAATCGCGCAAAATTTTAACGTTTTAACCAAAGACAATTAACACGTTTGTAAGCCTACGAACTTCGTGTCGAGCAGTTTTCAGTGTTGTCAGGCAAAACAGAGCTAAATGAGAACTAACGTTGGAAAATAGCGCGATTCCCCTCGAAAGTGCTAAGGGCTCTGTTCGTTGGACTAAAAGCTCAAGTAACGTGTAAACTTTACAATGTTATGCTTTATGCCGTACGGATTTATGTATTACTTGCATTCGTTCACGCCATTCAGTAAATGGCTCGGAATGGCTGTAAATTACGTAATGAATACCTATCGGTAGACATTTTATCAGAGTACTAGATCAGCTGCGAGAATAGTTATAACAAGCTGCCGCCCGCGGCTTCGCTCGCGCGGTAACCTGATAAAAAATTCATCATCATCATCAGCCTATAGCAGTCCACTGCTGGACATGGACATGATAAAAAATTGCCTATATGTTAATTCAGCACATGTACTATGTATATTCAAATCCGTTAAGCCGTTTAGGCGTGAAAGAGTAACAAACATCCATACATCTATACTTACAAACTTTGGCGTTTATAATATTAGTAGGATTAGACTATGTAGATGGTCCATCATGTTGGAGAGGATAATCCCGTAACCTAAAGTGAAAAAAGTTTACCAACTGAACTATCAGTCCAGTCGTAATTTAAAGTCGTATTTTTCTTAAACTTTTTGTCCGTTTAATGACCTACAAATTGACTTTTTGTGTTCAAAAGATCCGAGTGAGTTTCAAAGAAGTAAGTAAATTAGAAGATACGGCTCGTTGATCTAAAAGCTCTATCGCAAAGTGACGCCGATCCGGAGATAGCCTAACGAGGGCGTGTGAGATAGAGTATGTAACTCAGTTAGGGGAGGAAAACATTTTAGGAGCTGTTAAGGTGAAGCGGGCTCAACATTTTCTATACTTTTCTTACATTGTGTTGGAACCGGAATGTTGTAGTAGCTAAAAATGTGTGTCAAGTGCACGAAAGGAGCCTTTTGAGGAGTACTTTAAAACCTTTCACCTCACTGGTTTGAAAGAACTGATCTATCCAGTCTTTCGAACCAGTGTGGTGGTGAAAGGATTTAAAGTGCGTGTCAAAGGCTATATGATACGACTAGTAGTATACTTTTTATGTATGAATCACGAATGTATCCCTAATGGGGTGGGCAGAGCCACAAGTAGTCATAAGAAAACTTGGAGCCACTCCAGATTCAAAGTCAAGATGGATATGATATTTTTTATAAACTATTTTGAAGAAATTACATGCTAAGAAGGAAATTGTTCTGTTTCGATCGTTATTAAAATGTTCGTTTGAAAATCGAAGGTTTGAAAGCATATATGCTTGTCAAAAAATGGCGCGATACGAAATGGGTTTTAATAATAAAATGTCATGTGTTATGGCTTTGGTGAAAGCGTTCAAAATTAGCGAAATTGCACCCCAGTAATATGAGCTGCAATTGCTGAGACCAGACCTAATTTGGTTCACACGACACAAAGAGATCTAATTATTAGCACATATTAATATTATTTATTATCACATGTTTTTTATTTCTGATCTTCTGTTTGAGCCTGTCTTCATTGTTATTTTTGTTGTTTCCATAAAGTGTTTTTGTGTTCTCTATGTATTGTGTGTCAAATAAACAATTTATATTTCTATTACCTGTTTTATTTCTACTCGGATGACGGCCATGAACTTGAAAACGAAGTTCCACAGCTTCCTAGCCCATGGACTTGGGTATATTAACTCCATAAAAGTCAATAGAATACCTACACATTCGCACCACATTTCCACCTATACTAACAGTTCATTGTACAATTTAACCGTCAACCTAACAAAAGTTCACATCTTGTGACATTTCACAGAAAAATCATAACAGGCGGCCACAACGGCGCGGTATTGAGAAAGTTAGCCCCGGAAGCGGCCTACATACAGCGCTGCAACTGCTGTCTGGTTAAACCGCCGTTTCTAAGCAGACAGTACCGTAAATTTTATGCTATAATAATTAATAATAGCTTTTATTTTCTGTACACAATTTTATACTTTTTACAATAAAAATCTATAGCGACTTATTATAGAACACTTACCCCCGAATGCTCAAACGCATCTCAGAGTTGAGCACGTCTCAAGTGACGAGTTTTGACAGATTTCATCAACATAGTCGGGTAAAAAAACGCTATCCGGCTTTACTTACGTACTCGTATAACCTATGTTTAATTCCAGGTTAATAACTCTATGAATGTATTCAGAATTTCATTGAATAATGCTCAAATCCGACTATAATTATAAATATGAAAGTTTGTGGGGATGTTTATGTTTATGCCTCAATCACGCCTATACGACTGAACGAATTTGAATGAAACTTAGAATATACATAGTATGTGTGCTGGAATAACATATTAGCTATTTTTTATCCGGGTACGACCCGAGCGAAGCCGCGGGCGTCAGCTAGTTAGTTTTATAAATATGTGATTGTAAAAGGACAATTTTGCAAAAAATTGCCAAGCATGGTTTCTTACTTGACATTGACTCCAACTCTGACTTCGATTCAAATCCGTTCAGCATTACGCCGCAATTGAGTCACAAACATCCTGACAAACTTTCGGATTATATTAGTAGGTTAACGGCGATATTTTGAATGTGGTTGTTTTAAGGAAACCAGGGTTTAAATTATGATGAGCTCATGCTAGAGTTGGAACGGTTAAGGCCAAAATGGAAGCACATAGCATAAATTGTTGAATTTTTTTAATAGGTAGGTATAGATAAATATAACTATTAAGATAAAACAGTACTGCCATCATATTGGATTTTTGACATATCATTACTATCTTATACAAATCTAGCTAGTAAATTAGATGAGTCTTCTCGTACCGATACACTATTTGCCGAAATCTACTATTTTAGCTGGTAATTGTAATTAAAAAATGGCTTCTCATAGCCACCATATTGGATATTATGTATCTCTCGTGATCTAGAAATCTAATGACACATTTTATTTGCGAAAACATAAATTTGGTAATTAGGTTATTTACGTTATGTTTTACATTGTTTACAATGTTGTTTGTTTTTATAATTATATGTCTTTTCTATCCGTTCCACCTTATGAGATAGCATCAACCAAAGCACATACCCACATCATAGACACGCCCCTAAAATATTACCCTCTTTCTTCGCAGTCAGGTAAAAATCAAACTAACTTTGTGTTGGTGAAATTGATACAGATATTCCTTTATAGCTTGTCTGTGGCGTTTCAATTTATCTGAAAATAGTGACAACCCTATTGTGGTTTGTCGCGCGACCTCCCTGAAATCTAATATTTGACTCTTCGTTGAAATAGGTAGTAGAAGCGATGAAATATTGGGAGCTCATTATATATGATCTAATGATATACATAGAGTAGGTATGTATTTACAAAAAAAAGTATATAAGTATTCTATCAGACATCCGGTTTCCATAGTACAAGCTTTGCTTAGTTTGGGGCTAGATGGTGCTGTGTAAAATGTCCACAAATATTTATTTATTTATTTATCTGATAATTCCTTTGTATCATTGATACGAAGAAGAGGAAGAACTCTTCGTACTTTATGTTAGTACTGTAGTATACCTGCTACTAGATGGTTTATACAGCATCAGGTGGCAACTTTTGCCTACACTAACGGGACGCTGTCGTGCTTGGGACGATTTAAGTATTGAGTAAGTTTTCCAAGCACTTGACATCTTCTCAACTTAGTCGTCCTTATACTCAGGAAAAACATGGAGAATACCAGTGGGGTGATTTTGTAACACATTAATGGCCGGTTCTGTTATTCAACTAACGGGTAACGGATGGTAAATTAGCGTAGCAATGTTGTTATCAGACAAACAATTTATACCTAGATTTTTTTACAAAAAACCTTTGATAATTTTCCATCTGTGTAAGAATTGGGCATCTATTTTTTTATTACATTATCATTCAAACTGACTACGCTACTAATATTATTCTATCCTTGCAAAAGTTTGAATATGTTTGCTTTGGTTTTGGTTCAACTGTTAGTAACACTGAACCCAAACGTACAAATATGCAAAATTTTGCATTTCTATGAGTTACACAATCAGTATTATCCCGATATTTTCGAGTATCATCACAGAACTTCAATAATTTCGATATCGTGATAATGTATAATTATGTGTAATTGATTATCTGTAATACCCAAGATGGATATGGTGAATCATGACGTTACCTACCCATATGGATGGTATATCATGTTGTCCTTTATAAAGGGTGTATATAATATGACTAGGTTAAGAATAAGGCTAAAGTTTTAGAAGCATTTAAAATTAAAAAGAAAAACGTCTACCTTTAACGTCTCTTTCTTTTATATTTATTCCACGACATAGTTTCAACGCTCGGTAAATTGACTTTGTTTTATACAAGTTAAGATATACTTCTGCCTGTGAAGATTTTACTTTTTTTAATAAGAATCACTTGATGACCTCGATGGCGTGGTGTTCGAGTGCTCGGCTGAGACGCAAGAGGTGCGATTTCGATTCCCGTTACGGGAGAAATGTTTGTATGTTCTGCAAATACATATTTCTTCCGGGTCTGGGTGTTGTAGTATGTAGGTATTTACAAAAAAAAGCATACCTATAAGTATTCTATCAGCCATCTGGCTAGATGGTACTGTGTGAAATGTCCACAAATATTTATCAATATTATTTGGCCTTTGCTCAGCAGTGGGTGGGACAGTAAGGCTAAGTAAAAAATATTAATATATTAATATTGCTCTCATATTATGCGTGTAAATAATTTAAAATAAATCTTGATCATTATTATGTTATTTATAAACAACTATCGAACAGCCGCTATCGAATATACTCTGTAAAAAGTTTTGGTAAAGCGAGAAATGTATCCAATACATTATTCACCGTAACCGTACATTTATTTAGTGCCATTAACATTCACACAAGGATTGTTTCCCTGCGTATATTTGATTAGGACCTGTTCTATCCGGTTCGAACCGGTTCGGACGAGTATCGACCGGTTGATTCAATTTGAATTGCTAAATACATACACACGTGGTTTGTACTGTTTACCTCAAAAATCTTGGTTAACCTGGGGCCAAGTCAGTTTGCGTCTAGCGACTCAGTCATGCGATCGCTAAGCTTCGCAGTGTCAGATCGCTTATGTCAGTCTCATACATTTTCCACGTAGCGTCTAGCGACTTTATTAGACGCAAATTAGCTTTTGCTACAAGTTCTGATGAGACGTGATAGTACGGTAGCCAAAATCTCAAATCCATCGAAAATAAAATAAATAATGTTTCCAGCTTTTAAGATACAAGTGACAGACTGAAATTTTTGCGGTAGTAAAAGGCACGCCTAAAAATTACCTTTTGTGTTTTATTTTATTTTGTATCCAAAAAATCTACAATACTTTGTGATGTGATTGGAACAAATTAAAACATGGTCACGGTAAGGTCAGGGTTGAGGGTTCAAGTAATCTCCTTGTAGAATTCATTTAAATGTTATCTTTTGTATTGCTTCGTAAATATTTTTCATTTCTATTCAGAAAATCGACGAGCCATCAAAAGAAAAACTAGGACTAAAGGAAATTATAAGCTGAATTTACTCAAAAGCGCGAAATAAAAGCTAATCAGTCAGTGACCGTAAAATCAACTTTCTAAGCAACGTCCTTATGCCAACAAAAGCCTTTTTTACACCACTTTAAACTTTAACACGACGGATTAAAGTTCTAAATTGGCTGGGAATTCACTGTTTCTTTGAAACTGCTACTTGTTTGTCGCTTGGTTTTTTCCTGTTGACGTTAATGAACTTAAGTCCCTGGATGCTTGAGAAAATACTTCTGTTATAACAGCCGTATTAATCTATTTAGTCGTGTCACTAGTTCTTTCGAACCAGTGTGGTGAAAGGATTTAAAGTGCACCTCAAAGCACTTTGGCAGCGTTGATTTTCTTTTTCTTTGTCTTCCCGCTGCGTGTTTTAGGAGTTAAAAAAGGCTTTCTTTTGTTTTTGTAGCTATCCTATCATTAGTTTAACTAAATAAAATATATATCCTACGAATAGTTTTATATTATGAAATCGAGGGTGGGGCGGGGTAAGGCATATCGGCGGGAGGGTATGATTTTAGTAAGATTCATTATTGTCTCTGAACATTTTTAGTTATATAACTAGTGAGTATTATAATCTGGGAAAGCGTTCATTTAGACAGACTTTTAACAAAAAAAAAACTATTATTTACTTGTACATTTATTTCAGAAATTAACAAACAACGAATTCAAATATTTACAAATATTATTTAAAGCTTACTTTTCTGCTGGACTGGGAGTAAAGAAAAAATATAATGCGTTCAGCTGCTTCTCTCCCCCAGCATGTCGTATAAGTCAACTAAAGGATAGTATTCTCTTCAACATTATGGGCGATGGGCTGATCACCTGTCACCATGGTTCACCATATCCATCTTAGGACTAAATTAGAAGTGGAAGGAGCTTCCTTGAGGCGCATTTTAATTCTTTCTCCATGCTGGTTTGAAAGAATTGTTGACACGAGTAGTATTTATAAAAAAAACAGCCTCATTTGATCAAAACTAAGGCCCCTTACCATCCATAGTAGATGACTTATGCAGCGTCAGGAGGCCACTTTTACCTTCACTAACGGAACGCAGTAGTGCCCGGAACAAATTAAGATGGAGTAGGCTTGCCCTGCACCTATTCCATCCTCTCAACTTAATCGGCCTTGTCCACAGGAAAGACATGGTCAATACGTGCGGAGCTGACTAAGCCGCGGGTTTCCTCACGATGTTTTCCTTCACCGTTTGAGAGTACTGGTATAGCGCACATAAATTTTTCGCACAGAAAAATCCATTGGTACACGACTGGACTTGAACCCACTACCTTAGGATTGAAAGGTGGGGTCACTGCCAACTAGACCACCAGTGATCTATCTAGTACCTACGTAATTTACGTCCGTCATAAATCATACACAGTTTTAAAAAACCCGTGCCTTAAACGATCATAAATAGCTTTAAGCTGCTTTATATTCACGATAAAATAACTTCACTTCTGTTTATTAACCGTATTTACTTGCCGTAAATTACAAAACGTTTACGGTACGGCGGGAGTCTGTACGGATTATGGTCTCCGCCTACTACTACGTTAAGTAAACGAGCCGGAACCACAATATTATTATCAGGATCAGGGAGTACTAGTGGTCTAGTGGTAGTGGCCCCGTCTTCCGATCCTAAGGTCGTGGGTTCAAACCGGTCGTGCATCAATGGATTGTTCTGTACAAAAAAAAATTATATGCGCTATACCATCTCAAATGGTGAAGAACTCTATTGGTTAAAGAACTTCCTGCCCTTTTTCCATTTAGGATATTTTGTTTTGAAGCGCTCGTGACGTAGCTTGCTTAGGCTTTCTTGATTGATCGTTAAAGTTAAGCAACGATATGCGCGGTCACAAATTAGGATGGGTGACCACAAGTGGCATTACGAGCTGAGCGCTTCCGTGCTTCAGAGGGCACGTTAAACAGTCGGTCCCGGCTTTTAAGTCGTTAAGTCATGACGGACGCCTTTAGGCGGCCTAAAAACTCCGTCACCAGAATTGGCCACTAGCTCATACGAACATACATACATTCATTTAGGTCTTTGTGGAGCTAACCGTATGCAAAACAAATTTGTTTTCGGGTTTGAAACAGTTTTTTGCTTACGGACTGTGAGAACTGAATCTGAAAATATTTTATTTTCTAAACGCCTTAATTTCAAAATGATTTATTCGCAAAATGTTTGAAAATCACTATCAATTCCTTTCCTAACTAACCTTTGAGGCGCGCTTTGAATCCTTTCTAGTAGACGTAAGTACCTACTATGAATTGAATACTACCTTGATATATTTTGTACGCTTCCACCGTCTGATGAGCTGGATCAGGTGAGCTATCTATAGACCGTTTGCAACGGCCTTTAGATAGCACGACTGTTTCTTTTGTATTTTGTAAATAATATTTGTATTCGTTTTAAGTTTTTTTCTGTTAGTAAAGTATTTAGGTTGCATATTTTAAAAAAATATGATAGATTCATATTAAGTAGATCCACAAAAATAACTTATTTTGTTTCTTTTACATAAAAAAACTTAAAATTCTTTCGATAACCATGCTGGCATAAACATCGACAGATGATGAAAGACTAATGGTGTTTTTGGGTAGAGACTATACGACGCAAAGGGGTTCAAATTCCGTGGCCAATGATAACAAGTGTTGTGAAAGGATTCAATAAATCTCTACTAACTTCTAATTATATTCAAAGCCAATAATAGAACAAAAAAGTCTAATTAGAACGTGAGTAATTTCAAGCGCTGTTTGATCGAAACTTTGAGGCAAATATATGTATTACCAAAGCTAACGAATTCTTGTACAAGCTTTTGTTCTTTTGTACTAAACTCATATTAAACTCACATATAACCTTTAGTTAGAGTAGGCTTTAGTATTAAATGGTTATAATTAAATTATTGTATTGATAAGTAACAAAACTAAATACATCAAAAACTTTTACCTACTACTGAGCTCATTTTCATTTCTTATTGCTATACCAGCAATAAGAAATGAAAATGAGCTCAGTTTTCTAAGTTCGCCTACAGATAAAAAACAGAGCTCAGGTCACCGACCGCAGGTGAGGCCCCCAAAAAAGGCTGGCGACGTTACCTCGATGGATAGCTGTACTTATCCTTTGTCCGAGGTAAGCGCAGCCCTTTGGTCATTGATCATTATAATGTATGTATTTCTAACCGAAGAAATATTATTTGATAAAAAAATATTTGAATCATCGCAGCTTTTTTTAATATACTTGAGTCACGTCCAAAAAATCAAGTAGGGACTAGAATTCAAGTAGGCCGGCAGTTTTTGCAATATATTTTCTTACTAGCTGCCGCCCGCGGCTTCGCTCGCGTGGTCTCTGGATAAAAAATTGCCTGATGTTAATCCTGTACATGTACCTGGACGAACGGCTTTGAATGAAACTTGGAATATATTCCAAGTTTCATTCAAAGCCGTTCGTCCATTTAGGCGTGAAATAGTAACAAACATCCATACATACAAACTTTTGCGTTTATAATATTAGTAGGATTTTTACGGTTGTAAGCAATCCTTACTTGGGGAAACCTATTTAATTATGAGTAATTTTTCAAACTGAAAAAATCCTTTGGTGGATGACGGGGTTTGAACCCGCTACCTTAGATCAGAAGGCGGAGGTGCAACCAGTATTAGACCACCAGTGGTGCAGTAGACCTAAGTGCGTAATGTGATGACCTATGTGTTCACTATGTCATTAGTATCAAAAACTACAATTACCATGGGTACAACAATTTCAGTTTTAAACAGCGCTTTTCAGCTTGAAGCGTTCGTAGCGTAGCTTGCTTGATCACAATTGGGATGGGTGACCGCAAGTGGCATTACGAGCTGATCGCTTCCGTGCTTCGGAGGGCACATTAAATTGTCGGTCCCGGCTTTTGAATCGTTATGCCATGACGGATGCCTTTAGGCGGCCCAAAAACTCCGTCACAATAGTTGGCCACTAGCTCATACGAACTTACAGCTTAAACAACAATATCAGGACATGCAAGCATTTATCTCACCCGCACTCTTTTGCATTTAGCCGAACTTTCGTCCACTATGTCACGAGGTCATCAATGATGATGATGATGCCTACAAAATGAGCTGCTAGTTTATTATAGTTAATCTATTGAAATAATTGAATTTAACAAATGGTAGAGCAGTTAGGCCGGCTACAAACGGCTCAAATTGAGCAGAACTAACTTTACTATTGCAGAAGTTAGCTCGATATACATTATTCAGCGGGGATCCATTCCGCGGTTTGCTAGTTTAATTTTACTGGTTTATAGCTGGTCTTTATTGTTATCATCATCATTTCATTATTACTTGTCTAATTATAAATTGTATCCGATTGAATTGTGTGGCCTACCTCTTCTTTTGACATCGTTACTTCAAAATCTGACTATAGATTTGTGTATGTGAAGTTGTTATATAGGAACCGGGTAATATTACCTGGTACATACATTGTACATAATTGCGAGGAAACACGCGATCTGCACGCATTGGTGAGCACTCGTCTAGTGACAGCGGGTTCAAATCCGGTCACGCATCAATGGATTTTGTTAATCCAGTAACTTAATTAATTTTTATTATACTAATGTTCTTCTCTGCTGGACTTACCCCCGAATACTCAAACGCATCTCAGAGTTGAGCACGTCTCATGTGACGAATTTTTGACAGATTTTCATCAAAAACTGTCAAAAAACCGTGACTTGAGACGTGATCAACTAGCGTTTGAGTATTCGGGGGTGAGAGTAAAGAAAAACCATAGAATGCGTCCAGCTGCTTCTCTCCCCGAGCATGTCAATACATGGTCAAGAAAGCCACGGGTTTTCTCACGATATTTTCCTTCACCGTTTGAGAGTACTGCTATAGCACTCATAAATTTTTCGCACAGAAAAATCCATTGGTACACGACTGGATTTGAACCCACGACCTTAGGATCGAAGGCGTGGTCACTACCAACTAGACCACCAGTGTTCTAGATTAAAATTATCGCTATACTTTTATAGTACATACCTATCTAGATTGAGCTTGTGTAACTTAAAAGAACCGCCGTGGTGAATGGAAATCCACTCTAACTTTACACAAGATTTCTCTTGTTAGAACCTAAAGTTTTAAGAAAAACTCGAAGCAAAGACGTGACGTGTATCTTTATGGTCTTACATTCGAAAGTGCATTACAATTCAGTTGGAAAAAGCTTTTTGGGAAATGGATGTGTTTTCTAGGATTTTCACAAAATAAGGAACTCTAACGAGAGAAAATAGTTTTGTAACTGAAAACTAGTTTAATTGCAATGTGTTTTATTAAACAATAGTTGTGACCAGCAACGTTGTATGCGCAACAAAAATGTATATAGCACCAGCTAGAGACCCTTACCCACAGTCCTGCAAGATAAAGAGAGCTGCTGACAACCCGATTGAAATGAATGACATTGTCAAAATTTTATAAATGTCAAATTAACTGTCTTGTCGTAAATTAATGCATAAGATGAATTTATGCGTTATGTTGCATTCTTTTATATCCTTTAATATATAATAAATATATTTAAATATATCTATATCTTAAATGTGTATTTATATAGGACAATATGTAACTATTTAAATAATATGTAGGAATTTAATTTATTTTCGAGCTTAATCATTTTATTTTTTTCATTTTCATTTTAATTTTTTCCATTTTGGTATCGTTACAGGATAAAAAGTAGTCTATGTCCGTCCCCGGGCTAAGTAAGTTCGTATGATCTAGTGGCCAACTCTCGTGACTACTAGTAGTAGTAGCCGTGACAAAGTCGCATCTTATGGATTCCATAAAAAGCGACAAAGCCCTTAAACAAATAAAAAAAAGGATTCCATTTCATCATTTTGTTACGGAATCCTGAAAACAGTTTATCAAGCTCGGTAGCCTCAATCCCCAGGCTCTTCAGTTTATTTTAATTATCAAACGTTTTTCTTTTAATTATTAATTTTCGTTCTCCAAAACAAAACCTCAAGTAGAAAATTTTTCTGTTGAATAAAAATATCGTAATATTTCCGTAATAAATATTGCAAAGCCTTTTGAAATGAAAACGTCACTCTCTATGCAAATTAAATGCGAAGTGAAAATAAAGCCCTTTGCGTCACGTTTTTGGATTTATGTTTGATCCTTTGACCTATAAACAAATAGACACGTCATAGGCCAAAATCAGCAAAATATATTAGTAGTTTGCCCTGAAGTGAAATCTCGCGCGCGATGTTTACAATTGACGGATTTATCGTTGAACATACATAAAAATACATTCAGTCGAACATAAAACTTCCTCATTTTTTGACAACTGTTTTCTAGATTTTTAGGTTCAATGAAATGCCGGATGCCTCACGATGTTTTCTTTCACCCTTTGAGGGCTGGAGCTCTCTGCCACCAGTGCTCTAGATTCTAGAATATATACAAAATGATGATCTGATTATTGTATTGATGACGACCTCGACGGCATACCGGGCGAATGCTCGGCTGAGATGAGAGGTGCAGGTTCGATATCCACTGTGGGATAAATCATTGAATGATCTACAAATATTTCTAGCGAGCTGTGGTTTGTGGTATAGTATACGTTGCGTTCATATAGTTTCTGAAACCGACACAGGAAATTCCAGTGTGGGGTTGTCTTTAGGATGTTATAAAATATTATTCATGAGGGATATGTCTAAGTTTGCTATGCGAAAGTCGGGCAGTTACCATAGTTTTCTCTTGCCAAAATAGAACGCTGACAACGCAACTACAAATATAAAATCTTTTGTTTGGCCACATTTTTCTTTTATATTTTTCAGTATGTCAACACCAAAATCGTCTGTGAGATATTTATTTGCAGTCAGCATCCTAAAGTTTCACGTAACATACTTAGAATGTAAAACAGAATTACTCGGGAAAAGTCAAGATTTAAGTTTTCGGTACAGCATAAAACTTATATGTTACTGATTGACTGACAATCAAAGCACATCCAATGCCCTGTTTGTATATTCTACTATCAAACAACGGTCGGTAAGGTCTTCAAGCAATTTTGTTTTTCTGACAAAATACTACTGACGCTCTTTCGTATACCATATACGTATCATATACTATCAAAAAAATGTTTTTGGTTGAATTCTAAATATTAAATAAGCCCTGATGGTCATTTACCTAAATAACGAGTGTTACGAAAAGATCCAGAGCCAAAATAAATTAGTGCCTAAGTGTTGGTATTACGGCTATAATAAGGCAGTCACGAAATAAAAACAACAGAGTTTTATCGATACTTGAAAGTCGGCAACGAGAACCTTTTTAGAGCTTTCGATAAAATAATGATTTTTAGGTTCTACGGAGCTACGCCGTAGCAGTATTGTAGCTCGTCGTAGCTGTTCGTAGCATGATATATTGAAGCCTGCGGAAACTATTAAACCTTTGAGTTCGGTTGAGGAAAAGTAGAAATAAAGTAATTTAAGTGTCTGTTGAAGAGAGTCCTTAAAGAGGTATGCAAAAAATTTGCATGCCTCTTTGTACTGGAGCATTATTTATTGACTAATTTTATACCTACTGTACACCTACTTTCCGACAAATAAAAATTGGATAGAATTGAATTGAACTATTAGTATGTATAGTGGTATTATCAATATGAATACTCCGTCTATATATAAGACGTGAATCGATACGCAAATCCGAGCGGTGAATAATTAATGAGATATTATGCTGAATACCTGACGTGAAGCATTACCAATATTGATTGCCTGTAAAGCTTTTGTCTATGGCTTTGTATGAACTAACTAAAATGGTTTCATCTGCCAATATGACTTACACGAGAGAAGATTGATCTATCATTATAAGCCCGTATTGTCCCACTGCTGGGAAAAATCCCCCACCCTTTTTATGGTTCCGTACCCGAAGGGTGTTTTCACTGTCCGTCCGTCCGTCCGTCCGTCCGTAATAGGTGGAGAGTTGAAAATTTCACGGAGTATGAATTTCTATTGCCGCTATAACAACATATAAAGAAAACAGGATAAAAGGGGGGGTCATAAAAGAAATAGTAGATACATTGTTCAGGGGAGAAAGTGACCCATTGTTAACGAGGGTGTAGTTTAATAGCCGAGGCGTAGCCAATAAATACTAGTTAATAATCGCACTTTTTTCCGAGTGATACATAGTCCTTTGTGAGAAAAATAAAAAAAAAACTTAAATTATTATTGATTTTTACACAGCTAGTAAATGTCCTTAATACCTATGATAGAAAGAGTGAGTCAAATATAGGTCTTCGATGATAGCACTACACTTGTTGTTGAGCGTGAACTATTTTTACAAACTATTTTCTGACATAAACGCAAAGTTTAACAAGAAGTGAAACTTTAGAATAAAAAAAATTGAGTGATTAATTTTAAAATTCGTACGGTTATTAAAATTCAATATAATTTTCAAGAGCATGGCGTAAAAGTCGACTAAGGGACAGTATCCTCACCAACATGATGGACCACTTATATGGGCGATGGGCTGATCACCTGTCACCATGGTTCGCCATATCCATCTTAGGACTAAATCAGAAGTGGCTGCAAGTTTTCTTAAGTTCACTTTCTGTTCGACTCTTTATTATGTATAACAACAAAAACGAAAACAAGAAAAAAACAAAAAACTTAGGTACTAAAAAAAAACAAAAACAGATATACATAAACGGCGGTCTTATTGCTAAGAGAAATTTCTTCCAGACAACCCTGGGATGGAGTTAGACGAAGTTATGGACGAAGTTAGCTTATAAATTGTTCATTCGCGGAACTTACGGTTGTTGCAAGACTCCAATTAAACCTTCGGATATAAATTGCATTGCAACTGTTTTATGAAGTCTTTGATATGACTTCGTAGTTTTGTAATTTGCAAAGAAATAATAATATTACTAACTTCCACACGTTGACGGCCTCGGTAGCGTGGCGGGCGATTGCTCGACAGAGGCGCAAGAGGCGCGGTTTCGATTCCCACTGCGGAAGAAATGTTTGTATGTCCTGTAAATATTTCTTCCGGGTCTGGGTGTTGTGGTACCATGGTACTCGTAGTTTCTGACACCCACGACATAGGGAATCCTAGTGTGGGGTCAGGACTATGTATGTGACTGTTGGGTGTTATTTATTATTATTTATTTATTATAAGTATTCTATCAGCCATCTGGTTCCCATAATACAAGCTTTGCTTAGTTCGGGGCTTGATGGTGCTGTGTGATATGTCCTCAAATATTTATTTATTTATTAAAGACGCATAAGAGAGTCTTTAATAAGGTCCACAATTCCAGTACAAAAAACCAGCCAAGTGCGAGTCGACTTGGCACATGAAGGGTTCCGTACCATTGTACATGTACGTAAACTTTTCTTGTATGAGGCCCCCTTTCATTTGTATATTATATTGTTATACCGGCAATTGAAATACACACAACTCTCTACCTATTATAGTTCTGTCAGCCATAATACGGACGTAATATATCTGTCAGATGGATAGCGGAGGCTAGTAATAGGGTCCCGTTGAGACTCTTCTGTACGGAACCCTAAAAACCAAATGGTCAGAAGTCAAAATTACGGTCCTCATAGGTTAGAAGGGAGATCCAAAATTGTACGTTCTAAAACCAAAATGTAAACAAACACAATTTTCCAATAAAAATCAGTTACCGTCATGTAAAGTAAAAATTTCATTCCCTTTCACACGTCATGTTAAAAGATCTGATGTAAAAATGCGAACGAAGGAACACGCAAAACCACTTAATTTCACTTTTACAATCTGTTATTTTGTCAAAGTCATGTGAAAAATGTGTTTGCGTGGTTGCACGGGGGCTAGAAAGTATCACTTTTTAAAACGAGACTTTCGAGTGCTTTGTTAATCCCATACATTTTGCACATTTCTACTACTACTTTAAGGTATTTATTGAATAAAAGTATAAATAGTATCTCATTATGTACTTCCAGGTAAAATATTGTGTACATCAAAACTTAGCACACACTCACACACAATATTTTGACGTACTAGCTGCCGCCATCTGGTTCCCATAATACAAGCTTTGCTTAGTTTGGGGCTAGATGGTGCTGTGTGATATGAAAAGTGTAAAAAATCCAATAGCTTTAAAAAACCTTTTTGAATAATCTAAAACTTACACTAAAATGATATAAATGCATCATCATCATCATAACGTGTCAAAAAATCTAAAATGGCAGATGTACTTACTATCTAAACTTTACGCAGTCGGGTTTTTTGTTCTTTTTGGACTGGGAGTCCCTTCTCTGCTGGACTGGGAGATAAGAAAAAACATAGAATGCGTCCAGCTGCTTCTCTCCCCGAGCATGTCGTAAAAGTCGACTAAGGGATAGTATCCTCCAACATGATAAGATACAATAGGCAAGTATTCCCAAGGAGGGTTAACGTCAGGTAGGCAGCCGGTCATAAAACACCTTAGCCAAAACTCTTACAGCATGATCCTAGGATCATGCTTTGCCGACCCCACATAGTGGGATAAGGGCAGGAAGATGATGATGGGTTTTTTGTTATTTTGAATAAACACTTGTTCGAATTCTAGTTCTTGTAAAGTAAGTACAGAACACCATACAATTTATTTGCGACGCAATGTAACCATCCCATATCATGTCTTCTGCAGTAAAATTTTCACATTTTACTAGAGCGATTTTCTTTTATGTGCGGCCGAGCTTACAGACACTCAACAAGTAATGGTTCTGTTCTTGTACATACATTCAGCTACGATTTATCTTGTAATACTCTAAGAGTATTATTGGAACTTATTAACATAAAAAGTAAAAGTAAGTTCTTATGAGCTAGTAGTGGTCAACTCTTAACTCTTGTGCTTTTACAGTTGAACTATCGTTAACAATCTTTACAATGTTAAAGTATTTAACTCTTTCTATGTAATTTAGTGTTATTATTATTTACAATTTTATTAACTATTTGTTATTATAATCACTATATTTGTTTTTTATTATAGATACTATTTAATATTATTAGTTCGATAATAGACATGTAACAATCAGTTATTAATATAAATCTGAATCTGTACCGGTACAACTTCTCTGCTGGACCGGGAGTAAAGAAAAAACATAGAATGCGTCCAGCTGCTTCTCTTCCCGAGCACGTCGTAAAAGTTGACTAAGGGATAGTATCCTCCAACATAATGAGATACAATAAGTAAGTATTGCCAAGGAGGGTTGACGTCAGGCAGGCGGCCGGTCATAAAACACCTTAGCCAAACTCCCACATAGAGTGGGATAAGGGCAGGAAGATGATAAATCTGTACCGGTCTACCTCTTTCGAAGTCTTCTGTAGCGAATGATGTTATAACCGCGGGAACTCAAAAATCATCGAATAATGGTAAATATTCCATATCCAACGTGAGGATGCGAGACTGCACGACAGACGATAGACTCTGCTTGATGCTGAGTTCGTCGAGTATAGACTGGTTAGTCCTTTATTACTTCACTATAAAGATCTTGTCAATAATACACGTCACTCAAACCACGCACGAAATCTTAATAATGTTTGTAATTTATTTGCTCGAATCCAATTATTTTGCTTGCCTAGATAAATTCCAAGTTAACTGTATTAGTATACGTAGATGTAAACAAGATGTACAATCGTATATCTTTGTGTATCGGGGTGTACTGAGTACACTTGTTTGCGTCATTCCGCTGAGTGAAATAGATTTGTTACGAGCTTACTTTGGGGTTGCGCTTTGAATATTAACAGAGGGTTACATCGAATGTGAACGTTTGGAAAACATGGAAAACCACATATCTAGGGCTTATGCTATTCTATTTGTAAGTAGTGAATCGCCTTGCGACGAGTAAGTCGGGACAGACAATTTAACGTGCCCTCCGAAGCATGGAAGTGCTCAGCTCGTAATGCCACTTGCGGTCACCCAATTGTGTCCGCGCACAACGTTGCTTAACTTCAACGATCAATCAAGAACAATAAAGGCAGTAGATTTTTCTGAAACTGATCGTTAAACCCGTTAACCACTGTCTTAATCCTTACACCACACTGGTTCGAAAAAACTAGTGTGACACGAGTGACACTGCCCTCAAAGTAACTATGTCAAACATGTTTTGATACGCGAGTGAGAACAGAATGTTATATTTTGTTAGGTGATTCCAAATATGCATCTAACAATTTTTTGTCAAAAATTCTAGTTACTGCGTTCTTTATAACGAGGGCAGAGTAGTAGAAGAAAATTTACATGAGAGTAGATTTTCCTGAAACAGGTCGTTTAAGGGCTACGGGTATGCAACGGGCTAGATTCATCCTTGTTTCAATTTCTTAGCACTCATATTCGTTAAACGACATGAAGTTACTTACGCGCCTCGGGTGTATTCGTGTTGAAATATAGGAATGTCAGTCAAATATTCGTCTACGAAAAATCCGTACCATGCTGTCCCGTCTGTGACCATCGCGTCTAGACCGATTTCAAAATAGCTCTACGGATTTCGGGTGTATAAAAGAAAGGACAGAGTGAGACCGCGCAAAATACTGAAATCAAATAATTTATCAAGAAATCTACAAAATGCATCAAAAAACTGGTGTCAACAACTAAATAAATAGTTATTACTTACCTATCAAAGTAAAAATCTTCTGAAAATATGGTAGGGTTCCAGATATCTAAATCAAAACATAATCAAAACACGGATTTCTAAAGATTTTTTAATCGTGTTTTTTTTTTTCTCTTTTCCTGTTTTCACTTTAAGGAAGCAAAGTAAAAATGTTGAAGTTTCTTTTGAATTAACAACGTTATTTAATTAACACGAAGCGCACGTGGCGTAGCTTGCTTAAACGTTCTTGATTGATCGTTGAAGTTAAGCAACGTTGTGTGCGATCATAATATGGATGGGTGACCGCAAGTGGCATTACGAGCTGAGCGCTTCCGTGCTTCGGAGGGCACGTTAAATTGTCATTCCCGGTTTTTAAGTCGTTAAGCCATGACGGAGGCCTTTAGGCGGCCTAAAAACTCAAGACTGGTCACTAGCTCATGCGAACTTACTTTAATAATTAATAAAAGAGTTCTACATTGATTTTGGTGAGCGAATTCGCTATCGCACACTCTTAACTCGTTAACCGCCCCCGGTTGAATTAAGCATCAACAGTGGCCGAAAGTCACGTACCGTGGTAAGATGGCTTAAGTAGCTATTTGCACGCTTAGTAGCTATGATGGGGGTTATAATGTAAACTAGATAGTGAACTAGCTTCCTCCCGAGACTTAACTTGCGTTGTACTAGGATAAAATATAAATCTTACTTATATTATAAATGCGAAAGTTTGTGAGGATGTTTGGGTGTTTGTGCCTCAATCACGTCTAAACGGCTTAACGGATTTTAATTAAACTTGGAATACACATAGTCCATGTACTGGATTAACATATAGGCTATTTTTATCCAGGTACTGGGCAAGCGAAGCCGTGGGCGGCAGCTAGTTATAAATAAATATATATTTGTGGACATTTCACACAGCGCCATCTAGCTCCAAACTAAGCAAAGTTTGTACTATGGTCACCAGATGGCTGATAGAATACTTAAATACTTTTTTTTTGTAAATACATACTTTTATAATATTACAACACCCAGACCCGGAAGAAATATTTGCAGAATATACAAACATTTCTCCCGTAGCGGGAATCGAACCCGCGCCTCTTGCACCGAGCACTCACCTGCTACGCCACCGAGGTCATCAATAAAAGTAATCTATATGTTACAAATGGAACAGCAACAGAACAACAGATCGACTTCATGTTTTGTCTAGAGATAGTTTACGTATCGGGTGGTGACATAATTTACCCAACTGCAAAGGAGGGAATGTGTTTGTGGTGTATGTATATGAGAGCACTGGTGGTCTAGTTGGTAGTGACCCCGTCTTACGATTCTAGAGTTGTGGGTTCAAATCCTGTCGTGCACCAATGGATTTTTCTATGCGAAAAATGTATGTGCGCTGTACCAGTACTCTCAAACGGTAAAGGAAAACATCGTGAGGAAACCGGCATGTCATAGAACCTAAAAAGACCGAAAACATGTGTCAAGTGGACGAAATGAGCCTTTAAGGCACATTTTAAGTCTTTTCACCACACTGATTCGAAAGAACCAGTCACACGATTTGTAGTAGGTACCTAGTATCCTTGTACAATACGAGCGAAGCCGCGTGCAGGATTCAGTAACACATTATCATCATCATTTGCAACCCAACTTCACCCACAGCTGGGTATAGAACTCTCTGCGTGTGCCATTCTGCACGGTCGGTTAATGATGCTACAAAAATATACAACAACATATTATAATGAATCTCATAATAGCCTTTTTAAGTTGTTAAAATAAGCTTTCAACAGATTTTCCTATTATTTGAACTTTCACTGAAATAATATCAGATTGAATTAAATTAATAGTACCGTCTTTGTGTGCCAATATTTATTATTCTGATTCCTTAACGAACGTCCGGATTATCAAATCAAAATGTTTGTAATGTCAAAATTATAATCACGTTAAAATATTGGATTTAGGGCTATAGGATTAAGTTGAAGAATTTAAACATTGTAAGTACCTACTATGGAAACGCCTTTGAGGTGCACTTTAATTGTTTCACCAGATTAGTTTAAACAAGTGACACGAAGTAGTAAGGCTTGAAAGGGTTTATGGTCATTTTGGGGTTCCGTACGCGAAGGTTGACCTAAGGTCGAGGGTTCAAATCCAGTCGTGCTAATGAGTTTTTCTGTTAGAAAAAACTATGTGCGCTGCACCTATAGGTACTCTCTAACCATGAAGGAAAATATCGTGAGGAAACCCGCAGCTTAGAAAGTTTCGTTCGTATTGACCATTTCTTTCCTGTGGACAAGGTCGACTAAGCTGAGAGGATGGAATAGGTGCTTGGCAAGCCTACTCCATCTTAATTCGTCCCGGGCTAGTGCTCGCTGTAGTCAGCGTCCCGTTTGTGAAGGTAAAAAGTTGCCTCCTGACGCTGTATAAATCATCTGCTATAGATGGTAAAAGACCTTAGTTAGGCCTCCCAAAATAATAAATGAAGATTTTTGTAAACAAAATATCTGAAAAATAAATCCAACGAATCCCAACATCGCTTTCGTTATTACATCGCATTAAGACGAACGATCTATGAAAACCAAGGCTTAAGTAATTGATGGCAAAATCTGAGGCTTTGCTTCAACGTTTAAACCTAGACCTTATCAATGTTGTATAAAGTTAAGCCCTCATTTCAAATTATTTCAGCTCGCTGATAAATAAACGAATTCATTTGGAAACTCTGAAATTAATTTACAAAATAGTCCTCTTCTAATTAATATAAAACCCTTACGTTACTTACTGACTGATAATAAACTCATACCCTAAGCCATGAGTCATGAAACTTGAAGGGTGTATCCACTTGGTGTACTAAGAATTCCCGAAATTCATCTCCTAGAAGAGGCAGTGGGAAGATGAAATTAATATGTGTTAAAAAAAACTCAACTGTGATCCACTAGAGTACAAAAATGTTCTACTTTATACGAATATTTGGTGGTATTTTAGAAAACTTTTTTTTGTTTCTAGTGTTCCGTACCCTATTCTCCGCTGTCCACCCGTCTGTTAGCGGGCTGTATCTCATGAACCGTAACAGGTAGAAAGTTTAAATTTTCACAGAGTGAGTATTTCTATTGCCGCTAGAACAACAAATGATAAAAATAAAATAAAAAGGGGTCCCTACAAGGAATATTTTTAATGTACTAATGGTATGGAACCCTTCGGATGTGAATTCAACTAGCACTTGACCGGTTATTTTACACAATACAAACAAAGTCGCGTGGCGTTCCACTACTTCTAAATGAATTGTTCTAACAGATTAAACACAGGTTCATAATGCATAAAAGATAAACACGGTTTTATTTTCAAATACTAGAAGCCCCGCGGCTTTTCCGCGAGTTTTTTTCTATACTTACACTAAAACAAATTTCAACTGCCTACTAAACATTAAAGTGAAAATTAGTTAAAATAACACATTCTTCAGCAAGACTAACTAATCATAAACAGTAAACAAATGTTTGTAAAACAGTAAAAGACAAGACAATAGTTTTAATTGATTAAACATTACTTTTATCTGAAATCACAAGGACAAAACTTAATAAAAAGAGAATTCCTTTCTTAGTACAACCCTTAACCATAAGATGAATACACCCTCCAAGTTGAATTCTTCTAAGACTTTATGGTATGGTAAGAATATGCGTTTATTGTCAGTCAATCAGTAACATAAGAGTTTTATATATATAAATACTAATTTAACTTAATATAAATTTAACTAACCAGCTGCGTATTCAGTTAATTTAAATCATAATTTAATGGCGTAATGGGTTGTGTACATTATTTAATAAAGCACAACGAATGAAATAAGTTTTATTCCATTAACCTAATTACTCATTTAATGCACTTACAGTTTAATAATATACGTACTCTGAATACAGCTTTCACTCTATACTAGCTTCCACTGGACACTGATGATGGCTGATAGAATACTTCTATACTTTTTTTTGTAAATACTTAATACAACACCTAGACCCTTAAGAAATATTTGAAGAATATACATTAATTTCTCCCTTAGTGGAAATCGAACCTGCACCTCTTGCGTCTCAGCCGAACACTTCGCCCGCCACGCCCGCCCACGCGGGTCGGCACAGCATCTTCTCTTCTTCCATTCCCTTCTGTCAGCCGTCATCTCTGTACTCACTCCTTTATTAGATTTTTTCTAATCTGTCCTACTAACAATTCGATGATCTAACTGTTTGGAGAAAAAAAATCCAAATAGTTAGACGGACTTATTTAACAATTTGGACCCGCACATTTAACCATGTCCTCTTTCACACAATCTATCCACCTTTTCTTTGACCTACCCCTCCTTCTATATCCATGCACATTCATATATCTCCTTACAACATGGCTTTCATCCCTCCTCATGACATGCCGATACCATGCCAGACTAATGACACGTGAACTCCTGAACTCGTGAATTAAAAGACATAGACAAGTTATATTGAATCTTAAACCACTGTAATAAAGCTCGTTTTTAATTGCAAAGTCTACCTACACATACTGGCCGGAAATTCAAACAAATTCCGATAAAACGAAGTGTTGGAGTCGGATTTGAAACAGTCTGACTATTTGTTTCTGTCAGTTGAGTTTGCATTGGAGTGTACAATATTTTAAACGTGTGAGTGCAGGAGTCAAAGTGTTTGAAACACATGCCTAAAACTTCAAATCAAATACACATGGTACTCGGTAAGTACAATGCAAGTGGAGCCACGGGCAGTAGCAATAGGTAGCTTAGAAAGTTGTTGATCGAATGAGCGGAGTAGGCAAAGATCTCAGTGGCAACTTTGCTGATCTTTCTGAGCTCTCTTCTCTGTCGTTTCGCTCTTGGCAGAGCAGTCGTGGTCACATCGAGGCATCCACGTTGGTGATGGAGGTGGATACAGCTCTCTGCACGATCTCCCGTCATCTCTCCCTGTTAGCAGACTGTCTGGCACAGTCAGATACTCTGCTTCCTAATGCGGATATTACTTGGTCTGTCCAGCGCAAAGGTGACCTGCCGCGTGATCTAGTTCCCTCCACTTTTTCCTGTACGACCAGCCGCTCTATGGAGTCGTCATCCCGCCTAGAGACATTTCCAAAATACTGCAGTATGCGCGACTGTACTACGGCCGACAGACGCTGTGTGATGCCGAGCTCCTGGAGTATTGGGCTACCAATTTGTATATGAAAACTCTTCTGAACGTGGAAAAAAATCGGCGTAACTAACTAGACTTCGTTGCTATTTTTGTACTGGGAGTGAAGCATTTTATTGAAACGATCGTGGCGTAGCTTGCTTAAACGTTCTTAATTGATAGTTAAAGTTAAGTTACGTAGTGCGTGGTCACAACTTGAGATGGGTGACCGCAAGTAGTATTACGAACTGATCGCTTTCGTGCTTCGTCCCGGCTTTTAAGTCGTTAAGCCACGACGGAGGCATTTAGGCGGCCTAAAAACTCTGTCACAAGAGTTGGCCACTAGCTCATACGAACTTACTTTAGCATCTTATTACTGGTAGAACGTCTCGCGATTTTGTCCGCATCAATTTGTATTTTCATACAAACTTCATCTTTCCGCTTGAATTTCGGAACATTATTTCTTCGTGCACCCCTACACCATAAAAGGTATATATCCTAAAAGTTTCATGCTTCAAGTTTTGCTTTGTTTGCTGCTTATGGCTTAGTCTGTGCGTTGATTTATCAGTCATTCAGTACGTAAGAGTTAATATGTTGAGGTTTCCCCTTCTCGGCTCTTGCTCTACAAGCATTTATTAATTTTGCAACGATACGAATTGTATTTTAATTCTTTTCGCTTTGCTTTGACTATTGACAGTAAAAAATCCAGGTTACTTTGAAAGATTTCCCATCAATTAAATCTTTTAAGATTTAAGACGTAAGTAGGTAGGTACACATTTTTTTCACAAATAAAAAAAAATGAAAATTTTTTTTTTCTCTTATTTCACGACTGGGATTTGAACTTTGAATCCACGACTTTTGCCAATTTGGCAAACATTACTTATAATAACAATATTTGTGGAAATTTCACACAGCGCCATCTAGCCCAAACTAAGCAAAGCTAGTGCTATGGGAACCAGATGGCTGATAATACCTACGTATATACTTTTGTTTATGTATACCCATACTTGTAATAGGTACATAATATTTCAACACCCAGACCTGGAAGAAATATTTACAAAACATGCAAACATTTCTCTCTAAACGGGAATCGAACCCGTACCTCTTGCGTGTTGCAAGCACTCGCCGGCAACGCCACCGAGGTCGTCATTATAAAAACGACTGTAAGAGATTAATAAAAATGTTGGACCTTTTACTTTAATGTAACATCGTTTCTGAGTAGCGACCCCCTTATTCATATTATTTCTTACTTCGTGTACCACAAAGGCTTAAAATGTCATGTTGCCACTAGCGGAGTTGATGATCCAATTTCAACTTTATTGCTTTGTATTACGGTATAAGTACCTACCTCTAAGATGCAGCCGCCAGTCTGCTGTCGCATTCAATCTCATTATATAGAGCAACACGTTTTCATTTATAAGCAAACAACAAGGGTGTGCATTTGTTTATTTATTGTTATACAAGCTCTTGCCCTTGGCTTCGCTCGCGTTTGAAAATAGCCTATATCAGTCACAGTACTCAGGCTCAGGTAACTCCACATGTCATAAGATTAACATTATAATATAATATATGTATGTATGTTCGTATGAGCTAGTGGCCTCCTTCACAGAGTTGGGCACTAGCTCATATGAACTTACTTTTTATGCTATTTTAATTAGTCGAGGGCAATTTATTGGGTGAAAGAACTTACACAAGTAGTAGAACCAATGCCTAGTACTTAGTAGTACCTAAAGTAGGTTAAGTATGAGGTTGAGTTTATTGTTTTAATACCTACACTTTTAGTCCAATTACCGTAGAAACATAAAAATCTAATCATTTATGTTATATCACGGTTGCTATGGTAACTTCGTTTATTTCCTAGTTTTACTTAAATATGCAATGGTATTGATTCTGTTGTGTGTTTTTTTACACCAAACATAATTTGATAGCTCTAAAATTATAGCGATACTTGTTATCTCAATGTTTATGAAAGGGACGCAAACATTTTTAGGACTGTCAAATTAAATTAAGTTTAAGAAAATATCCAACACAATCGATACCATTGAATACAATTTGAATACTTCACAGACTATTCAAATAATAAGTAGTCGTGTTACTAGTTACTACTCGTATATAGTTCATTCGAACTAGTGTGGTGAAAGGATTTCGAAATAGTTCAAAATTAAAAATAAATAAATTTTGAGATCACCAAATGACTTTTAAGAATACGAAATTTAAAAAAAAATTGTGTAAATGAGCCATTTTGTTGATTTTAAATCACTCGGTAATTTTTAAGAATGATACCCTGGATAGCGTTTGTTTACAATATTGAAATTAACAGTTTTTCACTCAGCACTTCCTAAATAATCTTACAGGGCGCTAAAAATACTTATAATGATGATGATTTGTAAAATTGATATTTCTCTAATTCAATTCCATCAATATCAGATTTCCCTCGTAAATTGTAGCAAAGCGATGCTTTAGAAAATTAATATTTAATCACGCTTACTAATTAAGTAATCATCATTAACGAAACGTTCTGGCAATTTTCAGCCGACTATGAAAGTGCAATTTGGATTGTGAGAATCACCCCGTAAATGATTAAGATTTGGTTTCTTGAAACCCACCACCGTTATATTACCAACGTAAAATGCTTTTCGTAGTTTAAAGGCCGAAACGTAAACAAAATGCTTGTGAAATTCCGAAGTCAAGAAAGCTATAGGCCCGCCTCGGTGGCGTAGCGGGCGAGTGATCGGCTGAGACGCAAAAGTAGTTTCTATCAGCCATCTGGTGCCCATAGTACAAGCTTTGCTTAGTTTGAGGCTAGATGGCGCTGTGTGAAATGTCCACAAATATTTATTTATTTATTAACGGGCCCTTATTGCTAATTCTCCGCTGTCAGTCTGTCAGCGGGCTGTATCTCATGAACCGTAATAGGTAGAGAGTTGAAATTTTCACAGAGTGTGTATTTTTATTGCCGCTATGACAGCAAATAATAAAAATAGAATAAAAGGGTGCCCCATACAAAAAACCTTTATGTGCATGTGCGAATCGGATAAGCTCTTGACCGGTTTTTTTAATGTTATAGTTTTATTACTTATCGTTTCTTATTACTTAAATAATTTAATTGTTCTTTCTTATTTTAAAAATAATAACTCTTCATTTAATTTTCTTTCCATACAAAACTCTTTGACAATCACGTTTTTTCTTTATCACGGCCGGAATATAACAGTTACCGTTTCAAAGAAAACTAATCCTTCACTGGTTAATTGCTACGCGAATTTAGTACGTTACAGAAATGAAATAGGGGTAACAGTTGCATACATTTACAAATATTATAAATGCGAAAATTTGTACGTTTATAATCACCCTCTGGATTAAACTGGGAATCTAAATCTTATATATATAAAAGAAAGTCGTGTTAGTTACACCACTTATAACTCAAGAACGGCAGAACAGATTTGGGTGAAAATTGGTAGGGAGGTAGCTTAGAGCCAGGAGACGGACATAAGATACTTCTTATCCCGAAAAAAAAAAATCATAAAAAAGAATCAGACTTGGAATAACAAAACGCAAATGACAGCTATGTAATGACGTATAGATGACAACATATAGATGACACAGATGATAACATTCTGTATTATATTTAGTATCAGCATTACACCCGTGCGAAGCCGGGGCGCGTCGCTAGTATTATATAAAACTCTTACGTCACTGACTGAAAATGAACGCATTGCCCAAACCAAAGGTCCTAGAAACATGTCTGCAAGAAATAACTTTAAGCAATATGAGCGCCGTTTGTGTACATCTGCTTTTGTTTTGTTAGTACCTAAGTTTGTTTTAAGTTTTTATCTTTCATTATGTTATGCACAATAAAGTGTTTAACTATCTATACCAACTAGACCACCAGTGCTCTCATATAGGTATACAGTAGTACCACAAATATAGTAGCTTGCTAGCAAGTAGCATTCAAGCAACCGATCATTAATAGAATAAATACAAAGTATTGTCTAAACGATTAAGCTTTTTCAGAAATATCCAGGGAATATTTTCACGACTACACAAATTTCGTGTGCGTCAGATACAAGGGCGTTCGCCCTGATCGAATAACAAAATAGCCATTCTTGTGTAAATAAGATCGTCTCAAATTCTATTCAGGTAGATACTTAAAAAAACTATTTATTGACAGAAAGAAACACAACTAATAGAAATACAATTTACAAAATACAAAAAAAAACATACGGGCTATCAAAAAGCCGTTTAAAATTTCAAAAAATATTACATCATCATCATCATCCCCCTTCCTTGCCTTATCCCTATGTTAGCAAAACATGTGTTTTTCGTCCATTCTTCTCTATCAGGCATCATCTCAGTATTTATTCCTTACTAACAATATTATTGTCACCATAAAATTGTACATACCGTTAGATTATAATCCATCTCGAGAAATTATAATATAACAATTTTACGGTGATATAACACGTAACTCCTAACATAACTTTTCGATGACTCTGACGGTTTCAGACCTCAGTGGCCCTGGAAAAAACTCACCCTGTATATACCTATATACAAATAAAAATATACACATAAATGGTTAGGCAGAGAACACGGATCCTCATTTGCTACGATAAAAAAATACAAATATTTAGAATAATAATTAGATACAAACACCCCCCCCCCCCCACACACACACACACACACACAGTCCTGATGTCAGGTGTAGCTAAGTGCAAGTTTTGCGAACTTTTAATAACAAGTTTTATCAAGTTTCTCAACACCGCAAACTCAAGTACATTTGCTGTTAATGTATAGGTACTTTCGAAGTAAGCACGACAGAGCGGCAGTTTAGTTAGTGACGCCGCGTTAGTGATGCAATATAATATACAGCATTGAAACTGAGCTTGAATGATGTGCATTTGTGTAGTAGTTATCTAGTCACTTGCTTCATCAAAATAGAGGTCCAATAGGCGCATTGAATATAGTTTTTTTAAGAAAGTCGAATGGGCCATGCAAATGAGGTCCTATAGGCACTTTTTGCTTTTGGGTCGAATCTTGTAGGTCCAGTGGGTACTAGATCAAAAATGGTTGCCTTTACACCTGTGAAACTGACGTACGTCACGGTTCGATTTAAGCAGGGATTAGTGACGTCACGTCGCCGAGATAGGCTGTCTTGCAAACATAATTTTAAGGTCGATATCTCCATGTTCCCGAACCGTGTAAATCCCTGGAAGGTTTTCGTTTACTTTTGATTTTTCGATTGGTTTACTGTTTTTATTGTTATTGATTATTTCATGTGCCAAACGTGATGTATGTACTTATGTAGTAGTCCCGTGATTTGGCAGAAAGAGTTCTGATGGTCTAGGGAAAGCGGCCCTGGTTTTCGACCTACGGGTTTTGAACTAACGGGTTCAAGCCCGGTTGAGCACCATTTGATTTTTCTGTTTGAAAATTAGTGTATACCAGTATTTTCAAACAGTGAAGGAAGACATCGTGAGGAAACCGGCATGTCGTAGAACCTAAAAAGTACGAGAAAATGCGTCAGTGTGGTAAAGTGAAAGAAAAGAGAGAAAATAATTTATTGGCAACCTAGGCAGGTACAAATAAGAAATACAGAAATGAAAAATGAAAATTAAAATACAGAGCTTAGGGAAAAAAGAGGCAAAAAGAGAGAAGAAAATACATAAACAGACCTAACCTACATAGCACATGTCCTGGTTGCTCTGTCAATCAGAAAGAGTTGCCAAGAGGTCCTAACTCAGCTTTGAGCTACTTCACTTGGGTACCAGGTGAAGTAGCGCTGGTTTTCAGTATGCACCATTTGTATTCGATCTTTTTAGGTTTCCCCACTATGTTTTCCTTCATCATTTAAAAAAGTACTACACAGTTTGGTTTCAATCACTTTGCATACTTAGCAGTATCTTCGAAGCTCTCCTTAGCAATCAATCAATATCACGCATATGAATGAGGCTGGGCCCGTTCTACTGGAAACCCATTCCGTACCAGTGCCTCGCCCGAGCTGAGGACGCTTTGAACAAATTTTCCACTCTGGAAACATGTTTTCTTTATTTGCTTAGGGTAGGGTCAAACGCATTAAATCTGGTGGAATTTAAATGTCTAATTTACACGTGCCTTTGGCGATTAGTATATTGGGAACAGTTTCTATCGGTATTTAAATAACTGTATTTGAAGGTTTCAAATAGGAGATGATTGAAATTGATAGAAAATTAACCCCTAGCAGGATGTGATTACGGTATGTCTTATAAAAAAAACAAAGTAAATAAATACATAAAATATTCTTTGGGAATAACAAAATAGTTAAATGATAATTAGACAGCCTCGGTGGCGTGGCGTGCTTGGCTGAGACGCAAGAGGCGCGGGTTCAATTCCTGCTAGGTGAGAAATGTTTGCATGATCTGTAAATATTTCTTGCGGGTCTGGTTGTTTTAATACTATGTATTACAAGTATAAGTATGTATTTGCAAATAAGAGCGTATAAGTATTATCAGCCATTTGGTTTCTATAATACAAGCTTTGCTTAGTTTAGGACTAGATGGCGCTGTGTGAAATATCCAAAAATATTTATATTTAATTTCAACAAAATCGTTTTAGTAGTTATGGAGATACGAGATAATCGAAGCGAAAGAAGTAAATTGATATCTGCCTTTCCCTATCAGCCGTGAATACGTTTGAAAATATTATTTTACTGCTAACATCTTTAGGTATTAAAACGCAACTCTGGTTTTGAAGTTCAGAAAGGGGTTGTTATTTTCTGTGTAAGCTCTCGCGAACTTTTGCTTGAACAGCATGTTTGTACAAACATAAGTCTGTGCAAATGAGACGTCTAAGCGGTGTCTTCAAGGGGGGGTCGTAGTCTGAATGTAAATAAATCTAAGTACCTACACAGTTTATATCTAATAGGTGAGATATTTCATCAACATCATCTTCCTGCCCTTATCTCACTCTACGTGGGGTTTTGGCTAAGGTGTTTTATGACCGGCCGCCTGCCTGACGTCAACCCTCCTTGGGAATACTTGCTTATTGTATCTCATCATGTTGGAGGATACTATCCCTTAGTCGACTTTTACGACATGCTCGGGGAGAGAAGCATCTGGACGCATTCTATGTTTTTTTTTTACTCCCAGTCCAGCAGAGAAATTATGTAGAAGTTAGGTGAGATATTATGTACGTGTGTATGTATAAAAAACTGAAGGGTTGTGTACCATCGAGCATGCACATAATTGTTTATTGTATGGGGCCTCCTTTAATTTTTTTATTTGTTGTTATAGTGGCAATCTTAAAAAAATCTCTGAAAATTTCATCTCTCTATCTATACTGGTTCATGAGATACATATACGGAACCCTAAAGACTGCAAGTTACTGAATACTTATTGTTATGTATATATTACCTTTGGCGCCAAGTGGACCATACTGGAACAGTGGGGGAGACCTTTGTCCAGTAGTGGGCCGAAACAAGTGGGAAGAAAATAATTACCTTGCCCGACAACGAGATGGGCAAATGATACAATCAAGATTGTGGACTGTAAATAGGCATGATCGTGTTCGGTGACAAAAGTAAGGGGAGGCTAAGCCCAGCATTGGGCAAAGACTGACTATGGATGATGATGATGACCATACATCATTTCTACTACATCCCTGTATACCTTACCTTAAAAACTTTGCTTACCTATGTAATTCTAAAACTACTTCGTACATATGCGTGAAAACGCCAGGTACCTGGATTACACAAGTTTTTATTCTCATCATTTAAGTATTTTTCTTAATTTTTAAAAATAATAAATGGATAACGTAATAAGGAACTCCCTCAGCAAGAGGCCTGACGCAAAATACATATTCAATTAATTTAAATGAGGCCTTTCACACGCTCTTGATGTAATTTGGAAATTCGGGTAAGACTTCGAAAGGTTAGGGTTTGCGCTCTTTATAATTTGATAATTTGCATGGGTTTTACCTGTGACCCCTGTAAAGTAGTATCTAAATATCGAAAACTTACGTTATTGTCTGACTGACAATCAACGCACAGCCTAAACCATAAGTCCTAGAAACATGAAACTTGAATGAAATATTCCTCTAAAATAATTTATTTATAACCTCATTTATGTCATAAAAACCTCTAAATATGGAAATGCACTAAGGAATTGAAGTCCACTAAGAAAGTAAAATTCAATTCTAGACGCAGCGCACAGATGAAAAAAAAAGAAACAAAATCGGTCCACAGTTAAAGCATATATCGGTGAACATTCAAGTGAACATACTGCTACTGACGTCCGAGCCGTCAACGTCACGCACATCAACTGAGAACGCGCTCCAAAAAGTTTTTGTTAGAAAATTTGAATTTTCGGAATGTTCTAAGGATGTTCTAAATATGAATTGAAATATTTGGAAGAAGTTCTAAAAATAAAAAGAAGAACAGAAAAGACAAAAGACGATCGAAACCAAGCGAATAAAAGGCGACACGACCTGAGCAGCCGGCAGTTTGGAAAAGTCCAGCGAACTGGAAACAACTGGAAGAAGAAAAGTGAAGTGAAAGTCAAGTGCAGTGCAGTGAGAGGACTATGTGACTATGTGGACTCTGCGTCAGTGAGGAGGACTACGTCAGAAACGCGACAGACGAACACCCTATGTACTCCAAGTCAGTGTGCGGTGTTTTGAAAAGTCCAATAAACGTCATTTCAGAAGACCAGTCGTTACCTTCCAATTCCGTAACAATACATTAAAAAAACATAGTCAAACATAGAACCTCCTTCTTTGGAATCGGTTAAAAAAAACGAGAACAAACTCGCAAGGCGTTCTTCGAGTTTATATCGGCTGATTCGTACTCATAAGTTTTCTTACTTATGAAGGTACTCGGAGAAAGAAGCCGGCAATACGAAAAAGTTTGAAAATATTGTCAAGAGCACGAAATAAGACTTTCTTTATGATAAGTGGGCTCATTCCTAAAATTAGGTAGGTGCATAAGTGCAAAATATGTTTTTTATTTTCATGAACACTCACTTTCAGAGAATTTTCTGTTTGAAAAATATATGTGCTCAAATACTAAGTAGTAAGTACTATACACTTCTCTGCTGGACTGGGAGTAAAGAAAAAACGTAGAATGCGTCCAGCTGCTTCTCTCCCCGAGCATGTCGTAAAAGTCGATTAGGGGATAGTATCCTCCAACATGATGAGATACAATAAGCAAGTATTCCCAAGGAGGGTTGACGTTAGGCAGGCGGCCGGTCATAAAACACCTTAGCCAAAACTCTTACAGCATGAGAAGTGGGAAAGGGCAGGAAGATGATGATGATGACTTGTGGCTCTGCCCACCCCATAAGGGATACAGGCGTGATAATATGTATGTAGGTACCTATGTATTGTATTGGTATGATATTATTCATCAGAATAATGTGCCTCGCATTAATTTCATGATGGATCCCGCCACATCTTGATATTGCCGATCAATCAACCCATCAAATACGCACTGCAAATATTTATTTTTAGACGAAATTATTAAACTCACTCAGGGGAGCTAGGGGCTAGTTGTAGCGGGGGTAAGAAGTAAAATCGAGATTTCTCAGTAATAAAATCACAATTAGGTAAAATAAGTAAGTGGTGGTCTAGTGGTCTAGTACCTCCTTCCGATCCTAAGGTCGTGGGTTCAAATCCGGTCATGCACCAATGGATTTTTTTGTTCTAAAAATATATGTGCGCTATACCAGTACTCTTAAACGGTCAAGAAAATGTGAAGAAACCGGAATGTTGCAGACCCTAAAATATTCGAACACCACTTTCACCACACTGGTTTAAATAACTAGTGACATTACTAGATAGATAGATAGGGCTCAGCATAGTAGTAGTCATGGCCCAGAGCTCGTCCGGCATGCGGCGGACGTGCCCTGCCCAGTCCCATTTAAGATTTGCGGTTTTTGAGCTCAAAGTACTTCCAAGTAATAAATTAACGTTTATTAAACAGCCTTAGCTGCATAATAGATTATTTTAGGTTGCTCACATTTTGTTTTAACGAGTATAGTTTGGCAAAACCAGATGTTCTAGACCCGCGTTATCATTTTAATTAGAGAGCTAATTAAACACTTCGCTTCGGTGTACAGTAGACTAACTCTGTGATTTGGTAGGTAATCTCGTGAGGTTTATTTTTAATTTTTTTATTTGATTTTTATGAAATTTTAGAAGAATAAGAAAACTTTGCAAAGAAACCGCCATGTAGTAGATACCTAAAAAATTCTATGTAGTACCTAAAAAATTCTAAAATAAGTGTCAAGTGTACGAAAGACCCCTTTGAGGCGCACTTTATATCCTTTCACCACATTGGTTCGAAAGAACTAGTGACATGACTAGTAGTAGCATTTGATTTATGCTCAAAAGACTGCTTTAAGCTGTCATGTGCAAAAAGTT
The DNA here is from genome assembly GCA_949320045.1 of Scotopteryx bipunctaria. Taxonomy (NCBI): domain Eukaryota; kingdom Metazoa; phylum Arthropoda; class Insecta; order Lepidoptera; family Geometridae; genus Scotopteryx; species Scotopteryx bipunctaria. The sequence continues at coordinate 3,564,001 of OX439462.1, forward strand.
TTCACTTCGATTGAACATACTCCCGTTTTTGTGGAACACTAGTGAAATGCCCTGTAACTTTGTCCGCATTGAGTTTTTTTTTCATACATCTTCCCGCTGCATCATCTAGGAGTTGAATTTCGAGAATTATAGTAATAAATATATAATATTTCTGGACATTTCACACAGCGCCATCTAGATGATCTGATCATCTAGATTTGGAACTAGTTCCAAACTAAGCAAAGATTGTACTTGGGAACAAGATGGCTGATGCTTTAAATTTTTTTAAAACATTTCTCCCGTAGCGAGAATCGTACCCGCGCCTCTTGCGTTTCGAATTCCTTTCTTAGTGCCCCTATGTCATAGAGACTCTTCAATAATTTTCATGCTTCTAGGACTTATGGTTTTAGGTTGCGCGTTGATTGGTTCTCAGTCAGTCAGTCAGTAACGTAAGAGTTTTATACATTTAGATTATCGTGGCCCCTTGTAATTTTTCACCCGATTTACTAAAGCTTTTACTATCTAAACTTGATGATTTATACAGCGACAGTAGGCAATTTCTGCCTTTATTGTAGTGCGAGATTTAACATGGAGTATATCAACGCTATTGTGTCCTATAAATGCTTATCGATATTTTTTGTTCTTGTCCATATTTTTTCGAGGATGGTAAAGAAAGAAGAAATTACATTTATTTAGCACAAAAAAAAATTGAAGAAACAAATAAATCAGGTAAGTACATAAGAGAGGAAGAAGACAAACAAATAGCGACAAACATAGGTACAAAGTCTGTTCAATATTAAATCCCGAATACTACATTGAAGGCAAGAGTTGCCTTCTGGCGCTATATAAATCGTCTATACTTCAAACCGTCGCATTTATCGCTATTACGACGAAATCACTTTAGTTTTAGATAAATAAACCTCGCAACTTAAGTTTTCACACCTTAATTTAACTATAAGTACTTACTACTTAAAAGTGCCATAAACACTGTAATGAAAAAGTAAGTTTTAAGTTAAGTTTGGGCGGTTTGTTTACATAAATTTTATTGTATCTCCAGTTTGAGAGCACTGGTGGTCTAGTTGGTGGTGACCCCGCCTTCCGATCTAAGGTCGTGGGTTCAAACCCGGTCGTGTACCAATGGATTTTTCTGTGCGAAAAATTTATGTGCGCTATACCAGTACTCTCAAAAGTCTCAAACGGCCGGCGAAGGAAAACATGGTGAGGAAACCCGCGGCTTAGTCAGCTCCGCACGAATTGACCGTTTCTTTCCTGTGGACAAGGCCGACTATGCTGAGAGGATGGAATAGGTGCTGGGCAAGCCTACTCCATCTTAATTCGTCTCGGGCACTACAGCGTCCCGTTTGCGCAGGAAAAAGATGCCTCCTAACGCTGTATAAATCATCTACTATATATGGTAAAAGGCCTTAGTTTATCTCCTATTTTGCTGAAGTATGCCTGTCCACCTTTTTTCCTTGGTCCGTGGCTAGCTCTGTTTATTCTTGGCTAAGTGGCCATTAGGGTACATTACCTATAAAACTTGCGTGGTACTGACGATAAAACACTCGTATATTAACTTCGGACGGGGCTTTATCGAGTGTGTTTACTTAATGTAACCTTTGCCCCAGCACTGGTTTAGAGACTAGATACGCACTGAAATCAATGTGCACTTGTTTTTACCCGACTGAGAGCACTGATGGCCTAGTGGTAGCGGCTCCCGCCTTCCGATTCTAAAGGTTAGTTGGGACTACGCTAGTAATCTAGTCGAGTAGCGAGTAATTTAGTATGTCTGTATGTTGGAATGAGCTAGTGGCCAACTCTAGTGACGGAGTTTTTAGACGGATTTAAAAGCCGGGATCGACTGTTTAACGTGCCTTCCGAAGCACGGAAGCGCTCAGCTCGTAATGCCACTTGCAGTCACCCATCCCAATTGTGACCGCGCACAACTTTGCTTAACTTTATCGATCAATCAAGAACGCCTAAGTAAGCTACGCCACAAGCGCTTCAACAAGTACCTAAATACAGTAGGTAAATGTTTCTTTGTATACAATGCTCATAAGAAATATTCAACTTTCCCTATAAGAAGGTCAATTAAGTGTGTGATCCCAAGGGAGAGATCGGTCAGTTACTAATTAGTTAGCGAAACTATGTTCTTTCATTTCATTTCATTTCACCGTCATTACTTTTATGTTACCGTAAAAGCCCGAACTACGGTAAATTCTCTGATTTTCTAGTAAAACCTAAGATTTAGCAATTCGTAGTGGTAAAAGTCCGAATGATTCTGGGAACATCGTTCATTTCGAACTTTTACCGCCATTCACTTGGTAAATCTTGGGATTTAGCTAAAGATGCGGTAAATGTTGAAAAAGACATGACTTAGCAGTGTTATAATTTGTGATCCAGAAATATAAGTAACTTCACTTAAAATTTCTAGCACTTCGGCGGCTGCTGCTCGCTTAGTGGTCGCTACTCAAACCTAACCTAACCAACTGAATTCAATCTAGTTTCTGTCTTTCAAAACTTCGACTTATGAGCTCGTGGCAAGCAAGTAAGAAAGTTCTCATTGTTTTATTCTCAAATCAACATTTACCAGCCGTCACTGGTAAAACCTAGCATTTACCAAATGTCGGTAAATCATCGTATTCCTTGGTAAAACTTCAGATTACGACCAATCGACTGACTGACTGACTATATTTCTCGCTAATATTTATCTCGGGTTTTGGTGGTATGCGAATCATTTGTTTAGAAGCTGTGAGGAAACATATGATCATACATAGGTAAACATGCATTTTCCTTTTGCTTTAAGGAGGCTAAAATTAGGTATTTTATTAATGATACAGATGTTATAACGGAAGTCTTTTGAAAACATTGTTTCAAAGCGGAGCTCGATGTATTGAAGCGTGTAATAGGTACGAAGTCGCATGAATATTTTATGAGTAGCGTATGTCGCTAAATGGTGACGCGATACTCGTACGGTGGCGGCCACGGTTCGAATCAGATAAGATATGATAAGTAAGATAAATTCATAAGAAATGTACGTCAATTTATCTAGTCGTGTCAATATAGTTCTTTCAATCCAGTGTGGTGAAGGGATAAGTGCACCTTTTTAGGTTCTACGATGTACCAGTGTTTTCCTTCACCGTTTGAGAGTAGGTATAGCGCATATTTTTTTGTACAGAAAAATCCATTGGTGCACGGCCGGATTTGAACCCACGACCTTAGGATCGGAAGGCGGTTCCGCTACCACTAGTCCACGAGTTATCTAAGAAATACACAATATTTACACTCCTTGTAGGTCAGTTGGTCTAGTTGGTAGTGACCCCGCCTTACGATCCTAAGGTCGTGGGTTCAAACGCGGTTGTGTACCAATGGATTTTTCAGTGCGAAATATTTATGTGCGCTATACCAGTACTCCCAAACGGTGAAGAAAAACATCGTGAGGAATCACATTGTATTTTGATAAAATTGGACAAGGATAGATCGCATCCTACGGCAGGACATAGCCATATTTTTGTCTCAAAATAAATCAATGTGTATAAAGTCGCGGGCAACAGCTAGTTAAAAATATTCGAGTTAAAATAAGTAACCTACCTGTCGTAAGACTAAAGGTTATCACTCACAATACGGCACCGCTCACGGATAACAAGGCACAGCTAAAATGCTTGTATAATGTTACTGTAAAATGCATTCATTAACAAGGTAAAATATGTGTCGGAACGGTGCTGTTATAATGAATGAAAACACATGACATGTGACAAGACGAGAGACTTGTATATTAAATTGAAAGTTTACTAGATTCTGAGTTTATTGCAAAACTTAGCTCAAACTTCATGAATTACAAAGTTACATACTGAAGAGGTAACTTCGAAATATTGAGTCTTCGAAAGTTTTTCTAAGGACCAGAGACTCTTTGTCTTCTCACTAGCTAAAAGGAGCGGGTTCCGCGGAAATCACCTTTCACGAAGGTAGCAGGAAAAATATCATTGTACTGATAAAATTTTCCCGTTATTTCGTTGAAAATCCTGCCTCTGGCTTCCCTTATATCACCTGGAGATTAAGAGCTCAGTAACTCATATTCCCTATAAGTACGTGGCCCGTTATGTTACTTTACGGAACAAAATTACTTTTCGTGGACAAGGCAGATTAAGCTGAGAGGATGGAATAGGTGCTGGGCAAGCCTACTCCATCTTAATTCGTCCCGGGCACTACAGCGTCCCGTCAGTGAAGGTAAAAGTTGCCTCCTGACGCTGTATAAATCATCTACTATTAACCTTTCTTGTTCTTCCGATGGTCTTTAGGATTACTGAGATAAGTACGGACTCAATGAGAACTTCTACAAACAAAATAAAGTAACTATCTGTGATCCGCGATGCTGCATTTAACTTGTAGATAGAATCTGCGACCTTTTTCTGCGCAAATAGTAATATATTCGGGACATCCTATCGGGATTTGTAAATACTAGAATAGCCCGCGATTTTGTCCTTTTTATTTCTACAGTTTTTTTTACTAGGTTCTTATTATTCATAAATAATAAAAACAATCATACTTTGTTCATTATAAATTGTTTAGTTGTTTATTTTTTCATTTACATCATCTCACAAAATAAGTCCTGCGGAATTCGGCGGTACTAAACAAATTCTATAACAATTTCTCGTAACACGAAGACTACAGCGCCCCCTCCAAGGGATTTATTTCGAGAAACTGACTTAAAATTTTCCTGTTTGAGCCGTTGCACAGACTAAACCTAATTCCAATCATTCATTCATCATTTCATTCATTCATTCTCATACCTCTACGTGTTTATTTTACTGCACAGACTAAACATAATACCGATCATGAGAAATAATGTCCTCTTCTTTGGAAAACCAAATGTACCTTATTTATTGTTTAATAACTTTAAAGGAAAAACGGGCGGAACCCATATAAGGATCGTTTCATTGTTCGTTCATCGGGTCCGGCTGTCAAGACCCCTTTTCACAGAAATGGGTAAAAGTATCAAGTTGAAATTAATACCAACATAGAAAAAATTCAAACTTTTACATTAATGAACCTTGTTTTTTTCTCATCTTTCATCATAACCATACCGTAATAATTACCGATGACATACATACGTGAAGTGGAAAAGCTAGGGGTAAAATTGTGGTTTATTTTGTTTAAAAATAGATTTGTAAATTTTCTAATGAGTTTGTTGTCAGTCTTGTCTCGAAAATGAGGTATTCTTTAAAAACAAACCCTAAATTGAATGTTCTGTAACAAAAACTATAGACACTCAAAAGGTTTCTAGAAACGGAAGTGCGTTGCTTGTCAGTCAGTATGTTCCGTTTTTGTTCATAACATCTGTACGGATCTATCTAAATCTGAGGAGGCGTCTTTCGCAAGCTATGTTTCTTTTTAGAAATAGAATCAATGTGTTTCTATTATATTGGAGCGATTGATACCTTTACCCGAAAAAGAAATCTATCTATCTAATCGTGTTACTAGTTATATCGAACCAGCTTGGCGAAAAGATTTGAAGTGTGCTTCAAGGGCTCTTTTCGTGCACATTAAACATTTCTTGGCTCTGTTTGTGTTATCCATCACGGTATTCTGCTAGTCTTGTCTAACCATCTTGTAGCAGGTGGGTTAATATGGCCACTTTATCTGATCTGATGCTGAATTGAATTGCGTACGATTTACCAAAATTCCGACCATTTTACGGCCAAACACGAATCTGCTGCTGAATCGAATTGCGTACAATTCACCTATAATTCGGAGCATTTTATGGATTGCTCAAAGTTGCCTTTTTAGTCTTATTTTTAGTTTCTTTCGACTCATTCTTACTATATCATCAACTAATGAACAAAACTAAAAAATAAATATTATGCTGTACACAGATGTATCTATTAGTGTATCTATTACTATTTGCCATCAGTTCATAGTGTACTGGGTCTATCAAAATACTCATTTGCCGGTATATCAAAATACTCAGGCAATCTACATAAAACAATCCATTTGCCGAAGGATTTGACTAAAACCTCTTTAATTGAAACGATTACGATTCAGTTTTATTGGACCATCCATTTATGTAGATACGATAAAGATTTTACTCTCACAATTGAAACTTTGGGTATAAAATAATAAATAAATATAGAACGAATAATGAGAGCGAATGAAATGATATGTAAATAAATAAAGTTGGACATTTCACACAGCGCCATCTAGCCCCAAACTAAGTAAAGCTTGTACAATCAGCCATCTGGTTCCCATTAGGGAATCAGATGGCTGATTTAATATCATATAATATTATATACTTTTTAGTAAATACATAGGTACAAATTTTTATCAGAGGTCTTTCCATAGTCCAAGTCAAAAAATATTTATTTTTTAAAATCACGGGGATCATTTGGACACGTCTTAAATCTACGTTGAATTTACACCTATTCTAACGATACTGAGTACCTATTCACACTCTCTTCACACACCTGTCTCATTAATCTGCTTTCAGTCATCCTAAAAAAGGGTTTAAAAATTCATTGGCATTAAAGGGCAAAGAGTTAAGTTTAAATATGCAATTACTAAGGTTCTTTGTGATCGTTGCCTTCTAAAATGCTTATTAATACGCTTTCAATTTTCATATTTTCCATAGCAAAGGAAAAACGTGAAGTGAAACGAGAGTGAAATTGAGTTTTTCTTTTCTTGGAAATTCGTCTGCGTTAGAGTATGTACCACAGATTGATAGATAGATTACTCTTTAAATTGTGCTTATCGTCGGCGTATAGTGAAAACCTCATAGGTCGGTTGTAGTGAACTTTTCTGGAGGAAGAAAAAATGTCTGGTGTAAGATTTTGTTAAGACTTGTTTTAGTATTATGCACGTTTCATCATCTTCCAGCCCTTATCCCACTCTATGTGGGGTCTGCACAGCATGATCCTTGGATCAAGCTGTAAGAGTTTTGGCTAAGGTGTTTGATGACCGGCCGCCTGCCTGACGTCAACCCTCCTTGGAAATACTTGCTTATTGTATCTCATCATGTTGGAGGATACTATCCCTTAGTCGACTTTTACGACATGCTCGGGGAGAGAAGCAGCTGGACGCATTCTATGTTTTTTTTCTTTACTCCCAGACCTGCAGAGAAGTATCCCAGTCCAGCAGAGAAGTATTATGCACGTTTATGGAACCATAAATAACTGAGAATGGATTTCGCGTATCGAGGTTTTCATACAGATGTGCAACAAAAATAAATTGAAAAAAATCTAACTGAGGTTTTCACTAGACTTTAAATCGTGCATAACGTTACGCCGAAGTTATGCACAATTTAAAGTCTTGTAAAAACCTGTCTGTGACGGAAAAATATCAAAATAAAATAAACGCAACTCAAACGTAGTAAGTCGTAAAAGTCAACTAAGGGATAATATCCTCTCTAACATGATGGACTATCTATATGGGTGATGGGCTGATAACCATGGTTCACCATAGGTATCCATTTTAGGAGTAGCTGCAAGTTTTCTTATGATTAGGTACTTGTGGCTTTGCCCCATTAGGGTTACGGGCGTGATAATATGTAACAATCTATTAGTGTATGTCCGGATTTGAACACACGACCTTGGTATCGGATAATTGGGGCCGGAAGACAACCAGTGCTCTCGAAAGAATCAGTGACCCGAGTAATTTTAGGAGATATGAGTATACGAATGTAAGCAAGAAGGTAATTATTTAGACAGTGGAACAAACGACCCTTCTGAAGGGACAAACAGTACCTAATCAAAACTCAAACTTGTGTAAAAAGGGTACAGGTAAGAAATGAGGGAAGTTGCCCAAAGCAAATAAAGGACGTGACTCAGCTTTAATTATAATATACTGTATCCGGGATTTCTTTCAAGTTTTTTAACCGACTTCAAAAATAATGGTGACGATAATCACCCAATTGTGTCATTGTCTTTTTGTAATTTTGTACAGAATTGTTAGTTCTTTCGCACTAAGTTCTTCGGGTAGGACGCACTGATTGAATGAAGAACTTTGGCTTTGTGGTACAGGTGACGTGAAGATTTGACGTACCTAATGTTCAAATGTTTAAAAATATTTGCCACCAGAGAGTTGACAGCGGCTACAGAATAACCCTAGAGGCTATATTACCTTTTTTTAAATTTTGAAAGCGATTTTTCTCCCAATTGGGGTTAAACCCTTAAGTTAGCAAACGATGAACCCGTGTCAGACCCGACAGAGCCTTCAAAGCCATCAAAGCCTTCGATATTCCTTCCGGGGCATGACTGAAGTCCTGGTATAATATTGATATGAAGAAACCGTTGATTTCCTCGATTTTCATAAATCTTTACACATTTATTCATATTTTATTATTGTTAAACTTCAAGCATGTTATACTAAGAAATCATGAAAATAACGTACGAGAGCCTGAATGCTGCCATCGGAGTCAATAAGTCGCGTCACTGATTTTTTTATGCATATTACAGTATACTATTCTACACAGTTATAGTATTTTTCTTTTATTTATATTGTAGAAGTGGGCCATACTTTCTAGTATAATAAAGGTCAGTGGACTCCATTATCATCATCATTTCCCTACCCTTTTCCATCATTATGTGGGGTCGGCACAACTCTGTCAGAAGTAATCTCAACACTCTCTCCTTCTGTTATCTTTCACACAGTCCATCCACCTTTTTTGGTCTATCTCTACCCATATAATTATCCTGCCACATTTAGAAAACGGCGGCCGGTCTTAAAACACCTTAGCTCTTACAGCGTGATCCAAGGAACATGTTGTGCCGACCCCACCTAGAGTGGAATAGGGGCAGGAAGATGATGATGATATCTTTCGACATTCATATCTAAAACTCTTCGCGTTACATTTTCGAATAAGTTATTTTTGGCGTTGATCTCTGCAATAAGTTTCATACAAACGATGTTTCAAATTCAAAAAAATAAATAAGCATTATTGCCGCCTGGCTAGATCGGGAGGCTGTCATCACATTAGCTCACATCCCCTGAGGGTTGTATGACATGGTATGACATTGTCGAGCAGGTGGCGTGAAAAATAATAATTCAGATGTCAAAGGTTATTTTTTCAAATAGAAAATTCCAATTTAAAATATCATTTCGCAATATTCAGAGATTACTTTTTAATTTATCAAATGACACACTCAAATCATATCGCACATACAATCTTATTTTATTACGTTTGATTTTCAAAACTTAATTAATTAAATACATTATGACGTGATTTTGTTTTGATTAACAAAAGTTCGAGATTTGATTATATTCGAGTTACCCTCCAGTCTGATTTAAGCATAATTACACCGTTAATAAAAAACAATCGGTCAAGTGCGAGTCAAATTCACACATATCGTACATATACATTAATATTTCTTGTATGGGGCCCCCTTTTTATTAAATGAAATACACACTTTGTGAACAGTTCAACTATCTACCTATCACAGTTCATGAGATAGACGGACAGACAGACGGCTTATTAATAGGGTCCCATAGGCGCCCTTCGGGTACGGAACCCTAAACATGAAGTAAGAAAGTACTTTTTTCCTTAATTATCTTCTTTCAGAATGAATCCAAGTTAACTTGGCTAAGACAATATTATAAAACAATAATGATGGATATAGCCAAGATTCTTTTTGGCATGTTGAATTTAGTATTTTTTTACATTTTTTAAATAGAAAATTAGGAAAGGAAACAAAATGTTAATATCTTTACTAATATTACCTATAAAAGCGAAATTTTGTATGTATGTATAGATGTTTGTTACTCTTTCACGCAAAAACTACTGAACGGATTTGAATGAAATTTGGAATATACATAGTACATAGGCTATTTTTATTTTTATCTATCCAGGTACCACACGAGTGAAGCCGCGGGCGGCAGCTAGTTATAATTATATTTTTTTGAAATATCCGATTTATCGAAACAAATGTTAAGGTCAGTAGCACCGACATACTACTTCTAAGAAAATGTATGGAACGTCATTCGAGCGCTGTTTCAATGACGCGAAGATCGCTCCAATTTGTGTAGTAACTCTGAAGTGACGTTGCTAACGCAGCGTCATTGACGCCTGTTTTTAAAGTCTACTTTAAAAGTCTGCACTCAATAGTAGTATTCCGAGCCTTTTTTTGCTTAATAAAAGAGAGAAATTACTGGAGCGGGGACTCGCTAATACAAAGTGTACAAAGAAAATTGTAGGCTAAAGGTAAATTTATGACTTTTTGTCTTACAGCAAATAAAGTAACTTCTATGTAAATGAAAAGCTAACAAGTGAAAGAACTGAACATCTAAATATAATTATTTTTTGTAAAGAATTTTCAGCTGCTAAATATTTTTTGTAATACCCTTTTTCGAAGAGGGTAGATTCGAATACGTCCAGTCAGCGCTTTGTAAAAATGTCAGCTTATGTCAATACTAGATCTAGATACTGCTACTAATGGTCATTCACTAGTTCTTCCGAACCAATGTGGTGAAAGGATTTAAAGTCTCAAAGGCTCCTTTTATGCACTTGAGAAATATTTTCGAGTAGGTATAAAGCCTATAAAATATTATATCAATATTAAAAACAACAAATACATTTTCATTATAACTTCTCTGCTGGACTGGGAGTAAAGAAAATACATAGAATGCGTCCAGCTGCTTCTCTCCCCGAGCATGTCGTAAAAGTCGACTAAGGGATAGTATCCTCCAACATGATGAGATACAATAAGCAAGTATTTCCAAGGAGGGTTGACGTCAGGCAGGCGGCCGGTCATAAAACACCTTAGCCAAAACTCTTACAGCATGATCCAAGGATCGTGCTGTACCGACCCCACATAGAGCGGGATAAGGGCAGGAAGATGATGATGAAATGAAACACATTTTCTTTACGATACAGTTATGCATTGTACATTAGTTGAAGTTAGCTTGGATACGCTTCTAAATTTACCAGGTACAATATTACCACAAATATTGTGCGCTTCGGCAATTTTCGTCTAGCTTCTGAAATACGAACGCGATGATGATTATGTTATATAGAGATGTTACAATAATTATGTAGATACTTTTTAAAGGGTTGGTTTAGTTTTTGTTTTAAATATATTTGGACTAATTTGGTTTTCACTCAAAGCAGTAAGTGGTTATTTTAGTTAATTCAGAAATACATACAAATATGTGTGATCTTTTGGAACGTCATCGTCAAGCACAAATAACTAAACCAAACCTTTGAGAGACATACTTTTGGCACGTTTAATTTTTGACGAGGTGGACCCAAGAGAACTTTATCTTCCTTCTATTAGCTTGATCTGCCTTTTGTGTTAAAAAAGCAATAACATAACAAATAAAAAACTTTTTCTACCTTTCTAAAAATCGGAATAAAAAAATGGCATGGATTTTTCGTAAGATACTGTGTTTTTGTCGAGGATTTTATAAGTTTTCGTTGGGTGCCTCTGTTGTCTTTACAAATTGGGGTTTTCGGTAAAGCTTTTGCTACCTTAGTTTTTTGAAAGCCTACGAATATTATATGGCGGCCGTAATGTTCCAAAAATGATTCACTAAGCAGATTCACGAGCAAAGTCTTGGGCGGAAGCATTTAAACGCATAGGAAGCAGTCTGAGTAATGTGCTTTACTTAGTTTAAAGGTCCATACATGCTAGGGTGTACCTGACAGGTTTGCTTGAGCTGAGTAGTAAGATCGACCTGCAAAGTTTTACAACATATACGCTTCGTTTTACCTGTACTGTTCAACTATACAAGCAAACCTGTATAATTGAACCTCTCATTCAAGACATTATAGTTTTTTACATGAGAACACAATTTCATCATTCTTTCTAGCTGGGGTCGGCACGACATGTATTTTTCGACCATTTCCCTGTGTCAGAAGTCATCTCTACGCTCACACCTTTCTTACTCATGTCATCTATCACACAGTCCATCCATTTTTACATGAGAACACTAATTATATCTGAGTTATAATGAGTCTTTTCCTTTGTTTGCAGAAATGTAAGCAGTGAACAATGGCGTCGCTACACATCGCGTGGCGCACCCACGGCCAACTGAAGAGCATCTTACTGAAGGCTGACACGAACACCTGATCATGCGACCCACAGGATTCTAAAATGGAGGACACCTCTGCGGTACCTACCTACTATGTAAGTATTATAAATAACTATCAATTTAAAACAATGCCTTCATATAGAAATCAAAAGGGTAATTTTGATTACTCTGAAAATTATTCGCAAGTTACAGTGTAAATTTTAACTCAGTCATCATCATCATCTTCCTGCCCTCATCCCACTCTATGTGAGGTCGGCACAGCATGATCTTTGGATCATGCTGTAAGAGTTTTGGCTAAGGTGTTTTATGACCGGCCGCCTGCCTAATAATATTCCCAGAGCATGTCGTAAAAGCATCTGTATGGATGATGGACGGATCACATCATACATATTATCACGCCCGTATCCTAAATGGGGTGGGCAGATCCACGAGTAATCATAAGAAATTTGCAGCCACTCCTGATTAAGGTCTCAAGATGGATATGGTGAACCATAGTGACAGGTGATAACCCATCACCATCGACAGGAAACTGTCCCTTAACCGACTTTTACGACATGCTTAGGAAGAGAAGCAGCTGGACGCATTCTATGTTTTTTCTTTACTCCCAGTCCAGCAGAGAAGTATAGTAGACAAAAAATGTAATAGATTTTTCTGTTTTAATAATGTAGGTGAGTTTTACCAGTACTCTCAAACGGTGAAGAAAAACATCCTGAGGAAACTGTCATGTTCGAGAATGTGTGTCAATGGCATTATGTGAACTTCTCTGCTGGACTCAAATCAACATTATTAATATTAAGTCAAAATTTACTCGAATCCGCTGTTAGGTGTTAGTCATCCACATAGGCCTCTAACATAGGTTTGTCTTAGTATAAGTATCTGTCGCGTAACTTCCTTATTATTAGTTAGTCGCGAAGCAACTTGTGAGTTTGCGAAAGCTCAGAAAAGATCTTGGGCCTCTGTCTACTGACTTCTGATCTTCACGATCTAAAAAATCCTATTAGTATAATAATTGCTTCTTTTTCCTGAATACCTAATTAATCTTTATGTAAGCCCCAATTCGCATAAAATCGGGATCATTATTGGTAACGGCAGGAAACCGCAGACTTTCAATTTGGGTATCCCAATCAATGTCCAATTAACGATGAACGGACCACGTCTTTGTTTATTTCGTTTATTTATTCATACAGAAAGTATTTTGTGTTGTATTTGTAAGGTCAAATTAACTAATTACCTACAATCAACTACTGGTGCTAATATCGTTCTAGTGCACTGGTGGTCTAGTGGTAGCGGCCCGTCTTCGGTCTAAGGTCTTTGGTTCAAATCCGGTCGCGTACCAATGGATTTTTCGGTTGGAAAAAATTATGTGCGCTACACCAGCACTCTCAAACGGTGAAGGAAAACATTGTGAGGAAACAGGCATATGTCGAGTACATGAGAGGGGCACTTTGAATCTTTCCACCACACTGGTTCGAGAGAACTATTGACACGACTAAGTAAGTAAGTAAATATCGTTATTCCCGTCTGTTACACACGCGGTATTCTCTTCCTCTCTTTCTGTGTCCTATAAGTGCGCAGAGAAACGCCTTCAATAGGTTCTCGGCTCTATTTACCTCGAATAATATACTGATAGTTATAAATAGGTGAATAATATACTGATAATTATAAATAGGTGAATCTGTTTTTTTTTTCATTTAGCATCGAAATCTCATCTACAATTTTATTACTATTACACTACTAATATGACAACTTTTTTTAACCTACCCGCAAACTACAACGATGATACAAACAATGCCCCAAGGGAAAATTCTGTTGTATTTTTTGATCTCATGATTATAATCATAAAAGAAATAATTATTTATTTTACAAAACGGGAGGCTCAAAGATATTTTCTACGACTTGTAGTTATTTATCACTAATTAGCCCGAGTCTCTACTCAAATTAAACCCGGATTAAAAGTATTATACTTCTCTGCTGGACTGGGAGTGAAGAAAAAATATAGAATGCGTCCGAATTTGTATTTCTTATGCCGCTTTAACAACAAATAATAATAAAAAAGTGGCCCCCATACATGATTTTTTTTATGTACGATTGTACTGAACCCTCAGTGTGTGTAATCGACTCACACTTGACCGGTTTTATTTTAATGTCATAAAAATCAGTTCAATGGCCTTATTATCGCAACGCATTGGTGCATGACTGTATTCGAATCTACGATATAACGTTCGAAAAGCGTTGTCAACACCGCAAAACCATCAATGATCTCATCATCATCATCATTTTCCTGCCCTTATCCCACTAGGTGGGGTCGGCACACCATGTCTCCCTCTTCCATTTTCTCCTATCACTCGTCATCTCTCATTGTGATAAATACAAGTTAAGTAAATACGCTTACAAAACTCACGAAAGCCATTTATTATTGATAGGCGCTGATAAGGGTTTGTTCGATTTATTGTTCCTCTTGTATCTGTAACATCATCAAACTAAAGTCATCAGTTCTATCAAATGAATCGCGTAAAAACCTCCCTGGAATATCCGAAAATCGACTGTAACTTGTCTTGGTCCCGAAAATAATAAAACGAATAAATGAGGCCTGATTCACTCCTAGGAAGCTATCGCGCAATTTTTTACGAGTTAGGTTTTTGTTTAGCTTTCTTTTGGCAACATTGATAAGTTTTGCACTAAACGGTGAAGGAAAACATCGTGAGGAAACCGGAATGTCGTAGAATCTAAAAAGTTTGAAACTACTTACTACTTAGTTATGAATGCATTAATTTTTATAACTTATCTGGTTCGTGTTTATATAATTACTGGTATTCTATTCCATTTGGTTTAAATCGAATAAGAAATAATGGAAAAAAAAAATTGTTTTGTCAGTGTTGCTGATTCAAGGCTAAGGACGCAGTTTCAAATTCCACTGGTTAGATAATTTTGGTTGGTAGGTAGAATTTATTATCTTGCCCTTATTCCACTCTATGTGGGATTGATGACTCTTATTCCACAGCATGTTTTTTTTTCCATTCCATATTGCTAACCGTCATTTTTGTTACTCACCCCTTTTTTTAACACAATCCATCCACTTTTTCTTTGGACTATCTCTACCTTTAAATCTACCCCACATACATATTCATAACTTCCTTATAGTTAGAATTTTGAATAAATAAATAAACATTTCTGGACATTTTCACACAGACATATAACCCCAAACTAAGCAAAGCTTTTACTATGGGCACCAGATGGCTGATATAATACTTACTTATATACTTTTTTGTAAATACATACTTATAATATATAATACTACAGCACCCAGACTCGGAAGAAATATTTGCAAAACATACCAATATTTCTCCCGTAGCGGGAGTCGAACCCGCGTCTTTTGCGTCTCAGCCGAGCATTCTCCTGCCACGCCACCGAGGTCGCCAAAATAAAAGTAATAACAAAATATAAAAGTCGTTATAGCACTTTTTCGTTCTAAAACTGATGTTCGCTACCTTTTGTAAAAGAGAAGTGAAATAGGTAAAACCAAGGGTACTGTTTCGTATTTCCGTTCCGTAACATTCCGCCAAGGAGCGTGCAGACGTCAAATAAAACAGCGAAGAATTGCGAAGATATGATTGAAATGCTTTCATTACTTTCCAAAGACAGAGGGTTTTTTTCAATAAGATTTCCTTTTATATTTAATGACTCGACAAAATATATATAAATGAATACAATGAACTGTAGAAGAGGTCTGTAGGGCAATTGCGTGATATTGAACGTATTTACAAAGACAAAACACGTTTGTAAATTACTAAAACGTTGTACGATGAAATATGCGTTGAAAAGGTACTTTGGTAAATAGCGCGACTGCCCTCCTGGTGGCAGTTATGTATCTCGCATTTCTATCCTTAGATCGTGGTTTGAATCCAACCGTGGACTATTTTTCTGTTTTAATTAATTATACACTGTAAGCTATACAATATGGTTTTATGGATATTTCTCAACTACGTAACTTCAATCTTACCATAAATGGTAGCTTCCGCCTGCGGCTTTGTTAGCATCGTGCCCTAATAAAAAGTAGCCTATATGTTTTTTCAGCACACGTTCTAGGTATATAGAAAGAAAGAAATAACATTTATTTGGCACACATAAATAAAACAAATTACAAGCGGAAAAGGGACTAAAAATAAGGTACAGAAAAGAGAAAGAGAAGATAGACAAAAGCAACAAAAAGTACCTATAACTATTAATCTATTCTAAACTAATTTAAAACTACAAGTGATAATCATTAATTTAACTATTTACGTATTTTTACCCTTCCCGCGGACCAATTGGCGTATATATTTCGAATTACAGTCAAATCTGTTACCATTATGGCATACAAATACATTTTCTCACAAACTTTCGGATATTAACGATGAGATGATGTGATTGTGAATGGTGTTTGACGACAGGTGGCGGCTCAGTTGAACGACACAACGGACTATGACGACACAGATGACCCGGACGCTGTTACCCTACTCTCCATCCTGCTTGTTGGTGAGTAAAACACATCATCATCATCATCGTATCAGACCACATCCACTAACTGCTGGTTATAAGCCTAACACGCCATGCTTTCCGATCCTGCGCCAGCCTAGTGGAATTTAGTGGATTACTACCTTTTTTTTTAATTATTTGACCACCTAGCTGGTCTGCCTGATGATCTAGGGACCCTCGTTAGATTATCACTTACTGCCTTTGTGCACCTTACCCCCGAATACTCAAACGCATCTCAGAGTTGAGCACGTTTCAAGTGACGAGTTTTTGACAGATTTTCATCAAAAACCGTCAAAAATACTACTAAATATTACAAAAAAAATTGTCTATGTAGGTGGAAAAGGATAGATACCAAGTGGCCACACGAGGGTCGTAGATCACTAGTCAGAGGATATTGTGAAGCTGGCAGGAATCCAGTGGATGCGGTTGGTGTAGTTTTGGCTAAGGTGTTTTATGACCGGCCGCCTGCCTGACGTCAACTCTCCTTGGGAATACTTGGTTATTGTATCTCATCATGTTGGAGGATACTATCCATTAGTCGACTTTTACGACATGCTCGGGGAGAGAAGCAGCTGGACGCATTCTATGTTTTTTCACATTCTATTCTAGGATCAAAAAGAATAGCGTACTAAAACTGATAACCTAGCGGAAGGATGTGAGCTGATATAATGATGATGCTACTTGTATAAAGCCTTTCAGGGTGTTAGCCAGTACCTTTTAGTTTTTGTTTTGTCTTCTAGCTTAAAATAATCCCTATTGTCCGAGTGCACCTAATTCATTTAGTAAGTTTTTTCACCATCAGTCACAAGCTAAACTAAAACAAAATAACATAACAAAAACTCCTTCAAAAAATTGACGTGCTTTCACGTCCCCAAATTTTTTGTAGCAGCTGGGAAATAAATTAAAAGGTGTTAGGTATTTCATATTTTGGATCCGGTGGGAATTGATGGATGAGATTTTTAGAATAAAAATACTATTACTGAGTTTTTGGGAAAAACCTTCTTAATAGCTTTGATGGATTTCCAACCTGCCAATATAGAATAATACTTTGTACTTGCAAAATGTGAACATTTGCCAAAATTAATCTTTGGACTTGACTCTGGATATCCCCTTCATAAAATAGGAGTCATGTAGTCTCGCAATATTATATTGTCTCTAATGCCCATTTTCAATATTCTACTAACGGACAACGGATCGTTCATTGCTATGGCAACGTCATTATCTCTAGAAAAGCGCCATACATTTTTGACAGAAAAACAACGGTGCTGTGGTGATAAACGATCCGTTATTCGTTGGTAGACTATTGGAACCGGATATTAGAGACTTAATAAAACTCCTAGACTCTAGGCTTTTAAGGTCTTAGTAGGTGGGTGATTTTACGAATCATCAAACAAAAATCAACAAGAGAAAATTGAAAATGGATTGCTCATTTCCAATCTGAAACCGATTTTCTATCTAAATTGTAGATAGTCTGGATAGATCACAGATTACCCTGCTCTATATCGCTTTGCCAATTGGTTCGATCAGTCTCAATAAACGAACAATTTATCACACTGAAACCTAACTGAGAAGGTATCAGAATATCTATTCTAAAGCCTATATTTTTTACGTACACATTACGACTAGCTTTGAAGAAGTCTGTTGTAAAGAAAAATTTACTTATACGTTTTAAATTTTAGGTGAAGAAAAGGTGTCAGCTATTATGTATTCAGAGGGTTTTTAACATTCTGTTCTTATTTTCCAATTTGTTTGCAATACGTTATCATAATTGTTTAAATTATTAATATAACAATTTACTAAAGTTCCTAATTACGAATTCTCCTGATTATAAATTACACCTATATTTCTTTAGCTATAGAAATCTTACTTATATTATAAATGCGAAAGTTTGTGAGGATGTTTGGATGTTTGTGCCTCAATCACGCCTAAACGGCTGAGCGGATTTGAATGAAACTTGGAATATACATAGTGCATGCGCTGGATTAACATATAGGCTATTTTTTATCCGGGTACTACCCGAGCGAAGCCGCGAGCGGCAGCTAGTAGGCTAATAAATTAAAGAAGGCTGTAGAAATGTAGGACACCTGGCGGCGAGATGGGCAGACGATAATATATATTCTAAGATCGTGGGCGGTAGATCGATGAGGCTAGCCAAGACTGTGTTGGATGGTACAAGTAAAGGGAGGCCCACCCCCAGCAGTGGGCAAAAACTTTCTGTGGATGATATGAAGATATTTTATTTTAGTAAAACTTTATTCTATGTAATCTAGTACAATGATGTTTGTTATCTGTGACTCGCTCTCAGCAATAAAGATGTCCAACGATGCAGATGTGTTTCCGTTCACAATATAAAACTATAGATGATGATGATAAATTGTACAAACTCGTCATATTAGTAGGTAGTTTTGGTTTTAATATTTCTTGACTTCGGAACTAGTTACGAGTTTTGTGTTACTAATATTATTATTTTTTTAGATAGGTACTCAAAAATATGTAGTGCGCAATTCAAGCGTTCTCCAAGGCCTAATAAATATCGTTAGGCACGAAATATTGACGCACAGATGCGAAACGCTTGGCTGCGTATTTGCCACCTGGATAAGGTTTTGATATCAATTTAGTTTATGGTAAGAGTATACTGTGTGAGTGTACTTTGTAAACGGCTGAACGGATTTTAATGAAACTTGGAATATACATAGTATGTATGATCGTATGAGCTAGTTAGTGACCAACCCTGGTGACGGAGTTTTTAGGCCGCCTAAAGGCCTCCGTCATGGCTTAACGACTTAAAAGCCGGGACCGACAATTTAACATGCCCTCCGAAGCACGGAAGCGCTCAGCTCGTAATGCCACTTGCGGTGACCCATCCGAATTGTGACCGCGCACAACGTTGCTTAACTTCAACGATCAATCAAGAACGTCTAAGCAAGCTACGTCACGAGCGCTTCATCTTTCTGCTGGAATAATGTGATCTAAATTAAAATACTTTTTCTCCAGGCATATTCCTCTCCCTGCTGATATTCCTGAGCGTGGCCGGCAACATCCTGGTCTGCATCGCGATATACACGGACCGTGGGCTGCGGCGGATCGGCAACCTGTTCCTGGCGTCCCTGGCCATCGCCGACATGCTGGTCGCAGCCGCGGTCATGACCTTTGCTGGAGTCAACGACTTACTAGGGTAAAGAAAGAAAGAATAAAGTTTATTGACAACATACACATAATTTTGAACTTAGTTATATATAACGTAGTTATAATTTTGAACCATTGGAACATTTTCGCATAACTACAATTAACATAAAATCCGTCCAGCTGCTTTTCTCCTTGAGCATATAGTAAAAGTCGACTAAGCGATAGTATCCTCTCAGACATGATGGACTATGAGATCTACATGGGCGATGGACTGATCACCTGTCACCACTGTTCACCATATCTATCTTGGGATTTTGAATCAGGGGTGGCTGCAAGTTTTCTTGCGATTACTTGTGGCTTTATCACGCCCACCCCATTTGGGATACGGGCGTGATAATAATGTATGTATGTTTATTCGTGAAAAGCTGTGGGTGAAAGTTATTTTTGATAATTCTACATTAAATAACTCCCTCCTCACTCGCGTCAAAGAATACTAACAATTTTCGTGCAGTTTCTGTCAGAATCAAGTCGATTGCGAAACAAAACACTCGCGTTTCATTACTTTTGTGCTGAGAGTGTAGAGCGCCTTTTTGACAGTCATCATCACCACAAATTGAACGTTCTCATCACCAGGTACTGGGTATTCGGCGAACAGTTCTGCGACACGTGGGTAGCGTGCGACGTGATGTGCTCCACCGCCTCCATCCTGAACCTCTGCGCCATATCCCTCGATAGATATATCCATATCAAAGACCCGCTGAGGTAAGAATAATAAATCCTTACTTCCTTACTAATATTAAAAACGCGAAAGTTTGTATGTATGGATGTATGGATATTTGTTAATCATAATCATAATTATTTATTTCATAAGAGTATACACGTCATAAGTTAATAGAAATAAATATAAAAGTCACAAAAATATTAATAGTTACAAATGTCAAATTAAATTGAGATATTCATATTAATACAATTGTGTTCTACAAAGATACAGGTAAAATGTAATACAATAAAACCTGAACAAAAAAAATTAAAGTGTCGCTGCAAATGCTTTATTACGAAATGATAACCAAAAATAATTTAAATAAAAAGCAAGTTAAAAAACTAAACCCCGACTACTGAAAAATCAAGCTCTAGAAGAAAATTTTCTCAACTAAAATTGCTATGCAGAGAATAGCCATGGTCGTAACTTATGTTATGACTGAATTCAAACCAGTGTGGTGAAATGATTAATGTGCCCCTTAAAGAAAGAAAACCCCTTTCGTATCACTTGATACGACTCAAAATGCTTTCGAACTTCTTTAGGTTCTTCTAAATACTGGAATACTATAAAAAATAATTACTATGGTAAATACTAAATACGACGAATATTGAATTCAAGCGATGAAAGTCTTGCGTGATGTATTCGTATTATTTTTCGAGTTACAAGGCCACTCGTTATTTATAAAACCTCCTCTCGGGGGCTCTGAGGCTATATTCGTGGGGAAATGACGTCACTCGATGCTCACGTCGCAAATACTTAATTCTGCTCACGTGAGTGAAAGATTAACGATTTCCAATTCTGTGAAAAGATTTTAGTCGGTAATTTTATTTTCATTGTTTTTTCAAAACTTTTTTAGGACGGAATCCGAAATGTGCCAACGGGACCCTGTTACTAAGCCTCCGCTGTCCGTCTGTTCGTCCGTCTGTCAGCGGGCTGTATTTCGTAATAGATAGAGAGTTGAAATTTTGACTTAGTTTGTATTTTTATTGCCGCTATAACATCAAATAATAAAAATAAAATAAAATTGAAGGGGGACTCCCTCTAATTTTACAAGATACATTTTTTTAACGTTCGTAATCTACCATCGAAGCTATTTAAAGAGTACATTGAGTGAAAGTCATTTAAAAGTACATGTACGGGACCCTTCGTGTACGAATATGACTCGCACATGACCTTTTTTTATTAGTTTTTTCGATTTCCGATTCAGTCGCGTTCGTTTGAAGTCTATAATCACATTCGCTCGCTTAGGTAAAAACGCTCAAAATTACGATATTGCCTCCCAGATACTCTCAAGTTGTACTACTACTAGTCCTGTCACTAGTTCATTCGAACCAGCGTGGTGAAAGGATTTTAAGTGCGCCTGTAGCAAGACGGATATTTTGGCGATAGTACCTCACGGTCAGTTAGAGGTCAGAGAGATCGTAAAACCACAAATGAAACATAAACCAGACTAGACATGTGAGACAAATAAAATTATATTGCCGTAACATATATATTTGTGATTTTATTCCTTATGCCAATGGTTTTATTTATGTTGCTTTATGATCGGTGGTTGATAGAAAATTCATGGCCTCGTAAAACATTTTGTGGTATTAGCAGGCTGGATATATAATAAACTAATTTTCATTGGTTCCTGTCTATCCGAAGGTCGGACGTAATAAATGAGAATCCAAGATAAGTTTTAATAAAAAATATTTTTAAGCAAAATAACTCTTGAAAACCCTCAGTTATGAGTAGAATAAAAACTCCCATCTATCGGCCATAAAGTACATCCTTACAACAATAATATAAATACAAGTGTGTTTTTAGGTTTGTTGGTTTTAAAACGGGTCCACAGGCAGTTTATCAGAGATAGCTTATTGGCTATCGTTTATACGGATGCTACACGAGCGAAGCCGCGGGCGAAACCTAGTCCTTTAGTAGGTTGACATAAAAAAACCCGGTCAAGTGCGAGTCTAATTCGCACACAACGGGTTCCGTACCATAGTACATGTACGTACATAAATGTTTATTGTATGGGACCCATTTTTTATTTTTAATATTCATGTTAAAGCGGCTCTTACTCTGTGTATATACTCTGTGAAAATTTCAACTCTACCTATTACGTTTCATGAGACTCGCTGACAGACAGACGGATAGACAGCAGAGGCTTAGTAATAGGGTCCCGTTGGTATTCTTCGGGTACGGAACCCTAAAAATAACTTAAGGAAAACAAGGGACTAACTGCCACATAACAAGAACTCAAAATTAACGTTATTTTTGTACAGACGGCCTCGGTGGCGTGGCGGGCGATTGCTCGGCAGAGACGCAAGAGGCGCGGGTTCGATTCCCGCTGCGGAAGAAATGTTTGCATGATCTGTAAATATTTCTTCCGGGTCTGGGTGTTGTGGTACCATGGTACTCGTAGTTTCTGATACCCACGACACAGGGAATCCTAGTCTGGGGTTAGGACTATGTATGTTACTGTTGGGTGTTATTTATTTATTTAGATTTGTCCTTCTATAAATAAAAACAAATTTCTCGTTATTCAATGAACAAGTTATTTATTTTCCATTAGATCGTAAATGAGACAAAAATTATTAAATACGCTTCCACCGTCTCTGATGAGCTGGATCAGGTAAGCTATCTATAGACCGTTTGCAATGGTCCTTAGATAACCCGACTGTTCCTTTTGTGTTTTGTAAAATTATATTTGTATTAGTTGTAAGTTTCTTTATTTTTATCAAATTTAATTTACCTAAGCAAATAATAACCCAGTATGATGTCAAATCAGTATTTTATTTACTGAAATCACTGGGATCATTTAGACACTTCTTAAATCTACGTTGGATTAAGCCTGTGCGTAACACGACCAAGCGTGGAAGCTACAGGCAAGAAACCACGCTTGGCTATTCTTTTAGAAAAATGATCCTTTATAAAACGAGTTGGAGCATTATTCAGTCACAAGTTTTTTGGTTTACTAGATGTTGGTGAATCTACGTAATTTAAGTAACTTAACATTCTAACATTGCGAACATCACAAGAACCAACAAAGTAATAAAAATGTTTAGAACTAAAACGGTCTTTTTTCTAAGAAAAGTGATATCTAATATTAAAAATTCTTGGCTTTGAAATCCTTTTATAGCATTTCTACGTATATCGCCGAAGAGAATATCAAATTCATGATGTTTCACAATCTTGAACACTTTTTTGTTTGGATATCGAAAACTACGAATTGTACTACTAAACCGGGACGAGGAATAAATATTTGTATAGAATAAACATGTGTGTCAAGTTTACTAAAGGGGATTTTTTGACACTTCATATAGCCTATGACACTCTTGTCGTCCAGACAAATCAAACGACACCTCATTTGTCAAAATCCGTCCAGCCGTTTGGACTACGTCTTCAGCCAAAGGAATGCACATACCCACATACAAACAAACACCCCAAACACATCCTTCTTCGCAGTCGGGTCAAAACATCTTTGCACGGAAACTTAACCTAATCATTGTTTCAGATACGGTCGCTGGGTGACTCGTAAAGTTGCCATCATCACGATTGCTATGATCTGGCTGCTGGCCGGTCTCATCAGCTTCCTGCCTATCTCGCTCGGGCTCCACCGACCTGACGAGGAAGCCCTAGCGACGCAGAAGCCTCCGCGGTACCCTACCTGCGCACTGGTTTTGACACCTACCTATGCGGTCGTCTCCAGTTGCATATCCTTCTACCTGCCGTGTATTGTAATGATCAGTATATACTGCAGGTAAGTTTACCATCTTCTATCATCTCTACGATCTCAATTTAGTTATGCTGTCTACGATGCAGATGCCATACAGTACCTCGCAGCATTTTTCAAATAGAAAAATCCAATAAAGTAAACATTAAAAACTTACATTGTATTCATTTGTGACGATTAAGAAGTTTGAGCTAAAAAAAAACAAAAGGGAAACCAAAAAATTTTAAAGGATTCCTAAAATCCAAAAAATCTTCTTTAAAAACAAAATAAATTTCCATTTCATAAATATCAAAAATAATTGGATACAAACTCTTTAGTGTCAATAAAAAGCGATCAATTATATTTAACTAAAGGTCGTCGAGTCTCGGAGGATAAGCAGACGTTGATGGATGTGCTTAAGAATATTTTCTGTGTAGAATCCTGAGATTGCGGAATTAGGTCACGTTTATACTAAAATTTAAGACTAGATCTGCCTCTGTTTTTTCCTCGTCGTCTTTTAATGCCCTGATTCAATATTCTACCATCGAACGCCGGATTCATCATTACCATTTATTATCTGTCGAAAAGCGTCATATAATAACGTTGTTAATATCTATTTTAAATCATTTTGGTTCGTTGCTCCGTGAAGAAGACAAATCAACAATTCTATAAACAATTTTTCGAATTCAAAATAATACCCACACGGACCTAGGGTCTCGACCCCAAAAGGCTCAAATACATAAGCCCCAAAGAAGAGGGGGCAAACCAGCAAGCGGCTCACCTGATGGTAAGTGATTACCACTGCTCACGGACACATGCAACTCAGAGGAGTTGTATGTGCGTTGCCGGCATTTGAGGTAGGAGTAGGCTCGTTGCTTGAAGGTCCCCTAATTGTATCGGTTCGGAAATACCGCTGGCGTCAGCTGATTCCACACGGAGTTGTGAGAGTCAGAAATTGCATATTATATACTAAGGAATAGTTACCATGATTCACCAAATCCATCTTGGGACTTTGAATCAGGAGTGGCTGCAAGTTTTCTCATGACTTGTGGCTCTGCCCACCCCATTAGGGATACGGGCGTGATAATACACATACATACTAAGGAAATAACTCACTATATTCGAATGCTAAAAATAAATCATAAATCCTATGCATAAATCCTTCTAAATCGCCCTAATTGGTTCACCAATCATTCCATTAGCGATTCAACTCGGCCAACCAATGCACAATGGCTCCATTCAAGTCGTACCCGCGTAAATACGACTATTCGCAAAGTCGTATTTACGCATCACACAATCGCTATCGAGGCCGGGCCGATTCATTCATTAATGCCGGTGCAATCCTTTCATGTACAATACAAAAAGCTTGTAATTTGCTTAGACCGCACTGAAGTTTTGTATGTGGTCTGATATTGTGAAGGCAACGACCTTACGGTACGATTAGGGTAAACTTGCCTTAATCATACAGTTCAAATGTTTCGTCCATTGTGATTAATCTAGGGTACGTATCTAAACAAAAATGCAAAAATAAAATCTTCATTTATCCGAGCAACTATATGCTAAATCAAATGATATAAAAACAATAGACAACTGCAAAAAATAATAATTTAAAAAGTTGAAAAAAGTACCATTTAGGATTTATAGTTGCAAATCGTACCATGCTTATCCTAATTCGTACTCTGAATAAATGACCACTTTTAATCATCACTTATTTAAGCAGCGATCAGCTGACGAGCTAAGTCGAAGCTCGACACATCACATACATCCAATTTAACCGTGTTTCCCATCTTAATAGACAATGCCTATTTTGTTATTTACTGATTACACGAAACCACTCTGAACTAAAGTATTGAAGTACTCGTTCACCTCGCGTCCTCGAAGTTTCAAACAAACTTTAAACACGTCTCCAACATTAATGACACAATTTACATGAGCTGGTGGTGATCTACATTTCCTGCGAATGTTTGTTAGCCAAGTTCGTGTTTTATTATCATTTAACTATTAGGTACTACTACCGTGTACTAAATAAATATAAATATTTGTGGACATTTCACACAGCGCCATCTAGTCCCAAACTAAGCAAAGCTTGTACTATGGGCACCAGATGGTTGATAGAATAACTCATATACATTTTTTTTGTAAATACATACTTATAATAATACAACACCTAGACCCTGAAGAAATATTTGCAGAACATACAAACATTTCTCCCGTAGCGGGAATTGAAACCACACCTCTTGCATCTCAGCCGAGCACTCGCCC
Source organism: Scotopteryx bipunctaria (assembly GCA_949320045.1). NCBI lineage: Eukaryota > Metazoa > Arthropoda > Insecta > Lepidoptera > Geometridae > Scotopteryx > Scotopteryx bipunctaria. The sequence continues at coordinate 3,590,355 of OX439462.1, forward strand.
GCCACGCCACCGAGGTCGTCGAATTGCATAAGCTGGGCTGAAAGGCAATCTACCCCACTTTTCATTGCATATGTTGCGTGTGTGGGCTCAGTCTGTTTCGTGTAAGGCAGAAAGTACGGTGTCAAAAATTCGGCTTAATACGCTCGCAATGTTTTTACGTGCCACGTCATTTCAGCTGATGTAACATAGGTCTCTTAAAAATATTGCGAGCGTATTTAGCCGAATTTTTGGCGCCGTACTTACGGCAGATGTTTCGCGACTCTTAGATAAAAAAAAAAGAAAATAAGTACTACCACTAATCTCTTTATTTCCCTTCTGAAGAAATACCTTACATTGTCTTTTTCGGCGTATTGGTTACGCAAATTTGTGAATGATTCGGTAATGAAATTCTCTTTGTGGAGCTTTGCATAGTCCTCAAGGCACTTTGTATATCCGTCGATATTGGAACACTCGTCTCATCTATTTATTCCCTACCAGAAAGCGATTTGTGCTCGATGGAATTCTTTAAAAAGCCCTCTGAATCTGTCTTACTAGCGATTCGGACCACGACTTAAATCATTGAACAAGAAATAACCAGTGACATGGAAGTCAAACATTCTGGTATAGATAAATACTAAAAAAATATTGTAGCTCGTCAAATTTTGTAAATTAATGATGTGATTAATGGTTTGGCAAATAGATGAACGGATAAAAACGTAGTTTGGACACTCCATTGGAAAATTTGGAGACACAATTGTGAATCTTCGTGTTATGTTGACGTCAAAATCTCCGACAATTCCATAAACAGCAACTTGGGCACTTAAAAACATTATGTATTTTATAAACCTTCTTCGTTTCAGCTAGGTTGTTTTTAAAAACTCTTTTGAATGTTATAGGTACACAATATATGCAATGGTTAAAATAACGTTTTGTCCCCAGGTTATACTGCTACGCTCAAAAGCACGTCAAATCCATCCGGGCGGTCACCCGGACGGTCCAGCTTCCGGACAACCGGACGAAATCCGTACGGACCCGGGTCCACACGCACGTCCAGTCGTCGCCGTATCACGTATCCGATCACAAGGCTGCTATTACTGTTGGGATCATCATGGGAGTGTTCCTGTTATGCTGGGTTCCGTTCTTCTGTGTGAACATTGTGGCTGCGTTCTGCAAGACTTGTATACCAGGTATGTACATAAAAAATAAGGCCTTTTACCTCTTTATCTATAGTAGATAATTTATACAGCGTCAGGAGGCAACTTTTACCTTCACAAACGGGACGCTGGACGCTGCCCGGGAGGAATTAAGATGGAGTAGGCTTGCCCAGCACCAATTCCATCCTCTCAGCATAGTCGGCCTTGTCCACAGGAAAGCCATGGTCAATACGTGCGGAGCTTACTAAGCCGCGGGTTTCCTCACGATGTTTTCCTTCACCGTTTGAGAGTACTGGTATAGCGCACATAAATTTTTCGCAAAGAAAATACCCATTGGTACACGACTGGATTTGAACCCACCATCTTAGGATCGGAAGGTGGGGTCACTACCAACTAGACCACCAGGTGGTAAAAGGCCTTAGTTTATCGTCAATAACATAACAATTTTATATATAACTAGCTGCTGCTTGCGGCTTCGCTTGCGTGGTACCCGGATAAAAAATAGCCTTTATGTTATTCCAGTACATGTACTATGTATATTCCAAGTTTCATTCAAATCCGTTCAGCCGTTTAGGCGTGATTGAGGCACAAACATTCAAACATCTAAACATCCTCACAAACTTTCGCATTTATAATATAAGTAAGATGATACTAGGAGGTATCGAGCCTTCCCATCATGACTTCAAAGAATATTTCCTCAAATACTGACTCATCTATTCAATTTCGTAACAGATTATTTAGCTTCAAACATTATGTAAATGTTTACTGCTTGTGTTTTTATCCTTGCGATATTTTATTTCAAGTCACCATCTTTAAGTATCTCAAACCACGTGCCGTCGTCAACTTGATAAGTTATACCCTTGTTATTTCTGTACCAGAAAATTGTTATTTTATACAAGAAAATTATTTTCAATCTCTTTGTGGGAAAAGATGGAAATGATTATATCTGTAGTAAAATAACTATCTGTAGTACCTATTCCAAATATTACTGTACTGGTTCTTTCGAACCCGTGTGGTGAAAGGATTCAAAATGAGTCTCAAAGGACTCCGTCACAAGAGTTGGCCGCTAGCTCGTACGAACTTACTTACTTTTTGGTTTAGATCATAATAAGACGATGTTCAGATTACTTGCTTCCTAACACTTTGAAGTTAACACTATAATCATAACATGCGATTCTTGTTTACAATAAAAATAACCATTATCTTGACTACACCAACAAAAATAACAATTAACAGCGAAGCCATTTTCAAAATTGTTTTATACAGAGTCCCCCGGGCGTATTGTTCCAATGCTGTTGTTCGCTGAAAGCGGTCGACGTTACATGACATTCATTATTGCCTGAGGCATCAGTTATAATGTCAATTACGTCATTATCTGGTTTTTATGGTTCAAGTGAACATATTTACAGTTTCCAACGGACATAGCTCACCGAGTTTTGGTTGTATGCGACAAGTTTGATCGTAATAAAGCAGACTAAGCTGGTCATGAAGTCGTGTCACTACAGTCGATCAGTGCTGTCACGTGACATTCCGATACATGATTCAAATATGTCAAATAGGTCAAACTCTAGGTATTTTCGATTTTCAGCGAATTCTCTGATCGACACTTTTCGATTATTACTTTGACTAGGCATGGTTGGTGAACACTGGTGGTCTAGTTGGTAGTGACCCCGCCTTCCGATCCTAAGGTCGTGGGTTAAATCCGGTCGTGTACCAATGGATTTTTCTGTGCGAAAAATGTATGTGCGCTATACCAGTACTCTCAGACGGTGAAGGAAAACATCATGAGGAAACCCGCGGCTTTGCCAGCCTATTAGGTACTGACCATGTCTTTCCTGTGGACAAAGCCGACTAAGCTGAGAAGATGGAATAGGTGCTGGGCAAGCCTCCTCCATCTTAATTCAACCCGGGCACTACAGCGTCCCGTTTGTGAAGGTAAAAGTTGCCTCCTGACGCTGTATAAATCAACTACTATAGATGGTAAAAGGTCTTAGTAGTAGCAGGTCTTCTGAATATTTTCTAAGATTGATCGTTTTAAGGACGACATGACGCTGAAGGTTTCCGCTTTTTAGAAACAGAAACTGAAACATACACTCAAAGTACGAGTACGTTAAGTTAAACAATAATAGTAATCTAAATGGTATCGTGGCGTGAATAAATATAATTATTATTTCAAGTTTGGTCTCATTATTTTGTTAATATTCACCTAATAATATTTTACGAGGTGAAAATTTGGTCACCTTTGTAATTATGAACTGCTAGGTCCAAATTCCAGCCCTCAACAGCGCTAACATATAAATATCTAGGTATGTAGGTATATACAAACCCACATTCATAATCTATTCTATTGTTAGTAATACAATGCATTTATTAGGAGTAAATATTTTAATTAAATTACTCATTTGATATTAAAATATTCACACAGAAATACAGTATAATATATTTATTAATAATCGCGTATTTTTTGTGTTATAGTTATGTGGGTAAACAAATATTTATATATGTTTATATGGATATAATGTTTAACGTCTATACCTACTATTTTAGAATAAAAAGATTAAAACATTTCTATGGTACACAATAATTCGTAATAATTTCGTTTCCTAAATTAACTAAGCACCTTTTTCCTATAAATGAGGACCGCGATATTTTAAGAGCTTTCAAATAATGTTTACCCAATTATTTTGTACAATCATGTCCAAATTTACTGAGTTAAATTTTGTTCCAGATCTCGCCTTCAAAATCCTGACGTGGCTCGGTTACTCCAATTCGGCGTTCAATCCAATAATCTACTCCATCTTCAACACGGAGTTCCGAGAGGCTTTCAAAAGAATCCTCACCTCCAGGTATCCTTTATGCTGCGGGTACCAAAGCGTACGCGCGAACACGCCAACTCGAAACGAGAACTTCGTGACAGACTATGGCACGAAGACCCTGGTGGTGAGACGCAGTGGCTCTCTTGGCTTGTCAGGCGTCGACCCCACCCCAAGATCCTCCGCCGAATCGGTAAGGCCCCTCAGAGATTATCACATGTGACAAGAAGATGTAGGTAGCAACGATGAGCTACTCGAAAATGATAAGAGTGATGTTGTGTGATGCGTCAAAATTCCGCGTCTTGATAGAAAAAAGAACTTGTTCGTTCGTGACGAAATGGCTGAATTTATTTTGTAAAGGAATATGGGTAAAGATGAAATAAGCAATAGAAAAATGTATACCTAAATTGAGATAATGCATATACCAAAGTATTAGAGTTAGATAATTTAAGTACTAAATAAGGATATCGATTTAAATACTTTACTGATTTCGCCAGAAGAAAACATTCCATTATTTAAATTTAAATTAAGTGTAGTGTGTATAAATTATTTGAGCACATTCGATGTTGTTATAAAATGAAAATGAATAATACTTATTGCGAACAATGTAGGTAAGAATACCATGTAGGAATACATTTACTTATATTAAGATACCATAGATTTCAATTGCTGGTCTTATCGCATAAATGGCGATATCTTCCAGACAACCATTAATTATATGGAAATATAAACTATATTGAGATATAAATAAATACTTATAACACAATATGTAACATAATAATACCTAATTGAATGTTAGCAATATTTATAATATACGTATATATTACAAGAAAAAACTTACAACTAATACAAATATCTATGATTTACAAAATACAAAAGAAACAGTCAGGTTATCTAAAGGCCGTTGCAAACGGTCTATTAGATAGCTCACCTGATCTACTGATCTGTAGCTCATTAGAAGGTGGAAGCGTGCCCAAGACGATGGCCGCATTGCCACGTTGAATGGCAATACTGATCCGTTGAGCCAAATAAGAACCAGCTCTTGGATCGCACATCGATTCGACCAAACGCCCTGAAAAGTAAAAGTAAAGTGTTAACAAGTATTTATTTAAAAAACCCGGCCAGTATTTCAATATTCGTACGATACTGACTCCTGGTCAACCTGGTCGACTACTGGTCGAGATTTTTTTTATCCTTTTTGATTCCAAATAACATTGAAACATAGAAGTTGTATATTATAGGTACTTTTTAATCACCTATAAATCCTCTTCATTTTTATACCTCGCTCAAATAGGTTTGGAAGTTTTTTTTTAATACTTACATTTTGCCGCCAAAAATTCGCAATTTTTTTATAATTTTACATATACTTAGTGACATTTACGCAATAAAGACAAATCTAACGACATATCACTCATCAAAATCGGTTCAGCAGTTTAGTAGTTACGAGGGATCCCAGGGACAGACATACATACATAATTACATAGATACATTATGTATAGTAACGCAATGAAAAAATTCGTCAGTTTTTAAATTGATTCGCTTGACGTATCGCGAGACATGTTACCTTTTGAATCTAAGACACAGAAGAAACTGTTTCATAGAAAATTATGTTTAACTACTCAACAACAAAGTTCAAATTGACACGCATCAAAGTTGTTTGACAATTTATCGTGTCATACGTGGATCGTATGTTTTACTGAATTAAAACCATATTTGATTCTTACACTAGTGCAAGCCACAACCGACCTCAAGGTGACGAACCTTTTCATTCCGTGACTGTACATACAGGCCAAACACATAACCCTCCTTTTTTGACTTTGCCGCAGTTGGGTAAATATTATGAAGTAGCAAAATTTATAATTGAATATTATAAAATTGTCTAGTCACTTAAAGTTTCTGAATAGAATCACTTTATCCTGTGATACTTGGTAAATGTTAGGAATAACTTGTAAGTAACCCAAAACTTAAGCTCATCTTAAGATACCAATGAAGTTATTGAACTTTATAAGCCAAAGATGTTTTCAAATACAACCAACCTTATTATAATCTTTTGAAGAATTTACGTGTTTGAGTTTGTAAAAATGTTAAAGGTAATTAATTTAGATATTTTGAATTGACCACGTTTTTATGGCAGTATATTTAAAATTTGTTTAACTTCACTTATAAATAAGTAGAAGACTCTTGTAATTGTAAAAATAATCACTATGAAAATATTTGAAATAATTCATTATACCTATTATTCCTTTAATAATAAAGTATTTATAAAAATTGTGAAATAAATTGCAAATATATAGTTTCACGGGGAAAAAGCGCTACTGAATTTTATTAATTAATTTAAAATTATAGCATGATGTAATAAAGTATAAATAAGTTTCAAATCTTAGATTAGGAAATGTATTAAAATGCCGTAGAACATATCAAAATCATTTTGAATGAATTTAGAAATTACTCATGTACATACATCATAATATATTAACATTTTATGTTCTCACTTGTAGATATTATTCAAAATACATACATAAAATTACGCCTGTTTCCCGTAAGGGAAGGTAGAAATTGATTTGATTTAAGTATATACACTTTATACTAAATAGAATAAGATAATACTTTATTAACAAAAAGAAACTTACAACTATTACAAATATAATTTACAAAATACAAAAGAAACAGTCGGGCTATCTAAAGGCCGTTACAAACGGTCTATAGATAGCTCACCTGATCCAGCTCTTCATATATAGATATACTTGTCTTAAAAATGTGTTAGATAATAAAACGTAGGTACTCTTAAAAATAGTAATTTTAAACCTTGTCAAACCATAAAGTACTCGTAAATTAAAAGCTTTATTTTAATTGTTTTCCGAATCAAATTGTTAGTAATAATAATCCTTTGATAACAAGTATATGTACTTTAAAGATAAAAAGAGGACTATTAAATAAATTAAAACATTTTTTTGACGCATACATACTATGTGTTGTATCTACTATCTAATTTCAAAAGAACTACGATGATGATGATGGTCTAATTTCACCAAAAATATTTCAATAGGTCTGTTTTGAAAGTAGAAAGAGTATCAAAGTTTAATTTTCAGTTGTAAACCTTGATGGCGTGGCAGGCAAGTGTCCGGCTAAAAACGAAAGGGCACGGGTTCGATTCCCACGGTGGGAGAAAAGTTTGCATGTTCTTCTGGATGTTGTGGTATAATAGTCGTAGTTTTAACGACACAGAGAATCCTAGTGTGAGATCAGAACTATAAAGAGTATTGTAGGTACTCGTAGGTATAAAGTTAACACTATAAACAGTAAATCTTGTTTAATACCCACTGTGAGGTTTTTTCTAGGCTGTTATAGTTGTTAATATAATTCATATAATATATTGTGAAACCAAATAAGCAATGCTAGTTTTTCATTCATGTTCAATTTGACTTTGTAAATATTTTATCTCTGTCTTAAAAGTGGTAATGTTTCAAGGAATTGTAAGTAATGATGGATTCTAGTCAAATAAATGGATTAAACTATTTTGTTGTTTCTTATTTTACCATCAGTAGGAATGTAGTCGTATCATCGTATCTTAGTCAGTATAGTAGTGTATGACAAAAAATGCAAATGCCCGGTTAGATATTCCACTAACGGACGAAGGATAAAGGAAAAATTATAATGCTGTTTTCCGTCAAAAATGTATTGCACTTTTCAACAGATGACATTGTTATGCTATGGTTATGAACGATTCGTCGTCTGTTAGTTGAATATTGGAACTAGATATAAATGTGTTCTTAAAAAAAACTTTGATCTAAGGGCTTATCACGTAACTCTGTTGCTATCAGATTCAATTTGAACGGTCAACATAGGTACGTGTAAAAATGGCTGACATAATTTGACACTTGTCTGATAGAAACTCTCAGAACAATAAATACATTAAGTTTACTATCACTATTTCTTTCAAACCAGTGTGTTGAAAAAAATCAAATTAATTTAAGCATAGAGGCGAGGTTTAAACAAATAATCATACCAAAACTTATTTTATTAATAGACGCAGTTTTAATCAAAATATGAGTGAAATTTTGATCCTAACCCACTGGTATTTACCAGATTAGCTTTTAACTTTGCCAAAAATTCGGCCTAAAACATTGCTTAGATTACAATATCGCGAGATTGTAAGTTTTACTTCTCTGCTGGGCTGGAAGTAAAAAAAAAGCATGGGATGCGTCCAGGTGCTTTTCTCCCCGAGCATAATCTTAAAAGTCGACTTATTAGTCGACTTTTAAGATTATGCTAAGATTATTAAGGATATTATCCCTTATTAGGGATAATATCCTTTCCAACATGATGGACCACCTATATGGGCTGATCACCTGTCACCATGGTTCACCATTTCCATCTTAGGACTAAATCAGAAGCTGCTGCAAGTTTTCTTATGTTTACTTATGACCAGTGACGGATTAAGACTACTTGATGCCCTAAGCAATCCATGCTTTTTTGGTGTGGTTTTTGGTGACGCGAGAGTGAGACGTGTTGCCCTAAGGACGGATTTTTTTTGTACTTCTTCTGGTGCCCCCGCAGACGTGATGCCCTAGGCAATTGCTCAATTTGATTAAGGGTTAATCCGCCACTGCTGGTGACTCACCCCAGGGATACAGGCGTGATAATATGTATGTATTTACAATTTTACGGTGACATATACATGTAATTGCAGGCGACTGTACTATCTGCAGTGGAGTAAGAAGCTCATGTTCCCCCAGGGCGGGACTTTACGACGTCTCGCCGCATCGCGTCTCGTTTATTCAAAATGTTTTATATTATGTCAAGTTTATTTTACAAGTTCTATAAAAATAACAGTTTTATTTGCATTCGTTTTACAAAATACTAATAATTTCGTACATAATTAAATGTAATTTTAAGGGAGGGCATCATCATTCATCATTTTCCTGCCCTTATCCCACTAGGTGGGGTCGGCATACCATGTCTCCCTCTTCCATTTTCTCCTATATATAGGGCACTAGCTACCAAAATATTTATATAAATATAGCAATCAATTTATCTCCTACAGTTAACACAAAACAGCAAAAAATCCCTTCAAGGACATGTCATGTCTGTCACTGTGACAGTTGAAGCGGAAACGAAATAGATTTCTAACAACCATTTCTCATTCCTTTGTGCTAAGGCTTTGAGGGTTTTTTAACGTTTACTTTTCTAATTTATTTTTAGGTTAGTATACAAATGAATTTACAAAAATAACTGACAAATTGTGTCTTTTTACGAAATAAATGAAAGTTTGAGATGGTAAAATTATGTACCTACATTTTGTGTTACTTTTACTTTCTCTGCTGGACTGAGAGTAAAGAAAAAACGAATGCGTCCAGCTGCTTCTCTCTCCGAGCATGTCGTAAAAATCGATTAAAGGATGATGGACCAAGATGATGAACCACCTACAAGGGCGATGGGCTGATCACCTGTCACTATGGTTCACCATATCCATCTTGGGACTTTAAATCAGAAGTTGCTGCAAGTTTTGTTATCACTACTTGAGGCTCTGCCCACCCCGTAAGGAATACGGGCGTGATAATTATATTCGCATTTACTCGTATGTATGTACATTTTGTGGTATTATCTCTCAAACGATCCCTTTCATGCAACTTTTGAAAGATTATATCATTGATTTATTTGAGAGAATGAAACTTGAAGAGCAGATAAAGTTGGGGAGTAAATATTCTCAAAAACGACCATGAACTGGAAAACGAAATGTAGAACGGCTTTCCCCTCGATGGACCGATGACATGGTCGATGGCCAGTGGATTGAACCAGTGTGGTGAAAGGATTTAAAATGTGCCTCAAAGGCTTCTTTCGTGCACTTGGCACAAGTTTTTGAGTTTGAACTGAGGAATTGACGAATTAAGATGAAGTAGGCTTGCTCAGCACCTATTTCATCCTCTCAGCTTAGTCGGCCTTGTCCACAGGAAAGACATGGTAAATACGTGCGGAGCTGACTAAGCCGCGGGTTTCCTCATTATGTTTTCCTTCACCGTTTGAGAGTACTGGTATAGCGCACATAATTTTTTTTGGTACACGACCGGATTTGAACCCTTAGGATCGGAAGGCAGGGTCACTACCAACTAGACCACCAGTTCTCTCGAACTTATGTAAGCTGATTATAATGATTTATGATAACATGTGCCCACCATGCTTAGACATACAGTAGTAAGAATCATTATCATCTAAGAGTAGTTTCTACAAAAAAGAGAAGAGAACTTTAGCACTTCGTCTAGTTGTTATTTGTCTAAGGTTACGTTATTCTCTTTACGACGAAATAAAACACACGTAAAGAGGCAATCTCGACCCAAGGTGCAAGTATAAGATTTAGTTCGTGCTCAAATAAAAACCACGTACACACCTACCTATATGGTACCAGTAGTACCACAAATATTTTGCGCCTCGGCTAACTTCATGCTTTTCATAAAATCGAATTTGTTCAAATATGAAACTAGTAGTCAACTAACAATAACTTCTCTGCTGGACTGGGAGTAAAGAAAAAACATAGAATGCGTCCAGCTGCTTCTCTCCCCGAGCATGTCGTAAAAGTCGACTAAGGGATAGTATCCTCCAACATGATGAGATACAATAAGCAAGTATTCCCAAGGAGGGTTGACGTCAGGCAGGCGGCCGGTCATAAAACACCTTAGCCAAAATTCTTACAGTATGATCTTGGATCATGCTGTGCCGACCCCACATAGAGCGGGATGAGGGCAGGAAGATGATGAGTCAACTAACAAAAACTGAACCAACCCTGTAAAAAAAATAAGTATCTACATAATTATTGTAACATCTCTATATCACATAATTATCATCATCACGTTAGTTCGTATTTCAGAAGCTAGATGAAAATTGCCGAGGAGTGCAATATTTGTGGTAGGTAATAACGGTAATGGCCCGACCGTTATTTGTAATAGTTATAAGTTTCTTTCAGCTAACAAATGTATGAATAGTACTTACATAATATAACTAGAATCTGCCGAACGCAGAGGTCTTGAATCGAGGGTCAGGTATCTCGGGAATAACAGTAGGTAGGTATCTATATTTAACCAACCTAAATGGTCCATTGCACGGTTTCAACATATGACAAAACCACAGGTAATGTAATCTCCACACACTGGACTAGCGCGACACAAGTGCGACACACGGCGTATTTGACAGCGTCAAAACGGCTTATACGGGCGATGGGCTGATCACCTGTCACCATGGTTCACCATATCCGTCTAGGACTAAATCAGAAGTGGCTGTAAGTTTTTTTATGTTTGCTTGTGGCTCTGCTCACCCCAATAAAGATACGGGCGTGATAATATGTATACTAATTATACAAATGCGAAAGTTTGTGAGGATGTGACGATGTTTGTGCCTCAATCACGCCGTAATGGCAGAACAGATTTGTATGAAACTTGGAACATTCATAGAATTAACATATAGGCTACTTTATAGTCAGCTATCGCTGATAGTACAAATTGTTTATTAATAATTATTATTGTTCTTAAAAAAATACACGGTCGTATTACACGGTCACAGGTTCGTGGGATATTTCAAAATAACCCTTTAGAAGGGGTAAAATGGGGTGTCAAAATTTACACTACGCGAGTGAAACCCCGAGTATTCTATAAGCTAGTGGAATATAAAAGTAACATTTGGAATTAACTGTCTTTCTCAGACAGACAGACATGGACATGTCCTTGTAAGGATTTTTTGTTATTTTATGTTAACTGTAGGAGATAAATTGATCGCTTGTAAGTTTTTGTTCCCACTTAGCATTTTAACCGACTACAAAAAAAAATCCTCTCCAACATCATGGACCATCGTCATAATTATGGGCCATGGGCTGATTACATATCACCATGGTTCACGAATTTCTTTTTCTGATGCTGTCTGTATGTATCTGTGAAAAGCTTTGGGTCAATGAACTATTACTTGTCATATTTTTTTACTTATTATCATAATAGCGTTAATGCAATAACAACAATTACGTAGTTATTACGGATACTTTATCAAGTCGTCAACTTGACGATGTCAAAAACGCTGATACCCCATCAATAGAAATTTCCTAAAGTCGGCACTCCGCTATTTCCTGTATACTGCAAAAGTTGGCAAACTACGAAAGTCGACATTAAGCTACTAAATTCCAAAATCATACATTTGACGCTGCCAAATACGCCCGCGCGTGTTAGGTCTGGAGGCTACATACCGGAAGGGTAGCTAACCCTCTAAATGGCCGAATTAAATAGCGGTAGTGGTCGGGTGGGTGATATAGTACCCACTTAGATAACCAGAGAGTATACTTAGTAAATGGGAATCACAAATAGAACAGCAGTAAGCTGCTGTAGGTATTCAAAGCTTAACAAATTAAAAATGTCTTCTTTGAATGGATAAAGGTAATTAGCTAAAGAAGAACATATTTTTTTTGGTAAATTAGAACTGAGTACAGAAGGGCGGTCGCGCTAATTTTGATCATTTTTTCTAAAGCCAAAACTTTTGTAAACTTTTAAAGAATTAATCCCTATGTTTTTTTTACGGTGAAAGGACATCTGCCAAAACAAGGCCAAAAAGTAGAGATAACTTGAAAAATAGCGCGATTGCTCTACGGAATCTATGTACCTACTCGTATATAATCAATTGTGTTATGTAACTTGTATGAACAAGTTTCAAGGTATTCGACAATACAATTTCACAGAAATCCTTGGTTCAAAGATATGCAAATCCGAAATATGGTATTGTCTCAGCAAATTCAATCCGATGAAGGTAGTCGGAAAATTTACAACTCCACGTCTTCGCGCGAGTTTAAATCATCAAAAGTTGAATTTTCATTCGCATTTACTTCTGTTAAAGTATTTAGGTAAAAAGCAGATTAAAACTTGTTTTCTCTGCTTCTTACCTACGAAAAAAAGGTGTTAGTCTAAATCCTCACCACATATTACCAGGGGGGGGGGGGGGGGTTAAACAGTTACTAAAAACATCACGTGATTAATGGACGATTCTATAGAAGATAGGAAAAATGTTTATACGATGCGTTGCATTCACTTGGGAAAATGACACTAATTTGATTCCTATAATCAATCGCTACTCAAGCAAGTTTCAAAATGCCGTGCGATTTTGTAACACAATTAAGGCGGGATGCCGCAGTTGTCCTTTTCCCAGCACAGAGCACTGGTGGTCTAGTTGGTAGTGACCCCGCCTTCCGATCCTAAGGTCGTGGGTTCAAATCCGGTCGTATACCCATGGATTTTTCTATGCGAAAAATGTATATGCGCTAGGTATACCAGTACTCTCAAACGGTGAAGGAAAACATCGTGAGGAAACTTGCGGCTTAGTCAGCTCCGCACGTATTGACCATGTCTTTCCTGTGGACAAGGCCGACTAAGCTGAGAGGATGGAATAGGTGCTGGGCAAGCCTACTCCATCTTAATTCGTCTCTGGCACTACAGTGTCCCGTTTGTGAAGGTAAAAGTTGCCTCCTGACGCTGTATAAATCATCTACTATAGATGGTAAAAGGCCTTTTCCCACTTATAGTGGTTACCTTACGTGTGTAATGATGGATGACGTAGATGACTGCGATGCAGACTGGGTTGCCGTACAAAGTCGTTACACCGTACATGAAAGCCGTCAACCCTTTCATAGCAAACACGATATGGTTACTTAGCTATTTGTATTGGGACGGAAATTTACTTTCCTGGACCGTCATTATAAATAATGGCGGTCATATCTTACTTATATTATAAATGCGAAAGTTTGTGAGTTTGGATGTTTGGATGTTTGTGCCTCAATCACGCCTAAACGGCTGAACAGATTTGAATGAAACTTGGAATATACATTGTACATGTAATGGATTAACATATAGGCTATTTTATATCCGGATACAACGCGAGCGAAGCCGCGGGTGGCAGCTAGTAATAAATAAATAATAAACATTTGTGGGAATTTCACACAGCGCCATCTATCCCCAAAGTAAGCAAAGCTTGTACTATAGGCACCAGATGGCTGATAGGATACCTAAATGCTTTTTTTTTTGTAAATACATATACCCAGCGTCACATCACCCTGGCCGTCAAAAAACCAAGGGCAAAACGTATTATCATTTGACACAACCGGGCGAGTGCTCAGCTGTGACGCAAAAGGTGCGGGTTCGATTCCCGCTACAGCAGAAATGTTTGTATGTTCTGCAAATATTTCTTCCGGGTCTGGGTGTTGTAGTATTATGTATTGTATTATGGGTGTCAAATGATGCGTTTTGGGAGTCATGATGACGCTGGCTATTATGACGTCGCATCGGCCAATTAGACGAACTATATGTAACCTTTAGTTGAAGCCGCAAAATCTAGCTTTTAATCTAAATGCACGCTTTGCTTCATAATACTCCCTGCCTGGCGGATAATTTAATTCCAACATGAATGGAGCGAACGTGGAGCCAGTAAATTGTTTTGAATTTCTGAGATTTTGCAGTTAAAAAAGCCAGCTCACATTGTTTTTAGTTCGGCTGTATTTTTTTGTTAAAAGCAAAAGCTATATGAAACGAATTAATTTTGGAGTACAGGTAAATCAATACCTGTGATTGGTTCACATTATAAAGTATTATTTTTTTGGTGAATTATCCTTGACAGTGTGTATTTATGTGTTCTGTTAGCGTTGCCTAATAAATAAATAAATCAAAAGTTTATAATGAAGGCTGAACTTCTATAGTGGAACTTCTTTGCTAGACTGGAAGTAAAGAAAAAACAGAATGTGTCAGCTGCTTCTGTCCCCGAGCATGTCGTAAAAGTCGACTAAGGGGCAGTATCCTCTACAACACGATGGACCATCTATGTGGGCAATGGGCTGATCACCTGTCACTATGGTTCACCATATCCATCACTTTGAATCAGGAGTGGCTGTAAGTTTTGTTATGATCACTTGTGGCTCTGCCCTATTAGGGATACCGGCGTCATATTATGTATGTATAGTGAAGGCTGGTGGTATAGGATCCTTCTGATCTTAAAGTTGTGGGTTTAAATTCACCGAATTTTTCTATGTATGTGCGCTATACAGTACTCTCAAACGTCGTAAAACCTAGAAAGTTTGAAAAATATTGTGTCAAGTGCATAGAAGGAGCCCTTGAGGCGCACTTTAAATCCTTTCACCACACCAGTTCGAAAGAACTAGTGATACAACACTAAGTACATGTAAAAAATTATGTTAAAGTTACTTTAGCTTTATAAAAATTGCCACATCCAAACCCATTATAATAATCATCGAATTTTTTAGGCATCGCGACACGAAACGGAAAGACAGCGAATCAATATTAATGATATTTCGCTAAAATATTAAATGAGTTAGCGAAATTATGTCAGCTTTTAGGTATATACGTTGTTTGGATGCTTTGTCAACTAATATGATTTGCTTTAATAAGCCGTACACTAGAGCACGAAGACGTACTAAAGTACAGGATATGTTATATGCGAAAACATCATATTAGTAAGTAGTCTTTTTAAGTTGTTTCCTACAACAAAAAAAAACAAAGGCCTTTTACCATCTATCGTAGATGATTTATACAGCGTCAGAAGGCAACTTTTACCTTCGCTAACGGGACGCTGTAGTGCCCGGGACGAATTAAGATGGAGTAGGCTTGCCCAGCACCTATTCCATCCTCTCAGCTTAGTCGGCCTTGTCCACAGGAAAGCAATGGTCAATACGTGCGGAGCTAACTAAGCCGTAGGTTTCTTCACGATGTTTTCCTTCACCGTTTAAGAGTTCTGGTATAGCGCACATAAGTTTTTCACACAGAAAAATCCATTGGTACACGACCGAGTTTGAACGACCTTAGGATCGGAAGGCGGGGTCACTACCAACTAGACCACCAGTGCTCTCTTTAATCACGGTCCTATACCTCGGATGCTGTTACGAATGTAACTGTTACTAATGAAGCCATGAAAGATATTTTCTGCTCATTGTAAAATAATTCAAGAAATAACCTGTTTGAGGATTCCATTCATATTAGTTCATCTTTGAAGTTACGAGTTAATCAAAGTTGTGGAACTTCATTCAAAGGCTGTGGGGTTGATGATACGTCCTAACCGACGCGGAAAACGGAAATTAGATGGCTGTTTCAAATTCTGTTCAACTTTGATGGTAAGAAATTTTATTAAAAGTGCATACTCACTGCTGCCGGCGAACGCGGGCGTCTTGAATGTATTCACTATTCACCATTAAAAGGTCTTTTACCATCTATAGGTAGATGATTTATACATCGTCAGGAAGCTATTTTTACCTTCACTAAGGACGCTGTAGTGCCCGGGACTAATTTTAGATGGAGTGCCCATAATCGCTTGCCCAGCACTTATACCATCCTCACAGCTTAGTCGGCCTTGTCCACAAGAAAGACATGGTCAATACGTGCGGAGCTGACTAAGCCGCGGGTTTCCTCACGATGTTGATTCACTACTAGATGCTAGTATAACTAAATACAAAAAAAAAAACAAAATAAAAAAATTAAACTAAATACTACTAATATTAAACTATATATATAATATTAAACATATTAAACTAATATTATACTATACTTAGACGACCTCGGTGGCTTGGCTGGCGAGTGCTCAGCTAAGACGCAAGAGGCGCGATTTCGATTCTCGCTACGAAAGAATTGTCTCCTATCTGATGGGCTGATGACATTTTCAAGGTCGCAAGTGGTCGGTGGATTGAAAAATCACAGAATTGCTCGTCCAGCTCTGAAATTCTACAGGACGATGATGATACTAGATCCTCAAGGAGTTTCACATTAAGTATATGATATTGATTCTCAGTTAACACACCACTATTTTGTTATTACCAAAAAAGTTAAAACATAATTATTAACTTAGTGTCTATTACTGACCACATTTAGGTAGTTAAAACTTAAAATAAGGTGTATGTACTTCTTAGATAGAATGTCCTAGCATTTATGTAAGTAGATTGTCTCAATAAATCTTATTTTCGCTTTTGAACGTCGGTTTGGATGAAGCTTTAGTAGGTAATTATATTTTCAAGGCCTTTTCATCAGACTAATATCAGAGCCGTTGGAATTTACTCATATGCGCACATTTGTCTGGATGTTTGTGGCTTGATTGAATACGTAAACTGAATTTCTCATGGTAAATCCAAAGCACCGCCGTTAAAACAACATTGGCACTAAATTTTACCACTATTTAAGGGTAGTTTAAAAAAAATGTAAAACATGCGCACAGAACATTATTGAACACGCGTGTCCGTTTTTATTTTATTTTAAGAATCTAAACCAAGAATAAAGACAATCGCACTGCCCTTTAAAACTTTCCCATACAAACTTTGACACCCTTTTTTGTCCCTTTTAGAGGGTATTATGTATTACTTAAATACTTACCTATATAAAAATAAAATAAAAAATATATGCAGAATACATAATTATATATAGAATACCAGCTGTCGCCCGCGGTTTCGCTCGCCTGGTATCCGGATAAAAAATAGCCTATATGTTAATTCAGCACATGTACTATGTATATTCCAAGTTCCATTCAAATCTGTTCAAATCTCTTGCATCTCTGCCTAGCAATCGCCCATATAGGTGGTACATCATTTTGGAGAGGATACGATCTCTTAGTCGATTTTTACATCTTCCCGATGCGACCTCTAGGAGTTGAATTTAAAGAATTCCCATCTTAGTGCCCCTACGCCAAGCGGAATATACCCTCCAAGTTTTATACTTCGCAGACATTATGCTAAACTGTGTTGACTGTAAGTCAGTCAGGTCAGTAAGGTAAAAGTTTTATATTTAGAAAACGTTGGTATTTAGGTAAATATGAAACACACAATAATAATTTCCATTCATGAAATTAATTTTCATGCGCAAATCTACGGAGCCGAACCAATACGTTATAATTAGCACAAATAATTTCTATAGCGAAGTAATTTCGATAATTATAGCGCAGGCTATATTGCTGAAAGTAACTATTATGTACACTTGACGGCCTCGGTGGCGTGGCGGGCGATTGCTCGGCGGTGACGCAAGATGCGCGGGTTCGATTCCCACTGCGGAAGAAATGTTTGCATGTTCTGCAAATATTTCTTCCGGGTCTGGGTGTTGTGGTACCATGATACTCGTAGTTTCTGATACCCACGACACAGGGACTAGTGATTAGTGTTGGGTGTTATTTATTTATTTATACATACTCTTAATACAATGTACTTGCTTGAGCGAAACCACGAGCAAAAGCTAGTATTCACTATCCCATAAAATACAATTTTAATGACAATTCAAATAAAACAAAACCCGACCTTAGTTTAAACGAATTTTCGTGAAAACCCCGAGATAAGCATTACAATAAGGTTGATTTTCGCGTGACAATGGCGCAGCGACGACAGAGTTATTGTGTTTCTATCTACTCCATCCAGGCAGTACATACACAAAAGCAAGTAATCTACATAAATAACGTTTGTACATACATATGTGATTTAGGTATGTTTACAATCTCTCGAGAATATAATCTAACGGTATATAAAATTTACAATTTTACGGTTACGTTATATTCGTGATTTTTTCCTAACCCCCACCCCCTCTTTCCAGCACGTGATTAAATGGACGATCTCTATAATACAGTAAGTTTTTACACAAACAATTTTAAGATAGAAATTTATATAATATACAAATTAAATTCCTGTGTAATAAAATTATAATAGAGAACTCTATCGAAATAATAACACAAATTCAAAACATGTTTGTTGTGACCGCTATAACAATACAAAAAGTTCAAGAGAAATTCTACATCGTTTGTTGAAAATAATTTGAAATTTCATCTTTATTTTACTGTGGTTCTATTAAAAAACTACTCGTATATTTCATTTTAATTAAAAGTTAAAATATTGTTAATCCAATAAACAAATTAATTGTTTGTCTATATTTCTTGAATGATATTATTGAATTAACCCGTAGAGTTTTCAATCAACAGAACACTAAACTGCGGCTTCTTAAATTTCAATTAGAAGTAAAATAAATGAGTTCTCAAATATAACTGCACAATTTACGAAAACTTAGGTCGTTACTAGCTGTGGACGCAATAAATAAATGGAACACCTATTAGTTAGGATTCTCATCATCATCATCTATAGTTTATCTTAAAAATTATGATTATAACATTATAATTAGGACTTACGAGTACGATACCAAAGATTTTGATTGGACATAATTAGGACATAATATAAATTATATTGGACTGATGTATTTTAAGACCATTTATTTTATCACGAAGAGCACTTGTGGTCTAGTTGGTAGTGACCCCGCCTTCCGATCCTAAGGACGTGGGATCGTGGGTTCAAATCTGGTTGTGTACCAATGGATTTTTCTGTGTGAAAAATTTATGTGCGCTATACCAGTACTCTCAAACGGTGAAGGAAAACATCGTGAGGAAACCCGCGGCTTAGTCAGCTCCGCACGTATTGGCACTACAGCGTCCCGTTTGTGAAGGTAAAAAGTTGCCTCCTGACGCTGTATAAATCATCTACTATAGATGGATAGCCTTATTATTATTATTATTTCATCACGTGTTCATGCAATTAAATGTCATTTATCATTTGTTCACTGGGCTGATGCCTACCTTTAACATCTCGCAACTTACAGCAGCATCCATTGCCAGTCCACGATCTTGTTATTGATCGAGTGAGCGAAGCGAGCGAAGATTTCAGTGGCAACTTTATAGAACTCTCTTTTTAGAACTCAGGGGCGATTTGGCGTTATAATTTTGGAGAGTATGCTATCCCTTAGTCGACTTTTACGACACGCTCGGGGAGTGAAATAGCTGGACGCATTCTATGCTTTTTCTGTACTCCCAGTCTAGCAGAGAACTGGCCCGTTACAGTTGTAAAAGACGTCGCATTAATTTTGGGAATCAACGCTTTAATTTGTTCTTTCAAATTAATTAAGGTGTGATAATTACTGCTAAGTTATTCTTAAACAATTTTAATTCAAAAATGTTTAATTGATAAAACATAATTAGTGTTCGAGAAGTTTTGTTACGAAATGTAAGTTATTCTTTGTCAGCTTTCCTTCCAATCTATCTATCTAATCAAATCAGCTAGTTTTTAATCAAAAAAACATAATTACTTTTGTTTTTTCTAACCTTAAAGGACTTTTATTTACTTATGTATGTATGTATGTCTCCGTCTTTCAGTTATATCCTATCCATACAAAGGTTGCCTGGAAGACATTGCTTTTAGCGATAAGGCTACCCATTGTATTATACATGTATATTTTTCTAAGTGCCTATGTTGTCTTTTTATGTATATCTTTTAGTATGTGCAATAAAGTCATATTGTATTGTATTGTATTTAATCGGGACCAGAAAGCAGTGTAGCTGAAGCAATTCTTTATTTTGAATCCACTAAAGTTCATCAAAACATTTTATCCGCATTCCTAGTTTTAAGCGATGATAGTAAAAAACACTATTTCAATATCAAAGGAAAATAAACTTTAATCCCTTGGATTAAAAGTGAATTTCCAATGGCGTCTGTTTTGATATTAAAACTCGAACGGTTAAGCACGTTCGCAACAATTTCCAAAGTACAAGCAAATGCAAATTTTATTGCGTAGAAAATAGAATCGATAATTGTTTGTGATTTCGTTGATTCGATTGAGGGCAACGGACGCTGTTAGGAAGTACAAGCTTATTTAATTTTATTTTGTTTAAATGTTTGGATTTGAAGTATTTTGTTTGTCTTTGTTTGTTGACTCAAATTCAAAACGACATTTTATTTGAGACATTCCGTCAGCAACTTCGCAGGCTGAATTAATCGTAAAATATTAGTAGAATAAAATTAAACTAAGAAGAATACATAGTAAACGCATCTATACAAACAAAATATTATGAAAAAATAAGTAGGTACATAATTACCTATATTTGACGCGCGAGAAGCGCGGGTTCAATTCCAGCTACGGGAGAAATGTTTGTTCTGCAAATATTTCTTCCGGGTCTGGGTGTTGTAATATTATTTACAAGTATGTATGTACAAAAAAGTATATAAGTATTCTATCAGCCATCTGGTGCCCATAGTACAAGCTTTGCTTAGTTTAGGGCTAGATAGCGCTGTGTGAAATTCACACAAATATTTTTTTATTTATATTAAAAATGCGAAAGTTTGTGAGAATATGAGTATGTTTGAGGCTCGGTCATGTCGTAACAGCTAATTTTAATAAAACTTGAAGAATACATAGTATACATGTATTACAAGTTATTTCAGTAAATATATTGTACGACGTAAGCGAGCCCGCGTATCTTAAAGTCTTCGTATAACAATGCAAATAAATCCGTAGACTCTACGAGGAGCTACGCCATAGCTTTGCCGTAGCACCGTAGCACCTTAGTCTAAGCTTAGCGATACCGTTAGGCTACCAGGATGTCTAGATTTACTTACGTTTCAAAACACAGTTTGGCTAGCACCGAATTTCCGAACATATAATTAAAATAATAACTGAAAACATAATGAGTATCTACATAATTATTGCAACATCTCTATATTACACATCATCATCGCGTTAGTTTGTATTTCAGAAGCTAGACGAAAATTGCCGAGGCGCACAATATTTTTGGCACTATAAATAAATAAATATTTGGAGACATTTCACACAGCGCCATCTAGCCCCAAACTTAGCAAAGCTTGTACTATGGGAACCAATGGCGGATAGAATACTTATTTACTGTTTTTTGTAAATACATACTTATAATACATAATATTATACTACAACACTCAGACCCGGAAGAAATATTTGTATAACATACATACATATCTTCCGTAGTGGGGATCGAACACGAGCCTCTTGCGTCTCAGCCGAGCACTCGCCCACCACGCCACAGAGGTCGTCACTATGTAGTGTGTTATAATCAGAAGACAGTCATTTGTCCCGCCAGAAATGAACCCACAAGACTCAAATGCAATGCTAATAGTACACCCAGTGGAATGGACATAGGTCTTGAGATTGAGCTGTTCTGCTTCAAAGCGGATTGATGTACAAGATGTATTCGTATCCAAGGCCTTTTACCATCTGTAGTAAATGATTTATACAGCGTCAGGCAACTTTTACCTTTACAAACGGAGCGCTGTAGTGCCCGGGACGAATTAAGATGGAGTAGGCTTGCCCAGCACCTATTCCATCCTCTCAGCTTAGTCAGCCTTCGCCGCGACTAAGCCGCGGGTTTCCTCAAGATGTTTTCCTTCACCGTTTGAGAGTACTGGTATAGCGCACATAAATTTTTCGCACTGAAAAATCCATTGGTACACGACCGGATTTGAACCCACCACCTTAGGATCGGAAGGTGGGGTCACTACCAACTAGACAACTTCAGCAGTTTAAAGTAATCGTATTTTCGTTTAATCCTCTACGTGCAGGAAGGAACGCGCCGCTGGTTATTGTGGCATAAACCGTTCCATCTGATTATACCGCCGGCTACTGGCTACCACACAGTACATATTATGACAGTAGCGCAATTACACTTTTTCAGCATTTCGTTATCGAAAACGTTAATTTGACAGCGTGTGGTACGTGATAAAAAAGCGTGATACGAAACTTGAGTAACGAAGCTTTAAAAAGTTAAATAAAAACCGGTCAAGTGCGAGTCGAATTTACACACGAAGGGTTCCGTACCGACTTTTACACTATGTATTTTGGCCACGAAAATGTTTCTTGTATGGTGCCCTCTCAATTTTTTAATTTTATTATTTGTTGTAATAGCGGCAATAGAAATACACACTCTATGAAATTTTCAACTCTCTAGATATTAAGGTTCATGAGATACAGCCCGCTGACAAACGGTCCAGTGGCACCCTTCGGGTACGGAACCTTAAAAACGTATCTACCATGATGGGTGTACAATACCCAAAATAAATATTTGCAGATTATTCAAATTGTTCCCGCTCGCTGCCTTGAATCAAACCTATGCCCGTCTTAGCTGTACACTTCACTACATCAAATTAATCGAAATAAATAAATATAAATATTTGTGGACATTTCACACAGCGCCATCTAGCCCCAAACTAAACAAAGCTTGTACTATGGGCAACAGATGGCTGATAGAATACTTATATACATTTTTTTTGTAAATACATACTTACAATACATAAATACTACAACACCCAGACCCGGAAGAAATATTTGCAGAACATAAAAACATTTCTCCCGTAGCGGGAATCGAACCCGCGCCTCTTGCGTCTCAGCCGAGCACTTGCCCGCCACTTCACCGAGGTCGTTACCGAAAAATAGGTAAGTTTCCATTCTGTTATCAATATACTGTGTCAGTGGTAGCAAAGAGAATAAAAGAGCAGTATTATGCAATATGCTTTAAGTTATAGAGCACTGGTGGTCTAGTTGGTAGTGACTCCGCCTTTCGATCCTAAGGTCGTGTACTAATGGATTTTTCAGTGCGAAAAATCTATGCGCACTATACCAGTACTCTCAAACGGTGAAAGAAAACATCGTTAGAAAACCCACAGCTTAGTCAGCTCCACACGTATTGACCATGTCATTCCTGTGGACAAGGCCGACTAAGCCGAGAGGATGGTATAGGTGCTGGGCAAGCCTACTCCATTTTAATTCGTTCCGAGCACTACAGCGTCCCGTTTTTGAAGTTAAAAGTTGCCTCCTGACGCTGTATAAATCATCTACTATTGATGATAAAAGGTCTTAGTTTAGTTTGTGAGCTATATCTTGTGTTATTTTCGCAGTGAAATTATACATCGGATTTTACACAGAAACGGGTAAATTAAATGTTACTTTCATTAAAACATCATTATAAATTCTATGTGTTCTACAGCTGTTTGAGATTGAAACATAATTTGCGAAGGCCTTTCACGATTTCCACGAAGTCCACAAGAACACTTAGGCATAGTTTCTGCCATGTCCTTTGTAATCATTAATAAATATTTGTAGACATTTATATGTCTATATTGTATTCTATGTTAGTAGAAAGTAGAATATTGGTACCAGGCGTATGCCACTACTACTAGTCGTGGCTCTAGTTATTTCGAACCAGTGTGGTGAAAGGTTGTAAGGAGCTTCAAAGGCTCTGTAGCACACTAGAACTCCAATTTCCCTGATGAATATGAATTTACTACGTCTTCCTTGTCAAGTGATGATGTTTGTGCTTCAATCAAGCTTTGAAGCGCTGAATCACAGTATGGCTCAGCTTCACTACCTAATCATAAACTGGAATCATTTGCTGATTGACCAACATTGGCATCAACACGGGTTAAGGTGCGTTTCCGAGAGATGCGGCTCGATATTTGCTGGCTATAGGTACCACTTGGTATTTTTAAGGCTACTAAGCAAATTGGTACTAAATAAATAAATATTTATGGCCGTATCACATGTATTAGCATGTCGTAAAAGTCAACTAAGGGATAGTATCCTTCAACATGATGAGATACAATAAGCAAGTATTCCCAAGGAGGGTTGACGTCAGGCAGGCGGCCGGTCATAAAACACCCTAGCCAAAACTCTTACAGCATGATTCAAGGATCATGCTGTGCCGACCCCACATAGAGTGGGATAAGGGCAGGAAGATGCTGATGATGATGTATCACACCAATAGTAAAAGTATAGTTATAGTGCCAAATAAACGTTATATTCATTCATTCATTCATTCATTCATTCATTCATTCATTGTCGTAAAAAAAGTTGTGTTTAAGTTAAGGGGATGTCAATAACGCTAAACAAATAATGATTAGACACCTATCCTATTAGATAAATATTAATACCTCTACAGTTATAAAAAAAAATGACGAAGAAAGATTGACAGAGACAGTGCCATTTAAGAGCGAACTCATTAACCATAATAGGTTAAAATTTTCACAGGGTGTGTATTTCTATAATTGCCGCTCTAACAAAAAATAATAAAAATAAAATAAAAGGAAACCCATAAAAAAACATTTTTGTACAAGTACGATGATACGGAAAACTTCGTGTACGAAATCGACTCGCACTTGACCGATTTTATTTTTAATAAAAATTACAAAGAGCGCAACCCATGCTTTCAATGATTTGACACATTCAATTTAAACTTTATAGTATTACTTTACGGTTTGATTTCGCTTGTATCATGATCATAGTTTTGTTCATTACCCAGCAATTCCAATTTAGCCCATCACATCGATGTATAAGGCTTTGTTTGACGCTCGTTCAATTAGTTTATCAATATTAAAGCACGCCATTTTGACACATTGTTTGATAAATCCACAGATAATGACCGAAGCGAATGGCGAAAAAAAAGGGAGATTTACCACCCAGTCGTGGGATGCCATGGACTGCATAGTATGTTATAATCATGATTATCTAGTCACCAGTTCTTTCGAACCAGTGTGGTGTAAGGTTATAAAGTGCGCCTCGAAGGCTCCTTTCATGCACTTGACAAATATTTTCGTACTCATAAACTTTTATGCGATTTCCATTTTAAACTTTACTGTGCATAATCTAAGGTTCAATTTCGAATAGGTTTCAAGAAATTTACCACTTTGTGATGCATACCTACTTTGTTACCGCCTTGAAACAAAGCATTTCTGATCGGAGTCTCATACATAATGCTAATATTTGGCTGACATACGAGTAGGTACAGTAGTATCACAAATATTGTGCGCTTCGGCAAACTTCATGCTTTGTATGAAACTGAATTTGTCCGAATTTATAATTTAAATAATAACTGAACCAACACTTTAAAAATAAGTATCTGACATAATTTGCCGACGGCCTCGGTGGCGTGGCGGGCGATTGCTCGGCAGAGACGCAAGAGGCGCGGGTTCGATTCCTGCTGCGGAAGAATTGTTTACATGTTCTGGGTGTCTGGGTGTTGTGGTACCATGGTACTCGTAGTTTCTGATACCCACGACACAGGGAATCCTAGTGTGGGGTCAGGACTATGTATGTGACTGTTGGGTGTTATTTATTTTATTTTTATTTTTATTATTGTTTGGCGACCTCGATGGCATAGCATTACTCTGTTGTCTGTTCACTCAACATGAGTAGAAGTTGATAAATCTATTATTAAAATCAAGTGGGAGTCATATTCTTAGGAGGCTTTCAAAAACAGATATTTTATTTAAATCGTAAAAGTTTGTCCGTTTTGGATTCCGAAGTTTTTACTCTCAAAAGGGTTATTTAATCCCTGGCGTACATTCTTGAATCGTAATTTGGAAGAAACTAAAACTCAAGGATAAGATTCGAAGATTTATTTGATTCGAGAGTCATTGACGAAAATAAATAAAACCTTTTCTGAATGTTATTGTAAAATTTAAATGAGAAAACAAGACTTTTTAGATCTTTATAAGTTTCTAATATAAAGAGCATGTAACTTAAAAAACACAGTATCTTTCGTATCTTCTTGGAATGTCATCAGTACATTTCATATTGTCTCCAAATCGTTAAACACCAAAATTTTAGAACAAAATTGGTTTTCACTTTGGAATACACTGTGTAGTTAACTTAAATGTCCCACAGGAATCGAACCAGCACATCCTTATAACAAACACCTAGAATCGAATCCGCATTTCAAGCGGAAAGTTAACCCGTCGTAAAATTAACCATTGAATGCGGGTCGGGCTGCGTACGGGCTAAAAATACCCTACGCGTCAGTCCACTGCACAAGCGGGTCAGTAGCTCTGATACACTCAGCATGTATCTATGTTAGACGGTTAAAGATGGCGGCCAATAACATAGACAAACTGCCTAAGATTCAGAGGTGCGTTAGTTAAAAACCGTTTTAAACAAAGGAAAATAGAAAATAATTAAATTCTACTATATTATAAATGTGAGTTTGTGAGGATGTTTGTATGTTTGTGCCTCAATCATGCCGTAACGGCTGAACGGATTTGAATGAAACTTGAAATATATATAGTATGTGTGCTGGAATAATATATAGGCTACTTTTTATCCGGGTACCACGTGAGAGTAGCTGCGGGCAGCAGCTAGTATAATATAATAATAATCATTTATTCAATAAGTTTTGTTTTATAAGAAGAATTACAACTATAGTGTCTTAAATGTACTTAGATAACTTAAGTAATACACGAGAGCCTGAACTAGGTAATCTTGTTTACAGGAGGGTAGAGCACAAAGTATAAAAATAACAAATAATCAAATTAAAACACAAAAAATAATTTAAATAACTATGTTGGACAAGATTAGTTGAAAATAAACGGGTCAATTCCACTTCGTTGTAATCATCATCATCAGCCTATAGGAGTCCACTTCGTTAATATTGACCGAACTCATATTTACTTACCAATATCAATAGATTTTTCCAACAGAAAAATATAATCGAAAATAAAATTCAACAGTCAACTGTCCATCGATAAACTTTTTCAACCAATTTCGACACAAGTACAAAATTAGTATTATACAGCCTTTTGCAAATCGTGACCACCTAGCCGGAGGGCGTCCTACATTACGTTTGCCAAGTAACAAAAATCGATTTGCTGGCAGAGAATGGCTATGTCCAGCAGTGGACTATACTAATTATATATGTTCATAAATAAATAATAATAAATAACAGTCACATACATAGTCCTGACCCCACACTAGGATTCCCTGTCGTGGGTATCAGAAACTACGAGTACCATGGTACCACAACACCCAGACCCGGAAGAAATATTTGCAGAACATGCAAATATTTCTCCCGCAGCGGGAATCGAACCCGCGCCTCTTGCGTCTCCGCCGAGCAATCGCCCGCCACGCCACCGAGGCCGTCATGATGATGATATCTATTTAAGTTTAACGTGGCGGCCAAACTTGGCTAAACTTGGCCAAATTTCAGGATTTCCTCTCTTAGTTCTCCCCTACACAATTAGAGTAATACCTACCCTGATTTCATGCTTCTTTAGGCTACCCGTTGATTGTCTATCAGTCTGTCAGTCAATTAATCAGTCTGTCAGTAACGTAAGAGTCTTATATAGTTCGATATATGTCTAGACCAATCAATCGTTGGTTCCTAAAAGCAATAAATATCCCGAAGAGGCAGACAGCTCTTAATTCATTGAATTCACAGAAATCAGTTGAAACGTCTCAAATGTGCGTTGAATTTACGTCTGTTAAAATACACAGGCAAGAAAATATGCTTAATTTAGGATTTTTATAATAAATTCGAAATAGATGCTTCTCTCCCCGAGCAGTGCATATCATAAAAGTAGACTATGGGATAGTATTCTCTACAACATGATGGACCTTATGGGCGATGGGCTGATCACCTGTGACCATGGTTCACCATATCCATCTTGGGACTTTGAATCAGAATTGGTTGCAAGTTTACTTATGATTACTTGTGGTTCTGCCCACCCTATTGAGACCCCGCACCACTTCTTACCTCCACAGGGTCAAGCATCAAGTTTTAGGTACATAACTTCTGTATAAAACAAAAAACCAACGCGAGCAAAGTCGTATGGCCATCCACTAGTATGTATTTTGGTCTAATTCGAAGCATTCTTACATAGGATTGGGGTTGTCTGTCCAAGAGGCGTAATTAGAAGGATCCATCCTCAGACTAAGTATAAAGGATCCATCAGTGCTTTACCTAAAGACAATGACAAGGGTCATTTGTATCACGACCCCGTCTTCATGGCTCAGTGAATGAATCTTGATAAACTAAAGCGCCGTATTCGTAGGTAGAAGTAAGTAAACGTGAATAGGCAACATGTTGCTCAGTTTCTGTCAACATGTTGCTGGTATGCAGTTATTATCTACTTCCGTTTTTTTGTAGTAAATAAATAAATAATAATAAATAACACCCAACAGTCACATACATAGTCCTGACTTCACATTAGGATTCCCTGTGTCGTGGGTATCAGAAACTACGAGTACCATGGTACCACAATACCCAAACCCGGAAGAAATATTAACAGATCATGCAAACATTTCTTCCGCCGCGGGAATCGAACCCGCGCCTCTTGCGTCTCTGCCGAGCAATCGCTCGCCACGCCACCGAGGCCGTCGTAGTGTCCCTAGTTCTTTTGAACCAGTGTGGTGAAAGAATTTAAAGTGCGCCTCAAAGACTCCTTTCTACGGTTCTACGATAAGCCGGTTTTCTCACGGTTTGAGAGCACTGGTATAGCGCGCATAATTTTTTCGAACAGAAAAACCCATTGGTGTACGACTGGATTTGAACCCACGTCTCGAAATATTGATTTAAACAGTGTTTCCAGTAACTCATCATCAGTTAATCTACAATTTTGATCAACTGTTGCTCAACAATAAATGTTAACCATGAATACAGGGCTTAAGAAATACTGTGGTTAAACCATGAGTTATTTTACACTATACGAACGTCTGTAAAAAAAAACCCCATAATGTTTTAAAACCCCACAGAACTCTTAGTTATAATTGAGAGTACTGTTGGTTTAGCGGTAGTGGACCCGCCTTCTCCTAAGATCGTGAGTTCGAATCCGATCGTGCACCAATGGATTTTACTGGTCAGAAAAATGTGCGCTATATGCCACTCTCAAACGATGAAGGAAAATATCATGAGGAAACTGGCATTAACTTCAAACCTAATAGTAGTAAGGTAACGACCTCGGTGTTGTACAAGACCCCAGTTATGTACAAAAAATTAAAGTAATTACTTAAGTAAGGTCAAAAATTTAAATTTCGCGCTTAGTTTCCCACTACATTTGCGAGTATAGGAAAAGTCGTAGTAGAAGCATTGGATTTTTCGAGGATTTTCTTTTTCTTGAATATCTACCGTTCTGACGAATGTCCTAATTAGGGATCAGGGTACCTAGTTACAAGGGATTTGAGATTGGTGATCAGACCTCTATCAAAAAGGTTTAATACTCTAGTTACAGAACAGAGATTATCTAGTTAGATCAACATTACGTACTAAGGTACTTGTTTTTATGCCATGATGGAGGCCTTTAGGCGGCCTCAAAACTCCGTCACTAGAGTTGGCCACTAGCTCATACGAACATACATACATGTTTTTATGCGTGTCACTAGTTATTTCGAACCAGTGTTGTTAAATGATTTAAAGAGCGCCTTAAAGGCTCCTTTCGTGCACTTGACATAATGTTTTTTGAAATTGGTATTATAGCAGATAAATTCTTCGAACAGAAAAATTGGAGCACAATTATTCGAACCCACGACCTTAGATCGGAAAGCTAGACCACCAGTACTGTTAATCTGCTTGCGAGAGCGTAATGGCAACAAAGTGTTCAGTGGTCCCGAAGGATAATATTTTTGACTTTAACTTTGACTTTGACAAGCAAAGTCGCGGGTGTGAATAATAAAAGAACTCCAAATTATCTCCTAAACTCATGAAAAACTTTCGCCATTACTAGTAGGTACACAGATTAGCAAAAGTTCAGCTATCCCTAAGAGTAATGAAATTAGGAGTTTGATTAATTACATTACATCTAAGGACTGCTCTCATTAGAACATCAAACAAACAGCCCCCAATCGTGCTACTCTAAATGATGATATCCTCCTTGACGTGTCCGTCAACGGCAGACCAGCCCCTTTATTCTCGATGACCAAACGAAACTTGACAGCTCGTAACTTATTTGTGACGCGCCGCGTCATGTTTTTGTAATACAAAATTGTCATACAGAATACGATAACACAAACTTGACCGCGTTACGGTTTATTTGGTCATCAAGAATAAGGGGGCTGGGGCTTTATTCTGACCAAACGAAACTTGACAGCTCGATTTGTGACGTACAAAATTGATATGTAGAATACAGTAACGCGGTGATTCCACAAACGTGTCCACGTTTACCCGCGTTACGTTTTATTTGGCCATAGTGAATAAGGGGGCTTCTCCGGACATGTGAGCGAATATGACTTATGTTGAACATACTACCCGAAATCAATCTTGAAAAATGTTAGCTCGCCTCATACTTTTAAAAAAATGCTGGCTAAATTAATTATGGAAGATAATATTATTGTTTTATTTAGTTAGATAGTCGGATGAGACAAATGCGCAATCTGTTTTGTAAGATTTCTACCTACGTACAAAGTACATACCTACTAACTGCCCACTCCGAATAATTTTTCTACAACTAGGTAAATGACAACGTAACTAATAATGATTTACTTATTATAACTTGATGTAAGCTTAATACTCTCATGTAAGTGACTTAGTCTTTTTTGAGAATAAATTCTTTTAACCTAGACCTATCTATATTACGGGACGCTGAAGTGCCTAGGACGATTTTAGACGAAGTAGTCTTGCCTAGCATCCATCCTATCATACCATCATCTCAGCTTAGTGGGGCTTGTACAGAAAAGCATGGTCAGTAGGTACATGCGGAGCTGACTAAGCCGCGGGTTTCCAACAATATTTTTCTTCACTGTTGGATACACACAAATTGTCGAACAGAAAAATTCATTGATACATACCCAGATTCGAACCTAAGATCTGCCATGCTAGTTGTCAAAAGAAACTGAAAGAAATAAAGGGGTTTGAAATATTGAGAATGAGATTCTTCCGATTTCTACTACAAAGTAACTTTTCCAATAGCTAACGTGTCTCGTACAAAACATTTTCAAATTATATATCTCAACATCACGTCAACTTCATGTTACGTGAAAGAAACAGCGCGGTCCTTATCACATACAAATATTTACAATTTACATTCCCTCTGTAACATTGATGTACATGTGCGATGGTACGGAACCCTTCGTGTGATATTTGGACTCGCACTTGACCGGTTTTTTAATCCTACTAATATAATAAACGCGAAAGTTTGTAAGTATGAATGTATGGATGTTTGTTACTTTTTCACGCCTAAACGGCTGAACGGGTTTGAATGAAACATGGAATATACATAGTACATTGTGCTGGATAAATATGCTACTTTTTATCTGGGTACCACGCGAGTGAAGCCGCAGGCGGCAGCTAGTATCAAGATGTATTGTGAGTAATTAAATTTACAAACCATTTCATTACATTGGAATTCCACGAAAATCATAATAGGTACACAATGACAATAATTGATACTGATGTTTTAATTAAGAATTGCTCATCTATAATTTTTTAGATCCCACAAAAAGAGCACTGATGGTCTAGTGGTAACGGCCCCGTCTTCCGATCCTAAGGTGGTGGGTCCAATCGTGTAGGTACCAATGGACATTTCTATTCGAAAAAAATTATGTGCGCTAAGTAGGTACTCTCAAACTGTGAACGAAAACATCGTAAGGAAACTGGAATTCCGTAGAACCAAAAAAGGTTGAAAACATGTGTGTGTCAAGTGCACGAAATGACCCTTTGAGGCGCACTTTAAATCCTTTCACCACACTGTTCGAAATGACAAGTGACACGTCTAGTAGAGTAGTAGCCCACAAAAAGTGGGAAAAAGGTATGGACATTATGATATTTGAGTCGTTTAGACAGCCTCCGTGCGCATGTTACCTCACTAACAACTTGTGACAGGAACTAAACTTAACGCCTGAACAGTGTTTTCTATTCACAGTCACCCTTTGTATACTCGCCTTTATACACTAGTGGCACTCTTTTGTTGACTGACTACGGCAGATAGTTTTAAATGTACGATAGAAAATAAGCTTGCCGTGTGAAATTCCTTCAATAAAATCTAGTGCCTACCTACATACGTAAAGTTTAAGGAAAAGTGTCTGTTCAAAATATTACTTGTTAGTCATAATTGATTGAGATTTCAATTAATATTTTTATAACAAAAATAACTTTAATCTCTTTCGAATTTTTTTAATTTTTTCCTACTTTCAAATTCAGTTATGTTTTGCCTGATAAATAATAATTACGTTAAAAAAGATGCATATTTAACTACATTAGCCTCAAACGCTCCTTTCACGAACTTTTAAGGTTTTACGAAATGCCGGTTTGAGAGTCCATTGGAAAACGACCGGCTTTGAACCCACGACCTTAGAATCGGAAGGCGAGGTCGCTACCACTAGACCACCAGTGCTCTCATTTGACCACCAGAGCTCTCAAATGTCATGTCGAAAACCACAAAAAAGTTTTTAATCGGAATAAAAACGTGGAAAAGCTTAAACTTTAAGCCAAAGCTAAGCTCAAATTGTGAATAATATAGCATTTAAATACTCTCTATCAGCGATACTAAATAACAGGCCTTCGGTGCGAGCAACAATTTACTGAAAACATAACCATAATTTTAGTCTTTAAAACCACACTGTACTACTAGTACTAGTTTTTGTTTGTCATAGTACCAGCGAGTGAGCAAAATACAGCCAATTTTCAGAACCAATTAGACATATTCTAGAACAAAGATGAATGCCACAAAACGATGAATCCATTGTATTGTCCAAATTATTATTATTTCGATTAGTGTTTCACCTAATTGCTAGAATCAAATAAATTATAATACTAAGGCCTTTAACCATCTATAATAGATGATTTATACAGCGTCAGGAGGCAACTTTTTACCTTCACAAACGGGACGCTGTAGTGCCCGGGACGAATTAAGATGGAGTAGGCTTGCCCAGCACCTATACCATCCTCTCAGCTTAGTCGGCCTTGTCCACAGGAAAGACATGGTCAATACGTGCGGAGCTGACTAAGCCGCGGGTTTCCTCACGATGTTTTCCTTCACCGTTTAAGAGTACTGGTATAGCGCACATAAATTTTTCACACAGAAAAATCCATTGGTACACGACTGGATTTGAACCCACGTCCTTAGGATCGGAAGGCGGGGTCACTACCAACTAGACCACCAGTGCTCTAAATTTGAAATTATAATAAACACTCAACAAATTCCTTGTTTTGTGAGAGTCTGGTGCCTGAAATAGGTATTAAAAAACCTGTGACATGGCAATGGCAATGTAGTTGGCAGAGGCTGGGCCAACATTCACAACTTTACACCAAGTTTTGATCAAAAACTGGTGCCAAGGATACAGAATGATGCTGGCTGTGGCAGGATACACGTTGCATTGTGTTGTGGTCGATGTATCATGATGTCACAGGCTCTTCCAAAATAATATACAATACAACAAAAATATTGGGCATTTCCTTTTCCTAGCTGTATGTTTTGAATTTATATGTTGGTACATTATGTAGGTAGGTACATCTTATAGCTTAGAGGTCTGTGTAATTTATGAAAACTGTTGCGTTTATGTATGTATCCTCAAGTAAGTATCCATTCAAAGTTTGTAGTATCTATTTTAGATGCTTTTAAGATTTGAGTTATATTTCAAATAGCTGTCGGTCAAAAACTCTGAACAAATACATACATTATTTGTCATCCATACTTCTTCAGTTATATTTCAAATAGCTGTCGGTCAAAATCCGAACAAATACATACATTATTTGTCATCCATACTTCTTCAAATATATCGTCACTGGAAAGGCAAATTTACGTAAGCGCCAATCGAGAAAAAGCTGTTTAAAGTTATTTTTTTTTTCGTTTTTTAATCATAATTTTCTACCTAATTATCGAATTTTGATGACGTCAACGTAAGATTTCATTCTTTTTTTATTTTCTATGTCCAGCAATTCATATTATTGTATTTGGACTGCTATTTTAGGATAATAACTCAATATGCCTATTTTGGCGCCATTTTGGCGC
Organism: Scotopteryx bipunctaria; assembly: GCA_949320045.1. Taxonomy (NCBI): domain Eukaryota; kingdom Metazoa; phylum Arthropoda; class Insecta; order Lepidoptera; family Geometridae; genus Scotopteryx; species Scotopteryx bipunctaria. The sequence goes on from OX439462.1 coordinate 3,624,839, forward strand.
TTACGTAATTTTGCCTTTCCAGTGACGATATGTATTTCACTTCCTACATTATCGAAGTTCTTTTATGTCCTCGGAATATTCAAAGTTGTACGTATCTCCGACCGCCAGACATCGTTTTGTGTTCGAATTCCTCTCATAATACTTTGTAGAATGCCTTTCATATTTGGTTTCACGATAATTATTAAATTCTGATCAATCCTTTGATAGAATGTCATACAATGTTAAATTGTTTGAGTAAATTATGAAATAGCTCATGCAAATAAACTACAATTTTATAACTAGGTCGTATCACTAGGTCAGTGTGGGGAAAAGATTTAAAGTGCGCCTCAAAGGCTCCTTTTGTGCACTTGACACGTTTCCGAACGAATGCAGTACTATAACAGTATATTAGCAGTTACGGATAGCTTAGTTTTGTATTCATCATCATCATGAGATTACTGGTGGTCTAGAGCACTCTCTAGACCACAGTCTAGGGTTCAAATAAGGCCGTGCACCAATGAATTTTTCTATAGGTGTAGAAGTACGGTGAAGTTTTCGAAAGTAAATGTCAAGTGTACAAAATGTACACTTGACATATATTTTACAATGTACCTACCTAATGAGAGTGAATGAAGCGAAAGAAGTATATCAGAATCGTAGTAAATGGCGATCCGTGGTCTCTGCCTACCCCTATGGGAAACAGTCGTGATTTCATGTATGAATGTATAAACGGTTTAGAAAATTATATAAAACCCATTAACAGTCAAATACTAAGTAAGGTAAGATAGTCCTGACCTCATTCTGGGATTCCCTGTATCGTAGGTATGAGAACACTGGTCCTTCTGATCCTAAGTTCGTGGGTTCAAACCCGGTTGTGTACCAATGGATTTTTATTTGCGAAAAAATTCTCTGCGCTATACCAGTACTCTCAAACGATGAAGGAAAACATCATGAGGAAACCCGCGGCTTAGTCAGCTTCGCATGTATTGACCGTGTCTTTCCTGTGGACAAGGCCGACTAAGCTGAGAGGGTGGATTAGGTGCTGGGCAAGCCTACTCCATCTTAATTCGTCCCGGGCACTACAGCATCCCGTATGTGAAGATAAAAGTTACTTCCTGACACTGTATAAATCATCTACATGATAAAAGGCCTAGAAGGTATCAGAAACTACCGAGTACCATAGTACCACTACACCCAGACCCAATTAGATGTGGCCATTGTACATGCTGTTGTCAAAACTTGCACAGTCGCATCCAATCAGTTTGCCATCGTAATTGCAAGTCAACTACTCTAGAACTGCCTGCAGAAGTGATTGGATCTCCTTGAAGCATAGTTTTAAACTAGGTATCTATTGTTAGATTCTAGAATCTACACTATAGGTACTTAATTAACAACTCAAATATCTAAATAAAGGAGACTTTAGAATCAAGCCGCGACAGTAAACATAAACATTAACATAATTTATATGAAAACCAGCTGCCGCCCGCGGCTTCGCTCGCGTGGTACCCGGATAAAAAGCAGCCTATAATGTTAATCCAGTACATTACTATGTATATTCCAAGTTTCATTGAAATCCGTTCAGCCGCTTAGGCTTAATTAAGGCATAAACATCCTCATCATCATCATTTATAATATATATGACTAGCAGCCCGCCCCGGCTTCGCACGGGTATTTAAAAAATTAGGATTTATTAGGATTCAATTTTTTCACCTCGGATTACATTATTCGAGTTTTAGTAAGGATCCCTAATAAAAAAAATAGCCAATGTTATTCCGTAATAATGTAGCTATCTACTGGTGAATTTTTTTTTAAATCGGTTCAGTAGTTTCGGAGCCTATTCGTTACAAACAAAAAATCTTTCCTCTTTATAATAATAGTGTAGATAAAAATAATAAAACTTTTTTTTTATTTCAACATAATGAAGGCATTATAATGGTCACAATATAAGCTAACAAAAAAGGCCGTCAGTATGCATTTGCAATAGCATGGCAAGACATGGAAGAGCGCTGGTCTTCCATGGCCGCACTAACGCAAAATGCAATCTCTTTCGGTCAGCATGCGTTGACATCCGTATAGATTCTTTTCATTCCCGGCACGTTTTGTGGTTCCGTTGGTGAGAACCCTGCCTATATCTCATTGGGTCGCAATCTCATCTCAAGATTTCCCAGCAGGTATTGTACGCTTTGACAACAGACGGTGTATTGTTCGTTGCTTTGTCTATAAAGCCATGTTGAGACGGACAGAGGATAAGCACTCTGTCAGAACTTAATGATTTCCAATTCAGCCTTCGAGATGCACTTCAAACTTTCACCGCACTGGTTCGAAAGGACTAGTGACTAGATGGACTAGACTAGACTAATGGGGTCACTAAATTTTTATGATTCTTTGTTTCACATTATAGTAAATTGGTTTTCTTTTATTTTATAGCTTCCCGTAAAACTATAAGTATGAGAGAAAAATGGCGAAAGATAGTGGCGTACGCAGACCACAACTTGGTGAATTTTGCATCGTGACTTGGGTCTGCACCCTTACAAAATTCAACTGACTCAGGAGCAGAGACCACAGACATCTGTTCGTTAAATGAGCTCTGGAGCAGTTGGAAACTGATCCTAATTTTTATCGAAAAATAATCTTCATTATGTACATGAAATAAATAAATATATATATTTATATATATATATACATATATATATATATATTAATAAATAACACCCACCGTGGAGATTGTGGAGAATATCACACACAAAGGGAGGCCTATACTCAGTTGTTGGTGAAGCCAAGTTGCAAATGATGTCAAAAACACAATTAAATATTTTATAACCAAACTAGTGAAAAACCCGCGGTTTCACATGGGTAGAGTAGATTGTTTTGGGTGCATCTCGTATTTGATTTGAACAGCTTTGACAACCCGTTGTACTTCTTTGGTAAAACTCTAAATTCGTTATCATTTTGTATTGAAAGAATCCAAATCAAGTTTCAAGCAAATCGGACCACCCGTTAAAAAGTTTCCATACAATCATGCACCCTGTTTCGGGAGTGTTTTAGAAAATATTTTACCATCGACTTTTAATAAGTGTATTGAAGAGTATTTATGCTGTTTCAAGTTTGAAAGCTCAAGGAATATGATTTTTCATACAAATGTTTTTACCACTTTTTACCCCCTTTGCTATAAGAAATGCACCATCCCAATTTCAAGTCTAATACCGGCGGTTTAGGCTTTGCGTTGTCTGTCAATAGTTTGTCAGTCTCGAAAAACTCTTACATATTAAACTCTTATGATTATGATTATGATAGAAATCTACCTATTTCTCATTACTTTACCTCGTAAAACCCACATTTCTCATAAAAGTAATCCCCTCGAAACGTAAGGTAATATTTTAAAATCCTATCTCTTAATCCATTCATTAGACTCAGAGGAAATTACGAAGCCTCTTAAATCTATAGGGAAGGAACATTTCAAGTTTTTTATATTGCACTGCTTTTAACAAGGACTTTTTAAATTTCAGTGTCCGTTAGAAAACAGACAGAATTACATTGTACCTAACTGTTATTTAGTTAACTTCGTTTATAAAATAATTGAAACGAACTATTAAAATAATAATTTAAACAACTCCCGACCCCCGAACAGAATACCACAAATATATCGGACCTGTGAAAGTTCAAAAGATCCTTATGTCAAGTAGGAAATGAGCTGATCATCTTCAAACGCTTCAACAGATCTTCATAAACTGTAGCTAAGAACCATCTCGATCACATTAGCTTTCAAAGAGAAAAACGCATTAAAATCGATCCATTCGTTTGGGAGCTACGATCCCACAGACAGACATAGAGATACACAGATACACACTAGAAACTTACGAGTATAACACCCCTCTTTTTCGTCGGGGGTTAATAAATAGACGGACAATAAAACAACTACTTACTAGAACCGTGATGGATGGCACAAACGGAGTGAGGCCTATATGCCTAGTAGTGGGTAGAACAGGGCTGTGGATGATGATGATTATGGCAAAAGTTTGTGTGGGGTGTGTGTTGTGTATATGTCTGTGTGTGTGTGTGTGAGTGTGTGAGTGTGTGTGTTTCCCACTCATCTCCGCAACTCTCTCCGTTACTTTTAATCTGGGTAGGTACAACGCAAGTCACAAGAGGATGCTTGTATGAATCGTAGTCACAGTAGAATGACTGCACAAAAAAGAGATATAGGTAGGAAGATGATGATGATGAGCCAAAGTAGAACTTGATGACGCTAGCCAATTTTCATGAAATCTTCTAATAGTCTGCTTTGAAAAATGGCTTTAAAATACCATTTTTGGAATATGAATTCTTTGGTATGCTAACTTTACAAAGTTGGAATAAGATCTGGTTTATCTAGCTAGACTAGATTTATAGGTTGTGATAATCTCTAAGTTCTCGGGATGACTCTTAAGTGAGAAATGAATTTAAAACGTAAAAGGAATAAATAATATTTTATGGTCTTATCTTAAACCTTCATAGAATATTTTATTGCATAGTTGTAGTACCGCTAGTAGGTATTATATTATATATTGTATTATTTATTGTGTGGTAGAACATACAAAGGTAAATTTAAATACATACATACATAAAATCACGTGGTGTAATAAAAGTCTAAGTGAGTAAGTTCGAATGAGCTAGTGGCCAACTCTTGTGACGGAGTTTTAGGCCGCCTAAAGGCCTCCGTCATGGCTTAAAGACTTAAAAACCGGGACCGACAATTTAACGTGCCCTCCGAGCACGGAAGCGCTCAGCTCGTAATGCCACTTGCGGTCACCCATCCAAATTGTTACCGCGCACAACGTTGCTTAACTCAAACGATCAATCAAGAACGTCTAAGCAAGCTACGCCACGAGCGAAATGCTAATAAAAAGTCTAATAAAAGTGTCAGATCCACTAGAAAACTTTTAAAATGCATTTCGAAGTGTTACGAACAAAATCCACGCCCAATCCGGTTACCCCGTCACCTCAAAGAACTAAAAGCTATCAGCGACATTTGAGAGACAAATTTCATTTGAAGCCGTCGCTCCTCGGTCGCTTTTCATTTGGCACCGATGTAGGCGTTTGAGGCGAATCAAAATATACATGTTTCGTTCATAATGAACATTTTGAGAATTCATTATCAACCACATTATTCTATTACATATAAATTTCAAATTCGTAGTATTGAATAAAATTTGTTATGCACTTATCCATACATATTAATCCTACTGAGTTATAAACTAGCTGCCGCCCGCGGCTTCGCTAGCGTGGTACCCGGATAAAAAATAGCCTATATGATAATCCAGTACATGTACTATGTATATTCCAAGTTTCATTCAAATCTGTTCAGCCGTTTAGGCGTGAAAGAATAACAAACATCCATACATACAACTTTCGCGTTCATAATATTAGTAGGATGTGAAAGTTTGTGAGGATGTTTGTACCTCAATTACGCCGTAACGGCTGAACGGGTTTGAATGAAACTTGGAACATACATATTATATATGCTGGAACAACATATAGGCTACTTTTTATTGGGGTACTAAGCAAGCAAAGCCGCGGGCGGCAGCTTGTTTAAAATATTTTAACCATGTAGTTTATTTGCAATAAATGTTATAGATGTCATGGTTCTTATGTAAAAGTTTCCTCACGGGCGAAACCTCACCCATGTCTTTTCAAAGCTCTCTGTCTCATCAAGTCTGTTTCAATAGTTTGTAGAATATGTCATCCCGCCGTGTTTTTGGACGCTATCTTTTCCTTTTATTGTGTTGGGAGTAAGCCTACCTTATTTTCCGCCATTCGCTCCGGTCCTCTGCCTCCCACATCCAAAAACAAATTCTAGTGTTAGGTATTTACTTTTTGACTTTGACTTTGACTATAGCTAGCTAAAAATACATTTAAATTTCACACGAGAAATCCTTAGCACGTAAATCTCTAATTTAGAACTTGAAATACACTGCAAAACAAACCTTGTCTTCTTTGCACAAAGAATATTTTCGTGTAAATTTGTTTTTTGATTTACAGGGAAATGCAACCTTTAATAGAACTTTGATTTATGTCGCACAGGAGAGCGTTCGGATACGGAAAATTGGTAAATATTGATATTGTCGCCGACATTTTTCACACAGATTTATAGCAGTGGGATGTTGCTGATCAATATTTTGATGTATTTTGATGCCTAAAACGCATCGACCGGGTGCGGAATACAATGCTGCGCTCAATGACTGGCATTGCCGACGTGGGAAGCAAATCAGCTAAGTTCAAGTGGGACTGAGCGGGCCACGTTAGTATGATGCATCCCAAAAAGCAAAGATCATAACTCCTTGGGTGCCTGATGGAAAGCGTAGATACAGTTAATCGTTAAGAAAGTGTATTACGATTCGTTTCATGTACGTCACGTGGTAACCTAGATAAAAATATGTACTTTCCTGGCTATACGGCCAGCGTCTCAGATGCGCTTCACTGGCCCTCTTTCAGGAATATTTATTATCACTCCCATTTCCCTAATGGGGTTGAGAGCCACAAGCCAGAAACTTGTACCCACTTCAGATTTAAAATCCTAAGATGGATATGGTGAACCATGGTGACAGGTGATCAGCCCATCGCCCATATAGGTGGTCCATCAAGTCGGAGAGGATACTATCCCTTAGTCGGTTTACGACATGCTCGGGGAGAGAAGCAGCTGGACGCATTCTATGCTTTTTCTTTACTTCCAGTCCAACAGAAAAAGTACATTAGAAATACATTAGAATAGATAAAAGGAAAGAAGAAAATATTGGTGAGTAGGTAATGTATTTTTGAGATTATCTTACAAACTAAATATTACCATCTTTCTGCCATGGCTTCGGTAGCGTGGTAGGTACCCGGATCAAAGTACCTAGCTTAATTATTCCAATTCATAAACCATGTGCATTCCAAGTCTCGGTCAATCACAATAACAAACAGAATAGATGTCGCCTAATATCGCCTATTTACTCAACCGTTCAGTAAAGTTAAAACATAAATGCATTTTCCGCGAATATTTTCTAGCTAAACTTATTGAAACTTGGGTAAGAAAATCGTGGTCGAAAAAGACGTTGGAAATACCGGGATGTCACCTCAACCCGCGATGATTCAATAAACTTGTAATAGCTTCTTAAGTAGGTCGATAGCGGCTAGGGCTTGAATTCTCAATAAAAAATGCTTGTTCTTAACACTACTATAAAAACATTTTGGTTATAATGTAGCCCACACCCAATGTTCAATGTCTCTGTCTAAAATATTCTAAAAGGATAAGCCTAGGTACTTTGTTTACCTATATTACAAAATAATCGAGGTTTAAAATGTAACTCAATTTTGATGAAATCATAATAAAATTATACTGTGTAATCAAAAGAGGCACCGCTTGACCCCTGACTTTTCAAAAAACAAAATTATTCATTTCGAAACAGATAAAAAATTGGTATTTTATTTCGATCCTCGAAAAAAATGTTACCCAAATCCCTCCTATAAATTCATTACTACAGTTGAATCGCAACAGGTCATGCGCGAAATAAAAAATGAGACTGATACAGGTGCGTTTTTGATTGGATAGATATTTTTAAGACTTCTCAAAAAGGTTCTCAATTTGACTGTACGTTTTTTTTGTGGTTGTTACGCGATTATTCCGTCAATGATGAATTGACTTTGACTGCCGATAATGGTCCCAAGATCCCATATAAATGTTATGTCTAAGTCAAAGTCAAAGTCAAAGTCAAAGTCAAATTCAAAGTCAAAGTAAAAAAAAAATATTCCATAAAATCACGGGAATCACTTGGACACGTCAGAAGTGTAAGTTACTTGTATTTACACCCGTTCGTAACACGACCAAGCGTGGAAGATACAGATAAGAAACCATACTTGGCTATTTTTTTGGAAAATTATCCCTATACAATCATTTTTATAAAAGGCGTTGGAACATACATGGTATGGGCATGTCATGAGTAGGGATGAAAGTCATGTGACGAAAATAGTGTTAGATATGAATGTAGATGATGGTTAACCCCCAAATACTCAAACGCATCTCAGAGTTGAGCACGTGTCAAGTGACGAGTTTTTGAAAGATTTTCATCAAAAGCTGTCAAAAAACCGTGACTTGAGACGTGCTGAACTCTGAGTCGCGTTTGAGTATTCGGGGGTTAGCCTTAGTTTTAGTTTATATAGGTACATAGACTGTTAAACTCATAACCCTTATTTTGTAATCGGCTGAAAATACTCACTTTTACAGGCAAAAATTGACAAAAGAGCGAATAAAGAAAACGAAGCGTGCCCAACTCAATAGAAAAAAAGGTTTTTCTCAACGAAGCTTATTAAGCATACTATTCTTTTCCTTGAGCGGTGTTCAACCCTTTGTCTTCACTTCTTTAAGGGAATATCTAAAAGGATAAGTGTACTTCACACGAAAGCTTTAAAGAGATTTGTACCTACTTCAATAAGGATCGGATTTGAACTTACGACCTTAGGATCGGAAGGCGAGAGTACTACCACAGACTAATTAGTACATAGACTGGACACGATCGGACCAAATCAGCAACGTTTTTAAATATGTCAGGTCGGCTACTCGAAGGTAGGCCTTTGCCCAGCAGTGGGATGATGGAAGCTAGCAACAACAACAACTACAACATGTCAATGTTTTCATAATATCCAAGAAAGTGGGATGTCGTAGAACCAAAAAAGTTCGAAAATATTCGTCAAACGCACGTAAGGAGGCGCACTTTTAATCCTTTCACCACGCTGGTTCGAAAGAACTAGTGTAGTGACGTGATGATGATGATGATGACGTCGCCAGCATTTTGGGGACCTTACCTGCGGTCGGTGATCTGAGCTCTGTTTTCTATCTGAAGGCGAACTTAGATAGAAAACTGAGCTCAGTTTTATTTCTTATTATTATACCGATTACCTTAAAGTTTTTAATGTTATTGGAGTTTGTCTTTGTAACTGTGTGTACTTAAATAAATGAATACAGATCTAAGTAAAATAAAATAAAAAAGATTATATTCATGGTCTCAGAGAGACATCTAAATATAGCACTCAGGCAAACATAAAAACAAATTTTATTGTTGCAGATTTCCTATTTGACACAACAATACATTATATTTTAGTACATTAGAAAAAACATAGAATTCGTCTATCTGTTTCTCTCCCCGAGCATGTCGTAAAAGTCGTCTAAGCTAAAGTATCCCCCCAACATGATGAACCATCTATGTATATTATATGGGCGATGGGCTGATCACCTGTCGCCATGGTTCACTAACCTTGAATCAGGAGTGGCTGCATATTTTCATTATAATTACTTGTGTTTCTGTCTCACCATTAGGAATACGGGCGTGATAATTTGTATGTAGTACAGTTTCGTAGTTTACCATGGAAACATCAGCTGAACACCCCCAAATTTCCTCGAAATGTTCACGTGTTCAGAATAGGCAATGACGTCACAGTTCGTTGCTCACAAGCAAAACGGTTCGGGTTCAAACGTTTGACGCGGCTCGATTACATGCGGCTAGATTCACTTTGCTTTATACAAATATAAAATTCACTTTATATATTATATCAAATTCACTTTGCTTATACATATCGTGTTGGAACAATTATTTTGTGAACTTATTTTACTATATATTTATTTAGACTGAACGAGTTAAGAAAACTATTGCTTCGCTATTTGATACTCCAAAATATTTAAGCCATTGAAAAAAATATTTTCAAAATGTATATCAATTTATTGATTAGATTTTTATTTATTTAGTAATTTAACCCTGAGTTGGTGCGGCCATTAAAAAAAATCATTAATGGCATCCTAGCAAAGTTTGTGAGGATATCATTATCTAATATGCCTCAATGAACGCAAAAAGCTGAACGGATTTGACTGAAACTTGGAACACACGTAGTTTATGACTGCGAGTAGGTATGTGATCTACTCTCGAGACACCACTAAGAAAAGATTTGCCACCTAGCATTGTAATTAAACTCGTAACTGCGAATAAATAAAAAAATAAATAACACCCAACAGTCACATACATAGTCCTGACCCCATACTAGGATTCCCTGTGTCGTGGGTATCAGAAACTACGAGTACCATGGTACCACAACACCCAGACCCGGAAGAAAAATTTGCAGAACATGCAAACATTTCTTCCGCAGCGGGAACCGAACCCGCGTCTCTTGCGTCTCTGCCGAGCAATGGCCCGCCACGCCATCGAGGCCGTTATCTTAAATACTTAACATAAACTTAACTTACTTGTGAATATTGTGTTTTACGTGCTCCTAATCTAAACTAAACTGGCGAAAACTTTTAAGTGTATCAGTGATACATTGGTGCTGTGTAAGTGCAACTATCTATTTTAAAATCCTCTATATGTAAGATAGGGTGCTAACAGTAACCCTTAGCCCTTACAACGAGCTTAAAACATTTCAGAGTGATAATGATAGCCACTATCTTAATAAACCGTTGCTTATGTTAACTCAGAACATAATTAAAGTTCCGTTTGATATTCCAATGTAATAACTCAACAAGTCCCATGGTTTAATTTCGTCAAGTTGCGAGATAAAGTCACATCGTTACATTTGGTTCATTTTCTATTTCCAAAATATCACACAAAATACTATAATGTGAATTGCGCGAATTCAAACTTAAAACTTGAAAACAAACTTTCAAGACTGGCTATACGACAACTTATTACCGTAGGTTTTATCTGTAGATCAAAGAGGTTAGCTGAAGAGGAGATGGATGGTTTGTGCAATATGAGAAGTAAATACCCAGATGACGGCTGATAAAAGGGAGAAGAAGAAACATGTTATGCCGACCACATAGGTAAATTGAATCAGGACAGGAAGAAATAAACAGGAAGCAACAGTCAACAGTGCGTAATAGTTCAGATGCCACACTAGGATACCCTTTGATCAGAAATTACTAGTACCATGGTACCACAACACTCAGGTCAGGAATCCACACTTCTCGCGTCTCAGCTGGGCACTCGTCCACCATTCCGTCAAAAATAAGATGACGATGAACTAGACCAGATATTCTAAAGAAGCTGTGGCAACTGGTGAGCCACCCAACAATATCTTCAGAACGCTATCCGGAGTTTGCTGTTTCGCTCGGTTAATTATGAATAAATCTTATCTCCGGTACTCGTCACAAAGGACTAACTTTAGGATAGCTATACTTAATAAGGATATAAAGTTGACTAAAAGTTTTTACTCAGGCTTTGTCAGTGGTTGAAAACTGTTCTAGGGAACTAGCTCTTGCTAAAATACCTTCACGCCTTCAGGCCGTATTTTACATAGAATATAGTAAAGTGCCGCCTGAAATGTACATTTCATAACTTACTGTATAGTCATTACTCATTATAAAACTATGATTTATTTTTGAAACTAGGCCGATATAATATACCATACACTTATACCTCTCTAACATGTTGAGCCACCTAAATATGGGCGACACCATACCATATCCATCTTGGTACTTTGAATCAGGAGTGGCTGCAAGTTTTCTTATGATTACTTGTAGCTCTGCCCACCCCATTAGGCATACTGGCATGATATTATACATGTATGATAGCCGTACTTTTGTTGAGCAAAATGTTCAAGGCCGATTTTCGAATATGCGGTATATTTTCTAAAATATAAAATATTTGGCTAATATTATTATTGTTGTTGGATGGCACAAGTAGGGAGGCCTACGCCCAGTAGTTGGTAAAAACGGACTGTGGATGATGATGATGGTAAATATTATGATCGTTGACATCTACGGTTACTTTACAAAGACCACGTTGGCAAATTTTGCATACCTCCTTGAAGTAACATTTCCTATTCAAATAAATGTCATTGCCAGATTTTACCGTTGCTTACATACTTAAGTCTTACTTACATACAAGTGACTAAGTAGATTCCAAGTATTCAACTGCGTAACTTGAGTATATTTCCAGAGTTGGGTTAATAAGTTGGGATAACTTGCGTCAAGAGTGAAAACTCGATTTGCTCAAGTTCATCGTGCGGTTCCATTTGAAGTTTTAATTCAAGATTAATTTCATGGTGCAAGTGGTTATTTTATTATAACTTCAAGGGTTCCTAATTTGTATGAATTGACGAGTTAAAACTTTTCACATTTTCTCAGCGGTTTGTAAAAGTTCGGAACGAAACAAAACAAATTGTTTTTCCCCTTATTTCATTATTGGCATTATGGAAAAAGATGAATGTTCTGCCTGTGATGGATATAATGTTACGTAAAATTCGAGTATACTCCAATATGTTCAACTATTTGTACAACCAGTTGAACATATTGGATGATTTCCTCAAATTTTTTTTCAACTTAAAAAACTAGTTGAACTACTTGGACTGAAAATTGCAATAAGTTCAATCATAATATTTTTATTAATAAAACAGGGTTGAATAAAAAAAGCTATTTCTTGCATGAATTTTAAAACAGGCAAAATCGATACCAGAACGGAGTGGGTATAGAATTGAAAGAATGAAGATAATACATTTTAAAAACTAAAAACCAAAACCTTAGAGCATTAAACCATTATTGTTTCGTTACTGCCGTCCTTATCTTTCAAAGTTATGTCCTGTCCATCCAAAGGTTACCTGGAAGAGATAGCTCTTAGCGATAAGGCCGCACATTGTTATTCTCATTGTTGTGTTAAGTGCCTATTTTGTTTTATTTTAAATTCATATATTGTATTGTAAACCAACAAAACAGACTTCAATAAAAATAAGTTGAATTGAAACTCCTTGGTGCCATCCTATAGAAACTAACAGGTAGATAATGTCAAGATGTCATACTCACACACTCACATATATGGACACTCTTTCTAATAAAAAAACAAAGTAATCTCATATTTCTATAGGAACGATAAACTTCATCTTCCCGTTGCGTTCCCTAGGAGTTGAATTTCGGGAATTCCTTTCTTAGTGCATCACTACATCAAGAGAGGAATATACCCTCCAAGTTTCATTGAGGATTGTATTGTTGATTGTCAGTCAATCAGTCAGTCAGTAACGTAAGAGTTCTATATGTCATTTCTAAGTTTGTGTAAAGAGGTTATACAGTTGGTAGAATGAGAAAACATTGGCTTGTCACACACAATCGCCTTCAAAATTGTCATATAGAATACGATAACACGATGTCACAAACGTGCCCGCGTTAAGTTTTGTTTGGTCATAGTGAATAAGGCCCCTGTGCTGAAATGATTTTAAACGCGCTTCAAAGGCACGTTTTGTGCCTTTGATACAGCGATTGAATATTTTGAGAGTACTTAAATAATTTACAAATTACACTCATACAATTTTTTTGGCTTCTAGTACAACAATGCCTGGCATCTCAGTAATAGGTCGAGGTGTACCAGGAATGTGACCTTTCAGTCAGATAGTAACGCTCCGCTATGCTGAAACTGAATCGATAAATACCTTTACTATTACGACTGTCTGAGTGTCTGACTAACCAGCCAATTTTCCCACTGTTGGGTATATAAAATAGCAATTCAAAAGCTGGCTCTAATTTCGCTCAGTGCAGTGTCATCTATCTTCTTATGATATGGATCGGGTGAGCTATCTATAGACCGTTTGCAGCAGTCTCTCGATGGCCCTACTGAATCTTTTGTAATTTGTAATTTTTTCTGTTAAGAAATTTATAAACTATTAAAATAAAACCGGTCAAGTGTGAGTAGAACTGGCATACGTAGGGTTCCGTAACATCGTACATGTACATAATGTTTCTTCTTCATAAATCGTAGTAGTAGTAGTAGTAATAGTAGTAATAGTAATAGTAGTAGTGGTAGTAATAGTAGTAATAATAGTAGTAGTAGTAGTAGTGGTAGTAATAGTAGTAGTAGTAGAAGTAGTAGTAGTGGTGGTAGTAATGACCGACGATACAGTGGTTTACCGCAAAGTTGCACATCAGCCGGTCACTCGAGGGACATTAATAATGCCAGATCCACCGACGATGTAGGGAGCTAGTTGTCGCGGGCACTATTGAATCAGGAATAGATAGCTAAATTCAGATTTTTTATAATTTGCTGGGTACTGGCTGACTCAGCATCCACGCGAGGCAGCCGCGTGAGGCAACGCTCTCTTGTTTCTAATAAAAACAAAAGTAACATCAACTACATAAAATGATGTTGAAGAGATTATGATGACTTCTAAGAGTTACGGGTAAAATCACAATTTATCCCTTTTTTTTAATTGATTAATCCAAATTTTTCGCATCCCGTTCAGATGTTTCGGCGTGATTGAAGCACTAATATACAGACATCCTCACAAACGCATTTATAATATAAATAGAGGTGAAAAAAGAGGTTACTTCTCTGCTGGACTGGAAGTAAAGAAAAATCATAGAATGCGTCCAGCTGCTTCTCTCCCCGAGCATGTCGTAAAAGGCGACTAAGCGATAGTATCCTCGCCAAAATGGACCACCCATATGGGCGATAGGCTGATCACCTGTCACCATGGTTCACCATAACCATCTCAGGACTTTAAATCAGAAGTGGCTGCAAGTTTTCTTATATTTACTTATGGCTCTGCCCACCCCATTAGGGATACGGGCGTGATGTATGTAAGAAGAGGTGAAAAAAGTCTCACAGTTTGAGTAATTAGTGCCTCGCCCTCTTTGATTCGGGCCACACCTTAACCCAAGCACATTTTTCTCTCTTTGTCCCGGCAAGTTTTATTTCTCGGCGAGACAGCCCGCCTGAGAAATTCACCACCTTCCTAGAAATTGCTTTTGCAACTTTAACGTACTTCCGACTGCATTATTTCTGACTACTTAGGCACTATTATTTTTTCTGTGTATTAAACATACATTATTATCACGCCCGTATCCCTAATGGGGTGGGCAGAACCCCAAGTAAACATAAGAAAACTTGTAGCCACTTCTGATTTTAAAGTCCTAAAATGGATATGGTGAACCATGGTGACAGGTGATCAGCCCAACGTCCATATAGATGGCTCATCATTTTGAAGAGGTCTATCCCTTAGTTGACTTTTACGACATGCTCGGGGAGAAAAGCAGCTGGACGCATTCTATGCTTTATCTTTACTTCCAGTGCAGCAGAGAAGTAATAAGTATTTATTCTGTAGTATTACTACTTTTTATTAAAATTATAAAGAGTGCCCTATGTATGTATATAATCACACCCGTATACCTAATGGCGTGGGCAAAGTCACAAGTCCCATGAATATGGTGAACCATGGTGACAAGTGATCAGCCCATCTCCCATATAGATGGGGAGGATACTATCCTTTAGTCGACTTTTAAGATGACGTCAATATGTCCAGCAGTCGATTATAAGCTGATGATGATGATGATGATGATGGGCAGCTCACAGATGCGGGCAGACATTGTCATTGTAGATTTGCACACTTATATTAAAGAAACAATCTAAATTCAGACGATCCGTGATACAAACCCACAAATATTATTCTGACGTTGTAAGACGTTGATAAATCCTTTAATTTTGCAGACTTTAGCTCTGAATTTATGTAAATTCAGTTTTCGGGTACCCATAGCAATATTTTATGAATCTTTACTAGTCGTACTTACTTGTATCATACTAATAGCATACATTTATTAACAAAAAGAAAATGACCCTGATGTCCCAAAGGTCCTAACGCGCAGGGGTATCCATGAGAGTATTTGGCGTCCCACACCAAAGGCCTTTTCTTCTCCCAAGGTACTAGAGTCGTACTGTCAGACCTTTTATCACGAAGTAGACCCGAATGTTCAATGGGAAACGTCCCAGCCGTTCTTGAACATTCAACGGACAATTCTAATTATTGGCAGGGGAACAAAGATCTGCACATAGCGAGCATCTGTAGTAGTACCACAAATATTCTGCACCTCGGCAAACTTCGTCCTTCGTATGAAATCCGAATTTGTCCGAATATATAATTAATAATTGAACCAACCCTTTAAAAACATCTCGAAATTACATATCATCATCGCGTTACTTCCTATTTCAGGAGCTAGACGAAAATTGCCGAGGTGCACAATATTTGTGGTACTACTGTACCTGTTCACAGGTAGGTACACCTAACTGGTTATAACCTTTCATATAAACAGCTTGAACTTTTGAGATTGTAAAACAAGTTGGTATTGATATTTTATTTTACTGTATAACCCCTAATCTGTAAATGAACTATTAGGGTCTTATTTTTTTACTTAAGTATGTAAAATTAAAACTATTTATATTTTAGCTATATCGACCTACCAGAATTCGTGGTTTACAATAAAAGTAAAGTATAATTTGCATGACATTTATTTACGGATGATTTTTAAAATCTTCCTTATTTTATTAATGCGAAAGTTTCAGAATGTTTGTGCCTCAATCACACCTAAACGACTAAACAGATTTGAATGAAACTTAGAATATACAAAATACGTGAGCTGGAATAACATATACTTTATATATATACTTTTTATTACGTGTACAACGCGAGCGAAGCCGCAGGCGGCAGCTAGTCACAACTAGATCTTTCTAACACCAACAACTTTAACAAAACTTCTGCTAAGCGTGCGAAATGGAATATTTGAATGAATCTGAATTGGAAAGGTGGTCTGGGACTGGACACTGAGCGCTCGCATGAATTTCACTACTTCACTGGTTTCCACGTGAATATTCCCAGACGTTAGGGAATTTTCTTGGGCGAATAAACCACTCACATATACCTACTCATATTTCAAATCCGAAATATTTTGAGGACATGAGGGTAGTCGTATATTTGTGCCTCAATCGCGTCGTAACGGCTGAATGGATTTTAATTAAACTTGAAGTATACATAAATCGTGACTTGGAACTTATATTTTACTTTATATCCGATTGAAAGGAGAGCGAGACCGCGGGAGAAAGCTAACACTTGCTAAATTTATTATATCCACATGTTGTAAAAGTTTAAAAGGTATTCTAAGGTAAAAAAATCTTTTGCTGTCTGAACGTTTAACAGAAAAGTTCAAAATTGTGTCTATTCACCCCGTTTTACGGTACTTCAAGTTTGTTTAGTTGTACCATTCATGGTACTAGCGATACATCAATATTTATGATGGTACTACTGATCCTAAATAATTGTCACTAGTACCATTAATTGAATTAAGGATACAAAGTTGTGTCACTTGACCATCAAAGGCGAAGCTTGCTTAGACGGTCTTGACTGATCGTTGAAGTTAAGCAACCCTGTGCGCGGTCACAATTTGGATGGGTGACCGCAAGTGGCATACGAGCTGAGTGCTTCTGTGCTTTGGAGGGCACGTTAAATTGTCGGTTCCGGATTAACAGTCGTCGTTAATCCATGACGGAGGACTTTAGGCGGCCTAAAAACTCCGTCACAAGTGTTGGCCACTAGCTCATACGAACTTATGTCTTATGGTTTAGGCTGTGCGAGGATTTTCAGTCAGTCAGCGACGTTAGTTATATATTTAGATGTATGTACCTATTTGTTGGGTTGCGACCCTGAACAAATGATAGGCTGATAGGCGTTTTTGAAAGTTCTTAAACATACAAAACGGATTGAAAGATTAAAACAGTTTACAAAATACACATTTGCTGAGCTGAAATTGATATAACTTTTTAGTTCGTTGCCAACTCCAACCGTTAGTGAAAAGGGTAAATATTTGTAAAAAAGTTTAAATTTTTTCGTTAGGGTTCCTTACTCAAAGGGTGCCAATGGGACCTAATAAGCCACCGCTGTCCGTCCGTCCGTCTGACAGCGAGCTGTTTCTCATGAACTGTAATAGGTTGAAACTTTCAAATAATTTGTATTTCTATTGCCGCTATAACAACAAATAATAAAATTAAATAAAAGGGGGCTCATACAAGAAAAATATTACGTTCGAAATCGGCTGTGAACGGCCCATGATTTTAAGTAGGTGATTTATTTCTCATTATTAGGTATGTAAACGAAATTATTTAAAAACATCACAGTAATATAGATTATTTAATTTTGTTAAACAACATTTTATGAGTAGACGTTATATTATAACTACACCTACTAAGTTCATTATAAGGATTATTATTTTTCGTTTTGTATAACATTCCCAAAAATATGAGCAGAGTAAAAGTAAAATCTTAAAAGTAGAGGTTGAGTAAATTGCTACGAGTAACAAGTAAAATAAAGTATAAATTCCCGTTAATATCTGGAGTGTACTCAGGCAGTACTTACCAATATTATGAGAGGCGCTACGGAGCTGAATAATATGGGCTGCGTGATAAAATATCTGGAATGCTAAGAAATTTTATGTTTTTTGTTTTTTCTTTTTTCTTTTGTAGTTTTGTTTCAATAAAAAAATCATATTATATTATTTACTAGCGGCCCGCTAGCTGATGATAGCTGCAGTAGTTTTAGAAAAACTGTGTAGCAGTTATTAACCAAGCCCGCAGTGACAACGGGATAGTACTCGTATGTCAAAGTCAAAAAATTGTATTCTTAAAAATCACTGGAATCACTTGGACACGTTTTAAATCTACGTTGCATTTACACCTGGGACGTTATTCACGATGACCAAACTAAACGTGACACGAGAAAACTTATGGAATTACCGTGTTATCGTATTCTGCATGACAATGTCAGATTTCCTGTTCGTAACGCGACCAAGCGTGGAAGATACAGGTAAGAAACGTCCTCGGCCAGGCATGCAGGGGCCTCAAAGCTTGTAGCCACCATGTGGCCGTGTTCGCCGCATGTCTGCGTTATTACTCTAAGGAAGCCTTATTTACAGATTTCGTAATGTTGTTTGCGGACACTTTGGGATGTTGAGTGCTGGAATATTGATTTCAGTTTTTCAATATTTTGAGGCTTAGAAGAAAATTCAGTGAAATTTAACTGTTTAAATAAGTTTTCTCTCAATTCTTTTTTTTATACTTATAGACCATAAGTCTGTTTCTCATTTAAAACGAGTTTCGAGAAAATTGCTATTTAGTATTACAACAAAATCTCCTAATTTTGTTTTTCAAGTTTTAATGTTTTTGTCTACATATTTTGTATAAAACACGCCTGCGGGTTGTCTTTCTCCTAATAGAATAAAACATGCTAGGGACATAAACTAAAACAAAAACCTCCTATCATGCCACTGAAAAATACCTAATAAATAAACTGCAATTTATTTTTATTCGATTCTGAGAACGCACAGAATAGTACTCGCTCCACAAACCGTGGTCACGACATTTATCAAAGTAATTTCCATTTTGCGGGATTAAAAGCTTACTTTGTCAATCGGCAACTTGTATTGAGCCTGTCCGGTTGGACTATAGAAGAATCTACTATAGAACTCTAGACTATAGAACTATAGAATATAGAAGAATGGATATTGAAGTGTTCGGTGTTGGACTGTTATCGTTTGGTTGTGATACCGCTTGCTTTGTAGGACCTGCAGGGTCACTGCAGGGCGAGCATATTAGTCTGCACTAAGGCCTTTAACCATCTATTATAGTAGACGATTTATACAGCGTCAGGAGGCATCTTTTACCTTCACAAACGGGACGCTGTAGTGCTGGACGAATTAAGATGGAGTAGGCTTGCCCAGAACCTATACCATCCTCTCAGCTTAGTTGGCCTTGTCCACAGAAAAGACATGGTCAATACGCGAGGAGCTAAGCCGCGGGTTTTCTCACGATGTTTTCCTTCATAGTTTGAGAGAACTGGTACAGCGCATATGAATTTTTCACACAGAAAAATCCATTGGTACACGAGCGGATTTGAACCCACGTCCTTAGGATCGGAAGGCGGGGTCACTACCAACTAGACCACCAGTGCTCTTAGTCTGCAAGACGATCGTAGTTTAGTTAGATGTCTTCATCAATCGAGCCATAGTCGCACTACGATCGTGATACGATGGAATACACGGAGAAATATGTATTGGTTTTTTTCTAGAAAAATTGCGATAAAGGTCTACTTATTCTTAGTTTTATATTTACGTTTTCTTTTATTTTTTCTACAGGAGGTGCAAAAATGATAGTATGACTACGAGGACAGGTATATCCTCATAGTCATACTGGTATGACAACCTAGTATGACCATGAGGAAACAGCGAAAAACCGCCGTCCGTGAGCCGTACGACACACGCACCGCTCCCGCGACGCAGTAGTCCGGAACCTCTCTCTCTCTCTCTTCCTGACTATTTATCCCACATGGTGGTGGGGTCAGCCTTCCTCACACTCCTCCTCCACTTCGCCCTATCCATGACGTCGTCTTCGGAAACATTGCATTCTGCCATGTCGCAGTAGTACGGAAGCTTAGTTTGACAATCGGCAACTTGTATTGAGCCTCGGTTGAACTAATTGATTTGTAGATCGGGACCGCAGATACGCAAGTCTTAAAGGATTATGGACACAAATGCTGGAGAGATAGGCGATTTTGCCGCTTCCAGCGTTAAATCTGAATAGAATTCGTATCAAAAATACCTACCTCTAAGCTGCAGTAAATATGCAGCAGTAGTTTATCTATTTTATTTTTATTTCTACGGAAAGTTAAGTCTAAAACTAAGGACCATTCACAAGTTTTTTGTATCATCTTCCTATATTGTTTTTAAATAAACCTCGACGGTACCAATAAAAGTGTTGCGCTTAAAATCACAACGCACAAAATATCATCACCTACGATACTAGAACCCTTATAAATATTTAATAACTAATTCCATTACGATTCGTAGCTCGGGCCCCGTATATTTTACGGATCGTATTTGAGCCATAGAACTGAGGATACATACATAAATAGTAGGTACGGGTCATAATTAGGTCAAACACTAACTAGTCATCGCGGGCCGACGAACGTAGTAAACGCTTACAGTAAATCATTTCAAAACGATTTATTGACAGCATTAGCTATTCAACATCAAACAAACTATGGAATCAAAAACCTATGAAGGAGTGCAACTATTCAACAATTTACCTAACATCACTACGCCACTAGTGTAACGCTATTTATGAAAAAGCTAAAGGATTTTATCCTAAAAAATATTCCCATTCTTTAAGAAAACTATATCCTGTCATTTGTCTACGTTACATTACTGGCTGCAACCAGTACACTATGTACATATTTACACTAACTATATTCTCTGTAAGTGGACTTTGTGCTTTGAGAAATAAATATCTTTATCCTTAACTTGCTTATTTTTAACTGGCCCGCTCACGTGTTCCCAGATAATACTTAGTCATAAACTATGCGAGTGGTACCAGCCATTACTTTCAGCCGTCACAAAGATGATTGGGAACAAACATACTGACACAACCACACACTACATATCACACAAACTTTCGCTTAATTGTAATCTCTGTTGAAGGAAAACATCGTGAGAAAACCGGTAAGTCGCAGGATCTTATAAAGTTCGAAAACGTGTGTAGAGTGATAGGAGCCGTTAAGGCGTACTTTAAATCCTTTCACCACAATGGTTTGATAGAACTAGTGACACGACTTAGTAAGAAATTTACTATGTTGTCTGAAATAAAATAAATTTATTATTGTTATTGGTAGGGCAGTAGGATAAGCAAGTTTAGTAGGTAGTCGAAGGGCATACCTATTTCTAGCAGAATATGCTATTCTTGAGTAAAAAAACCGATCAAGTGGGAGTCGAATTCGCACACAAAGGGTTCCGTCGTACAAGGGCTTTTCTTTTGGCTTTTTATGGTTATAGCGGCGATAGAAGTATTTCTATAATACTCGTAAATACAAAATAAAAGGGATCTGTGGATTGAGGTAGTACTCATTTATCCTGGAAGTATAATGGGGCGGCATAAGTCTAGCAGTGGGCTTCGATAGTCTGATGATGATGAGTTAGATAGGCATACGAAGTTTTACAACTGCTAAATCGTTTTACTATGTTGTATTTGCTTCTCTCAGGAAATGGCTCTCGACCAGGGTATAATTTGAAAATGATTCAACACTTGGCAAAGCGTGGATTTGGCTTTCACAGTCACCTGCGATGTGTACATTTCACAACTTTCAATATGGTGGGTTCGATTCCTGGGCGGAAGAAATGTTTGCGTGTTATGCAAAATATTCCTTTTGGGACTGGGTTTTATGGTATCATTCTAGTACCCAAGGCACAGTGAATTCTAGTGTAAGGTCCGAACTATGTATATGATTTGGAGTGTGTTTATAAAGACTAGAAAAACTAAAAAAAAAATGAATTAGTAGACGGATACACAAACTTTGTGTCCTTGTTTTGTATAATTTTATTGTAATACGGCATTTAAGTTATTAAAAAGCCACTGTACAACCAGAATTTACATATACTTATAGGTGCCATTGTCTAGTACGATATTTTGAAATAACGAGATAGTTGGTCTGACATTTACTCTCTGGAACTGGGCATTAACCGATTTACCAAATATCATTTTAACTTTAGTTACACATTTACGAAGGCAAAAGACAAATATTGTATCAACCACTAAAACATTCAACTCAAGTATATAAAATCAATATTTTCTATACGATAAGTCACTTCAGTCAACTGAAGTTAAACTGAACTTAGAACTTCGGTACTTATGGGGAGAGTGGGGCAGTAACGGATATGCAAAGTGTCTAACGTCATGGGTGATATATTGGTGTATGGTTAAAGTTAAAATAGATAGGTACGTTTATTTATAGCTTCAAAGTGGCTTTGTTAAAATATATTTACATAGCTTTTTCATCTATCTAAATAACTTACAGACTGATTGACTGAAATCAATGAACATTACTTACTAACTAAGACCTTTTACTACATATAGGAAATGATTTATATAGCGTCAGGGGCAACTTTTACCTTCACAAACGCTGTAGTGCCCGGGACGAATTTAGATGGAGTAGGCTTGTCCAGCGTCCAGCAAGACATGGTCAATGCGTGCGGAGCTAACTAAGCCCCGGGTTCCCTCACGCTGTTTTCCTTCACACATAAATTTTTTCGCTCACACATTTTCTCTTACCGAAATAGACCTTCTCTGCTGGACTGGAAGCAAGAAAAAAGCATAAAATGCTTCCAGTTTCTCCCGAGCATGTCATAAAAGTCGGACTTGTGGCTGTAAGTTTTACTTGTGACTTTGCCCACCCCATTAGGGTTAGAAATAGACCTAGATTCTGAAGGTGAATGAAAACATCATGAAGAAGCATGTCATAGAATCTAAACAGTGTCAAGTGAAAAAAGGGAATCTTTTTTTAATTCTTTCACAATCATCATCATCATCTTCATCATCACTCGCAAATTGACTTCACCCACTGCCTCCCTTTGTATGTGCCAGTCCTCACGGCGCGGTACTCATTACAGGCGTCGTACTTGTAGTTAAAAGCAAAACTAGTTTTGATACTTGTAAATAACAAAGACAATTTAGAGCTTTGAAATTCCAATCAAAACATTGTGATAAGCAACTTTGACACGTAATCTATGTTTTAGTACAGATCAACTTAAACTGGCCCGTGGCTTTGGTTACAAATTTAATTAACATCAAATTTTGATGTCAAAGGTATTTCCTTTGATTGAAACCTTAGAAATATCTTGAGAAGTGTCCTGATTTATTTATTGCGCGTAAACAGAATACCTAATGGAAATTAAGAAGCTTGTGTACTTGAACACTCGGGCCGATGAGCTATATGAAAAAAAAATGAAGGTACATTTTGCAAAGTTATGTATACAATATTATACGTGTGATACATTTTTTCTCACACACACTCAATCATAAATAGCAAATTTTATTGTTTAGTTCAGTATTTTTGTCAAAATTGAAATAAGTATAATTATCAAAAAAAATCCATTATAAAACTTCCCCAATCTCCTCATTTAATAACAATCGATCAGACAGACTGCAGTCTGAATGTCTGACTGTTCACGAACTTCCTAATAGCGATCGTACTAAGTTTCGTCCTGGTTCTATCAGAGTTTGGTTTTGGTTATGTCAGTTTAGTTACGAGGGTATTGGCTATTTGTTAACTTGAATATGATAATCAAGTCAATTTTCCATTCAAAGTAAATTGGTACAGTCAGCAACTAAAGTTCGTTATCATTTAAGAACTTACGGGAGAAAATATTTGCATGTTTTGCATATATCTCTTCAGGGTCTGGGTGTTATGGTATCATGGTATTCGTAGTTTTAAATACCCATGATACTGGGAATCCTAGTGTGGTATCAGAACTACGAGTAGGTATGTGTGTGGTTTTGTCCTAATTGGACGCTATTACGCCACCATCGCTGGTTCGGGAGTTTACTAGTACGAGTCTACGATCACCCGCAGATCTCGAACAGGTGTTCTGATTGGCGTTCGCGCGATCCCACCACGTTACTTAAATGTTTGAAATCTAGTCGCGCGACCTTAGTTTGTACGTAACGATCAAACATACAGATGTCGACAGGCGTCCTTAATGACGTTCGCGCGATAATGCATCGCGTCGGGGAGTGTGGCGCATTGTTGATTCGCGCGATGATCGCGTTTAGGACACCTATTTTTTGTTGTCGCGCGAACGTGCGATTATCGCATCGTCACGCGATGATCGCGTAATCGCGTTCGATTAGGACAACGCTTGTGACTGTTGAGTTTTCTAATTTTGGGTTAGAATAGAAGAACTGTATCTAAATTTTGAAACTTGAAATACTGATGAACGGAATGCAGGAAGCTTATTATTTCTATTAACGAAACGCCTAGGTAACTAAAGTCTGTCTGAAATATTTTTTTCGAACAGAAAAATCCATTAATGCACAAGACTAAATCTGAAACCATAGCCTTAGGATCGAAAGGCTATCCGCTACCACTAGATTACCGGTGTTCTTAATTTACCTTTGGTAATTACGTAGTAAAAACGCAAAATAAATATCGAATACTTATAATGAATTTATTATTCTAGACTGGGATGTATTTCTTGGCGCAGTAAACTTAGGTAAACAATGCTTGTGAGCCGGCTTAACTATGTTGAAGCTTTAAGTTACAAGAATCAGTTATTTTACTTAAAACCGGGGCAGCTAATGCTAGAATTCGCTTGTGGCTTCGTAAAATGTATGGCGTTCTCCGACGGATAACAACGTCGCTAACGGGTACGAATGATCCGTCGTCCGTTGGTAGAATATTAAAAAAATATTACTTTATTTCAAGCAACTTTGGCTCATACAAGGTGGTTTAAACAGACAATTAAAAGAATACAGACAATGAAATAAATGTCACTGATCACCATAGTTCACCATATCCATCTTAGGACTTTAAATCAGAAGTGGCTGCAAGTTTTCTTATGTTTACTTGTGGCTCTGCCCACCAAATGAGGGATACGGGCGTGATAATATGTATGTATTAAATAAATATTAAGGTAAGCTAAAAAAACTCCACAATAAAAATATCTACAAAACAAAAATAATAAATACCTAATTATCTACCTGGAACTGTTGAAAATTAAAATAAGTCTAACCGACGCCACTGGGGACGTGTCTATCACAGCAGTAATGAACATACAAACAATCTATACTACTGGCAATCATGGCGAGGACGGAACCGTGCAATAGACCTTTCTAAGTGATATTAATATAGGAACAGTCAATAAAGATGATGAATTTTGATGTTATTAGCGCATGTCGGTATTAAATAGTTCGAAATGCAAATAGGTCACGGATACACATCCACTAGAAAGACCAGCGAAGTAGTTTTGTGTACATTTAAATGTAGGTATTTATGCCGGCGGCTAAAGTCTACCTTTAGGGGCAACTTATAATAATAATAATAATAATAATAAATAATAAATATTTGTGGACATTTCACACAGCGCCATCTAGTGCCAAACTAAGCAAAGCTTGTACTATGGGAACCAGATGGCTGATAAAATACTTTTATACTTTTTTTTTGTAAATACATACTTTAATACATAATACTACAACACCCAGACACGGAAGAAATATTTGTAGAACATACAAACATTTCTCCCGTAGCGGGAATCGAACCCGCGCCTCTTGCGTTTCAGCCGAGCACTCGCCCGCCACGCCACCGAGGTCGTCAACTTAGATAACACCAAAAACATTCCATGTAAATTTGGTTGCCAAGACTCACAAGTTCTGCTTTCACTGTTCAAAAGTTACGAGATCTTTCTTCACTACGCCTATCTACTCGTAAGTTCTCTTGACTGTACCACATTTATAACAAATAACTCTGCCTGTAAGCCCTGACTTTACAGACTTCTACAGCTTGGTTAAAAAATTGGTTTTGTGTTCGTGGAAATATCACGCAAATATTATTTTACTTCTCCGCTGTACTAAAACACATAGAATGCGTCCAGCTGCTTCTCTCCCCGGGCATGTCGTAAAAGTTAACTAAGGGATAGTATTGTCCAACATCATGAACCCTTTAGATGGGCGATGGGCTGATCACCTGTCACCATGGTTCACCATAATCCATCTTGGAAGTTTGAATCAGAAGTGACTGCAAGCCTTCTTATGATTATTGGTGGCTCACCCCATTAGGGATACGAGCATGATAATATAAATATAAATATTTGTGGAAATTTCACACAGTGCCATCTAGCCCCAAACTAAGCAAAGCTTGTACTATGGACACCAGATGGCTGATAAAATATTTATATACCTTTTTTTTGTAAATACAATCTTATAATACATAATACTACAACACCCAGACCCGGAAGAAATATTTGCAGAACATACAAACATTTCTCCCGTAGCGGGAATCGAACCCGCGCCTCTTGCGTCTCAGTCGAGCAGTCGCCCGCCACGCCACCGAGGTCGTCATATATATTGTATGTACCTATGTATTTTAAAGAAAAAAGTTTCACATCTCTTCAGTCATTTTCAGTATCTTTGTAGTTCGACGTAAATTGGAGCTGAAGGCCGGAGACTGCCAATAATGGATCCGACTGGAGCCCTAATTGGGAAGGAGCGATGCAATTCCGTTAGTTTACTGTAATCTACAAAGTAGGAGTCTCTATCGGAGGTGATAGAAAAGGCTTTTACTTGGAAAGTGTGGTTGGTTCACCTTTTGTGCACTTGTTACAAGAAAAGACTTATTAAAGGTAGACTTTCGAAGCCAGCGTTACTAAACAAATGTATGAACGTCATTTGAGAGCGGTGTCAATGAAGAGGCGACTGCAAAGTAGGGTGATGTGTTTGGGATGGGTCGGCATGACAAATTTAGCCAAATAAGGTGTCGTCGGATTTGTCGTTGAAAGTGTAAAAAATACAATATGTTAGCTGTATTTTCATTTTATTCCTTTCGCTACCTCTGTAGCCGAAACGACTGGACAGATTTTGACAAATGAGGTGTCGTTGGTTTCTGAAATCCGATAGAAAAGTAGACTGCACGCTTGAAGTGGAACTGAACAGGTTATGTGACTTGAATGCACCCAGGTCATTGGTCGAAACTCGTTACTCAGAGGGTATCCGACGTTACCTATTGTTCGTTGTACCGTTTTCAATTAACTTTATAATTATAGATAGGGATTAAGTAGGAAGATCCTACTAATTTTATATGTAGGTGTATCTAAAATAAAGGATGTTTTGTATTGTGCGTTAATTACGGCTTAACGGCAGAACAGATTTGAATGTTTGAAATGTACATAGGTACGTAACCTTGAATTATACAGAAACTACTTTTACCACGCGAAAGAAACCAAGGGTGAAAGTTTGTTCAGTATATTCAGACTATAACCAAGAATTAATTCATAATCAACATTGTCAAAGAAAAAAATGCCAACATATTTTTATCATTTTGTTCATGCCTGCCTCTGGGACACGAGCGAGGAAAAGCAAGAATTCCATTTTACACTTCATTGTTCAAAATTTAAGGCGTGATGTATTTACCTACATTTTAGGATATTGTTCCTTTGTCAATTTGTAAATCCAACATGGCAAATGGATTTGAATTGCCGCTGCAGTGCTGGAGTGAAGTGAAGCTCCCGGGGGAGCCAGGCGTCGCGTCGCTCGTTCAATACCCTGATTCCGGACCACTCCGTTAGGCGAGTCATACATAAATAAATAACACCCAACAGTCACATACATAATCCTGACCCCACACTAGGATTCCCTGTTTCGTGGGTATCAGAAACTACGAGTACCATGGTACCACAACACCCAGACCCGGAAGAAATATTTACAGAACATGCAAACATTTCTTCCGCAGCGGGAATCAAACCCGCGCCTCTTGCGTCTCTGCCGAGCAATCGCCCGCCACGCCACCGAGGCCGTCGATGGACGTAGTTTATCGATAATTCATACACTTGAGTAATGAAAGATTGGCGTTGTTAAAGAAATGTCTGCCATAATGTAGGATACCTCGGGTCGTTAAAAATATCACAAACTTGTATTTTGCTGGTCGAAATAATAAACGACCCCTCTGGTACACTTATTTTTTTTTTCTAAATCTAATCTAATACATTGGATTCTTTAAGTCTTTCTACATAGGAAAGTAGGCCGTCGGTTAAGCGGCGCCGTTAGGTACTATGCCCAAGTCTATGAAAACGTCTGTCTCTTAAAATATTCTGAATCGAGTATATGTATAACGCGAAATTGCGCGGGTCTAATATACCTAAGTGCTTATAAGGCGCCGACTACGACGCCACAGTTTTTATAATTGATAGGCCTATAACTTGACGACCTCGGTAGCGTGGCGGGCGAGTGCTCCACTGAGATACAAGAGGCGTGGGGTCGATTCCGGCTGCGGGAGAAATGTTTGCATGATCTGCAAATATTTCTTCCGGGTCTGAGTGTTTCAATACTATGTATTATAAGTAAGTATTTACAAAAAAAAGTATATAAGTATTCTATCAGTCACCTGGTGCCCAATTTGCTCTATAGTATAAATAATCGATGCGACCGAATCGAACATTTCTTAATCAGTAACTATGGGTGACATAGACAGTGTTATACTACAAAAACGTCACACAACAATAGAACTGGAAGAGGAAGAATAGATTAAGTTGCCTTTTATATAAATAAAGTTAGCTAATCATATATAGAGCAATGTGTGTTCTTCAAAGTCCCTAGCGAAGTGTAAAATTAACAGTTTATTGAACAAGGCCGTCATAATACGTAGCCATAAAATAAGATACCTTTTAGACAAAAAAGGTTAGGTATTAAAACCTTGGTTTATCAAGCATATTCGGTATAACTAATAGAAAAGATTATGAATTATTTTTAACAAATATTTAAAAACTTGTAGTTGTAGCATAAATTTACATAAGTAAACCTTAATCGATGTCAACGAAAGAAAATGTAATCCATTTTTTTCACAAATAAACATATAACTACCGCGTCTGTAAACATCACAAGAGGCCTTAAACGGTTTACTTATAATCCAATTTAAAATTGCTTCGCCATAATTAGCAAAAACAAAATGAACTTAGTTTACTGGTCTAATTTATGGAGTAGCGGCGTGGAATAACTAACTAGTAATCTACTTGCGCAGTTTACTGACCGAGATATTCGTGATAATCTCCTGCATGCGAAGTTGAGTGTATAATTATTGAGTTTAGTTTGGCGTGGGTATTTTTTTCAGCAATAATGCTAGAAATAATTAAGAAAAATTCTTTTAAAGAAAACACCCACCTAGTAACAGTTAGCTATTTTTAACCCCACACTGGGTTTTTTAGTTATGGCTATCAGAAACTACAAGTTACCATAATCCTGGTCACAGCAGAATTTTTTACAGAACATGCAAATATTTCTCCCGTAGCAGGAATCGAATCTGCATGATTTATTTTTGCTCTGAAAATTTCAACTCTACCTGTTACTGTTCATGAGATACAGCCCGCTGACAGATGAACGGACGGACAGACGGACGGACGGACAGTGGGGGTTTAGTAATAGGGTAATACTGCTGAACTTTTTCACACAGCGCCATCTAGCCCTAAACTAAACAAAGCTGATAGAATACATATTACTTTAAATACACCTATTTTTTTGTAAATACATACTTAACACAATAACATCCAGATACGGAACAAACATCTATGTCCAGCACATAAATGTGTCCCAGATAGGAATCGAACCCACAAAATACAGCGCAGAAGGCAGAGATACTACCAACTGTACTATGAAGACAGTCAAAAGAAGTGGCCGTAAAAATTCAATAAACACAGATATTTTGTTTTGTAAAAAAAAAATTCCATTCCGAACCGAAGTAGAAATCGTATTCGTTTTTCTAATACCAGAATAATTTATCTAAAATTGAAATCCTAACCGGTCGACCTGACTTCGAACCAATGGTAACGTACATTTAATTGTAACAATATTTTACTGAATTTTTCAATATATCTAGCCATCGCGAACTCTTTTAGAAAAATATTACGAGAAATTGATTGGGAAAGTAATATTAGAAGAATATAAAGATTTTCATTGAATTGAAATAACATTTCACAGAAAGTACCAAGCTATAGAAAAATATTCTGGCAGATTCTAATAAAATAAATAGGTACCTACCTACTTATTTATGACTTTTTGTAAATCAAAATGTAGTCACAACTGTCGGGTCCCATTATTCTACTAACAACATTGTCATCTGTTGAAAAGCGCTTTTTTTCGTTAGAAGAAAATTGGAACGAGGCATCGTTCAGAATTAGAGGAATTTTTAGTGACCATAAAACATTTTCATCAAATGTTTCCTGTCTAAATATTCGCTAATAGCACTCGACCGACATTTTTTCACCAATTTCTTCAATAATAATTTAAGAACCGAAGCCCCGGTAGCAATTAACGCCTGTCGATACCACTCGAGAAGAAATTAGATCAAAAAGAATGTTCCTTCGAGCCGGATACACGTTCGACTGATGCTTGAAAGTTAAAATCGCTTTACCCTGCTACGGAAATATGAGAGCACTTATCCAGGTTCTAATTTTATCTTGAGCTTTGTAGCTTGATACAAAATTATAAATAAATATATACTTACATATGACAACGCCCGTATACCTAATGGGCAGAACCACAAGTAAACTCCTCTTGCTTCAAAGTCGCAAGATATTATGGTGAATCATGGTCTCAGGTGATCAGTCCATCGCCCATATAGATGGCATCATGTTGGAGACGATACTATCCCTAAGTTGACTTTTACGACATGCTCGGGAAGAGAAGCAGCTGGACGCATTCTATGTTTTTTCCTTACTCCCGGTCTAGCAGAGAAATTGAATAAAAAACATTTAATGAAATCACTATTATAGCATTTTAATTAGGCAGTTTAAATTTGAATATAACTAGGAATTATAAAACTAACACATTTAGATTTGGGAAGATACATTTTATCCGGGTAAGCAACACACGAGTGAAACTATATTTTCAAAATATTTGTTTGCTTTTAGGTTCTACGACATTTCGGTATTTTCCTTCACTGTTGAGAGAAATATGCATTAGTTGGAAATATCCACGAGCGAATTCGAACCCGCAATGTATCTAAGTACTTGACTACCTCGGTGGCGTAGCGGGCGAGTGCTCGGCTGAGACGCAAGAGGCGCGGGTTCGATTCCCGCTACGTGAGAAATGTTTGTATGTTCTGCAAATATTACTTCCGGGTCTGGGTGTTGTTGTATTATGTATTAACAAAAAAAAGGTATATAAGTATTTTATCAGCCACCTGGTGCCCATAGTACAAGCTTTGCTGAGTTTGGGGCTAAATGGCGCTGTGTGAAATGTCCACAAATATTTTTTTATTTACTTACTTATTTCGTTCATTTACTGCAATAAACTTATACGAAAATATCTTTAGCTACAAGATATAAGTAATTACCATTAGCAAAGTTAGTAAGTACAGGTAACTTAATGAGAATTCTATAGAATTAAGGCTGATCTGCATAATTCGCCGGCAACTTTAGCAGTTTCAACTCAAAGTTAACATTTGAACTTAGTATCGTCACTGCAATTTGAAATTAGAGAGTGTTTTGTAGAGCTGGGATAAGCATTCGGTTTCCTGAGGTACCTAGCCGAAAAAGTATCCACATTTCGGTTTCAAAATCATCATAGGTTTTTGCATCCATCTTTGCTCTTGCTACTTTTAACTTGTACTTACTAGCTTGCATCATATTGTATTAGTTGATAAAATTGTCGTGTGTTTCATGTCTTATCTAGGACGTGACTCTGACTAACTTAACCAAGATATTTAGCACCTGGAAAACTGAAAAAAACATCTATTTACATATAACAGTAAAAAAACATACTTAAAACGCTTGTGAGAAAGTGAATTAATGACTTTTCAGCGTGTGTTTAAAACATGTTTAAAAATAGATATCTTTTGACTAATAAATATAAAAAAGAAATTATGGACATTTCACACAGCGCCATCTAGCCCCAAACTCAGCAAAGCTTGTACTATGGGAACCAGATGATACTTATCCTACTTCCTTCTAATATTATTAACGCGAAAGTTTGTATGTACCTATGAATGTATGGATGTTTGTTACTCTTTCACGCCTAAACGGTTGAATGAATTTGAATGAAACTTGGAATATACATAGTTCATGTACTGGATTAACCATATAGGCTATTTTTATCCAGATACCACGCGAGCG
The DNA here is from genome assembly GCA_949320045.1 of Scotopteryx bipunctaria. NCBI lineage: Eukaryota > Metazoa > Arthropoda > Insecta > Lepidoptera > Geometridae > Scotopteryx > Scotopteryx bipunctaria. The sequence goes on from OX439462.1 coordinate 3,657,258, forward strand.
AAGCCTCGGGCGGCAGCTAGTAATACATAATACTACAATACCGAGACCCAGAAGAAATATTTGCAGAACACTAACATTTCTCCCGTACCGGGAATCGAACCCTCTTGCGTCTCAGCCGAGCACTCACCCGCCACGCCACCGAGGTCGCTCTACAATGGAACTTTGTACACGGACAGCTAATGTACCTGCTTAAGGTACTACTTGACAATTTGATTTTTAGCCGAATTTCGCTTTCGGCAAAGACCTGATACCTATTTGAGGACTCCGCGAGTTTAATGGATCACATTATACAGTGGAACTTGGGCCTTACCAGTTTATTTAGGAACATCGGTAAGCATATACCCTTTGTAAACTGTTTAGCTCCATGATCTCCGAAGAGGTCTACGCTGTCTGGTCGCGGCTTCTGTTGAAGTAGGAAGTAGTTACCTGTGCATGTTTGATGTTATTGTTGAGTTGAATATTTAAATTGAATTTGTGAAGAATTTAATTGAAATAAAAAACTGTTTTTCCTCTAATTATACTAACGACACGGTACCTTAAAAAGCAACTTTTGGTCTTGTTTTATGCAAATTGAACCTAATATCTACACGAGCGTAGGATTTTCTACAATAACTTCGTTTTACATAATTAGCTAGGCCCTAATCAGAGGGGCGAACGGGAATTAATTTAATTATTTTGTGAATATCTCATCTGCCCTTAACAGTACGATTACATTAAATCCATCATCGGCCGAATGGTCGGACGTCTTTGACGGAACTCGGCCGATCGAAACAAACTTTATGCTAAATGACGATAATGCATGCACTAGAACGACAGACATCGTACATTCCATTGACATTTGATCGGCCGAGTTCAGTCGACGACTTCCGACCATACTTCGACCGATAACGGATTTGGTGTAATCGTACCGTAACTAACTGTAGTACTATGGTTTCTGATGTTTTATTTTTGACAAACATTCACCCACGGCTCATCGTGGATGGCAAAAAATTCCCTATATGTTATTCCAGGTCATAGACTATGTTTATTTAAAGTTATAGTAAATAAGGCCCCTGGTCTAGTGATAATTTCACTCACTAATGTCAGTATTTTGCAAAACTTGCCACCTAGAATTACCCCTATATTCTGTCGGAATTCGTTCGTTAATACCTTTAGAATTCCGTGTTCCTATTTCTATGACTACTTTAACAAAAAATAATAAAAATTAAAAACAAAGGGAGTCCCATACAAGAAACATTTATGTAGTATACGGAATGGTACCGGAACCCTACGTGTGTTTTATTTTTAACAACTTTAAAGCCTGTTTTGCAAATCCGCGAAAAAATCCTTGCATAATGTCGCCAGCCCACGTCAGCGACACGACAAATAAGTGCGAGATAATATTAGGTATGTTCCGTTTGGACCCTTGTCAGCCGGTGGACAGGTGTTATGCAACTTGGGTGTGATTACTTCGAATGAGAGATTTTAGGCTTCGGGTACTTTTGGATATATTTTTTTATGAATTGATGCGGGGATTCTGAGATTTCAATATTATTGTAGGATATGAGTATTGGAAGAAAGTTTAACATAAGGGTCAAAGGGATTCCCTGTGGATATCAGAAACAAGGAGCGTGGTACGTACATGGAATTATTCCTTTCGCTTCGGGTACCGGGAATCGAACTAACCTCTCTCTCGTCTCAGCCGGTCACTAGCCCGCCACGCTACCGGGACCGTTGTTTTACTAGTGTCGTCATCATCTTCCTGCCCTTATCCCACTCTATGTGGAGTGAGCACAGCATCCTTGGATCTTGCTGTAAGTTTTGGCTAAGTTGTTTTATGACCGGCCGCCTGCCTGACGTCAACCCTCCTTGGGAATACTTGCTCATTGTATCTCATCATGTTGGAGGATACTATCCCTTAGTCGACTTTTACGACATGCTCGGGGAGAGATGCAGCTGGATGCATTCTATGTTTTTCTTCACTCCCAGTCCAGCGAAGAAGTACTCGTTGTTTTACGAGTATATGAAAACTTTACTAGCAGATTGATGCACATAAGCTAGCCTTTGTTGTAGCCACTGTAGACTGTATCTTCGAGTGTCTTCGGATTCACGAGATTCTGAAGCAGACGGTAGGATTTATCCGACAAATGCGTTAATTACACTGCACTTTGATAAGCTGTTGAAAAGTTATTTAGTTTTATAAGCTGTGTCAATTTTCCATAAAAAACTTCCCACTCGTGGATTTTATAGTCGAAAATTGTTTAATTCCCGAGAAAGTTCACCATTTTCTAAAAAATGCAATTAGATCCCGGCCTCGATGCCAAATGGTATGTTGGTTAGCAATAAAACGTCCGTCTTACTCCGTAGCTCGTTTATACTGGGGATACCCATACAGTTTGACACATTAAATAAAATACACTTTGTCAACCTGAAAACATTCAATTTAAGAAACCGCTGGTCGAAGCGATGTGCGATCCAAGATCTGGTTCTTATTTGGCTCAACGGATCAGTATTGCCATTCAACGTGGCAATGCGGCCAGCATCTTGGGCACGCTTCCACCGTCTGATGAGTTGGATGAGGTGAGCTATCTATAGACCGTTTGCCCCGACTGTTCCTTTTGTATTTTGTAAATTATATTTTGTACTAGCTGCCGCCCGCGGCTTCGCTCGCTTGGTACTCGGATAAAAAATAGCCTATATGTTAATCCAGTACATGTACTATGTATATTCCAAGTTTCATTCAAATCCGTTCAGCCGTTTAGGCGTGATTGAGGCACAAACATCCAAACATCCAAACTCACAAACTTTCACATTTATAATCTAAGTAAGATAAGATTATGTTGTAAGTTCATTTCTGTTAATAAAGATAAATGTTCAGGAGAAACCACTTAACTAAATATCTTCGAAGTTGTCCATGTCTAGTAAGCCTGAAAATTTCAGTCATGACCCTGGATATTTTTTTCCTAATTTGCGGTAATTACTGGTGAACCGGACCACTACTGAAGTCAACTGACTCGCTGGGGGCACCACTCTCACCACCTTAAACGGAGACGTCTGAGTTATGTGGTTTAGATACTTATGTGGAGACATAAGGAGTGTGGATTTTAAGGTGTTAAAAGACCAGCTAGTGACTTTTTTCCCATAATTTGATGGGTTGCTTAAAATCGTGAGTCATCTAAAACTTAAAGACATCCATCCTCGTCGACCAAGTCACTCTGACCTGAGGCCTTTAGCACTAGTTCACGTGTTATTGTCAACATTTTGTTACAAGAGCACTGGTGGTCTAGTTGGTAGTAACCCCGCCTTCCGATCCTAAGATGGTGGGTTCAAATCCAATCGTGTACTCCATCTTAATTCGTCCCGGGCACTACAGCGTCCCGTTTGTAAAGGTAAAAGTTGCCTCCTGACGCTATTATAAATCATCTACTATAGATGGTAGAAGGCCTTAGTTTTTAGTAGCTGTGGTCATCAAAAACTAGTGCTAGCACTGATCCGCATGATGAATGGAAGCGCAGTTTCATTGAGCAGATGTCGAAAGTCCAGTGACAAGGGTTACCACCGTGTCATAAATGGGACGGAAAACGCGTTTTCGCGAAACGATTTCGTTTTGTCGACTTTTGACACAGCGCCATCTAGCCCCAAACTAGGCAAAGCTTGTAGGTGCTATGAGCAGCAGATGGCTGATAGAATACTTTTATGTTCTTTTTTTGTAAATACATACTTAAAATACTACAACTCCCAGACCCGGAACAAATATTTGCAGAACATAAAAACATTTCTCCCGTAGCGAGAATCGAACCTTTGAGTTTCAGCCGAGCACTAGCCCGCTACGCCATCAAAAAATATTATTATGAAGGTGTAATCTAGAATAGAATAAGATCAAGTTAAGAATATAAATACTACCTACAAAGCTGTTTATATGACACGCCACTTGATACATTTTGTATAATTCCCCCTCTCCTCCCCCCTTTTCAAACTCATCATCTTTGTGGCCTTACCCCTCGTGCTCGATAGAGGACATTAGAAGTGAGGATCAGTGGCATCGCGTCAGTGCTACAACGAAAATGTATGGAAATGGAACACTATTTCGTAGTAGCTCTGTTGGAGTTATTCATCAACTCACGGATCTGAAACTCGCGTGAACCCGCGAGTTGGCACCGTCCGATTTCACCTATTTTTTTGTTGTCAACTCGCGTGGTCGTGAATATCTGACGTATTTATGTACAGTCATCTACAAAACGTTTTAATAATTGAATGTACGTAGTCTGCTTTTAATGTACTTACCTATAAGACACAATACTATTTAAGTTAAAAATAAACATAGTTTTTGAGATACATAAATAATATGATACAACATGACATAAATATAAAACTGATTATTTTCATAATAATCATCAACAATATCACAATGACTCAAGAATTTGGTTTATTAAATTGTCTAAAACTAAGCAAATTAAACAAATAAAAATCAACTTTAAATGCGAGTTTAACGCGAGTTTCAGATCCGCGAGTTGACGAATAACTCCTCTGTTGCGGCATGACTGACGGTGGCTTCAAAAGTCTAATAAAAAATTAACACAGTTGTTTCATCTTAATTCGTCCCGGGCACTACAGCTTCCCGTCTGTGAAGGTAAAAGTTGCCTCCTGACGCTGTATAAATCATCTACTATAGATGGTAAAAGGCCTTAGTTTACCTAGGTATTGCAAATTTTACTATTGCAAGTCCAACAGCAATGCATTGCAAACACACCTCCCATAAACAGTATAACATGTATACAACGATATTGGAGGCGACCTGAGCTTGTATAACTAGGTTATGGGTTGCTTCTTGCCTAGTGTTGGAACAAATCTATCGATAGTTTGTTCTATCGATAAAAACACTGTAATAAGTTATGTTGATAAATAATACCAAACAGTCACATACATGGGCCTGACACCATACTAGGATTCCCTGTATCGTAGGTATCATAAACTACGAGTACCATAGTACTAGACCCGGAAGGTTTATAACAAGTTACCAACTGACCTGAAAAATTTAAAATGTCATTTGTTTAGCAAAAAAATTGAAATATTGGCTTATTGTTAAATTTTTTACTCCATCGATGAATATATAAACATTTCTGGACATTATATTATGTATCTTTATTCTATCTGACATTTTTAAAATTATGATCAAACATTACAATTAAATAGGACCTAAGGTATTTGCGTGCCAAAGATTTGGTAAGACATAGATTAGACTGATATATTTTAAGACCATTATTATTGTATCACATGTGTTTGTGAAAATAAATGTCATTTATTTGTATGTATGTAAATTATTATTTATACTATCACGCCCATATCCCTAATGGGGTGGGCAGAGCCACAAGTAAACGTAAGAAAACTTGCAGCCACTTCTGATTTAAAATCCTAAGATGGATATGGTGAACCATAGTGACAGGTGATCAGCCCATCGCCTATATAGATGGTCCATCATGTTGGAGAGGATACTATCCCTTAGTCGACTTTTACAACATGCTCGGGGCGAAAAGCAGCTGAACGCATTCTTTTTCATTCCAATCCAGTAGAGAAGAAATTATTTATTTATCATTTAGAAATATAAACAGAACAAGCAATCGAAATATTTAAGATGAAAATATCATCGATATTTATAAAAAGCATAGGTATCCCTAGTGGATAACATAGGCAGGTAACGATTTGCCTCTGCCCTCCGATATTCAAGAAGCCACTCATAACCCGGTCGAGCCGGTCAGTAATAAAATTGTACTTTGTTCTAGCAAATAGGATATTCAAGGGATATGTTTTTCACTCGACTGCGTAGTCCAGCTGGACGGATTTTGACAAATGAGGTGTATTTGGATTTATCTGCATGACGAGAATTCATCATCTTCCTGCCCTTATCCCACTCTATATGGAGTCGGCACATGTTAGAGTTTTGGCTAGGATGTTTTATGTTTTTTTTTTCTGGATGACGAGAATTGTCATCTTACTTCTTACTTATATTATAAATATGAAAAGTCTTAGTTTGCTTGACATTACCGGCGTAAAGCCCAAAACGCAACGAGCGCGTACTAACTTTACCTGTGCTGCCATCTAGTGCGAAAGTTTGTGACGATGTTTGGATGTTTGTGCCTCAATCACGCCTAAACAGCTGAACGGATCTGAACGAAACTTGGAATATACATAGTACATGTACTGGATTAACATAATAGGCTATTTTTTATCCGGGTACCACGCGAGCGAAGCCGCGGGCGGCAGCTAGTAGACTATAATGAAGTGTCAAAAAATTCAACATGGCGGCTGTATAAAGCCATTTTCAATTTATTCCTTTGACTGCCTCTCTAGCAGCTGAGACGTTGTTAGATTCATCTAGATAACAAAAGTGTCATAGGTACAGTCTATTATTTCCTTCTTGAAAATAACCGATGAAACTACTACAAAAAGCTTGACTGAAACTTGGAAAACACATAGATTATGACCTGGAATAACACAAAGAGTACATAAAATATGCTTTTTTAATCTGACATTCATTGATTTATTATTATTAATTTACCTGTTATTTATTGATCCATTATTATTAATTTGACATTTATTGATTTAGGAAAATTATATTGAGTTGATATTTTTAGCTGACATACTTAGATTTAGATTTTCCAATTTAAACCTAATTTTTTTTGCGTGCTGTATTTAACGGTGAAGTTTGTGAAACTATTTATTTATTAACTAAGTACAGAGTCTGTGACCATGCTTCTGGCAAAATACAATTTTCATTTCATATCCTTTCATTTCATATCATTTAATTTCAAGCTGAGCCACAGGCGGCTGTTAGTTCTCCTATAAAATTTTATTTAAACCGCATATTTTGAGAACTCTTGTAAATCTCGAGTTTTCCCTAATTAGGGGCAATGGGAATCCTTATGGTGGCCGTACACCTGCTCCTATTTACGTGACCGCTGTAATTCAGCCAGGTTTTAAAAGTCTGCTGAAACCGTGCAACAAATGCTAATGTCGAACGCTTCAATTAGATTTTTCTCTTTTATTTTTGTGACGAAGTAGAATTATTAAACCTACTGATTTAACAGGCATATATAATTACTTTCTGAGAGCCGCGAACCCGCGGCTTAGTCAGCTCCGCGGGTATTGACCATGTCTTTTCTGTGGACAAGGCCGACTAAGCTGAGAGGATGGAATAGGTGCTGGGCAAGCCTACTCCATCTTAATTCGTCCCGGGCACTACAACGTCCCGTTTGTGAAGGTAAAAGTTGCCTCCTGACGCTGTATAAATCATCTCCGTATACATAGATAGATAATCATCGATGTGTACATATAAAAGACCTTATTTTAGTTTTTATTAATTTCTAACTTCAGAAGGGAATTATATTCGTAATTCTCCCTAAAAGAGACACAATGCGAATGCGTATTTAGCTTTGACAGAATCAATCTATCTAGTCGTGTCACTAGTTCTTTCGGGCCAGTGTGGTGAAAGGATTTAAAGAGTGCTCCCAAAGGCTCCTTTTGTGCAAAATTTATGCACATGAACGATGGTACGAAACCCTTCGTGGGCGAATTTGAATCGCACTTGACAGGTTTTATTTAAAGTCTACGTTCATGATTAATTTTAGAGTGCGGTTATTCGCCTAATTGTGCATTCCACTAATTGTGTGGAGATTTAATGCTTCATTAGTTCAAACGAATTGAGGTTTTTACGTTTGTTATCAAAATGTAATTTTAATTTCGACAAAGAGATTAAGCCATTAATCTTCCACGTGATTTGAATGAGGCTTTAATACCTTTTTATTTGTTTTGGCGTTTTTTATTTTAAAATCCGAAAGATAGTACCTGCAGTGCGAGACCTCGATAATCTAAATTGAAATCCTCGCCTCTCATAATGTTTTTCGTAGTCAATTTTATGTGCACAATAAAGCATTGTTTGTTTTAAACAATGCCTTGAATGAGTTGAGGTTTGTGAACCTTTAGAGCATTGCTCATGAGACAAAGCAAACAGCTTTGTATGAAGGAATAAACAAAAGCTGTGCGCGATTGCTTTAAGTACCTGTACTTAGTTTTCACCTATTAATTCGTTCATGAAGCGCTCGTGGCGTAGCTTGCTTAGATGTTCTTGATTGATCGTTGAAGTTAAGCAACGTTGTGCGCGGTCCCAATTTGGATGGGTGACCGCAAGTGGCATTACGAGCTGAGCGCTTCCGTGCTTCGAAGGGCACGTTAAACAGTCGGTTCCAGCCATGACGGAGGTCTTTAGGCGGCCTAAAAACTCCGTCACAACTTATAACTAAGAAAATATCAAATTATACTTCTCTGCTAAACTGGGAGCAAAGAAAAAACATAGAATGCGTCCAGCCGCTTCTCTCCCCGAGCATGTCGTAAAAGTCGACTAAGTGTCATCCTGTCACCTGATCACCATGTTACCATGGTTCACTATATCCATCATAGGGCTTGAAATCAGAAGTGGCTGCAATTTTTCATATGTTTCATACGGACGTGATAATATAATAAGAAAATATCAAAATAGTGGAAAATTCAACAAACTTTTGTGTTTTTACGGGCATCATAAATTGCAACCGACTGGTATAGCCTGTTTTTTGTTGTGCAACAAAACACTAGCATCAAAATCGCCGACAAAGCGTAGCAATCACAAACCGTGACAGTTTAAAAAAAACAAACAAACGGGAAGCGAACAAATCCCACTCGAAAACGTCAGCTCCGGTCATCCGACTACGGAAATAGGCGCGCTAACTATGTACTCGTAGATCGGTGCCGTGTGTGCTCTAAAAACCTGCATATAATACCTATTAGTGATGGGACTCGTTGCATTTGATTCGAATGATTCGAATGATGACAGTTATAACTCAATTCGAATGAGGTTTTATGTTGATTCTAATCATCGCTTGATTCGAATGGTCGAGTTGATTCGAATCCACGATCTGATTCGAATCAATTTCTTTTTTTTATCTGTTACACGAGTAGTACGCCTAGCGCTGGTTGTAATTGGAGAGACCTACGTCCTGCAGTGGACTGTTATTGATGATGATTCAAAAATGTATCTGTTTTTTTTATTTATTTTTAAGTATCTATTGTTCGAATCATCGTATCGATTCGTATTGATTCGAATCATTATATCGATTCGGATCATTAATCAATTCGAATCAAGAGTTAATCGAATCATGATTCGATTTTTTTCCGGATGATTCGAGTTGATTGGAATATTCATTTTCGATTCGAGTCCCATCACTAATACCTATACTCCAGCCAAACTCAAGATACTACTACTAAGTAAGTTCGTATGAGCTAGTGGCCAACTCTTGTGACGGAGTTTTCTGGCCACCTAAAGGCCTCCGTCATGGCTTAACGACTTAAAAGCCGGGACCGACAATTTAACGTGCCCTCCGAAGCACGGAATCGCTCAGCTTGTAATGCCACTTGCTCACCCATCCCGATAGTGACCGCGCACAACGTTGGTTAACTGAAATTGTTGAAGCGCTCGTGGCGTAGCTTGCTTAGACGTTCTTGATTGATCGTTGATGCTACTACTGAACGAACGAAATGAAAGAAGTTTCGATTATTGACATTACTAGCTGCCGCCCGCGGCTTCGCTCGCGTGGTACCCGGATAAAAAATAGCCTATATGTTAATCCAGCACACGTACTGTGTATCTGTGTATCTGTTCTGAATATCAATTCTTGAAAATCGTGGAGCGATTTAAAATCACTAAAATGGCATTATTTCCATTGTTTTTTTTTTCAATTTCGTATTCTTAAAAGTCATTACGGTGATTTCTTTATTTATTTTTTATTTTCAAGTCACCAAATGACTTTCAAGTATACCTACAGCATACCACATCCAGATTACTTTAATCCGAGTACCTATTATTCGAGCAAAGCCACGTTCCGTTGCTAGTTTCACTTATAATAACAAAATTCATAGGAATTTTCCTATTTCCCGCAGCTGTAAATAGATAGGCAATACCATCGCATTTCAGCACGGAATATTATAATCCCAAAACGTGATCGAAAACCAATTCGATAACGTCGACAATGAACGCTTTATTCGATAATACTGTTGTGGCCTCATACATACATACATATTACCACGCCCGTATCCCTAATGGGGTGGGCAGAGCCACAAGTAAAAAAAAACTTGCAGCCACTTCTGATTTAAAGTCCTAAGATGGGTATGGTGAATCATGTTGACAGGTGATCAGCCCATCGCCCAATAAGTGGCTCATCATTTTGGAGAAGATTCGTACTATTCTTTTCTTTCTTTCGTACTATTTTTTCGATTTTTTCGTCATTTGATTGGCTGAGTTCGGTCGATGACGTCCGATGATACTTCGGTCGATGACGTCCGATGATACTTCGGCCGATGACGGATCTGGTGTAATCGTACCGTAAGAGCTACCAACTTAAGACCACTAGTACTCTCATAATTTGTCTCATGTTCATGAGAGTCCTCATATAAACTTTTTAACTCTAGTTTTTTGAATACTACAAACTCACACTTCATTAAAAAGGCTTCATATAACGTCTGAATACGCAATAAACAAAAATTTACGAATGTTTTATACAAAAATGAAGCTTTTACTCGAGTGACACGTCTTCTGATCCCGATTAAAGCACGTAGTGACTTTATAATGTTTTCAATAGCCTTTTTATATAAATAAAAACCATAACTCTAGAAAAAAAAACAAGTAGGTATTTTCGTTTTATTTTCTAAATTTTGCATGAATAGACCTGACACCGACAAACAATACGGATGGCGGCGCACAGTTCAGCGCCGCGTCCATCGTATTGTTCGAAGCATTCGTGGCGTAGCTTGCTCAGACGTTCTTGATTCATCGTCGAAATTAATAATAATAATAACAATAACAACTTTATTTCAGGCAACATTAGAAAGTTACATATGTTATTAACTTATTCTACGGCCCATAGAAATATAAACATTAAAACTAAAATACATATGAAAAACACCAATTAAAAACAAACTAATTTACACGATTGAGCATTTAAGCAACGTTGTGCGCGGCCACAATTTGGGATGGGTGACCGCAAGTGGCATTACAAGCTGAGCACTTCCGTGTTTTGGAAGGCACGTTAAATTGTCAGTCCCGGCTTTTAAGTGGTTAAGCCATGACGGAGGCCTTTAGACGGCCTAAAAACTCCGTCACTAAAGCTGGCCACCTCACACTCACAAACAGTAGGTGTAGGTACAGTATTAGGATTAGTACCTATGGGAATAGCAATCAAGCAAAATTGGTTTATGTCAGCACTAGATCAAAAAAAAAGTGCTGAAGCGCGCTACGGTATAGCATAACCCCATAACGGCGCGCAATCAAAAAGTTTGCTTATGAATGACGTGATACGTTAGTTAAAGCTTCAAGGCCCGTTTTACACTAAGCTGTTTTTAGGAAAATAAAACTTTATACACAAAAGAGCTTTATACTAGGTTTCCTCCGCAGTTTCGCCGGCGTAGAACCCTGATAAAAAGTAGCTTATCTCACTATCTGGCCCATAATTTATGCTAACCAAGATCGGTTCGGTGATCGGTTGCAAATAAGCCCAATAAACCAACAAACGTACAATACACTTTCACATATTCATAAGGATATCAACAAAAGAGTGGTCTAGTTGATAGTGACCCCGCCTTCCGATCCTAAGGTGGCGGGTTCAAATCCGGTCGTGAACCAATGGATTTTTCTGTAAGAAAAAATTATGTGCACTATACCAGTACTCTCAAACGGTGAAGGAAAACATCTTGAGGAAACCCGCGGCTTAGTCAGCTCCGCACGTATTGACCATGTCTTTTCTGTGGACAAGGCCGACTAAGCTGAGAGGATGGAATAGGTGCTGGGCAATCCTACTCCAACTTAATTCGTCCCGAGCACAAAGGGTCCCGTTAGTGAAGGTAAAAGTTGCCTCCTGACGCTGTGTAAATCATCTACTATAGATGGTAAAAGGCCCTTATTATTAACTAGCTTTCGTCCGCGGCTTCGCTCGCGTTGTACCAGAGTAAAAAGTAGAATATAATATGTTATTCCAGAACGCATGCTATGTATGTTCCAAGTTTCATTCAAATCCGTTCTGCTTTTACGGTGTTAACTTTCGCATTTTTAATATTAGTAGGATTATGGACAGTTTTTAAGATGTTTATGATGTAATGTGACTTAATGTTCATTTCTCGAGAATCAAGCATAGGGATCCAATTTTCGTGAAATGGACATCCTACTAATATTATAAATATTACAGGATTTTATGTTGATAAAAAACTCTATGGCCCATAACTCATTAATAGGTACCAACTCTTAACATCTTACACACGTGATAACTTTTAAACGAAATATCCGATTGAGATGAAACAAAAAGTATTTTACTTCTACATAAATACTCTTGATAATATAATGCTTAATTTCGATAAAGATTAATATTACGATACATATTTAACGTAGTTTTTTTTTTCTTCAGACGATTTAATAATTATTTTGAACACAAAATCGGTTATTGTGATTAAACCATGATAGCTAGATATATGTTCTCGCGGACTTTTTTGTAGGTCTTAATGGGATCTACAAACCCGTAGTACATCATTTTGTTCTATTGTCAATAGTTTTTGCAGCGCACTCAAAAATAGGTTTTCGATTTTACACCTTGTGTTACAAAATAGCAATTTTATTACGGATCCCTAATTTTGAAAAAAATAAAACATAGCCTATAGCCTTCCTCGATAAATGGACTACCCAACACTGAAAGAATCATTCAAATCGGACCAGTAGTTCCAGAGATTAGCGCGTTCAAACAAACAAACAAACTCTGCAGCTTTATAATATTAAGCATAGATATCAACAAAAGATTAGCATATAAGTTTCTTAAAATATTTACTCAAAATCAAGTCACTGAAAATTCTACTACTACTTAACCTCAACTAAATAACAGCCGCGTTTTTGCAATACCTAATAAAAAAAAACGCGCTACGTTTTGTTTCTCTTCGCTACAAAGATCGCTTCTAGCGATAAGGCCGCCAATTGTGGATACCATTATTATTATTTTTAACTTTTGTAACTTCCATGGTTTTTTTTTCTTGGTATATACATTATAGTATTATCTTATCTTGTTTGGTCATAGTAAATAAGGCCAGAGCGCGTTTAAAAACCGCCTCATGGCCCAGGGCCCAAAAGTCTGTGCTTCACAAAAACCGTTGCAAAGTTTAATCCCACGAGTCGCTGTTAATTGGCTCGCCACGTCACACGGAAGTTTTTAACAAAGCGATCCCTGAAGAATTAAGGAATAAATGCTTTTTTACGATTTTGTTTTCCTACTGACCTGTTTATATAAAAATCACGGTAACAGACTGTTTGAAAATCAATGCAAATTCTTACTTATATTATAAATGCGAAAGTTTGTGAGTTTGGATGTTTGTGCCTCAATCACGCCTAAACGGCTGAACGGATTTGAAAGAAACTTGGAATATACTTAGTACATGTACTGGATTAACATATAGGCTATTTTTTATCCGGGTACCAAGCGAGCGAAGCCGCGGGCGGCAGCTAGTCATGCATAAAAGAAGGAAGCAGCACACGTGACATACCTTGCTTAGACGTTCTTGATTGATCGTTGAAGTTAAGCAACGTTGTGCGTGCGTCTCAATATGGATGGGTGACCGCAAGTGGCATTACGAGCTGAGCGCTTCCGTGCTTCGGAGGGTACGTTAAATTGTCGGTCCCTGCTTTTAAGTCGTTAAGCCATAACGGAGGCCTTCAGGCGGCCAAAAACTCCGTTTCAAGAATTGACCACTAGCTCATACGAACTTACTTATGAAAGAAGTCTCTTTGTAGCGCATGTTAATTCTATCCCCACACTGATTCAAAATAAAATGTTACAATTAGTAGGAATGTAATTTTTTGAAGTTTTAGTAAAGACTATTATACTATTTCTGAAGAACTCGGTGGCGTGGCGGACGAGTGCTCGGCTGAGACGTAACAGGTGCGGTTTCGATTCCCACTGCGGGATAAATGTTTGTATGTTCTGCAAATATTTCTTCCTGGTCTGGGTGTTGTATTATAAGAACGTATTTTTATTTGGCGTAGTAGTGGCTCCCTCACTCCCTCTTATACGCATCTCCGAAATGACCCGTAATGTTATAAAGAATGGTAGTCTTATAAAGAATGGTATGACGATTACTTCCTCACAATTTTCAACCCCTCTTACCTCCGAAACGGTTGAAAGCTGTAGCATTTTTTACGGATTCGTATGGGGCATATTTAGAGATTTGAACCCACAACCTTAAGATCGGGTCACTACTAACTAGTCCACCAGTGCTCTCAGTCCAATAGTGAAGTAATTACTGTATAATTTTACCTACTTTTATGCCGGAATATGCTCGAAACCGCGTGCGTTAGCTTGTTGGCTATTATGTACATAAACAGGCCATTCTGGTGCTTAAGGGGTAAAATGTCGTAGCTAGTAGATTATTAACACTGAAATGGCTTTTTCATACGCTATTAGTGCTTTTTAACATCTTAACGGCTTGCTCAAATGTGTAAAAAGAAAATCTTTACTCCGTATCAACACTTTTAAAATCATCGGATTATTCATTTTATTTTCTTTCTTTGCTGGACTTGGAATAAGAAAAAAAAGAATACGTCCAGCTGCTTCTCTCTTCGAACATGCCGCAAAAGTCGACTAAGGAGTACCTAGTATCTTCTCCAACATGATGGACCTATGGGTGATGGGCTGATCACTTGTCACCATAGTTCACGATATCCATCTTGGGAGTCTTGGATCAGAAGTGGCTGAAAGTATTCTTATGATTACTTGTGGCTCTGCCCACCCCGCTAGAGATACGGGCGTGGTAATAATATGTATGTATGTACATTATATTTTCCTATGAATACTGGTAGTTTAGAGGTCATTGCGTTTGTTATTAACCAACTTCAAAAGGAGGATACTATAGTACCTACTCTAACTGCCGCCGAGAATTGAGTTTGAAACTATAAAATTATGTTAAATCGAAAAAGTTTAATAGATATTTTGTATTACTTGAAAATTCAAGAAAATATTTACCCTTGTTTGGGGTTAAGTAGCTTTTTTGTTAAGATATTCACGAAATATACTGTGAACAAACTTATTTATAGATACGAGTAACTCAACTGGACAATCACGCTGTTTTGGAACGCTTTCAAAAAGCCAAAACACATTTTTTTGCGTCTAATATTTCACGCCGAGAAACATTTCACAGAGAAAAGTTGAGATGTTGACATCAGCAAAAATCAAACCAAATACGTGGAAAATAGCGCAATCTTCCTTCCTGATCCTGATTCATCTCAAAGATTGATTTTATTGATTGCATTGTGTCTAAGGCAGGTAATACCGCCCGGATTGGGTCGTGTATCCTCAAATCCCGCGTTAACCAGTTTCTTGATTGTTTATTGAGCCTCCAAATTAAATGTAGCGCTGTGTATGCTTCTCTGTTGCAGGAGGGCTTGTAAAGTGGATATAGCCTGCAATAAGATTTAAATATATAGGTAGGTATACATTTCAAAAGGTACAAAAAAGAAATACACAATAAAAACCTTAGATAAAAACTCAAAACAGGGACAGAAGTAGGTAAATGACCAAAAAGTTTCAAATGATTTTTCAAAAATCGAATGTTTTAGTTTTCATCAAAATCAGGCCCGAGACTCTTTTGAGTATCTACTTTTTGTTATTTCTCATAGTTTCAGATTTGGCCATACACGCCTACTTGAAAAAATCACCAGTACAATGTAATGTATGAAAGAATATTCGTATTTATTTATTTTGCAAATATGTTACAAAGAAAGTGGTAGTTTTTGTAAGCTCAGAATGAGCTGCACACTAGGTGAAGGCAGAACAATAGACTGTTTGTCAACCTCTCTAGAGATAGTTTGTATTGTTCAGAAGACATGCAGGTCAATACACCTTAGCATTAGTTTCTTGTATAAAAGAATTGCGAGTACGTTAACATTCGTGTAAACAGTAAAACCTTTTAAACAACGTAAAAAACTACTTAAATCCATACTAACTATTATAAATGCAAAAGTAACTTCTGTTACCTTTTCACGCCTAAACTGTTGAACACATTTAGATGATATTTAGCAAGGAGATAGATTCCATCCCGGGGAAGGACACAGGCTACTTTTTATCCTGTAAAACGACCCCAAAATGAAAAAGAATGTAAATAGATAAGCAAGATAACGCATACATGCTTCTTAGGCATTAATTTATACCCTAATAAGACTGATAATTTGACATTTATAAAATTTTGACAGTTGAAAATGTTATTTATATCAATTTGGTCGTCAGCAGCTCTCTTTTTCTTGCAGGGCTGTGGGTAAGAGCCTCTAGCTGGTGCTACATAATTTTCTGGTCACAGCTAGCTGTGAATAACCAGAAACGATTACAAAAGAGTCGGTCGTGCAGCAACGAAATGTTCGACGACTAGATAAATTATCAACCATTCCATTTAAAAAAACTGACATTTTGGATTTTAATAGATTATGACGTCTTTTGATTTTTATCGAATCATCAATTCCTCAGGAACTCGGGACCTTCAAAATCGATTAGAATTGACACAATTATACAAAAAATACAGCACAGTTAACTACCCACATAAGTAGATTTTTTTAAGTTATTGATGTATTTTCTATTAGTTACCCACATTTTTGTCAAAAGTCAAATTATACCTTTTTAAACCATTATTCGATTGATTGTATTGCTGTTTGATTGACAAACTCAGTTGTTTTGTCAAACTGATGCTACAGGAAGTTCTGTGCTCAAGACAGGTCGAATCGAAGCACAGTACAGGCAATGGTGTGCTTAATGAACAAGCCACGAATTGTATAGAATACATGTATATATCCAACGGCTAACAGATACTAGCAGACAAGGTACAAGGTGTAAGACAAGTCCTATTAATTTTATAAAACCGAAGGTAATGTTTATGGCATTCCTGTAGCGGGAAAAAAGTGTGTATATTTATATAGTATACTAGCTTTCGGCCGCGGCTTCGCTCGCGTGGTACCCGGATAAAAAATAGCCTATATGTTAATCCAGTACATGTACTATGTATATTCCAAGTTTCATTTAAATCCGATCAGCTGTTTAGGCGTGATTGAGGCACAAACATCCAAACATCCAAACATCCAAACTCACAAACTTTCGCATTTATAATATAAGTAAGATAAGATACTAGCTTTCGCCCGCGACTTCGCTCGCGTGGTATCCGGACAATAAGTAGTCTATATGTTATTCCAGCTCACATGCTGTGTATATTCCAAGTTTTATTCAAATCGTTTCAATCTCATTTCCATCATCGACCACTTGTCATCTCAGTACCTACTGACTCTTTTCACGCGCATGTCCTCTTCTCACATACTCGCATCTTTTCTCAGGCCTCCCTCTGCTTGTAATGGAACAAAAGTGTTGAGCAGAGGTGGTCTAGTGGTAGAGGTTGACTTTATGATTCGAAGGTAGTGGGTTTAAATCCAGTCGTGAAACAATTGAACCAATGGATTTTTCTGTTCGAGAAATTCATATGCGATATACTCTCAAACGGTGAAGGAAAACATTGCGAGGAATCCGGCATGTCGTTGAACTTAAAAAAATGTGTCAAGTGCATGAAAGGAGCTTTTCAGGCGCACTTTAAATCGTTTCACCACACTGGTTCGAAAGAACTAGTGACAAAACTAGTAGTAATGTAACAAAATATCTAACAAAAAAAATATTATTGTGACAGAAATGTTTCCAGAAATCGTTTTTACAACGTTTGTACATTGTGTTCACAACATGTTGGAGGATCTTACACCAATAATGGCTTTCGGCCATTCCTGTAAAGTGCGTGTGGGATGTAAGTAAATAGAGTGAGGGACATGACATAACTAAGGCCTTTTACCATCTATAGTAGATGATTTATACAGCGTCAGGAGGCAACTTTTACCTTCACAAACGGGACGCTGTAGTGCCCGGGACGAATTAAGATGGAGTAGGCTTGCCCAGCACCTATTCCATCCTCTCGGCTTAGTCGGCCTTGACCACAGGAAAGACATGGTCGATACGTGCGGAGCTGACTAAGCTGCGGGTTTCCTCACGATGTTTTCCTTCACCGTTGTGAGAGTACTGGTATAGCGCACATAAATTTTTCGCACAGAAAAATCCATTGGTACACGACCGGGTTTGAACCCACGACCTTAGGATCGGAAGGCGGGGTCACTACCAACTAGACCACCAGTGCTCTCGTGACATAATCCTACTATATTATAAATATGAAAGTTTGTGAGAATGTTTGTATGTTTGTGCCTCAATAACGCCGTAACGGCTGAACGGATTTGAATGAAACTTGGAATATACATAGTACGTGTGCTACAGAAGTAATACTTCTAGCTCCAACTCCTTTTATAAACATGATTGTAAAGGGATGGTTTTAAAAAAAAAATGCGTGGTTTTTTACCTGTATCTTCCACGCTTGGTCGCGTTACGAACAGAGTAAATGCAACGTAGATTTAAGACGTGTCCAAATGATCCCTGTGATTTTAAGGAATAAAAAAATTTACTCCTGATCATGATGTTATCAGTACATTAAGTGCCAACGCTTTTTGTATGAGTTTTGCATTCTTTTTGTTGTGGACTAAAAACATATATTGTATTGTAACTTCCTTACATTTTACTTCATTAAAAAAGTAGAGCTTCAAACTAGGGTCATAAGACGTAACTTCTCGTGATGTTTTAGTGGTATTTTAGCGGTCGTGTCAGTAATATTTCATTTCCTCAGAAAATCCATAAAATGACAGGAAAGTGCGGCAGTAAAAGTACCTCGTAAAAATATTCTTAGATGGCTCGTGTTTCTAGACAGCGGATATCGGATATTATGGTCAAATTTAAAAATTATTTATTCGGTTAAATTACAATAAGAAACATTTTAAAACGTATCAAATCTACGTTTATGTTACTCGTAACGCGGCAAAGTTTTGAAAGACAGGAAAAAAAACACGTACGTATTATTATTATTTTTGGAAACGATCCCTTCTAATGTCATGAAAGAATTGCCCCAAAAGACTCCTCTCGTGCGTTTGACACATACTCGTAAAACCTGAGTTTGTTTTACTGTCTACTACATTCTGGTTTCCTCACAATGTTTTCCTTCACTGTTTAGTTACATAGCAGTTGAAGACACTACGGCTAGTCAAATTCCTACTACACATCTGTCAATGTCTCCCAAAAAGTTTGGCATAGAGCGGTGACCGTTTTGAAAAAACTTTTGTTTCATACGGATTACTATGTTGCTCACACATTTCTAGGTATAATATATCTTGTTTTATAGGACAACCAAGATTTTAACCCTGTATTTAAAGTATCTGAAAAGTTTAAAACCTCTAAATCCGTGTTTTATTATACACTAGCGTCCGTGGCTTTACTCGTGGTAAAGATTCTAGTTACCTCTTTAACCTTTACAGTAAATAGCCTAGGTACCTAACGATATATTATATACAGCATACAAAGGTACCTACTATTTCTATTATCAGTTTTATTCTAATCCATTCAGCCGTTACGGCTCGATTGAAGCACGAAAATCCTCACATCGTCATCGCATTTATAATATTTGTAGGAATATAAATTCCATAAGTTGTTTTGGACTGCTTCAATCTAAGTTCGATTGAACACACATCGCATTCATTTGTTTTCGTTTGCCGATGCCAAAAAAGCGATAGACAGCGTATGATGCGTATCAGAAAAAAGCACGGATACTGGGATACCATCATTAGAAATGTGCACAAATGAAATGTTAAAAATCCTTTGACAATTTTATTACGTTCAGGAAAGCGGGATTGGCCCATCGGTATTAAAACTATTACTACTACTCGTATCACTGGTTTTTAGGTAAACCTTTAAATTGATTGTCAGATGCCATCATCGCTTTGTCACCATTCCAAATCGAATCACAAAAAGTGAAAAAGCAACGAACAAATTGCAGATGAAACTTTTAATAAAATTCAGCGCACATTTTTCTATCGTGATTCGTGATAGATTGGTGATGGCGATACCTAGAAAACGCCTAAAAATTCATAGGAAATTCAATGAATTAATCCTCAAAATTATTTTATTGGTTCGTAACCTGGTTATGAAAAACTTAAACACAATTTTTTATTATTGGTTCATAATCCGTCCGTAAGTAAAAATCTTCTAAGTAGCTGGCTACGAATCTTGGTTGTGTACTAAAATACTATAATATACGCGCATTTTTTATATGTATGTCCGTACAATTCGAACGTACACTTCTAGATATACCCAACGTCTAGATTTCTTCTATTTTCGTCCAAGATGTAAAATAAAAGTCTCGGTAGATAAAAGAACGTTACATTTCTCCGAAAACATTTAACATTCATCGCCGAAAGATATCGCTTTACCACCACTTACACTATCGAATTGCTATATAATTTACATAACGAATAAAAGCATTCAGTGTTCGCATCATTCTGTTACAAGGACGATGTAGCCTCTAGACTTAACATTATAACACACTAGCTGCCGCCCGCGGCTTCGCTCGCGTGGTACCCGGATAAAAAATAGCCTATATGTTAATCCAGTACATGTACCATGTATATTCCAAGTTTCGTTCAGATCCGTTCAGCTGTTTAGGTGTGATTGAGCCACAAACATCCAAACATCCAAACATCCAAACATCGTTACAAACTTTCGTACTAGATGGCAGCACCGGTAAAATTAGTACGCGCTATCGTTGCGTTTTGAGCTTTACGCCGGTAATTTCAAGCAAACTAAGACTTTTCAAATTTATAATATAAGTAAGAAAGTAAGAAGTAAGATAAGCTCGGTTCAAATGTTTTACTAATGGACTACTGATATTATCTAGCAACTTTATTTTTGTGTCAAAAACATGTAAGTATTTATAGGTAAATCTTGGCATCAAAACTTGTGTTGATACAGTTTTCTACAGTATAAACTATTTTTATAATATTTAGCTCACGAACTAATTACATTTAGTCAATGGTTTAAAAGTAGTAAGGAGGTAATGATTTAAAAAACCGGACAGTGCGAGTAGGAATCCCACAATTAGGTATCTTATTAACATAGTTATGTATATGAAGATAGCTCAGCCATCCCAAGAATTGGATCTTGTTGGTTTTTCTCCGTTTAAGATACAAATCCAAACCAGATATTTTATCACAAAAACCTTCCAACTTTTCAAATATGTTTCTAGGCCAAATTATATAATGCAACACATACAAGCACCCAAATGACATTAGTCGACATGATTTTTAGGTTAGGAGTCCAGTTGTTTCCCCTTTACGCTCACACACTAACTGGCTGGATAAGCGACTACATCGAATGCATCCGAATCGATTCACATTGAATCGGGAGCACGTACCGAATCGATATAATGTGGATAAAAATCCGACGTGTTGCGACGAACTCGCTACCAAAAATACTATGAAGAATTCAGAATCTTTGTGTTTAGGACATTCTTTATTTCTTTGTAGTTTGTCTTTGTAATTGTGTTCTGAATAAAGTTTAAATCCTTATTCTTTATTTTAGGTATTTTCCCTCACATCCTGACATTTATTTCTTAATTTATTTCTTTTAAGAATTTAATATTCACTTGCAGAGAAATCTTAATATTATTTTTTGTATTTTGGTTTTATTGGGCTAATCCTATCAACATCAATATAAGAAAAAAGTAAAAAGCAACAAAAATTACAAAATGACGGTACTTATAAATAACTTTACATCGCTGCAACGACGTAAACAACTCGAACTTCCGAACAATAGGCTGATTGGCAGGAACATGGAACGGGCATTACTATCTAAACAATACTAGCTGTTGCCCGCGACTTCGTACGCGTGTAGCGCGTTATTTTGTTCTATAATCAATAATTTTCGCACCGCACGTGAAAAACTATTTTGGGTTTTCTACCTTAGATTACATATTGCAATTTTCTTACGGAACCCTAATTTTTTTGAAAATATATTATAGCCTATACTGGTTCCTGATAATGTTGATTTCTATTGGTGAAAGAATTTTTGAAATCGGTCCAGTAGTTTCGGAGCCTATTCGTTACAAACAAACAAAAAAGTAAAAAATCTTTCCTCTTTATAATATTAGTATGATAAAATGAAATAATGTTTAAACTAGATAGCGTTAAAAATATTAAGTAGTGCTTGCTCTAGGTAAGCTGGGACATACAGGGACGGGGTACACTAAGTCTAAAGTAAGCAGCAGTTTCACGACCCGTCTCAGACTTGTTTAATGTTCGGTTTAAAAGGAGCTTAGGTGTTGACATGGGAATAAATAGACATGGCTTGAACCACAAAAGATCACACAGAAACCCGGTCCCACTAAGTTATGATTTGGGTTAAGAAACTAAGAGTAAGGTAACAATCAGAAAAGTCTAGATGTAGGTCGTACGGTTTCTTGCCAAATTCTGTATAGAATCCATAATTAGGAGTATAAGGATTTTGGTTCTATTAAAAGTCATCAAACCTCTTTTTTCTTTTTTTTTTAAGAAAACATTTTAGAGTTTGTCTTATTCTGAAACGATAAATAAATGTCGCCCCAAGTGACCGGAAGACTTTTTAACAATAAAATAAAATAAATTTATGAAAGAAGGCAGCAAGGCCTCAAGTGCCTTCCCAAAAGGGAAACATTTAATCCCGTGCCCTCTTTTTCTTATTCTGACACTAATTCTATGAAAACCGACTTCCCTTGAACTAGACTTGGAAAGTCCTCGTAGTACGAAGGTTTGAGTATTATGTATGTAAAGTTTTTTAGTATAATTTGTTATATTATTCTTCATTTATACCATTATAGATAAACATTTTGATGATTTTCGTCAGGTTATTTATAGGCTTGAAACCAGAAAAGTAGTGTAATAAGAGGATATTGAATCGTGGCTTATCACAACTTAGCGTTTTGCAAAATTGTCGATAGATGGCACGGCTAAACAGAGATAAGAAATTCCACTTTCAAAAATGATCTTTGTCTTGCCTATACCTTCCTGTTTCTGATAAAGCGACGATTGTCAAGACGGTCCATAGTGGTAGCACACATTGTTAGTAGTTGATTCTGTGCCATGTTTTAGGCCAATTACTACAAAAAGTTTTCAACCCAGTGTTGAAAATCAGTGTGGTAAAAGAATGAAAGGGTCCTCATTGAGGACGAAAGCATTTACTTGTCATTTATTTAAATCGGCATGTCATTTATTTATTCATTATTAATTAGTACGATTATTAGAACCAATTACACTAATTAACATTATACACAAAAAGACAGAAAAAATAATAATAATATAAAATAAAATACAAGTCCTAATTAAAAATTATCATCTAAACACATTAAAATTTTGACTCATTCATACATCAATCTCGCAAAATCTCAGGCACACTAACATTATCTTCTTCCATTCATCGGCAAAAATATCACAATCCGGGTTCTGGTCAAGAAGTCTACTTGTAAAACTTGTCGAAACTGACATTATTTAAAGTGAAATTCATAGTCGATATAGGAGCTCCTTTTCCTGCTCTTTCTCTCTTTTGGGACACAACTAATCAACCAATCTCTATAGGGATTCCTCACTATATCGACTGTGAACTCCACTGTAAAATGATCTCGAGTGTCTCCTAGAGTGCCTTTTCTAGAGTGCCTTTTAAAACATGGGCATGCCCTTTTTCTGTAAAATCTGCATCTGTAGAAAAACCCACTGACAAAAAGATTTTCCGTTCCACATTGAAGTCATTTTTAATTGCTGAAAAATTATTTATAATTCTTAGTTCTAGACTTTCTGAAGTCTACATCCAATTTGGTGAGCGCGGGCCCAAAACCACCACAGCGGGGGATTATTCCAGATGTTTTGTACTATTTTGAACAACACGCTTCTTGTTTATTGAAAAAGCTGAGTTTGTTCGATGCAGTTCGATGTTGGAGCTTTATGCAGCTTTTGTTCAACTAGCGCTGCTTGTATTTTAATAGCATGTTTATAATATTAATGGTTTTCTCAACTTAAATAAAGCGAGATAGTTGGTAATTAAAAGTGGGAAGATAATAAATTCATGAATGACTAGCTGCCGTCCGCGGCTTCGCTTGCGTGGTACCCGGATAAAAACAGCCTATATGTTAATCCAGTACATGTACTAGTATAAATATATGAATATACATGTACTATGTATATTCCAAGTTTCATTAACTCCGTTCAGCCGTTTAGGCGTGATTGAGGCACAAACATTCAAACATCCACACAAACTTTCGCATACTAGCAGCCGCCCGTGGCTTCGCTCGCGTGGTACCCGGATAAAAAATAGCTTACATGTCAATCCAGCAAATGTACTATGCATATTCCAAGTTTCAATAAAGTCCATTCAGTAGTTTTTGCGTGAAAGAGTAACAAACATCCATAAATGCAAACTTTCGCGTTTATAATATTAGTAGTAAGAAGTAAGATGACCCATATTATATCCCAATTAACAGGAACAGCGGATCTTGATAAGCTGGATTGTCCTCAGTTTGTTAAAGTATGAAGAAAATATCACTGAGTTCAATTCAGCATTTCAAAAGCGCTAGTCAAACTCGTACGAATAACATAGTGTTGTATCCAATTAATTTTAACACCTCTACCGTGGTCGCGGGGTAAAGTTAATTTTCAATCCGTGCCATCGCACGAAAAGCCCAACTTCACTGGTACAAGCTTAAACAATTTCAGAGTACAACACGCTCAATAACTTGTGTGCTTTTTGCTTGTTTCCTACCGTTTTCAATTACAAAGTCATGTGCACTAGTTTTAGGAGTGTGCAGTGTACTTACTTGTGACAGGAATATTAAGAGGCCACCAAATCGCGTCTAGACCGATTTCGAATCGGATTGAAAGGGATAGCGCTACTGATTACGGGTGAATAAAAGACAGACAGATTTTATATAGATAGCGTTAAAAAAATCTCCGGAGCCTTTCTAGAATTAGAAATTTAAGAATATTTCGCCTTCTACTCCGTTCCGTTAACAGGTTGTCATAGCAAAAAATAAGTAAGTTCGTATGAGCTAGTGGTCAATTCTTGTGACGGAGTTTTTAAGCCGCCTAAAGGCCTCCGAAAGCCGGGACCGACAATTTAACGTGCCCTCCGAAGCACGGACGCGCTCAGCTCGTAATCCTACTTGCGGTCACCCATAAAAAAAATCGAAGGTCGTCAAAACACGTGTGACATGTCGTTACGGTCTGGTTATGCAATAGTGTAGTGAGCGGGAAGCATTATATCGAAAAGAACCCTCGCGAAAGAACCCTTTGTGATAAAAATAGAATATTTATTTTTCTAGTTACCATTTTCTCAAGGTAATTTACTCGGTAAGTATCTAAAAATTGAAAATCAACGAAGTTTTTAATGATATGTCAGACTCAGACTAAAAAAATTACAAATTCAAGGCATTTTGAAATAGTCCTTCTAGCTAGGCACTATCTTTTGTTCGCGCCTTCACTCATTTTTGATAGATTGATAAAAGTAGCTTATTTTTTAATAGCCAGGTATTTCCAGTTCACTAATCTTGTACCAGATTGTTCAGTAAAAATAATGGAATAAATTAAGCGTACTAAAACCACAAAAGCAACGTACAGACATCCAAAGCGCTATTTATAATATTAGCTGAATTAAATTCTTGTTAAAATCGAAATTACCTAATTTAAAAACGTCTCAAATTATTTGAAATAGCTTTCTTGGAAAGTCATTTCCGCGCAATTTATTCTTTGAAACATTTTTCTTTTTTTATACCTACTTATTTTATAGTAAGTACTACGTCCGTTACTAGACTTATAATTCTGACAGTTATCTCGATTCTATGAAATTAATGTAGGTATACAAGTTTTGACGATTTGAGACAGGAGAGACGCGTCAAGCCGAAGATCGGGCGCTCTTTAGGGGAGGCCTGATTCTAGAAGCTGATGTTGATGATGATAAAGTTTTGTTAATGGATACTTATTTACGTATAGAGGTTGAACTTTAAGTTTTCCAACTTCGAAAATAAATTCACCTTATTTTGTTTCACGTTAATTTAATATTTTTACCATAAAATTCATAAAATATCAAAAAACTAGCTGGCGCCTGCGGCTTAGCTCGCGTGGTACCCGGATAAAAGTAGCCTATATGGTATTCCAGCACACGTATTATGCATATTTCAAGTTTCATTGAAATCCGTTCAGCCATTTAGGCGTGATTGAGGCACAAACATCGTCACATCCTCACAAACTTTCGCATTTATAATACTAGTAGGATAAAATATCACTTGTTTTTATTGACATTTTAATAATTATAGGTGACCGGCGACCGTGCCATCATCATAAACAACTCTCTCAACTATCTGTTGTGTGTTTATTCGTCCAAAGTTGCTAGCAAGACTTTTTTGTTTTGTGTTTTTAAACCCATACTTCATTTGGCTAGTAACAAGACGAAGAATCCTTATAAGAGGTCCAAACAAGATACAACAGAGGCTTATTATTATTAAACTCTGAACAAAAGCGGCTCGCAACAAAAGCCCTAAGTACTGATGAGCACGAATGTTATTGACAAACAGGATACGTACAGTTGTGGCCAAAAGTGTAATAACAATAGAATGAATAACGACATATACTTTAGTTCATTGATTTAGACATGACTATGCAGAAGATTTAAGATACTTAATAGATCTTATATCCGCTTAAATTATTATAAAAGTTACCCGAAATACAGTCATGTGCACCGCCCGCCCGCCCGGAATAAAAAAATTATGCAAAACTTATGCGAGACAGCACACATATCCACTAAAGACAAATTAATTCTTTTCTTTATACATAATTATGTAAATGTAAATCCGTTATTGGCTTTATGTTAAATCTGTAAGATATAAATTTTAAGAGATGTGGATTTTGTTCAATAAATAAATACTTTTGAATATATACGGCTAGTACACAGCTTCCGGGGGAAGTTCAGTAACCGTATACAAAGTAGGTAGCCTATTTACCTATGCTATTCTAGATCAAGAACCAATAGGTACATCCCGAGTTTTCCAGAAATTCGTTCAGCCGTTTGGGCGTGAATAAAACAAACAGACTTATCCAAACTTTCGCAATTATGACACTACTAGTTTCCACCAGTGTCTTCGCTTGCGTTGATCAAAAATGCCTATTATGTCAACCCAAATCATAAAAGTATGTAGGTATTTTAATTATTGTCCTAACACTTCCTCAAACTTTCACATTTATATTTCGTTGTTATAACGGCAATAGAAATACACACAGTGAAAACTGAATACAGCCCACTGACAGCCGGACGGACGGACAGACATCGGAGGCTTAGTAATAGGGTCCCGTGGGCACCTTTCGGGTACCTACGGAACCTTAAAAACTAAGTTAAACATGATGAGCAGAGGAACAATTGCGCTAATTTTGACCTTTTTTTACCAACGCTAAAACACGTTGGTCTAAAAACTTTGTGCCGAGTCTTTTAAATGTAAAGTTAAGAATACCTACGTTGAAAAATAGAGTGATTGGCCTCATAATTCACTGAAGTAAAAAGATTTAGTGATTTTTTTATGATTTTCAATGAGACTGTACCTACATTTCTATGAACTTGAAACATTTCATGTTTTGAAATTTCGCAGAACTTTCATCCGATCTTGTGAAGGTTAATTTTATAAATATTTGTTGACAATCTGTGGGAACCAGATGGCTGATACTTACTTTGTAACGTTCGATTTTTCCCTCCTCTTTATTTGAAAGTTCCGTTCAGCGAGATAGGTAATAATTTTGGTTTTTGCTGGTCACACTCTGGCTTGGCACGGCTCGATTAGTGATTTGTGAGTGTCAGTGTCCTTATCAAGACGAATCGAACTGTCAATGTCGTTTGAGTTTTTTCGTCTCGCTCGGGCAGAGCGAGAGGGCAAGGATCTTTTGACGGATCGATGTTGAGAACGTGGCGTGGGTCTTTTGATGAAAATTGTATTTGCTGGCTAATATATCCTGGCTTCTGTGTCTGGCGTAGCGGGAATCATCCACGGGAGAGCCCACGCGTGTGATTCCTTCGGGCGCACGTGTTTTGTGCGTATTATCAGCTTTGTGCCTCTGGTAAGAGTCTTGAACTTTTGATCTTTGATTTTTGTCTTCCTCGATTGCCGAGCGGAGCTCGTGGGACATCCTCAACCCTGTGCATGAATACACAAGGGCAGATTTGCTAAGGTTGCACCCCGCTTCGCAGGCTAAAGAGCACTTTCGCTTACGCCGGGCTATGAATTTTCCAGAAAAGAGGTGCTCCGTACGGGCGCGACCACGTGGCGAGCACGTGTCGCAACCTTTCTACCTGCCGCCTTCTGGCGCACGCTGTCGTCGGCGAGGGTCCAGAGCGCCAGCGTCCCCTGCTGTGCTGCTGTGACAAGACCGAAAGTCCTGGTGTGGCGTTTCCCTGCCTTTTTGTGACCTTGTGGTGGCTGGTGTCAGTCGAGTGAGTGTGTCTGATAGGGTCGTTAAATCAAGCGTTCCTGTAGGTTCGCTCGCGCGAATTTCGTCAATTACGGAATTTAACAAACCAAATATAACCAAAAACTCTATTTTTGTGGATCGTTGAATCAGCGGTGAGGTGCGGTGGACTGATACTCCTGAGTAGGCCGTGACTAAGTGGGCATCCGGTTGATTTACAAGGCAGAGTAGATCAGGGCAGGTCATTAAACCCGTTTATTGTTAATTTACATTTTAATTTTTACCCGTTGTGATGAACCAAGTGTTGGAGTGTAATTTTTTTGATCGTGGGATATGTCAGAGCTGACTGACGAAGGTGAATTACAGTAGTATTGTGTAGATGAACGGTGGATGTACTGTGAATGACGGCGTTGTAGTTTGTAATAGTCTCGTCTATGAATTGTAAGCGTTTCAATAAGTTTATCTTTTATTTATTTACTCATAGTAACTAGGACAGTAGTGTGTAATAGATGCGGCTAAAAAGAATTGTAAAACCTTTCGATAATTTTCTTCCTTTTCTAGTAATAAAATTCCTGTAATAAACACTTGATAATCAACACTTTAATCTTTATGTTTTTGTGTAGCATCCTTTCCTACCTAGGGGGAAAAATAGCTCACAACTTATATAAGTTCTTTTTTGTAAATAAATAAATAAATAACACCCAACAGTCACATACATAGTCCTGACCCCATAATAGGATTCCCTGTGTCGTGGGTATTAGAAACTACGAGTACCATGGTACCACAACACCCAGACACGAAAGAAATATTTACAGATCATGCAAACATTTATTCCGCAGCGGGAATCGAACCCGCGCCTCTTGCGTCTCTGCCGAGCGATCGCCCGCCACGCCACCGAGGCCGTCAAACTAAATACAAACTAAAAATACATAATTTTGCATCACCAGTTGCAGAACATGCAAACATTTCTCCCACAGCGGGAATCGAACCTAGCATTTAATAAGTAATTTCAAGTCAAACAATTTTGTACTTAATGGTTGCTATCTACGTTTAAGGGTTATCGCCCACTAGTACTTTTCGTAAACGGACGGTCACTGTCCTCTTATCGGCGTATGACGAGTCTATTTATTAATGTCACCTAGTGACTAGTGTACTTAGCTAAGCTCTGGTGGTCTTTTGGCGCGGCTTGCCTGCCTATCCTAAGGCCGTGGGTTCAAATCCAGTTATGCACAAATCGATTTTTCTGTTCTGAATATGTACGTCGCTATTATACCAGTAGGTACTTTCAAATGGTGGAGAAAACAACGTGAGGAAACCGGTTCTAAAACATGACTGTGTTAAGTGCACGAAAGGATCCTTTGAAGCTCACTTTAAATCCTTACACCACACTGGTTAGAATAACTAGTTACACGACTAGTAATAGTAAAAGTAATTATGGCTATTTAATCAAATTAATTATAATCATGATCTTTTAAAAGGTTTATACTATTTTAGTGATAGTTTGGAAACTAAACCCAAAAGGACTTTCCCGAAAATATTACAAGGTTTCCTTTTGAAACGAGTTTGAAAAAGCTTTAGAACCGATTGAATGTTATCTGAATTGACAGCGCTCAAAGCGTACAAAAGTTTTCCGATACTCTGAACTTAATGCCCAAAAAATTACTAAGGGCTTAAATAAATCTAGCTTACATCCGTGGCTTCACTTGCGTGGTATCAGAATAAAAAACCGAGTACGAGTCTAATTCTCACACGAAGGGTTCCCTTTTATTTTGTAATTTAATTTAATTTTGTTTATTTGTTGCTACAACGGCAACAATTTTTACACACTCTGTAAAAATTTCAACTCTCTACCTATTGCGGTTCATGAGATACAGCCCGCTGACAGACGGGCGGACGGACGGAGGGCTGAGGCTAGTAATAGGGTCCCGTTGGCACCCTTTGGATACGGAGCCCTAAAAGAAGTCTATCTCATTCAATAATATAAGTATCTATCTATTCAAAGCCTTATCCAAATAGGATCAGTCGTTTCAGAGATATTCAAACACAAACTTACGAACACTCGAACTTCCCGTTTATTATATAAGTAGGATATAGGTACCTACAGTTATCCCAATAATACAATATCTTAGATTTTCACATACGTACAAAGGTATTTGATGATAAAGGGATAGTCTGAGGAAAATAGGCCAAGTTCTATAAAAGTTATTTCTTAATTCAGTTTAAAGATCTTGCGAGAAGAAGACTCGGCAGACCAAAACGTCTGGAGGGAATAGAGGCCTTTGCCTAACAGTGGGATGCAAATGGCTTATAATAATAAAAATAATCGAACCCGCGCCTCTTGCGTCTACGCCGAGCAATTGCCCGCCACGCCACCGAGGCTGTCATATGCATAGTATGTTTGCTGAAATAATTTTTTTTATTTCTGACAGTGACATTTTACTTCTCTGCTGGACTGGGGGGAGTAAAGAAAACCCACAGAATGCGTCCAGCTGCTTCTCTCCCCGAGCATGTCGTAAAAGTCGACTAAGGGATAGTATCGTGAACGAAAGTACCTATAGTAAGTAGTATCGATATCAAAACGTGAGAGTCCACGTTTCGGCTCCGTATGTCATGACAAGTAGGTTGGATGACTGATTGGACTCTTTAGTTTTCTGCCATTGTAGTACAAGTTCATATATTTTTTTTTATTTATCTTTGTCGTCGCAGGGCTGGGCAAAGGTGGATACCTTTGCCCAGCCCCTGTTTGCCCCAAACCCCCAACCATCTCGGAACATTAAAACCGTGCAATACAGATAACTGCGATTAAATAAACCTCATTGATCTGTTAGTATATCAGAAATAAAATCACAAGAGAAAACAATAAAAAAATACTCTTTCTTGACGACATATTGGTTATCGCAATTCACAGCTTAAAGAAAATACAAATCTTTTTCACGCTTCATTTTAATTTAAAATTATCGTCAATCGTATTGGAAGGCTATTGGCGACATCTGGTCGAATATTAAATGAAATATTGCCGGCCTTATTCAAAATTACGGCACTTTCACCGAAAAATCGGTGAAAACTGAACTTATTTTTAACCTTATTACTCGTAAGCTTTAAATAATGACTATTGTCAGATGGAAATAAACCATAGATTACAAAAATAACACTTTTTATTTAGTACATACTATAATCAGGCTACAGATGATGATAATGATGAAAATCTAGGATATAAAGTAGATCAGAAAAGAATGCTCTAAAGGGTGTGATAGTAAGGATGATGACAATATTTGAAAGGATAGTGATATGTAGTTTTTGAAATTGCGGACCTTAGGGTAAAACCAGGATAGATGCCGCAGTGGGTGCCCCGTTTTCAAAAAACACAACTTCCCAAAATCGCAACAAAGAATTAATAGGTTAAATAAGGAGCGTATGCGCCTCAGACCTAAGTCCCCTGCAGGCAGATGTGCAGAATTCACTTATTTCGCTTGTGCATGCGATTATCTCCGCGGCGAACAAAGAAAATACGTCAAAGTTTTAAACGTGAGTATTCACTGTTGCATAACTTTATAAGTAGCCATAAATTCCATTCAATTTTTTTTACGTTAATACACTGGTACATTTAGTATATACCTAGGTGTCAATAACCACTCTATTGTATTTCGTTGAATTTTAAGTTAGAAAGGCATCTATCCGTATGAAAAAGGATAGTTGCCTCAATTTTTCGCGGTATAGGTGCCCTTAGGGGCATCTATCTCCCAGAGCTCTATAGATTGTCAGTGTGTTTTGAAAAACATATGTTTTTATATTTTACGTCGGAAATATTTTGTTGTGTTAATATTTCTTATGTGTACTTTTTTTTTGAGCGCTGGTGGTCCTGTTGGTAGTGACCTCGCCTTCCGATCCTAAGGTCGTGGGTTCAAACCTGGTCGTGTACCAATGGATTTTTCTGTGCGAAAAATTTATGTGCGCTATCCCAGTACTCTCAAATGGTGAAGAAAAACATCGTGAGGAAACCCGCGGCTTAGTCAGCTCTGCTCGTATTGCCCATGTCTTTCCTAAGGCCGACTAAGCTGAGAGGATGGAATAGGTGCTGGTGAATACAGAACAATTACAGTCAAAATATGCTTAAGGTTAATTAGGTATTAGGTAGAAACTCTATGTGCTCAAATAAAACATTTTAAATCGTATTTTACATAGGTTTATTCTATAGGGCATCTATCCTACACCAGTGGCATCTATCCCCCTTAGCATTTTTATGTTGAGGCATCTATCCATATAGGTTGGCAACTATCCTCAAAAAAATGGTTTTGCGAAAACTCAATTTCTGCACGATCAGTAATTAGTAGGGCAACAAAGACAACTCGTAATGCAAGATAAAATATTTAACTAGCTATATTCATAGGAGTTATTCATGGTAAATTAATAGTTTTAAAATATGGAGGCTCTTTCAAAAAGTGGGGCATCTATCCCGGTTTTACCCTATGTATTTCTTGCGTTCTTATAACCAATCATAGTGATACTGGGATAAAGGCACTTGCGGTCGCATTTCCAACATTTCATTCTCAGCTGGTCTGCAAAACAATGAACAATGTCTAAAAATAATCAAAATATTACCTAAACACGTACAGTAGTACCACAAATATTGTGCGCCTCTGGAAACTTCGTGCTTTGTATATACTACTAGATGGCAGCACAGGTAAAGTTAGTACGCGCTATCGTTGCGTTTTGAGCTTTACGCCGGTAATTTCAAAGCTAAAGTTTTTCAATTTTTAATATAAGTAAGATTTATATGTTTGTATATACATAGTACATGTTCTGGATTAGCATAATGGCTATTTTTTATCCGGGTACCACGCGAGCGAAGCCGCGGGCGGCAGCCTATATGTCGCCGTAAAATTGTGAATACCGTAAAAGTTATAATCTATCTCGCGAGATTGTAAACTATCGAAAGATTGTGAACCGTAACATACTGCACACAATTTAACGACTTTAAATTTCTGGCTCTTTGGCGGCCGTTGCCGCGGTACTAACCTAACCTAACCTTCTAATTTCGATCCCTCGTGACATATTATTATACGAGATGGTATTATACAGCATCAAGAGGTAACTAGCTAAATCACTACAATTAACGAAAATTCCTCAGTAGGGTAGGGTATATCAGTTTAAAAATATCTAAAAATACTAAAGTCACTAACCCATCTGGATGTCCGATCCAAGATATTCTTCGTTCGATCAAGTCGAAGCCTCTTTCAGATGGGGGGCCGTCACAGCTACGACGTAACCTAAAAAAACGTGCATAAAAAATAGATGGAGGTATTTTCAAAGCAAAATTTAATTAATAATGTAGTAAAATTTACTGAAGATAGTAAATTTTACTCAAAGGAAACGATCCTTGATTTTTTAAAAGAAGCAATACAACAAGAGTTTTGAAAAACGCTTGCCGAACCGGGGAATAGAACCAACTAAAATCTGGAAAAGCAACATTCTCTATTTTTCTGGCACCAATCTACATGGTCAATCATGTAACAAATCTCTCTAGCAAACATTGTAAATTCACTCACGCCTGGTTTAACAGAATAAAAACTTTGGAATATGACTTCATGACCTTAAAACATATTAGTAACTTTTTATCCAGTTACCACGTGACGAAAGCCGCCAGCAGAACCAGAAGCTAATAAACTTATAGAAGTCTTACCTAGTATCATTCCCGTCTTTCAGCCCGCCATGCAGGAGGCAGTCCAGGAACTTGCCATTGCACTGCGTGCTGGTGAAGAGGTAAGGACCCCCGCACATGCTACCGTTGATTATCTTGAACACTGACGCCACGCCGATGAGCACCAAATGGCCCCCCACCCACGTAACAAGGGGACCGCCGTGGTCATTCTGGAAAAACAAAAATTTTCTAATTCGTCAACGAAGGTAGGAGGATTAACCAGTTAAAGTGTCAATGGGCTGAACACTTGGCAAGGCGGGAGGATGCTAGGTGGACAAATGCAATTACCGAGTGATGGCTTCGCGAGGATCATAAACCAGGCAGATCACCAGCCAGGTGGTTGGATGACATTTTGAAGTCGGTGGGTGTACACTGTACACTGAATTCGGTTAGAGCAGGACCGGAAAGAATGGCATGCTAAAGAGGAGGCCTAGAGGAGCAGTGGTTAGATGTAGGCTGATATGATGGTGGTGATGATGATGATAAGAACCATCTCATGAACATCAATCATCTCATACTCCCTCTGCTGGGTACAGGCCTTCTGCCTGATATGCCATTCCCTCCGGTCCCTTGCCAGCCTCATCCATTGCCGCCCATCTACTCATTGCCCAGCTAAAAATATTTAACACATAAAAAGTTTGCAAAATATTAAAACAAATGGCCCCGCTTGTTATCGTTGCGTTTTAGGAAACCAACCCGTATTTATCACATGGTCACGTCTCAGTCAGGACACTCGCCCACGACGCCACCGATTTTATAGTCACGGTTAAATTTTAACTACTACACTATTCTTGCAAAATAGACATAATCAGTGAGTTTTTTCCGCAAGAATCAAGCTCGAATTTCTGTGCTTCGTAGTCACATCCATAAGAACATTTATGTAATGACACACCTGACAAATCCCATTTCTCCTAGTAAAACTGCGTCTACTTTCTTCTTTTTTAATAGTATTGTTCCTTCTTCTCGCAATCACGACAATTTCACCTTTCCCTTCATCGAGCTCGATGATATCTTCTGTGCTATCTTCTGTGTTTAGCGGTCCTTCTATTATGGTTCCTGGTGGTACTTCTATTGGTATAGCTCCTGAATCAGAATCAACCTGTTCTGCCGATTCTCCATCACACTAAAATAATTTTTGGCTTTAAAATAAAAACAAATACAACATATATTATAAATAAAAACTGGTCAGTTGCGAGTCGAATTTGCACACGAAGGGTTCCGTTGTTATAGCGGCAATTAATACACTGTGAAAATTTTACTACTTACTCTCTACCTATTACGGTTCACGAGATACAGCCCGTAATAGGGTCCCGTTGGCACCCTTTGGATACGGAACCCTAAAAATGGTTAGCTGTTTTTCAAGCTATTTATACGCCTTGCTCATTGCTAGTTCAACTTGTACAGCTATTAGCTCAATACCTATAGAAGACCAGAACGTTAAAAAAGGCTGTGTTCTTACAACAGGACCACTGGCTCCAGAGAGCTTCTCAACCATTGTAATACACCCTTCCAGGTCAGGCTTAGACGGTTTCACCAAGTCTCCATTATCATCCAAGTTTCCAGGATCCAGAGTACAAATCATGTACTTGTCTATGATCCTTAAGAGTTGAGTGTTCTCGTCTGTCTCTTCCTCTGTTCTGTACTCATTCTTGCATGATGTCTTGTCGAGTATCGACGTTGAGGCGTAGTGCAGTATGTCTGTGTTGTATGATTTGTAGTCGCTTTTCTGAGAAATTTGTAGTAAATATTACAGAATCTACAGGTTTTTTAATTAAGGTACGAGTAGCTAGCAAACCCTGGCTTAGAAAAGGTTTAGGAAAAAATAAGGCTATTTTGTAATCTTTCTACCTATGTAGATGAATTTTACTTATAAGTATTCTATCAGCCATCTATGTAGTTCCCATAGTACAAGCTTTGCTTAGTTTGGGACTAGATGGCACTGTGTAAAATGTCTACAAAAATTTATTTATTTTAATGATGGGAGACTGAGTAGATACACATCTTTATCTGCATAATGGTTGGTAATTATTTACAACAACCGAGCATTCGGCCTTATACATATGACTTCTCAGTGAAATATTCCAGACATTCTTCTCCCATTCCCGTTACAGCGAAAATAGTTCATACCATCTTTGAAATAGAGTCTTACCGACCGCCACTTCTCTTTGTGACCCCATCCGAGAGCCATAGCTTCTACCCCGGGCTCTTGATACTTCTTTTCGTAGTTGACTCGAATGGAGGCTGGTGTGTATGAACAATCGGTTTCATATGACTTGTCTGTAAAATCATAAGGAGACTCCACCTGGACAACTGCTATATCTGTGACCGCCCATTTCTCTATCTTGGTGTATTCTAAATCGTATACTGAAAGAAACGAGAATACTTTAACACCAGTCAACGTAGTTTTAAACATTGCACTGTCGGCGAATCCGATGCCACAAAAGGGCTACAGATAAATGTTTATTAACGCTGTAATCAACCGTCGAGTGCTTATTTAATTTTTTATGGCACTCTCCCCGTTGAACTAATACCTCGTTTACCGAGATGGACGGAATCACTTTCTCAGTTGTCTTGGTACACTGATGTCCTAATAGTTGACATGTTTGGTAAAGGAGTTCTCCCAAATCTACTTTTACCAAGTCTCAGTAACATTTTTTGCGAATGGATAAAACTATGCCCCTTTCATGCATTTGACATATTGACAGTTCCAATAAAAAACATTGAAATTGTTTACGACAAGATGATGTTCTTACATTTAGGCACACAGGTCAAAATAACCTTCTTCCTCCTCTTCTTAGTGCATTCATTGTCTTCAATATTCTCAGCATCCACGAAGTTCTTGTAGCCAGCTATAGCATACAGATGCTTGACGTCTTCAACGCACGCTGCTGAGGTGATAATATACTCAGGACTGACGATGGAGCCTCCGCACGTCCAGCCTTTGTACTTTTTGTCAGATGGAGCTGCTTTAATGAAGTAGGCCTGAAACATAAAATTATCATCTCCCTTAACCCACTTAAAGGACGCACATCATGTTTTTCTCTTCCATTCTCCACTATCTCCTGGAACATAAACTCCCGTTTTTGTTTTGTTTACTGTCGTTTTAAACGCGTTTATTTTATGCCATCGTGATAACATTCTTGCAGTTTTTATGGAGTGTCATGGTCACGACTGCATGACATGACGAATTATTGACATAAACTTAATGTCTTAAGCTGGTAATCACAAAAATTTTAATGCCTTCTAGGAACATTATGAATTTTTGTATTTGTTGTAGAGTGAACATGAGTGTTTCTGAAGAAAATGAATAACTTACAACGTAGGGCATATTCTTAGTTACTTCTTTTCCATTAGTTATTCGACGCTGAGAAGAAGCCACTAAAATTTAAATTGATTACTTAAGCGAATTATTATGTAGGTTTTACTGTTGCATAGATACTTTATAATTTGTATACATCTACAATGCGATAACTGACTACATGATCGTTTCCATCTTGACAAGCAAACTTTGGAGGACCCTAAATTGTGTTATGTAATTTATAATTTCTTACAGTGAATACAGCACCAAAGAGCGATGAGATGGTGCAATTTTATTGCGTACATTTCATGTATTTTCTGAATGACTTAATTTGTATTACAAATTCAAAAACCATATGTAAGCCATGGTTCTGTGGAAACGGCAATGAGCCATCAAGTCAATTGGAATTCCAACATTGTTGATAAGATCGAAGAGAATATACAACTTGTATTAAATGAATTGAAAAATGTTTAAGCTGTTTTTACTGACATTGATTTTGAAATGTGAGTATATAATAAAAAAGATAGATACACGTAGATAAACAAAGCTTAATTGTTTAACATACTATTTTTTTTTAAATAACATTCAAAAGCCAAAAGAGTTGGCGACCTTTCGTTAAAAACGATCTCTGCCAAGCAACCTAGGATGTATTGGATGGAAAACAAAATATACTCTACTAAGGGCCCGCAGCGAACGAAAATGTGCGAAGGCTTCTGCAAATGCAACGAATCAAAGTGGGCTCTAAGACAGATGTCATGAGCCTATCACCTCTCGGTTTAAGAACTTTATTCTCATAAAGAATTAATATGCGCTTACAATATGAGAACTTAAAAATATATATATATAATATTAATAACTTACGAGCGTACTACATACAAACTAGAACATAATTACTTATTTCATTATATTAGTCTTATTTATACCTAATTTACACAAGATAAAATGTAGGAGCGGGTAGTTTTGTAACAGTCTAACAAAAACCACATCGCTACTCGCACCACGATAATACACCTCTCAGAGATTTAAACTCGTGAAACCGCTTCCAATTTCGTCCTAGTTAACTGTGTTTCCTCCACATATCTTTATTGACGTCTTCTCTGACCTCCGTAATTTTAACCTTTTGTGCTTTGCAAAATCGATCATAAAACAGTGTTCGTTGGTCACACAGACGTTTATCATACAATCCTAACTCGCTTGATTATGTAGTTTTAAACCGTCTCCTTTGTGTTTTGGTTCCAGTGTCATCAAGTCAAAGGCGTATCACCAATGGCACGACGGTAGATTACAGTGCTAATACACATTTTATGGTAATGATTTTGTAAATTATATCTAACAGAAACATAACATAGTCCTTACTTCATACTACTCTGGGTATCAGAAACTGAGTACTATGACGCGACAAAATCTAGGCTCAGAATAAACATTTCATCATCATATCAGCATCACCAGCCCTTATCCCACTCTATGTGGTGTTGGATCATGCTGTAAGAGTTTTGGCTAAGGTGTTTTATGACCGGCCGCCTGCTTGACGTCAACCCTCCTTGGGAATACTTGCTTATTGTATCTCATCATGTTGGAGAGGATACTATCCCTTAGTCGACTTTTACGACATGCTCGGGGCGAGAAGCAGCTGGACGCATTCTATGTTTTTTCTTTACTCCGAGTCCAGCGAAGAAGAACATTTACAAACATTTCTCCGGTGGAAATGGGATTCTGCACTTCTCGCGTCTCAGTTAGCCACTCGCCCAATCGTCACCCGGTCAATACATTGCATTTGTTATTACAGGTATCAATTGTAAGTGCAGAGCCGGAAGAGAAGACAGGATGGCTCTGTGGAGGCAGTATTATCCATCCCTCTCTAATCCTCTCAGCAGCGTCCTGTCTCCACGAGTTCAAGAAGCTGTACGTCATCGCAGGGCACAGAAAGTACGTGAGGACTGAAGATCTGGAGACCAATGCTTGCACGAGGCATATGAAGAAGAGGATTGTTTATTATTGTCTGCATTCTGGTAAATATTCTAGAATTACTAGTGTTATAGATAAGAAACTGCGAGCGCCGTAACACAGCTATACCCGACCACTAAAGAAATGTTCACTGGACATGCAATGCATTACGGATTCGGGTCATCACATTCTTATGAATTACTTTTGGAATTAAAAAGTACTCGTAAACAAATACATATTTCATTGTTGTCACGCAGCGCAAAGTAATTTTACAAGTTGTGCAGTGTGATGGCCAAGTCTCTACTTTTAAATAAAACGATTATTTCCAGAATACGGAGAACTAGAGGTGAACAAAGGCGATAAACACACGAGTGAGGAACGCAAATACAAATGGACTATGTTCGACATTGGCATCGCAAGAACGGACACTCCAATCGACTTCTTCGACCACGACTATGTCAAGTTCTGCTCGTATCTGCCGAGTGCTATCCAAGTGAACTTCCACCAGAAGTTTCAAGAGCCCGGGTTGGACGCTGTGGTATATGGATGGGGGCATGCTGATCATTATAGGCCGGTAAGTTTTCGAGCGTAGAAGAACTTAGGCAAGTTGAAGTACAAGGTAGGTTCTATGACGGCTAATAATAATAATAAACATTACCGACCAAAATTTCCTAGTTAAGACGCCAAAGATGTGTGTTCATTCCCACGGCAAGAGACATGTTTGTGTGTTCTGCAAATATTTGAGTCTATTCTTAGTGTATTGTGGTGCCTGGAACCTTAGTTTCTGATATCAAAAACGACATAATTAGTGTGGAATCAAAATTGTGACTATTGTTACTTTCCTAGGTACTTTTTTATAAGAGCTTCTACCTTGAATTTAAATGTATATTTAAAAATCTATCATTAATTGTCTGAATTAAACAATTTTTAATTTAATTTAAAAAAAAAAAGAAATTAATTGAAAAATGTTATTATAGTGTATGAATTTTTAAAGGACAAATTTTACTTGTTTGACATGACTTTATATTATTGTTTTAATTTTATTGCTCGACACTTTTATTTTATGACGCTTGAAAGTTTTTGTTTTTGATATTTAGAATTATTTTATTAGGTATTTACTCAACTCAATTACATGTTTACGTTTTCGCAATTCCTCAATTTGCACACCGTCTTAGGTAAAGCATGTTGTGTCACACCTTTAATAGGTGTCATCTTTTGTACCTACACATCATCATTTTCCCGCCCTTATCCCACTCTATGTGGGGTCGGCACAGCATGAACCTTGGATCATGCTGTAAGAGTTTTGGCTAAGGTGTTTTATGACCGGCCGCCTGCCTGACGTCAACCCTCCTTGGGAATACTTGCATATTGTATCTCATCATGTTGGAGGATACTATCCCTTAGTCGACTTTTACGACATGCTCGGGGAGAGAAGCAGCTGGACGCATTCTATGTTTCTTCTTTACTCCCAGTCCAGCAGCGAAATACTAAGTCTTTTGTACCTTCACATATTTTGCAAATAAAGTATCTTTATCTTTATCTTAT
Source organism: Scotopteryx bipunctaria (assembly GCA_949320045.1). Taxonomy (NCBI): domain Eukaryota; kingdom Metazoa; phylum Arthropoda; class Insecta; order Lepidoptera; family Geometridae; genus Scotopteryx; species Scotopteryx bipunctaria. The sequence continues at coordinate 3,698,187 of OX439462.1, forward strand.
TGCTAGGGTTTCTAACTTTTCCTTCTATTATGCTGTTTCATAGATGTCTATTGATTTTACTTCAGAGAGAAGACAAACACGACTACAACGTTGAAATTCTTCATTACGCCTCTTCCAAAATCATGTCATCAGAGGAATGTCAGAATAAATTCACGAGTAACTACATTAAATCTCATATCAACGTCAATTACATCTGCACCGATGGTAGAGGGAACTTGAATGCTCATGGCAGGAATGTGGTCCACGCCAAACCTAGACAGTCCAGATGTGGTTCTAGAAGATCTGATGGTAATTATACCGTAAGTTATCTTACTATCTATTCAGAATACTGGTGGTCTAGTTGGTAGTGACCCCGCCTTCCGATCCTAAGGATGTGGGTTTAAATCCGGTCGTGTACCAATGGATTTTTCTGTGTGAAAAGTTTATGTGCGCTATAATACCAGTTCTCTAAAACGGTGAAAGAAAACATCGTAAATGGCTTAGGTTCTAGAATAATAATTAAATTTTCGAAAATCAATTCTAAGGAGTTAAACAGGGAAGTAAAGCTTCTATGGAAAAAATATTTCTTGGTTCGATTCTCTCAAAACTCAGTACAAATGAACTTTAAAATAAATAATAAAACACGTGTTTTTTATTTTTTCAAAATTACTCCTAGGAGGGGTTAGGTAATTCTAAAGTTTGAACGGGATCTTCTGATTAGTCTGGAAATTTAGAGTACTAAATCATTGGACATTTGTTACAGGGTTTTACTAAATATACCTCAAAAAGGAGTAAAATGGGGTGTCAAACTTTAAACCTCGCGACAGAAGCCATGCTAGTGAACTAGTTTTACATAAATATGCTGTGATCATGAAGGCAAAAGGTCTATAGGTTTTCTAGTCAAAAATATATTTTCAGACCATTATTCCCTGTCAGACAAACGTGACATATGTCAGTTCATTTATGAAGCCTGCAAAGCTCACGCAGGCAACTTTGCACTTCATGCAAGAATATAAGAGCAAGTTTACTTTACAGAAAGCAGGCGCTAATATCAATTCACACTGTATGAACGATACAAACTCAGTTGAAACAAATTTGAACATGTCGACTAGTATTATCGAGAATACAAGAAGAAATGGGATTTGCCAGGTATTTAATTACAATTCAACATTCTAACACAAAACATGTTATTTTGGCAGAAATATATTCAAGTTTCATGTCTGAAGTTCCATACCAGTCACTATATACTCAGCCAGTCAGTCAGTCAGTCAGTCAGTCAGTACCTAATGAAAGTTTCATGTAGGTATTTCGATTTTGTAGATTTATTTATTATGCCGACCCTATGTATGTGGGATCACGGCAGGGAGATGATGATGGTAATGAGATTTTTTTATGATTACTAGAATTTATGAAGTTTATTTTATATCATCATCATCTTCCTGCCCTCTGTGGGGTCGGCACAGAATGATCCTTGGATCATACTGTAAGAGTTTTGGCTAAGGTGTTTTACGACCGGCCGCCTGCCTGACGTCAACCCTCCTTGGGAATACTTGCTTATTGTATCATGTTGGAGAGGATACTATCCCCTAGTCGACTTTTACGACATGCTCGGGGAGAGAAGCAGCTGGACGCATTCTATGTCCATGAAGTTTATTTTATAATGGAAGGTTTTTCACAGAACGACCACGGAAGTCCTCTAGTGCGTTGGATCGGCGGGCACCCCTTTGTCATCGGAGTGGCCTCCGCCTTCCAGGTCAACCAGGACATGGAGTGTGTGGGACCGTACCTCTTCAGTAGCACTCAGTGCTCAAGCAAGTTCGTGTACTGTGTGCTAGTCAAACAGTAAGTTTATCCACGGTTTTGTACATCATGTATATACTTTCAGTACTCAATTATACCTTCTACAATACTATGGAAAATTTACCGTAATTATAACATTATATATGCCTAGTTTATAGTGACCCCGCCTTCCGATCCTAAGGTCGTGGGTTCAAACCTAATTCGTACTGGGCATTACAGCGTCCTGTTTGTGAAGGTAAAAGTTGCCTCCTGACGCTGTATAAATCATCTACTATATAGATGGTAAAAGGCTTTAGTTTTTTATGCCTTGCTATATTGTACGCAATGTAGATGGATGGTGCGCTTGACCTAGATGACTACGACGTCGACACATTATAAAATCGCACTTAATACTTGTGTTCTAGTAAATTGCATAATTTTTTTTCCAGAGACACAGTCCAAGCACTAAGAGTTCCTTTATACTGCGAAGCCCCTGACACTGAAAGGGGCTTTAAGATCGAAGAAACTTACGTCGACTGGACTGACGAGGTCAATAACCCCAAGTCGTCTGCTGATTACGGGCTTTATGACTCTGAAGAAAGGAACAATTCGAAGATTTAATAAAATACATCTACTCTTACACAATTTTTTTTTCACGCTCTTTATCCCTAATGGGGTGGGCAGAGACAAGTAAACATTAGAAAACTTGCAGCCATTTCTGATTTAAAGTCCTGATGGATATGGTGAACCATGGTGACAGATGATCAGCCCATCGCCCATTTTGATGGTCCATCATTTTGGAGAGGTCTATCCCTTAGTCGACTTATACGACATGCTTGGGAAAAGAAGCAGCTGGACACATTCTATGCTTTTTTTTTACTCCCAGTCCAGCAGAGAAGTAACTACTCAATATAGGTAATAGAATATTTTATTTATGCCCAATTCTTTAGCTTACTTTGAGTTAATTTACACTAATATTGTATAGCTGTCTGTTAGTTACCTCTTCACAGCTAAACCGCTGAATAGATTTCGATAAAATTTAGCAAGGGTTACTTCCTGCGAGGTAGGACGTTGGGTAATATTTGTCTCAAAAATATTCAATGCACAGTTTAGTTTTAAATTACATAAAAATACCACCTAAATAAATACTATGGTCTAAACATAATTTGTCAACTTTCTATTGATATTATTATTCATGCTTCTAAATAGAATGCTTAGCTTTAAGTAACTAAGTACTTTTCAATTGAAAACTTAGCCAGTAACCAATGTTATTAGCAATTAGCTAAAAGTTAATGAGACGCATGAGATTTGTATTATTGGATTTTGTAAATTGTATTTTCCAGATAGTTTAATTCGTTAATAACCACAATAGTAATAATTGGAAATTTAAATAAACTCGATTGGTTAAAAGTGGATTATGCTTAAGATAATGTGAAAATACCGACAAGTGTGGATAGTTACAACTCCCAGAGGGTTCCGCGCTACTTTATTTATTTACGATATCTTTAGTTGAAGATTGATGTCAGCTAAAGATTTTATTATTATTGATTTTTATTAACATGTCGGACATTAATCTTAAAAATACTCTGTACATTATAAGAATATAATAACTATCTCTAGACGTTAAAAGTACCTATGTATTCGATAAATCACCTGTTGATTTAATTTAGTTATTAGTACATTTAAAATATAAAAGGTTTTTGACTAGTTTTCATGAGCCTCGGATCCCTAAAACTAATTATTTCAAAGATATTTAGTAATTAAAATCTAACTTTGACATTTCAATTCCAGATTTTGAGCTATTAAGTATGAAAATGAATAAAATAATAATTAATTTGCTTCTTATTTTAAAACGTTGGTAATTTTGAAAGGTTACTCTTTACATGCAGTATTTTAAATCAATTAATTATAATCACAATTCTCTTTTTTATTTGTATATTTCTTGTTTTTTTTCTTTTATTTGTGATTTGTATTATGTGTGAAGTAGCGAATAAATGTCCGTCTATGTCTATATTTTTTACAGTATCGTTAAGTCAACGGCGAATTACTAATAGCTCTTCGGTGGAGAGCTCAGCTGACACTAGTTTTGTGGTAAGTTCAGAAATTGTAGAATTCCTCTTATCCATCTTTTAAGCCTATCGTAAATCCACCGTTCTTTACAAAACGACAATCAGCTTGTTCCATTATGAGCCTTTTCTTTATATAGAGTGCTGTTCAACAAAGACATCTTCGCCCACGCAGCTTCGCGACCAGCTAAGCCTACCAGCTTGGCGTCTAGCATAAGCGACCAGCTCCGGCGACCAGCCTAGTCGCTTGGCTTGTACGGTGCCTCTGCTCTATTACAGCTGGCCTGGCGGAAACTGAACTCCCTGAACTCTTTCATGCTTCCTGTTTTTTATAAACACACTAGGTGCTCCTAAGATTCCTAAGGCAGACTTCTAGGACAGACTAGTACCTATCAAATGTAGAATGATTCAGATAGTGTGAGTCAGTCACTCAGTCTTGGCCAATATTTTGACATATACAAAATATTGGTTTAACAACTAAAGAAATAGTTATTACCTATCTATCAAAGTAAAAATCATATGAAAATATGGGAGGGTTCCCAAGATCTAAACGCAAAACATGCTTTTTTTAAGTATTTTGTTTCCAATAACCAAAGAAAAAAAAGTCAAAATTTCAATTTATTTTTTTTAATAAACACAAGTTATTAACAAGCAACACAGTTCTATATCGATTTTGGTGAGCAAAATCAGCTATTGCACATTTTTAAAAATCGTCCATTAGGCACTTACAATGCGTTATGTGAGTAGTATAATTAAAAAATCCGTTTGCCAGGTCTACATTGTAGCTGCAGAGACAACTGGCATCGAGCCAGGTTGGCTATGTGGTGGCAGCATCATCCACCCTTCCCTGATCCTTACCTCTGCTGCGTGCCTGGTCACGGGCACTCAACAAATGTACGTCATATCAGGGTATCGGACTTATGTGAGGACTGAGCAGCTAGAACTAGACCGGTGTACTCGACGCATGAAGAAAAGGATTGTGTCGTATTGTGTACATGAACGTAAGTTGCGTTGATTACACTGAATATAATAATCTCAGACCAAATAAAAAGAAAAGACGGCGCGCCGCGAACAACAAAAGTGAAGCCACCTTTTTATCTATGTGTGCGTCGAAGGTTTTGAGGTTTTTTGTTCCAAGTAACCTAAAATTCATAGTACAATAATTAAGAAACGATGTTATTTGAAGTACTTACAAGTGAAAAGTGATTCCGTGAGACTTTTATGTGATTTGCTGCTGTTTTTACAAGTTTTCAATACACAGGAAGGCATAATTCTATTTTTAAATTTTAAGCGATGCGCATGCGAGCGATTAGCATGGTTTTAGTGTAGGTGTGTGCGTGAGCGTGTATGTTTACTTGCAGGAGCACGGTTTTGTGTAGCTTCACTTTTATTGTTCGAGGCGCGCCGTCTTTTCATTTTATTTGGTCTGAGATAATAATAAAATATTTGTGCTCATTACACTCATTTATTATCATAATGTCATCAGACCATCTAGCTGGTGGTCTGCCTAGTGATCTATGACCCCCGCCTGGCCACCACTCGATAATTCTTACCTTTGTCCACCTACCATCCTCCCGCCATGCCAAGTATCCGACCCATCTCCACTTTAACTGATTGATCCTCCTATTTACATCTACGACCTTGGTTCTTCGTCGGATTTCGACTACTTATAATACCTACCTATTAGCGCGATAATGTTCAGTCTAGAAATATAAATAGGTGTAATAAAGTTGTTTTTACACAGAGTATGCAAACCCTGAGGACAGATTTAAAGATACAAGTGACGAACGCAAATACAAATGGCTGAAATTCGATATAGGAGTAGCAAGAACAGACACACCCCTAGACTTCTACGACCTCGACTACCTGAAGTACTGTTCATACCTGCCCAGTACAGTGAGAATAAATTACAACTCTAGGTATGAACGAACGGGATTTCATGTTGTTGTTTATGGATGGGGGCATGCTACATACTATAGACCGGTAAGTTTCATTATTCTGTAGGGGTTTCTTGCTCGCGTTGTGTCCAAATAAAAAGTAGCCTATGTCCATGAAACTGAATAAAAATTAAGTTCCAAAACTAAAACCCGACTACTGAAAAATCAAGCTCTAAAAGGAATTAAACAAGAAAAATAATTCTCATCTGAAATTGTTATGTAGTCAGAAGATGGCCGTAGTCATAAGCCACCCGAGATAGGGCGACATTTGACACACAAACTGTCAAAACAACCTATCACACAAAGTGTCAAAATATATACTTTGGCAGTTTTTTTTTCAACTACCTACCTACAATGCAATGGTAATTATAAATAATATCCCCAACAATTGGATCCCCGGGGAATTAGACTTGGGGGAATAGACTGTACTGAATACCAGCAATAGAAATACACACTCTGTAAAAATCTCTACCTACTATGAGGTACAGCCCGCTGACAGGCGGACGGACGCACGGACAGACAGACGAACGGACAGCGGAGGCTTAGTAATAAGGTCCCGTTGGTACCCTTCGGGTACGGAACCCTAAAAGCTCTCAAAAAGTGTACTGTTGTGTTTATAGTTTCCTTCCACAATATTTATCCACTGTGATGCCCGTCCATTTCACGAGAATCACTTCACTAAAAATATATCATATCAAAATATTTTTAAGGGCTTGTATTTGAGAGGATGTTTTCTCTGGGAAAATTGCTAGACTTCTTGTATTTCGCATTTATTTCTACTACAACTAGGTCTTGTCACTAGTTCTTTCGACAAGTGTGGTGAACGATTTCAATTGTACAATGTTTATGAACTTTTTAGGTTATATACGACATGCTGGCTTCTGCGCGATTTTTTCTTTCACCATCGTATGAACTAGTGGCCAACCCTAGTGACGGAGTTTTTAGGCTGCCTAAAAGCCTCCGTCATGGCATAACGACTTCAAAGCCGGGACCGACTGTTTAACGTGCCCTCCGAAGCACGGAAGCGCTCAGCTCGTAATGCCACTTGCTGTCACTCATCCCAATTTGTAACCGCGCATATCGTTGCTTAACTTTAATGATCAATCAAGAACGCCTAAGCAAGCACCGTTAAAAATACTGGTACCGTAGATAGCGTAAATTTTTTCGAACAGGTTTCCATTTGCCACGACCTTAGATATTACAGCTAAACCACCACTGCTTTTATTTCTAGGAAGGAGACACGACAGATTACAATGAAAAGTATCTCAGATACGCTTCAACCGTGATCATAGATAAGGATGAGTGTAAGAAAAACTTCAAAAACACGTATGTAGAAGTTCGTGTCCAAGATAATTTTATGTGCACTGATGGGAAGGGGAATTTGGATGCCCGTGGGAAGTACCTGGTCACTGTAGCGCCGATCAGAACACTTTGTAATAGAAGAAGTGGTGATAATTCTGTAAGTATAGGTACTTTTTAGAACCTTTATCATCTTAGTGAGAGTCTCTCTCCCCGAGCATGTCGTAAAAGTCGACTAAAGGATAGGATCCTCCATGATGAGATACAATAAGCAAGTATTCCCAAGGAGGGTTGATGTTAGGTAGGCGGCCGGTCATAAAAAAATTTAACCAAAACTCTTACAGCGTGATCCAAGGATCTTGCTGTGCCGACCCCACATAGAGTGGGATAAGGGCAGGAAGATGATGATGATCATCTTAGTGAGAGTACTGGTGGTCTAGTTGGTAGTGACCCCGCCTTCCGATCCTAAGGTCGTGGGTTCAAACCCGGTCGTGTACCAATGAATTTTTCTGTGCGAAAAAATTTATGTCCGCTATTACCAGTACTCTCAAACGGTGAAGGAAAACATCGTGAGGAAACCCGCGGCTTAGTCAGCTCAGCACGTATTGACCATGTCTTTCCTGTGGACAAAGCCGACTAAGCTAAGAGGATGGAATAGGTGCTGGGCAAGCCTTAATTCGTCCCGGGCACTACAGCTTCCCGTTAAAGTTAGGTAAAAGTTGCCTCCTGACACTGTATAAATCAATCATCTACTATAGATGGTAAAAGGCCTTAGTATGGCTACGTCATCCACCCGTATACACGAAAACTTATGTGTAAAATGGACGGATGACGTAATCTATTGCAGCGACGACTCGAAAGTGTTACAAAATCGCACCACACTAATTAACTCATCAAGATAAAACAAGCGCCTATATTCTGATGCCTAAGGTGACTTTTTTATCAAGGTGTAGTTACTTAAATTCAAACTTTTACTGGTTGCAAAAATAAATTAAACATTTACCTACTTATTCATCAAAAAAATATGAATATTTCTGAATAAAACTAGCACAAAAGTCTTAACATTCAAGTTGCCTTACTTTCTTTTGATATGCATAAATTATTTATAAAGAAGTCTGAAAGTTATGCTCGAATAAATCCTACTTACTGAATGGGTTTACTAGGTCAAATACGGTACCGAGTATCATTGTCAACAGATATATTTTTAATGTAGGGTACATTAAAACACTACTATTACTAATTGTGACCAGTTTTTTCGAATCAGTGCGGCGAAAGGATTTAGGTAAATTTTGCCTCAAAGGCTCTTTTTGTGCACTTACACATGTTTTATTATTATACACTATTAAAACACTGACTTCAACATTGAAAGGGATTGTCATGCCTATTCCACTAACAGTTTTAATTTTTAACTTACGATAAAATAAATTAAAACTTCCAACCGCGGCACATTGCTGAATTTCTCTAAATACGCTCTCTTTAAGTAAGTTGTTTAAGTAGCCTATGATGACACATCAGCTGAAACGACTTGGCGAGTAAAAAACATTCCGAGCGTATTTAGTCGAACTTTCAGCAATTGTGTCGCGACCTTAACCCTGAACAGATTAATCTGACAGAATCCTCGGTGTGCGAGTCAAATCTTACTTCTTACTTATATTATAAATGTGAAAGTTTGTGAGTTTGGATGTTTGGATGTTTGTGCCTCAATCACGCCTAAACGGCTGAACGGATTTGAATGAAACTTGGAATATACATTACTGGATTAACATATAGGCTATTTTTTATCCGGATACCACGCGAGCGAAGCCGCGGGCGGCAGCTAGTTGAAATATAAAATGTAGATTAATCTGGTTTTAAATCGGATAAATACCACTCTTATTTAGCAGTTTCATAAAATGGACATTCTCAATTCGTAATTTGTTTTCCTAGGGTATGGATGGTAACGGAACATTGTGTTATAATGAAAGCGTCTCGAACGGACCTAAACAAGTACCCACAAATGACAAGCTAGAGCCAAACGTTGGAACCACTAGAAGAAATGGTATTTGTCAGGTATGTTCAGTGACCAATTGACCAAAGGGACGGCGCTTACCTCGGACAAAGGATAAGTACTTATAGCTATCCAACGAGGTAACGTCGACAGCCTTTTGGGGACCTTACCTGTGGTCGGTGATCTGAGCTCTGTTTTCTATCTGTAGGCGAAATAAATAATTATTTGTGAACATTTTACACAGCGCCATCTATCCCCAAATTAAGCAAAGCTTGTACTGTGGGAACCAGATGGCTGATAGAATACTTACTAAAACACTACATAATACTACAACACCCAGACCCGAAAAAGATTTGCAGAACATACAAACGTTTCTCCCGTAGCGGGAATCGAACCCGCGCCTCTTGTGTCTCAGCCGAGAACTCGCTCGCCACGCCACCGAGGTTGTCAAGATGTTAGTGGACCAATTAGTAGTGGTTGAATAAATGCTTTCCATTAAATAAAAGTGTATGGTGTGTTACAGAATGACCATGGTGGCCCCATGATCCGTTGGATCGGCGGGCACCCCTTTGCGATCGGAGTCGCCTCAGCGTTCCGCGTCAACACAAAGATGCAGTGCATTGGCCCATATCTATACTCCAGCGTTTTATGCAACAGTGCATTTCTTAACTGTATCTTGGAAGAACAGTAAGGTTTTGCTCTTAACTTGTTCTAAACTGCGATTGTTAAGAGCACTGATGGTCTAGTAGTGATTCCATACTAGGATCCCATTAGCAACACTATGTGGCATGGAAACATTTCTCCACAACGGAAATCGAACCAGCACCTGTCCTGGTCCTCAAAATGATCTCGCCTGTCCTACAGACAGTTTTGGCAAATGTCATTCCAAACAAGTTTCTACCTGGCGCGTCCACGAACAACGCGTGAAATTATTGATTTCAATGATTTACCTATAATATTTTTTCTTACAGGAATACAATCAAAAAGACTAGAAGAATAGCTACGAATTGCACTGCTATAGATAAAAGTTATACAGTTAAGGAAACTGAAATTGATTGGTCGTATGAAGACTTCTTATAACTTTTGAAAAAGGAACTGAGAACTTAACTAATAAAGTACAAACATATTATCACGCCCGTATCCCTAATAAAGTGAATAGTCATAAGAAAACTTGCAGCCACTCCTGATTCAAAGTCCCAAGATAGATATGGTGAACCTTAGTGACAGGTGATCAGCTCATCGCCCATATAGGTCCATCGTGTTGGAGAGGATACTATCCCTTAGTCGACTTTAACGACATGCTCGGGTAGAGAAGCAGTTAGACGCATTCTACTTTTCTTTACTCCGAGTTCAGCAGAGAAGTAACTAGTGGAACAAATAGGCATTATTTTAAAATATATAGATAATACAGCAGGGTCCCAATAAAATAGATCTAGATACCCGATAATTTTACGGAATTAAGTAATGCGTAATAAAATATCATCTGAAATATTCATGGCTTTTTACTTCAAGTCAAACTTTTTTAAAAGACGTTATTTCTGTCGGAGTTCGGAATGAACGATATTGAATTGCAGAAGCGCTAAAAAATGTTACTTTTAAACGTAATTCAGTGTTTGATTAGTGTCATTTTTGGGTCTCTACCCTACCCTACAACAAACATTTTGTTTTTTGTGAACATTATAAAAAAATACCCAACAGATATTATAGTTTTGTTTGACCCCACTTTGGTGTGTTTATTCGTCCAAGGACCCCACACTAGGGTTCAAACCTTCCGCAGTAGAAATCGAACCCGCACCACTTGCATCTCAACCGGGCACTCATCGCCCGCAGGTCGGAAATTTGATTCGAATAAAAGAAGTTTGTCATAAATTATGACACATCCTCTATTCTAAAATTAATACTTTTTTTATGATTGGCACCTCGGCTTTTCTAGAAAGATTGTTAGAAGTTGTGAAGCAATCGTATCAAAATTCTACAGCAACTGTTATTACTGCTAGTAACAGTCCGATTCGATTCCCATGAAATACAAAATGGTTTGAAGTAGCTGAGACTAAGACTGCGGTTTACGGATGGGGACATGCTGCTTTCAGACTCACACGTATTAACATTATCATCATCATCTCCATCATGAGGTAGAAAAATAAAATACTCATAGGTCCGTATAGAAAGTTAGCAAAATTCAATGTGATACCTAAACGAAGACAATCCCAAAACTTCAGTCGACAACAATGCTTTAAAAAAAATGTGCAACTCAAGTTTGTACGTTAAACTATACACTTCTGAAGTTAACAAAATGACGTTTGGGTTGTTTTGGATGACATTGGAACCAGACAGAAAAAGACGAAATGTCAATGTCAAATTTCTCCATTTGTGAATGAGACAGTCATAGCAACGTGTCGTTGAAAGCGATTTTCAACTGTCAAATTGGAAGAAGACTCGCGAAAATCTCGACTAATTTAAAAAGTCACTTATTTGTACCAGTCTGTAATAAGAATGCCCCCATTCGTAAACCACAACATTAGACTGTATTCCCTCATACTTTGCCTTGTAATACGCGAGAGTAGAGTTTGACAGTTACAAGCACTGAAACAGTTGCTATCGAAGTACGGAACGAGTAGCTAACGACTCTAACAATCTTTCTAGTCTAAAGTCAAGATGCCAATCACAAGAATTAACTTTAACTCTACCTTTTTATAGTGTTGTTTTCAGCCAAATCCTAGTCTCTAAAGTGCGACTAACGTCAATCTTTAGAGATACATTAATACACATACCCGGTTCCTATATTTTACTGTCGGACAAAGAAATGTAGGTTACCATAGCAACGTTGTTTGTTTGAGAAATCGTTTTTTTTCAACTTATTTGAGGGTATAAATAGATTTAGTTATGGTGCTCTTCGACAGACAACAATGTTGCTATGGTTAACGATCCATCGCCATCGTCCGTGGGTTAACATAGGAACCGGGTAAGAGAAGCTTTAAAAATACCTAGCATCTGTGTGGCCTTCAATTTACATGATAGGGGCCAAACCTATAGATACACACGTAACATAGCGGATACCGTTTTTAGGGAAGCATAATTAATGTTATAAATAACTGAGAATAAGTAAATTGCATTCCAAATTGAATTTTCTACATATTTTCATTTGTAAATAAAAAGCCAGACCATAAAATACGGTTAGTTGACTACTTTAATCAAGCACACATTATAAAAAATCTCTTGTCAAGTGCGAGTAGGACAAAAATCTAGAGATGTCTGCTATTTGAGTTCGCTTTATACCTAATATGTTGAATTTAAGGGATGTAATTTCATCATGTTCATAATATTCCGTAGTATTTGCATTTGTAGGAAGATCATTACTGTCCGTCTTATAACAAAAAATACATCTATTTTTTTCTTTTTAGTTAAGGAACCCTAAAATACTACTCAATTTAAAAATATCTAAATAGATTTCAAGAATTCAACATGCATAAAATTCTGCTAAGTGTGTTCTTGATTGTGAAATGTTAGTTGATTACATCTTCTCTTCTATGTAACTAAAGCATGGGTGTGACATTTAAAAACTAAAATAGGTATACCATGATATTGGATCGCGCCACGTAAGAAAAACCGCGGTGAAAAGTTTGAATGTAGATATTTTTGTTCCGGCGCATACTATTGGCACGACACGGCATGCCTAAGGACGCCTCGGCATGCCTAAGGAGGCCTCGGCATGCCTAAGGACGCCTCGGCATGCCTAAAGACACCTTGGCATACCTTGCCGATAGTGTTTGCTTTATGTTTTGTATGTTTATTTATTGTTTTTCCTAAAATAAACATTACGCTGTACGGAACTCTATACTTAATAATCACGATCAAAAAATACTAAGCAATAGGAGCAAGTTCAGTCAAGTTTAATTTATATTCACAAAAAGTTTCCAAGTATAAAGATGACAGAGAATAGGGTTAGCCAGCTGATTAGAAGAACCAAGTAAACCTGTTACATTTGGATTGAGAGATAAAAATATTATTTCAGTATCGTTTTGTCAGCGAAGGATCACTAATGGCACTTCAGTAGAACATGGTGCTGATACAAGTTTTGTTGTAAGTAAAGCAACAACTAGGCTAAATGCTTTGAGTCATCTTCCCCGCTTGGTCGCGTTATGAAGTGTAAATGCAACGTAGATTTAAGACGTGTCCAAGTGATCCCCGTGATTTTATGAAATAAAGAATTTTTGACTTTGACTTTGACATCCGCGCTAAATATTAGTGTAATCCTTTTTTTTAGCCTGTTTCGTCCCACTGCTGGGCAAAGGTCTCCCCCAAACACTTCCAGATATCCCTATCTTGAGCCTTCTCCCTCCATCCTAGCTCCCTTGACCCCAGGGCTGGCATGGCGCCCGTCAACGCCAGCACAGCCGCTGGTGTCGCCGGGCACTTGGGGCTTTGGTTGATTGTGTCTGTCCATATTTGGGGGGTTTGGACCACGCTGTTCCAGTGCGGGTTGATGGGTGGTTGTGTCAGAGCCTCGTTTGTTAATCAGCAGGGTGCACCGCGGGCAGGTGAGGTTGACTTGGGCGCCGAAAGATGTTGATTGGCACCCCTTGCACCACTATATTATAAATGTGAAAGTTTGTGAGGATGTTTGTATGTTTGTGCCTCAATCACGCCTAAACGCACGATGAAGGAAAACGTCGTGAAGAAACCGGCATGTCGTAGAACCGTTGAAAGTTCGAAAATATGTTTCAAGTGCAAGAAAGGAGCCTTTGAGGCACACTTTAATCCATTCACCGCACTGGTTCTAAATAATTAGTTACACGACTAGATAGATAGATTGATTTGAAGAAACAGTGTACTTTTGACTATCAGTACGTTCAATGCACTATCCGCTACAGGTATTCCGATTAAGGTCTTTGCCCACTACTCCGTTCAATAACCAAAACGTCACCGTTCAAAAGTCAGTCAAAACACGGCGCGCTACAGCCTTATTACGGTTTGTTTAAGGTCCTGGATATTGAGTGATGAACTTTTCTCTTCTTTCATACATTCTCACGCCCGTATCCCTAATGAGATGGGCAGAGCCACAAGTAAACATAAGAAAACTGTCAGCCACTTCTGTTTTAAAGTCCTAATATGGATTTGGTGAACCATGGTGACAAGTTATCAGCCCATATAGATAGTCCATTATTTTGGAGAGGTCTATTCCTTAGTTGACTTTTACGACATGCTCGGGGAGAGAAGCAGCTGGACGCATTCTATTCTTTCAGGTATACATAATCGGTAGGATTCCGGAGACAGATGGCAAGAACTCCGTACCAGCCTGGACTTGTGGGGGCTGCATCATCCATCCTTCCTTAGTGCTGACGTCAGCATCCTGCCTCAGGACCGGCGATAGCGAGAAGTACATCGTATCTGGATATAGGAAGTACGTGAACAGTAAAGACGCAACCAAAGACAAATGCTTGTCGTCTAAAGATGTTCTAAGGAAAATAGTATCCTATTGTGTGCCTAAGGGTAAGTTTAAGTGCACGAAAGGACTTTCAGGCGCACCTTAATACTTTTATCGATAGCGATTTGCTTGAAACTCGGTTCGGATACTGAAAATGAAAAATAAATGGACACGTGTTTCAGGATTTTTTAAAAACAAAGAAAACTTTTAATGGGCTTGCGGTGCGATTCGCTTGAAACTCGGTTTAGATACTATAAATGCAAAATATACGGACGGACAGGTGTTTCAGGATTTTACCCCTTAATTAAGGGTAAATTGAGGTGTCAAAGTTATACCTACCATTAAAAAGATTACATAATGCACCACGTAGGTACTTATAAAAGTAATAATCACAAAAAATATAAAAATTGATATTCATAATATTTGTGAACCCATTTTTGCAATAAGGAATCGCCCATGAATTTATGTAAGTTCTTTTGTACCTAAGTACTTCCTTTTTATATTGCTACTATTTTACAGACTCGGGGACAATCGTCCAGAAAACGGAAGACGAAAAGAAGTACCTATGGACGAAGTACGACATAGCTATAGCGAGGACCAATCTACCAATAGACTTCTACAACACCGATTACTTAAAGTACTGTTCGTACCGACCCAGCGCCGTCAATGTGAACTTCATGTCCAAGTATGAGGATAAAGCCGGTGTAGTGGTTTATGGTTGGGGACACGCCACGCATTATAGACCGGTGGGTAAGACATAATAGACCAATCAGCTAAAAATTATAAAAACACCAAACAATAATGTAAACGAATCAAAGTTAGCGAAAACTCTGAAAGTGTTTTGTTATAAAAAATATATAATAATCAATACTAAATTCCGCCTGCGGTTTTTTTTGTGTGGTTCCCGGGTAAACACACGTACCTACCAGTAGGTAGGCACGGGTGTTTACAGCCGGGACGGGTCGCTAGTATACAATAATACATAGTAATAACTCATAAAGCACAAACATCGTCATTACATCCACAATCAGTCCATAGATAAAGTTCGCATTTAGGTACAATATTAATAGGAAACACATAGAAAAATCACAAGCATCATTTTGAAATGAGAGCACTGGTAGTCTAGTAAGAACACTGATGACCCTTACTTCTGTTCCTAAGGTCGTGGGTTCAAATCCGGTCGTGCACCAATGGATTTTTCTTTTAGAAAATTTTATATGCTCTTTTTTATATTCTCAAACGGTGAAAGAAAACACCGTGAGGAAACCGACATGTCGTAGAACCTAAAAGAAGTCTTTTAGGCGCACTTACTTGTCACAAAATCCTAGATAGATAGATTTTGAAATGCCTAGATATTTTTGATTGTGTATTATCACATTAACCAGTCTTTTATTTTAGGATGGAGATGAAAGAGATTATAACGAGCCCACTCTCAGATATGCCTCGTCCATCGTCCTGCCGCGGCTCGAATGCATGGACTATTTCGATAACCAGTACATAAAGGATCGCATTGGCAACCACTACATCTGCACCAGTGGCGCTAAGGGCGAGTTCGATTCCCGAGGCAAGCATTGGAAGCATACAAAGCCGATTAGAGAGAAGTGTTCGCGGAGAGCCGGAAGTTTCGTAAGTTACTGGTTACTGTTGCCTGTTGTGTAAGGACCTGAAACTTTATGAATAAACTAGCTGCCGTCCGCGGCTTCCCTCCCGTGGCGCCCTGATAAAAAGTAGCCTATATGTTACTCCAGCACAAGTATTATGTATATCCCAAGTTTCATTCAAATCCGTTCAGCCGTTACGGCGTGATTAAGGCACAAACATACATCGTCATATCCACTCATCCACACATCTTCACAAACTAGTATTTATAATATTAGTATGATAAATAAGAAGTAGGATTACTATGATTATGATTAGGATCTCCGCGCACTACAGTGTTTCATAACTGAGCATCATTGCCCTGAGGCTAAAAAGTGTCAAGAAAACTTTTAAGAGACCTTGTTTTGCTTTTTTGTCCTGAAACAGTGACGAGACGTTCGTTTATGGAAAGAGTTGGAGAGAGATCCCAACTAGTTCCCTTTGTTGTTCATTAGTTATGGTGGCCCTAAAAGGTAGAGCTAATGTACACCTAAAAATGGCCTACGAGTTTGCTAACTTCAAAGGTTATTTCAGGGAAGCAATAGAAACGAAACAGTATGTTCTTCAGATGAGAACTCCAATGAAACAGAATCAAAGAACTATACGATAGATGCTGTGAATCTCGGTGCTACGAGAAGACATGGGATTTGTCAGGTATATGCTGCTTTGCTGTTGGTCGTGTACGCAGGACCGGTAAGAATGGCGCGGGGTTGGAAAGAATAGTAGCTAAAGAGGCTCCAGATAGAGGGCAGATATGGGCTGATGATAAGAAGATACTGAATTCGTTTGGCGCAGGATTGAAAGAAATAGAGTTCTGAGGCCTGTAAATCAGCAATGGATGGATGTGGGCTGATATGATCTCTAATCTCCAGAATGACCAATGAAGCCCCCTGGAGTTCTGGGTCGGCAGGCATCCGTCCTTCAGGTCAACGGGCATATAGAGATGAATAAAATGATTATGATTATGATTATGATTATGATTATGATTATGATACACCTTACGTACTATCGGTCATCACAATCTCCTTGCCAAATTGTTTTTTCAAAATGTTTCCTTTTCCTACTCCTCTTTATCGACCGTAATCCCAGTATTCACCTGTTCTTACTCATATCATCCATCTCTTCATTGGTCTACCTCTACTCTTGTATCCAACCACATTAATATTCTCGTCACATGACAATTATACCTCTGCATACATTTTTTACTTAACACGTGAGTGAAATCGCGCTTTTAGCAGCATAAATAAAAATAACCTTCCCACACTTCCCATTACTTCTTCGCTGGACTGGAAGTAAAGAAAAAGCATAGAATGGGTCCAGCTGCTTCTCTCCCCAAGCATCTCGTAGAAGTCGACTAAGGGATAGTATCCTCTCCAACATGATGGACCACTTATATGGGCGATGGGCTGATCACCTGTCACCATGGTTCACCATATGGTGAATGATATACTAATGATGGATATCCATCTTAGTGCTAAATCAGAAGTGGCTGCAAGTTTTCTTATGTTTACTTATGACTCTGCCCAACGTGAAACGGGCATGAAAATATGTATGTACCTTCCCTTGTTCAGAATGACCACGGCAGTCCGCTAGTGCTCTGGGTGGGTGGTCATCCGTACGTGGTGGGCGTGGCCTCCGCCTTCCAGGTCAATAAGCAGATGGAATGTGTCGGGCCGTACCTCTACACCAGCGTCATGTGCACCAGTCTGTTTATAAATTGCGTGCTACACGAACAGTGAGTATAACAATAAAGAACCAGCTTTCACCTGTGACTTCACATGTTACCCATTAAAAGAGTAGCCTGTATGTTATTCTAGATTACAATTTATGTATATTCCTAATGGGAATATACCTAGTAAGTACGTGAGCCGAAGGCAAAAGCTGGTGATTAGATGTTTGATAGTTTTCATTGATATAACGGATGGTAATTTAGCTGGAGTCTTAATTAAGAGTAATCGGTATAGGCTTTGACTAGATATTTGGTGCAAGGATAATCAGGCTTTAAATCAGAAGTGGCTACAAATTTTCATAATATTGACTTGTGGCTCTGCCCACCCCATTAGGGATACGGCCATGACAGTATGTACATAATGTTTAAAACTTGAATTGAAAAAGCATGATTACATCATGCACTTTCGCTTTTTTCTTTATCCGAAGATGTAAAGCGAAGGAACAGGAGGTCCCCAGCATCGCGGGTGGATCGGTGGATGAGAAGGCTAAAATTCATCATTTAGTCAAGTGCTCAGCAACACGATGGGTCGATGACCTTGTCAGCATTGCGGGCCGTCTATGGGTCAGGAAGAGCAGGACTGTGAGAAGCGGCAAGAGAGCAAGGCAGACCTATAAACATATTTACTGCAGTGGATGCGATGGCTGCAGATGATGAAGATAATGGATGCCCAGCATTTCCGGTTGATGATAATAATGACATTATTTATTTTGTAGGAACACAATAAAGTCTCGAAGGGCAAAAACGATTTGCGACGGTACAGACGCTGAAAAAGGTTACAAAGTGGAGGAAACTGTTATTGATTGGTCGGACGAGGACTTCTAAACCTGCTGCATTACTGTCTATACAAATAATAAATTAACGGATATCCACATATTTTAGAAGATATAAAAAAGTATACCTAATCTGAACTAACACTTTCGTATACCTAATTTAGGTCTGACTGGTCAAACCCCCATTTCATCGTTTGACTTTCCAAATTAGTCTCATTGGATTGACCAAAAATTCGTTAGTCAAAGGTGGGAACACGCTATTGGTTTGGACTTTGACCAAGACACTTAGTCAGACCTGAGAGAATTGACTAGGCAAAACGAGGAGCGCCAGGGCTTTGAAGTTTGACTATGAGCGTCCACTTTTCATCGAAAACATACATAGTCCTGACCCCACACAAGTATTCCCTGTGTCGTGGGTATCAGAAACTACGAGTACCATGGTACATTTGCAGAACATGCAAACATTTCTTCCGCAGCGGGAATCGAACCCGCGCCTCTTGTGTCTCTGCCGAGCAATCACCCGCCACGCCACCGAGGCCGTCGATCTTAAAATCTATGCTTGATTCTTTTTTTTTCTTCTTTCTTCACGTATTATCCGTAGTTACGCCAGTGTGACTAAATGTTCTTGTGTACGAGCCTTACTTTAGGAGCTAAGATCAACGAATTATAAAGTTTAAGCATTTGCTTTGTTTCATTTAAGCATCTTGTGGCAATCGGCCTTCAAATAAAAAGTGCTACGGGGTAGTAGATTTAACTTTGAGGTTTACTAGAGGCCTCAAATCATCTGACGCGCGGAACATTCACTAATTATGCACTGTCTACCTGCCTTAATGACCGGATGCGTCAAACCGAAGATAGGGCGCTATGGCACTCATTGAAAAGCTGTTGCAAAGCTATGTCCAGCAGTGGACTGCCATGATAGGCTGATGTTACCATGATACCTGCCTATAAACATGTTTATTGATTTTTTACTTAGTATTTTTTGTTTTCTTTAAACTCTGCCTACCCCTACGGACATGCAGGCGTGATATTATGTAAATAAATAAATATTTGAGGACCCAAACTAAGCGAAGCTTTTACTATGGGAACTAGATGGCTGATAATAGAATATTGAATACTTATATACTTTTTTTTTGCAAATCCATACTTATATAATACATAATTATTACAACACCCAGACCCGGAAGAAATATTTGCAGAGCAGGCAAACATTCCTCCCGCAGAGGGAATCGAACCCGCACCTCTTGCGCCTCAGCCGAGCACTCGCCCGCCACACTACAGAGGTCATCAAATATGTACGACTAGCTGCCGCCCGCGGCTTCGCTCGCGTGGTATCCGAATAAAAAATAGCCTATATGTTAATTCAGTACATGTACTATGTATATTCCAAGTTTCATTCAAATCCGTTCAGCCGTTTAGGCGTGATTGAGGCACAAACATCCAAACATCCAAACTCACAAACTTTCGGATTTATAATATAAGTAAGATATTAGACCATGTTCTGAACTAGACGAGTAATTTAACTACCACCGTTATGGATAAAAATATGTTTTCTAGCAACATTTTTCCATTTGCATCTCAGGAATGCAATTCCACGGACTAATGAATCTGAAAACCATTACAATCAAAAAACAGTCTAGCAATAATGCAACACCATGCTCCTTTTTTATTAGTTCTATGTTTTTTCAATTGTTGAGTATTAAGAATTTAGAAAATATTCATGTTTAATTTGTAATAAGAGTCTTATGTAATACATTTTTTAACAGCTTGTTTGTGCGGAAGAAGATTAAACGGAGGGACTTTTACAAATGCTGACAAAAAATTCATGGTAACACACTATTTTAAAAGCATTGGGTTGAATTTACGTCTCATTTGAAGCGCTCGTGGTGTAGCTTGCTTAGGCGTTCTTGATTGATCGTTAAAGTTAAGCAACGATATGCGCGGTCACAAATCGGGATGGGTGACCGCAAGTGGCATTACGAGCTGAGCGCTTCCGTGCTTCGGAGGGCACGTTAAACAGTCGGTCCCGGCTTTTAAGTTGTTAAGGCATGACGGAGGCCTTTAGGCGGCCTAAAAACTCCGTCACTAGAGTTGGCCACTAGCTCATACGAACATACATACATACATACATACGTCTCATAGCATCTTTAAGTCTCATACATCGCGGAAATACAGCCAGTGCTCTTGCTTTGAACATGCATCCTAAAAGAAATTGCAAACAATTATGTAGGTACGCCATGCGCCACGATAGACCACGATAAGCAATGTTCGGCGGCAAAGTGTTCACACAATGGTGCAAGGCTCATTGCTAATTGGCGTACCACTCAAGATGGACGTAAAAGTTGTCAGCGGTCGCGGCCGAACTAAACCATGGGCCACTGTGTGGACACGGAAGTGTCCACACAGTGGCTCATAGCTCACTTGGTCAATCAGGACAATGGCAATGGCGTGAAGTGGTCGAGCATGGTCCATTATGTACAGGCCCCATGACATAATAACAACGTTGTTATGATATTGTTATTAGGTTACTGATCGTTATCCGTCGTGCGTAGAATATTGGAATTGGCCTTATGCACAAGAAAGATATGATTTATGAACTTCTTGGATCCTTTTAACGCCATGTCTGGTACCCAAAGCCAATTTGAAAAGGCAGAAACATGGTCGATTTTTGTGACAGGTGTACATAGTGAAGTCCAATCAGTCGTCCCAGAACTTCGACAACTGGCTGTGCGGAGGTGCGCTCATCTCCAAACATCAAGTGCTCACCGCTGCCTCTTGCATCACTGATATGTCCCATGTCTACGTCATAGCTGGCTACAGGAAGTATGTCAATGGAAAAGGCATTGAGCTGGATATGTGTACCAGAACGAGGAAGAACCGCGTGGTGAAAACCTGTGTGCCTAAGAGTAAGTCCAAGATGTAAGAGTATGTCTCTGAGATGAGAGAGTTACTTAGCTTCCATCCGCGGTCCGCATGGTACATGAATAAATCTGGATTATTTCGAAAGTAGGTATCTACGTGTAGACGTAGCTCTCGCGTCCGGAAAGTTTGATACAAACATTATTTATGTAGGTATGTAGAGTTTTTGGTACCTAATGCCAAAAATACTGTGGTATTTTATTGCTCAAATCATCGATTTTCGGACATTTTGCGTCACCTATGCTGTTAAACCACACCATTATAAAAATATTGTTACGTCGAATATTTGCTGTTATTCAGAGTCGTGGCGTAGATTGCTTAGATGTTCTTGATTGATCATTGAAGTTAAGTAACGTTGTGCGCGGTCACAATAGGGATGGGTGACCGCAAGTGGCATTACAAGCTGAGCGCTTCCGTGATTGGGAGGGCACGTTAAATTGTCGGTCCCGGCTTTTAAGTCGTTAAGCCATTGGGCGGCCTAAAAACTGCGCCACAAGAGTTGGCCACTAGCTCATAACGAACTTACTTTACTTATGTTTGCAACGTCATCTGCGTGAGAACCCCGGAGGAAGATTTTAACGTTGTCGGCGAGAGAAAATAATATAGCGGACGCGCCAAGACAAATGGATTTAAACTGTGTTCTTGGATTAAATAAATAATATTTGTGTGCAACCTAGAGTTTTAAATTACCCCTTAATAGTTTCAAACTACACTTACTATAATGCAGAGTCTTTTAACGCAGACTCTTGATACTTCTACCTTTTCTGAGAACAATTTAACAGGGCTGTATCGTGTTTTAGTAGCAATTTTGTAGGTTACAGTCTAAAGGAGCAACCGTCCCACTGGATGGGGCTGGACATCGGGGTGGCTATAGTGGAGCACCCCTACAACTTCTCTGATAAATCCTGGGTACATGAGTGCTCCTACACCCCGAAGCCCATCCGGATCAGCTATGACGAAAGGTTGCAGGAGCAGAATGATGATGTGGTGGCATTCGGGTGGGGCGGGTCCCATTGGAGAGCGGTATGTACCCACTAAAAGTAAAATGAACTTATGAGTGTGCAATTATGAGTGTGCAATAGAGGATTTTGCTCACCAAAATCGACGTTGAACTTTGCTGTTAGTTAATAAAATTGTGTTTATTCAAAAAGAAAACGAAATTTTAACATTTTTTCTTTAGTTCCTCCTACTTAAAAAGTAACCCTCCTTCCTAGTTTTTATCACGATAAGATTAAAAAACATGATAAAAACACCTTGAAAAATCCATATAATAGATATCGAGAATTCAATACTTTCAGTTGATTTTTTTTTTGTTGATTCTGATAATCATATTGTAGTTTTCAATTACAATTATTTAACTTGGTGGATTATTTGATTTCAATATTTTGCGAGGTCTCACGCTTTCTTTTTACATACTCGAAATCCGTAGCTCTTTCAATTCGACATGCCGGTTTTCTCATGATATTTTCCATCGCCGTTTGATGATACTGGTACAGCGCACATACATTTTTCAAACAGAAAAATCCATTGGTTCATGACTGGGTTTGAACCCACGACAGGATCGGAAAGCGGGACCGCTACCATTAGACCACCAATGCTTAATGCCTATTGAAAATGAGAGCCGAATGAGGAGCGGCATACTGGGAGCCTATAGGTATAATGCGGGGAGCGATGTAGTGGATATAACTTGCTTCGTGAGGAGGGTGATCTACTAAAATGTTTAGTATTAAGTATCTAGTATTAGTCGAATAACTAACCCTAATTATAAGTGCTTGTACATATTTACTAACAAATTATGGATCCTGTAGTCTGAAATAAAAACTTTTTATTTTATTTTATTTATTTATAACAAGTGGACCTAACAATCACGAGCGAGATTCAGGGAAAAGAGGTAATGGGAACATATCTTCTCATATAACTAATACGCATTATTTCTAGAACACTGACGTCCTTGACAACAACTCACAATACCTTCAAGAAATGAGGTCTCTGATTGTTCCTAAAAAAGTCTGCATGGAAGCTTACGATAGTGAGAACGTAAAGAAACATATAAAGAATTACATGATATGTGTGCAAGGTGCTGGGAATATTGATGGTAGTGGAGCAATGATAGACATTGGACAGAAGACCAGGGACGGCTGCAGAAGAAGTGGAAATTATAGTGGGGTAAGTGGTCATTTGCCTAAGGCTGCTGGTAGACTTGATGCGTCAAGCCAAAGACAAGGTGCAATGGCGCTCATTAGGAGAGGCCTATCAGTCCATATAGCAGTCCAGCAGTGGACTGCTATAATAATAAATAACACCCAACAGTCACATACATAGTCCTGACCCCACACTAGGATTTCCTGTGTCGTGGGTATCAGAAACTACGAGTACCATGGTACCACAACACCTAGACCCGAAAGAAATATTTACAAATCATGCAAACATTTCTTCCGCAGCGGGAATCGAACCCGCGCCTCTTGCGTCTCTGTCGAGCAATCGCCCGCCACGCCACCGAGGTCGTGCTATAGGCTGATGATGATGAAAAGCAACGTCACGAAGAGCGGAAAAGTCAAGTACGAGTCGAAATCGCATACAAAGGGTTCTGTACCATCCTACATGTACAAAAATGTTTCTTGTATGGGGCCCCCTTTTATTTTATTTCATTTTTATTATTTGCTGTCATAGCAGCAATAGAAATACACACTTTGTGAAAATTTCAACTCTCTACCTATTACGGTTCATGAGATACAGCCCTTAGTAATAGATCCCGTTAGCACCTTTAGGGTACGGAACCCTACAAAGGGAAGCGAGGTCTTTGCCCTGCAGTGGGACGATAGTGGCTAGCTATGAATATTAATATAAAACATAGGTCATCGTATTTTAAACCGATTGACCAAATATCTATAAATAACCAATAAATAACTTTATTTTCAGTGCAGATCTGAAAACATCGTCCCCAAAAGAAAATCTAAAGTGACGAACAAACCAGTACCTTCACGAAGACAAGCTTTATGTCAGGTAATAGCTTGTACCTATACAGGGTGTAACATTTAGATCGGTCAGTATGAGCAAGTCTGTAACTTTTAGACATACAAAGATCTGTTCTTAGGAGCCATGTCATATGTTTTAGTGAAAAGAAAAACTGCATACATAGATTTAAAAAAAAACTTCTACTCAGTTCGAGAATCGAACCCTGTCGTATTGAAAAATAAAACTTACTTACATTTCTATTTGGGGTCTTATGCAGTAAATGTTACTATGAAACATAATATCTAAAATTAATCTAATGATGTATCCTTTATTAACAGAAAGAAACTTACAACTATTACAAATATAATTTACAAAATACAAAAGAAACAGTCGGGCTATCTAAAGGCCGTTGTAAATGTATCCTTTAATTTAATTTAGTAAATATTCGAAATTACAACCATTTTTTATGTCTGTGTTTTTATGTGTTGTATGTCTTATAGTCTGTACTTGCCCATTCTGACCGATCTAAATGTTACGTACGCCCAATGCAACGTAGATTAAATTTAAGACGTGTCCAAGTGATCCCCGTGATTTTCATCATCATCATTCATCATTTCAGCCCGTCTCCGCCCACTGCTGGGCATAGGCCTCCTCTTTATTACGCCATTCTCTCCGATCCCTTGCGAATCTCATCCAGTGATTCCCGGCTATGTTCACGCGATTCTATGGAATACTAGCTGCCACCCGCGGCTTCACTCGCGTGGTATCCGGATAAAAAATAGCCTATATGTTAATCAAGTACATGTACAATGTATATTCCAAGTTTCATTCAAATCCGTTCAGCCGTTTAGGCGTGATTGAGGCACAAACATCCAAACATCCAAACATCCTCACAAACTTTCGAACTAGATGGCAGCACAGGTAAAGTTAGTACGCGCTATCGTTGCGTTTTGAGCTTTACGCCGGTAATTTCAAGCAAACTAAGACTTTTCAATTTTATAATATAAGTAAGAAGTAAGAAGTAAGAAATTTTTTTGACTTCGACTTTGATTCTTTTTTAGAACGACCATGGCGGTCCCCTCATCACGTGGGTGGGCACCGAGGAGGTTCTGATCGGAGTCGCCTGCGCAGGCATAGTTGATGACAACACACGTCTCTGCAGAGCACCGTCTCTCTTCACGAGCATGTATTGCACGGGGAAAGTTGTGGAATGCCTCACCGCCTTGACCCGCAGTGGGTAAGATCAAAGGCGAGATCTTTAACCGATCCTAAACGACCAATGGTACTCGTAATTAGACTAGAAAGAAAAATAAAGACTAATATCCGACGATGGATCGTTCTTAAAACGATAGCAATAATGTTTTTCTGTCAAAAAATGTACGGATTTTACAACATTACTATGGTTATCAGTGCTCTGGCAGAGAGCACTGGTGGTCTAGTTGGTAGTGACCCCGCCTTCCGATCGGCACGGTCGTGGGTTCAAACCCGGCCGTGTACCAATGGATCTTCTGTGCGAAAAATTTATGTGCGCTATACCAGTACTCTTAAACGGTGAAAGAAAACATCGTGAGGAAACCCGCGGCTTAGTCAGCTCCGCACGTATTGACCATGTCTTTCCTGTGGACAAGGCCGACTAAGCTGAGAGGATGGAATAGGTGCTGGGCAAGCCTACTCAATTTTAATTCGTCTCGGGCACTACAGCGTCCCGTTTGTGAAGGTAAAAGTTGCCTCCTGACGCTGTATAAATCATCTACTACGGTTATGGTTATCAACGTTCCGTCTCGATCGCTAATAAAATATTGGAACCGGTCACTATTCCCTTCGAACACTCCCGAGCCTCATCCTCATTGACTACATTTGCGATGTCGTTCAACTACCGGTTAGCTCATTTGGTCAGGCTTTTTTATTTTTAAAAACTCGAAACGACGGCCTCGGTGGCGTGGCGGGCGATTGCTCGGTAAAGACGCAAGAGGTTCGATTCCCGCTGCGGAAGAAATGTTTGCATAATCTGTAAATATTTCTTCCGGGTCTGGGTGTTATGGTACCATGGTACTCGTAGTTTCTGATACCCACGACACAGGGAATCCTAGTATGGGGTCAGGACTATGTATGTGACTGTTGCGTGCTATTTATTAAATGTTTATTTTATTTTCAGCCGAAGAAGATGTTCGGAAAAGATTGCGTCGCATGGTGTAAATATTCATGAGAATGACGTGGATTGGGAAAAACCACGTGTTGATTATTATGACGGTAAATGTTTAAATTTTATTATATACCTACTTACCTATAATGTACATAACCCTTATATCTCGGCATATGGCCAGTTTCTACGCTAAGTCTCGAAGTGTGGGAAAAGAGAATAGGAGCCTTTTCCCAGTATTAGGACGAAAGTGACTAATTCTTAATAAATAAATAACACCCAACAGTCACATACATAGTCTTGACCCCACACTAGGATTCCCTGTGTCGTGGGTATCAGAAACTACGAGTACCATGGTACCACAACACCCAGACCCGGAAGAAATATTTGCAGAACATGTAAACATTTCTTCCGCAGCGGGAATCGAAACCGCGCCTCTTGCGTCTCTGCCGAGCAATCGCCCGCCACGCCACCGAGGTCGTAATAATAATCCTAATATTATAAATGCGAAAGTTTGTGAGGATGTTTGGATGTTTGTGCCTCAATCACGCCTAAACGGAAACTTAGAATACATACCTATACATAGTACATGTGCTGGATTAACATTTAGGCTATTTTTCATCCGGGTACCACACGAGCGAAGCCGCGGGAGGCAGCTAGTAACATATAAACGAAAGCGAAGCCGTCGGAGGAAGCTAGTACATTATATTTCATACCTAATGGCTTCTTCTAATAGCTCACATCCACACAAACATTCAGACTTTCAAGATTAGTGACCTTTTACCTAATTACTTTTAACTTGTTTCAGATTTATCTATATAGTGCGAAACCAACTGCTAATGACGCCCTATTAAAAAGCAGACATCCAGAGCTAATACTGTATTAACTTAATCTTCCTACTATTTTTGAGGTTTCGTAGGTACCCGAAGGGTGCCAACGGGACCCTATTGCTAAGCCTCCTCTGTCCATCCTCGTCTGTCCGCCCGCTGACAGACAGACTAGGCAGAGTTGAAATCTTCAGTGTGTATTTCTATTGCCGCTATAACAACAAAAATAAAGGGAGCCTCATACAATAATCATTTTTTTAATGTACGATGGTACGAAACCCTTCGTGTGCGAATTCGACTTGCACTTGATCGATTTTATTTAAGAATTCTCAACGTAGTTTAATTTTTTTTTTAATGAACTGTCATTATTTAAAAAAAAAACAATTTATGAGGTTGGCAGGTAGTTATTTTTGTATCTGACAAGTACGTTTGTGTAAGATAAATAAAATTGTACATTAAATTGTGTTTTGAGTTTGAACGTAGTTCCGACAAGGCTTAAAAATCAAAAAAATTACGATCATAAAAACTTTGTTGATAAGAAAAACATTTTCGTTTCAAATAATGCTATCGTAAAACAGCACAAATAATAATAGGATTGCCTTTTTATCAACATTGCAATCTCACGGATGATATAATCTAGAAATTATCTACGAAAATTTAATGTCAAAAGGCTTGCTGCAATGTGTCCTATACAATTACTTAGTTCTTTTCTTTTTATATTATGTTTAAAATGTTGAGTATCGTTGATAAGGTAATCTTCAGTTAACTTTTGAAGGATTCGCTGGAGTTGCGGGCGAGCTCGGCTGACACACAAGAGGCGTAGTTTTGTTTCCCACTGCGAGAGAACCTCAATTTGTTCTATATATTTTTTCCGGGTCTATTTATTGATACTCGTAATTTCTGGTAGGCAATCCTAGTGTGGGGTCAGAACTATGTATGTAATTGTTGGATGTTGTTAAGGTGAACTAAAGGGACCAAAAGACCAATCACAAGAAAGCATAATAATAAAACTTTATTTCAGACACAGGTCCATAGAAAAATACAACACTAAGTAGGTACCTACATTCAAAAGAGAATACAAACTAGACAAGAGAGAAAATAGATTAAAACGTTCGACTGTTCGACGGTCGAGTTTATCCGGTTACATTTGTGTATTTCGATATTTTACTTTAAAATGTCGATATTGATATTAAAATATTGCCCATCCCTAGACTAAAATGTTTAAGAAACATAGCGTTCCCTACCTGAATACCAAATTATTACCTAATGTTTTGTTTCTGTTATCCTACACAGTCCCACTGCTGGGCTTGCCTAGGCTTCCCCTCGAGTATATTCAGGTTCTCCGGTCCATCGCTAAAGCCTGCATGTACCTAGTACTTACATCTGGTTTGAGAGCCCAATTGTAGCCACTTTTTAGCCACTAACCCCCGAATATTCAACAGCGACTTACAGTTGAGCACGTCTCAAGTCACGGTTTTTTGAGTTTTTGATGAAAATCTGTCAAAAACTCGTCACTTGAGACGTGCTCAACTCTGAGTCGCGTTTGAGTATTCGGGGGTATGAGTGTCAAATCTTATCAATCTATTATAATAACTTCAAGTTTTATACCACAGCTTGTTGGAATCAAAGGAGATTATTTGATGGAAAGCAGACGTATGCAGATAAACAATACTTGGTAGGTACAGTCAAATCCTAAACATTTTCTTATCCTTTTTAACTTGTGACAGTTGCAAATGGTCTATAGATAGCCCACCTGATCCAGATAGCCTTTCTTTTGTATTATGTAAATTATATTTGCAAATACTTGAATTTAGTTGTAAGTTTTCTGTCTATTACCTACTACCTACCTATTTTTTTCTTTTTACCTATGACGTCAGATTTTAAAAAGCGATCACTTTTAGCATTCGAGCAAGGCGAGCTCTATGATTTTTGATAACACTGCTTTCCACCCGCGGCTTCATTTGCGTGGTACCCTGATTAACAGTTGCCTTATTTAATACATTGTAGCATACAATGACGTAGAAGACAATAGTTAGTAGAGGTACCTACTTCATAAAATACAAATTTCATTCAAATCCATTCTCAAAAATGTTCACAACCACACAAACTTTCTGACTTTATAGGACTTTGCCTGTCCATGAAGAGTGGTCCGACTGATCGCGTCAAATGGAAAAAAAATATCTCGTAATCTGACTGTTTGCAGCTCAGACCAAATAAAAAGAGAAGATTTTGTAGTTCGCGGGGCGCGGTGTCTTTTCTTTTTATTTGGTCTGAGGTTTGCAGCTAGAAAGTTCTCGTAGTTTGATTGATCGGACAAAGTTGTCGGACCATGTTACCGCAACCAAATAACAGATCATCTTCTTCAGGTTTACATAGTCAAATCCAATCAGTCTTCAAAGAACCTGGACAACTATCTTTGTGGCGGAGCCCTCATTTCAGAATGGCAGGTGATAACTTCTGCAGGCTGCCTTATGGAACTCACCCATGTCTACGTCATAGCTGGCTACAGGAGATACGTCAATGGAAACGCCATTGAATATAATGACTGCACGAGGACCAAGAAAAACAGAGTGATGAAAACTTGCGTGCCGAAAGGTGAATTATCTACTTAGGTAGCTTATCTGGATTTTGTTACTCAACTTCTTCTTCTTCTTCTATCGTGTCAAAGGTTCACATCACACTATCTTGGAGAAGAACTTAGCCACTTCCACTCAACTGATAAGTACTAATTCGTTTTAAAAATAAAATAAAATAAAATTGAGTAAGAAAATGATTAGGTAGGTATAGGTAGGTAAGTTGGCATTTCAAAATTATGTTTTACGGTTTTTAAATATTTCTTGAATGGTATAAATCCCTCTTGAAGTTACAAACAAACAAAAAAAGCATACCTAGTCGAACTGAGAACCTCTTTCCTTTTTGAAGTCGGTTAGTGAATAAAATATTGGGGTACAACAAGGGGTACCTACAATAACTAATATTGTAACGCCACGTGACTTTGACATGATTCATCTTCTAGAGTAGAAGTTGAATTTCGGGAATTCCATTCTTAGTGTACCCATCTTAAGAAGAATGTAGCTATCATCCAAGTTTCATGCTTCTAGGACTTATGATCTAGATAATAATGTAAGGGGTGCACTAGGAAAAGGATTCCCGAAATTCAATTCCTAGATTATAAATAATAATAATTAAATAAAAAACACCCAACAGTCATATACATAGTCCTGACCCCACACTAGGATTCCCTGTGTCGTGGGTATCAGAAACTACGAGTACCATGGTACCGCTAGTAACATATTAGTACTGTAAGTTAAGTAGGTACCTAACCTACGCAGCGGGAACATGTAGTTTATACGAATTATCGGCGTAAAAGTTACATTTCAAGCACTGATTTTCTTTACAGATTACAATACAAACTACGCCAACCGTGTGTCTCTGTGGATGACAATGGACGTGGGCGTGGCGTTTGTGGAGAACCGGTTCAACCCCAAGGATGAAAGCTGGCTGGACTACTGTTCGTACATCCCCAAGCCAATCCGCATCAGCTACGATGGCCAGCTCCAAGAGATTGGTACGGATGTCGTCGCATTCGGGTGGGGCAGCTATTATTTTAGAACTGTACGTATTTATTTGCACAATTATCTACCTAATCAAATGTAACAAGCCTGCTGGATTCCACTGCAAGGCAAAGGCCTCCCTTCCCTTTTTCCATTCACCCCGAACTAAAGGACTCTGGAGGCCAGTTTGTAGTGGGCATCGAGTTCGTCACCGCTTGAATTATGCCTTGAATTTTTATGCTCGACGGACTCTGATGGACTTCATGCTAGTTACACTCGCAATAAAGCTATTCGTACCGTACATGACAAACTCCTACAAGACAGCACAATGCAATGAGATACAAAATAACCTAACTACCTAACCTAACTATCTAAATGTTCTTTTTTAGGGTTCCGTACCCGAAGGGTGCCAACGAGACCCAATTACTAAGCCTCCGCTGTCCGTCCGTCCATCTGTCAGCGGGCCGTATCTCATGAACCGTACCTGCCTAATAGGTAGAAAGTTGAAATTTTCTACAAATATAAAATAAAGAAATAAAAGGAGGCCCCATTATAGGAAAATATTATGTACGTACATGTACGACGGTACGGAATCCTTCGTGTCCATTTTCAACTCGCACTTGTTGACCGGTTTTTTTTTACAGCCAACAGACATCCTAGACAACAATTCTCCATACTTGCAAGAAATATCGTCTAGAATTGTCCAAAAAGGCGAGTGCAAGAAAGATTTCAATCACGAAAATCTTAAAAAACTTATGGACAACTACATGATATGCGTCGCAGGGTCCGGCAATCTTGACGGTGAAGGGAATATGCTTCAAGTTGGCTCCACGTACAACAGTGGCTGTGCTAGAAGAAGTGGAAATGGAAGTGGTGTAAGTATCATCATTGTTTATGTTGTAGGTCGTCGTTCGCTGCTGAACAATGATCATCGATTTTCAGAGTGACCTTCTCGTCTCTGTCACAGAAACTCATCGCAATGGTCGTAGTTTTAATTCAACAATCGTTTTATTTCATATAACTAAGTTTCACCCACAGTTTCTCTCGCGTTTTAACTAATTAAGTACCTACTTAATTCATAATTTTCCAGTGCAGTCAAGATAATACTCGGAGAAAATCGGGAGCGAGAAAGTTGAAATCAAAATCAGCATTGCCTGTCCCCTCGAGAAGACAAGGTATTTGCCAGGTAAGTACGGTTATGAAACAGTCCTATCCTATACGGTAAACTTGCCTTAATCGTACCTACCAGTTCAAATGTTTCGTTCATTGTGATGAATCTGGGGTTTGTATTCAAAAGAAAACATACGCAAATAATATCTTAATTTATCTGAGCAACGATATGCTAAATCAAATTATTAGTAAGTACAAAAACAATTGACATGAGCTCATCAGCACATTTATTGTCCCAAATCGTACCTACCATGCTTATCCTAATTCGTACATATACATACTACCTAGTTAGGTACTCTGAATAAATTACCACTTTTAATCATCACCTTATCAACGATCAACGCAACGATCAGCTGACGAGCAAAGTTCACCCGTTTTTAAGTCACAGTTTATAAGTCACGCATAAGTATTTTCCAAAGCCAACTTTCATTATCAACTGTTGTTCTTCTGTGCATGGCATAAGAGTATTTTGGGGGTTACTTGGAACACAAAACCTCAAACCTTGACACACACACACACATCGATAAAAAGGTGGCTTCACTTTTGTTGTTCGCGGCGCGCCGTCTTTTCTTTTTTTTGGTCTGAGATTTGATCGAAGAAATTATAGCACAACCAATCGACAAATAATTACCTACAAGTTATAGGTACTTAAAATTGTGAATTCCCGACACACTCAAACATGAAATGCAGAATGTCCTAATGAGTACCTAACACCAAAAAGTAACTGAAAAAATACCAAAAACCTTATTTTATTTATTATTTATTTAAATCAATCGACCAGGGCGCTCCATTTCTTTTCGAACGATTAAACTGACTAATTTTTTGAAACTATCAGTACTATGTAGGAACAGGTAGGTAGGTACGATCGTGCTCGTCCCGCCAACTTCGTCGGCGGACCCCGACCGACGCACGCCACCGTTTATAAGTACCTATTAAGAATAATAAATAACACCCACCAGTCACATAATACACAGTTCTGAACCTACACTCGGAAACCACTACTTCACCCAGACCAGAAGAAATATTTACAGGACGTGCAAACATTTCTCCCACAGCGGAATCGAAACTCACCTCTAGCCCACGTCAATATCAAATCAAGAACTCCTGAATCTTCATCTGTTTAGAATGACCACGGCGGACCTCTTATCACCTGGCTGGGGTCGGAGGAAGTCCTCATCGGCATTGCCTGCACTAGCCTCCTTGATAGAAGCACAAATAAATGCGTGGAGCCATCAGTCTTCACCAGCATGTATTGTATGGGGAAAGTCGTGGAGTGTCTCACTACTTTGACTAAAGCTGGGTAGGTTTTATGTGCTTTATTGGATCCTACGAATGAAGACTTAGTTAATTACAATCGACAAAGTGTCAATCAGCGATTTTGCTATAGAAAAGTGCACAATGTATGGGGTAGTTTGTATGGAGCGTTCTATGAAACATGACGTCATCGAACAAAATGACACATTTTCTTCCCTATTTTTTCTATAGAACTATGCCTAGGTACTAGCTTTTCACCCGAGTTTCATGCCATAGAACAAAATGGGAATCAGATTTTCCCAAAATCTTCCATGAGTAGCTAAATGACACTGATAGGTAATTACAATTATTCTGTCATACCATTGATCATCTGCCTGTGTAAAATAATCCTACAAAAGAATCCTAAAAATCGAAAGAATGGATAAGTATTCGTTGCAAGAATGATAAGATAATCGTAATAAGGTCTTATTTACTTTATAATATTTGAGAAATAAAAGTATTACTGTTCCATAGTACAAAATAAGAAAAAAATATCTTATTCTGTCCGATGATGCCATGTTCCATAGATCCATGAACATAATGGGCGCTACCCAATGTATGGGACTGACATTTTTGATAGATGGACTGACATTATAACGACAGCTCAATTAGCTGTCAAAATGTTACGATAAAAGTACTGACAAATTTCGCACTTTCTTACTCATTTACCACACAAGTCTTTATTACAAGAATAAGAAAGTTCGAATTTATGACAGTTCAAAAACTAAGAGTCACACTTGGAAGATTTATTGTTCTGAGGAGTCTCACACAATGAAATTGTGACAGTTAATTTCAATTACAATCTTCAATACCTAATTAATATGTAGGTAAGTAGTTTGACAGAAGCCGAATTTGGCTGACAAAGTCGATTACTATAATTAACGAAACGGCAAATGCAGAGCTATGCAGTCTCAACTTCTTTTCGGATCTTTAATTTTCTTTATTTTCAGTCGTAGAAGATGTGCCGATAAAATAAAGTCAGATGGAATAAACATCGAAGATATTGACGTGGATTGGTCAAAGCAGTTCAATAACGACGAACTTATAGGTAACTATAAGTATTATAGTAGCCGGGTATTTTAATTAGGATTTTTATTTTTTTGGACCCTTGAATGTTTTTGCTACCATCAGGTAGCCATAGCCACCTATCGGGAGCTATCCGACTGAGATGTTTATTGTTTTAAATATTTTTTTCTGAATTTGTTTCAGACTCTGATGAGATGGATGATATAAACTAGAAACGTTATGAGAAGGTTAAATAATTTTAAATAAAAACTCATTATGTAATGGCTATTATGTGACATTTATTTACATGTTAAATATACTATATCACTTAATTAAAACAATACCGTCATTTTTTATAATATACAAAAAGCTTAAGAACTCTTCAAGAAAATGACGCATTTTTTTACAAAATTTACATACAATCTAATCTAACACCGTTAGTTATAAAAATTATGGAATTTTTATTTTACTTTTCTTTTATTTGTTTTGTTTAAAATTAAAATTCAATGGAGTCGACTCTCTGCAGAATTCTTAAAAAAAAAATAGCATTTTAAAATACCTACGAGTATTGATCACGTCTTTCCTGTGGAAAAGGCGGTCTAAGCTGAGAGGATGGAATAGGTGCTGGGCAAGTCTACTCCATCTAAATTCGTCCCGGGCACTACAGCGTCCGTTAGTGAAGGTAAAAGTTTCCTCCTGACGCTGTATAAATCATCTAGTATAAATTATAGAAAGGCCTTAATTTTTAATGCATATGACACAGATGTTTTTCTAATTTATAAGTAAAAAGGTTGATTTTAAGGTGCGCCTCAAAGGATCCTTTCGTGCACTTGGCGCATGCTTTCGAAATTATTAGGTCCTACGACATGCCGGTTTCCTCACGATGGTTTGACTTTTCCTTCACCGTTCAGAGTACAGGTAAAGCGCACATGGATTCTTCTAAAATTAAGAAACCGAAATAGTAAAAACAGTTTTCTTTATTTACGTTTTCGAAATAACAAACAATAACTACATGTTTTCTGATCTTGTCAACACTTGTAGAGGCGTTTGCAACAAACCAACAAAAATGACGAAAGGGCTTTTAAAGAATCCTGCAAATAGCCGAACACCAACTTCACTACATATCTACTATAAAATATAAACGTCAGTTTAAAATAATCTTATTTTTATAATATTAAAAATTCTTAGTTACATTACTTTTGGGGCGAGATCATGACACTTGCCACAATGATAAAGTTTGTCTATTACTATTTTTAAACTTACTAACGTTTTTATTGTCTTTTTACATTAGAAATTGGTATATTTTGTCTACCAATTCGATTTATAAAAATACCTTACCTAAAATAAACTTGCGAATCGTAAAAAAGGTGGGATTTGCGTGATTATTAAAAAACCGACCACTCAGGGGAGAACTTATTGATGATGTTAAAGAAGATATCAATAACACGTCTCATTGTCCTTCGAAACTGGTAATCGGTATATATTTTAACTGTCAATATTGTGTTTTGATACTGACTTAACGCAGTTCTGTTTATCGTTGACAGTGACACAATGTATATTTTTGTACATCGTTGACAGTGACACTAGAGTTTCGTTCATTGTGTCACTGTCAAAACTCGCAAGGGATTTAACGAATAAACCAGTTTTAACTAAAATTGAATCTGTGCATTCATTGTGACAATTCTAATACATGTTTTTTTGCCCGAAGGTTTTGTATCATCACATTCGTCTCAAATTATATTTATTTTCATGTTAGCAAGTGCCATATCATAAGAATGTGTATGCTGAAGTTAACGTGAGCGTATCTTTTTAAACTCATTAGGTCCAGTAATTAATAGTTTTATTCTTATTTAAGTATTCAAAATGAATACTTTAATTTAAAAAATCGATTTATTGAAAGAGACATTTCTTATGTTATACTTTTGTTATTTTTTTCATTATTTATTTATATTTTTGATTCTTTTATTTAGTATTTTTGAGTTTATAAAA
The DNA here is from genome assembly GCA_949320045.1 of Scotopteryx bipunctaria. Classification (NCBI taxonomy): domain Eukaryota; kingdom Metazoa; phylum Arthropoda; class Insecta; order Lepidoptera; family Geometridae; genus Scotopteryx; species Scotopteryx bipunctaria. Next base: position 3,734,651 of record OX439462.1, read on the forward strand.
ATATTGAGATGTACCTTCAGCATACTTAATTATAGGGATGGGACTAGAAATAGTGATGTAATTAAAGTGTAATAAAATTCCTGTTTACATAATCAGGATATAAAAATATTTTTCTAGATTGGGACTTTTCTTCTGAAGAATTATATTTAAGGGTGTATACACACCAAAGCTTTGGGATGTAAAACCCCTAACTCTATCTAGGATCAAAATAATGGATAATGTACAAAAACTTGAAAACAACACTATTTCTAGAGTTCTGATGCACACTGAACCAATTTTGATATAATTCTCTCTACAACTTCTAAATATTGGTTTAATATGCTTCAAAATTTATAACAAAGTATCCAACATTAGAGAGCTACCTAAAAATCTAGAAACTTCTTAATCTAAACAATTTTCCTTTCTCAGTCAATATGGAAAAATATACATATTTTTATTATATTTGTCAACAATTTAACTGTAAGGTTAGTAAAATAATCATTTTGGAATAACATTACAAAATATCACGTTAAAATGTGGGAATTAAAAGGTAACGGAGATACAAATGTCTTCAAGTAATAAACATTTTATCGATAACTCTTGTCTATGCAACTAGTGGTGTGTCAATGTATGTACAAAAAACTGATGATACTTACTCAAAACCTACCTAGAGATTTGATAATGATTCAAGTGACATTTGTAAAAGTAGGAGTGTCTACACACCAAAAGCCGCCATCAGCTTTTGCCCAAAGCATATTATTGTATGAAAAAAGCCGTCAGCCGTAAGACCATGACAAAAGGCACAAACGGCCTGAACCGGCGGCTTTGGTGTGTACACATCCTAAAGTAGGTAAGCTTAGAACATTCATATTCACTTCACTAGTTGCATAACCTAACAGTAGTGTTGAGGTCAGCAAAGAGGAGGAAACTGTTCAAAGTAGTTTTACTAAAAAATCAGTGAGCCGTTAACTGCGAGGCTAATGTGAAATGTACGAAACGCTCGTGTAGCAAGCGACGTTCTTGATTGATCGTTGAAGTGAAGCAACGTTATACGCGGTCACAATTTGGATGGGTGACCGCAAGTGGCATTACGAGCTTCGGAGGGCAAGTTAAATTGACGGCCCCGACTTTTAAGTCGTTAAGCCATGACGGAGGCCTTTAAGCGGCCTTAAAACTCCGTCAAGAGATTTGGCTACTTCATACGAACCTACTATCGGGCTACAGCGAAGGTTGCGTTATGTGACAAATCATGTTATGAAACCAGAGTGTGTAAGAGTAAAATTGGCTCTTTGAATAAATATGGCTGTCTTGATTTCATCGTCATTTCAGCCTGGTATCCACCACTGCTTGGTATAGATAGGCTTCCTTTTGATTTTACCAGCCTTCTCGGCCCTGTGCGTCTCTTATCCCGAATTTGCCCGCGACTTTCTGTCGTAAATTCAACGCGCTGCTAGACGACATGACATCTTGATTATGAACCTTAATAGTACGTTTTTCTGTTGTCTGTTAAGCCTCGATTCGATCACTAAGGGACAAAATGTCTCGCGACACGTGCCTTTAGAGATCGAGCACGACAAATTACGGCCACGTTTCGCCCGACATCACCAGCGTGACGTGCGAGACATTGTTGTCCACTAGAGAACACAAGAAGTTCGACTCATCAGTGCTGACCTCTACAATATCTACTCTAGTAATGATGAGGGTAAAGGTCATAGCACACTTACACGACTCTGCTACCACCCGACTAATAAAATATTATTCAAATATTGGCTTTAAGTCGAGGTATTGCGATATAGTTTATATTGACAACATAAATTAGCAGACGGCTCGGTGTCAGCAAGCTTCTTGCCATCAGACTGCTCGGTAGTTGACGCCTCGCTGGCCACACGTTGTAGACGAGCGGACAGCTGGGCGTCTGCTAGCTGTCAGCGCGTGGACAGCTGGGCATCTGCTAGCAGTCAGCGCGCGGACAGCTGGGCGTCTGCTAGCTGTCGATGCGTGGACAGCTGGGCGTCTGCTAGCTGTCGACGAGTGGACCGCCAGCAGTCGTTAAAGTTTAGGGCGGTGTTGGAGCAGAGTCGTGTGAGTGTGCTATGATCTTTAGACTCATCAGCTGATAGATGTCTCACCGCTGCCGCCGGCAAGTATCGGCGATGGATCGGAAGCACTCCTCGCAGACCCGGACCGGCTTCAGCTGGCCGTAGCGCGGGAGAGGACACGAGTTCGAACTACACGACGCGCAGAATACCTTACCTGGAAAACATAAACATAATATTTTTAATTTAATAAACGACTTGCACTAAAGTACATACATGCATATTATCACGCCCATATCCCTAATGAGATAGGCAGAGTCGCAAGTAAATATAAGAAAACTTGCAGCCACTTCTGATTTAAAATCCTAAGATGGATATGGTGAACTATGGTGACAGGTGATCAGCCCATCGCCCATATAGTTGGTCCATCATTTTGGAGAGGACACTATCCCTTAGTCGACTTTTACGACATACTCGGGGAGAGAAGCAGCTGGACGCATTCTCTGCTTTTTTCTTTACTTCCAGTCCAGCAGAGTAGTAAGCACTAAAGTTCTCGTGTTTATTTGTCCGTATTTCAAAAATCGGTTACGATTTCAATAAGATGCATTGATTTTTTGCGTAAGAGTTTAAGGAAGATTCTACAGTGTCTTTAGGGCGCAAAGTATTCAAGTTATGCATGATACCTTAGTCTCTTGTAATTTTGCCCAAAAAAGTACAAATATTTTAAATGAGCTCGAAATGTTGAGATACCCATAGTCATGAATAAGTTTTTTTTATAAATAATTTTTCCAGGTCTAATTAGTGCATCTCTTGACCACTTGTGGTAATTACTAGTTCCCCTATAGCACTCCCCGTGAGCGTGACTCGTTTAAACGTGGTGAAATGTGCATAACACATACCATTGGGGCCTTTATTCGCTATGACCGAACGAAACTTGACAGATCCTAACCTGTTTGTGAAGCGATAACACGGTGATTCCTCTAACGTGCCCGCGTTTGAGTGCATTACGTTTTATTTGGTCCAAGGTTAACTTTTGCTTACCACAGTTCCTACAGTGATGTCTGCGTCTAAACGCGGTGAAGTGTGCAGAACAACGCATACAGGCTGGCGCCGCGATGTCGGGCACCCACTCCGGAGCGCGCTCTACGCCGCGGGACTCGCGACTCTCCTCCCTGCGAATAAGGTTTATTATTGCAAAGCAAACACCATTTCATTTGTCTACGGTCTTCTCTAAGCATTAGGTTCATAAGCATAGCTCATTCGGTGTTAGCTCTGCCTTCTACACATTTGTATGATAAACATAGATGTGTGTTCTGTGTCTGGGTATTATTGTAAAGTATCATTATGCATTTACGAAAAAAGTATAGAAGTACTAGCTTTCACCAGCGGCTTCGCTCGCGTGATATCCGGACAAAAAGTAGCCTATATATTATTCCAGCACACATACTATGTATATTCCAAGTTTCATTCAAATCCGTTCTGCTGTTACGGCGTGATTGAGGCACAAACACATCGTCACATCCACACATCCTTACATCCCCAGAAACTTTCGAATTTATAAATATTAGTAGGATGCTATGTTTGCTCAGTTTGAGACTAGATGGCGCTATATGAAATTTTAACCAATTTTGAACAATAAAATTGCAGTACTTTTAATTTCACTTCACTTATTCAAAGCAATCCTGTATCTTAAAGAATTTTGAGCCTTATCTCTACGGAAACAAGGTCTACACTAACCTGGTCAAAGTCAAATCCCCTGTCGACACAGACGCCTGCAAATTCGCACCGTTATCCACGGACTTCCTCCTCACTTCAGTCCTGACCTCCGTACTGGTCGGTTGTTCGTTCAGAGTCGCAGAGTTTACTGTGTTTCGTCTGACGAGTCGCGAGCCGGTCTCTGATTGGATGGAATCTGAGTTACTATCTGCGTATACCTCCTCGGCTGAGTACACGCTGTCGAATGAGCTTCCTGTAAAGAGAAAAGGTATAACAACATTTCTACTACTATTCGGGTCACTAAATCCTTCGAAAGAAGGAATTTGAGGTAATAATTTTGAATCCTTATTACATTGTTTTTTTTTTTAATATTTGAAGACATATCACTCAGCACCATCTAGCCCCAAACTAAGCAAAGCTTGTACTATTGGAACTAGATGGCTGATAGAATACTTTAATACTTCTTTTTTTGTAAATACATACTTATAATACATAAATACTACAACACCCAGACTGAAGATATGTTTGCAGAACATACAAAATTATTAGGGTTCGAAAGTCCAAAGTAACCCTTAAAGTTTCGCAATTTCCGTCCTGTCAGCACACGTAATATGTATGCTACAAGTTTGTGAGGATGATTGTATATTTATGCCTCAATCACGCTTAAACGGCTGAACGGATTTGAATGAAACTTGGAATATACAAAGAACATGTTTTGGATTAACGTACAGGCTATTTTTTATCCGGGTAACAGGCGCGCGGAGCCGCGGCCGGCAGCTAGTAAGATATAAACTTTGTAATAGAGTTCCGATTTTGAACTACCAGATTCTCAGTGATTCTTTTATCCCAGTGTGCGATTTAACAGAAAGACGGAAGTAGATTTATCTAAAAGAGCAACTTTTCGCATGGCAAATAAGGTTCAAAACCACTCACCGTTCTGTATAACCTGGTCCTCGGTTACTTCGTACTCGATGGTCGGTGGTTTCTCGGTTGGTTCGGGCTCGTCAGGCGTCTGGTTCATCAGGAACACGGATTTGAGTATGTTCCTGAGATCCGCTGCGAAGTTCGTCTGGAGTTGGTCGGCCACGCCCGCGATGCACACAAATAGGCGATGGATAAGGTCTTCGCTTGATCTGAGGAGAATAGTTTAATTAAATAAAATAATAAATAAATAAATAAATATTTGTGGACATTTCACACAGCGCCATCTAGCCCCAAACTAAGCAAAGCTACTATGGACACCCGATGGCTGATAGAATACTAGTATGTGAGCTGGAATAACATATAGGCTGCTTTTTGTCCGGATATCACGCGAGCTAAGCCGCGGGCGAAAGCTAGTTTGTTTAAAACTTACTTGAATTTCCCCCTAGCCTGTTGCCTGGCGGCTAACTCCTGCGCTTGTAACGCGAGAGCGATTTGTTCGTCATCCGCGCACTCCGTTATATCCAGTGTCCCGACGCTATTGGAACAATTATTAATTAATTTTTTTTAACAAGAATTGATTAAATTTAATTAAAAAAGGTGCCGACCCCACCTAGTGGGATAAGGGCAGGAAAATGATGATGATTAAAAATGTTCAAATTCGATTATCGAAAAATCCAATATGGCTTATATAAGCTGTCATACTGGATTTAAACATTTCTTGCATGTTACTCGTATGATCGAGATGAATCTACTCAGTGTAACAAAAAGAAGGTACTAATCATGTCTTGCGCTCACCTATCATCAACAAAATGGTCCAAATTCAACCTCACAGCGTTCTGATTCTGCGTATTTTGACTCTCCAATATCACCATAAACATCTTACTCCTTTTTCTCTTATTCTTCGACGTGGATTTTCTTCTCGCATCCTTCTTTCTAGAACTACTTTGAGAACTAGACTGTGTCTCTACTGACGTTTTTTTCTCTCTTCTCTGCTTTCTCAGCTCGGCTATGACGTCATCAATGGTTTTGAATTCCTCGTTCTCCGGCATAGGCATGCCCCAGTCGTTGAGAACCTTTCTGGCTTCCTCTTTCAGTTTTCTTTTCGCTTCGGCTTTCGATTTTGGACTCAATGGGGGAGGTTCATCTTCATCTGAGCTGATGTTTGTTTGTTCTAGAGACGAGCTAGCTTCGAATCTTCTTGTGTTTTCTTCGATTCTTCTGCTCACACTCTGTATATCTGAAGTAGTTTCTTGTACCCTGTTTTCGATTAAGTTTTCCTTCTCTACGTCCGGCGAGCGGTCTAAGCTAGTGTTTTCTGTGCTAACACCCGAGTCAACTGGCGATTCGTGGTCACTCTCATACCCTAGCATAAATTTAACTTTATCCTCATCGTGGTTTTCTATAGTCATTTTTGCGGAATGAAAACTCGTATTATCGTCATCATGAGACTCAAAATTCTCTCTGTACTCCTCATTGGTAAGTAGCAGAGAGCTTAGATTTGCGTTGGCGATGGATAGAGTAATATTCGTGGTGATATCCGTATCTATCGGATGGTCTGGCATGATCATGGTGGAGTTGGTCATAGCGTTTTCCGATTCGTCTTCCGGGTTGAAAATCGTCGAGTTATTCTGTGACAAAGATGAAAGTACAACTGGTTCGTGACTTATCGCATTGGGTATTAGATATCCGTGGCTAGTAGAAGGCATACAACTAATTTGTTCGTTCCGTGGCGATGCGAATCCAAATGCTTCAGAATCCTCAGTCGAAATCAAAGTAGGGACGTCATTCGTCGAGAAGGAATGCATTGAATCTATAATATCTACATCACTCCCCGCTATGGAGGACAATCTATCATTTATCTCTGTAACTTGTTCATTCAGCGACGTAACTAAATCATAATCAGGGAACTGTCGATTCGTATCTGAAGTAGATGCTGTCATAGCGTTAATAACTAGAGGATCAAACATCATCAGTCCGTTAGTGGATAGGTTTCTGAGTGAGGAGAGATCGCTTTTGTTATCTTCGGTCTTACTGGTCTTTCGGCTTCGGTCTTGGAATGTATCGGAGTCTGGTTCTGTTTCGGTCTCTTCGGCGACCTCTGTGAGGCGTCGAAGGCCGTCTAGTATCGGGGTCATGACCTCTATGTTGTCGGGTAGGTAATCTGCATCAGTGATCGTCGGTTCGCTCGAACTGTAGATAGAAAAAAAATTATGAGACATGGGTCACTACCTAGATACCAATTGCCAGTGACAAAAGAGGTCTTTCTTAGTTACTTTTGAGTAAGAATTTTTATAAATATAAATAAATAAATATGTGTGAAATGTCCACACATATTTATTTATTTATTTATTATTTATTGTTTTTAATTTACCTTATACATTGAGTACTGGTATATTTCCGATCCTAAGATTGTTCGAATAAACAGTGGAAGAAAACATCGTGTTCCTCACGACCAGCATTTTTATCATAAAAGATAGGAAAAGAGCACGAATATTTTTTTCTGTGAAAAAAGAGCCTTGTTGAGACATGCTACAATTATTCGCTAAACTGGTTCGATAGAACTGGTAACACAAACAGTAGTATTAAATCGTAGTTTACGTTTGTGGAGTGTAGAGGTCGCGGACATTCGCGTGGTCGGCGTAGAACCGCGACACAAACTCGCCGATATCCGGGTAGGGGCACGCTGGGTCGTCTATTATTTCCGAAGCTGGAAATGAAAAACATTCAAAAGTTAAATCCTTCCAGTTTCTACATATTTCTGTATCAAATTGATCGTCATACTACAGGACTGGCACAGACTGCTCCAAAAACATAGCAGCAGTATTTATGCATTGTTTGAGAGTGACGTAGAATATCTGTCAGCTGTTTCAAATGGCGCAAACACGTTTGAGTGAGCTCAGATTGCGCTGGTCAAGCATCAATAGAAGGAAGTAAGAAAGAGGACGTCTGAGTGACAGAGACGGACAATATCTCGCAGCTACATCCAGCTGGAGTAGATCGTGTGTATGTCAAGGAGAGAGAGGTTATGTGTGTGTAGGACAGAAGGAGAGAGAACATCTTGCAGCCAGTTACCCGGAGGCAGCTCCACGGAGGCGAAACTAGCATTTCGACGTCGCCTTTGGTGCTCTTGTGAGACAGAGAAGATCGTGTGATCGAGAGAGACAGAATATCGCAGCTTGTTACTTGAAGGTAGCTGCCACGGATGCAAAGCTGACCGAAGCTCGCTGTTGATAGCTAGCAAACATTCAAGTGCTGTCAGATCACGCCGGTCCAGTATCCACAAGAGCTGATTTTGTGTGAGAAAGAGGACCGTGTGTGAAAGAGACATTACCATGTCTCGCAGCTAGTTCGAGCGCTGACAGCTTGCGAAGATTTGATGTCCATATGGAGAGCGGATTTTGTGTGTGAGAGAGGACTGTGTGTGAAAGAGACATTACCATGTCTCGCAGCTAGTTCGAGCGCTGACAGCTTGCGAAGATTTAATGTCCATATGGAGAGCGGATTTTGTGAGTGAGAGAGGACCGTGTGTGAAAGAGACGAAGCAATATATCGCAGCTAGTTACCTGGAGGAAGCTCTACAGAGGCGAAGCTAGCCACATCGCCGTTGGTGGCCAACAAACGCTCAAGCGCTGACAGCTCACGCCGGTCCAATGTCCATAGGAGAGAACGAATCTTGTGTAGCAGTGTGCGAAAGGGACGGAACATATCTGACATTTCCTCTGCAAATGAAAACCTTTATTAGTTTCTTTTATATTGTACTAGATGGCGTCACTAGTATACTCTCGTTATGTTTAGGGAAAACTTCCTGTAAATGAGTCGCTGCTATTTCTTTCTCATTTAACCTTTCGGATTCACACTATTAGTAGAATGTTACGCGATATCTCCGATGGTTGTTAAGCGATTTTTATGATACTTTCGCTGGTGTATAAAGAATATTATCAGCGAAATGGCGGTCCTCCAGGAGGTCATATATTTTTCACGTAAAAGGATGAATACATATTTTTAACTACAATCACTAGCGAACAACTATCAAGGAATAAAACTAGAGTCTGGCAAGATAATAAAAAGTAAGTTCGTATGAGCTGGTGGCCAACTCTTGTGACGGACTTTTTAGACCGCCTAAAGGCCTCCACCATGGCATAACGACTTAAAAGCCTACACCGACAATTTAACGTGCCCTCCGAAGCACGGAAGCGCTCCGCTAGTAATGCCACTTGGTCACCCATCCAAATTGTGACTGATAAAGTAAAGATGATAAAGTATGTGTATGAAAAAGCTACGGAACATTCTAGGAATATCTATTTACCTGGTGGTTTGTCTATACTCAGTGGTCCACTTGAGTAGATCAATAGACCGCTGACGATAGCAAGACGCGGTACTGCGAACATCAGCGCGGGATCGTACGAGTCCACCTGGAAACAACGGAATTTCAACCTTATTGACAAGGATACAACGTAAATTTTGCACGCAGATGTGAGTTAAGTTATTTTGAACCTTAGCACTAACAGAATAATGTTCAAATTACCTGTTCCTGCGTTAGCAAGTTCTGTTTCAATGCTCTTCGGAGGCTCTCAGAGAAAAGCACGCAGATCAGCTGTTGCGCTTCGAATTCGTGAGGCGTCTTCACGTTTACCATCGCACTCACATAGCAAAGTTCGAATTCGGCGAACAACCTGAAACGTAAAGGTATTTTTTATTACTCAAGTATTCATCCAAATCTTTTTTTTAAACTACCTTCCCTCGCGCGATAACCGGATGAAAAGATGCCTATAATGATGATATATCAACACAAGTACTAAGTATATTCCAAGATTTATTCAAATCCGTTCAGCATCTATGCTGTGATGGTTGCAAATGCAACATCTCCAAGCTCCATACCAGGACCTTGGCTAGGGGACTCATGACTGACTTCTCCACATCATTCATCATTATCAGTACTAGCTGGATATAAAATGGGGGAGCTCATTTTATGCCATTAAGATCTGGATTCGGCCAATCGCATCCAGAACTTTCCTCCTATCCTCTCAATATCGTCGACCCATCGACAGGTGGTCTGTCAACGCTACGCTTGCTTTCTCGAGACGACCATTCTGTAAACCCTACTCCATCCAACCGTCACTTCGTCTTGACTATTCACTAAACCTTCAGTGTCAGTAACATATCTGTCGAACATCTTCAAGCTCTCCTGCAGCATGTCATCGACGATCTACTGGGACAGCGCAAAGCCGCGCGGCTTAAAGCTGGGTACTCACCTAGCCGTGTAATGTATCTGATACTGTATCAAGTGATTACGTAGGCACGAGCCCGCTGCGAGCCGCTCGCGTGGAGCGCAGTAAGGCCCGTAAGTGACTCGCCGGTATCGCTGCGAACACAAAGGCGGCTCGCAGTGTGCGCGGGAGCTCGTAGCTAGATACGCGGTGACCGTGGACGAGCCGTACACACTTGCAGGATGATACAGTATCAGATACATTACATGCTACATGGTTTAAGACATCGCTGCCGTAACAGAAATCCGCACCGTGTCTAAACCCCTCGTGATGGCCTTGGCGAGGTGACGCATGGCTGACTCCTCACGGTCACTACTATCCACTAAACTCTCAGTGTTAATAACATACCTGTCGAATATCTTCAAGCTCTCCTGCAGCATGTCATCGGCGACGATCTGCTGGGACAGCGCAAGGCCGCGCGGCCTTAGACACCGCTCCCGCAACAGGAACCGCACTGTCTCCAGGCTCCTTGTGAGGGCCTTAGCGAGGGGACGCATAGCGGCTGATTCTTCCTCGCGGTTCATAATAGACGAGCCGGCAGAGAGGCACTGAAACGATAAAGAAATATGTAAAACAATAACACAGGTTTTGCGGATCTATACTTGGTTAGCTGAACGGATGACTCTCAAACATACTAGTTGTTACCTAAAATGATTGTCATTTACCAATGTAAATAGGCTTACATTCTGGTAAATGGCAGTTTATTTATAAAATAGATAAGGCTATAGAGCCTTATCTATTTTATAAATAAACTAGCTGCCGCCCGCGGCTTCACTCGCGTTGTACCTGAATAAAAAGTAGCCTGTATGTCATTCCAGCACGCGTATTATTTATATTCCAAGTTTCATTCAAACCTGCCCAGCCGTTTGGGCGTGATTGAAGCACAATTGAGGCAATATCCCAGAGGACGATTTTGTGGTGCCTCCATCCACCGATCACCCGCGCCCTTCTTCATGACATTGTTACATCGGGGACAACACTTCGTTTCGTCCGTAGCCGACATTCGAGAATCTGTTATTTGGCCTATATGACTGCCCATTGCCACTGCAACTACGGAAGAGAATAAGATGAAGGTCACCTCAGCGCCAAACCAGAGCTGGCCAGCCAAGTTGTCCTGCAGCACATCCTCTGGGAACTTGACGCGGAAACCCCTGGCGACGCGCTCGTCTCCGAGCAGCTGGTCTATTATCTGACTCGTGATATTCAACACTCGATCCTGAAACAGAAAAGATCACTTTAGGAACTAAACCAGGCTTTCCTGTACAGATTTGGGATTATTATGTACATAATTCAGTCGCACATGACTAGCCTCACAGCTGAGTTCGTAGCTCTGCCTTCTGCTCTGATGATTCTTAGATAAATCTTTTTTTTTTATTTATTTTCATAATAAAGTTACATTTAGAAATATATTGAGAAAACACATCTTACAAGCCATATTTGGCTTATCTAAGATGAGGTAAAGTTATTCCTCTGTAGTTTATTAAATCGTGTGATGCATCTATATAATATTGTTTCTCTTTAGTGTAATTGTTCACGACTGTGTTGTATCTTAAAATGTCTCTACACGTGAAAACCTGTCATTGGCTTTTTGTTTTTACCCGACTGCAAAGCAAAACGTTAACAACCGGATCAACAAAAGTTTGTCAATTCGCTTTGCATTATGTACGTAGGTACTCCGACATGGCTACGTTCCTCTCACGGTTTGGCATTAGTCACATGCGCTTATTATGAATTCTTTTCGTAACGATCATAACTGGGTCTTAGTGCGCTGATCGATGACCGAATCATTATTCGAATAATGATTCTAACTAGAACGGCCTTTGTCAAAGTAAACAAAAATTTAAAGACACGAACAAAATAGTTGCAAAGTATGACGGTCACATTTGATGATCTTCCTAACATATAAAGTCGATCATTACTGACCGACATGAACATAGAAATCAGCGTCCTAGGAATCCAACTTTTCTAGGAAATTTTGTTTTGTTAGGGATGCACTAAGAAAATAATTCTCTAAGTAGGTATAATTATAAGGATGCAATAGGGGCTACAAGTTTTGGCTTTCTGCCCAATTGGAAAAGACGGTAAAACTTTATAAATGTATCTCACCTAAACCTTTCTCTTGATGTAATAATTTTATTATCAAACAACATAACCGGAAGGCGGGTAGTACTAAAAGCTAATAATAGTCCGAATCGCCTTCGCAACCGGAACTATTAAAATTTTCTTTGTTTCCGCCGACTTGCTATCAGCTATTTCACTAATTGCCTGCCTATTTAAATGTAAACTAATATACCTACCTATCTACATAATTATGACTCACGGACCTTGATAGCTTCGTGTGTTGCAATGAACCCTATGTTATTGTAAAAGAGTTCATTGTTGATCAACTAATTGCATTGTTTATATTCGATACAAATAGTAGATTTATTTTCGTTCGCACCATCTGTCCTTTTGAGGTATCTAATCATAAACAGAATAATTCCATTCGTTAGCACGTGTATTTTAATCATTAGAAATATATAATAATTGATCGAACGAATATCTCAGTGGCAACTTGGGCTATTCGGCGTTGTATGTTTGTTAGAGCATAACTGCCGCAAGCAGTACTCGTGCATGGCTTGAATAGATTAGAATCTAATAGGGAGACTAACTTCAAGTCTTACGTGCTGCGAGTGACTGCCAAGCACAAGGACGTATTCCTTGCTCCACACTTCTGGTCAGCAGAAATCGTATAAAGACGGTATAGGGAAGTGCCGCAAATGAAAAAAGTGCCCTAATTTTATGTGTCAGTTTTAAGTATTATATTTTATATAATGTATAGTCTTTAAGGCATTTACTAATATGGGCCATCAACTTTATATGTCTTATTATGTTTTCTGTTACGATGTAAGTGTACCAGCCAAGCAAACATTTCAGAGTTGGTATTTGTTACGTACGACTCAAGGAAAGGAGATTTTGAGCCCATCCGGCCCAAAGCCGGAGGGAATGTCGCAGCAGTGTGTCTGATCGAATGCGGCCCAATAAAAAATGTACTAAAAATTAGCATCGCAAAATCGCATGCGACAGTACTGATTGGGATTTTCATAGCAGTATGGAGTTGCCTAGACTTTAAAACAAAATTTCCCCCTAGGAAAATAATTATGATGATTACGATGGAAGCCTAGACTATTTATATGTATAGTTTTCCCCCCTGGTAGTGATATAGCTAAGCTACGCCATCTTCACGCGGCATGCGCATGAGTCACTAAACTGCCGATCATTTTGCTCGTACTGTGGCAACCTTACTTTATTATGATTTTATAGTAACTACAACCTACACTGTGGCCGCTATCATAACTACTGCATACTCTGTGACGTTACAAACAAACTATAACGCATTCTGTGCTATGGCGATACGCAAACGCAAATTCCATTTGAGTTCTCAAGGTGCGTTTGCGCATGGCAGCCGTACGTACCGTGGAGAATTTTTCTCGTGAATCGTGATGCTACGGTTCCTTATTGTAATTGAAGGAGATCGAGATATGTTGTGGTTACGTGAAATACTTATCACCTTCTTATTACGTGAAATACTTATCACCTTCTTCGACTTTACCCAATGTTGAATACTACAAATAAGGATAAACTCGCTGTACCAACAAATAAAGGGCAATGTGTACGCTTTTATAACAAAGTCCCAAGCGAGATGACTAATTTGTCAATTACGTTAAAAACTAATAAAAAGAAAATTATTTATACCTATAGAATGCTCCAACTCGTTTTATAAAATATATTGTAAAGGGATCATCTTCCAAAAAAATTGCCAAGCGTGGTTTCTTGCCTGTATCTTCCCCGCTTGGTCGCGTTACGAACAGGCATAAATTAAACGTAGATTTAAGACGATTTAAAGTGATCCTTACCGATCCTATGGAATAAAGCAATCGAGTCATGAGTTTTTTTTTTGAGTTGAGGATTTTTCTTTGTATTGTGCTAGGTTTCTAGTAATGATGATTTCATTCCGATAATCACAAAACTCTGTTTATGCCATGCCAAGAATAAGTGTTAGGTAGTTTCGTTTGGTTTGAATTTGTGTGTAGGCCGATGGTCGAATGACGATTTTCTTTGGACTAAAGTGGATATTGTTTAGTTACTGATGCATGACCTTTTAAGTATCCTTGAAACGAATCGCTTCGCATTAACGTTTTGGAATTGCTAATTGCGCTAAATCCATTCATTTGTGAGACTTACGAGTCGGTCTGCAAAGATCTACATAAATATTACATGTTTTATTTGTTTTGCTCTTATTTGCGAGGTTATAACGATACGGCTCCTTTTTTAAAATTAAAACATACATACATACATATTATCACGCTCGTATCCCTGAAGGGGTGGGCAGAGCCACAAGTAATTATAAGACCACTTGCAGCCACTCCTGATCCTAGAGTCCCAAAATGGAAATGGTGAACCATGGTGACAGATGATCAGCCCATCGCCCATATAGATGGTCCATCATGTTGGAGAAGATACTATCCCTTAGTAGACTCTTACGACATGCTCGGGGTGAAAAGCAGCTGGACGTATTCTATGTTTTTTCTTTACTCCCAGTCCAGCACAGAAGTTGAAACGTATCTATAAACAATTTAAAAGTCAGGTGGTCTAGTGGTGCCTCGTCTTCCGATTCGGTCGTGGGCTCGAATTCAGTCATTTATCAATGGATTGTTCAGTTCGAAAAATGTAAGTGCGCTATTACCAGTGCTCTCAAAAGATAGTCTGAGAAAGAAGATATATCGCATAGCCTGAACAGTTGGAAAACATGTTTTAAGTGCACGAAAGGAGAATTTGAGGCCAACTTTAAATCCTTTCACCACACTGGTATGAAAAAACTATTGACACGACTAGTAGTAGTAATAGTAGTAGTACACGACGAACGGATCCTATTTGAGGCACTTAGTTCGTCTTTTTACCACACTGGCTAGTTAAATGTCACATTGAACATACAATAAAGATGAAATAATGTGACCTCATAAGAAACAAGTTTTACTGAGGTTTTTGCATTGCTTCCGACGAAATTGAGGTCATTAGAATGATAATCAGAGCGTAAAAATGGTCTGATTATGGCATCATACACTCGTACTAAATAGTAGCTTTATCCATTGTATTTTACGGATATTTTCTTTACTTTATTAGTTCGGAAATTTGATTGATAAGAGAGAAGAATGTAGAAATTGCCTATGTTATTTCAGCACATGTACTATGTATATTACAAGTTTCATTCAAATCCGTTCAGCCATTATGGCGTGATTGAGGCACAAAGTCACATCGTCACAATGTCACATCCTCACAAACTTTAGCATTTACGATATTAGTACCTACTTAGGGTGAATTTGTTTGCGTTGCATTCTTCGATCAAATAGTGAACAGGTTTTTGTATCGGATAATGTCAAGTGTTTTCCTCATCTAAGGTCTTCGACTTTTGGAACCCTAATATCATAAATTCCTAATTTAGACTTTTTGTTCGTGATTTCATCCAGTACTCTCAACATCATTGTTTTATTTCAGAAGAAATAAGGGCCAAAGATAATGATATAGGGCATAATAGTAAATAACTCCACTGATTAGATAACACCATTGTTTCTAGTCCATAGCGTAGAGAATACTAAATAATCTGTGCCTACTAGGTCGGTCATTATACTTAGTGAATGTAGACTGGAACATAGCTCAGTCTTATGTAAACAAGGAATGAGTTAGTGCCCTTATAAATAAAGACATTATGCGCAGCAACGCAAGCAAAAAAGCATAGGGTAAAAGAAAAACACAAAGAATGTAGTAGAAAGTAGAAACAGCAGAGAGCTGGCAAACAGGATAGTACTTTCGAAGCGATTCCATTTCTATAATCTCATTGACGCCTAATTTTTAAACCGTCTCACCCCCGAATACTCAAACGCGTCTCAGAGTTGAGCACGTCTCATCTCACGGTTTTTTGACAGTTTCTGATGAAAATCTGTCAAAAAATCGCCATTTAAGTATTCGGGGGTTAAACTATTATTCAGTCTTTGTTGTGAATAGAGTAAATACGTTCGTATTTTACACCATTCTTGCTGTTTGAACAGGTGATATTTAGATATATTATGTTAAACGCATCTTATGTAAATCCACCACATTTTAGATAGTCCCTCGCCCTCGGACTTGCTAAGGACGCAAGCCAATCGATCAGAATAGGTCTCTATTGACCTAGGGACCGATTAGATGTCTTGTAATACTCCATTATCCGATCTTCTCATTAATTGTCGTCCAACAAAACCGAATGAACCTAGCACGTGATAAAAAGTAAGTTCGTATGAGCTAAGCCAGCTCTTGTGACGGAGTTTTTAGGCCGCCTAAAGGCTCATGGCTTAAAGACTTAAAAGCATAATATATTTGTCGAAACATTAGCAGAAATCTTTGGTAACGGCTTAGCTGTAGCTGACATCATCACGCTTTTTTTAATGCTTATATCCAAAATCTCAACACTGCTAGCTGAATGACAACCCACGCAGTACGCACATACGGATGGACGTTTAATTAAACACCCTGAGGCTAACGGCCTAAGCGGTAGTTTGTCATGCGTCTTAGTCACATACAATAGTCTACATTGTACACACGTAGAAAAAAAGTAATTCCCGGAAAGGTACAACAGGTCAGCCATCATCTTCCTGCCCTTATCCCACTATGTGGGGTCGGCATTAAGGTGTCGGCGAGTTTTGGCTAAGGTGTTTTATGACCGGCCGCTTGCCTTACGTCAACCCTCCTTGAATACTTGCTTATTGTATCTCATCATGTTGGAGAGCATAGGTTAGGTAAAGTAGGGATAGCCCTTAGTCGACTTTTACGATATGCTCGGGGAGAGAAGCAGCTGGACGCATTCTATATTTTTCCTTTACTCCCAGTCCAACGAAGAAGTAAAATTTAGTATTTGCTTGTAGAGAGTAGGTACAACAGGTCAGTATTAAAATAATTAACCTCTTGACAAAGTAACGTCATTCCTAGTCATTCCATGAAGCGCTCGTGGCGTAGCTTGCTTAGGCGTTCTTGATTGATCGTTAAAGTTAAGCAACGATATGCGAGCACAAATCGGGATGGGTGACCGCAAGTAGCATTACGAGCTGAGCGCTTCCGTGCTTCGGAGGGCACGTTAAACAGTCGGTCCCGGCTTTTAAGTCGTCAAGCCATAACGGAGGCCTTTAGGCGGCCTAAAAACTCCGTCACTAGAGTTGGCCACTAGCTCATACGAACATACATACATAGTCATTCCATATAGCTTGTTTATTCCCCTGACTTCAATCACATTGCAGATTATATTGCTATTTGACGTCAAAACTAAATGAGAATGCATAAATCTCAATTGTCGCCGGTCGCTTAAGTGGTTTACGTAACTGCAACAGATACAATGTAGATTATTGTGATATTACATGGAAATCTCCCGGAGGTTATCGAATCGGGCATTATCATAAACAAGTGCAGATCAGGTTTGTTCAGTTTAAGCGTTTTTTACGAAACTGACGCAAATCTTATTTCTGTTTACTGATTTATGGGCTAACAAAGCAAAAACTAGCAAGCACACTCTTTTGACAGAACTTTACTAGGCTTTTTTGCACCGGGGCGGTGGAGGTCCTGTTCTGAAACGGAGACCATTTTGTTCAATGATTATTAGGAGAACTGAACAAAAGAAATGCCTTTACTAAAAAACAGATATTTAAAAGAAGCAAAAAAACTGCAGGAAAAACTAGTAATTACAATATCAACTAGGTACACATTTCCTACAACTTCAATAAAAACCTTTTGTGTTTTTATCTGTAGCCTAACTAATGTTTTATAGGAAAAGAAATCCATTATTGGTTTCAAATCATGATTCATGAGTAATTCAAGTGGTTTAAGTCATAATCAATCAACGTTTGAAGTGAATTTACTATGTTCATAATTTTCATCTGATTTTATTAAAATAATCGATTAAACTATAATAAAACCGGTAAAGTGCGAGTCGAATTCGCACACGAAGGGTTCCGTACCATCGTACATGTACATAAATGTTTCTTGTATGCCAAAATAAAGAGGTGGCAGCACGTTCCCTATTAAAATCAAGAAAAAAAAATGCAATGTCTTTTCAATGAGGACCCCTTAATTTTTTATTTTATAATTATTTTGTAAAACGAGTGATAGGAGAAGATGGAAGAGGAAAACATGTTGTGCCGACCCCACTTAGTGGGATAAGGGCAGGAAAATGATGATGAATTATTTTGTAAAAATCAGTTAACTTTAAATCTTTTGAAAAAGAAATAGGTACCTACTTACACAAAAGTACAAAAAAAAGTGCAAAAAGTCGCTATTATTTGTTGTTATAGCGGCAATTTAGAAACACATACTCGGTGTAAATTTGAACTCTCTACCTATTACGGTTCATGAGATACAGCCCGCTGACAGACGGACGGACGAACCGGACGTACGGACAGCTGAGGCTTAATAATAGGGTCCCGCTGGCACCTTCAGGTACGAAACCCTAAAAAAGATATCTAGGTTCAAGCAAGCGTACATTTCATACTTAACCTATTGAAAAAGATATACAATATTATCGATCAATAACTAATCAATATGCATTCATTATACTCGATACTATTCCAATGGGATTTTGCACTAATGCACGATTAGGATAGAAAGTGATGGATACCACCACTACTGACCCTAACTGTACGTTATAGAATTCGAGAGTGTCAAATCCTACGAATCACTGCAAAATCTCAAATTAAGTTAGAGAAAGATAAAGTTGAAATCGAGTCGAGTACCTATTACCTAACCTACCTACCAAAGTCCCCAAGAGTCCGTACAAATTCGGTAAAGTGTGTCAAAGTGTGATTGAATAAGGAATGCGTCTCGAACTTCGGCCACAGTATCGATACTAGAATTTATCCGATTCTAGCCTGAGTCACAGTACTTACGCACTGTGTTTAGAATGTTCATAGCCATACCAATGTATTGGATTATGATTTATGGTTCAGTGGTTTTCTGTCTAGACTTGAGGGATTTAGTAACTGGGAATAGTGCTTAGCAACTGATCTACAACAGAGATCACCGGCTTTAGACGCTAGAGTATTAAATGAGCTAGTGGCCAACCCTTGTGACGGAGTTTTTAGGCCGCCTAAAGGCCTCCGTCGTGGCTTAACCGATAATTTAACGTGCCCTCCGAAGCATGGAAGCGCTTAGCTCGTAATGCCACTTGCAGTCACCCATCAGATTGTGACCGTGTACAACGTTGCTTAGCTTCAACGATCAGTCAAGAACGTCTAAGCAAGCCACGCTACGAGCGCTTCGCTAGAGGGACTTATTAAGTAATACTCTCTAGGGTGTTTGGGTCTTAGTGACCAAATTTAAATCCTAGTGTGGGGGAAGAACTATACGTACGACTGTTGGGATGTTATTTATAATCGGTACTAAGTACTAACCTGCGCATGCCGCAACTGGTTCACGAGAGTGGAACACCGATCCGGATCTTTGCGGCCATCGAAAGAGTCGAGCTCCGCGGCGATCATGTTCAGAGCATCGTCAGCGAAGAAGAACTGCGCTAGAAGCGAGCGGTCGTCCCTCTGAAACAAAACATTACTGTCAGAAAACAAAATATGGATGTACTTAACTGGAGACATTTTTACCCGACGACGTGATGTACGCATTTGTACATGATGCAAAAGGAGGTTTATGCATCTAGCAGACTATGTATTATCACAGATAATATAATACTATACGTCTATACTAACAATCTCAAAAATCACTGGTCATGTTAGTTAATATGACAGTATATAATCGCGATAAGTGGGATAAAGTCAGGAAGAAGATGATGATGATGATGATAATTGCAACTTTCCTATCCCAAAAAAATGGAAACATATTATCGAAATCAAATGACGTGTAAGTCCTAGATTTGTGAGTGCTTTGGCGTAGTCTTTTAGTTTTATCTGCATCGCATAATAATAAATTGCCATATAAGAAACATTCATGTACACGTACGATGGTACGGAACCCTTCGTGTGCGAAATTCGACTAGCACTTGACTGGTGTTATTCTACATAAAAAGTAACAATAGCTGAATAGTTTTAGTTATTTGAAACTGCGCAATAAAGTTACAAGTACAAACATTCCCATTTCCGGCTGGCAACCGCAGTACCTTATTTATAACAATTACTAGAACAAAGAACCACGTACTCCTTACCTTATGACTACACTACCGCGACATTTCCAAGTTTCGCATTTGGCGTCCTTGTCTTATCATCATTCTTCTGCCCTTATCCAACTAGGTGGGGTCGGCACAACATGATTCCCTCTTCCATCTCCTCCTATCACTCGTCATCTCGGTACTCACTTCTTTCACAAAAACTAAGGCCTTTTACCATTTATAGTAGATGATTTATATAGCGTCAGGAGGCAACTTTTACCTTCACAAACGGGACGCTGTAGTGCCCGGGACGAATTAAGATGGAGTAGGCTTGCCCAGCACCTATTCCATCCTCTCAGCTTAGTCGGCCTTGTCCACAGGAAAGACATGGTCAATACGTGCGGAGCTGACTAAGCCGCGGGTTTCCTCACGACCTTTTCCTTCACCGTTGTGAGAGTACTGGTATAGCGCACATAATTTTTTTGCACAGAAAAATCCATTGGTACACGACCGGGTTTGAACCCACGACCTTAGGATCGGAAGGCGGGGTCACTACTAACTAGACCACCAGTGCTCTCATGTTCTCATGCTTCTTTCACAAGCATGTCACAATCCAACCATCTTTTCTTTGGCCTTCCATTAGCAGTGTATACAATACTTCCACACTCCTAATCACTCGCCTTGTAACATGAGTTTCTTCCCTCCGCATAACATGCCCATATCACGCTAACCTACTCGTATAACCTTCTCATCTTCATTTGAGATCCTTGTCTATCCTGTTACAAATCGCATGGCTCTACGCCACAAATTTACCGAAATCTGATAATGTAGCCGCGAGGAGAAGTAGGCATATAACAGAAACACAGGTCTGACACGGAGGCCATGAACTTGGCGACTGCAGTGCGCCATATGCACGCGTCCCGAACAAGGCTGCCCGTTCTTTGCCGAAAATAGTTATAAATAGGAAACCACTGGTGTGAAAAAGTAAGTTCGTATGAGCTAGTGGCCAACTCTTGTGACGGGAGTTTTTTAGGCCGCCTAAAGGCCTCCGTCATAGCTTAACGACTTAAAAGCCGGGACCGTCAATTTAACGTGCCCTCCGAAGCACGGAAGCGCTTACCTCGTAATGCCACTTGCGGTCACCCATCTGAATTGTGACCGCGCACAACGTTGTTTAACTTCAACAATCAATCAAGAACGTCTAAGCAAGCTACGTCACGAGCGCTTCATACGCCTAAATACCTAACATGCCTAATTATACGCATCAAGCAGAAGGCAAGGCAAAAAGGCAAAAAATAACAAGACTTATTATAATGATGAGATGCTAGTTAGAGTATAGTTTGAGGACATATTTGGCTTCTTTTTGGCTTCAACAGAGCCAGATTTTAAGTAGGTAAACTAATGTCCAGTTTTAGTCCTGTTTTCGATCTCACGATCTATGCGATGGTTTCCTGATTGGTATAAAACTAAAAGGAATTCTTTGTGAGATCAGGTTTGAGTTGCTCTTAGAATAAAGTGACCCTGCCATCGTAACCATAACATTATTGACGAGTTTCTTGGGCAATATAACATATGCATAATAATGGGTTAAAGCGTAAATAGACCTTCAATTTCGTCCGACGATAACCAAACGGTAGCGAAAAGTTGCTACTCAAGACGTCAGAAAACATGTTTTGTAACAAATAAAGAGTTCGCCCTCTCAAAACAAGTTTTTTCTTTGTAGTTTAGCATAGGTTTTATCCCAAAGTCATGAATAATAAATAAATATTGCTAGGCATATTTCACACAGCGTCATCTAGCCCCAAACTAAGCAAAGCTTGTATGTAAATACAATGGGGACCAGATGGCTGATAGAATATTTATAAAATACTGATAAAATAAGAGAGCACTGATGGTCTAGTTGGTAGTGACCCTGCCTTCCGATCCTAAGGTCGTGGATTCAAATCCGGTCGTGTACCAATAGATATTTATGTGCGAAAAAACTATGTACGCTATACCAGTACTCTCAAACTGTAAAAACATCGTGAGGAAACCCGCGGCTTAGTCAGTTTCGCACGTATTGAACATGTATTTCCTGTGGACAAGACCGACTAAGTTGAGAGTATGAAATAGGTGCTGGGTAAGCCTACTCCATCCAATTTTGTGCCGGCCACTACAGCGTCCCGTCTGTGAAGATAAAAGTTACCTCCTGACGCTATATAAATCATCTACTATAGATGGTAAAAGGCCTTAGTTTTTGTGAAAGAAGTGAGTACCGCTGCTGGCTGTATAGATAATGTACTATGGATGGTAAAAGGCCTTAGTTAGATAGAATAAAAGCAGTATTTTTTTATCATTTATCTAAAAATCCCCAGGCGATAAAACAATGAAGGTTATCAATTAGCATAATATCTTATCAGTTATTTAAAAGGTAGTTAAAATGACAGATAAAAGCAAACAAAGGAAATTACATGTTATCGCATTTCTGTACAATTGTACAGTTTTTGTAGCATTGTAAGGAATGACTATCACAATCCATTCAGAAGCCTGATGATTAAAATAGATACCAGGACTCAGAATCAGTCCATAGAATCTATAAAACAGGTCTAGTCTTTGTCCCAAGTAGGATTATACAGTCTAAAAATAATTGGGTCATGTTTGTATTTTATGTCAATCAAGTGCTGAGTTTAAAAGAAATATTTGAGTTTTCATGTGCGTAAGAGTACTGATTACATTAGGAAGCAGAAAGAAGGAAACGAATGCTGCGATAGTATCTCGACATTGAACAAGTTTAAATTATAATACCCTTACGAACAAAGTACAGGGGAGAGCGTAGAGGATCTTCGTTTAAAACAACAGTAGCATGTAGAAGTTAATTTGCCTCCCCAACATACTTCCAGAACCGACCACTTGCGGCTTTTACAATGTCCAGGTCTATCGGTTGGCCACCATCGGGGAACTTTTATCTACTCACCGACTCTATCTGTTCTTCGAGCTACTAGTATATGACCTACCCATTGCCATTTTAACTAACTTATTCTGAGAAATATGTCGATAAACATGTTAAGCTTCCCCAAGCTTTGATCAGCAAAAGCTGCAATAAAGCAGGTTATCGATATTTCCCAGGCTTTATCTTGTCCCACATCTATCATCAGATTACAGCATTTACGACGTCTGACGGGCGTTTTTTATAGGGCAAGAGTTAGATTTAACTGATATTGGACCGCTGCCAACTACAATTTGAACTTTTAACCCTGGCTAGGGTTGAAGTTGAAAGTTTACTTGGAAAAGCATGTTCGTGGTTTTTAAAATCTAGTATTAATAGTAAAGCGATAAATTGAGCTGATCCCGTAATAAATTACTTAATAAATAAATATTTGTGGACATTTCACACAGCGCCATCTAGCCCTAAACTAAGCAAAGCTTGTACTATGGGAACAAGATGGCTGATAGCATACTTATATACTTTCTTTTTGTAAATACATTCTTAGGTATACTTATAATACTAAAAAACCCCAGACCAGGAAGAAATATTTGCAGAACATACAAACATATCTCCCGTAGCGAGACTCGATCCCGCGTCTCTTGCGTCTCAGCCGAGCACTTGCTCGCCACGCCAACAAAGTCGTCGATTTCAATTGCCCTTTCACACACACTGTATGTTTAGTTATTAATAGAAGAATGGCTGACGTAGTTGCAACACGTAGATTTGAACTTGTTCATTCTCTGCAGTATGGTCATGTTTATGGTGCTCTGTTTGACCTTTGAAGAAGTTGGCTAGCAGAACATACGTGCTTAAATACCTAGTACCTACATGATGTTGGAACCTTCAAACTAGTTCCGTTTCGACAGAGATAACATTTTTTCACTTAAACAGTACGAGCTTCTGCGATAAAAGATTATTTGTGTTGTCATTAGTACGCAGCATTGTTTGTGGTTTGTGATAAGGAGAACAAAATATCAGGCAGTACGAATGTTTTTTGCTTTAATAGCTGCTCCGCATAAATAAAGTCTCTAAACTAGACGTTTTAAAACAATATACTTAGGTACTTAGTTTAAATTTCAAAGTACTTTTTACATCACCTACATACAATTGATTTCTAATCTCTCCGCACTATTTTACGTTACCAAACATGCAAGACCAGACAACATTGTCATCTGTCCACTTAGTAATAGAATCACTTGCATGTCTTATTGAAACATGGCATACTTCAGATATATTTTCGCGTTCCATCCAACGTTTTCATTAATGCAAAACCACGTCTGGAAACACGGTACAGATATTACTTTTCTGCTTCGAACTGTACGTGCCGAATAAGTTGGGGAATTTACTATGAAATTTGAGCTAAAATTGGGTGAAAAAAATATAGGGAATATTTGGCTTCATAGCAACTTGCCTTATATGCAACGCTCATGGCGCATTTTAGCAGAATATTGGTTGTATATTTCCTTTTACACAATAGCAATACGTAATAATACAAATTGAAGGATTAATTAATATTTAAAACAATTAAGGAAGCAATAACAATTTGAGTGATTGATTCTATCAAAAGTATAAAAGCTTTAAAACCAGTATCACTGATGTATACGGAGTAGAATAAAAGGCATTTTTAGTAGTACCCTTGCCTGGAAAACATGAATTGTGAAGAAAAAGTGATGTAGAATTGCAACTCAGTCCTACCATGTGTCGCGTTGGCCATTTAAGAATCTATTTTCACTAGCAATAAAGAACCTTACGGTCACCCAGTCATCCACGTCACGTCGCGCCGTTTAGATTTTCATTCGTTAAGTGGATGCACGTTTTGTGCTCATGCACCAGGCATGTTCGAATGCTCCTTTTTTCTACACATGAGAAAAAATCTAAAAATGAACGAAAGCTGGGTGTTTTCCGCTTTCCCGGAGGTGGGTAGATATTGGCACGAGCATGTTAACAAGAATGCAACAGGTCATTGTTGTAAAAAACATTACAAGATGTTTGCAGATATATTATGTCTAGACCGTCACCGATCTAGACATAATTCCAACATTTCGATTTTAATTAGAAATGAACCTTTTTGCCAATAGTATAATTTAGTAAAAGCCTGATGCAGTCCCTACATCGATGTCCGGATATATTCTACTCATCGTCACCAACATGTCTGCGAATATCGCAATTTATGGCAGGAAACCTTAATTTCTATCCTCGGCCAATGCCTTGCATCCGAGGCCGCCTCTCCTCCCCCTTCCCCCACCTGCCAAACCGTCTGACCGCTTGACCTGCTCAATGCCATTGTCTTCACTAATAGGCATTGTTTGGAAATTAAATTAGGTCTGTGAAGTGTTCTGGGTTTTCCAAAATTCCTTGTCTGATAATTTAATTGCTGGGCTGGAATCATTCGTTATGTCACCGTTTCATTTTGTCCTCGCAGGTTTGGCAATCGAACAAAGAAAAATCCCAAAATCCGTAAATCTAACATACTATTAAAATCCAAATCAAATAGTTTATTACAATTATGTTAAGGAACAACCAAGATCGTTGCATGCCATTGCGCTACCGGCTTTCTTCAACAAGTACTCTCAAACTTAGAAACCCGATTGCGTGATCAAAACTTGAAGACGACTGGATTCGGTGAGGAAACTGCCATGTCATTAATGGAGAAATAATAGACTTCATCCGTTCCTCGTGTCACAGTTATTTTCCTGGTGACTGGGTCAAGAAAAAAGAAAAAATATTTAGCACACTCACACATACAAAACAAACAGAATGGAAAAGAGGCTGGAAAAATAGGTACGAAAGAGAAGAGATAGAAACAGACAACAAATAATAATCTACATCCCTATTATACAATAAAAAATTATCATCATCATCATCTTCCTACCCTTATCCCACTCTGTGCGGTCGGCACAGCGTTATACTTGGATCATGCTGTCAGAGTTTTGGCTAAGGTGTTTTATGACCGGCCGCCTGCCTGACGTCAACTCTCCTTGGAAATACTTGAGTTATTGTGTCTCATCATGATGGAGAGGATAGGTACTTGTGGATCTGCCCACCCCATTAGCGATACGGCCGTGATAATAATGTATGTATATTACTAAGTATAAATTTAGCCCTTCCCGCGAACCAATCGGCGTTGTGGTGTGCCCAAAAAGGTTCAGTCTCAGCATGAGCAGCTTCCAGAAGGAAGCAGCTAGTTTTCAAGTATAGGTTCTAGGTTGAGGCAACGTACCTGCCACGGATATGACATATTGATCAGTTTGATGAATTCGTAGTCTGGGCTATCTGAAAGGGTAGTAGTTTAAACCAAGTAGTCTTGTTATTTGGCATTACTCCAATCAGGCTGGCGATCACGCTTTCACTTTCATTTATGGCATTAGCCGTTCCTTTTCTGGTTTATCTGACAGTTGATTGGCATTTTTTGTCTCCCATGTTCAATGGACTGGGTCTGTGATTCGGTTGAACAATAGGCTTCAAGTATTAGGTATTTTATAAACTCTTCTATGGATGGCGTGTAAAACACCTGACATTAGTTTAACTTCTATTCTAAACCTTTTTTTTAATGAAATGAAATGAAAATGAAAATGAAAAATGAAACCGCTGGCGAGTTGTTATTCTTGGCTATTCTTTACCAGTTTCGAGGCGTAATCTTATTATTAGAAAGTAATCAAATCCGTGCCTATGCAAGGATTTTGTTTGATTTCATCATTTGTGTTGAGCGAAACCGGAAAAAAACCCCATTGTATAAAAAAGTATTGGTGAGTATAATATTACTACCAGGTGACGATCAACAGACCATGACAATTCTACCTACCACCGATCGGATACGATTACAAAACTACGTCATTTCTGAATACAGTAAAGGCCTCATACATATAAAAGTGCACGAGCACTTGATACACTGCTTTGTGAGACATTTTGTATAGTCAAAATACTGTGTTTATCTGGGTTTGTGAAATACCTAATCTCTAAGACTAGGACGACTTCCTTATGAGAATTCTAGGAACAGTCATTGTCCACGAGTCATCAACAGATAATTATCAATATTTTAAATCCACACTCTACCCAATCAGTTATCTATGACTTATGAATCACAAATGGTACAATACATCGATTCAATTGATCTAGCATTGCACTGCAGTTTTAAAAAAGTAATTTATGTTATTTTTGTTTTAGAAGGTTGGCAGACCCTGTCTAATACAGTTGCAATAACTAAGAATTATTCCTTAAATATGTCTCGAGTACTGAACATCATCAAAGCTTCACACCGTACTAAATAAAACATCCACTACCGTGAGTAATGTTAAAACGATGATGCCTTTGAATTCAACGAAAATATCACTCGGAGTCGGAGGTAACAATGTCATTTAAGTTATACAATGAATTACCATTGAAAACTGGGTTGTTCACTTCCAACCCGAATTTCTCACGATTTCGCGATAATTGTTTTCCGAAACTCCGGATCTGTTGGCTGGTCCAAATGTCCATTCAATAGTCTGTCATTCAAGTTAGGTTAGCCAAAGTTCACACATAATTTCTGTTAATCCACTAATAAAATAATGCCCTACGGGCCCCACCAAAAATATTCAATAGTTTCAGTACAGATTTTTTAATTCATCTCTCTATTATTTCTAAACCGATTGTTACTTAGTTCATTAAGTTAATGAACATCGGCATTTCAGTCTGTTTCTTCTCCCACGAAAAGCGTCAAAATACAGAAATTGAGATGAAAACACGGGGTTTCCCACGAATTGTTGGGTTTTACCTTATTCATATTTCAGTCAAAGTGCCTGCGCTTCAATTAGTCTAATCGGTAGGTATGTATGAACTCATGACTCATGCATGATATTACCTAGTCTAAAACTGGATTAAAAAGCACGTAGCGACTTTATCATCGTCGGTCAATGTCGAGGTAGACTTTTAAAATTGGAAATTATACCGTTTACTTACTTAATACCTTTTTGTATTAAGCTATTTGCCCGTCCATAAACGCTATTAAAACTTAGCATTCCGAAAGGCCCTTTTATCCCGGACACGAAGGTTTAGTCGATGCTCCTTGATAAATCTGCTTTGCCATTTGGTACGACTACGAGGCCTTGGAATATCCACAGCCCAATGTGGACAATCGTCTCCGAATGAGGCAAGTATTAACTCAAAAGGGCAAGACCCTGCTTGTGAAATGACTCATTGTTCAGAAGCTTGCAATGAACACCAAACTCGAGATCTGTTTACAAAACAATCCAAGACCTGGCCAATGGAACGTCAAGTTTAATGACAAGGGGGATACCCTACTAAAGTACTCAGATGCTATATTATTGTTGATTAATATTACCTGAAAAATGAATCTCCTTCTTAAGAGCCATGTTAAAAACACTGGTCAGGTTGGTTGGTTAGTAGTTGATACGTTGCGTGTGAAATGGCAGATGGTATAAGATTCCATATGTCACCATGACCTTCATCCAAGGCCACTCTTATCCAAGTTTTATCAAGACTTTGGAAGAACAAGTTAGGAAGCAACTTACCAGGCAGAATAGAGAATAGGTTATTGTAGATAGTAGGTGCGGTTTGCAGAGAGTAAAATATGTAGGTAAAGAATAGCTGCGCATAATGTGCATGTCGTATTCAATTAATGGTAGGGATATCCTTCACCTATGTAGCGAATAGTAAACACGCACGAACGGGATACCCCATACCCTGATACCTTACTATAAATAAAGATCTAACATGAAGAATTAAACATCCAGTCAAAAAGAGGACAATAAGGACGGGATCTAAGGAAGATTTGTTTTGTTTCTATTCGGCCGGTACTTGACACAGTATTGGATATTGTAAAATGAATGTTTCGTGCAAAATTCTGTTCTGTAGTTAGAAGCAGTATTTTCCTCTTACGCAGGAAACTCAGGTTTTCTTTTCAGAAATACTTTTGCCCATTGTATAACATAATTAAATTCTAGCCGTCAAAATTCACATTACAATCAACTCCTATTATAACTATGTAGGTAGGCACTTGTTTTAATGTTACTTAGTTAGACAGTACGTCGTCGGTTGTCTGACTGAAGTTCAAGAGCCAAAAGGCGATGGACTTTAGTTGGGTAGACTTGAGGACTGAAGCTGATAACTTGGTGAGGGCTGGTAGACTTTAAATAAATCTTTGAGCGTGTAAGGTTAGTAGGTACATAATACCTATGCTGTTAAATATGCACTATGGAAAAAAGAAAGAAGACATACCAACACCACGTTCTTATGTGACCAAACCTGTGCTACATGTGTAGCATAGTCTGAAACTCCGCCAGATATTACAAAGTAGGTACCTACCTACTTTCAACGGTGTGTTTGGCATTGTTTGTTAAAATTGAATTGGCACCAAAAATATGGGCGTGGTGGCGCGTGTTTGAGGCGCGGCAGATGACATCAGAATATGTAGACTAGGTAGATAAAGTACAAATAACATGCAATGCCTTCACATAGGTTAGACTTTACCCAGCCATTTCGCATCACGCTATCCTATTAGGAATCCTAGGTACTGTCGATGCGAAAGTTTTGAGAAAGGATTGCGAGTTTGTAGTTCCAGTTCAGTTGAACCGATTTGGATTAAACTAGCATTTATCAAGTGACCAATCAATATCATACCCTCTAGTGATTGATAGAATGTTATCTACATCAGCTGTCATGTCAACGAATGGGGTAATATCAATGAGTAAAACACTCAAGATATCACTCAAGATAGGAGCATTTATCACAAAACAGTTGAGCAAGTCAATTCATCCCCGCATTTTGCAACAATAAAACAATGAAGAGAAATCCGTTACGTAGATTTTTATTGAATGGCCAGTTCGCAAAACATTTGGCAAAGCCGGCCGAGTTTCAACGTATTGGGAAAGCGGTAAAAAAAGTGAAAGTGTGCGAGCGAGACAGGCATACGTACGCCGGCCGGGTGTGACAAGGAAGGAAGATTATCGTCATTCTCTGTTAAAAGCTGCGAAATGTGGATTGGCTTTTGTATGCGGTTCCACTTGCGATGATCCCTGTAGAAAATACCAATTACCTATCCTGATGGCGGCTTTATCATCAAATTCAATAATGATCTCATTTTCTAGGCACCTATTGTGGGTACAGTCATCCCTAAAAGGGTCTTTTATCTAGAGAATCTTGTCGAAAAGTACCAAAAAAAGCTTATTGGATAAATAGCAGCCAATACTTCAGCTAAACTAGAGACAGGTACAACATTATGATAACAAACCGACGCGTTTTTTCGTTATTGCGATGAAATCACAACACGTTTTAAACACATGTCTATTTATTTTGCATTTATAGTATTACTAAACCGAATTTCAAACCAATCGCACCGCCCGTTAAAAAGTTCCCATACAATTTTTGACACTCATTTTACCCCTTATTAAGGGTTGTTTTGAAAAATCCTGAAACGCGTGTCCATTTATTTTGCATTTACAGTATCCGAACCGAGTTTCAAGCAAATAGCACCTCGCGTTAAAAAATCCATACAAACGTTTTCACCCCTTTAAGGGTTGAATTTCGAAAAATGCCGGTATAACCCTTAGTGGGTAGTTTTGCTATAAAAGGAAGCTACCTTCTAAATTTCAGCTTTCTAGCTTCAACGGTTTCGGCTCGGCCATGATGAATCAGTCAGTCAGTCGGGTTAAGCTCTTTTATAGGTATATAGAAGAATAGAAGATAATTGTACCCATTCGGAATAAGAACCAAAGGATTTATTGATTAATAAGACAGGGTGGAGAGCTCTAACATGTCCATATTATCATAACACAATTGAATATGACAAGATAACAAATGGTACTTGTCTACCTACAAATCACGTAATCACGTAATTTATGATAAAGGAGTAATTAGTTAGATGATTATAATAGCTAAGCACACCATGCATAATTAAGATACGTATAACGAAAATAGACTCAAAACTTTATCTCCATGTAGGCATCAACTATAATTTTTTAACATCATATTCGGCGCTTACACAACATGTATGCCGTAGAACAAATAAAGCATTTTCTAGTGTGATATTCATTTTGATTGGTTAAAGTAAATTGGTATTAGTAAATCTGACTTTGTTGTTTTAGTCTAAATTTAATAGGTACTAGAATGAAAGCTAAACGAATGTAAGGTAGGTATGAAACTAAACACATGTTTACAATAATAAATGTAGTTTTGCATTGAACGGTAACAAAGATACTAAAATAATAGATTATCTCAGTGGCTAGACGAGCAAGGTGTCGGGTTGAGACACGAGAGTTGCAGGTTGAATTCCCGCGGAAAAGTTTGCATGTTCCGAAAATAGTTGTTCTTTTTCCTTCATGTCTGCAATAGGCTGTATAGCCATAACCAAACTTGTTCTGGGGGGTTGTTGGTATTAAAACTATGTATGTGAATGTTGGATGACATTTTATTATTATAATACGAGCACTACTACTTAAGCTAGGAGCTAGGTATATTTATTTTGCCAACATTCTAATGAAACTGCAAGAATTTATCAGGCAGCTGATAACAAGTAGGTCAATATCAATTAACACAATTTGACATTAACATGTTTACATACCTACTCTTTCTACACTATTATCATAAAGAGAGTTTGTATGTGTGTAGGAGTAAGTATCTTGAAAAACTATGAACATACAATGTTATCATGCCCCTTTTCCATAGGAGTAGACAAAAACTTAATATTTTACAACATTACACATGAGTGCTATATAGACTCCCACTAAACAAACAAAACTGTGAATAGGAGTATATTATATTAATATAAATCCTACTATATTATAAATATGAAAGTTTGTGAGGATGTTTGTATGTTTGTGCCTCAATAACGTCATAATAGAAGGGTATATTCCTCTTAGGGATATTGGGGTGCCCTAAGAACGAATTTCCGAAACGTAGTTCCTAGAGAAGGGGTGCCTAAGAAGTAGTTAGTAAAATAAGGTAAAGGTTAGAATGACGACTTAACATCTTAATTTTACCTTTTAAGTTTCCTTGAAGTTTGTAATGTCATGCTCTGAGACATAAATATTAGGAAAACTGAGTAATAAAATTCTAGTACCTAATACAAACGCAAGTTTTTTGCGGATATTTGTGTGTGTGTGAGTCACAAAACATAATAATAATAAAAAAACATTTGTTGCTGACTACAGCTCAGCCAGGTATGATTATATCACATGTTCTTTGTATGTAAGCTTTCCAAACCATATCTATTCAGCTGTTCTCATTTTAGGGTCCCATACCTGAAGGGTGCCAACGGGACTCTATTTCTAAGACTCCGCCGTCCATCTGTCTGTCAGTGGGCTGTATCTCATTAACCGTAAAAGGTAGAGTTGAAATTTTCAGTATGTATTTCTATTGCTGTTATAACAACAAATAATAAAAATAAAAGGGGGCCCTATGCAAGAAACATTTATGTACTGTACATGTACAATTCTAATTCTAATTATTGTCAGGGGAATAAAGATCTGCACTGATATCCCGCAGTGGGGTGCATTGTACATTATCCCCCTGCTAACCCTTCCCTAGCCAGCCCAACTCCTTGAAGTACCGGAGAAGGACTTTGGGATGTTGGCATAGTGTTGAGGCTGTAGTTGGTGTCGACGAGGTTAAAGATGATGCACGGTATTGCTCCATGACTGTTTGCAGCCCCGAGTTGTGTCTTATTAAGTTTGTTGCGAAGCAGTGAAGTGTTACATGCTCTAGTCTCTTCCTCTCGAAAGCATCCGCGGCAGAGGCTGCCCTCCGTTACTCTTATTTTGAGGAGATGGTGATTCTGATGATACCCACCATTGTCCGAAGGTCTTCATGTCAAATTTTCAGTGCATTTTCAGCCTGTTTTTAATCACTTCTACATCTATAATGGAATGACACCCTTTGTATGCGAATTCGACTTTCACTTAACCATTTTTATTAATCATTGGTCTATTCTGATGGCACGGTTTCTAAACTAAGTTAAATAAGGTTTTACAAGGTTCTTACTATGCAAGCAAAGTTACAGGAAGTTCTTGAGAGTTAGAAGATAGTTATTTAAATTAAAATTCTTGTTGCAACATCATTTAATATTTCTTGGTCACAGACTATAAACCCAACTTTTTCAAGGACCCATATCAAGTTTTATTAAATCTTAACTCTATCTATCTATACCTATAAATGAGCTTAACCTAACTGACTGACTGATTCATCATTGCCAAGCTGAAACTGCTGAAGCTAGAAAGCTGAAACTTGGAAGGTAGCTTACTTTTATAGCAAAAGCACCCACTAAGGCGGGATTTTTCAAAATTCAACCCCTAAAGGGATGAAAAGGGGTGAAAACGTTTGCATGGAACATTTTAATGTGTGGTGTGATTTGCTTGAAACTCGGTTTGGATACTATAAATGCAAAGTAAATGGACACATATTTCAGCATTTTTAAAAACAACCATAATAAGGGGTAAAATGGGTGTCAAAGTTTGTATGGGAACTTTTTAATGGACTGTGCGAATGGCTTGAAACTCGGTTTGAAATCTAACGCATACGAAGTCGCAGGCAACAGCTAGTAGAACATAAATGCTACAATAAAAACAGAATATCAACAACTTATATTATTTCTATAACTGGGAAACTTGACTTGACAAAGCTAAAAGATTTGGTTTGTTTGTATGCAAGTAGGTAGGTACCTCCCAACTTATTTTTAAAATCATCTAGTGTTTGTTGAAACAGGTGATTTCTCATCTGTAGGTACCTACAGACCTCGATTATAAACAAGCAATGACGTAACCAATCGCAACCTACTTGAATAAGGATCTCTAGAGAAACCAGTTACGCATTCAGCTAGAGGAAAATCCAAAACAAAGCGCAAAACAAGACTTCGTTGACAAAGACAGCATGCGCTACAATATCACCACGACCTGAAATACCCTACAAACAAGTTCACAACACGTAATTACGATTAAATATGGCAAAATTTATGCACAGAAAACGTGGTAGAGTAAATAAAATAAAGAAATACTTTGACGTTTTTATTTTACCTTTGGTTTGTAGAACCATTTTCTGAGTGACTCCATCGGACCAGTCCTGTATATCAGCCTCATGTGAACAGATCACAGCACCAACGTACACATCATAAAACACAGGGTAGCACCGTAAACCACAATGCAGCACCAACAAAATTATTATTTTCACACACTATTTACGTCAAAAAACAAAAACGGCAGACATGATTTCGCGATCCGCGTTCATTACAGAATGAATGAGATGAACAAACTAAACTGAATGAATGAAAATGAAATACTTGACAGGTGAAGTGTTGTACATAATTTTATTTTCCCTGTTGAATGAAAGGCCATGGTGACAAAAACCATACTGCCTAGTCTTGCGTTAATTTATTTCGTATATTGTTCAAAGTTTTCAGTTCAATAGGATGCCATTTTCCCACCTTTATAGATGATGAAGATCACTTCGTCATCTTCATTTTTTTGTAATATTTATCTAGATGTTAGTAGGTACCTAACAAAACTTTATAAGCGTTATCATCACCTTGTTGGTTGGTTCCAAACCACGGGTTTTACACTGGATGGAACATACTAACTTTTTACTATGAGAAGCTATTAGTGTGGCTAGCACAATTATTATTTTAAAGTTAGCACACAATAGAAATACGAGAAAGCTGCTAGTAGAAAAATCGTTTTTACACACTTATAGGCATTTTTATGGAATGACAGACTAAATTATGTCTTATGTGAGTTGGCACGGCCGGCGGCATAGTGTAAGTGCACGACTGGGTTTGAAACCACAAACTTAGGATTATAAGGCGAGAGTGCTATCACTAGACCAGTCCTCTCTTAACCATAATAACCAGATAAATGTTTAGATAACATCGTCCCAGTAAAACCATTATAATGTTCAGTATGAATCACAACACTAGTCTAAAGGTATTGTTCGTTCTAGTTCATTCCGAGATTCAGTCTGTGGTATTCGATTTCCACCAATGACTGAATTCCACAGATATAGCCAAAAGAGATTGTCATTCAACTCCGATCAAATAGGATAATTTTATTTTGCTTAAATTACTAGTCCCAATCAATGGAAATCAAAACATCTGTTTTATGTATAATTCAAGTACAATAATAAAATTGGCGTTGTATTTTATGTTTGTAGAGCATAATGCGAACCGTTTATTCAATCTATAGTTATGTATGAAACTAAAACTTGGTACCTAGGCCAATGGACTATGTTCCCTTATTATTATTATTAGGTTCCCTTGAGGATATAAAAAAGTTTTACAAATGGTGTCGATTGGGGTACCTTAAGACTTCTTTTGTACCTACATTCCAAAATAGTTTTATTTTTATTCTAGGATGTAATACACATAAATAATTTTTTAAAAGAGTTTTGTTGCCTTTTTAAGTCGGTAATTTAAGTTAGACTGGAATTAGTATGGGCTGAGGTATGGGTCTAGGAAAATCAAAAAAGAGAAGTGACAGGTAAGTATTGGAAAAGTGGCATAGAAACCTTTTGCTCTTTGTAAATTAACTATTGTATAGTAATTTTTTTGGCCAAGCGTGAGTTTGGCCTTAAAAATGGGCCAAATATTTTTTTTATGCTAATCGATGCATACTTTTAAGGATTATTTCATTGTATCGGAAAAAAATTGGAACAGAAGTTGGTAGGTAGGTACTAAGTATACAAAGTGTGTAGGTACGTACGAGAAACCGCAGGACGCGAAGGCAAATCTAGCTGAAATCTCAGTTCGGGGCGAGCTACTGGTTGTATTTAATTGTGGATTTCTGTTTACTCCGTATTTTGTTTTGCTAATAAAATTACGGGTTCTTTTGATATTTTGATTTTGATAGCCTGAAAAACAGGGTAGGTAACCCATAAAATACAGGGCATCTGGCAACACCAGATCCACTGCAACTCGACAGAAACTTCCGGTTTGACGAGAAACGGAACAGCGCGCATTTCGAAAATATAAAATATTTTTTTGTGAAAAATTATATAAACGCAGGTGTTTCTGCCTCTATTGGGGATCGGAATGGAATCGGAAAGTGATGATGAGGGTTTCAGACCTATGGCGGGGAACAAAATAAGAAATAAATTTGCAACTCGACACAACTTAAAAATTTTAACTACATACCCTACTGCTACGAAATTAGATACTTGGGTTTTACCACAGAATAAAGGAAGGTAGTATAGAAAACGTCTATTATTTTTTTCTGTGGGTTTAACCTACGCATTTCCAAAAATAGGTAAGTACATCTAACAACTTAGGCCCGGGTAACAATGTTTACTGTGATTTGATACCTTTTGAATCGGCACACCAAGGGTATCAATATCTACTATTGATTATTGTTCTCGTTACAAAGATCAAATAATTTTTCTTTCTCTTTGTGAATATTGCGATTTGGAATACCTGTTGCCTATTTGTAAAAAGTATACTTAGATATTTACTTAGATGCGTCACAGGATTGGCTTATTAAAAAAAATAAACTATTATTATGTACCTAACTGGCATGTCGTAGAACCTTAAGAATCGGTCAAGTGCGAGTCGAATTCGCACACTAAGGGTTCCTTACCATCGTACATGTACCTACATTAAATGTTTCTTGTATGGGCCCCCTTTTATTTTTATTATTTGTTGTTATAGGTACATAAGTAGCGGCAAAAGAAAATATACACACACTGTGATTTCAACTCTACTTACAGTTCATGAGATACAGCCGCTGACAATTGGACGGACGGACTGACAGACGGACAGCGGAGGCTTAGTAATAGGGTTCCGTTGGCACCCTTCGGTTACGGAACTCCAAAAAGTGAGTTGCAGACCTTTTAATAAAAAAATACATTTATAAATAAATATAAATTTATATTTATATACCGAATAGGTAGGTAGGTACGTAAGTACGCGGTAGGTTCCTCCAATTTGACTATTAGGCAGGGTACCTAAGTACCTACTTCAGAAAATGCGAATGTTTGTATGTTTGTGCCTCAATCACGCCTAAACAGCTGAACGGATTTGAATGAAACTTGGAATATACATAGTACATGTACTGGATTAACATATTTTTTATTTATCCGGGTACCACGCGAGCGAAGCCGCGGGCGGCAGCTATTTGACCATAAAATTTTGATTTGACATTGTGCCCTTTCTGCAATTAGCCATTCAACTATCCTACCTCCTACCCAGGTTAGACAGAATTTCACAAAGAATAATAACAAAATTTTACGAAGACTTCGCTACTTGCGTTAAAGCAGCGTCTTCAATGAAGCGACTAGGTAAGCGATGGGGGATGTAGGTAAGTACTTAAATGATTTTTTTTCAGTAAAGTAAAGCCATGACGGAGGCCAAAAACTCAGTCACAAGAGTTGGCCACTACCTAGCTCATACGAACTTATTTTTTTTTTGTTTTACCTATCATCTAATTTGAATCTGCAACTTCGATTTGAAATGATTCTCAAAAAAATCTTTTTTGGGTTCAAAAAGATTTTTTCAAAAAAATCTAAAAATTTCATCTATAGGGTCATTTTAAATTGCTTATATCTTAGTTTAAATAGTTCCTAAAATGTTTTGCAATTAGCCAAGGGTGAAATTAATTATGCTTTATTATTTGAATTTGAATGTTTTGTGCTTATAAAAATCTTGGTCATAAGTCGCCGTCACGGATTCGGAACTCGCAGGATTATAAAAACAATAATAGATAGAAAAGAGCGGAATTTCAATGTAAATTGATCAGGGAATTAACGCCAAAATAGATACCTACCTACCTACCTAATGTTGATTTTGATCAAAATGACTCTATAATAGGAATTGTTGTTTTAAAAACTGTTGGGATTAGCTCGGGGTTTTTCAATTTTAAATGAAAATACCTACTGATGAATAACTCATAATAACTTTAGCGTGAGTTCTTACCGTGCCTGGATAGTCAGTCCTGTTTTGAAACGAAGAAGTGGGCGAAGACCCTAAAGGCCCTAGTTCGGACTACGCTTAGTGTTTTAGTCGAGTAGCGACTAATTTAGTAACTAAACGTGTCTGACTGAATAGGTACCAAAAATTTTGTCGAGTAGGTAGGTACCTAAGATTAGGTACCTAGATTAGGTAAGTAAAGTCAAGTCAATCCATTTTGTTCCAATTAACTTCTAGAGAAGGCAAAGGGCAGATGAATTTTGTGTGAAAAAAAAATCGGGGACAAAGCCGCGACCTTGTCCCCGTACTCAATTTAATACTTTAGTTGTTTTATCTAGGGAAAATACAAACTATGAATTTATAGAGGACCTTCTAATCCAAGCGAATTCTGAATTCAGATAATTATACTATGGGGCGTGATTT
This sequence comes from Scotopteryx bipunctaria, assembly GCA_949320045.1. Classification (NCBI taxonomy): domain Eukaryota; kingdom Metazoa; phylum Arthropoda; class Insecta; order Lepidoptera; family Geometridae; genus Scotopteryx; species Scotopteryx bipunctaria. The sequence goes on from OX439462.1 coordinate 3,772,992, forward strand.
GGCTTATTGTATGAGGTAATTACTAAGCATGGGATAACTAGTAGGTACCTAATCAATGAGATAATTATTATTATAAGTACTAGCTTTCGCCCGCGGCTTCGTTTGCGTGGTATCAGGACAAGAAGTAGCCTATATGTTATTCCAGCATATATACTATGTATATATTCCAAGTTTCGTTCAAATCGGTTCAGCCGTCTAGGCGTGATTGAGGCACAAACATACATCGTCACATCCACACATCCTCACAAACTGATGACGGCCTCGGTGGCGTGGCGGGCGATTGCTCGGCAGAGACGCAAGATGCGCGGATTCGATTCTCGCTGCGGAAGAAATGTTTGCATTATCTGTAAATATTTCTTCCAGGTCTGGGTGTTGTGGTACCATGGTACTCGTAGTTTCTGATACCCACGACACAGGTTATACCTAGTGGGATAATAAAATAAGAGTGTATGTATATTTAGTTTAAGTGCAATGTGACGTTTGTTGCTAAATAAATTTCTATTCTAGTATGGGGTCGGAACTATGTATGTGACTGTTGGGTGTTATTTATTTTATTTTATTTATTAAACGTTCACATTTATAATATAAATGGGACATACACAGTTTGACTGTTTCTTTATGTTTTTTAAAATATGTTTGTTATTATATAAAGTTAGTTTTGTCAATAAATTTATACAAGTAGGACATTATAGTAGGATATAGGTACTTATAGTAGGATTCCCTCAAGGGAATTTAAGTTTGGAAATAAGGCATACTGTACCTTGTATTTTTAAGGGTAAAAACCAACAAATATTAGCGCAACCCGTTGAAACTAGTTGATTCAAACATCAAGCCTTACAAGTGAAACTGCGATAATTAACATACTAATGAGTGGAAATATTGGCGCCCAACTTGAGTGGAAATTATTTAAAGTACACAACTTACATAAGGCTCTACTAACTGAAACTGCACTAAGAACACTGGTGGTCTAGTGGTAGTGAGCCCACCTTTCGATCCTAAGTGCGTGGGTTCAAATCCGGCCGCGCACAAATGGATTTTTCTATTCGAAATATTCACTTTCATTACATTATTCATGCATGCTCGTCGGTTTAGAGTACTCTTGACCAGGTCCAGACCCTTTTCCAAAACGTCGATGATTTGGTCCAGGTGTGTGCGCCGAGGTCTTCCCCTTCCAACAGTACCATTTACACTCGCCTCATACACCTTGTCTTGTTAATGTTCTTTCATTCTCTCTACATGACCGAACTATCTCAACATACCTTTCTCAATCCTCATCATTGCATCTTCTTTCACTCTTGATTCTGGAGTGAAAGATGTGTAATGATGACTTTGAGAGATGAGAAATAGTGAGAAGAGAGCGCTCTTATCACTCTATTTCTCATCTCTCAAAGTCACCCCACACATACTTCTTTAGTCAAGTCTTTAAGAACTGGCTGCTTTAGGAATCCGTTTTCGATTAACTAAGGTGGCGTAAAACCAAAACCATTGACTAAAATGGTACAAATTCAGTCAGACCTGAAGAAAAAACAATATTATGAATGTACCTACCTGTGTATTTCGTTTTTGTAAATTCTGTAAAATAAATAATCTCCTAACATAGAGGTTAGCCGTGTTTATGAAATATAATAAAGCTACTGAACAAAATATTCATAAAATTGCATGTCTGAACTGAATTGGCGAGTAGAGTATAAAGGGTGTGTTAGATAAAGTTAGTATCGTGCTAAGAAAAAGTGGGTGCTAGTTATAAAAGCTGATTTCAATCGCGTATAAATAAAATATAGCCTATACAGCACACGGGGATAGTGAGCTTTCTACCAGAGAAAGATTTTTCAAGTTCAGTTTGATAGTTTCAGAGATCTTTTTGAACATTTGTGTGTTAAAAACTTTACCTTTTCATAATAATTTTGTAGACGGACGGACGGACAGCGGAGGCTTAGTAATAGGGTCCCGTTGGCCTCTTTCGGGTACGGAACCCTAAAAAATTATTTTGAAAAGAATAGTTTTAAGTCATCATCTCCCTGCCTTTATTCTACTTATCTATTTAGTGTGTTTTAATTTGAGTTATTTGAGAAACAGTTCACTCACAGTATCCCTAAATAGGTATGACTGGAGAAAAGGAAGGGAGGCCTTTGCCCTACAGTGGGACTCTACAGGCTCCTAATAACAATAATAATAATATTTGTAAAGTTATCAAATATAAAGTTAAGATAAAAAATATCAAGTAAGTGCGCGACGCCGTGCATTTGAGTTTCAATAATTCTCTGTATCGCGTCTAACTTTATAGCTCATAAGGATACGCGTTTGTTTACACGTGTTATATTTTTATATCCTCTTAGGTCCCGCCCGCGGCTTCGCTCGACAGGTACCTGGATGAAAAGTAGGGCTCCAGTAAGTAGCCCAATAAGCAGACTTATATAAATTTTTTGTGGACATTTTACACAACGTTATTTAGCCTCATACTAAGCAAAGCTAATAGAACCAGATGGCTGATAGAATACTTATACTTTTTTGCAAATACCTAATATTACCCAGACCCGGAAGAAATGTTGGCAGAACATGCAAACATTTCTTTCGCAACGCTCAAACACGCGCCGTACATCGAATTCTTCTAACTTGGAATATGAATACTTTGACCAGTACTATTCTAAGTTACCGTAATTATAAATACATCAATCGGTTCAGTACCTAGTTTGAATGTAATATAAAAAAAACATAGGTTATACCTATGTTTTTTTGCACCTGTATAAAATAAATAAACAAATATTTGTGTTCATCTAGCCCCAAACTAAAAAAACAAAGCTTGTACCTACTATGGGAACCAGATGGCTGATAGAATACTTTTTTTTGTAAACACATACTTTTAATAAGTACATATTACTACAACATACAGCGGAAGAAGTATTTGCAGAACATACTTGAAACATTTCTCCTGTAGCGGGAATCGAACACGCGCCTCTTGCGTCAGCCGAGCACTCGCCCGCCTCGCCACCGAGGTAGTCAAATATGTGGGAAATATGAAATTATTATTTTTAATATAATATTAAGTAGATAGTTCCTTGGATGCTAGGTACCTTACTAATAATAAAATTATACATACTTAAATTATTTGTGTTAGTTAATTTACATGAAAGGTGTCGGCCTCGGTGGCGTGGCGGGCGATTGCTCGGCAGAGACGCAAGAGGCGCGGGTTCGATTCCCGTTGCAGAAGATATGTTTGCATGTTCTGTAAATATTTCTCCCGGGTCTGGGTGTTGTGGTACCAAGGTACTCGTAGTTTCTGATGCCCACGACACAGGGAATCCTAGTGTGGGGTCAGGACTATGTATGTGACTGTTGGGTGTTATTTATTTATTTATTTATCTAATCTAATGTTTTTCAATACCTACTCAACAAAGTGGAAAAAGAAAGCATGTGAAAAAAACAGGAGTAAAACCTTCCACAGTGGGCACAAAATACTCGTAAGGAATATAAGAATAGCAAACAAAATATTTTTTTTTCATTTTGTATCCCAGCTATAAGTAGTACCTACCTACCTATGTATTTTAGATACAATAAAGGTAGAAAGGTATTATGATTATTATTAATAATACTAAATAGCTAAGCTACTAAAGTAAAATGTAGTTTTATTATAATTAAGGTTTATTTTCAATATATATTATTAAATTAGTCAATTTGACAAAATAAAAATTCATAATTACACCTAATATTTTATATAATAACCCACAGTAATAATCTATATCTCTATTTTACTTTTCTTTTCATCCACCCACCTATCGCCCACGAAAGCCTTCTAAAACTGCGACCATTCGAGAACAGCCCTACACTATATAAAAGGGATTGAATCCTGCATCAAGCATAGTCTGCGATTAGTCCTGAGAGGGAAAGCTTAGATCAGTTCCATTTTTAAATTTGAATTTTAGAATCAGTTTTGTTTTTTTTTTGAGTCATTTTCAGCCAGTGTTGGTTGTTTGGTGCTTGTTCTAAATAAGGTAAGTTTAGGTTTTAACTAGTTTTCTTCTACGTTGTAGTCATACCAATATTATCAATAGGAAAGACTTTTTTGTTTTTTTGTTTGTTTGTAACGAATAGGCTCAAAAACTACTGGACCGATTTCAAAGTTCTTTCACCAATAGAAAGCTACATTATCAGGGACCAGTAGAGGCTATAACATATTTTCAAAAAAATTAAGGATCCGTAAGAAAATTGCAATATTGTAACACAAGGTAGAAAGCCCAAAATAGTTTTTCGCGTACGCTGCGAAAACTATTGATTATAGAACAAAATAATGTACTACACGCGTACGAAGTCGCGGGCAACAGCTAGTGATCATATAAAAAGCAGTTTTTACAATTTAATTTAATCAAAATATAGGTGATGAACGGTGGAGTAAGACCTTAACTAAATGGTAGCCGAGGTCTGGTTAGATTAGAGAGAGACCTAAGCCCAACAGTGAGTACAGTCGGGCTACGGACGATGATGATATTCTTATGACTATTATTTTTACCTAATCTTACGACCAAGGACGGGAACTTACTTGTTTCAGTTCTTAATGAATCTGCGGGATAAAGTTTGTGCGTACTACAATACAATAAAATTGGACCGACAGACCTACGAACCTAAAAAAATTGCATTCTACAAGAACCAATACGTACCACCGTAGACCAACAACATATCCTATAAAGAATAAACATACAACTACATTGAATCAGAATGATATTTTTTCCCAGTACACAACGCAGGACAAAAGAGGCACTTTTGTTTTATTCAAGTGTTATGTTTATTTTACGAAAAAAAAATAGATTACATATAAAATACAAGCCAACTGCCTTTGTGCGCGACTGTATCTGATTATCTAGAAAGAAAGTTTAGGACTGAATAATGTTCCAACTCGTTTCATAAATATGATTGTAAAGGGATCATTTTCTTTAAAAAAATGCTAAGTGTGGTTTCTTGCCTGTATCTTCCACGCTTGGTCGCGTTACAAACAGTGGGGCTAAAACGCTCGATTTTATAGCAAATCCTAAGAGATTCCTATAATTTTCTTAAAATGGTCTGAATCGTAGGTGAATACGCAATTTGATAGGAGTGGCGTAGCGGGCGAGTGCTCGGCTGAGACGCAAGAGGTGCGGGCTCGATTCCCGCTACGGGAGAAAAGTTTGTATGTTCTGCAAATATTTCTTCCGGGTCTGGGTGTTGTAGTATTATGCATTATAAGTATGTATTTACACAAAAAAGTATTCTATCAGCCATCTGGTGCCCATAGAACAAGCTTTGCTTAGTTTGGGGATAGATGGCGCTGTGTAAAATGTAAAAAATATATACAATGAACTCAGCTCACAAGTTCCTCTAAATAATTATATAAGTATTTGATTTTTAAGAACGTGCCAACATTTTCCTCGTTCATTTTAAATGTTATGAATATTCATAATATTGTTCGAATCCAGTCGTGCATAAATGGAATTTCTGTTTGAAAAATTTACGTGCGCTATTACCAGTAGGTGGTACTCACAAACGGTGAAGGAAAACATCGTGAAGAAACAGATTAAAGATAGACTTTTACTTCTAGACTACTAAACTCTTACAGTTAATTTTTGTTGTATACGTATTTATTTAATCTGTGGATAACGCTGTGGGCTATATTATTAACAAGTTGATCTGCATTCGCAGAATGTATCTATGTTAAAAATTAAATTCATTATGTCGTAGAACCTAAAAAGTTTGAAATATTATGTGCCAAGTGCACGAAAGGACCCTTTGAGATGAATTTGAACCCTTCACCAGACTGGGTCGCAAGAACTAAAGACACTATACCTAGATAGGTACATCATTTCATGAAGCTAGAAGTACTAAGATATTTTAACCTTTCTTATTAAACTAGCTGCCGCCTGCGGCTTCGCTCGCGTTGTACAGCAATAAAAAATAGCCTATATGTTATTCCAGAACATGCACTATGTATATTCCAAGTTTCATTCAAATCCGTTAAGCCGTTACGATGTGATTGAGGCACAAACATACAAACATCCTCACAAACTTTTACAGTTATCATAGGTACTAATATTATAAAGAGGAAAGATTTTTTGTTTTTTTATTTGTTTGTAACGAATAGGCTCCGAAACTACTGGACCGATTTCAAAAATTCTTTCACCAATAGAAAGCTACATTATCAGGGGCCAGTTGATGTTATAATATATTTTCAAAAAAAATTGGGATCCGTAAGAAAATTGCAATTTTGTAACCCAAGGTAGAAAACCTAAAATAGTTTTTGGCGTGCGCTGTGAAAACTATTGATTATAGAACAAAATAATGTACTACACGCGTACGAAGTCGCGGGCAACAGCTAGTATTATAATATAGTAGGATAGTAGACCTCGCGTATTGTCACGTTTTTCTCATTAGCTTGATTAGAGTCGGTATCTGCCTACATAAAGAGTATACGTAATAGAACTTCAGTCACTTACTAATCGTGTCACTAGTTTTTTCGGACCAGTGTGGTGATAGGATATAAAGTGCGCATCAGAGGCTCCTTTCATGCATTTGACGAATGTTTTCGAAGTTTTAAGGTTTTACGACATACCGGTTTCCTAACGATATTTTTCACCGTTTGAGATTAGGTTTGACGGAAAAATTCTTTATTGCACGACTGGATTTGAAACCACGACCTGTCCGATCCGGAAAGTGGGGCCGCTACCACTAGGCCACCAGTGCTCACTTGGCGCTACGTAACGTAGATATAGATATAGCTATAATAATACTTATACATACCTACGTTACGTAGCGTAGACCTACGCCGCGCGGCGTAGAACTTATTTTTCTCGTCTGGCTTGCCTCGTATGGTAACCGATTATAAAACTATTCCAGGTCATAAGCTGTATCTATTTTAAGTTTCATCCAATTCGGTCGAGCCGTTACGGCTTGATTAACCTACATCGAAACATCCTAACAATGTATTCCTTTAGATGTTATTCTGAATTCCAATTAACTGCCGTCCTTTATCTTCCTCTCCATCCTAAGGTTGACTGGAAGAGATCGATTTCAGCGATAAGGCCGTCTATTGTATTACACATTAAAAAAAATACAAGAGAAACATAAGTAAATGTATTTTATTTTATTTTATGTTTTATTTTATGCAAAGCTATAATAATACTTATAAACTTTTTTTCTAAATACATGCTACAATACCCAGCTCCGGATTAAATATTTGCAGAACATACAAACAATTCTCCCACAGCGGGAATCGAACCCACACTTCTTGCGTCGCGTCGCCAAGCACTCGCCCGCCACGCCACCGAGGTCGTCAAAATATAAGCTAGTATTTAAAACAGCGCGAAAGTACACATTCCCGCCGAGGGAATTGAACCCGCGTCTAACGGGTCAATTGCTTAGATTTTTTCTGTCAAGTAAAAAAGTTGTGAAGTGGACGCAAATATTGATAAATTGAAGCTAAGTTGATGGTGACACTGGATTACTGATAAGCCAAAGGTTTTTGATCTATTATAACTATTAGCTAAGTAAACCTAAGGAGAAAATAATTTTTAGGGTTCCGTACTCGAAGGGTGCCAACGGGACCCTATTACTAAGCCTGCGCTACGCTGTCCGTCCATTCTATTTTTTCATTTTGACAGCTAGGAATCGTTGTTCAGATAAACACGTAATTAAAATGTATTTGCAACAAAATAACAGTTTTAAATTTTTAATTAGATGCGACTAAATTTTATTGTACAGTTCCTGAGCACACTCTCCAAAATGGTTTCCGATAAAAAATCGATAAACTAGATTAACCGTATGTGATGGTTTATAGTGATTGTATGGTGAGCGATATTTTATCTTAAGATGAAATACCTATTATAACGTCTTCGTCGTCTGTGATACGCATTATGGGACTTGTTAGCCGCTCGACCATGGTCTCCCTGAGAGCCATGATCTCAGGCCCACTGGCTAGTGCGCTAGAGCTATAGCTTTCTACAACCATGTTGTATATCCTGGGAATATACGGGCAAGAATACTGATGATGAAATGATGATGATGAATATAATGATGATGATGATATACATTTTATATTTTCTAAATCTTACTTATATTATAATTGCGAAAGTTTGTGAGGATGTTTGGATGTTTGTGTCTCAATCACGCCTAAACGGCTGGACGGATTTTAATGAAACTTGGGATATACATAGTATATGTGCTGGATTAACATATACCTAGGCTATTTTTCATCCGTGTACCACGTGAGCGAAGCCGCGGGCGGCAGCCAGTGCATTTATATAAATAAACATAACTATAGTTATAACCTGGAAATGCAGGTTTACGACAAAGAATTCATGCATTGATAATCACGAGTCGTAAATTCTCCTATTAAAAGCTCTGGAGCCTTATCTACTACCCACGTATTTAACCTTAACTACCTTAGTAGGTGTAAGAGAACAAAGGAACAGATATTGAGAGTTTTATATGAACACTCAGACCAAATAAAAAGAAAAGACGCCGCGCCGCGAACAACAAAAGTGAAGCCACACAAAACCGTGCTCCTGCAAGCAAACATATACGCTTACGCACACACCTACACTAAAACCATGCTCATCGCTCTCGAGTAGTCGTCTCTAAAGTAAACTTAAAATTTAAAAATAGAATTATGCCTTCCTGCGTAGTGAAAACTTGTAAAAACAGCAGCAAATCACATAAAAAGTCTCACGGAATCATTTTTCACACTTTAGTGCTTACAATAAAATATGTTTTCTCTCCCCACAGTCCAAAAATGGTGACCAACAAGACCCTTCTCTTCATCTTCGTGACTCTGGCCTCAGTGACAGCACAAACCTTCCAATACTCCCGAGGGTGGACGAACGGCAAACGAGACGGACACAGGAGAGAGGAGACCAGAGATACAGTCGGGGATATGGCCAGGGATATGCCAGTCAGAGACATTGCTAGTATATCTGCAGTCTTGGAGAAGATCATAACACCATGTCAGATGAACAAGCTTAAATATGTGCTGGAAGGGAAGACTTTGTACAATGAGTTGGTACGTATGCATTTTGGCTTTGATATTGCGCCATGGGTGCAAACTGCATGTAAAGCGATCTCTGAGGCTCCGTGAGGCTCTGACTTTACTGTGGAAAATGTGATGGAGGATGCGGTAGATGAATTTGATGACCTCTTTGAGGACCTATTCTATTATATCGCACCGCCCGCCTTTTAAAAAGTTCCAATACAAACTTTGATAGGTACCCCATCACCTCTTTTTAAGGGTAGTTTTGAGGAATCCTGGAACACGTGTCTATTTATTTTGCATTTATATTATCCAAACTGAGTTTCAAGCAAATCGCACCAAGCGTTAAAAAGTTCCATACAAAAGTTTTCATCCCCTTTCCAGCCTTTTAGGGGTTGAATTTCGAAAAACCCGCCATAGTGGGTTTCAGCTTTCTAGTTTCAACGGTTTCCGCTCGACAATGATGAATCAGTCAGTCAACCAATCAGTCAAGTTAAGCTCTTATATGTATAGGTACCTATAAACTCCTAAAATGCTGATGGATTTCCTCGAGTAGTTAGAACAGAGTTGACAGGTGTACATACAGTCATACATACCTAAACAGTATGCTTTGACATCAGCGCTCCAGATAGCGAAACGGCGAGCGAGCATTTTACCCCTGACGGGTTAAACAGTGGATTTCTTTTTGCTGATAATCATGAAGTCAACAGCATCTAAAATAACTTATCTAGATCTAAAATTTTAGCAAAACAGCTATAGATAGATACTTAGATAGATAGAAACACATCCACAGCTGTTGGGTGTAGGCCGTCTCTTTAGCACGCCATCATTCCGATGCGCCAACCTATTCCAGTTGATGTAGTACAGTATGGCGAAGTACCTAATCTATTTATTTATTTCAGCTGTACATGCCCTGTGACAACATTGAAGAAGATGACAGCCCCAAGCAAAGATACAAAACTGAAAGGCAAGATCCACTGCTCGATGTCTTCCAGTAGCCATATACCTACATACAATTTAGGAAGAATTTGTGCCAACTATTTACGCTAGCTATGCTTTGAGCAACCGCACAGGCTTTCGAAGTCTTGGTGCAGCCGTGCGGATAATGATAGACTGCGCTAAAGCAACTACCTACTTATATTTTAGTATATTTCAACTTTCGCAATTATATCACGTAATTTAGCTATTCTTGGTTATTTGGCTACTATTATTTTAGCCTTTAGTCTTTGTACAAATCTTAGGAAAGTCGGTCCTAAGTCGTTGTTTGGTACTTGATTTGAGAGACTATTTTTGTTTGTTATAAAAATATTGAACTTATAGAAAACTAGTGTGAATAAAATTTTACTTGCATTTTCTAGTTTCTGGGAATATACAAGTAACAAGTTGATAGTCTGCATTGAAAACATGACATTCTGAAAAGCTTTTAAGCTGTAGGTCCATAATAAAACTTTCAACGTGATTCACGTCTTGCATAAAACGTAGCTTACAATCTATGGTAAATTTACCTGAAGACGTGTTATAGCAATAAAAAAATACCTTTCTGAGCTATATTTTACAAGCATAACAAAGACACCGACAGACCCGGAAGAATTATTTACAGAACATGCAAACATTTATTCTGCCACGGGCATCGAACACGCTTACGCGTCTCAGCCGGACACTCTGCCAAGAACGTCACTGAGGCCTAGATAAGTAAATATTTATCTAATTTTATGCCAACAAGGCCAACATTCCCGACTAAATAATTCGTTCAAATCTTTTGAAGGCTACATCAATATTTACCTACTTCAACTTTCTATTAGATTTCAATTATTATCCTTACAAATGTTCGCATTGTCTTAGCAGTTCATTGTGTTACATTTCTGAGGCACAACACTGTCATTTGAAAACAGTAGGTTTATACGACCAGATAATTATTATTGTACTATTATAGTATAGTATCCGCTACCTATAATAATAGTACAATTTATTATAGAGCATACATACAAACATATATATATCGGTCATGGTGGCGTAGCGGGTGAGTGCTCCGCTGAGAGTGATCGTAGCGGGAGAAATGTTTGCATGTTCTGCAAATATTTTCTTCCGGGTCTGGATGTTGTGGTACCATGGTACTCGTAGTTTCTGATACCCACTACAGGGAATCCTAGTGTGGGGTCAGGACTATGTATGTGACTAGTGGGAGTTATTTATCAACTTTCATTATGGGTCTCCGATTTCTACCTTCTTCCCTAACCAAACACTGTTTCGGCACAAATAAAGCATAGGTATTTTTTTTTCAATAAGATACTTACCTACTCGCTCTCGTTTCATTCATGTCGCTAGTTTTTTCGAAAGGGGTGCGGTGGATGGACTGAAGTGCGCCTCAAATGCATTTGATACTTAAGTATATAAATAAATAAAATAAAAATAATTTACGTCTCTCACAATGACACAATACTATTTACGATGCCACATTAGTACAGCGCCAGCGCGTCTGTGCAAAGAGCGAGTTTTTTTTATAATTATTGTAAAGATTGTTTCAAAGATTTTGTTGAACTTTTCTTGGGCCTTTCATTTAGTTTTCGTATGGCAATGCATATTTTGGCTGGATTTATGCATTGCCATGGTTGCTTTTGATGAATTAGGTAGATCTATTTACCCAAAGAATGTAATTTTAAGAATAAAAACAAAGTTATGTAAAAGTCCTGCCTAGTAAATGCGTATCTATGTAAGGTATCCTACCTATTAGGTAGGTACGACTAGTAGATACCTACCTTATGGTGGAAATTATATTTATACTTACTAAAGCATGTAACTGAGCACATAGGTGTTAAGTAGGTACCTTTAAACTTTGTTTGTATTATTTATTATGGAAAAAATGTTACAACTAGTTATTGTATTACCACATAAAATATATTTGAAAATAAATTGTTTAACTGATTCTGGTTTAATTCGTTTTCTACAGATAAATCTCGTAAAAAGGTAATCTGCGTAATACCTGTGTACCTTTACCAGTACCTCCACTTTAGATACTGAGATGCTGCCAAAATTATATTTATGTAGGTAGAGTTGGTAGGTACGATTAATTAGGACCTAAATAGGTAGATAGGTACCTACTCTATCAAAGTTGATAGGCAAAAATATGTGTGATGGAAAAAAAGAAAGCATTTGAGAATCAAACCTGCACTCATAACAATTGCTTTTCCTTCACATCGAAAGATAAACTGTGGCACGGTACCTCTATCTATTAGAAGTTTATTACAACGCCATCTAGCGGACTTACATAAAACTAGAATGTAAGTCTGTTTCAGCGGTGACCTCTAGCGGTGAGGAGCAAGTTTAAAATCGTACTAAGCTGGTTTGTTGTCTACGTCCTTTTTCTACTCACCAAAAGGTGGCGTTATCTTATTTTTAACTAAAATAAAATTATGATTAAAATTTCTTACATAAGTACCTACTTGTCTTTAGAAAATGAAAAATATTTTTTTGAGATTGGCAAAGCCGGAGTTAAGCTTTTTCTGAGATTTCATTACTGCTAAGTATCACGTCATGTTACGACTATCATATCAAGTCACTAGTTTTCTTGTAGGACACAGTCATGTTTTCGAACTTTATTCGGTTTTACGACATCTCAGTTTCCATAAATTATTTTTCCAGATGTACCTAAAGGATAAAATCTACGTACCTACCTACTAGGTACGTAGGTAATACGTAGGTACTGTAACTTTTAAGTCTGAAGGTAAACTGAAACTAAGTCTGAACTTACCTACGTATTTCCTAAATAATTTGACTCACAAAGGTTGTGAGTAGGTACTGCAACATATAATGCAATCATAAGTTTAATAGTCATACAAACTAATGATCAGGTAGACCTACCACCACCCACGGCACGAATGTCAAACAACAAATCACATTAAACTTTATTACAATCCGATAGAGTTGAGAATATGATAATGGATTTGAAAATTAACTTTTTCTGTAATTTTCAAATTCGATTCTATCAACGTGAGACTTGCTGGTTTAACTTTTCAAGTTTCTTCTCCAATTAACTCGAATAGTGATGCGCGCTGAGTCGATATTCTGAATATTTATTTTACTGTGAATGATGGATAAGTAAATTAAATAAAAAGTCTTTTTAACTTGATGCTATCTTGCTAGATTAGTACCTAGGTACGCATTTTTATTACCTATGTGTTTTATTAATACCTAGAATTTTTTCTTTGATGATAAATAGTACCTACGGAGTTTCAAAATTTGTTTTGTCTATCTAAGTAAGTTTATTTCTTACTATCTAGAAATGGATACAAAATATACCAATTAAGGCATTTTAATACAATTAAGTACCTACCTATATAAAATGCATTTTTATTCTTTAATTTTATAAACAACCATTTTTTTATTATGTTACATAGTTTTGAAAGACAATTTTAAAACAATTATATAAAATGCATTTTATTTTACGTAATAGTTAGGCATACTTAGTTCTTATGACAATTCGATGTACCTACCTACATCATTTTTTTCATCATCAGCCTCTATCATCGGCTTGACGCATCCAGTCTCCACCAGCCACGTACCTATCGCAAATCGTCACACGTAGTATCGAAAAGTATTATTCAAAAATTGTATCAAAACCTTCTTTTACTTCTCCAGCTACTTTTTAACCCGAGCATGTCGTAAAAGTCGACTAAGGGATAGTATCTTCTCCAACATGATGGACCATCCATATGGGCAATGGGCTGATCACCAGTCACCATGGTGCATCATATCCATCTCGGGACTCTTGGATCAGGAGTGGCTGCAAGTCTTATAATTACTTGTGGCTCTGCCCACCCGATACGAGCGTAATAACATGTATGTAAGTTATAAAAACCTTCTACATCATTGAACATTTTCTCTGAACAGTTCGATTTAAAAAATAATTATTTCCATCTCTAATAGGTCGGCTTGGAAGTTGATACGCTAAGTACTCGGTCTGATGAAATTGGTCTTCGATAGACGGCGCACAAATTACCGGCGCGGCGGGAGTCGACGTCGTTTACTATAACTTTGTGAAGCCTCGTCTCAATTACCTGACCTAGGGATGGGATTGTGTCGATAGAATTGATAAGATACAAACTTAATTAAACAAAAAATTATTTTTATCGATTGTGGACAAAGTAATAAAAGTATAATATAATAACATTGAAAATTTGTAACTATTAAGTATGAATTTTTGGTGCATGCTGTGCCGACCCCACATAGAGTGGGATAGGGACAGGAAGATGTTTTTTTATTACATAATTTAAAATTAATCATAATCAAGGTCGACTAAGGGATAGCATGCACATATGTATGGACGATAGGCTGATCACCTGTTACCATGGTTTACTATATCTAACTTGGGACTTTGAGTCAAAAGTGGCTGCAAGTTTTCTTATGATTACTTATGGTTTTGTCCACCGGGCGAGATAAATATTATGTATGTACCTATGTATTCATGAAATGGGTAAGTGTGTATTGTTACTTATTGGGTTTTAAGTATTTACTTTGTTACAACATGAACGCTGGAGTGGACTTGCAGGAGGTAGTTCTAACTCCTGCAATTTAAATATGATATGAAATATGAAAACAATTTTTGATTAGTTATATCACTCTTCACTTTTTTTCTGCCTCAAAAATATTGATGAACATTCAAAAACATCGATACCATAAGCACAACACTAGCGATTGTAAGAATGAGATGCTATAGACTTAAATCCGTTTCCCGCTATCGCACAATCTGTACCAAACAACCAACCAATAGCTCCGCAGGAGGGCGGCGCGCGATCACCAAAGGCCATCTCTGATTGGCCCAAATTATTAAACGGGTTGCCCATAATAAAAAAAAATATCGCCGCGTAAACCTTACAATTGAGTGCCACTTTTTGCTCGTGTTAAATTGATGAAAAAAGACTCAGAGAAAAATTGGTACAGAGATGAAATATAAAATGATTTATTATACGCGTCGCTAACTTTTTAACTTATTGGACATTAATGACTTTTGATTTTGCACTCTATTTTTAAATTTCAGTCATCTGAGAGTTTTTCTTTTTTATTTATAGAATGTTGCCAGTTATTCGAACGTCTAATTTGGACAATCTGCGCGGATGGAATTTAAATTGATTTTTACTGTGCGAGGGACGAAATAACTTTGAAAGTAAAATATTATGGCTGCTTTAATTTTTATATTCTTCTGTTACCTGCTGGGGATGATGGCTGTGATAAACTTACTTATTTTATTGTCGCAGTAAAATGGAAGGTTGTCAAATTGTTCAGGAAAGTTCAAAATGTTTTGGTGGAATTATGAATCCTTTTTTTCAGTAACATGCTTTTCCTGCAGTAAGGTAGGTAGTTATTTACAGTACCACAAATATTGTGGGCTTCGGCAATTTTCGTCTAACTTCTGAAATACGAACTAACGAACGCGATGATGATTTTTGTAATATAGAGCTGGTACTTATATTTTTTTAAGGAGTTGGTTCAGTTATTGTTAGTTGACTTTAGTTGCATATTATTCGGATATTTTCGGTTTTCATACAAAGCTCGTAGTTTGCCGAGGCGCATAATATTGGTGGTAAGTACTAACAGTAGTACTGTAACAGTTACTGTACACTATTATAAATAATTGCTTACCTATCTTATTCGTTATGAAATATACTTAATGCCTCTATAAAGATAACTTTGTACAAAACTTCGTTGGTACAAAACATGCAAATTAAAAAGATGTTTGAAAAACAAATAATATGCGAAAAGTTCAATAGTGTGTAGTTTGTTGTTGCTCGGTTCTAGTATTCTACTAACGGACGACGAATATTTAATTACCCTAGCGTTGCTATCTGTGAAAGAGCGCTATACATTTTTTGAATTACAACGTTGGTTATGGTAATGAACGACTAGTGGTCCGTTAATAGAATACTGGCACCGGACATTAGTCTCCTAGTTATAAACTCACTAATATTTCATATTTTTTTGTACATTTATCATAGCATACACTTGATTTCGAACGTTTTGTTCGAAATATTTTTTTCCGCCGTCTAAAAGTATTGGTATAGCTCACATAGATACATTTTTCAAAAAGAAAAAATCCATTGTTGCACGACCGGATTTGAAACGAAGACTGGAAGTGGTAGGAGCCTCCTACCACTAGACCACCAGTGTCAATGATTTTTTTGATATTTTTTAATTAATAAATATTTCTTAACATTTCACACAGTGCCATCTAGCTCCAAACCAAGCAAAGCTTGTACGATGGGCACTAGATAGCTGATAGAATACTTATTTACTTCTTTTTTCTTAATACTTATACTTACCTATATGATAATGATTGCGGCGAATGCCTTGAGACAGGTAGCAAGAATGAAGTAGGTACTTT
This sequence comes from Scotopteryx bipunctaria, assembly GCA_949320045.1. Taxonomy (NCBI): domain Eukaryota; kingdom Metazoa; phylum Arthropoda; class Insecta; order Lepidoptera; family Geometridae; genus Scotopteryx; species Scotopteryx bipunctaria. Next base: position 3,789,353 of record OX439462.1, read on the forward strand.
TGATTGGTGAGATAGAAATATTTCCTTTAAGCTTTAACCTAAACATGTGCTTGAAAATGGCTAAGAATAGATTAATATAACAATAACGTCCTCAATACTATCGTCCCGATAAATCGGACAGTCGTTACGGAATAAAGTCGTCACGATATCGTATCGGTGTCGGCCCACGGCGCGTCCGATCTGATCGGTATATGGCCCCTACTTACCTTGAGGCTGGTGCTATGATAGAGATATAAACATATAGTATAGAAGAGAATAGAAACAAAGTTTTTCACGACAAAACAAGCAAAATGGTTCACAAAATAACATATATTTGACAACCTCGGTGGCGTGGCGGGCGAATGCTCGAGTGCTCGCAAGAGGTGCGGGTTCGATTCCCGCTACGGGAGAAATGTTTGTTCTGCAAATATTTCTTTCGGGTCTGGTAGTAGGTATTATGAGTATGTATTTACAAAAAAAAGTATTTAAGTACCTATTCTATCAGCCATCTGGTGCCCATAGTACAAGCTTTGCTTAGTTTGGGAATAGATGGCGCTGTGTGAAATGTAAACAAATATTTATTTATATATAATTATGATTTCATACGACGAATTCTAAATGCTGCGCGTACTATGCTGACAAATGTGCGATCACCTTTAGGACTATGAATAAGGAGTTTGCCTATAAAGTACTGCTCGAAATACTTAGATTTATACAAAGTATATCCAATTATAATATTTGACCAATGACCAAAGGGCTGGCGCTTACCTCGGACAAAGGATAAGTATAGCTATCCAACGAGGTGACATCGCCAGCCTTTTGGGGAGCTTACCTGCGGTCGGTTATCTGAGCTCTGTTTTCTATCTTTAGGCGAACTTAGATAGAAAACTGAGCTCATTTTCATTTCTTATTATACCGATTACCTTGAAGTTTTTAATGTAATTACAATTTGCCTTTGTAAATAAGTAAATAATTAATAAGTATATCCCGCAGTGCTCTACATTCCCTAAAACAATGTCTGCATCAGCCAAGTTCAAGTTTATCTGCGCAAATAAATTGCGAACAGACGAACGCTAGGTTTGCTCCGCACCGATACTTACAAGCGCCCACGCCAGATAAGATACCCACTATCGAAGCTTTATGAGCCGTTCATACTGCGCTGTTCATACCACAGTGCGGGTACCTATAGTCTGGTGGCCTGGTGGTGACCCCGTCGACGAGGGTTCGAATTTGATCATGATTTTTCACCGCTCCTGCACCCAAATTTTACCAATAAGACAATTTAAACTAAACTCTACCTTTAGCTCAAAGACAAATCCTTTTATAATATAAATTTTTGGACGAATATTATTCGTCCAAGTATAAATTGCATTTTGAAAAAAAATTATATAGTTTTGTGTAAATTAAAATGTGTGATTCTATTTATAACTTATTTAAGGTCTATTATTATTTATATTAGGTTCAAGCAGAAATAAATGATTTGATTTGATTTGAAAAATTCAAGAATACCTATATATTTGAAGGTTTGCTACAATTTTACGCAAAGAGTCAACTGTTAATAGACTTTCGTAGCTATACATCTGCGTAATAAATAGGATTCAAATTCAATGCTAATGGACACAGGTGTTCACCGCGTTCTTAAAATTCTTTTAGGGCGTCTGGTCGAAGCGATGCGTGATCCAAGAGTTGGTTCCTATTTGGCTCAACGGATCAGTATAGCAATTCAGCGTGGCAATACAGCCAGCCGATGAGCTGGATCAGGTGAGCTATCTATAGACCGTTTGCAACGGCCTTTGTAAAGCCCGAACTGTTTCTTTTGTAAATTATATTTTGTATTAGTTGTAAGTTTATTTCTGTTTATAAAGTTATGCAAATTATGTATTTTAGCCGGTTCCAGTATTTTACCAACGGACAACGAATCGTTCACTACCATAGCATCGTTGTTATCTGTCGAAAAGCGTCATACATTTTTTTGACAGAAAAAAAACTTGCTATGATAATAAACGAGTCGTTGTTCGTTAGTAGAATACTTATTAGAACCAGGCATACATCTTCTTCCAACAACACACCTGTGCGTGTAGGTATACTATACGTTTCAAAAGAGGTTCTAATTTAAATACCTACAGCTGTAAATAAGATCACATTCATTAATACTCATTTATCGCGCTTTCATTTAAATGTCTTCGTCTTGTAAGTGATGACCCTGAGTACGGCGGCACGGAAGTATTTATTAATTAACTCGAGGAAAAATATATAGATATAGTGTTAAATCGTACGAGTTCGAGAAAAAATCCACGTATTAAAATCGAGTTTATTAATAGAGTATTATAATTATTTATTATAAATATTTATTTTTATTAACAGAAAGAAAACAAATTGTAAAAGAAACAGTCGGGCTATCTAAAGGCTGTTGCAGATGGTCTATAGATAGCTCACCTGATATTATACGTTAGTACCTACTGTAGATACAATATAGAATACAGGTACAAAATACAATACAGGTACCTACATGTAGTATAATCTTCTGTACCATAATCGCATATTGCAATAAAACTAACATCCCCCTGTACCAAAACTCAATAATAAAGTTTGAGTCGAACATAATATTAAATAGCTTTTAACATTCCTGTGTTTATCTTAATGTTGGACGCGGACATTTATATTTAGTCCAATACGTGTCCTGTGTTTACCTTTCTGGCTCTTTATCTTTGCTCTTTTCTGACTTTATGGCTTTTGGGGTCCCGCTGTGGAAGACCGTAAACGTTTTTGAAAAAATACTCGAAAGAAATTGGCTCATGTCTTAACTCAACGTATCGTACTCCTTGTCAGGTACACATTTCGGTCTACTATTTAAAAAAAGAATAATTACAGATTCACCATATCCATCTTGGGTCTTCAGTAATATGAGCCATTGTAGCTGAAGAATTTGACAGACGGACTGACTGACTAATTGACAATCAACGCACAGTCTAAACTACAGTCTATAATTATTAAACCTGGAGAGTTTTATGTCACTGTAAATTGTAAATACCGTTAGATTATAATCTATCTCGCGAGATTTTAAACTGTCGATAGATCGTGAACTGTAATTTAACGCATTATTACTTATCCACCCGATCGAATCCAGATGCTTAGGTTAGTAGGTCAGATTAGAGTAGTGATAATCTCGTTCACAATCTTTCGACAGTTTACAATCTCGCGAGATAGATTATAGTCTGACGGTATTTACAATTTTACGGTGACATATCGTCACTGGAAAGGCAAATTTACGTAAGCGCCAATCGAGAAAAAGCCGTTTGAAGTTCATTTTTTTCGTATTTTTAATCATAACTTTCTACCTAATTATCGAATTTTGATGACGTCAACGTAAGATTTCATTCTTTTTTCATTTTCTATGTCCAGCAATTCATAATTATTGTATTTGGACTGCTATTTTAGGATAATAACTCAATATGCCTATTTGGCGCCATTTTGGCGCTTACGTAATTTTGCTTTTCCAGTGACGATATATTTTGTATATTCCTCTTATGGGTTCACTATGAATGGAATCCCGAAATTCAACTCCTAGATGACGCAAAGAGAGACGTGAGAAGATTAAGTGCGTATGGAAAAAAGCGATTAATGACGAGGTGTTTCATTATTACAAAATAAAAAAATAATATCTTACCCTACGGAACCATTACAGTGGTGACAGCAAAATGGCCATATCTCTGTAAAATACCTCTCGAGTGATTTGTGAGGTTTCACCAGCTATTGATCGTTTTAAAACCTTTTAAGTTCGACTCAATGTTGATAAAATTGTTATAAACTTGTAATTAATAGGCGTAATAAATACACACATATATTAATGATTTATTGGTTAGGTTAGTTACATAAAAAATAAAAAAACTTTCGTTAGTCTTAGGTAATTAAATTAGATTAAGTATGTGTCGTAAAGATTGTTTCTAACGATTAGTAAATAAAAAATACACAACAAATTAAAGTTTCATAAATTTTACCCATAAAATAAAAAAGAAAAGTAAAAAAATCCGCTCAAGTGCGAGCTGGATTTGCACACGAAGGGTTCTGTACCATCGTACATGCACATACGAATAAATATTTCTTGTATGGAGCCCCTTTTTTATTATTGGTATTATTTATTGGTCTTGGTCTTGAAGACTGAATTCACAAAAATCCCTTTGAATAATCACCAAGTTTTGTTCAAGATTAGTAGACCAGTAAACATGATGGACCATCTATATGGGCTGACCATCTGTCACAATGGTTCACCATATCCATCTTAGGACTTTAAATCAGAAGTGGCTGCAATTTTGTTATGTTTACTGGGGTTCTGCCCCCCATTAGGGATACGGGCGAGATATAATGTAGATCAGTTAGGTATTGGTCTGGGAGACCGAGTACATAAAAAAACCCTTTGAATAAATACCTAGTCTTGTCCATCTAACCAAGTTCTCAAGGATAATATTTCTATTCGATGTTTATTTCATAGCTCTAGTGATTGGGGCGTGCTGAAATTCTAAGTCGATACGACAATACATGCCTGCTATGATATTATTTTTATGAGAGCTTCCATTCTACCTTCAGGGACTAACGGGGTTTGATACTTTTGATTTTAGCACTTCCCTTCCATTAATTCAACCATTACATACACAAAACTTTGTATTTTCCATGCTTGGTCGCATTATGGCGATAGACTGATCACTCGTCACCATGGTTCACCATATCTCGGGACTTTGAATTAGGTGTGGCTACAAGTTTTCTTATGATTACTTGTGGCTTAGCCCACTCTATTAGGGATACGGGCGTGAATATGCATGTAGTAAGTGCGAGAGAAATGTTTGTATGTTCTGCAAATATTTATTCCGGGTCTGCGTGTTGTGGTCTGGTTTGTGCTTGTGTAGTATTATAAGTATTATTATTATTAGGAGCCTGTAGTATCCCACTGCAGGGCAAAGGCCTCCCTTCCTTCTCTCCAGTCATCCCTGTTTCGGGCCATATAAGTATGTATTTACAAAAAAACGAATGTAAGTATTCTTTCACCCACCTGGTGTCCATAGTAGGTACAAGCCTTGCTTAGTTATTATTTCTATTCCTTCTTTATGATCTGTACTAAGTATCAAAACCTCTCGCATCTTCATCGAACCAAACGTCTGGGAGACGTGACCGGGGTGCAAGCCGACGGTGCTGCGAAGTGGTTATTGTTATGTAATTTGTCAGGTACATTTACGACGCTGCGGCAGCCATTCCACAGCCTGAAGTTGTGTATTTGTTGAAGATGCGGGTAAAAGGTTTAGTTGTTCGCTGTTGCGTTTTGTTTCACTATTATTTCAATTTAAACAAAATATATTTAAAGATTCTTCGACTTTGCTCTCATGGTAAGTAGGTACTCAGTCATACGTTTTAAAAACTAGAAAGAAAACCGACTTTAATGCAAAATAAGTTGAAACTCCTTGGTGCCATCTTGCAGAAACTGACAGGTACCTAGTTGAGGTAGCGTTTAGATATGTTACCCCAGAATACTCAAAGGCATCTCAGAGTTGAGCACGTCTCAAGTGACGAGTTTTTGACAGATTTTCATCAAAAAGTGTCAAAAAACCGCGACTTGAGACGTGCTGAACTCTGAGTCGCGTTTGAGTATTCGGGGGTTAGAATGTCAGAGGCCATCGATACTCTTTCGAATATAATTGAAAGTTGTATATAATTTTAAAATCTTATTTCACGACTTTTCAAATTATTAGATACTTATACTTAGGGAGAAGACCTTTCTCTTACATGAGCTATTCCGGTTTTCCAGATCTCTCAGATCAGCAATCTCAGACAAGATCCCTCAGCGATCGTGGTCACAAATAGCGAAAGTATTCAGAAATACCACTCAAGAATTATCCCATTGCACGGTGTATAAAATGTGATGCAGTGATTTCTATTTATCACGATAAAGTAAGCGAAACTGCTGACAAAATCTAGTTTTGACGACGTCGGTGGCGTGGCGGGCGAGTGCTCGACTGAGACGCAAGAGGCGCGGATTCGATTCCCGCTGCGAGAGAAACTTTTGCATGATCTACAAATATTTCTTCCAGGTCCGGGTGTTTCAATACTATGTATTAAAAGTATGTATTTACAAAAAAATGTATATAAGTATTCTATTAGCCATCTGGTGCCCACAGTACAAGCTTTGCTTAGTTTGGGGCTAGATGGCGCTGTGTGAAATGTACAAAATATATTTATGTTTATTTCTATACATTCGTACTTCTCTGCTGGACTGGGAGTAAAGAAAAAATATAGAATGCGTCCAGCTGCTTCTCTCCCCGAGCATGTCGTAAAAGTCGATTAAGGGATAGTATCCTCCAACATGATGAGATACAATAAGCAAGTATTCCCAAGGAGGGTTGACGTCAGGCAGGTCATAAAACACCTTAGCCAAAACTCTTGGATCATGCTGTGCTGACCCCACATAGAGTGGGATAAGGGCAGGAAGATGATGATGATGATATGCACTCGTAGCTCCCTATATTCTGATTAAGAACGTGGGATAAATTTAGCATGGCATATGGAATATTCGATGTTCGGCAGACCATCGGGCGTGTCATAAAGTCTCGACCACTCATTGCTATTCCAGCATTGCACGGTGTGTTAAAGTTTGATGCGTTGCAGTGATTCCTATCGGGTTCCGTACATGGGGGAACCTCGCGCATTTTATTGGAACCCTGATTTTATATGACTTGAGGTACGTGCTGGGATTGATAATTGGAAGTTATTATTTTGCTCACTCCTATTGGAAACAGACATAATTTTTTGTACATAATGTACCTGGAAGCTATCCTACTAATCCTTACTAATAAACGCGAAAGTTTGTATGTATGGATGTATGGATGTTTGTTACTCTTTCACGCAAAAATTACTGAATGGATTTTAATGAAACTTGGAATATACATAGTACATGTGCTGGATTAACATATAGACAATTTTATCCGGGTACTACGCGAGCGAAGCCGCGGGCGGAAGCTAGTTATCTTAATAAAAGTAAACATGATGTTGAAAAAAAAATACCGATAAACGTGATCCTTGAATCATGCCGACACCACATAGAGTGGGATAAGGGCAGGAAGATAATGATGATGAAAAGATGACCAAATTGGTTTTATAGTTTTAGTTTTTACAATTAAAAGTAGGGTAGGTATAAATTGTTAATAATTGAACATGGTAACTAAACCAGTCAACTAGCAGTTCATTCATCTCGCTAACAGCCTTGGATGGAAACCCAATTAATGCGTAATTTTGCCGCGTGCCGCTCAAATTTATCTAGTGGGTGCTTACCCCAGTTAATGCGATTACGCGGAGTTATAGATTTGTTATGTTTCCAGCCGTTTAGTTAGAGTAGTCGCGTTATTTTAATCTTTGTGGATACTTTTAGAAGATAATTTCGATTTTTTGACCATTTGATGACTAATATTAAACGAGATTACGCAGAGTTTCGAGCCTTTTAATTAGAGTAGTAGTAATAGAGTAATAGCAGGTGCCAACATGGTGAAATCTAGTCGTGTCACTTGTTCTTTCGAACCAGTGTGGTGAAAAGATTTAAAGTGTGTTTTTTTTGTAAATACATACTTATAATACTACAACACCCAGACCCGGGAGAAATATTTGCAGAACATACAAACATTTCTCCCGAAGCGAGAATCGAACCCGCGCCTCTTGCATCTCAGCCGAGCACTCGCTCGCCACGCCACCGAGGTCGCATTATATACGTAGATCTAAGAGTATGCTAAATATAGACTGATAGACTGATTTCCCATGTCCCGTATCAGGTCGTGAGGCAAACTATTGGAAACTTCAGACAGCTGGACTGACGGATATTTAATAGATATTTAGTACTGCCACCTGCATTGATATGTATACCTATTACATATATACTTAACTTACATATTATCACGCCCGTAACCCTAATGGCGTGGCTTCCGTAGCGCATCCCTTAGATCAGCAAATGAGATTTTCAAGGAGCATTTTAAACCTTTCACCACTCTGGTACTTCTCGCATCCTCGCAAACTTTCACATTTATTATATACCTGCTAGCTGCCGCCCGCGACTTCGCTCGCGTGTTACTCGGATTAAAAATAGGCTATATGTTAATCCAGCACATGTACTATGTATATTCTAAGTTTCATTCAAATCCGTTCAGCTGTTACGGCGTGATTGAGGCACAAATATCGTCACATCCTCACAAAATTTCGCATTTATAATAGTAGGATTTATTAACCTGTTCGCGGGCGTGTCATCCCGCTGTCAATACCGGTTTAATCCAAATATATAATCTCTCATTATGTCACTTGCTTGTTCATAATTAAACATACCGGAATAAGCTGTCGTGTTAATTGTAATGGGTTCTGATAATTTATTAAGTGGACATAATGCAAACGATTTTTCATTGTGTTTTTTAATTGTTATCCGTTTTTAGATATTTTATGTTGTTTAACATTGTTATGGTATGAAATAGCACGCTTCGTCAAAAACGAAGCGTGCTATTTCATACGTAATAATTTTTTTAAATGTCTAAAATAAGAACCTTAAAATATCTTAAGAGTGTGCAATAGCGGATTTTGTTCACCAAAATCGATGTAAAGCCCTTTTGTTAGTTCATAAAATGTGTAAATATTAGAAAACTCTTAAGTTCTATTGCGAGATTGAACTCCTAGAGATCGCAAAGGGAAGATGAAGTTTGTATTACTAAAAACTCAAAGCACCCTGCTCCACTAGTATAATAGAACCTCTAATGCCCGGTTCCTATAATTAACTAACGGTTAGTGCGACAGATCGAAGATTATCATAGCAGCATTGTTTTTTTAATGTATGGCACTTTTTAGCTAATAGCAAAGTTGCTATAGCAATTTAATTAATTTGATTTGCTAATTTACTCGTAGCATTCATTGTCCGTTGGTAGAATATTGGAATCGGCTATTAGTTGTTCGATCACGCATAATACAGAGTATGAACTGCAATCAATCGTTACTGGTCCATAAACATTCACAATGCACTTATGAAAAAAACATCAGAAGTAGCGAATAATTGAGTTAATCGTAGGGGAGATCGGGACTTATGTTTGACGAATTAAAAAGGGGATGGATTTGTATGATGGTCAGACTGATTCAGGGTTGCTTGGTTCGGCCGATGTCAGTCGGGTTAAGCTATCCTGAAATTACAGTTTTTTACCTAGAATGGTTATGTTGAGATTCCAGTTTTTTGCATTTCATTAGATAAGAAACTTATTTACATAGATAAGACCGTATGATTGGGCTGATTTTTTTGTCAGCCGGATTAAGCGAACTTGAATCTTTAAAAAAAATTTACTTAGAAGGGTTAGGAATCCATTTTTATTGCATCTAATTGGATAAGCCTTGGATATTTTGATTTCAAGAATACCTCGCATTTGATTGGAGCCATATATTCTGACCTCTATACCTTGTTTCCGAGCAAAATAATATATTAACGTGTTCTCGAGTATTTATGGAAATGTATTGTACCGGAATACCGGTATCAAAATAACGGTACCGGTATAACGTACCAAAATATCGGTATCATAATCATAATAGAGCAGGCACTGAACATTTAATATAATAGATGGGACAGTAAAACAAAACCGTACTTAACGATGTCCCGATAAAGGGCCTACCCTCACCCTCAACAATTAACTTATTGCAACACTTCAGTTACAAAGAGTAACGAGAGCGAAGAGAAGAGATGTTTAGTAAAAATATACCTTCGATTACTTATTCGCATTTATAACTTCGCACTTGCGAAGTTAAAAAAAATTTGAACAACGAAACAAAAAATATTTATTCATACATACATACATCCATACAGATAATCACACTCGTATCCCTAACGTGAGTGCACTGGTGGTCTAGTTGGTAGTGACCCCGCCTTCCGATCCTAAGGTCGTGGGTTCAAATCCGGTCGTGTACCAATGGATTTTTCTGTGTGAAAAATTTATGTACGCTATACCAGTACTCTCAAACGGTGAAGGAAAACATCGTGAGGAAACCCGCGGCTTAGTCAGCTCCACACGTATTGACCATGTCTTTCCTGTGGACAAAGCCGACTAAGCTGAGAGGATGGAATAGGTGCTGGGCAAGCCTACTCCATCTTAATTCGTCTCGGGCACTACAGCGTCCCGTCTGTGAAGGTAAAAGTTGCCTCCTGACGCTGTATAAATCATCTACTATAGATCGTAAAAGGCCTTAGTAGTAGTTAGTAGTATCCCTAACGAGGTGGGCAGAGCCACAAGTAATCAAAAGAAAACTTGTATGTTTTCTTTGGCACCAGATAGCTGATAGAATACTTATATACTTTTTTTTAGTTGTAAACACATTCTTATAATACATAATACTGCAACACCCAGACCCGGAAGAAATATTTGCAGAACATACAGAATCAAACCCGCGCCTCTTGCGTCTCAGCCGAGAATGCGCCCGCCACGCCACCGAGGTCGTCAATTAATTGCCGTAATAATAGTAATAATTATTTAATTATTGAAATAATCATCATTGTACAATAAATTTTATCTGGATCATGCATTTTGTGGTTTATCTTTACAATAATCATCTATTTATCTTTGCCATATACTATTGGGGCCTCTCTCTATTGAGTTTTAACGCGCTTTTGAGGGTTAAGTAATGCGTCTGTCATACCCTGACCTCTCCGGTTCGTACTAATCTGTAAAATTACAATAGGACCAGGGGTCTAGGTATAGTGGTGATCGAGATAAAATTTATTTGTGTGTGATTGGATTATAATCGATCTCGTTGCGTGATAGGAATCTTAATCTGCGGTGGAGTTAAGTGATTGCGAAAGAATTACTAATACAAATAGATAGATAGCTAGTGACTAGAATTATGTTCAGAATTAAAGTTACTAGGTAATAAGTAAACAGGTATTTGCAAATATTATTAAGAAAATGAAATACAAACAATTTGGCTATCTAGTGGTTTGTTTATCTAGTTGGCTACTGGTCTAAACACGTGACGTTAAAACTTGATTCAATTTTTGAAGTGGATAAAAATGCTTGGATACCTGCGACTATATCATTTTCTTCCTATAACGCTTACTTCGTATTGTCTAGCTAATTTTTATCATAATCAAATATTCATTTTCCAATTTACGTATTAAAAGTACTTGTTAAAAATGCATGTGATCTGAACCGTGAAATTCCCAAATCGTCGGACAACAGCAAATAAAACAATCTGGTACAAAACAACCAAACAAAGCACTTGACTGTCTGCTTCTGTTTAGAGCTTTGACATGCTTTAAAAAAAAGCATTAGGGTTGCCACATAACTATAGTTCAGTATTTATTTTTGTTAGAGTTTTCTGAATAGTTACTGAAATTGTTTTTTTTCTATCTATCTATTAATAATAATAAAAATTCATGCTAATGTTATGAATGAGAAAGTAACTCTGACAGTCAGTTTTCGTGCCTAAACTGATGAATACTATAAGTTAACTTACTATAAGTGTTTACTATACTCTTTTTGTTATAACAGCGAGAACCTAGTGTTAAGATAAAGTTATCCTAAGTTTAATGTCACTATTTCATTTTCTAAGTACCTAACTATATTTTTGTAAATAAATAATAGATTTAACAAAGCGAAATATACCATCGTATAAAATAAGAGTATATGAGGATCTTTTGTCAAAAAAAAAAAAACAATCTGTACGAATTTGTGCAAGAAGATAATTAATATAAAAAATATCTTGTACCTATGTGCCTCATTAATTTTAAGGTGGAGGTTTTATATATAAAAAAAAATCCTACTAGTATGAGTGTGACTTTTAATAGAATAAATTATTTTCTATAAAAAACGTTAAAAAAAGCTAGCTTTACAAATCAAAATAGTATTCTATATCAAGGAAAAGGGGGTTATAATAGTTTGTTGTGACAACCCTAGCAAGCCACTCTACTGGCAATAAAGGCAGGCGTGTGTTATTGAATTATCTTATAATATAATACAGAAATATACTCTCCCATCTGATACCGTCTGGCGGAACAATTAAATTATTATTTTATTATTATGCGTCATTGATCATACGCCTCAATATTATGAGGTTCAAATGCATAGAAGTATATTGTGCAAAATGTTACTACCTATGACTATAAATCCGAAAGTTTGTGAGGATGTGAGGACGTTTGTGTCTCAATGACGCCGTAACGGCTGAACGGCTGTGGATTAAATTTGGAATATAAATAGTTACAAATATAATATGGTTTTGGTTATTGTATCGCTGAGAATATTGAGAATATAATCATAATAAACACAGAAGGATAGTTTCTAGTAGATACGTTTAAATAGCAAATAAAACTTGTCTTATCTGTCGAATCGTGAGAAATTCTCGCATACGATATAGTTGTAATTTACGCACACAGGGAATACCCCCTCAAACAAGATGTTATCCATAACACCAAACAGTCAAGTGCAGAATTCAACTACAGAAAGATTATGGGAATCACGCCTTACTTCACCACTCCTAAACATCACATTTCATCTACATCTCCAATCTGTTTAAATCCCAATTACGATATGCATAAAGTTGATTTTTCAATACTTGTTTTTGATATTACAGCAATTATTACAAACCAGTCATAGGTTTTTTGTTCAGGGAGTTTCAGCTTTATGAGTGAAATTTTAAGGTCGGTTTTTCGTTGATGGATCCTGATGGTGTGGTAATCCCAGGGGGTCGAAAGTCCCAAAGCGTGCAGGACCCAGATGGAAGTTTACGAGGCACACTTGTTACCGGGGATTACAAAAACCGTGTTATTGTTTTGTATAGGAAAGGGCGTTTTGTATAGGGCGACTTTACGAGTTAATAAAAAGTGAATTAAAATTGGCTGTGGTGGCCCGAATTTCGAGACTTCTATATTGTGATTTATAATATTTTGCTTCTATTGTTGTTTTGTTAAGTGTTTTGTGTAGGGTATTCATATGTTGAACCTGTTAATTTTGTAACAAACTAGCTTTCGCCCGCGGCTACGCTCGCGTGGTGTCCGGATAAAATGTATATTCCAAGTTTAATTCAAATCCGTTCAGCCGTTACTTCGTGATTGAGGCACAAAAATATCACATCCTCACAAATTTTCACATTAATTAATAATAATATTTAATAGGATAATATATTATTTTTGTCAACTTGTACATTTCTTGCTGCATCTCTATCAAATGTAATTATTTTATTTCATGTTAGCAATTCATTTCACTCAAAATTAAGTCATGAAAATGCTAAAACATTTCTAAGCAAAAGCTAAATTTTCAAATTCAAAATCCTATAATTTTCTTGTGCGTGGGAGTTGTACTTAAGTACTAGTTCCAAACATAACTGATTATAATTTGTCTCTAGAGCATACTATCATTTTATGGACGTATCCGATCATCCATCATAACTTGATCTCTGAAACCCTGAACCACTATTAAATTTCCTCATAATTTAGCACTGGGATATAAAATTTAAGTGTCAGGTTATACTGGCGAAGTTTGTATAGGTTCGCACGCATATCCAATGTCGTGATAAGGGGATTACAAGTGAAATATTATTTAGTGATCAGGGGACAGCGCGATTATGATATTGGGTGACAAAGGAATTGACCCCGGCTTTTGATCCAAAAATTGTGGGACAGTATAGCGGATTATCATAAAATAAAATCCTACTAATATAAATGTGAACGTTTGTGAGGATGTTTGTATGTTTGTGTCTCAATCACGCCGTAATGGCTTAACGAATTTGGATGAAAATTGGAATATACATAGTAAGTATTCTGAAATAACATATAGGCTACTTTTTATCGGGGTGCCATGTCAGCAAAGCGGTGGATTGCAGCTAGTAGGTAATTATTATTATATTGCCTAATATGTTTACAGTTCAAGGAAAAAAAATGGCTATGCATAAAGATGTGACGCAAACTAAATATGTTGCATCGTAGTTTTTTTTATTATACACCGAATAAAAAACTTAATCATGTGCCAATTTTTCCTTTTAAGTGCCTTCAAGTCCACATAAAGTGAGTCTGAATCAAATCTCAAGTATAGTATAGAGGTTTATAAAGCTACAAAAAGTAGATCTTTAAACGCCTAAAAATGTAACAAATTTAGCGTTTAAAAGACGCCATCCAGTTAAAAAGCCATAGCATTTTTATACTAAGCTACCTATCTCCATCACGCGTCAACAGCTCCTAAATATTTGAGCGCAAGATACAGGGGTCAGTTTTTACTTGTCATCTGTCAAAGTCAATTTAAACTTTAAATTTACTCTTTATCATTTTTTTCCTTTTTAGGGGAGTGTAAAAGCGTTGTCGCGTTAGGGCGTTGAATAGGGGGAACTGGATTTTTAGCATTGAAATGTTTGTTATCAAGTATGCAGGAGTATTGATTCTGAAGGTCTAGGTTAAGTGTGTTTGTTTACTCATACAGCAGAAAATTTTGTACTCATCCAAATTATCAGAGCTGATGAGCTGGATCAGGTGAGTTATCTATAGACCGTTTGTAAATGCCTTTAGATAGCCCGACCGTTTCTTTTGTATTTTGTAAATGATATATGTACTAGTTAAGTTCCTTTCTGTTAATAAATTTATCAATTTGTAAAAAAAAGCAAAGTTTTCACTAGAATTTTTTATTCTTTAGAAGTTTCTTTAGATACCCCAACTGATTTTTTCAGACATCATACTTAAAAGCTTGTTAAATACATACATACATAATATCACGCCTGTTTCCCATAAAGGTAGGTAGAGATCACAGATCTCCATTTGGTACGATCCTGACATACTTCTTTCATTCATCTTCTTCACATGACTAAACTATCTTAACATACCTTTCACAATCTTCATCACTACATCTTTCACTCCACATCGCTCTCTTATCGCGCTATTTCTCACTCTATCTCTCAAAGTCACACCACACATACTTCGCAACGCACGCATTTCTACTGCATTCACTCTACTCTGATGTTTCTTCTGCCATACCCAACTTTAATTACCATAGAAGCGCTCGTGGCGTAGCTTGCTTAGACGTTATCGATTGATCGTTGTAGTTAAACAACGTTGTGCGCACTCACAATTGGGATGGGTGATCACAAGTGGCATTACGAGCTGAGCGCTTCCGTACTTCGGAGGGCATGTTAAATTGTCAGTCCTGGCTTTTAAGTTGTTAAGCCACGACGGAGGCCTTTAGGCGGCCTAAAAACTCTGTCACAAGACTTGGCTACTAGCTCATACGAAAATACTTATTACCATCCGGCTGTAGTAAGTACAGCCAGTCGTGCTTTTTTCCAATATAATCAATCAAAGATATTTTGTTTAACACCTTTGAATGATTTTATTAGGAGAGTTGAAATTGACTGTATCCATTTGTCCACCAGTGACACCGTATATCCTCGCCACTGCGGTTTGCTAATGATACCAATAAAGCCAAGGTTAGATAGACTACGTAGTGCATAGAACTGCTTCTATTCTATTTTAGGTAAAGAAATCTACGTTCAGAGACAGAATATTGATGAACATTGATGGTTTTAAATCATCACACTGAGCATCACAGAGAGCACTGGTAGTAGTGGTAGCGGCCTTGCCTTCTGATCCTAAGGTTGTGGGTTCATTAAATTATTTAATTAGAACGGAGCAAATCACAACTCACAACCATTTACTCTAACTAAATAACAAAAGATTAAAAAGAAAATCACAATAACAATAAGAAAAATCATAATAAATCATACAAATTGTAAACATACATATTATAAATGCGAAAGTTTTTGAGGATGTGAGGATGTAAGCATGTGTGGTTGTGTGGATGTGACGATGTATGTGTGTGCCTCAATCACACTGTAACGAACGGATTTGAATGAAACTTGGAATACACATAGTATGTGTGCTGGAATAACATATAGGCTACTTTTTGTTTGGATAGGTATCACGCGAGCGAAGCCGCGGGCGAAAGCTAGTGTCATAATAAATTCAGGTTATGTGAACCATGCTAAGGTTCTATGTCATGCCAGTTTCCTCACAATATTTTCCTTCACCGTTTGGGAGTACTAGTATACCGTACATACATTTTCCGAACAGAAAAAAATAGTGCATGACTGAATGAACCCACGACCTAAGGTTCGAAAGTCGGGGTCGCCACTACTTGACCACCAGTGCTCTCCCCAATAGTTACAGGACGATTTGTGCTGCCTCTGTTAACCGACCAATAATAGCCATCATCACAATGCCATCAGAACTTAATTTCGATTATAAAATGTGCAAATAATCCCGTAGCACCTCTACGCCGTTCGTAGCACACGTAGCACTCGTAGCGCTCGTAGCGCTCAAATTACCATCCGAGCCCGGATTATATTTGATGCGCACTAATCAGGCTCACTTGCGCGCTAATTGCTTTCCGCAACTCTGAAACACATACAATTCGGTTAAATACAACGATAGTGCCCCTTTTGGGGGGTAACTAATTATCATTTTACCCCCATTTCGGGAGGAAAGGAATAAAATAGGGGCCGGTATGCCAGGTTGTAATTATGTTTTGGAAACAAATCCTTATTGTGTGAGGTTCTTCAACTACTAGCTTTGTCCTTAGAACCAGTTTAGCGAAACGATTTAAAGTGCGCTTCTAAGGCTTAGTTCGTGCTCTTGACACATATTTTCGAGCTTTTTAGGTTTCTTCAGGATGGCTTAATAACGTGTGTAGCATAAAAAGTGTAGTATCTTTCTATCTATTTTATGGTTACTTATACACAAGTTTTGATAGAGCACTGGTGGTCTAGTTGGTAATGACCCCGCCAATAATAATTATAATGATCTTAAGGTCGTGGGTTCAAATCCGGTCGTGTACTAATGGATTTTTCTGTGCGAAAAATTTATGTGCGCTATACCAGTACTCTCAAACGGTGAAGGAAAACATCGTGAGGAAACCCGCGGCTTAGTCAGCTTCGCACGTATTGACCATGTCTTTCTTGACAAGGCCAACTAAGCTGAGAGGATGGAATAGGTGCTGGGCAAGCCTACTCCATCTTAATTCGTCCCGGGCACTACAGCAGTTGCTCACTTTGTACAAAGCGCAAGTTAGAGCCTGCATGGAGTACTGTTCCCACCTTTGGGATGGCTCTGCTAAGTACCAGCTACAGGCATTAGAGTCGATTGAGAGGCGCGCCAAGAAGCTAATAGGTGACGACTCTTTGGTTGAGTCTCGGCTACAAAGCCTTGAGCATCGCCGTAGAGTCGCTAGTTTATCGGTCTTTTATCGGATACATTTCGGAGAGTGTGCTCAGGAACTGTGCAATTTAGTTCCGCCGTCTCCCTTATTCCATCGGACTTCCAGATACCCGGAAAGGCGCCATCTGTACATGGTTGACATTCCAAATGTTCGTACTAAGCGCTTTGAGTCCACATTCTTTATACGAACTGCAAAAATGTGGAACTCTCTGCCGGGGTCTGTATTTCCTGAAAAGTATAATATGGGTGTCTTTAAATCGAGAGTCAATAGGTTTCTTCTAGGTAAGCGTGCTCCATCTTAGACCACACTGTTACTTAACATCAGGTAGAGTGTGGTCAAACGCAAACCTATTTCGGTTAAAAAAAACAAAAAAAACAGTGTCCCTTCTATGAAGGTAAAAGTTGCCTCCTGACGCTGTATAAATCATCTACTATAGATGGTAAAAGGTCTTAGTATACACAAGTTTTGATAGCAAACGAAGTCGTGGGTGGATAATTACAGAGCTATTAAAAGACAAAAGGACGAAATATCGTGTTTGCGTGATGCCTCCGAATTGTCCACAAAACTGCTCTTGTCAATTTCTGAGATTATAATAAGATTGTAGTGTGGTTGACGTGGATTGGTGTCGTGTTCAAATTATTATTGTTATATTAAGTCATCTCTCTTTATTAACAGAAAGAGACTTGCAACTAAAATATAATTTAATAAGCTCAGTAATAGGATCCTGTTGGCACCGTTCCGGTTCGGAACCCTAAAAAAGGAACCTAGATCATTTTGAAATGAAACAAAGCTGTGGAAATAATAATCTAACTAGATAGGGCTCACAAAAAAAGAAGTAGACAATAGAAAAGTTTAATTTCTGCTATGCCACGTTTGTTGTTACACTGACTACACAGACAAGTGAGGCAGAACACACAAATGAACTTTTGAAAATGGACTCTGCCTTATTCATCATTGAAAACAGAATCTCTTTCAATTTCATTCAATTCTTCACTAAAATTAACATTGTGCTGAGTAAACAGTTCGTAAGAAAGGCATTTCTTATTGTACTGGTATAGGCCGGCATAGATTTGTCTGTCAACTGTCAAACTGTCAATACTCGTCAACCCCACTGCAGTTCACGGAAGCTTGCATGACAGCGATTTTAAAACGACAGTTCCAATAAGAATCGCCCTTTGGATAATTTGGAAACTAATTTGAGAATTGATCACGCGATGTGTCACAAAAAATACTCAAGCTTCAGTTCTTAAAGATATTCGTGAGGGATTGTCATGGGAGTTTTAAAAGATAATTAAAATATTTTAACAAATTGCTGTAAAAAGTTTCCAAAAAGGTTTGGATACAATCACGCATGAGTCCAAACTTTTTTTTAAACTTGTTTCTAATGTCTATTACCTTCGTATCACTAATACTTTGAACCAGTGTGGTGAAAGGATTTAAAGTTTTTGGAATATTCAATCGCGACTCAGAGTTGAGCACGTCTCAAGTCACGGTTTTTTGACATTTTTTGATGAAAATCTGTCAAAAACTCGTCACTTGAGACGTGTTCAACTCTGAGATGCGTTTGAGTATTCGAGGGAGGAAGTCAAGTCATTCAGGGAGTATTGAAAAGCTAGGCCGCTACCCTCCAGTGCTTTACTTTCTATTACTACTACTTCTTTATTTTTATACAGAATTGTATTTGTTTTTTTCATAAATGATTTTAGAGCTCATTAAGCAACTTTTGATGTAGGTATGTATATTGTGTATTTTTAAATCATTAAAAACTGAAACTATTATTTTAAATGCTCTTCAAGTTTTACGTAAATACTTATAACCGTTTTCCTCAAGCTTAAAATGATTAAATTCATAAATATTTTTTGCCCCTAAACATCGATTACAAGGACATTCCCTAACTATAATTTGGCCTAAATGTCTGATCTATTTTGTCGACTGTTTTCAAATACATACTAACCATTGCTCTTTTTATAACTCATCGCATAAAATAAATATTTTTATATGCGAAATGCTTGATCGAGCGAGCGAAAATCTCAGTGGAAACTTGGGCGATTGGGCATTGTATATTTATATGCGTGTGCATTATGTTTGTTAGAGCATAACTTTAGAATCGTTAATCCAATCTGTATGAAACTTTGAAGATTTTCTAAGAAGCATAATGAACTAAAACGGTGAAGGGATTATTAAGACATTGGGGCAAAAAATTAAAAATTTTTTCAAATGTTCGACACATTGTGGGGTGTCTAAAATGGTTTTTGTATTTATTCTAGAATGTTAATATTAATATATTAATGTTATTATAGTTTGTCTTTGTAACTGTGTTCTAGAATATATAGTTTTTGAAATAAAACGAAAAAAGTTAAATTTATAAAAACCATTGTAACTTGAGTTCCCTTTTGTTTGAGTTTTGATATTAGCTAGATAGCGGTATCGTTCCGATTTGCAGTAGTTGTGTTTGCTACGTCTGGTTGATATTAGTAGGATGTATCGTAGTATGCGGAATGATCAAACATTTTTTTGTGATTAGGATCTATGAACGTTACGTTGGCACTTTACTTGTGTGCACAAATAAAGAAGTGTGTATGTACAAGAAACCTTAAGGCGCGAATGCAAAACTGGCGAATTGTGAACATAGCGAAATCTTAACTAGCCGGGGTGAACTACTAGTATATTGGTATACGTGACATATACGTACGTCAGGTTGTAGAGGGATTGTCGGTTAAAGACTCATCTATTTGTAAAACTTCATAAAAAAAACAACGGCAGTGTATTTCGAACTGAACAAATAGTCGAAATCGTTTCCTTATAATGGTAGAGGATAATTAGGGCGCCCGCAAACGATCATTTTTTCCACACTTGATAAAACAAAGGTTTGTAATGACAGCACAGAAGTCACGTATGCCGAGGGTACACTATTAAAGCACTATTAGACTTATAATGGTCTTAATCGGTATAAATATATCTCGAGGACGGAAATACGTGTTTTTCTCAAAATCGATTTCGTTTTGAAGTAGTTTTGTAATTGTTTTTCAGTTAGTTTTTTTTTGTAATTTAGAGGGATTAAGGTCAGAAGTGGACAATTTATGGGTTTTTTGGGTTAATTTAAGGGTCATTTGTTTTCGATTAACTTTTCTTCTACACATGTTTTGTATTAGCTGCTCATTGATTTGACTGTTCACATTATGAAGGCAAGAGAAATTGGGGAGTTTTATAAATTCTGCTATTGCAAAATGGTGGCGAGAAGAATGAAGTGAGAGTGGTGCTTCATGCGACGATAAGAGTGATAGATAGAAGGATAGTAGACTAAAGTAAAGTTGGATTGAATACTCTCCATAGTCTTTAGGTTGGGCACTGGAAATGCGACACAGTTTTTAGTATAGCATTTTCCAGTATCACATTTGTATCATGCACATAATAATGTACAAACTTCAAATAAATAAAGTAAAATAAAAATTAATGGAAAAGTAGGGTAAAACTTTAAAGACTTTTCTTTCTACTTTGAATTTAAAAAACTTAAAGCTTTACGCTACTAGCGCACTGGTGTGACTAGGGCAGGCCCATGTTCATAGTTCTCGTTCATACTCATTCAAGGTTTTATTGACTGTATGCGGCCAGCCTCATTTTGGTCATGTCATGGGTATAAACATGTTTCTTGATAGTAAGTACCTAGGTTAGGTAGCTTTAAGCAAGCTTGATATCACATACGGCGAAATTTTAATCACTTTTTTCCATCATATATTTACTACATGCTGTTAGCTTTAATCTTCATAATATTTCATTTTTTTTTCAAAGCCCAAAAACACCTCATTTTTTATGTAATATTATTATGCTTTAGAACGACATTAGTAGACCGTTGTCTGCATAACGTTTATTTTAGGAAAAGAGTGATTTATATTATCACCGTATTTTATTTAACTACTAGTATGTTCAAGCCAAGTGTAGACTTTATTATAGGTAAATAAAACCAAAGAATAAGATTGATACTTCAGTGTTTATTAATAAAATTTTAAGAGCACGGCGTAATACATTTTCCTAAGTAATTTTTACATCAACATAATATTAAATTCAGAATGCACATTTACATAGTTTTCTCGTGTAAGATTGGCCTAATGTTTAAATATTTTGAAAGTTGTTTTTAGAATTTTTTTTCTTCTTAAAAATTTCCTACGCGCAATCATGACTCGTATGCTGTACTCAAATAAAGTTTTACTAAACCATAGATTCAAAATAATAAGTCATGATGCTTGAAATAATTCAGGCTTGAGCAAAAGTACCTACTTGAGAGAAAAGACTTGAGTAAAACCTCATTTCTTTTGCTGTTTTTCGTTGGGAACTTGAGCACAGTTTCTAAAGATTGAATTTAATATTATAGGTTTATCAGAAGTGTTTTACTATTACTATGGAAATTTATTCTTTTTCATAAAAAAACATTACATACACCTAAATAAAACAATAGGAAATCCTTTGTGCCCAATAGTATCCACGTTCAAACTTTTTCGCATTCCTTTATCTTACATGGCGCGGTCTAATAGGTAGGTTTATTATGTTTCGTTGAAATAATATTGAAATATTGAATACATGGAAATAAAAAATAAAACATTAGGTATCACTGTAGAATTAAACTACAATCACTTACAAATTACATCTCTATTTAATATTTACAAATTCTACGTTAAATTGAATTTTTTTTTAATGCTGTATTAAAAAAAACCTACAAGATATTATGCAGATCGAAATCAGCAAATATACCTATTGATTTTACTAATATAAAGCTGTTAGGTGATACGCATTATTAATTTAAATCTTTATTAAGTACAAACTAATTATTTTTCGAATTCAAATCAATTATTTCTGATATTTAATTTTTACAATCCAGTTATTTAGCAACAAATATGACATGATTTAGAGATGTTACAATTTTCTGTTTATCATTAATTATTAAGTACCATCTTAAACTTACATAATTATGTAAAATTCCTACATACTATATTATTTACATTTCAATTTATTTTACGGAATGTAAAACTTTTTCATTTGACATTGCAAGTTTAATATGCGTTTACTTTACAATTATTTTTATAAACCAATTATTTGTTAAGCTTAATAATAATACTGTTGATGTCAATTACAAAAGTTTTATATTTACAATTAAAATATCTAAGTAAATTACTAAATACATGCAATCTTATAGGAAATTTCAAAAAGCTGTTTTTGATGGCTAATTCCAGATATTATACTGATTCCATGAACATTTATGCCCGATTTAAATATTAAACTAACGGGCCACGGATTGTTCATTACCATAGCAATGTGTATATTTTTTGACAGATACAACTTTGCTTTGTCAATGAAGGATCCGTTGTCGTTCGTTAGTAAAATATTGTATTCGGGCATTAATCGTGAAAATGTACCTAAAGCATTTAAATATCTACTTGAAATGCTATCACATAATAATTACAAATCTCTTATGTACTCCATGAATCACGACTCCTAAGCTTCTCTTTAATAATTCTAGTTTCCATGATTGTAAATCCACTGTCGACCACGCCAGTCACTTCAACTTAAATAAATGCACTTATTTTTGTATTTATTTATGGGAAAAGTGGAAGTGAGAGTCCAGTCACGTGTAGAAAAAGGGAAGAGAGGCCTTTGCTATGTAGTGGGACAGTAACAGTTAAATAAAAAATAAATAAAATGAAATAATTTTTGAGAATAACAGTACGTACCGTACCGTACCGTTTACCGTACTAAGTACGGTTCTGTAAAGTAGAATTCAACGAGGCTTTTTTTGTGAACATGTCTTTACTGGTAACGGGTAAATAGTTATAGTAACCTTCATAGTTCAAAGCCACATTAGCTAGACACACACAACCGCCAAATCCCGCAGTTCCAAGCGAGACAGACTTCTGTTTTAGAGATTCGACCACCCGTGAGGTTTTGCGTGACACAGAATTCAGTACATTTTTAGGAGTCCCTCCGTGGAGACAGCCCCAAGCGGGGTCGCGAAACCACGTGTGTGAATCTTACTTTCGTCATCTTGATCATAGCTATATTACTCTCTTGTAACACTCAACATATAGGCGAGGCGACTGGCGGGGGGTGAGGCGGGGGGGCCGTCGCCTGGCTGTTCATAAAAGCCTGGTTTCCCGCCCAAGGCTGTAGGTTCTGCAGCGCACTAAGGGCTGTATTCGTCGGTGGTTGAGCAGTTGTCACTGTGTTCTGGTAGTGCATAGCGGAGAGCTGGGCGCTGGTGGGGGGTTCTGGCATGTAGCCCTTGCTGAGGGCTTCAGCTTGCAGAGACAGCATCAGACGGTTGGCTGCTTGGCGCTCCGCCTCACGCTCTTCAGCTGTTTGCCGCCTGGGGAAAGAAAAAGTTGGGTTAGCTGGGATTTTAAAGTACGGACTCTGTTGTTTCATGAGAGATACAAGAATAGAGCTACGAGTGATCTATTTCTCTATGTCGTAACTGGCCTCGTAACATGTACGACTTTTGTTTATTTTTTAAAGTTTTTTTAATTTTTAATAATAATAGTTAGTTCACTTATTTAAAAATCCTGAAGAAGATTTTTTTTTGTGGCTCTGCCCACCCCTAAGGGATACGGGTGTGATATTATGATGCTATGTAATTTTAGGGCTGTATATCATTGTCTGACCACATCTTTGCAAGCGCAAGGACTACGCGGTTTCTCGCGCATCTTAGAAACATGATAAGATGGTGTCACGCTCATAAAGACTTGGAACTAAATCATTCATGTCTAAGAAAGCTCTGAAAAATACTTGAGAATCCTTTGAAAGTACTGGATGGAAAGACCTAACGACACAATTCGTGTCTACACAAAATAAACGTTTAAAATGTCTAAAAAGCCGACCAATTTTCACTTCAGTCTGCAGAATACAAACGCTTATTCGACACAATTCAGCCATCGGCAGCTGCTACCACAAAATCGATAATTAAGCACTATGTAAACAGGAACGGCCACTCCACACTCCACATCCACTATTCACGTGACTCGGCAAATGGATTCCGAATAACATTTGTCATTTATATCGACTTTGATGAGGTCAAATTATAGTCGAGCTATGGACAATGAGGGATGAGTATATGAGCTATGTAATTATGTTTTTTTCACAAAGTTTTTTGGGTCAGTAAACGGATCTAACGTTGATTTTTTTAATGTTCGTAATGGTTATAGACTAGACCTATAAAAATCAAAGATTAAAATACTTTAATGAGGATCAATATCTGTACACGTGCACGAACCGCGCACACTACGTAAGGCTTTTAGACGGATCAGAATAAATAAATAAATAACACTCAACAGTCACATACATAGTCCTGACCCCACACTAGGATTCCCTGTGTCGTGGGTATCAGAAACTACGAGTACCATGGTACCACAACACCCAGACCCGGAATAAATATTTACAGAACATGCAAACATTTCTTCCGCAGCGGGAATCGAACCCGCGCCTCTTGCGTCTCCGCCGAGCAATCGCCCGCCACGCCACCGAGGCCGTCAAGGCCGTCAAGGCCGACAATCCAACGCGCACCACCCATACAAACACGTCCAAAACTGTTCCTAAGATGCACGCGAACAGCGCAGGTCATGTTCACGAGAAGAGAATATAACTTGCACGCGAACTGTTCGCGAACGGTTCGCGAGCACGTCCAAAGGTGTTCTTTATCATGTTTCTAAGATGCGCGAGAAACTGCGCAGTTCGTTCGCTTGCAAAGATGTTGATCTTGACTTGTAACGTTTGAGAGAACTTGTATAGCGCACATAAATTTTTCGAATAGTAAAACCATGCACGTCCTGATTCCGAACCCACGATCTTAAGATTAGAAGGGGTCACCACCACTAGTCCACCAGTGCTTTTAAGATGCAGTGAAAAGGCCTAAGGTACCACAGAGAAAAATGGTTGGAGTTGTCACGCCCCACAACCTGAATAATCCATGAGTCTCAATGAGACGGGCCAAGTTGACGTCAATTAGCGAACCATGGTGACAGCCAATTAGTAAATCGATAGGTAAAGCTGGTTATGTTTAATCAATAGATTTACTTACTAAGTATTACAGTGATCCACAATTTACAGAAATTGTGTTCTGTAAACATCTTTGGTCAAACAATCTTTGGCTAAAAGTCTGTTCTACAATATTCGATTTCAATTTTCCTCTTAAAATTTCCGACCATAAATTTTCACAGTGATTTGTTTCCTCGTATGTGCCGACACAAATACTCTGGCTTATCATTTCTGTGAAGAATTCAAATTGAAAATACTAACTCTATTCTTCCGTTTTGAATATTATCCAGTAGCAGTTGCATTTTTTTGTTCACCCAGATCACTAGCCTTTATATATGTAACTAAATTTAATTAATTATTTGAATATACTTTCAAATGTGACGGTTACATATTTGTAAGTAGGTATACGGATGCTTACCGGTTTCAATATTCTACTAACGGAAGACAAACCGTTCGTTACCAAAGCAACATTTTCTGTTAAGAAATGTATTGCGCTTTTCGGTAGAATATTGGCAACGGATTGCTGTC
Organism: Scotopteryx bipunctaria; assembly: GCA_949320045.1. Lineage (NCBI taxonomy): Eukaryota > Metazoa > Arthropoda > Insecta > Lepidoptera > Geometridae > Scotopteryx > Scotopteryx bipunctaria. Next base: position 3,815,113 of record OX439462.1, read on the forward strand.
GTTTTTGATATCCCACTAATAGGAACTTGTAACTATGATAAATCAACTGGAAGAATGCTTGTAACAGATCTTTTTTTTTTAACCGAAATAGTTTTGCGTTTGACCATACTCTACCTGATGTTAAGTAACAGTGTGGTCTAAGATGAAGCACGCTTGCCTAGAAGAAACCTATTGATTCTCGATTTAAAGACAAAAGATCTGTTGTTCTTTAAAGTTTAAAACATTATAGCCATACTAACTGACGCCCACGGCTTGGCTCGCGTGGTACCCGGATAAAAATAGCCTATAATGTTAATTCAGTACATCGACTATGTATATTCCAAGTTTCATTCAAATCCGTTCAGCCGTTTAGGCGTGATTGAGATACAAACATCCAAACATTCAAACATCCAAACATCTTTACAAACTTTGGCATTAATAATAATAGTAGATGGCAGCACAGGTAAAGTTAGCACGCGCTATCGTTGCATTTTGAACTTTACGCCGGTAATTTCAAGCAAACTGAAGCTTTTCAATTTTATTATAAGTAAGAAGAAGTAAGATATGATGGTAAAACTGTCACAATTTACACAACAAGCATTTTCATAGGATACAGTAATGTCGTCATTTGACCCGCATGTCAAGTGCTCGTGAGCTCGCGATAACGTACCAAACTTTACTCTAAGGAGGCCTTGCATTAATTATATCGCACTAGCTGCCGCCCGCGGCTTCGCTCGCGTTTTACCCGGATAAAAAATAGCCTATATGTTAATCCAGTATATGTACTATGTATATTCCAAGTTTCATTCAAATCCGTTCAGCCGTTTAGACGTGATTGAGGCACAAACATCCAAACATCCTCACAAACTTTCGCATTTATAATATAAGTAAGAAGTAAGATTTGTTGGCAGACTGGTCGGTAGACTGGTTGAGTTCACTCCCTACCCCTCATTGTTTTAGCTGTATAATGTCTACTAGCTGAGCAAAGGTTTAAAAGGTTTCCTTAGCATCCTATAATTTAGTATCCAACGGCTAACAGCTGTAGGTATTAGGTATAACATTTTATGTTCAATCGTCTTCATGAGCTGGATCAGGTGAGCTATCTATAGACCGTTTGCAACTGTCTTTAGATAGCCCGACTGTTTCTTTTGTATTTTGTAAATTATATTTGTATCACCATGGTTCACCATATCCATCTTAGGACTTTACATCAGAAGATACGACGGCTGATAGATGGGAGTGGTAGGAAAAAACATGTTGTGCCGACCCCCATAAGTGGAATAAGGGCAGCTACTTGTACATGATGATGACCTAAGATATGTTTTATTAAGTCAAATACACAGGTATTTTTCACAAAATATCTTGCTAGATAGACATATACATAGACATAGACAAACGTTTAATCACAAAAACTCGGTGACGGCCTCGGTGGCGTGGCGGGCGATTGCTCGGCAGAGGCGCAAGAGGCGCGGGTTCGATTCCCGCTGCGGAAGAAATGTTTGCATGATCTGTAATTATTTCTTCCGGGTCTGGGTGTTGTGGTACCATGGTACTCTTAGTTTCTGATACCCACGACATAGGGAATCCTAGTGTGGGGTCAGGACTAATGTATGTGACTGTTGGGTGCTATTTATTTATTTAACTGTTCACAACAACAAATACAGGATAACCTACTACCATTATACATATACAACAAGTACATAATACAGATGTAGTGCATATATATGTTTTACAGAGGTCTGTAAATGCTCAACCGTAAGATTAGCAAATAAATAACCGCCTATGTATAATCCGCAAAGGTAAATCGTGTAAAATAAACCCATAGTTTAACCTTGGATGATATCATAATCGCCGAGCCACCACAGCGACCGCATGGACCAGTTGAGCAACCCGTCGGCATCGTAGTTTATATTTTGTTTTGACCAAAGAGTATAGTTTAAATTTCTAGTACCTAGAAATGCTATATATAATCTTACTTCTTACTTATATTATAAATTTGAAAAGTCTTAGTTTGCTTGAAATTACCGGCGTAAAGCTCAAAACGCAACGATAGCGCGTACTAATTTTACCGGTGCTGCCATCTAGTACGAAAGTTTGTAACGATGTTTGGATGTTTGGATGTTTGTGCCTCAATCACGCCTAAACAGCTGAACGGATCTGAACGAAACTTGGAATATACATAATACATGTACTGGATTAACATATAGGCTATTTTTTATCCGGGTACCACGCGCGCGAAGCCGCGGGCGGCAGCTAGTATAGAAATAAAACATTGTGTATTCATCTATCGGTGGCAATTCCAAGTGAGAATAATTTAAAAGAAATGCTAGTGTTGTCTGTAGTTAGATTTCATTTTATCGATAAATATTTTCATCGTAAGTTTATAACAGTAAATCAAAGTAAGGATTCTATTATATAATGTGTATTTTATGAATTAAAAAACTACTCCCTGATAAACTCATTGTAAGTACAGACTTGAAACTTGGAGAATATAATTTCTATTGTCGTATATGGGTGTACTAAAAAAAGAATTCTCGAAATTCATCTCCTGGAAGACACAACAAGAAAATGCAGTTTGTACGAAAAAACTCAACGCCAAAGTCGTATTTTTACAAAGCGTATCTTGCTCTTTATATTCACGCGTAATATAGCGTAAATTTACGCTCAAGTCATAATAACAACTTAACTTTTAGTGCCCTCTCTACTTAAAAGGGGTGAATACACTTTAGGCTAAACGATATTTAGCAGGGCATTAAATATGCTGAGGACTTTCTTGAACTTTCGGCAGATGTTTAACAGTTTATCAGTAAAAATACCGCTTTTTAACTTAGCAAGCTTGCTATATTATGCTGCTAAATTAAGTTGATTAAAATTGGGCATATAATATGAAGCGCTCGTGGCGTAGCTTGCTTAGGCGTTCTTGATTGATCGTTAAAGTTAAGCAACGTTATGCGCGGTCACAAATTGGGATGGGTGACCGCAAGTGACATTACGAGCTGAGCGCTTCCGTGCTTCGGAGGGCACGTTAAATAGTCGTTCCCGGCTTTTAAGTCGTCCAGCCATGACGGAGGCCTTTAGGTGGCCTAAAAACTCCGTCACTAGAGTTGGTCACTAGCTCATACGAACATACATACATGGGATAAGAAACGCACAAGACCAAGGAGGCTGTCAAAATGAAAGGGTAAATACCCAGCAGTGAATTATACCAGGTTGAAATGACAATGTGTGGTGAAAGGATTTAAAGTGCGCCTCAAAGGCTTCTTTCGTGCACTTGACACATGTTAAATAAATAAATGTTTTAAAACTTTTTCAGTTCTTCGACATGCCGTTTTCCTTCACATAATTATAGCATATTAGCTTAGCGCACATATTTTTTTCGAACATCTAAATCCCTTTGGTGAACGATCGGAATTGAACCCACGACCTTAGGATCGGAAGACTGGGCCTCTACCACTAGACGTAACCAAATTACATTTTTGAAAAATAAGCTTTTGCCTAGCATACTTTCCAAAAATTTTATTGAAATAATAAATTTGTCATTACGCATTCATTAATATATTATTTGTTATCAACTGGCTGTTTCAAATAATTAAGATAGCGCCAAGCTTTGACTGGTCCATTAACCATTAATTTGCACTTGCAAATGCTTACAATGTCTCTTTGCTCTTTCATTGACTCTTAACTCAACGGCCCAAGGTTGATTTTCACTTAAATTAGCGGCATTTAATACGCAAATAAAGCTTTTAAGGGCTGCGTCTTAATAATATCACTAAGTTGTCGATAACAATCCGTACGATAGTGATGTGAAAAGTTTTGTATCGATTTATTTACCGACGGTCTCGGTGGCGTGGCGGGCGAATGCTCGGCAGACACGCAAGAGGCGCGGGTTCGATTCCTGCTGCGGAAGAAATGTTTGCATGTTCTGTAAATATTTCTTCCGGGTTTGCGTTTTGTCACAAAACACAGACCACCATGGTACCATGGTTTTGTGGCACCATGGTACTCGTAGTGTCTGATACCCACGACACAGGGAATCCTAGTGTGGGGTCAGGACTAGGTATGTGACTGTTGGGTGTTATTTATTTATTTAGTAAATATTTTTAACTTATATATTTAAATATATATATACTTAAATATATGTTTTCGAACTTTCTTCGGTTCTACGACATGTCAGTTTCCTCACGATGTTTTCATTCACCGTTTTATAGCACTGGTATAGCGCAAATAAATTTATTGAACAGAAAAACCCATTGGTGAACGACTGGATTTGAAGACCTAGAGACACTAGACCACCAGGGCTCTCAATTCAGGCGTGATACTATGTATGTATGGTTTCCATGTCTTCATATTTTGGCCGTCAGATGACATTGTCAGCTTCCAAGAAACCGGCATTAAGCGTCTGTTCATTACAGGCCTTGCATAATCGGCCAGTTGAAGATTTAAAGCACTCATTAATATGTCCCAGTTTTAAGTTAAGTGAGATGTACTACTTAAACTTATCGCAATATTAAAATTAAGCACTTTTAAGCTGATATAATGATAAAGTTAAAGGTCCGTGTTTTGAGTTTAAAGTAAGCTTGCATGAAGGCTGTTTTTACCCACGACGGAACGGAGAAGGTATATGCGTTTGGCCTAAGAGGTTGTATATTTGTGTGTTTGTCTGTTATCATTTTCCTCCAAAACTACTGAACTGATTTCGATTCGGTTTTTTGCATTTTATTGGTGTAATTTCAGCGAAGGTTTCACACCAGGGGGCGCTGCAGCAGCAAGCATAGTTTTTTGCACCTCGGAAACTCAATAACTACTGAACCGATTTCGATGCAGTTTTTTTGCATTATGTTAGTTTCATTTTAGATAAGGTTTTTAGATTATGTTGTGGATAACAATTTTTTTATGGTTGTGGGCTTTTAAAAAATTAATATATTCTACTAACGAGCGACTAATGAAAGATTACCATAGCAACATTGTTATCTGCCAAAAAGCGTCATATTTTTTTGTAAAAAAGCAGTGTTGCTATAATCGTAATCTTCCATCTGGCATTCGTTAGTAGAATATAGGAACCGAGCATTTGAAACAAACGAAGTAACTTGGCAACTCACGTTTCATTAAAACAGACAGTAGGATGAATTTAAAGTTACCTAATACAAATTCAAAGTTTAGGATATATGACCACCTCTCAACAAAATTACCCAGACCCCCGCCGCTCGCAGGTCTAATGAAGATTCTCATCAGAAAGGGTTGTTAGGGGGCTCAGAATATACTGGGCGGGGATAATGAATGATTGAACAAAGCGTTAAGTCTATTATAACGTTGCAAGAACTTTATTAGAACGGTTAATGTACGAAAAGGGATGTGCTGTTGTCGATGAAAAGTATCGATAATTTGAAAAACATAATGTAGTGTTCTTTTTGCTTTTTATATTAATAAACCGAACATAATACATTTTACTTAATAATATAAACATTAGGCATGTTTAAAATACAGCCACAGCTGAAAGTATAAACAAAATAAACAGAAAACGAAATCTCTTTGTGTAAATAAACAAAACCGTGTGGGTTACAGCCTGATTCACACATATTTTATACTAGAAGAACTCACCGCGACTTTATTCGAGTCACTTTTTTTATACAAAATTCATCTTCCTGCTGACTCAACAGAAAGAGAGAGACATCACAAGATTGAAATTTGGAGAATTCCTTTCTTAATACCCCCCTAAACCAAAATAGGAAGTTACCTTTCAAGTTTCATGTTTCTAAAACTTATGGTTAAAGCTGTGCGTTGATATGTCAGTCAGTCAGAAACGAAAGCATTATATATGTTAGTTAGACATCTAAACCTTCATAAATACAAATCTATCAGCTAGCCACGAGTGATATCGTCCGATTCCATAAAACCAGCACACCTTTACATAATTATCGATAGATTTATCGATACAAGCGCAGCCCTATCGAGTTGAGCCGCGTCTTTATAATTAGATAAAACGGGTACAATTAAACTTTCCTTAAATAAGCCAAACGTGGAGGCAATTAGAATTTGCAGCTGATTATTTTATAAGTCGCTGCTTGGATGTGTGGCTACTGGATAAAGCTACATTACTTGGTAATTAAAGCTCTGTTGAATGTTATTCTTGCATAAATATGTAACTGATGTCATTCAGGTTTTGCCATGAACCATGAAATATTCTAGTTTTTATAAATTCTGTTATGGAAATCTATGGACGAGACCTTTGATCTGTAGTGGGATGAAATGGGTTAGTAAAAATAAACTCTTTAATGTTTAATGTTAGTGTTTTTTTTTTGAAATAAAAAAAAATATAATTTCATTGCTAAATGTCAGGATTTTTTAGAAAACTTTGAGAAACTATGAACTGTTTATTATATTTTTTATTTAACACTTTTGATACTTACTGATAATTGCAGATTGTACCTATAATAATTTATTTTATTTTTATAAATTATTTCAGATCAATTTTAAGCAAATACAATAATTAAAAAAAATATTATCACTTTTGTGTGATGTGAAAAGTAAATCAGTGAACAAAATAATGGAAACGTGTGAATGTTTTCATTATTTTAGATATACATCGAAAAGTAAAGGTACTTTTATACGAAAGTAAAAGTAGTTTTTTTTTATATTAAAAACAAAAATGTATTTAAAAAGCCGCATCCAGCAATTATCAATTTTGTTAGCAGTTTCAGTTGGCGCGAGGCGCAGCGGTTGATTTAAACAAATTTATCCCCGCTAATTAAAATCTGCTTTATTAATTACTTTCTCTCGCTGTTGTTTTTCTGGTCCGTGTTTTTATTTTACACGAAATTGGCTTAAATTATTTTGTCATGCTGAGAAGGTAAACTGTTCGTGATTATAAAAGTGTTACCACCTTCAATTTAAAAAAATATAAGTATACCTATTGGTACCTACCGAAAAAGTTCATATTGAAAAATGCATTATTATTTTTCTTTTATATAGTGTTCCCTTTCGGGAAGGCAGATAGTCGTCTAGATTCCTTAAATCATTCGAAGAAAAAGAAAATAGTGATGCAACTGAGTTCACTTATTGGTATTCGATAAAAGTTTTGTTTTTGTGGTGGTTGGTGTAAATTTTGCTATAGCGTAGTCTACATAATCTATGGTCACACAAATAAACTTCGAACCGTAAAAATACCGATTCCCCGGGCTCTGGCCGTTACCAAAACAGTCAAATAAATCTTAAGAGCGTTTTAAAACTCCGAGACGCTGAAACTCGTAAAAACTCCCTCCATAAAAGATGAGCACTGAATTTGTTATTATTTTGTAAACTTCTCCCTTTTTGAAATGTGTAATGACACTTTAAACGGTAGGCGACGTCTGTCAGATTTTGACGCGAAAAATCTTTTAGCCTGTTTTTACTAAGAATTGCAATTTTCGTTTCAATTTTTTTTTATAATCATTGTAGGGTCTGTTGCGGACCCTAAACATAACTATGATAAAATGATATGATTTGATCGGGAAATGATAATAATAAAAACGACCGCACGTTGCCGTAGTGAGTTTTGAACTGGATTTATTGTGTAATAAGTAAATTACTTGCTAAAGCACAATGCATTTTGTACTGAATGTGCGGGTTGGCCCGTACAATCATTTTAGTGTTAAAATGATTCAAATTACAGTACAAAAACTATACCATAATCAATAACTTAGCAAATTCATTTGAGTAGGTATCAGTTGTACGAAGTGAACATAATGGGTAGGTACTAGGTATATATGTACACCTATTTCTGACAAGGGAAGAAAAACGATGTGCAATAAAAATTAAGTATAGAAAAACACACATTTCTCCCCTGTCCCAACAGCCCTCGTATCAATCAGCAAACGGATTTGCTCCTTAATTCCTGAGGAGACAGCCTACAAGCAACAATTATCCAAAAGACATCCAAGAAAACGCGTCACGACTACTTCCTAAATTATGCGATTCACGCCCCTATCCCCCCGAAATACGTCTCATTATACCTTCCGACGCAAATACATCTTGCGAAATTAAATCGCGAGAAACAATCCAGCCCAAAACAAACCCTTTGCTGTCCGCATAAGAACCATTTTCAAACGTAACCTAGCCCCTAATTCGGGGAGTTTTAATATTCACTTATACAAGGGAAAAGAATTACAGGAAGAAAATGAAGCAGGGATAGTGAATAAGTAAAGCGAGTAGGACGCCATGTTGGCTACATTACGTGTTAGATCGTGCTACGATTCGAATTCGATTTGTCTGATGGCGGTGCACGTTTCGAGGAAATTGCCTGGCCTTTAGAATGTGTAAATAGTTTGGAAATTGCTGCGATTGATAGTAAGGCTCTTTAGGAAATGTGTAGGTTGGAAATTTTACCCATATATTTATCATGGAATTTTAAATTTTATACATACCTATACTTATGACAAGTAACTGATTAAAACAGCGCTAAAGAAGTCTGGGAATAAAATAAGTTTTAGAAAATATTCTTCTTTAAAACATTCTTAAAAACATGTAGGTAAAAGCTATCAGTAGGTAGGTACTTATCTACTATAAGAAAAGAAAAAATGCTGCTTAATGTTTAAATGATGTTACAAATAGATAGACACTTAAAAGTTCTAGATAATAGACCGTGCAATTTGGTTCATTAATCATTTAATTACACGACCTTTATAATAATAATATAATAAATATTTGGGGTCATTTCACACAGCGCCATCTAGCCCCAAACAAAGCAAAGCTATAGACACCAAATGGCTGATAGAATTACTTCTTTTCCTTTTTTTTGTAAATACATACTTATAATACATAAAACTACAACACCCAGACCGGAAAAAAATATTTGCAGAACATACAAACATTTCTCCAATAGCGGGAATCGAACCCGCGCCTCTTGCGTCTCAGCCGAGCACTCGCCTAGTCGTGAATACTAAGATATGTTTTTATACAAAATCATTAATACTAGATACCTTACTTTACTTTATACTAAGAAAGTAAACTTTACAATCACAAGACCACTAAACCACAATAGCCCACTTCCTTTAAAATAATCCCACCATCTACATTCTACCCGCGCTCACATAAAATAACCTAAACGGCGTAAAAGTCACAAAAATAGGCAATAAAGAGAACGAACGAACAATACCTACATGTAAAAAGTAAAGTGTACGTCTTTTCTACCGCAGTTAATAATTGATGGTCCAAACTGCGGAGTTGTGTTCCTCATACAATATTTATCCCCCTAGCTACCCCGTGTTGCCGCCTGGTTGATGCCTCACCCTGTATCACTGAATCGACTGAATCTATAGAAAAAATAGGTACATGAACTTTGGTCAGTGTAAGGTCTGATTGATGTCTTGCCCTGTATCACTAAAGCCACTGAATCTATAAAAAACTATATGTAGCTAGGTATATGAATATTTCCCAGCGTAATGTCTAGTTGATATCTTGCCCTGTATATTAATCTATAAAAAAAACAATAAGAATTGAATCATCATCTTATAATTGGGTAAAAACATAAACAAGAAATTGTTAATTTAAAATGATTTTTATATAAAATCATTTTAAATTAACAAAAACGCAAATCGAGCACTGTTTTATTAATCAAAAGTAATACATAATTATTACTATTACTATTACCAATGTTGTTCCATTGTTGGGTAAAGGCCTCCCCTCTAAAAGTAATATAGCTTGTTGAATTATTTTTTATTAAAGAACCATACAAAAAATCCTCTATCGATAGTCTGAATTGAACGCGATCATCACTATAGATGTCAAACGTCAAGGTACTCAAGTTTAAACATATCACCACAGATTTACACAGTGTCTGTACTGATGTTGAAGTGAAACTTCTATTCCGTAGTAATATAGCCTCATCTGTGAACATATATTAGCTGACTACGAATAAATAGGCTTCGTATTTGAGTCACTTTCACGAGGAATTGATTGAGTGTAGTCATGAAATATAATTTGTATGCCTAATGTGTTCATAATTCATACCTTTGTGTAAATGGAAAGTGGATGATCAATGATCCTGGTATATGAAATTGATTTTTTTTTATCCTAATAGATAGCATCGTTAATTTTTCTTATCTGTTTATTTATATTGAGATCAATATATTTTTAAGACCATTTGCAACGGTCTTTAGATAGCCCGATTGTATCTTCTGTTAGTTGTATTTTTATCGATAAATATGTAGAAATCAAAATGTTGTTGCACGCCACTATTACGTTATTTTTCATAAAGTTTTTTATTACGCTTTTTATAGGTACGCTATGAAAAGACGAATATTGACATGAAAATATTTCTTTTTCATTATTTCCCTACAATTTCTATATATTTTTAACCTATATCGTCCCACTGCTAGGCAAAGGTTTCCCCGAAATTGCGCATTTTAAAATTATTTAAAATGCTTTGTATTTTTATTGTATGGGTAAATATCGTATCACACAATGAATAAGACAGCCGAAATCGACTGGTTTAATCTTTTAATTAAACCAGTAGCTTTTTTCATGGGACTCCTAAGCAATGATAATTCAACCTCATTTGTCATAGATAACTTTCCTTTCAATTTATTTACGTTCATCCCTATTGTCTATCATCGGACAGAATTCTCCGGGAAATTTTTTAAGTGTCATCTCATTTCGGCTGTTGTGTCATAGGTTACGTAAAGGAACATATCGCGAAAACTGTCATGTGTACTAAGTATTTTGATTTGATTTGGCATTTTGAAACGTAGATTGTACGAGTACAAATTAAACAATATGCTACTTGAGTTAGCGTACCACTGGTCAGTTTAATTCTTTTAACAATTTCACACTAAAAAAAACAGTTTACGTGTAGGTTTTTTTTTTGGAATATGCCCAAAGCGATAAATTTAAATGATGTCTTTTTTTATCTTAGTAAATGTTTGTATGTTTGTGCCTCAATCACGCCTAAACGGCTGAGCGGATTTGAATGAAACTTGAAATATACATAGTACATGAGCTGGATTAACATATAGGCTATTTTTTATCCGGGTACCATGCGAGCGAAGCCACGGGCGACAGCTAGTTTATCATAAAAATATGCCGCATTTAGTGTCTGACAAAAAAAAAACTTTGTTTGACTAGAATGTATAAAAACATCATTGTACTTTAATTCTACAACGTTAAAAGATAACCGAGGAATTTTGAATTCAGTCACACACTATCAAAATTTCGAAAGGGTTTAAAATAAAAGGCTCATTTAAAAGAGATTACGATAAACACGGATTTATTGGATGTTTTTAAAGATATTTCAATACAGAGTTAGACTCGCGCTGTGGACTGATAAAGTCTTGACGAAGGTAGATTCCAAAAGGTTATTTGACTGGCATCATTTTAACGACAAGATTTTACGCCGGACAGATAGGATGGAAGAAGAGTGTGCGTGATAGGGGTAGGCAGAGATCACGGATTTAAATGTGCTACGATCCTGACATACTTCTTTGGCTACATTCATATATTACATTCTTGACGACCAGATACGCTTTGGTCTTCCCCTTCCAACGGTGTCATTCACACTCACCTCATACACCTGTTTCGTTATTCTTCTTTCATTCAACCGCTCTATATGACCATCTTAACATACCTTTCCCAATCCTTATCACTACATCTTTCACTCTACATCGCTCTCTTATCACGCTATTTCTCACTCTCAAAGTCACGTCCACACATAGGTACCTACGCAAATATTTCTACAATAGAAAATAATGTTAGAAGGATATATGAATTAATTTGTACCTATTACTTATGTAAATGCAATATTTTAAGTAATACAAAGCGAAGCGCTCGTGTTGTAGCTTGCTTCGATCAAGCAACGTTGTGCACGGTCGCAATTTGGATGGGTGACCGTAAGTGGCATTACGAGCTCAGCGCTTCCATGCTTCGGAGGGCATGTTAAATTGTCGGTCCCGGCTTTAAGTCGTTAAGCCACGACGGAGACCTTCAGGCGGCCTAAAACAACGTCACAAGAGTTGGCCACTAGCTCATACGAACTTACGAAAATGTGATAATGTTTTAAATATTCTTTCTAGCTATGACAATGAACGTCTCAACATAGGTAAATTTCTCTATCAAATTATTTTTTTTAACTCTACGTCATCCCTCGTTAGCCGATAAGCCTACTTTTAATAAGAAACACAAAATAAAAGTAAGAAGCTACGATAAGCTTCCATTAACACGACTGACTAATACGAAGAGACGGCTGATAAATTGATCGTAAAAGGAGACAGGATTTCAACAGACGGACTATATTTTTTTAGTGCACGAAAGGAACCTTTGAGGCGCACTTTAAATCCTTTCACCACACTGGTTTAAAAGCAAATACTGAGATAACGGCTGATGAAGAGCATGGAAAAAAAAAGATGTTGTGCCGACCCCACATAAGTGGGATAAGGGCACGGAGATGATGATGATGACACTGGTTCGAAAGAATAGTGACATTGGTGATATTGAGGAAAAATTGACGGGCATCGAACTATTATTTTATTTACTCTCTTCTATTTATTTAGATAAACATGGATTACAAAAAATATAATAAAAATAAATAAGCTTTATTGATTTTTTAACAATTAATATTGACGAACTCTAGCTTAGCCCCTAAAAAAATTCAAAGCTAAAGAGAAGGAATTTAAATTCGTTATCTCTAGAATTTAAATATTCAGTTATCAGAAACATGCTTCTCTCTATCTGCCATCATAACAGAGTAAGTGAAATACATTAAGATTTGAATTTGGAATAGCCTTATTTCAGATATTTTACGTAACAGATTAAAAATAGGGAAACTCCCTACAAAGCATCGTGTAGCAATTCTGGTACAACATTGTGATTTGTAGGTACACAGCACAAAAATCTTCTTCAATTTCAACATTTTCGAATTAAAACCTCAAACGATAGATCACTAGCTTTTTTTTTACAATAAAATCAGTGGCTTGGCGCCGCGTATCGAGCACACGTTATCTGTTCCGAACACAAACATCGCTTGTCCATTAGAACGTAATCGCTGATGCCCCCACACGGTTTCCGAACGTATTGTGCAGTTTTGAATTTGGAATGTTGTGTTTATCCTTGTATGGAGTCCTGCCAGTACAAAAGGTCTAACAAGTATTTATTTAAAAGAACAAAAAACTCGCCTGCGTAGAATTTAGGTAGCATAGTAGATCTGACATATTAGATTTTTATACTCATGATGATGATGAATTAGTACCATTTTAGTCTAAGACAAAAAAGTATAATAGGCTGTACTATGACACTCTCGTTATAAGAATCCGTCCAGTCGTTTCGGCTACAGAGGCATCCAAAGGAATACATGCACCGCAAACACATTACCCTTCTTCTTCGTAGTCGAGTAAAAAGGCCACTTTGAATAAATAAATAAATATTTATGGACATTTCACACAGCGCCATCTAGCCCCAAACTAAGAAAAGCTTGTATTATGGGAACAAGATGGCTGATAAATACTTATTTTTTTAGGCTCTTTTTTTTTGTAAACACATACTTATAATACATAATACTACAACACCCAGACCCGGAAGAAATATTTGCAGAACATATAAACATTTCTCCCGTAGTGGGAATCGAACCCGCGCCTCTTGCGTCTCAGCCGAGCACTCGCCCGCCACGCCACCGAGGTCGTCATGAATGAATCATGATAATATCCTATTATGAATTTAGGTATTTTATTTTTGCAAATTCAACGCCTAATATGAATGATATCCAAGCTATCTGCTGCTGAAGGCCACTTAGAATGAATCATGATATAAAATCCTATTATGAATTTACGGTTTTTATTTTTGCAATTTCAACGCCAAATATAAATGATATCCATGATATAATGTTGCTGAATAAAATTTTCGTTTGAACAAAAATTCGGCCCGATTTAGGAAAATTAGAGGCATTGCTTAGGATCTGCTATGAATTAATTGCTAGCAGATGGATTGCTCAAAGTGGTATTTTAAGACCTAACTTTGCTTACGGCAATATGGAAAGCAATTAAAAAAAATGTAAATTGCTTATATACTACTTACCCCCGAATACTCAAACGCATCTCAAAGTTGAGTACGTCTCAAATGATGATTTTTTTTTGACAGATTTTCATCAGAAACTAAATTATCTGCTGCCGTAAAAATTACATTATTATTTTTTAGTATTCTCAGAATCTAAATTTATTTCGATAAATGATTTAAATTTATTTAGCTAGTCAGATGCTTACAAACAAATAATGTATGTAAATTTAGAAACTGTTTTATCCACGCACATCAAATAAATGCTAATTAATAGACTTAAATTAAGTTCATTTTAAAGGTTAAAAGGTTTTTTTGGAAACACGTGTTTTATTTAAGTGATTGCTCTCGTAGGTTATAATCTATTTAATATATCTACTTAGTTCCTTTTGAATATAAACTACTAATGGTAAAATCATATTAATCCAATTTTTAAAAAAGTATGTACATACATATCCTTCATTACCATACCATAATACTATTATTATTTTAGCTAACCATTTGTCGTCCCTGTGCAAGGCAAAGGCCTTCCTTTCCTTTTTCCACTCTTCGCGATTTAATTCTAAAACAGGCCATGTTATGAAAGTGAATGAAGCGAAATAAGTATGTCAGCGGGAATCGAAACCGCGCCTCTTGCGTCTCTGCCGAGCAAACGCCCGCCGCGCCACCGAGGCCGTCACGTTGTTTTTCTGTCAAAAATGTATGGCGTTTTTGACGTGCCGTTGTAATGATCTATACTTCGTCCTTTAGTTAAAAAAAAAAACAAAAGTAAAAAATATTTATTACAACAAAAGCAAATATACATAATATGTAACTAGCTGTTGCCCGCGACCCGTAGTACATTATTTTGTTCTATAATCAATAGTTTTTGCAGCGCACGCCAAAAACTATTTTGGGTTTTCTACCTCGGGTTACAATATCCCTAATTTTTTTGAAAATATATTATAGCCTATTATACTGATCCCTGATAATGTAGCTTTCTATTAGTGAAATAATTTTTGAAATCGGTTCAGTAGTTTCGGAGCCTATTATCGTTACAAACAAACAAAAATAAAAAAATCTTTCCTCTTTATAATATTAAGTATGAATCGGTAAACAGTTCCGATGTTTTTTGCTTTCGCTAAAAAAACTTATACTAAAGTAAGAGAATATCTTTAAATTTTCTCATTAGGCTGAGCCTGTATCGAGAAAACTAGAGTACGAATATGTATGTAGATTTAAGTAACTCAGAAGACAGTTTCATTTTAATCAAAACTTACTTACTTCTCAAAACTTAAACAGTTCTAAATAGAATATTGAAACCGGGCATGAGTCTATTCTGATGGGAATTGCAAAGTAGTTTATGTACTTACCTAACATCTTAAAATAATGGATAGATAGCCTGATGCTTACTTACTAAGAATCTTAATTGCTTTTAAATATACGATCGTTTTATGAGTATTTAAGCTTACTTTGACGTTTTATAGTGGAAACCCTCTTTTAAAGAACATTTCAATACTAGCTGCCGCCCGCGGCTTCGCTAGCGTGGTACCCGGATAAAAGATAGCCTATATGTTAATCCAGTACATGTACTATGTATATTCTAAGTTTCATTCAAACCCGTTCAGTCGTTTAGGCGTGAAAGAATAACAAACATCCATACATCCATACATACAAACTTTCGCGTTTATCAGTAGAATAGTAGGATTTTACCCATATACCATAGGAAGTTGGGCAGTGGAAAAAAACAGAAGTAGGGAACTCCGTCTGAAACTTTTGTTAAATAAAAACCAGTCAAGTGCGAGTTGAATTCGCACTCGAAGGGTTCCGTACCATCGTACATTAAATAATGTTTCTTGTATGAGGTCCCCGTTTTTGTTATTATTTATTGTTACAAGCGGCGATATTTCACATTCTGCGAAAATTTTAACTCTCTAGCTATTACGGTTCATGAGATACAGCCTTCTGACAGACAGACGGACGGAAAGACGGACGGATGGACGGACAGCGGAGACTTAGTAATAGGGTCCCGTTACCGCATCCTTTGTGTACGGAACCCTAAAAATGGCCTCTCATAACAAAGAATGTTTCGTCTTTCCTTAAAAGACATCAATAGCAAGTAATAAGTTTAAAGCAATTTTACGGAACATTCGAACGTACAAAATGAAATCTTTGACATCCTTATCTTTACTGCTTCAACTACTTAAGTTTTTATAATCTAACACTTAAAATAACACTCAAACCAATATCCACAGACCTTTTTTTCCGAACACTCTCTTCAAAATCAGAGATCAAGTTATTTGGCCAATCTTTTTCAAGTGGCTAATTTCGATAGAGCTCTGGTTTCAAGTAAAGTTTATGTATAGACAGGTCAGTTTATTCGGGCGGAATATGTATAGGTTATCTTTACGATTAGGCTAAGAATGTTGACACCTTTGAAGTGACTGTCTCTTGGATGATGGTGGAGTATGGACATAAAAAGTACTGTTAACATCTTGTACTAGGTATAAAACAAGACAAACAGATTTACATGCTATCGGTTTGTTAACATTACAGAACAAGTCTATAAAGATAGAAGCTTAGAATGTTCTAGATATTATAGCTAGCGAGCCAACTAACTTGGCAAAGTGGACTAGGTACCGAGCAAACTACCTTGGCAAATATAATAATAATAAAAATAAAGCCTTTTATTTCCCAAATAATAGCACTTTACACAATCAATCAACAAACTTATCACAATTTATAACAGATTCATGCAAATTAATTTCTCTAAACAAACAAACACTAAATTAGTGATAATTATAAAAATACAAATAAGATATACTGAAAAATAATAATAGTTGAATGAATACACTTATTAATCAAATTTGGGACGTCTATTTTTGAACGTAGGCCTCCTCCATCTTGCTCCAGCTTTGTCGGTACTGAGTGAGGCGCGTCCACGTGGGCAAAGTTGGCCTTGGCAAACCTTAGTCTTAAAAGGCCAATTTGAGAAATTCATTTCCCGAATTCATGAATGCATGAAGATCAAAAGTACCACGAAATATTTGTATACGCATGGAAAGTTAATAATGTTTTAAAACAATCGCCTACCCGAAAGAAGACAGTGTCCGAAAAGGAATGAAACTAAAAAATATATAAATAACATTTTTGTTCAATACAATGCTTACATTTTGTTAAATGGTTACCCCCGAATACTCAAACGGGACTCGGAGTTGAGCACGTCACAACTCACGGTTTTTTGACAGTTTCTGATGAAAATCTGTCAAAAAAAAAATCGTCATTTGAGTCGTGCTCAACTCTGAGATGCGTTTGAGTATTCGGGGGTAAGTTCTTCAACTTTAGGATGCGGGACGTACAGTAAATTATCCACTCCGTATCTCCGTATAAAGAATCTAGTACCCTCTTTGGAATTATATAAAAAAAATATGCTTACCTCCATTTAGTCCTCCGATTCTGAAACCAGGTCTTCACTTGCGCATCAGTCATCTTCAATGTCTTCGCCAACGACGCCCGCTCAGCTGAAGCCAAGTACTTCTGCTTATGAAACCTCTTCTCAAGCTCAGCTATCTGAAGCCTTGTGAAAGAGGTTCTAGGCTTTTTGCGTTTCGGAGGCGTTCTGTTCTGATAAGGATGTCCGATCCGCCTTGTGATGGGGAAGGACGCTGAAATAAGGAAAAAAATATATAAACATACATACATATTATCAAGTTAACATAAGAAAACTTGCAGCCACTTCTGATTCAAAGTCCTAGGATGGATATGGTGACCATGGTGACAGGAGATCAGCCCATCGCCTATATATCTTAGTATACTTACTACCCTTACTTTACTAAAATTATACATGTATGTCTTGAGATTTTTAATTTTTGCAAGTTTTCTTATGATTACTAGGGGCTTTGTCCATCCCATACCTTCTCCGCTGGACTGGGAGTAAAGAAATAACATAGAATGCGTCCAGCTGCTTCTCTCCCCGAGCATGTCGTAAAAGTCGACTAAGGGATAGTATCCTCTCCAACATGATGAGATACAATAAGCAAGTATTCCCAAGGAGGGTTGACGTCAGGCAGGCGGCCGGTCATAAAACACCTTAGCCAAAACTCTTACACCATGATCCAAAGATCATGCTATGCCGACCCCACATGAAGTGGGATAAAGGCAGGAAGATTATGATGATTTATCCATCCCATCATCAGCGATACGGGAGTAATACGTATGTATGTGTGTAAAATTATAAAAGAGAATAGTGAAGATTGGTCACAAAATGGTATGGCAATATAAAATGGTTTTTGCGAAAGATAAGATGACGTAACTATTTAGTCAATTGTTTTTATGGTAAGTATCTATTGTTTATTTAAACAAGTTGAATAAAAGTTTTGATTTACAATAAAAATATACTATCAATAAATCAATGATAATACACGCATAGTTATAGCAAAGAACAGGTTAGTAATTTAAAAAAATTATATTGATTTAAGAAAATCATTATGATGATTGCATAAATCTTATAACGTGTACCTAATTATTTACATGTTATCTTGGATTGAAATCACGATTTAAACAATAATAACCCATTCTGATACAAAGTCATGAATAAATAAAAATCTCATTACAATACGCAAGTAATTTCTACGTTGTAATTCACATGTTATTACCATAATAACAAAAGATTTTCATCATTTAATGTGAAATGTAATAAACGTTCTGTTTTGACTTAAGACTGATAAACTACCAACCACAGATTATAATTCTATATCGACTTTCAAATAACCGGACAAATGCGAGTTGAACTCGTGTGGAGAGGGTTCCGAACGATTAATTATGTTATCATTATTAAATACGTTTACAAATATTAATTTACTAAAAAAAACTTCAAATTGTAGCTTAGCATAATGTTTTCCGAAACGACCCAATTGCAAATGTAAGGTTTTAACAGTATATTAGCGTGGCAATGCGGCCAGCGTCTTGGGCACGCTTCCACCGTCTGATGAGCTGGATCAGGTGAGCTATCTATAGACCGTTTGCAACGGCTTTTAGATAGCCCGGCTGTTACTTTCGTATTTTGTAAATTATATTTGTAATAGTTGTAAGTTTCCTTTTGTTAATAAAGTCTGTATGTTGTATATTAAATATTGTAATTTAAAGATTTACTATTACAACCAGCCCTTCATTTCACATAGTAAAATAAATATTCAAAATACAATTATTTTTAATGTGGTTGTATTTAGGTTGTGTAATAAATCCAGTTGATTAAGAGCGAATTATCTGTGACCGACGGACGGACAGACAGGGTTCCGTTTCTTCATTCGGACTTAGGAACCCTAAAAAGGAAGCAGTAATGTTCCTAATTGCGGTTACACGTTTTCAAATTACATTCAAAATGGCGGGGGTAATATCATTTCTAAATTTTGAAACTCAATAAATTACATTGCTATAAATGGATCGTTCTGATTGGTCGGGCGGTCGGTAATCGTCGGTATTTTCCGTAATAGATCGATTAGCATTAAATGGCCCGTGAGATGAGATCATGTCTAACGATAGTATTCGACGTATCGATATCATAATGACAAAGCTATTATATACATTTACTTGGGTAATTTATTCAGGTTTAACTCTTTATATGAAACGATTTGGTTCATGTATTTCAGGGCAATACACATTCAATTACTGTGTAACAATACTGAATTGGTTTTTAAAATTGTTTCTGGTACCCATATCCTGTTTATTTACTGCATTTGTAGTGTGTGTAAATGCTTTCACCCACAGCTTTACCTGCGTGGCGACCGTAGGTTCCAGCATACGTTCTATACATATGCCAAGTTTCATTGATATTCGTTCAGCAGTTACCGCGTGATTACTACTACTGCTAGTCGTGTCACTACTTCTTTCGAACCAGTGTGGTGAAAGGATTTCAAGTGCGCCTCAAAGGCATCTTTCGTGTACTTGACACATGTTTTCAAACTTTTTGTTTCCTCACGTTTTCCTTCACCGTAAAATCCATTGGATTTCAATTCATTTCCTGAACCTACAACGTTAGGATAGAAAGGCGGGGCCACTAGGTACCACTAGGCTACCAGTGCTCTCACGGCGTGATTGAGGCACAAACATACAAACGTCGTCGCATCTTCATATTTTTTCGATAACTACCTATCTATTACTATCTATATACTACTATTTCATCCATTATGATAATATTATCATAATAATATGTATCATAATGGATGAAATAACATATGATAATATTATCATAATAATATGTATCATAATGGATGAAATAACATATGTTATTTCATCATAATAATATGTATCATAATGGATGAAATAACATAATAAGGTCCAAAAATTAAATACAAAATTGACTGTGGTTTATATAGTCCTCATACTCGATGATAAAAGTTATCATCATCATCATTTCCCTGCTCTTTTCCCACTTAATGTGGGGTCGGCACAACATGTATTGTTCTTTCATATCCTTCTGTCAGAAGTCATTTCAACACGACGAATTAACTCATGTCATCTTTTACACACTTCATCCATCTTTTCTTTATCCTTCTCTACCCAGATATCCTTCCGCAGTCATATCTAAAATTATAGATAATATAAAAGTACTATCATCATCTACAGCCTGACTTTGCCCACAGCTGGGCATAGACCTCCTCTATTCGTGCCATCAAACGTACAATACTATACTAAATACAAAAGTCGATACCATATAAGTCGATCATAAAAAAGCCAACAATATCATTCCGTCCCTTTTACCCTTCTAAATTTAAATTATTTTCTCATATTTCATTTTTTTCCTTTTCAAATATGGAATCGTATTAAAAGACGCTCTGCCATTGGTCGGCCGCCGTAATGGCTGATTCACGTGACCGCAAATTACTAAGCAATGGGGGTGTAGTAGTTTAAGAATATTGTTAGTGACTCCATGCCTTGTAATTTAGTTTAAAGTGCACGAAAGCTTTGACGGTGCTTTTGTAGAGCAAGTTAGAGCTAGTTTATTTTATTTTAGATATACCCACCTAGTATAAAGAAACAAAAGCTTTGCAGAATCGACGAGAAACGGCCTTCGATAACATAAGTCCAGAGAAAGACCAAAATAATTTTTAACATAAAATGGTTATCTCCCGTCTTTTGATAATGATTATGAGCTACTTAATTCAATGTACCTATTCAATATTGACAAAATTTCAGAAAAAAAATATCTCTAAAATAATTACAAGATGGCCGAAAGTGACACAACAAGTCTTTTACATTCAAGAAATCAAATCAATTAAAAGATCAAAGATAACAAGGTACAAACCACTTAATTTAATTGAAACTAAGATATGGGATAGAGTACTCTCGAACGATGATGGACCATATGAACGATGGGCTGATCACTTGCCTCCATGGTTCACCATATTCATCTTGGGAGTTTAAATCAGGAGTGGCTGCAAGTTTTCTTAAGCTTACTTGTGGCTCAGCCTACCCCATTTAGAGATACGGGCGTATGGAAAACTAAGATTTATGTAAGTTAAGACTAAAATTTACATGTTATTACTAAGTACTCACAAATGTTGAAGGAAAACATCGTGAGGACCAATGAAATTAAAAAGTTCGAAAGTATTTGTCAACTGCCCGAAAGGAGCCTTTGAGATGCACTTTAAATCCTTTCACCACACTGGTTACCTGTTACCTGAGTAGGTACTAATGAGTTCTGTTACAGTATGTATGTATGTTTGTATGAGCTAGTGGCCAACTCTAGTGACGGAGTTTTTAGGCCGCCTAAAGACCTCCGTCATGGTTTAACGACTGTTAAACGTGCCCTCCGAAGCACGGAAGCGCTCAGCTCGTAATGCCACTTGCGGTCACCCATCCCAAATTATGCCCCCGCATATCGTTGCTTAACTTTAACGATCAATCAAGAACGCCTAAGCAAGCTACGCCTCGAGCGCTTCTTACTAGAGTTATGTTACACTAATACTTTTGACCTATAAAAGCATTATTTAAATAACAAAAAAGCTTAAACATATTCTCTGTCACAACCCATAAGGGTAGAAAAGGGTGCGTAATAAGATTCGGTGGGTGGTAATCCGTTTAGAGAGATATGATTCATGTGTTGGGATTGGGGTATGGTTTCTGTTATGAGAGGCTTGCTAGAAAACTTTTGTTATTTAAAACAATGTCTTCAAGAAGAAAATTTAAGAGACAAGTTGAAGAACAAACTAACTTTGAGTAGGTATTATTAATTCAAATTCAAACTCAATGTATGTTTGTTCGTTTGAGCTAGTAGCCAACTCTAGAAACGGAGTTTTTAGGCCGCCTAAAGGCCTCCGTCATGGCTTAACGACTTAAAAGTTAAACCGACTGTTTAACGTGCCCTCCAAAGCACGGAAGCGCTCAGCTCGTAATGCCACTTGCGGTCACCTATCCCAATTTCAAACTCAATGTCTTTATAGATTATTATTATATTATTGTGTAACTCAAATAGATATATTAAAGAATAATAAAATATTTGTGGACATTTAAGCGCCATCTAGCTCCAAAATAAGCAAGCTTGTAGCAATGAGCATCAGATGGCTGATATGCATGTACCTACTTGTTTTTTTTTTGTAAATACATTCTTATAATACATAATTACTACAACACCCAGACCAGGAAGAAATATTTACAGAACATATAAACATTTCAAAAATGGACATCCCAAAATTAATATATATAATAAGTGTAGGTATAGTTGTCGACTTAAAAACCATAACTATGTGCACTATTTATTGTAATTTTAAAACATTCAAAATTTTTATAGGTGATATTAAAGTAATCTGCACGATCAATTAAGAATTTATGTACGATAGACTAGCGTTTTTTTGGAAAATAAAGGGCTTTATTATTATTATTATTATTATTATTATTATTATTATTATTATTATTATTATTATTATTATTATTATTATTATTATTATTATTATTATTATTATTATTATTATTATTATTATTATTATTATTATTATTATTATTATTATTATAAACATTTCTCCCGTAGCGGGAATCCAACCCACGCCTCTTGCGTCTCAGCCAAGCATTCGCCCGCCACGCCACCGAGGTTGTGAATTTATCTCTATGTTTCTATGTTGAGCACTGGTAGTGTATTAGGTAATGACCCCGCCTTCCGATCCTAAGATCGTGGGATCAAATCCGGTCGTGTACCAATGGATTTTTCTGTGCGAAAAATTTATGTGCGCTATATCAGTGTTCTCAAACGGTGAAGAAAAACATCTTGAGGAAACTGCGGCTTAGTCAGCTTCGCACGTATTGACCACATCTTTCCTGTGGACAAGGCCGACTAAGCTGAGAGGATGGAATAGGTGCTGTTGCTTACTCCATCTTAATTCGTCCCGAGCACTACAGCGTCCCGGCCTCCTGACGCTGTATAAATCATCTACTATAGCTAAATTACAAATCCGAAAATCTGTGAATGTCTCTCTTAAACAATAAAAAGACGATTTATTAATAAGCTTCTTATCTTCAACGAGGAAGCGAAAAAAGATAAAATTAAAATGACTTATCTCGGTTTTTAATCATCGTGCTTAATAAAAAAGTGATTATACGGAAAGAAAAATTAACAAACAAATTAGCTTTGAAGGCTTCCTTTATGAATTATCCGACAAACCCCTTTGTAACCCTTTCCACCCCTCAAAAGGGGTACAATACAGAAGTGAATTTAACTTTTATTTTATGAGTTTGCAATAAGCTGTTATGCAATATACGATTATTGTTATGTTTTTTTTTACTTTGTTGTTAATAGTAAACAACTAACTAACTTGAGACGTGCTCAACTCTGAGTCGCATTTGAGTATTCGGGGGTTAGATTCTAAGATTTTCTAATGTTAAAAAACTTAATGTAGTTTCTACTAAATAGAAGTAAATTCTCTGCTGAACTGGGAGTAAAGAAAATACATAAAATGCATCCAGTTGTTTCTCCCCGAGCTTGTCATAAAAGTCGACTTAGGGATAGTATCCTCTCCAACATGATGGACCTTCTATATAATCATAAATTTATTTATTGCAATTTGGAGTACATTAACATTTAAATTTTAGCTCTACCTACCAAACTAAGTCTAAAAAAAACTTGTATTTGGTAGCTATAAATGGGCGAAGGGCTGATCACCTGTCACTATGGTTCACCATATACACCTTGAAACTTTGAAATAGGAGAGGCTGCAAGTGTTCTTATGGTCACTTGTGGCTCTGCCTACCCCGTTAAGGATTATAATGTGTCTATTTTCAAAAAAATAATCAGAAACCAGAGGGGATATGCAATGTACTCGATTAAACAATAATTAAATTACATTCTAATTTCAAATAGCGAAAATATGCATTACTAAATTACATAAAAAACCGGCAAGTGCGAGTCGAATTTAAACACGAAGGGTTCCGTACCGTTTCCGTTTCTTACCGCACATGTGCCTATATCTTTCTTGTGTGAGGTCCCCTTTTATTATTTTATTTTTATTATTATTTGTTGTTATAACGGCAACAGATATACACAATTGATCAATTCTCTGCCTATTATGGTTCATGAGATACAGTCCGCTAACACAGGGAAACTGAACTTAAATAAAAAAAAACCGAACGTATTATTTATTTCGCCATTTATAAAACACGCTAGGCTCAAATGTGGCGTAAAAACTGAGGACAAATGTTGCCATATAAAAGATGGAGCGCTCCCAAATCCCGCGGGACTCGAGTATCGCCCAATTAGGCGGGAAACATCAGTCTTCTTGTCCTTACTTTTTCAACTCACTGGATTTACCGAACGTGTGGAAGTTTGGATGGATGTTTTGGATTTGCCGAAAAGTGAAGACAGAAATAGGTAAATCATAAAGGTATTGTGAAGTGGGCCGCCGTCCGATTTCTAAACTGCCGTTAAGTGACAAACCCAAAATTTTGGCTACGAGCAAAAACGTGAGAAATTTTGTTTTCTAGACTTTTTAAAGACACAGTCTTTATTGAAATACCATAATGTTTTGTATTTTATAAGCTTGAAATTATATTGCATTAAAATACAAGTTTATCTTGTGATTTTTTTATTTAACTTTTTGTGTTTCAGTAATGTAAAATAGTACAGTAATGTAAGAAAAAGTCCAAAACGGATGTAAATAGAGGTGTACGTGCAGCTCCAAATCTCAGTATTTATAAATGATAGAAAAATATGACGCATACTGGTCGATAGAGAAAAAAAAAGCGCTTTCGCCCAGTACATAAGGCATTTTAGTAATCGAACGGCAGTAGAATAAAATTGTGGGAGTGTATATTGTCTTTATTTAGAGATGATAGGTAATAGAGTCTAAAATTTTACAAAAGGCCATAATTATTTATTGAATTTAACCTTAAATAATTTGTCTGTATTTATTTTCTGGTTATTTTTCACTAACTAACCTAATCTAACCTACTAAATTCGATCTAAGCAGAAGTTCGTCAGTTTACAATCTCGCAAGATCATAATCTAACGGTATTTATAATTTTACGATGACATTATACTTACACATAAAGTGGGAAAGTCAAAGAAATTATGAATTTATTACTTTGTGTATTTTGCGTAGTCAATTTCCATAATAATCCCCGTGAATGTAAAAATTTAAGAAATTTACACTTTGACTTCGACTTTGAATGCAAGTAGCAAGTATCGGAATCCCATCTCATCTAAGTAACAAACTACAAGCGTAAACCAGTATCACTGCAGACGAACACGTTCAACAAAAATCAATACAACGCGAGTAAACATTTTTCAATTACGCCGGCCGGTGGACTGGGAAAAAATAAACGGACAAAATCTCATGCATTTTGCACGCAACAAGCAGGCACCAATTCTACTAGTTACTGACTACTACTGTCGGGGAGAAAAGTTAGACAAGCATTGCCAATCTGTATCTAACAGAACCACAATTTTTGGCAACTGAATGAGATGTTTTTATTTTTATTTTCGCTATGGTGCGTAGTTTTAAAAAGTGACAGTGATACAGATTACTAATTAACAGAAAGTTTTTTTTAAACCTATTTTGAGCTTCTTCTCTTAGCAAATATGCCCTCAAATAGTATCGCCCCAGAACTTTACAATAAATAAAAAACATCATCATGACAATAATCTTTTTGGTACGATATTTCGTATGAAAGGACTTAAAGTGCTCCTTAAAGGCTCCTTTCATGCACTTGACACATGTTTTTGAACTTTTTAGATTCTACAACATGCCGGTTTCCTCACGATGTTTTCCTTCGCCGTCTGAGAGTACTGTTATAGCGCACATACATTTTTTTTATTTTCATTTTTCACGAACAGAAAAATCCATTCGTGCACGGATTCGGATTTGAACCCACAACCTCAGGATCGGGAGGCGGGGCCGCTACCGCTAGATCACCAGTGCTTTCGTGTAGTCATATTTTCGGTGAAAGACGTTTTACTTTTCACATTTGTAATGCTTTTCCCCACCAAGACATCTTACTTACATTTTACTTTTCACAATTCTGTGACTTCTTTTCCCATTCAAACTTTTCACTTTTACCATTATTGTGTTGTTTTTTCCTCATGAGTCTTGCTTCTCATTTTTAAAAACCAAAAAGTATTTTTTTTTACGATCTCGGTGGCGTAGTGGGCGAGTGCTTGGCTGAGACGCAAGAAGCGCGGGTTCGATTCCCGCTACGGGAGAAATGTTTCTATGTTCTGCAAATATTTCTTCCGGGTCTGGGTGTTGTAGTATTATGCATCATAAGTATGTATTTACAAAAAAAAAGTATATAAGTACTCTATCAGCCATTTGGTTCTCATAATACAAGCTTTGCTTAGTTTGGGGCTAAATGGCCCTGTGTGAAATGTCCACAAATATTTATTTATTTTTATTCAAAACATGTTCACGTATTTTCTCCCTTCCAGTACAGGGAATCGGGCCTCATGCAGTATTCACGGGTCAAAAGCGCAATGCAATCGAGCGCGCGTTAGATGCAGAGTGCAGGACAAAGGTTGCCAATCTACCCTCTTTTTTGCCTTTTTGACTTGTAGGTGTGTTGTGACTTGACTGGATAATTTGAAACTGTCTGTGCAAAATGTTATTCTGAGGTTTTGTCAATAATAAACTTATTCAAAATTCTTTCGGGAAGTCTGGTCGAAGCGATGCGCGATCCAAGAGTTAGTTCTTATTTGGCTCAACGGATCAGTATTGCCATTCAGCAGGTAATGCGGCCAGCGTCTTGGGCACGCTTCCACCGTCTGATGAGCTAGATCCGGTGAGCTATCTATAGACTATTTGCAACAGCCCGACTGTCTTTTGTATTTGTAGGTATTAGTTGTAAGTTTATTTCCGTTAATAAATCATAAACATAATAATATACTAAATTATCGAATATATATGGGCCTGTGGCGTTACTGCAGTGCTATTTTTATTTATTAATTTTAGGCATACAATATAATTACAAACAAAAAGAAAAATATACCTACATAAATAACTAAAATACAGTTTTGATCTGGTTTGGAACATCACTTTTGAGCTCACAGCAAAACAGTATAACAGCGTTCAGCGAACAAAAAGGCATACAAAGGCATATACTCGTATTTAATCAAAGGTATGTAATCTGCTGCCTAGTCAATAGACTTAATAGGGTTCAAGATGCTACTATTGGCATCTAAGCTCTCGTTCAAATAGATGATGTCTTTGGTTATTACAATAAATTTATGTAATTTTGAGTTAAAAATATCCAAGGAATCAATTCTTGAAAACGTTAATTATGTCAACGCCTTAAGCAAGCTGTTAATATTTGATTCTGTTTTGTGGGTGTACTATCAAAATCAAAGACAGCTTAACAACTCTGCACTCCTAGTAAAGAACGCAGTAACTATGTCAAACATGTTTTGATACGCGAGTGAGAACAGAACTTTGTATTTTGTTAGGCGATTCCGAATACCTGTGTACGAGTTGAATTTTCTATTTTTTGACAAAAATACTAGTTACTGCGTTCTTCACTAGGAGAGTAGACTCTTAAAGGCTGCTTTGTTCTCCATAGAAAAAGATCAGGAATTTAAACTTTAGGACATGCGTAATAGAATGCTGGGTATTATATTATTCTAGATATATTAAAACAGAGCCTTATCAATCCGATAATGAACCAAATGCGAATTGCAAAGCCCTGTTCGTGAGATATGGAACACAGGGTAATCTCAAACAGATACTCTTGGATAAGCGGCTAGACTTAAATTGTAGATGTTGTTTTGTTTGTTGAAAAATATCTTTTTCTATATTCTAAGGAAAAATAATAGGGAGTACTATTACTACAACTGGTCGTGTCACTAGTTCTTTCGAACCAGCGTGGTGAAAAGACTTACACGACTGGATTTGAACCCACGACCCTAGGAACAGAAGGCGGGGTCACTACCAACTAGACCACCACTTTCCAAATATATATCTACTTTTAAATAAATACTATCGCGGAAAACATCTAAGATACCTTTTGAACATTCTTTTTCAGAGTGCAAGTCTTCTGTTTATAGACTGAATTGTAAATCCAATGTAGTCGTAGTATTTGCATATTTACCGCTGCGGTGCCTCTGTGTTCTTTTACGAGGCTTTTTGTTCAAAGTTACATAGATAGCCTTATAAGGGTTAAAGCGAATAAGGGCATGTTGCTCAATACTGACAGTTTATGTCATTGGGTAAGAACAAATGAAAACATTACTTTCATTGTAATCGGATGTAAAAAACTGGAGGTTTTTTTAATAATAATTATATACCAGCTCTATAAATATTTCAACAAACCCTAAAATACTTTCTGTCAGCGGGCTCTATCTCATGATTCGTATAGGTAGAGAGTAGAAATTTTCAGTGTAATTTTATTGCCGATATAACAACAAATAATAAAAATAAAAATAAATATAAAAGGGGTCCCCATACAAGAAACATTTATGACCAAGTACAATGGTACGGAACCTTTCGTGAGCGAATTCGACTCGCACTTGTTCTTTTTTACTAGTTGCACTTATGATTATAGAACATAATACCCACCTAACAATAAAAACATTAAAAATTTTAAAACCAAAAACTTATTAAACTGTTAAGAAACCTCATGTTCACATTTTTTGTTGAAAAACATTACCAAAGAGCGCTTAAATACCGGTTTATGTTGAAAACATTACAAAATATACACCATGGGATGTTGACATGACAGTTATTATTGACAGTACGCGCTCGTTAACTCATTATGTGCCGATGTCATCGCAATTAGTCCACTCTGTGTAATTCTGAATTGTTACCACAAGCCTGTTTGTGGGAAATTATTGAAAATTGAAATCGTTGGATGGATAACACTTTTCTTTTGAAAATATTTATTGTTTATTGTTTTTATTGTAAACAGTAGGTATTGATTAAGATCATAACTTGATAGTTGGGAGGGGGCGCTGGAAACTGCGATACTGTTTTTAAGTTAACTAAGGCAGTTTTCGACGTGTGCCGATTGTTTCTTTGTAATGTTGTATTATTTTTCATCATCATCTTCCTGCCATTATCCCACTCTATGTGGGGTCGGCACAGCATGATCTTTTTTGGATCATGGTGTAAGAGTTTTGGCTAAGGTGTTTTATGACCGGCCGCCTGCCTGACGTCAACCCTCCTTGGGAATACTTGCTTATTGTATCTCATCATGTTGGAGGATACTATCCCATAGTCGACTTTTACGACATGCTCGGGGAGAGAAGCAGCTGGACGCATTCTATGTTATTTCTTTACTCCCAGTCCAGTAGAGAAGAAGTTGTTTTATTTTTATCAAATAAATTATGTTTATGTTTAATGTTTTTACATACGTACCTACATTTAATTTGAATAAAAACTTTTTGATTTTCATTGGATTTGGTTTTTGAATTTCAGATCGAAAAATTTGGAATCCTATGTCCAGCACACAGTCTAAACTACAAGTCTTAGAAGCATGAAATTTATAGGGTATACTCCTCTTATGCTTCTCTCCCCGAGCATGTTGTAAAAGTCGACTAACGGATAGTATCCTCCAACATGATGAGATACATAAGCAAGTATTCCCAAGGAGGATTGATGTCAGGCAGGCCGGTCATAAAACACCTTAGCTAAAACTCTTACAGCATCATCTAAGGATCATGCTGTGCCGACCCTATATTGAGTAGGATAGGGGCAGGAAGATGATGACGATGATGACTCCTCTTATGACGTAGGAGGTGCACTAAGAATGCGGTTTCCGAAATTCGGCTCCTAGAAAACGTAGCGGGAAGATGTAGTTTGTATCAATTATAAAAACAATCAATTTAGCCACACTTCACGCCAAGATCCTCGGAGCAATATAAAGATCCATATATTTTACGGCGGCCTCGTCGACTCGCCATATATTTACACTTTTGAGATATTGCTTCTTTTATAACCTCTCACGTTATGGATTGGCGGTAAAATACGCCAGTATATTTTTATTTGCGCCTATGTTTTATTATATATGTGTTATTTATTTGGAAGGGTTAGGACGTCTTGAAATATATGTCTCGGAAAATACAACTTTTGAAGTTGTTAGAAATTGAACTACGGTAAGTATTTTTTTTAAATTATAATATGTCATCATTTGCAGCCTGTCTTTGCCCACTGCTGGACATAGGCTTCCGTTTGAGTGTGTCATCCAACACGGTCCTATGCTAGCCTAATTATAGTAAATACCATTTATAATAATTGTATTAAGTTCATAAGAATTGCTATTGCTTAAGTTAACTTAGATTTAACCTCATTATTTTTAGTTTCAGAAGACACTGCATTTTACTAGTAGTTGATCTACTACTAAAAATATATGCTGCATTGTATTTATAAAAATTGGTAGTAAAATTATTAATTTTATTACCAATTTTTTTTCAAAAGTCATTCATAAGTCATAACATAACCATAATAATCTTGCATCGTATTTATTTGGTAGTTTTACCATAAACGTTTTACAATACCTACAAAGGCGGTTCATCAAACACTTTAATCAATAGTCAATCAAAAAATGACCATTAATTGACACCGTTAGAACAAACCTGTCATAATACGTACCGTAGCAATTATACCTAATCAAGGTCTATAAATAGCTGTAAATGAGGAATTACTTATTTCCGCGCTCTCTTGATGTAAAACAAGTGATAACGAAATAGGTAGTAATGTTTAATAAGTAATATTAAAATATATTTATTGAAATTGCAAGATTCTATCTATAAAACTCAGTCAGGTCAGGTACCCAAGGAGACGAAATTCAATTATGTATTACTAGCTGCCGCCCGCGGCTTCGCTCGCGTAGTATCCGGATAAAAAATAGCCTATATGTTAATCCAGTACATGTACTATGTATATTCCAAGTTTCATTCAAATCTGTTCAGCCGTTTAGGCGTGATTGAGGCACAAACATCCAAACATCCAAACATCCAAACTCACAAACTTTCACATTTATAATATAAGTAAGAAGATTATTAATGAACTCCTACTAATTGTATTAAATTTTATTGTTTATTATAATTTTACTTATGTCAACACTTATGTGTTACAGAATGTACGGTTCACAATCTTTTGACAGTTTACAATCTCGCAAGATAGATTATAATCTAACGGTAGTTACAATTTTTACGGTGACATATATTTACCAACTTGGTAGTGACCCGGTCTTTTAACACGAAGGTTTGAAGCTGGTCGTGCACCGGATTTTTCTGTTCGAAATATTTAAGTACGCTTTATTAGTATAACTGATCACCGCATCAAATATCCATCAAACATTACATTACAGTCATGATGTCATCCGACGAGCCCGAAGCGATTGTCCCGCCGCCCCCCACCCGCGCTGCTGCCTCCCCCCTCCCTGCCCTTTTTTAAATATTTTTAAACGGTGAAGAAAAAATCGTGCGGAAACCAGCATATCATAGAACCTAAAAAGTTCCAAAACATGTTTTTGTCAAGCTCCTTTGTCAAGCTTTTAATCTTTTCGCTACGCTGATCCGAAAGAACCAGTGACACGAGTAGAAGTACAAAATAAATCATATATATATTATATAGACTAAATAATATACAACCTTCATTTTCCTGTAACATATTCTTTCATTTTTATATCACTGGAAAGGTGCCACAAAATCATCGATACACTAAAATACGGATAGCATCCCTCCCCTAGCTTTACCCGCATTTCCCGGGAGGTATCCGGATATTACTAGTGATGTGATCTTGTAAGCTTAAACTCAATTACGGAATTGAGAAATACTGAAAGGGAGTACGGATACGGAAGGGAGAGCATCGAAGAAAAGATTGTGAGATTTGGTATCCAGTAATATCTCTGATATTGCAAACGTTTAACCAGATATCCTACGCTTATTTGCCTTTATTAGTAGCAATAAAATAAAATAAAAATAGTTCGTTTCTATTATGTATAGGATCTCTAATAAATAAACTTAGTCAAACCACAGAATAATAGTTTTTTTAGGAGCTTTAAGAGAACCTTTCACCACGCTGGTTAGTAGTAGTAGTAGTAGGAGCTTTCTAACATTTTTTGCTTTTGACAAACGAATCAATAAAAACCTAATTGAGATACGATAGCTCTGCAAAGGATTTGAGAAGTAAAAAAACGACGGCGTGACATCTGGATGCATTCAAACTATATGTAGTAAGTAGGCAAATAATGGCTTTTCAAAAAGGGGGAAACCATGCTCTGCAGGAGGTAAAAAGGTTACTGATAAAAGTAAATTAAAGTATAGTTTAAATGCCAAAAAAACTCCTTTAATAAATAAGTACTGACAAGTTTTGATGAACAAATATTTGAACTCCGTAAAAATCTATAAAACTTGTAAACTTTATAAAAACTCTTTAAGAAAACAATAAACCTATTTTAACTCCGGAACTTTCTCGTTCCGTATACGATACCACATCACTAGCTATACGGTTATGAAAATTTGACGCCGCCAATATGCGATGATACGCCCTGGGGTTATGTTATGTGTGAAGTTCCCCTTATTTATGGTGTAACCTTAATTGGTTCGCCGTTTTACTAAGTAGAGAGGGTCAGAGGAGGTTTTATGGTTTAGTACTAGTATTTTTAACAGATTAACAAGTTTTTCTAGGAAAAATACGGTGACCATAAAAAATTAATGATTTTTATAGATAAAAGTCCACATAAAATAGATAATTAGGTGTCTAATGCTAGTTTCCGCCATAAAATATATTTATTTCAATGCACGAATTATTCTTGGGTATACCTAAAGCCATAATTTATTATTTTACTGTCTAATAAAACTACGAGAATTAGGCGAATACGAGAATTAGGAGAATTAATTCTACAAAACATAATTTATTTTGCTTATCACTTCCCTAATTCCTGGTGAAAAAAAGTATGCTACTTCTCTACAATAAAAATAGGTATAACATCATCATCATCATCGCCTTGGTATCACCCACTGCTGGTTATAGGGCGTTTAAATTATAATTTGCTAATTTTCCCGGTCAAGTGCGTCTCTTATTTTTTGCCAAGACTTTTTCGATTTCGACTTGGCGTCCCAACGCTGGGCGTCCTAGATTTCTTCGGCCGGGTCGGAATAAACGGGAAGAATATTACCTTATTTTGTGGTAAAACTCGCTACTTAATCGTTTAAAAAGCTGTTAGCCTTATTTTATGGACACAAATGACCGTGATCGTAATAAAATAAACAAACCATTGTATAACAGCAATTATGAACTGTTAAAGCCATGCCACACTGACTGAAAACAGCCTATGTTTTTAGGGTTCCGTACTTAAAGGGCGACTACAGGACTCTATTACTAATTCTCCGCTGTCCATCCGTCCGTCAGCGGGCTGTATCTCATAAACCATAATAGGTATAGAGTTGAAATTTTCAGTGTTTATTTCTATTACCGCTATGACAACAAATAATAAAAAGGGGGCATCTTACAAGAATTTTTTTTAACGGACTTATAGTCCCGTTATGCAATTTCAGTTCCATTGATACGAACATTAATTATTTCACCACACTGGCTCTTAATAGCTAGCGACACTTGTAGTATAGTAGCACTAGTTAATAAAAGTAACATAAAATTGTCTCTAAGCTAAAATTTTCGCAAAATTAATATCGTTTGGGATCATTTGATAACATCTAATGAGGTAGTTAGAGGCGTGTCTGTTTGTATTAGACACATTAGTCTACCTCTAAACAATTTTCATGATAGGGCTCCATTTTATTATAATTAAATTCAAATCATTTTATTTCAGCCACACAAAAATAAATACTAGCCATATTTTAGTGTTCACAATAATAATATTAATAATACCTACATTTAACACATAAAAACAAAAATATTGCGCTGGATCAAGAGTCCATACCATAGTATGCACTTTCGTACAAATCAATCTCCCACGATACAGGCTTACCTCATACGGGGACCACGAACAAATTCCACTGTAACTTGTGTTTTTTGGCAATAAATATATTTGTATTTGTATGCTTCATAAAGGCACAGTCTACGTCCAGCCTTCCTCCTATAAAGGCCTTTTACTATAGTAGATGATTTATACAGCGTCAGGAGGCAACTTTTACCTTTACTAACGGGACGCTGTAGTGCCCAGGATAAATTAAGATGGAGTAGGCTTGCCCATTACCTATTCCATCCTCTCAGCTTAGTCGGCCTTGTCTACATAAGTCCTCCTATAAGTCGCAAGAAACTGTTGGAAATACATAGTAAAAAATAAGTACCTATCTAAGCTCTAAGAGCTAACAGTCGAGTAGATGAAATAAGACTTCTCATATAAGTAAATTCTTAAACTCTAATGAGAAATCAACATATCTTAAACCTGATGTGGAAGGTGATGATAATGATATTTTGTTAGTCAGTGTAGCGTAGCTTTTGATTATATCTTTAATGAATGGCCGGTGAGATCAAAGGAACTCAAATTAAGAGATCAGAAGGATTGTAATAGTGCTGTTAAAGAATTTAACTGTATTATTTTTTCGTTGGTTTTGATTTTAGACGATTTTTTAAAAACTTCTGGCTTTTGAATTAAATTCATTATAGCTAGGCAAATTAATGTAATATCCATATCCAGGAGTTTTAAAAACCAATAAGTACCTACAAGCTTTCGCCTTACAAGATTTTCAAATAGGCGTCGAACAAAGGTACGTAACATAAAAAAAAGTTTCTTATAACATAAGAATACTCAGTTGAAAAAACAAAATGGCGTCTGCTTGATAGCTCCATTTCCAGAGCTCCATTAAACTGATATTCAACCTGTGTGGTACCCAGATTTTACTTTTAGGCTTATTCTAAATTTCATTCAAGCCAGTTTAGTCGCGACACCAACATAAAAACATACTCACAAGCTTTATCATGCATAATATTGTAGGATGGCAGTTTTCATTGAAAGCAGTTGCATAAAACAGCTTCTTTTAAAACAATGAGCTGAACCAAAATGAGTCAGTTTAATCATTCAACTCACTTTGACCCAATTCCCGAGAGCATTCATTAGTCTTCTTACAAAGCGACCAACGTTATATTACGGCTGTTTTTTAAAACCACCGGTGGTTTTGTGGTAGCAGTTAAATTTCACTAAATTATTTTTATTTTATTTTTTTTACACCCTTCAGTCACATACGAGGGGCGTTCAATGTATTCTCGGTATAAGTATGAAATAATAAGCAGAAAATTCTAAATAAAATTTATTTTTCAATATAGTCTCCCATAACCTCAATACACTTATTTGCTCGGGTAAATAACTTTTCGATACCTTCTAAAAAATATTTTTCTTCTTTGTCCGAAAAATGATCATTAATTGCTGCCTTCAACTCTTCATCGTCAGAAAAATGCTTAGTATGAAAGATGATTCGAACTGCGCATATCAAATTGCTTTTATGTTTTTCAGATCATTTTGACTACTCTAGATGCTCATATCAATTTGACACTGACTGTACTCTCAAACGGTGAAGGAAATTATTGTTAGGAAATCGGCACGTCATAAATAAATAAATAAATATTTGTGGACATTTCACACAGCGCCATCTAGCACCAAATTAAACAAAGCTTGTACTATGGGAACAAGATGGCTGATAGAATACTTGTACATATTATACCATAGTGAACTATGTCATAGAATCTATAAATTCCGAAAACATGTGTCCTAGAGCTCCTTCAATCCTTTCACCACACTGGTCTAAAAGAACTAGTAACACGAGTAGTAGAACTAGTAGTCCGAAAGAGCTAATAACGAATACCGCTTTTCTAGAACTCAAACAGTTCTAAAATAATGTAATAAGTCGAAATCGTGTCGGCGAAGTGAATTAGAGTGAATTACAGAGGCTTACGGCGATTATTCTGTGGCCGTGAACATTGGGACAGAAGGTAATAAGTACTCGTTTTGGGTTGAGTCACTTTTGTTCTTATCTTGGAGCGGAAAATTAAGTTTTATGAGTTAGCGCGCTTTCGTTGTTTGCGATACGTGGTAATACCTGCTTATATCATTTTTTTAGTTGAGCCAGTTGAAAACGAGTGTCAAGTACACGAAAGAAGCCTCTTTGAGGCGCACTTTAATCCCTCCGTTCGTAAAAACTAGTGACATGAGTACGATGGGCAAAGAAAGTGCCTACCGACAAAACTTCCTGAATAACTT
This sequence comes from Scotopteryx bipunctaria, assembly GCA_949320045.1. NCBI lineage: Eukaryota > Metazoa > Arthropoda > Insecta > Lepidoptera > Geometridae > Scotopteryx > Scotopteryx bipunctaria. Next base: position 3,851,713 of record OX439462.1, read on the forward strand.
TTTATAATGGGCTGATCACCAGTCACCACGATTCACCATATCCAACTTGGGACTTTGAATCAGGAGTGGCTGAAAGTTTTCTTATGATTACTTGTAGCTCTGCCTACCCTTTTAAAGATACGGGCGTCATATTTATGTTATGTATGTTATGATTTGAAAAATCAACAGTTTTTAAGTGTAGCTCGTTTAAATCTTTTATATGTAAGTGATTTGTGTTCGTAGCGTTAGTGCTACGGACATAAATCTATGATTAATTATATTAAATCATAAGATATGATTACCAAAGATTTTATCATTATTTTAAATAGGAGTATGTATGTTCGTATGAGCTAGTGGCCAACTCTAGTGACGGAGTTTTTAGGCCGCCTAAAGGCCTCCGTCATGGCTTCAAAATAATAGGTATGGCAATAGGAGTCAAAAGTGGCCTCTTGACGCTGGATTAATTATCTGGTTTAGATGGCAAAAGTCTTAATTTATCATTACTGAATGTATCAAAAAAATAAATAAAAAGCATTGTCCACTTTTATAAATCAAGCTCTACTGACACCTCTTGCGTTTTTATCAACACAAAAACGAACTGAAATTAGCTGGATTCTTCGTTTTTGTTTCGTTTTTTTAAGTTACGATAATACGTTATGAGTAATTATGTAACCTATGAAATTATCCTATAAATATATACCTATAAATACTTTAAGGTAATCAGTATAATAAAAAATTATTAAAAAAATGATAAAAAGGCTATAAAAAAAAACAAATTAACGCTAAGTATTAGGCTGAAATATACTAAAGAGCAAAGTATCATTTGCTTTGCTCTAAGACTATAAAGTATTAGAGAAATAGTATAAGTTACAGCCGTAATAAAAATAAGGTTCTTGCGGTCATAATGATACCGGAAATGGTGGTCATTACCGGAAAGGCTTTGCTGATATTATTCTGTCCATTGATTTCGTTATTTTAATGTTTTTGTCAACTAATAGGTAGACTTTTTGAAAGGCATGCCGCCTTTTTAGTGTATTTTAGTGAAAGTGAAAAAACTAAGGCTATACCATCTATACTAGATAATTTATGCAGCGTGGCCCGGCGCCCACTATCGGCACAGCACGGCATGCCTCAGGTCGCCACGGCATGCCGCGGCCGGATAGTGGGCGCTGGGCCTTAGGAGGCAACCTTTGCCTCCACCAACGGGACAGTTTAACGCAAAAACTACTGAATGGATTTTAATGAAACGTAGAATATACATACATAGTACATGTTTTGGATTAACATTAAAGGCAATTTTTATCCGGGTACCACGCGAGCGAAGCCGTGGGCGGCAGCTAGTCACTAATAAATAATAATCAGTTTTGGAAGATCGTAATGTCAAGTTGATTATCACAAGACACAACAATTGAATCGACGGGCGCGCAACAAAACGCGATAACCGCAGAACGGCGGAAACTGCCTCATTGAGATGACACGCTCCAGATCACGACGTTGCTAAACTATTGCTCTTTCTAGTCGTTGAGCTATTGTATCACTTCCTGCTGGTTAAATAATCGTAAAGGCGTGAATCTAGTAATGTCAAGATTATTGAGTGAATGTGATTGAGAACAATCGTTTTTTTTTGTATTAATATTTTTTTATTTATTCACTTGATAAAGTATATTTTATGTCTTTTCTAAAGTAGCCTGTGTGGTATACCAGGTCATAAATATGTGTACTCCAAGTTTCAGACAAATCCGTTCAGCCGTTATGGAGATTAGTGAGAACAAACACAAAAACTGTCGCATTTTTATTATTAGTAGGGTTAAAGATTTACTTATAAAACCTTTTTAAAACTGTTAAAAGTTAAATAATGCCGAAATTTGAGGCAGGCAAAAAAAAACTAAATTGTGGGATGAGGTTTCCTTGTAAGGCAACATTCATGATAATGTTTTAATAGTGTAACAAAAGTTTTATTTTAATTCAATTATTGTCCCACAGTAACCATAATTATTCTGTTATCGCATGTATTATGTTGCCTGAACCGGTAGCAAAACTAGTATTATGCTATTTTCAATTTTTATTTACTTTAGTTGTTGTTATGTAGGTGATGTGTATTAAAATTCCTAACAATAAGAATAAAGATTACATAAATTTGTTTAATGTCAAATTTGCTAGTTAAATATTTGTGAGAATTTTAGTATTTTTTTCCTATTCATGAATAGTATACAATAGTATGGTCCTACGTATTCTACGCTTGGGAAATAATTTAAAAATTAAGGGGGTACCTTTGCCAAGCAGTGGAACACAGGTTACTAAAATAAAAAAAACCCTACGAATATCGGTTATATAATTAAAGACTACACCCAACACAAACACGAACAGAAATCCATTCTTCAAGACCCGTGCCATTACAAGCTTCCGCAGTAGCAAAAAAACTCGTAAGTACTATTGACGCCAAATTGGAAGTTTTTCGTCACCACTTAACTATTTCCGACACTCGTACGGAACCGTTTTTTTATCCTTTTGTCTCAATTACAGACACTTCTTCGGCCGGTGGTCGAAAACACAACAGGGATTGAGCACGCATAGCTATTAGGAGAATAATATGGATCCTAATTTGTTTAAAATGTCGGAACAAATTAAGAATGTTGTGAAAAAAATGTCGCTACCATTTTTTGTCACAACTTAGGTACCTAATATTTCCATTTTCTACCATTAGTTACTAAAAAATTAGAGTTTAATAAGATTGCCCCTAAAAAATGCATGAAGAAAGGCCTATCGGAAAGAATATGAGAAGCGCATCTTTCCATTATATTGTACTAGTTGCCACCCGCGGCTTCGCTCGCGTGGTACCCCTACAAAAAGTTACCTATATGTTATTTCAGCACACATACTATGTATATTCCTAGTTTCATTCAAATCCGTTCATCCATTCCGGCGTGATTGAGGCACAAACATACATCGTCACATCCACACATCCTTACATCCTCGCAAACTCGCATTTATAATATTACTAGGATATATCGTATGAAAACGAAGCTTGAGTCGACGTATTTGAAGTCTAAACCCCTGATCCAATAATTGTTTACCAAAAACTATTATCCTCAACATCCGACCGAAGATTTACGTGACCGCTCCGATAATCGTCTCGGAAATTGTACATCAGGAAACCAATTTGTTGTCAATTCGAGTAAAAAAATCCCCCTGTCCGTCGGCGCGACAGATTACTGACCGAGGCGCCTCCAATCTCACCCACCGCAACGGGACGAAAAAAGAAACAAAAAAAAGAAATAGTTCTGTCGATGTGTCATCGCTTCGCACGCAAAGGCAAGGAGGGCATTGCCACCCAATTTCGTCGAAAGAAAAAAATGTTATGCAAATAAAAGACGGGACATTTTTGTTGAGAATGTGCGATGGACATGCGTTGATTTTGATGCTAGCGAAATGATTGAACAACACTTATCAAGTAGGTAAACAATTACCACTTTCTATTTCGTTTTCTTTAGCGTCTTTTTTCGTAGAATTCAATAACGTGTAGTTATTTTTTTTATCAGTATTTGATTACCTACATAGTTTTGAAATTTAAAAAAAAATATTTGTCATTGTGTAGTAAGTAAACCTAATTGCTAGCAACATCATAATTGCACTTATAACAACCTATTGGTACCAAAAGTCCCCATCGACAAAGAAACTCTACTCTCGTTTTGTTTTCTTTTAAAGTTTACAAGCTAAATTGCCATCATCAATAACCACCAAATGATGTGTGAAGTCAATAAACATTTTATTACAGCATTAAACAAATACTGACCGTTTAATCTGTCCTTCACAACTTGGTGTGCGAAAGCTGCTGCGGCTGCCTGCCTCATCGGATCCAACGCCACTCCCCAGGCTCCCAGAGCACCCAGAGCCCTATGAGCTGGCACCCTCACCACACCAGGACTTCCCCCAAACCCATAGCCACCTCCCAACCCCAACCCCGGCCTCAGCAACAAACCCCCATTTGAATAAAGTCCAGGGTTATGAGAAAAGTTTAACGGTAACCCCGAGTCCTTCCCTTCATCTTTAGCACTCTCAGATTCAGTGTCCTGATCACTCCTGTCGTCACTCTCCCCGGAATTTCTACGCTTGTCTATATCCTCGAACTGTTTCCCTAAGAGACGCGATATGCTGAAAGGTAGGTTCACCCTCGGCGTGGGATCTGTCATGTGCTCGTTGGGGGAGTCGTGATACCTGTCATGGTAACTATGCTCTGAGTCTCTGTCTTCGGATCCCACGCTTCTGTCGCAGTGACCTGACAGTCTACTGTCGGAGTCCACGTTGATCTCTTCCTGGTCATCATCGGAATGTAGAGACGACATTTTAAAAGTTTTTACACAGTTTTTTTTATTCACCGAATGTGTCCGTTCATTTTTGTTATCACTTGAGTTTCAAATTCAAAACAATCGTGTTCGCGGTTATTTTGTATATTGTATTGGCGCGCTACGCTCGACCGCGCGCGACCGAATCGTTACACAAAATATCAGAGCTTACGAGCCAATCAGCAGACCCCCACCGCTGCACCACTCAAACGCGATAGTTTGACCGCACAAACGCCTTTACTAAGCCCGTTGAGTGGAACAGTTTCCAACAAAAGCTTAATACGATTTCCAAACATAAAAACTCGTTCGGACTCACTAACTTAAAGAGAACGATTCGTTCCGTCCCTTTCGGGATCCTTCTCTCTTCAATTGAGTCCCCCCACATTACATTCGATTGCAGAAACTTCGACTCTATTCCAACGGAAAAAAGTTTATTATTCCGTAGATCGTAAATGCATTTGGCACATTTTTACCAGGGTTGTAACGAGGTAAACGGATCCAAGATCATCTGTTGGAAAGAGACTCCCGCACCGGCGAGACGGCGATAGCTGAAGTTAGACAAGGACGACTATATGGTAGCAAGAGGGCGTGGCCTTTTGTGTTGTAACGCGTCGTTTAAATCCAGTTATGGTCTGACAAATGGTGTACATATTAAGGGGGGCAATGTTAGGAAACTATTTTTGAATCTTTTAAGACAGTTAAATTATTTACGTTCGGCGGTCGGCCAGGCTTCTCCATAGACAATGCACTTTATAATAAAATAGATCCGGAGTTTCGTGTTATGCCCATAGATAAGTAGGGATAATGTATTGTTGAAGATAGCTGGTTTATAGGATTGGCCCTGACAGTTCGAGTAGTAAAGGGTGTTAGATTATGGTTTTGTATGATAAGCGAGCGGAGATCGCATTTACAATAATGGCTGGCTCTTATTGGAATGTATTGGCTATTGTTATGAATTATTAAATTTTGTGACTTGGGCGACTTTAGCTTTATGCGGTGGATGATTTGGAGTTTGTTATTCGTTTGGTATGTGGCGATAACGGTTTCAACAATTACATTAATATCTGATTAATAACTACTTAAAACATAGTAGGTATCATCATCATCTGCGGCTTAATTGCACCCACTGCTGACAAAAAAATAAGTTCTTCATTACCATATATAAAATTATCTGCTATAAAATAAAACTTAAATAAATAAAAGTACCTACTTCATTAGTAGTTACAGTACCTACCGATTTGGATTTTGAGTGACCTCTCTCTAACTCATGTCCAATATCCCCTCCTTCATCGAGCGTTCAACATTCGTGCTGGAGCTTTGATTTCCGAACAATATCCATGCCGAAGTACTAGAGCAAACGAAGTTTGTAGTATCCCACTGGGAAGGGTCAGAACAGAACATGATTTTCTCTTTCATCTTCTCATTCGGGGGCCTTTCCGGAGACGATAAGGACTGTGTGGTAAGGATGGAATCTGACCCTCGAGATACAGTTCTACACTAGTTTGAGGGTCAGCCGTAATTCTCACCACCCAACTTTGTCGTCAGTGGAAAGGTCCAAGCGTGTATTTAATGTTAGTTTAGTTTAATTTTACTTCGTTTTTCTATTTAAGTTTTAATACTCTTTCGGGTTGCCTGGCAGAGATCGCTCCTAGCGATAAGGCCGCCAATTGTTTATACCATTCTTTTTGTAACTTCAATGTTTTTTGGTATACAATAAATAAAGTGTTATCTTCATTCATAATTTCAGTATTCAATCCTTTCACCCGCATTTATCCTCTTTTAGACAATCCATCCATGGTACTCAAGGCACTACAAAGAATCATTTACTAATAAAATGTCGCTAGAGTAGTGCTGAAGTTTAAAATCGGTTAAAGTAAGGAAAGTATATCAGTACCATAAAACAATAAAAGTAAGAGCCCACACAACTAACTAAATAGGTACCTAAGCTTCGAAAATTGCGAAATATCATAATCTTAATTACTTAGACGGATTATAATGCAAATGTGCCGCCGGTGTTGGTTCGAGTCTCGTCGAGTTGTTTTATTTTGTTATGTTCCTATTATTAAAGTAAAAGGTATGTTGATTAAGTCTTTTAGTTAGCGCACGTCGTGTGGATTAAATATTTTTTAAACACTTTTTTCTATTGTAAAGCGCCATCTCATGATGAGTAGTGGAAACTATGCTTTTAAATTTCGGACAGTTTTCTAAGCTAAAATCGCTGCCATCTAGCGATGAGTAGTAAAACTAACTTTGCAATCAGCCGGTCACACACCCAAACTTTTCCCCGGGGTTTCTAAAACTCGCATTTTTTATTGTACCTGCTACTTAGTTCTGCTTATAAAAGGTAAATATTTTGTATAATACTTTTCGGTTCTTTTGCGAATTTATTTTTAATATTCAGGCAGAATGTAGAAGCCGCTCAGTAGTAATTCCTGAAAGAATTTGTTTTTTATTATAGGTAGCTTTACCTAGACTCGTAGGTAGGTAAGTAGGCATTTAATTAGATCGACTCTAGACACGTACTACCAAAGATTTAATATTTTGTAACCTACTCACTTAAACCCAGTAGGTAGGCTTCAAGCATTTGCTTCGTGCAGTCATGATTCGTTGAAGCATGAAATTGAAATTATGAGCAAAATTATTTATTATCTCATAAATCCAGTCAGCGACCTAACTTTAATTTTTAATAGAATATTTTTACAATTTAGTTCACTTAATAATAAAGAAATGCCAGGGTCTAAAATGTTCATGGTCTTTTGTGTATTTACCACAATTAAAGCAGGTAAACTCTCTTATCAGAGCCTTCATTTATCAATCCATTTTGGCAACCTATTATTGGGATATACCCAAGTGTACCTAAGGGATGACCTAAGGCCTTAAAAAGTTTATTTTCGTGCACATATTCTTATGTTCAACGACATGCGGTTTTCCCACGAGTTTAAATTATCTACCCCTCACCGTTTGAGTACCTTATAGCGCACATATTCGAATAGAAAAATACATTTGTGCACGACCGAATTCGAAATGATCAATGCAACCTTAGAATTGAAAAGCGGGATCACTTCCACTAAACCACTAGATTCCACTAACTGAACATTTCAGGAGTGGTGGACATGGTACCCAACAACACGCGACGTATCCTCCGCGGGCGCGAGGTGGGCGAAACACGTCCTTACATGGTATATCTGCGCACAGCGCCCTCTGCAGATACCCAGGTAGACCCCAACTGGCTCTGCGGCGGGGTCATCATCCAGGAGCGATACGTGCTCACATCCGCCGCCTGCATCGAAGACGTAAAGCATTTCTACGTCATTTCTGGAACTAACAAGTAAGTTCTGTCTGGTTAGGTACATTAAAACTCGGATCTAGTGATGGGACTCGAATCGAGAATGAATATTCGAATCAACTCGAATCATCCGGAAAAAAATCGAATCATGACTCGAATTGATTGATGATTCGAATCAATACGAAATGAAAATAACGGTTCACTTTTGGATACTTTTTCAGACAATTCCTTTCGAGTTTTTGAGTTTTGTTCTGATCTGAAATCTGTTAAAAGTGTGAAAAGATTACCTACCTAGTTAAAAGGAATTCTTGCAAAAAATATTTACTACATTTTATCCCTAATATATTATTTTTTAAATTAAAATACATTGCCGCAGGTGGGTTCCAGCAACGGAAGAAAACGAATGCATCAAATACGGAGCAAAGAAAGCTGTGTGGAAATGCGTTCCTAAATGTTAGTACCTACCCTGTCTGTTAGTCCTTAAATATGAATTCTCACAGCACATTGATTTATTTTTTTAATTTATTTATGGGCTTTGTCGCTTTGCGACCACATCACCCATTTACAAAGATAAATGTATAGAAAACCAAGAAAAACTTAAACTATTGCACATTGATAAGAAAGTATGTAATGGTAGGTACTAACTGTACAGTGTGCCCCGTTGGTAGTGGATCTATGAAAAGTTATATCTTAAAGATTTTGGAATGAAAATGAATCAAGGAGAGGCTAATCCTGATTACAGCCCTTGTTAACCTCGATAAACCTTATCCTTCTGATAATCTCAAAGTTTGTGGGATTGTTTGGATGTTCGTAATTCAATCACGGATTTAGATGAAACTTGGAATATATATTCATAGTACATGTGCTGGATTAACATATAGGCTATTTTTCATCCGGGTGCCACGCGAGCGAAGCCACAGGAGACAGCTAGTTATATCATAAATGTGAAAGTTTGTATGTTTGTGCCTCAATCACGCCTAAATGGCTGTACGGGCTTTAATGAAACTTGGAATATACATAGTACATGTTCTGAATTAATATAATGGGCTATTTTTTATCCGGGTACCACGCGAGTGAAGCTGCGGGTGGCAGCTAGTACGTAGAATAAGTGCCGTTATTCTAATCCATTTACTATTGTTGTACGTAAACCATCCCTGGATATTTCAGCGTACTTCTACGACGGTAACAACTTCGATAACATCCGCTGGATGTCGAACGATCTCGCCGTGGTGAAGGTGGAGGATGATTTTAACTTCAACCGGCGGGTCCGTGGCTGCGACTTCATTCCCAAGAAGATAGCCTTCAATAACCAGAGCGCTGATCTGGAGAAGCCTGGGACCGTGGGGTCTATCGCTGGATGGGGCTCTACGGATAGCTTTGGTGATGTAAGGAGTCGTAGTGCAACGAATGACTGATGATATGAGTACGAAAGGGCTACCTTGTTTTTAACACTCAAAAATTTTATTACATGCTGACGATATGAAAATACATTATTTAAAGAAATTTAAAGACGACCTCGGTGGCTTGGCGGGCTAGTGCTCGGCTGAGACGCAAGAGGTGCGGGTTCGATTCCCGCTATGGGAGAAATGTTTGTATGTTCTGCAAATATTTCTTCCAGGTCTGAGTGTTGTAGTTTTATAAGTATCTATGTATTTCCCAAAACAAAAGTATATAAGTATTCTATCAGCCATCTGGTGCTCATAGTACAAGCTTTGCTTAGTTTGGTGCTGGATGGCGCTGTGTCAAATGTCCACAAATATTTGCTTATTTACTTAATTAATTCACTAGATGTCTGTTATTTACTTCAACAAGATCTATTAAGATAAGACGAGAATTCTACTGTCTAGATCCTCAAAGTCACCAAATGTTGAGTGACATTTGGTGACGCATCACACTCACTTGTAAATTGTTCCTCACTATGCTACAAATTATGAGCAACATTCCTCTTTTGTCAGATCAGCAAATTATTATGAGGTTGGCTTCCCTGAGTTGGATCTTTTCAATAAATAAAATAAATAAATAAATAATAATAGACATTATTAAGATTTTCTTTTTCTTTTATTATTTTGTCTACATATTTTGTTTTTGTCTTACAAGCTTATTTAGAATTTTATATGCGAAAACACATAATTGGTAATTAGTTAGGACATATAAGGAACAAGACGTATAGGGAGGAGGCCTATAATCAGCGGTGGGTGCACACATGCTGAATAGATTCATAAACGTACTAAGTCCTGTAATAACTTTAATTGTAATTGACAAATCGCTAAAGTTTAAATAATTTATTTCAACACTTTTTCAGATCATTGTCAGAGCAACCGCAAACTCTCCGGTCCTCCTAGAGACCGATGTGGTGCTGATCTCCAAGAAGAACTGCAAGAAGCGCTGGGACCAGCGCTACCACTACATCATTGACGAGAGTATGATCTGCGCCAAGGATGGGCTGGACACCGATGCAATGAGTGCCATTTGTTCTGTTCGTCTCTTCTATTTTATTCTGACTTATTTTAACTACTTTTTTGCCACTCTTCCTTTTACTATTCGTGTGATTGTTGCTTCATCTATGTATTTTTTTTAATTCATCGTGTCTTATAAAATTTTGACTTATTTTATCTTCTTCCTAAGTCACTTTTCTTTTTACTGTTCATGTTGCTGCTACTTTCCTCATCGGTTTTCTTTTTTGAAATATGTAACTATACCATAAAGACAGTAAAAAGAGCTAAAAATAGCTCTTTTTACTGTCTTTTTGGTATCATGCCTTGGTAACTGTTATTTCCAAAGGTTGCTGTTTTACTAAATCTACAGAAGAAGCACTAACCACATTGCTTATTAATAAATTGTTTATTAAGGATCGAGAAGTAAACTGCAAAGACCTGGTATACTCTGAAGAGGATACAGATGAAGAAAAGCCAACTAGAAGAGTTTTAGACTCCAAAGATCTTCATGTTCACTCATCATCACATTCATCTTTCAACCAAACGAGAAGAGCAAAAATTAGTTCTGGAGGATTTTGTGAAGTAAGTCCCAATAATTGAAAAGGTTGAAGGATCCTAATGGAAAAATAAGTTCAAATAATGAGCATCATCAATAGAATTCTAGTGAGCGGAAGAAATATTTGAATGGAAAAAGGGGAGCGATGCCTTTGCCTTGCAGTGGGACAAAACGGGCTAATAATAAAACTTCCTGGTTTCTAGAATGACCACGGAGGACCTCTCGTGGTGGGTCAAGGAGCAAGTGCCGTCGTTGTGGGAGTAATCTCCGCCTGCCAGACACGCGATGTTACCCGCAAATGTTACGGCCCATTCCTTTATTCTAGCGTTTGGAAGAACCGTCATCTACTTTCCTGCGCTATTGATAAGGAGACTGGGTAACTTTTGTTTATATTATTTAGAAGATTTAGCTATATTTGCAATGGTTCTTTATTTGTTCAAATGTATTTTGAATAGCGACATGCTTGTCTGATGTGTGATTAACCCCCGAATATTCACGAGCGATAAGCACGATTCAAATGACGATTTTTTGACAGATTTTCATCAGAAACTGTCAAAAAACCGTGAGTTGAGACGTGCTCAACTCTGAGTCGCGTTTGAGTAATTGGGGTTAAGAAACAAAACAGGACACACTGGAACTTCTTGTGATAGTCAAGCATCAATCAATGCAGCCTCCTTTGAAATGTTGTTGTAATAATACTTCCGAAATTGGTAGGTATATACCACTAGTTTAGCTAGAAGAAAATATGATTAATAGTTTGTTTTGTATTATTTTTGAATTGATCTGCTTAAATCTTTACAGTGCGACTTGCAGAAGGCTGTTGAGGACAATGAAGACTCAGATAAGCACGACGTCGTTTGATTGGAAAAACCACCCCGATGGGTAAAGATCTTAATTTATCACTTTGAAGTGTAGGTAAAGTTATTATTAAAGACGTAATACCTAGATACGATATTCCTAAAAAAGATATCTAGCTCAATAAGCAAAACCAAGCCAAAACCCGTTCATAAAAATATGACAGAACTTGGTCAATACTAACCTGAACAATTAAATTTCAGACCATCTAGAGATGATACCAAACAAGAGATGCCAAGCGTCTTCAGAGCAATGATGAACGAAAAAAGAAAGCAAATATAAGATCGAGCACTACAATATTTCATGTAAAAATACATATCTACAATAGAACAAATAGTTTTATTGATGAATTAAACTTAAGTAGAAAAAATCTTAAAGAACATGACTAGTCCAAAGGGTAGATAGGTAGGTAATATGTAACGATTTAAAATTGACTTCTAACGGATAAATGGAAAAAATATATATAGATATCAGTTGGCTTGGCATGACGTACATAATACAAGTAGCCGTTAAATAAGACTGGAAGCAGCCAACCATCAAATTAATTAAAATCAATGAAACACTAGGAAATGTTAAAGTGAACTCTTGACATAACGACCAACGATTGAAATGAAATGCAATATATTTGTAATATGCATAATATGCTTTGTCTCAAGTAAGTTATTTAAATAAAAAATACAAGTATTTTAATAACGCAAACAATTTTTTAAATTGATATCTTTTATTTAGAAGCAGAAGAAATAGATGTAGGCACCACACTACCATCAAATGTAGAAGAGATATTGAAAAATGCCAATGCGACTGAAGTGAAAAGTATTTTGAATACAAGAAGGATTATGGTTGGATCCGAAGCTTTAACAAGCAGACCTTACATGGTAATAGAACTGAAGTAGATAACTTGTAAAATAAACGCAACTTGTAACTAATAGCAAGATACATATAGATTTAACAACATCTCCAAGAAATGTAAACAAACTATGAAATTATTTTCTTATTTTTTCATTCTGGATACGTAGCTCAGACTAGTTAATAGTAAAGTAGTACCACCTGTTCCTTGCACAAATACGAAACGTTTTGGTTCAACAGGTGTACCTGAAATTACCTGTAAACAACCCGAAATACAAAGACTTTCGTCGCTGGCTATGTGGCGGCGTCATTATTCATGAAGAATACATCCTCACTTCAGCTGCTTGTATAGAAGACGCAAAGCATTTCTACGTAGTGTCCGGCACATACAAGTATTCATTAAGTCCTTTCTCTGTTATACTTATTAGGGTCGGTAAAGGTTTTAGTTCTTGGAAAACTCATTCTAATAAGACTATGGACAGAGGTCTAGATAGAAGAAATAGTAAGGATGAAACCAATAATGGGAGACACCAGGCTGAGATTTTGATGATCATGAAATACGAACATAATTTAAAATTGTGTTAAGCTGCTTAATTTATCCATTTCATATTTTACAGACACGATGAACGTGATGATCGGTATAACAATGTGTGCATCAAGAACGGTGCAAAGAAAGCGATTTGGAAGTGTATTCCAAGAAGTAAGTAGCTATTATAGAAGTAAAAAGGTATATAAATTACTTTAAATGGTTCAAAGAAATTAAAAATATTGAAATGACTGATCAATAGATTTGAGTGAAAGGGACATGCTGAACTCAACATCATATCAATTAAATTATTTCATCTACATTTTATTACAACAGATTATGTCTTCGATGGTCACGAGAATGATAACATTCGCTGGATGAACAACGACATAGCAGTCGTGAAAGTTGAAGATGAGTTTGATTTCTACCGACGTATCCGCGGCTGCGATTTCATTCCCAAACCCATCTGTTATAACAACCAGAGCAGCAGGTTGGAAGATCCTGGTAACGTCGGCACCATCGCTGGTTGGGGGAGTACTGATAGGTATAATGATGTGCGTATAATTTTGTTAAATCTATAAAATGTTGCTTAAACCAAAATGAAGACCAAAGTACCTATTGTTATTTTTTTCCGGCCCGACATAATGATTCAAGATCTAACACCATAGTGACCATTTTATTATAAGAATTGTTATTAAAAATATTGTTTGTGACCAATAGGCTGACGGTGGCTCTCAGAACCTTCTAGAAACGGAAGTCAGGATCATATCCAAGAATCGTTGCAAGAGAAGATGGGGTCGCCGCTACCATAATATAATTGACAACTACATGATTTGCTCCAAGGATTTGGTGCCTGACCTTAGTGAGATTTGTCAGGAAAAATATGTAGACTGCACAGACGTTATGTATTCCGCGGAATCGGGTGAGGATATGAGGAGAGTTCTGAGCCCTAGTGAACTGCTGTTGCATTCTGCTTATCATAATGAATCTGGTAGAAGACAGGCTGGGCCAGGTAGTGGAGGGTTTTGTGAGGTAAATATAGATAAATATAAAAGTTTTTCTCTAAGAAAAGAATTTTGATCTACCACGAAATTCGGGTTAATTTGTAAATATTTACTTATCTACTTTCCTAGAATGACCATGGTGGTCCTTTAGTCTACGGCACAGGCGTCAACGCAGTGGTCATCGGTATCATCTCAGCCTGCCTTGTCAAGGAACGCACTAATCAATGCTATGGTCCTTTCCTTTACACCAGTGTCTTCAAGAATAAGAACTTGATCAGTTGCGCTATTTACAAGGACGTTGCGTATGTAGCTTTCATATTTTACTACATTTTAGGAAACTAGACAAAACATTTTTTTAAGTAGTGGGTAAAAACATCAACCTATGTTCATTTCTGTAAGGTAGTATAAAAAGAAAACAACTGTATTGAATTAAGTACAATTTGATTTTGCAGCACGGATTGTGACAAACTGTTCAGATCAAGCATTACACACACAGAAGAACATATATCTTGGGCTGATCACCCCGACGGGTAAGACGGCATATTAATGTAAGCTCCCAACGATCCTTGAGTTCATGGTAAAATTGAGAAATTTTCTTACAGGCCAGCGAAAAGTGAAATCAAGCTTAGAAGAAACGAAGAAAATGACAGCAAGTATGAACCTCTAGAGACTACAGTAGCACCAGCCTTAGCTGTAGACGAAGTGAAACAACATGGCGGAGTCATCGTTAGACTGTTTAATTCTACTAAGGTCAAACCAGATGACGTTGAAGTAAATAAAACCCAAATTAACGTTACTCAGGCAGATTTAGTGGAATAAATAATTTAAATTACGAATGTTGGTATTTATTTAGATCTGCTTACAAGAGAACATAAATCTAGGTCGATTTGATACAGCACATGTTTCGAGTAAAGTAAAGGTAGAAACTTTTTCTTGGCTCTTCTCAAAGAAACAGCAATTTAGATTGGGTACATTCAACCCAGATTTCTATTTTAGCTTATCAGTAAAGAAGTAGGTATTAGTCTGTACTGTAGCTTAAACTGTACTGTAGTTTTGTAGGTTGGTAGCTAATTTTAATAAATATTACGAGTACATAATATTATGAGGGAATTATTAATTCAATATTTTTTGAATTTGAAGGTTGCTTCTTTACCTAGAATTTTAATTACCTACAGAATACAGGATGTTACTTAGTTAATTTAATAACTTTGCCATAGCATGAAATTGCATTTTGATTAGAAACTAATTCGAAAATTGATGTTGAAGATCTTCCTGCTCACGGTTTTGAATGCAACATGAAGTCTGTTTTATGTATCTTTATAGGGATTTTATATATTCTGGGTAAGTTATTATACAACTACAACGTAAAATCTTAAACTTAAGACATTTTTTAAAGGAAAACTTTAAATTATGTTGGGATTTTGTTTTTAGATGTCCAAGCCATGGAAGTAGCGACCGAAATGCCAGCAGAGATCGAGAAAATTCTGAATAACACGAGAAGAATTATAAATGGAGATGAGGTTACAGACAGTAGACCTTACATGGTAAGAACTTAATAGAAAAATTAGGTGCCGTATTAAGTAATATTGAGAGGATTGACTTGACATCTTGGAAACATATTTTGATTTGACAGGTGTATTTAAAAATGCCGCGTAGCAACAAGAAGCAGCCCAACTATAGAACCTGGCTTTGTGGTGGAGTCATCATCCACGAGGAATACATTCTGACGTCAGCTGCTTGCATCGAAGACGCTGAACACTTTTACGTTGTTTCTGGGACGTACAAGTAAGTCAAAATAGCAAAATAAGGTGACATAGACAATAAAACGCAGAGAATAATTTTATTTTGATGCTCACAGGTATGCAGACGATGATGACAGATACAACAATCCTTGCATCAAGAATGGAGCTAAAAAGGCTATCTGGAAATGCGTCCCCAAAAGTAAGATTGAATATAAAGTTTTCCAATTCAACACTTGGGTATAAAAAACACAAATAAATTGCAATTTAACAATACTGTCAAATCAATACAATTTGTCTGAGGCTTAGTTGAATCCGAATATCTCGGGTTTATCATTGCATTTCTTGGCGATGAGGCGTGACCAAGTCACCTTTTTACTCACTGTACATTACAGACTACGTCTTTGACGGTCACGAGAACGACAACATCAGGTGGATGAACAACGACATAGCAGTGGTCAAGGTCGAAGATGGCTTCGATTTCACCAGGAGGATAAGAGGGTGTGACTTTATCCCCAGGCCTATCTGCTACAACAACCAATCGCAGACCCTGGAGAATCCCGGCACTATTGTGACTATCGCTGGATGGGGAACCACTAGTCGGTACAATGACGTGAGTTGAAAGCTTATCACTGAAAACCTTTAATGATAACGATGATGGTGATAACTAAAAAACATCAACAATAGAGCTTATAAAACATTAATAACGATGGCAATCGTAAGTTCGTAAGTTTGAAAATTTTCAAATAATTGATCATCTTTTTAGTGGGTCAATCGAAGGAAGGAAAACCAACAGAACCTTCTAGAAGCTCACGTAGAAATCATTAGCAAAACCAGATGCAAGCGCCGCTGGGGCTCGAGATACCACAACATCATCGAAAACTACATGATCTGCAGTAAAGACATCGGACAGACTATGTCGGAGATTTGTAACGTAAGATATGCTAGAAATTATAATTTCCAAATTAATTAAATTAATTACAAATGAAATTACGGGATTCCACTGAGATTAAATTTTTTTGCAGGAAAAATATGTCGACTGTCAAGACATCAACTATTCTGACGACGAAGACATGCGTCGTGACGGTCATACACGTAGATCAGAGAAAATACCAACGAATTTGGTTATGCACTCAGCGTACCACAACGAGTCGCATCATATCAGTAACACCTCTCTGGATGGCAGAAAATCATCTATGATGGTGGATGGAGGGTTTTGCGAGGTCAGTGTTGAATGTAATGATGGTTCAGGAATACTATCCTGGGGGACCCAGTTCGTACAAATAATCTAGAACCTCAAACGCCTTAGAAATATCAATTGTTAAAAGTTTAAACCTATTTTCTTTTTTTAGAATGACCATGGTGGTCCTCTTGTCTACGGTACAGGGGTGAATTCCATCGCTATCGGCTTGATCTCAGCTTGTCTCGTCAAGGAGAGGTCTAACAAATGCTATGGTCCTTTCCTTTACACTAGTATCTACAAAAACCGGCAGTTTATCTCTTGCGCCATTTATAAAGATGTCGAGTAAGTTAGCTACCTTAATATCTTTAGAAATACAGTTTGAATTTTTATAGTCAGTTTCTTACTCATTTTCTTTTTCAGACCTAAATGTAGAAGACAGTTTAGGTCTGGTGTGACACATTCAGAAAAGGTTTTGTCGTGGAAGAACCATCCAGATGGGTAACAAAATGTTTATTTTACTTTCAAAATATGTATGGATGAGGCTATGTAAGGGTGGTAGCTAATATTTCCCAAGGAGGACATTAATCTAGAACAAATAAGTTATCATATGGCTCAACTCTTTACAGACCTGCGAAAAACGAACTCGAACCAGAAAAGAAGGTTGAAATAGAAAAAAAGGACGCTAAAGAAGAAACTCATGAAGCAGGTCAAGAAATAGTACCAAGAGCACACGAAACCCCGGTCGACGCGAGTGATGACAAAATCTTCTCAGGCAGCGGTTTCATACTCAGAGGGGACAATGAAACCGTAGCAGCTAATACAACTAAGAAAGGGCATTAGGATGTAAATAATATTAAAGTGGTTAATAAAGTTACGGAAACAGAGTTATATTTTTAACTTTAACAATCTATCTTGAAGGAAAATGCTAGTTTTTTTTGTAAATGTCTATCAATGGCTAGACTTATGATAGTTTTGAAAGTCTTCACGAAAGACGTTAATAAATTAGTTTTACCATAGGTATAATGAGCGCAGGAGATGGGTCGGCCACTTGGTTCGTACAGGAGACGACTGGTGGACCCGTAAAACCACCTTATGGAAGGGCCCAACCGGGAAAAGAAAAAGAGAGAGACCACAGGAAAGATGGGAAGACAGCCGAGACAGCAGGGACATTTTGGACGAAAAAGGCGAAGGAAAGGAAAGAGTTAGGTACTTTTGGAGGAGGCAAAGGGGTTTTTAATTAAACAATTTTTTTTTAATAAGTTTTATCTGGTTTATGTATTTAGTTTTAATAAAGAAATAATAAAGGCTTTTTTATTTTTATTTTATTTATGAGGAAATCCGAAACCAGATGAAATACAGGAAAAGTGTCTTGTCATTTGTTTTTTTTTTACTGAAATCAATTTTAGTAATACCATACAGTCCCAGTTAAAAAAACTGTGTACAAGGAATTGTTGCTATGTGAATTCTCCTTGAAGCACCCAATCGACATAAAAGTAAATGCTCAATCAGTTTTTTAAATTATTTTTGTTAATTTACAATTATTTTATTTTGCGGATGTAATAAATTGGATTCACTGAAGCATTAGGATATAGAAAATTGCGCGTGAAATTGCACAAAGTAAACACAAGATTGGGAGTTAATTGAAAAAGATCCTTCTGGGATCACCGTTCGCAGCAAAATGGTGAACTTCTTGTCGTTTTCATCTTTGTTTCTTCTTATTGGTGAGTTTTTATTATTTTTTAATAATTATGATAATGGAGCTTAATGTGATGGAATTTAATTAGAGTTTGTTCTTTTTGCAATATTTCTTACCATGAAAAAATGTAGCAGACTTTGATTAAGGCCAACTTTATGATTCTGACTCTCTTTGACGAATACTGTATTACAATAATAACTATTTTAAGTTTTTGACCTTTATACCTACAAACAAAAACTTTATAGACAAAACATGAATTCTTTTACTAGGCTCTACTCTATCAATACCGACACAAGACACAAACTCCACAATCCCTGACAAAAAAGATCTCCCGAAAAGCGACAAGGTCAATGTGACCGAGGACGAAGTCGATGAAATAGTGGATGAAGGCTGGGAATATGAGAACACGACCATTGTTGATACTAGGAGGATCCTGTACAGCAAGAGAGTGCAGCCTGGCAAGAGACCTTACATGGTGAGATCTAGGAAAGTCCGATGAAATCGATATCTAGAAATTATTAAAAACATTGCGCGTCACTTACTAAATTCTTGTAGACCTGTCTAAATCTCAGAGGTATACTGATCTAATTTGTCAAAGTTACATTAAAAGTAAGAAGCCCCCCTCCGTATCCTCGCACCATGTATCACCATACTATATACTCCGCTAATAACTACTTGACATTCTTGTCAACTTACCCAATTCCTAGGTCTACCTCCAACTAACGAAAGAATCAGCCAAAGCGCACAAATACCGCGGCTGGCTTTGCGGCGGCATCATCGTCGACGCCTCTTACGTGCTTACGTCTGCGGCTTGCGTTGAGGACGCAGACCACTTCTACATCGTCAGTGGGACTACCAAGTTTGTCGACAGCTTCGATTACAAGAACGACGATTGCGTCTGCAAGCATCGGAGAAGGGTGGTCTGGAAGTGTATTCCTAAGAGTAAGTAAATTTACTTTGTCTCAATTATCTCCTATTTGATCTCTTAAATGTATATCTCGATCAAGTAAGAGTAAAATAGCTCTTTTTCGAGTCAGCAGCAGCAACAAAACAAATTGCAATTTTAAGAGTAGGTAGGTGATCGGAAAAACCATGGATTTTATGTGATCACAGACTGATAAAAGGGTTAATCGGTAGCCAGCGTCTTTTGTACTACTTACACGAAAGGTTAATTCATATAATTTGTATTATTTTGGTTAATGGAACTGTTATTCCCTAGATTACAAGTTTGACTTCCAAGATAGCATCAAATGGTCATCCAACGACATTGCCATCGTGAAAGTGGACAAGCCGTTCAAGCTAGGCGTGTGTGAGAAAGGCTGTGAGTTCGCCACCGACCTCATCTGCTACAACAACGTGAGCCGGGAGTTGGAGAAACCAGGGACGAAGGGATATATCGCTGGGTGGGGAAGTGGCAGTAATTTTAGAGAGGTAAACTTGTAGGTGTTCCTTTATCTTTAGCTATAGCATCTTTAAAGCCATAAGAAGGAAATTAGCGCCTGAATTAGCCTCAGAAGATGAAGAAAAGTGAATCTGGATAACCCGTCAAACCACAAAGACTAAAAAAAAAGAAGTATTTTTCAGGGAGTATACCGTCGCCAGAATGGCGTCAGACCCGAGAACGCGAAATGCCTGCAAGAGGCGAAGGTTTGCGTCATGGACAACGAGCAGTGCGCCAAGAAGTGGGCGCAACGGTTCCGTAGCATCATCACTCAGTACATGATCTGTACTAAGGATGTCATGAGAAGAATTAGTGAAATTTGCGACGTAAGTACTGTTCTATCTCGCATAGACAACAGACAGACCACTATTGTAGAAATAAATTATCCTAGCGGCTGCGCCAGTTTAGGGTATGGGACGTGGCACTTGAAATGAATTTTAAATTCTGGAAAAAAGAGCCTCTTCGAGAGGCACTTTCATCTTCTTATTATACTGTTTCGAAGAAACTAGAAACACACATAAGTACTAAGTACTTTTCTGATTTCACTTAATGTAGTAGAGGACCAATACGGTAAACTGGAGGTACTGTCTGTTTACAGAAAAAATATGCCAACTGCACAGACGTGGAAACGCGCCGCCATCTAGAAGACACCGCAGAAAGTTCCTCGCAAACATTCAATGTGGACCTCGGCAGGCACCTTCGAGACCCTGACGACTACACCGCGAGACGGTCTTCTATGCTGGGAGGTTTCTGCGAAGTAAGTAGTAGACAGACAACTAGATACTTTGTCATTTAAGGGATTTTTGATCGAAAGGTTAAGTCGTAGCAGTTATAAGGTCATCACTACATAGTATAAATAAAACAAAGTCGCTTTCCGCTGTCTGTTTGCCCCTATGTATGCTTAGAACTTTAAAACTACGCAACGAATTTTGATGCGTTTTTTTAATAGATAGAGTGATCCAAGAGGAAGGTTAATATGTATAATACATGCATAATATAGTAGAGAAACACTGATAATTTTAGAGGTTTCTAATGTGATGTCGTAAATAAACACATTTTTTTGCGCTTACATTACAAACGCTGGCTGAACCCTACGAGATAGATCAAAATAATGTACTACAGTACACCTTAAAAAGGCCTACAAAAAAGTCCGCGATGCTATTCCCGTGCGAAGCCGGGGCGGATCGCTAGTTAAATATAAACATTGAAACAGTAACTTGTTAGCTTGGACGAATAAAGCTTGTTTGACAAAAAACAATCCTACTTCAATATTTTAAAATGCTTTCCATCTTTCAGAACGACCACGGTGGTCCTCTGATAGTAAAATACCAAGGGAAAGAACGAGTGACAGGAGTAATATCAGCTTGCAAAATCGACCCCAAGTCCCATAGCTGCCACGGTCCCTTCTTGTACACCTCTGTGTTCAAAAACAGGCAGTTCATATCCTGCGCTATACATAAGGATGTTGAGTAAGTTTTGAGAAAATCAACTGAAATGTGGTTAGAACAAGATGAGAGTAAAATTTTAAGTCCAAAAGTAAATTTAAGAATTAGTATTGACTGTGGACGGTATAAAGAGCAGTCACTTAACAAAATGAAAGTAATAACTGGCATACAAGGAGTTACTCAACAATCGAAAGACAATAACGCAACAATCGCCTCATTTTCATCATAGTCAAAACGAATGTGTAAACGAAATAAATTGTAATGAGCTAGAAAAGGATTCTTGTAACGTTTATTACTTTTCAGAGAGGACTGCCGAAGAGTGTTCCGGACTGGCATAACACACGAGGAAGTTGATGTCGACTGGAGAAATGTAGAGTAAGACCTTGTTTTCGTTAAACTTAAAATTCGTGAAACTCTGTGAGATAAGGTGTTACTAACTAATGTTACTTTACAGGGAAGATGATGATGATAAGGCGGACGATAAGTAATTTTATCTTTTACTATACTATTTTTAAGATTTGTAATGTTCCCTTGTACTGATAGTTCTAATGCAAAACTTCTTTGTATTTTTAAGGGAGGATTCTGACAGGTACGCAGTTTTAGTAAATATTAAATTAAAAAGAAAAGTTTGATACAAAAGGTCAGAAAAGACACACAAAAGGCAATTAGTTTATACTAACTGAATTTATTTGTTTTCAGTGATGAAGAAAAAGCTGTTCTGAGAGACAAGTAACTAACAATTTAATAAATATCACTATTTTATAAGTCACAAACACAACACTGAACATATGAGGCATTGATATAACGCATGGTAACCAAGTACTTTGTATCAATCAAACGAATAATCAAGCGCTCCAAAAGAATTTCAGTAATCACTAGACAAGTGACAGGAAAATATTTATTTATTTAAATAAATTATCTTTCTCTGATATGTAGTTATCTTTATAGTGAACGCAAAGAAAAAAAGAAAAAAGACGTCAAACCCAAGAAGGAAAGCGCTAGTAGTTCTAGCAGCGAAAGCGAAGAAGCGAACACCACAACGGCAACGGAAAAAGAAGAAGAAGCCGTAAGGACAGACAAACATAAGAAGGAAAAGAAATCTAAGAAGAAACATTCCAAGAAGAATAAAGAGGGTAAGAAAGACGCCGACCATAGAAGGAAGAAGAGAGATGAGGTGTTCTACGAGTCCAGTAGGGATGAGAATGTTAACGAGCCAGAGGAAGATAAATAAATCATCATAAATAAATTATATTGATTGGACTAGGTTCTTAGTTTTATTTTCTATTTCCTCTACAACTATATTACTGGTGTCCCAACCAGGGCCACTTGCGTTAGACGTTCCGAAAATAGATTTAGTGCCAAAACACCTGAGCCCTAATTAAATATGAATACACTAAAAGAATAAAGAATACACTAGCCTAAAGTGACTAGGTAGATACTAGTCCATAAGTAGTGCAGAAGGACTAAACTGGCTGTTTTGAAAAATAATGTTTTTGGATTTTAGATAACGAGCTCATTATTAGAAGGCACTACAACTCCATTGCAGCTAAGGAACTAAAGCAATACCTACCATATAAATTGCCAAAAATTACTTGTTCAAACATAATGATTGTATTTATGACATACCTTACACCTTCTAGACTTAAAACTTATCCCACGCGGGATTTGAACCGGTAACCCCGGTCTTACCATCACCGTGTAGAATTTTACATCTCAATAAGTGTAAGGGCCTGTTTCACCATCTTCAAGTAAGGTGCGGAGTAAGCTATTCGCCAGTTAAAGTAACCGGTAATTTACAATGTCAATTTCACGACGTCACGCTAATCATAGGATTAACCGTTGAAATTGACACAAGTTACTCGTAACCTTTACCTGCCAAGTAACGTTACTCAGGAATTAACTAATCAACACTTTACTTGGAGATGGTGAACGAGGCGCTAAGACTAAAAAAATATACCATTATACCCTTAAAATTACAACTGGTGGCTTCTATAATCAAGTTAACCTAATGATTCTTCAACAATCATGTCCATTTTTAGCGTGCAAACACATTCACGCTCCTGGCAGCTGTCACCAGTTGGTATGCATATCTTCATTTGTGCCTCGTAACGGCCACAATGCGAATTCTTCAGTTCGAACTCTGTTACGTCGACGCCGAAGTCATGGATTTTGTATGCACCCTGAAAAGTACATTAACGTCTGTAGGAAATCCTATTCCTCGGGTTATTAATCCACAATATGAATTCTGATCGCGAGAGTTTCAAATAGACACAAAAAAGTTATATACTGCCGTCATAAGGAAAAAAGACGTATCTGACATTTTTTTCATAATTGAGTTATATAGGTACATCATCGGAATCAGTAAAAAAGACGCATCTACCAGCATTTTTTTCTCCATTTCGGAATTTATGTAGAAACGTCCTTTTTTCTTATGACGGCAGTATAAGTACTTCCAGGAGGGACGGTTTTGTACTGCTTTCTCCAAGTCGGTTCACAATAATGATCGTCATACTAGGTGGCGAGCCGTCCTACACTTCACTTTGGAAGTTTCACTTTTAGAGCACTGGTAGTCTTGTAGCAGCGGCCCCAATTCTAAGCTCGTGGGTTCGAATCCAGTCGTGCACCATTGGATTCTTCAGATGAAAAATTATGAGCTCCATACCAGTACGATCAAACGTGCCAAGTGCACGAAAGGTGGCTCTTAGAGGCTCACTTTAATCCTTAGTAGGTACCTACTTAGTAGTAGTAGGCTTTTTACCATCTAGTAGATGATTTATACAGCGTCAGGAGGCAACTTTTACCTTTACTAACGGGACGCTGTAGTGCCCGGGACAAATTAAAATGGAGTAGGCTTGCCCAGCACCTGTTCCATCCTCTCAGCTTAGTCGGCCTTTTCCACAGGAAAGACATGATCAATACGTGCGGAGCTGAATAAGCCGCGGGTTTTCTCACGATGTTTTCCTTCACCGTTTGGAGTACTGGTATAGCGTAGGTACATAAATTTTTCGCACAGAAAAATTCATTTACACGGCCGGATTTGAACCCGCCACCTTGGGATCGGAAGGCGGGGTCACTACCAACCAGACCACCCAGTAGTAGTTAGTAGTAGAATTTCAGAAGTAAATGGGGGCGACATATCTAGTGGTGGAATTCTATAGGACGATGATGATAGTGATTTACTTACAGGTTCAATAGGACATTCGGCAGGCAGGCCGAAGTACTGCAGATGCTTTCTATAATCGCTATCTTCTTTGCCGAGTTCTCCGCATAAGTCGCAAATATCGTGGCTCACGATCATCTCGAACTTGCCTGATGTTTCTTTGAATACCATTAATTCTAGCTGAAAATATATTATGGGAATATATTTTTTTTATGTAAATATCACATAAAATTAAGAACTACTGATACCGAAGTGACTTTTTGATAAAGAAGTCGCTTTTACTTTTATATCAACTAACATAAGACAAGTTTTAAACAACATAGTTAATAGCTATTTTAGTAGGCTTTAATACTACTTACATACAAGATTCTATTTATCGTAAAATAGCACCGTAGTTCAGAAGAACTGGCCGCTGGACAAAATAATTAAAAACGCTAATAAATATGTTTTCAATTTTGAAGTCACTAAATTACTTTCAAGATCACGAAATTGAAAAAAAAAGCAATGGAAATGGACCATTTTGGTGACTTATCTATCACTACTTATCACTCAGTGATTTCAAGAATTGATACCCTGAGCGCTGATCTTCCGTGGTCGCTCTAACACAAGGTGCAATCTCTTTTGGACAGCATGCGTTGACATCCGTACGGATAGGTCTGGATAGGTAATCAAACAGCTTAAAAATACGGATCCGACAGACGTCACGGAACAAATGCTGCGCTTAGTTAACACTTTACTTAGTTATTATAGTTATGAACAATTCGTTATGCGTTTGAATATTAGGACCGAGCACTAGAAGGAAATGAATGTCTCTTTCAAAGAAAGAGATTTATTGGGTAGTTCCCATAATGTTCTATGGAACATGACATCAACGGACAGAATAAGATTTTTTTTTCTTAGTTTGTACTATGGATGGAACATGTAATACTTTTATTTCTCAATTTATTCTATAGGACAAGGTAAATAAGACCTCTTTACGATTATCATAACATTCTTGCTACGAATTTCCATTCTTTCGATTTTTAGGATTCTTTTGTAGGATTATTGTACTCAGGCAGATGTTTGACCAATGGTATGACAGAATTGTCATTATCAGTGTTATTTAGCTTCTCATTTTAAGATTTTGGGAAAATCTGATTCCCATTTTGTTCTATGGCATGAAAGTCGAGTGAAATGCTAGTATGTAGAACTATGGAAAAAATAGGGAAGAAAATGTGTCATTTTGTTCGATGACGTCATGTTCCATAGAACAAATGGGAACTACCCGATTTCTTCTCGGTCAAGTTTTCTCTTTCAAAAAAAGAGACATGCGAATATTTTACTTACAATAGCTTTACTTGGTACTTTCTTTAGGAAAATGATATCGCCATGCATATAAGCGTAGCTATCGTTGCACCTCTCCACGAAGATATTTGAAGTGTCCACAAATTCCCGACTCTCTCCATCACATACGTAAATGGGAGAATCGAAATTCAACACTATTTCCGGCTCCTGCATAAGACAAAAAGTTAAGTAGGTAATCTAATTTATAAATCCTACATAGGTACATAAAATCGTACATAAAATCTGTCCTCCTAGTGAAGAAAGCAGTAACTAGCATTTTGGACAAAAAATAGTTAGGTAGGCACATACTCGGAATCGCCTCAAAATACAACATTCTGTTCTCACTTAGGTACTTATCAGAATATGTTTGACATAGTTACTGCATTCTTCACTAGGAGGGCAGAAATCACGCCTGTTTCCCATAGGGGTAGTCAGAGATCACGGATCTCCATTTGCTACGATCCTAGCATACTTCTTTCGCTTCATTCCCTGGCCCTTTTCCAAAACGTCGCCGATTTGGTCCAGGTACGAGCGCCGAGGTCTTCCCCTCTCAGATCCGTGGAGTGAGAGCACTGGTGACCTGTAACACAGGTCTTAGAACCTTTCTCAGGCACCAGTCTCTCACAAAACAGGTTTACTACTCTAGGACGACCTCGGTGGCGTGGCGGGCGAGTGCTCGACTGCGACACAAGAGGCGCGGGTTCGATTTCCGCTACGAGAGAAATGTTTGTATGTTCTGCAAATATTTCTTCCCGGGTCTGGGTGTTGTATTATGTATTTACAAAAAAAAAGTATATAAGTATTCTATCAGCTATCTGGTGCCCAATAGCAGAAGCTTTGCTTAGTTTGGGACTGGATGGTGGTGTGTGAAAAGTCCACAAATATTTAAGAAACCCTTATGAGAGAAATTAAATAAATTATTAATAAAGTAAGAAAAAACTTACCCCTATGCCTTGACAACTAACACAGGCGAACAAAAACATAAACAGCAGCACACACATTGTCACAAATCAATCATTTTGTTCACACACTGTAATTTATAGAAGACAATCGCGTGCAAAATCTGATAGCACAATAGGAAATGTCAAAAAGATTTGTGATTTTGTGATAAAAATATTGTAGGTCATTGTTTAGGACACGGACTTAGTTAGACTTATTATGGGGTTTTTCAATTATACAAAGTAACAATATACTTTTTGTTCTATGCTTTGTATACATAGTATACTTGTAATTTTTTACAAAACTACTAGCTCCCGCCCGCGACTACGCTCGCCTGGTACCATCGTTATTCCAGCACATATACTATGTATGTTCCAAGTTTCATTCAAATCCGTTTAGCTGTTACGGCGTGATTGAGGCACAAACATCATCACATACAAACTTTCGCATTTATAATATTAATAAATAATAAATAAATATTGAGGACATATCACACAGCACCATCTAGCCCCAAACTAAGCAAAGCTTGTATTATGGGACCCAGATGGCTGATAGAATACTTATATACTTTTTTTTTGTAAACACATAATACTACAACACCCAGACCAGGAAGAAATATTTGCAGAGCATGCAAACATTTCTTCCCGCAGCGGGAATCAAACCCGCGCCTCTTGCGTCTCAGCCGAGCACTCGCCCGCCCCGCCACAGAGGTCGCCATTAGTAGGATTAAAGTAGGTACTTATACCTACATTAATTCGTGTTTTGTTCTAAGGGCTAATAAAACAGCATTAGTAGGTATAAAAAGTATAGAATTTAATTTTACCCTCAACCTACAAATGGCAAAATTTCCAGTAATCACAACATTAAGTTCAGTAACAATTTATTGTTTACGTATAACGTACTAGTGGAACTATTCCTAAAACATTACTTTCAGTAAGTTTTGAATTGTAATGCAAATAACATAAAACGAAACAAAATAAAAGTGTTTAATAAATTTATTAAAAAAAAATACAAAACAAAAACTCGACCATGCTGCCAGCCCAACTCTTACAAATCATAGAGAATGCGTTAACAAACTATACATAATAGTGTTTTATAACTGAGGAATAACAATAACAAATACCAAGCGTAAATAAAATCTGTGCGCAAGTGTACTGAGACTATTTAACCTACTTTAAGTAAAGCTGTTATTATGCTGCTTTTAAAACTAAAAATTTCAAAAAATATTACCTTCATATAAAAAACATTACACGCTAAGAGACCAATGCAATACGACCTAATGGTCGTTTATATAGAATAATTATAATATATTATCTTATTCTGTCAAGAATATATTACTTTTCGAGTCTTAAATTATACATAACCTAATACTGAAAAAGTAACTTTGACGTAATGTAGACGGTTCAGTTACCAACATAACGGATATGTTTCAACATTGAATTGACTCCCGTTCACAGATCTGTATAAGTTGTTTCAATAAACAATAACAAATGAGATTGAATCAAAGTTGGCACAAACATACCACAATACCAACCAACGAAGACCCAAAACACTCTATTTAAATTAATATAACCCTTATTTCTAATCAAATCCTTCTAAATATTTTAACACTTTGGGACTCCGTTCTCACAAGCACCTTAATATTACAATAATAAAAATAGTTTACTAGTTTTTTCTATTCTAAATACATAGTTTAATAGCTTCTTTCGTTACAATTAAAATGGAAGAATGCATTAATATTTCGTTTCAAAATACGAGAAATTGTTACTTTACTCGATATTAGATGTTACAACATTACATACTAACTTTAGACTAGAGAAAACTATATAGATTCGTTAATACGGCTCACTCAATATGCTGCGTTGACACTGGGCAAGTAAACGGGCGAGTAAACAAGCGAATTAATTTCAGTGTGACGCTCGCCTTTTAGAAAAATAAAGATAATAAAAATGTAATTAATGTTGAATTGGACTTCATTGCATTTTTGGAGCAGATTTCATCCTTCGTCATATCAAAACATTAATATGAATCGATCATAGTTCAACGATATTTCAATTTTTTTTTCTAATTGAATCTAATTGTAGTGAACATTTGCTACTGAGACAAGTTACTAGCACAATCTCAACACAGCATCACGCGCCGGCCCGTACCAACGATAAGAACAAAACCACTAAGCGAATATAATTCGAAACACAACAAAAATCGAGACTTCTCGCTTCTGAATCGGTTATAAGTGCGTGTGGATGATATTACCACACAATCAAATGTCAAAATGGGTGAATCCAATAAAATAACAATAGTGTATAAACACTACGTTAAAAGAGTCTGTGTCTGACACATAGTAAAAAACAACTATAGAGGATCAACTTGATAGGCTGAATACACTATCGACACTAGTTTTTTATATTCAATTTAAAAAACAGCAAGTTTGTTCATATAGATTACTCAGTAATAAGCAGTCGAGTTCTCAATAAACTAGATCTATGCACTAGATCCAGTTGATGGAACAATGTGAATGCGCATAGAGTTATATGTGACGAACAGAAATGCAAAGAAATGCTACATATCAGAGATTTGTGTACAAAACGGAAATGGTATGTATATTATATATGGGTGGGCAGACGGGAATGGTTATGATAAAAAGTCAAGTAAACTTTATTTTTTTCTACCTTTGTTCAAAGTAGGGAGTTAGTCTGTAACATGTCCGATCAATGAATGTACGTGGCATGCCATTTTAGTTCAAATAATTTTATAATTTTATAGCTCTAGACATTGTACTATTGACCATGTAGTAATACCAAACACGCATAACTTATACAAGGGCCGGCGCAAACAAAAATCAACCTTAAACTATACATAATAAGAGTCGGAATGCGACAGGCGACCCGTCAGTCCGTGTGCAACCAAGCAATTCGTATGCGTGTAGAAAATTTAATTCGTTTTAGTATCGTAGCTTTGCATCGGTCGCTTTTAGATTGCAGAGTCAGTGTTCTAGGGGCGTCGCTTCAACCTGGAAAAAGATTGCCTGTTTAGCTGGGTACTGACTGACTGAGCTGCCTCGCGAGGCTGCCTCGATTCTGCTCCGAACCGAGCAGAATGACTGATTGACACTGACTGATATAACAAATAGGCGCGTCAAATGTCAACGACATTGTACGTCAAAATGGTGATATTTCCAAGAAAGTTTGTCTCCAAATCAAGTCAAGGGAGTAAAGTCTACGACTATGGCCAGTGTGCGATTTAGTAAATGTCGAGCAATTATGTTTTTTAACTGTAATTTCAAATAAATATCTGAAGTGATATACTTATAGTAAAATAGAGTAAAGGCATAACGCATTACCTACCTACCTATACTTCAGCCAAATTCGATGTATAATAAAGGTAAACAAAAATCTAACCTAAAACGTTGACAAAAACCTAATAAAAACGTATCCTGATTATTTAAATAACAATTTTGTGAAGAAATCGGTAGAGGAGCTATCTTCCTGAGAGGATTTATTAGGTTTTTGACAACGTTTCAGGTTAGATTTTGGTTTACCTTTATTCTACATCGAATTTGGCTGGAGTATAGTCCTGTTACTTATTCCTTCGAACCAGTGTGGTGAAAGGATTTAAAGTGCGCCCCAAAGGCTCATTTCGTGCACACGCATTAATACACAAGGATAATAAAAGAAATATTTGGTAGACCGGCAACTGACTTAATAATATGTGCAGATTACCTCAACAGCGCGTTCGGCCCCCTTCTCCTGCCTGGGTGGTGCGGGTTCGACGCTCAGCAGGCGCGGCTTCTCCTCAGGCTCCTCGCCCCCCGCGCCCACGCCGCTGCCTCCCAGCGACATCTCGGAGAGGGATTCTAGTACGCTGTCGATGCTTACTGCAGGCGCGTTGTCGCCTTCACCCTGAGATAAATCATGTGTTAGAAACACAATGCGTAGAATGCAATTTTAAAGAGTCAAATTTAAATTTAAATCATTCCACTACATTGATTCAGAGCACTGGGGTGTTCTAGTAGTAGTGGGTGATTTACAAACATTCAAATTTATTAGTAGAATAGGATGTATAGCGGAAATAGCATCTAGCCTCATGGCTACACACATCGACATCAAGTAAATAATAATCAATTACGTAAATTAAATTTCACTTCATTTTATAAGTTCGTATGAGCTAGTGGCAAACTCTTGTGACAGAGTTTTTAGGCCGCCTGAAGGCCTCCGTCATGGCTTAACGACTTAAAAAGCCGGGACCGACAATTTACCGTGCCCTCCGAAGCACGGAAGCGCTCAGCTCGTAATGCCACTTGCGTCACCCATCCCAGTTCTGACCGCGCACAACGTTGCTTAGCTTCAACGATCAATCTAGAACGTCTAAGCAAGCTACGCCCCGAGCGCTTCATATTATCATAGCTACAGGGTTAGGATATTTACTTTCAGCGGGCTGGGCTTTAGGAAGTGGAGATAGCAGAATCCCCTGAACCCCTTCCAGACCATGATCTGTGGCTTCACGCCGCGCTCCGACAGCGCCTGTTTCAGATCGCGCACTCGCGTGTTAGGGCTGATGTTTGAAATCTGAAAATAAACAAACACACCTTAACACCCAATTCATTCCCATACTTTACTATAAGAATCTCCCCGAGCATGTCGTAAAAGTCGACTAAGGGATAGTATCCTCCAACACAATGAGATACAATCAAGTATTCCTAAGGAGGGTTGACGTCAGGCAGGCGGCCGGTCATAAAACACCTTAGCCAAAACTCGTGCGACCCCACATAGAGTGGGATAAGGGCAGGAAGATGATGATAACTTTACTATAAGCATAATAATAATAATCATTTATTCAATAAGGTTCAAGGAAAAATTACAACTACAGTGTCTTAAATATACTTAGATAAGAAATACATGAGAGCCTGAACTAGGTAATCCTGAGTTTCAGGCGGTTAGAGCACAAAGTAAAGTATCAAAATAACAAATAATCACATTAAAATACAAAAATTAATTAATATACAAAGAATCTACATAATATTTGGTTTAATATAATATAGTTTAATTTCTAAGATTAAAAAATAAAAAAATAAGATAAAATTTTATGTTAACACAATCAATCAATCAGTAATTTTTCTGTATCCTCGTATTTAGAACATATATTCCTCGATGCCTTGTCAGCTTTACCGTCAATTACTAGCCTTGCTACTTCAGAAATAGGGTTCAATTTACCTTGACAGAGAAGTCAATGACGGGTTTGGGGCGCTTGTTCCGCCTCTTCTCAACCTTTCCCTTGTCCTTTCCTTCCGCGCCCTCGATGCCCTCCTTGTCCGCTTTGCTGGCGGACTTGTGGCTGTTGCGACGCCGCGGTTGGCGACGCGGCTTGGATTTACCCTCCTCGCCCTCTGTGGTGTTGCCCTGGTGATACGAAAGATACATTATTTATAGTTATTTAATTTATACAAGACTTTTCAAACAAAGAAGAACTAATTTAGAAAGAATTTTTTCGCACAGACAAATCCATTGTTACACGACCGGGTTTGAACCCACGACCTTAGGATCGGAAGGCGGGGTCACTACCAGCTAGACCACCAGTGCTGCAATGCTGCCATTAGGGATACTAAGGCCTTTTACCATCTATGATAGATGATTAATACAGCGTCAGGAGGCAACTTTACCTTCACAGACGGGACGCTGTAGTGCCCGGGACAAATTAAGATGGAGTAGGCTTGCCCAGTACCTATTCCATCCTCTCAGCTTAGTCGGCCTTGTCCACAGAAAAGACATGGTCAATACGTGCGGAGCTGACTAAGCCGCGGGTTTCCTCACGATGTTTTCCTTCACCGTTTGAGAGTACTGGCATAGCACACATAAATTTTTCGCACAGAAAAATCCATTGGTACACGACCGGATTTGAACCCACGACCTTAGGATTGGAAGGCGGGGTCACTACCAACTAGACCACCAGTGCTCTCAATTAGGGATTCATCCAGTCCATTAGCGTCCAGTCCAGGCGTGATAATTATGTATGTATGGTAGTATTACTTCTCCTTCGCTTTGACTCTTGTGCGAGCGGGTGCGGCGCCGCGTGCGACGCGGCGCGCGCTGAGTACTGCGATCCTCAATGTCCGTGTCCACTTCCTTGAGGGTGCACACTCGACCGGCGCTGTACAGACAAACAGAGTATCACTAATAAAATATATATATTTGAGGACATTATCACACAGCGCCATCTAGCCCCAAACTAAGCAAAGCTTGTATTATGGGAACCAGATGGCTGATAGAATACTTATATACTTTTTTTTGTAAATACACAATACTACAACACTCAGACCCGGAAGAAATATTTGCAGAGCATGCAAAAATTTCTCCCGCAGCGGGAATCGAACCCGTGCCTCTTGCGTCTCAGCCGAGCACTCGCCCGCCTCGCCACAGAGGTAGTCTTACTAATATTATACTACTACAAGTCGTAAGTAAGTTGTTCCTATGAGCTAGTGGCAATCTCTTGTGATAAATATCAACACTTTGCTATAAGGATAGTCCACTTGGCATCGCTGCAAGGATTTCAGAATAATTTCCTTCTCATAGGGCTGGACAACCACTGGGGTAAACGAGATCTTGAGTGGGAGCCGCAACTCGGCAAACGTATAATGTAGGACGCCCTGGGAAAGGCTGCGGCAGAGACTGGATGTATCAAGCCGAAGTTAGGACGCGATGGCGCTCATTAGGGGAGGCCTATGTCCAGCGGAGCTAAAAATTGATGATGATAATGACCTTTTCTATAGAAATGTCTTTTAAATAAAACAATCAAGAACTAAAGGAATCAGCTATAGACGCCATAAATAAAAACGAGTATATGTATTGTATTTTGTTGTAAGTAAAAAGTATGAAACATATGGTGCTACCTGTATAGAATTCTACATACCGCTGCCGTATACGACTATGAGATGTTGCATGAAAGTAACAAAACAAAGCCAAATTAAACAACATGATAGGTATTGGATGATATTGATTAGAGATCAGGACGACATTAAGTGTATGCTTGGGTTTTAGAAGCTACTTTACTACATTCTGTCAGTATTTTGATTTTGATAGGTTTAAAGGTAAACTTATTGTTAATCCTAAGAATATAAACGCGAAAGTTTGTATGTATGGATGTTTGTTACTCTTTCACGCCTAAGCGGGTGAACGGATTTGAATGAAACTTAGAATATACATAGTACATGTACTGGATTAACATATAGGCTTTTTTATCTGGGTACCACGCGAGTGAAGCCGCAGGCGGCAGCTAGTATAAAATATATGTTATCAAACGAAACAAGTGATCCCAAACTCCCGGGTTTTAGTACCCCGTTGAATAGATTCACTATTTACTTCACATTTATCATCAACATGAATTCTAGAATATAGTTTATGGGTCAGAGCTGGAGGGTATCCTACAAATATTATAAATTCAATTGATTTTCACTTTGTATTCATGTATGGTTGTATGTTTGTATGGTTGTTCTTTCATGCAGCAATGAAGCCACGGATCAAAAGTATTTTTGGTATTAAGCTCAGACCAAATAAAAAGAAAAGACACCGCGCCGCGAACAACAAAAGTGAAGCCACCTTTTTATGTATGTGTGTGTCGAAGGTTTTGAGGTTTTGTGTTCCGAGTAACCTAAAATTCATAGTATAATAATTAAGAAACGATGTTATTTGAAGTACTTACAAGTGAAAGTGATTCCGTGAGACTTTTTATGTGATTTGCTGCTGTTTTTACAAATTTTCACTATACAGGAAGGCATAATTCTATTTTTAAGACTCGTGACGTACTAAGAGCATTAAGCATGGTTTTAGTGTAGGTGTGTGCGTGAGCGTGTATGTGTACTTGCAGGAGCACAGTTTTGTGTTGCTTCACTTTTTGTTCGCAGCGCGGCGTCTTTTCCTTTTATTTGGTCTGAGGTATTAAGTTTATGGTAGCATAGAATACTTTTTATACTAATACTACGCGAGCGAAATCGCGGACTGAACCTTGTGTATGATAAAAAACTTACAGCATTTCAATATCCCTCAGCTGTCCAAGAATGGGCATCATTCCGACGCGGCGGGCAGAAAGCAGGTGCCACAGGATGCCGATTGGACGCTGGCTCATGCGCTGCGTCTCTATCACCTGAGGATAAAGAGCATATTGCAATGACAATAACAATATTCATCATCTTCCTGCCCTTATCCCACTCTATGTGGGGTCTATGATCCTAGGATCATGCTGTAAGAGTTTTAGCCAAGGTGTTTTATGACCGACAATAACAATATTGCAAGGAGAAAAACTTAGGCGTTAAACTGTACAATAGAGTAATTGTAGTGGAGTATTTGGGTATTGATTTTGATGTACGTTTTCCTAACTTAATTTGACATTCTTAAAAATGTTAATTATTATATTAGACCGAAGTAACAGAGAAAGCTATAATTTTAGAACTGTCAAATTTAGTTAAGGAAAACGTACTTCCGAACAGAGAGCAATATGTGTTGATAGAAATAGCGGCTCTAAAACACAATAATTGTGTTTTCTTCACAAAAGAGTCAGGTTTAAAGTTTATTTCAACATTCAAACTGAATGTTGAAATCCAAAAGTTTAACAAATTCTAAAAGTTTAAGAACTGCCTTCAGTAAAGATAAAAGTTAGTACAATTTGAAACTTGATTTGAACTTGAACGTTGAGATTGGAGGTGGAGGTCTAGTAATAAAATCATTTCTGATAGACAAAAGGCAGTATGCAAAGAACCCAGAGAAAATAATAATTTCATGATGTAATGACAAGGAGGTACTAACTTGAGTTGGTGTGACAATAAGATCAATAGGCACATCGTGTGGTCCAAATAGGGCAGGCGGTAGTGTGTCGAACACCTGAAATAATAATATAACATTATACATTTATGTGTAGGTATTTTATTAAATTAAAATTTCCCACAAATCTTGCTCAATTTCTATATCAGATAATTACAGAGAAAACGGCAGAGATTCGTGGCGAAAATATGTGCATATATACATTACATATTATCAAGCATGTATCCCTAACGGGGTGGGCAGAGCCCACAAGTGCCTCATAAGAAAACTTCCAGCCACTCCTGATTTAAAGTACCAAGATGGGTATGGTGAACCATGGTAACAGGTGATCAGCCCATCGCCCATATAGATGGTCCATCATGTTGGAGGATACTAACCCTTAGTCGACTTTTACGACATGCTCGGGGAGAGAATGAATGAATTATTTATTTGTAACAGCATCAAAACAACAAAGTTTAGAAATAATTAAACAAAATAAAAAGTAAACAAGTTTGTATGTAGGTATAAAATTAATGGTGTTACAAAAAGTTCCTAACTCAGCAATGCAGGTTACTGTAAGTAACTTGCGCTGGTCTTCCGTTAGAACCTTTTGAGACGGGTGCGTAAAATCAGTTGCGGACATAGAATACTATATTCTGACAAACAAACGAAAAACCAGAATAACTATATAAAAGTGACAAAAAGTGATAACTAAAAAAAAATAAAGGTAATTATTTTATTAAGATTACAAACATTACAAAAAACAAATAAGAGTAAAAATAAACGTAAAAAAGAAAAAACAAATTGTACAAAATGACTAAAGTTTATCTTGCGTTAAGGCAACGCCAACAGCAACACATAATAAAAAACTGGTAAGGATGTTTACAATAAAAAATAGTACTATAGAATGCGCTCCAATTATAGGCATGCACAGCATTGGCAGACAAAGACTGATGGCAAACTGATGTTAAGTAACAGTGTGGTCTAAGATGGAGCACGCTTACCTAGAAGAAACCTATTGACTCTCGATTTAAAGACACCCATATTATACTTTTCAGGAAATACAGACCCCGGCAGAGTTCCACATTTTTCAGCTTTATTTTAAAAACCTGAACGCAACTCTGAGAAGCAGCTGGACGCATTCTAAATTTTTTCCTCACCAGTCCAGCAGAGAAGTATACGAAAATATGTGATGTGCATTAATTGAATGACAAAACAAAACCGACGTGCATGCATGAGGAATGTCATGAGAGCGAATGAAGCGAAAGAAGTATGTCAGGATCGTAGCAAATGGAGGTCCGTTATCTCTGCCTACCCCTATGGGAGATAGGCGTGACTTTATGTATGTATGTAGTAGGTGTAGTAGCAGTAACGTACCTGACTATCATGTACAGTGGTGACGACAATAGTATCCGGATTAATGGTTTTCATATGCATCATTAGGCCAAACTCCAAATCGCCATATCCTGAAACATACATTTAATTATTAGAAAACTATATAAATAGTTATCTTAGAGAGATAGATTCCATCCCGGGGAAGGACTACTTTTTATCTTGTAAAACCGATCTCAAAATGGAAAAAAAATGTAAAAGGATAACCAGGATAATGCATGAATACTGCTTAGACATTAATTGAAGACAAGACAGTTAATTTGATAATTTGAAACAATGTCATTCATATCAATCAGGTCATCAGCAGCTCTCTTTTTCTTGCAGGGCATTTTTCATTTGTTGGATTTGTCTCCGCCCCGAATAGCAGAATAACTACCTAATAAAACATTTGTAAATTTGCATTATTAATTCTAGGGCGGTACTAGTAAATATTTCTAATTATTACCAACACAATCTACATGCATGGCTCTTTTTATTGACACGAAAGCATATATGGCACAAACGAATGTCCAAACATTCTCATATTCCCCTAAAATATGAGAATGTATGGGAATTAGTTTTTTTTTTACATGGAAACAAAAACAACACTGTGACAGAGAAATAGTTTTAAATTATACCAAAAAACCATTATAGAATGAAATAGTTGTTCTTGTGTAAAAGAGAAAGGTATGGTTTCTCACCTCGTCCCTTTCCAATGCGATATCCCTCCTTGGAGACTGCCACAGAGCCCATAACAACAAGATCCAGCATCACGCTTTCATCTAAGGCTGAAAAGGGTAAACGGTCCAAGCCTGAGAATCTAGTCAGTATTTTGATCCTACCCTACCTATAACTCACCCCTTAACACATCTGTCCGTGACAATCGTGAAACAAAAAAAACAATTGGAAAGGTTTGGTTCTCCATAATTATCTTTATTTTGCTAACCGGTTCCTATATTAAATTAATGCATGTGGGTAGCTAATTTACCATACATTGTTATCAATCAAAAATAGTCATCATTTGTTTTGACATTTCACAAATAAACAATTTTACTACATCTTACTGGACATCCGTTAAATGAAATAGGAACTGTGAAACAAGCATGATGGTACATGAAATTTTAATTCTACATACATTATTATCACGCCCGCATTCCTAATGGGGTGAGCAGAACCACAAGTAATCATAAGAAAGCTTGCCTCCTGACTCCTGATTTAAAGTCCTAAGATGGATATGGTGAACCGTGGTGACAGGTGATCAGCCCATCGCCCATAGATGGCCCATTATATGGCCCATCAGAGAAGTAAAGCAATTCGAATACTATAATGTAAATTTCCTAATTTTAACCGTTTGATGAAATGCTACTCTAATTAAATACCTGTAACGAATTAGAGTAGGTAAAAAATAACGAACTTTATGGTATTTTACGGAGTATAGGTAGTTAGGCGTTGTCATGTGACTTATGTATGACAGTTCCATAGATTTTAGCATTCTCTAGTTCTCTACTATTTTTTGACAAAGCTCTCATCTGATAGATGCGTGATTACCCTTGATCAATTGCAAATTGAGCTACGTAAAAAGGTCTAAATAAATACATACCAACAGGTTTGCCATAGGTCTCCATTCCGTTCTTGGAGACTGCCTTCTTGATGGCGTTTATACCGGTCTCTCCTTCAGGCAGTCCCAATCTGCTGAGGAAGCCAGTGGCCAGGCGGGGCACTGGCACGTAAAGGGTCTTTTGTTTCTCCAGACATAGCACCCTGGAAACAAAATTTTGCGAATGATTTTTCTAATCAAAATAAAACATATCTGTTTAGTTTCCGCTTGTGCTACTCGTAAGAGCACTGGTGGTCTAGTTGGTAGTGACCCCGCCTTCCGATCCTAACGTCGTGGGTTCAAACCCGGTCGTGTACCAATGTATTTTTCTGTGCGAAAAATTTGTGTGCGCTGTAACAGTACTCTCAAACGGTGAAGGAAAGCATCGTGACGAAACCCGCGGCTTAGCCAGTTCCGCACGTATTGACCATGTATTTCCTGTGGACAAGGCCGACTAAGCTGAGAGGATGGAATAGGTGCTGGGCAAGCCTACTCCATCTTAATTCGTCCCGGGCACTACAGCGTCCCGTTTGTGAAGGTAAAAGTTGCCTCCTGACGCTGTATAAACCATCTACTATAGATGGTAAAAGGCCTTGGAGGTGCTACTCGTGCTGCTCGGATAAAAAGTAGTAGGTATATATGCTATTCCAGGTCACATTTCGATACACAATGCTGTCGATTCTGTTGTGCATTTTTTTCTAAACTAAATATTTCACACAACCATTTTCTCTTAAATTATAGCTTATATCTCGACCGATAAGAATGACAGCATTTTAGTGCTATTTATCTAGTCGTGTCACTAGTTATGTCGAAAGAGTGCGGTCCATTTCAGTTCTGTTAAAAAAATCACAACAAAATCGAGTATGTAGTATTCCCAGTTTTTTTGTTATTACTTAATGACCCTGGATTTCCTTGATCGAATTCCGTCCAAGTTAAGACTTCATTACTATATCAACCTTTGAAAACGCTCATAGGGTCTCTCATAGTGCTCAGTGTTCTTTAGCAATTTACTCAGAAATTTACTAGAACCATTAATATAATGAAATCACCAAAACACGCGCGATCCACATGTCCTTCGCTATTGACCTAAGAGATATTTAATTCAAACAAAGTAGCTTTTATACAAATCGTGTGGCTAGTAAGCCTTGGTCGGGGCTATCGGTGTTATGAAACAGGGTCAGATTACAAGCTACGTCTAGGTACATGCTAGGTGCATAACAGCTACATAAGTATTAATATAGTATGTAATGTAGCCAGTGCATGCGTCGGACTGATCAAAGCCATTAAGTGATGTCATTGTAATAAGA
Source organism: Scotopteryx bipunctaria (assembly GCA_949320045.1). Lineage (NCBI taxonomy): Eukaryota > Metazoa > Arthropoda > Insecta > Lepidoptera > Geometridae > Scotopteryx > Scotopteryx bipunctaria. Next base: position 3,891,530 of record OX439462.1, read on the forward strand.
TTCGAATCGGCTTTGATTAGATTTGCTGATTTTAAAATATTGAAAAAGGTAAATTATGAATTTATACATTCTACAATGAATTATATTTCTAGCAATGAATACAAAACGTCTACTTTATATTCATTCTAGTTCGATTTATAAGGGAATTGTAACGATAAAATGGTTTTCCACTACGGTGAATCAAAGTGGTAATCTATTATCATTGTTACTACATTCACGAACTAGTATTTTTAAAGTTACTGATCCGTAAATAATATTAACAAGTCAATTACTCATATAAAAAATGTTTGTCTTTGCACCCGTTTTGTTTCCCGTTGCGAATTACAATTTAAAATCCGTTTCTAGTCACGCTATTCTTCGCCGCGCTTCCGTCTATCAAGTGACTAGCGAGCTTGAAACTAGAGAAAGAGGGATCCATTTCAATGATGTTTATGTTCGTAATTAACATAAAAACTGTTGACGCTACCAAGTACATGCAGAACCCTGTGTTTTATTAATTCTATTTTTTATGGAACATTGGGAGACTATTGACGACGAAGTCAGTTCCATTGTATCCTTTATTATCCACTCATACATAAACTTATATCTTTTAATTTACCAGATCCTTCATTGCCTGATGGAGCAGGAATGTATTTGTCAATAGTATTTTGTAGAAATAACAAGGATTAGTCTGAGCTAGACTATATTAAACTGGTGATTACCTTCCAAATTATTAACATCCAAATTCGACTTGGACAAAAAATGTATGGATAAATTAGTTTTACTTGAATATATGCTAATTATTATTTAATTTATAATTACGGGAATCAATCCGCGGGCGGAAGTTAACTTGAAATTTTAAAAATAATGTTTTTTACATCTGCCGTCTGTAGTTTCGTAGCAAAGTTTTGTTATAAAACATTCAGCATATCAAATTTAGCTAGAGTATAGACGTGATTAGAAAGAAATCTCATTATTTCCTCGTAGAATCATTAAAAGAAGTATGCACGTAAAGTGAAAATACACAAAATTGTTGTCATATTTCACGTTCTGTAGCGTTAAGGTATGTTCACTCTGTGTAGCTTACCGTTAGGTATCCTAATTAACGTACCTATTTATCAAGATTCCCTTTAGGGTAAGTACCTTTTGTTCGATCAAAGGTCAAACTACGAGACAGGTCATGAACTTTAACACGTAGGTGTGCGTAGGTTTCGCCTAAAAAAGTTTACTTTAATTGGGTCTCAAAGGTTGTTTTGTTTAAAACCTTAATACTCTCGACTTAAGAAAGTGAGTAAGTAGAATCCTATCTACCGGGTTGATCATTTTGATATAGTTGTATTGAAGTAGGATTATGACGCTGGATTAACTGGAACATCTGTTTATAATGGGTTTAAAACGGAACCTTAATTATTAGATACTAGCTGCCTCCCGCGGCTTCTCTCGCGTGGTACCCGGATGAAAAATAGACTATAATATGTTAATCCAGCAAATGTACTATGTATATTAGAAGTTTCATTAAAATCCGTTCAACCGTTTAGGCGTATTTGAGGCATAAACATCCTCACAAACTTTCACATTTATAATATTGTAGGATTAGGTTTTGTTCGCGTGGTATCCGGAAAAAGTTGCATTTGTCATCTTCTGGCCCTTTTTGCAGCAAAACAAAACACCTCCAAGCAAAACATGTCTATGCAATGCTCCGTTGTTGTGTGAAAGATTACAAACCAATAAACATACAAAAATCCTCTGTAATGTAGTATCTATTGATTGAATAGGACAAAGTATTTGTAAAGAAAGTTAAGTTTATGTAAGCCAAGTGTAATAAAACGTTCAACATGGACTGCGTTGCCCAAGAAATCGGTCATGGCTTGCGCAATACCCGGCTAATCATCGCAGTTATTTCTGTATGCTTGTTATATATCTATTTATAGTTTTGTGATTTCATTGTTTATAAACTTTTCACTCGATAAATTGTCGCCGTGTTCTTTTTGATTGATAAAATTACAAAACATATAATACAACAACTAGAATTAGTAGGTTTTCGATTGTAGGTCCGAAATAATTTCTATTTTTAGGGTTATCGCACTTCAAATAACGGTAGGCGAACATAATTTGAATAGGGGAATTGTGTGGGAATGGTAACTGATGATAAGCTTAGGATAATTTAAACGATAAATAATAATATGTATGGAATAGAATGAATGAAGACAGTTATAAATGTACTACTAGGTACTACGACTATAGAATTCCTTTTCCATCTTCATCATTAAATTGCTGCCAATGGGTAAATCACTTGATTCTACGTGTTAGTTTAATCGCTATTCGTTTAGGTCACTGTTAAATTTAAGAGCATAATTTAAGTTTTCTTATATAAGTGAATATTGTTATTCTTATGGGAAATCAATAAATATCTTAAACCTGATCAGAACTTGACAGCTATTGTACAATCAAGCAATTGAAAACGCATCAAAATCGGCTTGTGAGATTTGTAAAAAACAGACAAACAAGTAGAATACCTACCAAGTAAAGATAAATAAAAGGCGGTAAAAACCACTAATGTAGCACATTCCTAACCGCACTCTGGCGTCGGGTGGTTTATAGCAGAATGGATAAAAACTTCGATCAATCTTTTCAAAGAGCAGCGTTCTAAGAAAAGAGGGACTACGGATAGTGTGCAAATTATCGTCTTTTAAGAGATACCATGTCGGTTCTTTACTGTTAGCCGACACAGAAGTAGTATTCTGCTAATCTTCTTTCTCACCTCTTCTTTCTAACCCAACCTAACCCTGTTTCATAACCGGACTGAAAGATAACCAAAATTTTGACATGACTTGTGTTTATTTTTGTGTGTCGGGACGATAACGTCCTGTTTAAAATATGGTAGTTATAGGCCCTAAAGATGTTCTGCTGAATTTGAAGACAACAAAATGCACGACAGATTTATGTAATGCTACACCAGATATAAGTTCCCATAATAGAGGTGAATCAAAATCAGTTAAGCCGTAGATAATTTTTTCCTATGTCTGACTGACATATTTCGTCCATTTTATGGTCTATGGCGTTGACCATAAGATGGACGAAACACAATGATTACACAGAAAATGTAATACCTACCTAAATCTTATAGCGTTTGATTAGATAAGGCGGTAACTATATCTAATCACATCATAATATGGTTTAACAGAAGATAATTTATTTTTTATCTATAAAATCTAGGCGAAGACCGAAAAACATCGAAGAAAAGGTGAAAATCGAGCAACCCAACTCGATCGTACATTCCCGAGTGAAAAAGTAAAAGTGCGAATTTCAGTTCAACGACCGCTACGAAGCGAGACAAAAATACAGTCACTAATCGCGCCAATCTATCTATAGCCACTAGGTGTATCTATAGATAGACAAGGTGTAAATAAGTTTGCTAGACTGGGCACTGACCTAGACTAAAGCATTCGTAAAAAAATATTTTCTGTCTGTACCAAAACCAGACCTACTCGTAAATGATGGTAAGGTATAAAGTGACTATATTTAGTATCAAACGGCTTTCAGACTACGCTATACTAGTGCTATATAGTATAGCAAAGAAGGACCTCCTGCTATACTATATAGCATGGTGTTATAGTTTATAGCAAGCTCAGTTGACCGCGATCTTTGAACGACGGCCTGGGGCCGGGGGTGAGGTAGGAGGAAAATGGCGGCGCGTTATATAGCACAGCATGAACTGAGCGCATCGCACCAATTTATAGCTTATAGTAAGCCAATAATATACAACGTGTAACATAATGTCCCTATAAGCCCGAAAGGGGTGTATTCAGACCGAGCACTTGAATACATTGACGTGTGCAAAAGTTCAATACATCATATTTGAAATTCCAATACAATTAAAAACAAATTATTTCATGAGAAATTTGTGACAACCCTATGTGTTTGTTTACCATTTGCGTAGGTAACAAACACACGCGCACCCTCCTATCGCGTCGGACCCACACATACGCAGACAATTGAACGCGCGGCAAGTTTCAAAAAGTACCTAGGTGTAATCACCAAAGTTTTCGTAAGAATTTGCAATTTTTTTAATTCTACGTAGAAATTAAAGTCAAAGATTAAAATCACGATATCTTTCACACATAAAAAAACAACTACCTACCTACATCTACCTAGGTAGTTACCTAAGGACCTAGGTACAGGAAAAGTTAAGTTATACCTTTTCTCCCTTCTTCTTGGTTGGCTCGGAACACGGCTAATTGACATGGTAGGTATTAGGTAGGTATGTAGGTACCTAGGTTGGTATTACTGGTACACATTCACATTCACAATCACAAAATTATTTTTGTCATTTTTTATTAGTAAGCTAGGTACTAATGGGGTACCTACTAGGTAGGGTGATAGGTTAGGTACCTATCATCATACCTACCTATCACTGAATTTTATCACTGTTGACACACACAGTAGGTACTCGGTATCCATCAAAGGGAAGTAGGTACAACACACCACCGAATTCCCGGTCTTCCCTCACTGGTGCGCCGGTGGAAAGATCCCGTCGAGAGAAGACGGTTCACCAATCCCAGAAAATAGCCCGTAAGATGGCAATGGCCGCCCTGGATAACGCTCTCTGTAGAGCTGACGCGCCGCTACTAAGCTATTAATTATTTGGTGCTGCTCCAACACACACACACAACACCATAACATAATACTCACTGTTTGAGTACAAAGCCGACATCGTATCGTTAATTAGTTACGCGAACCGAGAGATTGCTTGTTGCAGTTGTTGCAAGGAACGAATGCTAATTGCGACTGATAAAAACCGATCTGTTTTGCGACCAAAAGTAGGTACCTATTGCCGAAAGCCGAATTTTTAGGGTTCCTTGTCTGGGGTAACCCACTAAATACTGATTGGGAAAAAAAAGGAAAAAAACTTCACCATACATCTACTACTACTACTACTACTACTACTACTACTGTCGTCGTGTCCGTGTCGCTAGCTCTTTTGAACCAGTGTGGTGGAAGGATTAGAGTGCACCTTGGAGGTTCCTTTCGTACACTTTGACACACGTCTATGACATGCCTGGTTTCCTCACGAGGTTTTCCTTCACCGTTTGAGAGCATTGATATTGCACACATAAATTTCGAATCGAAAAATCCATAGATTCGAACTCACGACTTAAGGATGGGAAGGCGGGGTTCATACCAATATGCTACCATGTGCTCCATCCCCATTTGCTACTAGGTACCTACCTACTTACATAATAACCTACCAACAATTACGTAGTTCAATCAAGAAAAGTAAAAAACAAATAAACCTACGGAACCAATTTGATTTTATTAAACAAACGCTTGCGGTGCGGTGTCGGTTGACGGTTGCGGATTTTGAATTTAGCAAAGGCACCGACAGCCAATTAGGGCGAGGTGCCATCCCACTAGTTGTTGTTGTTGTTTCAATGCAACCAATGACAAATAGGCTGTTCACGATGAAAATGAAGATTAGTAAGACAGATAAGTCACAACCTTTGACTTTAGTGCCCAAGTAGGTAGGTACAAAATTGCATTGAAAAATGCTCCAATGAATATTGGAATAATAAATCGTTGGAAAAACTAAAGTGGAATAGGGTCACAGCTTTATCCTCAGGCACGGTAGACCTCTTCTCATACTTCTTGTTACCTACTCAAGATGCTTTTAAGGCCCGAGTAGGTAGGTACAAAATTGAGTAGGTATCACGGCTTTATCCTCAGGCACGGTAGACATCCTCTCATACTCCTTGGCACCCACTGAGGATACCTTTAAGGCCCGAGTAGGTAGGTACAAAATTGAGTAGGTAAGGTACCTATCTCCTATACTAGGTACTTAACAAAGAGATCTGAAAGGATGTTTACGGTGCCTAGGGATTTTAGTCGTGATGTGACCTTACATTTTAATTACCAATAAATACCAAGGTACCACTAGGCCTTAAAAAAAAAAATAGAAATTACTTATTAAGCCACCTCGTTATTAGGTAAGTAGGTAGGCATTTTACTAATGGTGTCTGTTCTGTTACCTGTTTCATCTAGAGTTCACACTTAAAGGTCAAAAAACAGCTGTAAATAGGGATGCCTCACGTTGTGTCAAGTTACGTATTGGAGCAAAGTTTAAGAGACATTTCATGAATGAAAACCTTTGAAATTTTAAAAGTCGTTGAACAAAAGTTGTTCGCAATGACGTATAGAACACCCCCGTTTCGGGCTTATAGGGACATTATGTTACACGTTGTATAGTACAGTACAGTGTGAACGTGTCCATAACAATATATGGTGCGCGATATTGTTGTGCTATGGAGCTATATGCTATTATATTATAGCGTAGTCTGAAATGCACTTCAGTAATGGAAAATGTTTCATCAAAAATATGATGTCTCAACTTCCAATCATCATCATCATCCCGACTGTACTCGCTGCTGGGCATAGGTCTCCGATTATTTATTCTGACATCCATCACGGTCTTGTGCTAGTCTGCTAGCCATCCACGGCCCACGGTTTTTACTATATCGTCTGCCCATAATTGCTACAGGACGACCCAAATCCCTATAACCACAACTCTCAATAAAAAGCAGTATTTATGAGATAGCAAAAAGTGCTGAAAATGGTTAGAATCGTTTTTAGGGTTCCGTACCCGAAGGGTGCCAACGGGATCCTACTTTTAAGCCTCCGCTGTGCGTCCGTCCGTCTGTCAGCGGGCTGTATCTCATGAACCGTAATAGGTAGAGAGTTGAAAATTTCAGAGTTTGTATTTCTATTGCCGCTATAACAACATAATAACAATGAAAAAATAAAAGCATGTCCCATACAAGAAAGAAAACGTAACTTTCGTAATCGATCATTGAAGTTAAGCAACACAAGGCGCGGTCAGTAATTGAATGGGTCGAGTGACCTTTTGCGCATTTTTTCTTTTCAAACAATCTAAAATTTACTGATTTGTACAAAAGTAACAATAAAATTAAAAATTAAGGGGTCCTCATAAAAGAGAAGTATTTAATTTTGCTTTTTTTTTTGCTTGATTTTACTAGCCTGCTGTCACCTATAAGTAGGTGGCATAACAGAAACATTTTTATGCACATGTACGATGGTACGGAACTCTTCGTGTGTGAATTCGACTCGCACTTGACCGGTTTTATTATCGAATGATATCTATCTCTTATTGCATTAGAAAGACATTGACTTTGTTAGTGATCTGAACATAAATAGACCATAATAAACATTGTAATGGTTAATAAGTCGCCCTTTCACTGTGAAAGTTTCTCTGGTTGAATAAATAGGCATGTAATTTAATTAAAATAACTTGCATATCTACCGGTATATGATTACAATCTGTACAGATTGCATACCTCTTGTTGTTTAGATTTTTGAGTGTTTATTTTACCTACATTTTAACGTGATTTTGCGCGTGTCGTAGCCTACCAGGCAAGCATAATATAATAGGGGTCGGACATTGGCATATTATGCTAGTCATAGGCTCACTTGCGGCAGTTGATTGATGTCGTGGTATCAGGGATACTGCTCATGAACAGTACGAGTACCAGGCGATCATAACATCGCAGGAGTCACAGGGGTCAGATAAACGCACGCTAGTGCTCAGGCAGATTCGACTGCGTTACAGAAATATTGTTCTAATCAACATCAAAAGTACTGTAAATGATGATCAGACAAGGTTCCAAAAACATTATGAGGATGAAAAATAAACAATTACCTACCTATAAGTTCTTTTTTTTAACAGCACAATAGCAAACAGCACACTAACACTACATTTTAAAAACGTCATAAATTTTTCTGACCAGGAGAACATAACATCACAGGAGTAACTCACCTAACAGGTTCCTGTGGCTTCTCTGGATTGACCTTCACGGTGACAGCATTCTTGAACAGATCAAGCTCTGCCAGCCTATCAGCTGCCTCCTGAGCCCCCTTGAAGTTGGGGATGCGGTTGTAAACCGGTCGAGGGAACATGGCCAGGCCGTTGGACTCCAGGTGACGCCATACCTTCAGACGGAAGTACTGCTTGTTGATAACTTCCGGCTTCTTGGCTAGAAGGGAAGGTTTTATTAATTAAAATCTAATGGATTATCCTGTTATTTTATAAGACTAGTGGAACACCCGCGACTTTTACCGTTGAGTTTTTTTCATTCAAACATTTTCTAAAGCATCCTCTAGGTGAATTTCGGGAATTCCTTTCTTAGTGCACCTCTAAACCATAAGAGGAATATGCCCTCCAGTTTCATGTTCTAGGACTCATGGATCCAGGCTGTGCATTGGTTCATCATCGACTTTGAACTGGTGGACTAGCCATACTGTTTAGTATCCATGTTTCAGCTCGGTATGTCATGCATGACTGTATATCTGTATATCAATGCTCTCAAATGCAAAAGGAAAATTGTGAGGAAACAGACATGTCCAAAACAACATGAAGAATAAATTTGAAAATAATTTTCTTCAATGAACAAATCTAATTAGTCACTTGCATGGCCTATATGCTATTCCAGATCACAACTATAAATATTTGAAGTCTCATCACAATCCATTCAGGCTTCCTTACATACTTTTGTATTTATTATATTACTTTAAAGTTTATAAATGCTCCATTATCAATTATTATGTTTACGATGGTAATGTTGTTGGTAACAGAAAGTCATGGTAATTTTATGGTTGTTCAGACACCAAGTAATGGCTGTTTATTTACAACGATAGAAAATAATGGGTCATAAAAATTTATTCTTGTTAGTAAAACTTGTATAGGTACCTAACCTACTGCAGTAACATAGTGACACTGACACTGGTTCAAACAAATAATTAATTTTAGAAGGCTTACCCCCAAATACTCAAACACATCTCAGAGTTGAGCATATCTCAAATGACAAGTTTTTGACAGATTTTCATTAAAAACTGTCAAAAAACCGTGAGTTGAGACGTGCTCAACTCTTTGAGTCGCGTTTGAGTATTCGGAGGTTAGTTATACTACATTGAATGTGATGGATATTGACAAGGGATCTCTTTTAAATTATTATAATATATTGCTTATATAATAAAACTGATATACTAAAGTAATTTGTAATTGGATTTTTCATTCTGATCAGTAATTATAGACAAGTGCATACATAACTACAATTTATTTAAGTATTTTAAAAGTTTCATCAGATAATTACAGATTAGATAAAATCGAAAACACTATAAAAGGTAGGATATTGCTCGCTACTTATTGCAATATGTGCAGAGCGGGCTATATAGTTAGGTAGGTGAATTGATACCACTAATAATTGATATAATGTACCTAATCAAAAAATAATAATAAAGCATAGGAAAGTTGTGTATTAATTAGGTATTAAATAAGTACCTATAATCTGAGTATTTTAAAATAATATGTGGGTAGTATTTGAATTTATATTAAGGTTCTTGTGTCACTAAGAATTTATGTCATTAGATAGACATCTGTATAGAGACCTTCAAATGGTGAGTCAATGCAAATATAAAATCTAATATGACCTCACCTGTAGAATGAAGGTAGACCATAGACACCTACATTTAAAAAAAATCCAAAGAATTTAGACAGAGTTTAGTCCCAAGGTTTCGTGAGTTCACCAGTGCATTCTACAGTGAAGCGCTGAGTAAATCAAATGCAGTTTTACCAAAAGCAGTGGGCAGGAGATAGTGACTCACATTTTTCACACTCCAATTATGCTACCCACTACTATCAATAATTACAGAGGTAACCACCCAAATCACCGCATACGATGCACGAACGAAACAACAGAACAGAAGTGAAATTACAATATCTAATCGTAATCGCAATGCGAATCCAAATGTATAAACCCGTCGAACTGAGAATCAGATTTATAGATGAATACAATGCGGGTACTTTTAAAAACATGTGCTACACATTTAGAAGATATTTTCATACAGTTTTGAGCAACTTGGGCACGCTATTCACAAAAACTAAGAAAGAAAAACTAAAATAGCGAAAATTTCTATAATATTTTTGACAACACAAGTGAACTTACTATTTTCCGTGGGAGCTGAGGCTTCGTCTCCGTTCTGCATCTTAGGTTTTTCTGCAATCGGGAGGAATATTTGGCGTAGTTTCGGCGATTTACACCATCAATTTTTTTTGGAAAATAAAATTATTTCTTTCTCTGCCGGACAGAACCGTCACACACAAAAATAGAACGCGAATTTTATAAAATGAGTTTTGCCAACAAAACAAAACCAATTTCTAGAGAGGTGGGTTGAATGTGACTGCGTAAACTAAAGCAAAATTAGTCGATAGTCTTCAGTGAATATAATAAATTATTTATGATTTCGTAACACTTATTAGCTATACGTCAGGAGATTCAAGAGGAAACTTTTGCCTACAGTAACAAGACACTGAAGTGCCCAGCACCTATACAATCATCTCACCTTCACAAAAAGACTTGGTCAGTACGTGAGGACCGGAATAAGTCACGGGTTTCTTCACGATGTTTCATAATTTGAGTCTTAATATAGCGCACATATCTTTTTTCGGACGGATATATCCATTTGTACAAAATCCAGACTCAAACCTACGACTCCAGGATAGGAAGGCATGCTTACTACCACTACGCCAAGAATGGCGTTCAATATTACAGTTAGTCGATTTATTTAATGCATCCCTCCCTAGTCATGACCTTCCTGATCAGTTCTACCAACCTGACGCATATTTTCATCTCATAACTCTGTATCCGAACACCGATTGTTAATTTCCGATCCGAACTTTATTTTATGACGATATCCGAAAAACAGCGGGAAATACAAAACATTTTCTATGAATCACAAACAGGAAAACTTGTAAGGTGTCGAATGAAACCTCAGAAAATGAAACAAATAAACTTACTACATAACTTGCAAGTAACAAAAAATAAACGTATAATAAATACTAAAAGCTAAAAAATAATACAGTTTCATATTAAAATTCTTAAGTAAAAGTACATAGGTAAATTAATTTTAGTTATCTTATAGTCTGGGACATGTGCAGTGGAGTTAACATGAGTTCAAACGCAGCATCTTTCAGATTGGCACCACGTAAGTTTGCTTCATGCAAGTCACTTCCAGAGAGATCACAGCTCTGAAAAAAAAAATAGCTGAGTTATGAATATTGCAAGAATAAAATACTATGATAATAAAAGGTTGAATACTAAGTTATAAAGAGAAGTTGTAAAGTTTGTATCTGTCTCTCTGACAAGTAAGATAAAGAATGAATAATTATAAAATGTATGTATGGACTTGGGCAGACAAATAGTCAAAATCGTGGGTTGTAGCAGGACAAAACTATGGCTTATAGAGAGAAGGGCAATGGCCCAACAATGTGTAAAGTTAACCTGTGGATGCTGGTCATTCATGAAAAAGTAAGGAATACATAAGATTTTAGGCAAATTATTTTTTATTATTTATTCCCAAGGAGGGTTGACGTCAGGCTGGCGGCCGGTCATAAAACATCTTAGCCAAAACTCTTACAGCATGATCCAAGGAACATGCTGTGCCAACCCCACATAGAGTGGGATAAGGGCAGGAAGATACATATATTTTTTATTTTTTCTTTAAATCTGCTTAGTGAGAGTTACAAAGATGGTTCAGGTTTACCTCTAAATCGGCTCCTGCTAATACTGCGGTTCTTAGATCACAGTTCTGTAGGTTGGCATTCTTCAGGGTCGCCACTCGAAGGTTCACACCAGCCATGTTACTGCCTTCAAGATTACAACCTATGAACAGAAAACAGTTTTCAGCAGTGGTTTTGTTTATAGTAGGTACTTACTCTGCATCTTAAAATATGATTGTTCATGTTACGAACAGACTCTAATTCGGCATGAAATTAAAATGTTCCTTATGAGTTTTGCATAAACATATTTAAATTTGATACTGAATTTAAAATCTTACAGATTCAACACCCTCACTTTGGCTATTTCTAATTGTTCAGTTCAGCTTGGGACTGAACAATGCTCCAACTCCTTTTAAAAACATGATTGTAAAGGGATCATTTTACAAAAAAATATCCAAGCATGGTTTCTTGCCTGTATCTTCCCCGCTTGGTCGCGTTACGAACAGGTGTAAATGCAACATAGATTTAAGACATGTCCAAGTGATCCCTGTGATTTTATAGCATAAAGAATTTTTGACTTTGACTTGACTTTGACATGTTACCTTTCAAATTGACACCTTCCAAGATAGCCCTTATCCCTGTGGGATCCTCCATATTGCATCCTTTTAAATTGGCACCTGTAACAAGTTGATTCTATCAGTATGTACTTGCATCAGGAAGTATTCTACTAACACACATGTGAAGATAATTGTACCTCAATTAGTGCAGATTTGTCAACTTGAATTAAACTTGAAATATTGGAGTATAGTTTGTATATGGGTACAAACTGAGAAATCCACAAGCAGAAGCTAGTTTTTTTTTGTTCTGGGATTATTTGCTGCCACATTCTCTTAATGGAACAGGTTTGGTAAAGGTTGTTATTTTTGTAGGAGTAAGCTCTAGTGAACATTTCTTTTTAATTATGCTTCATGACCTATAATACAGTTCCAAGTATTGTCTGCATAGGCTCTTCGGGTAGTTTATAAATGTTAGTTGTGTCTGTAGCCAGGTAGTAAGTCTGTTGTTGTTGTATTTTATGAGAGCACTGGTCTAGTGGTAGCGGCCCGGCCTTCCGATCCTAAGGCCAAGGGATCAAATCTGGTCATGTAACAATGGATTTACCTGTTTTCCTTTTTCTGCGACACTACAGGACTAGTAGTACTATTTAGTGAAGTATTATTTTATTTAAGCTAGTACTTTATGAATTGAAAATGATTATTATTGCAAGCATTATTTACCTTCGAAATTGGCACAAAGAGCTTTGACTCCCAGCAACTGAGTTCCTTCTAGATTGGCATGTGACAGGTCAGCTCGTTCTAGGCAACAGTGAGACAGATTTGCACCACTCAAGTTGCAACGAGAGAGGCAAGCATACTGGAACACATTTAACTACATGAGTGTTATAATAATCAAGAAAATATAATTAATAATCAGATTCATAAGTCAAAGGAAGATTATTATTGTTATTTCTTTTTTATAAGTACTTCATGAGGAAACCAGCTTGTAGGACCTAAAAAGTTGGCTGAAGTATAGTAGTAATAGTACTTAATTAAAATCTAAATGGGATTTGGAATCAGGAGTGGCTGCAAGTTTTCTTATGATTACTTGTGGCTCTGCCCATCCCATAAGGAATACGGGCGGCATGTAATATCCTACCTTAAAATTAATATAACGCAAATCCAATCTATTCAAGTCAGCGCCAGCTAGATTGACACCTTGGAACCTCAACTCGGAGGTGATTGGTGTTTTAATAATGGAATGTACAACATCCATCCGGGTTAGAGGATGGTTTGTCCCCGAGTTGTGCCTTGATTCTTCTATCAGCTTGTTTAGCTGTGGTATCATTGAGTCTATACCTGGAATGAAATAAAAAAACTGATTATCAATAGTCCTAAAAGTCTGAGACTAGGAGAATGTATTCCTTTCATGGTGTACAGGTTCAATAAGAGATTTCGGAAATTCATTGAGGATGTAGCAGAAAGATTTTTAATTTAGGTATAAAAAAATCAATGTGGACAAAGTCACGGAATATTCTAGTTGATGCATGTAATTATTGTACAGTAGGTATCTTATTGTCAAAATAGGTAGGTACAGGCTTAGGAGCCTAAAGTCCTTACCATAAAAGACAGCTTCTTCAAGCACACCTCTTGGGTTAACCTGCGTATCTAACACCACTACGCCATGTCTTAAATAATTCAAAATAGGCTCAAAGTACTCCGGACTTCTGTCAATAAGGAATGCTCCACTTGGATCAGTCACACTGGGATTCATTAAGTACACATTGTTGTCATCTGCAAACATTCTGGCTAGCATAGACAGAGGCTCTTTAGCTAGGAGTGTGGATCGAGATGTAGTGAAGAGCCTCCCGCCAACATTTAGCGTTATCCAGTCAGTAACAGATTTACTTTCACGATCACTAACACTCAACTTATCAGCTAATTTCTCCGATATATCACAAGTAGTTTCTCTTCTCGGACTACTCGTACTCAAGTAGATCTTCTCGTCATCCCGAATCACTCGGATATCCAGGATTTCACAGCCATTTCCAAAGAAAATTTTCACATTTTCCTCGATCAATTTGAAGTGGTTTTTGAGGGCGGTTTTGAAGGCTTCCATCGAGTCTTCCACAACCAAAACTTTGCCATCGTCTTCATCTTTATTTTTGTAAATGTATGCACGTCTCATACTAGGTATATTTTGTAAAATAGGCAAAAAATGTTCTGAAACTCCCTATACCTGAATTATCGCACAACAACAACAAAAGAAAAAGAGAGCCGAGACGAGAGCCCGACCGAAATGTCAATCACAGAAAATGGCAAAGTAATTTTCATGTCACATTTTAAAATGTTCGGATATACCATTTAATCGACTAAAATAAAGTAATCGTAGTAAAATCGGTAGAATTATTAATCGACTTGTAGCATAGTATTAGTGTTTATAAAAAAAAAACAATGTTGTTATAATAGTGCAGCATTTCCATCAGAGATGGCGCTGTAATAAAAGGATTGCTTCCTGATCAGAAAGTCTAATTTTTAAGTTGCCTAATTTATTTACAAATCAAATTAGTGTATGATGTAGAAAATCATTCGTTTGATTACGAACAAAATGATCACGGTTAAGGAAAGTAGGTAGGTACTTATTCCTGAACTACTTTCTGATCAAATTAGGAGGAAAAAATCCGGAATCTAACATGGCTACTTATTCCTACATACCTACGAGGTAGAAACCTTCCTACTACCTATTCTTATCTTTCTTTCTACATAATAAGCAAGAGCGGCATCTCTGTTCTTATTTTAGACTTGAGGCCTTGAGAGGCAGATGGCCTATCTGCATTTTTTTCAATATTGATCTTTGTATGGAATGGAATCTGCTTTAGACGGTAAAAGTTGTAGCGCAATAATAGTGGCCTAAAATTAATTATTTTATTTATTTTTCCATAGATGGCAGCATTAAATATAATGACCAATGACATTATTTAGTAAAGTTACAATATCCAAAATCAGGGCTCCTGTTATTTCTTTGATAATGCAAGTTTTTGTTTTTGTAGTTAGGTCACTCTGGCTCTCATGGCCTCAATTTTTCTTTTCCGTAGGTAGACAGGTAGGTAGAATGGTATTTTATAATAATAGATCTTACCTACGGCCTCTATAGCCCTAGCTCATTGTCAACCAACATAAAAGATCAGAGCTGAAGTTTACGACAGCCATCTGCGATGGAACGATCGATGTATTGCTAACAAGATGTTAACGGGCTATTAATAACAAGGACTGCGCCAGAGAGATCTTTTCAGAGTTGTTTTTATGATGGTTACGAAGAATTTTGTCCTGTTTTACTAAGGCGGTTACCTATCTACCTTAACTAGATACCTACCTATCTATTTACCTACACAACAGTCTGATTTGGTTGCACGGAGTTAATATAAATATTTTATGTGGATGTGTGGATGTGTGTTTGTGCCTCAATCACGCCTGAACAGCTGAACGGATTTAGATGAAACTTGGAATATAGTACATAGTACGTGTGCTGGAATAACATATAGGTACCTACTTAGGCTACTTTTTATCCAGGTATCAGAAGGTGACAGGGAATCTTAATGTGGGGTCAAACTATATTATCTAAATAATAGCTGCCGCCCGCGGCTTCGCTCGCGTGGTACTCGGATAAAAAATAGCCTACTTATATGTTAATCCAGCACATGTACCTACTATGTATATTCCAAGTTTCATTCAAATCCGTTCAGCCGTTCAGGCGTGAAAGAGTAACAAACATCCATAGATCCATTTTTACAAACTTTCGCGTTTATAATTATTAAGTAGGATAGGTAATATAGGATTTGGTGTAATTTATACCTAAGTACCTATCTACCTACTTACCTGGGATCTTCAGGTAGGTATACCTAATAAGGTAAACCTAATAAACAAACCTGGGATCGTAATAAAATTGGTTGAAAAACCCTTTAGTGAAGTAGCTAAATTGACTTCCCCATTATTTACTAGTTGATTTTGTTGTCCTTGAAGTATTTGTAAGTTTTGGGTAGGGTACTTGGTAGAAAATTGTCCTAACAATATACATATTAATATCTCCCTAGTTTTACTAAAGGTCTCTACGACGTAGGCCTAGCGTAGACGGTGTAGACCAACACTGTAGTTAGGCCTAGCTTAGACGGTGTAGACCCACACCGTAGGCCTAGCTTAGACAGTGTAGATCCACACCGTAGGCCTAGCCTAGACGGTATAGATCCCCACCGTAGGTCTAGCTTAGACAGTGTAGACCTGCACCGAAGGCCTAGCTTAGACGGTGTAGACCCACACCATTACTTATTTCATCAGAAAAACAACTCTTCGACATGATGGACCATCCATATGGGCGATGGGCTGATCACCTGTCACCATGGTTCACCATATCCAACTAAAACTTTAAATCAGAAGTGGCTGCAAGTTTCTTATGTTTACTTGTGGCTCTGCCCACCCCGTTAGGGATACGGGCGAGATCGTAGAGAAATAAATTCAATGAAGTTGATTTGTTGTTCTGAGAGCGTGATAATAATGTACCTACATAGATACAGTTGTTTTTATATACATACCTACCTACTAAGGTATGTATATAAAAACAACTGTTTCACTAAGTAGTTCTGTCTAAGAAACTTTGAATAAGCATCAACAGCTGCTGTACGAAATAAGTTTTGTTAGAGAAAATAACATTCCAAGAAAGCTTGAACACGAATGTTACCAAGAATTTTATAAAAACTATATAAAAGGGACATCGACTCAGAAAATGTCAGAATACCTACCTGCGTATTTTGCACATTTTCATTTCCACAATGTTTATGAAAATAATGTGAATTTGTTTGTTTGTTTTGTACACAACACGGGTCTAATTAGCACAAATCTGTACCTACCAATTTTTATTATCTCATGTTTTCTATTTCTGTTTTCCTGTTTGATCCTATTCTTATTTCCGTTGTTTCTAGTGTTTTGTGTTCTCTTTGTATTGTGTGTCAAATAAACAATTTCTATTTCTATTTCTTTTATTATGACCAATCTATAATTGATCGGTGGAGTTCAATACGAAATAGGTAATTATGTAGGTGCAGATTACAATAGGTATTCAGAGACTTAGTCGGTAAGTAAAGCTTGCCTAAGCAAGCTTCAAGACCTAATCGTTTGAATAAAATAAAAGAAGGACAATAATTTGGTATTAATAAGACTTGTGATAAGAAATAATGTGGTTACTTATATCTTTTTAACTTTAGTAGGTAATTAGGTACTTAATAGACTAGGTAAACCTTTTAGATAAAAAAATGGGATTTTGAGCATCTTGGGTTCAGGTCTTCTAATCTATAGGACGAATCTTACAAGGAAAAATGTTTCGTAAATCAAATTGTTATTTGAACTTCTTACTAGACGAAGTCATGGGCGACCGCCAGTAATCTTATTTATAAAAAAAAATTATGCGTAAGGTGAGTCACTTTATTGAGTCACTCATTCAATTTATTATCTTCAGTGGGGAGAAAATATTTTCTTCTTTTAATACACATCAAGTTATAGTTACGGAGGGTATAAAGATTTTAGGTTTTATACCATCTTGAAATAAAAAAATGAATCAACTTTATATTACAGATGTTCATCTTCACTGAACTGGAGGTCGTGCTCGCCTCCAACACCCCCTTTTTTCTTTTGTCACATGTAGGTACTCAGCAAAAAGCCTTTTACAGAACACGAACTATGTGTGTGTATTTCAAGTTTAATTAGAATAAGTGTAGCTGTTACGCTGTAATTGAATATACCTACTCAAACCGTTGTTTAGAAGCCGGTATCGGAGTGAGTTTTCAACTAGAAGAAAACTGTAAGTAGGTACTTGGAATGTGTTTTTTCTCTCTTCTCTGTTGACAGTGTAGGTAAGGTATGCTTTAAATTAGAACCACGATTAAATAATAGTACTCAACGAGCCCCAGTAGATAAAAAGCTGAACTTCGACCCCTAACGTGTCCTAAATCTTCGCATCACCATGGAAAACATCAAAAGTTCGCCGTACTGCGTTACGCACTATTAGAAGACAGGTTAATTGGCTACCGAGCTGGCTTCCCACAGACATGACACAACGGGAAGCACGAAACACTCCAACGATGTTTTATTTATAAAATCCTATCCAGTTGCGAGCACGCCGGCCGAGCATTGACAACTCTGAAACGCCGGCGCTACGAATTTGCCTTGGACGCCTCGGACGTCGCAACATCAATAAACAGTGTTCGATAAACAAATTTTGAAACGGTAATAAAACATGGATAGTCACGATGCGCTTCCCAGTTACCAGCCGCCGCCGCCGCCGCCACGTCCCATCCGCCCGAAGATTACTCTCCAGATCCCAACAGCCATCACTCCTGGACCTATGACACCCAGAGGACATGGCCCGGTCTACTTCACGCCTAGATTCCCCGCAAAACCACCAGGAACCCCCGGCTCGCATATATCCGATCCCCTTGGACATCCTTACTACAACCCATTCGGACACATGTACCACAGCAAGGCTTCAGAGTTCATGTTCAAGCAGTTCGAAGGTTTCAAGGACTTTACGATGAACACAGCGAAGAGTGGACTGAGTGCCGGTGAGAAGTCAGCGTTTTGGTTCTATAATAAGTTACGGATGTTGTCCAAGAGATGGTTCACGCATTTCTTTCTGACTTTGTGCTTGGTGTTGTACAGTGTTATGGGAGCGGCGATATTTATGGCTCTAGAGGGTAAGTCACATTATATTATCAACTTTTCTGCTTGAAAAAATTGCCCGAAATGAGCCTTTTGCTCTAAACAACACATGGTTTTTCTCTTCCATGCCCACTTGAAATAACTACTTATCTGATTGACTGGCTGTCAAGGTAAAGGCTGTCAATAAAAACAATGTCTATCGTGCCTCTACATCAACCGTACAACTATGTTTTGTATCTTATGATGTAGTTTCTCTATTGAAATTGAGATTTCTATGTAAATAAATAATAAATAATAATAAATAAATATATGCAACATAGGTACCATGTATTGGTACTAAAGACATGTTCAAAATCTAATTGATTTTATATACTATAGTGAAGATCTGATTAGGATGAAAATTGTAATAGCAAGAGTCATTGACGTAAAATAGCTTAAAAGCTACAAAGCTCCTCTAGCTTTTTCGCTATTCTAGCTCTTTCTATTCCAAGTTTCATCCTAATCGGATCTGGCCGTTACGTCATGCTAGAACCAAATACATCAAGAAAATATACAAGGTTTCGCATTTAAAAGTATCAGTAGGATAATTATACGATTATGAAGGCATTGCACAGCGAACTACTTTATTCTCATCATTTTATTGCCCCTAATCCACTAGATGGGGTTGGTACAACATGATACCTCTTCCATCTTCTCATATCACTATATATTTCCTCTAGCGCTGCAGTTATATCTATTCACATTCAAATTCATCACTGCGCTTTGTAACATGACTTACTTCCCTCCGCATAACATGCCCATACCACGCTAACCAATTACTCCTAAAAATACTTTATTCTCTAGAGCATAATAATAATTATTTTACGAGCTTTTATATTTCAATTAGCGTAGCTTTCATTTACTTATTCAAATATACAAAAAAGGGTTTTTAGGAAGTGAAAACAAAGGTCAAAGTTTTGTATACTTAGATATACTTCAGAGTGAAATGAATAGGTACTTAGCGGAAAGACTAGGGGCTAAAAATGGTCCGCTCAATCCTAAAAAAATTGCTGAGAAAAAAAGCCTTTTGTGGGAAAAAATGGTCGGCTCAGTAAAAACAAATCTATCCTCTATTGCTGTGAAAATAATACATACTTAAATAAGGGTGCTATAATACTGCTTAATCTGGTTTTAATTATCACGAGGTTCAATCACGAGGGTCTTCTCAATCAGAGGTCTGATTTGTTAAAACCTAATTTCATCAAATTGAGTTTCAGTGTTTGACTGTCCATATTAGTTTCTCTTAAGATTATCCAAAAATTCGTGAGTCAAAGGTAAAAAAAGGTTTGGACTTTGACTAAGACATAATCAGACCTGATGTTTGACTGGCTAAACTTAGGAGCGCCAGAGCTTCGATGTTTGACATTCGATTCGATGACATAACAAATGGACTATCGTCTTTTTCTTCTGACGTCCGAAACAAAGGAAAAAGTATTACGTACTAGCTACCACCCGTGGCTTCTCTCGCATGATAATACCCCAGATTAAAAGTAGCCTACATGTTATTCCACACGTAGGTATTATGTATATTTTGGTTTCGTTTTATTGTTTCTGTGTTTTCTTTGTTCATTTTCCTATTCTACTTTTTTGTTTTAATTGCTTACTTATCTGTGTCTGTTTATTCTGTCTTATGTCGTATGTTACTGCGTATATTCTATTCTATTTCAAGTTTCATTTAAATCCGTTCAGCCGTTACGGCGTGATTTATAGACACAACAATCCAACATCCTCACATAGGTACCGTTCGCATTTATATAATTAGTATGATAGTTTTATTACTTACTGCCATTTTTTTTGAAACAGCAAGTAAGTAGATTCCAGTAAGAATGAATGTCAGCGGGTGGCTAATTTTCTTTATATTCTATCATACAATAAGTCTCTGAATCAGACATGCCACTATGAATCTCAGTAGCGTCATAGTCTTTGTCATGAATGAAATTCTATTTAACCCAAGCGAGTAAGCACTCAATTAAATCATTCCTATTATATTACTGTCACGCGGGTTAAGTTTGGGAATGTAGAGAACATTTAACCACGAGTAATACATCAAGAGTGAAAACGATTGCAGACTATAATTAGCGAGGGTTGTGACTATTGCTTTCCAAAGTCTCAGTGGATAGAAATGAAAATTACTAAGTATTTTCCCGGGTATTTCTAGTAAACAAGCTGAAAAAGTATAGTAGCAGAAGTTAACTTAGTTTACTTGTCTCATAAGGGGCTGTCAGAAGTGACAGTGACGTGGCGGGAATGAGACGCTGACGTTTTCTTCACATGCCACTTGTTATCTTTTTGAGAGGTATATAGTATTTTATTTACGTTGATTACGCTTAGGTACGCTAAATCTATGTCACTTATAAAATCAATTATTTATGTATTTCAAAAATTCGGCTTGTGCAGAATCTAATAATAATAATAGTTACATAGTACAGCCGACACATTAAATTTTTTGAAAGTTTATTATTATCATAAGTCAACCCAGTTAATCAGACGAGTCTAACAATACCTCATTTTTATACCTGGTATTCATCATCATCATCATAATCTTCCTACCCTTATCCCACTATATTCCTTATCCCTATGTGGGGTCGGCACAGCATGATCCTTGGATCATCCTGTAGGAGTTTTGGCTAAGGTGTTTTATGACCGGCCGCCTGCCTGACGGTATTGTATTGTATTTTTATACCTGGTAATGTATACATAAATACATTATTATGTATACAACCCAAACACATTTACTCTCCTTCTTCACAGTCGGGTAAAAATCTAGCTCCTTTGAGCTTCGTTGATATTCTGACATAAACCGCATAGTGACGTTAGTCATTCTACAAAAATCCGCTTAAAAAGTCCGCTTAGTGTAGGTGTATACAGGACTACCGGCATAATACAGTACCGGTTTATGTCCTGTACAGAATATAAATGACTTTAAACATTTTAATTTAATTACCTAAGTCACGCAGTTAGCAGAGTTAGGCACCTACTGAAAATGTTCAAAAAAGTTTTTGTCACTGTACTTGCTTCGGAGGGCACGTTAAACAGTCGGTCCCGTCTTTTAAACCGTCAAGCCATGACGGAGGCCTTTAGGCGGCCTAAAAACTCCGTCACTAGAGTTGGCCACTAGCTCAAACGAACATGCATACTGTGATACTATCCCATAAAAGCGAGCAAAGCTTACCAAGCGAACGTAAAGGAATCAATCTAGGTATTTATTAGGAAACTGTAATGTCCCATATGCAAAGGCCTACTTTCCTTCTCCCGGGTTATCCTTGTTCTGGGCTGACTGTGGACCAGAAATAAAGTTTTAATAAAAATAATATAACAAGAGCAAGTGAAGTCCTTCTTCTTGTTTAGTTTCAACACGTCAGGAAGAAAGGCAAAGTCCAATGTCGATATAGTGTCGCGACACATCTGATTCTACTGAAAGAGCGGTGAGCGGACCCGCTAAAATAACGTGAACGTATTATACAAGCGTATTCAGCCGAACTTTGAGCAGATGTGTCACGACGCTTCACCTTAGATTTCTTCCGTTTGGTTGAACTGTGGCAAGCTTTTCACTCGCCATTCATATTCATGTTACCTATTATGAACTACTAATTGATAGTCTACTCAATCAGCAACTCTACAACAGAGCGATGTTTTCCTGTTTATTGGAATATTGGCATAAATACCGTTAGAGCAATACCTATTTATCTATGTATTTACTATTAGATAGTCCCGTGACTTAATCCGCATTGAGTTTTAACAATCTTCTCGCTGCGTTTTCTAGGACTTACATTTTGGGGATTTCTCTCCTAGTGCACTCCTATCTGCCCTCCAAGTTGCACGTTTCTAGGATGTATGGTTTAAGCTGTGCGTAGAAGTTCAGTCAGCCAGTCAATAACGTAAGCATTTTATATATGTACTTAGATTGACATAAATACCAAAAGACTAATACCTATTTAGGTATGTACATAAATTACCTAGATGCACGAGGGTAACTATGGCTTGTAAACAAACCATCTAAATTCGTTAATGCAGCCAATTATCGTTCCGGATAATGTGGAGAGCTAACTGACGTTCTCATGATTCATGACACACGCCTAGAGTGCACCAATATACTTATAGTCGAGGCAAAATACGAGATTGACATTTGTCAAAATACTCTGAATAGCTTACTGAGTAGAGAACCAAAGAATTCGTTGCTAAACAAAACAATTCTTGAGACATTTTGATTAACATAGAGTTTGTAATCATTTAGTTTGACTTTGGTTAAATATAAATTACAATATTATCGAACTATCTCGACTACAAATATATCAATTTACATTTAAAAACATACTGACGTTATTAATTAGGTGTCTGTTCCACCATATAACAAACTTAATTTTTGTCCTAGAAATGTAAGATGGGCGAATAACTTGTTAAAGTAAAGTTGACTAGCACAGGGTATAATGACGATTACAACAAAACAATTAAGATAAAGAACTAAAAATAAATTGTGTGTTGGGTTGGGTTAGAAAACGTGTTAAAACATTCGTTGTTTTTTTTCCTCAATTGCTCAGTGCCGCGTCACTCTGAACTAAGGAACGAATGTATTATCTGTGAAACCAATTTAGTCCAACACTCCGAAACTAAATAATCCTATCATATAAAAAAGATTACGAACTATTATTTCTATTCACTCTTATTTACATAATTACGTTCCTTTATAAATATATCTGTCCTCATAAAAGCTTGGATTTTTCGTCAAAATCGATTTCGTTTGGTTCCGACTTGATTCAAGTATTTTGATTCCGATTAAGATGTCATCTATGCAGAAAGTAAAAAACAGCTTTAGAAGACTCAGTAAGATATTTCACTAATTTATTTTGGTAGAATAGGTACTTCTATTTATTAGATCTTTTGGTTTTTTTTTATTTATTAATGTACCGAAACAATAAATATGTTGCGAATACTAACTTTTTGTCCTTCAAAAACGTAATGTATGTATGTTTTCCACTTCGTCGTAAACTTTTCACCCGCAAATTATAAATACCACGCTACATGCTCCAAAGTTACCTAACTTTCCCCTTAACTTTGAAACTTCCCCTTAAGGGCAAGCGATGCGTAATAGCTTTCAGAGTTTCAGAACATTTCATTAAAATTATTTAAGGGTTGTTAATTGCATTTTTTACGTTAATGGGCCTAAATAGGCTTTTTGTGCTGTAATTTTCACCCCTTGGCGGCTTTAGTAGGTGCTTAGATGCCTACTGCTGAGTTTGGAAGAGTGCCATTTTTAGGGTTCCGTACCCGAAGGGGGTAAACGGGACCCTATTACTAAGCCTCCGCTGTCCGTCCGTCCGTCCGTCTGTCAGCGGGCCATATCTCATGAACCGTAATATGTAGACAGTTGAAATTTTCACAGAAATAATAATAATAAAATAAATGGGGACTCTCACTTGACCAGTCTTTTTTAATGTTATGCCACGCACGACACAGTCGTACATTCGACATAACAACCTCCACTGCCTTAACAATAAAATGCAGAACAACAAAAATACGTTATACGTTAGGTATAGAAGTATAGCTATCGATTCGTGGTCTCTGCCGATCCCTACCCAAAACGTGTGTGATTTTATATTATGTACTTTACTTTACCTACCAAACAACATATTTTCATAACCCGAGTTTTCATACAAAGTACAAAGAATAGCGAAATAGTAAAATATCTCGGAAAATAGTGATATTTGATACATGTCACCGTCAATCATCCCGAACAGCTGTCACCAAAATAACCAAGTATTTTCAAACTAATCTGCTCATTTCAAGTTTATTTTTGAACTGTATTTACTGAGTTCACAATTTTAGCAGCGGTGTCCTAATTAAAGTTCTCGTCTTTTCTTGACATCATTTGTTTTTGAGAATTTCAAAGGGTTGAAAAACCTCAAGAGGGCTGAAATATATTTTCTCAGAAAACTCTCACTATCATATCATATCAGCCTTATATCAGCCCACATCTCACTGCTGGGTAAAGCTTACAGCTTATAGCAAATAATTTTTAAATTAACGTATTAGTGCTAGACACGTGTTGAGGATATTTTAAAACAACCCATAAAAAGAGGTGAAATGGGGTACTTATCAAAGTTTTTATTGAAAGTTTTTAAGGGGCGGGCACGTGCGATACTTAAAAAAGTAATCTAGCGCGTACGAAGTCGCGGGCAACAGCTAGTTACTGATAAAATATTGCTTTATCTAAATAAATTGGAAGTAAGTTTTCTTAAAGGTACATTGCACAATGTTCATAAACCCATAGTACCTAATCACACCGGTGATTTTTAAAAGCTTTAATTTAACTTGCAACGATTGTATGTTTGTTCGGGTCAAATCTAGCAACAGAATTTTAAAGCAGGTTTTCTTCGACTTCAACCTTTTATATCATTAATGTAAATTTTGTGTACATAATGTAATAAATTGATGGGTTTGATTCAATTTAAAGTTTTTTTTTTTAGAGCATTTAAATAAAAGCTTGTTTTTAAAAATGATTTTTTATTATTTTTTAAACTTTGAATTGTGATTTTAAAATACCGCTGTGTAAATCCCTATCCCCAAGAACGGGACCACCCCTTTTACACCCGGGGGTGAATTAGATGGTTCTTTGTTTACGTTTTAGGAATAAGATAAACAATTCCGTGTATGTTTGTATAATAAGTAGAATTAGTAGAATGCCCTGTTATTTCGTTTTCTAGGACTAAAGGTTTAGGATTCACGTTGATTGTCATTGAGTCAGTCAGTCAATAACAGTTTTATATGTTTAAAAGATTCTTTACCTATCAACGTGGGAGATAAGATGTGCCTCCTACCTAACCCTTTAGCTGTCAACAAAGATCTTCTGAGACATTTATTTTTCTCAAAATTCCTGAATAATTTTATTGCGCATTAATATTTATTATTCAGAATTTCTTGTAATTCTATATTTACCCTGTGACTGTGAACTTCTGAGATAATTCAAACTGTCTCCATGATGTATTAATCACAGAATGTTCGGGAAATGGTGACTGAACTATCTCGTGGTCATTCGGATCATTTGGCCTTTGACTCACATGTTTTTCTTCTTACAAGGTTTTTTAACGGCCAAAGCCATCGTTCATTCTCTTACGCCTAGTTCTACTCTGAAAAATGATAAACGACTACTTCACTGCTACTCGTCTGAGAAGGGATTAAAGTGCGCCTAAAAGAGGCTTGATACGTGTTTAATTTTTTTTGTAGGTTCTACGACAAGTTGGTTTCCTCACGATGTTTTTCCTTCACCCATTGAGAGTACTGGTATAATAGCGCACATAAGTACAATTTTCGAACAGTATTCATTAGTTCACGACCGGATTCAAACTCACATTTTTAGAGTTAGAAAGCGGGGGCCACTACCACTAGACCACCAGTGCTCTATATACCTACTATACTTATTATAATTGTCGTGTCAAACCCTACTCTACACAAATTGTACAAAGACGGTCCGGTGCAGCTGTCTCTGTTGAGGTTCGGGTCGCCTGTTATATTTTGTGTAAAGTAGGACAGTAGGTAATCACTGTAATTCTTATGACCATACTATACATACAAAAATCACGACTGCTTCCTTATAGGGGTAGGCAGAGACTAAGAAATCCATTTGCTACGACCATTACCATGATTTATTTATTTATCTCCTACGTTATTTATAATCTGCCCCTATCAAAACACATTCAGAAGCTAATCCCAGCATTTATTTACAGAAAGTATGAAAACCCTTGGTGGCGTCAACGTTTTTATGTTGTTTCCGCTGCGGTGTGCCGGATGGTTTTGTGGAAAATAAAAGAGGTTTAATGGCACACCCTGTATAATTTTATGTGTTCCGGAAATCGTATGGTGGGATACGATCACGGATTTCGGATTTTCGGGATGAAAAGAAACAATACGGATTATAATAAGAAAAGCTCAGGAAGGAATGTGGTTAAAAACCCATTGATTCCTATTGATGATAATGGATGCCATACACCATGCTGGATATCGTCCAAATCATTCATCACGCTTACCTATTGTTCCTCAACTAATCAGCCACAGGCGTGAAATACGAAACGGTTATCATTGCAAATTTTATTGATGTTTAACATCAAAAGCTTTCCATAATTTTATTCACTCATAAAACCCGGCCTTCTCGTAATAATCACCTAATATTGTCCCCTAAATACCTAGACCTGCCTACGTAGAGTTTATTTATAAACGGAACTTCATAAAACAACGGAAAGAGACAGGAATGTGAAGTTAATATAGAAACGTCTGCCAGGCGGTGAAGGAAAACACTACGAAATAGAACTATGGTGAAATCGTTCTAGGTACTTATCTGTCTATGTAAAAGAGTTGATGCTATGATCTTACCAACTAGAATATTGTTTATTTATAACCAAATATAAATAAACCAAATATACTAGACTGTTTGTTTATAAGTTTCCCGTGAAAGTTTGAGAGAGTTAGACAATTTTTTTACGAAAATTAACGAAAGAAGTTTCTTATTTATGGCTGGAATACACATGCTATGTAGTAGCATATAAGCAAGCTAGTTTCGAGCAGATGTTATTTAGTAGCATACAATTAGCACGCCACGTGTATACGAAAAGAGTAGGTATGCTTATGCGTAAGCACGAAATCTAACCGCAAGACTGTCTATTTTTATTTAATAAAATAGACGTTTTTTTTTAATAAATGTGTTGCAAGGATTAATATAACCGAATTTAATTAATTCCGAGAAAAATCCATTTTCAATGCCAAATAGTGAACCTGTGTACCTATACGTGACGTGCTAGAAAGAAGTATGCTTATAATAAGCATGCTTCTGTGGTTTGTGCTTTCATGTGCAAATGTACATGCTTCTTTAGTAGGATGTGTATTCCAGGCTTTATAATTTTATTTTAATCTGTGCTTGAAATTTGACTTTATCAAAATCAAATCTTCTCTGGCTTCAGGATATCAGTTTTTGTATAAAAATATAAAATGTAAAAAACAATAAATCAAAACGTAATTTGAAAATCGTGGCACGCTAAACCAAGCTCAATATCTGCTTCTCTTTTGGGAGCTATTTGGTATCACAGAAGCCTCAAGAACTTCAACTTTAGAAAACCTTTAGTATAATTATCGTCGTGCAGCATGTCAAGTAAGTAAAACGCAATCTAATATAATAAATAAATAATAAATAACACCCAACAGTCACATACATAGTCCTGACCCCACACTAGGATTCCCTGTGTCGTGGGTATCAGAAACAACGAGCATCATGGTACCACAACACCCAGGCCCGGAAGAAATATTTGCAGAACATTCAAACATTTCTTCCGCAGCGGGTATCGAACCCGCGCCTCTTGCGTCTCTGCTGAGCAATCGCCCGCCACGCCACCGAGGCCGTCATATGCTACCTTTCATTTACTTCTCGCTACGCCAAGTCGCTTCTTTCCGTTCAACTTAGGTCCTTTTCAACCGTTAACCCTTACACAAAATTGAAACCTTTGCGAAGGTCGAGATAGGCGATTCATGACTGTTCATCTTGTGACTATACCACGATAATTGACCTGGTCATCTGATCATTGAAGCATTATGGTGCGCCCTGTGTGGAGACCACAGCAAACGTAATGTAGGACGCCCTCCGGCTAGGTGGGGTGACGAAGCCGAAGATAGGGCGCTATGGCGCTCATTAGGGGAGGCCTATGTCCAGCAGTGAACTGCTAATATGCTAATGATGATAATGGTGATGGTGCGGCTTTGAAGATGATGTTTTTTTCCCACAGAATGGAAGGAACCCGAACCGTGCTCCGGAAAGCGCGGCAAGAGAATCTATTCCATCAGTGACTTACTAATCATGGGTTTCGCGAAATGTTGCTATTGTCTGTGCCATATATTTCCTATTTGCGTGTATATCTTAGGCGGCGTCCTTATACTTGTTGCTTGGAGTACGTGTTGTGTATTGTTTTGCTGCTGTTAAAGTGTAACATAGATAGGACTTAATAACTAATTTACCATCTATACCTTACTAGCGTCAGGAGACAACGTTTGCCTATACTAACGGGACGCTGTTAGCTTGGGACGATTTAAGGCTTGCCCAGCACCTATACCATCCCCTTAGCTTAGTCTGCCTTATCCGCAGGAAAGACACGGTCAATAATACTTGCGGAGTTGACTAAGCGCGGGTTTCCTCACGATGTTTTCCTTCACCGTTTGAGAGTACTGTTATACATTCCTACTATCATGATTTTTCCGAATATAAGAGTCCATTGGTTTGCGACTGGATTTGAATCCACGACCTTAGGATCGGAAGACGGGGTTATTATCTCTATGCTCCCACGGACTTGATAGCTTCCTGAATAATTCAGAACTAGCTTTTTTGATTAGCATTTTTTGTCTCTTCGCATATTCATTATCATTTTAAGATTTAACTTATGAAAGCAACCATTTAGACTGGTTACCACAATGTCTTGAACTTTGACTTGAAAATCCTCATATTTAGAGTATGGGTATTAAGTGTAAAGTGTAAGTAGCTAGGTACCTACCTATATATAAAGGCCTACCGTCTATACTAAATTACAGTGCCAGGAAGCAAGTTTTAGCTAGTCGGCCTAGTCTACAGGAGAGAGACATGGCTAAAGGAAAGACATGTATGTATGTACGTACAGTGATTTTATACCTTGATTTTAATTGTACTTGAAAAGTTTATACATACATACATACAGGTATCTATTTAATGGTTACATGTTACCTGCCAACGTGTTTCTATTTCCGTTTTAATTGCTGAAACGTGTAAAAATAAATCTTTACAGCCATTCGAATGGTTTTTTATTAAAAAATATCTGTGGAATGGGGTTACGTTATAATATGAAAATGATGACAAATGATTATTTACCTAGATATTTTGTTTAATGTTTTATCTTATGACTTTGTCAGCGTTGATTTATATTGATATTTGTTGTAACTTCTAAAAAAGGCAACGTTATAGAAAAAAGCTAGGTCATGAGTACCCTAGACAGACCTCAGAACCTCCGTTGCATTTCTTTGGTAAGCCTCTAAATTCGTTATCATTTTGTATTGAAATATATCAAACAAAGTTTCAAGCAAATCGGACCATCCGTTAAAGTTCCCATACAATCTTTAACAACCCCTGCACCCCGTTTCAGGGGTAGTTTTGAAAATATTTTACCATAGACTTTTATTAAATGTATTGAAGAGTATTTATGCTAAGTTTCAAGCTTGAAAAGGAATATGATTTTTCACCTCCTTAGGGGTACATTTTTCGATAATCCAGGACCAGCGGTTTAGGCTTTGCGTTGTCTGTCAATGGGTCAGTCACGACAAAGTCTTAATATAAGTAGTATTATGATTTGCTAATTTAAAGCCCTGTAATATAAATTCGTAAGAAGTTTTTACGGTATTTGAAATAAATAACTCGTATGTAAGCCAATCATTTATAAATGTTAAATCATGATCTCTATCAAACAGTTCTGTAGAAAAATATATCTCATAAAATATAAATATTAGGTAGGCTTAGTTTAGATAGAATATAATTTCCTGGTATCGAGACTTTTATGTTTCTAAACATATGAGACAGCATTCGCCTTCGGTTTCGCTCGTGTTTGACCGAATGTACTAGTCACATGGATAAGATAATAACAACGAAGTGACGAGTTATTGACAGATTTTCATCAAAAACTGTCAAAAAACCGTGACTTGAGACGTGTTCAACTCTGAGTCGCGTTTGAGTATTCGGGGGTAAGTCACCTAGGTGGCGTGGAGAATGAGTTCCCGGCTGAGTCGAAAGAGGTGCGGATGATTCCCGCTGCGGAAGAAATGTTTGAATGTTCTGCAAATATTTATTCCTGGTCTGGGTGATGTGGTAACATTATAGTAGGTAGGTAGGTACTCGTAGTTTCTTATGCCCACGACAAAGGAAACCCTAGTGAGGGCAAGCATTGGTGGCAAAGCACTGGTGGTCTTATGGTAGCGGTACAGGTCGTGGGTTCAATTCCGATCGTGCACCAATAGATTTTTTGTTCGAAAAATGTATGTGCCAGTACTCTGACGGTGAAGGAAAACATCGTGAAAACCGGCATGTCGATCTAAAAAGATCGAAAACATATGTCTAGTACACAAAAGAAGCCTTTAAAGCGACTAAA
The DNA here is from genome assembly GCA_949320045.1 of Scotopteryx bipunctaria. Lineage (NCBI taxonomy): Eukaryota > Metazoa > Arthropoda > Insecta > Lepidoptera > Geometridae > Scotopteryx > Scotopteryx bipunctaria. The sequence goes on from OX439462.1 coordinate 3,922,495, forward strand.
AGTACTTAGTAGTGGTAGTATGAGGTCAGAACTATGTGGCTGTTGGGTGGTATTTAGGTATTTACGGTAAGTGTGTCAAGTCACCAAGTAAAAACATGACAAAAGAACCCTTTTTCCATAGGCCAGAATAACCTTAGAATAAATTGCTGTTTGTTTTCACAAAAGGCACTATCGATCACGCAACAGGAAGCTAGGCAATGCGGCTTTGTTCGCAGGGATAATTGATGGTAGTCTGCTGACCTTGAACTTGATGGATAAGATGTGGTGCCGGAGTGAGGGTAGGGGCAAAGGTTATAAAGGTTAAAGGTTAAGATATACATTTTTGTGCACTGCCAGTTGGTTCGGTCTAGTTGAGAGTCCACCTGCTACTCAGTACTCAGTCCTAATGGATAGGTATGCCAGCTAGCTTCTTAGCAATTTCTGTTTTTTTTACCCGACTGCGAAGAAATACGGTTCCCAAGATCTAAATAGATCAAAACGTACGCGAAATATGGATGTTTCAAGATTATTAATTGTGTTTCCACTTTGAGGAACCAAAGAAAAAATTGTTTATATTTTATTTTATTTTTTGATAAACACATTTATTTTTTTATACATTATATTTACTAACAAGAGAGTTCTACATCGATTTTAGTGAGCAAAATCCGCTATAAGATGCAGCGTGGCTGGGAACGATCACTCAGGTCTCTATCAATAAAGAAAAACTGTATGAAGTGTGTCCAAGTTTAACCCCAGGAACAAGCCCTGACTACACCCACCGCAAGACATTGGCATTAAGATATAAATCACTGTATACTATAGACGTTCATTGTGATTCGGCCTATAAGCTTTTCAGCTGTTTACATTGGTTCCTTCACCTTGAATGGAGATGAAAGGCAGCACTTCTGTCGAACTAATCATTGGTTTCCTTGGACGATATCCTTGAGCTGCCAACTTCATAATAAGCTGCCAAATCAGGAATTCGACTACTACGAAAATACCACACATAATCAAACTAGTGGACGACTTTGTCCGCGTTCAGATTTTTATCAGAAATTCACTGCTGGCCTTCATAAAGGCCTTTACAGTATATATTTTCAGGATTTATCAATGTGCCTCGATCCACCGGAGTCGATAACCAAAGAAAGATAGAAAATACATTTATTTGTAACAATAACATATTTATAGAGAGATTATGAAAAGCAATATAAAGATACACTCAACAAAAAACAAAGAAATGTAAAATACAAGCATTTCTCTTGTAGCGGGAATCGAACCCACGCCTCTTGCCTCTCAGCCAAGCATTCACCCGCCACGCCACCGAGGTCGTCAAATAACCATGCTAACATATACCTATCTTAGTAAACTACTTTAAAAATGGAGTGTCTCGCAATCGTCATAACACGCTGCTACAAATTGGGACAAATTGGGATATGTTGCGTTATATATCCACTTCGTTTCTTGGTCTATAGCTTCAAGAGCTTTTACTCTCCAAACAAACTTCATCTGTTTACATTATTTGAAAAAAAAAATGTAGTTTGGGAAGTCGAAACGATCCATTGAATTTGTCAAGGCGAAAAAACGTGGAAACTTGTTATTTTACTAAATTTTCAACTAACGACAGTTTGTTTATTTTAGCTATTTAGTTAACCTATATTTTTGCAGACTTCTAAAACCTAAGACATATTGACGTACGAAAATAACAATCTAATTTCTATTACTGCTAACAGTCGTGTCGCTAGATTTTTCGAACCAGTGTGGTGAAAGGATTTAAAATGCGCCTCAAAAACTCCTTCCTCGCACATGCTTTTGAACATTTTGGGCTCTACAACATGCCGGATTTCCATTGCAAATACACCTTTTCGATCAGTGATACACGTATGTTTTGCCTTTTTAGGTCGTGCCTGGTGGCGCCATCGCTTCGGATATCAAGTCACTGCTAATGATTGGTATCTATGTATACCTACACATACCACAACCATTATGTTGACCTTTAAGACTGCCATTTCAATGACTAGCTACCAATTTGTAGTCTGATTTCATGTTTGCCAGCAGTTCGTAGCAGTTTCACTTAGGTAGGTACCGGTACACATTTTCTTATGATTACTTGTGACTCTGCCCATCCCAATACTGATACGGGCGTGATAATGTTTATGTATTAGATATTATTAATTTTAACATCTATTATCTCACAGCAGGGATTCTCTACCTTTTCCCCCAGCCTTTTAAATTTTTTCCATTTCTTTTCTAAAAGTATTGTTAAATAATGAGCTAATTCAAATTCTGTTTGAAGATTTAAATAGGAACCACGGACTGAATGTCACCATTCCACAAATGACTGGAGTCGTTCATCTGTCAGCGTTGAGCCGCTGAGCCCTTGGATGCCGAGACAAATACTCCGGCATTTACACAAAAAACCGGCGTACCATTAACAACTTAAAAAGTTGACAAATGCAAATAAAACCGGTCAAGTGAGAGTCGAATTCACACACGAAGGGTTCCGTACCATTGTACATGTACATAAGTGTTTCTTATATGCCACCTATGTGGTGGTGGCAGCACGTTCCCTGTTAAAATCAAGCAGAAAATGCTAAATTAAATACGACTCTACAATGAGGACCCCATAATTTTTAATTTTATTATTATTTTTGTACAAGATAAATAATTTATTATTTACAATTCTTGCTTAGAATTACCCTTACATACTGAGTAGCCATAAAGGTAATTTAAGATTTTTTCTTTATGATTATTTAATACTATATCTGGACCACTAACTTCCACCCGCGTGTGCTGTGATCTCTGATCTCTGATCTGAACTTGTATAGATTTTTGTCAGCGCTGATTGCTGGTATTTAGAGTAAATTCAGTCCTAGCATATAGATTTTACAAACTGTTTAAACATTAATCTTGTGTTTCTCTGTAGAGTGTAGATAGAGTTACTTTTTAAAGTTTTTAACATTTATACAAGTTATTTTTTTATTTGTTTGATGGATAATAGGTCTTTTTTTGCTTTGCTATTTTGGTCCCGGACGGTGACGTTGACGGTTCCTTAAAACGGGGTAGTGGGAGGAGACCCTGAGCTGTTTTATTTATATCATTGAAAAGATTCGAAACAAGAAACCGTAGGTATATTTTATTAACTTTTATTGGAAAGCGGAAGGCAGTAAAAAAATTATCTTCTGTCAGATTTACAAAGGAAGCATATAATTTATTAAAATGCAAACCAGTACATAGAAATGTTAAAAATAAACAACATTTAAACATTTTGTTTGTTGGTTTGTGAGGATCGCGTTTGCTCAGCTCTTCTAAATATTTACTCGAACACATCATAACGCCCCGCTGTATGAGCAATTCAACAGATGTACTTTATATCGCGATTCGAATAAACATATGAAGTTGAATGATTTGATATGTTACAGAGGCCTTTGCAAGTTTATATAAGACATCACTTTTAGTTGTTAGGTACAGAGAGTTTCAACCTTGTAACTGAAACATTCGCCTTCTTATACATAGGGTAGATGGGTCATTCCTATTTTTTTGTGATCAGTTACAGCCGTGGATGTCACTACCGTGAATACTCTGAACGCAAAAAAATGAGAATGACCCATCTACCCTACACAGTAAACTTTTTTTTATTATCTTTTGGCATCAGACTTAGTCTACGACTTTAGTTTTTGTTATTATTTAACAGAGTGTGGGTAGTCCAGAGTCACTCATAGAATTAAAAATTACGCGATCTTGTGAAAGCATATAAACGCATAAGTCACCTCTGGATAGTTGCCTGGTTCCATAATCCTATTCCTCATTGAAGACAAAATAACATTCGGATAGAAAATCCACGAAATCTAGGTCCCTGTGTATTGTAGGAGGGCCTTTGTTCAGGCGTACCCTATTTCAGGCTTCCTCTGATAATACGATAACCCGAGTAGTAAAAATCAATGCTAGATAACTACGGTTTACAACAGTTATTTAAGATACTAATTTATAGGCTGACGAGTAATAAAATGTTGTCTGATCTCAATATGTGGATAACTGCCACATACCATCTCCAGTCGGTCAACTATATTGTAGGTAGTAAAATGTGCTCGTTAAAATAAGGGTTAAGATACATTCATACTAATATTATTCCTACTAATATTATAAATGCGAAAGTTTGTGAGGATGTGAGGATGTTTGTGCCTCAATCACACCGTAACGACTGAACGGATTTGAATGATACTTGGAACATACATAGTATGTGTTCTGCAATAACATGTAGGCTACTTTTTAGCCTGGTACCACGCGAGCGAAGCCGCGGTCAGAAGCTAGTACTTTATGAAACTCTTAAGAGCTTTTGATATTTGAATAAAAATAACACTGGTGGCACTAATGGTCAAGTAAGAATAGGCGGCCGGTCATAAAACACCTTAGCCAAAACTCTTACAGCATGATCCAAGAATCATGCTGTGCCGACCCCACATAGAGTGGGATAAGAGCAGGTAGATGATGATGATGACTTAGAAGTTCTAGTGTCGGCTAGCCTTAGTTGGTATATAATTTAACGCTTGTAGACGATATTCATATTAAACATATTTCGTCTTTGGCGGTTCATTCGATCATAAACTCTGTAGATTTAAATATATAAAATTCCTACGCTACTGACTGATTGACAATGAACGCACAGCTTAAACTATAAGTCTAAGAAACTTGCAACTTGAAGGGTGTCTTCTTATGGTGTAGGGGTGCACTAAGAAAGCAATACCCAAAATTTAGCAAAAGACTCAGACCAAATAAAAAGAAAAGACGGCGCGCCGCGAACAACAAAAGTAAAGCCACACAAAACCGTGCTCCTGCAAGTAAACACACACGCTCACGCACACACCTACACTAAAACCATGCTCATCGCTCTTAAGCACGTATCGCACGTCGTATCGCACGTCACGAGACCTAAAAATAGAATTATGCCTTCCCGTGTAGTGAAAACATGTAAAAACAGCAGCAAATCACAAAAGTCACACGGAATCACTTTTTACTTGTAAGGACTTAAAAAAACATCGTTTCTTGGAACACAAAACCTCAAAACCACGCACATAGATAAAAAGGTGGCTTCACTTTTGTTGTTCGCGGCGGGCCGTCTTTTCTTTTATTTGGTCTGAGGCAATATAGCACACAGCGGGTAGATGAAGATTGTATGAAAAAAAAAAATACGCGGACAAAGTCGTGGAGCTTTCTACTAGCTAACTAATAAACTATATGGACCATACAAAATCGACTGGGATATCATTTATTACGGTTTACTGAGGCTCTAGCATCTTTTGTATGCTATCCACACTACGGGAATGATATTAAAACGTGACTTAGCATTTTTTATGCCATCACAAATAACTTCTGATCTGATCCACTCTAATCAATTGACTGGGTACAGTGTACCACAAATATTGTGTCCCTGTCCCTAGTTCCTTCGATCCAGTGTGGTGAAACGATTGGAATGCGCCTCAAAGAGGTTCTTTTGGTGCACTACGTATTACAAATTGTGTACGGTACGAAATGATCGCGTTACGAACAGGCGTCAATTCAAATAGACGATTTAAAATTATCTTAGTGATTTCACTAACTAACCTACACTAACCTACTAATTTCGATCTAAGCAGATGTTCGGCAGTTTACAATCTCGCGAGATTATAATCTGATGGTATTTAAAATTTTACAGTGACAAATCGGGTCGATCCTACTATCCTACTAATATTATAAACGCGAAAGTTTCTATGGATGTTTGTTACTCTTTCACCCCTAAACGGCTGAACGGATTTGAATGAAACTTGGAATATACATAGTACATGTACATACATACATACTATCACGCCCATATCCCTGATGGGGTGGACAGAGCCACAAGTTAACATAAGAAATCTTGCAGCCACTTCTGATTTAAAGTCCTAAGATGGATATGGTGAACCATGGCGACAGGTGATCTGAGGAGTCCATCATTTTGGAGAGGATACTATCACTTTTTATAACACCCAACAGTCACATACATAGTCTTGACCCCACACTAGGATTCCCTGTGTCGTGGGTATCAGAAACTACGAGTACCATGGTACCACAACACCCAGACCCGGAAGAAATATTTGCAGAACATGCAAACATTTCTTCCGCAGCGGGAATCGAACCCGCGCCTCTTGCATCGCCGCCGAGCAATCGCCCGCTACGCCACCGAGTCCGTCTCACTTAGTTAATTTTTACGACATGCTCGGGGAGAGAAGCAGCTGGACGCATTCTATGCTTTTTCTTTACTTCCAGTCCAGCAGAGAAGTAAAGAGTACATGTACTAGATTAACATATGTAGGCTATTTTTATCTGGGTACCACGCGAGCGAAGCCGCGGCCGGCAGCTAGTATAACATACTATTGTGTAGCGTGGCCCCCCTTGTTAAGAAGCCATCGTCACGGGGATTTGTGAAATACCTAAATATACCTTTGGTATAAAATCAATAGAACGAAATCGGTTCTTTCAAAAGTCGTAAATCTGAAGGAAAAGGGTTAAAGGGGTTGGTGCGATAAGCATGTCTTAAATCTGTCGGTGGTAGTAGGTATTGTTGAGGTTTTTCTCCTAAAGTAGGCTTTAGAGGACCCGCCCGGTCGTAATGGCTATAAAGAGAGAATTGTAGACTGAATTTAAAAAATATAGTCTGACTGAAAGCGATCTTATCCGCGTTGAGTTTTTTCGAATAAACTTCATCTACCCACTGCTTCCTCTACTACTACTAATCGTGTTATTAATTCTTTTGAACCAGTGAGGTACACCATACACCATAAGATGAATATCATTGCACCTCCACATAATTTTATGTGTGTATCCCCCGAATACTCAAACGCATCTCAAAGTTGAACACGTCTCAAATGACGATTTTTTTTGACAGATTTTCATCAGAAACTGTCAAAAAACCGTGAATTGAGACGTGCTCCACTCTGAGTCGCGTTTGAGTATTCGGGGGATACATTATTCAATCGAACTTAGAACCTCATCCTTTTTGAGTCGGTAATTATTCTATGACTCTACTGTGATCCTTTTCCGACTAAATAAGAGTATAGAAAGCCGCCTATCTTGATGTAGTCAAACATCGCCACATTAAGAGTGGATAAATTTCTACTTCGGTAGCCATATTCGGTAGGTACAGCCAACAAATAAAGTTGAGGTATTAGGTATGATCATTGCATTCAATAGAATGCGTTTATGTTCATTGACACAAGGAAGGTAACAATATATTTTGTAAATTACTATGCAAGCTAGGCATTTAAACACTTTCTCTTCTTGTTGTGTGGAGAAAAATGGTAGCTATGCCTTACAAATTTATCATCTTCCAGCCCTTATCCCACTCTATGTGGGGTCGGCACAGCATGATCCTTGGATCATGCTGTAAGAGTTTTGGCTAAGGTGTTTTATGACCGGCCGCCTGCCTGACGTCAACCCTCCTTGGGAATACTTGCTTATTGTACCTATCTCATCATGTTGGAGAATACTATCCCTTAGTCGACTTTTACGACATGCTCGGGGAGAGAAGCAGCTGGACGCATTCTATGATTTTTCTTAACTCCCAGTCTTACAAATTGTTATAGGCTAAATCTTCAAAGCTGGTGAGATCTTTCCGTTACGCGCGTTCTTTTCTAAATGTTAGCGATTTGAAAAGCTCAAATAATGTTCTTGAAGTTCCGTTGCTGACTGTAGGTATCTCCCACCGCAAGCCCGTACGAAGTTTACAGATTTGCAAATGTAATTACGTTGCCTCTTGACCCAATAAGCCATTGGCTTTACGATTCTACTCAACGTTAGTACTAGATATTTATTCTGTGACTCAACCATAAAACCACTTGAATTATTTAGGTATATTACTGAAATATAGGTCTTATTTGTGATTTCTTTAGCGTAGGTATCTACTCAATTAATAAAAGTAGGTAGGTAGTCTATTTACATTTCTAGGTGAATCGAGTCACTAGTTCTCTCAAACCAGTGTGGTGAAATGATTTAAAGTGCGCGTTAAAGGCCATTTTAGTGCACTTGACACATATTTTCCTCCATCGTTTGAGAGTACTGGTATTATATAAAAATATCCGTCACAATTCTGGCGGGTTATCGCCTGCGACTAAACATTTTCACGGTCGATAATCGTATGGCTAAAGTCACCTGTGTGAATCTTACTATATTATAAAATGTGAGTTCGTAAGGAAGTTTGTATGTTTGTGCCTCAATCACGCCTAAATGGCTGAACGGATTTCAATGAAACTTGGAATATACATAGTACATGTGCTGGATTAAACTATAGGCTATTTTTTATCCCGGATACCACGCGAGCAAAGCAGTGGGCGGCAGTCCCCTATAAACGGCAAATCGGCTAGGCCGCAGGTAACTAAAATCGCAAGTTCCAAAGTAAGTCTAACATTCGCCTTTTGTGTCGTGCGGCGACCGAATGGCTTGCCGAAAAATTTCAATGCCAATACGCAGTGCAATTGTTCTGGTAGATATTTTGATGAATTAGTCACCTGCGATTTTTATCGACTTGTGCAAATGGGGTGGCGATTCTGCTTGTGACGTGATTTGGCGACGAGTCGCACGGCGAGAACTCCGAAAATCGACCTAATAAAGGGTTTTAATGCCTTGATAACTCTTGTCACGGCATTTACTACTCAGGTGTCTTTATACGTTGAATGCGGCCTCGAGAATGGAAAAAGGGATAGGCATGTCCTGCAGAGGTATTATCAAATGGCATTCCAGGTCACAGACTACCTCTACCATGATTTTCTTATACATAAATAGTCTACACTAGCGTATGTGGTAACAATATCTATGCATGAAAACTTGTTCGAACTTCCTACGAAATCGTAGGTGGGGAGGTAAGACGAATCGGCGGGAGGCTGAATTTACGACGGTACATTTATTACCATAAGAACGTTTTTATCTATCGAAAAGCGAAAATACCATTTTTTGTCAAAAAAACAATGTTGCTATGAAGAAATGGTAAGGAACGATCCGTCGTCCGTTAGTAGAATATTGGAACTGGGCATTCAAGCGCTAAGTTTCACCCAAATCGGTGAAATCTGATTTAATCACGCAAACATCTAAACAACCTCACAGACTCCCGGTTTTATTGTATCAAGATGGAGATCTGTCTGTATTTATCCTTTGATTTATCTTTGAACTAAGTAGTGAAACGCCCCGCAACAACAAAGTTCATCTTCGCGCTAAGCCTCTAGGAGTATTTTGGGAATTACTTTCTTAACACCATAAGAAAAAGTTTCATGCTTCTAGGACTTACCCCCGAATACTCAAACGTGACTCAGAGTTGAGCACGTCTCAACTCACGGTTTTTTGACAGTTTCTGATGAAAATCTATCATTTGAGACGTGCTCAACTTTGAGATGCGTTTGAGTATTCGGGGGTTAGTCAGACTGTGCGTTGATTGTCAGTCAGACAGTAACGTAAGAGTTTTATATAATTTAGATTTGACGACCTCTGTGGCGTGGCGGGCGAGTGCTCGGCTGAGACGCAAGAGGCGCGGGTTCGATCCCCGCTACGGGAGAAATGTTTGTATGTTCTGCAAATAGTTCTTCCGGGTCTAGGTGTTGTAGTATTATGTATTATAAGTATGTATTTACAAATAAAAGGTATATAAGTATTCTATCAGCGATCTGGTTCCCATAGTACAAGCTTTGCTTAGTTTGGGGCTAGATGGCGCTGTGTGAAATCTCCACAAATATTTATTAATTTATTTAGATTTATGTTTTAACAAACTTGCACAGACAAATCATGCTAACTAACGCGCTACAGAAATAGACGCCTATTCGAGATAGTTGAGCTATTCGGGCGCATACCTTTGAAAGGTTGGCTTATCTTAGGAACACTACTTATCTCCTGGAATAATCATCGACTAGGTTAAGCAAATATGTAGAATACGTTTTATCCTACTCATCATCATCTTGCTGCCCTTATCCCACTCTATGTGGGGTCACAGCATTGTTCTCTTCTTCCATTCCCTTCTGTCACCGGTCATATTCTGTTCTCACTCCTTTCTTAACCATGTCCTCTTTCACACAATCTATCCACCTTTTATTTGGCCTATTTCTACCTCTAAATCCATCCACATATACATAACTTTCCTCACAACATGACTTTAATCTCTCCTTATCCTACTAATATTATAAATCCGTAACTAACGAGCACAACAGCGTCGAGCACGTAGGCAAAAATTGACTCCTGACGCTGTATAAATCATAATAGTATAATATACGGTAAAGGCATACGTTCGTTTTTATAAGTCTAACAGTTTCTGAGAATGTTTATTTGTGCCCGAGCACACCGTAACGACTGAACGGATGAAACTTAGAATAAAGATTTTTTTGACTTGAAATAACCTATACGCTACTTTTTTATCTGGGTAAGTACTACTGTCCGTACAAGAATAAAATGTGTAAAACGAGGGGCAGGTACTATTTGACAGAGTACAAGTTATTATAACCTAGTTTGTCAATTAGCTCTAGTTCAAATGCATTAGGTACTTGAGAGTTTTTTTTTATTATAATTATTTAATATTTATTTACGCGTGTGAAACCACAGCTAGCATTCACTAGTATCTAATTATATAATGACTTACGTATGAGACTTATTATTAACTTATTATTAGAACAGTATTTTGTAAGTAAAGTATTTTGCCAAAAATTTATACATTTGACTAACAACGAACCATTATGCAGTTTACCAACGAAAAATCTGAATAAACACAAAACATGACTATTCTACCTCTATTTATTTAACTCTTTTACCACAAAGCACTAACAGTATTCCAATTACAATTTTACATTTCAAAATTAATTCAACACCATTCAGAATTGAATTCCGAATTGAAAATGTAGCTGCAAATTAATTTTAGTGTACATTTTTATTTGTTCACGATTAAATTTTTGTGTTGTTTCCAATTTTCTCTGCGGGGTGGATTTTGATTTGTGGCTCTTAGACGAAGTTCGGACAATAATTGAACAAGTAATTTGTTTATTTTATGTTGTAGGGTTTGTTCCAATGTTTTTATTTGTTTTTGCTCCTTTTTTGTACAAAAAAAATATACCATCAATGAACATTTATCTTCAATTATTTGACCCTACAAAGGTTCTACTATAATATTAGATACTTTTGTCACTGGTTTTTGTGTGATAAAAATATTTAAGTGTTTAAAGAGCTCCTTGATGCTATATTCACGTTTATTCGATTTATGTTCTACAACATGCTGGGAAACCACGATGTTTCCTTCTTCATTATTATGTTCTACAACATGCCGGTTTCCACACGACAATTCCTTCTATAAAAGAGACAATTTAAACAAAAAATGAATTAACTGATTATAAAATAATAGTTATAACTGTTGATGATTATCTACCAAATTGAAATGATTCTATCAAATTGAACTAAACAAATATTTAAACTACTATAATTGAGTAGTATTTAAGTACCACTCAATATTATTGTAGTCAAAAGTACTTGGCAGCTCGCCATGATATTATCCACACAGTCTCTGTCTCACAAAGAATATATCTAATGTTGCTCTAAACGACATAATATCATTATTATTGATATCTGTATCTGATTATTAAAAAATTTTTCGCATTCCGCCCACGGTTCTACCTACCAAGATAAAAAATCCGAGTAATAAATTACCACGAAACCCTAAGTAAGTTCGTATGAGCTAGTGGCCAACTGTTGTGACGGAGTTTTTAGGCCGCCTAAAGGCCTCCGTCATGGCTTAACGACTTAAAAGCCGGGACCGACAATTTAACGTGCCCTCCGAAGCACGGAAGCGCTCAGCTCGTAATGCCACTTGCGGTCACCCATCCCAATTGTGACCGTACATATTTAGATATCTACATACATTCAAACACATAACTTTACTTCTTTGGCTTCTCGGCAGTCGGGTAAAAATAACTACTAAGACGATGAATAACAAAATTCTTATTACAAACATCACAAAATAATATGGAGGTAGATACAAAAGCCATTCACTTTTATTAATTCCTGCCGAAATCTATAATCTTTGAGTAATTAATGAAAAATGCCAATGGATTTCAATAGCTTGAAAAAAAAAATAGCGCTATTATTCTCGTCTCAATTATATTATCCCGTCGCGTTCCTGTGTAGATTGACCGAAACAAGTCAGAAGGAAAAAACGATAATGCCTTCAGTTCTTTCAAGCAATTTACTTTATAAACTTCTTTAGTCGGTTTAAACTTACCCAAATGCATTCTGCAGTTTACATCGCGGAATCCGCTCTGAGGTTTCAGAAAAGTATAATTCCAAACTGCTTTAAATTCGAAATTCGAACGATCGTGGATTCAAACGAAGCGAAGACATTCCACCTGAAGGCTTAAGACTCGTTTGCACAGAGACAGTAGCTGGGTCTAGTTACTGGCAAGGAACTGCCATTTGTTAATGTCCTGAAATCTTTTCAGATATACTTGGCTCATTAACGAGTAAGTTTAGTAATTAAGAAAGTGACATAACTGTAGGAACTTAACTATAAAATAAGTTATAGAGGCTTTTTATTTTATAAATAACGCGGCAAAATAATAAAAACGTAATAAAATAAAACTAGTAGAAAATTCAAATTAATTTATTTTGGCACACATCAATATTTTACCCAACGTTAAAATAATTGGAAGACGTTGAAATCTGTATCAGTTTAATTAAAAATTGTATCGCACTTTAAGAGCTTCCTATTTACCTACTTGATAAATAAATGCCAGTTACTTTGGCTAGAAAATAAACCGACGAGCAAGCATGAAGAATGTGTTGAGAGTGAATGAGGCGAAATAAGTATGTCATGGATATCCGTGGTCTCTGCCTACCTCTTTGGAAACAAGCATAAAGTAAGTTTGTATGAGCTAGTGGCCAACTCTTGTGACGGAGTTTTTAGGCCGCTTATAGGCCTCCGTCATGGCTTAACGATTTAATAGCCGGGACCGACAATTCAACATGCCCTCCGAAGCACGTAAGCGCTCAGCTCATAATAAAACAGGCGTAATTTTATGTCTTTTCTGTGTCAAACAAATAAATGTATGATTTTAAAATATTAGAATCACTGAGTAGTTACCTATTTTTAGAAATGACTACTAAGTATGTGAAAGATTAGTAATTTTCGGTCACTCACTAAGGCATGACTGGACTTTTTGGCATGTTTAGTAAGCGATTTATGCCAGTGACTAATCCTAATAATATTTAGCCACTAACAAAATGTCCATAGTGAATGCATTTAACATGAGGACATATCTTTGGTTGCAAATCTCGTGTGCGAAAGTCATGTTGACGATTGTTCCGATGCTTGACTGAAATCGAACGTCAATTAATGTAACGAAAATACCCCTCCCGCACCCCTCTGATAACTGAAGCCTCCTCAGATAAGCACTACACCTTTAAGCAAGGAATGCAGGAGCGAGTAGATCTACTGGGCGAGTGTGAACGGTCCACACCACGTCAACGGGATCACTTTGCATGCTTAGGTAAATGAGTAATGCCGCAGCAATTTCTCAAGCTCAAGACGGACACCGAAGAGCAAAGAATGGCGTTTCGATAGAGAAAACATACATTTGTGGCGTGGCGAGCGAGTCCTCGGCTGAGACGCAAGAGGTGCGCTTTCGATTCTCACTATGGGAGAAATGTTTGTATGTTCTGCAAATATTTCTTCCTGGTCCGGGTGTTGTAGTATTATAAGTATGCATTTACAAAAAAAAGTATAAAAGTATTCTATAGCCAGTTGGTGCCCATAATTATAAGCTTTGCTTAGTTTGGGGCTAGATGGCGCTGTGTCAAATGTTCACAAATATTTATTAATTTACAAATCCAATTATACTTTATCTTACAATCCCACTAATATTATAAATGCGAAACTAAGTAAGGATGTTTGGATGTTTGTGCCTCAATCACGCCGTAACGGATGAACGGATTTGAATGAAACTTGGAATATATCTATTTTTTATACGGGTTCCATTCGAGTAGAGCCGAGGGCAGAAGCTAGTATAAATAATTATATTATACATATTTACCAAATTGATAAACTTTTATTGCACTTGAACAACTTTAGGGACTGTCCTGTATCGCGGGTGGCCAATTTACTAAACAGATTACAGTGAAATATGACTACTAGTCATGTTACTTCTTTCGAGCGTGGTGAGCGATTTAAATTTTTTAAAAGTGCAGAAAAAACTGTGGTAATTCAAGTATTTGAAACGCGGCGCCATTGGTTAGAACGTATATGCAGACTATTACGTCACGTCTATGACAACAAAATTGTCAATGCCGCCGAGTGTGTACTGGTTTGGTGTTTTGCCTGAGTGATAGACCATGACGTCACACCACACACGTTAAAATGACAGGCGCTTAAAATACCCGTGTCGGTTGGCTGTTAACTTGTTTTTGAAATACATTAATTTACCTTTTTGTCGTAGAATATTTTTTTAATGTTATATAACGGTGTAAACTATCGAATACAAATATATAAAAAATACATGCTTGTTGCAAACGGTGCAGATATTTCCTTTGCATTAAATTTGGAATATAAAAATATCAAAATACATGTAGAGCTCTGCAAACACATTTCCATACTCTATCCGAACATAATGGAAAGTACGTCTAAAATATATGCGATCACAGATTCCGATCAGTCAATGTTGCGTGGGAGAGTGGTAATATTTTTAAAGCACATTTTTGGAAAAGTTTTGCAATCTTAGAGCTCAAGTTAGCAATTTTTCACAGAAATTACTTTCGTTTTCGAAAGATAAGCCACGTATACAGTCGTGATCATTTTACTGTAATTATTTCTTTCATTTTTACTCAAGGCATTTCATTTCAAATTCTGAAGGTAAATAGCTTTTTATAAAATCTCTGGACAATGAAATCAGTCAAGTCATAAAATAAGCTATTCAGAGAACGACGTTGAGAAAAAAAACAATTTCTACCTTTATAACCGTGATTCATAAATGTTTCGATCATTCTGCAATAAATTTTATTTTAAGTCTTGTTTAATAAACGGCGTAGTTCTTGCTACGAGCTATGCGTAGTACCTCTACGAGTCGTAGAACCTTCACAAAACGTTTGTTGGTAAGTACATACATAGATAAATAAAAACAATATTCGTGAATGTACAATGACAATTGTTCGCCATATCCATCTTGGGAGTTTGGATCAGAAGTGGTTGCAAGTTTTATTATGTCTACTTGTGGCTCTGCCCACCCCATTAGGGATACGGCGTGATAATTATGCATGTATGTATGTACAATGACAAACTGCAGTAGGTATTAAAAAGTGTGTCGTAGTTACCAACGCCCACCTCCTGACGTAAGCGTAGTTTGTTCCAAACTGGATACAAATGAGTTTAAAGAAGAAAATAAAGAAAGTTATTTAAAACTAAACCTATAATGATATGGCTTCTTGATTATGAATCGTTACCAAGTTATTTTATCCCGCCGTGGGAATCGAACAGACAAAATTCGCATCTAAGCCAGACGCTTATTCAACACACCACTAAGGTTGTGGCCATTATAGATTTAGGTATATTCATAGTGGTATAGTTAAGCACTCTGCAAGAAAACCAATGCGATGAAAATAAATGTGCGGTTACTTTTAATTCTTAAAATGGTTCTGCAACCTTGTTTGATTAGCATTTTAGATCAGCTAGCGTTCTTTTAGAAATAAAAATTCTTGTAATTTACTTTTGATGCTGACATCATGAGATTTTAAACATCATAAGATTTTTAACACTCTACTGAAGAATGTAAAATCTTTCATATAAAAACTCGTAAAAAAGATAAATAAACCCAGCTGTACACGAGTCTACGATAAGCACTCATTCAGCTGAAACACAGTAAATAAAGGCAGGTACACAAAAGTGCTCGCACGTGTTTTCAATCTAAGGTGAGTGACGGACTTGTTAGAGAGAACATCAATTACCGCGTAGACATTCTTGCAAAATAAAAAGCACATTATGCATGGTAATAAACCGTAAAGAACCTAGAAGTCTATGAATGCGAAAGTTTGCATGGATATTTGTTACTCTTTCACGCTTAAACGGCTGAACGGATTTGGATGAAACTTGGAATATACATAGTACATGTACTGGTTTAACATATAGGCTATTTTTTATCCGGGTACCACGCTAGCGAAGCCGCTGGTGGCAGCTAGTATGATAATATATTTCTTATACCACGCATTTTAAAGTTTACTTTCACAAATCATTGGACATTTACGTTCCAGCTCAAGTTCTCATCTCTCAGCTGTCAAACGTAAATAAAATAAAGGATTGGAGGAAGTATAAAGTTTAGTGTAGTGAGAGTATTGAAGTAGGTATTATAGTAAACCTCAAAGAGGCTTCTTCCAAACCATTAAAATTGTAACTAATTGTAACACTTAAATCCTGAAAACGGTACAAGCAAAGTACGCAGACGTAGCTAAATACCTACCCATCGGTAAATCATGCCTGCTCCAAGACCTTTTTAGAGCTTTCAATATGAATGAGAGATTTCAGGCGAAATGGACAAAACGTGTAGCTTGAAGATTTTATGATTGTGTACGTTATGATCGAAAAAGGGTCTTTAGAAGGGAAAGTGATGAATAAACGTCTGTTATTTGAACCCATTCTGGTAAAACTTAAAGATACTTCTAGTCGATTGTAAAAACTATAAATAAAAGTAAGTACATCTATCTATACTAAATGAATAATAATATAGCGTCAGGAGGAAACTTTTTGCCAATACTAAGAATATTCAAGTCCAAACTAAATCGACATCTTGCTCTGCAAAACAATCATCCATATTAAGCATTTGTAGAAACTTATATTGTACATAATTATTATGTATTATGTATTATGTTGATATTTTCTGTATGTATGTGTAGTAAGTATTTATTACCTGTATAACTTTCCCTCTATTTTTTCTCTAATTTTCACAAAGGTGGAAGAAAATGCTAATAAGCATTAAGTTCGCTTATGTACATGTTTTTTTGTGTAATAAATATTTTCTATCTATTTCTATATAATCTACCTACACTAACGGTACGTTTTATAGATGGCTTGAAATTTTCAAATAATAGTTATAATATTTCTATGTATGTTTCGTTTATGTTTTACATTGTCCTAGGTAACTAACAGAGAGCGACGCGACGCTATGAAACTTATCCTGCGAATACATTATCGGGCTGCTGCGAACTTGTATGGTGAGCCTCACCGTACAAGTTCGCAGCAGCCCGATAAGGTGACAGTCATATAAATTGTTACAGGGTAGACAAGGACACAAAACGCTAAGCTTCAACGAAGTTGATTTGCTGTTCAGCTTTACCGTATCACGATAGTGTAGCAAGAGTTAAGAATTAGCGTCCAATGGCTTACAGATTTAGAGTGTGCCGTACCGGATTTGCGATACCAAAATTAATGTAGAACTCTGTTGAAGTTAATAAAATGTTATTTAATAAAAAAAAATATTTGTTTCCTCAAAGTGAAAACACGATAAGAGAAAAAATACACGATTGATATTTTCAGATGAGTTAGATAGATAGATAGATAACACTTTATTGCTTACCACACATTGAACTTACACAATAAACAAAAAAAACAATTATGGTAATAACAAAGGGCGGCCTTATCGCTAAAAGCGTTTTACTTTAATAGGCTAGTACATAGGCTCAGTTTATTTCTAGTTGTAGGTACGTGACAATGTAGTGGAGACGTATTTAATAATTTTATTAATATCACGCGTCGCGTCGCGTCGCTTTTCACGCGTTTATAGCTCACGTAGGACAATGAATTAGCGGTGTATGCAAATGGACTGAAATGATAAATGATGATGATGATGATATGTAATGTTTGTGCTTGCAACAGAGACTGCGGTGATGGGCTTGTGTATTATATTGTGGGCAATTTACATACAAAATGTAATGTTTGAAGGCTCTCTAGCACTATTATTATTAGATGGCCTCGTAGGCGTGACGTTGGAGTGCATGGCTGAGACGCATGAGGCGTGGGTTCGATTCCCGCTGTGGTAGAAATGTTTGCATGTACTGCCAATATTTCTTCCAGGACTGGCTGTAGTGGTACCATGGTACTCATTTCTGTTAACCACGATATAGGGGATCCTAGAGATTCCATGTTTTTTTCTTTGTCTTGTTGAAAAGTAATAAACATGTGTATAGAAAATTTGTTAAAAATTAGAAATAGAATGAGGGTGTCCAACAAGCTCGATGATTGCAGTTATTTTTCTATTCCAAACACGATAAATGCAGAGTTCAAGTTACTTTTACAACACATTCGATGTAGGTACAAAAAAATTCTGTATTATTCAAATTCAAAAGGTAGGATGGGAGCGTTTGATTGTGCAACGTAATTTGAGCTCTATGCATAAAGGTCAGTAGGTTGATCTCACATTGTCGCCTCGTAACGTGCTGAACGCCATTCACAGTGAAAGACGTGAAAAGATTTTGAAATGAGCCAGGTAGTTAGTTAGAAAGCTGAAATGGGGGCTATCATGTCGCTGTACCAGTTTTTTGATAGAAGATAGGTTTAGCTTTAATCTGTCGGTCCCGACTTTTAAGTCGTTAAGCCACAACGGAGGCCTTTAGGCGGCCTAAAAACTACGCCACAAGAGTTGGTCACTAGCTCATACGAACTTACTTATCCAAGATCGGTTCACTTTACTGTTAGCAGGCGCGGTCCGAAGGGAGGGGGGGGGGGGTTACAGGGGACATGACCCCCCCTTCAAAATCGTACACATCAAATTGAAAATCTTCTAAAAATTTCCACATCTGTATCCATTTCGTACATTTCGTAACGTTATCATAATTATCTATATATATACTTCATCATCGTCATCATCAGCATCTAGGACCCACAGCTGGATATAGGATCACTCTTTGCTCATGCCACTTCTCACGGACTTACGCTAAATACGTTTGTTGTTTTTATTGCAGGTCCAAATGAGCAGAAGTACGACAAGAATCTCACAGAAGTTCGGAAGGATTTGGCTGACAAGATACTGAGCGTCGTTATGAATAAAACAGTTTTTGAGGTAAATTAACTTAACGTATATACTTTTCTGCTGGACTGGGAGTAAAGAAAAAAACATAGAAAGCGTCCAGCTGCTTTTCTCCCCGAGCATGTCGTAAAAGTCGAATGAGGGATAGTATCCTCTCCAACATGATGGACCATCTATATGAGCGATGGGCTGATCACCTGTCATCATGGTTCATTCATCATCTTGGGGCTTTAAATCAGGAGAGGCTGCAAATTTTCTTATGATTACTTGTGGCTCTGCCCACCCCGTGAATACGGGCGTGATAATATGTATGTATGTATAAACTATGTATATTGGGAATATTGTAATGCTTAGCCAAACCCGTTCAGCTGTAACGGAGATAAATGAGACCAAACACAGTCACACACAAACTTTGGCATTATTGTATGTATGTTCGTATGAGCTAGTGGCCAACTTTAGTGACGGAGTTTTTAGGCCGCCTAAAGGCCTCCGTCATGGCTTAACGACTTAAAAGCCGGGACCGACTGTTTAACGGGCCCTCCGAAGCACGGAAGCGCTCAGCTCGTAATGCCACTTGCGATCACCCATCCCGATTTGTGACCGCGCATATCTTTGCTTAACTTTAACGATCAATCAAGAACGCCTAAGCAAGCTACGCCACGAGCGCTTCACTTTGACATTTAAATGTGATGTTGCCATTCTTAGGACCCAAACTTCAACCTGATCACGCACATCGAGACTAACCTCGAGGAGTACGAAGGCAACTACACGGAGTGCATGAAGCATATCAACAACAACAATGTCAGGAAGAAGACCTGGTCTTTCTGGAACTCCATGTTCTATGCTGGGACCATTTACACCACCATAGGTAACTATTATTACAGCAGTATTTTCAATTAAGTACAAACGAAACTAGAACATTTTCGTTCATGGCAAAAGAATTACGTGGTAGAATAAATAAATATAAATAACTAGCTGACCCCGCGAACTTCGTATCGCCTTAAAATTATTAATGCAAATTTTCAAATATTTTATTAGGTAGGTTGTTATTCTGCTATTCGGGTTAGTCATTAACAAATAAAATAATCAGAAATCATCAAACCAGCTAGAGGCCCTATGCTTAATACATAATATTTTTCGTATTGCACAGTAAATTATGTTACGATAATTTTTTTGTGCAAGTGTATAATTTAATGTTTAGTGAAATCATTGACCTCAGTTTGCTCTAAACTAGATTTACTTAGCTTATAGTTAAATACTGCTGGTTTCCCCATAACTTTGGATTGGATTATGGTTATTGTTATATCAAGATTACTGCTCCGAATATCCATTAAACAATTCATATTCATTTAATTAATACTCTACTCTACCTGTTCTAGCTCAGGTACAGTCAGCTTGAGAATACTTTCAGATGTTCAATCTAAGATCTTAGACCCGGAAGAAATATTTGCAGAACATTCAAACATTTCTGCCGTAGCGGGAATCGTACCCACGCCTTTAGCGTTACAGCCGAGCACTTGCCCGCCACGCCACTTAGGTCGCCACAGAGTAACTTTTGATTCGTCAAAAAAATGTTTTTTATCGTTATAATATTTCCCGCAAACTTTCATATTTTTTCAATGTAGGCTTACCCCCGAATACTCAAATGCGACTCATTGAGCACGTCTCAACTCATTGTTTTTTGACAGTTTCTGATGAAAATTTGTCAAAAAATCGTCATTTGAGACGTGCTCAACTCTTTCAACTCTTTCTCTTTCTTTTCTTTTTCTGCGTTTGAGTATTCGGGGGTTAGTCGCGATAGGAGTAAAAGTTCCGTGGCCTCGTCACAAACTCCTCACGGGACTTGGCTAGTTTGCCAAACCAAGTCGAATACCTGTTTCGTAGACGAGTGTACCTTGTTAGTCGGATGCGCTAATAGCTCGATAACGAGATGGAATGTTAGCGGCTCTAATGGACTCCTTAGCGCTGGAATATTCAAGATGTTTAGCAGTTTGTGCTAGTACAAGAACCTTTGCACTTCACGCCGGAATTACACTGTAAAAAAATATAAATCTTATCTACTAATATTATAAACTAGCAGCCGCCCGCGGCTTCGCTCACGCGGTACCCAGATAAAAAGTACCCCATGTCCCATTCCAGTACACGTAGGTACCTACTAAGCACAGTTTAGGTTAGGTTTGGTTTCAGTTAGGGTAAGGTTAGGTTTAGGTCGGGTTCAGGTTAGGTTTAGGTTAGGTTTAGGTCGGGTTCAGGTTAAGTTTAGGTTTGGTTTGGTTTCAGTTAGGTTAAGGTTAGGTTTAGGTTAGGTTAGGTTTCAGTTAAGTTTCGGTTAGGTTAGGTTTCATTAAGGTTTAGGTTAGATTAGGTTTCAGTTTGGTTTAGGTTAGGTTAGGTTTCAGTTTGGTTTAGGTTCGGTTTTCAGTCAGTCAGTCAGTCAGTCAGTTAGTCAGTCAGTCAGGACAAAGATTCTTATAGTATAAGATTAACGACCTCGATGGCGTGGCGGGCGAGTACTCGGCTAAGACGCAAGAGGCGCGGGTTCGATTCGCGCTACGGGAGAAATGTTTGTATGTTCTGCAAATATTTCTTCCGGGTCTGGGTGTTGTAGTATTATGAATTGTAGGTATGTATTTACAAAAAAAAGTATATAGATAAGCATTCTATCAGCCATCTCGTTCCCATAGTACAAGCTTTGCTTAGTTTGGGGCTAGATGGCGCTGTGTGAAATTTCCACAAATATTTATCTATCTATCTATCTATCCATCTATCTATCTATCTATCTATCTATCTATCTGTCTATCCGTCTACCCGTCTACCCGTCTACCCGTCTATCCGTCTAACCGTCTAACCGCCTAACCGTCTATCCGTCTATCCGTCTATCCGTCTATCCGCCTAACCGTCTAACCGTCTAATCGCCTAACCGCCTAACCGCCTAACCGCCTAACCGCCTAATCACCTAACCGCCTAACCGCCTAACCGCCTAACCGTCTATCCGTCTATCCGTCTATCCGTCTATCCGTCTATCCGTCTATCCGTCTATCCGTCTATCCGTCTAACCGTCTATCAATCTATCCGTCTACCCGTCTACCCGTCTACCCGTCTACCCATCTACCCGTCTACCCGTCTACCCGTCTATCCGTCTACCCGTCTATCCGTCTATCCGTCTATCCATCTATCTGTCTATCCGTCTTTCCGTCTATCCGTCTATCCGTCTATCCGTCTAACCGTCTAACCGCCTAACCGCCTAACCACCTAACCGCCTAACCGTCTATCCGTCTATCCGTCTATCCGTCTATCCGTCTACCCGTCTACCCGTCTACCCGTCTACCCGTCTACCCATCTATCCATCTACCCGTCTACCCGTCTACCCGTCTATCCGTCTATCCGTCTATCCGTCTATCCGTCTATCCGTCTATCCGTCTACCCGTCTACCCGTCTACCCGTCTACCCGTCTACCCGTCTACCCGTCTATCCGTCTACCCGTCTACCCGTCTATCCGTCTATCCGTCTATCCGTCTATCCGTCTATCCGTCTATCCGTCTATCCGTCTATCCGTCTATCCGTCTATCAATCTATCCGTCTATCCGTCTATCCGTCTAACCGTCTAATCGCCTAACCGACTAACCGCCTAACCGCCTAACCGCCTAACCGCCTAACCACCTAACCGCCTAACCGTCTATCCGTCTATCCGTCTATCCGTCTATCAATCTACCCGTCTACCCGTCTACCCGTCTACCCATCTATCCGTCTACCCGTCTACCCGTCTACCCGTCTATCCGTCTATCCGTCTATCCATCTATCTGTCTATCCGTCTTTCCGTCTATCCGTCTATCCGTCTATCCGTCTAGACGTCTAACCGTCTAACCGCCTAACCGCCTAACCACCTAACCACCTAACCGTCTAACCGTCTAACCGTCTAATCGCCTAACCGCCTAACCGCCTAACCGCCTAACCATCTATCCGTCTATCCGTCTATCCGTCTATCCGTCTATCCGTCTATCCGTCTATATCAATCTATCCGTCTATCCGTCTATCCGTCTATCCGTCTATCCGTCTATCCGTCTATCTGTCTATCCGTCTTTCCGTCTATCCGTCTATCCGTCTATCCGTCTATCCGTCTAACCGCCTAACCGCCTAACCGCCTAACCGCTTAACCGTCTATCCGTCTATCCGTCTATCCGTCTATCAATCTATCCGTCTATCCGCCTATCCGTCTATCCGTCTATCCGTCTAACCGCCTAACCGCCTAACCGCCAAACCGTCTATCCGTCTATCCGTCTATCAATCTATCCGTCTATCCGTCTATCCGTCTATCCGTCTATCTGTCTATCCGTCTATCCGTCTATCCGTCTATATCAATCTATCCGTCTATCCGTCTATCCGCCTATCCGTCTATCCGTCTATCCGTCTATCCGTCTATCTGTCTATCCGTCTTTCCGTCTAACCGTCTAACCGCCTAACCGCCTAACCGCCTAACCGCCTAACCGTCTACCCATCTATCCGTCTATCCGTCTATCCGTCTATCTGTCTATCCGTCTTTCCGTCTACCCGTCTATCCGTCTATCCGTCTATCCGTCTATACGTCTATCCGTCTATCCGTCTATCCGTCTATCCGTCTATCTGTATCCGTCTTTCCGTCTATCCGTCTATCCGTCTATCCGTCTAACCGTCTAACCGCCTAACCGCCTAACCGCCTAACCGCCTAACCGTCTATCCGTCTATCCGTCTATCCGTCTATCAATCTATCCGTCTATCCGTCTAACCGCCTAACCGCCTAACCGCCAAACCGTCTATCCGTCTATCCGTCTATCCGTCTATCCGTCTATCAATCTATCCGTCTATCCGTCTATCCGTCTATCCGTCTATCTGTCTATCCGTCTATCCGTCTATCAATCTATCCGTCTATCCGTCTATCCGTCTATCCGTCTATCCGTCTATCTGTCTATCCGTCTATCCGTCTATCCGTCTATCCGTCTATCTGTCTATCCGTCTATCCGTCTATCAATCTATCCGTCTATCCGTCTATCCGTCTATCCGTCTATCCGTCTATCTGTCTATCCGTCTATCCGTCTATCCGTCTATCCGTCTATCCGTCTATCCGTCTATCCGTCTATCCGCCTATCCGTCTATCCGTCTATCCGTCTATATCAATCTATCCGTCTATCCGTCTATCCGTCTATCCGTCTATCCGTCTATCCGTCTATCTGTCTATCCGTCTTTCCGTCTATCCGTCTATCCGTCTATCCGTCTATCCGTCTATCCGTCTAACCGCCTAACCGCCTAACCGCCTAACCGCTTAACCGTCTATCCGTCTATCCGTCTATCCGTCTATCCGTCTATCAATCTATCCGTCTATCCGTCTATCCGTCTAACCGTCTAACCGTCTAATCGCCTAACCGCCTAACCGCCTAACCGCCTAACCGCCTAACCGCCTAACCGCCTAACCGCCTAACCGTCTATCCGTCTATGCGTCTATCTGTCTATCCGTCTTTCCGTCTATCCGTCTATCCGTCTATCCGTCTATCCGTCTCACCGTCTAACCGTCTAACCGTCTAACCGTCTAACCGCCTAACCGCCTAACCACCTAACCGCCTAACCGTCTATCCGTCTATCCGTCTATCCGTCTATCCGTCTATCCGTCTAACCGTCTAACCGTCTAACCGCCTAACCGCCTAACCGCCTAACCGCCTAACCGTCTACCCATCTATCCGTCTATCCGTCTATCCGTCTATCTGTCTATCCGTCTTTCCGTCTACTCGTCTATCCGTCTATCCGTCTATCCGTCTATACGTCTATCCGTCTATCCGTCTATCCGTCTATCCGTCTATCTGTATCCGTCTTTCCGTCTATCCGTCTATCCGTCTATCCGTCTATCCGTCTAACCGTCTAACCGCCTAACCGCCTAGCCGCCTAACCGCCTAACCGTCTATCCGTCTATCCGTCTATCCGTCTATCCGTCTATCAATCTATCCGTCTATCCGTCTAACCGCCTAACCGCCTAACCGCCAAACCGTCTATCCGTCTATCCGTCTATCCGTCTATCCGTCTATCCGTCTATCAATCTATCCGTCTATCCGTCTATCCGTCTACCCGTCTATCCGTCTATCCGTCTATCCGTCTATCCGTCTATCCATCTATCCGTCTACCCGTCTACCCGTCTACCCGTCTACCCATCTACCCGTCTACCCGTCTACCCGTCTATCCATTTACCCGTCTACCCGCCTAACCGTCTATCCGTCTACCCGTCTACCCGTCTACCCGTCTACCCGTCTATCCGTCTATCCGTCTATCCGTCTATCCGTCTATCCGTCTATCCGTCTATCCGTCTAACCGTCTAACCGTCTAACCGCCTAACCGCCTAACCGTCTATCCGTCTATCCGTCTATCCGTCTATCCGTCTATCCGTCTAACCGTCTAACCGTCTAACCGTCTAATCGCCTAACCGCCTAACCGCCTAACCGCCTAACCGCCTAACCGCCTAACCGTCTATCCGTCTATGCGTCTATCTGTCTATCCGTCTTTCCGTCTATCCGTCTATCCGTCTATCCGTCTATCCGTCTCACCGTCTAACCGTCTAACCGTCTAACCGTCTAACCGCCTAACCGCCTAACCACCTAACCGCCTAACCGTCTATCCGTCTATCCGTCTATCCGTCTATCCGTCTATCCGTCTAACCGTCTAACCGTCTAACCGCCTAACCGCCTAACCGCCTAACCGCCTAACCGTCTACCCATCTATCCGTCTATCCGTCTATCCGTCTATCTGTCTATCCGTCTTTCCGTCTACCCGTCTATCCGTCTATCCGTCTATCCGTCTATACGTCTATCCGTCTATCCGTCTATCCGTCTATCCGTCTATCTGTATCCGTCTTTCCGTCTATCCGTCTATCCGTCTATCCGTCTATCCGTCTAACCGTCTAACCGCCTAACCGCCTAGCCGCCTAACCGCCTAACCGTCTATCCGTCTATCCGTCTATCCGTCTTTCCGTCTATCCGTCTATCCGTCTATCCGTCTAACCGTCTAACCGTCTAACCGCCTAACCGCCTAACCACCTAACCGTCTACCCGTCTACCCGTCTATCCATTTACCCGTCTACCCGTCTACCCGTCTATCCGTCTATCCGTCTATCTGTCTATCCGTCTTTCCGTCTATCCGTCTATCCGTCTATCCGTCTAACCGTCTAACCGTCTAACCGCCTAACCGCCTAACCACCTAACCGCCTAACCGTCTATCCGTCTATCCGTCTATCCGTCTATCCGTCTATCCGTCTATCCGTCTAACCGTCTAACCGTCTAACCGCCTAACCGCCTAACCGCCTAACCGCCTAACCGTCTACCCATCTATCCGTCTATCCGTCTATCCGTCTATCTGTCTATCCGTCTTTCCGTCTACCCGTCTATCCGTCTATCCGTCTATCCGTCTATCCGTCTATCCGTCTATCTGTCTATCCGTCTTTCCGTCTATCCGTCTATCCGTCTATCCGTCTATCCGTCTATCCGTCTAACCGTCTAACCGCCTAACCGCCTAACCGCCTAACCGCTTAACCGCCTAACCGTCTATCCGTCTATCCGTCTATCCGTCTATCAATCTATCCGTCTATCCGTCTATCCGTCTATCCGTCTAACCGCCTAACCGCCTAACCGCCAAACCGTCTATCCGTCTATCCGTCTATCCGTCTATTTGTCTATCAATCTATCCGTCTATCCGTCTATCCGTCTATCCGTCTATCTGTCTATCCGTCTATCCGTCTATCAATCTATCCGTCTATCCGTCTATCCGTCTATCCGTCTATCCGTCTATCCGTCTATCTGTCTATCCGTCTATCCGTCTATCCGTCTATCTATCTATCCGTCTATCCGTCTATCCGTCTATCCGTCTACCCGTCTACCCGTCTACCCGTCTACCCATCTATCCGTCTATCCGTCTATCTGTCTATCCGTCTTTCCGTCTACCCGTCTACCCGTCTATCCGTCTATATCAATCTATCCGTCTATCCGTCTATCCGTCTATCCGTCTACCCGTCTACCCGTCTACCCGTCTACCCGTCTACCCGTCTACCCGTCTATCCGTCTATCCGTCTATCCGTCTATCCGTCTATCCGTCTATCCGTCTATCCGTCTTTCCGTCTTTCCGTCTATCCGTCTACCCGTCTACCCGTCTACCCGTCTACCCGTCTACCCGTCTATCCGTCTACCCGTCTACCCGTCTACCCGTCTATCCGTCTATCCGTCTATCCGTCTATCCGTCTATCCGTCTATCCGTCTATCCGTCTAACCGTCTAACCGTCTAACCGCCTAACCGCCTAACCGCCTAACCGCCTAACCGCCTAACTGTCTATCCGTCTATCCATCTATTCATTTATTCATTTATTTATTTATTTATTGGAAAACCAACAGCTAAGAAACAAATTAAATTAAATATACTTATAAGAAACAGACAGCCAATAATAGGTTTTCACGTTTAAAAACATTCTACGATACAAAAACTGTCATGAACAAATTACGCTAAAGAAGCTATTATAGGATATTATTATTTATTATTTAAGAGGATATGCGTGTGAAAGGAGTAAGTGCAGAGATGACGAGTGATAGGAGAAAATGGAAGAGGGAGACATGGTGTGCCGACCCCATCTAGTGGGATAAGGGCAGGAAAATGATGATGATGATTTTATTATTATTTAAATGCGAAAGTTTGTGCCTCAATCACGCCGTATCGGCAGAACGGATTTCAATGAAACTTAGAATATACATTGCTTATGCATAATGATGTACAGTTCACATTTTGATTCCTTTAAGATAATTATCACGCTCAGTAAAACCACGTGTGATTTGGCGATATTCATTTTAGTGCACGCAAGGAGCCTAGTGCACAAAAGGAGCCTTTCAGGCGCACTATAAATCCTTTAACCACACTGGTTGGAAAAAACTAGTGATATGAATAGATGTTGCATTAAATATTCACGCTTGTTCGCTTTATAAACAAACGTGAATTCAACATAGACGTTTTAGAGTGATCACCTAATTGTACTAAATAAATTTTGATTTTAATTTCATTACCTACCGGGAATGCCGCAGCAGTGTGGGTGAGCCTTTGCCTCAGAATACATGCCTTTGCTTAAATTATTTACTAGACAAAATATAAATTTTTAAATTTATATGTTGAAAAACGAAGTTCATTTGCTTTTCTGTGGTTGAAAATGTAATGAAAGCTTTGGGTTCAAAATTACCTATTATTGACGTTATGAATAGATGCTTCGCGTTCATTGTTAGATTCTGGTTTGTAGCGCGATTACAAAACCCTTCGCTCCAGTTTGCCGTGAGATAAATGTTTACAATTATTGTCTCGAAATAAGCACAATTAAATTGTATTTCAATTTACAATAAATCACACTGTCAAAAAATTCATCGTGTTTTCTGTCAAAGATAATAATGTGTTTGTACCTCGTTTGTACTTGTTTCTCATGTAGATCTGTTGGTTAGTTGTAGCTCAACCAATCCAAGGATCGTGGGTTCGAATCCAGGCTTGCACTAATGGGTTTTTGTGTTTGAAATATTTATATCTCTGTGCCGGTATTATCAAACGCCGGCATGTCGTAGAACTTAAAATAAATTAAGGCACTTTTTTGAGTATTTTTTGTAAAAGATGGCACCTCAAAAAACGGTCCTCTTTTACATCTGACACAATATTTTTAAACTGGTTTAAAAAAAACTAGTAACACGAATAGTATTCAGCTAGTCTTTGGATCTTTTTCAGTCATCGATTCAGTTATGGTGCTCGATGTTTTCAGTCAATTTCCAACGTACGATGGGTTGCCAATCTTACTTATATTATAAATGCGAAAGTTTGTGAGTTTGGATGTTTGGATGTTTGTGCCTCAATCACGCCTAAACGGCTGAACGGATTTGAATGAAACTTGGAATATACATAGTACATGTACTGGATTAACATATAGGCTATTTTTTTTCGGGTACCAAGCGAGCGAAGCCGCGGGCGGCAGCTAGTAGTTCATAAAAATAGTTTTCAAAAGCAAACAATGCCAACAGCCAGACGGCAATAAAGCAAAGCAAACAGCATTTACATCAAAACACATTGCAGCAATTTTAACATCAGGCGTCGACTAAGTTTTATTCTAACGTTTTATTTAACTTTATAAACAAAATTCTAAATCTCTCGCCAAGTATAATGCGAACTTCATTCCTGTTACATTATGAACAAAACTATGTTAAATATTTCGCTTTGTTTGGGTAGAATGCATGCATTAGGTATTTAACTGCCTATGAAAGACTTGGAACTTGAATTTAAATTGAAGTATAGGTTTTATATATTTAAAAGCTTTAAAAATGGCGTCATAGCACTATTACCACAGTATTACCAAAAAATATTATGAACCCCGGCAAACTTAGGGTTTTGTATGAAAACCGAATTTGTCCGAAACATCATCATCTTCCTGCTCTAATCCCATTCTATATGGGGTCGGCTCAGCATGAACCTTGGAACATGCTGTAAGAGTTTTGGCTAAGGCGTTTTATGACCGGCCGCCTGCCTGACGTCAACCCTCCTTGGGAATACTTGCTTATTGTATCTCATCATGTTGTTGGAGAGGATACCTACTATCCCTTAGTCGACTTTTACGACATGCTCGGGGAGAGAAGCAGCTGGACGCATTCTATGTTTCCGAATTTGTCCGAATATGCAACTAATAATAATCAATTAACAATAACTGAAACAACCCTTTAAAAAAATAAGTACCAACATAATTATTGTAACATCTCTAATTATTGCATTATCATCATCGCGTTAGTACGTATTTCAGAAGCTAGACGAAAATTGCACAATATTTGTGGTACTACTGTACACCTACTACTGTACTATGTACTAGTGAACACTGGTGGTCTAGTTGGTAGTGACCCCGCCTTCCGATCCTAAAGTCGTGGGTTCTAATCCGGTCGTGTACCAATGAATTTTTCTGTGCGAAAAATTATGTGCGCTATACCAGTACTCTCAAACGGTGAAGGAAAACATTGTGAGGAAACCCGCGGCTTAGTCAGCTCCGCACGTATTGACCATGTTTTTCCTGTGGACAAGGCCGACAGAAGAAGATATAGAATAGGTGCTGGGCAAGCCTACTCCGTCTTAATTCGTCCCGGGCACTACAGCGTCCCGTCTGTGAAGGTAAAAAGTTGCCTCCTGACGCTGTATAAATAATCTACTATAGATGGTAAAAGGCCTTAGTTTAGTTTTACTGTACACACTTTAAGGCTTAATTTTGTAAGCAACAGTGTTGTAGGTAAGACAACAAAACTATAATCAAATAAAGTTTCACTCTTATGCCACACAGCATAATAGCTAGAAATTAAGTACAAAGAAATCTGAAAGCGATTTCAAGCGCTTGCGATTACGTTTCAGCGCTTTTTACTGTTCAGCGAACAAACGATTTGTTTATCATCTTTCTTTGTGGATAAAAATAACGATCGCATAGAGGATTGTTAAAATATTCAAAGCAAGAGGGTGAAATGTTTCTACCTGACGAATTCAAGGTTGTGTTTTGATAATTATCCGTAAAAATAAAGAAAAACTGTTACGTTATTTTTGTACATTGGGCTTAAGCTATATTAGGGCCAATTGGGCTCGCAATTTTTTCTACATAGTTCATTAAATGCGGATCTAATTATCGTATAGAGTGCCAGATTTTTCTTGAATTGTCAAATGAAACTGGTCTTGTTTATTATTTTCGGTACACATCGCAAACAGAGGACCGACTTGAACTCAGCCGCAGATGATAATTTTGGCTCACTGCCCGGCTAGCTCGGCAGTTCACTCAGTGCCACACAAACTGCCCTATTATTATTTTAAAAAATATTACATTACAGTGCAGAAATATCAATAGTGCTCCCAAGGATAGCCCCATAAAAGTGCATTCAAAACAGTCGATATGGACCACATGGTCTTGTCGTTGTGTTTACCAAATTGCTGCGACGGCCAAAATAGATTCTTTTATTAGACGTCTTGCTGCGACCCCGATACAAAAGGAGTTTCGAGGCGACGAAAGGTAAGTTAAAATTTTATCAATGCTGACACAATTATTTATGTCTTAATGATTGGCAGTAGATTGATCACCCTCTGCCAATTATACTTTATCCCACCTGGGAGTTCAATTCACTTAGTTTACGCGAGGTTGTTTGAGTAAAACGACGTACTTTTCGTTTCAGGTGGCTTGGATCGTGAACTGGGAATGAGCGAAGAAGATAAAGACCGGTTGTCCTGTTCCTTAACCCTTAAAATCCCCGTTATAAAATCTGAATCTGAAGCGCAAACTTCGGGTCAGTTAGTCTTGAAAGCACCTGATGATACAAATTTCGACATCATGGAAACCGACCAAGAGAAACAAGCTATATCTTTGAGGAAAAGGAGAAACATATCCAAGAACAGAGGACAAGCAGCGAGGCAGAGGGAGAAAACACCCGAACCTGGTAGAACCCCTATACCTCATGAAGATACTCCTTCTTCTGACGAGGAAGAAGATAGTCCGCCACTGCCGCGCAATCCTAGAGAAATCGAAGCTGATAACACATACAATGAAATGAAGAGACTGGTGCAGCAAAATACCAGTATTAAGGATCCAGTATATGATATAGATACACAGAAAATACTTGAAGCAAGAGTGAGTGCGGCCAATGAAAGAAGACGCAGAAGTATATCGCCCTTCGCATTACCAGATAAAGAGGATCTGATGAACAAACTTGAAAGAAAAGGAAGTTTCATTGATCCAACGAACAAACTCCTTAGTACAAACTATAATCTCAGTCCAAAAGATGGGTCAAAGCAAGAATCCTCGGTGCTTGAAACTCCACCTGTGAAAGAAAGTAGAAATACCCTTTCACCGCCTTCATCTGGTACATCATCTCCAAAGGAAAGCGACTTCTCATACCCTATGCCCTCAACCCCAAAAAAACAAGAACAGATGGTTTATGCAGATGAGAAGAAACCAGAAGACGATAAACGAAAAGTGAAGTCTCCCATCAAAAAGGAAAGAGAAGTATTCACGTTTGATGAGAAAGATACTAAGCCAGCAATTAAAGCAGCTGCAAAACCCGAATCAGCTCCAGGGACTCCAGGTGAAATAGTCACGAGAGTGATTCAAGTTGAAAGGACGCCAAGCAAAAAGCTTCTTGCAACAGAGAAAAAGCCTACTGTTGAAGTAAGGGAGCGGATTGTCAGGACCCCAAGCAGGAGAATGTCAACCAGTCAATCAAACGTTCCCAAACAAAGTAAGCCGAAGGAGGAACAACAGAAAGTCCCGCCAGTAAAGCCAGCTCGAAGCAAATCGGCCACCAGACTTGGGGTCAGTGTTTACGTTAAAATAATTTTGTTACTGGTAGTGGCTTTGTTAATAGCATTGTTTTATATTTTCACATAAATTGTGAAAATGATGTACATAGTTTTCAATTTATAGAAAAGAGATTACTAATAATAATAATAACGTTTGCAGAATAAGACTAGTGAGAGTGAGATGAGTGAGGACCAAGGTCACCAACAGACTACCATTGTAGCAGCAAAGCGTAAAGCAGTTCCTACACCACGCCGGTTCCAACGGAACAGATCTCCTAGAGCTAACCGATCCCAATCAATGAACCGACCTCCGGCAGAGGTTGTCAAAGTGATAGACAGGACTGGCACAGGTATGAGCCAAACAAGCAAAGAAATCATAGAGCTAATGGCAAAAGCTAGAGCCAGAAGTCTATCTATACCTAAAGATGACCCACGACTTCCCGAAGAATACAAAAGGCAACCTAAAGAACTAAAGACTCCAAACAAAACTCCTATCAATCTAAGACAATCCAGAGGCATATCGTGTCCAAAAACTATACAGATTATTCCCAACAAGGAAATACTTTCCGGATTGACAAGCAACAGAATTAGTGTTGCGAGAGACATTGTTACAAAAGATCCCGAACAACATAGCAGACAAAGCTCAGGATACGTTGATGCCAGTCAATCTGAGGTAACGTCCAGCTGTTACTCATCATCGCCGAGTGAAAACGAATACGAATTTGATCTTTCCGAACGAACAGCAGAGCTGACTCGCAAGCTGAATAAGTTGAGTCAAGAAGTCGACAAACGTGAAGCCAAAGGCAACATTATTCTAGCGCCAGTTGAAACAAACGGAAAACCTGAGCAAGTTGAAAAATCTGTCCTACGAAAAAGATCATCGGCTGGTGTTAAAACTGTGAAAAAGGAAATCAAGCCAAAAGAAGTGAAAGAAAAAATAGTACCAGTCGAAATCGAAAAGAAAGAACCTACTAGATCGCGAATTAGATTCATAGCTAATTGGCAGCAATTCAAAGAAGAACAAAATTTAGCGTACACTCAAATTAAATTGCTCCGAAACAAATGTATCTGTGATTTGTTGTTATTAATCATTATGTGCGGTCTGGGCGGGATGATGTTCAAAACTTTAGAGGGATCGTTCGAAAATGCTTACAAATGTAGTACTAGGAACGTGAAGAGGGATTTTATTGAAAGTTTATGGAGAGGAAGCCATTACCTACGCGAAGAAGATTGGAAGTCCATGGCGAGGAAGAAGTTGTTTGAGTTCGAGGACCAGTTACACAATGCTCACGAGGCTGGCGTGACGTCATACAGCGGTCAGAGATCTTGGAATTTTATGAATTCGTTCGTCTATTGCATGACGTTAGTTACGACTATCGGTAAGATTTTAGACCATGTGTTTTATTTCCATTATTTCCACATTAAATTCGTAAGTTTGAGACCCCAATGAACTCATACGTTTTTAGTTTTCGTGTTGTTTTGTAGGTCTTCCTAAATCCTTGCGCAAATAACTGTTACAATAAACTGTTCTCATTGTAGTTACTATTTTTTCTCAACACCAAACACCATCACTCACACCACAACACTTTATTTATTTATAAATTCTTGATTTCCAGGTTACGGTCACATAGCGCCAAAGACGACATACGGGCGCGTGGCAACAATAGTCTACGCCATCATTGGGATACCTCTGTTCCTGATCGTGCTGGCTGACTTCGGCAAACTGTTCACGAGAATCATAAAGTTCTTCTGGGCATATATCAGGCGGTTCTACTATACAAGAAGTTGCAGGAAGGTTCGAAAGACGGCACACGTTCAGGTAAGCCACTCTATCTTTTTAATTTCGTGCTTTTTCATCAAGTACTCGTAATATGGGGATCACAATAGAATTTGTGAGGTGTAGCTAGTAGCAAAATGTAAAATTTGATCCGTTATTAAATATTTTTGTTAGCAAAGAATTGCAGGTACAAAAATGGACCTGTGTACCTCCAGTACAGCTGTACACCTATATTTTGATGTACATTATGTATAGATAACAGTTTGTTGTACCTACTATATTTCTACGAATATCAAACCCTTGGTTGACTTTAGTAGTTTCCAAAATTTGTCCTGTTTTGCAAAACTATAAGCTAGCCTGGATCATTTTTATAATTCTAAATCATTGTATTAACTGTTCATGAAAATGCCGTTTGAAAGTATCACAGAGCAAAACCAGGTTTAAAGCTATTTCGAAACATAACAGATAGAATTTTGAACCGCGATTGCGGTCAGGGTGATGTGGTTACCGTCCATGGCTCAAGCACGTTTCAGCTTTGAATCTCCTTTTTAATTGTATGGTTTCACACGAGCAAAAACTGAATTATTCCCGGCAGTATTACTGTTATTCTCTTGTGAAACTAGCCACCTATATTATTTTTATTCAGGAACCACGGAGTAGAAGTTATTGTGACAACTTTGACTGAAATTCTAATTGTCTATTTAAGTACAAGTATCTACATAATACGAGTACTTATGACTTACTTATAAACTTTCTATTTTTTATGGTTTTATTGAGAAAAAACCCTAATTTAAAGTCATAGGTTCAATGGGAATCATAGCTGGTAAAATAAGTACCATAAAATATGGCTTTATCCTTGATACTCTACTAAATACGTTAAAACTCAGGCGCAAAAAACATACATTTAGTATATTATTTCCTTCACACAAAATGTCCTAGAAATCGAAGACACACCTACCAGTGCATAGTAATAACGATTAGAAATGATAATTA
Source organism: Scotopteryx bipunctaria (assembly GCA_949320045.1). Classification (NCBI taxonomy): domain Eukaryota; kingdom Metazoa; phylum Arthropoda; class Insecta; order Lepidoptera; family Geometridae; genus Scotopteryx; species Scotopteryx bipunctaria. The sequence goes on from OX439462.1 coordinate 3,957,604, forward strand.
TTTTCCTTGACATGTCCGTCAACGACGAACCTATAGCTCCGGACAAAATTTAATTCGTTATGACTAGAAATAAGTTAAAGGTTTATTTTAAAGAAACAAGTAAAGAGATAAGGTAAGAGGTAAAGAGGAAACCGAAAACATGTTTTCAGTAAACACAGTTCTCGACAGATAAACTCCATTGTTCGCAGAATGTTAGAAATTATAAAAACAACGGAAATATTTTCTAATATAAAAAAAAAATCCCTAACCTACAATGTTATCCTTATCTTTGTGAGCGACTGATATTGAGATCAAAGAAGTTTTAAAACGTGATTCCCAATTCAGGAAGTTTAAGCTTTGGTTTTTATTCTACTGCCGGTCGTCATTCTTTCGAAGTAGTTGATTGTGCTGAAAAGATTTAAAATGCGCATCTAAGGTTATTTTCGTGCACTTGACATAATATATTTGAACATTTTAGGTTCTACGACATGCTGGTTTTCCCACGATGTTTTCTTTCACAGTTTGTGAGTATAGCGCACATAAATTTTCGAACTGTAAAATACATTGATACATGATCAGGTTTGAACCCGCAACCTTAGCATCAGAAGAGGGGGGTGGGGGGGGGGGGGGTGTGACTAGCCCACTAGTGCTCTCAGGGTTTTTATGTACGTAATTAAAAATATTGCTTGGAAAGAGAGGATATTGTCCTTGAGGATATCGTCGTGAGTCTGTTGACGTTTAATTTATATTGCGTCGTGTTACTTGAAGTAATTGCGACCACTTCTCAGCCACTTCCAGTCTTGTTTATGGGTAGAATTTCTAAAATTGACAAGTGGCCCTTATTTTCCTTCGACGAGTTTAATTCCGTGATGACATTAAACTCATCAAAAGGAAAACAAATTTCTTTAAAAACTTAATTTGATATCTGGATGTTCAGGAAGTGAATGATTATTTGAAGATTTTATTGAATTGTGATAAAAATAATTTTACAATCAATGGGTTTTAGGCGGGACATTTGGTAAGACGAGGTGACAGCCGGTGGAGTTGGGATTTAACGGAATGGTCGCCTCGAGAAAGCAAGCGTAATGCCGGCAGACCACCTAGCAGATGGGTCGACAACTTCCAGAGGATAGGGGGAAAGTCCTAAACGCGATTGGCCGAATCCATATCTGATATTTATATGTAGGAAGAATAAAATGACCGTTACCTATATAGGGTCTCCACTAATCGAAGCAAAATTATGTCCAAAACTTTGTTTGTTTAATTTTTCTTTGACGATCCGTTTATAGAATGGAATACTAAGAGGAGACCCTTACAGATAGATAGGTGATAGATATTGGGTTCATTAAGGTTAGGTTACATCGTTTGGACACCAATTCTTGCCTCCTAGTAAAAGTTCAATAGAAATAATAGCATTTTTTATTTTATTTCAGGATGTTATGAACAGCCTGAACTCTTTCTACGATGTGGTGCGACGCCCTTCGCAGGTCTTCAACGAGGACGAGGTTGATCAGCCAACGACAGAGAGGGAAAGCCATATTCCTCCACCTTTGCCGCCAAAGCCCGGCCGAAGAGAGAGAGACCCTGAGAACGAAACAGAACCAACTACACCAGCTCCTTCGGTTTTCGAAATCGACGATGAGTTCAACCTACCAATCTCTGTAGCTATTGTTATCTTACTACTGTATATTATAATAGGCGCGGTCGCATACAACCTTTGGGAGACTTGGGACTTCTTCGAATCTTTCTACTTCGTCTTTATATCTATGTCAACGATCGGTCTAGGCGATCTAGTACCGGACCATCCAATGTTTATGATGGCTTCAATACTTTACCTAGTCTTCGGTCTTGCGCTCACTTCTATGTGTATTAACGTGGTACAAGTTAAATTATCAAATACGTTTAAGCAAGCTAGTGCTAAGCTAGGAGCTACTATAGGAATGAAGGTGGCTGAAGAAGATGGTAGCTTAGTTCCTATCACACCACCTCCTACAGAAATTGCTCCGGTACATAAAGGCAGGAGTGATCTTGATGAGAAAAGTAAAGAAGCTAATGGAGATGACACTAAAAATAGATAAAGTAATGTAACTGTACTTGATGTAAACGATAAAAAAGGGTCATGTCTAAATAGCTAAGTATTAAGCATAAAAAATAAGGGCTTTCAAAATATGAATGTACCATATATGTACATATATTGTACGCACTAATGTAGAATTATGAATGCAAAAGTTTTGATGTTTGAAGGTTTATTTGAATCACACCCAATCGGATTTGGATTAAACTTGAAATAGACGTGGCCCGGAACAGCATTACTATTCAACTTATTTATTTATTTAAACCACACATGAACGAAATGAAGCAGGTGGAAATTAGTGTATATGAATCTCAAGCTCAAATCCTTTAGGTAGTACCTACGTGACCAAAAACAAACCAATGAGAATGGAACCTTGCTATTTTGACATCGACCCTTTACATGTGGATAAGTGATTTTAGTCATGAAATAGAAACAAGGTGCTATTTTTATAACATAAGCTGTAAGCATGTTATAAGTGATATTTATATTGTTACTAATTAATTGTGAAATTTTATATTTTTTACTATTATTGTGTTCGTTTGTATGTGTGTATAAAGTGTTCTTATATAATTGTTTTTGTTTTAATACCGTTACATTTACACCCTCTAGTATTTTTTTGATGGAGACTATTTTTATTTACGTTTGTTATATTGGTATGGTTATAAAGTGTGTTATATTAGGTATATTTCTATCATCGATATAAATACGGTATGTATAATCAGTAGAAGCTCTTCTGGGACGTCTTTGCCCAGCTGTAGGACCAAATAGAACAAGTAAAAAAAAGATACCTATAACACAAAATACTCTCGAGTCTCATACCTCATAATACCTAATCTCATACACAATTAGGTGGATTTGACTATATTCACTACCCGACTCAAAACACTCCTAGCAACAAAATTATCCTAATTTAGAGCATATCCGCTAAAATAGCAAAATTAGGCAACATGATTCACTAATAACAGAATACATCAACTCAAATTTTGGTATCATGCATTTATTGACCACAAATTCTAAAATTATTTATCATTTTAGCTACAGCGTAATTCAAAGCTGAATAACGAGAATGGCTGACAATATCGTATCGGAATAAAAGGTCGTTCATATGTTTTTATTCCGACGGTATTGTTGCTTTTAATCTGATTTTGAAGAGCGAGGAGTGAAAAGGCACAATGCATAAGACAGCTGTTTTGAAATATAATTGTTATTATCAGCCCGTATTGTCCCACTGCTGGGCAAAGGCCTCCCTCTCTTTTTTCTTATTTTTTTAATAAGAGTCCGATATATGTGTCTGGTGCACCAAATAGCCTTTGAGACGCACTATAAATTATTTCACCATACTGGTTCGAAAGAACTAGTGACTCAATTAGTAGTAACAGTAGCAGCGTTTGAAGAGCGTAGAGTTAACTGGACCATTAGTAGGACCGGTATGTCGCTTGCTTCCACGGACTTTTGGTCATTTGCTTTGTTTTTGGAACTGGGACTTTGACAGTTCGATTACGAAACAAAGCTGCATATTCACTCCGTTCCACGCTCCGCTCACCGCTCCACTTATGCACAAACATGCTACACGAAAGAATTTAATTACGACCAGTAATCCGGGCGTACAATGGATGTTAGCACACCGCTCTCAAAGATCGTTAGGCGGAGGATCAACAGAACTCATTATGGAGACCAGTTTCAAGTTTCATACTAGTTTTATTGGCAGCAGACCACTTGAAAGTTTAATTAATTTATAAGTATGTTTCTCGATAGTTTTGCAAGGGGTTTTATTATATTAGGTACATTGTTTCTGTCAAGATATTCGCAACTTTGGCACAGAACATTGGAGTACTAAATCAACTACCTAGAAAATACACTATATTTTATTTCAACAAAAACAGATTACAGATTTGGTATCGACACTAAACCACAACTAAACAAAACCGGTCAAACGCGAGACAAATTCGCACACGAAGGGTTCCGTACCCATACATGTACATAAATGTTTTATGTATGGGCCCATTTTATTTTATTTTTATTATTTGTTGTTATAGCGGCAACAGAAATACAAACACTGAAAATTTCAATTCTCTTCGGATACGGAACCCTAAAAAAGAAATTATGAAAGCAAAAACATTCAGATTCTCAGATTCACCGATTTCACAGATTCTCAGCTGGATAATTTCTCAGCTGGATAGATTAGCAGCTGGACAGAGTATAGTAGTTTTTTTCGTGGATAAATGGGAAATTCAAAACATAAGTTGACGGCCTCGGTAGCGTGGCGGGCGATTGCTCGGCAGAGACGCAAGAGGCGCGGGTTCGGTTCCCGCTGCGGAAAAAAAATTTACTGTTCTGTAAATATTTGTTCCGGCTCTAGGTGTTGTGGTACCATGGTACTCGTAGTTTCTGATACCCACGACACAGGGAATCCTAGTGTGGGGTCAGGACTATGTATGTGACTGTTGGATGTTATTTATTATTTATTTATTTAAGCAGTTCACTAACACCACAAGGTCCGTATTGTGTTATTAAAGAAAACTTTGCTTAGTATATCTTCATAAAGAATGAAGTAATTTGCCTTTGTGTTCATAAACGTAGAGCGCCTAAAAAACGAGCAGCGAAACGTTCGATAGGTCCCATTTGTTCTATGGAACATGACGTAATAGAACAATTTGAGAAAATATTGTCCCTATTTGTACTATAGAACTACATACTAGCTTTTTTATTTGTCTGTGAATGCACAGAACTAAATGGGAATCGCTTTTCCCAAATTCTTCCATGATGAGATGTATAAGACGTGAATGAAATTAATCACTGACCAGGTACAGTTAATACCAGGTACAGTCACTTTAAAAAAAAAATTCAATTTACTTAGTTTGTTCTATGGAACATTTTGAGACAAAAAGTACAAACTGTTCTATAGTACAAATAGGGACAATATTTTCTCAAATTGTTCTATTACGTCATATTCCATAGAACAAATGGGACCTATCGGAAAAGTTTAATCCCATTTTCAGATGCTTCGTTCTATTTTCTGTATAACATTACACCCATAAAACGTTGATTCAGTCTTTAAAACCTCGCACACTTGTTCGATCCTTTTTTGTGGCGCGCCTTATTCCAAGATGATTGATTACACCACTATTGAATATTGAAGCTTTTTCACCGAACGATCACAGAACAGGGTTCGTCACTTTATGGATTTTATAGGAGAAAGGATAATGGTGTGACGACACTTTATCGTCCTTAATGGAAGATAGCCAGGAATTCCGTTGCTAAGTGCAGATTTCACCGAACTTGACAGATAAAATTGTATAGGTAACAAGTCTAAAAGAACAAAAAACCCGACTTCGTAGAACTTAGGGAGTTCTGACCTATATATATCTATGTGATTTTGTGATCAAGCCTGTTTTCTATAGGGCTAGGTAGAAACCACGTAAAGGTCAAAATCCTAGCAGCTCTTAAAAACGCTCTCTAAGCAAAAACATTCTCAAAAATTAAAGAAAGGTCGTAAAAAACAGAGCTCTTTATTCATCCAAAGACTGAAACACCCATTCGTCATGCAAACTCGACTCAATTTAGGGAAATGGATTTTTATATCATAACCTTTAATTCCGCAAAACGTAAAGCAAAAAGAATACATTAAAGTAATAATGGTCCCTGATACAATTTTTGTGTAGGGAACCTTGTTTATTTGATGTTTGATTACTTTAGATGAAATAAAGCGAACTTCGAAATACAAGCACGAGAAGCTGGCCATTTACTTTATGTTATTTACTGGAAAAAATATTTCACAATCTTTTAAGAATGAACGCTATGTTTGCGGTGACAAAAAAGAATGATGGTATTAAATACCTACCTTTTATTAATTTGATTATTGGTTCTTGAAACCAACTGCGCGCTTTACGAATCGAAATAATCCATTAAATAAAATACTTTAGTATTAGAATTTGTATCTGCTGCACTCTGAATGTATTAATAATTAAGTATTATGCTTCACTTTACGATTATTTATTGAATGAGAAAGTATACTGCGAATCATCCAAAACAATCCCTAACATAGAAATAAGATTCTAATATGAAACTCTTAAGATATATAGCAAAGCATATAAACTAAAGTAACCCAGACACATTAGCGGATAAAGGCTTTCTGGCCCAAACGCGGGTTTGCTTATAACCAGTCAACGCTTTTAGCACTTCCTGTAGTTTCTTCTTTGCACTATACGTCTTATAGCCCACGTACTCATCTACCACATCGTTTTCGTAATACCTCCTCATTAAATGGTTTAGCATTAGTTCAACATTCACTAGCTCATTGAAAGTATTGTTACACCAATTGATATGCTGCATCAAATTGTTCATATTCACAAACTTCTTAGAAACGTAATACTCAATAGAAGCTAGAGCGGTTTTATCATCATTAAAGCCAGTAGCTACATCAGCTTTGATCAGTTCATACTGTTTCAGAACATTGTATAGTTGACTACTTTCAAATTCACAGTTTGAAGTTTCAAAATCAAAGTCTATAATCTTTTTACATTTAAGACTCCTGTTGCAGTCATCGTTGATATATTTCTCGTAGAAATCATCTACGTTTGTAATTGCTTCATCACCTTGAATGATACCAGCTTTGTATTTCTTCACTAGTAACAAGTTGAGTATTAAACTCGGTATTGCGACTGGTAGTAACTCGCAAAGGGGATCCATATGGCTGTATCGTGACCACCCAGTGAGAATAATACCTTGAAAGTTATAAATTTTGTTCTCACCACCGAATTTGTAATCTAGAATCAAATTCATCCAGTTGAAGTGATTTTGGACCCTCTTTTTCATGTTAGGTATAGTCGCAACTCTTCCGTCAGCGCCTTTGAATGCCGACGCTATCCAAATGTTCTTAAATTTTCTATGATAGTTGAGGAGGTTCAGATGTGAGACGCTGAGATTCGGTTCGTAATCCCAGTACACCGGTTCGACGTTGTTCATGAAGAAGACAGTGTTCCATTCTATGGGTTTGAGGGTACGAAGCATATCATCCCAGACCAGTGCTGTGGTGACAGGACTCTTCTCTCGCAGAAACTCCGATAGGAACCTCACATAGCCAATAAACACGTCCCTGAAAATTTTGTTTTTTTATATACTGCAGCAATACCAGAGTATCCATAAAATCCATAACATACATCATATTAGACTACGTATATTATTTATTCAACTTTTTTTCTATTATTTTCATGTTTAGATGGTGAAATAAGTGGTTTGAGAGTATAGTGATTCCTAAAGTGAGTATGACAAATGAAGATGGCTAATAGCAATTTGACAATGTAGGAAAATATTGGAACCTGGTGTAGATTTTTACTGTTGGCTTTTGAAACTTACATATTAGAAAGCTTCTTTGAAACACACTGTTCACATTTGTTAATATGGAACACCTCGTCGCAACCGACGTGAATGTACTTCAAAGGAGTTATGGCGTTGTGGAAATTTATCACCTGAAAATTAATAATCGGAGACACTATGCTATGAATTTAAACGTTAAGCTAACTTTGTATTATACGATCCTGTAAATATATCGTCAAATATTTATGGGAGTATTTGAGAGCGTCTATTTAAGGAATACTTGACAAGGAGCTAATTTTGGAGACACGTTACTCTTAGCATTTACTTATATTTTTGTTACTCCGTCATTAGACTTTTACCATCTATAGTAGACGATTTATACAGCGTCAGGAAGCAACTTTTACCTAATAATGGGACGAATTGAGATGGAGTAGGCTTGCCCAGCACCTGTTCCATCCTCTCAGCTTAGTCGGCCTTGTCCACAGGAATGACATGGTCAATACGTGCGGAGCTGACTAAGCCGCGGGTTTCCTCACGATGTTCCTTCACCGTTTGAGAGTACTGGTATAGCGCACATAAATTTTTCGCACAGAAAAATCCATAGGTACACTACCGGATTTGAACCTACGACCTTAGGATCGGAAGGCGGGGTCGCTACCAACTAGACCACCAGTGCTCTCTCACTAGGCTAGATTGTAGGAATAGGATATTTGTTCCAAGTTCTCATAAGTTCGATCTTTCACCCCTCTCTATTTTGAACTTAAGTGACCAGAAGGGGAGGCCTTTGCCCTGCAGTGAGGCGTCACAGGTCTATGAGAAGTAATAATTACCTGTTCCAGCATGTGCTTGATCATAGTTCTGCTCTCCATCTTGCTGGGGCACAGTGAGTCGGGGTGCGCTGGCATCTCTCTCAGATGCCGGAACTCTTTCAACTTCAGGGCGTGTTCCAGGTGCCCGAATGTTTGGATGAGAGGAATCACTTCAAAGTTGGATCTCGCAGCATTTTTGAGAAATTTCGTGAGCTGGAATAGAAATACGAGAGGGATTTAGTGCTGGGTTTTATTAATTCTTAAGATATGAGACTTATGAGGTAATATTAAATATTTTGGAAACCAGTTTGTACTTTGGAATATCACTCATAGAACTCGAGTCAAGTGCACGAAGTTATGGGTACAAACCTCGGATTTGTCATAGCAATTCGCCGCGCTGAAATTCACCAACTTCCCTTCATAAGGGAACATGTCCTCATACTCCATAAGCAGGCCATTGACCCCATGCTCCTTCAGCATTGGCAGTATTGACTCCAAGTACTTCAGTTTTGGAGGCGCTCCTTTCAAATCTATGTGGACCACTACGTAAGGTAACACGACTGAATTCAGCATGGTAGGGGAATGCTTGTTCATAAACCACACTTCAATCACAAGGTAGAATAGGAATAAGTACACAGCAAGAAGTAAGACAGTCGCTGTAAAAAACTTATTTATTCTTATAGACCTCATAGTAGGAAGAATGCAATGCATTTTCGTCAAAATTAGGCCGAAACTAGTTCTTATTGTTTCCAATATTTCTTTTTTCTCATTTGAAATATCAAAAACTGACAGCTATGTCGACGTTCGATTTTCTTTTGTGCGAATAAATCCTCTTTCAATTGAGACTCACTATGAAGGTTACAGTATATAAACTTTTACACAGAATAAAAACTCCTTCGTAACAAGGTTTTGTTTCTCATCACTAACCTCTTTCGTGAATAGAAAATGAAACTAACAATTTGAAATCTCTTTTGAATACACTGAGGTTCTAAGGAGGGTTGTTTTCACACAAGTTGTAAAGAGACTGAGGTAATAAAGGTATTACGGTGTCTGCATTTGTATGGATGCTTGTTATGTTAGCTGTCCTATTTTTATGTACGAATTTATGCCTATATTTGCGTTTTATTAGTGATACTATATTATCATGATACACTAGTTTTTTCGAACCAGTGTGGTGAAAGGAAGGTAATTTACATGCCAGACTCGTAAAGATTATCAACTTTATTGAAAGCTGTGTTGGTTCGCCCAGGTGCAGTCTGCCGTGCGTGGCACTTAGTGCACCCAGGTGATTTACTTCAGGTGAATTGGGTCTACCGAGTCAACTTACTTACTGTTTAGCTTAATAGAAAAGTTTGTTAAATTAGTATTCACATTGAATAACTATTCTAGTACTATCAGTGAAAACCTCTAATTGGCTCTCTGTTTCTATCATAGGTTTTAACGACATTTATTATAGCTGTTGGTTTTCCGAAAATAAATAAGTAAATGATGAGTGATAGAAGATGAAAGAGGGAAACATGTTGTGCCAACCCCACCGCTCACTTCTGCAGTCGGTGCGTACCAGACAAAAACATTCAAATAGGTACCTCTAATTCATAGACTAAAGTGCGCATTCGGGCGAAGTTTTCAACAAACCACGACGAAGTTAGGAGCGATTCGATTAAATCTATTTAGTACAACTTGGTATACTCCTGGGAGTTTACTTCCAGCCGTTAGTAGATAACTGGTCAATTGAACGCTTCTTGTCAGTTCAGTTTATCTTTCTGAAATTCGAGTCGCTTCATCTGTTTACATCATACTTATATTTTCAATACTTTTTACCTTTTAAGTATTCATTAAGTAATATTTTAGACAAATATCTTTTGCTTCGGAAGTTCGGTCTCGGCGGATCTCTGTGTCTGAAATAAAGAATTTATTATTATTATTATAATGCCACTTGCGATCACCCATCCCAATTTGTGACCGCGCATATCGTTGCTTAACTTTAACGATCAATCAAGAACGCCTAAAAAACTGTCAAAAACGATTTATGAAAAGGAATTATTTCTTTAGGCACAACACACGTTACGAAAAAAAAAACAACTAGAATGGCGTTTTAATCTGGATTAGAACATGCTCTTAACTTTTGAGCGCACAGCAATTTGCCACACTTGTGGCGATGTGATTGTTACAGGTAAAAAATATTTCTTTACTTACTAGCTGCCGCCCGCGGCTTCGCTCGCGTTGTACCCGGATAAAAAGTAGCCTATATGTTATTCCAGCACACGTATTGTGTGTATTCCAAGTTTTATTCAAATCCGTTTAGCCGTTTGGGCGTGATTGAGGCACAAACATACATCGTCACATCCACACATCCTCACAAACTATCGCATTTATAATAATTATAGCTGCCGCCCGCGGCTTCGCTCGCGTGGTATCCGGAAAAAAAATAGCCTATATGTTAATCCATTACATGTACTATATATATTCCAAGTTTCATTCAAATCCGTTCAGCCGTTTAGGCGTGATTGAGGCACAAACATCCAAACATCCAAACTCACAAACCTTCGCATTTATAATATAAGTAAGATTTATCTCTGGCTATCTCGTTAAACATCGCCATGTAAAATATTGTCAGTAAATGAGCAGTGCCTGGGCTCGTTACAGCTAAATCATTCGATTTCCTTAGTTCCCGGTGAGCTGTCAGTGAGATGATATAGGGGACTCTACGTGACCAATCGCCTGCAAACATAGTGAGAAAGCGCTCGTTTGTGACTTGCTTGTTAAGTGGGCATTTTGAATTATCTGACCTGACCACGTAAAACGAACTTGAGTCTTTCAATTCACAGTTTTTTCACTGCACCCTGTACATAATTATGTTAAAAAAAAGTGACAATAAAAAATGATTTTTTTTATTGTTACTTGAAGAAACTAGACACAAGTAGTATCATCATAGGAGAATTAAAGTCAAGTAAACAAAGAATACCTCAGTGCCTCAAGACAAAAGTCTTCAACCAGTGTGTATTATTGACGTTGAGTGAATTTGAATGATTTTTTTTAAATAGTACATAATTATTCATGGCTTTACAAAGAGAAACTATAATCACATTAAAAATTTAAGATAATAGGTATAATAATCGTAAGAAATGAAAATGAGCTAAGTTTTCTATCTAAGTTCGCCTATAGATAGAAAACAAGGCCCAGATCAACGACAGCAAATTATTTTATAGGACAATAATGATGATGATGATATGCTATTCTAAAATATGTTGTCAGTGACATTGAACACAATGGAATAATCGAGTATGTAGATAAATATTATAAACCAGTCTGAGATTCATTTACCTAATATTAATAAAAAAAGGTGAAGTTTGTTTGTTTTTAAAATCTCAGAACCTACTGTGTAGATTTTGAATAATATTTCACTCTTTCATTACAATCATGATATTTAAATACTAAACACGTTCGTCAAATAAACCAAATGAAATATAGATGTTTACTAGAAGCCGTCGAAGAGTTCCCATTGATATGGGAACAAATTATTATAAGCCCTAAAAAACGGTTGAAAATCAAAATTCTACACTATCCTAGACTCTACTAAGCAATTTTTAGTACGAGTGAAGCCACGGTTGTAGCCAGTCTTGCTAGTAAATGAATTTGAAATATCAATGAATTAGTTATCACTTGTATCAAGAATAAGCTATTCACTATTCATAGACCTAGGCTTAATGTATTATGAACTTAATATTAGTTTGATAATGAAACCTCGGAGGAGAACAAAACTTTTTCAATGTGGTAGATTTAGGTACAGTCAGTGAAGAAATTTCATGGACAGTTTAAATTTTAATTTTTAGATGAGTTAAAATGTTTAACCCATGTTTAAAATTTCAAGTCTTTCGATTTTGGCTGACAATATTCTCGTAGTACCTACCTATATCCAGATTACCTCTACAACAGGCCCCTTATTCTCTATGACCAAACGAAACTTGACAGCTCGTAACTTATTTGTAGCGCGTCTCGTCACGTTTTTGCGATACAAAATGGTCATATAGAATACCATAATAAGGTGATTCCCTAAACGTGCCCGTGTTTGCCCGCGTTACACTTGGTTTGGTCATAGTGAATAAGGCTCCAGAATATAACAAAAATCATCACCATCATCATTCTCAGTCCGTATCTACCCATTGCTGTAGGACCAGGTAGGCTTTTGTGCCATTCTGATCTTGATAACAAAAAAAATATTTGTCACAAAAATGGCCTATTTTGTGACAACAGTTATCATAATCACATATAATTATTATTACTAGCAGAAAGGGATATTTCAAAAGTAATTAAAATATTCTTGAACTTCTGTCGCTGACTGTACTTACTTAGCTGAGATTGAACATCTAAAAAATTCAGATAGTGAATCGTTTGCAACGAACGGTCTTTGGATTAAACATTTGTATCCCTTTCTGTAAATGAAGTACCTACCCATTAAACTTAAACATAATTATAATTATTTATCCATTCTAATATTAAAAATGCGAAAGTAACTCTGTCTGTCTGTCTGTTATCTTTTGACGCCCAAACTACTGAACAGATTTTAATGAAATTTGGCAGGGAGATAGATATACATATTCCATCCCGGGAAAGGACATAGGCTTTTTTTATCCTGTAAAACAATGCCAAAATGGAAAAAAGTTGTACCTCAGCCAATTCACTACACCGTTTCAGCGTTATGAGTTTCTGGGGTTTCAAATGACGAACATAAACCCAGATAAGAACTTACAAAAGTTTTTACAATTCCTGCAATCAACAAGTTCTACGCAAATCAGATCTTATCAGTTCTCAACTTACGTTGAGAACATAAGTTACGTATCGAAACCACGGGAAATTCAACCCTATTCCAACTCAATAAAGGTTAAGGATGTTTGACCAGACTCCGACCCTCAACTGATTGGGATGTATAAATCATTACGAAACTTTCAAATACTGTTACTGGCTGTAATCTTAGCATCAGTTTAATTGGCAAAGGAAATCATTCAGGGTCCATACATTTTTGGGCTAAACTTGAAAGTGTTGTTGCCAAGCAGAAATGATAATTATTTATTGACTTTAATTAACACGGCCACATATAGCACTGGTGGTCTAGTTGTTAGTGACCCCGCCTTCCGATCCTAAGGTAGTGGGTTCAATCAAACCCGGTCGTGTACCAATGGATTTTTCTGTGCAATAATTTATGTGCGCTATACCTACTCTCAAACGGTGAAGGAAAACATTGTGAGGAAACCGGTATGTCATAGAACCTAAAAAGTTCTAAAACATATAATGTCAAGAGTACGAAAGGAGCCTTACTATCGCTCATTACTCGGCACCGTTCCAGCACATATAATTGGTTGCCAAACTGACTCGATAGCGACTCGATAACGTATAAAACTCGTGCTGCAACTTAGGATAAATAGGATGAGGTGGTATTAATGGTTATCCTTTGAATATTAAGTAGCTACCTACTTCCTTAGCCAATCTTCAATATTGAAAAAGTTCAAAATGCGCTTTGAATAATCAAATCTTTTTTCTTAGGTACATTGAGACATTCCATTATCTACAGAAGAGACAAATGGATTGGGATGTCTCGAACCATACACAGTGATTGAAAAATACCAAAATCGGTTAGGCTATAAGAGAAACATCCCGTGACTTTGTCCGCATTCCGTTTTTTTAATACCTACAAACAACAGCGTGTTTAAAAATAAAAATAGTCAAGTGCGAGTCGAATTCGCAGACGAATGGTCCCGTGCCATCGTACATGTACATAAATCTTTCTTGTATTAGCCCTCTTTTATTTTTATCATTTGTTGTTATAGCGGTAATAAATAACATTCTGTGAACATTTAAACTCCGTACCTAATACGGTTCATGAGATACAGTCCGCTGACAGATGGACAGACGGACCGACGGACAACGGAGGCTTAGTAATAGCGTCCCGTTGGCATCCTTCGGATACGGAACCCTAAAAGCAACTTTATATGATATGAAGTGAATGAAGCGGGAGAAGTATGTCAGGACAGTAGCAAATGGAGATCCGTAGTTTCTGCCTATCCTTATGGCTAACAGGCGTGATATTATGTATGCATGTAGTACCACAAATATTGTGTGCCTCGGCCAACTTCGTGCTTTGTATGAAAATATATACTTATTTAAAATAATAAATAACTGGACCAACCCTTAATATTGTTTATTAATTGTATTATAATTTTGACTCTACACTACCTACCTACTTTAATTAATAATATTTTATTAGTGACAATTATAATAATGTGAAAATTTTGCACGCCTAAATAAGGCAGAGTGTATTGGAGCCTTCTTGTGTGTGTAACCAACAACTATTGTACCTACATTCCTGCAAATAAATGTTTATGATTTAAAAAAACATGTATCTACATAATTCCACAACACAGGGAATCCTAGTGTGGGGCTAGTAAACAAAAATGTTTTGTGTATATAGTATTTAAGTTTCATTAATAAATTATTTTGTATTTAATTATTGTAACATCTCTATATTACATACCATCATCGCGTTAGTTCGTATTTCAGAAGCTAGACGAAAATTGCCGAGGTGCACAATATTTGTGGTACTACTGTAGGTATTTGTTTTGTTGCTGGCTATACCATTAAGGCACATACATTCTGGTAGACAGTAAACTATCAAACAACCGCACTGGGACGAAGCAAACTTCGTCTGTATATCACGAGTGACCGTCTACATTACATTCCCACACATCTGCTCCTTTTACTGCTCTTATGCAAATGGGTGCATGATACGTGCCGCTGACTACCCTCTTAGGGGTTTCAAACCCATAATCAGACCGGCATAAAGAAGAAAAGCAGGCTTGTCAATAGTTTCGCTTTGATGCCATCGACTGATCGTCTGTAATCTTGATTATTGACGTATCTTTATTTTTATCAGAGCACTGGTGGTCTAGTTGGTAGTGACCCCGCCTTCCGATCCTAAGGTCGTGGGTTCAAATCCGGTCGTGTACCAATGGATTTTTCTGTGTGAAAAATTTATATACGCTATACCAGTACTCTCAAACGGTAAAGGAAAACATCGCGAGGAAACCCGCGGCTTAGTCAGCTCCGCACGTATTGACTATGTCTTTCCTGTGGACAACGCCGACTAAGCTGAGAGGATGGAATAGGTGCTGGGCAAGCCTACTCCATCTTAATTCGTCCCAGGCACTACAGCGTCCCGTCTGTGAAGGTAAAAAGTTGCCTCATGACGCTGTATAAATCATCTACTATAGATGGTAAAAAGGCCTTATTATTATTATTATTTTTATCGTTTTTGACGACCTCGGAGGCATGGTGGGCGTGGGTTCGGCTGGGACGCAAAAGACTCTCGATTAGGTGAGTTCTCTCGAATATTTGTAGTTGAAGTCAGGCAGGCGGCCGGTCTTAAAACACCTTAGCTAAAACTCTTACAGCATGATCCAAGGATCATGTGCCGACCCCACATAGAGTGGGATAAGGGCAGGAAGATGATGGTGTTCTGCAAGTCTGGGTGTTATAGTATTATGTATTACAGGTATGTATTTACATAAAAATAAGTGAAAGTTTGTGAGGATGTTTGCATGTTTGTGTCTCAATCATGCCTAAACGGCTGAACGGATTTGAATGAAACTTGGAATATGTATATGTGCTGGATTAACATATAGGCTATTTTTTACCCAGGTACAACGCGAGCGAAGCCGCGGATGGCAGCTAGTATATCAATACATTTACAATCGATGGTCATTAATTAATAAAAAAAAATAGAAAAAAGAGGTTTCAAGCTAAAAAGGTCGAAGTAATTTCATATCTAAGTGAGGTGTAGTCAGAGGTACGACCAAACATTTTTGGCATAATGTCATCGAGTCAAAAATCACATAATACCTCAGAACAGCAAATAAACTAGATGTATCTACTATAACTCATTACAGATACAATTGTATTGACAGATTTAAGCCATTAGTATAAAGTACAAATTCATTAAAAAGCTCTTTTCCAAATACCTCCGAAGATCAATCAGGCACGTTCCAGGCTCTCCAGATAAAATAAACTAAGTCTGTAAGCAATTTGAAGAGGCCAATATTTGAGCAATTTGCTTTCTGAGTCAAATAATTGGTGGGAATTAGAACTGTACCGGGAAAACAGCTGGGTCAAGTCACACAGAATGGAACCTACACACATTTAACACCCAATAGTTAAATACATTCTAGGATTTCACACACTAGGATTTTCTGTACCGTGTGTACCAGAAACTACTAGTACGAGTACAATGGTACCACCACACCCGTGTCCCGGATATTTTGTAATACAATGACGTCGGTAGTCGTCTACGTCATTCGCTTCTTACACACGAAACACAGTTTATTTGCCTAACCTCCGAATACTCAAACGCATCTCAAAGTTGAGCACGTCTCAAATGACGACTTTTTGACAGATTTTCAACAGAAACTGTCAAAAAACCGTGAGTTCAGACGTGCTCAACTCTGTGTCGCGTTTAAGTATTCGGGGGTAAGCAATCATTTATTCTATAACATATTTATCGTGTCAGTAAAATGATAAATGATCACGTCTCATTTGATTTAATAATCTGTTTCATTAGATTGTTAAATTCTCGCGATCAGAATTCATGATTCGGATTATAGAACGGGTTTTTGGGGGTGAAAATACCTCGTTATTTTCGGCTGTTGCAAGACAGTATATAACCCGAAATCCGAACATGTTCTATAAACCAAATTATGTCTCATTCGATCATGTGATCATACGGGACAAAAAATTGTAAGCGATAGGCTCAGGCGCTCGTAGGCTTCTCGTAGCAATGCGTAGTGTGCTACGCAAGTTCTGTAGCAGTTTGACAAGTAATTCTACCATGGTGTCTCAAACGTATGAGTAGCTGTACTGCTAAAAGGCAGTACATTAGACACCTCATCTGTGGAAAATGGTTAAACCTGACCAGTAGCTTAGAAGCTACGATTTAACAGATAATTATCCGATCGTTCATGTAAAGAAATTGAGTTTTTAGTTTTGTTACTTAAGTTAGATTTATGTAAGTAGTTAAGTTTTATTATAAGTACGTATAGATTAAGTTTTTCTTGTTTTTTTTATTCAGTTTTGTTTTTATATGGGTGATAGATAGATAGATAGATAGATAACACTTTATTGCTTACCACACATTTAACTTACAAAATAGACAAAAATGGTCTAAAGCGTGATGTGGTCTAAAGCGACAAAACCCTTAAAGAAATAAAAAATAAATAAAAAAATGAACATAAATAGAGCTGGTAGAGACTGGATGCGTCAAGCCGAAGATAGGGCGCGATGGCGCTCATTAAAGGACGTATATGTCCAGCAGTAGACTGATATAGGCTGATGATGATAAAATTATACATCATCATCATTCTTCCTGCCCTTATGCCACTCTATGTGGGGTCGGCACAGCATGATCCAAGGATCATACTGTAAGAGTTTTGGCTAAGGTGTTTTATAACCGACCGCCTGCCTGACGACAACCCTGATAAAATTATACATAGACTGCTTAATACATACCCCTCATAGGTACTTAAGTACAATTGCTGGCAAGATTATTATGTTGAAGTTGTCTGTACTAGTTGTTTGCTAGTTTATTGCAGCAGATCTGATGTGCAATTCTGTCGAGTCTCAACATCTTTAATTAAATGTTCTATTGTAGCTAGATGCCAGAGCGCATCGCAAATAGAGGCTCCAGTTGCAGCAATTTCACTCTCAATCAGCGTGTGTATATGTAACCCTAAACTTGGCTTGTTGAATTGTATTCAATGGTAACCATGGGTTCCCGGATTATACTCGCTACTACTAAGTCGTGTGACTAATTCTTTCAAAACAGTGTGGGGAAAGGATTTAAAGTGCGCTTCAAAGACTCCTTTCATGCGATTGACACATGTTTTCGAACTTTTCAGGTTTTACGACATGCCGGTTTCCTCATGATTTTCTTTGCCGTTTGAGCTTGCGCATTTGGTATAGCACATACAAAGTTTTGGTGCACGACTGGATTTGAAACCATGACCTCAGGATCGTAAGGCAGCAACCACTAGACCACGAGTACTCTCAAATACTCGCTATACTCGCTAGCGATATATGTGTGAAAACTATGCTTTGAACTTCCTGTGAAATTGTAAGCTGGACGGGTCGGCTTTATCCTTAGAAAAGACATGGCCAATATCATTTTTACGAACTGAAAATCCATTGATGAACAACCGGGGTTTGAACCAGCACCCTTAGAATAATTTTGTGAAATTGAACAAGTACTAAAGCATTTTGGTACTGCAGTTACGAGCAACCCGTTTGGGAAAACTCATAGTAGAGGTGCATGTTCGTGGCAATAGAATCAAATTGATAGTCAGAGTCTCGACAATTTAAGTTGAATGACCTCGGATTCTAAGCCTCGAATGCGTAAACTTGTAATCATTAATATTCCTACATATACATTCTTTAACTAGCCTAGTCATTAGTACTTTAAGTTATAATATCAGTAGTAGGTACTTCTCTGCTAGACTGGGATTTAAAAAAAACCTAAGAATGCGTCCAGCTGCTTCTCTCCCCGAGCATGTCGTAAAAGTCGACTAAGGGATAGAATCCTCTCCAACATGATGGATCATCTATGTATTATGTGAGATGGACTGATCACCATAGTTCACATCTCATCTTGGGACTTAAAATCTGGAATAGCTGCTAGTTTTCTTGTGGGCTCTGCCCACCCCATTAGGGATATGGCCGTGATAATTTACATACATACTTTAACCAAGATTTTGCACTTTATTTTCAGCAATATATCTGCTTAATATTCTCGAATGTTATACGTTTAATATATTTACGACTGGTTTTATTATTTCAAAGTAGTTAAAGTCAGCACATGTGCAATCATAATCTATACTGCAGTCAAATTTATCGTCCGAAAGTTTATTTCATTTCACAATAGCTAAAACAGCATGCAGAACATACAACAATTTAATTTAGTTCCGTACCGAGTCGAGCCAGGGGACTGCTGTTAGCACAAGTTCAAACGTTTGAAACCACTAGTGTTTACTACCACTAGTTAGGGTTCCGTACCCGAAGGGTGCCAACGGGACCCTATTACTAAGCCTTCACTACTTGTCCATACATCCGTTTGCCAGTGGGCTGTATCTCATGAACCGTAATTTTAAATTTTCACAGAGTGTGTACTATTGGCACTATAACAACAAATAATTAAAACAACAAAATAAAAGGGTGCCCCATACTCATTTATGTGCATGTACGATGGTACGGAACCTTTCGTGTACGAATTCGACTCGCACTTGACCGGTTTTTATTTTAAACACAATTCAAATAAAATAAATTAAGTTCTAAAACTGTTCGTGCAAAATGACCTAGTAGCTAAAGCGTGAACCATTCGCTGGTCATGTTCCGATCGAAAACTGACAATAAATCTATTGAGTATAGAGTGACTGATTTTGAATGAAGCCTTCGAACTCGTGCTCAAGAGTCGTACAAAAATAATAACGTGAATGTTCTGTTTTATTCAGTGAACAGAGTAGACAAAACTTTTGGGAATATTAATATTTTTACGGATCAGTACGCCATTCAGCGTGGCAATGCGGCCAGCGTTTTGGGCTCGCTTCCATCTTCTGTTGATCTTCAAGTGAGATATCTATAGACCGTTTGCAACCATTTTTAGAAAGTCCAACTGTTTCTTTTGTATTTTGTAAATTATAAGGGATTCCTCTCCTACATGATGGATCAACTATATGGGCGATGGGATGATAACCCGTCACCATGGTTGACCATATACGATGTTTTCCTTTACCGTTTGAGAGTTGTGTACTGTGATAGTGCACATAAATTATTCGCACAGAAAAATCCATTGGTTTGGATTAAAACCCGCCATCTTGGGACCGGAAGGCGAGGTCACTACAGACTAGACCACCAGTATTCTATTATAAACATTTCCATTAATAATATCAGTGGGGTCTCGCAGAAGCCTGATTCGGTAAGATTGCTGGAGTCGCGCCGAATGCACTTAGTACTTGCGGCACGACTGGATGGACTCCGACATAGCACCCTGACTTGTTAAGGCGAAGCTGTTTGGGAAATGCTTTGATAGTACTAAGTCTCTTATCATCTAAAACCGCCCCGGGCACTACAGCGTCCCGTCCGTCAGTAACCAATCGTTGCCTCCTGACAATTATGTGTTTAAATAATAAATTTCAAAAAGATACCGTCCGTTTTATAAAATAGATGTAATACTACTAGTACTACTACTACCCAGACCCGGAAGAAATATTTGCAGAACATAAAAAAAATCTCCCGTAGCGGGAATCGAACCCGCGCCTCTTCCGTCTCATCCGAGCACTCGGCCGTCACGCCGCCGAGTTCGGTATGTATGTACGACATGTATTTATTGTAATTATTTACATTCAGTCAGAACAATTTCTGACACCACATTACGATTTTCATGTTGAGTGTATCATAAACTATGAGTAAATACATACCTTGGTACCACAATAACTAGACTCCGAAGGAATATTTGCAGAACATGCAGACCGCAGAGAGAATCGAACTCGCACCTCTTGTGTCTACAATGGAGATTGTCAGAAACAAAGGGTAAAGTTATAAGTAGAAATCAATGACGGAATATCGAATGAGATGTGTATTATGCGTAGGTGTGTATTAAGATCAGCTTTCAATAGACCCCTACGAGGTTCGAAGTTTAATAGGCATCAGTTTCTCAGCAATAGAAATACTAGTGGAGCGCCCCGTGACTTTGTCCGCTCTGAGATTTTTTAAATAAAAATAAATAAATAAATATTTCAGGACATTTCACACAGCACTATCTAGTCCCAAAATAAGCAAAGCTTGTACAATGGGAACCAGATGACTGATGGAATACTTATATGCTTTTTATAAATACATACTTATAATACACATAATATTACAACCTGGAAGAAATATTTGCAGAGCATGCAAACATTTCTTCCGCAGCGGGAATAGAACCCGTGTCTCTTGCGTCTTAGTCGATCACTCGCCCGCCACGCCACAAAGGTCGTCAAATAGAAACTTCATCTTCCTGCTGTCCTCTAGGTTTTGAATTTAGAAAATTCCTTGCTTAGTGCTTCCCTACGATGAATATAAATATTCCCTAAGATGAATATGCCCTCCAAGTTTAATGCTTCTAGGACTTAAGGTTTAGGCTTTACGTTGATTGTCAGTCAGTCAGTCAGTAACGTAAGAGTTTTATATTATGTATTTAGATTGGAAGGCTTTTGTTATGAGTTGCTATCATTGGAAATGTGGAAATGTGGAACGGGTTAGAATTTATGGGTTCAATAGTTTGAGATTGTTCCAGCGACACCCTTTGTGAAGAGTTTAAACCGAGATCAATATTTCATATGTTCACAAATAACTAGTCATCATCATCATCTGCGTATTTAGCAGTCCACTGCTGGATTTATCTTTGGTTTGTCGCATCCGGTCTCTGCCTCTTATAAATCGTCACTCCACTTAGTCGAAGGGCGTCCTACATTACGTTTGCCGAGTCGCGGTCTTCACTCAAGAACTCGTTTACCCCAGCGGTTGTCGGTTGTCTGGCAGATATGGCCAGCACACTGTTACTTCAGTTCACTTATTCTCTGAGCTTTGGTTCTCTGTCGGATAATATCGTTACGAATCCTATCCTTTAGAGACACTAACCGAGCATAGCTCTTTCTATAGCTCTCTGATCGACTTTGAGTTGGTGGACTAGCCGTACTGTGAGTATCAACGTTTCAGCTCCTTATGTCATGACAGGTAGAACGAATAACTAGTACCTACCAGCATTATTTTCATCCGGGCTAGTCATAATCTCAGCTTGGATTTAGATGAAGCGAATGGTTCCCGTCACTTAGTCTCAGTAATGCTGAGCCTTTTTCGCAGCGCATCTTTTCGTCGAGCCTCACTTCATGCCCGGCACTCCCCTCGAAAATGTTGTGACTCTGCTTGAAGTGGAACAGATTAGACGAAGTCAAATTTTATTTTTTCAATACAATCACAAAAAAATATTATGAAACGCCTTTTGTTTTTACATAGTCATCATCACTCTAATAGTCTCCTAATACGTTTTAGGACGAATGATCATGAGCTTTTCATTCTTTACAATATCTTCGGTATATTATGAAGGGTCTATTCAAAATATGAAGTCTAGAAGATCTTCCCTTTAAATCGTCATTTCCGTCGGAGATGAAACCGGTATATGGATTAATAGCTGTGTCCGCCAGTATCTAAAATTTAATCCCTACATCAAAACGGCACATAGCTGTATATACAGGACTGTAATAAGGATAGCTTTTCTCATAGTTTTTTTTTCTCATGACTCCAGGTAGACATCTGTATAAAATGTAGCTTATTATGTTATTCTAGATCATGAACTATGTATATTTCAAGTTTAATTTCAATTTGTTCAATCTTTACGTGGCGATTGAGGCACAAACATCGGTCCTACGGCTATTAACATTGCATCTCATATTACATCCGTTACTCGACAGTGCGCTGTAAGCTATGCAGAGCGCCTTTAGCGGAAGGCGTTCTCCTTTTGCGCTATAGGTTGTGTTGGACGTCCTAGACAAACGTTTGTTATCATAGATAGATAGAAAATATAAATCTTTATGTTTTCTGATGTATTATAAGTATGCATTTACAAAAAAAAGTAGTATATAAGTAGAATACTATCAGCCATCTGGTTCCCATATAACTCGTACAGGCTTTGCTTAGTATGGGGCTAGAGGGCGCTGTGTGAAATGTTCTAGCGAACTTAGTGCTATGTAATTAGCACTTTCTTCCAGCAAACTTTTGCGAAATGAAGAAAAAATAGAGGCAGTGCTTTGTAGAAACACTTAAAGAAATAAATATTACACATATTAAATACAAGAAATATGTAATAATTCAATATTTTAACAAAATTTGTCATCTCGCCAACCGAGACGCTAGACGAATTTGTTATAGAAGCGTATACATTGCCCTTTAAATGATTTGCTGACTTTATCTAGCCTAATCGTGGGTACTGCGAGTTATGCTTTTTCATTATATCTATCCAGTCCAGCAGAGAACAATTACAGGATTTTCCAATAAAACATTGTAGCAGCAAACTAAGTTATACCCTTAGAAGAAGGCCGTAAAAGTGAGCCCCCCTTTCAGACTGAATACGTCTATCAAATTGGCACATGTTGTAGCTAGAATTATGGCTGGCTCGTAAAGGTGCAGAGGAGCAGCGCCCATAAAACAGACCGCTTGACATCCTGTGCAATTTCAACAACTTATGTTAGCTGTGCTGTGAAAAGTGGGGAATGTTTTGTTTGGGCGTGCTTCTGACGTAGGTACCTACCTACTGTAGACGTAGATGCATCTACCTAGGCACTGTAGACATACAAAAACACTTTCTAAAATAATATAGATACTTACTGTAGATCATCATCGTCATCATCATCATCTTCCTGCCCTCATCCCACTCTATGTGGGGTCGGCACAGCATGATCCTTGGATCATGCTGTAAGAGTTTTGGCTAAGGTGTTTTATGACCGGCCGCCTGCCTGACGTCAACCCTCCTTACTTGCTTATAGATCAATCAACAAAAACAGTTTTTAAACGTTTTTTTAAGGTTTTGTCAGGTTTAATGAAAATGACTGTACAAAATTGAAATGTACTTACTTATAAAACAGAGGGTTATTTGCCAAAACACGAGTTATTATAATTTTGTAATTAGGGATAATTTTCTAATATTTTTTGTGAATTTTTTTTATTGGAATCCCATGGTGAGAAATCTGAAAGTTAGTGAAGATTTTACCTGTACCTAAGTTTTTGGTCTTGTCATTTCTTAAAACCAAGAAAACAGCAAACTTGTGAAGATTTCATTAAAAAATTTGTATCATAATTATGTTGCCTATTATAATAGCCCCTACCTAAGTCCACAAAACCCGTAGGTACATTACCCCAGCAGTAACTGGAATTAACCTCGTCGTAAACTGTTGTTTAAACCCCGTTTTTAATGTACCCTCCAAATTGGAAAGTCAGAATTTTATGGAAATTAGAACTGCTGGACATTTTACGATTATAAAGTCGAAACGTTGGATATAGGTATAATAAAGATAAGGAGGTACCTATTACATTTTATTTCCTTGTGCTAAAATAATCACCTGGGTACCCACGGTAATATAGTTTTGAGCTGACATACATATTAGCATAGGTAATTGTTATAAATTTTCTAAAGATTTTATACACACTTTTAGGCCACCGGTTTTTCCCTCAAGAAAGAAATAGCAAAAAATAAAGCTAGTGTAGTGTTCAACATTATTAAATACTACAGGAACACCCAGCCAATTTGTCCGCGTAAACTTTTCTTATTCATACAAACTTTATCTTCTCTACGTTCTCAGACTTGGATTTGTTTAATCCCTTTTTAGTTTCATGCTTCTAGGACTTATGATTTAGGCTACCTATGCGTTTATTGTCTAGTAAGTAAGTTCGTATGAACTAGTGGCCAACTCTAGTGACGGAGTTTTTAGGCCGCCTAAAGGTCTCCGTCGTGGCTTAACGACTTAAGAGCCGGGATCGACAATTTAACGTGCCCTCCGAAGCACGGAAATGCTCAGCTCGTAATGCCACTTGCGGTGACCCATCCCAATTGTGACCGCGCACAACGTTGCTTAACTTTAACGATCAATCAAGAACGTCTAAGCAAGCTACGCCACGAGCGCTTCATTGTTCATTCATTGTCTAGTCAGTAACGTACCTAAGAGTTTTATATATTTTTTTTCCAGTGATAAACACAAAAAATATGACATAAGCTGCCGGTAAAGCTATATGAGGTTAAAGTTTTTCCAACTTGCACTACATTAGTAGCAAAATAATGTTCAGTTTTGTGTTCGTGCCAAACGTTTAGTTGACATTTTGAGAGGTTAAGTAAAATGCATCTTTGAACAGGTTAAATAGAATAGCCATGACATTACTTTATATTCAATATCGTCACTGGAAAGGCAAAATTACGTAAGCGCCAAAATGGCGCCAAAATAGGCATATTGAGTTATTATCCAAAAATAGCAGTCCAAATACAATAATATGAATTGCATGACATAGAAAATGAAAAAAGAATGAAATCTTACGTTGACGTCATCAAAATTCAATAATTAGGTAGAAAGTTATGATTAAAAAAACGAAAAAAATGAACTTTAAACAGCTTTTTCTCGATTGGCGCTTACGTAAATTTGTCTTTCCAGTGACGATATCTAACAAGTATTTAAATCTACAAAAAAAAATTATATAACTCCTCTTATTAGTATCAGTAAGCATCTGTGTTGTTCGTGAGTATAATTTGAAAAATATTTAGATAGGAGAAGATTACTATGGCTTATGCAAAAATATTATTAAAGAAAATTCTAGTTTAGAATATGTAACTTTGTTCCAAACATCATCATTTCCCAGCCCTTTTCCCACTTATAACAGCACAACACAACATGTATTCTTCTTCCATTCCCTCTGTCACAAGTCATCTCAACACTCACTCCTTTCTTACTCATGTCATCATTCACACAGTCCATCCATCTTTTTTTGGCCTACCTCTACCCACGTATTCTTCCACATTCATATCTAACACTCTTCTCGTCACATGACAGTCTTCCCTTCTCATGACATGTTCATATCACGCTCCTCAACTTATCCGTCACTGGCGCTACCTTCTGGCTTCCTCTTACATACTCTTGTTGTAATCATATTTTATTTAAAACTAGCTGCCGCCCGCGGCTTCGCTCGCGTGGTATCCGGATAAAAAATAGCCTATATGTTAATCCAGTACATGTATTATGTATATTCCAAGTTTCATTCAAATCCGTTCAGCCGTTTAGGCGTAATTGAGGCACAAACATCCAAACATCCAAACATCCAAACTCACAAACTTTCGCATTTATAATATAAGTAAGAAAGTAAGATGGTATAACGGGATGGTAGTGGCAATACTCAAATTCGAGGGACCCACGTCCGCCTAGCTGCGTGGCCATATTATGTTAAGTACAATATACTTTATTAACTTTAACGGGGTGTTTAAATTCTTCTACAGCTTTCCCCGTTAAAATAGTAAAATGTGACGTTTATAAATATACATCAAGCTGTCATTTTGATAGAAACAGTGGCAATACTAATGATGTCTTGTACTAGCTGCTAATTGTATAAGCTGTTCGTCCCAGCTGTCACCAATCTAGAACCAAGGATCCAAAGTTTGACTTTTGCCAAATATTTTCTACTCCTTATACTTTTCTTGCAGGCTTGAACTGTCTAAGTTGGGTCCTAAATTTTCGTGTTCTGCTATCGGCATTTTGTGCACAGTTTTAGGAGACTTGGAGTTTTAGAAGTTTTAACTGGCTTCGAAAGGAGGTTGTCTTTAACTTGGAGGAGCTGTGTGTGTGATTTATTATTATTTTGTATAGGTATTATGTTAAGCGATATATCTGACACGTCGAAAACGTTCCATATCTTGGAATGACGACAAACATACTTATAAAATAACTACAAAATTATTATTTGTTTTTAATATACATAATATGTATACATTGTCATAATTATCACGCCCACATCCCCAATGGGGTGGGCAGAGCCACAAGTTTGAAAGAAACTTGCAGATGGATATGGTGAACCATGGAGATATGTTTTATTTTAATTGTTTACTAATACGGCGGCACCAAACCCGCCACCGAAGTCGAAAAATAAGGATCAAGTAAGAACAAAGTTCCAAAAATTACATCTTAAAACTTGTACCATCTTCAAAGACTACTGGGTTTCCGCAAGGAATTTTAGCACTAAATAGCAAGTCTATCCCAAAGGGGGTGTAACTTCGCACTAACTTCCTCTCCAGAGCCTCACTAATGCGGAGTAATGAATCTGGCTAGCTACTATATAGATGGAATGCTGGGGTGGGTTAAGCCTATTGGAAGCAAGCCCTAACATTTGAACTAAACCAAAACCTATTATCCAATAGGTTTGAGTTTAACTAGAGTTTAACTAATAATGCATACAAAAGTATGCGTCTATTGTTCAAAAATCTGAGTATAATTCGACCTTGCCATTTCCTTAACTAAACATAAAATGCCTGTCAAATTAGTTCGATCGATAAATCGAGATTATTTTAGAAATTGCTCGAGGTGACGGGATTTCTGTTGCCGCTATAACAACAAATAATAAAAATAATATAAAATGAAATAAAGAAATGAAATAAGGAAATAAAAGGGGGCCACAAACAAGAAACATATTATGTACATGTACGAGAATTCGACTCGCACTTGACCGGTTTTTTTTCTAATCCTTTTTTAATGTTTCCGTTTCTGAAGACTTTGCAGGTTAGTTTCTTTACCTTTTAGTTCAATGTCTACTATAATGACGGCCACGACGTGTTAATACATTGTACTGTAGTGTAATGCCGGTTCCAATATCCTAACTAACGGACGACGGAACATTCATTAACATAGCAACGTTGCTTCGTATTATGAAAAACTGGCCTTTTTTTTAGATTATATTTAAATTTCTCCTTTTTTACGACCTTAGTAACTACATTAGTATTACAACGAAGTATTTGGAGTAGGGGAGCGATTCTTGAAAGTCATCGGTGATTTCAAAATCAAAAAAATGGCCCATTTCTATAGATTTTTTTCAATTTCGTATTCTTAAAAGTCATTTGGTGGCTCTATTTATTTTTAATTTTGAACTATTTTGTAGACATAAAAAGAAAAAAAAACAATGGAAATGGACCATTTTGGTGACTTTTATCAATCGGTGAGCTTCAAGAATCACCCTCCAGCAGCAAAACAAACAACTTATTCTGTCTTATAGCGATACTTCATTGAATGCCCCAGACTCCGAGCCTAGAGGCTTTGCGGCGCTGAATTTATTGGTCGCTGGTACATAGTAAATTGCAATAAAACAAATCGAGTCCGCTGCGATATTGAAAGAAGTTCTTTGCCAGCTTTTTATAATTTGCTGTGTAAAATTTGTGATTTTATGTTTTCGGGATGAAGAAAGCCTAATCTATATTTTGATTAAATCAGACTGTGATCAGATATCAGTAGTATAATGTACGAACCTCGAGTACCGAACATGACTGTATTCTATTGGCATGCGACTGAAGTACCGTCTCTTACAAGTATCGTAATGTATGAAGGGCCTTACGGTGTTATGATTAGTGGGTTGATCATAAATGGATTCCATTTTTATACAAAAAAATCGAATCGCAGGCCGTGATAGTTTAAAGTTATATTATTGTATTACCTTGTTTGCCTACGTCTACTTGTTACGTAAAAGTATTTTATTTAGGCGTAAAGTAAATAATAATTTAATAAAATCTAACTTTGCACAACACTTTCCTGCGCCAATGTTAATAATATTTTACTATTCGAGAAAGTAAACAAAGCAATTAGCATAAACAAACAGAGATTCGCAAGTTTGCCTACAACTACATAATATTTGCATTCATAATCAAATCCTGTTAAATTTAAGTTTTCAGCGAGCATTCAGGCTACTTTGTTATTCATGTTTCAAAACAACTATAAACATTTGTTTTATCCGTTTGCTAACGGAAGAAAACTTGAAATCTTGGTGTGTCACGGGAAAAGCTAATTAACTCGTGTGTCGTAGCTATCACATTTTGATATAGCACTACTTAGTTGAGTCAAAAAGTTGTGCCGACTTTGTAAATAAATAAAATAACTACGCAACGCCTTACTTTGTTAGCGTTGAGTTTTCAGGGATTTATTACTAAGCCTCCGCTGTCCGACTGTCTGTTCGTCCGCCCGTCCGTCCGTTCGTCTGTCAGCGGGCTGTATCTCATGAACCGTAATAGGTAGAGAGTTGAAATTTTCAGTGTGTATTTTTACAACAAAAGCAAAATAAAATAAAAGGGGGCTTCAAGAAACATTTTTTAATGTACAATGGTACGGAACCCTTCGTGTAGCGAATGCGTATCGCATTTATTTGACTGTTTTTTTTTGTTCATCTTCCAGCTATTGTCTTCCTACCTCTAGGAGTAGAATTTTGGGAATTCCTTTGTTAGAGCACTCATAATTACACCACAATGAGGAATATCAAGTTTCATGCTTCTAGGACTTACGCTGTGCGTTGATTGTCAATCAGTTAGTAATGTAAAAGTTTTGTATAGGTACTTTGATGAAATAAAAAGAATTTTAGGTTTCATTAAACAAACGCAGGGAATTATCCAAGAAATATAAATATTTTCATTAATCAGTTCAGTCAGACGTCAAATTAAATAAGAAATAGGCAATTATCTGAAGTGATTTCTAAGGAAACCACTCGTTATTAAAATGTGAATATTATGATATCATTGGGCCGTAACGTTTTAAGTAAAGACTATACGCGATACCAAAGGAAACCAACCATGGATTTATCTTTATTAATAGGGTTTTTAGGGATGTTCGACAAAATATCGATAAAATGTTTGCACGTGACTATACTAAGGGCCATTATCAGCGTTCAAACGGTAGCTTATAACTGAGTTCTAGATCTCTAAAATTGAATGAAAACTATTGCACTGACAGCTCTTGCATCCAGTTTAATAGCAATTCAGTTTCACTGGTAAGATTATCTCAGTCATACATAAGATTACCTAAACAATTTATATAATCAAAAAAAAACCTAAAAAAGTATTCTTCTTTGTAAAGTTGAGAAATGTTTGTATTATGTAGCATTATGTATTGTAAGTATGTATTTACAAAAAAGTATTATATTAGCCATCTGGTTCCCATAGTACAAGCTTTGCTTAGTTTGGGGCTAGATGGCGCTGTGTGAAATGTCCACAAAATATTTATTTATTTAATACAATAAATTGGAATGTACATATTTATGTCGTTTAGAATCTATCTAGTCACGTCACTAGTTCATTCGAACCAGTGTGGTGAAGGGATTCAAAGGCTCTTTTCGTGCGTTTAAAACTTAACAAGTCTGAGCGAGCATCAACACTATTAGCATTTACGAACGTTAATAGAAGATATCGATAGTAGCACATCACTAGATGCCTTTGAACCCTATTTATAAATGACTACCTACTAGGGTCACTGTCGGCTATCGCGAGCAAAATGAGGTGTCATTTTACACGGGACCATCACCATGAAATATTACCTCGACACTTTATTAGGTCAATTCTATAGGAGTGTTAAGAGACTTATTATAAGTCCAGTCTAAGCACGTTGGTGCCCTCTTCACAGATTTATTTGTATTAAACAAAACATAAAATTGAATTAGCTCATCCTCAAGAGCAAAAGTTTATATGTATTTTGACTACTTTTGCCAGTTGGAAAAAATGGATTTTTTGACCAATTACAATAAATAAAATAACTTTATTTCAGGCAAACAATA
Source organism: Scotopteryx bipunctaria (assembly GCA_949320045.1). Lineage (NCBI taxonomy): Eukaryota > Metazoa > Arthropoda > Insecta > Lepidoptera > Geometridae > Scotopteryx > Scotopteryx bipunctaria. The sequence continues at coordinate 3,988,180 of OX439462.1, forward strand.
GAAAAGTTACAGATCGTAATGAGCGTTTGTATACAACACCCCTCGGCTAAAACTCTGAATTTCAATGATGGTCCTTTTTATGAAAGCAAACTTAAAATTTCTATAGACTGCTGTTATAATCCCGATGGGTAAATGCCACATGTGATAAATAAATAATTAATATTTATAGACATTTCATACAGCGCCATCTAGCCCCAAACTAAGCAAAGCTTGTACTATAGGCACCAGATTGCTGATAGAATACTTATATATTTTTTTGTAAATACATACATAAAATACAATGATACTACAATACCCAGACCCGGAAGAAATATTTGCAGAACATACAAACATTTGGGAATCAAACCCGCGCCTCTTGTATTTCAGCCGAGCACTCGCCCATCACGCAATCGAGGTCGTCATAATATCGCAAAAGTTTTGTACATCCTTACTAATATTTTAAACGCGAAAGTTTGTATGTATGGATGTTTTTAACTCTTTCGCGCAAAAACTACTGAATGGATTTTAATGAAACTTGGAATATACATAGTACATGTGCTGGATTAACATAAAGGGTATTTTTTATCTGGGTACAACGCGAGCGAAGCCGCAGGCGGCAGCTAGTATTTCATATGTTACCTTACATACTTGCGACTTGAACTAAGACTTAGACTAAAATGGTACAAATTCATCATCATCATCATCATGCATCAATAAATCTAATATGAAAAATGTACTTGCATCTCATAAATACCTGTTCCACTTCCTTCTAGCCGTCGACTCATTATTCATTATTTTCTTAATCACGCAATCCATCCACTTCTTCGATCTACCACTACGCTTGTATGTATTTAATTTTAAAAATTAATTTTATTGATGCCACGAAATTATTATACCTACTTGATGAACTCAATACAAATTGAAAATGCAGTTTTCAATAACTGCTTTGTGTCATACATTTAATTACGTAAAAGCTGATTGAAATCATTTATTACAAAGAGACATTCGACAAAACGATACGAGTATGAACGTGCCTCGTAAGTATCCTATGGATTTCATCTCATTAAATCTGGATTAATGTACTATCGTCATTCATACTGCTTCGTTCTATAGCCTTTCATACACTTTCGTAGTTTTAATTCGTAGATTTATTTAAACTTTTCTATAGGTACCTATAAAAGAAAAAAAATCTAACCTAGCCTTACCTGAAGCTAGAAAGATGAAATTTGGAAGGTAGGTTCCATTCATAGCAAAATTATCTACTTAGGCGAGATTTTTAGAAATTAAACCCCTAAAGGGGTGAAAAGGGGTGAAAACGTTTGTATGGAACTTTTTAACTTATTATTTACTCAAAACTCGGTCCGGATACTGTAAATGCAAAATAATAGGACATGTTGTGTTTCAGGATTTTTCAAAACAACCCTTAATAAGGGGTAAAATGGGGTATCAAAGTTTGTATAAAAACTTGTGAACGGGCGATGTCATCGGCTTGAAACTCGGTTTGGAAACTGTAAATGCAAAATAAATGGACACGTGTTTTAGGATTTTTAAGTATACCTACTTATTTACTAAATTACGCCATAAGTCCAACTGAAATAATCAAAGCGAAGGTAGAGGGTACGGACAAACGCTACGGACTGCCAACTAATTCTCAAAGCAAAAGATACACCCAAATTGTAACACAGCGACTCCTAATTAATAATTTCGTTCGGGTCCAACCACAGACATGGGAAGCGATTCTGTTGGTCCACAATAGCGGCAAACACTGGAAAGGATAGAGCTAGGATTTCATTAGCCACCTGGGCCACGGGAATTTTGCCAATCTGGGAACGTTAGCGCCTTTTATTTTATACTAACTGCCGCCCGCGGCTTCGCTCACGTGGTATCCGGATGAAAATAGCCTAAGTATATGTTAATCCAGTACATGTACTATGTATATTCCAAGTTTTATTTAAATCCTTTCGGCCGTTTAGGGGTGATTGAGGCACAAACATACAAACATCCTCACAAACTTTCACAGATAGTATGGCCATGAACGAATATTGTCACTCAAGATGACACTACCTCCTATCGCACCTTTCGTGTCATCTAGAGTGAGTAAAGCGACAACAGTTTGCGCATCGGTAGAAATAAACGTGGAAGGTACGTTATTTAATTCTTTATCAAGAAATTTTGCGCTTGGCGCAACGTGTTTTTAACTATAGAATGGCCCGAAGTAATTTTATTTTCTGTCATTGAAGTCAGTTATTAAGTTTTTAAATCACAAAGGACATGCCATTCTCAATAGCGCTTGTGGCGTAGCTTGCTTAGACGTTCTTGATTGATAGTTGAAGATAAGCAACGTTGTGCGCGGTCACAATTTGGATGGGTGGCAAGTGGCATTACGAGCTGAGCGCTTCCGTGCTCGGAGGGCACGTCAAATTGTCGGTCGCGGTTTTTAAGTCGTTAAACCATGACGGAGGCCTTTAGGCGGCCTAAAAACTCCGTCCAAGAGTTGGCCACTAGCTCACAGGAACTTTTTAATAATTAATTTTGACTCTGACATCCCAACGGTAATGACGTTTGGTCCTGACACCAAAAAGAAATAACGACAATCGACTTCTCTTTCTGGACATTGGCACAATTGTGGCAAACTCAATTATAGAGGCCAAAAATAAGAAGAAGATTTCGCCTTGCTCTGTGGGTCTTTAATGAGTAGTTAAGCCTTGTACAGACATCACTTTGTTGCCTTGGAATGAATAGTTTACAGGCATTCCTTTCATAAGGTATATAATTACTACCTACTGGTATAGTATAGTACTACTTAAATTTGTGTCACTGAGTCAAGAAGACTTATTTTTTTGATTTTGAAACTGGCGTTGCGTGTTGAGACGTGAGAGGTGTAGATGTTCAAGAAATATGTTTTTTGTAGACTTTTCACACAGCGCCATCTAGCCCCAAACTAAGCAAAGCTTGTACTATGGGCACCAAATGGCTGATAGAACACTTTTTTTTTGTATTATACGTACTTGTAATACTACAACACCCAGATCCGGAAGAAATATTCGCAGAACATACAAACATTGCTCCCGTAGCGGGAATCGAACCCGCATCTCTTGCGTCTCAGCCGAGCACTCGCCCGCCACGCGACCGAGGTCGTCAGTCGTGTTCGGACATATCTGCAAATATTATTTCTTGAGTGTCTGATGATTTAGTACCATACTCCTATTTTATGATGCCTATGACAGAGGGAATTTAGAATGAGTTCAGAACAGAACTGTACATCATCATCTTCCTGCCCTTATCCCACTCTATGTGGGGTCGGCACAGCATGACCTTTGGATCATGGTGAAAGAGAACTGTACGTGGTGTTATTTTCGGCACACATAATTTTTTGAACAGATAAAATCATTAGTGCAAGAATTCGTACTTACCTAAGGGTCGGAATAATAAAATTCTCTTTTACTCATACCTACTCTACTTTTTAGGCGAAAAAAGCAACGTAATTTCTAAAGTGTTTTTCGCATATTCACGTATGCTGAGAGTAAATGTCAGTCATAATATAATTGACTGTTATAAATGGTGGAAGTTCAAATGTACCTCACTCAGAGTCAAACTCGTAAACTTTTTAGCCATTAATATGTAGAACAACTCAAAAAATACTTTTAAAGCTTAAAACAGAAACATCATTAGTCATACTTATTGAAATACTAGCTAACATCTGTCAGTGGGTTCGATCTCATGGCATGCGGATCAAAAGAAATATGATTCTTTCAGTTTCAGTGGGTAGTTCCCATATGTTATATGGAACATGACATCATCGGACTACATGGGAGAATAAGATATTTTTTTCTTATTTTGTACTATGGAACATGTAAACATGTGCTTGTATTTCTCAAGGTAAATAAGACCTCTTTAAGATTATCTTATAATTCTTGCTACGAATATCCATTCTTTCGATTTTTAGGATTCTTTTGTAGGATTATTTTACCCAGGCAGATGTTTGATCAATGGTATGACAGAATATTGTCATTATCAGTGTCATTTAGTTTGTACATCGGTTGGTGGGAACTAGGGATACCTTGTGATCATAATACAGATGGTGTTATGATTACAAAGTATCTAGTTTACAGACAAATAAACGTTTCATTTCATATTTAATTTTATTTCATTTCATATTTCATTTCATACCATATCTTATTACATTATAACGCGAGCGAAGCTAGTAGAATCATAAACTTTCACAAAAAAATAACATTACATACTATCGAACACCAATGATGCTACTTACTTAGGTTCCTATACGAAACTACTTCCTCTATTACAGCGGTGTGAACTGGGCCACGTATCGTGTCCGATCTAATAGCACGTGTTGATTGTATCGCCTTCAGGAAACCACTATCTGCATTATGTTATGACTTGAATAGTTACTCTCTGCTGGACTGGGTCTAAAGAAAAATCATAGCATGCGTCGTCCTGCTTTGCTCCCCGAGCATGTTGTAAAAATCGACTAAGGGATAGTATTCTCTCCAACATGATACTGATCACCACAGTCACCATGGTTCACTATTTTCATCTTGGGACTTTGAATAAGCAGTGGTTACAAGTTTTCTTATGATTACCTACTTGTGGCATTGCCCAACCCATTAATAATGTTGGTATGTAAAATCGTTGTACAGAATATCGATGATGAAACCACTATCTGATTTATGTTATGACTTGCGTAGTTTTTCTCAAAAGGAGTCTCTACATAGCTCGATAAAGGTAAATTTAAAGAGTAGCTAATTTAACGTATGTTAATTTACTATAATTTTACATTATTATAATGTCGAGGTCCTTTAAAGGCGCCGGTACGATTCCAGGAGCGGGAGAAATTTAAGTGAGTAAATAATTATCTATGTATATTCTAAGTAATCTACTCACTTTACCAATGCAAGAATTTGATGGGCCGATATAAAAATAACAAATGAAAATTATTGTTATTTACGGAAAGTACGGTTATGTCCGAAACGGACTACAATGGTCGAGCATCAATTGGATTTTGTTCGTTGTATGAGCTATAACAGTAATCTCAAAAGGCGAAGGAAAACATAATAGGTGCCATTAATATCGACGTTGCTTTCTTGTAGCGGTCAAAGGCTCTACGTGTAGACGCCTTGGGACTCTAAAGGTATTTCATTTACGTGACATGAATAAAACGCGATGAAATGTTATGTTGTAGCAAAAGGTAAAGATTGTAGGTTTATATTCAGCGGACAGTTGGTAACGACTAGTTTGGATTACACAATACAGGGACAATTAAAAAAAATAAAACCCAACAGTTACATATTATTTCCGACCCCCACACTAGGATTTCTTGTATCGTGGGTATCAGAAACTACGAGTATCATGGTACCGCAGCACCCAGATCAGAAATATTTGCAGAACATGCAAAAAATTCGATAATAAGTAGCTTGAAGCGTGGCGTAGCTTTCTTAGACGTTCTTGATTGATCGTTGATGTTAAACAACGTTGTGTGCTTTCACAATTGGGATGGGTAACCGCAAGTGGCATTACGAGCTGAGCGCTTCTGTGCTTCGGAGGGCACGCTAAATTGACAGTCCCGGCTTTTAAGTCGTAATACCGTGACGGAGGCCTTAGACGGCCTAAAAACTCCTGTGCTGTGTGATTATGTCTTCAAATATTTATTTGTTTATTCATTTAGTTTAAAGCGGCTCTGGAGAACTTAGGAGCTACAGAGATTCTAAACAAGGGATTTAATGCGGTAATGCGAAACTACAAAACTTATAAATTTCAACGCTATTCTAAAGCAGAAATAAGCTTTACAGTATTCCCAGCTGTCCTCAAAACGCTCTCCGCGCTATTTATATCAAAGAACTTCGAACAAAGTTAAAACTTAACAGGATTGTATAACAACTTTGCAACTTCAGTTTTGCTTACAGATTTCGTTATAAATCTTTGTCGACTCTGCACTGGACGGAAGTTTCTCTCATTAAATTATTATGTTACAAAGACGGTTTTACGGAAGATTTATTAAAATGGCCAGCGAGTTTTGTTCTTGATGTCACTAAAATATCGAAAATATGGATAATAAATAAATAACACCCAACAGTCTAATACATAGTCCTGACCCCACACTAGGATTCCCTGTGTCGTGGGTATCAGAAACTACGAGTACCATGGTACCACAACACCCAGACACGGAAGAAATATTTACAGATCATGCAAACATTTCTTCCGCAGCGGGAATCGAACCCACGCCTCTTGCGTCTCTGCTGAGCAATCGCCCGCCACGCCACCGAGGCCGTCGGATGACCTTTAAAGTATTTTTTCTTGGGAACCCTAGGTTTTATTTTGAAATAGTTTCATTTAAAGATAATGACATAAGTCAGGGAGTCTATTGCAGGTACATTGATTCCTGGGCAACACTTAGACCAGTCCTTGGTCATATCCTTTTTCAACGAATTTCATTGAAAAAGGATCATTATTAATATCTCAAAACGAGTGTTGTGTGTTTAGCAGTCTATGTATGTATGTTTAACTGCATGTTACGTTTATCGTTTCCTCGTAGTCTCTAAATGCGGAATTTAAAATCACTCTTTCACTTCTTTTGTATGGCGCTCGTGGTGTAGCTTGCTTAGACGTTCTTGTTTGATCGTTAAAGTTAAGCAAAGTTGTGCGCGATCACGATTGGCATGGGTGACCGCAAGTGGCATTACGAGCTGAGCGCTTCCGTGCTTCGGAGGGCACGTTAAACTGTCGGTCCCGGCTTTTAAGTCGTTAAGCTATGACGGAGGCCTTTAGGCGGCCTAAAAACTCCGTCATTAGAGTTGGCCAGCTCATACGAACAAACAAACAAACTTCTTTTGTTTTATTTCTCTATGCATCGAAATTTCCAGCCAGATTTTGACAAATGAGGTGTAAAATGATGCCTTGGCGGCTTACCGCTAAGATAAGGTACCGATATTATTTCAGTCATCATATAGTATGACGATGCAAATTATTTCCCTAAAAATCAAAATTTTGACATTATTGTGTTTGGTTGGTGCTTTTCAAATATAAGTTATACTAGCTTTTACATAGTTGGGTTGTGAAAAACATCGTGAGGAAAACGGCATGTCGTAGAACCTAAAAAATGAAAAATGTGTAGTGCACGAAAGCAGCCTTTGAGGCGGGATTTAGATCCACCACACTGGTTCGAAAGAACTAGTGACAATGAGCGAGATAGTAGTAGGTACTACGCGAGCAGAGTTGCTGGTGAATGATAGCAATTTCCCAACGTTCTTTTCACCCCACCAGTGAGTTCCACTCCTTCCGTGGATACATTACTCTCACCTGCGCGGGTATTTTTCAAATAAATAGCCTCGCTCTTTCCGCTCTTCCACATAGACCTAGCGCCAACCACTCTAATCATACGGCATCTAGTACCAGCACGCTAGATCCTAGAACCTATAACACGAAAGTAGTTAGTAACAATTTTTCTTTTTTTTACCCATTTTTCTTATTTTTTAGTGATAACTTATCTTGCAATATCCGTGGAGTGTCAAAGTCAATACGTGCGGAGCTGTGTAAGCCGCGGGTTTCCTCACGATGTTTTCCTTCACCGTTTGAGAGTACTGGTATAGCGCACATAAATTTTGTCACACAGAAAAATCCATTGGTACACGACCGGATCTGACCACCAGTGCTCTCATGTTCATCATGGTACTCGATAATAATAGAACTGCCTCTAGTGTCCCTTGGTTTACCTTCCCCTCTTGCCACTCCCGCCACTCGCTGTGGCGTGCCAAGTTTGAATTATTCATTAATTATAGAATATCGCGACCTAAATGCTGAAACTTTAAAAATATAGGCGACGTGCAAGATGTTTCAGGATTTTATTTATCATAAAGAAAGGAAAAAGGAACTTCTTGAAGGTACGCTGTCTCTCAATCTTCTCACCACACTGGTTACAAAACTGGTTGAGAGACTGGCTTGAGCAGTGTAGTAGCTTTTTCTAATAAAGCGTCGCTTAAATTGCAGATAAAATAAGAACGAACTCATTCGTCAGAAAATCGCTGTACTACGAATTTTATGATTTCTGACTTCATCTTCATCATCACCTTATCCCACTCTATGTGGGGTCGGCACAGCATGATCATTGGATCACGCTGTAAGAGTTTTGGCTAAGGTGTTTTATGACCGGCCGCCTGCCTGACGTCAACCCTCCTTGGGCATACTTGCTTATTGTATCTCATCATGTTGGAGGATACCTACTATCCCTTAGTCGACTTTTACGACATGCTCCGGGAGAGAAGCAGAGAAGCAGCTGGACGCATTCTATGTTTTTTCTTTACTCCCAGTTCAGCGAAGTATGATTATTATGATTTCTGACTTGTTATTGTGAAATTATCTATGTATAATGTTTACGTTACCGGCAATCTGTATAATCCGATATTCTATACAATACCTAGGCATTGTATAGAATACCTAAAACGTTTAGGTAATGTATGAAATATTATTTATTTTTACTTTGCCTAGGTATTCTATACAATATCGAATACGGTAATGTGTAAAAAACGAGTCCAGGGAAGGGGGATCTCCCCCTTATATACATAATTATACATAATACATCTGTATCTCATTACCGTAGTACCCTAATTGTTAAATTTTAATAAAGTTATCAGTATATATCTTACTAGCTGCCGCCCGCGGCATCGCTCGCGTGGTACCCGGATAAAAAATAGCCTATATGTTAATCCAGCACATGAACTATACATCTTCCAAGTTTCAATCCGTACAGCCGTTTAGGCGTGATTGAGGCACAAACATCCTCACAAACTTTTACGTTTATAATATAGTAAGTATAAGTATATTTTTAGCGGTTTAGGAGAAGTTAACAGACAAACAGAGTTACATTCACATTTATAGAATTTTTTTTTTTAGACGCTAATGAATGTAGTGTAATTTGACATTGACAGTTCCTTTTCCATATGTTTTGTATCATCTATTACTAATTTGTGGTATCATCGCTGTCATATGTCAAAATAAAAGTATTCTATTTTTCATGAAAAACATGGCAAAAATAAAGAATTTACAGGTAATTATGAAATCAACTAAATGACAAAAATCCGCTCTTTAATTTGATATAGGTTATGTGCAGTTTTAGACCAAAAATTGATTCCAGGTTTTCATCCCTTTTCACCTCTTTAGAGGTTGAATTTTGAAAAATCCCTTCTTAGTACACCCCTACGTACTAAGGTTTACCTACACTGAAAATTTCAAGTCTCTACATCCAGCGGTTTAGGCTGTGCGTTGTCTGTCAGTCAGTCAGTCAGTCAGGACAAAGATTCTTATAATATAAGATTGCAGTTGACTGTACAGCGCTAAACCTATCATCTGTACCGCTGTACTGGCTATAAATCACTTATACCACAGCAGAGATTACAGTTTCTTTATACCTATAGAGTTTCACTGTGTATCTATATCATCACCATCATCATCCACCAATATAAGTTCACAGGCTGGACAACACTGATTTCTTAGTATTTTAAACATTTTTGTTATAGTCTTCCCACAACTAGTCGTGTCACAGTTTCGAACTAGTGTGGTGAAAGGATTTAAAGTGCGCCTCAGAGGCTCCTTTCGTGTACCTGACACGTGTTTCCAAACTTTTTAGGTTCTACGACATGCCGGTTTCCTCAACAGGTCAGGCCATAACAGGTCTCATGACTGATTTGCAAATTTTCCCCTTAATTTAACTAATTTTTCAAATGTTGTTTTTCAATGTTGTTGTAGCGATAAAAACGCGAAAATCGTGTGTAAGTAAATTTACAACGTGCCGGCAGCCTTGCGTTTGCTGGGCGCCCTGATTGCGCGTCATACGCGCGTCGTCAGCGCGTTTAAAAAACATCTTGTGCAAAGGCTCTAAACTCAATGAAACACGGCTGAAATTACACCGGAGAAGTTTATAACAAGTGACCCAGGCTTATAAAAAAAGGCGTCGTAAAGTGAGAGATAAACCTTATAATTTACGAGTGCGAGACTTTGTACTAATGGCGGAGGCTTTTATTGCGTACCCATCATAAACCCAACAGAAGGCTACTTAACAATCTCGATAGGTTTCATTTATGCCCGGCATATTCAACTAACGACGATGGATCGTTCATTGTTATCAGTCAAAAAGCACCGTACATTTTTTGACATAAAAACAATGTTGCTATGTTAATGAACAATCCGTCATTAGTTAGTAGAATATTGGAACTATAATCAAAGGTTAACGAAAAGCTTACCTAGGTAAATAAACTAAATGTTTTGAACTAACCGTATTTCTTATTTGTAGTTTTACTTTTGCATACATTTTTGTAAAGTTTCACGAAAAGCTTTATTGTTTTATATACTTTTATATACGGTATGAAGTGAGACAATATTGCCGCTTTAACTTGGTTTATGACGTCATAAAAATGCTTGCTTTTTAACCAGTGTGGTAAATGTACACCTCTGACTTAATTCATAGCTGAAGTGGTATTAGCTCTGCAATCTACACTGAAGGTTGTTTGTGGGTTTGACTTCCACCTAGGACAAAAATTGATGTCAATAAAGTAAATGTGTGTTCTGTATTTGGGTTAAAAGTATTTATTTAAAATAGTATAGGTATGTATGTATATTATCAAGCTTTTATCCCTAATGGGGTGGGCAGAGCCACAAGGAGTCATAAGAAAACTTGCAGCCACTCCTAATTCAAAGTCCCAAGATAGATATGGTGAACCATGGTGACAGGTGATCAGCCTATCGCCCATAAAGATGGACCATCATGTTGGGGAGGATATTGTCCCTTAGTAGACTTTTACGTCTTGCTCGTGGGGAGAAGCAGCTGGACGCATTCTGTTTTTTACTCCCAATCCAGCAGAGAAGTATAGGTTAAATAATTATACCAGTAATTTGGTTCTCAAAGTTAGCTTTGCTTAGTTTGGAGCTGTAAGGAATGTCTACAAATATTTATAATTTCCTTTTCTTTGGAGTGAAGTCCTGAAGTTCCTTTCCTACATAAATATAAATTTGGGTGCTTGAAACAGTCTCATTATTAGACTGTTGACCGCGCGGCGGTTCCGAGAAGTAGGTCAAACAAGCACTCTTCAACCTGAGGGATGGAGCAAGCTATGAGGTTCACTTGTTTGTAACAAAACCTCTATCTGAACCTCAAAGCTTGAAAGTACAAATGAAGTAAAGGCGGCTTACGAGCTCGACGAACGCAGTCTCAGAATGGTAAAACGCGTTCAGCTAAACTGAAAATACAATTTATATTAACATACCTCTCAAACTTAACCTAAAACTTACTTTTTCACTACAATATATTGCAAAAAAATGGTTGCTGTTTATACATACAGATATCTGGATATCGAAAAACATCAGCGTATTCGTCGAAGTAGACCAGTAAATTGTTACATAATATACCTCATTGTTTTTAGGCATATCTGCCCAGAAAAACTACGAAGGATAGTATTTTACCTTTCTAAGGTACAAACCCTTGAACCTGTGGCGTCCTCAGGAAAAAAATCAACAGAGTTCCAACACGAGTACCGTTAGGTACTTAATGGTCTAAAATAATTATATCAAAGAAAATTTCCGAGTTTTTAATGGTTACTTTGTTATTCAGATAATTAAACTACAATTACATACCATTATCTAGATAAATAAATAAATATTTGTGGACATTTCACACAGCGCCATCTAGCCCCAAACTAAGCAAAGCTTGTACTATGGGAACTAGATGGCTGATAGAATACTTATATAGGTATTTTTTTCGTAAATACATACTTACAATACATATTACTACAACACCCAGACCCGGAAGAAATATTTGCAGAACATACAAATATTTCTCCCGTAGCGGGGAACTTAAAAACTTAAAGAGAAGTTGCCAAAAGTAAAGGCTTGTTGCATATTTTATAGTTAAAATACACTGTCTTTTTATTGTATTGTGTTTTTCTCTGAATGTTTCTGTAGTTTGTTTATCGTTTTATCGTAAGTTAATAAGAAAAAGTGATTAATATTAAAATTGATAAATCTCTTATCCTACATTAATGGCTAACATCAATTTATATTAATTTAATTTAAAACCATCATAAATAATGTGCTTCATTAAAATCTGTCATCATGACATAGTATAAATAGATGACCAGTGAGTCAACTCTGTGTTTACAACTTGCAACGATTAATCACTGTCCGAGCTGAAAATAACTGAAAATATCGCTGTTCCTGATCGCAGTCTTGATATTTTATAACGTTCTGTGTGATCAAGTTTTATTCCTATTTCGTAACCCGGTTGTGAAAAGGAAATATGTAATCAGATATTTATTCCTGTTTCTTAAGCTGGTTATGAAAAAAGAAAAAACCTGTTAAGTTCGAGCCAAATTCGTTCACGAAGGGTTCCGTACCATCGTACATGTAGGTACATAATTATTTTGTATAGGAACCCTTTTTCAATATTTGTTGTTCTAGCGGCAATATAAATACACACTCTGTGGAAAAAAAATAACTTTACCTATTACGGTTCATGAGATATAGTCCGCTGACAGACGGACGGACGGACGGAAGCACAGCGGAGGCTTAGTAATAGGGTCCTGTTGGCACCCTTCGGGTATGGAACCCTAAAAACAAATGCTGGTATGTAGTTGGTTACGTAAGCGTATTATAGATAATTTGCGTCATACTGAGCGGCTTTATGCTCTTTTAAATATTTACTACGGATTGAATTATGATGAAAGAACCACCCGGACCTGGATAAGTCTAGTAACAGATTGTAGATAATGGCACAGACAATGACTGAGGCTGAGGAAGAAACAAGAAAACGCAAGTAAGTCTTTATAATTGACGGTAGGAAATTTCTACATATTACGACCAACCTGAATTGTCCGACTTCTGGGCAGTCTTCTTTTGATTTCTATAGTCTCGAGCCAGTCTTAAGCAGGCAACTCGTGTTGAGTAAATGATGGACACTAAAAATAGTTTTGCTCTTCAGTTAATGTTCGTAGCTAAAACACCATTTTATATTTACAATGTCCGTGTAGTCCAGTTCCAACTACAAATTAAATTGGAAAATAAATTATCTTTGAAAAAACTTACGCTTCGAAAACAACATAAATTAAATTTTAAATCATTTTGGTAAACATTTTCGACGTACTGATTATTTTATTTCATCCCATTTAATCCTATGACATTTAGCAAATGGACGCGTCTTATGTCAACATTGCTGCACTAAAAATAGCTAATTTTCGTGACTAATGACGTAATTCGATTAGAATAGCTTGTTGTAGCGTTCAGCCGTGTTGGATGGCCCAAGCAAATAAGGGAGGCTCATGTTCGGCAGTGGGAAAAGACAGGCTGTGGATGATGGTGATGATTATGACGATTTAAGACCAAATAAAGTCGGGCAATTACCTTTATTTTCTTTAGCTAAAATACGAGCAATAACAACACATCTATTATGAAAAGATCTTGGGTTTCATGTTTCTCTTGTTAGAATGGAAATATAGCTAACGAGTTGTGAAATGCTTCGGGCAATATATTTGAATGTAATTGATGACAGCCATCTACAGAATTTTCTCGGATTTTAGGGTCTAGAAACATTTAGTAAGACTAATTTATTAGGCTCGTACCCTGAGCTCAGAGACTGAAGAAATGCCATTTACTTTAGTACATCTATTAGGGTATCTAACTTAATACATTTTGCCAGAGTAAAAGTTCCATACATATATTTATGTATTGGAATATTTTGGTGGCCAGTCGGGCGAATGCTCGGCAGGAGAAAATGCAAATATTTCTTTAGGGCCTTGGTGTTGTGGTACCTTGGTAGTAGTCGTAGTTTCTGATACCCATTACACAAGGTGTCTTAGTACATACATACATATTACACGCCCGTATCCCTAATGGGGTAGGAAGAGCCATAAGTAAACACAAGAAAACTTGCAGCCACTTCTGATTTAAAGTCCCAAGATTGATATAGTGAACCATGGTGACAGGTAATCAGCCCATCGCCCATATAGATGGTCCATCACTATGGAGAGGTCTATAATAGGTGTTAGTATGGTGTCATTTCTGTGACTTGTTGGTATAATGTATATGATGAAGGTTAAACCGTCTAATTAGTGAATAATAATAATAATAATATTTTTATTATAATCAAGATATTTTAAAAAGTAATATAAAAGTTTTTCAACAAACTCTTATTACATATTATTTAACCTTCAATAATTTTCATTTCTTCAAAACATTTCCGGAAGTTCTATTTTAATATTTTACAACGAAAATGTATGCAATTAGTTTGCGATGACGTTTATGAATGAGTTACCATGACATTTAAAAACACGTAAAAACATTTGAGTGCTTCTTATTTCTATTTTAAATACCTATCTTTCAGCATTTAATCCTTTTACCACACTGGTTCGAAATAACTAGTGACATGACTAGATAGTAGCTATCTACTATCGAGTCATGTAGGACATATCTACCGAAGGTAGTAAAATGTGAATTAAAAAAAATATCAGTTTGAATATTTTACCGACCATAATTAGTAACTGAGATATCGCCGCGGGTTTAATGAGTAGACGATTTTTGTGTGTAAAGTGTTAATATTTTTCATAACCATGATAACTTAAGAAGTTTGAATTCTGAAGTTTGCCTACAGCGATTTTAAAACCAGTTCTCATTATAGACACCACAACTTGCATTAGATAACTTCTAACTGGTGCTAATTTTAGGTCCCGAAGCGACGTGATAGTCTCAAACGAAGACAGTGGTGTTGAATTATCTATTCACGGCTCTTATGGCGCTTATTAATTACTCCTAAATTATAAAGTCAAAATCCAGAGCAGAGGAATTATTTACAACTTCTAATTATTGTCGGGGAAATGTCTGAGCCCTAAATAAGACAGAAGCTCTTGAAATATTGCTTCATTTCATGTTTAAAGGCCATGTTGAGATGCCAAAGTTCGGGATTCGAGTTATGCCTTTTTTTACCCGACAGTGAATTTATGTCGTAAAAGTCGACTAAGGGATAGTATTCTCTAACATGATGAAATACAATTAAGCAAGTATTCCCAAGGAGGGTTGACGTCAGGCAGGCGGCCGGTCATAAAACACCTTAGCCAAAACTCTTACACCATGATCCAAGGATCATGCTGTGCCGACCCCGCATAGAGTGGGATAAGGGCAGGAAGATGATGAGTGAATTTATTTATCTTTTATTTTTCACCCCTTCACCGATTATATGCTTACCAACAAATCTTCATAACACAATCTATTGACGTACCAAGTTTTATACAGATTAGATTAACGGTTCAAAAGTTATGCTCTAACAAATATATCCTTAAACATACAGTGAAATATACTGTATTTTGTTGTACAATGTGAAATCGACAAGTAGCCAAAGAGATCTTCTCTCGCTCGATCAATAAAAGCAAAGAATTACTTATTTAAGAAAAGTAAAGTATATATTTATTTACTTTGACTGCCTCAGTGGTGTGGTGGGAGATTGATCGGCTGAGATGCAAGAGGCACGGCTTCGATTCCCGCTGCGGCAGAAATGTTTGCATGTTCTGCAAATATTTCTTTCGGGTCTGGGTCTGGTACCATGGTACTCGTAGTTTCTGATACCCACGACACAGGAAATCCTAGTGTGGGGTCAGAACTATGTAGGTATGTGACTGTTGGGTGTTATTTATTTATTGAATCATATATGAATAAAACTCTTACATTAATGACTTACTGACTATCAACGCATTGGCTATTATTCTGGAAGTATAGGGGTGTACAAAGGAAATTATCAAAAGTTGACTCTTAAGAGATGCAACGGAATAAGTTTGTATAACCAATTGCGGGGCGTTCTAATACGTATAAGTATACAATACACATTTAAGATATACGCGTAGACATTATGAATTAAAATATTCATGCGTCAAAGCGTTCCCAGCCATACAGTAGGTACCCACGCTTTGTTTGACAAAACACACATACATAATTCGCTGAGTTCTCTACAGACTACCTCGATAATTATAAGCTTCCTTTGTTATTTTAGAGGTCTAAATGTACATGCTGGTGTACATAGGTATGTACAACAGCAATTAAACGAACGTTTAAGCACACAGGTAAGTTTATATGACTGACTTCGTACCAAATACTACGGGGTTACTGAAAATCAGATTACAAGCAGTGGTGGTCTAGTTGGTAGTGACCACGCCTTCCGATCGTGAGGTCGTGAGTTCAAATCCGGTCGTGAACCAATGATTTTTTCTGTGCGAAAAATGTATGTGCGCTATACCTACCAGTACTCTTAAACGGTAAAAGTTGCCTCCTGATGCTGTATAAATAATCTACTATAGATGGTAAAAGGCCTTATTTTAGTTTACCTACTGAAAACCAGCCTTACACCGGTGCTAAGGTATTTTTTCAGTAATTCTTTTGATGTTACTTTCATATAAAACTCTATATTAAACTACTGTACGTATCTTTTATAATTGTTATATGGGGTAAAATAATCTTAGTCTATTACAAAAAAGTGCGGAATGCGACATGAATGTTACCTAATCCTACTTACTTATATTATACATCATCATATCGTTAGTTCATATTTCAGAAGATAGACGAAAATTGCCGAGGTGCTCAATATTTGTGGTACTACTGTACATCAGGATGGTACAACGGCCTAGTTAAAAGCTTGGAGGTATTCATTTTTTCTACATACGAGAAAGTTTAAATTCACCAGTGGACGCAAGGACTGCAATCATATGGATGGATAATCTTGTCAGTCGCGTAGCGTATCCAATGGGTCTTATGTCTGATTAATCATCGGTTAGAGTGTAAGTGAACTCTAGGTGTGTATAAGGTGAAAATCCGATACGATTCATATTCGTATAACACTGTATACTGAAACTGGGTCACAGTCTCAATGTCCGTACTACTTACTCCTATCACTTGTGAAAACCACTCCTTTCGTACCATGTTTTCGAACTCTTTAGATTCTACGACATGCATTAAATATTCACGTGAACAAAAGGTTACCAAATGCTGCTTTTAAACGATGTTCTAACGACCTCGGTGCAAGTGGGGGGCGACTGTCGGGCTAAACGTAAGATATAGATGATAAAGTTCGATTCGCACTGCAGTACATGTTTTTCTATACCTGAGTTGAGTCTGGGTGCTTGTAAATTGGTAATCGTAGTTTCTGATATTCAAGACAGGGAATCCTAGAGAACTGTCAAAGGTCAGCGATAAAAAAATACATACAGCCAGATAGTCACTGCCAAGAATCACTAGTAAAGTTAGTCCATTATTGTAGCAAGCAGCTGGGAAAAAAAACAGGTCGAAATATTTTTATTGATTCCCGATTTAAAAGCCATTGACATTAGTTATTAACAAAAAAATAATGAAGAACATTTTATAATAAAGGTAAATTACTTTTCTCGCCGACAGTACGTTCAGAAACGGCGCCGGCGGCAGTTCGAACTAAAACCGATTTTTTTATTTGAACTCAAACAATGATTGTAATTTTGACCAATACCATTTTGTTACCAGTGAGACGAAAATTTCTTTAAAAAACTGGGACTGTTAATCAAATTTTTTATGGCTGACTGTACCTAAGTCGAGATAGCACGTTAATGACTAGAAAACGTTGGTTTTTATCCAACACTTATTCAAATGGAGAAAATGCTTGAGCTTGCTCGTTTTACGGGATTTAAATGCCCGAGCAATGGTTTTTGTAGAAATAAAGATTCCTTTTAATTTGATTTGTTTCTTCCTCGAAATGTCATTTAATCTATACTAATACTAATATTATAAAGCTGTAGAGTTTGTTTGTTTGTTTGTTTGAACGCGCTAATCTCTGGAACTACTGGTCCGATTTGAATGATTCTTTCAGTGTTGGGTAGTCCATTTATCGAGGAAGGCTATAGGCTATGTTTTATTTTTTTCAAAATTAGGGATCCGTAATAAAATTGCTATTTTGTAACACAAGGTGTAAAATCGAAAACCTATTTTTGCGTGCGCTGCAAAAACTATTGACAATAGAACAAAATGATGTACTACGGGTTTGTAGATCCTATTAAGACCTACAAAAAAGTCTGCAAGAACATATATCTAGCTATCATGGTTTAATCACAATAACCGATTTTGTGTTCAAAATAATTATTAAATCGTCTGAAGAAAAAAAACTACGTTAAATATGTATCGTAATATTAATCTTTATCGAAATTAAGCATTATGTTATCAAGAGTATTTATGTAGAAGTAAAATACTTTTTGTTTCATCTCAATCGGATATTTCGTTTAAAAGTTATCACGTGTGTAAGATGTTAAGAGTTGGTACCTATTAATGAGTTATGGGCCATCGAGTTTTTTATCAACATAAAATCCTGTAATAATCTTTTTGAAATATATTTGTTGATGATTGTAAGTATAAGATCTTTGAAGAGTATAATAAATACATTTCTAAAATAACTCTGCTAAGGAAATCCACGCGCGCTTGATGCAAGCAAGACGAGACGCTGGCGGCGCGGCGGCGGGCGAGACGAGGAAGCCGCGCTTGCTGGCCGCCTGTGAGAAAAACGCGGGTGAAACCGCGGAGCACAGCTAGTTTTGTATAATAGTGCATGCTCTTTTAATCGATAATGGAGGACCTTAATTTTATTATGGAATTATTGCACGCTTTTCTTATTTCAGGAAGCGGTCACTCTGTAAAAAATATTAATCCAAATACTACTACTTCCAATTTTGTTTGTTTGTTTATCTTATTTGCACCTATTTTATTTTTTCAGTCCTTTTACGTAATTTTTTTCCTTCCCTTAATTGTTAAATTGCTAAATAAATGTTTTTCTTTCTTTCCTTCTCTCTCTCTCTTTTGTTAGTCAAATCAAAACAAGGTAATGAATGAGTCTGTAAAGTTTAGTTCCTGAAACATCTCGTACCAAGAAATAAAGCTCAATATACAAAATAGTAATGCTAGGTATATCAGAATATAATGTACTACGATGTTGTTTGTATCAAAATAGTTCATTCATTGACGTAATTATTCATTTGTGTTTCTTGGAACTTTTCCATTCATACATTACTGTGGATATTGTTTGATTGATGTACTCCATGACAGTACCTATAACGTCGTCCATACATCGTGACTACAATCTATTCATTTGGTCTGAGTTAAATTTCATTTGTTCGTTGTACTGAACGTTTTAACAGTACAAGAAAGTAAAGTAAAAAACGACTACAATATTAAAATAGAGTACCTGTCAAAGTAAAAATTCTAATATTTCTTCCGGGTCTGGGTGTTGTAGCAATATGTATTATAAGTATTAATTTAAAAAAAAGTATTTAAGTATTCTATCAGCCATCTGGTTCCCATAGTACAAGCTTTGCGTTCCGTTGGCTAAATGGCGCTGTGTGAAATATCCACAAATATTTATTATTATTTATTTATTTATCTGAATATGGTAGTGTTCCCGAAATCTAGATCAAAACATTTTTTTAATCGTGTTTTTCTCTTAAGGCGTTTCACTTTGAGGAACAAAAAAAAATATAACACTGAATATCCCTATTTGAGTAAACACATTTTATAACGAACAGCAGAGTTAAAGACATGATCAATATCCGCTAGGTACACTCAAAATAACGTTTACAAAGAAGTTACTCTGATAACGCCATGATTAGGTGCATCAAGAATTTCTATTCATTTTTGTGTTACGCTAAGAGTTTGATTTCTGTTCAGACAGTTATAACGAAAAATGAAAAACGACCTAGTTTAATGATCCGTCTGACATCACTTTATATAATTATCAAGACAGTTACAACACTTTCTGAAATAACCTAAAAGCCCAGCGCCAGCATGTATCTGCTCATTCATATTAAATTACCACCTAACAAGGTCTAATTTAGAATTAATTAGCGAAAATTGTGCCGTTGCCAATCCCGCTCTCCAATCGTCTCATGTAGACTAATTTAATTGTAGGTACTCGTACTTACAAAATTGATCTGTTAGTACCAGTCGCTATTCTATCCAGCCATTTTGTATCTTCGACGTTCGACAGTGTTTTAATCCCGACAACATATAAATGCTATCCGTATCCCTAATGGGGTGGGCAAAGACACAAGTAATCATAAGAATACTTGCAGCCACTCCTGATGATCAGCCCATCGCCCATAATATAGGTGGTTCATTAAGTTAGAAAGGATACTATCTCCTTTTACGATATGCTGAGAGGAAAATTAACTTAGTCCTTACAAATAGACGACCTCGGTGGCGTAGTGGGCGAGTGCTCAGCTGAGACGCAAGAGGTGCGGGTTCGATTCCCGCTACCGCAGAAATGTTTGTATGTTCTGCAAATATTTCTTCCTGGTCTGGGTGTTGTAGGTATTATATGTATTAAAAAAATATATATGTAAGGATTCTATCAGACATCTGGTGCCTTGGACGAATAAATTCGTCCAAGTCTGATGCCCATAGTACAAGCTTTGCTTAGTTTGGGGCTAGATGGCGCTGTGTGAAATGTCGACATATATTTATTTATTTATTTAAATACAGAGGGGTACTAAGACATCTACTGAATAATAAAGGTACAGGTAGACCAAGGTAAACATACAACATAGCTGGCTATAGTTCCATCCTGTCTGCTCTGCGTAAGGAAGTAAGAGCTGCCTCGCCGTAACACCATTATTTATTTATTTATTATATAGTATTAATTACAGGAGGTATGTTCCTTACTTCGTAATGCTGAACAATAGTTTTGTACATACTATTCTAGTCCTAACTAGGTTTAGCACATGCATAAGTACTGTGCTTGAAACTGCTACCTCTGAAATTGAAATTTTATTCATAATTCTTATAGCTGCGTGAAATAACTTTTGGCTGAGACTTCTAAAGCAAAATATTATATCGTATTTTTTGTAAGCATCCTGGGAGTGTTCTGATTTAAATCTGTTAGCTAGTAAACTCGTGTTACAATGTTTAAAAGAAAATTACACGCGTAAAAATAAAAGAATCAGCATTAATTTTATTTTAACAATAGCATAATTTGAATTTGTGCCAAACCGCAACTGTCACATTGCCTTAGGAACTGACTGAGCAACTAACGGACGACGGATAGTACATAATGTACCAAAGCAACATAATTTTTTTTTCAGGCGAAGTATGGATCCGTTTCACAAAAATGTTACCGAAGTAATCTTCTATCTGTTCGTTCTATCTGTTCTATATATTCGTTACTTGAATAGTAGTAAGTAAATTCGTATGAGCTAGTAGCCAACTCTGACGGATTTTTTACGCCAAAAGGCCTCCGTCATGGCTTAACAACCTAAAAGCCGGAACCGACAATTTAACGTGCCCTCTGAAGCACAGAAGCGCTCGTAATGCCTTTTGTGGTCACCCATCCAAATTATGACCGCGCACAACGTTGCTTAACTTCAACAATCAATCATGAATGTCTAAGCAAGCTGAATATAGGTACTAGGCATTAATTTCCAGCGACTGGTAAGAAAATCATTTTTATTGTTATCCGTCTCTATTTATACAGACGGTGATACCCACTGCCGAATAAAGGCCTCTTCTCTATCATGCCCTCAGACCAAATAAAAAGAAGAAATGAGTCGAAATTTAAAAATAATAAAATTCTGTATTAGCAAAGCCACTCAAACATTAGAATCCTATTATTTACTTATACACCTCTCTCAAAATACCTTGAAACATTTTTAAACAACGGTTTTACCAAATAAGCTTGAGCTACTGAGTCTATAAAGGTGATTCTAAATATCTCTGGAACTTGTTACATCATGTTCAACAATTTAACTAAGATTTGAAGATTTTCTGTAACCCATAATATTTTAAAAGCACAGTTCCTACTTCTCTACAGAAAAATAAGAAAATATGTTTTAAAAAACTCAACCAGTGATTACATTTTATTGCTACCATAGCACTGTGTTTCCCACAAACGAAATCCTTCACATTGTTCCCGATATACCTACTCGCATGTCTACGAAACATTTTTAAAAAATATCTAAAACTAGCTGCCCTCCCTGGCTTCGTTCGCATTGTACCCGGATAAAAAATAGCCTATAATGTTAATCCAAGCGTATTTGGCTGATCTCTCTGGTACATCATCTTTTTCTATTGATTTTGTTTATTTCGAGATGGTTTTGCTTTGAAGCTTTGAAGATTGTCTCAAACTATGATGTATTTATAGTAAGGCGTAAAAAAATGAAATTAGAATCATTGTCAAAACGACAGCTTGACATGTGAACGAAATGAGCCTTTCACCCACTTTCGCCCATCACCACACTTGTTATTCCGATTCAGCTGGCTCTTTTTAGGGCCACCATAGTCATTGGCCCTGTCACCATAATCATCATTACCTGAGCAGGATGATTTTCCGAAGAGATGACAACAAAGCAACTTCCCAGGATTAAGACAAGCTAGTTCTAGTGTATTGGGCGGGCAGTTTGGACAATGCACACAGATAATGCATTATTGATTCCCAATTGTTGGGGAATAAGGCCCTTTGTGTACCTAAATGGCAGTGTAATATCATGTTCAGAGCTTGCAATAAGCTTATTGTTCCATTCAATGGACCAGTAATTTAAAGCTTAGTCGCTCATGAAACCTGTAACAGTTTGAAAACTGAGCAATTAGTTTTGGATTTGGTATAATATTTAAAAAGAAATATTAACAAGCGGACAGATAGCAAGTTCACAGTTTTTTAAAACATGGTTCTTTTTCTTCTTCTTAGTCGTACACTCCTGGTCGTAGTCTGATGGGTTGGTTGAGGCCATCGTTGAGGCTTTTGCGAGACTTCACTATATCTCTCTACTCATGGCATATACATTCAGTAAGGTAACACTTCGTGGATGATTTAATGAGGTATATGTCCATCTTGTGGGTGATCGGCCGCGAGAACGTTGACCTTCTTTAAAAACATTTATCCCTTGAAAATATGGTAAGGAACGCTAAAGATGGACTCACGAGTACCAGAAGGTCATAACTTTTTAGACTAAGAAGACCATACTAGAGCGTAAATCCATATCTTCTTTTAGTCGTCTAGTAAGTCGTAGAAGAGTAAGTCATCTTCTAAATCAATAAGTAGTTAATAAGCTCACCAAAATTTTCAGTTAAAATTAATTATGTGGGCTTATTATACTGGTTCAAACAAGAAGGCATCGTAAGGAAACTGGCGTATATCAGAACATGGAAGTTCTAAGAGCATGTGTTTTGTGTTGCAGTTTAAAACCGTGGAGTTACAGACTGATAATCTCTTTTCAACAATTACCGCTGTTTGGAGCTAAGCCGGTACTCGCGAGGCAAACCGACATGCCAATTGAGTAATTAAGTTCAAACATTGGGCTCCAGTTTGCATCTGGTCCCGAGGTAATCGCGTTAGCGGAGTTATGACGGCTACTGTATTAGGATGCAAGTTACAAGAGGCAGCGTACTATGAAGTCAAAGTCAAAGTAAAAAAACAATATTCCATAAAATCACTGGGATCACTTGGACAGGTCTTAAATCTACGTTGCATTTACACATGGAGCATTATTCACTATGACTAAACAAAACGTAACGCGGCCAAAAGCGGCCACGTTTGTGGAATCACCGTGTTATCGTATTCTATATGACAATTTTGTATTGCAAAAACGTGACGCGGCACGTCACAAATAAGTTATAAGCCTGTCAAGTTTCGTTTGGTCATAGGGAATAAGGGGCCTGTTCGTAATGCGACGTTGATGATAGATACGACGCGACGTTCGTATGTACGAAGTTACTCATTCGAAGTTATGTTCATCGTGCTCGTAAACTTTCTGGCTTTAATTCAGCGGATTTGTTTTATTTAGGCGTATCCTTTATTGAGAAAATAAGCTTTTTTAGTACCTAAAGATATTTTATTTACATTATGTAGTTATACATGTCCTCGTAGTCATACTATCATTTTTGCCGGGACCGACTGTTTAACGTGCCCTCCGAAGCACGGAAGCGCTCAGCTCGTAATGCCACTTGCAGTCACCCATTCCAATTTGTGACCGCGCATACCGTTGCTTAACTCCAACGATCAATCAAGAACGCCTAAGCAAGCTACGCCACGAGCGCTTCAATTGTCATTATAAGTTAATGGCTTGAACCACATTAGTAATACACGAACCGTCATGTTCAGGGCGTATGTGTAGTGCCCGGAGGTGCGTGAGCTTTTCGATCCCGCTGTGTTGAAAATAATATACAGTTAATATCACGATTCTTTTTATGTGTATTTTACTAAAATATTCCGTCCAGCGCAATGGTTACTACAGACTGATTTCAATAATTTAGTTACCTACTTATTTTTTTGTCAAAAAATGTATGGCGGTTTTGAACAAATAACAGCGTTGCTATGATAATGATCAATCCGTCGTTTTTACGGCACTACTTCACTGCACTTGACTTTCACTTTAAGTACTTTCACTTCACTTTTCTTCTTCTTCCAGTCTCTTCTAGTTCGCTGGACCAGACCAAACTACCGGCTACTCGGCTCGTGCCGCCTTTTATTCGGTTAATTTCGATAGTCTTTTGTCTTTTCTATTCTATTTTTTTAGTTTTAGAACTTCTTCTAAATATTTCAATTCATATTTGGAACATTCTTAGAACATTCTGAAAATTCAAATTTTCTAATAAAAACTTTTTAGAGCGCGTTGATGTGCGTGACGTTGACGGCTCATACGTCATAGAAGATTATTTGAACCTTTGAAGAGAACAGATTTGAACAGAGTATAAGAAAGTGAAACAGGCACGTTCTAGTTCTGTTCTCTGTTTTATTATAAAAATCTGAGTCTTGATTGCTCTTAGTATTCCACTATCAGATTGTTTTTCTATTGTTTTTATTTGTTTAACCTTAATAATTCCGAAAAGGGTTCTAGGATATTCTTACAGGATTGCGGTAATGAAATTCCGACCATTTTCCAATGGTTAGGTACACACCCTAAAACGTTTTCAGCAAATTACGTGTCTAAAGAAAACACGTGTGATAATAATGTTGCAAGACTAACTACTTACGGAACGTAGATTGTGGCACACACAAAGGAAGGCCTATACCCACCAGAGGGTGAAGTGGGGTTGCGGATGATGATGATAATGGAGACTAACTCCCAACCGCAGCTTTGCTTACGTAGTACCCGAAAAAAGTAGCCAATAATGTTATTCCAGTAGATCTATGTACAGTAAGTAGTACCACAAATAATGTGCGCTTCGGCAATTTTCGTCTAACTCCTGAAATACCTACGAACTAACGCGATGATGATATGGTAATATAGAGATGTTAAAATAACTATGTAGATAGGTACTAATTTTTTAAGTGTTGGTTCAGTTCTTAGTGGTTGACTATTATTAGTTGCATATTGTATGTATGTATGTTCATATGAGCTAGTGGCCAACTCTTGTGACGGAGTTTTTAAGCCGCCTAAAGGCCTCCGTCATGGCTCAACGACTTAAAAGCCGGGACCGACAATTTAACATGCCCTCCGAAACACGGCAGCGCTCAGCTCGTAATGCTGTCGTCACCCATCCCAATTGTGACCGCGCACAATGTTGCATAACTTCAACGATCAATCAAGAACGTCTAAGCAAGCTACGCCACGAGCGCCACAATAGCGCTAATGGTAAGTAGTTAATTATGGCACAGTAGTAATAATACTACTGAGCTATAATTAAAATAGTAAAACTATCGTAAACAAGTAGTGTCATGTTGATAAATGCGTCGTTTTTGCCGGCGATGTGCAGAAGAATGGGAACGTCGTGACGCTGTCCGCGAGCGAAGCGTCACCCACTGTACACCTAAGACGGTTTAGACATGTCACTTTAGTGGCTTTAGTGCCACGTGTATAAAAAACTCAAACAAGAATATAAATAAATATCATCATCATCTTCCTGATCTCATCCCACTCTATGTGGGGTCGGCACAGCATGATCCTTGGATCATGCTATAATAGTTTTGGTTAAGGTGCTTTATGATCGGCCGCCTGAATATAAATATTAATAAATATTTGCGGACTTTTGACACAGCACCATCTAGCCCCAAACTAAGCAAAGCTTGTACTATGGGCACCAGATGGCTGATAGAATACATATATACTTTTTTTTGTAAATACATACATATAATATATAATACAACACCCAGACCCGGAAGAAATATTTGAGGAACATACAAACATTTCTCCCGTAGCGGAAATCGAACCCGCCCCTCTTGCGTCTCAGCCGAGCACTCGCCCGCCACGCCATCGAGGTCATCAGAAGAAGCCGATCACCGACACCCACTCTACGGACACAGCCTTGCGCAGGCCAGACTAAAAACCATAAAAGTTTTTATAGCCCCTCCAGACTCACGGCGAGAATTCTCGGCGAGAAGTTTCGCCGAGACTTATCGAAGAACAAACAAATTATCCATACTCTCAATTATCTCACTGTTTCTTATCCGGTATGGACGACGATATTCAAACTGCAGCTGGTTTGGCTCTGCGTGCCATTGCATTGTAACTTTGTGAATGTTGTAACTAAAAATAAAGTATGCCACAAGTAAACTTAAGAAAACTTGCAGCTACTTCTGATTTAGTCCTAAGATGGATATGGTGAACCATGGTGGCAGGTGAGCAGCCCATCGCCCATATAGGTGGTCCATCATGTTGGTGAGGATACTGTCCCTTAGTCGACTTTTACGACATGCTCGGGGAGAGAAGCAGCTGGAAGCATTCTATGCTTTTTCTTTACTCCCAGTCTATCAGAGAAGTAGTAGTAGAAACATTTGTAGGTCTACGTTATGCGATGTGTATCATCAATCTTGTCCCATGTGATTAGAGCCGGGAGATGAATTACCCACGCGGCAGATACACGGACGTAAATACAACTTACAGGACAGATGACGGGAATCAGGATCACGTGATCCTCGACATGAAAAGGTTAGGTTTTATTATGGTACTTTTATCTCTTATGTGCCCGGCTGAACGACAGTAATTTTAATCGAGTCTTTCGCAATAAAAACGCATAGCTGTTTCGAGACATTACACAAACCGCGTTTGCGTTTTATTAAAAATTAAAAAGCATTTTATTATCTGAAATCTCAAAGACAGATCTAGTCTAGACGTCTTTAAGGATTTATTTTCAATAATGTTTGAACTTTTTAGACTGCTACTACTTGGTCACTAGTCCTTTAGAACCACGAGTAATAAGTAGATGGAAAAGGTTCACGCCTATATTAACTATCTAGGATTAAATAAATAAATATATAAATTGTTTATTCAGTAGCCAAAAAATACAATTTATAAACCAACCCATTGGACACGAAGGAAACCAAAATCGAGATGAAATCTAATGTTTTGACAGTTGAGATCATCTTTAAACGCAGACATGGCACAGTATTATTAAATTTTTGGCACTAAAATTCATGTTAAATTAAAGTTCAATATTTTTGACTAGCTGTGCTCCGCGGTTTCACCCGCGTTTTTCTCACAGGCGGCCAGCAAGCGCGGCTTCCTCGTCTCGCCCGCCGCCGCGCCGCCAGCGTCTCGTCTTGCTTGCATCAAGCGCGCGTGGATTTCCTTACCAGAGTTATTTTAGAAATGTATTTATTATACTCTTCAAAGATCTTATACTTACAATCATCAACAAATATATTTCAAAAAGATTATTACAGGATTTTATGTTGATAAAAAACTCTATGGCCCATAACTCATTAATAGGTACCAACTCTTAACATCTTACACATGTGATAACTTTTAAACGAAATATCCGATTGAGATGAAACAAAAAGTATTTTACTTCTACATAAATACTCTTGATAACATAATGCTTAATTTCGATAAAGATTAATATTACGATACATTTTTAACGTAGTTTTTTTTCTTCAGACGATTTAATAATTATTTTGAACACAAAATCGGTTATTGTGATTAAACCATGATAGCTAGATATATGTTCTCGCGGACTTTTTTGTAGGTCTTAATGGGATCTACAAACCCGTAGTACATCATTTTGTTCTATTGTCAATAGTTTTTGCAGCGCACGCAAAAATAGGTTTTCGATTTTACACCTTGTGTTACAAAATAGCAATTTTATTACGGATACCTAATTTTGAAAAAAATAAAACATAGCCTATAGCCTTCCTCGATAAATGGACTACCCAACACTGAAAGAATCATTCAAATCGGACCAGTAGTTCCAGAGATTAGCGCGTTCAAACAAACAAACAAACAAACAAACAAACAAACTCTGCAGCTTTATAATATTAGTATAGATTAGTTTTCTGTATGAAGTTTCAGTAAGAGGGGCAGACGATACATGCCCAGATCCAATAGTCTACTAACAGACGACGGATCGTTCGTTACCATAGCAACATTGTTATCTGTTGAAAATCAATATTTTTTTGTCTGAAAAACAACTTTGCTACGGTATCCCACTATCCTTTGCCCGATAGTAAAATGTCTATCTAATCGTGTCGCTAATTCTTACGAACCAGTCAGTGTGGTGAAAGGATTTCAAAGGTTACTCCGCCTCAAAAGCTTCTTTCGTGCACTTGATTTTTCATTTAATCGCGGTCAAAATTTAATAAAAGAATCTTTATAAAAGCATATAAAAGATTGTTTATAAAAGAATCGTTCTTTCATTATAATAACAAAGAAACTCTTATTAAATTGACTTTTCTTTATTTTTTTTAAGTTAAAAAAAGCACGAAATGAATTATTAATTGTAACACAAAGCTATATTTTTCACTAGTTTTCTTTTTGTGAAGGCAGACAATGAGTTCTATGAATTGTGTATTATACACTAAAACTAGAAAAATAAACTTAATATTTTTATATTTTCCCTATCTCGTTTGGAAAACATTACACTTGTCTTCTCACTCTGTCTGTCCGTCTCGGCGTCTCGTCTGTCCGTCCGTCTGTCACTTATTTTTAGCGCAAGCTAGAGGGTTATGCATAATAGATTCAAAATCGATTGTCTGGGTATTTTTTAGGTTATCTTATCGTCAAACCTGGCCCATGGTAGAATTGTTATCAACACTTAGGGCACGAATAAAGCCTATTGAGGTGCACTTTAGTCCTGATACCACACTGGTTTAAAAGAACTAGAGACTAAATTAGTAGCATTAATACTTTTTTTAAGCAGCTGACGCTTTTGAAACACATGATCAAAGAATATGATTTTTTGATTTATTTTTGCACATAGTTAATTTTTTAGATATATTACTGCTACTCGAAGAAAGGGGGTAATGTTTTTGGGGTGTAGGTATGTATGAACATTGTGCATTCCTTTAGCTAAAGCTGTTTTGACAAATAAGGTGTCGTTGGATTTGTCTGAATCACGAGGGCTGCTCTACTAAGTTACCTTAATTTGTACGCGGTCGCTGTTTTTATTTTTGCAATAAATATTTGTTGTTTTAATACCACACGAAGGAACTGGAGAAGCAAGTAAACAAAATAGAATAATAAAAATACCATTTTTATTTCGTAACGAAGACAAAGACCGAAAAAGCATAAACATGAGATCAGTATCAAATATTCAAACTTCCAAAACTTCCGGCTGAATGTGGAATTCCAATATCGTTGGATCTTACATTTGAATATGAAATCGATTTGAATCGGGCTTGAAATGAACCAGGGTTTTGTAAACAGAAAAATATAAGACGCCATTTTTTTTATCATTTATACCCGGTACCATTCAAGGACGGTACCTAGATTGCTATAGACATAATGTTGTCATCATCATCATCCACAGTGTACGCCTCCCTTTCGCAATTTTCTCCAGTACTGTGCTTCCCGTATTCAAAAACTATTTTTTCACTCCTCTTCCCACTCAGCAGAGCGGGGATAAAATAGCGTATTTGCCTCTAGGGAAAAAAGTATTTTTTTTAAACGAAAAAGTCTATATTCTTAGGTATAATCATGAATAAGGACTCTATTTATTACTGTTTCATAAAAAGATGAAGATTTTATTTTTCTAAAAGCTTCGATCTCTTTTGCATTGCGGCTACAGAAGAAATAAAAAAGCCATTGGCGCGAAATCTTTAGCATTTTTCTCTAATTACAAATTGGTACCACATTTAATATTGTATTGGATTATTTTATTTTCTCGGAATCGAAGTGAAAAGTATAGAGAACACGGCGCTAAGAACAGCTAAATACCCAGTATGGCATACAACACCATCAATCCCAGGGTTTCAACTTTCGTAATTGTCCCAATGTTTAACAATGTGACACGTTGCAACTACATTCTAACTTTTAAAGTCCCTAAGTAACCCTCCCCCTGAATAGCACCTGCGGGCAATCCCGGGAATGCCGGGATCCCGGGATTATTCGGGATTACCTCTCTAGGTAAGATTATGTAAATCGATCATACATTTGTACACGAAGATTGCATTATATTGAAAGCTCTGTCAAATCCCCAGTCTGCTCAAATATTGGAAATCAACGAAATTATCATCCATACAAACGGGGTTAGTATTAACATTCAATCAGAGAATGGTAAATAAGTTTATTTACATTCTAATTTTCATAAGGCATGTTAAGTTTGACAAAGGGGTGCATCCCTGAGTGGCTAAACTAAGGTCTTTTACCATCTATAGTAGATGATTTATACAGCGTCAGGAGGCAATTTTTACCTTCACAAACGAGACGCTGTAGTGCCCGGGACAAATTAAGATGGGGTAGGCTTGCCCAGCACCTATACCATCCTTTCAGCTTAGTCGGCCTTGTCCACAGAAAAGTCATGGTCAATATATGTGGAACTAACTAAGCCGCGGGTTTCCTCACGATTTCCTCTTTCACTGTTTGAGAGTACTGGTATTAATAGCGCACATGAGTTTATCGCACAGAAAAATCACGACAATGGTACACGACAGGATTTGAACCCACGACCTTAGGATCGGAAGGCAGGGTCACTACCAACTAGACCACCAGCGTTCCCTGAGTGGTTATAGCAACTATTATTCAGGTTCCAATATTCTACTAACGGACAACGACAGATTGTTTATAATATAGCAACGTTGTTTTTCTGTCAAAAAATGTATGGCAAATTTCGAAAATGTTCTGGTAATGAACGAGTCTGATAGTATTGGAACCGGGCATAAGTTATATTCCTAGACAAGTAAAACCTGAGATTTAACTAATCGGCCATATTCCCACTTATTAAACATGAATCTGCCTCATTTCTAAAATACGCAATCGGAAATGTACCTAATATTTTTATCTCCGACCTCATTTACTCTCTCTGAGACGAAGCTAAATGAAATGCCATTTTAAAATGGCAATAAAGTTCATTGCAACGAAAGCACCAAATTGCAAATTTCGCTTTAACGAGTCACCTGGCAGTGAAGGAGACGGGATAGCTCTTAAACCGAAGACGCTTTTACAAATATAGAAGCTCTATTTCGATAAGAGAAAAGCAAGGTTCCCTGCCCTACAAACCTTCAAACCACTTAATTAATAAATACAATGATTTATGTATGACACATATTTACAAAATGCTACATTTTCTAAAATTTAATGAGTCATGAGATAAGGGTTCCTATCTGATAATTTCTAAGAAGCTTAGTCACAAGTACCAAACATTATTTGACGTATTATCACATTTTGCAGGTTATAAATTTGACAGGCAAAAGCTTCAAAAGTGTCACTGTCAAAAGTCCGTCATAAGTATGTCCGTGGAAATGAATATTGAGATCGTCTTCTGTTTTAGAGCTACTATGGCCTAGGAGATTGTCTGAATCTTGAGGAAATAGTCTGATTTCCTGAAAACAACACCAGTTATGGCTTATTCAATATCCTTTATTTTATTTTACGTTGAAATGGTTTTCAAATACTTTTAGTGCGTTCATCTCACTTATGATTAACGATCTATGTAGAGTGAAACTATTTCAGGGTATCAATCTGGGTCATTGGCGTCATATCAGAACCATAAAATTTGGTGCTGGTTGAAATGATATATCGGACTTGCTTCCAACCACGGATTTGCTCGCGTGCTTTGTGCCAAAATATAAAGTACATACATACCTATTATCAGGTCTGTATCTGGAGTGGGCAGAGCCATAAGTAAACATAAGAAAACTTGCAGCCACTTCTGATCTAAAGTCCTAGTGATCAGCCCACATATACATAGGTGGTCCATAATTTTGCAGAGGGTACTATCCCTTAGTCCTCTTTTACGATATGCTCGGGAGAGAAGCATCTGGAGAGATTCTATGCTTTTTCTTTACTTCCTACCCAGCAGAGAAGTGTTTAATATAAAGTAACTATGTGTTATTCTAGGTCATCAACTATGTGTATTCTAAAACCCTAAATCTGTCCAGCCGTTACACCGTGATTTAGGCACAAACATATAAACATCCACACATCGTTAGAGGTAGTTGATGACCTCGATGGCGTGGCGGGTGAGTGCTCGGCTGAGACGCAAGAGGCGTGGTTTCGATTCCCGCTACGGGAGAAATGTTTGTTCTGCAAATATTTCTTCCGGGTCAGGGTGTTGTAGTATGTATTTACAAAAAAAAGAGTATAATTATTCTATCAGCAATCTGGTTCCCATAATACAAGCTTTGCTTAGTTTAGGACTAAATGGCGCTGTGTGAAATGTCCACAAATATTTATTTATTTAGTAAGACGGGGTAGGCCTGAAGGAAAAAGCAAATGGTCAAAAATGGAATGTCAAAAGGGGTATCGGTTCTAATTCTGCTCCGGTTTGGGAAGTATGTTGCTTTAGGTTTATTGTCTGTAAGTAGTACTGTAGTACATGTACAACATGACAAAAGCCAAGTAAAGTAGCTGCCAACATCGGCGATAACACGGTGCTTCAATATTAATGCATTAGGTCTTTCAGAGTTGAATAGAAGCGTGTGAGTGAGCGAATCGCTATCACATCTACATTCGAAACAGCTAGCACCAGTTTAGACATTCTAAAAGAGTATAATTTTCATTATTAATCATCTTTTCCTATAGTTATAGCTATGAGTTTAGTTTAGCAATAAAACATTATTTACCTACGGCATCCATCCTCATTATATTGAACTCGTCTTTCGCGAGTTCGATTCCCGCTGCGGGAGAAATGTTTGCATGTTCTGCTAATATTTCTTGCGGGTCTGGTAGTTGTTGTAGGTACCATGGTACTCGTAGTTTCTGATGTCCACTACACAGGAAAAACTGGCGTGGAGTCAGAACTGTTCAAAAGTATGTATGATGTGACTGTTGGGTGTTATAATTACTAGATTATTATTATCTGGATTAGTAAAAGATTAGTAAATTGAAGGAATTGGACTCGAAATCTAGCCGATAACGTCAAAAACTGATGCCAAAGTCTTTGAATGTACATAAGGCGCCTTCACAAGGCAGATTACTCTTAGAACTCAGTTGTTTCTGAACTGCAGTGCTGTTTAGTTTAAAGAGCTTTTAGAGACCTTTCAAGATCTTTACGAACTGACATTACTTTTACCCATTTGTGTTATGTACCTAGACCTACTTGAAAATGTCTTTTATACGTTGTGAAATAGTGAGAGCACTGGTGGTCTAATGGTAGCAGCCCACTGGGTGGTCGTGGGTTCAAATCCGGTCATGCACTGCCACTCTGAGGAAACCGGCATGTCGTAGAATCTAAAAAGTTCGAAAATACGTCTGCCCTCCTAGTGAAGAACGCAGTAACTAGCATTTTTGTCAAAATATAGTTAGATACATATTCGAAATCGCCTAACAAAATACAACATTCTGTTCTCACTCACGTACCTATCAAAACATGTTTGACATAGTTACTGCGTTCTTCACTAGGATGGCAGAAGTGTTACCTACATATTTTGACAGAAAAACAACGTTGGTGTGGTAATGAACGATTCATCATTCATTAGTAAAATTTAGGAACCGGACATAGGGGGCATAATATCCCGCGACGCTTGTCGCCGGAGATGTCGAGCGAAGTCAGACAACGTTAAACGATGTCGACTGACAACTAGCGACAATTTTACTTTAGCGACGCCTGACTTTGCCAGACGTCTCTAGCGAGACGTATCCTGGGTAATTTTTCCTAGTGAATAAAAGTCTTTAGGAATCTATAGGGTCTGTATATATCTTGACAATCTCGGTGGCGTGGCGAGCGCGTGCTCGGCTGAGACGCAAGAAGCGCGGGCTCGATTCCCGCTACGGCAGAAATGTTTGTATGTTCTGCAAATATTTCTTCCGGGTCTGGGTGTTGTAGTATTATTATATGAGTATGTATTTACAACAAATGTATATAAGTATTCTATCAGCCATCTAGTGCCCATGGTACAAGTTTTGCTTAGTTTGGGGCTAGATGGCGCTGTGGGAATTGTCCACAAATATTTATTTTATTATTTTATTTTTATCTCTATTTTGTGCTCAAATGTGCACATGCCGATTTCCTCGTATGCGCTCCATCGATGATAAGGCGAGAAGCGAATTCAAATCCAACGCCATTACGTATAAGTATTGAGGCAATTTCAGGTTCTCAGCTGGAGCTACGCAATAGAATCATGTGACTCGCATATTTTGACTGTAAATTTTCACAGTGGGTACCCATTATCTGTAAGCTGGATGGTCAAGGCAAGAATTAAATTTTTTAAGCTAAACTGTATACTAGGATCTTAAAAACCAAAATAATCTAGTCAGAATTAAAATATGTGTTATGATAATAAAAGCCACCGGCTCCTGAAACAAAGTTCAAAACGAGTTAGGGAACCTGTGGATGCAATGTAACTCTGTAATACTTTTAATTATACAGCATGTCATACACATTCTCACGCTCGTATCCCTAATGGGGTAGGCAGATCTACAAGTAATCATAATAAAACATCCAGACACTCCTGATTCAAATTCATTCTTAATTATGTCATTAAAAAACATTTTTACTTCACTTTACTCTTACTTAAAACTATATTAACTAGAAACACCACAAACGTGTGCATTGAAAAGTTCACTGTAGGTGAATAGAATGAAAATAATACAGTATTTATACGGAATAAGAATTTCGCTACCCCTTGAATATCAAAGGAAAAGAATAAATTACAGAGTAGCCTTTACCTAAAATAGCAGCAGAAATGTATGTAAAAATCTGAAAAGTTGGAAAATATTGTGACAAAAACTTAACGTAGAGAGAATTCTTAGAGCTCATAAAATGTTTAACTTGAAATTTTCTCGCATTAGTATTTATTTAATTACATTAATTCAAATTACTTTGACGGCCTCAGTGGCGTGGCGGGCAATTGCTCGGCAGCGACGCAAGAGGCGGCTTCGATTCCCGCTGCGGAAGAAATGTTTGCATGTTCTGCAAATATTTCTTCCGGGTCTGTTGGATATGTTGGATGTTATTTATTTATTTACTTCTCTGCTGGACTGGGAGTAAGGAAAAAGCATAGAATGCGTCCAGCTGCTTCTCTCCCCGAGCATGTCGTAAAGGTAAACTAAGGGATAGCATCCTCCAACATGATGGACCATCTATATGGGCGATGGGCTGATCACCTGTCACCATGGTTCTTATCCATCTTGGGACTTTGAATCAGAAGTGGCTGCAATTTTCATTATAACTTGTGGCTCTGCCCACCCCATTAGGTATACGGGCGTGATATTATATATGAAGCTGGTACTTATAATAAGCGCTGTGTATTATTTGAAAAATATAAATTGTATACTTATGGTAATCGTCCATCCGTCGTTCGTTAGTTGATTACAAGAAATAAACATAAAAGGACCTCGGGAGTGGCCTGACTTAAATGATTTTAACCTGTGACTCGATATTATATATCATCTTATTCTAACACGAAACTCTAAATATTTGTCTCAGAAACTCACAGTTAATCATCAGCCTACCTCTATTTTGGCATTGCGCCATAAATTACAAATACACCTGCCCTATTCTACCTCTATTTTCTAAGTCATAAGAGCTATATTACTTTGACAAATTGTTTTATTGTAGGAAGTCTTGACATTCTACATGTTACGGTACGTTAAATTTTATTGCCAAAGGAATATGTTCTTTATACACGTTGTTTTATTGAGTTCAGTTGTGAGGAAAATTATAATTGATTTATGTTGATGTGATTCTAAATACCAGATAACAAATCGACTAAGTAGTCACGAAAGGTGACTGTTTTTATCACATTATCAAACGTGTTTGTAGATAGGTAGGTAAATAAAAAAACTACAATTTAACATGATTGTTAGGACTGGAAAGTGAATCGAGGTGCAAATCAGCTCTCGTAGACTTTGTGATTGAAAAACAGCGCTCAAGTAGGTACTCACCTACCTGAACATGATGGATCGGAACATTATATTTCAAGAGCTAAGTTCGAGTTTTTAGGGTTCCGAAGGCCACTAGAAAAGAATATTAGAATATTTCATTCGCACCTTTGTGATAAAGCGATCCTTTTCATAAAATATGAAGTTTGACTTTGAAATTCAGTCTTTTTTACAAATCCAGTAACACTTATTGAACACTAATAAGTAGTTTATGTATAATAGTTTAACGCTAATAAGTAAGCCTTTGTGGCGCACTTTATTAAATCCTTTCACCACACTACTGATGCGTGGTGACAAGTCATGGTTTAACCGGCAGGGGCGAGGGGGGTTGGACACTGAAATCTAACAATGCTCTAGAGCCTAGAGCATTGTAATATTGAACCGATATTGAGCCTAGAGTCTAGGCTTAACCGTACAAAATATTATTTTATCCGTTACTACATGTGGAAACCTTCATACTGCGTAGTCACCTTGCGTGGTAACACACGCTTGTCAATTATCCTGGGTTCCTTACCCAAGGGTGCCAACGGGACCCTATTACTAAGTCTTCGCTGTCCTTCAGTTCGTTCGTCCGTCCATCTGTCAGTGGGCTCTATCTCATGAACCGAAATAGGTAGTTAG
The DNA here is from genome assembly GCA_949320045.1 of Scotopteryx bipunctaria. NCBI lineage: Eukaryota > Metazoa > Arthropoda > Insecta > Lepidoptera > Geometridae > Scotopteryx > Scotopteryx bipunctaria. Next base: position 4,025,010 of record OX439462.1, read on the forward strand.
TTGAAATTTTCACTGAGTGTGTATTCCTATAAAAAAGGGGTGCCTCATACGAAATACATTGATGTACATGTACGATGGTACGGAACCTTTCATGTGCGAATTCGACTCGCACTTAACCAGTTTTTTCTTCGCTTGTGAGCTAAGTGCTCTATTCCACCCCAAACAAACATAAGAATATGCATAAGTAGGAACATAATGTTGCCTACTGCTTTTTTACAGGTTTTATACCTACACCAAACCGAAGAGTTTGCTTAAACATAAACCTTTATGCTTAAGCAAACTCTTCGGTTTTTCTATGCCAGTTACCACTTTATACATATTTTACAGACTTTTTGGTAAGAAGGCAATTACTAAAGCCTCTTACCTACCTACGAGAAATAATACATACATACAGTAGTACAACAAATATTGTGCACCTCGGCAATTTATGTCTTGCTTCTGAAATACGAACTACCGCGATGATGATAATTATGTAATATAAAGATAATACAATAATTATGGAGGTACTTACTTTTTTTAAAAGGTTGGTTCAGTTATTTATTCGGACAAATTCGGTTTTCATACACAGCACGAAATTTGCCGAAGCGCACAATATTTGTGGTACTACTGTACATATTATTACGCCCGTATCCCTAATGAGATGGGCGGCAGAGTCACAAGAAAACTTGCAGCCACTCCCGATTCAAAGTCCCAAAATCGATACGGTGATATACGATAGATGGTCCATTAAATAGGAGAGGAAAATATCTCTCAGTTAACTTTTACAACATGCTCGGGGAGAGAAGCAGCTGGATGCATTCTTTTTTTGTTTACTCCCAGTCCAGAAAAGAAGAGAGAAGTACTAGAAATAAGATTAGTCAAAATAGAAAAGCGAGAAAAAAACTACACCGTTCCGGCAAAAAAGGACTCTGTCGTCATCTCGACCCACAAATTTGGAAATGAAAAGTTACGGGCGTGATAATATGTATAAATAGGAAATAATAACCACTCGTTATCCGTTGGTTCACATCGGTCAGTGTAGAGCACCTAATCACAAGTAATTGCGTACACTATCTGGCAATACTCTCCATCTCCCCCAGAGTCAGTGTCGCTAATTTATAACTTAACTTTTGTGTGCCCTTCACAGGATTCCGATCCGAGAACTATTAATTCGGCTGCCTTTGAGATAATTTCATCATTCAAACTAAGTGGTGTAGCAGGTACTTATTATAAAAATATTCGTAAAGTCAACCTTATTGCCAGTTTGTTTTTAACCAACTTTAAAAATAGGAGAACGTACGTCAGCAGTATGTTTTTTATTGTTTTAAAGTTCTTTTTAGGGTTCCGTACTCGAAGAGTGCCATGGGACCCTATTACTAGGCCTTCGCCATCCGTCCGTATGTCTGTCAGCGGGCTGTATCTCAAGAACCTTAATAGGTAGAGAGTTGATTTTTACATAGTGTGTATATCTATTGCCGCTATACAACTTACATTTTAATGTAAGTACGAAAGTACGGAACTCTTCGTGTGCGAATTCGACTCGCACTTGACCGGTTTTTTACTATCCCTTTCTTTTTTTTCCGCTCCAGTCTCTTAAGGATAGTTTTAAGTGTCTCCATCTCGCCAATACCCTATCCTTACGCTCATTTTAAATCCTCCAGTAAAAAATACCACATGTCCGACTTCTACGGCAAATTACCTAACTGTAAATTGCCACTACTGGCTGTCAAACTCTGGAATGCAAGTACTGCATCAATTCAGCATACTTATTCATTTTCCAATTTGAGAGTATGACTGAGAATGAAATTTGAGTACTTGAGTAGGCTCAGACAAATTCGATCAGTTAAATCTACGTTCGAACGAACCCACGGCTTTGTCACAATCGCCAGACCACTAGTGATATTAATATCATTATTAGCATTAATTTAGCCGCATCAAGTGTTTTCTAATCAGGGGTTTAGATAAACGAGAATTTATACAGCGAACTTTAGTTATTGCTTTCAATTGGAGTGGTTGTTGATAGCGCCGTTCTAATGATGATTGGTGACTTTGAATAGAGACTGCTTTTAGGCCAATAACCGTGATGAGGCATATTGGCCTATTTACGAACAGTTTTGTCATCATTATGAACATAAACCCACGCTTGTTTTATTATCAACTAGCTGCCGCCCGCGGCTTCGCTCGCGTGGTACCCGGATTAAAAATAGCCTAATGTTAATCCAGCACATGTACTATGTATATTTCAAGTTTCATTCAAATCCTTTCAGTCATTTTTGCGTGAAAGAGTAACAAACATCCATACATACAAACTTTCGCGTTTATAATAATTACTTAGTAAAGATAAGGATAAGAATTTGTATTTGTTAATGTAATACAAACTCATACATAATTATCGCGCCCGCATCCCGAATGGGATGGGCAGAGCCTGTTAGAGTGAGGATACTATCCCTTAGTCGATTTTTGCGACATGCTCGGGGAGAGAAGCAGCTGGACGCATTCTGTTTTTTCTTTACTCCCAGTCCAGCAGACTTAATGTAATAGGTGTTTTTAGAAGCCTTAACATTGTTTAGTATTAGTAGAATCAGTATTAGAGAGTAGTATAGGACATATAGATAGCTATGTGGAAACTTGTAATTAGCCGTCCCATATTATGTAGTATCCTGCTGCATAGTATAATATTTATCTACCTATTGTATTTTCTCTAGCTGTAAGTTTTCCAAAAAAATTATAAAATAAAATAAAATAAAATGTATATTGTAGGTATCTAATACACAACTGTTTTGCACTTTTGACCTTCGGTTACGTATAAAGTACTTCGGCATTGACGCAAGAATGACTTGTATGGTACCAAATTAATTGTTCAGTTGACAGCGTCGCTAGCGGAGAGGTTAATAGTATTGCCACTAGAAAAACAAGTTAACAAGTTTGAGGAATTTTGTCCACCTAATCAGTTAAATTGGTGGCCCTGTATTCCTACGTTGCTGAATGATAATCAACTGACAACCATCATAATTGGAGTTCCTCTAACGGTACACACAAGAAATAAATTCTCGAAATTCTCCACTTAGAGGACGCATCAGGAAGATCTATGAAAAAAATCTCATTCGCTGCGGGTGCTTTACCCCTAGTTTACGTCATATTATTTTGACGGCATCGATGGCATGGCGGGCGATTGCTCGGCAGAGACGCAAAAGGCGCGAGTTCAATTCCCGCTGCGGAAGAAATATTTGCATGTTTTGCAAATATTTCTTCCGGGTCTGGGTATTGTGCTACTTTTGTGATTTTAATGAAATTTAGAATGTAAATATTTTAGGTTTCAGAATAACATTATAGGCTAACTTAATTTTCAAAAATCACTCTCTAAGGGGTTTAACCGTGGTGGTAACTATAGATAAACGTATTTCTTGGTTCGATTCAAAGTCAAAACTCGGTACAAGTAAACTTATTTTTTTCACCTACTACCCTCATTGTAAGGGAGTTTTGTATGGAAACTTTTTAACGGGTGATGCGATAAGCTCGGAACTTGGTTAGGATATTTTAAATACAATCTTCAAAAAGGGGTAAAATGGGATTTCAAAACTTACAGAACGTAGGCGAAGCCGCGTGGGTAAACTAGTATTTTGTGTAATAATAGTGTCGATAGATTTACATGTCATATGATGTACATGTCATCATGTACCTACCTATGATGACATTCTACCTATCTTTCCCCGGAATACTCAAACGCATTTCAGAGTTGAGCGCGTTTCAAGTGACGAATTTTTGACAGATTTTCATGAAAAACTGTCAAAAAACCGTGACCTGAGACGTGCTCAACACTGAGTCGCGTTTGAATAATCGGGGGTTTATCTTACAAAATGTGGGTAATGTGCCGAAAGAAATGTTTGGTCGTGCCTCTGGCTACCAAATTAGACAACATCAAATGATCGGGAATTTCTTGAAAACCTGTTTATTTTTTTGTCTCTGCTTAGTATTAGTAGGTAGGTACCTATAATAGGTAGTATTTGTGCACTGAAATGGAAATCAATACGTTTTTACCTCTACCTCTGCGACTCTGCCATGTTTTTGCAAAACATCTGTACAAACCTATATTACGCAATAAATGATTTATGATTATGATTATGATTATGATTATGATTTTTACCCGATTACGGGGAAGCAAAAAGGAGGGTTATGATTTTGACCAGTGTGTAAGTATGTTTGTATGTTCATCTGTTCCCTCATAACTTATATCAATTCTATATTATAATATCTTTCACTCATTTTGTGAGCCCTGTCCAGCGGTGGAAGCTAAGGTTCTGATGATGATGATTATACTGCACAAAACAATCCATCTCTTCTTAGTTCCCATAACAAAGACTCTACGATCCCATAGAAGCACTCGTAGCGCAGCTTGCTTAGACGTTCTTGATTGAACGTTGAAGTTAAGCAACGTTGTGCACGGTCACAATTGGGATGGGTGACCGCAAGTGGCATTACGAGCTGAGCGCTTACGGCACGTTAAATTGTCGATCCCGGCTTTAAAGTCGTTAAGCCTCGACGGAGGCCTTTAGGCGGCCTAAAAACTCTGTCACAAGAGTTGGCCACTAGCTCATACGAACTTACTTTTACAACGATGACCATGTCACGATGATCATTTATTTTAACCTATTTTCGTGAAATATACAAGGCTATTTAAAGAAGGATGCCAAATCTAAATGAACACTGATTGATTCCTGATGGATTCCGTTTACGTTGTTCCGGAATGCGAGCAGAGCGATCGAATGATTGGATGACAGTCGAAATTGGATTAAACACAGCATGAGGCATTTAGCACGTGTTTCTAGCGCTATCGAGGCTTTCACGAAAAATTTTGTATAGCTGCTACCGGTACAATCAAGGATAATGTAATCTTTACTTTTAAGGGTTTCGTAACCGAAAGATTCCAACGGGACCCTATTACTAAGCCTCCGAAGTCCATCCATCCGTCCGTCCATCCGTCTGTCAGCGGACTGTATCTCATGAACCGTAATTAATAGAGGGTTGAAATTTTCACAGAGTGTGTATTTCTATATAATTACAAATAATAAAATAAACCCTTTTTAATCCCATACAAGAAACATTTTTAATGTACTATGGTACGGAACCCTTCGTGTGCGAATTGGACTCGCGCTTAACCGGTTTTTTACTGAAAACCCCCTAGAAACTTGTGCTACTCCTACAGCCCGTTGAAAATGTTTTGCTACCCGCGAAAACGGTAACTCTTTTAATTTCATCTCGTCGCTGCGAAATATTGTAATCTGACAAGGAGGAGACACGTTTTTTATTACAGATATTTACATGTAATACATGTAGGTCAAAAATCTAAGTACACAAACATTACAATCCTAGGTAGGTACTAAGTTATCCTACTAATATTATAAATGCGAAAGTTTGTGAGGATGTGTGGATGTGACGATGTATGTTTGTGCCTCAATCATGCCGTAACGACTGAACGGATTTGAATTAAACTTTAAATATACAGTAGGTGTGCAGGAATAACATAATCGGCTACTTTTTATCCGGGCACAACGCGAGCGAACCCGCGGGCGAAGGCTAGTATTTTTATATTCGTAAGTTTGTGAGTATTTCACGATGTAATAAGAATATTTTTTATGTTTGCGACTCAATAACGCAGTCATGTCTGAACAGATTTAAAAAAAACGAAAAAGGAGTTAAAATTGCATATCCCAATAACATAAACGTAACTGCGACAGACTATAACAACTCAATTCTTCTTTTTATTCCTCGTTCTACTTGGGAAACTCAATTATTAAATTATATTACAATATTTCAGTGTCAATATTTACTCTAAAATTAATAAAATGTATTAAGAGCAAACAAACCCACAAATAAATAGTAAACCTATATGTTTTCATCATATTTTAATTATATATGTATGAAATGGAAGATTATGAAAATTGGGTACTTCTTATATCTCATGAAGGTCAACTTTTTTAATGTTTTGTTTAAAAGGGAAACCCAAGTGCCACCAACCCAATCACGTGATACTGAACATCAGTAAGAACTTCACTACGTGAATTTTGTATCCATTTGCAAACTAAAGCTTACCACCATCATCATCATTTTCCTGCCCTGGTCCATAATGTTGGAGGGGGATACTATCCCTTAGTCGACTTTTCGACATGCAGCGGAGAGAAGCAGCTGGATGCATTCTATGTTTTTCTTGACTCCCAATCCAACAGAGAAGAAAACAATTATTAGAGCAAGAAAAGGAGAAAATTTAAGTCTTTCATGAAATATAACAGCAGCAACATTAATATACTTAAAATATGGCTCATGAATTACTGTGCAATAATAAAAGCGCTCTAGACATAAATCTTGCAAAAGCCCGTAAAAAAACTCGTTTACACAAAATTATAAGTGAGCTCTCCGTGCAAGGTCTATCAATATTTTTAAATGCGCGAAGGTAAATACTATTTTAGTTTACTTCTGACGTTCCTTCATTCTATAAAGAACTTCCCTTTGGTGCAGTTGTTGACAGTTTCAAGACACCTGCAAGAAACGAGCCTACCTCAAAGGCCAACAGCGCACTTGCCTCTGATGTTGCAGGTGTCCATGGGCGGCCGTAATAATTGATAATCAGGTGAGCCAAGTAATAGTTTGCCCTCTCTTCCATAAACAAAAAGACTTCAGACTAGCTTTTGGGGCTTAGTTCTCGGCCTATTTTAGTTGACGTATATGTCATTGGAAATCCAGTACTACCTGCATGGGAACCTGGAGGGTAGTTGCGTTAATTTTAACGTATTTGGTGTTTTAGAAAATGTCAACGTATCAGCCTTACATTGAAAAGTTCCATGGCATAAAATGTTTTTGGTAAAAAAATATGAAAATTAGTACGATTACCGAATGTTTAAAGTGAATTTTTGATGTTATTATCATTTTGCATATTTAAAAGATCGACCTGGTTCCAATATACTAACGGACAACGGATCGTTCATTTATAGCAACGTTTTCATTGTTTGGTTCACTGTTTCAACGTCATTGTTATCTGTCATACAATTGAAAAAGAGCGTCATACAATTTTTCACAACGGTCCGTCATCCGTTAGTATATTAGATACGGGCATAAATAACAAAATACCAAACTATCGTTCAATCTGGCTGACTTCTATTCACCTACACAACTTTCGTCATTGAAGTTTTTCTTGTTTTCCGCGTTCTATCTTATCTATTAGACATTCAAAAGATCTGTCATAGATAATTGTATTGGAACATTCGTCGTTTATTACGTAGTTATTTAAACATACTAGTAGTTCGCCCTGAAATCTCGCGCGCGATGACCACAATGAAAAAGTTTAGCTCGCGTCCCTAAGTTTCTTGTACTTACACACTTCAATACAAAATCAAGACTTTATGCCGACTCTAACTTGTTGACAAAAGACAGCAAATATAACTACTGCAAACCCCAACGATATCTAGTTAATATTGGCAGTCTAACTTGAACTACGAATACGTTAAAACATTAGCAAAATTGAGCTCAAGGTTATAAAGTTTTTTTTTTATATTTTTTTTCGTTTTATTAAAAAACCACATCTATACCTATAATAAAACTGTAACTGATCGATGTCTGTGCATTGAAGATATTTGGAAAAAAAATCTTCAAGAGCATCTATTAACGCAATAGAACCGATATTAATGATTATCTGTAGGTATGTCTGTTTGTCCGTGCAATAAAAATAAAAACCATTTTAGAATGTACAAACAAATCCCTTTCATTCCCACTCAACAAATTTATGAAACTTTTTTACCCTCTTAGGAATCCAATATATTTACAACACCTTCACAAGTTTTCATAGTACAATCATACAGATTGGATTAACTGTTCAAAAGTTATTACAAACATAAATCCACTAACATACAAACATACAACGCCAAATCCGAAGTTGCCACTGAGAAGTTCGCTTGCTTGATCAATAAAACTCTTACGTTACTGATTGACTGATTGAAAATAAACGCACAGTATAAGCGATAAGTCCTAGAAGCATTAAACTTGGAGGAGATATTCCTTTTATGGTGTAGAGGTGCACTAAGAAAGGAATTCCCGAAAATCAATTCCTAGAGGACGCAGCGGACAGATCAAGTTTGTAAAGAAATAAATTCTTTATTTATGAAAGAAATTTACAACTATTACATAAACATATGATTTGCTCTTATCTAAAATTAGTTTAGTTATTATGTTGTTACTCTTTGTGTCTAGTTATTAAATCTGTTTTTTTTTTGTATTTGTTGTTGTGTACAGTTTTTGCGAATAAACGTTTGTCTATGTCTATGTCTATTTACAAAATATAAAAGAAACAGTCGGTTTATCTAAAGGCAAACGGTCTATAGATAGCTCACCTGATCCAGCTCATTAGGTGTATGACCAGTTTGTATGAAAAAACTCTAGCGGGGAATTCCAGTAGTCTTCATAAAAAACAATCGAATGTTTCGATTGTTTGATTACTATCGGACATTGACAGGCTTATCTTAAGTGTGATCCTTCGTTTAAAATATTATCGGCTGGTTATGATCGGTGTTTGAAAACGTGAATAAATCTACAAGAACTTAAAGTACTGCAGCTACTAGACGTGTCACTTGTTCCTTCGAACCAGTGTGGTGAAAGGATTTGAAGTGCGCCTCAAAGGCTCCGTTCGCATTTTTTTTAAGGATCTGCGATATGCCAATTTCCTTAAAATGTTTTTCTTCACCGTTTGAGATCAATCTAGGACTGATCCCAGTCTATTGAACAATTATACAGAGCGTTCTAGTTGTAATGACCTAAAGGTCGTGAGTTCGAATCCGGTTATAGACCAATGGATTATCTGTTATATAAATTGATGTGTGCTGTACCAGCAGGTACTCTCAAACAGTGAAGAGAACCATCGTAACGAAATGGGCATGTCGAGAGAGGAAAACCCAAAATAAATTCGAAGATGTGTCAAGTGCACAAAAGGGGTTTCTTTGCTGAGCACACTAATCCTTTGACCTCACGAGTAATTCGTTAATTGAACAAAAAATGACGTAGCGAATGCTAACTAGAGGTACTATGCCTAATTACTTTACCTATAATAATATGTACCTACCTTTTTTCAAACGATCTAATATTTTCTGATTTTAATAAGGAACGTGCTACCTAACCTAACCTAAGTATAATAGGTGGCATACAAGAAACATTTATGTGCGTAGGCACATAAATGTTTCTCGCACACGACGTGTCGTGTGCGAATTGGACTCGCTCTTGACCGGTTTAATTAAATAAGTAGAGAATAAATAAATTACACCCCGCCACAAAAGTTTTGACCCCACACTAGGATTATCTGTATCGATAGTATGAGTACCACAACACCTAAAGTGAAGAAGATTCGCAGAAAATGCAAACATTTTGTCACGCAGCGAGAAGGAACCCGCGCCTCTAGCGAGAGAAGAAGAGTATCACCATAGTAGGGGTTCACTATCTGGGACCGTTATAAATTCTTTTGGACGTAAATAAGCGAGTGAAATGACCAAGTCGGAAGGAATAACAGTAAATTTACTGGAGTACCTGTTTCAGCCTGCCACTTGTTAACAATGAGTGGAAATTATTGGAAAATGTGTTTTAGTAAGGGCAACAAATGGTAAATTTATAAAAAAAAATATTTGTCTTGATTTGGCAGGGGTTCTACCGTGTCCCCAGATACCGCGAGATGGGCATTGGATACAGTGAAAGTCGTGAAGCGCTCGTGGCGTAGCTTGCTTAGGCGTTCTTAATTGATCGTAAGAGTTAAGCAACGATATGCGCGGTCACAAATTGGGATGGGTGATCGCAAGTGGCATTACGAGCTTCCGTGCTTCGGAGGGCACGTTAAACAGTCGGTCCCGGCTTTTAAGTTATTAAGCCATGACGGAGGCCTTTAGGCGGCCTAAAAACTCCGTCACTAAAGGTGGCCACTAGCTCATACATAGTGGACCTCTACCTTAACTATTTGGTTTTTTTTTAACCTTTTTTTGACGTTGTCAGTCACATTATGAGTCTGGGAGAAACAAGGGAGTATTTTTTGTTGCTTTCACAATGTTATAATTTTTACTGGATCTTGGCTGCACCGTTCACAATAAGATAAATTAAAATACAAAAATTGGTACCTTCTACGCAAATCACATAAATTTTCCTCAAACTCACTTTTTTCAACTTACCTATACTGAGCAGTCTAACATCATACTAACCACTGCTTTGAAGAGCATTTTCAATTATCTAAACAAACGTTCATTTTGAGATGAATTTAGCTGATCTTTTTTTGAATTTTTCATTTAAAAATTCCTTTTTGCTGACGTAATGTAGTCTACATTATCTTCGGCGTAACGTTTTGCAAATTTGTCTATACTATGACGAATGAATAGAAACGCCTGACACACAACTTGAATTCAAATAATGCTTATTTTAACATACATACATATATCTCGCTCATATCCTTAATGGGGTGGGCAGAGTCGCAAAAAAACTTGCAGCCACTCCTGATTCGAAGTCCCAAGATGGATATGGTATGTATGTTCCTATGAGCTAGTAGCTAGCTCAAGTGACGGAGTTTTTAGGCCGCCTAAAGGCCTCCGTCATGGCTTAACGACTTAAAAGCCGGGACCGGCTGTTAAACGTATCCTCCGAAGCACGAAAGCGCTCAGCTCGTAATGCCACTTGCGGTCACCCATCCCAATTGTGACCGCGCACAACGTTGCTTAACTTTAACATACGAACTTACTTTCTTAATAAAGTAATTTAAAATTTTCGAGATTAAGACAATCGAGCTCAGCCTATCAGGTTTTTAGATTTTTTATTTAATTAGGTACCTAAGTACTTGTTTTCTATGATCAGGAACGATCAGTCGTCCGTTAGTGGAAAGAATATTGGAATTCATCATATTATGTCAAACTAAGAAGATTGTATTAGTATAGTGATGTGTTTTAGAAGGTAGGTACCTAAGTATTTAGTTTGAACCTAAACTGAAGCGTTAATTGAAATTGCTTGTAAGTGACAAGAACTTTGAGCGAGGAGGTGTCGAGTGTCGACTAATGCTACAAATTAATGATTAACTACAAAATTATCTAGATCTGTATAAAATGTCTGTGATACTGACTGACTGAAAAGGTACAACCTAAGCCATAATTCCTAGATGCATGATACTTGGAAGGCATTATTCCTTCTCTGCTGGACTGGGAGTAAAGAAAAAAACATAGAATGCGTCCAGCTGCTTCTCTCCCCGAGCATGTCGTAAAAGTCGACTAAGTTATAGAATCCTCTCCAACATGATGAGATACAATAAGCAAGTATTCCCAAGAAGGGTTGACTTCAGGCAGGCGGCCGGTCATAAAACACCTTAGGCGAAACTTTTACAGCGTGATCCAAGGATCATGCTGTGCCGACCCCACATAGAGTGGGATAAGGACAGGAAGATGATGATGATGATTCCTCATCTTATGGTGTGTAAGGAATTCCTGAAATTCAATTCCTAAAGAACGAAGCTGAAAGATGAAGTTTGTATGAAAACACAATGTGGACGAAATCGCTGAGCGTTCTCTAGTTACCTATGTTGGTACATTAATGTATTACAGTTCATTGTAGTGCTTACCTAAATTAAATTTTAAAAACCTAGGTCAATAAATAAAAATCGGTCTAGTATGAATCGAATTCGCACACAAAAGGTCGGTCCCGTGCAATCGCTTTTAAAAAAAACTTTTTGATTTGATTTCACTTTTATTATGGGTATTTTTATTATACATACGTATAGCGAAAATAGAAGTAGGTACACACTCTGTGAAATTTTCAACTCTACCTATTACGGTTCATGAGATACAGCTCGCTGACAGACGGACGGACACACGGACGGACAGACGAACGGACAGATGGGCGGACAGAGAGCGGAGGCTTAGTAATAGGGTCCCGTTGGCCCCTTCGAGTACGGAACCCTCAAAAATATATAACACCTACAGGCCTGACTCCACATTAGGATGCCATGTGTCATAGTTGTCAAATACTACGAGTACCATACCGCAATGCAAAGACCCAGAAAAAATATTTGCAGAACATCAAGCGTCGCTCAAAATTGAACCCACACCTCACCATTACCTGTTACTACAATCTATTTTTAAATTGTGAATCAATCTGTAAGCTATGCAACATAATAAATTACACCGATGAGTAAAAACCAATCCATCTTGCCTTATTATTAGCCGTTGGGTACTGTGGGCCAAGAAAATGGTAAGATTTTGACGAAACTTCCTGTGAAACCAAAATCGCGCAAAGGCAATACATTAATAACTGTCAGAATATTATTGCAAGGGACGATCAACCTAGTTTGTATTTTTTTTATTTACCTTAGTAATTACTTATTGTATCTTCCACACTTGGTCGCGTTACGAACAAGTATAAATGCAGCGTAGATTTAAGACGTGTCTAAGTGATCCCCGTGATTTTATGGAGCAAAAAAAATTATCCTAACTAAGACTAAGACTTTAACCTAAAGGTAGACTACATTTTTGACCAACAGTACATACAACATACAAAAATAATGTTTAAATCAAAAGTTTCCGTGTCTATGAAAAAGGTAACCTAAATAGTATTTTTTCATGTTTTATGTATCATGAATACATCAACTGTTAATAGTAGTTTGATTTCGGTTACAGATTAGACGTTTTCTACGCGATGCACGCTTGGAAGGCACGTAGTTACCTACTACTCTATATTACTTTACTAGCTTCCGCCCGCGTCTTCGCTCTCTTTGTACCCGGATAAAAAGTAGCTTAGGTATATTTTGCGCTATACTAGTACTCTCAAACGGTAAAGGAAAACATCGTGAGGAAACCCGCCGCTTAGTCAGCTCCGCAAGTATTGACCATGTCTTTTATGGCCGGATTATATTATTTTGTGGACATTGTGTGAAATGTCTACAAATATTTATTTATTTTGTTGTACCAAGATGTGTTACAATTTGCGACGGCCTCGGTGGCGTGGCGGGCGATTGCTCGGCAGAGACGCAAGAGGCGCGGGTTCGATTCCCGCTGCGGAAGAAATGTTGGCATGATCTGTAAATATTTCTTCCGGGTCTGGGTGTTGTGGTACCATGGTACTCGTACTTTCTGATACCCACGACACAGGGAATCCTAGTGTGTGAAAAAAAAAAATAATAATAAAATTCTGCTTAAAAAAAATCGAAAATAGAAAATGCCTCTGTAGAAAGACACGCCAAATCCGTATAGCACTAATACCTATGTTGCATGCGTTCACACTTAGAATTCCTTTGTCGTGTTATTGTGTAGTGGCTTCCGTTTTAGGAAATGGACATGACTGGGCTTGAATTGTGGCACCTACTTTTTTTACCTTTTCTTTATACAAATAATCATCTTTTGGCAGATATAATGTAAACTAATGAATGACTAATAAAAGTAAGTAAGTTCGTATGAGCTAGTGGCCAGCTCTTGTTACGGAGTTTCAGGCCGCCTAAAGGCCTCCGTCATGGCTTTACGAGTTAAAAGCCGAGACCGACAATTTAACGTGCCCTCCGAATCACGGAAGTCCTCAGCTCATAATGCCACTTGCGGTCACCCATCTCAACTGTGACCGCGAACAACGATGCTTAATTTCAACGATCAATCAAGAACGTATAAGCAAGCTACGCTACGAGTTAATGATTATCGGATATTATGTTCCTTGATGAATCAATATAACAACCTATTATATAAATATACTTATGATCGGTTCCAATATCTTACAAACTGACGACGGATCGTTCATTGATTATCATAGCTACGTTATTGTCTGTCGCGAAGCGCCATACATATTTAAAGAATAAAAAAGTATTTTATTTCAGACAAATAAAAAATTCATAAACATAACAACTAAAACTAACTTAAAATATGAATAGTTAAAATGCAGGAGAGGAAAAATGCCTTCATGCCGCGAGTGACCAGTGACCACCCTAGATGGGTTTTATCTTAGAACAGCAAATCAACTTCGTCTATCACTCTCACGATTTCGTTTAACTATCTTCAGCACGAAACGTTTCCACGTGGGGAGAGATGTTTAATCTATTCGATAAATTTTGGCAGAAGAAAACGTTCCTATGTTACCTAATGAACAACCCGTCTTCCATCGTCCGTTAGTAAAATATTTGATTCAGAGATTTCAGAGATGTTAAAATAATAAAACAAGAGAGAAAAAGTTACTCAGACTTTTTTTTCACGTATTTCATTGATTACTTAAAAACAACTCGTAAAAAAATCCTTAGGTATAAATTAACAAGATTAAATTATGTAAATAATGTACATAAAATTTATGTGAAAGATAAAGACTAAAGCCCAGACAATGTATCAGCTGTTTACATAATAGGTTCTTTAACTGGTTTCAAGTTTTGAAACGCCTACGGTAAAGTTGGTAGGTACTCTTCCTAATTAAAATAAAACTGGTCAAGTACGAGTCGAATTCACACGCGAAGGGTCCCGTATCATCGTACATGTATAACGTAAAAATAAATACTTTACTTATTTTACTTATTTCGTACTTTTATTTTGTTTTATTATTGTTTGTTGTAGTGGCAATAGTAATACAAACTGTGTGTAAAGTAAATTTCATCTCTCTACCTATTACGGTTCTTGAGATACAGCCCGCTGACAGACGGACGGACGGACGGATAGCGGAAGCTTAGTAATAAGGTCTCGTTGGCACCCTCGGGTACGGAATTCTAAAAATGGAAGCCAGATTTTTTAAACTTTATTCACTTTAGAATTTGGGCATTGCGAGACTGTGGCTGTAAATAATGATGATAAATTGTAACTCAATTTATAATTCTGAGAGCGTTACTTTGAAAAGAGCGAAAAATTGCGGATATTTGGGGAATAAAACGCCCTCATGTTATTTTCTAGGTCAAACATTTTGTGAAATTTGTTTTGCAAAATCTTTTAGTGACCTAAGTACTCGTAGTAGATCTAGTGAGAATAAAAATCTTCATCAGACCCACACTTTCAAATCTGTTAACGGATCTAGCGTGGAAAATACTTCTCAGTCTTTTTCAGTAAATCGACAGTGTCAATAAATGAATGTATTGAAAAGCAATATCTCACTAGTAGATCCAGATGGATCTTGACAATGGATCTACTGAGATTAAAGTTCAGCTTATCCATAAATCATCTCACATAGTACGTAAAAAATGCATCCCAAAAATCGTTATCCTTTTTTAATCTGGTGAGGTTTTTTTCATAAATTTTTCGTCATTGAGAATGACGATACAATGATTGCAGAGCCACAGGTGCGCAGTAGCGGCAGTCGTCAGCAGACCTCGACGCGGTATGGTCGTCGCGGCGCGCACCCACTCAAAACTCAGTGAAGTGAAGTGACTACAGTTTTTCGAAATAACGGATTCGATCTTGTGACAGTGAAGTGTTTTTTGTTTATATTTTTTTGGACGAATGGAGCAAAAATGTAAGTTTATATTTGTTTTATTGCAGTTTTTATAAATAAGAAATATTTTTACAGAAAATAATTTTTATTTTTAACCTTATATAGGCAGCAGTGTGTTTATTTTATTTATCTAGAGAAATTTATTTTCCAGAAAAATTGTAGAATTTAAAGGATTGCGCCCACATTTTTAGATTTATTTTTTGACGTCTGTCTTTTAACCCTTTTTAAATAGGTTTTTATTATGGTGACTTGGGGTAGGTAAAATAAAATCGTCTTGATTTTTATAATATTTTTTTATAAAATAACTATATAATTTACTAGTTAGTTATAACTACTACTACTTTAACCGTAAGTGGGTAGGTATATTATACTTACCTAATTAAATACTTTACTCGTAAGTAGGTATTGATTCAGCTTTCAAAAGTCAACATCGTCAACGTGTTTTTTATTTACCGAAATATGTAGAAGATAAGCATAATAATTATTCGTGTCTCATTTTGATGTTATATAATAGGTACCTACTTACTATATAATTTATGTCAAGAGTTGAGAGTGGAGTAATGGTCTAATAAATGGTCCTTCCGATCCTAACGTTGTGGGTTTGAATCCAGTCATGCATCAATGGATTTTTCTGTTCGAAAAATTTATGTGCGCTATACCAGTAATACCCTCAAACTGTGAAGAAAAACATCATGAGGAAACCGATATGTCGTGGAATCTTAAAAGTTCAAAAATATGTGTCTAGTGCACGAAAAGAGCCTTTGAGGCGCTCTTTGAATCCTGTTCACATGTTAGAAGTAACTAGACACGACTAGAAGTAGCAGAATATTTAGTTTTCAGGGTTCCGTACCGTAAAAGGTAGAGTTGATGAGAGAAATTTCACAGAGTGTGTATTTTTATTGCCGCTATAACAACATATATTAAAAATATAATAAAATTACTTGGGGCTACATACAAAAGACATTTTTTTTTTTCAAAAAATACATACAGTACTTTTTGAAAAAAAAAAAGTATTAAAAAGTAGGTACATGTACTATAAAAATAAATAACACCCAACAGTCACGTACATAATCCTGACCCCACACTAGGATTCCCTGTGTTGTGGGTGTCAGAAACTATGGGTACCATGGTACCACAACACCCAGACCCGCAAGAGTTATTTGCAGAACATGCAAACTTTTCTTCTGCAGCGGGAATCGAACTCGCGCCTCTTGCGTCTCTGCCGAGCAATCGCCCGCCACGCCACCGAGGCTGTCTAGGGTACGGTACCCTTCTGACACCACTCTAAAATCCCGTGTCGTTGGTATCGGACACTGTACAATGGTCCTGTAACGAGTACCATGGTATTACAACACCCAGACATAAAATAAATATTTACATAACAGCAAATAATTCTCCTACAGCGAGAATCTAATCCGCGCCATTTGCGTATAGCCGAAACCATGTCACCGAAGCATTAAATGATTATTTTAGTTTTTCTTATTATTAACCTTCTGATGCTAATAATATTGTAGATGCCAAGTTTGTATTTTGAAAATGAAATTGATGAAATAAAATTATTTCTTTTGGTTCCTCAAAGTGAAAACACGATAACAGAAAAAAAACGATTAAATAAATCTATAAATCGATGTTTCGCGTATGTTTTTATTTAGACCTCGGGAATCGTACCATATTTTCAGATGATTTTTACTTTAATATACTGTAATACCTATTTCTTTAGTTTTGAAATCGATTTTTTGATTAATTTTGTAGATTTCTTGTGATTACCAATTATTTGATTATGCGGATTATTTGGTTTCAATATTTTGCGCGGTCTCGCTCTGTTTTTTCATACACCCTAAATCCGTAGCTCTATCTCTTTCAATTCAATTCGAAATCAGTCTACTCTAGACGCGATCGTATGGTGGCTTCTTAATACAGCTTATTTATATTCGTATCACGTGAGCCAAGTCGCGGGAGGAAGCTAGTTAAGCTATATATGTAAACAATTGCACATTATGTAAAAACATCTATTGTCTTCATCGCACGTCACATGACGTTTTCACGTTTTTCATGCCATTTCGTAATGAGCATGACTGTATTATCTCTCAAAATACACTTTTGCATATATTTGCTAAGAAATTAAGTAAATCTTCTGTACGTCGTTTTTATGCTAACAAGGATTCATATTAATGCTGCAGCATATGCTTATCATAGACCTGTTTATCTCTCTTTCGAGTATTTACGATACGACGTTACGAATGCTTAGACTACCTTATTATCGGGCGCTTAGACATTGAACCGATTTCAAAAACTATTCGTATCATAAATAAACTAGCTATAAACAAGTTGAAGGAAAACATCGTGAGGAAACCGGCATGTCGTAGAACCTACAAAGTTCTTAAGCATGTGTCAAATGCACGAAAGGTGCACTTTAATCCTTTCATCAGTTCTGGTTCTACGAGCTAATGACATGAGCAGTGGTAGTATGAACAAATTGATCGGTTTTACACTTATTAAGTGTAATAATTAGAGATGTGCCGAGTATGAATTTGGCCGACTAGCCAACTAGCCGATTAGCCGGTTTTAAAGAGGCTGACTATTTGGCCGACTAGTCAACCAATCCGATCACGGTTTCGGGGGTATTCGGCAATTTCCGTGACGCTTCGTTTACAGCTGATTTGCACGCAAGTCGCAACCGCCGCCCGCGAGCGTGTCGGAAGCGTTTTATGTAATGTAATTCCTCCTATATACCTACATTTTAATGAGAAATACATACAAATTATGAAGGCGGATAATCAATGCCGAATAGTCGCCGACTACGATAGTAGTCAGATAGTCGGCTTTACCAACTAGTTGGTTGGCAAAGTCGGAACATCTCTAGTAAAAATGTTTCAGATCTCTATTCGAGACATGTCTTTTACACCTAGTAAATATAGCCTGCACGAAAGAAACTTTTGAGGGGCACTTACAATCCTTCCACCACACTGGTTCGAAAAAACTAATGACAAGTCTAGTAGTA
This sequence comes from Scotopteryx bipunctaria, assembly GCA_949320045.1. NCBI lineage: Eukaryota > Metazoa > Arthropoda > Insecta > Lepidoptera > Geometridae > Scotopteryx > Scotopteryx bipunctaria. The sequence goes on from OX439462.1 coordinate 4,043,431, forward strand.
GTACCTAGTAGTCGCCCGAAATAGGATATGCATAGTTTAAAACATCGTGGGGCCCTTTCCTGTAGATAAGGCCGACTAAGCTGAGAAGATGGTACCTATACCTAGGTGCTGGGCAAGCCTACTCCATCTAAATTCGTTCCGGGCACTACAGAGTCTCGTTCGTGTAGGCAAAAGTTGCTGCCTGACCCTGTATAAATCATCTATTAAGATGGCAAAGGCCGTATTAGTTTCGAAAATTAAAAATGGTATCAGAATGGTACAATAGAATTCACAACAAAAACTCAAAATTCATGGAATCAGTAAATGTTTTCACTATCTTTTGATTTTTTGCTCTGTTTATTTTTTATTCCTATTCTGTGACGGCATCTTGAAAGTTATATCTTGCAAGCGACTAGAACTGGTCCAGAAAAGAGATGTATTGTTGTGAAAGATGATATGGGTAAAAAAGGAGTGACTGCTGAGATGACGGTTGATAAAAGGATAGTACCATGGCACAGACCTATGACCCTTTAAACAGGAAGCAACGCAATAACCCAAAGAGGTCGTTCACCTGGAAAATTATATGCTGTCATACATACATACATAAAATCATGCCTGTTTCCCATAGGAGTAGGCGGAGATCACGGATCGCCATTTGCTACGATCTTGACGTACTTCTTTCGCTTCATTCACTCTCATCGTATTCCTCATGCATGCTGTCAACCCCTCATTACCTATATGTATGCAGCAAATGCAGGCAGGATGTTATGAAGTTATGAATATGAATGTGGATGGATTGTGTGATTGAGGACATGGGTAAGAAAGGAGTGAATATAGAGATGAGGGGATTGGAAGAAGAGAACATGCTGTGCCGACCCCACATAGAATGGGATAAGGAAAGGAAGATAAAGATTATAATTTGTTTATTTGTATATACAAACAGTGGAAGAATACTTCATGAATAGGTAAAGTAGTACTTATTGGTTGATGCGAAAACCTTGTAGCAATTTAGGAGACGATTGAATCGACCTAAATAACTACGGCGCGCAGGAATATACACTCCAGTTGTTGCGATATATTTTTCAAACAATATACATTAAAACTACTGACTGCACTTGAATTATTATACCTACGATTAATCGTTCAATCGTGATGATCGACTAATGTGTTATAGTTTATAACTATACTTCAGCCAAACTGGAGATATAATTTATGTAAACAAAACGTCGCGTATTTTTCGTTATTAAGATGAAATCTCTTTAGTTTTATGTAAATAAACCTTGCAAATTTTCACACTTTAATTTAACTATTTGTACTACTAAAAGTTCCATGAACTTGTAATGAAAAAGTAAATTTTAGGTTAAGAATGAGCGGTTTGTTTACATAAATTGTATCTCCAGTTTGGCTGAAGTATAGGTGCCTATTATTATTAGAAGTCTAAATTGTCACTGCAGGGCCAAAGGGTCCCTTTTCTTGAAACTACTTACTGAAAACAAGGCCATATTCTAAATCAAAATTTGTGTGGTAAGCGTGAACTGAAGACCGTCTAAAATTGATTTTGACATGCCAATTTTTGTCAGTTTTCAATAAGCTTTTGTTTAGTTTTATTTTGGCTCAACGTTGGCCCGGTCTATTACCAACTACTACCAAAGCCAATCTTCAAAGAGTTATTAATATAAGTTGTTTCTGTATTGATAACTGTCAAACATTGTTTTTTTGTTGTTTTGTATTCATAATTTTTTACGATTTCCTTTCCTATTGCAATGCTCATATCATGGACTAGACCAAAAAAAAATAAATTAAATTGTATCGAAGAAATAACGATTTCTGTAATTTTATTTATTTTTCTAGCCTTCTTTGCAGTTTCTTCAGTGCATTACAGAATTGTCTTTAAATGTGTGAAATGGGGTGTGTGTATTATTCTGATACCCATGAAATAGGAAGCCTAGTGTGGGATCAGGTCGGGTAGGCATGTGACTATTATTACTTGAAACCCCAATTATTTTCAAATAGCAATATTATTTACTCCACGTACGATACTACTCTATTTCCTGAAAGCGTTCAAGCGATTAAAACCGAAGGCAAGTGCCAGTATTCCAATAAGCAAAGATCACGTGTCGCAATGGAATGCGGCCGGTTAATGCCTAAATAGCGGAAGACTCAATTGATCTGTTAGGTAAGACGCGTTAACTGCTCTCCAGTTAAGCGTTTTGTTTAGCTACTTTTGTGCTTGGAAGATGAAAGAGTTGCACATTACTTTGCAAGACGAAATTTGATATAGGTACATACCAACATATTATGAAATACATACATACATTATTATCACGCCCAATTGGGGCAGAGCCATAAGTAATCAAAAGAAAACTCAGCTACTCCTGATTCAAAGTCCCAAGATGGATATGAACCATGGTGACAGGTGATCTGCCCAACGCCCATAAACATGATCCATCATGTTGTAGAGGATACTATGCCTTAGTCAACTTTTACGACATGCTCAGGGAGAGAAGGAGCTGCATGCATTCTACGTTTTTACTTTACTCCCAGTCCAGCAGAAAAATAGTAGTAGTCGATCATGACTTAGGACATATTACTCAGCTTATACATAGCTGGACGATTTGGTTACCTACACCTACATTGTGTGATGAAATACAAGTAGCTCGCATAGAAACGACGAAGCAGTCTTTAAATCAATTGTGGGTAGATACGAGTATCTACGTAGGTAAGTAGGCATACATTATAGATACCAGTGGGCCCATAATAATTCCTACAACTTTATCTGTTTTCTTATGTATGACTCATTGAATTAAAGAACAATTATATCTTTACGTAATGCAAAAAATTGATACGATTCGATGTGATAAGTTCGTTCTGAATAATTTTATTTTGTAAAAAATCAAGTGCTCACATTATAGTTAGGATCAACACCATTAAGGTAGGTACTTTATAAATTCGGTTTTTGATAGGTGTTTGATGTGATGACAAATGAGGCCATGAGAGGCAGAGTGGCCTATCTGCATTTTTTTCAATATTGATCTTTGTATTGGAATCTGCTCTAGGCGGTAAAAGTTATAGCGCAATAGTCTTAAATTACTTATGTGTTTTATTTTTCCATAGATGGCAGCATTAAATAGAATGACCAATGACATTATTTAGTAAAGTTACACATATCCAAAATCAGGACTCCTGTTATTTCTTTGATAATGCAAGTTTTTGTTTTAGTAGTTAGGTCACTCTGACTCTCATGGCCTCAAATAATCGTAGGTAATCTTTAAATAATGTAGTTTGTCATAAAATCTTTTTTTTGTTTAAAACATAAAAAATGCTGAACTCTCTCTAAATTAATTAATAAAAGACCTCCAAAAATATATTTTTAATTATTAAATCTAAGATCAAAGCCAACAACTTTATGTAAAAAATATTATAATTTTAGGGAAAATAGCATCTGACAGCCTCAAAATTTACACTAAAACTCTTTATGAAATACATTTATCATCCATTTGTTTTAATAAATTTTGATAACAAGTTGTTCTAATATTGGTATTCAGGGTCACTTTTTTTTAAACGTTTTATCTGAGTTCAGAGTTCGAATTGCGGGCAAACCATGCTTTGAATGAAAGTACGAAAATTTTACAGGTTCTTTGTATTTTTTTATACATAAAGAATATAGAAAAACCTGCATTTGTCTTTGAAGATTCATTGACACATAAATGATCTAATTCAATTCAATTGAATTTAATAAGTCGACTTCTAGATGGATTGATGACCTTTGAGTTTTACCTTTAGCTACTTATAATTACTTTATCAGCAACTTTTACATGAAATTGATAAATAAAGAAATAACAATAAGAGCTTGACGATAAAAATAATCAAATGAAATTACTATCTTATCAGAAAAAACCACAAAGATTAGGCTTAGGTACGGTCAGCGACATAAGCTCATGAATACATGTTTTTTTTAGATAATAATTACCTAATTTTACCTACAAAATTCTGTGATTAGATTCCTTATTTATAAAGTTATCTCAAGGTATGCCTAAGCCATTTCCTTAACAGTTAATTTGAAATTATATTTTCATAATAGCTATGATTATGATAGGTATCTACGGTAATGTTATGTTAATAGGTACATAGACTAAGTACTGACTGCACAGATTATAATGTTATGTAAAAGACACTTAAAATATTGTTGTAAGTTGAGGTATATACAATCTAGACTTTATCATCCATTTGTATCGCATTTTTTTATAAAAAGCAAACCTGATCATAAAAAAACATTATAGTGTGTGTGCATAATGAAGTCACGTATTAATCGTCATTCATCAGGCAATAAAAAATTCAATTGTCAGTAAACTTAATGTTGTTTTCTAGAACCCAAATGATGTCGGAAGTAATCATCTCCTAGGTACTGTAATCACGATTTATATACAGAGTTATTTGAAACAGGTACCAAAGCAGGTAATCGCAGCATTATTATACCAAAATATATTGAATATTGCTCTAATTTCTGCATAAACGTTGTGACGTTGCCATTCTGCTCTAAATTGAAACGCCGAACATTTTGGGGCGGCTAGAACTGTTTATTTAGACAAAATCGTAGAGTATTGAAAAGTAGAGATTATAGTAAAGTATTAGTGAAAATAAGTAAGTAACTTGACACAAATCTTCGAATTTTTAGGGTCATACGACACGCCGGTTTTTTTATGTTTTCAACGTATTATTTGAACATTTTTTTTGGAATCCCAAAAATCCATTTGTGACTTTGTTCTAAACTAAAACTTTATAGGATCGGAAAGCGGGATCACTAACTAGACCCACTAAGTGCTCTACTAGACAATCAGTGTTCTACATTTTGAAATGGAAGTAAATCAATATTAAAACCGGCCAAGGGCGATTCGATTTCGCACACGAAGGGTCTACCATCGTACATAAAAGTTTTATGTATGGGAGCCACTTTAACTTTTTTATTATCTTTTATTTTTATTTTCAAGCGGCAATAGTAATACATATTCTGTGAAAATTTCAACCCTCTACCTATTACGGTTCATGAGGGCTGTCTATCAGAGGGCTGTACCCTCTGACAGACAGACAGACGGACGGGCGGACGGAGGCACGGACAGCGGAGGCTTAGTAATAGAGTCACGTTGGCACCCTTCGGGTACGAAACCCTAATTAACGATAAGAGTGTGATTAGAGTGAACGAAGCGAGAACAGTTAGTCAGGACCGTAGCAAATGAATATCCGTGATTCCTGCCTATCCCTATGGGAAAAAGGAATGATAAGTACATTGAATGCATGCAGGAAAAATAATAAAATTTATTTTGCTGACGGTACCCACCAAACCAGCCAACCGAAATGTTTACGTCAACAGATTAGCTCAGATATTGCATCTTACAAGATTTATATGAGAACAACTTTGGTAATATCTGGTAAGTATTAAAATCTTCGCCGCTTCTTTCTCTTAAGATAAAAGTAATTTTGCTAGAGAAATAAGTTTGAACATGTTCTAGGATCTAATTTGAAACTTTGTAGACAGATTAAGGAGTTAATAAGGAGGATCTAATGTGGAAAAAAGTACGTTACATTTGACAGAACAACTTTTTTATTAAACTTTTTCTCCAAGCTTTTTCTACACCGCCACGTTTAATAGACAAAATGGAAGAGTAGTTTCTAATACTGTTTCAAATTACTTCAAAACTCGCAATACTACAAATAAAATTGCCTTAAAATAATAAATATCTGCTAATCCAGATAACAAAAAGCATAATGAATCTCCAAGCAGTTTTCAAACATTGTAAATAGCAAAATTATAATTTCTAAAAAATCCATTCTTATTCGTTTACCGAAATGTTGACTTGTGATAGGTACCAATACCCGGTTCCAAAATCCCATAGAAACGTTGGTATTCTGTAAAAAGTATCCTAATATTTTTTTAAAGAAAAACAAGATTGTTAAGATAATGAACGACCTGTTGTCGTCGCTTAGTAGAATATTGAATCCAGGCCCTATGGAATTTTTATTTTTTGTCCTTGGATAGACAATGACGTAATACGCGAAACGTCGCTGAAACCCGATAGTGTAGCCTTAATCTTCTGAATTACTTCCGTCCGCCCCCTTGTTTACCAATCTTCATGACAGACACTATTGGTTCTGTCACTGTCGATTTGGTCCTGTCACTGTCAACAGTGACAGGCGGATAACTTTGATCGTAATTCCATTGATTACATAAAGTGCAACGAAAATCCTTTGATATTTTCAATTTAGAATCACTTCTATTTCCGTGTGATGATTTCTTGATTTGCTGAACTTGTTCAATTTAGTTTGTTTTCATACCTAATGCATTGAACACTGAACTAAAATAGATTATCCATTACATTCTATGATATAATATTATAGGCCATGGCGACCACTGAACACCAGGTGGACTGTGGTTTATAAAAACAACTAGCTTTCGCTCGCGACTTCGCTCACGTGGTATCCTTACAAAAAGTAGGTAGCCTATATGTTATATTATCAAAACACATAATAATGTGTATTCCAAGTTTCATTCAAATCCGTTCAGTCGTTACGGCTTGATTGAGGCACAAACATACATCGTCACATCCACACATCCACACATCCTTACATCCTCACAAACTTTCGCATTAAATATTAGTAGGATATCTGATCTTGGTACTAAAACGTATTTAAAGTTCAGTTGCAAGATTTGATCAAAACATGTGAAAATCAAACAACACACATTCTTAAAGAGAATATAAATATGTGTGTTGTAGGTACTTTACGGCCTACCGCCTGAATATAGAGGTCTAGGATATCTTAAACCTAACACTTATTATGTGTGTACCTAGGTTACAGACAAATAAATGATTAATGATTTATGAAAAAAACTTTGAAATGAAAATTCTTACAAAAACATTCTGTTCACAGTATCTGATGGTAACATCATTTTGTTGTCTATGATTGTAACTTAGAATAACTAGAAATAAGTATATGCAACTCAATAAAAAAGTCTACCGCTTTTCAGCAGAAGTGGACGTTGTTGGCTTTGCTTTTATATGAGTCAAATGTTTTTCTTAACTTTTATTTCAGACGGTGATGTGTTAATATTTGCAAAAATCGTATGATTGTTGACGTAATATGATATGGTCATCCAATAATATCACATTACGCAAGCAGAATTCTATTGACTGATTTTATCTTTTTGCAAATCTTTGATTATTGAACTGAGAGAGGAGAGGACGAAAAACACCATGTTATGCCGACCCCAGATAAATAAATAAATATTTGCGGACATTTCACACATCACCATCTAGCCCCAAACTAAGCAAAGCTTGTACTAAGGGCACCAGATGACTGATAGAATAGTTATATACTTTTAAATACCCTCAAAGGAAAGCATCGTGAGAAAACCGGCATGTCGTAGAACCGAAAAAAGTTCAAAACATATTATGATGTCAAGTGAAAGGAGCCTTTGAGGCGCACTTTAAAACCTCCCACCACACTGGTTCGAAATTACATAGAGAGAGACATGACTAGATAGTTATTAAAGAAATAGAATCACACATTGTGTAGTTTGATAGGTTTATTTTTCATTATAAAGAGGTTAGCCCTATGCAAATTTATGGTACTTTTATACAGTGCCATTAAATTGGGCCCACCTGACGCAAAAACTCTCACAGGAGGTACTCTTTACCCACCTAATTTCTTGAATAGGTTCTCTTGTACGTGACCTGACTGCTAACTACAAATTATCGATTGACTAAAAACCTCTAAACCAAATTAGTTCTCGTTAAATCATATAAGAAAATCAAAATCCCAGACATTCAGAGTCTAACCTAAGCTATCAGCCGTGTCACTAGGTCTGTCGAACCAGTGTGATGAAAGCATTAAAGTGCTCCCCCAATAGGCACTTTTCGTGCACTTGACACAGGGTTGTTTACTTTTTTAGGTTTTACGACATGCCGATTCCCTCACGATGCGAATTTAAGATCATCTTTCTGATGATGTACAGATTATGAGGGTGGTCAGAGGTAAAATTTGATGCTTATTCGACAATGGACTTCGATATTTTAACATGTTTCGCAATAGGTTACGAGCCTAAAAAAGATCAAATATTGGATTTTTCTATTTACTACCTGCGTGTTCGTTAGGGTAGATAATATTAGGACATTTTTGTTCTATATTCTATTCCAGGTGACAAATTATCCTATTCCAAGTTTTATCGAAGTTTAGTCGATACGAGCGTGATTAATGCTCGGTTCCAATATTCTATTAACATACGTCATCTTCACCTCGAAGCGCTCGTGGCGTAGCTCGCTTAGATATTCGTGATTGAACGTTTAAGCAACGTTGTGCGCGGTCACAATTTGGATGGGTGACCGCAAGTGGCATTACGAGCTGAGCGCTTCCATGCTTCGGAGGGCACGTTAAATTGTCGGTCTCGGCTTTTAAGTGGTTAAGCCATGACGGAGGCCTTTAGGCGGCCTAAAAACAACGTCATAAGAGTTGGCCATTAGCTCATACGCACTTACTTTTTATCGTCACGTCTTAGCACTCAATTTTTTTTATTTTTTTTTTTGTTGGGAAATGTATAAACCTTTTGACAGATTTTAACGGTTCTATAGTAATGAACAATGCGTCGTCAGTTAGAAGAATGTGGAACCGGTCATACCACATACATACAAACGTAATAACGAAAGATTTCTGGTAAACTAGTTCCTATAAGTTATGTCAACCTTGTTAGATACTTACACAATTTATTCAGCATTCATTCATAGATTCGTTATGACCGCATCACGCTCAGTTTAGCATTTAAAATGGCTTCCTCGCAAACACGAGAAGCCAATGTCATGTGATTCATTATTGAATACTACGCCTTTGGTTTTAACGTATCAATACCTATCTTTTCCATCCCTACTAATATTATAAATGTGAAAGGATTGTATATTTACGCCTCATTCACGCTGTACCTAACGACCACCAGTCACTTATTTAGTTCAGACCACACACTGCAATGCCCTGTGACATAGCTATCAGGAACTACGAGTACCATGGTACCACAACACCCGTAAGAAATATCTCGCGGGAATAACTCTTGCGTCTCAGCTGAGCACTTCCTCTTTGTTTATTTACTTTTAAAACATTGATTTAACTAAATTAAGATCTTTAAACTATTCGGATTATTGAAAGGTCAGTAAAGGTCACGATAATCAGTTTTTTCATTTTTATAACGTTGAAAGGTTTATGAGTAAGTAGTTTTCGTCGACGATTTTAGTTTCATTGATAAATTAATGGCTTTTTACCCGACTGTGAAGGTGTGTTTGGGGTGTAAATATTGAGGCTCTGCGTTGATTGTCAGTCAATCACTCGGTCAGTCAGTCAGCCAAGTCAATCAGTAACGTAAAAGTTTTATGTATTAAGATTCTCCTTCCTGTTTTACGATGCCACAAGCTGTCCGGCGGCGCTCTTCGTCCATTAAACTATTACGATCTTTATTGAGATGGAGTAGGGTTTAAATTTGTAAAGTAGAAAGGATAGTTAGGTATTGCTTTTTTACGATCCATAAAGAAGTGTGTTTAGATTTGGACCCACTTTTTCCTGCATTATTAGGAAATTTTTCAATTGTTTGAAAAATGTTTTATGTGTGGTAATCGATGGTGATTTGGCTGGCTAAGGTATGAGAGTTGTGAGTTCTAGGTCTGCCTAGAGGACATAATCCAAACTGGGAAATGTCCACCAAAACATTAACCGTCCGTTAAATATTGAATGCGTCTTGTAACATCACTGGTGACTAGACCGGAAACAGCTACATTGCATAACAATGACAAACTTTTGCATAATGAGCTGGTTAACAACATTTCTATTAAAAACTAGTGGTAATTCTTGCCAAAATATATGAGACTTGTAATATGAGACTGATTGATGCAAGATTGGCATTAATTAACTCGGGAGTAAAGTGTCGTTTTGGCACTTCCTCTTTGAAAAGCACTTTCATCTATAAACCATAGGTACATTACGTTTGCCAGCGGTCTTCACTCAAGAACTCGTTTATCCCAGCGGTTGTCGGTTTTTCGGCAGATATGACCAGCCCACTGCCACTTCAGTTTGCTAATTCTCTGGGCTATGTCGGTTCTTTGTTCTTTGTCGGATAACATTGTTACAGATCCTTCAGAGAAACTCCGAGCATAGCTCTTTCCATAGCTCGCTGAGCGACTGTAAACTGGTGGACTAGCCGTACTGTGAGTGTCCACGTTTCGGCTCCGTATGAGTGGAGTCCTAGGTGGAGTGACGATCTGCGAAAGGCTGCTGGCATAGACTGGATGCGTCAAGCTGAAGATAGGCCGCAATGGCGCTCATTAGGGGAGGCTTATGTCCAGCAGTGTATTACTATTGGCTGATGATGATGATGATAATGATGATCTATAAATACAGTTGCATACGTAGTCCTGACCCCATTTTAGGATTCCCCGTGGCGTGGGTATCAGAAACTACGATTAGGCACAGTCAGTTCATGAACGATTGCGAGTTTTTCAAATCACTTTTTCTCATGTTCACATGTTAAAGTACTCGTAGTACCTTTTGCTTAAAAATAGTAATGAGAAAAAGGATTTCTTTGTACGTTATTTAAAATTTGTAATTTAATTAATCATAATTATATCGATACAAAGAAATGTACTAGAGTTTATGCAAAACCAATAGAATCGATAGTTTATCGACAGTATCGCCACGTGTTACTATTATCGATACTATCGATAGCACCATCGATATCCTGAACACTTTTCGAGGTCAACTATCGATAGTGACACTATCGATGGTTTCGCAACACTAATTTAGTATTACTACATTTCATGAACTTCTGTCGCTGGCCGTACGTAACACAACATCCAGTTCCGGAAGAAATATTTGCAGAACATGCTTACCTATATTTATTTACCCCCAGCGAAAATCGAACCCGCGCCTCTTGCGTCTCAGCCGGGCACTCGCCACGCCATGACAAATGTTTTTGTCTCATAATGGTCGTAAATGGTTTTGGATGATTCATTTGGCTACCAAGTACAATTTAGAGCGAAGCCACGGGCAGAAGCAAGTTTTCTATGAAAGATCCAATGAACAAAACATCGCTCCAGACGGAATACTTAATTATAAGTACCTTCCAAGTTTCAAGCAAAAAGAGGAGCGTCAAACTTTTCTATTGTAAGGAACAAAGGAAAATTACCAACAAGAGGTTAGGCTAATCTTTAAATCTAATAAAAATTTAAGGGAAATAAGTTTATAGGAAACCCCTAAAAAGTTACGAAAATTTTGACTTCATATTGAAAAATCTCCTGACGTATCTTGGGCACGGATTTTTAAGTAATCCATCATGGATCATTTTCCTTCTATAGGTACCTATATACAGCCGGTGACTTTCACTGCTGGATAAAGGGCCCTTCAGCCTCTTCTCTATCACGCCACTCCTGACGGTGGCAGCCGGATCCACTGCCCTTCTATGCCCTCAGTCTTCATAACATCGGGCAGGATCTGCCTCGAGTACCTATTATTACCTACAATTAGTAGGTAGTTTTAGTTAAACGTCTATTTTATAAACTCAAAATAGCTTGAGTATAATTATTGGATCACTTTAAATCGTCTTAAATCTTCGTTGAATTTACGCCTGTTCGTAACGCGACGTTTATAGTTTGATTATGTCTATCTGAATGTATGGAGTTAAGCACAGGTATATACTATTAATTCGATAATTATGTGTCCGTTTCTTATATTTAACTGACAGATGACGAATCGGCCATCTTGGATTTACAATGATATAACTGAATTGTATTGTACTAATTGTATTGTCATCAAAACTAAAGGTGTGTACCAACTATCAGATCAATATGTTAACAGTAAATGCGTAAAATTTCAATCACTAAATTTGACCCAAAAAACAAATAGGGCAAGCTTAATAAAACCGTTTTATAAAATGTAGCAAGATACTCGTATGTTGTGTATAAGCAAAACGTTACAAATATAATTTCTATGCTAATTACGTTCAGATAACGCGATCATCCCGCAGTTCGATGACGTGTGGGTGTAAAACTCAATTATAAGTTTTGATAGTTCTATTTTACAATTAACGTCACGTCTCTTCAGACAAATACTACAACAATTCAATATTTAAATTCAAGTCCATTTAAATCCTCGTGTGAATATTTTATCACTGGTATAATCTTCCTTAGTATTGGAAATTATGGGTTTAATCTAAAAAAACGCTTATCGATTGACCTGACTTTGACTTTATGTTCCACTGACCTTATTTTGTACATTTTGTGGTTGCGCAATTTAATAACTAGAAAAGCAAATCACAATACTTACAAAATTGGAGGTACCTACCTATTTAATAAAAACGTAAATAAAACCGTTTCAAAAAGCCTAGTGGTCAAGTGAACAGATGATAATGACAAAGGTGTAGCTTCGATTTCCGTACTTTACAAAGATTAAGACTATAAATTGTGAGTGTGGAGTTTTGTTTATTTATGTAAGTAAGTCACAATTAAATGTATATTCTTCTTCTGAGATGCAGAATAGTAAAACTCGTTCTGACTCAAAACATTTTAATTTCTTAATTAATATTTATAAGTGCTTCTTTTAAAATAATGTTTTTTGGGCCTAAAAGCCTAACGCCTGATTTACACGGTATTTAGAAAAGTGAACTTGTATACATGTAACGTGACTTCATGAATATATTCATGAAATATGCATGCGTACATTAAATCAGTTTAGATTGAGTCAGTCACTGGCCTCAGAACATCTACATACACGACACAGCCTAACGAATATTAATATAAATCTCTTAGTGAAATGCATAGTGCACGAAAGGAGGGCATAATGCGCACTTTAATCGTTTGATTACTGGCTTTTTCTTCAACAATGCCATGGCCATCACTGACCCAATTAAACTGGATACAGTTGTTTTTATTATGATACTTTATGTGGTGTGTAATAAATGCGAAAGTTTGTGAGGATGTGTGGATGTGACGATGTATTTTTGTATCAGAAGTGACTGCAAGTTTTCTTATGATTACTTGTGGTTCTGCCCACCCCGTTAGGGATACGGGCGTGATAATTATGTATGTATGTTGAGAGGGAGCCCAAAAATTAAAGTTCCTAAGTCTACATCTATAAAGATAAATCTGCAAGTATTACATAAAAAGTGCTATCCGTGAAGCCCTAAAAATACTTACATTAAAGAGAAAGTTTGGACAACTTTTCCCATCGATTTGTCAGTAGATTCTATAAACCTAAAGTTTTACGGTACAAGTTCAACTTTCCGCGTCCTTTTACATAATAAGAAGGCTTTTTATCAATCAGTGAAAGAACAGAGTCCAAGAACTGCGAATAAATTTACAATTTTGACCCAATTTTACAAAAAAGAGGAGTTTCTAAAATCGGCTGTATTTTTTATATTATTTGGGAGTAGTACAAGATATAATCAATCAGTTACCGATTTTTTTATGTATGTCGTACGATATCATGTCATGTCATGTCACTAATTATTTCAATTCAGTGTGGTTAAAGGTTTTAAAGTGCGCCTCAAAGGCTCATTTCGTGCACTTGACACATGTTTTATATCTAGTCAAAAACTGTCAAAAAACCGTGACATGAGACGTGCTCAACTCTGAGTCGCGTTTGAGTATTCGGGGGTAAGTATAATATTCTATAAGCCATTCTGGTGTCCATGGTACAAGCTTTGCTTAGTTTGAGGCTAGATGGCGCTGTGTGAATTGTCCGCAAAGTGTTGCTAGGCTATAACAAGCCCTAGACAGACAGTAATAAAAGATTGGCTGATTTTATAGACGCACATAACAATACCCTCGTAAACAATAACTTATCATATAAATACTAGGTGTTACATCAGACGTGACTCAAATTGCTAAGGAATATGATACACACTTCGATGCATGATTTCTAATAATGTCTGTGGTATAATAAATAAATAAATAAATATAAATAAATATTTGAGGACACATGACACAGCACCATCTAACCCCAAACTAAGCAAAGCTTGTGTTATGGGAACCACATTGCTGATAGAATGCTTACCGACATACTTTTTTTTTTGTAAATACATACCTACTTAATACTACAACACCCGGATACGGAAGAAATATTTGCAGAGCATGCAAACATTTCTCCCGCAGTGGGAATGGAACCCGCTCTTCTTGCGTCTCAGCCGAGCACTCGCCTACCTCACCACAGGTCGTCAAATATATATACATAAATAATAGGATGGTGACGAGCCCCAATAGCGCTATTCTAAACGTAATTACCAAAGGCACACTTTCACACGTTTATGCATATATGGCGACCTCGGTGGCGTGGCGGGCGAGTGCTCGGCTGAGACGCAAGAGGTGCTGGTTCGGTTCCCGCTGTGGGAGAAATGTTTGTATGTTCTGCAAATATTTCTTCCGGGTCTCAAACATATTTATGTAAGTATTATCTATCTACGATGGTATGTGAACCTTCGTGTGCGATTTCGACTCGCACTTGACCGGCTTTTTGTATTTGTAAAACTTGCAAGGAATGAAGGAATCATGATTCATGCAAGAAAAAATATTTGGTATAGTTAAAATTATCTACGTGGTTTTTTTATTACAGACACAAACAAAAATACCTACATGTCTGGCGTAATTTTATGATTTGTGTAGGAGCATTTTAATCATCACTGATAGAAATGCGAAAGTTTGTGAGTCTTTGTTCACAGCCGTCAGAATAACATAGGGTAATTTTATACAGGTAAGTACCACGCAAATGGAGCCGGCGTTCTATTTATAAAAACATAAATAATAAATAAATAAATAACACCCAACAGTCACATACCTACATAGTCCTAGGATTCTCTGTGTCGTGGGTATCAGAAACTACGAGTACCATGGTAGGTACCACAACACCCAGACCCGAAAGAAATATTTACAGAACAATGCAAACATTTCTTCCGCAGCGGGAATCGAACCCGCGTCTCTTGCGTCTCTGCCGAGCAATCGCCTGTTTCACATAAGGATAGGAAGAGCCAACTTTGCCAATTTGGTACGTCTAGATCTTCCCCTTCCAACTGTAGTATTAACATCGCTTCATTACCAGTTTCGTTAGTCATTTTAAGGTACGAAATATTTTCTACCATACCACTGAACAGCAATAAAGTTATTGCCCACAATGACGTACAAATAACTCGTAAATGAGGCTTTTTATTAGTTTGCCTAACGTCCGCTGGTCGAAGCTAACGACCTTATGTAGGTAGGCTGGGGACTATTTGTAGACAGTCTGAAAATCACCTAGATGCTTTGTGTTCGTACGTATTACTCATCGAAATAAACTTCCTGTGAGGAACATTTGCTCCGTAGATTTTTTTAGTAAGTTTTTTTAAACTTGAGATTGAGAACTATTTTCCCGACTGCAAAGAAGGAGGGTTATGTGTTTAGGGTGTATATATGTATGTAGGTAGGTGATTCCTTTGGCTGAAACTGAAGCATAAACGGCTAGACGAAGTTTGACAAATGAGGTGTCGTTGTATTTGTCTGAATGACGAGGGTGCTATAAGCTAGATAAAGTATCACAAAATCTAATATGGCGGCAATAGAAAGCCACTTTCAATGTATTCCTTTTGCTGACGATGTAGTGAAATTGAAACTAATGAACGGATTTTGACAAATGAGGTGTCGTTGGATTCTTCTGGATAAGAAGAGTGTCATAGGTACAGTTCATGAAACTCTAAAAATCTAATGTGACAGCAATCCAATGTCTTTAATGAATCAATATTAAAATAGTACAAATTTATCTATCCTTAGTCTTAGCAAATTTACCATTCATTGTGTCAAAAAAATGAAAATACTACAATATTTTTATTTAAATAAATACTTATTAAAGCACCACCCTATGCAATTTCTAGGTTCATAAGGTAGTCGGAGGCACGTCCGTTACATTTATCGCTACATTTTTGCAGGCAGAAACAAGAAACATTTGATATTTGCTCACTTTTAGCGGATTTATTATATAAATGAAAAAAGGGTCTTTGTGACCCAAGTAGTGTGTTATTGCGCGGTTAAAATACCATAAGATTTGCAGGGTTTAGCTCCATTGTATTATTCCATTGAGCGATTTCCGAGACAATAAACATAATAGTGAAAATGACGGGACGAGCGATTTATTTCATAGTAGTTACATCCAATGATTAATGATTGTTTGCACTTTTGGGTCTTTTGTGCTATTTCAAAATGTAGAACTTGTGGATCTGTGTTATTTTTGAAAGTATATTTTTTACTTTGGTCCATCCAGGTACCAGTATAATTACAAAAAACATTCGTAGACCTTGTACTTCATCATCATCATCATCAGCAGCCTACAGTTAGTCTACTGCCGGACTTAGGTCTCCCCTAATGAGCGCCATCGCGCCCTATCTTCGGCTTTATGCATCCAGTCTCTGCCAGCAGCCTTTTACAGATTGTCACTCCACCGAACTCCACCCAAGACCTAGATATTAATAATTATGCAACATTGTATATTTTCCAAAAAAAATCATTGCGCTTTCTGTAACAACGTTGCTATGACAATGTACCTACAGACGTGTCCGTTCATTAACCGGGTATAAAAGACTGTTCTCTCCCCGAGCATGTTGTAGAATAGGGATAGTATCCTTTCCAACATGATGAGATACAATAAGCAAGTATTCCCAAGGAGGGTTGACGTCAGGCAGGCGGCCGGTCATAAAACACCTTAGCCAAAACTCGTACAGCAGGATCCAAGGATCATGCTGTGCCGACCCCACATAGAGTAGGATAAGGGCAGGAAGATGATGATGAAAAGACAAAGTACTCAGTTACCAACGGTTACTATAGTTGAGTCTAAGATAATAATTCCATTGTTTATTGGCTGGGGGAGTTGAGACATGACAGTTATTTTATCATCAGGTTATTGTCCAATGGTCGCAAAATACATTTACAACGAGGGTTACTCTTTCACAGCCCTATAAATTTCTATTAGTACCAATTAAACAAGTAGTGCTTGGATAAAGGTAAATTTTAAAGCCGAAATTGGGGCCGAATATTTGAAATTTACCTACAAATTCAAATTATTTAAAGCGTATCATAAATTTTACCGAGTTCGGCTCGAGGGTTCTCTCTAGGAAATTCAACAAAAGTTTAGATGTAGATCAGGAATTATTTTAAAATTGACCGATAAAATTCGGCATAAGTTGGCAAAACCGAATACCTGAACAGAACGGCTGAGGTCAAATAAGAAAAGTGGCCGCCGGCAGAAGGGGCACTCAGCAAAGGACTGGTAGGTAAACACACTTTGATGTTTTATTAATTTATTTAATTTACATTTTCGGTACCGTTATATTTCTGGTGTTTGCGATTTAAAACTCAATTACCTACCAGAATAAATTGTAACTTCAGTATTATGTACCTATCCTACGTGGGGTTCAGTAGGTAATTTCAACTTTAGTATCTTTAAATTCTGTATTGCACTGAAATTAAAAAGCACGATACTCACGCTATAAAGCATTTACTATGGGAATCAGATGGCTATATACTTTTTTTTAAATACATAACTACAACACCCAGAGCCGAAAAAAATATTTGCAGAAAATACAAACATTTCTCCCGTAGCGGGAATTGAACCCGCGCCTCTTGCGCTTCAGCCGAGCACTCGCCCGCCACGCCACCGAGGTCATTTATTCCAATTACTATGTCAATTGTCTATTATTGAATGAGAATTTCTAAACAGATTATTAAATATACGTTCCTCTTTTCCCATACCTAAGTAATTTCTAAAATCAGTGTATTTCTCTAATACTTCAATTAAAGTTCTTAACTTTTTTCGTTCGATGTGGTGGTGTCTGAATTGTATATACGGAGGTCGTCAAACTATCTATACCTACTATTTTATAATATAAAGTTATATTCTGTGTGTTAGTTAACGCTTGGTTGAGTTCAAGTTAAACAATAGACAAGTAAAATGATGTCATGCGACATAATTCTGTTGATGATTTGACACACCACATTTGATAAATACTGAGCACTAGCTACAGCACGCGAGCTCGCTCTTCGTGTCCTGAAAATAAAAAAAAATGACTTTATGTTCCAGCACACGAACTATGTATATATTAATCTATATGCCCAGTTATAACATGAAATACTATTGAATCTTACTTATAGCTTATAAATGTGTGTGAATATATTATAAATGCGAAAGTTTGTGAGGATGTTTGAATGTTTAGATGTTTGTGCCTCAATCACACCTAAACGGCTGAACTGATTTGAATGAAACTTGGAATATACTCGTACATAGAACATGTACTGGATTAACATATAGGCTATTTTTTATCCGGGTACCACACGGTGGGCGGCAGCTAAATAAAAAATAGCCTATAATGTTAATCCAGCACAATGTACTATGTATATTCCAAGTTTCATTCGAATCCGTTCAGCCGTTTAGACGTGATTGAGGCACAAACATCCAAACATCCAAACTCACAAACTTTCGCATTTATAATATAAGTAAGATTGAGTAATTTGCTTACAAAGACAAACTATAAATAACATTAATTGGTATACTTAATAATAAGAAATGAAAATGAGCTCAGATCACCGACCGCAGGTAAGGTCCCCAAAAGGCTGGTGACATTACCTCTTTGGATAGCTATACTTATCCTTTGTCCGAGGTAAGCACCGCCCCTTTGGATTAGTAATTTGCTGTATAGACACTGGAAAGAGTTTCTGAAATTTAACGTCATGTTTGCATGTCAAAATGTTTGCATGTTCTGCAAATATTTCTTCCGGGTCTGAGTGTTGTGGTGCCATGGTACCTACTCGTAGTTTCTGATAACCATGACACAGGGAATCCTAGTGTGGGGTCAGAACTATGTAATGTGTCTGTTTGGGCGTTATTCATTTATTTATTTTATTTATAAGCATGTATCTACTTATCTCCTGTCATCCTCACAAACTTTTGGATTAGTTATTTATTATATTAGTTATAATAAAGGCTTTGTATAACGGATTTTAACAAGGTTATTTATTCTAATAAAAAAAGCGTGTGAAATAAATAACGTTTAAAAATGTAATATTGTGTTAATTAACGTGTAAATTGTTATTTTAACTCTGCGAATAACTTTAAATTGATAATAAAACTTTAATTATTGTATAATAACTTAACTCTGAGCCTCACTTACACCAAAATGAGGAAGTTGAGACATATTTCTATTAATAGATATTATGCTACTACTTTTGATGACACTTCTTATTATAACAGTTTGGTGACCCCGGATACATTTTTTCTGTTGAATACACAAAGTACCGTTACGGGCATAAATTATTTACATACTTAAACTTAATAAATAGAGACCTCAGACCAAATAAAAGAAGAGACGGCGCGCCGCGAACAACTAAAGTGAAGCCACACAAAACAGTGCTCCTGCAAGTAAACGTACACGCTCACGCACACACTTACACTAAACACTTGCTCATCGCTCTTAGTAGGTACGTAACGAGTTTTAAAAATAGAATTATGCCTTCCTATGTAGTGAAAACTTATAAAAACAGCAGCAAATCACATAAAAAGTCTCACGGAATCACTTTTCACTTGCAAGTATTTCAAATAACATCGTTTCTTTATTATTATACTATGAATTTTAGGTTACTTGGAACACAAACCTCAAAACCCTCAAGACACACATAGATAAAAAGGTGGCTTCACTTTTATTGTTCGCGGCGCGCCGTCTTTTCTTTTTTTTGGTCTGAGATAGAGACTATCAGTGACCGGATCGCTGCAACTTATAAACCTTCGAGAAACGAGCCTACTGCTATCTCAAAGGCCGATAATTCCGGCAACGCACTTGCAGCTTCTCTGATGCTGCACGTGTCCGTTGTCGGTGGTAATCACTTACCATCAGGTGACTTGCTTACTCGTTTGCCCCCTCATCTATAAAAAAACGTAGCTGGCATTAGCGTTGGACTGCAAAGCCTGGAAACTCGAGGGAAGGCATTTGACCAGCAATGGGATGATACAGGCTGACAACAAACGACAATTTAACTATATAAATGTCACTTTGCACTTAGTTGTGTCAGTTACACATTTACACAGTCATACTATCTGTCACATACTAGACATACTATCTGTCAAAAGTTCCATCCAAATTGATTCGGTCGTGGTCGGACCATAATCATGCACACAATAAGTTTCCCCTGAACATAGAGGCACAAAAAAGCAGTGCAAAGTCCTATCAAAAGTTTACGTCTCATATTTTTTGTTTCACTTCTTTGTGCCAGTCCACAAAAAATGGAGACAGTTCAGTTATGGAACCAGATATTGGGGGGGGGACCTTTAGAAACCTCAAAACTTTCAGTTTATTAATTACCTTATTTGGGTTTATTGATGGAGGCAGACGCAATCCAAGAAGCATTGGGGAAGTCTACGTCAGCATGAGTTGTAATTGGTGACGAATGATAAACTGAGTTTACTTTTATAATATTAGAACATATCTATTCAAGCGTAAAATATTAGTTAAAATAAAATAGGTTGAATAAAATTAACTTGATAACAAGTAATTCATAGATTATTTGGTCGGTCTAACTTCTGGATCATCACACCTAATATTGGCACTCAACACAGGAATGTAGTGTGTCTATTCTATCGGGTACCGGAAACTGGGTCAAAAGCAACATCAATGATTGGAACCACCAACAGAAACCACAAAGCAATTTATTTTGAGCTTGTAAAATATATTTTACGTTTTACGGTGAAATACACCGCGAGGGACTTATGGCCACTTATGGAATATGAGCTTCCGCACGCAGCTTTATTCGCGTTGTATTAGACTATGGGTTATTCCAGGTCACGATCAAGTTTTAATGAAATCCGTTATGAATAAGACACCAAGATTTTCATCTCCATGCAAACTTTCACATTAATAACATTTAGTAGGAATCTAAGGCAAATGCTTTTCACTTCTCTCTAAGGGGGCAGGCAGCAGAGGTACGTCCAAACATCAAGCTCAATCCTAAGTTATCAATTATTGAGACACCGAAGTTTTGAACCCATTTTTTGTTTTAATTTCGCTTTTTGTCAGTAACTGTACATGGGTCCAGAGTTTATATGGGTAGATGAACTTAGTTATTTTACTCAACATCATTACTCATTCGTGAATCATCGTTTTAATGGTATTTATAGCAAAATGTTCAATAGAAAAACATGGTTATTACAACTATCAATTTGGTTCGTATTGTATTTCTTACACTTGGGAACTCACTATGCATTTTAGGTAATTTTATTATAAAAAACTTCAACTACAATTTTCGAATGAGTTGAAATATTCACAGTTTTCATCGTCGATTATTGTCAATTACTTAATATAATTATTTTTAGGTAGGTATTGTTTTTTAATTCTGACCAGAAACACTTACAGCAGGAAAACTCCCAAAAGTCACGCACGATTCATGTATTTTTTGGGAGTCCAATTGGGTAAATTTCGATTTTCTTTTTAACTCAAAAAGATTATACTTTTAAAATGTAATGATTATGTAAATGTAGTGTGAAACACATGGTATGGCTGTGTTTCAAAAAAACACTGCTGGTTTAGCAAAAACATTAAAAGTCGGTTGGTACTTAGACAAGACTTGAGTGGTTAAGTAGGTATTAGCTGTCTGGAAGTTAAGATGACAAAGTACTTATTAAGAAGTTTCGTACAGCTAGCTACCTCTTAAAAATATGTTACTAATATTATAAATGCATGAGTTTGTAAGAAAAAAAGTTAAAATATTTGTGTGTTTGTGCCTTCATCACGTCGTTTCAGCTGGACAAAACGAAACTTGGAATAAGTATAGTACGTGTGCTGGAATAAAATATAGGCTGCTTTTTATCCGGTTACTGTGTAAATAGTTTACGAAAGGAGCCTTTGAGGCGCACTTTAAATCTTGACATTAATTCGAAAGAACGAGTGTCATGACTCGTAGTAGCGATACCCGACCAGCAAATCCGCGGACAAAAGCTAGTGTTCCTATAATTTATGTTGATGATGTCATGGCGAAGAATACTTTGCTTAGTCATCTTTGGCATAATCGATCTCTATCGCGACGACAAGAAAGGTGGTTGGCATATCTTTAATTTAAAAGCTATTTCCATTCAAATCTTGGGACAAAGTTACCTATTTAACTAAAACCTTTTGATAAGGCTTAATTACTGTTTCTAATTAAAAAAACTAATGCCTTACCTATAACTAGATGTAGATTATACACAGTCAGGAGTAAAATTTTAGCCAACACTACTGGCTGATCACCCATAGGTATAGTCTATACCTATGGGTGATCAGCTAGTATATAGATGGTCCATCATGTTGGAGATGATGCTATCCCTTAGCCGAATTTTATAACATGCTTGGGGAGGGAAGCAGCTGTACGCATTTTATATTATTCCTTACTCCCAGTTCAGTAGAGAAGTGATCTAATACATTATACACACGTATAAAATGGATAAGAGAATTTCAAAACAGAATTAATAATAACAATACCATTGTTTGATTTACCTAAAAAACCTGTTGAAAGCAACTTGTTTAAATGCCAATAAAATCAATACTCATTAGTGATTTAAATAATATCAGGTTTTGGTACGTAAATTTATTTTAAAATTCGTCGTACAGATGGTAATGTCTAAGCAGCTGGATAGAGGTCGCATTAATGATGTATCGTTTTCGATTTTAGGAACTGCCACAGAGTGTATTGTAATTTGTAATGTAACGATCGTGAACTTGTGCTGAATTTAGGTATATAAAACGACTGTATTTTGTTCCATTATTACGTTTTGTCTCCGCAACTTCGTTCCATTATTTTGCAGACGGATGATGAGTCGTTCATATCCATAGAAACATTGTTTTTCTGTCAAAAAATGGATGGCGCTTTTCGTTGCTATGGCAATGAACGATCCGTTGTTCGTATTTCATACAGTTCATCCATTTATAGATATACTAGAATATAAATTTGCTTTAACTACACCAGAAATGCACATGTTGGTTCACAAACTATTTACAGAGGCCGTGAAGTATAATGATAATTATCGCTTATTGATTTATATAGTATGTTTCATGGTTTTTCAACTATTTTAATACCTACTGTAACAACTTAACTAATATTTGACGACTACAAAAATAATAATAAAATTAAAAATTAAGGGGTCCTCATAGAAGAGACGGATTTCATTTTGCATTTTTTTGCTTGATTTTATTAGGGAACGTGCGACCATCTATAATAGGTGGCATCCAAACATTTGTGTACATGTATGATGGTACGGAACCCTTCATAAGTGAATTCGACTCGCACTTGACCTTTTTTATTTTGTTAAATGACTAAAGTCAGTGGCCAAAATCGACATGCGAGGTTTGAATAAACAAACAAACTCAAGTCAAGTTAAACAATAGCATATGCTAATTTTTATTCCAAATATCAACTTAACCTCGATAAAGTCCCTACATGGGTGTAACCTACCATAAATATATGCTACTTATGGTATAAATGCAAACGTTTTTGAGTATTTTTGTACATTTATTGCCTGTTTTCGCGTGGTCCCATAATTTTATCCCATTAATGGGACCACAATGGGACGATAGCATTGGCGTAATGAATGAAATTTAAAATATACTTTTCTTCTGTGCTGGACTGGGAGTATAGAAAAATATAGAATGCGCCTATTTGCTTTTTTCCCCGAGCATGTCGTAAAAGTCGAATAAGGGATAGTATTCTCTCCAATAGGATGAACCATAAGATATGGGCGATGGACTGATTAGTTATTTAGTTCATGTGAGCTAGTGGTCAACTCTTGTGACGGAGGTTTTAGGCCGTTTAGAGGCATCCATCAGGGCTTAACGACTTAAAAGCCTGGACCGACAATTTAAAGTGTCCTCCGAAGCACGGAAGCACTCAGCTCGTAATGCCACTTGCCGTCACCCGTCCACGATCCGACATTATGACCGCGCACAACGTTGCTTGACTTCAACGATCAATCAAGAACGTCTAAGCAAGCTACGCCACGAGCGCTTCGATTCGCTACTCTTTATTATTTCACGCGACTTCCATGCGAGTATAACTGCGACGATGTGGTGAATGAGACCTCTTTAGACTTGGAAGTGACACGATATGAGTAAATTATACAATACATAGGCAACACCGACGTGGCACCTGACAGACATCGCACAAAGGAAACAACAAAGTAAGTCCCTAGATACTCGTTTATAAAACGTCCACGCCACGTGCATACTTCTCCGCCGTTTGTGTATAAACGAGTTCATAAAACATAGCACTTCTAAAAGTAATAAATCAATTGTTTCTACGATTCACAGTCGGTTTCTCGAACGCAAACTAAATCGCTGTTCAACTTGCAAAGCAATTAACTTGGCACACTTGTCAAATCAAATCAAGTTGCTGGAACGCAAATTAGAGAAAGATTTACTAATCATTGATCATCTTTCGATTGTCAAACTATTGTTTATTTTCATATTATGGTAGTTAGCTATTTTTAACAAAACCAGCGGTACAAAAGCGCGTTGAAGTTTTCACAGTGCCAACAGCGTATGATGCTTTATAAAAAAGTTCAATACGATACGAAATAATGCATTATAACGAAATGTTACATAATGTAATTTCCTTTGGTAATTACGTTCGTATTGCCCCACAGTCATGCAGTCACAGCAAAATCGCTTATCCTCAAAAGTAGATAAATCGAAACAGTTTCTTTCGAAGCTAAACCTTTATAGAATTGTATGAAATAAATCATAAATAACGGTATGCTTTGACCTATCGTGGCCCTTTACCGAAAAGTGGATTTAAGCGGTGACCCAGATCATATATTGAACCAGCTAGGTCACTAATGCTTTTACAGATTAGGCGGTTTTACAGCTTTGCTCTTTTTTCTTCTTGGAAAATGACAGAGACCATTAGGTCTAGAAATACTAGTATTTTTATAGGACTAGTATTTATTACTTCTACTAGTCGTATCACTAACCTTTTTAAACCAGTGTGGTAAAATGCTCTTCAAATCAAAAGCTCCGTAGGACCTGAAAAAATCGAAAACATTGTGTCAAGGGACCTCGGGAAATCCTACTAATAATATAAATGCGAAAGTTTGTGAGGATGTGAGGATGTGTGGATGTGACGATGTATGTTTGTGCCTCAATCACGCCCAAACTACTGAACGGATATTAAAGAAACTTGAAATATACATAATACGTGTGATGGAATATAGGCTACTCTTTATCCGGGTACAATGGGAGCGAAACCTCGGGCGGCAGCTAGTATTAAATACACATAAAACTACGCAAAAATTGTTTAATGTCCAATTCTTGTATTTAACTAACGGAGGCGCACAACGGAAGCTTAATTACTTACTATAACAGACTATGACAACTTATGATTGCTTGTGGCTCAGATTACTCCATTAGGGATACGGGCGTAATAATATTTATGTATGTATGTACTATTTTAGTTAGGCAACTATGCATGTCAGTGTTTATCTTATATTATAAGAATCTTTGTCCTGACTGACTGACTGACTGACTGACTGACTGACTGACAGACAACGCACAGCCTAAACCGCTGGACGTAGAGACTTGAAATTTTCAGTGTAGGTAAACCTTGGTACATAGGGGTGTACTAAGAAGGGATTTTTCAAAATTCAACCTCTAAAGGGGTGAAAAGGGATGAAATCCTGGAATCAATTTTTGGTCTAAAACTGCACATAACCTATATCAAATTAAAGAGCCGATTTTTCTCATTTAGTTGATGTCATAATTACCTGTAAATTCTTTTTTGGCATGTTTTTCATGAAAAATAGAATACTTTTATTTTGACATATGACAGCGATGATACCACAGATTAGTAATAGATGATACAAAACATATGGAAAAGGAACTGTCAATGTCAAATTACACTACATTCATTAGCGTCTAAAAAAATTGTTGCGATAATATTTTGAACTGTTAACACTGCAGGTGGGTTACTATAATAGTCATAGAGCAGGGCAGTAGTTGAACTGCTCGACTTTTTTGTGCTTAGTAGGTGGAATGGGGCATAGGGTACCTACTTTTTATCTGGGTATCGCGTGAGCGAAGCCGCGGGCGGCTACTAGTAGAATATAAATAGCTAAAACTGACGAGCTGTAGGTATATTTGATTATTTATAGTTTTTGTTATTGACAATAAAAATAAAAATAATTTTGTTATATAAATTTATTTTTCTTTATTTAACTGGCACATAGTCCAAGCCTTGGCTCCATTTTAGCAATTAATTATAGCAATAACCAATAACAAATTTTAACCAATTTATAACACCATTTAGTCTTTATTTTACCTACTAAATTATGAGTATTTTCTCTATTACACCACTACTGGTCGTCTTGTGCCAGCTGGATCCAAAGCTCTCCTACAGCCTTCACAATGTCTGACCATGCAGGTAGCAAGTGTGCAATGTGCATGTTGCCTAATGCTTATTTTGAATCGATAACCGTCAAATCCTTACCAATAATAAAAACGCGAATGTTTGCATGTATGGATATTTGTTACTCTTTCACGCAAAAACTATTGAACGGATTTAAATGAAACTTGGAATATACATAGTAGGTACATCATCATTTTTCTGGCCTCATCTCACTCTATGTGGGGTCGGCACAGCATGATCCTTGGATGATGCTGTAAGAGTTTTGGCTAAGGTGTTTTATGACCGGCCGCCTGCCTGACGTCAACCCTCCTTGGGAATACTTATACATAGTACATGGTGCTGGATTAACATATAGGCTATTTTTATTCGGGTACCACGTCAGCGAAGCCGCGGGCGGTAGCTAGTATTACAATAATATCGGTCTGAAGACCATGTTTGAACTCCGCTTAGCTATTAATAGCGTGACTTTTAGTATGTAAAATACATTGGTAAAGAGTTGTTGCAATCTCATTGTGATGCTCCCTTTTGGAAAATTACCGGGATCTGGAGATCCTGGACTCCTTGGCGGTTCACACACGATATTAAGATTTTTTTTTCGACTACAAAATTTTTCATCTCGGCAAACCTTCGAGAAAATGTAATGACTCTCATTACAATGACTATCACGGCCTTCATTTAAGCGTGTAAAATTCAGTTAGCTAACTGTTATCAAATCCGTTATCGGTGGCGTGGCGGGTTAGTGTCCGGCTAAGACTCGAGTGTTGTGGATTCGATTTCTGCAGCAGGATAAACTGGCTGTTGGTACTAGCATGGTACTCGTAGTTTCTGATACCCACGACACAGGGAATCTTAGAGTGGGGTCAAAACTACGCACCTATTAGGTGACTTATTAAAAAAAACTCTGTTGTTTTAAAAACCAAGTGAGCTAGCTGCTAGACTACGTGACACAAAAGCTATTACTTACTTCGTTTCAAATATCCGCCAGAAATAAAACCAATGAATAGCTAGGCTATTATTTTAAGCCCTATTTTTATTCCACATGGGAATAACCGAATACTTAAATTCTGAACCATTATATTGGCTTTGAGGGCGTCCAAAGTTGAGTGCCAATGAATAACTTGATAGCATGATAGCTTTTGTAATTAATACCCAACTTCAAATTATTTGTTTTGTCTGTGAGTTATACAACTTTGCTCTGTTATCGCGGTATTGCGAATTTGCACGTGTCACTACGCGACAAGTTGTCATAGTCCGGTAGTGTAGCCACAGATGTAAATATCGTATCCTTTGTCACTAATAAATTGAACTGAGCATTCAGGTTTTATATGAACAGTTGCATCACAATAATATCATAAATCCGAAAGTTCGAGGGGATGGTGACATCCTCACATGCCTCAATCACGGCGTAACCGCTAAAAAGATTTGAATCAAACTTAACTTACAATAGTTTGTGATCTGGAATACATTGGCTACTTTTTATTCGAGAGCGGAAGCAAAGACGCAAACGAAATTTGTTCGAAATTGTAAATGTATTCCTTCTTATTATATAATTTTCTTTCCTCTCTTTATATTCTTCAGTTAAACTAGCACCTTTGTATCCGTTTCCAAAATTTTATTAACTAACTATTTGTGTAAAACTCATTTGGCCTTATAATTTAAGTATATTCGTTGTTTCATGTGTTCTGTAACGCTGTTGTTTTACCTCAATAAAATAAAAATAAATCTGCGCCGCCGTGCACCGCCACTAATGAATATAAAAAAGGCTTTGAACTTCTGTCGCTGACTGTACCTTCTCCCATAATACCACTGAAAGGCCATAAAAAGACCTGTAGGTTCCGACCTTCTATCTTATTCAATCCCATAGATTGCGGGACATCGGAGATTTCCGTTGCGGAAATGATACCTACAGCGGAAATTATTCCAGTACCTACCTCCCCTAGGTCCCCTATTACCTAAAGCATGAGCTGAGTAAGTTCTAAACGTAAGCAAAATGAGTAGGTATCATTACTGACTCGTGGAACAATCCGTGACTTTGTCACGTGGGTTTTTTTTTATACAAACGTCCATTCCTCGCTGCGGCCCCGTAGCACAATAAGGGCAGAATACCTACCCTCCAACGTTTATGCTTCTAGGACTAAGTTTATTCTCAGTCAGTCAGTCAGTCACTGTAAGATTTTTTTTATAATAGGTACGTCGGAAATTATTCTGGTACCTCTTTAAGCACGAGTTGAGCAAGTTCAAATCGCATGCAAAATGAATATTGATTTAGGCGTGTTTTCACAACGCAGTCATCGATATCGATAAAATCAACAGTCGGTTCATTGTGTACTACCCTTATAGTCCAGTGTCAACAACACGATGTTTTCTCGCATTAGCTCATTGATTTTCAACCGCTCATGTGTACATAGCCCTCAAAGTTCAGTTATCAAACAGTTTAGGCCTCATATTCACGAGAGACAAACGACAAAGTTTGGCAATATTGCGCGAACAATTTTTTCATCCACATTGTTTACGAATAATGTTGCCTGATTTCTCATGCAATTTTGAACTCGACTTTGCCTAATTTCTCTAGCGATACACGTCGCGGGATATTTGTCACCAACTAAATATACAAGATCCTGGGCCGTAAATGAATTAGGCTAGCAAAACCGTGTTAGATGGCACAAGCAAAGAGGCCAACAGTGGGAAAAGACATACAGTATATGAAACTTTAATGTCCCAACATTGACGATACTATTGTTGCATGTACTATTTTATCGACATCGATAAACACAGTCGAAATTGAATAGGTTTATGGCAACCTCAGTTATTAAAAGTTGGGGGAACCGCAGAATAGGTAAATGGAACACTAACAGAAGGTAGGAAAGTAAAAAGAACAAATGCGATTCAACTCGTGCACTGTAGGGTTCCAATTAATCAGATTTTTTTTTACTTTATAAGTTATTTTTGGCATTTTAAATCAGTTTTTGCTTGGCTTAGTAAGAAGTTAACAAACTATGAGGCACAAATATATATGGACAACTATACAATGAGTAGGTACATCAAGCCCTTTCAAAATGATGCTCACTTGACCTAGTAGCCTCCTTTATAACTACACCACGCCCTCCTATCTTGGGTAATTCCATGTAGGACATTAATTTCCAAAACACAGTATTATTTATTAGTTAGAGACTACGTTTTGCAAAATTTGGAATTTTTTAAACTTTCAAGACTACGCATAACAAAAACCATCTTAGCTCATTTAATCCAGTGGTTATTAGTAAAAATGCATCTTTACTGCTTTTAGAGCAACTATACTCTTGAGAATGCCTCAACTTTTCCAATTATTTACAAAATGTTTCAGGAGAATTTCACTTAACTTTCTCCAAGTATAAGTATCTAGGTAGGTAGCTTTATTTTATTAATAAAATCCTGGTAGTCTAGTGGTAGCAGCTTTCCGTTCCTAAAGTCGTCGGGTTCAAATCTGATGAATTTTGCTGTTCGAAACATTTACTATATAACTACGCTTTACCAGTACTCTCAAACGGTGAAAGAAAACATCGTGAGCAAGCTGGCATGCCGTAGAGTCTAAGAAGTTTTAAAATATTAAAGGCTCACTTTAAATCCCTTCACCACACTAGAACTGGTGACACTACTCATCATCATCTTCCTGCCCTTATCCCACTCTATGTGGGGTAGGCACAGCATGATCCAGTTTTGGCTAAAGTGTTTTATGACCGGCCGTCTGCCTGACGTCAACCCTCCTTGGGAATACTTGCTTATTGTATCTCATCATGTTGGAGGATACTATCCCTTAGTCGACTTTTACGACATGCTCGGGGAGAGAAGCAGCTGGACGCATTCTATGTTTTTTCTTTACTCCCAGTCCAGCACAGAAGTTGGTGACACTACTAGTGGGAAGTAATCCGAGTTAAGCTCAGGGTCAGCTAGTAAGCTCGCGGGTAGAAGCCACAAGCTAGTTATGACGTATATTGACTATCTGCTTACGTTTTGACAATGTTATGGAATCGGTTACATTCACACATATACCCCGCTCATAGGATTAACAGATTAACTTATCTATAGTCTTATCCACTACCTACACGTTTCCTTTCTGTTTATCTACGATATTATATCGACTATCAAACTCATTCATTGGAAAGATACCGCTGCTTTTATATTTTTTGTGAACGGTTGAAGATGTACCCTAATTGATCAGAATTTTGTTTATATCAGAAAAAGTAAGTAAAAAACAAAATTGTTTCTCGGCCAACTCTGCCATGATATTAAACATTGGAGATCTTGAAAATCATTCTTTAAATTTTGATTGTACCTAGCCTTGATCGGTTCCAACATTCCGTCATCGGAACACGACGGATCGTTTGTTACCATAAAAACGTTGTTTTTCTGACAAAAAATATTTTTCCCCTTTTAACTAACCTAACCCTTTTTCATTTAACTCTACCCAGGTTCTTATAAATAAATAAATAACACCCAACAGTCACATACATAGTCCTGCTGACCCCACACTAGGATTCCCTGTGTCGTATCAGAAACTACGAGTACCATGGTACCACAACACCCAGACCCGGAAGAAATATTTACAGAACATTCAAAAATTTCTTTCGCAGCGGGAATCGAACCCGCGTCTCTTGCGTCTCTGCCGAGCAATCGCCCGCCTCGCCACCGAGGCCGTAATAAAGTTAGTAAAGTAATACTTCAGTAGGTACACTTATCATAAATCACAATAACTGTTGATTTATGAATAGCGAGCGAGTAGCACTTGGGTTTATACACACTATAGAAAAAACCGGAAAAAAAAATCCGTCGAAAATGAGTAAAGCGATGCGCACAAAGAGGCTTTATTTATTTATTTATTTATTAGAGACATGAGAGACAGTCAGCAGATTTAGCGATTCGCCAAGCCGCGCGTTTTCACGTTGCATTTGCAATACACACTCAAGCAGAGAGAGAAAACAGCGTGAGAAAACCCGCCGCTTAGTCAGCTCCACACGTATTCTGCATGTCTTTCCTGTGACTAAGCTGTTATATAGGTGTTAGACAAGCCTATTTATTCCATCTGAAAATTATAGTAATGATGTATAAAGCTCGGTTCCAATATTCCAGTAACGGAAGATGGATAGTTCATTAGATACCATAGCGTTATATCCGTCGAAAAGCGTCGATACATTTTTTGACAGAAAAACATTGCCATGGCAATGAACGATCCGTCATCAGTTTTCTATTGGAACCAGGCATAAATCATCTTGTATA
The DNA here is from genome assembly GCA_949320045.1 of Scotopteryx bipunctaria. Taxonomy (NCBI): domain Eukaryota; kingdom Metazoa; phylum Arthropoda; class Insecta; order Lepidoptera; family Geometridae; genus Scotopteryx; species Scotopteryx bipunctaria. Next base: position 4,075,113 of record OX439462.1, read on the forward strand.
AGATGACAAAGGCCTACCGAGACACAAGTTTCAATAGATAGCGTTCCAAGTGGCGCGTGGAGCGCTCTTTCGTGTGTGGTTTCCCTAAAGCTAGGTCTTCGCCCGGCGAACTAATCCACTCAATTCTAAAGTAACGGAATAATGGAACTAATCATATTTATAAAGGTTATAAAAACCATAATAGCGCCGAAATCGATATCAGTTTCCAAAGTTCCTAATCAAGGTATTTTCGGTGTGAACAAGTAACAAACTCAAATAAACCTGAAGTTTGAAGTAAAATGGGCGGTTTAAATTTCTTTGAAAAGTGATTTTCTGGCGTATTTAATTTGTATTCCTGTCTGACTACCCAGTGGCTCGCCGCTTTATGGGATTTCTAAAGTTTTGTCTTCGTTTACAAAAGGTTGTTAAAAGTCCACCCTTATTACGATACAACTCAATGCGAGAACGTCAGTGCAAATTTTTGTTATTAACAAAATTACCCTCCCAGTTAGTTCTCCCTTTAAAGAAGCCTTTGAGGCTCGCTTTAAATCCTTTCACCACATTGGTTCGAAAGAACTAGTGACGATTAGTTAGTAATAGCGGGAATGGCCTGAATAAAATGAGTTGATAATAATATTTAGCCAGCTATTGGAAATTGGAAATAACGCGGGTTTACCTACTTTTAAAATACCCTAAAATGAGTTTACCTTTCCATGTAGATAGCTACTTCTAGATTTTACATCGAATGGTTTCAATATAACGCATTTTATAACGAAACTTGCAAGATTTGAAATATTTTAAGTAAGATTTTAAAGAAACAACAGCAAAGCAAGCTTTAATGAGCGGGTATAATTAGGATAACTAAAGATTACATAACCAATTAGTAACATTTATAATTTTGGGTCCAGGGCCCTTAAGCCAAGCTGTAACGTAGTTCGTAATGAGACTGGTCCATAATAAATTATCATCTTTTAGGTCTTATTTCGGTCACAATCATCATATTCACCGTTTATAAGGGATGAATAAATATGGTTCTGGTTCTTATTTGGCTCAACGGATCAGTATTGCTACTCAATGTTCCAATGCGGTCAGCGTCTTGGGCACGCTTCCACCGTCTAATGATCCAGATCAGGTGAGCTATCTGTAGACCGTTTAGTATATATTTTGTATTTTAACATTGTCTGTTTCCCATAGGGATAGGCAGAGATCACGGACCTCTTTTGCTACGATCCTGACATACTTTTTTCGCTTCATTTACTCTCATAACATTCTTCATACATGCTCGTCGGTTTAGGGTTCTTGACCTGGCTCTTTTTCAAAACGTCGCCAATTTGGTCCAGGTACGTACGCCTAGGTCTTCCCCTTCCAACAAAATACCTGTCAAATGACTTTTGATCAGTCGATAACGCGATAAAGGCTCGGTGGGTCGTCATTGATGAAATTTAATTATATATTTTATCGTATTTTTCCACGCCAGTAGGTATCTGACATAGTGCTTCCTACGCACGTCAGTTTGTCCTCGTTATACGATTTGGAAATTACTTTTCGACGCTAATCGTCTACTAATTGATATTCATCTTTCAATATGAAACAGACTTTGTAGTCAATTTATTCAATGTTCCTTTAAAACAGAACAAAAAGAAAAATTTTCTTTGTGGTTTGTTCAAACCTAGACAGAATTAGACTAAAAACATTATTTTGGGATAAGCCACTGGCTCCTGAAACAGTTTAATAATATAATCTACTAGTTCGGGAGCCTATAGGTGTACTACATAGTCCTAGAACCTTTTTTTCCTTTAGATCTAGGTCCTGGATTACATCCTTAGTCCTTACCCTTTTCTTCAGAAAATTCCCAAACCACACTGTATTATTCAGTTATTGGGCAATTCTACTTGGATTCTACTACTTGGGTAGGTTTCTGAATATTTTACACCTTTAACTTCTCGAGAGGAATCAACTAGCGAATGAATTTGTAAGCGCACTTTTTTTGCAGACACTTTTCATCTGTCTGCATAAAAGTGCAAAAAATATTTTTCTACGCTTTGTAAATTTTCCAAACTCTAAATGTACCTACCTACATACATAAAGCATAAAGCGCTCGTGGCGTAGCTTGCTTAGACGTTCTTGATTGATCGTTGAAGTTAAGCAACGGTGTGCGCGGTCACAATTTGGGATGGGTGACCGCAAGTGGCATTACGAGCAGAGCGCTTCCGTGCTTCGGAGGGCACGTTAAATTGTCGGTCCCGGCTTTTAGGTCGTTAAGCCATGACAGAGGTCTTCAGGCGGCCTAAAAACTCCGTCACAAGAATTGGCCACTAACTCATACGAACTTACTTACTTTTATCATAAAGTTACGCTTGTTTCCCATAGGATAGTAGAATCAAGTATCTCTATTCACGTATCTTTGAATAAAAATATGGATTTCATCATCATCATCCTTAATCCGTCTTTGTCCACTGCTGGGCGTAGACCTCCCTTTGCTTGTGTCGTCCAATCCAACACTTCTAAGGCCTTTTACCATCTATAGTAGATGATTTATACAGCGTCAGGAGGCAACTTTCACTTTCACAAACGGGACGCTGTAGTGCCCGGGACGAATTAAGATGGAGTAGGCTTGCCCAGCACCTATTGCATCCTCTCAGGTTAGTCGTCCTTGTCCACAGGAAAGACACTGTCAATACGTGCGGATCTGACTAAGCCACGAATTTCCTCACGATGTTTTCCTTCACCGTTTGAAAGTACTGGTATTGCGCACATCAATTTTTCGCATAGAAAAATCCATTGGTACACAACTGGTTTTGAACCCACCATCTTAGGATCGGAAGGCAGGGTCACTACCAACTAGACCAACTAGGCACTCAGGTATGTACGAAGAGGTGTATCGCCTTTCAAATCCAATAATGCGTATCTCCATCTATAGTTCGAAGGTCTATAGGAAACAGTAGCCAAAATCCGAAACGCAGGATGTTACGACATACCTACCGTCTGACATTGAACATGAGCTCAATCGAGCAGAGGTCAAAGTCACGATCATAGTTTTATAACATTGTTTACTCGCGGTTTACTTGTTCTACTTATAGTACTACTGCTAAATCCTTTACTAAATAGACTAGTGTACCTACGCCCCGCGACTTTGTCTGTGTTGAGTTTTTTTTCATGCACTTATTTTTTTTCTGCGTCATAATAAAATAATAAATAACACACAACAGTCACATACATAGTCCTGACCCCACACTCACGATGTTTTACACTCCACCCTTTGAGATTACTGTAGTCAAAGTCAAAGTATATTTATTGCTTAATTGCATGTCAAAAAAGATGTCACAGATATTATAGATTCAATGTCATTTACCCTTCATGGGCGTGCAATGATTAATTCGTTACAAAATTAAAATAGTAGTGTATGTAATTTTAGTTAAAATCGTCTTTTTAGTTAATCTAAACCATGTAATTAGTAAGTAAAAAATAAAAAACATGACAAGTAAACTGCCACTGCCATACATTTTGTTAAACAAAAAAACTACTGTACCAACAAAAAATGTGATTAAGTACCTAGGTAGCTAAATATAAGAAACTCTTATGTTAATGACTATTTATTCTATATAGTCGTTTCTGAGGCTCCTTTAGTGCGCTTGACACATGTTTTCGAACTTTTTAGGTTCTACTTTTGACGGCCTCGGTGGCGTGGCGGGCGATTGCTCGGCAGAGACGCAAGAGACGCTGGTTCGATTCCCGCTGCTGAAGAAATGTTTGCATGTTCTGCAAATATTTCTTCCGGGTCTAGGTGTTGTGGTACCATGGTCCTCGTAGTTTTTGATACCCACGACACGGAATCCTAGTGTGGGGTCAGGACTATGTATGTGACTGTTGGGTGTTATTTATTTATTTACTAGGTACATGCCGGTTGCCTCACGATGTTTCACTAACTGATTGTCTACTGACCTAGAAGAAATTCCCGATATTCAATTCCTGTAGTACGCAGCGGTAAGATGAAGTTGGTACGAAAAAATGTTTTTTTTTTTTTTATTTTGTGGACGAAGTCACGGGGCGTTTTTCTAGCTATTAATAAATAAATAAATAAATAATACCCAACAGTCACATAAATAGCCCTGACCCCACATTAGGATTCCCTGTGTCGTGGGTATCAGAAACTACGAGCACCATGGTACCACAACACCCAGACCCGGAAGAAATATTTACAGATCATGCAAACATTTCTTCCGCAGCGGGAATCAAACCCGCGCCTCTTGCGTCTCTGCCGAGCAACCGCTCGCCACGCCACCGAGGCCGTCGTATTAATAGGTAAAAAGGTTATAAATAAGAATCGAAAACGATTAGTGAACTAAAACGAGCACATTATTATTCAAACGATGTTATTTTTTATCGTAATTTAATCCGCGTGAGTTATTGCTGCGGTCACACAGCCTTTGAATTAAATCAGATAAAGGTAATCATTTTTTCGCGGGTTCTTTCACTATCGGTTTCTCAAGGTCCAAACCAAACCTTATATTTCAACATAATTCCATTAATCGTTAAAGTTAAGCAATGATGTGCGCGGTCACAATTGGGATGGGTGACCGCAAGTAGAATTACGAGCTGAGCGCTTCCGTGCTTCGTTAAGCCATGACGGAGGCCTTTAGGCGGCCTAAAATCTCCGTCACTAGAGTTGGCCACTAGCTCATACGAACATACATACATAACATAATAAAGAATCAGTTCATTCATAAGGTCATTGATCTAAAAGGGACATAGAAAAAACCATCGAAACAACAATAATTTGAGTAACGTTTGCTCTGAACAAACATTTCAATCTATAGAGTCAAGTGACGTCATGAGCAAACTTTACGTAGGTGGGCTGTACAAATACTGACGCCGTCTGTTTGTTTTGTGTAACAGTTTGAAGTTGATGGGCTCTCGATGTCATCGTATTATTATTACCCATTGAATGAGCGACAAATAGCGACGTAACGGGATGCGACTCCAAAAGTGACAAATTGCGACGTGGCGGGATGCGACTTGAAAAGAAACAAATCGCGACGTAACGGGATGTAATCTGAGAGTAACAAATCGCAACCTCAGACCAATAAAACAAGAAAGACGACGCGCCGCGAACAATAAAAGTGAAGCCACAAGACCGTGCTCCTGCAAGTAAACATACACCCTCACGCACACACCTACACTAAAACCTCATCGCTCTAGTACGTCATGAGTCGTCGTCTAGTGAACTTAAAATTTAAAATGCACCGACACACACATAGATAAAAAGGTGGCTTCACTTTTGTTGTTCGCGGCGCAGCGTCTTTTCTTTTTTTTGGTCTGAGATCGCAACGTAACGAGGTAAGACTACACTGCAGATATAGCTTTTTTTCATTTTTCCGTTTTTTCTTTTCCGTGAGCGAAACCACAGGTGAAATATTGTACTGCCATGCATACAGACTACAACGGAAGCTAGTTATTTGGTATTTTCGTAATGTCGCACGTGTATACGCGTTTGTCGCTCAGGACAATAGGATAGGAATCATTATAGTATCATTATCAGTCAATCATTATCACACCGACGTTATGCATCAGTGGTAATAAGTTTTTAGACGACATCAAAATACAATGAGTTTCTCATTTTGTTTAATTTCAACGGGAAGCGTTTATTTATGTGCGCTATACCGGTACTCTCAAACGGTGAAGGAAAACATCGTAGAAAACAGGCATGTCGTAGAACTATACAAGGTTCGAAAATATGTGTCAAGTGCACAAAAGAAACATCTGAGACGCACTTTAAATCCTTTCACTACCCTGGTTCTAAAGAACTAATTACACGATTAAATAGATAAAACGGGAAGCATGACGTATCGGGTGAGTGCTCGGCTGAGACGTAAAAGGCGCTGGTTCCATTCCCGCTGCGGGAGAAATGTTTGCATATTTTAAAAAATATTAGTAACCTTTTCATTCAAATAGTATGTCGAAGCCGCGGGCGGAATCTACATTGTTATTTAAAGAGTTTTTGTATGTTTGTTTTACTTCTCTGCTGGACTGGGAGTAAAGAGAAAACAGAAAGCAGCTGCTTCACTCCCCGAGAATGTCGTAAAAGTCGACTAAGGGATAGTATCCTCTCCAGTATGATAGACTATCACCATTTGGATTATGGTGATGGATACCTCTCGGATCAGAAATAGCTGAAAGTTTTCTTATGATTACTTGTGGCTTTGCCCAAATCATTAGAGATACGGACGTGATATTATGTAGATATATGTATATTTGTAATTGGTAATCTTGGCAAATAGGTAGTTACCCAATTTCTAAAATATTTTAACCGAAAGCTACATTATCCCTGACTATAATTGCTGGTATAATTTTTGCTAGACTATAATTGATTTAGTTTCTTTATACATACCACCTGTTATCACTATTAATTTTATTTCCGGGCGAGTGAAATCTTTGTAGTTACAATAGCCATCAATAAAACTACAAATTGATGGAGTAACAAAAAATATATTGTTGATTGACCTGAACTAGATAGTTGACCTATACACAGCTGAGTACTCTTTGTTCAAAATGGCGGCTTGTTACTCTACTGGGTGTAATAAGACTACTAGCGAAAATAGAAACAGTGCATTCTGACTGTGATTCTTCAGTAGTACTGAAGTACATTAAACCATTTCTGAATACCATAATAATGTTGACATTATAACCTTTTTTAGAGACTTTTGACCTCTGTTTATGAACGGCATAAAAAGAAAATTGTCTTACCTGAATTGACTTAGGTATTACGGTAAAAATATTATATTCACTAATGACTAAATAATAGTCATGAAAAACTTGCAGCCACTCCTGACTTAAAATCCCAAGACAAGATGGATATGATGAACTACGGTACAGGTGATCAGCCCATAATAACGTTTAGAATATAACCCTGTACTTTCAGTTTTCGAGAGTGGTCTTGATACACCCAGTATGCACGTAAATATCGTTAAGCAATTAACTGTCGGTGGTTATTTATTACCTACTCATTAACAAGTAATAAGCAGTTTTGTTTTTAGCCCAGTTTTTTTTAACCGACTGCAAAAAAGGAAGGTTACGGTTTTTGTAAATTTTCAAAACATCATGTTGAAACCAACTTTATGAATCAGATTGTGATCTTGTACTGCTACCATGTCACTTGTTTTTTTTTTAAACAAGTCTGGTATTTCTCAAAATGTTTTTGTTTCAAAATTTCAGCCATTCTCTCAATATCCTTACAGCATAATCGAGTAATGAAATTGGGCTTTACTTTGTAAGTTACCTACCCAATAGGTACCTAAGAAATTTTACAGTAAGTACGAAATTTAACTCGACTGATGAATACCTCAATAAAATACGATTATACAGACCTTTTTTTTATAATAATTTAGACGGTTTATGTCGGACAAATGTCGTCCTAGAGCAGTCCTGCAGGACAAAGCAAGCGGCGGCAGTAGTCCAACACCAATTCTTACTTCTTACAGCTTCTTACTTATATTAAAAACGCGAAAGTTTGTAAGTATGGATGTATGAATGTTTGTTACTCTTTCCAGTCTAACCGGCTGAATGGATTTGAATGAAACTTGGAATATACATAGAACATGTGCTGGATTAACATTATAGGCTATTTTGCATCCGGGTACCACGCGAACGAAGCCACGGGCAGCAGCTAGTTTTTAAATAATTGAAAGAGCCCAAAAAGTACTTTATACGATGTAATAAGTGAACAATGATACGCACATAAATTGTAAAAAATTAAGTACCTACCTATTTATAATAATATAAAGATTTTAATTAACATTCTGATTCGACCTTGAACTTAAGGCTAATGAATTACTGATAGCAAATTGGCAACAACTAGCATCTACTTAGTATTGTTGGGTATTTTTAAATATCTTTTGTTCATAAACGTCTCGCTATTTTTGTATTTGAGTAATAAGTAGGTACCTATTTCTGATTTATGAATAGCTAATTCATGATTTCGACTGCCTCTGTGGCGTTGGGGGAGATTGCTCGGCAGAGACGCAGAGGAGTGGGTTCGATTCCCGCTGCGGAGGAAATGTTCGCATGTTCTGCAAATATTTCTTCCGGGTCTGGGTATTGTGGTACCATGTTACTCAAAAATTTTGATACACGGGCATACCGCCACCTCACAATAGATTTGAGATAGCCCAACAGTTTCTTTTGTCAATAATGTTACTAAATTAATGTGTGACGTAGGTATGTAGTACATGTATAACGCAAAGCAGAGAATATATTTACATAGTGATGTGGTTTTGATAATGGTAGAGATGCAATAGTGGAAAATACACTAAACCCTAAATCAATGTTCGTAAGTGGACTTATACCATTACAAACTGAATTTACGAGCAAAGTATTTATTACCCGACTACTTACGTGGACCTAAAGGAGGATTATGAGTTTACAGTCTATGTACTAGTAAGGCTTTTTATCTATATAGTAGATGATTTATACAGCATCAGAATGCAACTTTTACCTTCACAGGGACGCTGTAGTGCCTCGGACGAATTAAGATTGAGTAGGCTTGCCCAGCACCTATACTACTCTCAGCTTAGTCGGCCTTGTCCACAGGAAAGACATGATCAATACGTGCGGAGCTGACTAAGCCGCGGGTTTCCTCACGATGTTTTCCTTCACCGTTTGAGTGTACTGGTATAGAGCACATAAATTTTTCACACAGAAAAATCCATTGGTACGACCGGATTTGAACCCATGACCTTAGGATCGGAAGGCGGGGTTACTACCAACTAGACCACCAGTCCTTTCACAGTCTAGGTATGTAAGTACCTACCTATATATTATGCCATCTCTCATCATGCTCTCGGAGCTTTTAAAGAACTGGACAGATTTTGAAAACCGGTTAAGTGCAAAGTTGAATATGCACACGAAGGGTTCCAATACAAATCATCGTACATGTAAATAAATGTGTCTTGTATGAAGCCCCCTTTTATTTTAAAAACTATTTGACTATCGAAAAAATGATTTTCTTTCCAAAAGGATGCATTTCTTTAGATATATATTTTCTAACAAATTGTACATCTAAAAATAAAAAAATATAAATAACACCCAACAGTCACATACATAGTCCTAAGCCCACACTAGGATTCCCTGTGTCGTGGGTATCAGAAACTACGAGTACCATGGTACCACAACACCCAGACCGGGAAGAAATATTTACAGATCATGCAAACATTTCTTCCGCAGCGGGAATCGAACCCGCGCCTCTTGCGTCTCTGCCGAGCAATCGCCCGCCACGCCACCGAGGCTGTCAAATGTCTATACATTTGCCTACTAGCTAATACGATTACGTATGACTGATACCTACTTTTAGATGCGCACTAATACCATTTTAGGCACGCTGCCAACACGTAGTGCTTTTAGACTATACAGATTGCAATAGACTAAATAAATCAACCGCTCTGTAAATATTTACACTTGCCTTCAAATAGATTATTGATTTATTATTTGGTAAGTCCATTATATCTGAAGAAATGGAGACGGTACCACCATTAGTTAATAAACTAACGGACGACGGTTCGTTAATGTCCATAGCATCTGTCCAAAAGCGGGATACATTTTTTGACAGAAAAGCAACCCTGCTATAGCAATGAATGATTCGTCTTGTGTAATAGACAATACCTAACTGATAGTGTGTTATTTTTAACAACAAGCTGGACTCGAACACTCCCTATTAATAATAATAATAAATATTTGGGGACATAAAATGTCACACAGCGCCATCTAGCCCCATACTAAGCAAAGCTTGTACTATGGGAACCGGATGGCTGATATTGATTAGATACTTTTTTTTGTAAATGCATACTTATAATATTACAACAACAAATGTTTGCATGTGCTGCAAATATTTCTTCCGGGTCTGGGTGTTGTGGTACCATGGTACTCTTAGTTTCTGATACCCACGACACAGGGAATCCAAGGGTGGGGTCAGGACTATGTATGTGACTGTTGGGTGTTATTTATTTATAACTTAGCAACATGTTTCTAGAGTGTTCAGAGATTGTATTGGATGAAGTGGATCGAATTGGATTCAATCAGATTGTCGTGTCAGATTAGCTAAAGCTTGTCATCACATTCATAACAAAGACGTGCAATTATTGGAGATTATCTCTCTGTAAATACCCTTATCTTATATAAATTATCATAATCTGATATGAACTAGAAACAAATAATGTGTTTTACTAGCTGCCGCTATCCAAACATCCATTCGTAGGATGACTTCTAAACTAAAATTATAGTGAAAATCTGATACTGTTACTGATACCCATAAAATATTTAAATGTTCTTGCGGGATTAGGTACACCCCAGTGTAAGTAGAATTAGAACTAAAAACAATTAAATTAAGCTTTACTTTTATTTATTTAAGTACACACAGTTACAAAGACAAACTACAATAACATTAAAAACTTTAAGGTAATCGGTAACTAAGAACATAAAATGTTTTAGTTCTTGACACCTAAAAGAAAATGTACAGTTAGCCAAGGAAGTGCTCTACCAGTTTTGATAAAACTTCCCGTGTAACCAAAATCGAGCAAAGACAGTACATTAGTTCTGTCAGTATATTATTGCAAGGGACAAGGCACAATTAAACATAAGAAAACTTGCAGCCACTTCTGATTTAGTCCTAAGATGAATATAATGAACCATGGTAACAGGTGATCAGCCCATCGCCCATATAAGTGGTCCATCATATTGGAGAGGATACTATCCCTTAGTCGACTTTTACGACATGCTCGGGGAGAGAAGCAGCTGGACCCATTCTATGCTTTTTCTTTACTTCCAGTCCAGCAGAGAAGAAGCTAGAAACTTACTAACAGGATATAGATATAAAGTCATTGTAGGTATGGTACCAGGAATGCAGAAAATCGTAGAGGTGTTCAACGTGATTCATGCACAATTGCACATTGTCCCCTACTGATTCGTTTGATCCCAGTTCATTGAACCATATAATAAACCAATAAGTATGTACTACTATTGTATCTTCTGTGCCATAGACGCTATATTCCGTAACATGTAATACTGTGTTCTGTGAAGGCCAATGTAGTAAGCGCATGAAATTGCAGGCGCATTACCAAAGATTACCAGTCAGTAATGGGCAGCCCAATATAGTTTTCCTTATCCTACTAATATTATAAATGCGAAAGTTTGTGTGTTCGAATTTTGTTACCACGTATCTCCGTAACTATTTAACTCATTTTGATGTTTAGAACGTAGGTAGTTTAGATTCTGGAATAGACATAGGCTAATCTAATTTTCGAAATTCAAACCTTAATGGGGTTAAATAGCGTGATACATTTCTATGGAAAATTTTATTCCTTGATTCGATTAACTATCAAAACTACGTACAAATAAACTTTAAAATAAATCAAAGACACCGTATTTTTTTTTAAACTATGCGTAGGGTGGGTGCAAGGTTGCTTTATTTTTTTTAGGTAGGTTTTCTAGGTATGCAAAAAGCGTATTGTTCCTTTTTGCAGTTGCTACATAAAAACAACAAACTAACAGAAGTATATTATTAATACATATCGAATTTATCATAGCATATACCTAGTTATGCAGGCTATACGTAGCATAGGTGTATGTATGGCCTGTTTAAGGATGATGAATAAATTCTAATATAAAAAGTATAAGTTAAGAAAATGTGATAATAATTGATTATTTAGATAAAGCCAAATTACATACATAATACCACGCCCGTATCCCTAATTAATCCAAAGCCAAATTATTATTTCGATTATCAAATCATAGTAAGTAATTTAAAACTCGCAGACTTGAATATTTCATTTCATTTCATAACATTGAAACTAATTGAAACGTCAAACATAAATAGGTATCGTATTGTGAAGCTGTCTGTAACATTCGGAAAATATTTCTGTATTAACAATAAAAAATAACATTTTGCTTAGTTTGAAGCTAGATTGTCTAAATGTTCAGACATTATATTTTTTATTAAACTGGTACAAACTTATATTAAGAGCGTACAATTAAATAGCGGAATTCGCTCACCAAAATCGATGTAGAACTCTGTTCTTAGTAAATTAATTGTGTTTATTCAAAAAGAAAATGAAATTTTATAATTTTTTCTTTGGTTCCTCAAAGTGAAAACATGATAAAAGAAAGAAGACATGGTTTCGTGTATGTCTAGATCTCGGAATATGTTAGGGATATGTTTTCAGACGATTTTTACTTTGATAGGAACGAGTAGGTAATAACTATTTATTTAGTTGTTTAAATCAGTTTTTTGGTCCATTTTGTAGTTTTTTGTAGTTGCCAATTATTTGAAATGACGGATTATTTGATTTCAATATTTTGCACGGTCTCCCTCTCACTTTTTCTTTTATACACCCGAAATCCGTAGCACTATTTCTTTCAATTCGATTTGTAAGCGATCTAGACGCGATCGTATGGTGGCCTCTTAAGGTCTCCGCTCACTACCCTGCTCCGTAACCGGACTCTAATAAAATTGCATCAGCCTGAGTGTAAGTACCTAAACAATGAATAAATTTTATAGTACCTAATCATAAAGAACTTCGCGCAGTTTCCTATTTCCTTCACCAATCCGTAGAACGGAAACTAGCTAGCTTTTGTTTGATTTTCCACTGGTTTACCTTTGAGACCGGCTGTCTGCAGTTATAGTTAACTTCAATAAGATGTACATACATACTTACATACATTATTATCACTTCCATATTCCTAAATGGGGTGACCAGAACCACAATTATTTAAAAAAAAAACAGCCACTCCTGATTAAAAGTCCCAAGATGGATATAATCATACTAATATTATAAATGAGAAAGTTTGTGAGGATGTGAGTATGTTTGTGGCTCAATTACGACGTATTGGAACCGGGCATATCCCCCCGTATCATTCCTGTGGATAAGGCCGACTAAGCTGAGAGGATGCGCAAGCCAATTCAAATCGTCCCAGGAACTACAGCGCCTCGTCATTGTAGTCAAAAGTTGCCTCCTGACGCTGTAATCCTCTTTTGCAGATTATTAAGCTGGCTTTAGATTAAAATCTAATATCGATGGCAAAGGCCTTAGTTTATTGCAGACTGTTTTTCTTAGCCGTCTCGCACGAATTCAATTAAAATCAAAGAAATATGAACAAAACCTCCAGGTACCTAATTGTTTTTTATATACCAAATTACGAAGCAAAAAGCAAGACTACTCATACCCCGGGTTAAACGACCTACATCAATTTAGCCGAACAAAACAGTCTGAAAGGTTAATACACCATTAAAATGCCTACGGAACCAAAAAACCACAGTCATGGTACATCATCAATCATAATAGTGCCTGATGGATTCGACCTGGTTTCGTGTCTGGAGTGCACGGGTAGTAAAAAATTGCATCGGACGAGTGAATTATGAGGAAATACGTCTAAAAGTATATGGAGGATGGATTAATATGAGTTTACGGGCTTCCCCCTGTGGCTTCGCTTGTGTGGTAGATCACAGGTTAAAGGTACTTAGCCTGAAAGTTAATAATAATAATTGTGGACATTTAGCCAAAACTCTTACAGCATGATCCAAGGATCATGCGGTGCCGACCCCACATAGAGTGGGATAAGGGCAGGAAGATGATGATGATGATGACATTCAACACAGCGCCGTCTAGCGCCAAACTAAGCAAAGCTTGTACTATGGGAACTGGGTGGCTGATAGAATAATTATATACTTACTTTTTTTTTGTAAATACATAATACTACAACACCCAGACTCGGAAGAAATATTTACAGAACATACAAGACAAACATTTCTCAATGTCAAAAAAAAATACGAGATCATAAAGATTTTTGTTTTTAAAATTGGCCGTTTATAAGATTATTCATTAGTTTGATGGAAGGTTTAAAGTACACTTCAAAGAAACTCCTGTCTCTGAACTTTTTAGCTTGTTCATCGTTTGAAAAGATTTTTCTCACTAACCTACCAATAAGAAGTAGAAACAAGACAATATTTTAACAGTTAAATATAACCTACAATAGTTTTACACATTTATAAACCACAAAATTTTCATTATGAATGTAATTGAAGAAACGATTTTGTCATTCAAATAGAACGCTTTACAAATTCCTTAGCTGAGGTTAAAAGCTTTGAACAAGGGCTTAATTACAAACGTTTTCATTTATTATATTTAATAGAGCTGTTACCCCCGAATACTCAAACGTATCTCAAAGTTGAGAACGTCTCAAATGACGATTATTTTTTTTTCTGTCAAAAAACCGTGAGTTGAGACGTGCTTAACTCTAAGTTACGTTTGATTATTGGGGGGTTAGTTCTACAATGTTTTTCTTTTTCCTGACTACCACTACTTAGCGTCTGCAGTAAAAAAAAAAATACAGCGTCTTAGAAGAGACATTACTAAGTTCATAACTGATAACCCGTCTTACGCCACCACGAAGCGCTCGTGGCGTAGCTTGCTTAGACGTTCTTGATTGACGTTGTGCGCGGTCACATTGAGATGGGTGAACGCAAGTGGCATTACGAGCTGATCGCTTTCGTGCTTCGGAGGGCTCGTTAAATTGTCGGTCCCGGCTTTTAAGTCGTTAAGCCATGACGGAGGCCTTTAGGCGGCCTAAAAACTCCGTCACAAGAGTTGGCCACTAGCTCATACGAACATACATACAATAACGTCTTGTGCATCAGATTAACGATATACTTAATTAGTTGCGAGGTTGTGTACTCACCTGTACTCACTCATTAGGCTCATCTGTCAGGTGTTAGCTAAATTTGTTTGGTGCTCGCTTCTATAATGAGTGAATTTCATTAACAGGTACCTATCACTAGCTGTTTCATTCGGCTGCTTTCGAGTTTTAAGGGTTCTGAACGAAAATGGTGAAACGGAATCCATAAAGTGACTTATGCCCTGTTGTGAAATTCTTTTATTGTTTTGATAAAAAGTCCGGTCAAGTGCGAGTCCAGTTCGCACACGAAGGATTCCGTACCATCTTTCATGTACATAAATGTTTCTTATATGGGGTCCCCTTTTTATTATTTGTTGTAATAGCGGCCATAGAATTACACTGAAAATTTCAACTCTATCTATTACGGTTCATGTGATCAGCCCATAGCCTATACCTAATAGGGTCCATCATTGTTGGTTGGAGAAAATACTGTACCTTAGTCGACTTTTACATGTTTTTTCCTTACTAAAAAAGGCATGTATTGTCTCCTTAAACTTAAGAACTTATTACAATTGAAAGTATATATGACCAAAATAGTTGCACAAGGGACAATGGGAGTAGATTCAGCATTTGCTGCATGGCACAAAGCCATGCAACGCTGATTTTCAATCTATCCCTCTCGTAAAGTCAAGTCAAGTAAAAAAGTAGTAACTATAACCAAATTAGTATTTGAGTAGTGACAGTGGGACTGGCGGTGGTGGGTGGTCGCCAACGTAATAACCAATTGGCTACAAACACGAATGCTCATTAAATACCGCTGGGTGTCATCTCTAAAACTTTGTTGCGAGTTTTTTTGTCAGTGTCAGGTTAATGACCTACAGCGATTATATAGACATCTTTGGTATTTTTTTGTAACAAACAAGTTGTACTATTTTAAATAAATCGTTGGTCATAATATTTAAAGTAAAGACTTCTCAATACCTATGTAGGTACAGTTATTCATTATAATGTGCTTCTCAATTTTTTAGGTAAGACCTTCATAAAAAGCAGTCCTATTTTGTCGTATCTCAAAATATTGAATTTTACACCAGAGCCAAAAAATCTTACTTAAACTTTATTTACAGCAATTAGTCGTGTGAACAGTAAAAAACTAGAAAAAAATCAAGTGCATATCATAAAATTTGTCATCGTAGAAAGACGAGACATAGACCATTCGACGCGGCTTTTTTTGCTTATCAACATAGCCATTTTTTGAGATACGACATTTCCGCTTTCTGCCGTCGATATTGACAAACGTCAGGAACTGATTGTAGCAAAGTTAAATACTTAATCATTATATGGAAAGATCTTCTTTAAGTTGGTAAAAAAATCAATCGATGTAAAAAATGACTAAGTTCCTTTCCCATAAATGATCAGTTATTTAATCAAAAAAGCGGATAATAGCCATGTATATAACTGAAACTAAAATCACAACATAAGGTCTAGATCTAATTATAAGCGAATACTGCAATAGCCGACCGATCTTTTTCACAATAGGCAGATAGGTACAACTTCCAAAATGACTGCCAAATATACCCAAGACAAATAAACCTCGGCATTTAATTTATCAGCGTTTCCTCCAGCAAAACATGCCATCTCTTTGCCGAAAAAGGCTTTCATTTAATTTCAATGCCGGCGGCTACCTGTTCCCTTCATTTGAAAGGTGACCTCTTTACTGTCAAAGGGTGACCCCACGATGCGGGTTCTCACCTCAGCATAGTCCATAGGAGAACGAAGCTGTACAGTACAGTCTTTATCACAAGATTTCCAGATCTGAATCCTACTTAATTTTATAAACGCGAAAGTTTGTAAGTATGGATGTATGGATGTTTGTTACTCTTTCACGCCTAAACGGCTGCATGGATTTGAATGAAACTTGGAATGTACATAGTACATGTGCTGGATTAACATGTAACTAGGCTATTTTATACCCGGGTACCACGCGAGCGAAGTCGCGGACGGCAGCTAGTCTTTGATAAACCAATGTTTAAAAAAAATCTTAGGAGAATGCAGTTGCGCTATACAGTTTTTCCCATGAAGATTGCCAGATCTGAATCTTTTTTCCTTAATATAAAACATGTGGTTTGGCGAGCGATTTCTTGGCCGGGACGCAAGAGACGCGGGTTCGTTTCCCGCTGCGGAAGAAATGTTTGCATATTCTGCAAATATTTCTTCCGGGCCTGACTACCTCGGTGGCTTGGCGAAAGCCAAGGGTCCTATTTCTACGGAGGGTTAAATATATTTCTTCCAGGTCTGTGTGTTGTTTTACCCATGGCATTCGTAGCTACACAGGTAATCCTAGTGGTAAGAGTCCTAAGACTGTCCTAGGACAAAGTGTGTAGTTCATTTCAGAAAAAAACATTACATTTACAGTCTTACAACCTGGGTAAGACCTGTTCTGTGCCACTGGAGATGTTAAGACAAACTGATCTAGCTACATTTGAAGTTGCCTGGGTCAGCGTTTTCGATAATGGAGTTGAAGATAAAGTATCAGATCTCCTTAGTATTGTTACCTTGTTGCTTTGAGGTTCTGAGAGGTTCGCCGATACCTTCACTGACCCTGTTTAAAAAGTTTAGGTATTTTTATTTATACTAATATTATAAACGCGAAAGATTGTATGTATGGACGTTTGTTACTTTTTCACGCAAAAACTACTTTAAACGGATTTGAATGAAACTTGGAATAGGTATACAATAGTACATGTGCTGGATTAACATTAGACATTAGGTATTAACGAAAATTGTTAGATCATCTCTAGATCCGAATAAAATCTATAACCTCCTCATCTTTACATTTTTTATTATTTGATTTCAGGTAATTTGTCATCGTCATCATGGAAATGCAAATTATGTAGGTAAGAAATTATTTTAAGTTTACTATGAAGGGAATGGTGGAATCAAAGGCTTACACCCAGCAGTGGAATACTAT
Source organism: Scotopteryx bipunctaria (assembly GCA_949320045.1). Classification (NCBI taxonomy): domain Eukaryota; kingdom Metazoa; phylum Arthropoda; class Insecta; order Lepidoptera; family Geometridae; genus Scotopteryx; species Scotopteryx bipunctaria. The sequence continues at coordinate 4,092,718 of OX439462.1, forward strand.
GGGCGATGATGATGATAAAATAACCCGCACCCGCATCACGTCTTCTCCACTTAGATTGTATAGTTTAAAGTCCTAAAAATTAACATCCACATATAATTATCACGCCCGTAATGGAGTGAGCAGAACCACGAGTTTATAAGAAAACTTGCAGCCATTCCTGATTCAGAGTTCCAAGATGGATATGGTGAACCATGGTGACAGGTGATCAGCCCATCGCCCATATAGATGGTCCATCTTGGTGGAGAGGACACCATCCCTTAGTCGATATTTACGACACGCTAGGGGAGAAAAGCGGCTGGACACATTCTATGTTTTTTATTTACCCCCGGTCCAGCAGAGAAGTAGGTAAAAACTATAAAAAATAGATAAAGAAACTACTGTGTTCCATAAAAGCTTTATGACCGTAATAATTCTACACGGCAAAGTAGGAATTCGATGACTTATTGACTCATAAACCATTATGCGGAACAGCACGTAGGTATTCTATTGCCAGTATTGTGAATGGTGAATATAAACTTAGGTCCTTATCATTTTTACTAGACTAGCTAACCCCGGGAACTTTTTCCGCCTTAGAATTATGAATAATGAAAATTTCCAAATGTTTTAGGTAGTTATTCTGCTATTCGGGGCGGAGACAAATCCAACAAATCAAAAATCATGAAATCGGTCCAGCTAGAGGCCCTTACCCACAGCCCTGCAAGAAAAAGAGAGCTGCTGAAAATTTCATTAAAATCTGTACAGCAGTTTAGGCGTGAATTGGTAACAAACAGACAGAGTTACTTTCGCATTTATAATATTAGCATGGATGATTTATACAGCTTCAGGAGCAAACTTTTCTTGAACTAACGCGACGCTGTAGTATATAGTCTAATAGTTGTGTCATTAGTTGTTTCAAACCAGTGTGGTGAAAGGGTTTAAAGCTTCAAAGATTTATTTAGTACACTTGACTCATGTTTTCGAACTTTTTTACGTTCTACGATATGCAACATTTTCCACTATGTTTTGTTCACCGTTTGAGAGTACTGGTGTAGCGCACATACATTTTTCGAACAGAGAAATTAATTGGTGCACGATAAGATAAGAACATAAGATGACGGCCTCGGTGCCGCGGTGGCGTGGCGCGGGTTCGAATCCCGCTGCGGAAGAAATGTTTGCATGTTCTGTAAATATTTCTTCCGGGTCTGGGTGTTGTGGTACCATGGTACTCGTAGTTTCTGATACCCACGACACAGGGAATCCTAGTGTGGGGTCAGGACGATGTACGTGATTGTTGGGTGTTACAATAAAAAAAACACCTCTTCGTACCCCGAAAGTCGTAACTTAGGATCGGAAGGCAGGGCCGTTACCACTAAACCATCAGTGCTCTCAACGCTGTAGTACTCGGAACGATTTTATAAATGGAGTAGGCTTGCCACTGGGCAAGCCTACTCCATTTATAAAATCATATCCATGCATAAGACCGGCTAAGGCGAGAGGATGGTATATGTACTGACATATACCATCCTTTCATTGAAAGACATTGAAATATAATATAGCACTACTTTTTGTCCGGGTATGAACCGCTGTCAACCCTATCACACCCTCATAAGGGGTTTTAAATAATAGTATTAAGTAATAAAAAATACCCTCCTTTCTTGCAGTCTAGTAAAAAGCGATTTACTAGCTGTTTGCTTACTTGAAACCTTCAAAACAGTTACTAAAATATTCTGTTTTAGACGCCTAAGTCAAAAGAAACTTCTTTTGTTTAAAAAGGTACGTGAAAACTTACTACTTCATAGAAGAAACGTTTGTCTACAAAAGTATTTTATTAGTTGGAATTTCTTATTGTAATTTCAATATCTTTGTGGACTTTGGAGAGAATAGCTGGGTTAGCAACATCGCACATTTTTCAATTTTCTATAGAACGACGGAACAGTGAAGCTCAAACGCGTTACGATATTTTAGACGGAAATATTGCTACGATTATTATTTCATCTTGCTTGGAACAGCCTTATCTACCAAAGGGATAGATTCACTTTCACGCTTATTTTAAAAATAAGAAAATTTTCTATGTAAAACGGAATATAGATAAATAAATATTTGTGGACATTTCTACTGCTAGCTTGTTTACTATGGGCACCAGATGGATGATAGAGCACATAAATACTTATTTTGTAAATACATACTTGTAATACATAACACTACAACACCCAGACCCGGAAGAAATATATGCAGAACATACAAATATTTATCCCGTAGCGGGACTCGAACCCGCACCTCTTTGCGCCACGCCACCGAGGTCGTAAAACTATATAACTCTCTGGAGCCAACACAAAGCACCTAATTGACGTTTCTACGTATGATTCGTTGTCATTTTGCTCACATTGGTTGACCATCTACATCTCGGTGGCGTGGCGGGCGATTGCTCGACAGAGACGCAAGAGGCGTGGGTTCGATTCCCGCTTCGGAAGAAATGTTTGCATGTTCTGCAAATATTTCTTCCGGGTCTGGGTGTTGTGGTACCATGGTACTCGCAAATTCTGATACCCAGGACACAGGGAATCCTAGTGTGGGGTCAGGACTATGTATGTGACTGTTGGGTGTTATTTTTCATTCTTATCTACGTAGGTTATAGTTACCTACTACTCACTACTAATCGTGTCACTACGAGTAGCTCTTTCGAACCAGTGCGGTGAAAGGATTTTAGGCACACTTTAGCCTCAAAGACTCCTTACTTGACACATGTTTTCAAACTTTTCAGTTACTACGACTTTTCGCCGGTTTCCTTCACCGTTTGAGAGTACTGGTATAGCGCACATATATATATGTGACTAGCGGTCGCCCGCGGCTCCGCCCGCGTGGATGTCGGTTACCGCTGCAAAAAGCCTACCCAGGAAAGACACGGTCAGTCGCGAGGTCGGCTCCCTACGCAGCGGTCGTGCAGCAGAAATCGTAATATTTTAATTTCGCCATAACTTCAAAACCAAACGTCCAATTTTAATCATTCAAAGACCAAATATTATCTCCATAAACTGTTCTTAGTGATGAAATCATTTATTTTGATAAGGATTAATAGCATGAGTAAAATAAACGCGTTTAAATGTAGTCCAAAAAAAATTCAAGATTTTTAAATAAAAAAATGGTTGCTGTGCCTCACTCGACATAGATGGGTATAGTGTGTCGCGGACTTTTTTGTAGATATTTATAAGATCTACAATTAATTAGAACATTTTATGGTTCTATCTTTTATAGTTTAGGCAGCGTACGCAAAATAAGTAACTTTTCTGGTTGATTTTTTACACCTTGTGTCCGAAAAACCCAAATATCTTACGGAACCCTATTTTTTTCCAAAATAAAATATAGCCTATGTTACTCGTGGATAATGTAGCTTTCGAATGGTGAAAGAATTTTTAAAATCGGTCCAGTAGTTTTTGAGCCTATTCAGTACAAACAAACAAACAAAGTTTTCCTCTTTATAATATTAGTGTAGAAATATATATTTCTAACAGACAAATCCATTGGTGCACGACTGGATTTGAACCTTCGACCACAGGATTAGAAGGCGGGGCTGCTACCACTAGACCACCAGTGCTCTCAGCCTCTATGATAAGGATATAATAAAATTCTAGAGCCATCATAAAACACCTATTAGTTAACGTTTTTACTCATGATTCGTTGTCATTTCACTCCATAGACACATAAATATTATATTTACTTGCTATCGAGAAGTAAATTGAAAAAGTTGCCCCGACTATGCCGTCCGCAAGGGCAAGAAAAACTATATTGGTTCAGTGGAACTTTGCTCCAAGTTTTCTTAAACAACAATTGCTCAAACGAATTGCTTTTCTATCGACCGCTATTATTTACTTTGTTTTATTAGCGAAGGAAAATTGGCTTTAATCAAAAGCTCTGGCTAATATTTACACATAAAAATCGATTTCTTACTTTACTGACTGACTGGTTGTTAAACTGACAATCAACGCACAGTCTTTTACAGTAAGAAAACACAATCAAACAATTACCTAAACCAATAAAGTTTCCACAGTAATTTTTTTAATACATTTTTCGAAAAGAAAAATCTATTTATGCACGACTGGATTTGAACCCTCGACCTTAGGATCGGGCTGCTACCTACCACTAGACCAGTGTTCTCATTATTTTAAGCTTTGTCTAACAACCTACCTACTTTCGTGAATCGTAAGTTACACAATAAAATAGAAGCCGCTGGCTTTGAAGCTCGTAACCGAAAAATGTTTTTCATACATTTTTAAAGCTTATAATGACGTGCGAGCTTGTAAATATATTACGTTTACCTCAGTTTGTGACTAAATATAACATTGTTTGGAAGAATGCCGATCTAGGGATGTTTGTTTGCATGCTGGATGCCTTTACAGAAACTATACATACAATCACGTCTGCTTCCCATCATCATCATCATCATCTTCCGGCCTTTATCCCACTCTATGTAGGGTCGGCACAGCATGATCCTTGGATCATGAGAAACAGCCCGCTAATAGGAATAGAAGTGCTCGTGGCTTAGCTTGCTTATGCGTTCTTGATTGATCGTTAAAGTTAAGCAACGATATGCACGGTCACAAATCGAGATGGGTGACCGCAAGTGGCATTACGAGCTGAGCGCTTCCGTGCTTCGGAGGGCACGTTAAATAGTCGGTCTTGGCATTCAAGTCGTTAAGCCATGACGGAGGCCTTTGGGCGGCCTAAAAACTCCGTCACTAGAGTTGGCCACTACCTCATACGAACATACATACATGAAATAGGAATAGCCGAGGTCATGCCACCTTTTTTTTTAGATACAGGTGGGAAAATCTGCTCCCAGATGCCCAACTGCGATTGAGGGTCGCAGCTGGTGAGTGTGGGGTTGTCGGACCCGACGACCCACTAAAAAACCACCTGATGGCCAGCCTCGATGCATGTCAAAAGCCTCCGGGATCTCCATACCCAAACAAAACAATACATTTTAACAGTAGTAAACGATCTTAAGCTTTAGAGCCAAGTCGCGTTTATGACTACGGCTATCCTCTGACTACGTAACAATTTCAGATGAGAATTATTTTCTTGTTTTATACCTTTTAGAGCGTGATTTTGCAGTTTGGTTTTTAACGTGTTTTTAAAGAGTTATTTTTGTAATTTGAGTGATTGAAATAGATGGATTTTTCAGACAGAAGTAATTGTGATGGAATGTTTCAATACTGCGCTTGGATGTAAAAGATTTTTAAAATGTTCGCGTTAAAATATATGAATGAGCGTTTCAGCTGCAGTGGTGAAAACTAATTTTGTGATTTATTTTTACACATTCGCATGATGTTTGCACATTGCGGCTACTGTTTTTAATTCTCAATATAATTGTTTACTCTGTGGTTTCTTTTCGAATGGCGTCTGAGTAATACGGATCCTTAATAAACCTTAGTGATTTTTATTTAGTATTCCAACTTCCTCAATAATAGCACAGTTCCGATCTAAGCAGTATTACTGTAGTCATCATCATCAACAGTATGCATGCGCGTGCATAGCAACTAACAAAATGTTTGTTTAATGCTGTATCTAACGATGAAGTATGTTTTATTTTTATTTTATTTATTTATGCACAAAATACACGTTACAAACAAAGAGAAAAATATACATAGGTATGACTAAAATACAGCACAACAGTATAACAGTGTTGAGCGAACTTAAACGCATAAAATAAGGTATGTTTGAAGACCAAATTAAACATTCTAAAGAAAAAGAAGTAGGTCAAAAGTTAATCCAAATAAAATAGTTACCATCTCAGATATTGAAAATAAAATCAATAACCTGTAATCTGCTACTTAGTCAATGGACTATAGGGTTCAAGACATTTTAGCATCTAATTTCCCGTTAAAATCTGAAAGACATGAACCTCCTTTATAAACATACTTCTGTCAAAAACAAAGCATTCATTCAATAACAGAAGCCACTGCAGTCATCACTGCATACCTCAACTGTCTACGAAACGCTTGAATTGAGTCAGCAATTCTAAATAGCGCCCATCATTCATCGATCGTCATTCAAGCGAGCAATCGGGCGGGGATTGCGCAAAAACTGAGCGTAACAAGATTAACAACGGTTGTATACCTTAATAAAAACTGGTTATTACCAGTTACGACTTTATTAAACTTGACCGTTGTCAATATTTTTATCTCTAATAAACAATTGGCAGTGAAATTCAAACATTGACATAGGTAGAAATGACATGGAAAGTTAAAGTCTCATCGTCATCATCAGTCCATATTGTGCCCTATCTTCGACTTGAATAACCCCCGAATACTCAAACGCATCTCAAAGTTTGTCTCGAATCACGATTTTTTGACAGATTTTCATCAGAAACTGTCAAAAAACCGTGAGTTGAGACGTGCTCAACTCTGAGTCACGTTTGAGTATTCGGAGGTAAGCCAGCAGCCTTTCGCAGATCGTTACTCCACCTAGCCAGAGGGCGTCCTACATTATGTGGATCCTACTAATTATAAATCCGAGAGGATTTTTGAGCCTCAATCACGACGTAATGGCTGAACAATTTTTCATTAAACTTGGCATAACGCTCGAGCGAAGAAGCGAGCGGAAGCTAGTATTTCATAAACTAAAGTGGTTTTGTTTGAATCTCCTGTCACATTTCGATATGTCATGTTTTTCGCCAGCGCGGTTTTCGCCAGCTAACAACGCTCGATCCGTTGTCCGTTAGTAGAATATTGGAAACGGGCATTAGACTATATCTAGCTAGAAAGTTGAATCAAAGTTGCCTAGTTTGGGACCGCAGGGATCGGATAAAGGGGCTTTAATTGAGTTTTGTTTTGTTGGAATCACGTTTGTTGAGTAATTAATACAATTATCACTATCACAATCATTGTTGAAAAACAATTGGAATCCGGCTCAACACTTTTCCGATATTTTTTGTCAGGGTCCAAAGTCTGCCCCCCCCCCCCCACCCCTCACATCCTCTCTAAAGCTAAAATAGTTAAATGATAAGTATAAGTACCTAGATATTTTATAGTAGTTTCAATATATTTTGCTCCAATTTTAGCGAATGTGTGGAGCTAAAAGGACCACTTTGAGCATTTCGTCTAAAGCAATTCATTTTTAGATTTTATACCAAATCCTAAGCGATTCCTGTAATTTTCGTAAAATGTCCGAATCGATTCAGCAACAGATTTATATTTGGCCGTAAAATGGTCAGAATTTTAGTAAATTGTACGCAATTTAATTCGGCAGCAGATCTGTTAGTGGCCTATTTTAACCTTCATTTATACTGACTTCTGAAGCATAATTAGGTACACTGAATTAGTACTATTTATTCAATTATGTTCACGAACCTTCAATGGTTTAAGTATTTATAAAATACAAATCAATTTATTGACATAACAAGTATATCACAAAATAAATGAATCCTTCGACTCCTGAACTAGTTAAAACTGTTTCAGGATACCTACTGTTTTATATATGCGTGGTCGAACATGCGCTTGTCCATTTATGTTATAACCCATCGTAAAAAGAAAATAAGTTGGACAGATGGGAATCTGTCCATCCACCCGCCCGTTTCTTTGTGCTGCAGAATAGAGTATTGAATATTATATGAGACCTGACGGACTTTCTTTTTACAATAGGGTGGAAATGTGAATTTTGGGGTTACGATCTTTTTATAAGGGTAAGGCAGCAAATAAAGCATTATAGGCACTTTGTTCGAATGTTTATTGAAGGGAAAATATAAACAAAATAAAGGATATGTAGAGAAACGTCAAAATTATACGTTATCAAGGGAAATTATGGTCTTTTGAGGAAGAATCGTGAAAGACTTTTTTTGCTGTTTTTGCTTCTGCATCTTGATAAAAAAGTTTGTCGTAAAGCCCGGCGCACACCATCGGCACCCCTCAGAGTCCTAGGGACTGCTAAGGATCCCTTGGCATGCCATGCCGTGCCCTTGGCCTATTTGTGACACATTTTTGTGACGCAATATTTTATAGGAAAATATTAATGAAACAATGACTTTAGCCCTGCCCTAAACTTATGGTATTCAGTTCTCTTTAAGTATCTCCCTAAGTTATTTATGCATGAAAAAATATGTTTTTTTTATATTATGATATTGTTAAATATTGTAATGTACTGTAGTAGTAGTAGGAGTACTCGCCCGCCTAGTCACGAGATCGTCAACCAGTCGTTTATATGGTCACAAAATGGAGTAAAAAATAGAAAGAAAAATAAAATGATTATAAACAAATTCCTTTATAAAATTTCTATTGACTGTAAAGTTCAATCAATTCCATACCTTTCTTTAGAAAAGACGCATTGAAAAGCTCGGAGAAGCGAGTTCGAGAGCCGCTATTTATAAAGATATTGTTGGTACGGGATAGCCGATCTATCACTTTTTGATCCCGGGAGATTGATACTGGGTCGCCACTGGAAACAGCAATAATACTTGGGTACCTACTGATAAATACTCAAGCAATATATAAAACTCTTACTTAACTGCCCAGCCACTACAGCAGCGTCCAGCTTGTGTAGGCAAAAGGTTGCCTCCTGACGCTGTATAAATCATTCATCTTGATGGGCATTTGTGCCTTACTTTTTAGGTAATATACTGAAGCATGAAACTTGGAGGTATGAAACTATTATAGGGTAAGAGGTGGTATACTAAGAAAGGAAATCCCAAAACCCAAAACCATGAGGTCGATGAAGTTGGTATAAAAAAAAACGGACTAAGTCGCGGGTCGTTCTACTAATTGGAAAATATAATTAAATACACATTAAAAAACCCGGCCAAGTGCGATTCGAACTCGCACTCGCACATGGTTCCGTACATCGTACTTTTTAATATGACTTATACTCTATTTACTTTTTGAATCTGTTCATGAGATACAGCCCGCTGACAAACGGACGGACAGATGGACGGATAGCGGAGGCTTAGTAATAGGGTCCCGTTGGCATCCTTCGGGTACGGAACACTAAAAACAGAATGTTTCGCTCCATTTTGGTAGTATAAACATATAAACTCTATGATACTCTATGGTGGACAATAGCAGGTTGACATTGACAATAGCAGGGATAGCCCTGCTATTGTCAATGTCAACTTGGAGATGCGCGTTACGTCACACACATCTCCGCATTTATCGGTTTATTCGTCCTACTTATTAATTTGATTGGAACTAAGCTACTTCTTTATTTGATTGAAGATACAGACTTATTTATAAGATTGATTCTAAGCTGTCTACTTGGGTATTCATTACACGGAATTACTACTCTTAATCTTCTTAGTTCAGATTAATCGACGAAGAAAGACCATTGAAAGGGCATTTGTGCGCTTTGGAACGTATTTCTTTTGACTGTGAGACATTCATTTTGACGAAGTTACGGAGTGACGAACTCTTGTGACGGAGTTTTTAGACCGCCTAAAGGCCTCCGTCATGGCTTAACGACTTGAAAGCCGGGACCGACAACTTAACGTGCCCTCCGAGGCACGGAAGCGCTGAATTTGTAATGCGACTTGCAGTCTCCCATCCAAATTGTGACCGCGCACAACGTTGCTTATCTTTAAAGATCAATCAAGAAGGTCTAAGAAGTGTTCCCCCGCGTTTCATGTTTCTAGGACTTTTGATTTAGGCTGTGCGTTGATTGTCAGTCAATAATGTAAGATCTTTATATATTTACACAGTGAAGATTAAAAACAACTTGAAATCAGTCATAACCACTTATTTATCTTTATGTGCACTTGTTAATTGTGGTTTATGTAAAGTGTTTACCTACAGTACTCGTGGAAGATACCTGGGTATACTGCTTTACAATATTTACTTGGTCTCTACTCTACATAGTACTTCAGAACCAATGAAGTATATTTAATAAATCTTACTTATATTATAAATGCGAAAGTTTGTGAGTTTGGATGTTTGGATGTTTGTGCCTTAATCAAGCCTAAACGGTTAAACGGATTGGAATGAAACTTGGAATATACATAGTACATGTACTGGATTAACATATAGGCTATTTTTTATTCGGATACCACGCGAGAGAAGCCGCGGGCGGCAGCTAGTATCTATATACATTACATTATACACGTTTGATCATGTATAAAACCTAAAACTCTTACGTTACTGATACAGACATACAGATGAGAGGATACTATCCCTTAGTCGACTTTTACAACATGCTCGGGGAATGAAGCAGCTGGATACATTTTGTTTTTTATTGACTTCCGATCCAATAGAGAAGATATTAAATGTTCGTTAAAATATACGCATGTCCCTTCCGTTTTTGGTATTTTAGGATAATGGGTTTATTTTCGTAATATTTCAACATTATCAAACCGAACATTCGATTTCACGGAAATATTATTCCAATTTCTATCAATAACAATTTCCAGTTCAAATATCACTCTTTTACTGCGCTCAAAAGCATTTTATTTATTACATCAAATTGTTAATTTTTACTACATACCACTTTTTCGTCTTTTCATAAGTAACTATAGGTAGCTTATAATGTTCCTGAGCACTTAAACAAAAGAATACATTTATAAACATAAATGAACTTACAACTAATACAAATACCTCTATAATTTACAAAATACAAAAGTAACAGTCGGGCTATCTAAAGGCAAACGGTATTAAATAAATAAATAACATGCAACAGTGACATACAATAGTTTTACTCATACTTTTAACCATCAGAAACTATGAGTACCATGGTACCGCAACACCCACAGAAAAAATGCATTTGTATACCTTGTAAACATTTTTCACGCAAGAATCGAATCTTACCTTACTTCTCTTCTGGATTGAGAGTAAAGAATGCATACAGTAACATTTCATAACATAGGATGCGTCCAGCTGTTTCTCTCCCCGAACAAAGTATTGAGAGTAAAGTAGAGAAAGAGAGTAAATTGAGAGTAAAGAATGCATACAGTAACATTCAATAACATAGGATGCGTCCAGCTGCTTCTCTCCCCGAGCAAAAGTCGACTAAGGCATAGACGACTTTCCAACATGATGGACCATTTATATGGGCGATGGGCTGGTCACCTGTTACCATCGTTCACCATATACATCTTGGGAATTTGAATCAAGAATGGCTGCAAGATTTCTTATGGCTCTGCCCACCCCATTACGTCCACATAGCCTATGGATCATGCTGTAAGAGTTTTGGCTAAGGTGTTTTATGACCGGCCGCCTGCCTGACGTCAACCCTCCTTGGGAATACTTGCTTATTGTATCTCATCATGTTGGAGAGGATTCGATCGACTTAATCGACTCTTAATCGACTTTTACGACATGCTCGGGGAGAGAAGCAGCTGAACGCATTCTATGTTTTTTCTTTACTCCCAGTTCAGCGAAGAAGTAAGTTTGGAAAGTGACATCCATAATTCTATGTACTAAAACTGTCAGTAGCAATTAAACTGACCCTGTAGTGCTTATTAATGTTGAGAGCATCATTTTATCGTTTTATTACTCTCAAAGCTTATGGTTGGCCGCTTATCGATTGCCACTTGACTATGCTAGAACAAAGTAGGTACTTGGAAGATCGAATCTTGAAATGAATATTTAATACTAGCTGCCGCCCGCGGCTTCGCTCGCGTGGTACACGTATGAAAAATACCCTATATGTTAATCCAGCACATGTACTATGTATATTCCAAGTTTCATTCAAATCCGTTCAGCCGTTTAGGCGTGAAAGAGTAACAAACATCCATACATACAAACTTTCGCGTTTATAATATTAGCAGGATTTGTCTGTAATGTTTGGACGAATATTTACTAGGACGAGTATAAAAAATAATCTATTTATATGAAATAATTACAGAGTGTGGCATCCCTATTTCCACTCTCATTTCATACATAATGTAAATGTACTTGAAACAGAGACTATAATTGCGTCGGCATCGTCTTTCAACGCGGAAACTCGTTCCAATTTTAAATTTGAAAATCGAACATCTATTTTTACTCTGTGGCAGCTTTGTTCGGAACATTTTTTTCCTCTAGCTGGACTTCACACAACACTAAAGAGGTTTTGATGTCAAAGCAAGAAAGGATTTACAAACACGGGTTTATAATTTTTTTTTTCTCCCTTTACGTGAAAAATATTAATAGATTTGCAAGAAGCGGGCGAAATAGATCACCACATTGCACTGGTTCGAAAGAACGAGCGAAGTAGGCGAAGGATTTTACTGTGATTTTCTTTATATTTCGCATCGTTACAGAAAGCATGCATTACAACAGTGTATAGAGGTGGACAGGACACTCTTTGTTTTTTTAATGAAAGTAACATAACGCACTATTAGAGTTTTTATAAGTTTCACATCGTAGTTATATGAATTTTACTCATCGTAGTTTTTTTTAAATTTCACTTCGTATAATTTTTACCTAAACTACCCAACATGACTATAAATAACTAACACGTCTTTCCTCTCATGACATCAAACACCATAATTGAGTCCGCATCACTCACTTTCACGAGTCATGGAAAAGTTAACAAGTGTGAAAAAGTTCATGGACGGAAAACCCCATTCACGCGATATTCTACTTTATTAGTTTGGGATTGAGTCGACAATGGAACGGCGGAAAATAACAATGCACCTAATAAAAGTGTTAGACATGTCATAAAGGATCTTGGTCTTATTTGGTCCTATGAATGGCAAGTAGTTTGAAGGTTGGAATTTGAATTAAAAATAATATGATTGCTTGCTTTTCGCGTCATTTAATTGACAGCACTGATGGGCTAGTCGTGACATTCGCAATTCAAACGTATAATTCAGTTGAGCATCAATGGATTTTTCTGTTGAGAGATATTTAGTATTGCTACTACAACTACTATTACAACTTGCTACTATAATTTTTGGCACTTAGCTGTGCCACATTTTGCTTCATATTTTCCAATAAAAACATTTTACCTTTTGACCATTCTAGCTAGGAGATATTTACGTAGAAAGTGAAATGTTCGTTAGTGATTGTGAATGTGAAGTCAAATATTATGGAATTTGCTAAAGTAACTCTACCTTTCACCTTTTCTTACAGGGTGGGTGAAAGTAATCACCCATTTTAGGGGGTCACCGGTTAGTTTAAAAGGAGTTAGTACGGAACTCTTTGGTCCAAGTTTCAAACAAAAGAAGATAAAAATACTTTTCCGCAAGTTTCCACCCTCAATTTATTCTAGCGAACAAATCATTTATGGAATGAAAGAGGTGAAATTAATCTTTTGTGGAAAGTATTCCTTTTATAAACATCTCTGAAAATTGTTTGATTCTTGAGAAAAATACGCCATTTCAATTGAATGTTACCTAACTAACCTATTTTTTTACAGAAAACTAGAGACATGCCCCTCGATTTTGTCCGCGTTAAATACATACTTTTTTTCCATTTCATCTCTCCGTTTATCTTCTAGGGGTTGTATTTCGGGAATTCCTCTTGATTTTACCGGGAATTTGTACTTTACCTCTGTACCACAGGAGAAATATACCCTTCAAGTTTCATGTTCTAGGACTTATGTTTTAGGCTGTATTGATTGTCAGTCAATCAGTCAGTCAGTCAGAGTAACGTAAGAGTTTTACATATTCAGACTGTCTATTGTCATCTTTTTCTTTTCTCGTTTATCAGAATCTCTGAAATGCCAGTAGGTATACCATTAGAAAGTATTTACATGAATTCTTAGCTTTTACGTAAATTGAATGTTTATATTCAGCTGGTATTTTCATCAGATAAGACATGACATGATATACAAATGGCTTACGTCGTTCGAAAATCATTAAAAAGTATTTGTTTGACATGATTCAAAGTGCTTCGAGTTGTAAACTTTACGACTTTTACAATAAAGTTGAAGATAATCTTTGGATTAGAAGTTTGTATTGAGACATTTATAGTGAACACAAGTGATTTATATTTCAAGTGTCTACTTCGTTTTAAATATTCTGTGGATGATATTCTTATAATCCATCGAATATTTGAAAAATAAATTATTTTGAACCTACGAAGGTTCTACCCACGCATTAAGTTGACACAGTGACGAAAAACATGGTGAGGAAACAGAAAATTCCCACACAGTCTTATATTAAGAGGAAAGATTTTTTGTTTCTTTGTTTGTAACGAATAGGCTCCGAAACTACTGGACCGATTTCAAAAATTCTTTCTCCAATAGAAAGCTACATTATCAGGGTCCAGTATATAGGCTATAATAAATTTTCAAAAAATATTAGGGATCCGTAAGAAAATTGCAATATTGTAACCCAAGGTAGAAAACCAAAAATAGTTTTTGGCGTGCGCTGCGAAAACTATTGATTATAGAACAAAATAATGTACTACACGCGTACGAAGTCGCGGGTAACAGCTAGTATTTTATAGAAGGGATCTCTCCTTTGGCTAATTAAAAAATACAGGTAACAAATTATTATTATACTTATGTAAGTACTTCCTTACATATTGTGCGAACGAAGTTATGCTTCCTTACTAAGTAGCTCTTTTGTGTTCTCGCACTGAAAGATTATTCCTTTCAGAAAACTGCTGAGAATGCCACAAGGGCGTAAGTATCATCTAACTTTTATTGGCACTTAGCGTAAGTACGTTACGACAATAGGCCACCATTACGCTAGCGTGCCTAATAGAGGCATCCTCCCTTTATTTTGCGCAGACATGAAAACAATAATTAGTGGAATTGTTGCACTGGTGGTCTAGTTTGGGTTCAAATCCGGTCGTGTACCTACCAATGGATTTTTCTGTGTGAAAAATGATGTGCGCTATACCAGTACTCTCAAACGGTGAAGGAAAACATCGTAAGAAAACCCGCGGCTTAGTCAGCCGCACGTATTGACCATGTCTTTCCTGTGGACAAGGCCGACTAAGCTGAGAGGATGGAATAGGTGCTGGGCAAGCCTACTCCATCTTAATTCGTCCCGGGCACTACAGCGTCCCGTTTGTGAAGGTAAAAGTTGCCTCCTGACGCTGTATAAATCATCTACTATAGATGGTAAAAGGTTTTTTTTACATTTCAAATAGGTTCTTGAGAACTTTTTTAGATTTTTGAAAAAACCTCTGTATAAAAGTAAAACTCAACTGTGACCGCACGTGGCATTACGAGCTGAGCGCTTCCGTGCCTCGGAGGGCACGTTAAATGGTCGGTCCCAGCTTTTAGGCGGCTTTTTTTTTTAGGCCTAAAAACTCCGTTACAAGAGTTGGCCACTAGCTCATACGAACTTACTTCTAGCTGGGTGTCATTGTAAATTGGAATATTTGTTCATATTTTTATGCACAATTTTTCACACGTGATACTGTAAAAAAACTACGTCAGAAATAACCACCAATAGTGTATCAAAGGCATTTCGTCACCAAAATCTCGCAAAGCACAAAGGAACCTCTGACGTTCACACCCTCTGTTACAGTCCACTGTGTTACAATTCCCCTGAGTTACAAAAACCACTCGCTAATACACCCTGCATTGATGTCCGTCGTTCACTTTATCGGTTTGTCAGCTAGAATGTGATGGACATTGATGGCTGAATTCTGTAAGCGAAATGTTAGCCGAATTTTCACGTTTTAAAAACTCCCGCAACTATTTTTCCAACGTAATATTTTTCTAAAAAGGGTTGTGGGAGAAAGCTTAGAATAAGGATGTCTGAAAGGAGAGACGATTGGCTATTAAATAAATAAATAAGTATTTGTGGACATTTCACACAGCGCCATCTAGCCCCAAAGTAGGCAAAGCTTGCACTATGGGCACCAGATGACTGATAAAATATACTTTTTCTTTTTGTAAATACATACTTACTTATTCTTATAATACTATAAGACCCAGCCCCGGAATGAATATTTACAGAACATACAAACATCCCGTCTCCCGATTTTGTTTTTAGTTTTTAAAACTTATTATTTTTCGTTTCTTCATTCACTCAGGGCATTTTTTATTTCATTATTTCTGAAACACAGTTAATTGGACGGAGATCTTAAGTATTATGAAAGAAGTTTAGTCAACCAGGCCTAGAATTAATGGCCTAGGATACCATACTCTTATTAAGTCCTAAGATTTATTCGCGTGCCAACATAGTAAAGACCGGCCATCTTTTACCGAAAGGTTGATGAAAGTAAGTCAGCTACTCTATGGCTTGATTAATCGGACAGACAGTCCATTAATTTGTTGCGAGGTTACTTTGTCTAGTTTATTGGGGTTGGGTGGATTGTTTTGGTATCGCCGCACCTGTTGGAGGAATGCATGAGTTAACTTTTTGATTGCGGCCGTTCGTTCCGGCAAATGTAACGATGGGGTCCCAACACCCTTTAAAAGGTTTTCCGAATGGACTTTGTTTGGTTTGTACATGTTTTGTTATTTTTACAATTCGGAGCTAAAAATACTTACTAGAAATGTAAGCGTAGGTGATGGATGACTGGATTTCGATATTTATATTATGAGCATGACTATGATTTGTTTTATTTGAATTTATCTATCTTAGTCGTGTCACTTCTTACAACCAGTGTGGTGAAAGGCTCTTAGGAAAGAACTTTTAGGTTCTACGACATGCCGGTTTCTTCACGATGTTTTCCTTCGCTGTTTGAGAGTACTGGTGTTTTTTGGAACAGAAATATCCATTGGTGCACGACGAACGAAAGCATATTATAAAGGACAGAGGCCAACGATATGCCCGTGTGGTGAAATGATTTAAAGGTTGCCTCAAAGGCTCAAACATAGAGGTAGACATTATATCCTACTAATATTATAAATGCGAAAGTTTTTAAGGATGTGACGATGTTTGTGCATCAATCACGTCGTGACGGCTGAACGGATTTAATTGAAACTTGGAACATACATAGTACGTGTGCTGGAATAATATACAGGCTACTTTTTATCCGGGTACAATGCGAGTGAAACCGCGCGCGGAAGCTAGTAGCTTCATAATTAAGACATCATTGTGACTAAGTTTTTATAAAACAGGGAAATTTTTTGACTGAAATGACGAAAGCAACGTCCCTAAATCTTTATAAGAAGACTCACAAACAGGTCATACTTTCAAGGTTACGTAGCTAAGATGTACCTGTTATTATCCTTACGTAATATTTGAAGCAAAATGAGTGTGTGATATTACTTTGCAGAAAAAACATACACGCCCAGCGTAAATATTCAGCTCTCTCGAGTGACTGTATTTTTGCGCCCCTCGGGTGTTGTAACACTAGGACGATGGGGACTGTCTACAAAGGCTTTTATAAAATATATTTTACCTATGTGATAAGAGGGCTGGCTCATTCCCAGCGCAAAGAATTTCTTTGGCCATACCACGCGGGAATATAGCCAGTGCTCTTGGAATCCTGCTATTTTTTTTTGTTTATTAAACTTTATTTCTTTTTATTATAAAATTTTTGTAGATTATAATATGCAATTGAACAAAATGATAAGAGTTTTCCATTTGTAATAAATCAGGTTTTATAAGTAGGTACTTAAGTACTTTAGTACAGAAAATGTCAAGGATATTATGAAAGGATCTCTTGGTTTTTTTAATACAGTTTACTAGACTTTTCTTGGAATTTACAGTTTTTTTAATAATTATTATTACATATATACCTATATCACGCTGTATGTCGGGTACCCCCCGTGTCGGGGGTTAAAAACCCATTCCTCATTCATCAATACAACGTGCTTTTAAAAATAGAATCATATGCGTTTACCCGGCAAAAACCAAGGCACAACCTGTTTACTCTGGCAGAACATTTGACAGCATGGCACGCAGAAGGCCGAACAGAAATACCTCTCAAAATTGAATTTTTAATTTCGTCGTACAAGTATTATGAATTAGAACGCTCGCAAAATGGTTAGGAGATTTTAATTTTTCGGTTGCAAACTTTTCATAACGAAAAAACGTGAATTCAAAATACAGGTCTCGCTTTGTTTGACCTTGTTTTGAATAAAAAAACAAGCTATTTCATAAGCAACGAAACTCTTTGATAGTGTGAGCAATTTTATGGCGCCATCTAGCATTACTTTCTGAAACTACTGATTTTACGAGTAGTAGGGTCGTTTGTTCGATGAAATGTGTAAATTTAAAGTATATCGGAAATTTCTGTTGGAACACTTAGCCACATCCAGATTTTAAATGTTTGAAAAGGATCTTAGTTATTTCAATGATAATTCAAAGTTTAAACCAAAAATGGGTTTAGACTGAAAAGGGCTTTGGTTGAAAAGATAACCAGAGTGAAGTGAAGCTATTTATTTATTTAGTTGGTGCGAACAGTCGGTCCTGTCCGAGGTCGTAAAAAATAATCACTCCTCATACATATGAAGGAATAATAAAATAATGGCCTTTGTTTATTTTTTTTCCATGCTTACAAAATGTATTTACGCCAGTTAGCTGAAGAAATATTAATGAGAAACACTGAACTCTACGTGAAAATAATAAAAAGAAACTGAGTTTTTTATGAACACCTTTTCACCCGTCTACGAAGGCACCTTATTATTTAGGCATTCGGATTATGATACATATTTAGACAAAATTATATTCGGAAAAATGATTAAAGCAATAATTTATCGAATCCTCGAAAATGGTCTTCGAAATAGACTGAACAATGGACAATTTGGGTTTTATTTGATTGTTAGGAATAATCCTAAAATCAGGAATATACGTTGATTCGATAAATTATTGCTTTGTAGGTAATTGACGTGTGAACAATCAAACAAAACCCAGATTGTCTATTGTTCAGTCTATTTCGAAGACCATTTTCGAGGCAGTGTGCCAAAGTCGAGGTCGACCCCATTCAGTATTCCCGAAAAAACGGCATAGCAATTTTCTGCTAATTTGACTAGAAGACGGCCGTAAAGTTTGAAATGAGGTCTTTCGATTATAATTTTTTTTCTAACTGGCATGACATGGCGCTGACTTAAGGACGAAGATTTATATTTTTTGTGTTTGAACGACACAAAATTGAAATTATCTTGACTGATGTTGAAATTTTCTTTCAATTTCTTTTAACGACAAGCATCATTGGCGAAACTAATAAAGCAGCGCCATCTGTTTGGAAGCTCATAACTCTTCGAAGCCGCAAAACAGAATTGACACCAATGGGAATTTGACAGATAAACCTTTGTCAGTTGAGTTACTTAAGGCTAATGAGTGTGTAAAAACCACGGTAAAAACACCAATAAAATGTATGTTAGCTTAGCTAGGCTGTCATCACAATGCCTCACAGTAAGATTTCAGAAGCTTAGCGTAGCTAGCGTTTCCCCGCTTCACTTCGTAAGAGCTTCTTATAAAACCTAGGTACTCTGTATAACAGATTACCAAATACAAGGTAAACGCGCTCCAAAAAGTTGATTCTCGTTTCAAAGCTTCGTTTTGTGGGAAAACTTTGGCACAAAGCATCGTACTGGTACATGAGCACTAATTTCTGACGTTATGAAAAGCCTCTATCTCATTATCATCCACAACCTGATTTTGCCCACTTATGAAGGCAACTTTTGTATGTGTATGATATGTCAAAGTCACAAAATCAAATATCATTTCGTCATGTATTACGAGTAAATATTAAATAGTAATGAAATATTAATGAAGCGAAAGAAGTATGTCAGGATCGTAGCAAATGGAGATCCGTGATCTCTGCCTACCCCTATGGGAAACAGGCGTGATATTATGTATTAAAAAGTAACTCATTCAATCAGTCCAAATCGTCTACAGACCGTTTTTTTGGGAGCTGGAGGCAAGGACCTCCAGTTTGTGACCCTCGTCCTTTGGAATCTACTAGCAAGGATTACAATTCCCGGGTCTGTAGAACGCGCAGGTAAATTCCTGGCTCTTATAAGCTATTCGCTGGCCAAATCAGTAGCGTAGGCAAATCCAGCCATGCAAACCACTCAAATATAGACTGACGTTGACTTTTCTTTTTCATTTGACTACTAGGATAACAATAATTATTAAAACAGCGCCATCTGTCTGGAAAGCAGAAAGCTCCCCTTTTTAGGATTGAACTCACTGGCACGATGTATGAATGAATGAATGAATGAATGGATGATAAAAAGTAAACCGGGAAAAGGCATTCACTCAGAAACGAGTGCTAAAGGTTGACTATTATTATTACGAAGTTGTTGTAAAAGCTTGTTGAATGTTCAGACGGGCTTGTTTGTGCCGTGTTTGATGGGGATTATCAGGAATTTACGGGCCCTCATTAGGAAGAACATCCTTTACATTGACTGAAAGGAAATCTTTTACAGAATGAATGATAAGTTCAACAGAAAGCTCTTAAATTATTGTATTATGCTGTACCCAATAAAATAAATAAGCTGGTTTTCTTTTATGTAACTAATCACGGTACATATTTTCGAAAATTAGATTAGCCTAGGTATGTGTTATTCCAAAAACTATTTATCAAAATCGGTTAAGTAGTTACTAAAATACGTGGTAGCATTCACACACAGAAACATTCGCATTTTTATAATCTGCGGGAAGTAGGTTTTGAAGTTTTGTGTTCCAAGTAACCTAAAATTCATAGTATAATAATTAAGAAACTATGTTATTTGAAGCACTTACAAGTGAAAAGTGATTCCGTGAGACCTTTTATGTGATTTGCTGCTGTTTTTACAAGTTTTCATTTTTAAGTATCGTGACGTACTCAGAGCGATGAGCATGGTTTTAGTATAGGTGTGTGCGTGAGCGTGCGTGTACTTGCAGGAGCACGGTTTTGTGTGGCATCACTTTTGTTGTTCGCGGCGCCTTGTCTTTTCTTATATTTGGTCTGAGTCTATACCTAAGTAAATATTTGCGGTGTGAATTACCAAAGTGTCTATAAAATAGTTATGTATGACCATCGAAGATACCAATAAAATTGCCCAAAGAAATATTAAGGGCCTTTATCGACACTCAGCAGAAATAGCCATAATCTGCAAGTTATATTGCTATTCAATGAATGATGCTATTCAAACTCACATTTATCCTATGCGGGGTTTGTGATACTCATCACATGTCTCAGCAATGCGAAATGCTAAGAAAATCATACAAAATTCATCACCTGCAAACGTATGAAGTTTCGGACGTCATTATGTACATCGATCGATGAAAATGTCAAATTATGGCTTGTATTAAACAAAAATTCTTGTGCCAGCGTGAGTTTACACCTTGTTTTTTTTTTAAACGTGAGTCGTGTCATGTAAATATCGAGTCATGGACAAGACTAACACAAAACGTGATGGATCCTTTTTGTGGATAAATGAATTTTTGAGTTTCGTGGGGAAATTAAGAGGAGAGTCGTAGGAAATCGCCAGATCCAGAAAATCGTCAAAATAAACAAATAAATATTTGTGGACATTTCACACAGCCGCATTCTAGCCCCAAACTAAGCATAACTTGTACTATGAGAACCAGATGTCTGATATAATACTCGTATACTCCAACACTCAGAACCGTTAGAAATATTTGCAGAACATACAAACATTTCTGATGTTGCGGGAATTGAAAACCCTCTTGCGTCTCAGCCGAGCACTCGCCACAACACCGACGTTTTCAAAATCTTTGATTACGTAGGAGAAATCTCATTCTATGGTAACTTAAAGGAGGACATACACACAGACAGCTGTACATGTACACATACACTAAACATACATGACTACATACTGTAGTCTCGTATTCTTTGCGATCTTTACATCACACTCCTGAGGCATGCATGGATATCTGGTTCGACCCGTAATAGTTATCGAGGATAGGCCTGGGCCGCAGTGGAATTGATAGAGCTTTTTTATTGAGTTTTATGCTTCACCAGAGGAACGCAGACTTCATTATTATGCGAAGCGCTCGTGGCGTAGCTTGCTTAGGCGCCCTTGATTGATCGTTAAAGTTAAGCAACGATATGCGCGGTCACAAATTGGGATGGGTGACCGCAAATGACATTACGAGCTGAGCGCTTCCGTGCTTCGGAGGGCACGTTAAACAGTCGGTCCCGGCTTTTAGGTCATTAAGCCATGACGGAGGCCTTTAGGCGGCCGAAAAACTCCGTCACTAGAGTTGGCCACTAGCTCATACATACCTAAATGTTCAATTTCCATCCATTCTTTTCAATTTCTTAGTCTTGAACGTCATTAGGTGACTTCAAAATTAAAAATAAATGAATTTTGAAATCACGAAATGACTTTAATAACTGGAAATGGGCCATTTTGGTGATTTCAAATCACTGGGTGATATCTAAGAATTGATACCCAGTATTAGCAATTGAAATCACACGATCTGTGTCAAAGATGCGATCGGTGACTCAAGATCATTAGGAACTTGAAACTGCAGTTGCTAAAGTGGAAAAGTTTTACTTAGCCACAGATTAGTTTAAAGTTCTTAACTGAAATTGGCTGTTTTCAAGGTTTTATTTGACTTGTGAAAGTGCTTGCAAAGTTGAATTTGACTTCCTACTTTTTATTATAGAACTAAGTAAAAATCTATTGGAGTATTCAAGTAATTTATTATCAAACTTAAAAAACTATCTAAGGCCTTTTATAACTATACTAAAATTTTATACAGCGTCAGGAAGCAATTTTTGCTTACACTAATTACGGGACGCTGTAATTTGTCATTCTTACTATCTTCTTTCTGTGAATTTAAAAATATTACGCATTTAATTTAATATAGTGGTTTTATTTTTAAAATCCATAAATCTCTATAATCATCTTACTCGTCATCACGCCTCGACATATTAAATTTAAAACAAAACAATCTTAGTGTAAACAAAAAATAAATATAAACCAAAATAATCTTGTGTAATCTTCTGTCAACAACTGCAGTCAATGAACCCATTGAAAATCTTGGCTTCCATTGATACAGCTGCTGCACGAATGCTAATGGACTCATTTGAAACTTCCACTGCAGCCAGCGGAGCATAAGAAAGTTCGACCGAACTTGAGGTAACTTGCAACTGTACAATGTATCGTAGATTGGAATTCATACATACATACATATATTATAACGCACGTATCTCTAATGGGCAGAGCCATAAGTAAATATAACAAAACTTGAAGCCACTTCTGATTCAAAGATCCTAAGATGGATATGGTGAACCATGGTGACAGGTGATCAGCCTATCGCTCGGGGGGACAAGCAGTTAGGCGCATTCTATGCTTTTTCTTTACTTCCAGTCCAGCAGAGAAGTAGAACTGGAAATCAAAACCCTATTAATGAGTTTCCAGACAATACTCGCTAGTAACTCAAGTACTACTAGTAGTAGGTAGTAGGTATATTGCATTAACATAAATAAACAACTAACACAAATATTTACAAATATAATTTACTAAACACAAAACGAATAGTCGGGCTACGATTTCGAAGGCCGTATATGCCGAATAGAAGTCCACTACACATAAATCTGCTGCTGAATTGAATTGCGTGCGATTCTGGTTCCCATACTGATTCCTGTCTGGTTCCCATAGTACATGCTTTGATTAGTTTGGGGCTAGATTGTCGCTGTGTGAAATGTCTACAAATATTTATTTATTTTGACGATTTGCAGTATTACAATTAAGTTTTCATACATATTTCTTGTTTTAGTGACGGTCTCGGTGGCGTGGCGGGCGATTGCTCGGCAGAGGCACGGGTTCGATTCCCGCTGCGGAAGAAATGTTTGCATATTCTACAAATATTTCTTCTGGGTCTGGGTGTTGTGGTACTCGTAGTTTCTGATACCCAAGACACAGGGAATCCTAGTGTGGAGTCAGGACTATGTATGTGACTGTTGGGTGTTATTTATTTATTTTATTTCAGTTGCTCTCAAGTAGGTATCTACTACAAACGTATGATAGAGCCACCGATGTTTACAACCAGTAAGCACCATATTGGGGTAAAATTGAACCCAGGTGGGAACCACTAATCTTTATTAGAGTTGTCGAGCCAGATCCCGGACATCTAATCCCGCAGCGTCAGATCCACCATGAATTATTCATAACATTGGCTTCGTAACACCTACCTCGATCCTTTAAATATACCTATACACATAAAATCGATATGTGACTGAGTGACAACAACATTATTTTGGAAAAGTGGATCCCTTCAGTCTTCTAAATATACACAAAATCGACATGTTAGTGATTGATATGCAACATACTTTTGGTATGCCTAAAATTAAAATACTTTTTTTCAGATACGAAACTTCAAAATAAAGAGAATTACAAAGAAATAAATAATGTACTTTCTGAAAGATGGCAGTAGGACACACTTTTTAACTGAATGACTGCAAAAAAAATTAAAAATGAATGATGAATTCAAATAAATTCGAAATTGGAAAATTTCATAAACATAATCCTATTTTTTTTTTCAGTAGTACTTTATTTTATTTAAACAGCCAGCGACCATATTAAATCTGTGAACAAAATTACACAATAATTTCTGGTCCTCGCTTGACTGTGACGGGAGCGGATAAGTCAAAGTCAAAGTCAAAATTTTTATTTCTTAAAATCACTGGGATGTCTTGGACACGTCTTAAATCAAGTGTGGCCTAATCTAAATATAAAACACTTTCGCTACTCACTGACTGATAATTAACGCACAGCCTAAACTATAAGTCCTAAAAGCATGAAACTTGGAGGGCTTATTCCTCTGATGGTGAAGGGGTAAGAAATAAATTCCCAAAATTCAACTCCTGGAGGACTCAGTGAGGTGAAGTTAGTATGAAAGAAAACTCAACACGGACAAAGTCACGGGTTGAAAACACAATACCTCAAACAGTAGGTACCTATTCTTTAAAAATATTCGTCACTGTCTTCAAAGCACGCTATTTTAAAAAGGACAGGATTAAATTGAAACTCTTTGTAGAAATAAAGCTACCTGAGATGATTTAATGAAAATTATTTTCTCTCTGAGCTTAAGTCTTTGCCTTAACTAAAAGCTTAAATTATATTTTGTTTCTATTTGTTCTATATGAAAAGACTAGCTTTCGAAGGAAGAAGAAGGCATACTTATATTTTTAAGACTTGTGACGTACTAAGGGCGATGAGCATGGTTTTAGTGTAGGTGTGTGCGTGAGCGTGTAGGTATGTTTACTTGCAGGAGCACGGTTTTGTGTGGCTTCACTTTTGTTGTTCGCGGCGCGCCACCTTTTCTTTTTATTTGGTCTGAGCCTATAAAATAGCATTTTGTATCATCTTGGATCAAAAGGCTGGCGTTGAAGGGGGCTCATGATTTATTGTGAAACCCTTCATGAAGACCAAGCGGACCCACATCAAGTCGTTTTTGTTATCTTTATGGAACTGGACCTGATAAAGTTCCTGTGGCGTGGAGAAGTGCATTTTTATGTGTGAATGGATAAACACTTTTGGTTTATAAATAGTAAATCATATCTGGCACATTGCGAGGCGTAGTGGTGGAGTAAGACCGAGAGGTGATTAAGAGATGGCCGAGGTGTGGTTATAGGAATGTAGGTCGAAGGTTAGATTATCATCATCTTCCTGCCCTTATCCCACTCTATGTGGGGTCAGCACAGCATGATCCAAGGATCATGCTGTAAGAGTTTTGGCTAAGGTGTTTTATGAAGATTAGATTATTTGGATAGAATTCGTTTTGAGAAAGTACCTTCACAGAACACAGTCACCTAAGGCTGTATTTAGACGAGGCGAAAAATTTCTTGCGGCGGCCGCACGGTGGCCGCGTGCTAGCTGTTCAGTCATCGTTAGTTACTTACAAAGAATTTCAACGTTGTGTCCTAGTTAAAGCATAAATTTGCTATGACTGAACGGCTAGCACGCGGCCGCGGTGACGACATTCGTGTCATATGAACGCGCCTTAAGGGTCACTTTTTTACATTGTCATTTTTAGACAGAACTTCAGTTTTCTTTATTTCCAACGGTCCTGTTATAGAACAGAGTGTTGGAAGTGACCCTAAGCGGCGACGTGGTATTTAATGGGATAGGTTTTCCATCGGTTACCACTTAGTGTTTTGTGCACTTGAGCAGCCTTTCAGGCGCATTTTAAATCCTTTCACCTCACTGGTTCTACTAAGACTAAGCCACGGTCCCACGAAGAACCAGTGACATGACTATTAGTACGATTTCTCTGAAATGCCGTGTTCCGGTTTCTAAACGCAAACAAAAAATATTAATATGAAGTAATTATACCAATAAAATAATTTTGAAGGTAGGTACGTTTTTAATCTCATCAAAAGATTTCAATAAAAATAATAAGTGTACAATTTCTGGGACAGCTGACCCCTGATCTGAAGGAAAATGGCAGATATCAATTAAGATTATTAAAAAGAAAAATCCGTTAATTACTTTGAACGTAAATTAATTAGTATTTAATTACAAAGACCGTCGCCTCGTCGGTAACCTCTGATAAAGCTTTTTTAGAGTTCCGTACCCGAAGGGTGCCAGCAGGACCCTATTACTAACTTTGCCTCCGCTGTCCGTCCGCCCGTCCGTCCGTCTGTCAGCGGGCTGTATCTCATGAACCGTAATAGGTAGAAAGTTGAAATTTTTATGAGTGTGTATTTCTATAGCCGCTATGACAACAAATAAAAAAATTAAAAACTAAAAGGAACCATAGAATAATTTCTCAAAGAAATCAACCTGTTGGCTGACGATGATGATGATGAATCGAAAGTAAGTACATAGAGTAAAAAGTCATATTAAAAAGTACCTACAAGTACGTTGGTACGGAACCCTTTGAATTCGACTCACACTTGACTAGTATTTTATTAAACTTTCATCTAAAAATATTTTTGGCTAAATAATATTTTGGAAGTAATACATAAAACCTCAGTCATAACAAGGTTAATAGTGGCTCCTTTGAGAAATCAGTTGATTTTTTTTTTAAGTATTTAAAATCGTGTAACAATCAACGTACGTAACAACGTACTGTTGCGATCTAAAATTAAAACTTTTTTTTCTCAATCTTATCATTTATCTTCAATATCCACTGAAATTCAAAAGGGTTTAAGCGACGATTATGAAAATGAAAGCTATTAAAGAAAACATAACAAAGAGACTATAGCATTAATTTGTATTTCCTGAAGAGTATAATATGGGTGTCTTTAAATCGAGAGTCAATAGGTTTCTTCTAGGTAAGCGTGCTCCATCTTAGACCACACTGTTACTTAACATTAGGTAGAGTGTGGTCAAACACAAAACTATCTCAGCTATAAAATAAAAAAATATAAATAAAAAACTTGTGAAAAACATTTAATAAATTATTTTTCGTTAATATGTTTCTCGTTCAAAATACTTTGCCTATTTGGTATTCTACTACAATATTATAAATGCGAAAGTTTGTGAGGATGTTAGGATGTGACGATATACGTGTGCCTCAATCACGCCGTAACGGCTGAACGGATTTGAATGAAACTTGGAATATACATAGTATGTGTATTGGAATAACATATAGGCTACTTTTTGTCCCGATATCACGCGAGCGAAACCGTGGGCGGCAGTTAGCAATAAATAAATGGTAAATCTAGGATGTCTATAAAAAAGTTATCGGTCCAATGACAAAACCTGGACACAATATTTTCAGCTGAAGGCCACCTAATAAAATATGCGGTGGCCTGTATCGCGGATAATATTCGGGCACCGGCCCTAATTTTGTCCAAGCATTTATGGACAGAGAAAATAACTTTCATACATTTTGAAATGCTAATCAACATTTTTACATTGAACTTTTTCATTTCGTTGGAGCCTGGTCTTAAATGCGCGAAACCTTAAAGTGAAGGAATGAAAATAAAATTAATCAATTAACAAAGTAAAAAAAGGAAGTTCGTATGATGGTGATGATGATGAGCTAGTGGCCAGCTCTTCTGACGGAGTTTTTAGGCTGCCTAAAGGCCTCCGTCATGGCTTAACGACTTAAAAGCCGGGACCGGCAATTTAACGTGCCCTCCGAAGAATGGAAGCGCTCA
This sequence comes from Scotopteryx bipunctaria, assembly GCA_949320045.1. Lineage (NCBI taxonomy): Eukaryota > Metazoa > Arthropoda > Insecta > Lepidoptera > Geometridae > Scotopteryx > Scotopteryx bipunctaria. Next base: position 4,120,524 of record OX439462.1, read on the forward strand.
GCTCGTAATTCCACTTGCGGTCACCCATCCCAATTGTGAACGCGCACGACCGTTGCTTAACTTCAACGATCAATCAAGAACGTCTAAGCAAGCTACGCCACGAGCACTTCATTAACAACGTAGATTATGTAAGTATTTCGTGCTACGGTATGGTATCCTAGCTGTCAATCTTGAGCGATACTAATGTAGCAAAAGACGCAATTTTTTATCTGTGCCTATTTTTTATTATTTATTTATTTACTAGCTGCCGTACGCGGCTTCGCTCGCGTGGTACCCGAATAAAAAAATAGCCTATATGTTAATCCAGTGCATATACTATGTATATTCCAAGTTTCATTCAAATCCGTTCAGCCGTTTAGGCGTGATTGAGGCACAAACATCCAAACTCACAAACTTTCGCTTATAATATAAGTAAGATTTAATTTAATCAAAACTTAATACAGTTTCTGGTTAATAGTGTTCTTAAACCTAAATTAAATTTGTGCGAACACTAGGTTTTCGATAAAAACACATTATATGCCTGTGCGCACAAGCGCCGATCAGTTTTAGTTAGTCATACAGAAAATACTACCTACATAAGGGTGCTCCATTTTACGTGTTATCATAATCAAGGTTATTTAGAAAATATTTTTTAAGCTTATAATTTATATTTTTCGAGGTTAACGTGTTTTTTTATTTCTAGCGGGATTTGATTAATTAGATGAGGGATAATGTATTTGGAAGTTCTTCTTCCGTATACATTACGGAAATTTTACAAAACGATATTATAAAACTTCTGTGCTGGACAGGGATTCAAAAAATCATGTGACACTTCCAGCTGCTTGTCTCCCCGAGCATGTCGTTAAAGTCGAGGATAGTATCCTCTCTAACAGAATGGACCATCTATACGGGCGATGAGCTGATAACCTGTCACCATGGTTCACTATAGGTACTTATCTATCTTGCAAGTTTTGTAATGATTACTTGTGGCTCTGCTCACCCCATTAGAGATACAGGCGTGATAATAATGTATGTATGCATTTTCAGTGAAATGTGTATGAATTATGGAAACAAACCAGGTCACTACGCCGCACTCAACTTAACTAAATAAAAGATTAAAAATCTAAATTTTAACATAGTCTCATACAAAACATGTATTATGCATGGCCGTGTTTCAAAGTTCTTTGGCAAAAAAACTTAAAAGTGAATAGAAAATTAGATATGCCTTATGAATTATGTAGTCGGGAGTCAACAGCATCATCTTTGCTCAAGTCTTTGCTAATATCTTCACACTTCACACGTGCTTTTAAGGTTCAAATCGGCTGTTGGGATCCGAAATGTCACAATGGCACAAATGTCTTGGAGATATTTATTGGTTCAATACTCATCATCTTCCTGCCCTTATCCCACTCTATGTGGGGTCGGCACAGCACGATCCAAGGATCATGCTGTAAGAGTTTTGGCTAAGGTGTTTTATGACCGGCCGCCTGCCTGACGTCTACCCTCCTTGGGAATACTTGCTTATTGTATCTGTCATTATTGGTTCAATACTATTCAACGAAAATATGAACTACCGAATGAACCCAGTTTACCGCAACTACAACATTTAAAATTAATTATCTTCAAAAAGAAATGTAAATAATTTTTTTTTTCACATTTAAAAAAACTGTGATAAAAATGTTTTTCTTTATTTATAAAATGGTGCCTCCTTTTTTAAACGTAAATTAATCATCCGTTAATATATTACTTAGTACGTAACTCTTCGGGAAATCTTTTTATCTAGACTTGTACCTAATTCTTATTTACAATGCATACATACACAGGTAAACAATAATACATAGTATCACGGATATACTATGATAATTTTAATTCGAGGAGCGTAGCACAAAACGAAAATGAATTTATCAAAATTCTTGTGAACACTTGTGAATAACAAAAATTCCAATATCAGAAGCAGTAGGCCGGCAAACGATAAAATTAATCTTTTATCTGTCCAATTGCATTTATCGCGACGATTATTAAATTAATATTCGACTGGAGTTATCGCACTGGAGTTGTCTGGTGATATTACTTTGTAAATGTTTAGGGGAAGTACATTTTAGGTACATTCACACAAAAGCACCTGAAACACCTAAAAAAATACCTACTACGATAAATTATTATAGTGTCATCAGTCATCATCCACAAGCCATAATATTTTTAGATAGGACAAATATTACAAGTAAAACAATGAGACTCCAAACATTGCGAAACTGTAAACCAGTCTAAACGCCCACCTCCTGATAGGATCAAAAAGCGCATCTTCAATAGGAAATACTTCCATTTCCATGGATCGGATATCTTAGCTGTGATACAATGGAATCTGCCGTCAACTCTACACTCTCCATCAACTCTGCGGTCACTAACTTCTTGGCCTTGGTCCAAAATGCCCATCCTCCATTATGAACCCTTCAAACAAAATACCGGCATCTGTAGAACGCTAATAAATAACGGTTCATAAATAAACCATATCTAGAAATGAATGCTCAACTCCTAATCGAAAACATTAATTCTGATTCGCTGATACAGTCAGCATTTAAAACGAATATTAATGTGACAGACAGACACAATGTTTCACCTGAACTCAACCTTGCCCTGGGCGAGCTATTAATCATGAGGGTGGAAACAACAGCTACAAATCACCGGCCTGCCTAACTGTGGTCCTAAACTGGCCTTATAGCTCAATTGGCGGTCACTCTGGCTTCTGCTTTTCAGTTCTTTCAGAAATATGTAAAAATAGAGAGGTGTTGAGACTCGTATACAGTTTTTTATCTTCTCTGCTGGACTGGGAGCAGAGAAAAAACATATAATGCATCCAGCTGCTTTTCTTTCTTTCATCTTTTTCATCTTTCACACAATCCATACACCTTTTCTTAGGCCTTCCTCTGCCCTTGTATCCATCCATATTCAAAATACTTACCATTTAACATGACTTTCTTCCCTCCGTTATATTATACACTATTGTTAGTTTTTAAGTTTGTTAGTACCCTTGAAAGATATAGGATACCTCAAAAACTTACTGGCTCGATTCTGAAACTTTTTCACTAGTAAAATGCTACCCTATGCCTGAGTTTAATATGTACCTATGTTTTATTTCTACGCAAATAAAACCATCGTCGCATGACGGGGACACAGCACAGAAGCGATTACAAAGTTCCGTCTCCACTGTATAAACTTTATAACTCAATAGACTGGTAAAAAGTAGGTAATATTTTTTCATAAATACGTTATCGTATTATTTCAGCGCAATTTATCAAAGCCGGAGTCCGTGCCTCCAAAAATACATCATACATTTTAACCTGGACAAAAGTTACGAAAACAAACCTGCATTTTCTGTCTGACTGTGAAATGGAAACGAAAAAGTCGAATTCAGACTGCGCGCTATATTTCACATTTCATCTTCCACAACTAAAGAAGAATTGAAATATCCTACTGCGAAAAATTTATGTGCGCTATACCAGTTCTCTCAAACGGTGAAGGAAAACATCGTGAGGAAACCCGCGGCTTAGTCAGCTCCACACGTATTGACCATGTCTTTTCTGTGGACAAGGCCGACTAAGCTGAGAGGATGGAATAGGTGCTGGGCAAACTTACTCCATCTTAATTCGTCCCGGGCACATAGCGTCCCGTTTGTGAAGGTAAAAGTTGCCTCCTGACGTTTAATCATCTACTATAGATGGTAAAAGGCCTTATTTTTTATCCCTATTATTATTATGGAGCCCAAGGGGCGGAACACCTGGCGTGACGTGGTGATAACAGGTGGTGTAAAACGTTGCCAGAATGATGACCGAGGACTGGCAAGAGAAACGTTGGACGCATAATTCAAAATAACTTTATTCTGTAAAATCTTTGGGATCATTTGGAAAAGTCTTAACGATGAGTTGACAATATTGTCGACGTCACGGGTCGTCAGTATATCAGTCTAGAGCAGGACCGTGAAAAGCGGCAAGAGCAAAGGGAGGCCTATACACTGTAATAGGTGCCATCTGGCTGTGGATGATGATGATGATATACATATAAAGTTTGTGGGAATTTATGTTTGTGCCTCAATTTCTAAGTTGAGAAACTTAGAAATTGACTTTACATACAGGCGCCTTATTTACTATGACCAAACAGCATATTTGAAAGCATATTGTGTCAAGTGCACGAAAGGAGCCTTTGAGGCGCACCTTAAATGCACACGATTAGTGTCGCGAAAGCGAAGAGTTTCACAAAGGTTGTCGGGTTCACTCGGGTTAGATCGGGTCGTTATCAGTAGGCGAGCGCGCACAGGCGGCTCGCCGCGCCGGCCGATCTAACATTCTGTTACGAGACGACAAGCGAGGCACATCGGTGAGTGATTTTGACTTACACAGTGCAAGCAAATCCAGATAAGTTGTCACCGATGTTATGTACCCATGTATGAGCTAGTGTACCTACTTACCAGAAGTGTTAACCGATGCGTCGGTCTGTTGCGAACAGATAGATCAGTAATCAGAGAGCGAGGCTCGGGGTGGCTATAGGGGAGGTTGGAGGCCACACGGGGATAAGCCCCATAATACTTACGTTAAGTCAAGTAATGCTGATGGAACAGCCATCACCTTTAAGATGCTGATGGAACAGCCATCACCTTAAGATCCTGATGGAACAGCCATCACCTTGAGTAAAATCCTGATGGAACAGCCATCACCTCAAGTAAGATCCTGATGGAACAGCCATCACCTTGAGTAAAATCCTGATGGAACAGCCATCACCTCAAGTAAGATCCTGATGGAACAGCCATCAAGCCAGGTGGAACAGCCACCAAGTAAACGCATAACCCGCTAACATAGATTTGCATAAGTACATCAACACAGTATATTCGTCATAACAAGTTTTTTTTTGTACTTGACGACATGGTGGAGATGCAGGGATATCTCTTTTATGCAATCTAAAAATAGATTGTTTACTCTGGTTATCATAAAAGAATTGCGGGTAGTTGTGTTTTGCATTTGCTTCGTACGACGTAAAGAATAATTGCGTATAAAAATAACAAAGGAATTCGAATAATCATTTGAATGTAATATTGTGTAAAATGTACGTAGGTATATTTTAAATTAGTAGGTTTAGTCATACACTTCACGAAAGTTTATCGGCTGCGGTCACGAGCAGATATTCATTTAAAAATGAAATCGTTTTCGTTTTACATCTTCCTTGGGGGGAATGTCGCGAAAGCGAAGAGTTTCACAAAGGTTGTCGGGTTCACTCGGGTTAGATCGGGTCGTTATCAGTAGGCGAGCGCGCACAGGCGGCTCGCCGCGCCGGCCGATCTAACATTCTGTTACGAGACGACAAGCGAGGCACATCGGTGAGTGATTTTGACTTACACAGTGCAAGCAAATCCAGATAAGTTGTCACCGATGTTATGTACCCATGTATGAGCTAGTGTACCTACTTACCAGAAGTGTTAACCGATGCGTCGGTCTGTTGCGAACAGATAGATCAGTAATCAGAGAGCGAGGCTCGGGGTGGCTATAGGGGAGGTTGGAGGCCACACGGGGATAAGCCCCATAATACTTACGTTAAGTCAAGTAATGCTGATGGAACAGCCATCACCTTTAAGATGCTGATGGAACAGCCATCACCTTAAGATCCTGATGGAACAGCCATCACCTTGAGTAAAATCCTGATGGAACAGCCATCACCTCAAGTAAGATCCTGATGGAACAGCCATCACCTTGAGTAAAATCCTGATGGAACAGCCATCACCTCAAGTAAGATCCTGATGGAACAGCCATCAAGCCAGGTGGAACAGCCACCAAGTAAACGCATAACCCGCTAACATAGATTTGCATAAGTACATCAACACAGTATATTCGTCATAACAAGTTTTTTTTTGTACTTGACGACAATTAGTCTTAAGCTGTTAAGTTCTCAGTAGGTATAAACATCACGCCTCAACACTTGATCCCTATAAAACCTATGGCACTGTCAACCTACTTTTATCTAGGTTTCATTTCCTCTCCCAAGTCCCATTTGTGAAACACAATATGGATAATCCAATCCAATAGCTATTAGATGCGTTGGTATTGGTACATAGGTAGTATGCTTTCTTTGTTACAAAGTATGCTGAATTTCCATATAGTCAAGGTTCATTCCTTTAATTTTTTTTTATCAATTAGTTCAAACTTACCAAATTTCAAGTACCTAGTTACCAAAAAATATATTTGCAACTAATACAAATATAATTTACAAAAGAACAGTCGTAAAAAGTATAGTAAATACACAATACAATACATTTATGTATTCCTACTAACAAAATCTCTTTCTAAATGCTATCTAAGTATTAGTTTATCACATCGGAAGCCGGTGTTCTCACCTTCCCATCACAATGTTTATTTTCAAACGTCAACACTATCAGTAAACCGGCCGTTTAAATGTTTAATAGCATACGCACGATATTTCATCTCGTTTCAAACATTTTTATTCTTCATCCGCCAACCAAATAGATTCCTAAAGAAAACGAAAATTATTTAATACAAACTTCTTTAGGAAAAGATAAGCAACGAATTATCCTGTAAGCCCTTCCTTTGATTCCGATTACTTTGGGAGTCGACTAAAATACTGTTTCTTTTTTGCAGGAAATGTTCTTCACCAATCAACGGCACTAATGAAGCAATCCACAAACGGGATATTGGAGTAGAAGCTCGAACAGCCTACCTAGCGCAATAAAACAACTTGTCGATTCATACCAAAGATTCGCCAGACGATTACAAGCTGTATCACAAGAGACACAAAAACGAAATTACTTCCAGCAACTTCACAATCCAATGGCTCTGCTCCGAATCGGAAAGTCGATCCAAGCAATATGTCAGTTAACGTCCACACCCGATTGTAATCAAGCGCGCCATTACAAAACCAAAAAGCTTCACGACGAGGCCGTGTTTCAAACTTGACTCGACATTTACTGGTCTTTTGTTCTCTGTGAAATAATAGACAAACCCAATGTATGGTAACGTTAGGAAAACGAGACAATTGATCGCCCAAGACAGGGACTCGTATGGCGACCCCAGCTCATAACTGTCATCGTTCACCGCCTAGCTTTGTTACTTCACCTTCGTGTCTTCTCACACTAGTGTCTGTTCTGTTGCTATCCGAGGCGGCACTAGCCGCGGTCGACTTCAACGAATCCATTCCGGAATTCAACTTCACAAACTCAAACTCCTCTGAAAACTGGACGCTGTTCGAGAGCAACATTACGAAGTACCAACACATAAAACACTCGAAGTACTCCTTGCCAGTCACGATATTGCTCGTTATAGTATTTCTAATTATCATAGGAGGAACGATAATTGGAAACATATTAATTTGCATTGCTGTACGCTTAGTTAGAAAATTGAGAAGGCCTAGTAACTATTTGATAGTATCATTGGCTGTGAGCGATCTCTGCGTGGCGTTTATGGTGATGCCTGTCGCTGCAGTGTACGATATAATGGGTACGTGGCCATTTGGATCCGTCATATGCGACTTCTGGGCATCGAGTGACGTTCTCTCCTGCACCGCTAGTATCCTAAATCTCTGCATGATATCCGTGGACCGATACTATGCGATCACGAAGCCGCTAGAGTACGGCGTGAAGCGAACTCCAAGAAGGATGCTGTTTTGCGTGTTCCTAGTTTGGATAAGCGCAGCATTTATTTCGCTCCCGCCTGTATTAATACTTGGAAACGAAAAGACTGATACGTCTTGCTCCGTGTCGCAGAACCAAGTCTACCAAATATATGCAACCTTTTGCTCGTTTTACATACCATTGACGGTGATGGTCGTGGTATATTATAAGATCTTCCGTGCCGCTAGGAAGATTGTGAAGGACGAGAGGCGTGCCCAGTCGCACTTGGAGACGCATTGCTACTTGGAGATCAACGTTAAGAATGGAGGCGCTGCAGAGGCCAAGCTTTTGGGAGCTCAGCCGCAAACGCCAGCTCCGCCGAGAGGATCTACTGCCAGTACTAATACTACAGTAAGTCATTGTTTTTTTGATCCAGTATAATAACAATGGTTTTATAGGTATCGATGGTAACTCATACATACATATTATCACGCCCGTATCCCTAATGGGGTGGGCAGAGCCAAAAGTAAACATAAGAAAACTTGCAGCCAGTTCTGATTTACAGTCCTAAGATGGATATGGTGAACCATGGTGTCAGGTGATCAGCCCATCGCCTATATAGATGGTCCATCATGTTGGGAAGGATAGTATCCCTTAGTCGACTCTTACGACATGCTCAGGGAGAGAAGCAGCTGGACTTTTTCTTTACTTCCAGTCCAGCAGAGAAGTAGTAGGTAACTCTCAAAGATATAATTATAAAATTAATGAAAGTTTGCTTAAGTTACCTACTTAGTTGTGCCGGTGCGGTGACTTCGATGATTAAAGAGAGATCCAAATACAGATTTCTAAAAAAACACTCAACACATTTCAGTTCTCAAAAGAGGGTTTCTCTAAACGATTTTAAAGATGTGTTGCCTTAACAGTTTATTTTTGTTTCAGATAAGCGTAGACAAAGCCGAAAGCACCATTGGTCGATGTTTCTCCGGTCAGCGGAAGTCCAACGAATCACAGTGTCCTATGCTTCAAAACAATCAGAACAAAACTCCCACCAAACCAATCCACACAATTAACAAATCACCCACACAGCTAGTGCCAAGTACACCTCAAATCACGGAACAGAGAAAACTATCCTCAGAAGGTGGTCAGAAGCAGGCGTCGAATAAAATTCGCTCGTCGCTCTCCACTTTTGCTCAAAAAAGTCACATTGCCAAAGATTTGCTTCATAGCCAGTCACCGCATCAGAAGAAGCTCAGATTCCATCTGGCAAAGGAACGCAAAGCGTCCACCACTCTTGGAATCATTATGTCAGCATTCGTAATTTGCTGGCTGCCTTTCTTCGTGCTGGCGTTGCTCCGGCCGTTCGTCGCGGATGACGCTATTCCTGATGCCATAAGTGCCCTTTTCCTTTGGCTAGGTTACTTCAACAGTCTGCTGAACCCTGTTATTTACGCGACGCTGAATAGGGACTTCAGGAAGCCGTTCCAGGAGATTCTCTTCTTCAGGTGTGGGAACCTGAACCATATGATGCGCGAGGAGTTCTACCACAGCCAGTACGGAGACCCAGAACAGCACTACTGTGTCAACAATACTGCAAAGTTGCATAACTATGACGAAGGTGTTGAAATAGTGTCCGCGATTGATAGAGAGGAGACTCGTGCGTCCGAAAGTTTTCTATGATCGTCAATGACCGAGGTCCATCCCGACCTGGATACTGTGATCTAATTAAGACTTTTATTATAATAAAACCAAGGTCTATACAGTGTAAATTTCGTCATTAACTTGTGTATTATAAAAGGCTGTTTCAAACCAACTAGTCGATATAATGTGTTTCTAACTTGTCATATGTTAATCTGATACCCGGAAAAATTACTAATATACCATTTTAAGTCTATTATTTAAATATGGAATGTTGTGGAGATTTGCTAAGCCGTTTTAGAATGACCAAAGAGGTAAATTATTGTAAAAGAAAGTTACCGATAAGCTGTTGTGAATTTAATAAAGTTTAATATAATTAATGAATATTGTTAATGGTGTATATGAATTGACATTATAAATATTGTAGTCAGAAGTATTAATCCATGTGATAGTAGGTTTAGACTTCATAACTATCCTTAAACTTGGATTTTTTTACGTTCCTGACCATTTCTTTAATTTATACAATTTAAAAGTGCAATACATATATATTTTAATTAAATAAACATTCATATCCAAAAGTTATGTCAGTCACACTTTTTTTGATTAGTAAGTCAAAGTCAAAGTCAAAGTCAAAGTCAAAAATTTTTATTCCATAAAATCACTGGGATCACTTGGACACGTCTTAAATCTACGTTGCATTTACACCTGTTCGTAACGCGACCAGGCGTGGAAGATACAGGCAAGAAACCACGCTTGGCTATTTTTTTGGAAAATGAGATTAAAGTAAGATTTTTTAACCTGCTAATAGAAGAAAAAAATGGATTAATAGAGAAAACAAAATACCTAGGCACTGCCAGATTATTAAAGTATGAATGATACTTATAAAATTAAAATACCGAAATTTTAATAAATCAATGGTTAATTACTATAATTAAATATTAGCACTATTTTGCAAATGATGAATGGGTTTCATTAAAAAAACCAAAAGTTTGTAGTTTACGAAAATAAAATCATTTATTAAAACTTGGTTGCTTGGTTATTAAGAATTTTAAAATACATAGGATTACTTAGGTTTAAAAGTAGACAAATTCAGTGTTGTAAATATTGTTTATAATAATTATTATAATTGTTAGGTTAGTAATAATAAGTTAAATAATAAAAAAATAATTGCAGATAACTGTGTGGGGAAACTACGCTTTGAAAAAATTATTTGACATTTCGATTTGATGTTTAAATGAAATAATTATGACGTAATTAAATTTCTTTGATGTAGTTTCTTTCCATTGTGAATAATTACGTGGTTGTTTGTATATAAGTATTTTAGCATTCGAAAATCACTATACAGTACTTATAGAAAACTCATTTGTAATATACCTTAAATAATTTGTTGTAATATTTCTATGATTGGACGCAAAAAAAATGTATTAAATAATAATTTTATATCAGTTCTCAATTTTTGAAAAAAAATATGCCTTTTTTTGTAATACAATACATTTGATTTGACGTTGCAAAATATTTTATAACCTAATTTTTTTTGAACTCTATTTCATTTATTGAATCAACTTATTATTAAATAAAAATTAAAATAAATGTTAATAACAATTTAAGAAATACAGTATCTGACGACCGAATAATCTCTGAATCATTTTTCTACCAAGAAAACGTCACAACAACTAAATAAGTTCTATGCCTTTATTTCAATATTATTATTAGATTATATCTGTTCGTAACAATTAAGTTTTCCTTTATATTAAAATAATACGATACATTTTATTTCACTTGTAAATTTAAATAAGCAATTAAAATAAACAGGCAACAACTAGGCATCTTTAACAGTGTATCAATAAATTGTTTATAATTTAATATACTTCTAATGTACATTGAACTAATATTTAAATTAATAGCAACAAATCTTTTCATATCTTGACATTATTGTATTTTTCCTATGTAGGTTCTAAAAAGAGACGAAATAAAATAGATTTCCGATATTACTGCATTTTTATTATAAAAATATAATATCAAGTATAATTAAGGTATAAACATCCTATCCTACTAATATTATAAACGCGAAAGTTTGTATGTATGTATGAATGTTTGTTACTCTTTCACGCCTAAACGGCTGAACGGATTAAAATGAAACTTGGAATATACATAGAACATGTACTGGATTAACATATAAGCTATTTTTTATCCGGTTACCACGCTAGCGAAGCCGCAGGCAGCAGCTAGTTGTGAAGTATAAGTCACTGTTTCAAAAATCCAATTAACAAACATATCTATATACGATCTGTGAGATTCTCTCACCAGCCCTGTGGATTTTCAAGTGTGGACAATATCGGTGCTATCTTTGAAGGCTCCCGGACTCAAGACGGCTGTGAACCCAGGTACGTCTTTCAATACCAGCCACTGAATTACCCGTAAGAACACATATTTCAAAAAGTACCTACAAAGTTTCAATATAATTATTATTGAAGACCAAAGGCAAGATATTTAATTAATTTAATGTCAATTAAGAAGTTATTTTGATAAAGACGAAGTTATCTTGGCGAGACATCTACGGCCCTACTACTATAAACGTTTTATAATTTGAATACTTCTTAAACTCAAGGCATTATACCTAAAATTAACCGTGTGCTTTCAATATAAGGTTGGAAACTAGAGAAAATTCAATGACGGCCTCGGTGGCGTGGCGGGCGGTTGCTCGGCAGAGACGCAAGAGGCGCGCGTTCGATTCCCGCTGCGGAAGGAGTGTTTGCATGTTCTGTAAATATTTCTTCCAGGTCTAAGTGTTGTGATACCATGGTACTCGTAGTTTCTGATACCCACGACACAGGGAATCCTAGTGCGGGGTCAGGACTATGTATGTGACTGTTGGGTGTTATTTATTTATGCTTTTTCAATAGTTACAAGGATAAATACATGGAGTCATTCCTAAAACAAATGTTTTATTTAAAGAACTTTATGTCATTTGCATGATAATCTGTCATTCCAGAAAAGATAGAAAACTTTAGCGGAAATTCTATGACATTGACGATTTTAGCTTTTCATAGTAGGTACGAAGGTTAGACCTACCTACGTCTTGGGAGCATGGTGATGTGATGAGCAGAGCGGGTAAATTAAAAATACCTGAGGTCGTTTTTACTTTGCACTTTTTACCCGACTGCGAAGGAGAGTAATAAATTCATATCGTAAAATTAAAGCTTAGGTTATAATAACTCGTTCATGCTCTCCTGGTTTTTTTGTCAACTATTTTCAATGCAACAATGAAACGATCGCTAATTCGGTGTACAATGGGTATTAAAGCGAATTTCATTCAGTATTCGTAATCGGATTACTCAATGTTCCAGTGCAGGGAAAAAAAGATCTCCATAGTAGCTTAAAACGTGTTATTACTAGAAGCACAAAAAATATAAATATTTGTTTACATCTACTGGAAATAATTAAAATTCGCCGCTCAGTCACCCGTGCCAATTCTACTTCCAAGATTCTGTCATCGCGTTCTGTCAGACGACAAATGGACGACAATGACCTTAGCCCGTGTCAAAGTTGTTTTAGCAACCGCGTGTCAAAAATAGCTAAGCATTAGCATAAACTCATTATGAATAATCACAATGTTTAGGTGAAATGGTGGATGACGTCTTTGACTTGTCCATGCTTGCTACGGTTTTTGCCTGGTTCCAATATTCTACTAACGTACCAAGGATCATTTGTTACGCTTGCAACGTTGTTTTTCGTTAAAAAATGTATGGCGCCTTTTGACAGATAACATTTTTATGGTAACGAACGATCTCGGTGGCGTGGCGGGTGAATGTCCGGTTGAGAAGCGAGGTTGGGGTTCGAATCTCTCGGATTCGGGAGCTCGTGCGGAGAGTTGTGTCCATCTCTACCACCAACGTAGGTGCCTCGATGTGACCACGACCGCTCTGCCAAGAGCGAAACGACAGAGAAGAAGAAGAATATCAGTACCTTACAGACATATTAATATAGGTTCGCATTGTACTTAATCGGAATGAACTAGCCTTTTAGTTATTTTAAACGTCACAAACTATACAAATTTCCAAGTTTCATTAAAATCCATTCGGTTCTTACGCTGCTATTGAACAACAAAATATCCTTACATCGACACAAACTTTCAAAATAATATTAGTAGTTGAATACTGTAAACTAAGGCCTTTTACCATCTATAGTAGATGATTTATACAGCGTCATGACTTTTACCTTCACGCCTTCTTCACTTGGTGCTTGCTAGTAACCCCGCCTTCCGATCCTTAGGTCGTGGGTTCAAACCCGGTCGTGTACCAATGGATTTTTCTGTAAGAAAAATTATGTGCGCTATACCAGTACTCTCAAACGGTGAAGGAAAATATCGTGAGGAAACCGCAGTTTAGTCAGCCCCGCACGTATTGACCATGTCTTTCCTGTGGACAAGGCCGACTAAGCTGAGAGGATAGTATAAGTGCTGGGCAAGCCAACTCGATCTTAATTTGTCCCGAGCACTACAGCGTCCCGTTTGTGAAAATAAAAAGTTGTCTTCTAACGCTGTATAAATCATCTACTATAGATGTTAAAAGGCCTTAGTTAAGGCCCACCCTATTACCTATTGATACGAGAGCGTGATTAATGTATGTAGAATCGAATTAGATCAGGTAATTCTATTTAGAAATGTATTTTAAACGAAAATGAAACAAACAATGTGATAATAGCGTGGGTGCCTCTGATGATGATACCAACCGTTAAGTGAACGCGGATCACTGCATACATAAGTAGGTACAGTCAGCTTCAAAAATATCTATATCTTCTAAATATAGAACAGATAACTTTAAATTGAAAATTTAAATAGCCCCCGACCCCCAAACAACATACCAAATTTCAAATCAATCGGACCTGTGAAAGTTGGTAAGATCTTTTTGTCAAGTAGAAAATGGGCTGATGATCTTCAAACACCTGAACAGTTCGTTAATTATAGCTAAAAAGCATCTAGATCACATCTGCTTTTAAACAGAAAAACAGCATCAAAATCAGTCTATTCGTTTGGGAGCAATGCCACAGAGAAACACTCAGATACACACTGCAAACTTATAACACCCTCTTTTTCGTCTGTGCGGGGTGCTAAAAAATATTTGCATGCCTATATAAGGTAAGACAGTACTGGAGCATTTTTTATTATCTAATTTAAACTTGTATAACCTACTTTCTGACAAATAAATGAATTGAATTGAATTGCTTTTCTGTTTTTTTAACCTTATAAAATAACATTATAGCATTTTGGTAAGCATAGAAATCTTTATTAACAGAAAGAAACTTACAACTAATACAAATATAATTTACAAAATACAAAAGAAACAGTCGGGCTATCTAAAGGCCATTGCAAACAGTCTATAGATAGCTCACCTGATCCAGCTCATCAGACAGTGGAAGCGTGCCCAAGACGCTGGGTGCATTGCCGAGCTGAATGGCAATACTGATCCGTTGAGCCAAATAAGAACCAGCTCTTGGATCGCGCATATAATGCATATCTTGGGTCGATCTTTGCAGACTTACACCATATTTCCACCAGGTTTCAATTTGCTATGATGCCAATCTTGTTGGCAACATCTAATGCGTCGTAATCTGGCTAGCCTGACGTACGCCTTCTTCTTACCATCGGGCCTGATAAGAGTATTAACTTTAGCAACGTTGTTGTCGTAACTTCTTAACGACGACCTTAATAATGGTGCTTGTTGAAAGTGGTGTGGACCAAGGTACTGTATTTTTAGTGTCACTATAATTATTATGTTGTATCCCAATGATGCTTCTCTTTTTTGTGTAGGCTAGTGACGTCATTGAAGCCGACAATTTTCGCTTTTGTAGTCGAGTGTACAACACGATGGCCTGTAGTTATGCAAATAGCTATTTGGCCGTGACATTACTTGGCTAAGTTATCCTAGCTTGAATTTTTTATCGATGTTCGAGTTGTTGCCACGGATCGCCTTTTAGCGGAACGAAATTACTTCTAACAATAAAGTTGAACACTGTTTTTTTTTTAGTTGGGGTACTACTAATCGTGTCATTAGTACTTTATACGTTTTTCGTAGAGAAAAACTCATAGCGCACGACTGGATTTGAACCCACGGTCACACTCTCTTTAGTTAGGATAGTATGGATTTTAATTAGAAGTTTCGTGCAAAGGTAGACGAAAATTCGTTATTATTGTTGAGATTTGGGTTTTCTGCATAAAACCGTAAAATGTGTAAAAACGATGACAGCAGATGCAAAGTTTGACGTGAAAAATAAAAGATAGCGTAAATTACGTCTGTAAACCATTTTTTGAGTTCCGTACCCAAAGGATGCCTATGGGACCCTGTTACTAAGCTTTCGCTGTCCGTCCGTCCGTCCATCCGTCTGTCTCATAAACCGTACTTAATAGGAAGAGAGTTAAAATTTTCACAGTGTGTATTTCTATTGCCGCTATACCATATTTTTTTTGCTCTAGTACCATTATCAGATGAAACTCCAATCATGGAACCTCAGCGAATGAACCAATATTGTAGTTCACTTCAGTAGATACCATTGCACATGTCATTAGCGATGGTTCCATTGGAAAAAATACCAGGAGAACATGAACCAGTAGGTGGTGCCAAGCCATTATACCTAATCTGAGCCATACATTCAATGTAGATTTAAGACATTACAAAGTGAACCTTTACAGATTTTACTGAATAAACTAGTTTTCATATTTCATCATAATTAACATGAGTAACAATCCGACTTCACCCACTGCTGGGAATAGGCCTCCCTTTGCGTGTGCCACTCTCCACGGTCCGTTACTAACCTCTTCCAGGTCCTGCCCGCAACGGATGCTATGCTATATCATCAGCCCATCTGGATGACTGACGTTTTTATTTTTAATTCACTCATAAATTCCAGATCATGCCCGATTTTATACAATGTTTTCCTAGAGAATGTGAGAAGGCATAAAAGTTTATTAATTAAAGCAACTTCCGTCGTTTTAATTGACCCCCTGGTAACTGGGGTCGAAACCGTAGTTTGGCCAGTGAAACATACCGGTCAAGTCAATTGCGATTAGCATATCAAAATGTAATCGGGGACTACTGCGAAAGCGGCTGCCTTTATTATTGAAATCTCATCGTAAAATAAATAGAAGAAAAACACTTTTTGTGCTTAGCTTTAGTTTATCTTCTTAAGAAATAAAAACATGAATAAATAAATGCGATCATTGTTTTATTGTATGTTTCTAAATTGGGTAATAATCTGTTTTGACTTTAATACCTACAATACACGAGTGGTTATGATTTTACATTATCATTTTTAGGGTGCCCGAAGAATGCCTACAAAACCCTATTACTAAGCCATCGCTGTCCGTCCGTCCGTCCGTCCGTCTGTCAGCGGTCTGTATCTCATGAATCGTAATAGGCAGAGTTGAAATTATCACAGAGTGTATTTTATTGCCGCTATAACAAAAAATAAAACAATAAAGGGAACCACACATACAAGAAACTTTTTTAAATGTAGGTCCGTACAGAACCCTTCATGTGCGAATTCAATTCGCACTTGGCCGGTTTTTAATAATAGCTCAACGTAAGGCTAATATAAAATTCAACCATGAAATGTAGGATTATTTAAATACAAATTACGTACTTTTTTATCTATGTTTGCAAGAAACGTGAATGATAAATTAGAAAATTAAATAATGATAGATTAAAGATGTCTTGTTTTTCTATGATCACTCTGAACTTGCTACCATAAATAACTTAATGATGATCTGGAAGCTATAATTAAGCTAATATTCAGAACTTAGTTCTCAGGCCAACAAACAATACATGGCGTGATGGTTTATAGATTGATTGCAAAACATGCATTTACTACGAGTACCTACTACTAATAATGCGAAAGTTTGTGAGAATGTTTGGATGTTCGTACTCAATCACGCCAAAATTTCTGAACAGATTTAGGTAAATATTTGAAATAAACATACCTAGTACGTGAGCTGGAATTACTTACCTAAAGCCGAATTTTTATCATCTTATTTTCTGTCGGTGGACCTCCTTCAAACTTCAAACTTTAATTCATTTATTTAATAAAATCCTATGGGATCAGGGGGTCATTAGATACCTACTACTAGTCGTCACAAGGACTGTTGGTCTAGTGGTAGCGGCCCCGCCTTCCGATCCTAGGGTAGTGAGTTCAAATACAGTCAGGTAATAGATTTTTCTATTCCAAAAAATTATGTGCGCTAAACCAGTAGGTACTCTCAAACGGTGAACAAAACCATTGTGAGATATCCGGCATGTTGTAGAACCTAAAAAGTTCATAAAATATAAGTCAAGTGCCCGAAAGGAGCCTTTGAGGCGCACTTTAAATCCTTTCAACACACACTAGTTCAAATAAACTAGTGACACGTCTAGTACCTAGTAATATTAGGATCATTTAGAACTTTGGATTAGGCCTGTTTGTAACACAACTAAGCATGGAAGATATAGGCAGAAAATCAAGCATGGCCACTTTTCCTGTTTTAGAGTAGCCCTACCAACTATTTGGTTAAGGCTTTATGAACGTAGGTATAGTCCTAATTAGAATGGTACTACTCAGATTTACCGACGCTGATTACACTTCGGCGAATAGGGCGAGTGCCGCCTGCTATTTGTTTGCGAGCCAACAGTCACGATATTGCTGTTCGAGTTTTACTAGGCGTTATAATATTTTATGAATGAATTTTTACAGTCGTATACAACTTTCAAAATGATAGCAAAATGTTTGTTAGTTTTTATTTTTAGTGAGCGAAATAGGCAGATGATTAATGCCTGGTTCCAATATTCTACGAACGGAAGACGGATTGTTCATTAAATTTAGTTAACAGTCAACTAAATGTGCCTTGAAAGGTGATAATGTATGATATGTTTACTGAAGTCACTTATTATCTATCTAGTCGTGTCACTAGTTCTTTCGAACCAGTGTGGTAAAAGGAATTAAAGTGCGCCTCAAAGGCTCCTTTCGTGCATTTGACACCATGTTTTCGAACTTTTTACTTATTGGATTTAAATATTTATTCAGAAAACCAACCATTCTGTTACCTTTTCACGCCTAAACTGCTAAACAAATTTTAATGATACTTATTTGTAAGGAGATAGATTCCATCCGGGGGAAAGACATAGGCTACTTTTTATCCTGTGAAACGATCCCAAAATGGAAAAAGAATAAACAAGAGAACGCATAATCCGTCCTATGCATTAATTTATAACAAGACAATTAATTTGACATTTACAAAATGTTGATAGCTGACAATGTCATTCTTAACAATCGGGTCGTCAGCAGCTCTCTTTTTCTTGCAGGGCTGTGGGTAAGGGCCTCTAACTGGTACCATATAAGTTTTGTTGCGCATACAACTTTGCAATTCAGAACTAGTCCTACTATTATGAATGCGAAAGTTTGTGAGGATGTGTGGATGTGACGATGTACCTACCTATGTTTGTGCCTCAATCACGCCGTAACGGCTGAACGGATTTGAATGATACTTGGAATATACATAGCATGTGTGCTGGAATATAATACATAGGCTATTTTTTGTCCGAAAACCATGCGAGCAAAGTTAAAGCCACTTAATATTTTAAGATTTTCAAGTTGTCTCTGTTATCGATGAATGTATAAACCAACATTGAGTGATTAACTTATATCGCTTTACATAACTTATCTATCTAATGAAGATGATTGATTGAACCTAATGACATGGAAACTTGATCTTCACTGACGAGACTTAATGATAGCTGAAGTTTCCAAGAAAATTACTGGAAATCTATGGCTTTACCATGACTTACCCTAGAAAATGCTTGCTATCGCCAGTGGTAAACAATATGTGATAAGAGCACTGGTGGTGTAAGTAGTGACCCCGCCTTCTGATCAAGGTCGTGGGTTTAAATCGGTGTTCGACTGATTCAAACTTTGAATAGGTACACGTAGTTCGAGACTTGTAATAACATGTAATCAATTCTTTTCCGGGTACAATGTATTGACGGCATCGGTGGCGTGGCGGGCGATTGCTCGGCAGAGATGCAAGAGGCGCGGGTTCGATTCCCGCTGCGGAAGAAATGTTTGCATGTTCTGCAAATATTTCTTCCGGGTCTGGGCATTGTGGTACCATGGTACTCGTAGTTTCTGATACCCACGACACAGGGAATCCTAGTAGTGTGGGGTCAGGACTATGTATGTGACTGTTGGGTGTTAAAAAAAAATATGAACGAAGCCTCACCCAAAGCGCAAATCGTCTTTCAAACGCGTGATTTTCTCACTCTGGCTAGAAAACTGGTACAAGATTGAAATGAACTAAGTAATTTACTCAAACTCAATTTCCTAAACAATTTACGAGCGCCGTAAACTCATCCCTAAATGAGTTTGAGTAAATAAGTACATAATAATGTTACCTGAACGCTTATGAACTCCGCCACACCGTTAAAGTGCCACTTCAATACTTTTTACAGCAAACTCCCTCAGCTTAAAATAGCTCTAACAGGAAATGATGATGATAACTTTTACTTTTTTAATTCTCTGCTGAGCTGGGAGTAAAAAAAAAACAGAACGCGTCCAAGTGCTTCTCTCCCCGGACATGTCGTAAAAGTCGACTAAGGGATCATCCCCCTGCAAAATGATGGACCCATCAACATAATTATTATATGGGCGATGAACTAATAACCTGTCATCATGGTTCACTATAATATCATGACCATAACATGTGTCAAGTGCACGAAAAGAGCCTGCGAGGCGCATTTTAAATTATTTCAACGCACTGATTCAAAAGTGATATGATTATAATGTGTAGGTATGAGTTTCTGAGTTGTTTTATTTATTATGATAAAAAGATTAATTATAGTCTAACTCAAATGTAATATTTTTTTACCTATTTCGTCCCATAGCAAGGTAAAATTTTAGAAGCTTTTTGATTTTGAATTAGATTTTTTAATATGCGGGGTTTTTTTAGGTCTGTCCGGAGTGAATTTGGAATCTGGAGCCTGTTTACTTAAAAAGCCCGGGTTTAGCTACATTCAAGTCAGATAGGGTTTAGTACCGCCATAAATTTTTAAAATGTCTCCCTTGATCATACACTGTAAAGTAAAATACATGCTACTTACAGCAATCTTGAGACCTACTTATTCATCTGTACGTGCTTAAAGGTTTATGGCACATGGTATGTGAAGCAAAAATAAGGTTCTATAATCCTACTAATATTATAAATGCGAAAGTTTGTGAGGATGTGACGATGTTTGTGCCTTAATCACACCGTAACGGCTGAATGGATTTTGAACAAAACTTGGATAAAACATAGCCTATAATGTTAATCCAGTACATGTATTAAGTATATTCCATGTTTCATTCAAATCCGTTCAGCCGTTTAGGCGTGAAAGAGTAACAAACATCCATACATATAAACTTTCGCGTTTAAAATATTAGTAGGATTATGGATTACTAGCTACCGCGTGCAGTTTCGGTCGTCGCGTGGTACCTGGATAAAAGTAGCCTATTTTATTTATGCACACGCACTATGTATATTATAAGTTTCATTCAAATCTGTTCAGCAGATACGCCTTGATTGAAGTACAATCATAGTCACATTGTCACAAACTTTCGTATTTAATATTCGTAGGATGTAATTTTATTAATTGCCAACACAATATAATCATTACGACGAATTTGACGACCTCGGTGGCGTAGCGGATGAAGGCCAGGCGCGAGAAATTCGGGTTCGATCCTGCGGCAAAATAATTGTTTGCATGTTCTGCAAATTTGTTTTCCAGGGTTACAATGTATTGTATGTGTATTATGACTGTTGGGTCTTATTTATTTATTTGTTATTTCCGTGAGGGAAACAAATATCTGGGTTATTAATAAATCTTAATGATTCCAGAGAGAAACAGGAAAACTTTTCTACCATAATGTACATAAAAGTAAGTAAGTTCATATGAGCTAGTGGCTAGAATGAAATTGTGTAAAATGGTGGCATAATGTACATAGATGCACGAAAAGCGTATGAGCAACCTCTTTCGATGTACAAAATAATGATATCCTAAAAAAACTGTTCGTAGATTTAGATTTAAACACAAACATAAACACATTTTAATCAAGAAACAAAATATATATATGTCATGTCTAAGTTTGTTTAAATGGGTTAAATCCCGTTGGTAAAATGAGTTTGTCACAATCGCCTTCAAAAGAAAAGAAAATAAACTGAACAGAGCAAGTAACTGTCACTGACAGTTGCTGATGTTAATCAAAATATTCTACCGGCCAGTGTGTTGTCTTTGGTTGGAATCGAATGATAAAATAAATTATTATTATCTGTGGTATAAGAAAAATATGGCGGCAGAAAGATTTTGGGAACATCCCGCGTCGTAGTGTTCAAAAAAGTTTGCAAATTGAAATAAAATGAAGAAATCAGTTAAAAATTACGTTTTGAGTTTACATATAAATAATAACATTTTTTTTTCTTGATAAAAAATATGTTACTTGTATTTTGTGAACTTACTAGCTTCCGTGATACTCGGAAAACAGTTCAATAATGTTTTGCAAGTGTAGGTCAAATCTATTCAGACGTTACGGGGTCGGGGGACAAACATCCAAACTTCCAAGTACCCAAACATCCAAATATCCCAAACGTTTGCAAAACGATCCCAAATATTAGAATAGAATAGAATAGATTTTATTGGACAGACACAAACAACACAGAGATGTAGTAGGTAACATAGATATATCTTTATACTACATCTCGGTTTAAAAGTTTATCGGTAGAAAATTATGTCTATTTCTACATTTTTCTTTATTTATTATATAATATATTAAATAAAGAAAAATGTAGAAAATCATAAAATTAAAACACTCAAGCATTAGGTGCCGAACCTATTTTATTAGTAGAACACTTCACTAGTATTTTCTTGGTCACGATTCTTCCTCCATCATCAATACTATGGAGATACACATCGCCCACGCATTCCGTCGTCTTTGTTTCAGGATCCATTTGTCAATGACAAGGCTCCCTCGGAGCCACAATGGCTGAGTCAAGGACGCCAGCTATTCCAAAATATACATACATCATTATTTATAGTATTATCATACGTCCTACTAAATACTACCTAAGTGCGAAAATTCAGATGTTTATCATCATCCCTCATCCCATACGGGAAACGGGCGTGATAATTATGTATGTATGTAACTACAGACTTTAGCGAGTATATTCTGTAAATACTCCCTGTAGGCAATAGCACTTGCAGTAATCGTCATTTTTGGGTTTTTCACTTTTTTGCAGAAATGGTATTCCAAGGAGCTAAATCTATACCTACAAAAAAAACATTATATTTTTTACTTTAAGTATATAACATGGACATGCTGCAGAGATACCTAAAAATTATGATTACCACGTTTTTCTCGAAACCGCCATTTTGCAAGTACTGCATTTGCTATTACGAGGGCAGAATAGTATCATGGTAGTAAGTAGAAGTCATCAATCCACTAAATTACACAGCGAGCCTTACCTTTTATACGTTTTTGGGGCAAGGGAAGTTGCAGCGTACCCCATCCGTCACACATGCGATGCTATGTCTTGATAAACGCCATGACCGATGGAGGGCAATTGGGACACGATAAAGAACTTATTATTTATGCTTACATGGTAAAATTATGAATGTATTGACCATTCGACCTCTGTGGCGTGGCGGGCGAGTGCTCAGCTGAGACGTAAGAGGCGTGGGTTCGATTCCTGCTACGTGAGAAATGTTTGTATGTTCTGCAAATATTTCTTTCTTCTATTTCTGTACTTGGACGAATTTATTCGTCGTATGGATGTTTGTTACTCTTTAACGCCTTAACAGCTGAACGGATTTGAATGAAACTTGGAATATACATAGTACATGTGCTGGATAAACATATAGGCTCTTTTTTATCCGGGCACCACGCGAGCGAAGCCGCGGGCGGCAGCTAGTATATTTGTACTAGCCCGCGGCTCGGCACTTTATAATACTTGCATAAAAAGTAGCTTATATAGATATTATGATTAAACTAAAAAGCCTGAAATTTTAGTCCAAATTATCCTAATTAGTAGTCTGCGCACTTTGCATGATAAATAATTTAAGCTTTTAAGCTCTGAACAACAGTTGAACAATTAACCTTAATTTAAGATAGTCGTACCTAGTGAAGACATGCGATCATTATAAAGGTGCCTACATAATGGAGCATTACCACTGGAGCTGCAATTAATCTTTCTAATGATTTTAAGATGAGCATTTATGAATAGGGTTGAATATTATATTACCTATTCTATTTAACACACTCTCAGAAAGCACTTTCACAAAAGTTTCCCGGCTGCGCCAAACTTCAGGTAATGTTGGCGCAGCCGGGGACTTGCCTGAATTAAATTAATAGAATAGGATAAACTTTATTTGAGAAACACAAAACTTGTATAGGCTTAAGAAACAAGACAAACTATAGACACAAGATAAGATCGCGAATGGGAAATAAATGCATAAATAATAAACAAAGAACCCAAATCAAGCAAAGAAACAAAAAATACATTGGGCAATATAGGATTCACATGAGTAAATCCGAATAAACATTTATTAGTTCATCACTATCATCAACCTATTGCAGTCCACAGTTAAATAAGGGTTTCTCATTAGTTCTTCCAGCATCACAGATCATTAGAGACAGGTATCCTACAACCTCTATAAGACGTTACAGCGTGCATTGTCTGCCTCCATTCAAATAGGGTTCCTTATGAGCGAGAATCTAGAACGTCATGTGTTCACGAGGCGAGGCATTATGACGCGGCGCATTCTGATTGTCTGAAAGTGGAATGAAGAAATGAAAAATTGAGGTGTATTTAACGTAAAATACTGAAAAGCCAAATCAGTTTTCTTTAATAAATAAATAATTACAGCCAACAGTACCTAATGTACTAGCTTGAGGTATTCATAGTTAGACTGCATGTTCCGTTTACAGTGGAACTTCATGCTGTAAAGTAAACGGATAAAAAGTAGCCTATAATGTCTCCCTGAGCATGTCTTCAAAGTTGACTAAGGGAATAGTATGTCTCTCCAACATGATGGACCATCTATATGGGCGATGGGCTGATCACCTGTCACCATGGTTCACCATATCCATCTTGGGATTTTGAATCAGGAGTGACTGCAAGCTTTCTTATGATTACTTTTTTTTTTTTTTACCCGAAATAGGTATGCGTTTGACCACACTCTACCTGATGTTAAGTAACAGTGTGGTCTAAGATGAAGCACGCTTACCTAGAAGAAACCTATTGACTCTCGATTTAAAGACACCCATATTATACTTGTGGCTCTGCCCACCACATTAGGGATACGGGCGTGACAATATGTATGTACTTATGTAGGTATACAAGTGTTATTCCAGATCACTATCTTACGCCGTGATTTAAGGCACAAATATAATAAAAAATGTCTTTATCCTCACAAACATTCGATTTATAATTTTAAGTAGAACAGTACGAGTAGGAAAGGACGATAATTCTGACCATGAGGTCATACTAGGATTCTCTGTAGTTTCTGATACCCACTGCGTATCAGAAACTACGAGTACTATGGTGCTGTACCCAGTCGAGAAGAAATGTCTACGGAAAATCCTTCTCGGAAAATTTACACTTGCCAACCAGTTTTCAGACCAACCTGGCTTTATTGTGTGTACGAACAGTAGTAGGTATGTAATAACCAGCAACCGTCAGTAAATTAAACTTGACCCCGTCAAGCCTAAGCAATTTCCTTCTAATAAACCTCACCAAGACAAGATGACGAGTAGTTTCGGTACAATAATCTCAGCTACTGGATGTGGCTACTGTAGTATTATGGCATTAGAGCACGATCGTAAGGTCGTGGGTTCAAATCCGTGCACCGGGCTTCTCTATTCGAAAAAAATATCAAACGGTGAAGAAAATATCGTGAGGAAATGTGACACGACTAAATAGATAGATAGTATAATAGCCCCAAAAAACCATACCATTAGTAACATTTACTTGCTTACTAATCTACCATTAAAACATAAGCACTAGTTTCCGCCAGGATAAAAGTTATATATTCCAACACATATACTGTACATACCGAGTTTCATTCTAATCTGTTCAGCCACAGCGTCCCGTTTGTGAAGGTAAAAGTTGCCTCCTGATAAATCATGTACTAGGTCTCGGTAAATATGCCTTAGAGTTAAGGAGTAAACTTTTCCAATATGATTGTGAAAGTGGTGTCCAAAACTTTAAGGAATCTTAAGCCTATTTGTGGTACCATAGTACTCGTAGTTTCTGATACCTACGACAAAGGGTGTGTTGATTCTTAATGTGGTATTAGGACTATGTAATGTATGTTATTGTTTTGTTTTCAGATGTAGCCACAATCGTGTAAAGAGATTGAGTTTTGAGTTTTGTTACTTAATTTAGGTATACCCATGAGTAGTTAAGTTTTATTATATGTATAGATTAAGTTTGTCTTGTTTCTTTTTAATTCATTTTTGTTTTTATATGGGTGACGTGGTCGCAAAGCGACATATCCAATAAAAGATGTAGCCACCTATTGGTAAAAACCCGAACTCTGCTCACTGGTTATAACAACGACACGAAAGAAAAACAATTGCACCATCTTGAAGATTCTTATATCGTTGTAATGGGAGTTATTTATCAGTGTCGCGGCCATCCTGCCCGCCGAATTAATATAGTGACACGCAGAAGACTATTTCAAGGCACAATACTGGCACAGACTATCCTGAGAGCAGGACACTTTGATTATTTTCCTTATTACACAGAGGAAATGGTTCCAAAAATTTCAAAATTCGTTATAAAGTTGTACCCTAACACTGAGTATCCCTATCCTAAGAAAAAGTTAGGTACACATTAAAAACCAGTCAAGTGCGAGTAGAATTCGCTCATGAATTCCATGCCATAGTAGGTACATGTATAAAATATACATAAATGTCTCTTGTATGCGGCCCGCTTTGGATTTTATTATTTCTTATTACAGAGGCAATAGAAATATAATTACTTATGGCTCTGCCCATTTAAGGGATACGAAATTCAAAAACTTGTCACAGTGCGACACTAAAAGAAACTTGAAAACAATTAAAAAACTTGTATTTTTCTGTGTTCTTTATAGAAAAAGCAAAGGGCAAGGGCATGACCAGTTTTCTAAATCGGAGCCGTCCGGCTTGTACGTGACAATGGTTTTACAAAAAAATATAAAAAAGTACCTTTCGCCCGCGGCTACGTTCGAGATTTACCAGGATAATAAGTCGCCTATTATTCCAGTACACATTCTATGACTGTGTATATTTAACTTCTCTGCTGGACTGGGAGTAAAGAAAAAACATAGAATGCGTCCAGCTGCTTCTCTCCCCGAGCATGTCGTAAAAGTCGACTAAGGGATAGTATGCTCCAACATGATGTGATACTTTTAAGTCGGTAAGCCATGACGGAGGCCTTTAGGCGGCCTAAAAACTCCGTCACTAGAGTTGGCCACTAGCTCATACGAACATACATACATATATGTGATACAATAAGCAAGTATTCCGAAGGAGGGTTGACGTCAGGCAGGCAGCCGGTCATAAAACACCTTGACACAGATGGCGCTGTGTGAAATGACCACAAATACTTAAATACTTTATTTAAATTCGTTCAGCTGTTACGGCGTAATTGAGGCACAAACATACGTACTAACATCCTCACAAACTTTACCATTTATAACATTAGTAGAATGTCGCACGATATTTTACAAGTTGGGAAAAACGTGAGCAGAATGAAAACGGAGCAACAAATTCGAATAAAAAAGTCTGCAATAGATTGAGGTAGTTAGGTAGAAGATAATTAATGAGGTCGGTAATTTTTTTCGGGTTCCGTACCCAAAGGGTGCCAATTGGACCCTATTCTATCACGTGGGAATCCCCGAGCATAGCCCCCTCCATAGCACGCTGCGCGTCTTTTGAAAACCTGAAAATAAATAAATAAATAAATGAACATTATTTTATTACTAGAATCCACCTACGACTCGCGCTGTTTCATTTACTAAGGTTCTTTTATTTGAATTTAAGCTGACAATGGTACAAAATATGGGTAAAAAAATTCACAATAGTAAATACTATACTACTGATTTTTTTTTTAGTGGTCCACTAAACTTGGCGTTACACGAATACAAAACGAAAAGAACAGAAATAAAACAAATGAACTAAATGAACCTATCCGGATCAAAATAACCCATGTCATTTCAATTGTCAACTTTTACTCTTTTTCACCCCTTTAGGGGTTGAATTTCGAAAAATCCCGCCTTAGTAGGTGTTTCTGCTATAAAACGAAGCTGCCTTCCAAGTTTCAGCTTTCTAGCTTCAGCGGTTTCGGTTCGACGATGATGAATCAGTCAGTCAGTCAGGTTAAGCTCTTTTATAGGTATAGATGAGCTATCTTTTTCCTACTGCTGAGCAAGGGGCATTACCATTCCTATACATTATGTACGGTCCGCTTTATTGGCCCGTTTTTTTTAATCTGTAGAGTTCGTCGCGCCATCTGTAAATATTAACTACCAAAAATATGTTATTATCTCACACGTCATTAGATGGTAATATGATTGAACCTCACTTAAGCGACAAGTATTTCTTTCATTTATTCTATTACGTATCGAATACCGAAATTGAATTAAGCGAATACCAATACGCCAGTAATGACCATTGACCGTTTTTTCTTTTCCCACCTAAATAGGGCTGGCAAACCTTTATTTACCTACTCATCCATAGATACTAATATATCATCATCAGCCTTTAGCAGTCCACTGCTGGACATAGGCCTCCCCTAATGAGCACCATTGCGCCCTATCTTCGGCTTGACGCATCCAGTCTCTGTCAGCAGCCTTTCGCAGATCGTCACTCCACCTAGCTTGAGGGCGTCCTATATTACTTACGTTTGCCGAGTCGCGGTCTCCACTCAAGAACTCGTTTATCCCAGCGGTTGTCAACTCTTCGTACTATCGTGTCCAGTGAGATGGAGATCTTCACCTAGCCACTGCTAGGCAAAGACTCCTTTTCCAATCCTTGTGCTCCAAAGCTAGATTGTAGCTGGAGGGCGTCCTACATTACGTTTGCAGAGTCGCAGTCTCCACTCAAGAACTCGTTTACCCCAGCGGTTGTCAGCTCTTCGTACTAATCTTTCAAATGCATCCAAATCGTTTCACTATCTTTTTCAAGGTCTGCAACATCGTCTCCGACTTTAATGCTAATGTGATTCTGCCTTTCTGCTACCACAGCTAAACCGCTGAACAGATTACCTGAAAAAATAGGTTACCATTTGTTTTAAATAAGTTGGGATGAAGTCTCGGGACGTTAGGCTGTTAGGCTTTTAATAAACCTTTAAACCATCTAGCCTCAAACAAAGCAAATCGTGCACTATGAAAACTAATTTGAAAATTCAGACAGAACATTTTGTTATTTTTTCCTGCTTACACAGCTTTCCCTAGCCACAAAGGTTTTACTATGAAAAACCTCTTTTAGGACTTCGTAGCTCACCTTTGTTCATATCCTAACTTTATGTATTCATTCTGTGTTTATTTTGTGCAATAAAGAATAAGAACATACCCACGTTAGACCTGGTTCAAACAAATCATAAAAATGCAAAATCCTTTTTTAGTAAAAACTAGTTTGGGATCTCTTTTGTTAACTTGTGTTAGAATAGCTCCCTCTTACCTGTGCTCAATACACTTGAGTTTAAATTGCAACAAAATATAAAAACATATTACTGCATACTATCACGGCCGTATCCCTAATGGGGTGGACAGAGCCACAAGTAATCATAAGATATTTTGCATCCACTCCTGATTCAAAGTTCCAAGGTGATCGGCCCATCGCCCATATAGATGGTCCAACATTTTGGAGAGGATAATATTCCTTTGTGGAATTTCACAACATGATCGAGGAGAGAAGCAGCTGGACTCATTCTATATTTTTCTTCACTCCCAGTCCAGCAGAGAAACAATTTATTGATAGAAAACTGGAACGGGAGCACGTATACTAGGTAGCATGTGATAAAGTCAAGAAGGTTAATATAACGTGATGAGTAAGTTTCTGATTGTTTCGTAAATAAATGAACAGGAACTTCAGTGGCTGGCAACCCTATTTTCTATAACGTTGGCGAGATGTTTCCTCCAATTTGCGGACTCCTAATAGAAAACGGGGGGTCCCAACATTTTTTGTGGCTGGAATTAATATTACGCGAGGATTTCTTTGAGAAAAAATTATTACTTATTCATGGAAGTTTATTTTGGATTGTTAGTAGGTGCCTTGTGTAGATAAATATTATTATTTGTACAATATAGGAAAGTGTTAATGTCAGACAGAAGGAAAGGAAAAAAAAATACATGTTGTGCCGACCCCTCATAAAGTAGAAATAGGGAAGGGAAATTAATTAATATAATTAGCATGTCTCTTCTATTTTGGTTCTTGTCGGATCTGATCGGTATTGTGGCCTTTAAAAATATTTTTATTAGGTCAAAAGTCAATGTGATTATAGGATTAAGTTGAGCGCCTCGCATAGGCTCATAATTTTATCCATCCATACTCTATTATCTTTTCACGCTTAAACTGCTAAACGGATTTTGATGAAATTTGGCAAAAAGATAGATTGCATCCCGGAAAAGGACAAGGATAACACGAAATAGTTCTTGTCTACATACGGCTTCGGTGGCTGTGACGCAAGGAGCGCGGGTTCAATTCCCGCTGCGGGAGAAACATTTGCAAATATTTCTTCCGAATCTATGTGTGATACGATACGACACGACACATGGAATCCTAGTGTGGGATCAGACCTATGTAGATGATTATTATTTTATTTATTTATACTTTGATAGAAAGTATACTTAATTCGAAAAAGCGTAGGAAAAATACAGCTAGCTAGCAGTACTATACTATACTAATACTATTATATGAATACTTCAATATTGCTTACCTACAATGCTAGGTTACATGAACTACGTAGAATAATATAGGACCGAGAATTCTACCCTCAAATCTCAACGTAAGTGGTCAGTTTTCTGCCCCATTTCACCCGCCAGCCGCGAACCACGTCAACCAAATTATGCCTGTGGTCTAGGTTGTACAGGTTGCTACTAAGGGTCATGGGTTTTTGGATTATATAGTAAAGAGATATTTTTCATGGACGAACTGTGTCTTTTTCGATATTAAAAATAGACTATTTGGCAGGAAAAAGCGTTATTGTTTGGAAGTAAAGATCTCTGCAATTGACATAATGACACCTTGGCGAAAAATTCTGGTATACAGGAGCCGTCTCATGATAGTAAATATAACAAAAATCCAAAGTCTTGACCTTTAATCTTGGACGAAATAAAATAATAAAACACAGAATACGTAATGCTAGGAAACGAATGCAATCACCGTCGATCAATTTCTTGCGGGGCGCGGGGGGAGTGCAATAGTGCTGCACGACGTTATACATTTAGTTATCTACAACACATCTAAAATAAAACTTACATAATGCAAAAAAACTGCATCGAAATCGGTTCAAAAATGTATATAAACAAACAACCTCTAACATCTACAACCTAGGTTAAACGCATATACCAACTTCGTTCCGTCGTGGAAAAAAAATACAGTGAATAATTGTTCAGTGGATTATTTATTGCCATTCAGTGTAGCAATACGGCTACAATCTTGGGCACGCTTTCACCATCTTATAATCTGGATGAGATTATTTTGTATTCTGTAAAATAATAGTATTAAATTTAATAAACAGGCTTCGCATCAGCGTCAAGTTCGCATCCTAAAACGCAAAAAATCTTATTTTTAGAAGTGAAGTCATCATGGTAAATTGCACAGAACGGGAAATCGCTATGTTAATTCTTGGGTAAATTGAACAAAGTAAAAGCGTTGATGTGTAACTCACGGGAAAAGGCGACGTTATAGATCACAGTGATCACAGAACTGTAAAAAAAAATATAAATCCAAATTACAGTTTCGCGATATTTATCCAGTGACGGCCTCGGTGGCGTGGCGGGCGATTGCTCGACAGAGACGCAAGAGGCGCGGGTTCGATTCCCGCTGCGGAAGAAATGTTCGCATGATCTGTAAATATTTCTTCCGGGTCTGGGTGTTGTGGTACCATGGTACTCGTAGTTTCTGATACCCACGACAAAGGGAATCCTAGTGTGGGGTCAGGACTCAGATGTGACTGTTGGGTGTTATTATTATTATAATGTTATTTTATGTCTTTCCCAAGACTAAGAACCCTAGCTGTTGTTAAATACACTTATTAAACTAATATAAACACGCCTAGTCATTATTTCGAAAATTCCGAACTTTTCCACAGTATAATCTTTGTGTAAACCAAGGCTAAGAAATTAAGGTTTTGCCAAATCTCCTTAAATATTTGCAAAGGGAATCCGGCGAGGTTTTAAAATAAAATAACCAAGGAAAATGCTGTTATGTAGTTGTCCAACGATGTTTTTATAGAGTCTATCGGGAGTACTTCTCATTGTGAAGTCTGTGTTAAACTTTCTTTATCAACACGACCTTTCGGCTCTTTTTAAATTTAAAGTACCTTTGTTGGGTCATTTTCTATTAAGATACGGAGAGACTGCGTGAATATTAATGATATTTTCTTAGTATAGTCTAATGGCCTATTCAAGCTTCAATATTTTAAACATGACCGAATGTTATCTGTGACAAAATACACAAGCAGTGGTTTAATTGGAATTATTGATCCTTATCACACAATGTACACAAGAATGCTGAATATTTGCTCGCCGATTGTTTTAGCAATGCTACTCGTTTATTGATATTTTGATGCAAGATAGCTGTAATTGGAAAGTTGTTTGAAGCTTCGGTTTCAGTCTAGGCGTACAATTTTGAAGCTAGCGTTTATAAATAATAAATAAATATTTGTGGACATTTCACACGGTGCCATTATAGCCCCAAACTAAATATAGCTTGTACTATAGGCTCCAGAAGACTGATAGAATGCTTATTACTTTCTTTTAATATACATATTTATAACACATAATACTACAAAACCTAGCCCCGGAAGAAATATTTGCAGAACATACAAACATTTCTCCCGAAGCGGGAATCGAACCCGCGCCTCTTGTTATCTTAAACAAGAGGCCTCATCTTAAACATAATAAATGATTCGTACAATGTTTTTCCCACTGTGCGGTCAAATGGAGGTCGAATGTCTCATAATTCTTCCGAAATAAAGGATTACCTATTCATTCATAGTTTCGTGCCCATAAGATAAGGTTGGTTTTGTGTCTGTTGTAAATGTTTTTCTGACGACCTCTGTGGCGAGGCATGCGATTTCTCAGCTGAGACGCAAGAGGCGCAGGTTCGATTCCCGCTGCGGGAGAAATGTTTGCATGCTCTGCATATATTACTTCCGGGTCTGGGTGTTGTATTATTATAAGTATATATATATATATGTATTTACAAAAAAATATATATAAGTATTCTATCAGCCATCTGGTTCCCATAATACAAGCTTTGCTTAGTTTGGGGCTAGATGGTGCTGTGTGATATGTCCTCAAATATTTATGAGAACATGCTGTGCCGACCCCAATTGCGTGGGATAAGGGCAGGGAGATGATGATGAATATAGCTTATAAGGATCTCCGCCCATTCACCCTTTCAATAACCTTCACTCTAGGCACAAACGAACAAATACAAGCAAACTTGACAAAACTTTGCTTTTATGGTTCCTGAAAGGTGCCAACGTGACCATATTACTAAGTCTTCACTGTCCGTCCGTCTGTCTGTCCATCAATCCGTTTGTCCGTGCGTCCGTCTGTCAGCGGGCGTAGCGTCTCATGAATCGTAATAGATAGAGAGTTGAAATTTTCTCAGCGTTTGTATTTCTTTTGTCACTATATTAACAAATAATAAAAGTAAAATAAAAGGGGACCCCATTCAAGAAACATTTATGTATGTACATATACGATGGTACGGAACCCTTCAAACAATTCGACTCACACTTGACCGGTGTTTTTGTCCTTTGTCCGTGGAGATCCAGTTTTTGAAGCAGGGTAATGGGCGGAGATCTTCAATAGGATAGCGAACGATAGAAAAAGTAATATCGTCAAATATTTTTATTTCGGAAATTGGTTTACATTGTAATGTGTAAACATGTCGGTCAAGAAATGTTGTTTCTTTCATGTTGCCCTGCTTGTCGGCCCGGGTGAAAACATACGGTTACCCCACCCGCTATTAGCACCCGCTAGTTCTAATCAACTACATCATCATCAGCCCACGTCAGTCCACTGCTGGACATAGGCCTTTACTTTTTTTTAATATACGCTTATGTATAATACTACAACACCCAGACCCGGAAGAAATATTTGAAGAACATACAAACATTTCTCCCGTAGCGGGAATCGAACCCGCACCTCTCGTGTCTCAGCTGAGCACTCACCCGCCACGCCACCTAGGAGGTATAGTTTTTGAAATACAACGAAAAAAGATTTTTTAAACCGTTGTAACCAACCTCTCTTTTGATAAAGTTTCGATGTATTTTTAGGTTAAACTTAGTATATAGGTTTTACGTGCTTTAGAACAGTGTGAGAGCATCAGTGGACTAGTTGGTAGACCCTGCCTTTCGATCCTAAGGTCGTGGGTTAAAATCCGGATTTTTCAATGCGAAAAATTTATGTGCCATTATTTATGGCTACTACTATACCACTCTCAAACGGTGAAGGAAAACATCGTGAGGCAACCCGCGGCTCAGTCAGCTCCGCACGTATTAACCATGTCTTTCCTGTGGACAAGGCCGACTAAGCTGAGAGGATGGTATAGGTGCTGGGCAAGCCTACTCCATCTTAATTCGTCCCGGGCACTACAGCGTCCCGTTTGTGAAGTTAAAAGTTGCCTCCTGACGCTGTATAAATCATCTACTTAGACGGTAAAAGGCCTTAGAACAGTGTACGTAATACTAGTCTGTATAGTTTCAGATTGACTTAATAAAATGGAAAAGGTTCAAACACATACAGGGTGTGACATTTTGCAGCGAGAGTCAATATTTGTGTTGACATGGTCACTGTAGCCAGTCATTAGTACAGTACTGCCACAAATATTGAGCGCTTCGGCAATTTTCGTCTAACTTCTAAAATACGAACTAACGCGAATGGAGTAGGCTTGCCCAGCACCTATTCCATCCTCTCAGCTTAGTCGGCCTTGTCCATAGGAAAAACATGGTCAATACGTGCGGAGCTGACTAAGCCGCGGGTTTCCTCAAAATGTTATTCTTCACTTGAGAGTACTGGGATAGCGCACATAAATTTTTCGCACAGAAAAATCCATTGGTACACGACCGGATTTTAACCCACGACCTTAGGATCGGAAGGCGGGGTCACTACCAACTAGACCACCAGTGCTCTCGTGTAATAAAGAGATGTTACAATAATTACGTAGATACTTATTTTTTAAAGGGTTGGTTCAGTTATTATTTTAGTTCTGTGGTGCTTACAAGTGTCATATTTCATTTGGATTCCTCACCCAAAGGGTGCCAACACGGGGCCCTTTTACTAAGCCTCCGCAGTTCGTTCGTCCGTCCGTCTGTCAGTGAGCTTTATCATGAACCGTAATAGGTAGAGTGAAATTTTAATTAGGTGAAATTTTCAGTGTATTTCTATTGCCGCTATAACAACAAATAAAAAAAATTAAAAGGGGGTCACATACAATAATATTATTTTAATGTACGATGGTACAGAACCCTTCGTGTGCGAATTCGACTCGCCCTTGCCTGGTTTTATTATGTTTACTAGGTTTTACTACCTATTAGTCGCTAGCGTTTTATTACCTGTAGTTTGAGTTTGACATACATTTTTTGACAATAAAATAACGTTGCCATGGTAATAAAATATCCATCGGCGATTAGTAGAATATTGGTAAGGGCATCAGAGAGTATCTATACCTACTGAGTTTGGTACTTTTTCTGTGATGTTTGTCAGTTCTGTGGTGTGTGTTTAAGTCCTGATTTTTCTGAACATTACAAGTGACATTACGAGCTGAGCGCTTCGGAGGGCACGTTAAATTGTCGGTCCCGGCTTTTAAGTCGTTAAGCCATGACGGAGGCCTTTAGGCGGCCTAAAAACTCCGTCACTAGAGTTGGCTACTAGCTCATACTAACATACATACATAATAAATCTCTTAAACCTGAATATTTTGTACTACAATCATTATAAAGTATAGGTATAAATACGTGTAGGTACAGCTCTCTATCTTAATACGAGAGTATCTAGATAGAGAGCAGTACAAGTCAGTAGGCAGCATTAAGCGGATTAAGGAAGTGCGCCAAATGTGACCGTTGGATGTGCTCAGGCGTGTTTCAATGTAATGTAATGTGGGGAAGATAAGGCTTACGATCCAGTAACAACTAAGCGAATGCTTGCGTTAGATATAACAACAAAATCATATCCATGCTAATCCTACTAATATTATAATTTATAAACGCGAAAGTTTGTATGTATGAATGTGTGGATGTTTGTTACTCTTTCACACCTAAACGGTTGAACGGATTTGAATGAAACTTGGAATATACATTTACTGGATTAACATATACCTAAGCAATTTTATCCGAGTACTACGCTAGCGAAGCCGCGGGCGGCAGCTAGTATTATAAATGCGATAGTAACTCTGTCTGTCTGTTGCCTTTTCACGCTTAAACTACTGAACAGATTTTGTTGAAATTTGGCAAGGAGATAGATTGCATCCCGGGGAAGGACATAGGCTATCTTTTTTGCAAAAATAATCTTGAAGGGGTGAAATAAGGCATGAAAGTTTGTATGGGGAACGTATATACAGGTGGTATAAATAAATTATTACAGCTCTAATATGTCATAGTAGGACGAACAGAAACTGGTCTCCCTCGTGGTCCTACTAGTAGGACAAAACAGTAGGACCACGAGGAAACGGCCAATAACGATTACTGGAATGATAATAATTGTGAATAGGCATACTGCAGTGATTTGGTAAGCACACTGCACTATTCAAACAATCAGATTGCGAACTGTCAATACCTATTTAATTATGAACGTAATCCTGTATTGTGGCAGATGATTAGTTATGTTTGCCGTACTCTAACTAACTGCTACTTTGGTTAAACATAATACAAAATCAAGCAATACCACTAACATTATAAATAAATAAATATTTTTGGATATTTCATACAGCGCCATCTAGCCCCAAACTTAACAAAGCTTGTACTATGGTTGATAGAATACTTACATACATTTTTTTTTGTAAATACATACTTATCCTTAGTGATATTATAAACGCGAAAGTTTGCATGTATGGATGTATGGATATTTGTTACTCTTTCACGCAAAAACTACTGAATGGTTTTAATGAAACTTGGAATATACATAGTCCCTACAAGTGCTGGATTAACATATATATACAACTATATAAAACTTGGTAGGTGTACAAATAAACTTTAAATTGGATTATAAAAAAATATTTTTTTGTTTTTTCAAAATTAGCCCCAACAAACTTTAAAACTCCCTTGCACTCTGCAAGGGAGTTTTAAAGTTTGTATGCGTTTAACCCTCAAAAAAAGGCAAAATGGGATGTCAAAGCTTACACTACGCGAGCGAAGTCACGCGGCTAAACTAATAATTATTGAAATCACAAGAAACATTTTCAATTATTATCTTACTGCGGAAGTTACATTCGCATTTGGTGACACCCGAAAACACTTTTTTGTTTGGGTAACGGTGACAGCTGTCAGATTCATATTTATTCAGCTGTCATCTCTTTTCCATCTCTTTTATTTACACAATACCATCAATCTTGATGTCTCTACTACGCTAGTTTTATAGGCTATCTTGAAAGTCCTGTGATCAAAAAGGTGACAGCGAAAAAGAAGCGAACAGCGTTTTTTTTAATTTAAATCTTTCAACTTCTACTTAGTGTAGATCAAGCCTAACTAATGCGAATCTTTTAAAGGTAAGTTTTCCAAAACAGCGGAGACTGAATTAAAAAGTATATAATTCCTGAAAGGTATCTACTTGTATTTATGATTATGTTTTAGGTTTATTTGTTCATACTTTATTAGGTTTATTTACATAAATTATTAAAACAACGACAAAATCAATATAAATTAATCTTACAAAATAAATAATTAACGTAAGTTGGTATTTGAATACGAAACATATTTTTTTAACAATATTAACAATTATTTTACATGAAAAGTAAAAGTAAAAAGTAAGATGTATGAATACATTGGTTTGGGATCTCTCTTTTTAAATCGTACGACCTACCTGTATTAGGAGTATTTTCTGTCTTACAACTTAAATTAAAGCATTTGTAAATTACCTAAATTAAAAAAATATATATTGACATTTCACACAGCGCCATCTAGCCCCAAACTAAGCAAAGCTTGTACTATGGGAACCAGATGGCTGATACAATCCTACTATATTATAAATGTGAAAGTTTGCGAGGATGTTTGTATGTTTGTGCCTCAATCACGCCTAAACGGCTGAACGGATTTGGATGAAAATTGGAATATACATAGTACGTGTGGTGGATTAACATATACGCTACATATGTACCACGCGAGTGAAGCCGCGGGCGGCAGCTAGTACTTATAATACTTTTTTTGTAAACACCTACTTTCTTATAATACATAGCATTGAAACACTCAGACCCGGAAGAAATATTTGCAGAACATACAAACATTTCTCCCGTAGCGGGAATCGAACACGCGCCTCTTGCGTCTCAGCCGAGCACTCGCCCGCCAAGCCTCAGAGGTAGTGTAAATGGAACACGCTAAAGGTTATTGAAAACTTACTTATTGAGAGTTATTGTATGTACAAACACAATATACTATCTAGCTCATACCTTCCTAGATCTCCGCTCTATTACGACACAGCTTTTCTACAAAATCCTGCTCAAGCATGAGGCTTTTTCCTTAGAACGTCGGTACTCGGGTTCGAATCCCGTAATCGGATTATGGGCTTTTAACATGTACTTGCAATGTTTTGGATCGTTGATGACTTCTTCTATCTACCCTATTACGGTAGCGAAATGGGAGTTAGGAACATTTGACATACTCTCAAACTTTCCCATTCCCCATACCTACCTGTAACTAGCTTCCATCTGTGGCTTAGCTCGCGTTTTAACTGGAGAAAAAGTAGTCTGTTTGAACATGATTAAACTACAATACATACAAACATCGATGTAATTAATGCGATTTAGTATTATAACTACTTAATAAAACGTTTGAAAATTTGCATTATTAATTCTACGAAGTCCGCGGGGTCAGCTAGTTATAGTATGTTGCAAATGTTTTATTAAGTAGTTATTCTACTGTTCGGGGCGGAGACAAATCCAACAAATCAAAAATCATGAAATAGGTCCAGCTAGAGGTCCTTACCCTCAGCCCTGCAAGAAAAAGAGAGCTGCTGACGACCTGATTGATATGAATGACATTGTCAATTAACAAAATTTTATAAATGTCAAATTAACTGTCTTGTCATAAATTAATGTCCAAGAAGTATTCATGCGTTATCCTGGTTATCTTTTTATATCCTTTTTCCATTCTGGGATCGTTTTACAGGTAAAAAAATAGCCTATGTCCTTCCCCGGGATGGAAATTTGCCAAATTTCATTAAAATCTAATCAGCAGTTTAGGCGTGAAAAAGTAACAGAAAGACAAGACAGAGTTACTTTCGAATTTGAATATTAGTATGGATATTACGGTAAATTAAGCACATTTATGCAAGGTTTCAAGAGTCTACTAACAAACGACGGATCGTTATTAGCAACGTTATTATCTGTTGATTTGTTGACTGCTTTATAAATGCGAAAGTTAATAATATTTTTGTTGTAATAATAATAGTCACAATAGAATAATAATAAGTTTAAAGGCAGCGAGATGATCGTGCCTTCAAAATTATTCATAACGCCATGAGTGCTGCAGAAACGAAGCAAATATAACGCTCTTGACGAAGGTCCGACTGGTATTGCAAATGTATAGGGACTCTTATATGATCTCTGAGTACCGGCCCTACAAGAAGTCTACAAAGGCCCTTCGAAATGAATAGATGCTGTCAAGTTTAGAAAAAAATCCCGTCAATTACGAGTGTAATTCGCACTCGAAGGGTTCCGTACCATCTGTACATGTACATAAAATATTTCTTGTATGAAGCGCTCTTTTATTTTATTTTATTGTTATTATCTGTTGTTATAGCGGCAATAGAAATGCACATTTTGTGAAAATTTCAACTCTCGACCGGTTTGTGAGGCTTAGTAATAGGGTCCCGTTGGAACCCTTCGAGTACGGAACCCTAAAAACAGATTTTATGCCATCTTAATATAAAATGAAGTGTGTCAGGAACGTAACAAATGGAGATCAGTGATCTGTGCCTATTCCTATGGGAAATATGTGATTTTATGTAAAGTATGAATCTTGGAGGGTGTATTCCTCTTATGGTAAAAAGGTGCTAAGAAAGGAATTCTGGAAATTCATCTCCC
Organism: Scotopteryx bipunctaria; assembly: GCA_949320045.1. Classification (NCBI taxonomy): domain Eukaryota; kingdom Metazoa; phylum Arthropoda; class Insecta; order Lepidoptera; family Geometridae; genus Scotopteryx; species Scotopteryx bipunctaria. The sequence goes on from OX439462.1 coordinate 4,160,248, forward strand.
ACTCCAGCGGGAAGATGTGTCCATATAGATCATCCCACCATATTGGAGAGGATACCTAAATCAAACTTTTACGACATGCCCGAGGAGAAAAACAGCTGAACGCATTCTCTTTTTTCATTACTCCCAGTCCAGCAGAGAAGTAGTAAATAAATAAATAAGCAATCAATATACAACAAGGTGGAATTATCATAACTTTAAAATGAAACAATAATTCGAAGAGTGAATTCAATTTGTTTACGAAACGATTCCTGAATTCGATCCGCCTGTAACGATGGATGTAATAAGTCTTCCCGTTTATAACACGCACTGTGTAAAAGCATTGCAAAATGAAAGTTCGCACATTATAATTAATGTGCAAACATTAATTGGTCCATGGTCCACCATATCCACCTTAGGAAGTGGCTGCAAGTTCTTATGTTTACTTGTGGCTATGCCCACCCCATTAGGGATACGGGTGTGATAATATGTAATTGTGATAAAATAAAATATCCGTCTGAAAAAATATCTAATTCATTAAATAACTACATTTGAGTTACTATCGCTGAACAAAAATACACCAGGATATCCCCAAACACGATTGCTAGGGGATATAATTTACGCCCTTAAAAGCTTTTCTTAGATAGAATACTTTCTCTAATGAAGTATTAAAAACAGGGTATTTACAAAATAGCGTTCCAGGCAAACTCATTGCTACTAGAAACAATAACTAAAAACATTACCTTTTCAAAACCGGGTTAAACTGCAAATACCTACTTTTTTCAATTAAATGAATTAATGTCATTTTTAAATCTCTGCTAATGCAATTTTTGCCGTGTTGTTTCTCATTGTTAAAAACATTAGTAATAATGAAATTAAGAAAATTATCCATATTTGACTTAAACATTTTGATTATGAGGGCATTGAGCGTATGCTCAACGAATTCCGCATTTAATATTAAAACAAAATGAGGTACAAAATAAACACAACATATTTACACAAATAATTCCTTTCCATAGACAAACACAAAATGTAGCAGAGATGTTTTACTTTCTTTTTTTTCTACCTTTCATTTTTTTTACCTTTCATTTATTTTTTATTGAGTAATATATTCATTTAGATATTATACATTTAAGTTAAATTGTCGGCATAATAATAATTGTCCTATCTCATGGGAGAAGCCGTTGGCTCCTGAAACACAGTTTTTACTAGTTCAGAAGCCTAAGGATTCATTTATATTGTAACCATTTTATTATGTCAATAAATTGATTTGTTTGTTTGTTTGTTGTTAATGTTGTATAACAGTATTTTTAAATAAAATGTTTTTCTACAATTACAAACGTTGTTTTTTACTTATGTAAATTTATTGGCATTTGCCTTCGCAGTGCGTGCTTCCTCAAAGATTGCCGAGGTCTCGATGAGACGTCGTAATTTTACATCACAGATCAATCTCCAAGGCGAAGATCAAACGTTCATTTCATAGCTCATTCTTTTGTTTCCTTATAAATGTTCAGGAAGAAAGCCCCAATGGATTTGGGTTAATTTAAATGTAATTGAGAAGGATCTATTTAATATTGGTTTTGAAATAGCTGACTAATTTATTAAGTTTACAGTGTTCTATCAATATTATTATTATACAACCACTTTCAACTAACAACTTCTCTGCTGGACTGGGAGTAAAGGAAAAAACAATAGAATGTGTCTAGCTGCTTCTCTCTTCGAGCATGTCGTAAAAGTCGACTAAGGCATAGTATCATCTCCAACATGACGGACCATCTATATGGGCGAAGAGCTGACCACCTATCACCATGGTTCATCATATCCATCTTGAAACTTAAATCAGGAGTGGCTGCAAGTTTTCTTTTGATTACTTGTGGCTCTGCCCACCCCATTAGGGATACGGGCGTGATAAGCGTGATAAGTGATAGATATCTATCTATCTATCTTAACCAATTTCGCCCACTGTTGGGTAAATGTCACCCCTACCTTTTCCCACTCTTCAACAGGCCATGTGCCAAGGTCTTGCTAAACCCTTATAACAGGGTATTTCTACTATCACTAGGTATACCTATAACTAAGACATGAACTAAACTAAAAAGACTGAAAAAAGTGATAAGCTGCTAAGCTGAAATGTAATTGGGCGGATCATATTACAACAAAATAATAAATAAACTGTCAAGTACGAGTCGAATTCGCACACAAAGGATTCCGTACCATCCGTTCCGTACATGTATAAATGTTTCTTGTATGGTGCCCTTTATTTTTTATTATATTTTATTTGTTGTTATAGCAGCAATAGAAATACATACTCTGGAAAAAATTGAACTCTTTACCTATTACGGTTTATGCGATATAGCTCGCTGACAGACGGACGGTCGGACGAACGGACGGACAGCGGAGGCTAAGTAATAGGGTCCCGTTGGCACCCTTCGGATACACAACCCGATCTAGTAATTAATTTACCGCTAAAATAAGGTACATTTGAGGAACGAAAAAGCTAAATTAAACAAGCTTTATCAAACAGCCACCTCCACCGCAGCTTGCAAAGAGTACGTAATGTTATGTTAAAATGTCAATCTGAAAGTTTCAAATTAAAATTTCAAACGAGACACAGAGAGCGAAATTAGGAACATTTACAATACGGACAGACAGTCTGTGTTCACAACGCTCAGTATTTATTTAAACCATAGAATTATATCATAAAGAACTGTGTCACAAAATAAAATTACTAAAGAGTCGTGTCACTAGTTCTTTTGAACCAGTGTGCTGAAAGGATTAAATCAAAGGGCCCTTTCGTGCAGTTGACATATGTTTTTGAACTTTCTAAATTCTACTACATGTCGGTTTAATGTTTTTTCATCGTTTGAAAGTATTTCTATAGTACACATAAGTTTTCCGAACAGAACAAAAAAAATCCAGTAGATCACGATCGGATTTCAACTCACGACCCGTAGAATCGAAAGGCGAGGTCGCTTCTACTAGACCACTAGTGCTTTCAACAAAATATAATATCAAAAACAGAAAACAGGCTCAAAACTGTTTTCCCAAGCATTATTCATTCTTCAAAGTTTTATATATTTAGATGGGTGAATTCCAAAATCCATCATGGTATCACAACAGCATTTTAAAATTAAAATGACTTTCGAAATAATATTATGGATCGGAAAATTCATTTCCCCCATCAACCCCCATTATTTTAATCCTTTAACGAAAGCTTTTAAAAGTGAAATCTCGATGTCAATCCAATTTTACGACTTGCTTTTTCTGTCCGTTATAAAACCAATTTGCGTTAAACAAAGACCTATGTTTTTAGATGACGTCACCTTTTCCGAATATTCATTTTGATATTTCCCCTCCATTAGCTCCCTTTTTATTAAAAAAATTGCTTTATTTTCCTTGTAATCTGTTAGATGTTAATATACTGACTCTAATAGGGATTGACGATTGCATAAGTTTTAAATGAAGTTTTTGATTTGTTCAAACAATACCATCTTTCCTGAAAGCCCCAACCTATAAACTAAATAAGGGCTCCATACGACTGCCCTGTGAGATCCTCTCTCAGTGAGAGATTTATATTCTTTAATAAAAAGAAAACTGGTTCGCACTTAATTTAAACATATATAACTCTTACGTTACTGACTGAACAGATGGCTGATTGACAATCAATGCATAGCCTAAACGCATAAAAGTCCTAGAAGTATGAAACTTGGAGAATTAATTAATATGGTGTAAGGTATACCATATCCATATTGGAACTCTTGAATCAGGAGTGACTGCCAGTTTTCTTATGATTACTTGTGGCTCTGCCCACCCCGTTAGGGATACGGACGTGATAATCTATTTGTATGTAAGGGTGAACTAAGAAAGGAATTCACGAAATTTAACTCCTAAAAGACACAGCTGGAAAATTATATTTGTATGAAAAAAAATAACTCAACGGACAAAGTCGCGAGGCATTTCTCTATTTTTAAAGATAAAGATTTAAAGAGGTGCGTCATGGCTTGCGGATGTTATTCCACAAGACAACGCTCTGAATAAACCCCAGAAACGAATCACCGGACGTTCGTTGTTGACATTTACGTACTTTTTCAAATCCTTTCTACACCCAACAAAACCTCTGACTGGCTATTTACAAAAGGGCTATTCTTGTTGTAATTTAATTAAGGTAGTGAGGCCACCGTAGGCCGCTGAGGCCCTTTATCCCGGCTCAGTCAAACATCCTTAATTGGTTCGTGCCCACGGCGCTATTCAAATTACTAACCGATTCTATTTGATATTGAGGTGATTTCTGTGTGATTTTTGAAGTACAAAAATTTAACTTGTAAATTAGTATGATATTTATGAGGTTTTCAAAAAACAAAAAATGTACGAAAGGAACCAGTGTGGTAAAAGGCGCTCAAAAATCCAATCAGTTAATTACTTATTTTTGTTTAAAATGAAAAACGGCGCGAAACCGGCTTCCGGTTTTAAGCGTCCTTCCGGCGTCACTCATGGCGCACAGAGAAAAGGAAAGTCAAGTGGCCAAAAGTTTTCTGGTTTTTATTACAAAGTACACTTGTTTTGTTATTTTCTCAAATAAATTACCTACTTCTCGGGAACGGTGCTTTTACCTCTTGGACCTTCCATTAACAAAACCCACAACATACTATATTAATTTACTTGAATATTTACAAAAAATAAATGTAAACATTTATAACGATATTTAGAATCAATCGCAGCATAACAACTTAACAAAAACTTAGAAAAATCTTACCTCGATATCTGATTTGCTAGTAAGATTCTTAGGTATCTCGCGGTCGAAACACACAGACAGAAACACAGTTATTATTTTTATGCTACATTTTTCCATACCATAAAGGCTCTACATCTAAAAACCGATATCCATGTCTCCAAGGCGGCTATTTATCATGCTATCTCCATAAGTCGATCCTTAAAGCCTTAAATCCGGTCTACGGAACTCTGGTTTCAAGGAAAAGTAATAAACTTGCCTTATTACTACAGTACAGTGACAAAGGCTGAGCGAATTAAATCTCTTAAAATACTGAAGTACTATCTAAAGTAACGTAGAAAGTCATAACTAAATCAAAGCTGAATTAAATAAACAGTCGTTCTTGATACTTCAAACTTCAATCAAGTATCGAACTTCCTTTCAGCTTTGAATTTGGTTGTAAGCGACCAAGCGTAGAAGAGAGCAGACAAGAAACCACGTTTGTTCTTAGAAATAAAATCTCTCTCGTATAAATAAGAGGACTATACAGAAATGTCATAAAGTCCGGAATACGTTGGCTGCACTCGTAGAAAAGCAATGAACATGCGGGGTAAATCTGCTAGAGATTATATAAATAAGAGTATTTTCATCAAGCGAGATTGAACTTTATTTACGACGGCATACACAAAAGCAGGTATCAGAATGAGTAGCAAAATATTCATTTAAAATTAGAAGCAAAATTTTCTTCCACATTTTGCTCACCTGTTAAAATTGAGCTCTATTCCGGTCGCACGAAGGTTGGTTTTAGGTATTCAGTAGGATGACAAGGATTTAAAGCTATGAAGTGATCAGTAAGGATTACTGCCAGCCTGGTTACTGGGCCTCGAGTCAACATTACGAAATAGCTTATAAACTCCCTGTGATGTTACAAGCCTGATTATTTTATACTGCCTTTTGAATATTATAGCAATTTCAAATGTTGCTATGTTGGCCTGGTAGGAGGCACCCTTTAGATCCAATGGTCGTTTGTAAAATTGAATTTTTTGAAAATAAAATGGTGAAGAAAACTATTGTGGAGAAACCAACATCTTAGTTAGTTTCTCACGGATTGGTAGGAAATATATTTCCTTTGTATAAGGCTGAGTGAGAATAGTGTATATATATATATATATATGCAGCTGAGCCAGCATACTCCATCTAAAAATCATCCCGGATACAGAACAAATTTATTTCAAACCAGTAATTGTGAAAGAATTTAAAGTGCGCCTCAATTTACCTTCTGACGCTGTATAATAATTTAAATGATGAAAGGCCTTAGTTAAAAAACTAAGTAAAATATTAGCAAGTAATAACTATCACAGTGTCAGTCCGTTTGTAAAAACTACTGGGCTCTACCCGTGTCATACGATTGACACGAGTTCAATTTATCACATTGAGGAAAAAGTGTCATGCAGATGGACAGCTGGATAAGAAAAACATCCGTTTGTTGGACAGAAGGATAAAACTAAGATCCATCTGTCTGCGTTTGCCCCATGGAAACACACAAAAATAGTTACATAGTGGGAATGGCATAGAACAGTAGTTGGAAATTGAGGATTGACAAACGTGCTATTTTTCAACGTAAAGGGTATTTATTTGGTTATGTTTTGGCAGATGTCAACGTCCAACCTTTCACTAAATAAATAAATAATTAACACCCAACGGTCACATACATAGTTTTGACCCCACACTAGGATTCCCTGTTTGAGGTATCAGAAACTACGAGCATCTTGGTACCACAACACCCAGACCAGGAGAAATATTTCAGAACCTGCAAACATTTCTCTCGCAGCGGGAATTAAACCCGCGCCTCTTGCGCCTCAGACGAGTACTCGCCCGCCACGCCACCGAGGCCGTCACTGCGTAGAAAAGATCCTCGGCATAATGTTTTTTAAACATTTACGAACGTGTATTGGCTTTTATAAAAACGTTAAGAATTAGTGCAATTGCCCCTGAAATGTTTCTTACGAATGTTCCTCATTGGTAGGAGTTGCAAGAACCAGAGAGTGTTATCAAACGAATATCACTTTAATAACTTACGAGTTAGGTAATAATGAACGTAGGGGACGAGCAAACTGGTTTATGCATGAACAACTTTGAGAATAACCCAACTAGAAATTGCAACCAAATTGGCTATTGAAAACGCGCACAGTTTTTAGATTATCGCGCGCCGGAGAATCACAAGTTTAGACATAGATGAACTGTTTTCAGAACAAAGCAGAATCTACGCTTTTTAAAATAATGGCACCTAGTTTAATAACTTAAATAGTCGTGTGTCAGGACGGCAGGTGTGCTTTGAATCTTTTTCAAATGTAACACAGGAGAGATGTTTACCACATCTGGATAGTTTAACTCAAAATGGAGAATCACCCGCTATTCTGACACACGTATGTAGCTTTCCAAAGTAAATAATAATATCTTAAATGACTAAAGTACTGAGTACGAAGCGTACCTTTCACCACGCTGGTTCGAAAGAACGAATGATACGCGTAGTAGTAGGAAAGAATAGATTTTGTATGACACCTTCGATACTACAATGCTCTTGAAAATATTAAATCGAGTTCCATTGAGAGCCAGCATCAATCGAGTGCTTTTCAATCAGAACTACTGAACCGAGTGTACAGAATAAATTATAGTTTTTATGGCAGCGCGTGTTATTGGCATGTGGGTCAATTGCTTGTTTTTTTGCTTGGAAGTGAGGAAAATAAGTGTATAAATAATAATTAGTAGCTGTACGAGTGCTATTTCACACGTAGGAGTAAAATATAGCCTAAAGAAATCAGGGAACGAAGTTTCAGAAGCGATTAAGTAGTTTCTGTGAAGCGCTACAAACAAACAAATGAACACTTAGCTTTTAGGGTTCCGTACCCAAAGGGTGCCAATGGGACCCTATTACCTAAACCTCCGCTGTCCGTCCGTCTCTCATCTCATGAACCGTAATAGGTAGAGAGTTGAAATTTGCCGCTACAACAACAAATAGAAAAAATAAAGGGGGGCCCCATTTTTTTATATACGATTGATTGTACGGAACCCGAAACGAAACCTGAGTGCAAATTCGACTCGTACTTTCTGATTCTATTTATAACGAGATGTAAATATCGGCGTCACGCAAGATATAACACACGGGAATAAGTTTAAACGTGGATACTGTTACGCACAAAGGATTTTCCAATTGTTTTATTCAGGTCAAAGTCAATTTTTTTTATTCATTGAAATCACTGAGATCACTTGGATACGTCATAAATATACGTTGCATTTACACCTGTTCGTAACGCGACCAAGCGTTGAAGATACAAGTAAGAAACCACGCTTGGCTATTTTATTGGAAAATTACAATAATGTTTATAAAAGGTGTATGTTTATTTTACGACAAGCTATTAAATAAAAAAATTAAATACCCCTGAACAGAACACCACAAATCAATCGGTCCTGTGAAAGTTGGAAAGATCCTTTTGTTAAGCAAGAAATGAGCTGAGGATCTTCAAACGCCTCAACAGGTCTTCATAAACTATAGATAAGAACCATCTCGATCACATTAGCTTTCAAACAGAAAAAATCAATATGCCACAGACAGATACACAGATACACAGACCCTTCTTTTTCGTTGGGGGTTAAAAAATAATAAATAAATACCTAAAACACTTTTGTGATCTATACGCTATAATAATATCCACGTTCAAATTTTTTATTTAAAACCATAAATGTTACTTTTCCGACTTTACTAAAACAGTTTTCATAAAAAATTTACTACTCGTGACCAATGCCTAAAAATCATATAAATAATCAGATTTGAAAAAATTTAAACAAGTTAGGTAAGTTCATATGAGCTAGTGGCCAACTCTTGTGACGGAGTTTTTAAGCCGCTTAAAGGCCCCCGTCATGACTTAACGACTTAAAAACCTGGACCGACAATTTAACGTGCCCCCCGAAGCACGGAACCGCTCAGCTCGTAATGCCAATCGCGGTCACCCATCCCAATTGTGACCGCGCACACAGTTGCTTAACTTCAACGATCTATCAAGAACGAGTTAGGTACAATCTTGCAAGCCAGTTCTTGTCAGACTTCCCAAATACTTTTGTAGAAAATTCTAGATCCAGATCTAAAGGAGAAAACATAAAAGAGAATATGGATAAATTTTGTAGACATAAAGCGAAGCTATGATCTTTTTTATTAAATTTGCGCTAGTGTCTGATATTGGTATTGAATTTTCCTTCTCATAATAAATGTAAGGTTCAAAGGTGAATTATAGTTAAAGTCACATTGTATGATAGATAATTTGTATATTTGAGAGTCAACCTCACTTTATTGGCTATGTTTATTAAAATGTATATTACTTCTCTGCCGGCCTGGGAGTAAGGAAAAACCATAGAATAGTAGATACAAATACAAATAGTTTATTTAGGAACAAAATATACATTGGTATAAAAAAACATAATAGTACACGATGATAGTTGCAGTAGTTAAGAACTGTGTCGCAACTATCAACGCCCACCTCCAAGACCACGGAGCGTAAAGTTCCTTACACAGAAAAGGACTAAAAGTAGTTTTAATTAAATTTAAACACAAAAAATAATAATAATACATAAGACAGTAACTAAGTTGTGTGTGAGTGTGTGTGTGTGTGTGTGTGTGTGTGTGTAGGTGTGTGTGTGTGTGTGTGTGTGTGTGTGTGTGTGTGTGTGTGTGTGTGTGTGTGTGTGTGTTTATGAGTGTGAGAGAGAGTAGGATATTACACTAATACAGTGAGAAGATTTTCAGTAGAATCGTAGGAAAGTGGCTGAAGCCATGCTAGCAATTTTTTTTTCAGATTTAGATAATAAATATTATATTAAGGCATAGTAGGTATCTTCTCCAACATGATGGACTATCTATATGGCGATATGTATGTTATTATAGTAGATCAAATATACAAATAAACTATTATGAAGTGGCGATTAGGTGATGACATTAAATAGTACAGCGGGTATTACAAGTTGTTATAAGTCTGTTAAAATAATGAATTATGCTAAAATTAAGAAAATACATTTTCAAAAGAAATAAATAGCGTCAAAAATGGCACGTAATAAACCACCCTTGATAATATTAGAATCGCGCGGGGAGACGGTATCAACATTTTAAAAGTATACTTTATGGCGATGGACTGATCACCCTGTCACCATGGTTCACCATATCCATCTTGGAACTTTGAATTAGGAGTGGTTGCAAGTTTTCTTATGACTACTTGTGGCTCTGCCCACCCCATTAGGAAAACGGGTGTGATAAATATACATAAATGTTCATTTAATCATTTTCAGTTTTCATTTTCATTTTTAGAGTAGGTACGTGATTTCAATTAAAGTGATAACCTAATGGCTACTCGGTATTGTGGTTCAATAAAAGTTCAACCTAATAATGCCTGAATCAGAGTTTCATTCCGAATATTAGGATAAAAAACTTATTTGATAAAGTTTTTTCGCGATTTTCTTTCCATTCAGTAATAAAATGATATTTTTCTAAATTGAAAAAGTTTTTTCAGAGCTGATGAAATTCCCGTGTAAATAAATAAACGCCAATTTCAGGCTCAGATAATTTCCATTTAAATGGAAGTAAATGAGTTTTTGCGAGTCCTGAAATAACGTTGATCTCACGAATATAAATGAGTTAAAATGGACAGATTCACTCGGACTAGTTTTAATTTTCTATTTTTCGTTAGCTTTATATGTAGAGTGATTTATGTTTTTTTACCCGACTGCGGATTTTGAATGCCAAAATGAATGTTTTAAAAAAACTCCCAAACATATCGAACGGGGTATCAAAATGGTTTCAAAACAGGACATCAAAATGGTCTTCGAAGGTGAATATAAAAAAATGTACAACTTATATGTTTAAATCTTGGACGAATTATTCGTCTAAGGTTTAAATGATAAAAAATCCTATTCCGAACTGTTGGGAGTATGTGCGACGCCCGACCACTAAAACACTCACAGTCGGTTTTAGATTTTTTTGAATATATTATTTTTCTTTAATCGCTTACTTCTTTTATTGCTGAACTAGGAGTAAAGAAAAAACATAGAAGAAACATAGAACATAGAGTCCAGTTGGTTTTGGACATAAAGACGTCTTCCATTTTTCCAAAAGCAGCCCACCCCATACAGCCATAATTTATGTGTGTTTATTTATCATTTGTTATCTATTTCATTCTAGACCCTCCGCTCACTATTTCGTTTCATACCAGGAACGCCTTCGGTCCTTGCACGTCACACGTCAAATGTCAGAATCCTTCAAAGTACGGAACAGTCCCATTACAGTCCGATTATAGAACGGTAGTGTGTGTTTGTGCCTACTTATCTCCGTAACGGTTACGGTTGAAACATGGAATTTTAGATCTGGAACATGGAAAACGAGCAGAGCCGTAAGCGGATGATAATGACCTATAAATAATTTACATAGTATTGCAACATTTAATGCAACATAATATTTTGGGAATTTAACTAAAGAATTTATATTAAGTACTTTAGTTAGATTACTGGTTCGGTACCCATTACAAAAGATAGATATCATTAATAAGACGGAAAGGGTAAATCTTTCTTGGAAAGACAAAATAATTTGCCGCTTGGAATCTTGACAAAATATCACAAACACTTCTCCGGCCGGGGTGATTCTTACAATCCAGCATCAAAGACAAATTGTAATTAAGAAACTCACAGAAACGAAATTCAATTAGAAAAAAGGCGAAGTATTTTTTGTGCTAATGACACCATCAATTAATTAAAACTGGCGGGAAAATTAATTTCTTAGGAAATATTAGGCAATTTTACAGATTACGGGGTTGATAATAATTATTATGACAAATTACTTTGAGTAAATAACATTTACTCAAAGTCATTTATTAAACAGTTGCTTTATTATATAAGCAATGGAAAGCGACAAATTGCTACTTGCAGTAGAAATGGGCAAGTAACATTATAATATATTCAGAAATTTCGAGTAGATAATTGATGAATGAAATCTAATCTAATAAGGGTTCCAATTTACCATTTTAGCCCAGAACCCTAATTAACCTTTGAAGAGTACCTATTGTTCGGAACCTCTCATTTCCTTCTGTCAATAATGTCATGAAATCGTCTCCTAAAGCAATAGGCTCGCAAACTCTGCCAATTGGCCAGTGAATTAGTAACGCGAGAACATCCAAACTGGTCCATTTACAGAGTGAGTGGATACGGCCGTGCCTAGGAGAAGCTTGGTACGGGACATGTCTTTTTACCATCTCCAGTTTAGGACAAACTAATTCATGGCCTGACATTTACAAAGCAGCTTCAAGGTCGATAGGCCCCCTGGACAAACTAGCTCACATATTAAAGTTGAGTATAACTATTGCGGATATAGAAACTTGCCAGTAGATTTCTCCATACCTAGAATAAGTAAGTTGTAACTGGCAAATAGCAGGTCATATAGTTCTAAAAATGTTGGATTTCAAGAGGCGGCCGCGAACTGAGAAACGAAGTGACACCGGGATGATGACAATATCCAATATTGTATCACCATCACCCACCATCCATACAAGCCACGAACGGTCGGTGGATAGACATAATATTTTTTCCTAAAAGTATCTCGGCAGGGCTTACGGATATAAGATAGTAGACTTCTATAGGCTGATTATGATGATATAGTATTATGACTTGAGCACGAATGAAGTCAACAAAGTGAATTCAAATCCTCTGACCCATTTCTTCAATAACCTTTTCTTGGTCACCCTGTTCCAACCTGAACCCACCTTTTATCATATTAATCTGCCACTGCCGTTCAGCCATGGTATCCGTTACTTAATGTCCATACATCAAATTGTCCATGATACAAAGTAAATGTGTTTGCAGACCCTTATCTCGGCAATGTGTGGTTAGTTACCCGTTTTTGCCTTCTTGTAAAATGATCCCGGATCCTTTGTGATAGACAGTCAGGACATTGCTGAGGACGTTTTTAGATTTATGATGCAGCCTTTGGACAAGAGATGAAATTTCAATTTTGTCTGGATATGTTTACTTTTTCTCCGTTATACAAATATAAATATTAAAGAGGTAATGGTATCCTCCCCAACATGATGGACCACATGTGCGATGGGCTGATCACCTGGTTATATGTTACCAACAAAAAAATTATGAAAAAATAGAACCACTTTATGTCAGCACAACATGAATTCTGGTGATGAAAAACTCAACTCAACGTAAATTCTGGTGATGAAAAACTCCTAGAAACCATCCTTATCCTTAGGGCATCTAAACTAAACTCAACAAAACCAAAGGTGTATAGGTACTTAACTTACATCCAAAAACGCGGGGTATGTTTTCATCATTCGTCATTTTCGATACCTAAACATGACATTCCTCAAAACTCGACCTCGAACTCGACGACGGATAATTCCAAATTTGTCGAAAAGCGTCATACATTTTAGACGGAAAAATACCATTGCTATGATAACGAACGATCCGTCCTTTGGTAAAATATTGGAACCAGACATAAGTCCCTCAGTCTCTGTATGATGGTAATTACGTACAACTCTTTAGTTCAAATTTTTCCTTTCTGAAATTCGAGTAGTACCATTCCGCTCGGATTAGGTCAAGTATTCAGAATTACACAAAGCGAAATGCTGAATAGTAAATTGGTCCTTGTGTCTGAGGGGTAGGGTAGGGTTTACTTTGTTTGTGTCATTCTAAAATCGTAAAGCAGAATTTACAGGATAAGTATTCCTAAAACAAAAATAAAGGTATAATAGACATCTGTCGAAATTTTTAATCAATTTCGATATAAGTTCAACCATAAGTTTTTAAATCCATACTCATTGTAGAATTCCACTATCCTTACTAATATTATGAACGCGAAAGTTTGTATGTATGGATGTTTGTTACTCATTCACGCAAAAACTACTGAACGGATTGGTATGTAACTTGGAAGTTCATGTGCTGGATTAACATATAGGCTATTTTTTATCCGAGTACCACGCGAGTGAAGCCGCGGGTGGCAGCTAGTAACTTATATTTTTTTACTCTGATGAACGTCAACGACGGTAAAAACCGTTGGTCCATCGAGTGGAAGGCTGTCCAACTTTTCACCTTCCGGTAGGGGTTTTTTTTGTCTTTCAAAAACCTTTAAACTCGAAACTCCTTTTTTAAGGCTTTTCTTCCCGTTTAAGCACATAATATTTGAACTTTGTATAGAGAAAAATATTAATGTTTTGGGGATAAAATGTATCTAATAAAAGTGGGAGTTTCGCGGAAAATTACGCAAACTTGATAGCAAAGTTGCGAGATAATCCGACCGTGTGAGGCTTAAAGCTTATTTGTTCGCTAAGCTACGTTTTGTTCTATATGTAGAATGTTAATAACCGTACACAAAAATACATATGAAATGGATTATCAGACATCTACGGATGCTTGAGGAAAGTGTCAAAGTTGATAAGTCAAGTAGTCAATCATTCGGCTCATCAGCAGCTTTCATTTATTTTTCTTAGCAGAGTTGCAGTCGCGGGCAAGGGCCTCTAGCTAGGCGCTATTTACCCTAGCCTCGTTTCTGGAAGCTACGATTTCTAGGTCTTGATTATTAGCGTCTTGAAGCGCTAGGTAAAGTTTTCTGCTCCCAAAATCTTTCGTGGTAAAAGCCGCCAGGTTCTTCGGACGTCAAAGAAATAATCGAAAAATTGACAGTGACATTGACATACCACCGTTCCGTTAATTATGAACGTTCTTATTCTCAACAAAAGCTAAACTAACATAAAATACTTGTTATATTTGCAAAAGTTAGCACGAGGACGTCATAAACTAGTGCTGGGAAACGTTAAAGGTCAAAATACACAGTATTTGTTGATGTTTACCGTCAATTCCTACAGCTGAAAGTGACTAAAAGTCCCCACAAAACCAGCCCTAACTCAATTTTAGCGGCGCACGGCAGAAACAACTGGTTTGATTTGTAAAGGAATTGCATGCAAATATTTGCAAGAGCACTTTAAAACATTCTTTATTTATTGTTGAACTCCTGGTATTTCTATACGCCACTGCCACAATCGTGTCACTAGTTATTTAGAACCAGTGTGGTGAAAGGATTTAAAGTGCGCCTCAAAGTTTTCTACGCTATGCCGGCAAGGCCCTAGGCCAGTCTAATTTGCATCCTTCGATTCAACGCGTCCATTGTTGACTCTTAATTTGCATAACAAACATCCCTCACACGATCCACATCACTGAAACATGGGGGCATTTTAGGAAGCGGTTTGCAAGTATGTCGCAGTCGTAGAACAACGACGGTTATGATTTTATGCCATTTTCGTTTTTTTAATCTAAACTAATATTATAAATGTGAAACTAAGTCTGTCTCTCTGTTACCTTTTCACGCCTAAACTGCCAAACATTTTGATGAAATTTGGCAAGGAGATAGATTCCTGTCCTGTGTCGTTATACACTGTACATATACACACACACACTGTACTAGCGAGGTCAAGCAAGGTTGTGCGTGGCCACAACTAGGATGGGTGGCCGCCTGAGAATGCTAACTTTTTGCCACGTGATGTTGACTTTTTGCGCTATAAATATCATTCCAAAGAAATCTTTTAATACGCAATCAACGTCGCGAGTTTCAGCTAGTTAAATATATTTTTTGAAACGTAACAACATATCCAAGTTTTAAGTTAGATAGGGCTAGACTTTTCAAAATATGACATAAAACATAGGTTCAACACTTTAAATTGCTCTCCTGAAAAGTTGTTAAATTGCAGATCCGTCTTTGTTCTACGACTGTGTACTTTCTTTTGTTTTCCAATATTATAGACAGTCTACGCTTTCGCATCTTCAGAGCTTGCACGACTATCAAGATCTGTGTGATATCAGTTCACTGTTCGATCTTCAAGCAGGCTTTTCAGACTCAGTGTAGCCTGAGTAATCTAAATCGAAATGAAAGAAAAATATCCTCTCAGCCTAATCACACACACGAGAAAGCGCTCAGCGCATTATCGCAGCGCGATCTACCTGTTTATTCTTATGGATGGCGGCGGCGCTCAATATATACTGAATTATACCAAGGAAAGCGAAACCTTGAATTGCCAAAACTGCAGTCTGTCTCGCTCGTCTCATCTAGCTCATTTTCGGCGGGAATCGCGCGGTTCGGCGCTAGTGTGTATAAAGGGCCTTAGTTCTGCCGATTTGAATGCAACACAAAATATGTACGGTATCCTAAAACGAGATGACGACGAAAAAATGGAGGGCCACAAAAGGGCTCACTCCGATTCAGCTGATTTTATTCAAAGGTTTATTTATTTCAGAACCTAAATTCAAATGGGAATACTTTTCAATAAATTAATTGAAAACCATTTGAGGACCTCCCAAGATCATTTATTTTTTTAAATGGATACAAGATTTACGAAGGTATATTTACTAGTTATTTTCTGTTAAGAGTTGAAATGAAATGAAAATAAGAGTTCAGTGTCCCCCACCTCCTCCAGCTATACAGATAAGTGTGTACATATGAATACCCGAAAAATGTTCAAAAATGTATGTATGAATATTATGAAAACAGTAGCATAATAATAATTGAATTACAAATAAATTCTAGTAGTTGACGTAATTACTAGTTGACGTGGTAATTTTATTTGTAATCGGTTTAAATATTTTAAGCTATCTCATTGTCATCTACTATTATAATATTTTCTATGCCCTGTGCTACGAACATGAACAAAAAGATCACACACACACCCTGACACAAACTTTCAGATAAATAATATTACTCAGACATATTTTAACAAATTCAAAAACATACATTAATTTTCTGCTGAACTGGGAGTAAAAAAAATATAGGATGCTTCCAGCTGCTTCTCTCCCCGAGCATATCTTAAAAGTCGACTAAGGGATAGTATCCTCCGCAACATGATGGACCATCTATATGGGCGATGATGGGCCGATCACCTGTCACCATGGCTAATCATATCCATCTTGGGACTTTGAATCAGGAGTGGCTGCATGTTTTCTTATAACTTGTGGTTCTGCCCACCCCATTAGGGATACGAGCGTGATAGTATGGATACATATAAAGACATACAAACTGGTACAGTATATCTCGTCTGAGCTATGTTTCACCAATGTTTATGCAGCCGACCGAGTGGTCAGAAATAAGTGGCCATTGTAAATAAGCACGCTCTGTTTATGATAGCAAGCAAATTACAAGTCGATCGAGTGCACGGAAAATGGTAATCAAACCAGCGCTATATGGAGAGTGGGGGACAAGTTACAAACGCAGGGAGTTAGTTGCCGCCGATAGGTAGATCATCATCTTCCTGCCCTTATCCCACTCTATGTGGGGTCGGTGCAGTTTTGGCTAAGGTGTTTTATGACCGGCCGCCTGCCTGACGTCAATCTTTCTTTGGAATACTTGCTTATTGTCTCATCATGTTGGAGAGGATACTAACCCTTAATCGACTTTTACGACATGCTCGGGAAGAGATGCAGCTGGACGCATTCTATGTTTTTTCTTTACTCCCAATCCAGCGAAGTAGTAAGTCCGCCGACAGGAGGTAGATATACCTGTGGTAAATACGAAATAGGGAATTTCAGTAGTTTTATAAATCTACCTATACAGCCACAGTAGCGTGGCGGACGAGTGCTCAGCTAAGACGCAAGAGGCGCAGATTCGATTCCAGCTGCGGGAGAAATGGTCGATGTTCTGCAAATATTATTTTCCGTGTCTGGGTGTTGTGGTATGTACCATGGTACTCGTAGTTCCTGATACCCACGACACAGGGAATGCTAGTGTAGGGTCAGGACTACGTATGTGACTGTTGGGTGTTTTTTTTTATTTATGAGCTTTATTATATTACATGGCAAACTCCAAAAAGGGATAATGAAGAAGAAGCATAATAGGGCTAGCCAATAAGAATTTTGTCTCTCACACTGTTTAAAATTCGCCTTACCGATGTTTTTTCACCATATAATATCTTCACGATAATTGTTTTGTTTATTTTTTGATAGATTTCAGAGGGCTAGCGACAAAATAATTATTTTTTACTTATGCCGTATTTTGTTTTCATCAGTTTCCTCCGCTATTTCCCATGCCTAGAACCAAACCAAAAATACCTAATCGTACGTATTCCAAATTTCTCTGATTGCTGAATTAAGGGCAGCCAGCACCATTTTTCGATCAGTTTAGATTGATCGTGTTTGCGTTATTTTATTCAATATCCGCCATTTCTACCAGCGCAATAAGGCTCATTTTACATTGATAACAATGACTAAAGTTTACTTTCAATAATATCTAAACAGCCAAGAGATTTAAGAGTGTCTACCAATGGTTTAACTAAGGGATAATCCCTTGGTAGACAAGGCGCACCCAGAGCAAAATATATATTTGTTACATGGAGCATATTTTGCAAATATTTTTTAAACAAGTATTTACTTAATAGAACTAAAAACCTGACTGCGTAAAACTTAGGTAGCATAGTACATCTGCCACATTAAATTTTTTCATATGATGATGAAAAATTTTCTTTGAAAATATTACTCTCAAGTGGTAATTTTAGATTTTTTGACACTTTTGTGTCAAAAAAATGTCATAAGTTATACCCAAGAAACTTTTGTCATCTAGTGGTGAGGTGTATTTAGATTCGTCAAGATTCTAGACGAATCCAACAACACCTCACCTGTCAAAATCCGTCCAGCCGTTTAGACTACAGCGACAATCAAAGGAATATAATGAAAATGGCTTTTTACGGCCGCCATATTGGATATTTTGACACTTTAATCATTCAGTCAACCGTCAGTCATTCAGTAACGTAAGAGTTACGAGTATATATCTTCAGATGAAACAGATATCTGAATTAAAGTGATACCTTCTAAGTCATAATTTTTAAATCCAGGGTGAATCTTACAACTTGGGCCGTGTTCCGAACGGCGGTGCAGTTGTCTGCATTGCAGGGAATTATGGCCTTCGGTCATAGAACCAACACATGCAAGCTTATCCTCCTCCTTAGATGCAATCTCTTACACTTGAAGCGGTTTCAGACATCATGCAATTCTATTTGATGCTAGCTCCTGGACTATTGATGTACGAACTAAATTGTGGACGGAAGGTATTATTGTCGATGAAACGTAGGTATGAACTATATTATTCCAGGTCATATAGATACTATGTCTAGTCCATGCCAAGTTTTATGCAAATCGGTCAAGCTGTTATGGCGTGATTGAGGCCTGGACAAAGCCACTATTAAAAACAAGAAAAATATTTCAAGATAAACTAGATTTATGCAACATTTTAACACTAAACAACAATCTGAATCTGCCGCGGCGGCAGATTCAGCTGAGGATCTCAAAAGGCGCAAATAATCAAACCTCGACTGGGCTTTATGTATTTGAGCCTTTTGGGGTCGAGATCCTAGGTCCGTGGGGTACGGGTGCTCACCGCGTCTGATCGAAGGGATGCGTGATCCAAGATCTGGTTCTTTCTGACTCAACGGATCAGTATTGCCATTCAGTGGTGGCAATGCGGCCAGCGTCTTGGGCGCACCTCCACCGTCTGATGATCTGGATCAGGTGAGCTATCTATAGACCGTGTTCAACGACCTTTGATAGCCTGACAATATCTTTTGTATATTGTAAATTTTCTTTTAATAAATATAGCTAAACTACGTATTTGCTTTTGTGAATTACATTAAAGGATGAACCGGTAAAATCACAAATCAGAGCCCAGTTGTTTTATCACTTTTGCCATTTGAAGGAAAAACAAATAAACATTTTTTTGTACTGAAACCAATAAGAGCAATATCTGTTTGGCGTAATAGGTACCTACAGGATGGCTGTTTTTGTAAGCACCCTATCCAGTCCCAAACAAAATAAAACGATAAAGAGACAAAATGGTTGGAACTCCTGTGTTTCAGAGACAAACAGGATTAGGAAAAAGTTTAAGAAATTCTTACTTCATAAAAACACTACCTATCGCCGGCGATTTGTAGATAAATACTTGTTATCCGTTGTTCTATCACTGCAGGAAAGAATGACAAACCAACAAACATACAAATACACTTTCGCATAAGAAGTACATTCGATAATTCCTGTGAAAACTAACACTAAGTTTGTAAACATAGGTTTTTTGAAACAAATAATTCACATTTGTATTCTTGTATTTTAAGCGCAATTAAATCCTTTCACCACACTGCTTCGAAAGAACTAGTGACACGGCTAGATAGATAGCGCAATTCTCCTACTTACATCCGCAATGCCTGTTTTTTATCGGATTTCGGTATTTTGCTTCCTATCAGTTCTTTTTTGATGAGTACGAAAGACGATAGCTCGATGTTCAATACCTCGATGTCTCTACCTCGACAGTACGTTTCGTCAATGGGTCGTTACCTCGAAAGATCAGTACTTCGAAAAGTTTCTACATCGACGGGTCTTTGCCTCGACGGTACACTTCATCGATGGGTTGTTACCTCGAAAGATCGGATACTTAAGACACTGCTCTCCATTGGGCAGGTCATGTGGTTCGAATGCATCCAGAACGTTAAGCAAAACTCGTCACTCAATGGGTGCCTGACCTGAAGACAGGCAGGCCCAGTAAGAGATGGCGAGATGATCTGGATGCATTTGAGCCAAAGTCGCAGACTGTGTGGCCTTGGAGCTCAAATGTTGGAAAAAATGGGGGAGACTTTTGCCTAGCAGTGGGACATAACATGTTTGTAAAAAAATATTTTTGTATATTTTTATTTGTAGTCTGTTAGATTGAACACACAGTGTGCACAAGCCGTAACGTTCAATCATTCGAATCCATTTACTTTGCATAAAATTACGAGCATTAAATTATCGAGGCAAGGAAATGACAGAAAATTGAGCATTTAGATCACGAATGACTTTTTATTTCCTTTTTTAGTAAACCACTTAAGTCAGACGTATTATACGTAGAGCATTTGTGAGCACTGAGCCAGAAAGCTATCTGCAGTCTGAAGGGAGGATTTTTAACTGTGCATTCAATAAATAATTTAGGCACCAATATTTGTAAACATTGAGGAAGTAGCCTGACAAATGGTTTCCCAATATGTTTAAGATGGTCTGTTCGTTAATAGAGACTAAAATATCAATTTCCGAATGCAATATTTAAAGCTAATATTCGTTCTAAATTGTTAGTTTATACCGTACCCCATTTTGTTTGAGAACGGCAAAGTTATATTGACTAGATTTCGTAAAAAATATCGTCATAGTAACAAAACCATATTTAAAAATTAAAACTAAAAAAATATATCGCTTTTAAATATCATAAAACTAGAGAATAATCTAAAAAATTGCTGTAAAAGTCATCAACTTCTAATACAGTCAGTTATTAGAAGT
Organism: Scotopteryx bipunctaria; assembly: GCA_949320045.1. NCBI lineage: Eukaryota > Metazoa > Arthropoda > Insecta > Lepidoptera > Geometridae > Scotopteryx > Scotopteryx bipunctaria. The sequence continues at coordinate 4,181,297 of OX439462.1, forward strand.
TGATGACTTTTTTGACTTACTTATAATTATACATAATACATCTACTTAGGTTAAATACACGTCCAACCATACTAATTTAGGTAACCTAATTAGGTCAGGGATATTGTGTATGTTATTATTGGTGATTGATCAGGTACTAACTAGTATGTAGTGCATGGTAATTAACACGGCCTTAGCAAATTAAATAGGGTGGTTTAAGGTAGGGACACACTTATCCCACGTACGCAACGTATTCAATGCATTATGGAATCTGGACCCTGATATTTGTATGCTTAGAAACTTACTTGTCATACGTAATGCTATCCCATGCGTCCCATGCAACATTTGACCTGTCGCGTAAGATCGGCGTGGGAACGTGGGGATAATTACACGCTTTCCCACGCGTACGATCAATGTGTTTCTAGATCTTACGTTCCTAGCGCGTCAGGCATAAAACAAACCACGCTCGCGCTGCAAAAATGGGAGACAAACAAAGCTAAATCGTCTTCAAATTCACTATCAGAATCGGAAAATATTGTATATTAGTACACCTGGAGAACTAACAGCGTCTGACGTCAATCCACGTCGTATACGTGGGACAAGTGTGCACACAATCTCTCCCACGTTGCATTGCATACGTTGCGTACGTGGGATAAGTGTGTCCCTACCTTTATAGAGCAGAGCCATAGCAGCCTTAGTACTGACATTAGCATCATCATCTTCCTCTCCTTATCCCACTCTATATGGGGTCGGCACAGTTATCTTCTTCCATTCCCTTCTGTAAGCCGTCATCTCTGTACTTACTCCTTTGTTAGCCATGTCCTCCTATAAGAAAGAAAGAAACTATTTATTTGGTTCACAAATACTTATAAAAAAATTTAATAAAATCACACAGTTTAAATAAAAAATATTAATAAATTGTGAGCCAAAAAGGCAACCACTCAGCGTGTGCTGCAGGAGCCCGGAAGCAACTACAGCGCTGTTCTTCCGTGGCACCTTTCCTCAGAGCGCGTCACTGGCCAACACACACTCTTCATATCTTTAACATATACTCGTAATATTATGTTTACATAATAAAATAATAGTCGACTAACATAACACAAATTCAACACTGCAAAAATCCACTGTGATGGATGAAACATAAACCTCTGTCTGTTAAAATTTTTGCTGTGATATATATCACAGCAAAAATTTTAACAGACAGATTTTACGACCGGTCGCCTGCCTGACGAATCTTGGAAATACTGGCTGACCGGGACACTAGCAATAACTTGAAAATATCCAAGTAACTGGTGATTCATTTACATAGTTAGACCCCACTATAGGATACCTGTATCGTGGGTATCAGAAAGTAGGAGTAGTGGAGTGCCTTTAGATTTATGAATGAATAAACCTCCGAACCCGATTCCACTGAATGGATTTTCATGAAACTTTTCCAATTGCATTGTTAAAAGCTTAATTAAAAATATTCACTTATCAAAATTTTCCGATTTTGATTAATAAACACCAAAATTATCAATTTTTTTCAAAGGCCCTTGGAGGTTTTACTCAAGTTAGCGCCATCTATCGTACCTGTTGGAACTATTATTTTAAAAATGAAATTTAAAAGTACATTTACAAGTTATATAAAAGTACAACATAACTGGTGTTAATTCCTAAATTCCTCTGTGGGACGTTCTTCCGCCATTTTTGTTTCCGAATATCGTAAAAATAATCTTGAAATGAGAATTCTACCAGGATTCCATGTAAATAATTCCTGCTTGCCTTTCAAACCTTGCATGCTTTTGAAAAGGTATTGTGAACAATTCCTTTGTAAATAACCTGAAGCAATATAATATGTAACTTCTGTATTAAGTAAAATAAGCTATTCTCAAATTGAAAAGGAAGTAAATGAAAAGATTCCGCCTAGTGTTCGTGCGACCACGGAAAACAAGCGCTTTAGCACGTTTTGCCCTGCCATTGCAAATGCAGCCTTATTCCATTTGTAAGAATATTGTGTCTCTGCGTGTTTGTGTTTTTGGTAAGAATATCAAGCTTTTCCAATTTATATTTAAATTCATAATAACCTATCAATTTGCTAAGCCTCCATTTTACTTTCATGGCAAAGAAAAGAGATAGCAACAGATTAGCCGATTTGTCGGAAGCTTAAAGGACTAATGAATAAGGGGTGAACTTAAGCCGCTCATTTAAATGCCCACTCAAACAACGAAGTTTGATAAAAGTTTTGGGTACCACAGAGTTCTGATCCACAGAAGTCTTTTCAAAAAGTTTGCAAGGATTTATTTGACGATCCTGACATTTCAATTTTGTAACGTTTTGATTCATAAGCCAGCAATGGCCAGGATTAACGAAGTCTGCCATTCTAAATTCAAACGTGTATATTTATTGAGATTAGTTTCAAAGACGAAGTTGGTTTGCTGTTTTGAACATTTTTCTGAAACACGAAATAAATTATATTAACGAAAAACTATAGGCAGTAAGGTCTTTGTCACCATCCCATCGCCTGCCCAAAAGGGATAATTATATAACAACAAAATTAATGGATTTTGAAGGGGATTGTCAGGAGTTGGCACAAAATGTGGAAGGAGAGGGGAGAGGTTTATGCCCAGAAGTAGGACAGAATGTGAACACACAGCAACAAACTCTTTAGATAGTGCCAGTGTTTATCACCCTACACCTAATTTCATCATCATCATCATTATCTTCAGCCCGTCTTTGCCCGCTGTGCAAACACGAAATTGCTCAAAATTTTGCCTTCGACTGTAATAATGCCATTTTGTTAACTCTTCGTGTATTTGCTATGCATCAGCTGAAAACCAAACTTCTTAATGAGAGAGTTCCAGAACTTTGAACTTCAAGTTTCAAAGCATTCTGCTAATATAATCAAACAAGGAGGTCAACAATATCTTGGATTATTTTTGACGTCTTACCTACCGTGTAACAAAGAACTTTGTGGTATTGCACATGGAGTTACGGGGTAGTCAGAGGTCTAACCTAACCTAGGTATATTATTTAAGCCAGACCACGATATTTAATTTGATGGAAGACGGTGGAAAAGAATGGTTCGGAATTTAAGGCTTGTCAAAATTGTCCTTGCCGACTGTTTTCCGCGCGATCAGTTAGGTCAGACCGCCTCCCACGATGTTTGAATTGGTGTAAGACGGAATAGTACAAAGTTTTGTTCGGAATTTGAAACTTGCCTCCCGTTTATCGTGCAATCCACCTTCATTCAACCCGCAAACACCTAAGGAATGGTCTGAATTAAGTAGTTTAACTACAGTCTTTGAAATCTGATATTTTTTTCAAGACGGGTACCTTCCAACAACGTAAAATCCACGTTTTATTCGTCTCTAGCTGACCTTAAAGTCCTTGTACTCTGGCAATCTGGAGTCGTTACCTAGCGTACCTTCCTTCATATCGCACAATTGAATTCCGCAGCGGGTGGAAATCCTACTCGTTATAGAATAAATGGATTCCAATTTATTCCTTCAATGGACTGTGATTGGCAATGTGGATGAAAAAAGATCACTAGATCTTACAAATGTGATGGGGAAAGCTAATCTTGCACCTTTGAGGCACATCTTTGAATAGACAAGGGAATTTGGAATTTGGAACCCAAAAAATTTGTGGAACAAAGCTTGACGACCTCGGTGGTGTGGTGGGACCGTGTTCGGCTGAGCCGCAAGAGCTGCGAGTTCGATGCGGGAGAAATAGATAACACTTTATTGCTTACCACACATTGAACTTACAAAATAGACAAAAAAAATATGGTAATAATAAAGGGCGGCCTTATCGCTAAAAGCGATCTCTTCCAGGCAACCTTGGATGGATTGGATGGAACAAAAACATAGAAGGGGCAAACCGGTATGGTTACATTTATCACTTATATAAAAATAAAATAAGAATGAAAAAAAATAATACAGAATACATACATAAATATGTTTATATTATAATATTTAAATGAATATACTATAAGATAAAAATCAGAAATTAGTAATTCTTCAAATATTTCTTCTGAGTCTAGGTGTTGTGGTACCATGGTTACCCGTAGTTTCTGATACTCGTAGTTTGCGCTTGGTCGCGTTACGAACAAGCGTAATTTCAACGTAAATGTCCAGATGATCCTAGTGATTTTGAAGTTTGAAGTCTGATAACCACGACACAGGGGAGCCTATTATGGGGTCACAACTGTGTAGGTGACTATTGTTATTGGGTATTATTTACTTTGAAGTAATAAACAACAGCCCTTTGAGCCTGTCGCCACACCGGACCTTTTAACGAAGTCATTGACCTAACAAAGTGTAAAGATAATAAGATTACCTAAAGCAGTACGACTTGAAGCTTTTTTAGAACCACAAACTTTCACTTTATTAAAAAATAAGATCTGCAGTCGAAGCCGCTACCACTAGACCACCAGTGCTCTAAACAATGTTATCTGTCGAAGAACGCTATAATATCGTGACAAATAAACAATGTTGCTATGGTAACCTACCAGTCACCCGTTAGTGGAATACAGGAACCGGGCATGTATCGACGGAGACACGCCAAGTCCCACCGACAATTGTCATTTTACATTATGACGGCCTCGATGGCGTGGCGGGCGATTGCTCAGCAGAGACGCATGAGGCGCGGGTTCGATTCCCGCTGCGGAAGAAATGTTTGCATGATCTGTAAATATTTGTTCCGGGTCTGGGTGTTGTGGTACCATGGTACTCGTAGTTTCTGATACCCACGACACAGGGAATCCTAGTGTGGGGTCAGGACTATGTATGTAACTGTTGGGTGTTATTATTATTATTATAGATACGACAGATTACGACAGCAACTTCCAAAACATGGATTCCATTCGTCATATAAAACGAACTTTATCTTTATGACTGTTTTCTAAAGCATGAGTACTCAGTCTTTATTTACGACATTTGTTAATAGCTTCATTTTACACCGTTCATTAAAGTGTGAACCTTTCGTATCAGTTCGTATAATTTTATGAAGGTTATAATGTAAAGTAATTTCCTGCAGGCATATTTTAGGCTGAAATTAAATTTTTTTGTATACCTTTGCTTATCATTTTGTAATTTTGTGTATGTCGTCCGATGCTGTGATATTCACTCATTTTATAAAGCTAAGGGAATAGACAAATAATTGCATCTCCAGTTTGGCTGAAGTATATATAATATTTATCAAGTTTCATTCAAATCGTGGTAAAAGAGTAAAATGAGATAAAGATAAACTTTCATGGTCTTTGGATGCGTCTTGGTCGAGGTGCAATGAGTAGTGTTTGGAACAATTTTATATGACTACTGTATTCGCTCACACTAAGGACACATCAGTAAAACTAATTTTATTGTAGCACAATACCTACTGTCATTAGTATTTTATAGCCATCGAAAATTCATATTTCAGATTAATTTGACGTTTTATAATTAGCGTTAATAAATCATTGTCCTTTCACTAGCTACTGTTAAAACATCAATAATGCTCCCAATTCGGATAATTAATTAGGTACGTTTTCAAATAATGCTGCCGTTTTGTGTGCATTCAAATTGCTAGATTAAATTGATAAATGAGCGGAAATTATTTCACCAAGGATTTAGAAAAAGGCCAGGGCGACCATCAAAGGAGTACTAATGCCGTCACTTATTAGGCTGTTGGCGCGAACCTTTCAACCTTATATGTGCGTACTAGCAATTGTTACTACAAACTACCGACCCATAGTGGTCAGCGAAATACATACAATACACACGGACCTTTTTATAATCTTATCTTATTTCTTACTAGATTATAAATGTGAAAGTTTGTGAGGATATTTGTATGTTTGTGCCTCAATCACACCGCAACGGCTGAACGTATTTGAATGAAACTTGGAATATACATAGTATGTTTGCTGGAATAACATATAGTCTACTTTTTATCGGGATACCACGCGAGCGAAGCCGCGGGCTGCAGCTAGTAAATTAAAATAAATAGATGGCGATGTGTACAATGTCCACAAATATACATACTTAGGTATATAGGTACATAATTATCACGCCTGTATCCCTAATGAGGTAGGCAGAGCTACAAGTAAACATAGGGAAACTAAGATGGTGAACCATGGTGACGGGTGATCGCCCATCGTCCATATAAGTGGTCCATCATGTTGGAGAGGATACTGTCCCTGAGTCGACTTTTACGACATGCTCGGGGAAAGAAGCAGCTGGACGCATTCTATGCTTTTCCTTCACTTCCAGTCCAACAGAGAAGATATAATGTATTTATTTATTTCATTTTAGACTGGTACACTCAGCATAATACGTAAATATCATGTTGTACGTAACCTACTATCTATTCATGTTTCGTTTACGAACTCTATGCATTTTGAAACGTTCAATTTCCAATCTCAGTTTGGGCTCCTGTGGGACGCCGGGTCGAGCCAGTTTCAACTAGATTTGATTGTACCTGTGTAACGCATGTGTAAAAGTACCTGATATAGATTTTTTTATTTTATCTACGTAAGGACCAAATTGTTTTTTTTTTAATAGATATTTTGGAGAAAGGCCATGTCAAGAGTGCTCTATACCGACGAGCATGTATGAAAAATGAAACGAGAATTTCGTGGTCTCTGCCTACCTTACTACCTAGTCGTGCCACTAGTTTTTTCGAACAAGTGAGGTGAAAGGATTTAAAGTGCGCCTCAAAGGCTTCTTTTCTGCACTTGACACATATTTTCGATCATTAAAGGTTCTACGACTCACAAACTTTCGCATTTGTAATATTAGTACGATTTATGTATTTTGGTCAATATTTTGTTTCATAATTAAAATCATGTCTCTCTGAGTTATGAAACTAAAATGTATTGACTACAATTTTATTACACATTTAATCTGGCTCCATTTTCGAATTTAAATTCAAAAGAATATTAGCCCTCCGAAATTAAACTGCCTATAGCGAGATTGGTCAGACCTACATGCCGTACAATAAAAGGATTTGGAGACTGACCATCAATCTGAGGACGATAAAAACGATTGCTAGAGGCTTTGATTGATTTCTAAAAGGTTCAAACTTCCCTTTTGCAATACTCAGACTAAATAAAAAGAAAAGACGCCGCGCTGCGAACAACAAAAGTGAAGCCACCTTTTTATCTATGTGTGTGTGTGTGTCGGTTTTGAGGCTGTGTGTTCCAAGTAACCTAAAATTCATAGTATAATAATTAAGAAACGATGTTATTTGAAGTACTTACAAGTGAAAAGTGATTCCGTGAGACTTTTTATGTGATTTGCTGCTGTTTTTACAAGTTTTCACACAGAAAGGCATAATTCTATTTTTAAATTTTATGTTTACTAGACGACGACGGTTCGAGAGCGATGAGCATGGTTTTAGTGTAGGTGTGTGCGTGAGCGTGTATGTTTACTTGCAGGAGCACGGTTCTGTGTGGCTTCACTTTTGTTGTTCGCGGCGCGCTGTCTTTTCTTTTTATTTGGTCTGAGCTTGCAATATTAAGTAAACCATTTAACCTATTTGCGGCGCCTAATCTCAAAATGAAACTGTGACACGGCTGCCCCGCTTGATAAGGGTCTCGACTCTTGACTAGGCCTTGGCTTTTAGCTGTGTTTAAACCGACGCAAGCAAACGACATTATAAACGTAATAATATTGCATTATGTGGCAGTTTCTTCTTCTTCGTCGCAAAAACTAGCAATCGGGCTGACGCGTAAGCGTAAAGGCCTCCGTCATGGCTTAGCGACTTAAAAGCCGGAACCGACAATTTAACGTGCCCTCATAAGCACGAAAGCGTATGCGGTCCCCCATCCGAATGGTGACCGCGCACAACGTTGCTTAGTTCAACGATCACACTCAACTTCAACAAACGTAATGTAGGACGCCCTCCGGCTAGGTGGAGTGACGATCTGCGAGAAGCCGCTTGCAGAGACTGGATACTCAGTACGGGAGGCCTATGTCCAACAGTGGACTGCTATAGGCTGATGATGATGAGATAACTGTCAGAGTCATAATTGTACTTCGACATTTGTCCACCGTGAATTCGCGTCAGTTAGGATGGCACTATAAGGGTTAAAACTATAATTGCTATTAGACATCAAGGTACAAGTCTTAGTAACGCTGAAATTAGATTACTTGCCCTCGTTTCTGGCTAAAAGGGTTAATTACACTATACTTAATATTAAAAATGGGCATTGTCGCAATTTTAGTAAAAAGAATAAGTACCAAACGTTGAAGGAAAACATCGTGAGGAAACCAGAGTATCGTAGAACGTAAAAAGTTCGAAAATATGTATCAAATGCACTAAAGGAACCTTTGAGGAACACTTTTAATCTTTTCGAAAGAACGAATGACACTATAATTAATAAAGATTGAAAGCACATATTCCTTTCATATAACTTAGGTACTCATTTAGCGCGGTCAGTGACCGTGTTAAGGCCTATTTATTTATTTAACTACCTCGACCAGCCACTTCGAATTTATATACTTTAATATTAAAATAAGCATCGTCGTTACTTCTTATAACCAATAAAACCAAAAGGTACAGTCACCAACAATAGGAGACTATTATAAACTACAGTCCATTTTCATTTAGCATCTGACAGCTGTCAGATCAGTACTTATACAGCCTATCGTCTCTTTTTCGCCTAATAAATAAATATTTGTGGACATTTCACACAGCAATTTACAAACACAAATTATTCCATCACCTATCCAGTCGTGTCAGTAGTTATTTCGAACCAGTGTGAACGATTTTAAGTGCGCCTCAATGGCTCTTTCGTGCACTTGACACATATTTTCGAACTTTTTATCACCTATCCTGCTGTCACCCAAATCATTAAATGAAATGGACTATAATGATTTTGATCAATAAACGTTATTTGATTTGTTGGAACTTATCATGTGTTTTGTTTGTGTATATGTTCACAAAACACACTTGAAGAAATGGTTCATTGGCAGTAGTACCATAATGGAACTAATGCGATCTTTGACATTCTAGTACCATCTATAATTACTTCAGTCAAACTGGAGATACAATTTATGTAAATAAATAGTCGCGTATTGCTTCTCTCCCCGAGAATGTCGTAAAAGTCGACTAAGGTATAGTATCCTCCAACATGATGAGATACAAAAAGCAAGTATTCCCAAGGAGGGTTGACGCCGGTCATAAAACACCTTACCCAAAACTCTTACAGTGTTGATCCCACATAGAGTGGGATAAGGGCAGGAAGATGATGATGAAATAGTCGCGTATTTTTCGTTATCACTATGAAATCACTTTAGTTTTAGGTAAATAAACCTCACAACATTCGTTATTACACCTTAATTTAACTATTAGTACAGCTTACAAATTCCATAAGCATTTGTAGTCAGTTTTAGGTTAAGTACTGGCGGTTTGTTTACTTATATTGTAAATCCAGTTTGGCTGAAATATATATATGCATCTTCTAAATATATGAAACCCTTACGTTACTGACTGATTTATACTCAACGCACAGCCTATCTCAGCCGAGCACTCTCCTGCCACGCCACTGACGCCGTCAAAACATCCAATTATCCTTCATCAGTTTTGTGTCTGAGTGTACAATAGCTGCTCATATTTACGCCGTAGTCACTCAAGCTGAGGTAAAAACAGTTAAAACTTTTAATGAGTTCTATAGTCTGTTTACTTCAGTGAAAATGTTGTTGGAACAAGCGGGTAGATGTGAAACTTTCTGAAAAATTTAGATGCTAGACTGGTCGCAGTTTTATACGTCTTTCGTAAACTAGGCTTTCGTAGTTACACGAAAACCAGCGTTGTATCAGCTACATGATGCTGAGGCAGGGCCTTTTGGTTCATTGGCATCACTTGCTTACTCTTAGTTTTGTATTTAGAAATAGATAGATTGTTATTGTAAGTTATGACGAATGAACCAATAAACATTATTTTCTTTCTTTCTTCACGCAGAAAGATTTTTGTTAAAACAATCCTGAAGATAAGAAACTTTTGAAGCTTTTCATGCTGATTTTGTAATTGTTTATAATTCAGCTTCCTGATCAGAAAGTCTAATTTTTAAGTTGCCTAAGAAGTAAAATTCCTAAATGTCATATCTAAAAAAACAAAATGCCTAAGATTCAGAATACCTAAAACGGTAGTATGCCTAAAATAGAAATACCAGAGATTTGCCAATACTTTAAAATATTTCCGCTACGTAACCGGATTTTGTAACATTTACAGTATTAGCATTTGTTTACTACTTCCTAAAATTGTTATAAAATAGGAATAAAGACTCAAAGCAAGTGTCGCTTGAGACGTACAGTAGTACCATAAATATTTGTGCGCCTCGGCAATTTTCGCCAGAAATACGAACTAACGCGATACTCGTATAGAGAATTATGTAGATACTTATTTTTTTAATGGTTGGTTCAGTTATTATTAGTTGACTATTAGTTGCATATTCGGACAAATTCGGTTTACATACAAAGCACGAAGTTTACCGAGGTGCACAATTTATGTGGTACTACTGTAATAAAAATGTGAGTTTCCCTTCTTGTTGTTATTATTTCAACTTTTTAATAATACTTTTATCATATTTGTCCAAAACTTTGCTTAAGTTCTTTTGCATTTTTTTTTTTACTCAAACCCTTAGCTGTATAATATTAGGTAAGCCACTTAACTCAGACACCTCCCAACGAGTTTACGAAATGCGAAGCGATAGTAGGGGAAAACGATTTTGACATAGTATGAATTAGATACAATATTACTCCACATCGTCTGTATTAAACGTCGTAAGAGGGGCCTGACTTAAAAGATTTTATTATCATAAAAAAAATATCAGTTAAAGGGTTTATATTTGTTTCTATACGTGTTTTATACAAGAAACCATAGTAGAACAAGTAATATCAATCAGTTTCAATTACAATAGCAAACAATAGGCATGTAATAGTCTGGTTTCCACGTAACAACACAAACCCACGAAATATCAAAGAGTACAATGCTTTGTACTTTTGCCCAGCCCCAATTTCATATTTCGTAGAAGCGTAGCGGTACGATTGCACCAAGTCCATTATCGGTGAAAGTGTGGTCGGACATCGTCGACCGAACTCGGCCGATGGAATCAATTATTATTATTAGTTAATCGTTTTCGCCCCACTGCAGGGCAAAGGCTTCCCTTTTTTTCACTCTTCTCCACTCGACTCCATCGACCGGCCATCGAATCATTTGATCGGCCGAGTTTGGTCGACAACGTCCGACCATACTTCGGCCGATAATGGTTTTTATGGAAAAGGTGGCAAACGAGCAAACGTCTAATTCTAATTCTTATTATTGTTAGGGGGACAAAGATCTGCACTGACGTCCCGCGGGGTGTATTGTGCATTATCCCCCTGCAACCCTCCCTCAGCCAGCCCAACTCCTTGAAGTACCGGAGAAAGATCGTGGGATGTTGGCAGCAGTGTTCCAGTATCCTCGATGGTGTTGAGGCTGTTGGTGGTGTAGATGAGGTCGAAGGTGATGCCGTATAATTCTCAATGACAGTCTGCAGTCCCGTGTTATGTCTTATCCGTTTGTCTTGTTACCGAGCAGTAAACTGTTACGTGTTCCACAGTTTCTCACGAGCAAGCGTAAGCGTACTTACTTAATGGTAAGTGATTACCACCGCCCACGGACACCTGCAACATCAGAGGAGCTGCTAGTGCGTTGCCTTTGAGGTAGAAGTTGGCTTGTTTCTTGAAGGTCCCTAAGTCGTTCCGTTCTGGAAATGCCGCTGGTGGCAGCTGATTCTACACGGTTGTGCGATTGGGATTTGGTGTAATCGTACCGTAGCGGTTCGTAGAACTCTCGTAGCACGTAATTTCGTAGCATGCTCTACGTGTTAAGTTATTGTTATTTAATCTGTGCTACGCCTATCTACACTTTTACAGTTAAAGTTTGTATGATCTCCTAAAGTACTTACTGAAGCAATTACGAAAAGTTTTTCACTAGTAAAAAGCTATATGATCTCTGAGTTTTATAGGATATATTATACTAATTATTGTTATAAAAAATTAAATACATGTTTACATGAATCAAGTAATGAATCCCAAAACTAATTTTCCATGCGGTTACTCATATTATAAACCCGAGCTTAATCAAATGAGACTCGTACAAACGTAATTATGGCGTTTTCAGAAAATTAATCTTGATGGATTTGTATTAAAGGACGTGTGTTCACTAAGCAACTAAATGTTGGGCAATAACTGTCTCCCCACTTAGTGGTTCTGAAAAACGATGGCTAAAACGTTACAGATTTATTCCAGGTACGCCTAGATCGCTCCCTTCCAATATTTTATGAAAATCACACTGTATTATGGGTCTGGATTGATTATATTGCCCGTATGCATTCAACCAAACTTGAGGCTAAAGTGCATACAGACGGCAAACGTCGCCAAGGCAGACCAAAAAAAGGCTGGCACAATGACTTGGTGTATTTGGAAGGGGATTGGCAGGAGTTGGCGATAAGAGAGGGATGCGTGGAAGAAGAGGGCAGCTCAAAAATCTGGAATTTTCGAACGTTAGTTGGAACAGTATGAATATATGAATTTCATAAATTCTGATATAGATGAAAGTTTAAAAACTTAGTGAAAACGTCAGTAAAAGTTGCCCGTATACATTGGCAACATTGCGCGATATCCATCCGAATGTGTCTAATCCCAGCTCCGGTAATTTAATATGGAATAATTAAATTAAGCAAATGAATGTTTAGGAGTTGACTTACCAAACAAATGCAAATGAAATGTAAAATAAGAGTGCGTCGAGGAAGATAAGCAAAGTGTAACCGCTTTAATGAAAATACATTGTCATTCGAAGTTCATATGCTTTATGAATGGTTTCAATATTCTACTATCGGATGACACATTGTTCATCGCCGTTATTTTAACGTTGTTTTTCTATGTTATTGTACGTTGGTATGCATTAATCGATTAAGATAGGTAAGATCGGGGTAATTACACTATCAAGGCCGTCACATACGTAGCTTTAATATACATGATTACATACATATTATCACAACCGTATCCCTAATGGGATGGGCAGAGCCACAAGTAAACATAAGAAAACTTGCAGCCACTTCTGATTTAAAGTTCTAAGATGGATATGGTGAACCATGGCGACAGGTGATCAGCCCATCGTCCATATAGATGGTCCATCATTTTGGAGAGATCTATCCCTTAGTCGACTTTTACGACACGCTCGGGAAGGGAAGCAGCTGGACGCATTCTACTATATATTACGGCATTATTTTCTATAGTAATCTTTGAGTGACCACAGACTCAGCCACAAAAGCACAATATATTAATTTATAATATAGCTACGTCTGTGATATCATTTAGCTTACTGGGAGTTTTAACGTTTGAAGGCCTTCGAACAGTTTCAACAGTCAGTTCAGAACAGTCAGTCAGTAACGTAAGAGTTTTGTATATTTAGATTGATAAATTTAATGAATGCATTCGTCTATATCAAACCGCAATAAACAGCAATAATATAAAATGATTATTAGTGAAAATCACAGTTGCATAAGTACGCTCGTTAGTAAAACGTAGTTACCAAGAATTTCCTAATTAAATAGAAACAGAAACCTTGTAATTCGCAAACTCAACATTAAATAAGCCCATTAAAGTTTGCCTTGTTATGAAACAAGCTGCTCCCCTAGCACCAGTTACTGATTATTATATATTTAAATAATTAGTACGCAGACCAATTATACTAATTATTAAGTCAGATAAAATATTGATGTAGATGTAAAAATTCAAATTAAGGTTAACAAAAAGTTAAGTCAAGCTTACGCATAGTGTCAGATAGGGATTTCAAAATGAGTGTCGATACAAATCTAAATAAAAATATTCTACAAAACACAAACTTCAATTAAGAGGGTCAACATTATTTCCGAAATTATATTATTCCATTTCACAAAACCTCAAACATTCCAACGATTAATGATTTACGACCTACATGAGTAAGGACGGTGAAGAAAAACATCGTGAGGAAACCCGTGGCTTAGTTAACTCCGCACGTACTCCATATATTTGAAAGTACTGGTATAGCGCACATAAGTGTTTTAGGTAAAAGTAAAAAAGTAAAAGTATTCAAGATTACAAGCAGGTATTTTAATTTGACAACTGTAAATAACTAGTGCTGGGTACCTGAAGTTGAGTACAGTCACAAACACAATTAGCATGAAGCTTAAACGTGACCCATTGTCCAGGTTTTTGAGAACATTATCCCATTTCGGACGTGATTGTAAAGGCTACCATACACTGGATATACGCACGATGAAGCAATAAGATTATGGTCTAATGGTTCCTGCTGGATCAGGGTGTGACTCCACTGCGGCGCACGCGGGGCCACGCTACGCACGGATGCGTCAATTGTTCCTAGCTGTGAGCGTCATACCCGTACGTCCCAGGCTTGGACTACAGGGGAAATACGGCTTCATACCTAGAACCAGATTATACATTTAGATACTATGACACCAAGCGTCTCTCTGCATTTTTGGTACAAAATACTAATAGTTGACGGCCTCGGTGGCGTGGCGGGCGATTGCTCGGCAGAGACGCAAGAGGCGCGGGTTCGATTCCCGCTGCGGAAGAAATGTTGGCATTTCCTATAAATATTTCTTCCGGGTCTGGGTGTTGTGGTACCATGGTACTCGTAGTTTCTGATCCCCACGACACAGAAAATCCTAGTGTGGGGTCAGGACTAATGTATGTGAGTGTTGGGTGTTATTTATTTAAAAAAATAAAATAAAAAGTTCTCTGCTGGACTGGGAGTATTTAATCAAAATACATAGAATGCGTCCAGTTGCTTCTCTCCCCGAGCATGTCGTACTTGACTAAGGGATAGCATCCTCTCCAACATGATGGACCATCTATGAGCAATGGGCTGATCACCTGTCTGATCTTCGGATTTGAATCAGGAGTTGCTGCAAGTTTTCTTACAATTACTTGTGGCTCTGCCGTTACGTGATAATATGTATGTATGTGTATAAAACTAATAGGTAGGTACATCATCATAACCATCAACAATATAGAGATAAAAATCTACGGTTCAGCATTAGATAATGTCTGCATTTTAGGTACAGCCGGAACACCTAAACTGTCTGTGTAAAATTGGGATAACATATAGGTAGTTGTGTTGTATATAAGTTTGTTGGTTTATCTTTCTTTGCAGCAACAGAGCAACGGATCGAGCTGCTCAATCTACAAGACACGGAGTGGGTCACGCGGGGCTAATCCGTTGAATATTGAGCGATCGAGCTAAATTGAACTAGACTGTGCTTGTACCTCAATAGGTACATAAAAGCAATTGCATCGATTATAGATTAGAAGATTAATTTCAAACTAACCTTGTTATTAATCCTATCAATAAATGTAAGTGCGAAAGTTTGTTTGTGTGAATGTTTATTACCACATATCTCCATAACTATTAAACCATTTTTTATGAAATTTTAAATGTAAATAGTTGAGGTTCTGGAATAACCACATAGGCCAATTTTATTTTCAAAAATCAACCCCTAATTTAAACAGTTAAACAGGGTGTTAAAGTTCCTATGGAAAAATTATTTCTTGGTTCGTTTCGCTTAAACCTCTGTACTAATAAACTTTAAAATCATTAATCATTTTATTTATTTTTTCAAAAGTATGCAAGTGTTGCAAGAACGTTCAAAAGTTTGTATGGAAACGTTTTTCAGGGCTTTCCAAAATAACCTTCAAAAAGGGTCAAAATAGGGTTTGTATGTAGAAACTATTTAAAGGGTGGTGCGATCTGCATAAAGCTTCGTTAGGATTTTCATAAGAAAAAAATCGTTTCAATTTAACTTGTAGATCAAACCAAAACAACTGGATGTATAACAATCAGATTCTCAGCTTTCTGCTTTCATAGGTTTTAGAATAACGAAACTCTTCTTAAATACAGGATGAAATCGTTATCAGTCGACAAATAGATATGGATGGTTCAGTATCCGTTATAGGTTCATTTTATATGGTTTACAATTTCATCCTGTATATACTTCACTTTGGAAGTCTACGAATGAAATACAAACACAGAGTTGTTTGCTTAGGCCCTGAAACTACGGAATTTTCACGTACCTATGATTTGTCTTGGACAAAGAACTTTGCAGCCGCTAAAGTTTAAGATTGCCTGAAGTTAATGTACGGCTAAAAGTGTCAGATAAAATAAATAAAAGCTCAGTTGGTTGAGAATAACAGTTCTTTTTTTACATACATACGTACATAATTAACACGGTCGTATTCCTAACGGGGTGGGCAAAACCACAAGTAATCATAAGAAAACTTGCAACCACTCTTGATCTAAGCGTCTCAAGATGGATATGGTGACAGGTGATCAGCCCATCGCCCATATAGATGGTCCATTATGTTGGTGAGGATACTACTCCTTAGTTGACTTTTACTACATACTCGGGGAGAGAAGACTTCTCTGCTGGACTGGGAGTAAAAAAAACATACAATGCATCCATCTCATCCTAACCCTGTATAAATTATAAAGAAGGCTAGATTATCCTACTGTTCTTAACTCGGACAAAGTCAATCATTCCTCTAGTATCTAGTAAAAAGAACTTATGTAATAAAAAAATAAAAACAGATGCGCGATCCAAGAGCTCGTTCTTATTTGGCTAAACGGATCAGTATTGCCATTCAGCGTGGCAAGCGTCTTGGGCACGCTTCCACCGTCTGATGAGCTGGATCAGGTGAGTTATCTACAGACCGTTTGCAGCGGCCTTTAGATAGCCCGACTGTTTCTTTTGTATTTTGTAAATTATAATTGTATCTATTAGTTGTAAGTTTATTTTTGTTAATAACGTTTTTGTCAGAGTAAAAGTAATATATATTTTTTATTCGGGTACCATGAGGCGGAAGTTAGTAATCTAAAAGGCTTTGAATCTACCTTCCAGTAATTGCGACACACATCGAATTTGGCCAATTCATTTTATCGGCTCCTGGCAATAACGAGGGTAGCTGAGAGCTCTAATTAACGAAAACTCTAATTTATTACTCCTTAGAAGGAAAATAACCTATGTATCATGGTACATAATACCTATGTATCATGGTCAATATTTCCTAGAATGTATTCTCTACATATTGGCTAATGCATTGACTAATGATTTGAACAACAGAAAACCAACATTATTACCATTTAGTTTTTCTAATTGAGGAAGCAGGATGATGAATAGGTTGACGTTAGTGCATTGAATGAGATAGGTAAATCCTTAAAATGTTTTTGCCACAATCACGCTTTGCTAGAATTGGGTGAAACGTGACCGATAAAGAATTTGTCGTAAACTAACCTCGTAGCTCACAAGGTGACTCCTACTTTCTACGCTGTAATTTTAGGGTTGGATTCCCACTCAAGTAACAAATGTGTGATGTTTGTTTTGTGTCTAGGTGTTGTATTTAGAAAGTAACTATTATATATATTTACAAACAATATAGTAATATTTTCTTACTTTTTTGCTGGACTGGGAGTAACGAAACAACATAGAATGCGTCCAGCTGCTTCCCGCTGCTTCCTGCTGCTTGCTCCCCAAACATGTCGTAAAAGTGGACTAAGGGATAGATAGATAGATAGATATATGATTTATTTCGCACACAAGACACAGCACAGACAGAATGACAGAAACAATAAAATAGTATCCTCTTCAACATGATGAGATACAATAGGCAAGTATTCCAAAGGAGGGTTGACGTCAGGCAGGCGGCCGGTCAATAGAGTGGGATCAGGATGATGAAAGTAATATTTTTCTAAGAATTCTATCAACCAAATGAACTGCAAGCTTTGAGGTCTGATGGTGCTGTGGTGCTGTGTGAAATATCCAAATAAAATTTTTATTCATTCGTCTATGTACCTTGTTCTTACTCTTTGGGTTATGTTATTGAAGATAATAATGGCGTAATTGCGTTCTATTGCTTATAATAATTGGAGGTGTTATCAGAAGCGGTGAGATAAGGGTTGGGTTAATATTTATGGATTATGACTAATATAATATTACAACTTTGGTATGGTTTTCTTCCACTATATATATCGTATATGGGGGTATATGAAATGTTGGTTTGGAGCCACCTCCTGACAATCCCCTGGACAGCTATACAGCTAGAAGAACCAACATCTCAGTTTTGAAAGAACTCAAGCTAGAACGAACCAAACGCCTCTTCTCTATTTGTCTACATAGAGTACACCGAGAAAATGGAAAATATTGTAATAGGCAAAATAGAGGGCAAAATATCCAGAGGGAGGAGCTCAAACCGATGGTCAGATCAGGTGTCAGAACAGTTGGGTAAAAAGTGTATCGGTAAACTTTGAAAATAGAGTATGTCAATGAAGCTAGAAGCTGATTCAAGTACTAGACTAGTATGTCTCTACAATTGTCTTGTTGAACTAAGTATTTGAGCAATTTTAGGCTTTCAAATGTTTTGTATTTGAAATGTTTGCTCTTTGTTTAAATTTAAGGAGCTTTTGCACTTTAAATGCTTTCACCACACGGGTTCTAGAACTAAGGACACTAGTAGCAGTCACAATTCAAGATTCAGAAAAATGTAAATAAGTATTCTATCAGCCATTTGATGCCCATAGCTTTGCTTAGTTTAGAGCTAGATGGCGGTGTGTGAAATTTCCACAAATATTTATTTATTTATTAAACAATATTTATTAACAGAAAGAAACTTACAACTAATACAAATATAATTTATTAAATAATTTTAGACCAACTTAAAAATCAGTAGTAATTACTAGACAGAAAAGTATTAAAGCAGGCAAAAACTATTCATCAAAGACCCAACTCAATAACATTTGATTGAACCATTAAAAAGGGTAATTTATTATATAGAGTGCCTGAAAACTGGCATTAACCAACATAGAATTAAGTGGGTACTGATTACTGTTGTAATGAGTTTTAGCTACATTGATGTTTACTGAATAACAAAAACGTTTGACCAAGCAAACAAATTAAAGTCATAACAGACTATTGGTAGTCACGGAAAAAGCGAATGAGTATTATATTTTAGGCTAGACTACGTATAGCTTTAGCCTTTTTATTTGATGTATTGGTAATAAAGCCAGGGCTGAATTAAGGCACGGGAGACGCAGGCGAGCGGGGGAGAAGGGTGCGAGCATTGTAGCGTTTAGCTAAACTATTGTTTGACAGTGATCTTTAAGCCTTGATTGCGTAGTGTTGCCTCTCCCAACCCTTGACCCTTTTCTCGTAACAAGTTGTTTTCACTGTGTCCTTCCTCTACAGCGCGAATGGTGATTTTTCATAAAATGTGTAATCCTATTAATATTATAAGTGCGAAAGTTTGTGAGGATGTGAGAATGTGTGGATATGACGATGTATGTTTGTGCCTCAATCACGCCCAAACGACTGAACGAATTTGAATGAAACTTGGAATATACATAATACGTGTGATGGAATAACATGAAGGCTACTTTTTATCCGGGTACAATGCGAGCGAAGCCGCGGGCGACAGCTACTTCATTATATTTTCGAATGTAAAAGCTTTGTTTGAGTATCAGTCAACCAGTTGGTAGTAGATATTTTATATTTCCATTTAGTTACTCTCAGAATACTAACCCTAATGGCCTACCTAGTTAATCATTAGACGCAAGTGTTTTTAAACCGAGTTAACGCCGGAGGAATATTATAGGCACTTAGGTACAGTCTGCAATGGAAGTTTATGAACATTTGATGATTTTAAATTTTGAATATCTCTAAAATGCGCAACCTTATGATAGTAAGCCACAGTCGCCACGGCTATTGCAACTCAATCGAAACATCGAGAAAATAACAATGAATCTCACGTGATTATCCCCGATATATAAACCAAAATTACAGTCACCATTTTTTTCCACTATCAATCTTTGTTATTAACTGTACGTTCGCAAAGAGGCCCCCTACAGTCTTTGAGCGAGCCTGCCGACGATCGCCATTGTTTTCGTACCTCAGGATTACTTATCATTAATTACCTTCTTTGTATTAAAATGCTTGCAAAAATGACAGAGAAAAAACAGCTTGATTAAAAATAACACACCTTTACTTATAAACGTTGCTATGTACCTCAAACACTGTTTAAAATCGCCCTGTCACAATTTTTCATTACCTCACTGAAGCGCTCGTGGCGTAGCTGAAGTGCTCGTGGCGTAACTTGCTTAGGCGTTCTTGATTGATCGTTAAAGTTAAACAACGATATGCACGGTCACAAATTGACATGGGTGACCGCAAGTGGCATTACGAGCTAAGCGCTTCCGTGCTTCGGAGGGCACGTTAAACAGTCGGTCCCGGCTTTTCAGTCGTTAAGCCACGACGGAGGCCTTTAGGCGACCTAAAAACTCCGTCACTTAAGTTGGCCACTAGCTCATACGAACATAAATACATATTACCTCACAGAACGGAGTATCACTATTTACACAATGTTTTTTAGACGGATTTTAACAGGCGTTATGAATGCCTGAATGCGTAACGATGTCTCTCTACCACAGACCATAAAATATATTTGCTCTCAGGATATAAATAATTCCTTACGAACTTCTAACCGATTAAGGAAAAAAAATCAAGGCGAGATTTGGTTCGTACTCTTTTTCTTCAGACTTGCTTGGGAGACAACTAAGATTTTTTTTTTGAAAACTTTAAAATAGATTTCAAAGCAAACGTTAATGGCGCATTGGCGCAATACATTTGTGTAAAAGCTTTGTCGCGGCGTTACTAACGCGACACCACTGACGCTAGCTACTCAAATATTCTACTTCACCGTCACTCACATTCCCTTCAAGTTTTTGTCGTTACGGCCAATATCTATCTTCTATACCTATAAAAGAACTAAACCTGACTAACTGACTGATTCATCATCGCCAAACCGAAACCGCGGAAGAAATCAAAATATGGAAGGAAGAAATTCAACTCTCCCATTTTGTGGAAATTTAATCCCTAAAGGGGTGAAAAGGAATAAAACGTTTATATGGAACTTTTTAATGCGTGGTGTGATTTGCTTGAAACTCGGTTCGGATGCTATAAATGCAAAATAAATGGACGGGCATGTGTTTCAGGATTTTTCAAAACAACCCTTAATAAGGGGTGTAAAAGTTTTTAACGAGCGATGCGATTGGCTTGAAACTCAATATGGATACCTACCTACTCTGAATAGGTCCTCAGAGAGGTTGTCAAATTCAACTACCGCATCTTCCATCACATTTCCCACCTACTGATTTTAAGTTATACCTACCATTAAAAACATTACCTGCTGCACTGCGTACAAGTACCTAACTTACAAGTACCTATTATAAAAATAATCTAACGTGTACGAAGTAGCGGGCAACAGCTAGTTTCACAATAAACATTAATAAAACTCAATAACGTCCCTATCAATTTGTCAGTGTTCAGATCAAATGCCTGTTTTCAAGGGGCGAGAATCTATCATCAGCTGACAAACCCCAAACTTCACTTATTGGGACGAAGCGTCGTCATAAAAATGTCGAACAAAAAAGTATTTTGTACACGGCACTTTCTCAAGTCAGTAAAACACGACCTACGATAAAAACTTCACAAATGAGATGCTGAAAAAATGTGAGCTGGCAGATAAAGAATGGAGTTGCTACTAGCGAAGGAAAATTTTAATATAAAAACTTTACGTACTGACTGACTGACGGATCAACGCACAGCTCAAACCACAAGTCATAGAAACATGAAACTTGGAGAATATATGCCTCTTATACATAAGGAAGGTATTCCCGAAACTCAAACCTGAACCAAAGGACGCAGCGGAAAGATGAAATTATTGACAAAGTCGCGTGGTGTTCCACTAGTTTTGTATAATTCACTTATGAAGATATCACAGGCATAATTTTGTAATAACTTATAAACAAAGGAGAATAACGTTTTTCGAAGTGCTTCATCACTACATAGTATAAAACAAAGTCGCTCACCTCTGTCTGTCCCTATGTATGCTTAGATCTTTAAAACTACGCAACGGATTTTGATGCGGTTTTTTTTTAATAGATATTTAGAATAAATTAGAATGATTCAAGAGGAAGGTTTATATGTATAGTACATGCATAATATAGTAGAGAAATACTGATAATTTTAGAGATTTCTAATGTGATGTCGTAAATAGACGCATTTTTTTACGCTTACAATATATTTTCAAAAAAATTAGGGATCCGTAAGAAAATTGCAATATTGTAACCCAAGGTAGAAAACCCAATACAGTTTTTGGCGTGCGCTGCGACAACTATTGATTATAGAACAAAATAATATACTACACGCGTACGAAGTCGCGGACAACAGCTAGTAATTCATAATTTGTTCATTGCTTGTTGTCCAAGCTGAGAACTACGAATTATTCGTGTTTTTTAATGAGACCTAGAATAAGCCCTTGCCATACACCTGTAAGCAATGTTGTTCTCGTGAAAAATAAAAGCTCGTTTTTATCTATGAAGCCGTAAATAGCAGCGAAAACTAAAAGAATAAATATGATGTAATGTACATAAACTAGAAAGAAATACTTTACTTCTCAAGTTATATTATAATTTTAACCTACGTACCACCTCCAAGACTTATTACGTCTGCGAGCTGTATGATTGATGGATCACCTACGTGAAAGTGTTTGAAGTCCTCTTACTCACGGGAGGAAGCATTTGTCACTCCGCCACGCCTCGGGATGTAGGATTACCTAGCGAATATTATTAGTAATTTGTTCCTGCAAGAAATTTAAAAATATTGAACCTAATTTTTTGTGAAAAAGGCTTGCTCTGACTTACTATTCTTCTGTCTTCGTTTGTGTGTGAGGCTAAGTTCAAATCACGTGACTATCTCAACCTATACTCCAGTCAAATTCAATCTTACATTATAAATGCGAAAGTTTGTGAGGATGTTTGGATATGAATGAAACTTGGAATATACATAGTACATGTGCTGCATTAACATATAGACAATTTTTAATCCGGGTACCACGCGAGCGAAACCGAGGCGGCAGCTAGTGTAATAAAGGTACACAAATACTAACCTAAAACGTTGTCAAAAACCTAATAAGACCGTAATCCAATTATTTATACTACAACTTCGTGAACAGATAGCTCCTCTCTGCCGATTTGTTCACAAAATTGCAATTTAAATAATCAGGATACGTTTTTATTAGGTTTTTGTCAACGTTTTAGGTTAGATTTTTGTTTACCTTTATTATACATCGAATTTGGATGGAGTAGGAATAGCCGTTACTTTGTTTCGGCCTATTCATTTATCTCCTTTCTCTATAGTCGGCCATAGATACGAAATGAATCACCAACGCCACAAAGGTGCCTTTGATCCACACTTAAGTCCTTTCGCCACACTGGTCCGAAATAACTAGTGACACTACTAGTAAGTAGTTCCGACGCCAAAGTGAAAAACCAGCTATAATCGAAAGTAGACGGAATCAGACTTCACCTATAAAAAGGAACTCTTCATAAGAATAGTAAAACTTTCCTTTTACGTGCACCTCGGATGGGAAGTTTCATTTAAGCTGGGATTTATTTACGGTTCAGTACGAGCGCCACTTACGGGGAAAGAAATAAAACCTGAAATTAAATAAGTTTCTCCTGATATTGCTATAAGTATTTCGGTATTTACCAGCTTTTTTATAGAAGACGAAAAAGCTTGGGACTAAATAATGCTCCAACTCATTTTATAAACATGATTGTAAAGGGATCATTTTACAAAAAAATAGCCAAGCGTTTTTTCTTGCCTGTATCTTCCCCGCTTGGTCGCGTTACGAAGTAAATTCAACGTAGATTTAAGACGTGTCCAAGTGATCCCCGTGATTTTATGGAATAATTTTTTTTTTGACTTTGACTCTACCTGGCTACGCCGACACAGTAAGACCTACTAGATGACTTATACAGCGTCGAGACGCAGCTTTTTTGTCTAAACCATTTTTAGATGGAAAAGGTTTGCCTAGCACTTGTCCTCTCTTAGCTAAATAAATGAATAAATAAATATTTGTGGACATTTTACACAGCGCCATCTAGCCCCTAAATATTTACGTACTATTTTTAGATGAAGACGGTATACCCAGCACTTTAACCATCCTCTTTTAGCTAAATAAATAAATATTTGCGAACATTTCACACAGCACCATCAGATGGCTGATAGAATACTTATATATTTTTTTCTTTTTTGTAAATACATGCTTATCATTATAATTTGTAGAACATGCAAACATTTTACCAGCAGCGGGAATCGAACCCGCGCCTCTTGCGTCTCAGTCGAGCACTCACCCGCATCGCCACCGAGGTCGTCAAGCTTAGTTGGCCTTATCCACAGGTCAATACGGACGGAACAGTCTAAACCGCGGGTTTCCTCACTATGTTTACCTTCACCACCTGAAACTACAGAAGCTATTTTTACCTGCACTAACAGACGCTAACTATAGCCTTCTCTATATTAACAGCGATGCAGCATGAAGCGATTTCAGATTCCGATAGCTCTTATGTACCCTCGTAAGGTATATTCCTGTTAGTGCGATCACTGAAGACCAACATATTAGTCCTTCATGTATAGTCGATAGATTTTTAAAGTGATAATATTTACTTGCGTTTGGTAATAAAATTAATAATTGTTGATTGATCAATTGATCTATTTCTATTCAAATTTCATGAAATTTGAATTGCCGAGTATTTACGATATAACAATCATAACCGTTTTTTACTTTGTATACCTACATACAAAGTGTATGTGCATACTTTGTATACATACAAATGACATGTCATTTAGTTTACACATAAATATACATAACTTAATTAAATGTAGGTACTATTAAAAATTAAATGACCTTTGTTAGTTTATCCTAAGAGAGAAAACCAGAGTTCAGATTACAGACCCAAGAATAGGTTACATCCAAACGCATTGTGAATAGGTATTCTTATTCTCTTTTCCAATAATTTCTTCTATTTGAAAATACATTAATATCAATCAAAATACTTTTTGCCCAAATCTTCAAAAACCACAACTTCTACAACTAAAGTTTCACCCACAAAAACCATATGTACATTGTTTCTTGGCGTGTGAAATACAGTTTTTTCCACACAAAAATGATTCTCTAGGTACTTAATCTCATACATCATCTCATACTTAGCTATATATTGCCACTAAACTTTGACCTGAGTTGTCAAATTGTATGGAAACAATTAGCAGTGACAGTTCTGGAAGTTAATCTAGAAGCCAAACGCCGTTTAGTGGTTTATTACTAAGCGGATAGTGACGGAGCGAATCTTATACACAGTTTAAACAATATTCTATAAGTACAAGGAATATGTAGTACTTCAATTATTACCAAAATGTTAATAGTCATTCGTCAAGTTATAATGTACGTTTATTTATAAGCTGTGGTAGAACTGACTATTGATTTACTTATTTACTTTGTTGTCTTAATATTACTTGACAAAAGTCTAAGTCTTTAGCAGACAAGTAAAGCCTTATAAAATACTTTCATTAAAGAGCTTAAGTTGTATTTTCAGAGGCACAAGGATTAAGATAAGTTAAAATGTTTATCACGTATATTCCTGTGCCTCATTTATTTTGATAACATTATATTCTACCTCGGTAACCAGGTATTCTAAATTCCACCTTAAATGTATTCTACCTTTAAGGCGTCATTAAGAGTGTGCAATAGCGGATTTTGCTCACCAAAATCGATGAAGAACTCTGTTGTTAGTTAATAAAATGTGTTTATTCAAAAAGAAAGAGAAATTTTAACTGTTTGGTTCCTCAAATGAAAACACGATAGGAGAAAAAAAAATACAATTACAATCTTGGAAAGTCCATGTTTCACGTATGTTTTGATCTAGATCTCGGCAACTCTATCATATTTTCAGATTATTTTAACTTTGATATGTAAGTAAAATATATTTTTAGTTGTTGAAACCAGTTTTTCATTCATTTTGTTTCAATGTTTCAATTTGATTTCAGTATTATGCGCGGTCTCCTTCTGTCTTTTATTTATTTATACACCCGGGACCAATTCGATTCTTTCGACTTTCAATTCGAGTCGAAATCGGTCTAGACGCGATCGTATGGTGGCCTTTTAAGGTCCCCGCTTATTCTATTCCATAATCGGACCTTCGCCGTCCCAGTATCTACTATGCTAACCTAAGTTCTACGCAGTCGGGTTTATTGTTCTTTTAAATAAATACTTGTTTCCATACTTGATCGAAATCAGTGACACGAGAAACAGTATCTTCCAAGTCATGTGACTTTAATATCATAAACCTTTCTCGGTAACCCACAGCTGAATAACCTGTTGTTCCATTTTGTTCAAACAACACTCTTCAGTCACGCTTGTAAACGTAATTGAAACTCACTGTTTGCGCGCGCTAGTATAACTTTTTACCATGAGTTTTCACAATACTGCCGTCAAAAGAAAAAAAGGACGTTTCTACATAAATTTCCGAAATGGAGAAAAAATACTGGTAGATGCGTCTCTTTTTACTGATTCCGATGATGTATATAACTCAATTATGAAAAAAAATGTCAGATACGTCATTTTTCCTTATAAAGGCAGAATACTCTCTAGCGAGTACTGTACCACTACTAGTGGTTAGTTCTATCGAACTAGTGTGGTGAAAGAGTGATCCCAATTTGTCGCATAAAATCGATCGTTCGAAAATCAATCAAAAACACACGTTTAAAATACATAAGCTAAAAATGCAGAAGCTCAAAATAAAATGATATAATACTCGCTCAAAATTTACTTGCATGCTGTCTTCACTTGTAATTGTAATAACATTAAGCTCTATTACCTTTATCTAGAACCTTTTTATATTGTATTAATGTATATTATGTAAGTGATCGAATAAATAAATAAAATAAATAATAATGATTAAAAGATTGGGCGATGGTCTGATCACCTGTCATCATGGTTCACCATATCCATCTTAGGAGTTAAATCAGAATTGGCTGCAAGTTTAGTTGTTTACTTGTGGCTCTGCCCACCCCATTAGGGACACGGGCGTGTGATAATATGTATATGTATATAATTAAAAGATATAAGTTCATATAAACGATCATAAAAATCATCCTCAAAGTCTTTGTGCACTTGACAGATGTCTTCGAACTTAGGTTCTACGTCAGTGTGGATACCCCCTCCCTCGGGATCACACCCTCCGATCATTCTTACCTATTTCGTTCGAAACAAAGGGTTCCGAAGTCCTAAGGAACCCTTATAAGTTACGCCATATCCATCTGCCCATTTGTCTCTCCGCCCGTCCGTTTAGAGAAGATTTACTTATCAGATATTACACCGTTCTTACTTTCATATTCAACTTACGGACGATGGATGCTAAATTACCATAGCAAATCGAAATAAAATAAATAAACAGCAACGTAAAACATAGATCTTCCAAAAGCGCCATACATTTTTAAAATTCCATCTGTAGCCCGTTAGTTGAATATAGGGAACGAGCATTACGATATTGTACACATATTTTCAAGATTATTACTTAATTTTATAACATCCATGAAAATTGTATCTCGACTTGTTTTTCTCATGTCATTATACATTACCCGGAGGCGAGCGAGTCGATTATTAATTCTGCGCTGATGTGACCTGTGACCCAGTTGTAGTGATAAAATATGAGCTCTTAGGAAAATGGATTATTTAGGTAACACGTCTTTTTTCCTATTAGGTCTAGTGGTAGTGACCACGACCTCCTGTCTATGTTCGTGGATTCAAAACTTCTTTCTATCATTACATACATAATATCACGCCTGGTGGACATAGTCACAAATAATCATAAGAAAAATTGCAACCACTCCTAATTTAAAGTCCCAAGATGGATTTGATCTACTTTCTATTCGAAAACATTATGTGCGCTGCAGTACATCGTACTAATATTATAAATGCGAAAGTTTGTGTGTGAATGTTTGTTACCACCTCAGTTACCACGATGGTTACCACGTATCTCCGTAAGTACTAAACTGATGAAATTTAGAATGTAAATAGTTTAGGTTCTGGAATAAAATATAGGCTAATTTAATTTACGAAAATAACACTAACGGGACGCTGTAGTGCCCGAGATGAATTTAGATGGAGTCGGCTTGCCCATCCTCTCAGCTTAGATGGCCTTATCCACAGGAAAGACATGGTCAATACGTGCGGAGCTAAGCCGTGGGTTTCCTTACGACGTTTTCCTTCACCCTTTGAGAGTATCTAATGGAATTTTCAGTTTATACCGTTACTCAATTGTTTAACTACAGCTATAATGGGATTGTTGCCTGATTCTAATATTTTGAATAGGTACCAAAAACCAGGGGGCGAAAGTTTAATATTAATTAATTATACCATATTACCACGTTGTATTCCTGTCAAAAGATATATGGCGTTTTTTGACAGACAACTACGTTGCTATACGAGTAGATAATGAACGATCCGTAATCCGTTCGTAGAATAATGAGAGCAGACAAGGCATCATTCTGAAATTTATTTAACTAAAGAGTGCAAATATGTAAATACACAAAATAAGGAAAATAATAATAAATACCGCGTCAATGATTGAACTCGTTGAGCTGCCAGATTACATCACAAAGAATGAAATCAGTTTTCAGTCCAAATTATTTTAATCATAAATAAGATGAAAGAAACTCGAGACAGGGTGGTGCCGTTTTCCGAGCCGATGATATTGGAATAACGAGGTACAGATGATCAGAGAACCTCTGTTTATGATGTAAAAAAAATAGAACATTTACTCATTGAACTTTTTGCAACTACTAGCTGTGTCACTAGTTTTTTCGAGCCAGTGTAGTGAAAGGATTTAAAATGCTCCTTAAAGGCTCCTCTCGTCTTCTTCTTCTTCTATCGAATCAATGTTTCAACTAGGTATTTAAATGTACTTCCTTTCGTGCACTTGACACATGTTTTCGAACATTTAAGGTCGGTTTTCTCACGATGTTTTTCTTCGCCTTTTGTGATTACCTACTCATGCCGCTGATTTCTTTACTAAGTTAGAGTTCAGAAAACATTTTCTTAAGTATTTTGTTACTCTATAACTAGAATGTAATGACACATACATACTTTTTATAAACTGAGTAATAACAAACCACCAACTCTACTTAACTTTCTACTATCGCCAAAGAAAATTTTACTTTGAATTTTCGCTTACAATAGCGTTAGCGTTTTCATTACTTTGTGGAAGATCAACGTTTACTTTGGGAACTAGCTTTGGCACCAGTTTTCAGTATGCCTAGGTTTTCTAAGAAACGGTTAATATTGAACAAACCTCAAGAAAACGAGCTATAAAGCTAACGAGTTGGAATCGACGATGCGCTCCGATGTTCATGTTCTCGTTTCAAGTAATCTAATCTAAAAATAGCACTGGTGTTCTAGTGGTAGTAACCCTACCTTCCATTCCTAAGGTTGTGGGTTCGAAT
Source organism: Scotopteryx bipunctaria (assembly GCA_949320045.1). Lineage (NCBI taxonomy): Eukaryota > Metazoa > Arthropoda > Insecta > Lepidoptera > Geometridae > Scotopteryx > Scotopteryx bipunctaria. The sequence continues at coordinate 4,210,671 of OX439462.1, forward strand.
CCGGTCGCGCACCAAACTACCAGAACTCAAAGATTAACATGGGATGACGTAAACCTAAAAAGTTCCAAAACTTGTGTGAAATGCACGAAAGAAGCCTTTGAGAATCATTTTAAGTCCTTTCACCACACTGGTATGAAAAAGTTAGTAACACGAGTAGGTAGAGTACACTAGGTACAGTATATTTACTACAGATTATTTACCAGTAAGTCTGAAAACCAGTAGGTTTTTTACTTGAATTTCAAATTTCGAATCATTTTTGACATTATTCATTATTCTACGCGAAGTTTGCCAAAGCTTGATAATGTAAAGACACACAACAGCGTACAGAAGATATACCTATGTAATAGCGGATTTTGCTCACCAAAATCTACATAAATAAATAAATTAATAAACGTGAAAACACGATAAGGGTTTTTTTTTTATTTCGATATCTTTATTTTATACCCCCAAAGTCCGTATCTCTTTCAATTTGATTCGAAATCGGTCTAACGCGATTGTATGGTGGCCTCTTAAGACTATTCAAAGGCAAACATATAAATTCAAAATAACAAAATATATTCGTATTTAACGGCAGTCATTTGACGCTTACCGCTTCTTACAGAGCGAACTTTATCAAAATATTAGCAGAGAGATCGCCTGGATCGGAGCAGTGTCTTTTCGTTTGCATTTTCAAAATGTGGACACTGAGAAATAGAGTAGAAGAATGGATAGATTAGTTAAGGCTACCCTAGTGTTTTCCTTCGCCGTTTTACAAGTGATAGTATTGTATACACGTTTGTACATTTCTATCGAATCATCATCATCTTCCTGCCCTTATCCCACGCTATGTAGAGTCGACATAGCATGTTCTCTTCTTCCATTCCCTTCTGTCAGCCGTTCTCACTCTGTAGATACATATTTTTATAAAATAATTGATGCTCAAACACTTTGGAACTTACACATGGCCGTAAAATAAAAACCATTGGAAACTATCTATAGATAACCAACTGACCGGTCACTGGCAGATGGAAGTGTCCTCAAAGCTTTTCCACTTAGTTTACTAAGGCCTTTAAATCATAGTAGATGATTTATACAGCGTCAGGAGGCAACTTTTTACCTTCACAAACGTGACGCTGTAGTGCCCGGGACGAATTTAGATGGAGTAGGCTTGCCCAGCACCTATTCCATCCTCTCAGCTTAGTCGGCTTTGTCCACAGGAAAGATATGGTCAATACGTGCAGAGCTGACTAAGCCGCGGGTTTCCTCACGATGTTTTCCTTCACCGTTTGAGAGTACTGGTATAGCGCACATAAATTTTTCGCACAGAAAAATCCATTGGTACACGGCCGGGTTTCAACTCACGACCTTAGGATCGGAAGGCGGGGTCACTACCAACTAGACCACCAGTGCTCTCACTTAGTAGTAAGTCACTATTTCTATAGAACAAGTAAAATACGAAGTAGTATTTATTACCCGTGTCACTAGTTTATTAGAACCAGTGTGATAACAGGGTGTGAAGTGCGCCAAGGCCTCTTACAAGCTCCTTACGTACGTTGATTAAAATCCGGTCTTGCACAAATGGATTTTTCTGTTCTGGAGCTGAGTAATCCGCGTAAACCCAAAGTGCAATTAAAATTTTGTAATTCAACGTCTGTTACAGTTTGTTAAATAAATTAGTTCCAAAAAGCTTTCTAGTGCCACGTAATAAATAAAAGTACCTACCAGCTAGTACCCGGTGGCTTTTACGGAACGTGTTTTCACATGATAAATATAAAAACACACATTAGTGCTTAGTGACTCCGCGTTCCTACTCATTAAAATGGAGGACTCTTGTCTTACCACGAGAAAAACTCTCTGAACTATCTTTATTTGATTGTGATACGATGGTTACTGCTACTTTTGTTTTTTTTTTAACATCCAACAGTCACATACATACACAGTGTTTTTTTTAACTTGCACAGTATAGGGTAATCTGAAACCAGAAGAGATACAGGAAAACAAACTTTTGTTCTCTTTATTTTTTCCCTTTAATAATTCTTAAAAAAACTGTCAGGTAGAGTCAACAAATTAATGTTTTTTTTATGGGTAACTCAATCAAAAAAGTCACCATACCAAAATTGTTTTCACATAAAAAGGACCTAATGGTTCTTTAGAAAGTTTTCCTGCACTTCCTATGGCCTCTGATTTCTCCATACCATCATAGTACAAAAAAACTTTTTATAAAACTTGACCAACTTCTGCTGTCCTGATTTTTTTTTCTGCTACAATGAAATGATCCGCTAATCCTTACAAATAAACTGCAATAAAAAACCAAGTAGGTTTTGTTACCATACAAATAACAAACAGCATTAATATTTCATACAAACTACACATTACAAGCACCGCTGAATATTCCGGAGGTCCGGACATCCGGGCCGGGCATCCTTTTGGGGCTTCCACACATGCTACAGCCGTAGCTGGTATATTGAGGGAACTATACAAAATCTAGGTAAATATAGTTCCGGCCTTATTCATAGACACAGTTACCTAAGTTTCATAGTAAAAGGCGTGTTAATACATACAGGTGAGGCCACAAAACAGGCGAGTTGGGTGAAATTGTAATTACTGAATGCACACGCAAAAAAATACCTGTCACCCATTACCGTTCAACCCCTCTTGCCTTGCAAGATAATTCGATCGAGACAGATCGAATCTACTAGATAAATGAGAAGTTCACTAACACTTATCACGAAATCTCTGAAACTGCTGGACCCAGAGATTTGATTTTTTGCATAGGCACTCTCTGTGGGGTGTAGGTGCGCACTAAGAAACAATTTTTTTTAATTCGCTTCCTAAGGGGTTGATTTTTTGGTGTTTAATTTTTTACAAGGAAATCGTATCTACTGCACAGCAAACATGGCCGACATTTGTATCTTTGACAGTTATGTAATGATTTTTGTTTTTATTTTTCTTCTAAGCCAAAACTTTGCCGGCTTTTATTTAAATAGAGATTAAGGAGCCATGTATTTATAAATTTATTATTATTGGTGCTTATTTCAATGAGGAAAATAATAAGGTTTTATTTTTGCTCAGTTTTTACCATTTTTTTATAATTTTGATATTTTTTTTTGCACTCATTTTGTCCATCTTCAGATAGTATCATTCAATCAACCTTGTGATGGAGGTGGAGAATCTATGAGGTCAATTATGATAACATGCCATTAACGGATATAAAGCTGCTTGTTCCTCGATTCACAAGTTCCTTTTTCAGGACTTTAGGTATTAGGTCATTCACCTTTTTAGTGTGTAGGACTTGAGACAAAGCACGTATGGAAAACAAGGCCATTTTACATTTATATTGGCTGTTATGGAGGAATATTAAATGCTGAATAAATTGTGGTTTAGCAAGCTAACTGGCACCAATACATGGTTTTACCTTCCACTGTCACGCTATTGTTTGGATGTTGTTTTGATGTTCCTACACTGAGGGTAGAACAAAATTATTTTATTCCGCTCGGCATACTTTACACATAAACAGGAACAACTTCAACAGAATCATGAAAAAAGTTTTTATTTATAAGAACAATAATCCCGACTTTATTATACATATATTTGTTTATTTTTAGTATTTAAAAGTGTATCTGCCTAGTGGTGGTGATACTATGTTTGATAGCCTAATTATCTTCCTACTGGACTTTTTGGAAATATTTAAATAAAAGATGCCTATCGGCTCAATGTTACAAGGCGTGTAATTACGGTTTATATTACAAGAGTCAGGGATTGGGGGAAAAATGAACAATTTTAAAATTAGCCAATGGGAGCGCAGCACGTTCATTATCACGTCATAGGAGACCTCAGCGACCGGTAGATATGAACTAAGGCAACGAGAACAGACTCATTCAATTATCGTCGTAATCGCGAACAAAAAGCATTACTCTTTTATGCTTACCTTACAAGCGTAAGAACAAAAAATTAAATGAACTCTGTTTTCCATGTATTTACTATGATAAAGAAAACAGAGTTTTATTCAGTTAAAAACCAAAGTCAGCCTAATGAATCCATGTAGTCAAAATAATAAATTTAAATCAGACTCTTCTATATCTATCTATTCGCGTCAACTAACTTTTTCATACCAATGTGGTGACAGGATTTAAAGTGCGCCTCAATGGCTCCGTTCATGCACTTGAAACTTATTTTTTTTACGTTTTACGATTGGGTTCCTCACGATGTTTTCCTCCATCGTTTGAATTCAAATCAGTAAAATACATAATCCTAAAATATACACACAAAAATACCACTTACTTAAAATATAAGTTACTAGCTGCCACCCGCGGCTTCGCTCGCGTGGTACCCGGATAAAAAATGGCCAATATGTTAATCCAGTACATGCACTATGTATATTCCAAGTTTCGTTCAGATCCGTTCAGCCGTTTAGGCGTGATTGAGGCACAAACATCCAAACATCCAAACTCACAAACTTTCGCATTTATAATATAAGTAAGATTATTTTTTTCTGTTAAAAGTAAAGCTTAGTGCTCACGTCATCGTACCTGACGCTGTTCCTAAGCGGAGGCGAAAGAGCTCTATTTTCTAACAAGCGGTGACCGTCAAGTTATGAACACATTTGACGCGCACATCGGAGTTTTTTGCATACCTCGTTATTATGTTTCTAACTAGTTTGATTACTGCCCCATTTAGTGACAAAGGCCTCACCCCTCTTCCACAAATACTGCCCTCCTATGAAAAACGCAGTAACTAGCATTTTTTTTTAAATAGTTAGATACACATTCGGAATCGCCTTACAAAACAAAACATTCTGTTCTGACTCTATTAAAACATGTTTGACATAGTTGCTGCGTTCTTCACTAGGAGGGCAGAGTTCCTGTCTTGTGCCAATACCCGCCAATCCCCTTTAATGTCCTCCAAGTTTACGTTTATGTTCAGACGTGTACCACTCAGTACCATTTTGACCCACTTCTCTGCATCGGCAATATGTGTCTCCCGATCTCATTTAAGCTCGGCAGCCTTGATGCTCGCGTCCGCCTCACTATGTTAAAATAATAATAACACCCAACAGTCACACACATAGTCCTGACCCCACACTAGGATTCCCTATGTCGTGGGTATCAGAAACTATGAGTACCATGGTACCACAACACCCAGACCCGGAAGAAATATTTACAGATCATGCAAACATTTCTTCCGCAGCGGGAATCGAACCCACGCCTTCATCTCTGCCGAGCAATCGCCCGCCACGCCACCGAAACCGTCCGAATGCAACCACAAAATTAAAATAAATTACTTAAATTTAAAAAAAAAATTGGCTTCTTAATAAATGTTTTAACTCTATCGACGAAAATTTAAATAATTCTGGACACTTAATTATGTATTTTTATATTTTGAAATTCTAAAACTTGACATTCTTTAAAATGATTATAACATTACATTTAATTAGGGCCTAACGTATATAATATAATTTATTAACATTTACAATTAACATATTTGCATGCTAAAGATTTTGGTAGCACATATTATTTTGGACTGATTATTTTGTCACGTGTTCGTGTAAATAAATGTCAGTATCATTTATCATTTATTATTTAAATGCAATTTTAAAAATTGTTTTGTCTACTTTCTTGGTCCTCATTTACTACTGTTATATAACGGCTGTGGTTTTTTTGAATCAGGTTTTACTGGAGCCCCGGACAGCGTTTCATAACATCCTCTAAAAGCTTTAAGTGCAGCCTTATTCTGGAATTCTGGAATGAGAGCACTGGTGGTGGTCTAGTTGGTAGTGACCCCGCCTTCCGATTCCAAGATCGTGGGTTCAAACCCGATCGTGTACCAATGGATTTTTTCTGTGCGAAAAATTTATGTGCGCTATATTAGTACCTACTCTCAAAACGCTGAAGGAAAACATCGTGAAGAAACCCGCGGCTTAGTTAGCTCCGGACGTATTGACCATGGTTTTTCCTGCGGACAAGATCGACTAAGCTGAGAGGATGGAATAGATGCTGGGCAAGCCTACTCCATCTTAATTTGTCCCGGGCACTACAGCGTCCCGTTTGTGAAGGTAAAAGTTGCCTCCTGACGCTGTATAATCGTCTACTATAGATGTATTATGGGAACCAGATGGCTTATAGAATACATAATATACTTTTTTTTGAATATACATACCTACTTATAATACATAGGTACAAGCTACAACACCCAGACCCGGAAGAAATATTTGCAGAGCATGCAAACATTTCTCCCGCAGCGGGAATCGAACCCCTCTTGCGTCTCAGCCGAACACTCGCCCGCCGCGCTACAGAGGTCAGGTAATAAATGTTTCCGTTGAGCGCAAAAACATTAATTAAAAATGTTTTATAATTCATGATTCAAGGCAATATTTTAATGAGACATAACTAACTAACTACAACTATAAATACAAGCCGTAAGCTTTTTTGCTGTTTCATAGAATTTTTTTCCAAGCTTTTTTTGTTTTGCCCAGAATAACCAGCCACGCCCACGGCCACGGCACAACAGCACCTTTTGCGTTACTCCTAAGCTTTACCGGATTAACAAACGTTCTACGCCTATCTACCGCATTAAAGTTTCATTGGTTCGTTTATAAATAGCCTTGATTCAGCGGTCATTATTTGACCTCTGTGGCGTGGTAGGCGAGTGCTTGGATGAGACGCCAGAGGCGCGGGTTGGATCCCCGCTACGGGAGAAATGTTTGTATGTTCCGCAAATATTTCTAAGTATTATTTGCAAAAATTAAGGTATTATAACTATTCTATCAGCCATCTGGTTCCCACTACACTGTCCGTCATCTCGTTTTACCCAACGCCATCTACTTTGTTATTCGAATGCCTGTCTTTGGCTTTCTTCTGACTATAAACACATTTCGCTGTAATTATTAATACCGAACACGCAAAAGTGCTTAGTACCCAAACTCGGTGTCTTCCGAGAAACTTGCTCCGTAGAGTTTCAAACTTGCTTGCAACTTACAGCCTGCATTCCATAGTACGTTGAAGTTTCTATTGTTATTTTATCGTCTACATAATAAATATATATTGCTTCTGCTATTTATTAGTATGTGACTGCTCATCGACATCGCTCTGTCCCTAATCACGTCATTTAATGGATTTTACATTCGATGGAACGTATGCCCATATTGCCCATAACAAGACTTGCATGTAATATTTTGATTTACAAAGGCAAACTATAATAACATTAAAATCTTTACGATAATTGGTATAATAAGTAGAAATGAAAATGAGCTCAGTTTTCTAAGTTCGCCTACAGATAGAAAACAGCGTTCAGATCACCGACCGCAGGTAAGGCCCCAAAAGGTTGGTAACGTTACCTCGTTGGATAGCTATACTTATCCTTTGTCCGAGGTAAGCGCCAGCCCTATAGTCATTGGTCACATCCATCAGCTTCTTGGATATCTCCTTGACTTGCAAGACTTTTCAAACAAAGGTTTTTATCAGTATTCGATGGAATACTATCAGTATACAATCGTGGGCTGTAAATACTCGTAAGGCTAGATCGTGTTGGATTTGGATGGAAAAAGCAAAGTGAGGCCTATGCCCAGCATTGGGCAAAGACAGCCACAGCCTGTCTGACTGATGATGATGATTCGATGAAAATTTGTCAGCGCATTCATGCCTCAATCGAAAAGCTTTAGCAAAAGACTTCGTATATCGTTACGATTATGGCGTAGCACTGGTGTTAGGAAGTTGAAACGATTTGCAGAAGATATTGACTTTGTACTTTGATTACTATTTGAACTCGCTCTATGACTGCTACGGCGTATTCGCTGTGCTACGAACATTGCACATTACCTCATCCTAGAACTTTGCCAAAAACTAAGTCAGATAGGAGACTATCTGATCCTCAATAATGAGGGTTAAAGACGATAAAGGATCTTCGGGATGAGATCTCATAGTTTCAGTACAGTTTTAAACTATTTAAGCTGAGCTCAGACCAAATAAAAAGAAAAGACGCTGCGCCGCGAACAACAAAAGTGAAGCCACCTTTTTATATATGTGTGTGTGTGTGTGTGTGTGGGTTTTGAGGTTTTGTGTTCCAAGTAACCTAAAATTCATAGTATAATACTTAAGAAACGATGTTATTTGAAGTACTTACAAGTGAAAAGTGATTCTGTGATATTTTTAGTGTTTTTTTTTACTTTTTTAGGCATAATTCTATTTTAAATTTTAAGTTTACTAGACGACGACTCGAGGGCGATGAGCATAGTTTTAGTGTCGGTGTGTGCGTGAGCGTGTGTGTTTACTTGCAGGAGCACGGTTTTGTGTGGCTTCACTTTTGTTGTTCGCGGCGCGGCGTCTTTTCTTTTATTTGGTCTGAGAAGCTGAGCGCTTATATCAGTTTGCTAATCAGTTTTATACATAACCAGAAATGGTATGACTTGCCACAAACTCTAGTGAGGCAGTAAACCTTCAGACTCACCTTTACGATTCTGTCACGTCCGTAGCAATCTGGGGAGGTGATTCTATTGCCTATAAAGTATATGACGGTAGAACGGCTCGGTATTTCAAGCTTCAGTTTATGTAGCACCAGTTCTAAGTGTTCTATTATAAGTTCCTATAGATTGAAATAAATGAAATAATCCCGACAGCGCTTTTATGCCCAGTTCCAATATTCTACGGACTGTTGAATATATTCTACACATCGTTCATTAGGAATCATAACAATATTGTTTCTATTAACTAAATGTATGGCCCTTTTCGACAGATATCGTTGCTATGGTAATGAACGATCCGCAGTCCGTTTGTAATAGAATAGAATAATCTTTATTGTAAACTGTAGACAAGCTCCAGTAGCAGTAAGTGAAGCACGACGTAAAAGTGGCGATTCCCAATACAATGGGCAGGACATTTTGTGTAAATGCGTAAATTTTTCATCACAGAATTTACACAAATCTTACTTTTGTAGAACACCGGCGCCTGGCTTCCTTCTAGTGGCATATGCCGAGTCGAAAGTTCAAAACGCATTTTGCTGCAACCCATACAAAAACATCATAATTATTCTCTCTCTCTATTTCTCTCTCGCTCTTCGTAAATTGTTATTGTTGTGTATTCAAGTGACAAATAAATGTATCTACATATCTACCTATGTCTATAGTTTGATCCATAAAGATCTTCCAAATATCTTCAATATTTTTTTATCATAAATAATCAATTCATTCCCAATACTAAACTAAACTAGTGCTAGGCCCCCGGTTTATCTACTTTTTATGACACCCGAACCGTTTTTATGCAAAATACAGATGATATATTCGGAGAATGGCGGGTAAAGGATACGATATTGAGGCCGGTATTCGATAGCCGTTTGAAAAAAACTATTATGAAGGAAAACGTTGTATCGGGGCTAGACAAAAAAAGCTATTAGAAATAGACTTATTCACAACTGTTATTTTCAAATCCCACTTTTTGGAGCTAGCTACTCACGTCACTATTTTTTCCGAACCACTATTCCCAGGTTCCAATATTCGTCAACGATCGACGGCTCGATCATTAGCTATGGTAATAACGATCAATGTCCATTAGTAGAATAATGAAACCGTGCATATATGGTTAAAAACTAAGAAATGCGCACAAAAGCGCCTTTCGTGCACTTAATACAATGTCTGTAAACTTATTAGGTTCTACGATAAGCGGTTTCCACACAATGTTTTTTACGCCTTGACGCCTCTGTAAGATTTTTCCACGACAAACAGCATTAACATTCGCACTTGTTTTGCAAAGTCTTGCTAACAAAGTTAACAGCCGAGTACTTTAAGGGGAATAAAAAACGTGAAATGTTTCTATCTCAGGCTTGTTTTCCCCTCCGTTTTGTTTCCCTTATTCAGTTGTTTGCAGTGAAGTGTACTTAATCCTATTGATTTAAATTAAACTTTGTTCAGTTAAGGGTAAGTACAAGCTGAAAGAATTGCTAAGGCGTGATTTATACACAAGTAAAGGAGACTAACGGGACGCTGTGGCCTACGGATGGAGGAGGAATGGACATCCCAAAATTAATATATACATATAATAAGTGTAGGTATAGTTGTCGACTTAAAAACCATAACTATGTGCACTATTTATTGTAATTTTAAAACATTCAAAATTTGTATAGGTGATATTAAAGTAATCTGCACGATCAATTAAGAATTTATGTACGATAGACTAGCGTTTTTTGGGAAATAAAGAGCTTTATTATTATTATTATTATTTTTAGGTATATTTTTACAATCTCGGCTTCTATGAGAGCCGGCATTATAAACAATGGGCACGGGCCTAAGCCAAGTGCGCATCGTTAAGGATGGCTGTTTGATTTTGAGCCCCAGAACTTTGTATCTGTACATCAGTTGAGAGATCCGTTTGCAGAAATTTGCGGACAATTCTACAAGTATTCAGAATTACTGCTTTTTGTAATAAGGCAAATATGTGTTTGGGTAGATCAAGTAGCGCGAGTGACTGAAACAGTTGTTTAGGAATAACACCGGTGGAAGACAACACTATGGGAATAATGCAAACTTTGTCTAGTTTCCACATCCGGGTTATTTCGTTTTTTAAATCAACATATTTTGAAAGCTTTTCCGTGATTGTGTTTTGCAAATTGTGTGTTAGGGATGGCTATATCTATGAGGAGTGCTGTTTTACTAGACGACGACGACGACGACGACGACGACGACGTTCGTTTAAAACGACGCCTTGCAGACTTTATTTTGAACGACCATAACAATCTACCTAATTAAATTACAACATAATGCGTTAAAATTGCAAAAATACAAACAAAAACTTCTCAGAAAACTTTATTTTTGGACCGCATAAAATGTCGTTAGTGAATATCGTAGTGAAAATACGCTATTATTATTAGCTAAGCAGAGTAAGATAGCAAAGGAAGCGGGGCGTTGCATGAGTGCACTAGGCGCCTCCATTGCTGCGGTCAGCGTTCGAACTGGCAAATTGTTTGTCAGACGCGATAGCACTGTTCTGTGATCAGTTCAGAATTACACTCATGGACTTATTTAGAGAAACGCTTCATTAATCGAAAAAAAAAGACTGAAATAATGTACAAAAAGTTCTTCGTACAAACTGGCCATAATATCTTAATATTTAATTTGAAAAAAGAATTACTTGAATAGTCTTTTGTTTCAGAGTTTCAATTGTTGTTCTAGTTTATTTATTATTTTCACTAGTCTATTGGAATAATTTTGTTGCCGTATGCGTATTAATTTCATAAAATTCTGTCTTTTTTCCATATTTTTCCACAAAAATGTATCGCAATAGTAGTGTTTCTTACACATCAATGAATACCTGAAGTGATAATGCCAGATCTTAGCGTAGCTCAGGTTTCCAAAGCTGTTTCTTTAATTAAAATGATCACAGTTAGAAAGGTTACTAGCTGTTGCCTGCGACTTCGTACGCGTGTAGTACATTATTTTGTTCTATAATCAATAGTTTTCGCAGTTCACGCCAAAAACTATTTTGGGTTTTCTACCTTGGGTTACAATACTGCAATTTTCTTACGGATCCTTAATTTTTTGAAAATTTATTATAGCGTTTACTGAACCCTGATAATGTAGCTTTCTATTGGTGAAAGAATTTTTGAAATCGGCCTATTCGTTACAAACAAACAAAAAAAAACTCATTATAATATTATATAGTACTAGCAGCCGCTCGCGGCTTCGCTCACGCGGTACCCAGATAAATAGTACCCTATGTCCCATTCCAGCACACGTAGGTACCTACTTTCCTCATTATTCATTATATTATTGTACGCTAAACGATGACTAAAGTATTGCCATCTCATACCATTTCATAATGACAAACAGTGACAGGGCTAACTTTAAGCAATGGCTAACTTTAGCGAACGAATATGAATAATAGGGTATGTAAGTATATTCCGTAGTTTTTGCGTGAAACAGTAACAAACATAAGTACCTAAATCTAAAACTTAAGAAATTTTGGTGAATTTAGTAAAAATTTTGAGAATTAAGGTAAACTTTTCAAAACGCAACGATAGCGCGTCAAAATTTGATCAGAATTAGCAGCGACATCTAGTTTTCAGACGTAGAATTACGTCAGAACTCCATGAATAATCAAGATTGGAAACTTATTAGACCAGTAATAATTTATGCTTCCTTTCACAGGTAATTTGACATTGACAGTTCCTTTTCCATATGTTTTGTATCATCTATTACTAATCTTTGGTATCATCGCTGTCATAATATGTCAAAATAAAAGTATTCTATTTTTCATGAAAAACATGCCAAAAATAAAGAATTTACAGGTAATTATGACATCAACTAAATGAGAAAAATCGGCTCTTTAATTTGATATAGGTTATGTGCAGTTTTAGACCAAAAATTGATTCCAGGTTTTCATCCCTTTTCACCCCTTTAGAAGTTGAGTTTTGAAAAATCCCTTCTTAGTACACCCCTACGTACCAAGGTTTACCTACACTGAAAATTTCAAGTCTCTACGTCCAGCGGTTTAGGCTGTGCGTTGTCTGTCAGTCAGTCAGTCAGTCAGTCAGTCAGTCAGTCAGTCAGTCAGTCAGTCAGGACAAAGATTCTTATAATATAAGATGATAAGAGGGGGCAAACGAGCAAGCGGTTCACCTGATGGACACCTGCAGCATCAGAGCAGCTGCAAGTGCGTTGCCGGCTTTGAGGAGTAGGCTTTTTATGAAGTTCCCTAAGCCGTATCGGTTCGGAAATACCGCTGGCGACAGCTGATCCCACATTAGCTATTATATAAACCGCGTCTGAGACACCCATTATTTAAAAGTTGTCATTTCCTGTACCTGTTATATTAAAATATAAACATCGACGGCCTCGGTGGCGTGGCGGGCGATTGCTCGGCGGAGACGCAAGAGGCGCGGGTTCGATTCCCGCTGCGGAAGAAATGTTTGCATGTTCTGCAAATATTTCTTCCGGGTCTGGGTGTTGTGGTACCATGGTACTCATAGCTTCTGATACCCACGACACAGGAAATCCTAGTATGGGGTCAGGACTATGTATGTGACTGTTGGGTGTTATTTATTTATGATAATAATATGGGGATAGCTTACAATTGCAAATTGAAAACAATAATTTAGAAATAATTCCACTATAGTAGTATAACATCAGGGCAAGAGCCTTTCAATTTTTATTTTCATAAGCTTCAATAGTTTCGTCTAAACCAGTCCGTGGTTCGGCACCAACTGTCTGCCGATCAGTCCGTCCAGTTGTAAACCTAACATCGTCAAAATACTTATCCAAATCTATCAGCAGCTGATCAGCCAAATCGTCACTTCCACTTATTCCTTGTGTACTGTTTCGATTCTCTCCTTGCGGCTCAGTCGACGTTGGGTTAGTGACGTCAGTACCAGTCGGCGTTGCTAAGATTCTTAACAATTTTACGATGAGAGGGTCTTCGTTTTCATTTTTTCTTGTGTGGTAAATATCATCTTTATTATTGTTGTAGTTGAATTTACATTCTCCGTAGTCTATAATTTGCCAAACTCCTAGAATTTGATAATTAAATAAATAAATATTTGAAGACATATCACACAGCACCATCTAGCCCCAAACTAAGCAAAGCTTGTACTATGGGAACCACATGGCTGATAATAGAATGTAGAATACTTATATACCTACTTTTTTTGTAAATCCATACTTATATATTACATAATATTACAACACCCAGACCCGGAAGAAATATTTGCAGAGCATGCAAACATTTCCCCCGCAGAGGGAATCGAACCCACGCCTCTTGCGTCTCAACTGAGCACTCGCCCGCCACGCCACAGAAGTCGTAAATTAATGTGTTAGTGTTCATAGTTGCTCGTAGTTGTTGGCCGTTTTTTCATTAGACGACACGACACTACACGACACGACACAACACTACATGACATGACACGGCTCAACACGATACGAGAAGAGGAAGGCAGGGGTCTCCTCGTACATTGAAGCTAACAACTACCTACTCTGATGACATTGCTTTAATTTTCTTGGGTCCCACTTGGGACGAAGATAAGGAGATTACAGAAGCTGGACTCGAAGGTATCAAAATGGTTAAAATCCAACATTTTAACCCTAAATGTAGTCAAAACAAAATACCTTTCTCGATATCTGGTAGAACTATTACTGGTATTTTAAATCAAAATGCACTAGTGTGCACATTGAAATAGTCCAATCTACTTATTCATTTTATAACTGTCATCTATTGTCAACTGATAACATTAAACTACCTTGGAGTGTATCTGAATCAACATCTATGCTGTGCATGCCTAGAATTGGTGCACATTCTAAAGTACTATTTTTTGTGAAACATCCATAACAGTGTATTATTATGTGTTCTGTTGGCGTTGCCTAATAATAAATAAATAAACATCTAAATTGGTCTAAGTGGAATCAACGCCATGTCGCTGATAAAGAACTGCCATTTTCATCATCTTATCTACAACAGTATTAATCAAAAGCTGAATAAATATTCATGACCAGGCATAACATAAAACGTGCAGTTCAAATCTGGCTTGCATCTTAAGATTATGATGAAACTGAAAGTCTCAGACATAGCTTGTCGTAGTTTTCTATGTAATTGAATTTGAAAAGATTTGACTCGATTGCGATTATTTGTTTGCGTGTCACCAGTTCTTTTGTACCAGTGTGTTAATATTTTACTTAATGATAGAACGTCCAAGCCCTTGTCCTGCTGGAAGGAGCTTCCGGAAGGACAATCCGACAGACGTGCGTCCTGCCAGCAGTACGCAAATTTTTGTGGATTTAGTATGAATATCAGAGGCTGTCCTTCTAGCAGTACTTGACTTTCATGCGTGATAAAATTAGGCAGGGGTGACAAACATTATCTTTTTAGAGGTATAGGTAACTAGAAATTGAAGTGGGCACTTCTTGAGATTATAGGGTAGAAAATAAATAAGAAAATTAAAAAAGTAAGCAGAAATCGCGTTTATTTTAGGAAAATGAAAAAAACAATTATGCTGGAATTCCATTCGTGATGTGGTAGGGTAGTTATTTTCTACTTTTCTTACAGTACCCCAACAATAACTAATCTCGTAGTTATCACCAAAATGTTTGCGACTCCAGGTATTTAGGCCATCATTTTCGTCGAAATATGTCGCTTTGGCGCGAACGCGGACCCCACGTCTTATACTCGCCGCCATTTTGGCCAGACTGATCATAGAAACACGATTCAAAAACTCGCTGAATTAGAAAGAGACGCACTATACATTAGAGTTTATCACGTCCTGCTGGCAGGTTTAGAAAGCCTCTTATAACCAAAAACATTGCGTCCTACCGGTAGTACGCAAAGTCCTGCTGGCAGGACTCTGGACGTTCTATCATTAAAATTCTACAAATTATGACCTTTAAAGGCAAAATAAAGTTATTTGCTTATTTTATTTAATGTAAAAAATATGTCGTGTCGTGTCGTTTAATGAGAAACGGCCTGTAGTCAGGCGTTCTTTATACACCAGTGGCGAGCGGCGGAGACGTGACGAAAACGAGTTGCACATAGAATTTAGGAAAATTACGATAGGTATGCAAGGCATTGCTTATATACCTATCGTAATTATCCTAAATTTTATACTATGGCATCGTGTGGTCACGTGGTCTAGTCTTTTTCTACTTAGTTCAAAGAGTAATCTAGTTGGGCAACGCCGCTGACCGAAGAAAATAGCATATTTGTATACCGTATAAAATTAAATAGCATGATCACTTGATCAGTGCGTCGAAGGCCTTGTCGCGTAGCTTGATCGTTAAAGGTAAGCAACGTTGTGCGCGGTCACAATTGGGATGGGTGACTGCAAGTGGCATTACAAGCTGAGCGCTTCCATGCTTCGGAGGGCACATTAAATTGTCGGTCCCGGCTTTTAAGTTGTTAAGCCATGACGGAGGCCTTTAGGCGGCCTAAAAACTCCGTCACAAGAGTTGGCCACTAGCTCATACGAACTTACTTGATACAGTATGCAATATGCTTGAAGTACTTACTCTGTTCGCGTCTGCAGTTGTCCAAGTATATGTCGCAATATGATAAGGAAGTTATGTAACCCCACTTTAAGTCCCTCGGGTTATTGAAACCACAGGTTGGCTTTATTAGTGATCTGTATCAAATAAATAAATACATGTCACCGTAAAATTGTAAATCTCGATAGTTTATCAGCTTATTGCACACCCACAGATATAACATGACAGACGTATCTAAACGTTATAGATTATAATCTCTCGAGATTGTAAACTGTCGAACATCAGCTTAGATCGTAATTAGTTGGTTAGCCCCCGAATACTCAAACGCGTCTCAGAGTTGAGCACGTCTTAAGTGACGAATTTTTGACAGATTTTCATCAAAAAACTGTCTAAAAACCGTGACTTGAGACGTGCTCAACTCTGAGTCGCGTTTGAGTATTCGGGGGTATGTTAGTTAGTGAAAAACTACTCGCGAGGCGCTAGCGAGCAAAGCGAGCATGCCGCGGCAGCGCCCGCCAAAGCGCCAGAAATTTCATCATCATCAGCCTACATCAGTCCACTGCTGGACATAGGCCTCTCCCATGGCACGCCACTGAGCTCGATCTTCAGCTCTCTTCCTCCAATCCCTGCCCGCTGACTTACGGATATCATCGTCCCACCTAGCAGGGCGCCCTACACTACGTTTGCCGACACGCGGTACCACTCAAGAACCAGTCTGCCCCAACGGCCATCGGTTCTGCGGCATATGTGGCCAGAAATTTAAAGCAGTTAAATTGTAAGTAGTGACATAGATACAGTCTCTACTCGTTTCCAATAAAAATATACTCCAATACTCCAAGTTGGTGCCAACTAAACTACGGCAAGGACTAACTCTTAAAGTACATAATGGTCTTCGGACGACACACTCACATAATTGGAATTAAACATCACAAGGTAAGTTCGTTTGATTCTTAATTATATTAGTTGGAGCACTGGTTTTAGTGGTAGCCCCGCCTTTTCAAATCCCAAGCCAACGGATTTTTCCGTTCGATAAATTTTAACCAGTACTTACTCTCAAAAGGTGAAGGAAAACATCGTGAGGAAACCGGCACGTCGTAGAACATGTTCAAAAATTCACAAAAGAAGCCACTTTGAGGCGAACATTAATCCTTTCACCAAACTGGTTCGAATGAACTAGACAGAACTCTTGTAGGTACCTACTTTTTATTCCTTTTTCTGTTCGTTTTATTTTTTGTGTGTGTGTGCGAAATGCTTTGTCTTTCTTTCTTTCTTATTTCTAATAGTAGTACCAAATCGTATCAAGTGATAAGATTGGAAACACTTACAAGCTCAAGGTACATCTTATATAGTCATCAATGCACTCATCTCTGTACTTGTCCTTCTCGCCCTCCCCTATCAGATACTGATTGTTGAAGTAGTGGAAGGTCTGTGGGGTGTACTGACCCACGTCGAGGTTCATCGCGGATTCATACAAATCTGGCTCTTTCGTCGTGGTGAACATGTCGAAAGGGAATTTGGACGCACCTTATAGACATAAGAGATATAAGTAATTAGTAGAATAACGTACGATATATTCTTCTTCTAAATATATAAAATTACTTGCCTACACGCGGGCTTCGCTTGCGTTATGTAAAAATTTGATTTCCCACTTTACCCCTTTTTGAAGGTATTTAGGAAACCCTGAAACTCGTATCCATTAATTTTTTATTTAAAGTATCCAAACCGAGTTTCAAGCCAATCGAACCGTCCATTAAATGTTCATAATAGATATAAACTTTGATTCCCCGTCATAGTTGTTTAGAAAATTCCTAAAATACTTGTCATTTATTTCTCATTTATTGTATCATCATCAGCGCATAACGCTTTAAAAAGTTCCATACAAACGTTTAAACCCTTTAGGTGTTAATTTAAAAAAAATCCTATCTGTTTTTTTTTTGTTATTAAAAGACCTTTCAAATTTCAGCTTTCTAGCTTCAGTAGTTTGGCCTGTGCATTGATTGCAGAAAAATGCTTACTGTTTTATATAATACCTATAGAAGATAGCGTTAATCACTGGCTGACTGATTGACTGACAATCAAAGCACAGCCACAAGTTCTAGAAGCATGAAGCTTGTTGGGAATATTGTTCTTGTCTTAATATAAGGTACCAACCTGCTGTTTTAGGTGATGGCTCGACACCAACAATAATAATACATAATAATAAAACTCTAAACGCCAGTATCTTCATTTCAAAGACCCCAAAATTCCCTGTTTAAATTACCAATAATTTAAAGAATACCTAATCAAATTGTGTTCACAGCTGAACTTGAAGTACTGAAAATTACTTACAGTATAAATTGATCTATAAAAATGTTTCTCTTTTATAGACTAGTGAGAATCAATTAAAAAAGCCATTAAGACAGTATGAAGACGATAAGAGTGATTAAGATCAGATAATGGAATGAAAGTTCGTTAGTTTAACGAAGTTTCCATGATGGGGTCAAGAGCAAGACAAGTGAATTCGTTTAAGTTTGTTCACCTCTGTCTATGCTGATATTCCACCTTACCTTCAAGGATCTTGGCTTCGTATGTCAACATGCACTTATTTATTTAAAACAACAAAAAACCTGACTGCGTAGGATATAGGTAGCAAAGGACATTTATTGCTATATCCAATTTTTTGTCGCATGGTGAAGATGAATTTGTATAATTTTATGTCTTACCCCTGAACACTCAAACGCGACTCAGAGTTGAACACGTCTCAACTCACGGTTTTTTGACAGTTTCTGATGAAAATCTGTCAAAAAATCGTCATTTGAGACGTGCTCAACTTTGAGATGTGTTTGAGAATGCTCGATGGTTTGAGTATTCGGGGGTTAGCTCATTGAAAATGGCTTCATTATAATTGACTCTACATCATTTAAAGACGCCATATTAGATTTTTTTACACTTCAGGGTCAAAAAGTGTCATAGGCTGTAGGTACTTAAAACACTCTCGTTATCTAGAAGAATCCAAAGACTCTAAAAATACTGTATTTTTTGGGATCGACTTACCCAAAAAATATAGACTTTTAAATGTTGTTGTTTGAAATAATCTGTATGCGCACCTTTTCCGGCATTTCTGTTGATGACTGTAGGATAGGACCTACCTGTGACAATGACGTATCCAGGATCAAAAAAGTAATTCCATTACGCTGCCCCAACGAAGAAAGATAACACACAAGAAGTGTTGAAATGTGTAGATTAGAGGGTTATTTTGCTGTCCATCCACTGACGTACTGACTAATCCTTCTGGCGTATCCTGTCGTACAATCTATACATAAACGCGACGGAATAAATTCAATGCAGGAATTAATCATTCTAATTGTACCATGGTACTCGTAGTTTCTGATATCCACGACACAGGGAATCCTAATGTGGAGTCAGGACTATGTAGGTATGTGACTGTTGGCTGTTATTTATTTATTATACAGTTGACCAATTTTTCTGTTTCATGGTTTTACTTTTAATCTTTATCCACTTTGTATTTATTCTATTTAAATAATTTTTATTTAAAAAAATATACCCATCTGGATTATTTCTCGCCATTGTAATCTTAATGAGTTAATTCCTTATGGATTTTTGATTTCGACAGAAATAAAACGTTAGTCGATATGGCCTACACGTTTTTCACGCAGCAATGCACAGAATATTTTTAAAATTTAAAGAGATAGAGGAGGCGTGGCAAAGCCGTGACGTGGATGCATGTCTCCTCGCTCAAAGGGAATTACACAGTTGGTACTCGTGCAGAAAATATCCGCACTGGCATGGATCCAGCACTTGTGAATAAACGACACCTTACGATGACCTACCTTACAAACGCCTATGATAGGCACACGAATAACGGTCCTACCATCCCGTCATTCACCGTCCCAATTAGGGTTACCGTTTAGAAATTCGAAAAGTCCTGACAAAAAGCCTGACACTTCAATAAAAGTCCGGGCATTTTATTCACAAAATGCAAACATTACGAGACTAGATTAATATTTTCTTTGAGATGAATGTGAAGAAGATTAAAGATTTTTTTGATACTAGTTGAACCGCGTGACTTCGCTCGCGTGGTATAAATTTTAACAGCCCCTTTTTGATAGTTATTTTGGAAAAACCTTAAATACGTGTCCATTTCTTAAAATAAAATTCATAAACCGTTGTAACCTGAGCTTCCTTTTGTTAGAGTTTCAATGTCTTCGTAGTTCATCTTCATCTTTATATAGCGCTATCGTTGTGATTTATACGGTATCGCAGTAGTTGTGTTTGCTACGTCTCCTAAAACAAGTTAGAATCGACAAAAAGTCTTGATTTTGTACTGTAATCAAGACATTATAATATATTTTACCTTTTTTAGAATAGACCATTAGATCTAAGTACTTACATACAGGTGGATCGTCATAATGTGTGCAGCGAGCTCTTAGCTTCACGCACACTGCACACGGATCGCAGGCATTTCTTAATGAAGGCGGCGCCTTGGATTGTGGCCTTTCAGGGAGACCGCTCGAGCGTGCCTCTCATATTTATGTTTATTTTGTATTGGAGTTATTGAAATATGTTCGGAAATGTCTTTGTCTATTGTACTTATAGAAATGGAATACATAATTCATCCTTTCAGTTAACGTAGAAATTGTGCAATCCCCATTGCACAGAACAGAATACCTACCTAAATAATAACATGCGAAATTCAATCCAATATTTTTCTGCATTCTACAAGTAGGTAGGTACTTCTATCTATCTAACAAGCCTGCTGGATCCCATTGCTGGGCAAAGGCCTCCCTTCCCTTTTTCCATTCTCTCCGATCTAAGGCCTCTGTAGACCAGCTTGTAGAGTGGGCATCGAGTTTGTCCTTCCATCGCCGCTTATAAGTACTTAAAAAATAAATACACAAAAAAGTCTCAGAAGCATTAAACTTGGAGAGTATATTTATCTTATGATACGGCACTAAGAAGGGAATTCCTGAAATTAAGCTCCTAGAGGACGCAGCGAAAAGTTAAAGTTTGTATGAAAAATCTCACCGCGAACAAAATCACAGGACGATCACTAGTATTTAATTTTTTTTACAAGTTTATCATTCACACACAACAAAGTAGACCTTAGCTTTTAAACAAGCAGTAACTTCGTTGTCTAAAATTGTTCAATCCATTTTTGAAACGCTCTGTTGATTTTGCGCAAATAAACCTCGTAAAATAAAAACAGTGTGTGTACAGCAATTATCTACGTTTGTTCATTTGAAACCCTTTCATCACAGGTTGGGCTTTTTAAAAGAAAAATATATTTGAATTATTCATAATGGGTATCACATTTTAGGGTGAGAGTTGAGTCCGTGATCCTTAAATACTTCGAAAAGGACGGATTTAAAATCTGTATGACATGTGTGAAGTACCGATAACCCACAGCTAGGTCAAACCATATATGTTTATAATATAACTCAGGCTACAACATACATTGTTGCTAAACCTTGCTTTAGACATAAAACCAAATTACATTTGCCAGTAGAAATTAGCAGGCTTACCTTAAAACCAAACATGTGCCAGTAGAAGTAAAGTAAAAAATCACTAGTTTTACACTCGAAACACTTCAAAGTACCTAAGCGATGCCAGACCGGAAGCCCTGATTTCAATTAAACAGATTATAAGGCAAGATAATTTCGTTCGAGCGTCCGAAATCTAGATTCAAGCACGCTTTGTAAGTCACAGCTGTACAATTTACATGGAAAGCAGTGCATCTTGACGGCTAGTACTTGCTTCCTTAGGCTATGTTATCTGTTCTGTGTGCTATCTTTCATTTAATGCTAGTATTAAGGTGACCCATTGTAATTAAGTCCAACAACGCTTTTGTTATCTCAACTGCGCTTGGTTTGGTCTAGTACTTGTGATATTTTACAAATCTACCCACATTCTAGAAGATATGCCTACAGTTATATAAAATAAAAGTAGTTATAACTTATATCTACTTTTATTTTAGTCTATATGCATCATTTACAATAGCACTATAATTAAGATGAAGTAGGCTTGCCCAGCAGCACCTATTCCATCCTCTCAGCTTTGTCGGCCTTGTCCACAGGAAAGACATGTTCAATACGTGCGGAGCTAACTAAGCCGCGGGTATCCTCACGATGTTTTCCTTCACCGTTTGAGAGTACTGGGATAGCGCACATAAATTTTTCGCACAGAAAAATCCATTGGTACACGACTGGATTTGAACACACGACCTTGGGATCGGAAGGCAGGGGGTCACTACTAACTAGACCACCAGTGCTCCCACGTCTCACACACACCTTAAAACAAATTTAGATTGAACGACAAATTGGGCCCAAGTGAAATTATGTCCAAAGCCCGCGCTGCACATTTTCATTTTCGCAAATACAACCGGTTCAAAGTGATTTAGCCTGTTGGCAACAGAATTTATATGGCCTTAGCTTAGGGTTGCCATCCGTCCTGGTTCATCAGGACATGTCGCCTGTTTACGGTACGATTACGCCAAAGCCGTCATGGGCCGAAGTATGATCGGACGTAATCAGCTCTCGGCCAATTGAATCAAACGTAGGTATGCTAAAAGAAAACAGTGCGTATACTACTACAACCGACATTGTCTATTCGATTCCATCGGCATTTAATCGGTCGAGTTCGGACGACTACATCCGACATAATTCGGCAGATGACGGATTTGGTGTATAGGACTTCTGTCTCGGTCGTCCCGGTGAATGTCCCAACATTACAAGGTGTTATGGTGTTATGGGCAAACCAGATCTAGTGAAGATGAAGAAATCCGAAAAATAAATATACCTCTCCAGCATGATGAACCATCATCTCTCTGATGGGCGTCATCTGTAGGGGCGATGGGCTGATCGCCTGTCACCATAGTTCACCATAATCAGTCTTGGTGTTTGAATCAGGAGTAGTTGCAAGTTTTCTTATCATTACTTGTGACTCTGCCTATTCCATTAGAGATACGGGCGTGATATTACGTATGTACTTGAATATTTTCAAGTTACTGCTAATGTCTGGATCAGTTAGGCTGGTATGGCAACCCTACCCTACCTACGACATCGTAAACAAGAGTGGGTGTATTGTATTGGGCGATCTACGAGTTTGTTGCTCCACATTGTAGAGGCTTTAGCAGATATTGTTTCACCGGCGTTTCGGGTTCCATTCCTGTGTTCTATCATCTTTATTGTTTACTAGCTGTGCCCCGCGGTTTCACCCGCGTTTTCTCACAGGCGGCCAGCAAGCGCGGCCTCCTCGTCTCGCCCGCCGCCGCGCCGCCAGCGTCTCGTCTTGCTTGCATCAACCGCGCGTGGATTTCCTTAGCAGAGTTATTTTAGAAATGTATTTATTATACTCTTCAAAGATCTTATACTTACAATCATCAACAAATATATTTCGAAAAAGATTATTACAGGATTTTATGTTGATAAAAAACTCTATGGCCCATAACTCATTAATATGTACCAACTCTTAACATCTTACACACGTGATAACTTTTAAACGAAATATCCGATTGAGATGAAACAAAAAGTATTTTACTTCTACATAAATACTCTTGATAACATAATGCTTAATTTCGATAAATATTAATATTACGATACATATTTAACGTAGTTTTTTTTTTCTTCAGACGATTTAATAATTATTTTGAACACAAAATCGGTTATTGTGATTAAACCATGATAGCTAGATATATGTTCTCGCGGACTTTTTTGTAGGTCTTAATGGGATCTACAAACCCGTAGTACATCATTTTGTTCTATTGTCAATAGTTTTTGCAGCGCACGCAAAAATAGGTTTTCGATTTTACACCTTGTGTTACAAAATAGCAATTTTATTACGGATCCCTAATTTTGAAAAAAATAAAACATAGCCTATAGCCTTCCTCGATAAATGGACTACCCAACACTGAAAGAATCATTCAAATCGGACCAGTAGTTCCAGAGATTAGCGCGTTCAAACAAACAAACAAACAAACAAACAAACATCCAAACAAACAAACAAACTCTGCAGCTTTATAATATTAGTATAGATATCCCGCATAGGCCTAATTTTTTACCCTCGGCGAAGACCTACCCGAGAGGGGTAGATTGAAAATCAGCGCTGCATGGCTTGGTGCCATGCAGCAAATGCTGAATCTACTCCCATTGTCCCTTGTGCAACTATTTTGGTCATAATATACTTTCAATTGTATAAGTTCTTAAGTTAAGGAGACAATAAATGCCTTTTTTATTTTTATTTTTATTTTATTATCCTTATCCTTATTATCCTTATCATCCTTATTATCCTTATCATCCTTATCGTCCTTATCATCCTTATCGTCCTTATCATCCTTATCGTCCTTATCATCCTTATCGTCCTTATCATCCTTATCGTCCTTATCATCCTTATCGTCCTTATCATCCTTATCGTCCTTATCATCCTTATCGTCCTTATCATCCTTATCGTCCTTATCATCCTTATCGTCCTTATCATCCTTATCGTCCTTATCATCCTTATCGTCCTTATCGTCCTTATCGTCCTTATCCTCCTTATGGTCCTTATCGTCCTTATCGTCCTTATCATCCTTATCGTCCTTATCATCCTTATCGTCCTTATCATCCTTATCGTCCTTATCGTCCTTATCGTCCTTATCCTCCTTATGGTCCTTATCGTCCTTATCGTCCTTATCATCCTTATCGTCCTTATCGTCCTTATCATCCTTATCGTCCTTATCATCCTTATCGTCCTTATCATCCTTATCGTCCTTATCATCCTTATCGTCCTTATCATCCTTATCGTCCTTATCATCCTTATCGTCCTTATCATCCTTATCGTCCTTATCATCCTTATCGTCCTTATCGTCCTTATCGTCCTTATCCTCCTTATGGTCCTTATCGTCCTTATCGTCCTTATCATCCTTATCGTCCTTATCGTCCTTATTATCCTTATCGTCCTTATCGTCCTTATCGTCCTTATCGTCCTTATCGTCCTTATCGTCCTTATCGTCCTTATCGTCCTTATCGTCCTTATCGTCCTTATCATCCTTATCGTCCTTATCATCCTTATCGTCCTTATCATCCTTATCGTCCTTATCATCCTTATCGTCCTTATCATTCTTATCGTCCTTATCATCCTTATCGTCCTTATCATCCTTATCGTCCTTATCATCCTTATCGTCCTTATCATACTTATCGTCCTTATCATCCTTATCGTCCTTATCATCCTTATCGTCCTTATCATCCTTATCGTCCTTATCGTCCTTATCATCCTTATCGTCCTTATCATCCTTATCGTCCTTATCGTCCTTATCATCCTTATCGTCCTTATCATACTTATCGTCCTTATCATCCTTATCGTCCTTATCATCCTTATCGTCCTTATCAGCCTTATCGTCCTTGTCATCCTTATCGTCCTTATCATCCTTATCGTCCTTATCGTCCTTATCATCCTTATCGTCCTTATCATCCTTATCGTCCTTATCATCCTTATCGTCCTTATCGTCCTTATCGTCCTTATCATCCTTATCGTCCTTATCATCCTTATCGTCCTTATCATCCTTATCGTCCTTATCATCCTTATCGTCCTTATCATCCTTATCGTCCTTATCATACTTATCGTCCTTATCATCCTTATCGTCCTTATCATCCTTATCGTCCTTATCATCCTTATCGTCCTTATCATCCTTATCGTCCTTATCATCCTTATCGTCCTTATCATCCTTATCGTCCTTATCATCCTTATCGTCCTTATCATCCTTATCGTCCTTATCATCCTTATCGTCCTTATCATCCTTATCGTCCTTATCATCCTTATCGTCCTTATCATACTTATCGTCCTTATCATCCTTATCGTCCTTATCATCCTTATCATCCTTATCAGCCTTATCATCCTTATCGTCCTTATCGTCCTTATCATCCTTATCGTCCTTATCATCCTTATCGTCCTTATCGTCCTTATCGTCCTTATCATCCTTATCGTCCTTATCATCCTTATCGTCCTTATCATCCTTATCGTCCTTATCGTCCTTATCATCCTTATCGTCCTTATCATCCTTATCGTCCTTATCGTCCTTATCATCCTTATCGTCCTTATCATACTTATCGTCCTTATCATCCTTATCGTCCTTATCATCCTTATCGTCCTTATCAGCCTTATCGTCCTTGTCATCCTTATCGTCCTTATCATCCTTATCGTCCTTATCGTCCTTATCATCCTTATCGTCCTTATCGTCCTTATCATCCTTATCGTCCTTATCATCCTTATCGTCCTTATCGTCCTTATCGTCCTTATCATCCTTATCGTCCTTATCATCCTTATCGTCCTTATCATCCTTATCGTCCTTATCATCCTTATCGTCCTTATCATCCTTATCGTCCTTATCATACTTATCGTCCTTATCATCCTTATCGTCCTTATCATCCTTATCGTCCTTATCAGCCTTATCGTCCTTATCATCCTTATCGTCCTTATCATCCTTATCGTCCTTATCATCCTTATCGTCCTTATCATCCTTATCGTCCTTATCATTTTTATCGTCCTTATCATCCTTATCGTCCTTATCATCCTTATCGTCCTTATCATACTTATCGTCCTTATCGTCCTTATCATCCTTATCGTCCTTATCATCCTTATCGTCCTTATCGTCCTTATCGTCCTTATCGTCCTTATCGTCCTTTTCATCCTTATCGTCCTTATCGTCCTTATCGTCCTTATCATCCTTACGTCCTTATCATACTTATCGTCCTTATCATCCTTATCGTCCTTATCATCCTTATCGTCCTTGTCATCCTTATCGTCCTTATCATCCTTATCGACCTTATCGTCCTTATCATCCTTATCATCCTTATCGTCCTTATCGTCCTTATCATCCTTATCGTCCTTATCATCCTTATCGTCCTTATCGTCCTTATCGTCCTTATCATCCTTATCGTCCTTATCAGCCTTATCGTCCTTATCAGCCTTATCGTCCTTATCATCCTTATCGTCCTTATCATCCTTATCGTCCTTATCATCCTTATCGTCCTTATCATCCTTATCGTCCTTATCATCCTTATCGTCCTTATCATCCTTATCGTCCTTATCATCCTTATCGTCCTTATCATCCTTATCGTCCTTATCGTCCTTATCGTCCTTATCATCCTTATCGTCCTTATCATCCTTATCGTCCTTATCATCCTTATCGTCCTTATCATCCTTATCGTCCTTATCATCCTTATCGTCCTTATCATTCTTATCGTCCTTATCATCCTTATCGTCCTTATCATCCTTATCGTCCTTATCATCCTTATCGTCCTTATCATACTTATCGTCCTTATCATCCTTATCGTCCTTATCATCCTTATCGTCCTTATCATCCTTATCGTCCTTATCATCCTTATCGTCCTTATCGTCCTTATCGTCCTTATCATCCTTATCGTCCTTATCATACTTATCGTCCTTATCATCCTTATCGTCCTTATCATCCTTATCGTCCTTATCATCCTTATCGTCCTTATCAGCCTTATCGTCCTTGTCATCCTTATCGTCCTTATCTTCCTTATCGTCCTTATCGTCCTTATCATCCTTATCGTCCTTATCGTCCTTATCATCCTTATCGTCCTTATCGTCCTTATTGTCCTTATCGTCCTTATCGTCCTTATCATCCTTATCGTCCTTATCAGCCTTATCGTCCTTATCGTCCTTATCGTCCCTGTCCTGTCCTTTCCTGTCCTGTCCTGTCCTGTCCTGTCCTGTCCTGTCCTGTCCAACTCTTAACATCTTACACACGTGATAACTTTTAAACGAAATATCCGATTGAGATGAAACAAAAAGTATTTTACTTCTACATAAATACTCTTGATAACATAATGCTTAATTTCGATAAATATTAATATTACGATACATATTTAACGTAGTTTTTTTTTCTTCAGACGATTTTATAATTATTTTGAACACAAAATCGGTTATTGTGATTAAACCATGATAGCTAGATATATGTTCTCGCGGACTTTTTTGTAGGTCTTAATGGGATCTACAAACCCGTAGTACATCATTTTGTTCTATTGTCAATAGTTTTTGCAGCGCACGCAAAAATAGGTTTTCGATTTTACACCTTGTGTTACAAAATAGCAATTTTATTACGGATCCCTAATTTTGAAAAAATAAAACATAGCCTATAGCCTTCCTCGATAAATGGACTACCCAACACTGAAAGAATCATTCAAATCGGACCAGTAGTTCCAGAGATTAGCGCGTTCAAACAAACAAACAAACTCTGCAGCTTTATAATATTAGTATAGATTCATTGCTATGGTATACTTTAGCCACTACTTTAGCTACTCCTCTGCTGGACTGGGAGTAAAGAAAAAGCATAGAATGCGTCCAGCTGTTTCTCTCTCCGAGCATGTCGTAAAAGTCGACTAAGGGATAGTATTCTCTCCAAAATGATGGACCACCTACCTATATGGGCAATGGGCTGATCACCTGTCACCATTGTTCACCATTTCCATCTTAGAATTTTAAACCAGAAGTGGCTGCAAGTTTTCTTATGTTTACTTGTGGCTCTGCCTACCCCATTAGGTATATGGGCGTGATATTATGTATGTATGTTACTTCAGCCAAATTCTATGTGGACAAATTGTGAACCCAAACTTTTATAATAATTGGTTGAATCGGTATAACTTAAACATAATAATAAGTTACTTAGCTGAGTGAACAGCTATAGCTGTAGCTAGCTATAGCTAGCCAAATTCATGAACATTATCAAAAATCTACACTAATATTATAAAGAGGAAAACTTTGTTTGTTTGTTTGTACTGAATAGGCTCAAAAACTACTGGACCGATTTTAAAAATTCTTTCACCATTCGAAAGCTACATTATCCACGAGTAACATAGGCTATATTTTATTTTGGAAAAAAATAGGGTTCCGTAAGATATTTGGGTTTTTCGGACACAAGGTGTAAAAAATCAACCAGAAAAGTTACTTATTTTGCGTACGCTGCCTAAACTATAAAAGATAGAACCATAAAATGTTCTAATTAATTGTAGATCTTATAAATATCTACAAAAAAGTACGCGACACACTATACCCATCTATGTCGAGTGAGGCACAGCAACCATTTTTTTATTTAAAAATCTTGAATTTTTTTTGGACTACATTTAAACGCGTTTATTTTACTCATGCTATTAATCCTTATCAAAATAAATGATTTCATCACTAAGAACAGTTTATGGAGATAATATTTGGTCTTTGAATGATTAAAATTGGACGTTTGGTTTTGAAGTTATGGCGAAATTAAAATATTACGATTTCTGCTGCACGACCGCTGCGTAGAGAGCCGACCTCGCGACTGACCGTGTCTTTCCTGGGTAGGCTTTTTGCAGCGGTAACCGACATTCACGCGGGCGGAGCCGCGGGCGACCGCTATTATAGAATAAAATAATGTACTACACGCGTACGAAGTCGCGGGCAACAGCTAGTATACAATAAAAATACTATCAGTGATTGCCTAGCCAAGTAAAAGAGCATTCAATATATAATTTGGAGTACTTATAATTAAACTAGCTGCCGCCCGCGGCTTCGCTCGCGTGGTACCCGGAAAAAAAATAGCCTATATGTTAATCCAGTACATGTACTATGTATATTCCAAGTTTCATTCAAATCCGTTCAGCCGTTTAGGCGTGATTGAGGCACAAACATCCAAACATCCAAACATCCAAACATCTAAACATCCAAACATCCAAACTCACAAACTTTCGCATTTATAATATACTAGCTGCCGCCCGCGGCTTCGCTCGCTTGGTACCCGGATAAAAAATAGCCTATATGCTAATCCAGTACATGTACTATGTATATTCCAAGTTTCATTCAAATCCGTCCAGCCGTTTAGGCGTGATTGAGGCACAAACATCCAAACATCCAAACATCCAAACTCACAAACTTTCGCATTTATAATATAAGTAAGAAGTAAGAAGTAAGATTAGTTAAATGAAAGTACGATATTCTATTATAGACTTTTTACTCTGGTACCACGCGTGGGAAGCCGCTAATAGAAATTAGTAATAGTAAAATCATCATCATCATCATCATCTTCCTACCCTTATCCCCTCTATGTGGGGTCAGGATCATGCTGTAAGAGTTGTGGCTAAGGTGTTTTATGACCGGCCGCCTGCCTGACGTCAACCCTCATTGGGAATACTTGCTTATTGTATCTTACCATGTTGGAGAGGATATCTACAAAAATAATAGTAAAATATGGTTATAATATTTAGAATCATAATTTTCAGTGGCATTTTGGTTGTGTTGTGTTGTTTTAGGTCATTCAGTTAATTTAGTTTATTCAATATTTTCATAGGGCTTCATTGGACTATCAACTACATACCTATCAAAACAAAACTTAACTTTATGTAAAGATACTGACTGTAACAAGATAAAATTATACTTTGGATATTAGAAATACTGTCTTTGTTGCGTGTGATAAACGATGACAAGAGACAAGTTATATTGCAAAACTTAATAAATGGCCTATCAAATTATCACTGACAGTACCTACGTCCTTTGCATTTATACCTACAACCAAAATAAATACGTACAAGACAGGTATACCTACTACCTACTTTCAGAATGTATGTAAATAAAATACATAAGATGTACCAACACTAAAATATACTTACCTAAATTACGCAGGGTTTCAAACACCAGTGCCCAATAATAAGTAGGCCTTAGACATAAATAAATAAATAAATATTTGTGGACATTTCACACCACGTCATCTAGCCCCAAACTAAGCAAAGCTTGTACTATGGACACCAGATGCCTGATAGAATACTCATATACCTTTTGTAAA
Source organism: Scotopteryx bipunctaria (assembly GCA_949320045.1). NCBI lineage: Eukaryota > Metazoa > Arthropoda > Insecta > Lepidoptera > Geometridae > Scotopteryx > Scotopteryx bipunctaria. Next base: position 4,241,405 of record OX439462.1, read on the forward strand.
TACATATTTTTAATACAGAATACTACAACACCCAGACCCGGAAGAAATATTTGCAGAACATACAAACATTTCTCCCGTAGGGGGAATCGAACCCGCGCCTCTTGCGTCTCTGCCGAGCACTCGCCCGCCAAGCCACCGAGGTCGTCGACCTAACCTATAGAACTCTAAACCCATGTCAGCGTATGCAAAGAGGAGGGCATCAATATTGTGTTAAAGATTTGTCAATAATATAGCCTGGAACCTACTAATGTTTGATGACAGTTCAACTCAGCGTTCAAAAACGAGAGATCAACAACAAATCCAAAATCACTGCACAGTTTTAGCTGCGCAAAAATTACAAGCTTTTGTGGTTTGGCTTGTGTTCTAAAAATGTCTGCCAAAAACTATTTTAACAAGAGACAAAATTGTGGAGCATTTCAACTATACTTAGCAGGGATTTGCTAAACGACACTCAATTATATACAGCTGTGGTGCTAATGATACTTAGTTTCAGACATATTGTATTTGTTTGTTTTAGTTTTACGTAATTGCGTCGACGTATATATTTAGCCTAGCCTAGTACATATTTTTGAAAATATATTTTTTACTTATTGCAGTTCGGTAGCCCATTTTATTCACTTTACATTACGCTTTTTGTTAATTTATGAATTTACTGTGTGCTAAGTTCTTTAGATTCAGGGTGGTGAAATGATTAAAGTGTGCCTCAAAAAGGTTCCTTAGGCATTAGTTTATCTAATAGGAATACCCTATCATAAATAAATATCAGAAAAAAACGTAAATAGAGGTCACTTATTGAAAGAGGAAAACCCTAAGAGGGCGGTTAAAAGTCACCAAAATGGTCCATTTCCATTAGTTTTTTTTTTCAATTTCGTAGTCATCAAAGTCATTTGGTGACTACAAAATACCTTGTTCAAAATTAAAAATAAATAAATTCTGAAGCTACCAAATGACTTTTTAGAATACGAAATTGTAAAAAAACAATAGAAATGCGCCATTTTGGTGATTTTAAATCACTAAATTCCACTGAGCTGAGCGAATTCTCAATTTCAGCTCTATAAATATATTTTTAAGGGCCGTTTAACGTATTATACAGGCTGAAATGTTTAAAGCACACCTGGAGGGAAAGTAGTTACTGTACTGTAGGTAATATACAAACACAAAGCAACACCTACGATTTTTCGCAGACCTTGTGTTGCTTTGTGTTTGTATATAGCCGAAATAGCTCGCAACGGAGCGTAAGATTTTGTGATACCATCGCAACCCGCATCTGTTATTGCAACAAAGTAGTACCAGTACCCTGTTTGATATGGCACATAGGTAATACTAGAATAACAATGTATTAAATAAGGAGTTAAGTAATATATATTTTTACCCGACAACGGCGAAACGGAGGGTTATGATTTTGACCAGTATGTATGTATTTTTTTGAGCGAAAATTTTATGTGCGCTATACCAGTTCTCTCAAACGGTGAAGGAAAACATCGTGAGACCAAGTCTTTCCTGTGGACATGGCCGACTAAGCTGAGAGGATGGAATAGGTGCTGGGCAAGCCTACTCCATCTTAATTCGTCCCGGGCACTACAGCGTCCCGTTTGTGAAGGTAAAAGTTGCCTCCTGACGCTGTATAAATCTTATATTATAAGAATCTTTGTCCTGACTGACTGACTGACTGACTGACTGACAGACAACGCACAGCCTAAACCGCTGGACGTAGAGACTTGAAAATTTCAGTGTAGGTAAACCGTTTGAAGTTAAAAACTGTTTGAAGTTGTTAGTCATGAAGCCTCGCTTGAGTATGGTGTTCCTCAAGGTAGTATACTTGGACCTACGCTGTTTCAGATATACGTTAATGAACTGTGCAATATGACTTTGCCAAACTGTCAAATAATCTGCTATGCAGATGATACAGTTTTATTGATAACTGGAAACGACTGGGAAGAGACACAAAAAATAGCAGAAAACACTATCAGAGCAGTAATGTCTTGGCTAAATCAGAACTTGTTGACCCTAAACGTAGATAAAACCAAATATATAACCTTTTCACTGACATCAGCAAGTCAACCACCCTCAAACTTTAGTATCAAAGGACACAAGTGCCAAATCCCCACTCTTAACTGTACCTGTCCAATTCTTACCAGAACAGATAGTATTAAATACCTTGGAGTGCACATTGATAAGTCACTAAACTGGAACATACATTATTAGGTCATTAACGTCACGAATAAGAAAATTAATCTATATTTTTAAGAACTTACGATCTTCGGCCAGTAATAAAACCCTTCAGTTAGTATACTCCGCACTTAGCGAATCTATCATCAGGTACTGTATTACTGTTTGGGGAGGCTCCAATAAAACAAATATGCTGCAACTGGAGAGGGCTCAGAGAGCTGTCCTGAAGGTGATGAAGAAAAAACCTTTTCGATATCCTACAGCATCTCTGTACAATGACTGCAAAGTTCTCACGGTCAGACAGCTCTTCGTGCTTCAAACGAAGACAGCCAGACAGCCAGACAGCCAGACAGCCAGACAGCCAGACAGCCAGACAGCCAGACAGCCAGACAGCCAGACAGCCAGACAGCCAGACAGCCAGACAGCCAGACAGCCAGACAGCCAGACAGCCAGACAGCCAGACAGCCAGACAGCCAGACAGCCAGACAGCCAGACAGCCAGACAGCCAGACAGCCAGACAGCCAGACAGCCAGACAGCCAGACAGCCAGACAGCCAGACAGCCAGACAGCCAGACAGCCAGACAGCCAGACAGCCAGACAGCCAGACAGCCAGACAGCCAGACAGCCAGACAGCCAGACAGCCAGACAGCCAGACAGCCAGACAGCCAGACAGCCAGACAGCCAGACAGCGGACAGGACAGGACAGGACAGGACAGGACAGGACAGGACAGGACAGGACAGGACAGGACAGGACAGGACAGGACAGGACAGACAGACAGACAGACAGACAGACAGACAGACGTGTAGGTAAACCTTGGTACGTAGGGGTGTACTAAGAAGGGATTTTTCAAAATTCAACCTCTAAAGGGGTGAAAAGGGATGAACACCTGGAATCAATTTTTGGTCTAAAACTGCACATAACCTATATTAAATTAAAGAGCCGATTTTTCTCATTTAGTTGATGTCATAATTACCTGTAAATTCTTTATTTTTGTTGTTTTTCATGAAAAATAGAAACTTTTATTTTGACATAATGACAGCGATGATACACACAGATTAGTAATAGATGATACAAAACATATGGAAAAGGAACTGTCAATGTCAAATTACCTGTGAAAGGAAGCATAAACTATTACTGGTCTAATAAGTTTCCAATCTTGATTATTCATGGAGTTCTTACGTAATTCTACGTCTGATAACTAGATGTCTACTTTTGCAGTTGTCAACGTGCCATTTGTTTTACGTACCTATAATGTTTTTGTTCCGAAATAAAAACTTTTGAATTTGACTTTTGAATTTGATGTCGCTGCTAATTCTGATCAAATCCTAGAACGCGCTGTCGTTGCGTTTTGAAAAGTTTACCTTAACTCTCAAAATTTTTACTAAATTCACCGAAATTTCTTAATTTTTAGATTTCGGTATGTTTGTTACTCTTTCACGCAAAAACTACGGAATATACTTACATACCCTATTATTCATATTCGTTCGCTAAAGTTAGACATTGCTTAAAGTTAGCCCTGTCACTGTTTGTCATTATGAAATGGTAAGAGATGGCAATACTTTAGTCATCGTTTAGCGTACACTATATTATAATGAATAATGAGGATAGTACCTACGTGTGCTGGAATCAATGGGACATAGGGTACTTTTTATCTGGGTACCGCGTGAGCGAAGCCGCGGGCGGCTGCTAGTCATCTACTATAGATGGTAAAAGGCCTTAGTTAGTTAGTTAGTATGTATTTTATTAATAGAAAAGCATTGATAGTACAAAAGTTTATTTAGGAGGGATGAAACTTACAAAAAACGTGTATAAGATATGAATCGATGTGGGATGCCAAAAATGGAGAATAGTAATATTCATATTAATATGATGGACTGTGTGAATCATGGCTAGGTGTCAGTAGTGAAATGACGAATGGTAAAAGAGAATTGAAAAAGACTTGTAGGTATGTACATACATGTTGTATAACTCAATAGTGTATTTAATGGTCACCCCATGCATGAGGACATTTTATCTTCATATGCACATGTAACAGCCGAAAACAGCACATAAAAGATTTCAGCATTGAATTTATCAAATCGTAGCAAATTAAAATGTAAACTGCAAGGGTACAAAAGGCATGCTTCTATTTACTACGCTAAGATAGCTTGTATTTACTTGAATTTTCAATATTATGCTTCTGTAACAGACAATAATGATGCTCACTAAGCTCTTTCGTCTTTATGCGCCATAGTTACAGCCGTGAGCTGCACATAACAGACGTAAGGTGCTTCTGTAATTTCAGTCGTTAAAGGATTTCCTCTGACTTGTATTTCAGCCCTTGCACGCGATTTTGAGCTATATTCCAACAGCCTGAGTCTCAAAATGAAACAATACTTGCAGAAATATAGTTGAAATGCAGACGCTTACAAAAGATGTTTTCTAAATACGGCTACGGTTACTTGACGGTCGATAATAAATAAATAAATATAAATATTTGTGGACATTTCACACATCAGAGACCAATTTTTGAAGAGCTTAACAGTGAAAACTAAGCGCTTCTGTGCAGAACGTGAATGCCATATACCTACATAAAACATTAGGATATTCATAAGTGTAAATTCTAAACCGATTTCGAATCGAATTGGAAGAGATAGCGTTACGAATTTCGGGTGTATTAAAAAAAAACAGAGTGAGATCGCGCAAAATATTCAAATCTAATAATTGCTAATTACAAAAAAATACTAAAAATGAACGTGATAATTTTCTTTTCTTTTTGATAATACACATTTTAATAACTAAGAACAGAGTGCTACATCGATTTTGGTGAGCAAAATCCGCTTCACGATCTTAACTATGGAGCATACCTAAGTGACACGATAACTATTAGTTCTAATTCTTAGAATTCATTTTTGATGTAATTTTTTGTATGTAAAATGATGGTTACCGATTCTGGAAGGGCTGAGGTTTATGGTGGACGATGTGAAACGGAGGATGCTTATCAATGGCACATTACTGGGATTAAAGTGGCTTTCAGAGTTAAGGGGAGACATTGTTACGCCTCTGTTGCACGATTTTGGGATTGAAAAAGCTTGTTTGAATGAGGTGATAACAAATGCCCGGTTTAAATATCCTACAAACAAACGACCTATCGTTCATTACCTTAGCAACGTTGTTTTTCTGTGTATGCCGCTTTGACAATGAATGAATATTGGAACCGACTAATACTGTAGGGTTCATAGAGGAAAGAGGAAAAAATTTCAGATCTAGGTGGTTGTGGTACCAAGGTCATTGTAGTTTTTGTTACCCACCGACACATACCTGGTATACAGTAAAGGTTTGATTGATTCGAGATTTGGTAAGTACCGAACGTAATGTAGGACGCCCTCCGACCAGGCGCGGTCCGAAGGGGGGTGTCACAGGGGACATGACCCCCCCACAAATCGTACACGTCAATTGAAAATATCAAAAAGCTATATCGACATATTCTATTATTAGTGACCCCTTCGAAAATTTCAGGCCGAGACCGCGCCTGCCTCCGACTGGACAGAAACTGAATACGACAAGGCGCGATGGCGCTCATTAGGGGAGCCCTGTGTCCAGCTGTCGACTGCTATAGGCTGTTGATGATATTGATGACGTAGGTAAATACCTATTACAAAAAATTACTTAATCCTTCAGAACTCAGCTCAGTCGATTGCTCCAAGTTTCAAGTTTCATCCCATGGGTAGAATAAGGGATTAGATGGTACCGAACTTGGAAATTGAACTTTTAAGCTAGTTTCGTTCTGATGGATGAGAGTGCTGTGTATAAAATGTTCGCTTTGTTGGTAAACTTTTTGAGTTTCTTGAGATGGTTGCTATAGTAGATAATAATAGTGTTTGTTGTTTGTGACTTGGTAAGTACCTGCCTACCTAGATTGTCTACGTATATCGGTAGTAAAAATTAATAAAATATATGGTATACTTACTAGCTTACTAAAAATAGCCTATAGGTTTGTTATTCTAGATAACTTATTATTATGGATTCCAAGTTTTATTCAAATCCATTCAAAACACAAACATCCCCACAAACTACCGCATTTACCTATAATATTTAGTAGGAATAATGAATAAGCCGTGTAGATTATACTATGTAAGTTGTAATAAAATTCAAATGCTGTAGAATTTTTGTCTGTTTTTGTTGCCACCACCTGGCAAAATAAATCGCAAATTCAAAAAAATGGACGATGAAACCGAATAAAGCTAGTCTATCGCACATAACGTTATTTTGTGAAAACTCACAGATACCTAACTTATAGGTAGGTACTACGAGTACTCGTACACATAGAATACCAACGCAAACTTTTTATTTAAAAAAAGTACGCTCTCTTTTGTTTGTTACGTTTTTGAAAACATTTTATTTTGAAAAGCGAATGAGCATTCGAGTCATAAATCTGACAGTAAATAAAACATGGCCGAGTTCCGTTCGGATACGCAACCCCACAATATTTCGGCTCGGTCGGAAACACTAAAAACTAACAAAGTATCAAAAGAAGGAAATCTTTGTGATAAGATCACTCCTTTTATTGCCACCGTGAGTTGAGGATTTAAAATAAAACGCAACCCTTTTTGCTTATATTATTTTGACACTACTGAGTTGTAAATAAAACAGTCAAGAGACTTCCTGGACCCAGTTTTGTACCCCGATACAGCTTATTTTAGTCGAGTAGGCAGTAGTTAAACTGTACAAGTTGTTCCAAAGCTATGCCACACGGAAGGAATAGATAGAAAATTTTACTAAAGAAGATTTTGTTTTGATTTTAAAAAACAATGCGCACTGCATTCAAACAATTTTAAATAATAAACGATCTGCGAAAGGCTGCTGGCAGAAACTGGATGTGTCAAGCCAAAGATAGGGCGCGATGACGCTCATTAGGGGAGGCCTATGTCCAGCAGTGGACTGCTATAGGCTGATAATGGTGATGATGAAAATGTAGTTTGAATTATTTTTAAAATTAATATGAAGTCTTTTTACAGTAAAAAAAATAGACTAATCTTTAATCCACGGTATTTAAAGTGCTTTCCGTCCGTGTGGCATAGCCGTGCGTGGGACGAACAAAACATACAACGCCACGGACGGAAAAGATAAAGAGTAGTACCTACCTACATACCAAAGTTAGAACAGACCCTATTCCGCCAATCCGTCCTACCTCACGATTTTTAAGATATTCGTAGAACAAGTTTTCATGCATATTTTCACTACAGTCGCTGGCAAGCACAGTCTGGGGAAACTTATAATAGTAGAGCCAGGATGCAATGTCGAAAATTGTAAAACTAGACTTTATTATCTAGCAGTGGCTTCGGTATTTCACAGGATATCTGCATAGATTTGCACTCCGGATTATTTCCCGTGGGAGCAGAAGGCAGATGGCTGAAACCAGCATCTCTTTATGCAGGTTTCAGATGATGTAGCGATTTAGTAGAGTTAGGTATACTACACCTAGTTAGATTTACTTACAGCGCAAAATATGATTAATTATTTAGCCATTCTCGTCCCACTGCAGAGCAAAGGCCTTTTTCCACTCTTCGCGACTTAACGCAAAACTGCAATTACAGTACAATTTCTTCAAAATTATAGGTACCTACCTACTTTAGTACCTACCTAGTACTTTGATTCCGCTAATCATTATAAATAAGAGTTACTCCCGAATACTCAAATGCATCTCAGAGTTGAGCACGTCTCAAGTGACGAGTTTTTGACAGACTTTCATCAAAGCTGTCAAAAAACCGTGACTTGAGACGTGCTCAACTCTGAGTCGCGTTTAAGTATTCGGGGGTTAGGCACCTATTTCAGTTGACTGACGACTTCAGAAGTAAAAGTCATCAAAAGTAAAGAACAAAAAAAACTATTTGGTAATAGAAAAGCCACCAATTTTTAAAATGTTTTTTTTTTTTTCTTTCTTTGAGAAATAAGCTGGAAGTTAGTGAATCGAAATCAACATTTCATTCAGTCCCTTCTTGCAAAAAAAATATTTTATTATTTATTGTTGAAGTTTGCAAGAAAAGGTTATCATCAACGCATATATAAGTACGATTTATACGAGTAAGTAAGTTTCATAAATAAGTATGGTTTCGTAAGAAATAAGCGTTCTTAGAAAGTTGGAGCGCGACAAATGTTGTTTGGTAAGTTCCGGCCGTCTTGAGGGTACTTCAGGTTGCCATTTGTCCAAGATTACGATGACGCATCAGGGGCCCTATTCACGATGACCAAAGAAAACGAGCCACGTAACGAGCCAAATGTCATCGTGTCTCTAAACACAAACGAGACACGCCATGGTGTGAAATCAAAAACTGTATTCTGCATGCCATAAGACTAGTTGTCTATGACCGTGTTTTGGTTTTACGTGATTCGTTCAAAATCAAGCATCCGGTCTTTCGGAAAACAATCGGTTTTAGATTGATTTTATTTTTTTGTTTACAATTTTAATCTCAAGTAAATAAATATTGAATTATAAAATTGCTAAACTCTTTCTACTAATACTTTCGTTATATTTTAAAGTTTAGAGAACAAAAAAAAAATATATAACGTAAAATGGTTAGCTACATCAAACCAACCACAACTTGTTTCCGAACGAATTATCAATCAAAATATTGACTGACATATTGCATTGTTTGTTTTGAAAAAAACTTGGATATACATAATATTTTAACGGAGTGATAAAAATGGACGTTGTTCTTCGAAGACAACGTATGATATGCTGGCGCCAGCGACGCCCACACATAAATAGGAGACTGTCAAGGGATTCTGCTGAGCTGGACCCTAAATTTTTCGTGCTATTTTATAAGGTGGCCAAAGAGTTGTTTTGGTATTGTGCGGCGTTCTTGGAGGCAGGCTAGTTAATTCTGGGCCTCAGAGATGTTCTAGCATTACAATAGAAGTCAAAGTAAGTATTGTGTTAGCTAAACTTAATTTATTGAACAATAATAAAATGGTACCTAGGTTAGGTATTAGGTTAGACTGAAACCTACAATATTTACTGTATTTTTCCAGATACTTACAACCCTCAATTTCCTGATCACCAGTAGCTATCAAAAGCCAGTAGGAAACTTTTGGTTAGCACCTGTAAGCCTCTGCATAGAGTAAGCGGTGAATGCCTTGAATGATGCCAACCTACATCAAATTTCCTACCTCCGAACAAGAGAGGAATTAAATCAAACAAGGGTAATATTTAATCAACTATTTATTTTAGTAGTATTACATAATAGTATTTGTGAGAGCATCAGCGAACTAAAATAAATTAATTTAAATTTTAATTAATAAACTTTCACTTTCATTATATTAGTAGAATATAATCTTTATTTCCAAAAACATGAAAGTATGTACCTACCTATAAAAACAATAACAATGATTTCTGCCGCGTTTCAGATTTGCAACAGTGACTTAAAGGCATACCTACTCATGTGCTACATTAGGAGGGGCAGCTCATGATGAGTCATGACAGTTATATTATGTTAAATAAATCAGAAATCATGAGGTGTGTGTGTGTGTGTGTGTGTGTGTGTTAGTGTTAACGTATGGGTACATGGGGTTGCGTAGGTATAATAAGTAATAATAAATGCATTAAAACCATAAAACACAAAAATACTCACAGCACACATGCTATGCATATCTAAAGTTTCACTCAATCCATGCAGCCATTTAGAAGTAAATTATGAGACACAAGCATCGTCACATCTTCACAAACTTTTGCATTCACAATAAAAGAGCTAATCTAATTCTAATTAAAAAGAGTTAATTAATAAAAGAGCTATGTTAAGTTATGTTATTTTAAGTTACATGTGCATATTAAGAAGTTTAGTGTATATGTGTAAGCATGACTGTGTGCGTGTGTTTTAGATTGTTACATTTAAATTGTTATATTTCAGAGCCGCCCACGCACTATGCCAACACGTGGATCAGAAGCAATTGCTGTACGCAATACAGTCTCAGTACATGTCTGGTCCACTACGCCAGGGCTTCTACGACATCCTCATTGCGATGCATCTCGAGTCGCACGCCACTACCATGTGAGTACACCAGCTTCGCTTGAACAGCATCTGGAAAAGAACAGAATTATGAAATACTAGATGGCAGCACAGGTAAAGTACGCGCTATCGTTGCGTTTTGAGCTTTACGCTGGTAATTTCAAGCAAACTAAAGCTTTCCAATATTATAGTATACATACATACATATTATAACGCCGTATCCCTAATGAGGTGGGCAGAGCCACAAGTAAACATAATAAAACTTGCAACCACTTCTGATCCAAACTTCCAAGATGGATATGGCGAACCATGGTGACAGGTGATCAGCCCATCGCCCATATAGGTGGTCCATCATTTTGGAGAAGATCCCTTTGTCGCCTTTTACGACATGCTCGGGGAGAGAAGCATATAGTATAACCCCCGGATACTCAAATGCATCAGAGTTGAGCACGTCTCAATCTCAAGTGACGAGTTTTTGACTTCTGTCATTCCGTTCCGTTCCGTTTTGTAATTTAAAGTACTTATCTGTATTCAAATTTAATTATTGAGATCGTAGCTTTATTAAAGTGATTGTGTGAACTTTAGTTTAGTTCGTTATTTTATTGCCTGCATGCATGCAGGCAATCTCCCTTAAGCGCAAGCTCATTGACGTATGCATTCTCCCTATCCTCACGTACGGCGCGCAGACTTGGTCTTTGACGGCTCAGCAGAGGTCCACACTCGGGGCTTGCCAGCGAGCGATGGAGCGCAGTATTCTCGGAGTAAAACTCACTGACCGAATACGCAACACCATACTGCGCTCCAAAACAAAAATCGCTGACGTTGCTCGGAAAGCAGCCACTTTGAAGTGGAACTGGGCAGGGCACGTCTGCCGTATGTCGGATGACCTATGGGCGAAAACCACTACCGAGTGGGCTCCTAATGGTGGTAAACGGCATCGTGGCAGACCAACACTGAGATGGCGGGACGACTTGGACTCATTCATGAAGGATTGGTCCTCCAAAGCACAGGATAGAGAAAGGTGGAAGGGGGATAGGGAGGCCTTTGCCCTGCAGTGGGACGATATGGGCTAATAATAATAATAATAATAATAATAATAATAATAATAATGCATGCCCATAATGTCTAAGAATCAAGAAGATAATTATATAACAGACAAGTTCTTACTTTTTTTGCTTGTTTTTGTTTTTTCCAGGGAGGTGTGCAAAAACGAGTTCGTGATCCCCCTGGGACCGGAACTGAAGGCGTTGTACGAAGACCCAGAGATGGGGCACAGCCTCCGCTCGCTGCAAACAGAGAGTGTTCGACCGCAGATGAAGAATGAAAAAAGCAAGCAAACTCACGTGATATCTGTAAAGATATCACGTGAGTTTGCTTGCTTTCGTATTCACAGACATTCGGAAGAATATAAATATGTCCCAGGTGGCCGATTTGTAGGGCTCAGTGGGCACGTGTTCTCGTCGGGTTCCGACATAATGGGTAACCTCGAGAAAAAAATCACACTCGGTATAATATTACGAAGTTATTAGCGTCCAGTACAAATACCAAGTAGCTCTTGAATAAACAAGTAGGCAGAACAGATACGTCCCGCTCGGCACGAGCTCTAAAAATAGACTGCCCGCCAGCTCCAACGGCCGCATCCAAGCATGACTCGGCTGTGACGTCACGCTTGCGTTCTGTAGGTAGTGAGTCAGTGTTGCAGTGTGATTGTAGATGGCGCTATAATTAATCTCCGACAAATATGTATCGCCATCTAGCCCCAAACTAAGGTTAACTTAATTTTGTTCTGACACATGTAATTTTAACTGTGAATTCCTACGAATAGGTACTGAATGTTGTTATTTCGATAGAAAATCTTCCAGTCCCAATTTATCTTCATCTCTCAAAACATCTTGTTTCAGAGAGAGTATAACGGAGATCAGCAACTTTTACTCCCCCTACTTACCGCTGGAGGTGGTCCGTGAGTTCGTGATGCAGGCGTTGGCGGACGCAGTTACAACCAACCAGGTGCACAACCGCGACCCCGTGGGCGGCACCAATGAGAACCTCTTCTTGTGAGTACACTCTTCCTGTCAGTACACTCTTTCTGTGAGTACACACTTCCTGACAGTACACTCTTCCTGCGAATACCTTCTTCCTGTGAGTACACTCTTCCTGCGAGTATAATTTCCTGACAATACATTCTTCCTGTTAGTACTCTTCCTGATAATATACTCTTCCTGTGAGTACACTCTTCTTGTAAGTACTTTACCCCTATCATCAGGCCAACTCTCATTTTAATAAATAAATAAATATTCATAGGCAACTCAACCTGTTAATCCGATAAGAGTTTATTATTCTTCAGACGTTAAGCTGTAATTAAGTCAAACACATCAAAACAAACTTTTTAAATGTATTTCAGACCTCTGATCAAACTGGTAGACCGTCTCCTTCTAGTCTGTATGATGCGAGATGAAGACGTTGAGAAGCTCCTCATCATGATCAACCCTGAGACGTGGGATCCCACCTTTGACAAAGGTAAGTTACAATTCATAAAATTTTTACTGCCTTACCCACAAGTTTCCATTATCTGAAATTCTTTATTGTACACGCACGAAACGAAACAAATACACACAAAACATTAAAAAGTACATGTACAAAGGCGAGCTTAACTCTTAAAGAGTTTTCTGCTAGCAAACCTTTGAGGCAAGGGAGAGGCTTTAACACAAGTGGAAGTTATGTGTACAGAGACATAAAAAAGAAAAACATAGAGATAAGCTTACAAATATAATAAACTAATAAGATATACTACACACAATATAAATATATACAAATAATATATATCTACAAAAATATATACAATATATACATACATATAAATAAATATTATTAAAAAATTAAACATTATTATTTTAAATATTATTACACCATCATCATCATTTTCCTGCCCTTATCCCACTAGGTGGGGTCGGCACAACATGTTTTCCTCTTCCATCTTCTATCATTCGTCATCTCAGTACTCACTCCTTTCATACGCATGTCCTCTTTCACACAATCCATCCATCTTTTCTTAGGCCTTCCTCTGTCCGTGCATCCATCCGCATTCATATTCAGCACTTTCCTTGTAACACGACTTTCTTCCCTCCGCATAACATGCCCACGCTAACCTATCACTCTATTTTCTTATTATTACACCGATTACCTGAAAGTTTTTAATGATAATTATAGATTGTCTTTGTAAATAAATTTTTGAAGTTTCTATAAATGTTTCTAATTATGTCCTATAGAAGGAAAAGACGAGCACAGGAACAACATCTGAACGACATACAACTGAGGCATAGAGTGGAAGCCATCATAGCTTTTGCTCACGACTTCGTAGGCGATCTGCAGAGCGATCAGTTGAGGTAACATCGGCATAACCCTGCTTTAAAAAAAAAATCTATAAATCTCACTTATATTATAAATGCGAAAGTTTGTGAGTTTGGATGTTTGTGCCTCAATCACGCCTAAACGGCTGAACGGATATATACTGGATTAACATATAGGCTATTTTTCATCTGGGTACCTACTACGCGAGCAAAGACGCGAGAGGCAGCTAGTATAAATATAAATATTTGAGGACATTATCATACAGCACCATCTAGCCCCCAACTAAGCAAAGGGAGCCAGATGGCTGATAGAATACTCCCGCAGCGGGAATCTAAGCCAATCAATCAATGCTTGTGGCCACCAGAAACAATAATACCAGCTTGAACTGATTAAATATTATGTACGCATATTTTTCTTGCTTTCAGATGTTACCAAGAAATCAAGCAGTCAGATTTGCCGAGCGCCGTGGCTGCAAAGAAGACCAGGGAATTCCGCTGTCCGCCCAGAGAACAGATGAACTCAGTTTTAAGGTAAGTGTCTCGTCTTGTTTCAAAGTCGAAGTCTATAGTAGGTAAATAAGCACACAATCTACATCGTCGAAACTAAAATCTTACTTCTTACTTATATTATAAATGCGAAAGTTTAAGTAAAAAAATTCGGCTCGCTTCGCTCGCATTGGTTTGAAGCTCGCTTCGCTCGCTAACTTTTAGAGACTTCTAGAAATGGTTTAAAACTACATTGAGTTAAAAAATTTGGCTCGCTTCGCTCGCTAACTTCTAGAGGCTTCCAGAAATGGTTTAAAACTACATTGAGTTAAAAAATTTGGCTCGCTTCGCTCGCATTGGTTTGAAGCTCGCTTCGCTCGCTAGCTTCTAAAGACTTCTAGAGATGGTTTAAAGCATTTAAACCATCAGACATTGAGTTAAGAATTTCGGCTCGCTTCGTTTTGAAGCTTGCTTCGCTCGCTAACTTCTAGAGACTTCTATAGATCGTTTAAAGCTACATTAAATTAAAAATTTCGGCTCGCTTCGCTCGCATTGGTTTGAAGCTCGCTTCGCTCGCTAACTTTTAGAGACTTCTAGAAATGGTTTAAAACTACATTGAGTTAAAAAATATGGCTCGCTTCGCTCGCATTGGTTTGAAGCTCGCTTCGCTCGCTAACTTCTAGAGACTTCTACAGATTGTTTAAAGCTACATTAAGTTAAAAATTTCGGCTCGCTTCGTTCGCATTGGTTTGAAGCTCGCTTCGCTCGCTAACTTCTAGAGACTTCTACAGATGATTTAAAGCTACATTAAGTTAAAAATTTCGGCTCGCTTCGCTCGCTAACTTCTAGAGGCTTCCAGAAATGGTTTAAAACTACATTGAGTTAAAAAATTTGGCTCGCTTCGCTCGCATTGGTTTGAAACTCGCTTCACTCGCTAGCTTCTAAAGGCTTCTAGAGATGGTTTAAAGCTACATTGAGTTAAGAATTTCGGCTCGCTTCGCTTTGAAGCTAGCTTCGCTCGCTAACTTCTAGAGACTTCTAGAGATCGTTTAAAGCTACATTAAGTTAAAAATTTCGGCTCGCTTCGCTCGCATTGGTTTGAAGCTCGCTTCGCTCGCTAACTTTTAGAGACTTCTAGAAATGGTTTAAAACTACATTGAGTTAAAAAATATGGCTCGCTTCGCTCGCTAACTTCTAGAGACTTCTACAGATGATTTAAAGCTACATTAAGTTAAAAATTTCGGCTCGCTTCGCTCGCTAACTTCTAGAGGCTTCCAGAAATGGTTTAAAACTACATTGAGTTAAAAAATTTGGCTCGCTTCGCTCGCATTGGTTTGAAGCTCGCTTCGCTCGCTAGCTTCTAAAGACTTCTAGAGATGGTTTAAAGCTACATTGAGTTAAGAATTCCGGCTCGCTTCGCTTTGAAGCTAGCTTCGCTCGCTAACTTCTAGAGACTTCTAGAGATCGTTTAAAGCTACATTAAGTTAAAAATTTCGGCTCGCTTCGCTCGCATTGGTTTGAAGCTCGCTTCGATCGCTAACTTTTAGAGACTTCTAGAAATGGTTTAAAACTACATTGAGTTAAAAAATATGGCTCGCTTCGCTCGCATTGGTTTGAAGCTCGCTTCGCTCGCTAACTTCTAGAGACTTCTACAGATGGTTTAAAGCTACATTAAGTTAAAAAATTCGGCTCGCTTCGTTCGCAATGGTTTGAAGCTCGCTTCGCTCGCTAACTTCTAGAGGCTTCCAGAAATTGTTTAAAACTACATTGAGTTAAAAAATTTGGCTCGCTTCGCTCGCATTGGTTTGAAGCTCGCTTCGCTCGCTAGCTTCTAAAGACTTCTAGAGATGGTTTAAAGCTACATTGAGTTAAAAATTTCGGCTCGCTAAGCATAGGCAGCAAAGATCGCATAGGCAGCAAAGATCGCATAGGCAGCAAAGATCGCATAGGCAGCAAAGATCGCATAGGCAGCAAAGATCGCATAGGCAGCAAAGATCGCATAGGCAGCAAAGATCGCATAGGCAGCAAAGATCGCATAGGCAGCAAAGATAGCATAGGCAGCAAAGATCGCATAGGCAGCAAAGATCGCATAGGCAACAAAGATAGCAATATCGAATTAACACATTAAAATATAACGTAACTAACCTAGGTAATGTACATTACCGTCGTACTGATAACTTGTGTTTAGAGTACGTACCTACCCACAGAACACTAATGTATTAATACGATATAGGTACTTACTCAGACACAAGTTATCAGCACGATGTCGAAACACGCAAAGCGGCCCGATACGACAGGCTGAGCGCTTTTATACAAATCCTTCGTAAACAACAAGATGGCGGCGATGTCGTACCGGTAGTCGTTCAGTGACTTACATTAAAATCATAAATTGACTTTTATATTAATTTAACTAACATCTAAAATCAGGATATTAATTTACGGAACTTTACACTAAAAAAAAATAAGTAAGTTCCTATAATGATTATGTAGATAAAATTAAATATTCGTAGATATTTGTATTCCTGTTTTTTTTTTTAAGACTAATTTTATTTTGAGTAGTTTCTATAAATTATTACCAGAATACGGTCAAAAATTTGTTTAAAAGATTGTGATTTTCTATGCTGTTTTTTAGTAAATATTATATAGTTTATTTATAAAAGACTGATTATTAATACTTTGTTTCATAAAAACATCGTTGTCTTATTTTTTCCTATTCCGTCTGATAGGAACCCGCAATTAAAATGGACGCTTTTATTATAAATTCAAAGTGTTAGGGTTTCTGAAATGTATAGCGAATTATGTATGTTGTTTTACCATTATAATTATATAAAAATCGAAGAACTATTATTTTAATGTAGGAAAGTTTTTCAATTGTATTTATAAGATGTCATTTCCGGTGATTAACACCACGAGGACAAGGTTGTTTTATATTAGGTATGTATATAATAAGTATTTGATTGGCATAATTGATATTTTAAATTATGGGTCGCTTATATCAGTAGGATTAATTCATTTTTATTGTATTTTTTTAATTTACACTTCTATTGTTAAGCCCCACGATTGGTCTGAAGTTTTGCAGCAATGACGCTAGCCATTCACAGAGCCGCTCGGGCTGTGATTGGATAAGCGTTTTGCCACCAAATCGGGGAGCTATTTTTTGAAACTTGTAACGAGATATGAGTTTGGAAGGACATTCTGTTTTTGGGAGCTGAGGAATTTATATATTTTATAAAACTGATACACTAATAATAGTTACTAAATAATAGTTCTTCGATTTTTATATAATTATAATGGTAAAACAACATACATAATTCGCTATACATTTCAGAAACCCTAACAAAAGGTTAATTGAGTAATAGGTCGGACCTACCTGGTAGGTGTTACTAGTTTAGAAAAGAGTAAATGGAGTAAAAGGAGTAAACTTGACTATATACTTGTCCTAAGCCTCGAGCTCAACTATATACCTACTTGTCTTACCCCCGAATACTCAAACGCAACTCAGAGTTGAGCACGTCTCAACTCACGGTTTTTTGACAGTTTCTGATGATAATCTGTCAAAAAATCGTCATTTGAGACGTGCTCAATTTTGAGATGCGTTTGAGTATTCGGAGGTTAGGCCTTTTACGAAATCTACTAGGTAACTATGATGTTTTTACAGGCTTCAAGCACATGGACCAGGAAGAAGAATCTTGGAAGGAAAATTGTCCTTGTGGCGAGGAGTTCATCGTCAGGATGAACGAGATCCACGAGAGCCTCATGGTGCATGTGTCTCTCAACGCTCTGCAAGAGCCACTGTCTGAGGTAACTATTACTAATCATAACGTAAATAACATTTGGAATTTCTTGAAAAACATTTATCTATGGAGCGAAAGTCTTTAGAGAGAACTAGAAAGAGTTGAAGGTGTGAAAGGTTAATTATAGTTGAAAGAGAACTAGAATAAGTGAAAGTATAATTAAAAAAAAAATGTCAAGTGCGAGTTGGATCCGCACACGAAAGGTTCAGTACTAGTGCAAAAAAAAACTTGAATCTACAGTAATTTTTATTATAAAAGTGTCTTATAATAATTTGACGGCCTCTGTGGCGTGGCGGGCGATTACTCGGCAGAGGCGCAAGAGGCGCGGGTTCGATTTCCGCTGCGGAAGAAATTGCATGTTCTGTAAATATTTGTTCCGGGTCTGGGTGTTGTAGTACCATGGTACTCGTAGTTTCTGATACCCACGACACAGGGAATCCTAATGTGGGGTCAGGACTATGTATGTGACTGTTGGGTGCTATTTATTTATTTATTGTACCTACAGGCCATAGAAGAACCGGCAAATAAGACTCCAGAAGAGAAGTTTCGTAAAGTCCTGATCGGCACTATTGTCAGTTGGGCCGAGGAGTCGCAGATCGAGACGCCCAAACTCGTCAGAGAAATGTTCAGGTAATTTTACTCATATCTCTGTTCCAGGTACCAAACAAAAAAAAATGTATCTTCGTTGCCATTTATGTTTTACACTATTTATATGTTAATTCATGTAACATGATGAAACTGGCAGATATATTACAGACTCCTAATGATAATAATAATATATTTCTTCCTTCCAGTCTCCTAGTCCGTCAGTACGACGCTGTTGGCGAACTGATCCGTGCTCTCGAGAAGACTTATGTGATAAACGCGAAGACGAAGCTGGATGTAGCGGAGATGTGGGTGGGGCTGAGCCAGATCCGCGCGCTGCTGCCAGTGCAGATGAGCCAGGAGGAGGAGGAGCTCATGAGGAAGAGACTCTGGTGAGCCATCATTCCTATTTAGATCAAGAATATACGTAAGACTAAGTTGTAGGTGGGATTGTGTCAGATCCGCGCGCTGCTGCCTGTGCAGATGAGCTAGGAGGAGGAGGAGCTCATGAGGAAGAGACTCTAGTGATCCATCATACTAATTAAGATTTAAAAAAGACTGACTTGTTCTTAGAATAGAAGCAAACAAACAATTCCAAACCTATGATTAATAAGATTGAGATATAGTTTGTTTACTTTATTATATTTGAAACTCATCAGATATTATATCTTATTTCAGGAAACTCGTGAACAACCACACCTTCTTCCAGCTGATTTAATCAGGTATGACTTGTTTACTATAAAACACAACTACTTACCTACATGCTCAGACCAAATAAAAAGAGTAGACGCCGCGCCGCGAACAACAAAAGTGAAGCCACACAAAACCGTGCTCCTGCAAGTAAACATACACGCTCACGCACACACCTACACTAAAACCATGCTCATCGCTCTTAGTACGTCACGAGTCTTAAAAATAGAATTATGCCTTCCTGTGTAGTGAAAACTTGTAAAAACAGCAGCAAATCACATAAAAAGTCTCACGGAATCACTTTTCACTTGTAAGTGCTTCAAATAGCATCGTTTCTTAATTATTATACTGTGAATTTAGGTTACTTGGAACACACAACCTTAAAACCACACACATAGATAAAATGGCGGCTTCACTTTTGTTGTTCGCGGCGCGGGGTCTTTTCTTTTTATTTGGTCTGAGCCTACATGGTTCAATTTGGGAAAATTGTGTCATAAAAAATGTTGATTTTTTTTAATATAGAACTCTCTAAATTCACATACAAACATGACCCACAATACAGAGGGACACTAGGATTATGTGTCTTGGGTATCAGAAACTGCGAGTACAGTACAGTCAACGGATCGTGAAGTTAGCAGTTTGACATGCGCAATGAAGTTTTTCATACTGTCTACTGCTCGAAACGGCTAACTTCACGAGTGCCTAGATCCGTTGACCGTACTGTACCACAAATTGCCTGCTTTTTCTTGATAGGCACTTGATATGAATAAGTAAGTAAATAGATACCTATTATGTATGGTATGTATGTTCGTATGAGCTAGTGGCCAACTCTTGTGACGGAGTTTTTAGGCCGCCTAAAGGCCTCCGTCATGGCTTAACGACTTAAAAGCCGGGACCCATAATTTAGCGTACCCTCCGAAGCACGGAGGCACTCAGCTCGCAATGCCACTTGCGGTCAATAAACTTAATTTATTGAACAATAATAAAATGGTACCTAGGTTAGGTATTAGGTTAGACTGAAACCTACTATATTTACTGTATTTTTCCAGATACTTACAACCCTCAATTTCCTGATCACCAGTAGCTATCAAAAGCCAGTGGGAAACTTGGTTAGCACCTGTAAGCCTCTGCATAGAGTAAGCGGTGAATGCCTTGAATGATGCCAACCTACATCAAATTTCCTACCTCTGAACAAGAGAGGAATTAAATCAAACAAGGGTAATATTTTAATCAACTATTTATTTTAGTAGGTATTACATAATAGTATTTGTGAGAGCATCAGCGAACTAAAATAAATTAACTTTATTAGATTCTTTGAAAAAACTTTCACTTTCATTATATTAGTAGAATATAATCTTTATTTCCAAAAACATGAAAGTATGTACCTACCTATAAAAACAATAACAATGATTTCTGCCTCGTTTCAGATTTGCAACAGTGGCTTAAAGGCATACCTACTCATGTGCTACATTAGGAGGGGCAGCTCATGACAGTTATATTATGTTAAATAAATGCATTAAAACCATAAAACACAAAAATGCTCACTTTTCTTTAACTTATTAAGTACTACCTGCCGCCTGCGGCTTCGCTCGCCTATTGCCAGGATAAAAAGTAGCCTAATGTTATTCCAGCACACATACTATGCATATCCCAAGTTTCACTCAATCCGTGCAGCCATTTAGAATTAAATTATGAGTCACAAGCATCGTCACATCTTCACAAACTTTTGCATTCACAATAAAAGAGCTATTAGTTAGGTTAGGTTAGTACCTACTACAACTACTACTAGCCCCTAGTTCTTTCGAACCCTGCGTGGTGAAAAGATACAAAATGCGCCTCAAAAGCTCCTTTTGTGCACTAGGGCTCCGGGAGTAATAATTATTCTGTACACTAGGGTTAGGTTATTTCACTTATTTACCACATCATTTATTAGGGATATTATTCAATGGTACCTAGATTATATTATTTATTGTACAAATAATCTATTCTGCTATTAAATAGTTTAAAGAAGACTAATTTATTTACATAATTAGTAAAAACACAACCTAGTTTTTAGCAAAACACGCAATATTGAAGCATGTAATTTTGACAATTCAAAACGAGCCTCGTCTCGCGCCTACTCTCGTTTATGAAATCTGACATTGTCATGCAGAATACGATAACACGGTAATTCCACACGTTTTCCCGCGTCTCGTTTTGTTTGGTCATCGTGAATAGGGCCCCAGCGGGATTTCCGAAATGTCTGACGGAACTTAGGATAAGTTTGGGCATCAGTCAAACTAAACGGAGACCATGGAGCACTTAGGTAATTAAGTAACTCTATAGTTAGTTAGTCAGTTAAGGTATCCGCCTACTAACCCGTACATAATAATACATAAACTTTTTGAAACTCCACCACTATGGGGTTAGGGGTTTTGCTATTGACCTTCTCGGTTCTTTTTACGGGCGGTGCGATTGGCTTGAAACTCGGTTTGGTTACTATAAATACAAAATAAATGGACAGGTATTTCAGGATTTTAAACCAGGAGCGGCTGCAAGTTTTCTACATACAAAACTACAGTGCATGACTACTTGTGGCTCTGCCCACCCCTTTAGGGATACGGACGTGACAATATACATTGTATTTTTAATTTAAGATAATTTCTGTGTAGTAAACAATAAAGTCTTATCGCTCTATTATTTTCGTCGTCTAACGATGAAGTCAGAATCATGCGATCATAAAGGAACATAAGCATGCATGTTCTACAGATCATTAAAAATCTTCTCATTACAAAGACGAATCCTTAGAGATTTCGTCGGTTTTCCGCGGGTCTAAGCAATGATAAATACTCTTACTTACCCTGTGGCGGCTATCCAATGTGGACTGATTAATTAGGAGATACGTCAGCTTCCCGGTTCTAACGAAATAACCATTTTATTGGAGAACGAAGCCATATTTTAGATTCACCGCAGGCTGTTAATTTTATGTGCATCGTAGCAAATTGTAGCAAAAGGGTGTGGTGGTACTGTGTAGAGTGAAGAAAAATTTGCTTAAATTCTCAACTCACTAAAAGAATCTAGAGAAGCGCGTAATACTACTACAAAGTACTCTTACATTATTTACATCTTGAGGCATGAAGCGTAGCACGTAGTATGAAGCGTAGGTATCTTGTTAGCATAGTGCGTAGCACGTTATGTTGCGTAGGTATCTCGTAGAATAGTGATTAACGCGTAGTAAGAAGCGTAGGTATCTCGTAGCACAATACGTAGCGTGTAGTATGAAGCATTATGTCATAGCAGTTTCTAGTGCGAAACGCAAAACCTAAAGCATAAGATGAGCACCTGGTTACGCAGAAACAATAACATTATCTCTACTACATATTTTTCGCAATTATTTTGCATGATGGAATTGGGTAAGTCCCTTCAAGTAAAAATTTAAACTCTCTACCTACTACGGTTTATGAAATACAGCCCACTAACAGGCAGACGGACGGATGGACGGACAACCTTCGGGTACGGAACTCTAAAAAAAAGTTATTTTTAAGTGCAATTTTACATTTAAAAAAGTTGTTAATGATTTAAGCACGTATCTAATCATGCACTGCGTGAATAGTTTTAATCTGTGGTTTTAATAGGGATATTTTCTGTTACCAACGACGCAGTTAAGGTACCTACATCACACACCCGCTGTGCTTCAAAAACACGCATCGCTTCTCAAAGGCTTGCGATTACAAAGTGTGGAAATCGAACCACAATATTTCCACCACGGCAGGTAACACGGACTGGGCGTTTTTCACGCACAAACTCGTAGAGGCCTTGCATTTAAACATAACTCGAAAACCCTCTTAGCTCTAACGGAGTTTCTAATCTAAAGCTAAACGCTACTACAAAAATGTATGGGGAGTTTTGTTATGGCCTTAGATCAGTCCCATACACTTTTACACATAGGGATCTAGCGACTTAAACGCAGTGGGCTTGTGTCACAATAACCTGAAAGTTTTTTATAAGCTTCCTTTTAGACCTAAAATTTCGTGGTCTATCACAGTGAAAATCTCGAAACACACAAATAAGTTGGTATATATTTATTATGTTTCTATTTTCAAGTTCAGTTATGCAAGTTTAACTTACCCCCGAATACTCAAACGCGACTCAGAGTTGAGCACGTCTTAACTCACGGTTTTTTGACCGTTTCTGATGAAAATCTGTCAAAAAATCGTGATTTGAGACGTGCTCAACTTTGAGATGTGTTTCGAGTATTTGGGGTTTAGTGAGTCAAAGTTCATCTGTGATATATGCGAAAACTTTTAAATGGTCCATAGCCTTAAATGGTGTATACCCTTACGAAATAAATGATTATGATTATGATCAGTAAGAACATTGCTATTTCGTTTTTAAAACTGTTTGTTTCCTAGGAAATAAAAATAAAATAAGCGGAAATTCTTGAATGCTTGTCTTCGCATTACCTGTTCCATTGCCGTTACACAAAGTTGGTTTGCTGTTCTGAGGTTACTGTCATGTCACCATCCCTGCACAAAGGCAAGTTTTGACAGGACTGCTCTGCTAGCGCTGGCACGCTAGCAGAGCAAAGTCCTGTCCGGTCCATTACTTGACGGATCTTGACATTAGGTAGGTACCTACTAGACGGAGAACAGAAGCGCGGACCCTACATACTCGTAGGAACCAGTGACGAATTAACCCTTAATCAAATTAAGCAATTGCCTAGGGCATCACGTCTGAGGGGGCACCAGAAGAAGCACAAAAAAATCCGTCCTTAGGACATCACGTCTCACTTTCACGTCACCAAAAACCACACCAAAAAAAGCATGGATTGCTTAGGGCATCAAGTAGTCTTAATCCGTCACTGGTAGGAACCATATAAAATCGAGTTCAGAGTGCGCGCATAAAACGCTCAATCTGTTTACACGTGATTGTTACAGCTGTGCCAATATTGGAAATGCAAAGAAAAGTAATTTTCCCTTGCACTTTATAACTAGTATGTTCTTGGATAATGAAAAGTATGTGATATTTTACGATATGTTTGTGGGCTGTTTTGGCACCCTCTAATAACCTTGTTAGCGAGATTAAGACGATAAAACCCTTTATGTTGGCCCTGCGAAAATGAGCTATAAAAGAACAACATTACATCGTTGAACGGGATATTTACCTATTGGGCCATAAAAATTCACGGGCGTAGCCAGGGGGAGGGTTTTGGGGGTTCAAACCCCTCCCCCCCTGAAAAGTTCTGATATTAACAATCATAGAAATAAATTAGAACAGGCGTCATTGATTACTAACTATTACCTACATTAAAATGTACGGTGGTATGGATTCCTCCGCCACCGTCGATTATCGGATCGCATTTGGTAATCATCGTCTACTTTCGTGCCGTTTCGTATCTTACGCGCTGCGCGACAAGTGTGCGGCGCACTTGTCGCCTTCACTTAATTATCGATTACGAAGTTATTTTGACATTTTTATGATTTTACCTACGTAGATATAAGAAAAATAATTATATAAGGCTTATTTTATGTACTTTTAGTCGCTTCATTTTCTTGAACCCCCCCCCCCCCCCCCCCCCCATTACTATAACCTAGCTACGCTCGTGCATAAAATCTACATACCTAAGTACTTATTACCTACACAAATAACCCTTTATAAGCAAAAGGCAGGTTTTAATATACCTACTCATACATTAGGTATAAATTAAGGTGTGAAAACTTATGTTGCGAGGTTTATTTATCTAAAGAGATTTTATCGTAATAACGAAAAATACGCCAACGAATTCTTTACATAAATTGTATCTCCAGTTTGGCTGTTTACATTTAGAAACCAAACCAACCCTTAACTTTGAATAACAAAGCGAAATTATCTGATTGATCGGAACATTCGGAATCCTCTCGGTGTGCGAGTGGAATCAAACTTGACCGTTATTTTTATCTACTTATATAAGTATTTTCTACGCCAGAAATAACCCATGTTTAAATATAAAGTAAGGTGATAACTTTTCCGTTGAAAAGAAGCCTATAATTTGCAAATGAATAGGAACTTGAAAGTTCTGTAGTCGAATTTCAAAGCGAGCGTACAGAAATGATGTGCTTAGAATTTTGTATTAGTACATTTATAGAATTTTCGCACACGAAAGGTTATATGTATAGGGATCCCTTTCATATTTTTATTTTATTATTATTTTTTGTTGTTATTTGTTTGCAGCAATAGCTTTTATTTAATAATTTAACACTGTAAAAAAGGAAAGCATACTGTAAAAATGATGTAACTTTTTTATAGCTTTTCTCATGGTTCTCTATCCTAATTCCTAACACAATTTTATTTGTAATCTTACTTCTTACTTATATTATAAATGCGAAAGTTTGTGAGTTTGGATGTTTGTGCCTCAATCACGCTTAAACGGCTGAACGGATTTGAATGAAACTTGGAATAACATATAGGCTATTTTTTATCCGGATACCACGCGAGCGAAGCCGCGGGCGGCAGCTAGTTAAGAATATTTTTTTGTTATGATGTTCCATTTCTGGTCTAAGGCCCATAAATTTCCCAAAGTCCCCCCATAAATTTTTACAAATACGAATTTTGAACTTTTTTTAACTAAAAGCAGAATGACCCAAAATTCTCAGACGATCAGATAATACGACAAATAGTGGTAGGTGGAATTTTTACAGAAAAATAGAAGTCAATTTACGTATTATGCATCTATATTATAAAATAAAGAATGGACTTAATAATAGTCGACATTTCTTTTTGCTGACCTCGATAGACTGATAGATGGTACTTACATAGAGGCAAACAACAACTAATATTGTAAAATACAAACCAAATATTTTCATTAAACTACATGAATAGGATTTAGTTACACCTAAATTTACCAAAATAATGAGGAGCAATCAAAGAAAAAACTTTTATTTCCCTAAGGCATCCTAGATGTATTGTATATGTTACAGTCAAAACTCTTACCCCTGAATACTCAAACGCGACTCAGATTTAAGCACGTCTCAACTCACGGTTTTTTGACAGTTTCTGGTGAAAATCTGTCAAAAAATCGTCATTTGAGACGTGCTCAACTCTGAGATGCGTTTGAGTATTCGGGGGTAATCCAGTCAAAAGTACTTAGTAAAAAAATGGTTGTCATTTCGAACTACTTACTATTACTACTCGATTAAATTAAGAGATATGAAATACAATGCATTTTATTCATTTTAGATATCATGTTTCATAGCAAGATAATTTACTGCTTATGACCTACACAATCAATATCCAAATAGAAATAATCTAAGTTTTATTTTTCAATACGACTGGGTTTGATTCCCGAACTGAGTAGAAGTTTTTTTTAATCTATGTATGTAGTTTTTCTTGTTACTAAAATCGATGACATGGTTCCTAAGAACAGCTAAGAACAGATCTTTGTGTCTTATAGTTACATTAGTTACATAACATTCAGTATGGGCAAGTGCCCATACTGATCGATCTAAATGTTACACCTGTATAGCCAGTCAAAACAATTTTTGACGAAATCAGTCAAATAACTACTTTTAACCAGCTCCATTGGGCAAAACTAGTTTTGACTGTAGTTTCATTCAAAAGTAATATTGCCGAAAGCCAGTGTTCACAAGTAGTTCTGACTGATTTCATTGCATACTTTTGATTGGTTGAGTTTTGACTGCAACATATAAAATAGGATGTATACTGTAAGCACAGAATCACCTTAGTAATTGTTATCTGTGCTGGTACAATCAGACCAATCAGATGATTCTTTGCTCTCTATCTAAAAGAAAGTTAAAACACCATCTAAGAAGCGATTGGGAATATGTTTTTTAAATGTCCCTCATTACATGCAAACCAATAATAATCAGTAAGTACAGTCATAAAAGTCAAAGCATTTGGAACTATGGAGTCAAACTGTAGCCATGACCATTCCAAGCTAACAAACCATGTAATTCTAATCATTTTATTACATAAAGTTAGGAGAGTTATAAAAGGTATTCTTCTTTAATAGTGGAAAAAATTTGACTTACTTACAATACATCAAAGAAGGATAAAAAATATTTAGTCAATAACAAGTACTCTGTTCTTATCAACTCTTACATTTGGCAGGCTCTTTAACTTCTTAATAAACTTTTCAGCTATCCTATCATCAACTTCTCTGCCCATTATCTCAGAATACTCTCCTAAGACCTTCTTCTGCAATCTTTTGAATGGAAGCTCATTTCCTTTTTTCTCTAAAACGGACAGAATTACTGCGTGCCAGTTGAATTTCTCACTCATGGCTAGCTCCCCGATCTTGGCCACATTTTGGTCATGAAGGCACATGCTTTCTTCTGTAACTTCTTCTTCCAGTTTGCCTTTCTTCTTCTGTGGCTTTTCTGCTCCATTTACCACTGGTTCTGTGCTATTTTCATTGGTTTCTACAACTCCATTATTACTGTTTACTGTGTCTTGTCTTTTACGCTTATTCTTCTTAGAGTCTTGATTTTCATTCTCATTGATAGATTTGGTTCTGTTCTTCTTCTTTCCCTTCTTGGTTTCAACCTCTTCTTCTTCTGTTATCGGTGCCTCTGCTTTCTGTAGCTCCACTTGGTACTTTTCGCGTTTTTTCTTTTCTTTCAACTGTTTCTTTGTCAGTTTTGTTTCATCTATTTTGTCCTTCACAGCATCCTGTTCCTCAGCTTCATCGCAATGTCCATTTTCTTGCTTAACATCACTCTCATCATCATTTTCTTGCTTATCTGTACTTTCATCACCATTTTTTTGCTCAATGGTACTGTCATCACCATTTTCTTTAACACTATTTTCATCATTTTCTGTTTCTTCTTTGTTGGACTTTTCGTTTCTGTTATGAGCATTGGACAGAGCTGTAAGTTTGACAGAAATCAAATCCCACGCTTTGTCAATATCCGCTGGACTTGTTTTATGTCCACAGACATTTTTAACAAAGTTGATGAATTTTGGCTTCTTTCGTGGTGTGTTTTGATGCTTGCTGATGTTCTCGATTATTCTAAGCACATTCCTGGGAGCGTCTTTTTGTTCATCGAGAACAGACTGCACTAAGTCCACCCAAGTATTTTGTTTCTTTTCTCCTTTTTTCTCCTTAGCTACAAAACCTTTAGCAGAGTAGCGCTCTTCTTCTGTTATACATTTTGTGTGTTCCTCATAGGCATCACCTCTGAAAAAATCAGATAAAGCTCATCAGTGTTTCCACTTTGAACAATAAGGTATAATTTAGGTAAGTGTATTTTTATCAAGTAACCTAATTTTCTCAATACATTAAGTTAGTACCATGTGTCTTTAGAACGACAAAAACATACAAAATTATAGCTCAGATAATTGGGAAGACTGACAAAACAAAATTGGCATGTTTTCAATACCAAAGTCAGAATAGATAACTCAATGAAGACTTATCAGACCATTGCAGTTCAGTGTTATCACAAATTCTATAATCATAGCAACTTGCATAGTACTAAATGTACCTACATACTTATTATGTTTGTAAATATAATATAACAAGGTATGGTATATCTTTAGGTAGGTATAAATCACGAAATTCGGATGCATTTAAAGATTCGTGAACGTATTAGTAGGTATAGTAAAACTTAAATAGCATGTACAATGTTGTAGACAGTGTAGAAAAGCAGGAATACTTACAAGAAGTCTTTGAAACAGTCCATGCATGATAGATTAGGTGTGCGGGTCCTACACTTGGTGCTCGAGTAATGTTTCTCCACTTTAGGCTTCTGAAGCGACTCTCCACAGTGGCCACAAGTAAAGACGACCATTCTCAACACGTGATAATTTATTTATTTGTATTATTGTAAATTATAACCTCGAATCTGGAAAGTAAAAACAAAAACATTTGATTTCTCCATTTAATGCAACGGATGCTAGTTAAATTATAGATAATGTGGAAAATGTATTTACATCAAATAGTAGATACAACAATAAAAATATACCTCGATGGCGGGCGATCAATCCTTATTTCTTGAAAAAAAAGATTTGTCTGAAAAACTAGAAAAACATAGCGCGTGCGTTGACCGGATCGATCAGTTTTGGTTTCATAGTTTCATTCTGTTCCGTTCGCCGTTCGTTCCGTCCGTCTGACGATTATTCGGACCTTAGACAAACCTGTCTACGATTCGGACTAAAATTCCGACCGACGACGTTCGTTCGTTTTTTAGGGATCCGAACTAAAATGCTATTGGAACTTTATATTAAAACGGAATTTTTATTTGGTGAATTCGTCCATAGGTACCTAGGTGTAATAAGTTCGTTGACGAAAATGTAAAAAAAATACCTATCCATACAAATTGAACCAAGCTAAAAGAAAAAATAATCTGATCGATGACATTAATCCTCATTAATCGGAACCCTCTGTATACCTGCATGAGAATTGAATCTGACTTGCTCGCAATGTTGCTTCTTCGCTGGACTGGGAGTAAAGAAAAAACATAGAATGCGTCCAGCTGCTTCTCTCCCCGAGCAAGTCGTAAAAGTCGATTAAGGGATAGTATTCTCTCCAAAATGATGCTCAAAATAATTCAAAACGGAATATAAAAGTTTGTTTCGCGATTTTTGTTACATAAAATAGGTATAACCTGGATACCTGGGATAAGATGAATGTCCTTTTTTTTTGAACACTGGTTTCTAAAGCCTTCTTCTACCTTGTTTGTTACATTTCAACACATTTTTTATAGTCTTTTATCTTAACCATTCGTGAAATTAGCAATTAAATAGCCATGGCTAGGCTGTCACAACTTGTACGTCCGTCTTGCGTGGATCGCCAGGCAGCAATGAGCCTCGCACCATTGTGCGAACACCCTCACCGAAGTACAGGCAATGCCTATCGTGGAGCATAGCCCATGCACGCACGCCATTGTGTACTAGAGTAGAGGCCATAGGGTACGTTCTCAGAATTCTTCCAAGGGTACGTTGCCGTGCTGTTGAGTGGGTGTGTCAATTCCTGTCAATTCAATTTAACTGTCACTCGCTACAATAAGAAAATAATGTTGGTGAACCGAAGAACAATAACTACATGAAACCGATTTTTGCACTTATTATTTACTGTAAAATCCTGTAAAAAAAGTGAATTCTGTATATATGTGTAGTAAGTGTAGGACTGCGATACAAAAATGGAATCCTATTTCATTTTATGTCTTTTACTCCTACTGAACGGTGAGTATACCGGGCGGACCAATCCCAACGTTCTTCGTGCAGCTTTATTCAAACGAATTATCCCAATTTTTGAATGAGATTTACCTGTATATACTTACATAACTTTGATGGCCAGTAAGAAACAGAGAGAGAGAGAAACATGAATGTATCCCCAATCAGACAGTAATTATCCAGATCCTTTGAAGATCAAAGGATCTAATAAGCTAGTCTAGACTAGGCGGTGGAAGTCGGAGGCACGTCCATTACATTTTGCATTCAAAAATTCGTCGTCTTTGAGGCGCACTATAAATCCTTTCATCACACTGGTTCAAAATACAAGCGACACAATGAATATATCACAGCAAGTATTTTGAATTTCATAGAATTCAAGCGAATTATGAGAAGAATCTGAGCAGTTGTTTTGTTTTCAGCGGTCACTCCCAGCATAACTCAAAGGATAGATGACCAAAACACAGCCATCTGGTGCACCACATCTATATTGGAGCAGGAGAAATGTCTGAAACTTGCCAACACAACTATGTTGGACAAGGGATTGTTTCAGACTGATTATATTGAGCTGCATTGTAAGAGGGTATGTTCTTTATTTAGAATCGTTTAAGCACTCATGGCGTAGGCGTAGGCGTTCTTGATTGATTGTTAAAGTTAAGCAACAATATGCGCTGTCACAAATTGGGATGGGTGACCGCAACTGGCATTACGAGCTGAGCGCTTCTGTGCTTCGGAGGGCATGTTAAACAGTCGGTCCCGGCTTTTAAGTCGTCAAGCCATGAAGGAGACCTTTAGGCGGCCTAAAAACTTCATCACTAGAGTTGGCCACTAGCTAATACATATAGAATGGTTGATTATCTTAGTGGGGTTTTTCTTATGAGCTTCTTGAGGAAACTGGCTCATCAAAAACCTAATGAGAAATGTACTTAGACATCCACAGCTACAGGGCAGTTGCAGCCTGGGAGATTTATTCTCTATAAAGAAGAGATTAATGGATAATATTTGAGAAATTATTCACTGGACTTATGCTCTCTACAAAATTCCCAAAAATATTCAGACAGCACTATCAAAATAATGTCTGTCTAAAATTATGTAAACAATAAAAGACTAATTTTCTTTTCAGGCCTTTGATGTGGAAGAATGCATGACATGGGTGGATCGGGGAGAAGCATCATTGCTTGCCTTGGATGCAGGGGAAGTCTATGTTGCTGGTAGATTCCATTCACTCATTCCTATCGCTCAAGAGGTAATTTTACTATATTATTGTGTATTATAGATAATAGAATATAGTAAATAATATTTAGATCAGTCTGTCATGTTATATCAGTGAGAGTGCAAAAAATAGTTTTTTTTTTTGTTAGGTAACTGACAAATCCAGGAACAAATTTGCTTGTAGTTGCAAGACTGATCGCAGATTACACAGAGCAAAAGTTCACTGATAAAATGTGTTTGATGACCTAAGAGCCATTTACATTATAACAATCGAGCATAAACAATCTTAATTATTTTATCTTATTTCAATGCACTTCCTACTTTTAAGATAATCTTACTCCCTGCAGTCCAAGTCACAATGTCCAATTGCATTCAAATCTGTCCAACCATTAAGCTGTGATTGAAGCGGCAACATGCCCACATACTTTCAGATTTACAATATTACTAGAATTTTGCAATAGTTTAAAAGACCCATTTTAAATGATTTCCAGTTATATGGCCGAAGCGAATTCTACCAGTATTCAGTAGCTGTGGTCCGCAAGGGAGGACTGCCTTTGCTGCAGCCTGGCATGGGGCTCCAGGCGCTGCGAGGCGCGCGCGCCTGCTTCCCCGGTGTCGGAGCTCTGGCCGGCTGGGTGATGCCCATACATGTTGTAAGTAAATATTATACAGAGATGATAATATATATGGCACTGGTGGGTTAAAAAGGCCACCTTATTTTATCTTCCACTGTAGCTGAATTGAACTGCGTACGATTTATCAAAATTCCCACATGTTACGGCCAAATATAAATCTGCTGCTGAATCGAATTTCATACAATCCGCCTACGATTCGGACCATTTTACGATTTGCTATAAAATCAAGAATTGAATTGCTCAAAATGGCCTTTTTAGCCCCACTGATACTTATTCAGAACACCAACATCCAAATGATTCTAACCTCAGTATCATCATACTACTTACTAAAATTTGTGTTAGTTCGAAAGAGGGATAGATGAACGCATGGTTAAAGTTCACCTCAAAGAGGCTTCTTTCCAAAAAACATTGCCGCATTTAGCAACACTACATCCTCTGGCAACATCTCAACCACAACTGTGGTGTGTGGACGAGCAAAATGTCACTCGACTTTGTCTTCGGACAGTCGCACTTAAATGTCCCGCGACTGCTCTCGACATGTCGAGCGACTTTGTCCCCTAGTGAATACGCGGCTTTAACACAGTTGATATAAATAACATTACTACCTCCGGCGTAACTTTAATGACCAATTCCACTACGTGAATTTTGTGTGGGCAAACTGAAATTCATATTGAGTCAAATATATAATATTATTTGTAATCTCGCCCTTATCCCTAATGGGGTGGGCTGCTCCACTGCCAGTTATCGTAAGAAAACTTGCAGCCTCCTGATTCAAAGATGTCCTAAGATGGATTTGGTGAACCATGGTGGATCAGCCCATCGCCCATATACATGGTCTATAATGTTGGAGAGGATACTATGCCTTAGTCGACTTTTACGACATGCTCGGGGAGAGAAGCATCTGGACACATTCTATGTTTTACTGTTTACTGATATTCAAATGATGTTAATGGCTAACTTTGTTTTGTGACAGCTAATGCAAGAAGGTGGATTGAAGATAAAAGACTGCAACAACCATGTCAAGTCAGCTATAGAGTTCTTCGGCGATTCGTGCGCTCCTAACTCCTTGAAAGACATGTACAATCCTATTGGAGATAATTCTGACAAGTTAGTAGTATAATTTTTTTTTCGGACGGATATAAATGCTGTAGGTCTCAGATGACCGCTGACAGTTGCAATATAATTGACTCAGTCCTAGTACATAAATATTTTGTTTAATTTGCCCAACTTCTGCTATCCCGATTTTTTTCGTCTGATACAATGAAATGATCCATACAATTATTTCATTCTGCCCTACTAATCACACTTGCAGTAATCGTCATTTTTGGGTTTTTCATTTTTTTACAGAAATGGTATTTCCAATGGGCTAAATCTATACCTGCATAAAAAAATAATTTTCATTACATTTTTTACTATAAGTATATAACATTGACTTGCTGCAGAGATATCTAATAATTATGATTACCGCATTTTTCTCGAAACCGCCATTTTGCAAGTACTGCATTTGCTATTACGAGGGCAGCATTGTATAAGTACAATGTAATCACTGTTTATTGTAATGTTCCTTCCAGACTATGCAAGCTATGCACTGGCGGCGCAGGTGTGCGATGTACTCTAGCGGATCCGTTCGCGGGCTACGAAGGCGCGCTACGATGCCTGGTCGCCAACAACTCGGGGGAAATCGCGTTTGTGCGCGACACCACAATACAGCACGCGTTGTTGTCGCACAAGATTCTAGGTAAGTTGAAATTGTAACTAGTAATTTTTTTCTTATCCTACTAGCACGGTAATGTTATCTATACAGTATTGTGACTCGGCCTTGTCCTTGAAATAATGAAACCACTGGGATTGGCGAACCTATAATATCGACGCTTGAAAGGCAATAATTACTAAGCGACATGTTAGCAACTTTACAGTAGAGCATTTTAAAGTTTTTTTTTTCGGAAAAAAATTCGTCAAAGATCGCCTATTAGTCATAGCTACTTGATTCCAACGAATTTTAAATGCTATTTAAAAGCTCTATATACTGGCATTTAAAAAATATGAATTTTCCCAATACTTTAAGAAATAGTGTCGGTTAGTAAAATTTTAATCAAAATCACAAACAGGTAAAAATTACTTACTGACAACGATTTTTTATTATAAAATAAGTAAAATTAACTAAACCCCAGTATTTTATAATTGTGTTTTAAGCAAAATGATGCATCCAGAAGTAACAGATGTTTGACATATAGGTAAAATGATCGAAATAAAAAGCATAAAAATTATTCTGCCAAGCAATTTCAACCATAGAACAAATTAAGTCAGGTAAGTGTAAGGCATTTTTGACCAAGTAACAAAAAATTTAGGTTTTAGTACGCAAAATTAAAGAGTTTCGAACAAAGGTTTTCGATGGATATCGTCATCATCAACATCAAAACAGCCCTTGTAGTAATCTACAATCACTAACTACTGAGCATGGGCCTCCATCTGACGAGGGACGAATTAGAGCATATTCCGCCACGCTGCCCTAGTGCAGGTTGGTGGAGGTTTTAGGCCTGTGACTAACCCTTTGTTAAAGATTTGTTTAAAGCTACATTGAGTTAAAAAATTCAGCTCTCTTCGCTCGCATTGGCTTGAAGTTCGCTGCGCTCACTAACTATTAGTTACGATTGAGAGAATAAATTATTACTTTGATTATTTAACAAAGCAGGTAGCACATTACTAAGGTCAAATCCCTGCTATTCACATTGGTGTTTGACATAGCTTGCTTAATGATGATATCTACTCACTTATTTCGATTCATTATGTACCTAAAATCATAAATTTAAATCAATAAAAATGCGTATTAAATAATCCTATACTCATAAAATCTTTATATTGCATTTATCCAGTACAATTTAAGCTACGCGATAAAGCACTAAGTGCGATGCGCGTGAGCACACGGGTTACCTATGCGACGGTTCAGTGAAGACGTAATCATTATTTTGTTCCCAACCGCCACCCAAAATCTACTTTACAGTGCGGATAAGCGACAAAACAAAATACGTGCATCAGGGATAAGCTAACTTTTATACAAATTTCATAACCAGAAATAGTTTATGTAAGTAACAAAATCAGTAAAAGAACGGCAGGTAAAAAATTACCAAACGACAAAATAATATACTTTTTAGGTAGGTAAATATTACTACTTTACTTTTTTAAATCCATTGCATTTAGGTAAAAAGTACTAAATGAAAATGAATACATAATTAAGGTGTGTTAAAAAGTCTTAAGTTACAAGAAAAATTAAAATTGTACCAGGTAAAATTTCTTAAGCGATGTTCATACCCTAGGTACCGCAAGGCAAAAAATACTAAATGTTTAAACACATTATTTCGAGTCTAGGCAAAAATTACTAAGTGTAAAGAGTAAAAATCGAATACATACTAAGTGAAAATTATTCATAAATCGCTAAAATTATAGTCGCTTGGACGCCGAAAACTGAGAAAATGTGCTTTTTTTTCAGTTACCAAACGACAACAAACTTCGTCCTAGCGGCATGAGAGTGGGACCAATCGACGCAGAATTTTTTTCTGATTTCAATGATATACCTATATAACTCAATATCGCCCAAAATGTCGCTTGGTAATTATTGCCTTTCAAGCGTCGATATGTATAATTTAATTTAATAGGTGGCGTGAACGAAGATCAATTCGAGCTAATATGTCGGGACGGATCGCGCACTCCGGTCACTCAGTGGGCGAGCTGCAACTGGGGCCGGGTGCCGGCAGACGCAGTGGTCACCAGCAGCGCCTATTCCATACAACAACGCAAAAAGTAACCTACTTAGTAGTAATACATTTACCTTATCAGGCTGATAAAGTAGGGGCGGGTCGCGCGCCACGGTCGCACAGTGACAAAGCTGCGATAGGGGCCTATAATGCCATTCACATATTTGTCTTGTTTTGTACATGTACCCGCTATCTAAATTCCACCTCTCTCTAGCCTGTCTGCTGGAAGAGAAATCTTTGTAGGGTTAAGCTCGCCTTTGTACATGTCCTTACTTTATGTCTGTGTTTTATGTGCTGTATATATGTACAATAAAGAATAGAGAGGATTATAATACATAAAGTGCGCCTTGAAGAGGCTAGAAGTTCGTTACGGCTTCACGACCTGCCGATTTTCTTGCGATGTTATCCTTTCCCGTATGATAGTGTACAGTTCATGAGATACAGCCCAATGTGAAAATAATGATATGTGAAAATTTCAACTTATCTAAGTTGAAATTTTCACATGATAAAAGTCATATTAAAAAGTACATGTACGATGGTACGAAATCCTTCGTGTGCGAATTCGACTCGCACTTGACCGGTGTTATTAGAAGATAAAAATAAATTTATGCATGGTCTTAAACCCAATGACCATCAGTACTCTCACTACTACTAATACTCGTATCACTAGTTATTTGAACCAGTGCGGTGAAAGGATTGAGGGACGCCTCGAAAAGGCTCCTTTCGTGCACTACGCTTAGCAACTATGAAATACAAAACCAGAACTCAAAATCTTCTGTACACTTTATTTTCAGATTCCAGAACTACCTAGCGAAGTTGGTCCAGTTATACGGCGAACCGAACCCGTACAACAAACCATCGAACCAAACTACTAACTACCGAGACTCGTTC
The DNA here is from genome assembly GCA_949320045.1 of Scotopteryx bipunctaria. Classification (NCBI taxonomy): domain Eukaryota; kingdom Metazoa; phylum Arthropoda; class Insecta; order Lepidoptera; family Geometridae; genus Scotopteryx; species Scotopteryx bipunctaria. The sequence continues at coordinate 4,278,097 of OX439462.1, forward strand.
AGTAACTACAACCCATCTACCACTGAACCTTCGCGCTACCCCTACAATAGGGGCTACTACGGACAGAGCAAGGAGGATGACAAACGGTTAGTAACCAGACATATCTGCCGAAGAACCGACAACCGTTGGGGTAAACGAGTTCTTGAGTGGAGACCGTGACTCGGTAAACGTAATGTAGGACGCTCTGCGGCTAGGTGGAGTGACGATCTGCGAAAGGCTGCTGGCAGAAACTGGATGCGTCAAGCCAAAGATAGGGCGCGATGGCGCTCATTAGGGGAGGCCTATGTCCAGCAGTGGACTGCTATAGGCTGATGATAATAACCAGTCTCGTAATCTGCGTATCAACTACCATCATTTGTCGAATTAGTCCCTCTCTGGCCATCTAGTAATTTTTACACGACTATGTGAAGCGAAATCCGGCGAATACCGAGACTCGTTCAGTAACTACTATCCATCTACCACTGAATCATCGCGGTACAATATGGACAGAGCACGGAGGATGACACACGGTTAGTAACTATGGCTATATCACTCTGGCTGCCTGACAATTATTATCCATACAACAAGCTGTCATCAATCCCAAATAGTCATAATTTGTTACAGAGCCAGCACCACATCACCATTCCAGCCCAGAGTAGACTCATCAGGACAGCCTATAGAACTACCCTTCCAGTTATTTGTGTCCAATGTAACCACGGATCTCTTAGTTCAGGTATTATATCACAACAAAAAATTTTTTCAATGTAAAAGAGCTGCCAAGTCTCGATAATTTTTAACCACTGTACAAAAAAAAGTAGTTTTCATGTGGTAAGTCTAGCTTCATACACAATTCTCTACTTATCTTTATTTAAATAAACCAATAAAAATGTTTTTTTTTACAATCTAACTAAAGCATAATATGTACTGTGATGTTAATATACTCGAATTTATGAAAGCTAAGGTGACATTACCTATAGTTTTAGAAGAGTCAAACAGACATACTAAATTAAAACCTTAGTTAAACGAAAAATTACAAATCCAACTTTCAGGACGCAACAACAGACTTCCGAATGCTGAGAGAAGACCAACAGATGGCCAAGCACATCCTCAACAATGAGTATGTGGGCGACCAAGCAGAAAAGGCAGTGCTAGGTCTAAGAGACTGTCCAGTGAAGAGAGCCGTGCTGTGTGTGACTAGTGACGCTGAGATGGACAAGTGTACTAAGATGAGGGTGAGTTCAAAAAAAAGTTATTAAATAGAAAGGTAAATAGTATTTATTCTGTTCAATAATTCTATAAAGTTCACTAAAATGCAGACGTGTGCACCGTTATAAAAATCCATGCAAAGTTCTTGCGAAGAGTCACACACAAAACTGTCTGCTCCGATGAGACAGCACAAGCATGTACACTCCTGTGAGATAAACCACACATTCACACTTCTCACACATTACACACTCCTGTAAGTCAGCACTCACTTTCACATTCCACACAGACACACACTCCTGTAAGCAAGAGCGTCGCCAGCCGATGGATCAGGGAGGAGGCGGGGCAAGTATGCCTCTGTTAGGACATACTGTGAGATTTTTGACTGACATCGTTTACCCCTCTCTCCCTGCCTCCTATGGCAATGCCCTTGTTTATGAGGTAGTTGTCTTAAGCTCTAAGATTAAGCTTAAGGCGGCGATCCTCAATCCCCAACAAGTGTGCTTGCGCGGGTCCAGCACAGACATTCAGTCTCTGATAGCATGTTCTTCCAGGTGGCGCTGAAAGCAGCCTTCCTCCAGCCTCAGTTGGTGTGCTGGCGCGGACACAGCACGCGGCACTGCGCGCGCGCCGTGGCCGCAGGGTCGTGCGACATGGTGCTGCACGACGCGGCCGACATGCTGCACGCCGCACAGCAGCACCGCCTCGTGCCCTTCATGCAGGAGGTGAGTTTGTTACTCTCCAACATGATGGACCAAGATCTGCACTGACGTCCCGCGGTGGGGTGTATTGGGCATGATGGACCATCTAGAATAGATCATAATCATCTTCCTGCCCCTATCCCACTCTATATAGGGTCGGTACAACATGTTCGCTTCTCCCATTCCCTTCTGTCACCTGTCATCTCTATAATCACTTCTTCCTTACCCATGTACTTTTTTACACAATACATCGACATTTATAATCATAACTCCCAACCTGACTTTCTTTCATCTCTCCTCATGACATGTCCTTACCACATAGTCCATTACTCTTCAATCTTTCTGTGGTGATACATTATCCTCACACGAAAAGAGCAAAACAGCTTTCGAGGCGTAACATTCTACTTTCTATTTTTAGGTATACTCTAGCGGCAACAATTGGTACTACGCAGTAGCAGTAGCAAAGGAACAAGACCCGGATACGGATCTGACGTATTTACGCGGCAAGAACACATGTCATACCGGCATCGGCATGGCGGCCGGATGGGTCTACCCACTCGCATATCTCATCTCTAACGGATGGATCAGGTAAGAGGGTGTTGAAAATTCTATCTAACCAAATACCTTTTGATTTGTGGTTTCACTTAACTGTTTCAGAACAGCACAGGACTTCTAGATGATCATTAATAAATAGTGTTCACCTCCCACTTAGAGATATATCTAGAGAATTTTAAATCATTTAAATCACAATCAGAAGTAAGAACTCACAATGAATCGCCTTACCTACTTTTCTAAATAATTGAGCTAACAGGCTTTTTTTCTGGATTTTAAGTAAGGGATTTAAAGTCTTTGAATGGTACTTTTTACTCCAGGTCATACGGCTGCGACGGAGCACATGCGGCTGCTGAGTACTTCACTAAATCATGCGCACCCGGAGCACTCAGCTCTGAGTATGTGGACTCTGGCACCGTGCCCCACGATAATCTGTGCCACCTGTGCCATGGCGCTTCTTACAGGTAACAACAGAGAGGAAAGCATAGTACATTACCAAACTAGATTCAAGAAAAATGGTGCAGTCAGGAAAATCCGTAAGGCTGCGCTAGATATTTCACTAAATAGCTCAGTTCTGAGTATGTGGACTCTGGCACCGTGCCGGTGCTTCTTACAGGTCAGAACTTATATTTTAAAGATCGTGATTATTTCTAGCTAGACAAGATAGTGGCTTTGGCACAGCCGGGCAGGGCAGCGCCAAATATTTTAGTAATTCTAGTGCCACTTTTAGTTATTGGTTTGCTTCCAGTAGCGACAAATGCCTACATCACAGTACTGCACGACAATCTGTGTCACTTGTGCCGTAGCGCTTTTTTCAAGTGGCACAGGATGATTTAAGTTTCCTGGCTGGATATGGCGCAGCCGGCCTAGTATATAATCCACAAAGCTGCGCATAAAGTTTAGGTCATTGACCAGGTTGGGACCTAAATAACCAATATTCACAAGCAGCTATTCTACCTTGTCCTACCAGGCGCTGCCGCCGCGACGCCAGTGAGCCGTACTACGGTCACGTGGGAGCTGTACGCTGTATGGTGGAGGGAGGGGGAGAGGCTGCTTTTGTACGACACACCGCGCCCACCGAGGTGTCCTCCGGACGACGCAGCGAGTGGTGGGCGCGCGACCTGCTCACCATAGACCTGCAGTTGCTGTGTCCAGACGGTAACACACACACACACACACACACACACACATACACGTCCCGATTACAGAAGGTACAGCTACCTACTCGCGAACCACACACATAATATCTACATTCACACCAACTCTCTCGCCCGCCAAGCATTAGTTACTTTTTAGGGTACCATACCAGAAGGATGCCAACAGGACCCTATTACTAAGCCTCCGCTGTCCGCTTCTCAGTGGGCTGTTTCTCATTAACCGTAATAGGTAGAGTTGAATTTTCAATATTTGATTGCCGCTATAACAACAAATAATAAAAATAAATTAAGTGAAAGGGGCCTCATACAAGAAACATTTTTTCATGTACGATGGTACGAAACTCTTCGTGTGCCAATTCGACTCACACTTGACCGGTTTTATATCTATCGCTAAGCAAGCACTGTTTTTCTAAAATTGGCTCATGTTTACTGTAATATTATCCATCTGGTGCCCATAGTACAACCTATGTTTAGTTTGGGGCTAGATGGCGCTGTGTGAAATGTCTACAAATATTAATTTTTATACTTTCTGTACTTGAATAAAACTAGATAATCTGTATTTGAAGCAATACATAATTTGAATGTTCACCTTGCCCAGGTACCCGGGCGAAGCCCCATGAGTATGAACACTGCAATCTGGGCAAGGTCCCCGGCTCAGTGCTGATGGGCCGCGCCAACCACACGGAGTTGGACACCTACGCGAATCTACTGCTGTACGCCCAGCAGTTCTACGGTGCTGTGTCTTCCGATGACTTTAGGTAGGTACCTTATGGTTTTAGGTTATTTTATTCTCTACAAATTCATTTACAAGTTGTACCTAAAGTAGTTTTGAAGATCTAGATGGCGCTGGCATGGCGTTCCCGGTTGAGTCGCGAGATATGCGAGTTCGATCAAGTAAATCTAAGCGTGAACATTGTTGTAACAAAAACATTTCTTCTTTTCAGCTTCAGCATGTTTTACTCTCCAAGTCCATACTCGGATCTAATCTTTAGTGACGTAGCTGTCCGCCTGCAAAGCATCCCTCACAGCCAGCGCTCGGCTGAGATCATAGCTGGACCGGCTCTTATCCGCGCGGCTAGGATCGTATCCTGTGACGCGCCGAAATCAGCTAGTTATGTCGCGTCAGACCCCAACTTCTTGTCCCATGGGAGTAAGAATGCAGCTGGGGTTATGATGCTGGTTTTCTGTTTGATAGCAGCTGTATTGTGGTAATTTTAAGTTTTGACGGAACTTCGGGGTTAACGCAGACCAAGCTGGCACATTTTCTTGACATGTTTTGACTAGTTAAGAATAAGAAATTGGTACAATTTTTTATCGGCAATCGGTGGATTATGTGATGGTTGAATAAATGTATTTTACATAGTAGAGTCAATACAGAATAAGGGCCGATTACAATGTTGAATCTGAATAACATTCGAGAGCTATCATTATATGTAAACTGTTAGCATTGGCAACTTGAATTAAGTTTAGAAGCTAAATGATTAGTTTGATTGGGGAAATTGGTTCTAACCGGCGAACTACCCAAGCTTTTCCACAGATAAAATTAAATACTGAATGTATGTTTGTTTTAGTAAAGTTTGGTGTTTATCCTGCGTTGACGCATAAAGATCTTGAGAAATTGAGAATCACTTTGTCTAAATAATATGTTTTGTATTCTTTTATCTTTTTGTCTATCATGAAACTAGCGAGTATAATATGTACAAATAGTTGAAGGGTCTTCTCTCAAATCGATGCGCTCACTGTCTGGTACTATCCTAATTTTGCATTTATGAGCCTAGTGGTTTTAAGAATAACACTAAGTTATTTAACAATCTTGTATTCAAAATATCATAAAATTGAGCAGCTTAATACATGTTGACTGACATGACAACAAAAAAACACGATTATTAATGAGGTAGATAAGTAAGTACCCAGATCTAATTCTTATTTTTGTATTTTTACTAGAGATTTTTACTATTGTATCTCTCTCTTGCTTTCTGTTGAATCTCAAACAAGCTAATTGATTTGTATTTTGTATTTTTCAAATATTTACAATTTTGGTGTTTTAATGTTATGTTCATTTCTATAGAAATGAAAATGATTGCAGATATTTTCCATCCATGAGTGTCTTAATAGATGTATTTAATGATATTATTTCCGTCCAAATAAGTGTTTTAAGCTTTAATATTTTGTAAAAATAAAACAATTTTAATCAAGCACATTTTTCATTAAAAATCTTTCGATGATTGTAGCATTCAAACCCTGTAGGCAACTTATCAAACTCTTTGACAATCATTCTTAAATCCAATCTTCGGCACACTAGTTTATTGGCTGCTTTAATTGATTCCCCATTTGTACTGATGCTACTAGCGTGATCTCGCCATTTTCCAAACAAACAGTTTGTTCTAGCTAGTTCATCATTTATAGTAGATATCAGATTGCTGCATTTGGGAGTTCCTTTTGCACACAAGTACAAAGCTTTCCATGCTAGATAGCGCATGTGGTTGCAACAGAAGATGAACTGGATATCTACAGGTTTGTTCTTCATCAAAGTCTCCACAATAGTGTTACTCAATTTTACAACTACCTTCTTTTTATACAATACTAAGTAGCTGACAATGTCTTTCTCTTCACATAAAATGGCCAATGTTGTGCAGAATTTGTTAGCTGACAGGCAAAATGTTGTAAAGATATGCCTCCATATTAATTCTTCAGGATTGTGGTAAAAGTTGAATATTTGACTATTGATAGGAATTCCTGATTGGCCGATTCTATTCTCAATGAATCTGTTCAAATCTGATATAGCACCTGTAAAAGCTATTTTGTAGCACATTTGACCAACAAACACACTATTAGCTCTACTGACTTGCAAGTTTTTTGTATTGTAGCTTAAGCCTAAGAATGTCATCTCTTCACTGAACTTAATATCAGGAACCTGGAAGTTTACTTCTGTTTTTCCATAATTTACATTTCTATAATTTGCAAGTGCGTTTAGAAATGATTGAGCATCTTCTAAAGAATCAGTAATGTATAAATAATCATCCACAAATCTAGTAAATAACTTGATTTTGGCTTTAGAACTTTTAAAATGTTCCGAAAAGTACATTTTATCCATGTGCTTGTAGTACAATTCTGATAATGCAGGAGAGTATTTGTATCCTTGTACTAAACCCTGTTTCCATTCAAAGACAGTGGACCCAGCTCGGACAAGAAGGGGTTTACGAAGCTCTTGGATTATATCTTTGTACAGCATGGCATATTTTTTCTTCAGATTCATATTTTTCTCTTCTCTTTGCAACACAGAATGTTTCTCACTTAAGACTTTCAATAATACTTCTTTATTGACCATTCCAAAAGCATTGCTGAGGTCAGTCTTAATGAAATAAAGCTTTGGCTGATTCAGCTTCAGCCATTCTTTAATTAATTCAGAGTATAGAATCTCAATTCTCTTCTGTGGCTTACCAATTAATGATTTCAAAAAGTTCAATCTATCTTTTATTTTATATTTCTCTGCTATATTCTGAGCATTCGTTTTGTACTGAACAATTGGTCTATAATTGTTATTACTTTTTAGAATTAGATGTAGTTTCGGAATGTCTTTCTTGAAGGATTTTAGCTTCATTCTTTCACTCAGGCTACGATTTCTTTTAATCCTTTTCCCCAAGCAATACATATCACATTTTTTTAAAACTCTTAAGAAAATTATCTCTGAAACCTTTTTATCATAGAAGCTTTGCCATTGATTTTTCCAGAAATAATGAAGCTTGTTTTCATCAGCATCAATCTTGCAAGTTGTGACATAGAAATTCAAGGAAATGATAGGAGAGATGATGTATTTTAGTATCCATATCAGTATATGATACAATATTTTTTTTCCTGTGTTAACTTGAGTATTCCATAGTGGAGAAGAAAAGTTCCATTTCTCTATGAACCTTCTGAGCATAAAATGTTGACATCTCATGCTGTAGATAGCAGTTTCAACCAGTCCTCTGAATGTTTTAACATTATGATTACAAACACATTTGTCACCTAACAATCTCTTAGGAACAATATCACAAAGTGCCTTCCAAGTATTTTTAAAAACAATTTGTTTGTTCACTGGTTGCAAGTCAGTATCGATTATTTCAAAGTATTCTTTGAAATCTCTTTTAGATTTCATCGCAAGGTTCATTTTCATTTCAGCTAGTACAGACAGCAAATCAGGAGTTGCTTCTTTATCCAAGTTTTCTTCATCTCCAAACATTTGATCATTTTCTGATTTTAATCCACCACGTCTGAGAATATTCCTAAATGACCTCACATTTTGTTTGTTTACAAAGTTTTTTGATAAACAAATTGGTGTATCCATTTTATAAAAACAAATTCAGCAAAAACAAACGCAAGCTGTACTGTATCTGAAAAAAAAAGGTAAAAAATACTGTCTGATTAATTTTTAAATCGTAATCAAAATCAAATGGCCATTGATTGAGTGAATGTCACTGTCAGGTTAGTAGTTTTGTAAGTTCCATGTGGGTGAGTGCAACCTTGACCTTTTGGTGCAACGATAACGATACAATTTTTAGTTGTGTAAACGATATTTGCGTGCAACGAAACGACCAACATGAAGGTCGTGTATTCCGATTGGTTGATTTTAGAATTCCTCATCCCTTTTTCCGCAATTTCAAACGCGCGCGCATGTTATTATTAAATGTTTGTTTTGTTTTTAGTTATCAGAAGATTACGGTTGCGTAATATCTTGAGCAGTTGTTATCAGTTTTATATTTATAAAATTAATGTATTTAACAAGTCGATCACTTTTTTGTAGCGTGTTGTGTTGTGTGTGACGTGCCAGCCTCGAAGCAGCTCAGTGTTAGATACCTAACTACTTGTATACCACCTACCTACTTAGGAACCTAAGCATCCGTAGTTCCTATTAGTCTATTCTGTGTACCAAAGTTATCATAATTATGTAGATACCTACTTATGAACATAACATAGCAGATCATCCATCAGCGTTAGGTACCCACAGAAATCAGAAGAGGCTAGGTAGGTACCTACTCTACCTAGCTTATCGCAGCATATTGACTTTCTAAAAAGCTTTGGATTTTTACCAAAGTTTTTGCTTTTTAGACAAATTAAACCAAGATGGCACTTTCAAGATATATCCCGGGCGATTTGCTTCAAGTCTTTAAAGCAAGCTATACAGCAGTGCTACCCCAGCACATTGTAAGAAAGCGTGTCCAATATAATAAACATACAGACACACTGCAAGTAATAGGAAAGCAAATATCTCTCGCTGATAAGAAGCTCTATGTCGTTGGGGCAGGCAAGGGAGTTCAATTTTTAGCCCGAGAAATAGAAACATTGATGGGACCGAGAATTGAGAGAGGCATTGTTAGCATTCCTGCGGGAAGCTTGGATCCTGAAACAAAAAGCCACAAGATCAACTATGCTGAAGGAGCAATGAACAACTTACCTGACAAGAATGCAGAAACAACAGCGAAGCACATCAAAGAACTTGTCCAAAGCCTTACCAGTGAGGATATCCTCTTAGTCTTAATTACTGGAGGGGGGTCAGCATTGCTTCCTTTACCAATCAAACCCATTACTTTGGAAGAGAAAACTGAACTGATAAAGATGCTGGCTAATGCTGGTGCAGACATTACAGAGCTAAATATTGTAAGAAAAAGGATATCTGATATTAAAGGAGGCAAGCTGGCTAATTGCTCAGCTTCTAGAATTGTGACTTTAATTATTTCTGATGTTGTAGATGATCCATTTGATTTGATAGCAAGTGGACCTACAGTTCAAAATAATGATGATCCACAGAGCGCTATTAATGTTCTTAAAAAGTATTCCATCTACAACAAACTACCTAAATCTATAAAAGGGATGTTGGAAATGCAAAATGATGAGGAAAAGCTGCCACCATCAATGTTTCAGAATTATATAGAAGGCTTAAAAGTGAATACTAAGAATGAATATATCAAGGATTGCTATGAGGAGTTTCCAACAGCAAAAGTTTTGAACTTCCTTCTGGCTTCAAACCGCATGAGCGTCAGCGATGCGAAGCAACAATTTAACTATTTGAATTCAGAATACATAAAATCTAACCAATCAAAAGGTTGCTTTTTCCCAATTGTCATTTCACGCACTGTGACAGGCAATGTAAAAAAAGTTGCTAAAAACTACTATGAGCTCACCTTGCTTTTTGGAGATTTTCTCAGAGAAAACATAGACTTTGATACCATCCTAGATTTTACCAGTAAGTTGAATATTCAGGGTATTCAAATTGATTGTGATGTTACAGCACTATGTGAACCACATACAAAGAAGAAAATAATTTCCCTGATAATGGCAGGTGAAACCACTGTAGAAGTTAATGGGAAAGGAAAAGGTGGTAGAAACCAACAATTAGTGCTTGAATTTTCGAAACTTTTGCATGAAAGTAAAAAAGATTTGAATGATTTGGCCATTTATATGCTCAGTGCAGGGACTGATGGCATTGATGGACCAACAGATGCAGCTGGTGCTATTGGATTCATCAATTTGTATTCTGAAAGTTTTGCAGCTGGGATTAACCCAGATGAATATTTAAATAACAATGACAGTTATAATTTCTTTAAGACCTTCAAACATGGAGAGTATCATGTTAAAACCGGACATACAAATACAAATGTGATGGATATACATTTAATTACTATTGAGAAGACCATTAACTAACACGCAACAAATGGAGAGCTTTTTAACAAATAATGACAAACTGCAACCAATCTTAAAGTAATGTAATTATTTGTTTTGTACTTTTTATAAGATAACTATATGGATAATCAGAGGATTCATTCCATTATCTGAATAATGGTGTTATAAGTCTTAAAGTGCATTCTCACAGAGGGCATAGATGTGACTTTATGATTAAAGAAATGGAAAATTATTAAAGATTTTGGAATAGTAGGTATGCTATAGGGTATGAAGTAATTAATTATTGGGTCTTTAAAGCTGGAGATTTATTTAGATGTTTTTCAATCACTCCATATTTTAGCCAATAATCATCATTTCTTAAATGCCTAAAGCTTAAAATCCTCATTATTGAAAAAAAAAAGATAAAATGGATTAACTATGAATCTTAACTATTTTTACAAATGTATCAATGTATACTAGTTATACTGCTCTTTAAGTTATTTGTGAAATAAAATGAAAGTGCATTTACCATGTAGTTTTATTAGCCTGATGAAGGCTTTAGAAATAAACTTAATTTATTTTCTACTTTCTGTTGTCCCTTGTTCTGTTTTTGAACTTCTTTTGTTTTAGCTGAGGCCAGCACTGCTTTTCGGCACAACCCAGCAAACTTATCCTTTTTCTTCTTATTGTTTTTTATTACTATTGGAGGCTCTTTAACTGTGCTGGCAAGTGTATTTTGCTTGTTCTTCAGTGAAAATACATCAAATGTGTTTGAGTATAAATTTGTGTTGGAAGTGTTTTTCTTAGACACTTCAACATTATTTTTCTTGTCTTTATTGTTGTTCTTCTTAGTTATTGTTTCTTTTGATTTTACAGCTTGTTTGCTTCTGGTGTTAGTGATTGGTTCATTTGTTTTGACTTTCTTCGGGGATCCCTTATCTGGTTTGGGAAATGTTGTGACTGTAGTTTGCTTGCAAAATGAGCAGGTTTGTTTCTGAAAATATTTTATCACATTTAAATAGCTGGAAATTTCTCTATTTGAGTTAAATAAATTAAATAAATAACACCCAACAGTCACATACATAGTCCTGACCCCACACTAGGATTCCCTGTGTCGTGGGTATCAGAAACGATAAGTACTATGGTACCACAACACCCAGACCCGGAAGAAATATTTACAGATCATGCAAACATTTCTTCCGCAGCAGGAATCGAACCCACACCTCTTACGTCTCTGCCGAGTGATTGCCCACCACCGAGGCCGAGTTATTAATACAAAAAGAAGGGACTACTTTGATACTATACCATTTGATTACTTTGTAGTAAAGCTTTTTTGATGTTCACTCTATTTTCGTTTGCATCAGTTACTTTTTTTGTCCTTATTTTTCTCCTTTGTCTAGAACTTAGTTTGATGGGGATGATCTGAAAAAGTTAATAGACAAGTAATATAATTATCAGAAGTGGCTGTAAGTTTTCTTATGATTACTTGTGGTTCTGCCCACCCCATTAGGGATACGGACGTGATAATATGTATGTATGTAATGTAAGTATAGAAAAGAAGAAACTTAAGATTTACTGATGCCACTTGATACTATTTTTTAATTTCATTGCCTAGGGACAGCAATCCTTGCACATAAATATAGGACAGAAACTTACTTTGACATCAGTTTTCTTAGTCCATTCTAAACAACAATGAGGACATCTGGCTTTCGCTGAGAAGTTTTTGGTGGGAAGTCCATATGCTTGTGTAATTTCTTTACATCGCATTCTGAATAAGACGTAATGAAAGAAATATAAATTATAAAATGTAAACAAACGCAAGTTTAAAACTGAAGCTTTTCTACTTACAGGTAAAAACTGCGAAGTAGTTTCAAACTGTCATTGTTTTCAGATTGTGGAAGGTTTGAGACAATCTTATGTAGAAAACCGACTCGGGATTCAGTCATGTTTGTCTTAAATACAAAGTATTAGTTTGCAACTTTGCATTATTTAGATCGAGGTTATATTTATTATTGTGGTTATGTCACTATAGTGAATGTGAGTGAATGATAATGATTGAATGACGACATTTAAATGAGTTAATAAGGTCTAGAGCGCACCGTAGCAAGCACTCAATCAAACAAAAGGCAACACTAATAGCAAACAAGGCTAAGGCGCAAAGCAAAATGTCTGGTTTCTGAACGAACAATTCAAAATAATCCCGCCAAAATGTCAAAAGAAAGATCTTTGTGAAGCGGCGTGAGAATTGTTTATTATTATTTTTAAATTTTCTTGTTATTTGTCCGTCTTATCCGAGATTCTGACTGAAACTAAAGTGTACCATTGATTGTAACTGAAAATGGATGTAGCAGATACTTACGCTACTCAGAGCCAAGTGAAAGATGAAGTGGGAGTCCGGTGCCAGAAGCTATTTCAAGACTTTTTAGAAGAGTAAGAATCACAGCATTAATTTAATTGCTCTTATCCCAACATATTTCTATACTCTGTTACTTCTTTCATTACAAGTTGTCATAGAATTTAGAATATTTACTAAAATAGGTTATGTTTCTAAACAATAGGTACCTATCTCACAATTACTTACATTTTGCTTATTCCATAGATTCAAAGAAGACAATGAAATTAAATACGAGAAACACTCGAAAGAACTACTTAAACCGGAACTCAGCACATTAGAAGTCAGCTTTGATGATGTAGAAAAATACAATCAGAATCTTGCAACAACAATAATTGAGGAGTATTACAGAATATACCCCTTCCTAAATCAAGCTATATTGAACTATGTTATGAGCTTAGCTGATAGTGGCATGAAGAAAGATCTGCAGGTAAATAAAGGCTATAAAAGCTATAATATTCCAGTACAACATACTATGCTGTGTAGATTCCAGGTTTCATTCATATCAATGTATTTCATTCTCCCCAACTATGTCAAGTGGTTCGTCAGAGGACAACTTGTTTGTCGCCTACAATACCCTACACTTTTTTACAAATATTATAAAAGTGACAGTTTGCAAGCATGTTTGTGCCATAATCACGATATAATGACTGAACTGATATACATAATAATATTATGATACAATTTTTTGATGAATTATGATACAAAAGTATCATAATCTTATAGTGATTAACACGTTTTTTGGCTCTCCTGTACAATTTGTCTTGTGTCCCTTACTACGTTTTGATTTTGGACAGCCGAATGCCTGTTGATAAAAAAACAGACAAGAAACCACACTGCTGCCAACATCCCAAAGTCCTTCTCCGGTACTTGAAGGAGTTGGGCTGGCTGGGGGCTGGTTAGCAGGGGGAAAATGCACAATACACCCCACCGTGGAACATCAGTGCAGATTTTGTTCCCCTAAATTAGTTTGAATTAGAATGGTATGGAACCCTTTGTGTGAGAATTCGGCTCTCACTTGACCGGATTTTTTTTTTTCAACCAGTCTAGCAGAGAAGTAGTTTTTCGATCTTATGCTTTTAATTATTTCAGGACAAAGAATGCTACATATCCTTTGTAGATGTACCCACACGGCACAAAGTGAGGGAGCTGACCACAGCTAAGATTGGAACTCTGATCAGAATCTCAGGACAGATTGTACGGACACATCCTGTGCACCCAGAGTTGGTGCTCGGGACATTTGTGTGCCTCGACTGCCAGACTGTGATAAAAAATGTTGAACAGCAGTTTAAGGTATGATTGTTGCTAGTTAATATGCTTAATTTTTCACTGATTCCAAAGCTTTTATTAAATGAACAAAAATGTTCAAGCTCTAACTAGTGTAAAGTGATGAGAATACTGGTGGTCTAGTGGTTGTGATGACGCCTTGAACTTAGGATCTGATTCAAATCCAGTTGAGCACCAATGAATTTTTGTTTTAAAAATTGATGTGCTGCATGCATGGTATCCGTACAAAAAGTAGCCTATATGTTAAAAACTAATAAATATATATTTGTTTGTGTTAATTTCAGTATCTTAAAATATGTCTACTTACTTGGTAGATACCATCCAACATGTAATAAAATACATACCTGACTAAGATACTTCAGAATACAATGAAAAATAAAAGTTAATATTGCAGTACACTATCCCCACAATTTGCCGTAATCCAGTCTGCGCCAACCGCCGCCGCTTCATGCTGGACGCAGACCGGTCTGTGTTCGTGGACTTCCAGAAGATCAGGATCCAGGAGACGCAGGCGGAGCTGCCGCGGGGCTGCATCCCAAGGAGTCTGGAGGTCATCCTGAGGGCCGAAGCAGTGGAATCTGTTCAGGTACGCTTAGGATTAAAAAAACACTGGTGTTGTGCACCAGTATCCCATAGAGACATCTTTTCAAATCTCTAGATACTTCCATGATGTCTAAGACGATCCTAAGGTCGTGGGTTGAAATCCGATCATGCACCAATGTAAATGATAAATGACATTTATTTGCACGAACACATGTGTTTAAATAATAATGGTCTTAAAAATACATCAGTCCAATGTATGTCCTACCAAAGTCTGTGGCATGCAAATATGTTAATGTAAATGTTAATAAATAAAATTCTATTGTTAAGTCCTAATTAAATGTAATGCTAAAATCATTTTAAGAATATCAAAATATAATTATACGTAATTTAGTGTCAAGAACTACAATTTTTTGCCAAACAAATGAGATTTTAAATCTTTTAGGTCAGTTGGCAACTTATTATAAACTTTAATGCACATGTGACGCTGCCTACCCAATCGTTTTTTCTTTTTTTGAGTTAATATTTAATTTTAAGTACCTAATACGTATCTGTTTGTTATTAAACCATTTTTGTGTTGTTAATAAACTATATTCTACTAGCTGCCGCCCGCGGCTTCGCTCGCCGGAAAAAAAATAGCCTACATCCAGTACATGTACTATGTATATTCCAAGTTTCATTCAAATCCGTTCAGCCGTTTTGGCGTAATTGAGGCACAAACATCCCAACCCACAAATTTTCGCATTTATAATATAAGTAAGATTCTATTGCAACAACTTGATAATTCAACATAAGTTTTCTCACACAGGCAGGAGACCGCTATGACTTCACGGGCACACTGATAGTGGTCCCGGACGTGGGGTCATTGTCACTGCCCGGGGCGAAGGCCGAGCTCACCACTCGGACCAAGCTGGCTAACGAAGGGCAGATGGAGGGCATCAAGGGTCTGAAGGCGCTGGGCGTCAGGGAACTGCATTACAAGTGAGTTGATTGTCATCAGCCAGAACCCATACTGCCCCCGATAGTTAAAAAGGCGCAAGTAACAACAAGTCAAAACGGAGCAAAAATGTTTTAATTAATCAAACGGGAAATCGTTTTCTGTCTTTGGGTAAATTAAAATAATTACATATTTAAAATTGGAAATAATGGCCACAATAATAGTCTTCGAATTCAACTATTAAAAATATGAATATTATAATTTTTTTAACTAAAAATAACAAAAAACTGTTTCATCTTAGTATAAAAATAAGGAAAAAATACCACGTCCTTAATTGAATAGACGTAAATAGCCAGATGCGCCCTTTAAGTCTAGAACGCTTATTGCAGGTCTTTTATTCTAAGTATCTAGATATCCATACCACCATAGATATACAGATATCGCCCGCCACGCCACCGAGGTCGTATCGTCATAACGACCTCGGTGTCGTGGCGGGCGAGCGCTCGGCTGAGACGCAACAGGCGCGGGTTCGATTCCCGCTACGGGAGAAATATTTGTATGTTCTGCAAATATTTCTTCCAGGTCTGGGTGTTGTAGTATTATATGAGTATGTATTTGCAAAAACTAAGTATATAAGTATTCTATAAGCCACCTGAGTACAAGCTTTGCTTAGTTTGGGGCCAGATGGCGCTGTGTGAAATGTCCACAATAAAAAAAAAGTATCATCATCGCCTTAGTTCGTATTTCAGAAGCTAGACGAAAATTGCCGAGGCACACAATACTTGTGGTACTACTGTATGTAACTATGACTGTAACGATTGGGTGTTATTCATCATAATTTTCATTGATGATGACATCAATGAAAATTATGAAAATTTGGTGTTATTCATTGGATGTTATTATGAAAATATATTATTTCAGGACCGCGTTTCTAGCGTGCAGCGTTCAGGCTATATCGCGCCGTTTTGGCACCGCCGAGATATCAACAGATGACATGACCACTGAGGACATGAGGAAACAGATGACTGATAAGGAGTGGGATAAGGTGAGCAAAGTCAGTAGGCATTTTCTGATACGCAGAAAGAAGGGAATGCGTGTGTGATCAGAAGTCAGAACTAAATAAATATTTGTGGACATTTGACACAGCGCCATCTAGCCCCAAACTAAGCGAAGCTTTTACTATTGGCACCAGAAGGCTGATAGAATACATAATGCGTTTTTTTTAGAATTGTAATTGCAATTGTTATGTTTATTTATACCCTCCTTTATCCTACTAACGGTAATCTACCTACGGACATCCTTTAGTTGAATATAGAGAGCACTGGTGGTCTAGTGGTACCGGCCCTGCCTTCTGAGGTCGTGGGTTTAAATCCGGTCGTGCACCAATGTATTTTTCTGATCGAAAAATTTAGTGCTCTATACCAGTACTCTCGAACGGTGAAGGAAAACGTCGTGAGGAAACCGGCATGTCGTAGAACCTAAAAAGGCGCACTTTAAATCCATTCGAAAAAACTTGTGACACGACTAGCTAGATAGACAGAGTTGAATATAACGAGGCATTAGTAAAAGTAGTTTGTACGAAGCGATCGTGGCGTAGCTTGCTTAGACGTTCTTGATCGTTAAAGTTAGGCAACGTTGTGCGCGGTCACAATTTGCATGGGTGACCGCAAGTGGCATTACGAGCTGAGCACTTTCGTGCTTCGGAGGGCACGTTAAATTGTCGGTATCGGCTTTTAAGTCGTTAAGCCATGACGGAGGCCTTTAGGCGGCCTAAAAACTCCGTCACTAGAGTTGGCCACTAACCTCATACGAACTTACATACTTTTCAGGTGTACGAAATGTCACGAGATCGGAATCTCTACAACAACCTGATAGCGAGTCTGTTCCCGAGCATCCACGGGAACAACGAAGTGAAGCGAGGAGTGCTATTAATGCTGTTTGGAGGTGTCGCCAAGACTACTATTGAAGGTACTACGGCTTTTAAGTCGTCAAGCATTTAAGTGGCCTTTAGGCGGCCTAAAAACTCCGTCACTAGAGTTGGCCACTAGCTCATACGAAGATACATACATACTATTGAAGGTAACCTTTATTTATAACTTTGTTTATAAAAGTTTGTGCTATGACACGGAGTTCCCAATGTGAGGTTAAAATTAGAACTAAGAGAATGTGAATTTGTACTATGATGGAACTTAAAGCGATCTTTAATATAAGGAGGAGCTGAAGGGTTAAATAAAGTATTACTAAGGCCTTTTACCATCTATAGTAGATGATTTATACAGCGTCAGGAGGCAACTTTTACCTTCACAGACGGGATGCTGTAGTGCCCGGGAAGAATTAAGATGGAGTAGGCTTGAAATAAAGTATTATACAATAAATAAAGAGAGTATATGAGCATTCTGAAGGCGAATGTAAAGCCACTTTCTAAAAAAAGCAGTATTCCAAAAATAGGAGCGTTCACACTAAGCGTTTTTACGCGTACCCTGCACTACCCTGAACTTTAACTACTGAAAACTGTTTCATTGTTTACAGAGACAACGTTAAGAGGCGATATAAACGTGTGCATAGTAGGCGACCCCAGCACTGCCAAGTCTCAGCTACTGAAGCAAGTGAGCGAGATCACTCCGCGCGCTGTGTACACGAGTGGCAAGGCGTCGTCAGCCGCCGGTCTAACAGCCGCTGTCGTCAGGGTAACATTAACTATTTCCGATATTTTGACGACCTTGGTGGCTTGGCGGGCGAGTGCTCGGCTGAGACTCAAGAGGCGCGGGTTCGATTCCCGCTACGGGAGAAATGTTTGTATGTGCTACAAATATTTCTTCCGGGTCCCAAATCCGAAATAACTAAATAAATAAACACGACTTTTCACACAGCACCATCTAGCCCCAAACTAAGCAAAGCTTGTACTATGGGCAACAGATGGCTGATAGAATACTTATATACTTTTTTTTTGTAAGTACATACTTATACTTATAATACATAATACAACACCCAGACACGGTAGAAATATTTGTAGAACATACAAACATTACTCCCGTAGCGGGAATCGAACCCGCACCTCTTGCGTCTCGGCCGAGCACTCGCCCGCCTCGCCACCGAGGTCGTCCTCGGTAATAAATGTACTTTGTGTTTTTGTTTTTAATGAAATTAATTACATTCCCAACTACCCCCAGGACGAGGAATCATTTGACTTCGTGATCGAAGCAGGTGCGTTGATGTTGGCGGACAATGGCGTGTGCTGTATCGACGAGTTCGACAAGATGGACCCCGCCGACCAGGTCGCCATCCACGAGGCTATGGAGCAGCAGACCATATCCATCGCCAAGGTCAGTCACGGACCACATCTAACTTTGTTGTGAGGGAAAAAAATTTAATGAGTTGATTTTTATTTGACTTGATTTCTCTTCATGGTCCTCAGGCGGAAAAATCAACATGTTCTAAAGGGCCATAGATAGCTATTTTAAGGAAAGTATTCCAGTTTTCAAAATTATTCTACCAGTTTTAAAGCTAGGTTATTTTGTGCCTGGACAAAAAGTATAATTATGTTATTCCAGCACACTTTCACAATTCCAATTTTCAAACTGTTATGTTGTGATTGAGATACACACTCACAATACAAACTTTCTCAAAAGAAGGTTCCTAAAAAGAACTGCCAATATAATTATTATATACGTGAAACTCGCCTGTATCCCTAATGGAGTGGGCAGAGCCACAAGTAAACATAAGAAAACTTGCAGCCACTTCTGATTTAAAGTCCTAAGATGGGTATGGTGAACCATGGTGACAGGTGATCAATCCATCGCCCATATAGGTGGTCCATCATTTTGGAGAGGATACTATACCTTAGTCGATTTTTACGACATGCTCGGGGAGAGAAGCAGCTGGACGCATTCTATGCTTTTTCTTTACTTCCAGTCTAGCATAGAATAATGTAGTAATAAGAATGCTTTTTCCAGGCGGGCGTCCGCGCGACTTTAAATGCGCGTACGTCGATCCTCGCAGCCGCGAACCCGGTCGGCGGTCGCTACGACCGCGCCAAGTCGCTTCAGCAGAACGTGGCTTTATCCGCGCCCATCATGTCGCGATTCGACCTGTTCTTCATTCTCATAGGTAACTACAGAGACATCAAAACACTTTTCTAGCTCATCATCATCATCCATGTATCCATAGTATCATATACATAGTATATCTACCTACATATATAAAAATCAATTGCTGTTCGTTTGTCTCGCTAAAACTCGAGAACGGCTGGGCCGATTTAGCTAATTTTGCTTTTAAAATGTTTGTTGTAGTCCAGGGAAGGTTTAAATGGTGAAAATACATAGGCTATTTTTTATCCGGGTACCACGCGAGCGGAGCCGTGGGCAGCTAGTCTATATTTATTTCTTGTAACTTTTCTACAAAGCACTACCTCCATTTTATTTCCAAAATACTAATTAGCATTAAGTTCGCCTAAGTACATGTTTTTATTCCTGTGTGCAATAAATAATTTCCTATCTATCTATCCATCATCCATAGCTGGCCATTTACCCACTGCTGGGCACAGGTAAGCCTCCCTTTGTTTGTGCCATCGATTCTGTGCTAGACTGCTAGTCTTGTCCGCTGTCTACGATTTTCACTTTTCATTATTTTTAACTAGCGACCCGCCCCGGCTTCGCACGGGGATAGACATATACCATCGCGGACTTTTTTGTAGACCTTTTTAAGGTGTGCAATACTGTAGTACATTATTTTGATCTATCTCGTAGGGTTCAGCCAGCGTTTGCAATGTAAGCGCAAAAGCCTTCCTTTCGTACTATAGAATCTGTTATACATTTATACGTTGGCGTACAGCGTGACATCGCGCATAGGTTAGTTGAGCTGGGAAAAAAAAACTAAGGCCTTTTACCATCTATAGTAGATGATTTATACAGCGTCAGGAGGCAACTTTTCTTTCACAGACGGGACGCTGTAGTGCCCGGGACAAATTAAGATGGAGTAGGCTTGCCCAGTACCTATTCCATCCTCTCAGCTTAGTCGGCCTTGTCCTCAGGAAAGACATGGTCAATACGTGCGGAGCTGACTAAGCCGCGGGTTGCCTCACGATGTTTTCCTTCACCGTTTGAGAGTACTGGCATAGCGCACATAAATTTTTCGCACAGAAAAATCCATTGGTACACGACCGGATTTGAACCCACGACCTTAGGATTGGAAGGCGGGGTCACTACCAACTAGACCACCAGTGCTCTCAGTGTTGGGCTGGGAAAAGGTTAATTAATTATATTTAACAGATGAGAGCAGCGAGATGGTGGACTACGCCATCGCACGTAAGATCGTGGACCTCCATTGCAACAAGGAAGAGACTTACGACTGTGTATACTCTCGCGAGGACTTGCTGCGGTATATCGCATTCGCGAGGAGCTTCAAGCCGCTTATCACAGAGGTGAGAACATTAACCCTATTTAACTGGTGAGAGCAGCGAGGTCGTGGGTTCAAACCCGGTCGCATACCAATGGATTTTCCTGTGCAAAAAATTCATGTGCGCTATACCAGTACTCTCAAAGTGAAGGAAAACATCGTGCGTCAGCTCCGCACGTATTGACCATATCTTTCCTGTGGACAAGGCCGACTAAGCTGAGATAATGGAATAGGTGCTGGGCAAGCCTAATCCATCTTAATTCGTCCCGGGCACTACAGCGTCCCGTTAGTGAAGGTAAAAGTTGCCTCCTGACGCTGTATAAATCATCTACTATAGATGGTAAAAGGCCTTAGTTTTAGGTATCCTAAAACGGTAATTTGCATTTGTAGGAAGCTGGCAAACTCCTAGTGGAGTACTACTGCGTGTTGCGCGGGAGGGACGGGGGGTCCGGCGGCGGCGCGTGGCGCATCACCGTGAGGCAGCTGGAGTCCATGGTGCGGCTGGCGGAGGCCATGGCCAAGATGCACTGCAGCGGACACGTCACACCCAACCACGTCATGGAAGCATACCGGTAACGATAACCCACGACGGAGGCCTTTAGGCGCCCTAAAAACTCCGTCACAAGAGTTGGCCACTAGCTCATACGAACTTACTTAATGTATCAGGGCCCAAACTACAAACAGCACTGAACACATCTGCTCTTGGCCAAGCGGCTGTTCACAGATAAAAAAAATCTTCTGAACGAAATATTTTTAGCCGATGGGGCTCCTGCTCGCAGCATAGTTAGTACCCAGATTATAATTTCTACCGTCAGTCAGTAGCTGAGTACTGACTGACCGAGCAGCCTCGCGAGGCATCCGTGCGAGGCACGTGATTTGTCAGACAGGACGTGCATCGCCCGAGAAAAAAGTTCAAACTGCGAGCGAGGCGCGCCTTAGAGCTAACACGAGCTGAGCTGCGTATGCTAGTCATGAAATAAATCTCTGAAACAATGTTTCCAGACTGCTGAACAAATCCATCATCCGAGTGGAACAGCCGGATATACACTTGGACGAAGACGATCCTCAGTACGAGCCCAGCATGGACGTAGACCAGGACATACCCAATGGAACTGCAGGTAAATCATCCTAATTAGGCACAGTAATACATGTAGTATCCGCTCAAACATGATGGGCCACTTATATGGGCGATGGGCTGATCACCTGTCACCATATCATTCACCATATCTTTCTTAGGACTAAATCAAAAGTGGCTGCAAGTTTTCTTATGTTTACTTGTGGCTCTGCCCACCCCACTAAGGATACGGGCGTGTATCACTAGGGATCAATCCATCGCCTATATAGATGGTCCATGATTTTGGAGGTTATTTTATTTATGATATAACGATTTATTTCAGAAACGCCCACGAATGGTGACTCAGCGCCGAGGAAGAAGCTGACTCTCTCGTTCGAGGAGTACAAGTCGCTCAGCGACATGCTGGTCGTGTTCATGAGGAAGGCAGAGATCGAGGCTGAAGCTGATGGTATATATGTAGTACCTACCAATAATGTTTATACTAATCATCATCTTTCTGCCCTTATCCCACTCTATGTGGGGTCGGCACAGCATGGTCCTTGGATCATGCTGTAAGAGTTTTGGCTAAGGTATTTTATGACCGGCGGCCTGCCTGACGTCAACCCTCCTTGGGAATACTTGCTTATTGTATCTCATCATGTTGAAGGATACTATCCCTTAGTCGATTTTTACGATATGCTCGGGGAGAGAAGCAGCGTCCAGCTATGTTTTTTTAGCATTCTATGTTTTTTCTTTACTCCCAGTCCAGCAGAGAAGTCTAGGTCTCTCTAAGTCTAGAGAATATTTCTACTAATAATAAACAAAAAATTTTGTTAAGCTTTTATTTATTACTATAAATAAATGCGAAAGTTTGTGAGGATGACGATGTTTGTGCCTGAATCACGCCGTAATGGCTGAACGGATTTGAATGAAACTTGGAACATACATATGTGTGTTGGAACAATATATAGGATACTTTTTATCATGGTACAACGCGAGCGAAGCCACCGCTGGAAGCTAGTTTTAGAATAATTACTAGTGTGTTTAAAAACTTTGTGAAATACAAATTAAAGTTTTATTTCTAGGAGAGGAGAGTTCGGGAATGCGTAAGAGCGCGGTAGTGAGCTGGTACCTCGAGCAACTCGTGTCGCAGGGGACTATCGAGAATGAAGACGAGTTGCTCGAAAGGAAGACGCTTGTCGAGAAAGTTATCGACCGACTTATGTACCATGTGAGTTGCTGTTGCAAAACTGCCCTCCTAGTGACTATGTCAAACATGTTTTGATGATTGAGTGAGAATAGAATGTTGTATTTTGATAGGCGATTCCGAGTATGTATCAAACTATTTTTTGTCAAAAATGCTAGTTACTGCGTTCTTCACTAGAAGGGCCGAAAACATATCACTAGTTCTTTCAAATTAGCATGGTAGAAGAAGTTAAAGTGCGCCTCAAAAGCGCTTGACACAAACATGTTTTCGAACTTTTAAGTTCTACGACATATCTATTTCTTAACGATGTTTACCTTCACCGGGAGTACTGGTATAGCGCTTATAAATTTTTCGAAAATAAAAATCCAATGGCGCACGACCGGATTTGAACCCACGACCTAAGGATCGATAAGCGGGGCCGCTACCACTAGACCACCAGTACTCGCTAGTGGTCCCGTTGGCACCCCTCGTGTTCGAAACCCAAACAAATCCAATTTGAGCTCTTTAGGCCAAAAGGTTTATTGAACTCACTATTTTTAATTACAGGACCAAGTAATCATCCCTCTCTCGACCACCGGTCTCAAGGCGTCGCAGAAATCATCGGAACAAGAGATCGAAGACGATCCGTTACTAGTCGTGCATCCGAACTATGTAGTCGACACTTAGATTTCAATCACATTCCTAGTTTTAAGAACATAATTTGTCTAAAAAATGCTGTGAAATCAAAGATTGTTTTAAACTTTGACCCCGTTTAAAAACTGTGCACGAAAAGAGCCTCTCTAAAGCGCACTTCAATATTTACACCACGCTCGTTCGTAATAACAAGTGACTCTAGTAGTATTAGTAAGAAATATTTTTGATCATCTGATAATCAGTATAACAATACTGATTATCAGATGATCAAAAATATTTCTTCACTCGGAAGCTTTTGAAACAGTTGCCACTTTAACTGTTATATAGAGGTAAAATTCATAGGGAAAATAGTTTCAGAAACTACTGTACCGATTCTGATAATTATTTTACTGATAACAAGCTACACTTTCCCTGACTGCATCCATATTTTGTCCCTATGGCATGTAACTGCAGGTGTTCAGCTAGTGTTACATAATAAGGCATCTTCGCAACTTACACTGAAAAATAACACTTTCCCCTATACAAAAAGTACTCTGTGAATGAGCAAGAAAATAACAAAAAACATTTATTAACCTCACTTATAAAACGCGAACTCTTAAACCTAGCATCTCTCAAACACTTTATACAGATCGTTCAAACTAGCAATTTGCAAAATAGCTCCATTATTCACAAAACAGGTCGGCGGCAGGAAATTCCTTCTCACCGCTGGGAATATAACATGCTCTTGTTTCCATTGTTCGTTCTTCTGCACCTCCAGATTTGTGTCGGGGTTGGGTTGGGAATAAAACATGGCGACTTGACGACTGAAGGTGTCAAAACAGTCCTTTTCCGAGTCCCAATTTACCTCGGTGACTAAACGAACAAGGAAGGTTGGTAGGGCGCCCATGAAAGGAGTGTGTCCGTCTAAAAACCAATGAATTAGTTAAGTCAATGATAATAAACACCGAATTGAGTAATGTCTGATTATGCCATCATCATCAGTAGTTTTGCGTACCTAACAACAAAGGCAGCGCCAGCAACTGCCCATCTTCGCTGCACTCGAGTGAGAAGTACTCAAACAGCATCGCTCGCTTGCTGACCAGTAGCTCTGCCATCTGAGAAGCTAGCTCGCGCATATCTCCTGAAAAAATGCAAGTTAAATATTTATTTCAAAAATAATTACCTTACATACATACATAGCTGTGTTTTGTTTGGATTAGTAGTTAGAATAATTGTCATCTAATTAGAATAGAGATTAAATTTTACGATAAGTTAATTTCGCGTGTTTTCTAAAAATGCTTTTGTATGTTCTTACCACATACAAAAGCATTTTTAACCCTGTTTAACCCCCTTAGGAGTTGATTTTCGAAAATTAAATATAGCCTATAAGTTATTCCAGAATTTAAACTATTAACACTTTAAATTTCATCAAAATCGGTATAGTAGTTACGGAGATACCAATATTTCCCGACCAATATGACCTCATCTTATTACTGTTCACCAGTCCATTAGTAAATATGTACCTAATTGTGGGTCCCATTCGGATTCCTGCGCACTCAAGCCCAGAACAAACAACTTTTCCAGAGGCAGCGGATTCGACAGCCTTATAATACCGAAGTTCTGAAAGTCGTACAGCATTGTTTCGTAGAATAACTCTTCACTGAAAACAAAACAAAGCATTGAAATTGTGAATTCCTGAGCGTATTAGCCCGCGGCTTCGGCTTGACGGATCCAGTCTCTGCCAGCACCTAGCAGCAGAGCGTCACTCCACCTAGCCGGAAGGCGTCCTACTATCTTCATAGCACAATCGATTGGCTTACAAAGTTTCATACAGATTGGATTAAAGGTTCGAAAGTTGTGCTCTAACATTATTCACAAACACACAAAGCGAAATCGCCCAAGTTGCCGTTGACCTCTTCGCTCGTTCGATCAATAACTCGTACTGTGATAGATATTTAACCCTGCCTTTAGAATAGTAGGAATCTGTGGACAAACTGGTGTTGATGACAATGCAAATCAAAATACTTACGTAAGTCTAGTAGTATCACACAAGTACAGCTTAGTGGAATGTTGTATCAGACTTCTATGACAATCTATACACGCTATGAATATAAGATTCGCCAATATTTCTCTCAAATTCATATTGCAATTATTCTCAACATCCAGCCTTAGTTGTTTCACGCTAGTAAGCTTAGTCTCAACTCTCTCGTGGTGAAATTTCCTAGTCTTGAAGGATTCTTTAGGATCTATGTATGATAGGTTTCCCTGGTCAGTTCCGATCTTCCATCTATCTGTTATTTTTGAGGTTTCTCTCGGTTCTTCTACTATCGAACTGTTTATATCTGGCTCATTCTGATCAAGTTCTTTCATTTCAACATCAACTGGTTGATCGATTTTGTTTGCTGATTGATCTTCATTTTTCAACTCAATTTCATCATTTTCAGCATGTGTTTTGTTTCTATTATTGATATTTTCTATAATTTTACTCATAGCTGGGAAGAACTTGTCTATTTTCTGTGTATCAGCGTCTACTCTCACCATATTGTTGGCGTAGACTTTGGAGCCAGCGCCATCTGTCGTTTTCTTTACTATCTCTTCAATATTCGTCTTGCCTGGTAATCTCGCCTGTAACAGATGAAATGAACGGAATATATCAAATCTCGCTTTATATTTACTTCTCACTGGTCTTACACAGGTAAAAGGGTTAAAATGTTCTAGTACACTTTTTTAAAACCTGTCTTAGTGTAAGGTGAGCCTTATGTAGAAGTTCGTTTTATACTGGGCTTGTAATGTTGAGTATGTCCCATTTTTTGTTGAAATGTTTTGAGGAACAATAAATTGTGTTAGGACGAAGCAGCTCTTTCCCCCTTAGGCAGAGCAGTAAAATAATATACCCAGCTATTGAGGTTCTTACTTGCGTATACATAACGCGCGTAGAATTACAGCTTAGCAGTTTACTCTCAATGCACGATTTGATCTTCTCAATTATTTGCTCCTCATACAGAAATTGGACTTCATGTTTCGTTGGATGCACATTTACATCTACGTTTTTGGGATCTGAAAAAACATCCCACTAATATTATAAATCACTGATTGCCTAAGAAAACATCAGCTACACAAGAGACTAAAAGATTTTTTTACTAAAAGACTTCTTACCTAATTCTATGCTGAGGTACACAAAGGAGTGTGAATTCTTGGGTAAGTATGTTGCGTATATTGAATCCACTGCTTTCCTTATGGCTAAAAAACATTATGGAATTTATATGAATAATGTAGAAAAGTGGACCAAGATGCAAGCCTTGAGATAAACCACACAGTTTCTTCAAGTAAAACAAGCACAAAATTTGAAAGCATATTCAAAGTTTGGGTAATGTAGCACTCTATCGTTAGAAGTTGGTACTAAAGAAGTCATAGCACTGTGGCACCATACAATTAGCTTCACATTATTATATTTGCATTTAGAAGCTGTATAAATAAATGAAAATTAAGTACCTAAAGAGTCCACAAGCCGATGATTAATAAATAGCAGCATGGTTCCCTTCTTGTTTGAATAGTTGACATTTGTAATGTAACCATGTACAGATAGTTTTAGGGAGGGATCTTGTAGTTCTATCTCCATTAGCTCTCGAGCGATACCATTTCCATGTATCTAAAATTAATGAAGGTAGGTACATATTTATTTTGAAAGTAAATTGAAAGCAATTGAGCTAAAAGCATACTTGTATTTATTTTAAGTAACCATTTAGGGACTACACATAGGTTCAGTTGTATATAAGAGAAAGAGTGATGGGCTTATTATAGACCCTTAATGTACACCTAAAGTTATCCTAAACTAAGCTTTTGTTTTGAATGCTTAACAGTAACCAGATGAAGAATTCGAAATTATTGAATTTACAACAATAAATCATAAATAAAAGCACTGACATACTCACAATCCTAACATTCTCAATAACAGAAGACTTCATAGGAGTTTTCAAGTCAGTTTTTTCTCCAAACTTTTTCAATGTAAACCCAACAGTACTATTATGTATTGCATACCCTCCGACCACATCCATAATATGGGTGTATTCTTCATTAGGACTGCGTAAGGACTTCTTACGGGCAATAACATTGTAGAATAGATCTTCTACTGTTATTTGAGTACCATTATTGCCAGCACATGCTTTGATTGCTCCTTTTACCTTTCCATTTTCATACGAGGCTCTGAAAGCATGTTCAGTGCAAAAAAAATAGTAAAAGTAGGTATATGGTATGATTGCTACTTTATAAGGTTTAGAAGTGCATACATTATCTCTTCTCGAAACAATTTTTTTATCATAGAAATGAAATTGGTTAGACTCTTTTCCTATCATTTCCTCTTAACCAGTAAAGTGAAGTACTAGTTGGCCAGTACTTCACTTTACTGGTTGAAAGGAAATGAAGGCTCTTATTAAAAATTTTGAATTAGAGCAGTCCCTCCAATAACTCAGTGCATAAATCTTAATATAACTTACTTAAATGCGCATTTATCAGCACTAGTTTTGGTCAAGATAGTCAGGTGGGCTATGTGACTGATACTAGCCAGGGCCTCGCCCCGGAAACCATAGGTGTTGATCTCTTGTAGATCTTCATATTGCCGCAGTTTTGATGTAGTGAACCTTTCACAGACTATGTCTAAGTCTGCTTGTCTTATACCGGTTCCATTGTCTTGGATCTGAAAAGTCGAATTAGCTGTTATGAAGTTTTATATGGCACAAGCCTAGAACCTATTGGATACGGTACACATGAGAGTGTGAAACGGTTATGCTAGTTCTAGATTTGGCAATACTAGTTATTGAGACAAACATCACAACACCTAGTAGTGCAAAATCGATAGAACGGTATTTAGAAACCGCCCCCGTCATAAGATTTCAATTAAATTCTTGAAAAGGAAAAACTTAATACCTGCAAGTATTTGAGTCCTCCAGCTTTTACTGTTATGATTATGTTTGTTGATTTGGCATCTAAGCTGAAAGACAATTGGTTATTATTTGAGCAGAATTCAATCAATCAAACTGCACTGAAAGAATGATATTATGATTAGGATTGGGCGAAAATAAAGTATGATGACAAAACGATAGGCAGTTTAACCAGGCTGGTAGGTAGGTGGTACACACCTGTTTTCAATCAGTTCTTTCAGGGCATTGGCAGGTCTTTGTACTATTTCACCTGCAGCAATACGATTTACAACTTCTTCGCTTAATTTTCTGATAACTCCTGGTTCCCCCATGGTTATGCAAGTCTCATCCTCATCATAAATCCAAGTTCAAAACAACTTGAGGTTATGTTACTGTATATCGGCCACTCTTACTAATTTACAATTAGCTGAGTGAGCCGGAGCCGGTCGACTTCATTAAAATTATTGTGTAAAATAGTTTAGTGAATGGAATTATTTTTGCAATGGAATGATGCTTAGAAAAACATGTATTTCCTGAAAATTCGTTTGATTTTCGCGGCTAATGGTTAGGTTATTTTAGTTGTCGGTCTCAGACCCGGTATTTTTATCAGACTGTCAGTGTCAAAAATGACATCAAATTCTTTTTTCGATAGGTATTATGATCATATTATTTATTCTTCCAAGATGGTCATACTACTTTGTTCTCGCTATGTATTCATCAAATCCTTTTGTTTTTCCTTTTGACTAAGCGAGTCCATTTTAAAACTACAGAATTCCATTACGGTTTCACCTGATTTCACTGAGCTTTCCACCACTACCTCTCAACCACACACTTTTAACCACTTATTTTGATTTTATTATTTGGCTTATAAAATTCATGGTTTGCTTCATTCCTTTGCTTGATACAGTGCGCGATAGAACTTCTAAGACACGTGTGTATTAGTAGATGTCACTTTCACTGTCACTATCTTGTTCGTTCACTCACAGCTCAGTCACTCATTCACTCATACTCAATCTACTCAATCAAACCAAATCAACGATTCAACGATGCAATGCTATTGAATTGAATTTAGGTTTTTAGTGTAATTTTAGCTATTCTTATTGAAAATGAAGTTATCTAAAACCTAAGAATGTGGGATGTAAAAGCCTGCACTGTGTGCCTCAGCACTGGCATTAAGTTACACAGTTTAAACACAGACAATCTGAGACATGAATTTAACTCCATTTCCGGGCTAAAGGTTTGTTTACATTTTTTGTTTTACTCCAGAAGCTCAATAAAGTTCCAATAACTGTTCGAGACAAATACAATAGTTAGTAAAGTCTTTCAATCAGGGCTTTGCCTCAATTGAATTCTCCAGTATCAAAATGTTTCGCCTTTAATCAACTGCATGAAAAGAGCCTTTAAGGTGCTCTTCAAATCCTTTCACCACACTGGTTTGAAAGAACTAGTGACACGTCTAGCTAGATCAACTGTATATTACTAATAAATCTAATAACAGGAAATAATTAGGGTTCTAACATTTCAGACCACTAAAAGAAGTGGAATGCCGGATTATTTGTGTGTGGAGTGCTGCGCTTTGGTGAAAAAATTCATTAAATTCCAGCAGAAATGTCAACGGGCACATTATACCCTGGAACAAATGCTGGACAGCAACAAAGAGGTATACAAACGTTATGGCAAAGGAGCTGGTTGTAATTGCTGATGATTTAGATGGGTGACCCCAAGTGGCATTACGAGCTGAACGCTTTCGTGCTTCGGAGGGCACGTTAAATTGTCGGCCCCGGCTTTTAAGTCGTTAAGCCACGATGGAAGACCTTAGGCGGTCTACAAACTCCGTCACTAGAGTTGGCTCACTTACTAAGATTACCCGGCGGCATGATTGCTTAGAGTAGGGAGTATGGCTGGAGTTGAAAGTTCAAGTTCAAGCCTGGTAGAAATTTTGATCTGTGATAATTCCCTTGATTATAAACAATCAGCAAGCTAATTATTTATTGTTGTCCACAGATAAAAAAGTCACACTTAAAATATTTAAATCGTAAACAACTCGGTATTATGCCATGTGTTTCATACATCAAACGAGACCGCTTACATTACGAAACGCACACCTTCCAATGGAGCACATCTAACATTAACTATAGTCCTAAATCATCAGTCAACATACCAGTGGTCCATTACAGTACTCTGACAAAAGAAGACACTTTTGAAGATGTTATGATTAACACTGCAGAGACGGAGGTTGAAAACCATATTAAAATTGAAGATGAGAAAAAAGATAAAATTAATAAAAAACAATCACTTCTTAATCCAGATTCTGAAAACGCAGAAAACAGTTTAGTCGATGAAAAGTTTGATATTGGATCGGAATTTTTAGAATCAACTGATATTGATTATGATGATGATGACTTGTTTAATGTGTCATGTAATTTGAACAATAAAGCTGATGGTATGAAATTTGATGAGGAGTATGCCCAAATGGTGCCCATATCCGTGAAGGAAGCAAAGGCAGCTATTGAAGTTAAGAAGATGTATATGTCTGGTCTTCACAAATGTGAGGGATGCGGCCGGGCATTTAAGACTAAGGAGAATTTGAAAGTTCATTCGAGGATGCATGATAAAGTGAGTGAATCCATCCACAGTATCTTTATCACTTTATGTACCTTTCTGTGTCTGATTTAGGGAATTTGCTGTCATAACATATATTTTTTTTAATCCTTAAATTAGACTGCATAAAAGCAATGGCGGTAAATGTTATTATTATTATAATTTACTTTTTGATTGATGATTACTTCACCATCATGGTTTAGTCTAGATTTCTCAGTCCTCAGAGAAGTACCCTCCAGTTTTACTCTAGATTCAGATTTTGATGCAAACAGTCATCATTTTAATTTTCCTAATTTCTTATATTCAGAAATGCTTGTGTTTTTTAGAAATAAGTTGTGACATATTTTTTTATCAATAACTATGTAAATTCGGTATTTTTTTTGTTGTATTTCAGCATCTAAAAGGTAACTTCCACTGTGAGATCTGTGATTACTACTATAAAACCCAGTTCCTGCTAGATGTGCACATGACTGAGAAGCACATGTATAAGTATCTATGCAAACTATGTCCGGAGGTTAGCTTTGACAGGTGAGCTCATGACTCCACACCTTTGGGAATCATTTCCTAAAAAAGTAGCCAAGTTCTTGGCTGTATCTTCCTTGCTTGTTTCAAACAGGTTCCGATAAATTCTGCTCACTCTTTGGTTCCACAACACGACAGTCTCGGTGGCGTGGCGGGCGATTGCTCGGCAGAGACACAAGAGGCGCGGGTTCGATTCCCGCTGCGGAAGAAATGTTTGCATAAATATTTTCTATATTGTAAATATTTCTTCCGGGTCTGGGTGTTGTGGTACCATGGTACTCGTAGTTTCTGATTTCCACGACACAGGGAATCCTAGTGTGGGGTCAGGACTAAGTATGTGACTGTTGGGTGTTATTTATTTAACTGGACTGTCATTCACCATCTGACACACAGTAAAGAAAAAAAAAATGACAAGAAACCTTTTAACGAACTTGGCTTTGCTTTCTTGTGCCAGGAGGGTAACAGTTTTAGCTACTTACCTTTTTAATTCAATGAAATATGATTCTGTATTTGTAAATGTACAAGGTTTCTCTCCTGGACTGAGAGTAAAGAAAAACATAGAATGCGTCCAGCTGCTTATCCTCCCGAGCCTATCGTAAAAGCCAACTAAGGCATAGTATCCTCTAACATGGTGGACCATCTACATGATATTCTGATCACCTGTCACCATATCAATTTGGGATTTTTGATCAGGAGTAGCTGCAAGTTTTCTTATGATTACTTGTCGCTCTGTCGTGATAATTATATATGTTTACTTCTAGATTGACAGCAAAATCGCATTATTGCGTTCGCCATTTGCACCTCGAGAAGTCGGGTTCAAAGTGGGCAGAAGTCAAGCGGCCCAGTTGGCTCGGTAAGCCTCCCAGTGCCAAGCCCAAGCCGGACAAGAGCAAGCGGAAAGTTCCCGTCAACATACCGAAGGATGTTTTCACCTTTGAGCCTATTAGTCATGTGGAACAGTATTCTATAATACAGGCATGTAAATTATGCACATTTTGAATAGTTGAAGTAACCTACCCAATCTAATATTTTATTTTTATTTTATTTTATAATTTTTTTGGAAAACTTACAGCTAGAGAAAATACAATAGGTAGATAAATATTATACTATGCAGCAGGATACTACATAATATGGGACGGCTAATTACAAGTATATTACATCTGTCTAGTCTGTCAGTAGTTTTTCGTTTTTCGAACCAATGTGGTGAAAGGATTTAAAATTTACCTCAAAGGCCTCCTTTTGTGCACTTAAATAAATAAATAAATAAATAAATATTTGTGGACATATCACACAGCGCCATCTAGCCCCAAACTAAGCAAAGCTTGTACTATGGGAACCAGATGGCTGATAGAATACATAATATACTTTTTTTTTTGTAAATACATACTTATAATACATAATACTACAACACCCAGACCCGGAAGAAATATTTGCAGAGCATGCAAACATTTCTCCCGCAGCGGGAATCGAACCCGCGCCTCTTGCGTCTCAGCCGAGCATTCGCCCGCCTCGCCACAGAGGTCGTCGACACCATGTTTTGACATTGACACACTTGACATGCCGATTTCCTCACGATGTTTTCCTTTACCGTTAGAGAGTACTGGTATAGCGCACATAAATTCGAAAATAACACAAAATTGGTGCACGAATGGATTTGAACCCACGATCTTAAGATCGAAAGGCGGGGCCCCTATCACTAGACCACCAGTGCTCTCCAAAAGTAGCCCAAAAAAATGTGCTGATAAGTAGGACAATGTACATTCTCATATAGTTTGTATGTCTTTTGGAGTTAAGCAAACACCTAACTAACACATTTCTAATATTTCTAGGCTCGGAAGACATCCCGCAACTATCTAGAGGCAAAGTACAGATGTGAGCTGTGCTTCAGAGGATATCGACTGATGACCACCTACAGCAACCACATGGTCAAACATGATCCGGTAAGACATCCGTGGTGGTAGCTTGCTCCTCGTGGTATAATAAATATTTGTGGATATTTGACACAGCGCCATCTAGCCCCAA
This sequence comes from Scotopteryx bipunctaria, assembly GCA_949320045.1. Classification (NCBI taxonomy): domain Eukaryota; kingdom Metazoa; phylum Arthropoda; class Insecta; order Lepidoptera; family Geometridae; genus Scotopteryx; species Scotopteryx bipunctaria. The sequence goes on from OX439462.1 coordinate 4,311,812, forward strand.
ACTAAGCAAAGCGTGTATGGGCTAAGCAAAGCTTGTATGGGCACCAGATGGCTGATAATACTTATATACTTTTTCTATTATATACTTATAATACTACAACACCCAGACCCGGAAGAAATATTTGCAGAACATACAAACATTTCTACTGTAGCGGGAATCGAACCCGCACATCTTGCGTCTCAGCTGAGCACTCGCCCGCCACGCCACCGAGGTCAGCTCGTCATTTGCGTTAGGCCGTCCCTTATACACTTAACGACTTAAAGGCATAATAATATGGCCCTGAGCTCACAGACGCAGACGGCACGGCGTGGCAAATTATTTTTTTCGTGGACAAATGATTTTCTACCTTATTTCAATAATCTTAGCACTGAAAAATATATTTATATCAACACCAATAGACCGAAACGTCTCTTGGCACGCCACTGTATTACATGAGACGCATAGGTCTAGGTATCATGTTGTTAAAATAAGTGTTTATTCATCCTAGGTGCTAATAGAAACAAGGTCGAATCTTGCCCGTTGCGGCAGCAATCTCAGCGAATGGCGCGAGCGCCGTGGCATGCCGTGGGATACCGTGCCACGCCGTGCCACGCCGTGCCGTCTGTGAGCGCAGGCCCTCAGTAGACATATTATAAGTGCCGATTTCCCTGTTAAAATTGAATGGTGTTAGACAGTTTAGGTAGTGACATATATTTGTTATTTTAAAATGAAATAATACATAAAATATTTTTTTTAGGCTGTTTCGGGTAATCTTCAATGTGATATGTGCAAGCTTTACTTCCGGGACCAGAGGAAAATGTACAAACATATGAACATGTACCATCTAAACAAGTATAGCTGTAAAAGCTGTGAGTTCGTCTCTACTAATAGGTAAATAATTGTATAACGCCCAACACAACAATGAATAAATATAAATATTTGTGGATATTTCACACAGCGCCATCTAGCCCCAAACTAAGCAAAGCTGTACTATGGCTGATAGAATACTTACTTACATAATTTTTTTTTAAATACATTCTACTTATAATACATACTACAACACCCAGAGCCGGAAGAAATATTTGCAGAACATACAAACATTTCTCCCGTAGCGGGACTCGAACCCGCGTCTCAAACGGGCACTCGCCCGCCACGCCATCGCCACCGAGTTCGTTATATTCATTTGATTGAACATTCGTATCTCTGCTGCATGCACTCGCCTATCTAAACATCCTATCATATTTTATTTCTGTAGGCCGTGGGTATGGTTTCCATACAGAGGTAAAAAGTAAATAAGTTCGTATGAGCTAGTGGCCAACTCTTGTGACGGAGTTTTTAGACCGCATAAAGGCCTCCGTCGTGGCTTATCGACTTAACAGCCGGGACCGACAGTTTATCGTGCCCTCCGAAGCACGGAAGCGCTCAGCTCTGCCACTTACGGTCACCCATCCAAATTGTGACCGAGGTGCTCAGTAATCTCTATTTCCTTTACAGAAGTCAGGTTGTAGCGCATTACAAATGGCACGCGAATGTAACGTATGATTGTGCACATTGTGATAAAAAGTTTGTGTGAGTATTTCTCTTAACATACATACGTATTATCACGCCCGTATCCCTAACGGGGTGGGCAGCGCCACGAGTTATCATAAGAAAACTTGAGGCGACACCTGATTTAATACCCCAAGATGGCTACGGTGAACCATGGTGACAGGAGATTAGCCTAGATGGTCTATCATGTCGGGATACCATCCTTTAGTCGACTTTTACGACATGCTCGGGGAGAGAAGCAGCTGAACGCATTGTTTTTTCTTTACTCCCAGTCCAGCAAAGAAGTTAAACATTATAAATAAATAAATAAATATTTGAATATCACACAGCACCATTTAACCCCAAACTAAGCAAAGCTTGTATTATATTATGGGAACCAGATGCTGATAGAATACTTATATACTTTTTTTTGTAAATACATACTTATAATACATAATACTACAACACCCAGACCCGGAAGAAATATTTGCAGAGCATGCAAACATTTCTCCGCCTCACCACAGAGGTCGTCATAACATTTCTCTCGCTCTGACAATTTGAACCTGCACTTCTCGCGTCACACGTTATTACTGAATTAGTGAATTGAAAGTAATTTTCATATATTTTCAGAAGAGCTTCGACAAGATTAACTCACATACGTTTGAAACATCCCTCTACATACATTTGCAATCTCTGCGGACACAGCTTCGTGAGTTCAGCGGGACTTGTGTGTCATAAGCAGATTACACACTCGAAAGAGGTATGTTTTATAAAGTTCTCTGCCCACTACATCGTTTCATAAAAGGACCAAACCCGGCACTAAAAAGCAAAGTTCTGACAAAAATTGCTTATCAGTTATTTTTGTATGGTGGGAAGGTTACGGCCTGGTTAAACGTAAGTGAGTGACCGCTTCTTTGGCTTTCTAGTTATTACAAGTTTTCTCGGACTAATATTAGCGACTGCAGTAAAAAAATATGTTTTAAAATACAGCACTACAGTACAGTTAATTCATGTCGAGCATATCGTAAAAGTCGACTAAGGGATAGTATCCTCTCCAACATGATGAGATACAATAAGCAAGTATTCCCAAGGAGGGTTCACGTCAGGCCGGTGGCCGGTCATAAAACATCTAAGCCAAAGTTCTTACAGCATGATCCAAGGATCATGCTGTGCCGACCCCACATGGAGTGGGATAAGTTCAGGAAATTGATGATGACTACCATACAGTTAATTCTACTTTTGACATTTTAATTTTGTGAGGATAGGATTCTGCCCGAAATACTAAAGGATTTCCCAAAACGAAACGATAGTGCGTTATGTACTAGTAGCGCCATCTAGTAGTACTATAATTATTCAGCACCTTTTGCCAACTCGCCTTTCATATCTCGCCCACAATTTTGTAGAACCAATCGTAGAGCAAAGGCGCATAGTTTCTTAGTTTGTAGCTAGATGGCGCTGTTTGAATATCTAGCAATCATCATCATCTCAGCCTGTATCTACCTACTGCTGAGTTTTATCTAGCAGGTCACTATTTATATTCCAGGAAATATCCGAAACAGAGAGTCGTCTGTTAGACACGACGAGTCCCAACTTCTGCGTGGACTGCAATATTCTGTTCGCGAACGAACAGGCCTTCGCCACGCACCTCGGCAGCTCCAGTAAACACGTCAAGACAAACATATCTGTGTGAGTATTGCTACTTATTTAATGTTTAGCCCAGGGATGGGGAAACTACGGCCCGCGGGCCATCTCCGGCCCGCGAAGTGTTGAAAAACGGCCCGCGACCATCAAACAAAATTTAAGTGAAGTTTTCGTAATTATGTAAAATACATATCAATATTTTTATTTAAGTAAATAATATAGCCAAAACTGTAACAACTCGGCCCGCCATACATATATTTTGTAAGTAAATATTGGCACGCGAAGGAAAAAGTTTCCCCATCCCTGGCTATTCAAACAAATGTACATTGATCTGTGTGATATGAACAAGCTCGTCCACTAAAGAATATAAACTAAAAAATAAATGTGAAATATTCTTTGACCACCTAAATATATTTTGGTTATTAAAAAGGTTAGTAAAGATTTTCCAGACGCCACTGATATAGGAAAAAGTAGAGCGAGTATCGGAAGCTGCCTTCCTTTCTCGTGTGAAAAATGTGGTGGAAATTGCACTTGAACATTCTTACTTGTTTATCTGTTACTAACCTTCTTCGGCGGTTACGCTCGCGTTACTCGGATAAAAAGTTGCTTATCTTTCACATTTATTTGATTTACATATCTTTTAGGACATCAGCAAGATTCGGTACATATTTCGATACGTTTTAACCTTTTTTGATGATCAAAATCCTTGTTTTCAGACAAAAGACACAGCGTGATTCTCGCAAGAGGATGCGGAGAGAGATGGGCGCTCCCACTCGCCCTGTCTCGAGAGAAGTCGGCCTTGTGCAAGAGAAGAGAACTCGCAACGGAACCTCGGAGGTGTTGAACACTGGCGTCACGACGTCTAACAACTGCGAAGTGGTAAAAGCATTGTACAGTAAAAGCTTATTTTGCACCAAAAATAATCTCAGAAATTCTTATAAAGATCATATCCTAGATGGCGCTAGGTTTCCTATATGCACAGTTTGTATGCAAATGTTTCTTCCAGGTCTGATCCCACTGCGGAAGAAATGTTTGCATGTTTTGCAAATATTTCTTCTGGGTCTGGGTGTTGTGGTGCCATGGTACTCGTAGTTTCTGATACCCACGACACAGGGAATCTTAGTGTGGGGTCAGGACTATCTATGCAGTGACGGATCAAGACTACTTGATGCCCTAAGCAATCCATGCCTGTGGGCCCCCCTATCCGTATGTCAACTAGAATCGGTCTTTAAACCTTTACCGCCTAAAAACATTAGTTTTTTGTAAAATAAGATGATGAGATGTAACGTGAGAGTGAGACGTGATGCCCTAAGGACAATTTTTTTTTGTGCGTCTTCTGGTGCCCCCTCAGACGTGATGCCTTAGGCCATTGCTTAATTTGATTAAGGGTTAATCCGTCACTGTATGTATGTGAATGTTGGGTGTTTATTATTATTACTATTTATTATTATCTACAGTGTGGCAAATACCTGGTGAATGACGTGCAAGCTCGGCGGCACTACGAGTCTGAACATCCTGGCTCCGACTACCTGAGGAGATACATGTGCGAAGTGTGCGGACATACTGCCAGGGTGAGACATTCAGAAATAATTTATATTTATTAGGGGGAATATTTATAGGTGGAATTTCAGACATTGTCAGAAATTCCACCTATAAATACATATTGTTAAACTTGACAACAATGACAACCACACAAATTTGTCCCTTCTATGTTTTTGTTCCATCCAATCCATACTAGATTGCTTGGCAGAAATCGCTTTTAGCGATAAGGCCGCCCTTTGTTTTACCATAATTTTTGCCTCTTTTGTAAGTTTAATGTTGTGTGGTGAACAATAAAGTGTTATCTATCTATCTAACAATGAGAGCACTGGTGGTCTAGTTGGTAGTGACCCCGCCTTCCGATCCTAAGGTCGTGGGTTCAAACCCGGTCGTGTACCAATGGATTTTTCTGTGCGATAAATTTATTTGCGCTATACCAGTACTCTCAAATGGTGAAGGAAAACAACGCGAGGAAACCCGCGGCTTAGTCAGCTCCGCACGTAATGACCATGTCTTTCCTGTGGACAAGGCCGACTAAGCTGAGAAAATGGAATAGGTGCTGGGCAAGCCTACTACATCTTAATTCGTCCTGGGCACTACAGCGTCCCGTTTGTAAAGGTATAAGTTACCTCCTGACGCTGTATAAATCATCTATAGATGGTAAAAGGCCTTAGTTTGACAACAATATAACAAATATAAAAACCATACTTTTATCACATCAATTTGTTGTTGTTTTTGTTTTAGCAATATGCGAATCTCCTGGTGCACATGAGAACGCACACCAATGAGAAGCCCTACGGGTGTCCGCACTGCGACCGCCGCTTCAGCATGCTCAGCAACAGGGATAGACATCTTGTGGTGTGTACATACATACATAACCTAATGGGGTGGGCAGAGCCACAAGTAATTATAAAAAAACTTGCTGCCACTCCTTATTTAAACTCCCAAGATGGATATAGTGAACCGCATGGCGACAAGTGATCAGCCCATCGCCCATGTACATAGATGGTCCGTCAGAAAGGATAGAATATGTACACTGCAGATAGGTATTCGTTGGATTAAGGATAAAGATTCGCACGTGACGTTATCTGGCAAATAATAAACTAACATATTATTATTACAGTTACTAGCTGTTTCCCGCGACTTTGTTCGCATGGAATGCGATTTTCAGAACTTGAACTTGATACAAAATCTATGGAGTGCAAAAAGTGCGGTCACCCATCAAAGTATTGACCGCACCCGGCGATGCTTGACATTTTTATCTCAGTTCCCCATTTTAATTCCTTTTATCCCTCATCCCCCCTCTGAGTAATTTTGTCTGTCCTTCTTCGGGATGAAATCTATCTCCTTTAGCAGTTTAGGCAAAAGGTACAGACCTCTTGTCTTGTCTCTTACTTTCGCATTTATAATATTTCCACGAATATCTACAGAAATATAGTTCTGTTATACAGATAATCATATCTATCTTTCGATAGGTACACACAGGCGAGAAGAGATACCAATGCCAGCACTGCAACCGTCGCTTCACTCAGTCTAGCGCCGTCAAGCTGCACATACAGACAGTTCACTTGAAGATACCCTACGCGCCCTGGGACAAGAAGAACAGGAAACGACGCAAAGAGCTAGAAGCGGCGGGAGTCTCCTCAGGTATGCCCATAGATGGCGCTATTTTCAATCTAGAGGCGGTTAAGCAAACGATGGGATACGGGCGTGATAATATATATGTACTAGCTGCCTCTCGCGGCTTCGCTCGCGTGGTACCCGGATGAAAAATAGCCTATATGTTAATCTAGCACATGTACTATGTATATTCCAAGTTTCATTCAAATCCGTTGAGCCGCTTAGGCGTGATTGAGGTAAACGTAATATAAGTAAGAAGACATAATATTACAACACCTAGACCAGACCCGGAATAGAACCCGTGCATCTTGCGTCTTAGACGAGTGCTCGCCCGCCACGCCACCGATGTCGTCAAACTTGCATAAACATGCATAAACATGCATTACCTGACAGTAACCATCCCAGCGCAAGAACAGCAAATCTCCCATCCTCCAATCGCTTGTGAAACATGCAGAGTCTGGTTGCTTCCATTGTTTCCACAGAACAAAAAGTACATACATATATACATACATATTATCACGCCCGTATTCCTATTGGGGTGGTCAGAGCCACAAGTAAACATAAGAAAACTTGCAGCCACTTCCGATTTGGTCCTAAGATGGATATGGTGAACCATGGTGACAGGTGATCAGCCCATCGCCCATATAAGTGGTCCATCATGTTGGAGAGGATACTATCCCTTAGTCGACTTTTACGACATGCTCGGGGAGAGAAGCAGCTGGAGCCATTCTATGCTTTTTCTTTACTTCCAGTCCAGCAGAGAAGTAAAAACAAAAAGTGATATTCTTATTATGTTTCAGATCTGAATTTGGTGGAGGCGCCGCCAATGCCCCCGCTGATTCAACAACCGCAGCCAAAACTACTCCTGGACACGCAGGGAGAATACATCAATGCGTATATAACTTACAGCGACGAATGAGGACCAATAAGTAAAAGTTAAGACCATTCTGCCTTAATGACAACCTTTTGACAACCTGTTCTGCCTTTTGACAGCCTCGGTAGCTTGGCGGGCGAGTGCTCGACTGAAACGCAAGAGGCGCGGGTTCGATTCCCACTGCGGGATAAATGTTTGCATGTTCTGCAAATATTTCTTCGGGGTCAATACTATGTATTATAAGCATGTATTTACAAAAAAAAAGTATATAAGTATTGTATCAACCATCTGGTTCCCATAGTACAAGCTTTGCTTAGTTTAGGGCTAGATGGCGCTGTGTGAAATGTCCACAAATATTTATTTAATGAGATAAACATTTTAGTATATTATATTGTGATGACTAAGGCCATTTATTCACATCACAGTGATGAAATGTTTCAATGCATTGAGAGTCGCTTTAACTCTTGGATGTCATAGTGTTTGTTTAAATCACGCCTAAATGGCTGAATTTGACTATAACTTAGAATATGGATATACTGAACTCGATTTTTTTAACCAGGCTCCAGGCGACTGAAGCCGCGAGCGGCAGCTAGCTTGAAAGATCTAATTTTCAAAATATTGGATTGAATATTCCGTTTTTGTTGTATTGTGCGTACAACTAAAACTAAAACTACTAAAACAGAACTTTTGTTCTTGAACAATATTGACACATAGTCAAAGCGTGGAGCACTTGAAGTCAAAATATAGATTACTTGCTATGCAAATAGTAATACAAAGTGTCCTTTGCACGAAGTTAACTATATAAACCGCTTAATGCTTTAATATATTTTAAAAACATATTAGACAATACCAAGCTGTATCACTATGTTCTTGGATAATCTATGTTAAGTTGTTTGACAGATCGGAAGTTAGAGTAATATTCTTGGTACATTTTTATATGAGGTATACTTTTTGAAGCAAGCATGGTCTGCCACCGATACTCTGCGCTTGAAAAACGTTTCATACAAATGTATTCATCATCACCATCATCTACCTGCCCTCGTCCCACTCTGTGGGGTCAGAGTTTTGGCTATGGTGTTTTATGACCGGCCACTTGCATGACGTCAACCCTCCTTGGGAATACTTGCTTATTGTATCTCATCATGTTGGAGAGGATACTATCCCTTAGTCGACTTTTACGACATACTCGGGGAGAGAAGCAGCTGGACGCATTCTATGTTTTTTCTTTACTCCCAGCCCAGCAGAGAAGTACACAAATGTATTGTCACTGTCTCTGGTTGCCTATTCCAGAGGTCAATGACACGGTTTGGCAAAATGTGTTTCGTAGGGTAGTATGTCACACACACCCAACAGTCACATATATACATAGTCCTGACCCCACACTAGGATTCCCTGTGTCGTGGGTATCAAAAACTACGAGTACCATGGTACCACAACACCCAGACCCGGAAGAAATATTTACAGATCATGCAAATATTTCTTCCGCAGCGGGAATCGAGCCCGCGCCTCTTGTGTCTCTGCGGAGCAATCGCCCGCTAAGCCACCGTGGCCGTCGTATGTATGAAACGTTATTCAACAAAATATCGTAGTAACTGCCGCATACGTTTCGGACTGTTTCTGACGATTGCTTCGAAAGTCTGCCTTTAGTAATGAGATCCGTGGTCTCAGCCTACCCCTATGGGGAACAGGCGTGATATTATATATTAATGTATGTTTTTATTGAAACTGTAATTATATTTTTTTGAGTTTTTGTACATACCCTGTTATTTATTAAGCAAATTATCTAAATCGATAAATGAATTATGTATGATAAGAAAAAGTTTAATTGTTTTCAAATCAGTTCAATGCCGTGTATTATATTATTATTAATTAGATAGTCATATGTAATCTGAATAATTTAATACATTATTAGTATGTATTTATTTTATTGTTTTAATTAACTGAATTTCTAATTTTATTTAGGTTCATTGTATTATTTTTTGAAACATATAGTTTTTAAAAGCGAGTCATGTATTTTTAAGCCAGTTAATGCTGAATTCCTTTATTATAATAACGGGCGTCGTATGGAAGACTCTTACCCCCGAATACTCAAACGATTCTCAAAGTTGAGCACGTCTCAAATGACGATTTTTTGACAGATTGTCATCAGAAACTGTCAAAAAACCGTGAGTTGAGACGTGCCCAACTCTGAGTCGCGTTTGAGTATTCTAGGGTTAGTGTATTGTATTAAAATAGGTAAATAGTGGAATATTAGGTAGTATTAGGGGCAGGGCCAGTCTCTTCTGTCCCCGCGCCCCGCGCTAACCCCCCTGAGATGCATGCTTCGACAAATATCAACTTTGTTTCTTTGACAATAAATGTATGGCACTTTTGTACAGATAACAGCGTTGTTCTGGAATTTTGGCATCAGTCGTCCGTTAGTTGAATACAGAAAACAGGCATAGGAGTCCAAAGCAAGGTCAAAACATATTAAAATGCATATTTTATTCATTTCGTACATTTCGAACATACGCAAACAACATTAAGATACTTAGCAACATATCCACTGCTAATTATTGTCGGAACAAACACACTAACAGTTAACTTTTATATATGCATACAAAAAAATTCAAATTCAACTACATCACTATGGAATGAAAAGTAAAATACCTACAATTATACGTTATATTTAAATCTTTGGAATGTAATTGCGCAGTTTAACTACTAAAATTATTGCTAAATTTACAAAACTGGCTAACAGATCAAAAGCAAACTCAAGTCAATGTCAATATTTTAGAGCGAATTTACTCTCTTATTTTGTACATTGACTAGAAAGGTTATTTTTTTACAAAAAACCAAATTCCTTGACATTTCGTTATACATTTGGTTTTAACCGCTACTTTTTAACAATAAAAGTGTATTGGAAGTACCAAAAATACACATTCTTCTCTTCACCCTATTTTAAATAGGACTCAATATATTAGATCCTCTATACTACAATTGACTAATAATTGCTCAAAAGAAATGCTTTTTTATGTAGAAATTAATATTAGTAAATAGGTACAAGTTAAAGTTTACTCAAAACTATAACAACCAAAATATTGAGCTGTAAAGTTAAATTATAAAATAACATCTAAAAATATGTGTTGTCTATTAAAGCAAATTAAGATTTTTTTACTTCACTAATAAACTAAACATGATCACAACAATAAAAACAAAATTATTATACATTTAAAAAACATATTCATGATGACAGTGAATTGCGCGAAACATATTCGGACAGATCTAAAGTTATTGCGGTCCTTGTCATTTCCATCTGTATGAAAAGGACTGTCAAATTATATTTGGTTTAAGAGTTTCACAGTATAATCGACGACAATATATGAACAAATAATAACACTATAATATAATTGGAAAAGTTAAACTTTTTAAAAAATCTTTAAAATTTGGTCAAAACATTTCAAATTAGTATGTGAAATTTTCAAGTTAATATTTTCATACAATATTTTTTTGCCTCAAAAAGAAACATACCACAACAAAATACGCTTAAGCCAAATTATAAATATAATAATAATGTCAGGTGTAAAACCTATTTTTTCACAAACACAAAAGTCAATCTCTATTTGCAAGACTTATCCGGCCTACATCTTATTTCATTGACTATTCTTGATTGTTTCTAAGCGCATCCTATAGAATATTTTCCCTTTAAGTTTACAAACATACTTCAATCCCATAAGGTCCAAAAACTTACAGACACAACTTACAGATCGGTCTCGGCAATTCTATGAGATGGGGAATTTATGTATCTTTCAGGAACCTACATTCAAAAGACAGTTTCACATAACTATAACTCCTATTATTCCTAGGAAGCTCCTATTTAAAGCCCCTTATTGAAGTACAGCTCTGTCACCTTCGGGTAATTCTTCTGTATTTCCTCCTGAAATTAATAAAATTAATTTAATAAAAACAGTTTTTGTTGACACAAACATTTATTGACATGTCACGGATTAAACTTAGTATGGAAGGTTAGTACAAATTGGAACGTGATCTGAATTAAATATGAAATAAATGTATCCCCCTTTTGTAGGTAACTTCTTTGATCTTCGGATAGTAGTACTTTACATTTTCCTGAAATAGAATAATATTTCTTGAATGGAAAAAATAATAAAAAATAAATGGGTCTCTGAAGATCGAGCTCAGGTCGGGTCGTCTCTTTCTTTCCCGTGCTTTACTCTATCTTTTGTCTCTTTCTTTGATTTTTTAGTTTGACAAGTACCAAGTTAGTGCCTACAGGAAATAAGAGAGGTAAGATATTTGTTAACGTTGGTTTATATGAAACAATTTAAACTTACGATTACGGTGTCTCACATTCATTGGGATCCTCACAACACTCCTGATGTTTGGACATTTTGAGTGTCAAAAGAGAGATGTAGAAGCCAGGTCTTACGTCATTGACTACATAGAAAATGATGCTAGGATTTACCTGATGCTGTTGACTCTTGCCTCAGACCAAATAAAAGAAAAGACGGCGCGCCGCGAACAATAAAAGTGAAGCCACCTTTTTGAGGTGCGGTTTTGAGGTTTTGTGTTCCAAGTATCCTAAAATTCATAGTATAATAAATAAGAAACGATGTTATTTGAAGTACTTACAAGTGAAAAGTGATTCTGTGAGACTCTTTATGTAATTTGCTGCTGTTTTTACAAGTTTTCACTACACAGGAAGGCATAATTCTATTTTTTATTTTATGTGTACTTGACAACGACTCGAGAGCGATGAGCATGGTTTTAGTGTAGGTGTGTGCGTGAGCGTGTATGTTTACTTGCAGGAGCACGGTTTCGTGTGGCTTCACTTTTGTTATTCGCGGCGCGCCGTCTTTTCTTTTATTTGGTCTGAGGCTCTTGCCAACAACTCTTTTATGATAAGACATGGCGCTGTAACTTTACCTTGAGGGGTGATTCGAGGCTGGTCACAGGAATCGAAGAGGTTTGTTTGAAGATGGCGCAGCAGAGTGGAGTAGCGAATGCCACGCAGATACCAACCAAGCCGATTTGGAACGGTATCACCATGAGCGGGTTTTGGCAGAAGAGGCCGCGCCGTGTCGCGTAGTTCGTAATATATGGGGTTATGGCTGAAAAGAAGAATACGGGAGAGTTAAGTTTACAATAAAATACAAATCCATTCACTTTATTCTCAAAAACATGGGTAAAAAAGTAAGTTCGTAGGTATGAGCTAGTGGCCAGCTCTTGTGACGGAGTTTTTAGGCCGCCTAAAGGTCTCCGTCATAGCTTAACGACTTAAAACATAGGCAGGTTGCATGCATACAATATTATCACGCCCGTATCCCTAATGGGGTGGGCATAGCCACAAGTAATCATAAGAAGATCAGCCCATCGTCCATATAGACGGTCCATCATGTTGAAGAGGATATTATCCCTTAGTCGACTTACATTAGGTACTTACTTAGCCCCAAACTAAGTAAAGCTTGTAGGTACTATGGGAACAGATGGCAGATACAATACTTATATACTTTTTTTTTGTAAATACATACTTATTAATACGTAACACTGACCCGGAAGAAATATTTGCTGATCATGCAAACATTTCATCCGCAGCTGTGATCGAACCCGCACCTCCGGCGTCTCAGCCGAGCACTCGCCCGCCACGCCATCAAAGTCGTCAGTCGAAAAGGAGTAATAAAGAGTATCCACACGTCATATTTGATTTGAGTAATGAAGGCTTAAAGTTTAAATGATGCCTGCCATTATTGATGGTACCTTAGGTCGCTAAAAAAGTCAGAACCTTAATTTAAACCTTATTATACTATGAATTTAGGTTACTCGGAACACACAACCTTAAAACCTTCGACACATAGATAAAAAGGTGGCTTCAGTTTTGTTATTCGCGGCGCGGCGTCTTCTCTTTATTTGGTCTGAGACTGTCGACTGCTACTTTTACTTTAAGCTCTAACAAACGAATCTAGGAGATAATATAAGGTATAAAAAATCTAAATACATATAAATACTTACTCATACCGGGCACGGCCATGATCACCCTAGAGATGCAGACGAGTGCGATGCCGTTGCGCGCCGCGCTCGTCGACTCGCCGACGCGCTTGCCCTCCGCCGTGAACACCGGCGAGCCATTCATCAACTCACTAAAACAAACACAAAGTAAGCAAGTTCGCATGAGCTAGTGGCCAACTCTTGTGACGGAGTTTTTAGGCCGCCTAAAGGCCTCCATCGGACAATTTAACGTGCCCTCCGAAGCACGGAAGCTCTCAGCTCTTAATATAATAATCTTTATCATCAGACAACTTATTCCATAGCACAATAAAAAAAAAACACATTCAAAGGTACCTCCTACCAGGTACCTCCTACTACCTTCCGCCTTAACATGTTTTTGTATGTCAAAACCAGACCTTAAGATCTAAATGCCTTTTCGACATGTTAAGAGTTAAGAGTAGACTCACGTGCTCCTCATCATGGGGATGTTGATGAAGTTAGCGCAGCAGACGGCCGCAAACGGTACCATCCTACCGTAGATGGGCTTCATGTTCTGATCAAAATTAAAATTGCTTATTACTCCACGGCCATTGGTCTAACCCCCGAATACTCAAACGCATCTCAAAGTTGAGCACGTCTCAAATGACGATTTTTGGACAGATTTTCATCAGAAACTGTCAAAAAACCGTGAATTGAAACGTGCTCAACTCTGAGTCGCGTTTGAGTAGGTATTCGGGGGTAAGTAAGATAAACATAATGCTGTTGTCTCTGTTTTTATCGTCTGTGTTTTTTATTTACTGAATCACCAACGATTCGTCGTATGATTGAAGATCTTTGAGAAAGTTTTTCCGTTGCAAAAATGGCGTAATTTGGTACAACTTTAGTTTAAATTTTTCATAGGTAGCTTTGAGTTATCTTTAGCTCAAGTTTTTTTAAATATGACTCAATAAAACAGCTGGTTACATAAATGGATCCAAGTACCTACCTACTTAATCAAAGTGTTAACACGGGCGGGGCGGGGGCAGGTCTCTGACGTCAGATTTAGCTAATCTCTGAACAAACTGTGTAATCGTGTAGGAGTAATAGTGTTCTGTGAGGTAGATGCACTCACTAAGTGGGCTTTCATGCCGCATTAGCACGTCCTACAAATGAGATCTTCATGACAGATCAGTGGTGGACGTTGCTAATAATAGACTCAAGAGTCAATATAATAAAATAGGTACTACTATTTATATATAATAGTACTTCTTACGTTCTCTGCTGGACTGGAAGTAGGTAAAGAAAAAGCATAGAATGGGTTAAGCTGCTTCTTTCCCCGAGCATGTCGTAAAAGTCGACTAAGGGATAGTATCCTCTCCAACATGATGGACCACTAAATCAGAAGTGGCTGCAAGTTTTCTTATGTTTACTTGTGGCTCTGCCCAACCCATTAGGGATACGGGCGCGATAATACATAATGTATATATGTATGTAGGTACTTCTAATATACCTATACTGAATGAAAATATAAATAATGAAACACAGTATATTTGGAAGACTGTATAGTTCTTTGAAATCGGATGTCATAATGCTTGTGGAAGTCGGAAACGAAAGGTAAACAAGTTTTTATTATTTTGTACCACGTTGGGCGCCATTATATTAAAAAAGTCAAAAGTACAAGAGCACTGATTTTTTGAGAATGAGTGTAACCGTTGAAATTTGCATGTGAATGACTTACAAAACTTGCCAAATTTATTGGCATTACAATTAAATGACGTAAAACTTTTTCTAGGTACTTAGTTGCATAATTAATTTTTGCCCATTCATTGATTGAACAGTCCAACCATTGATCATTAATTCATGACGTGCGCGTATGTTGATGTAGAAAGTACGTATTTAGATAACGACGGAATTAAAGGTGGCATTTGAGGTTAAAAAAAATTATGGTACCGTACCTAATTACATTATACTTTGAAGAGGTTCATCATCATCATTATAATCAGTCCACATCCACTAACAGCTGAGTATTGTTACTTTATTACATTAGGTATTCATCAACTCAACTTACATAGGTAATGCAAACGACACACCTCCATTTGACGTCACCAGAAATGGCCTTATGTTGACTCCCAAAAATAACTGATAAGAATTGATTAGCTTTGGATATCAAGCTGATAACATAATTCCATTGTTGGAATCCACCATGTGATTTATTTACTCTGATAAGGAGATTTCCGTATCAACATGTCTGGAATTATTTATTGGCCTTGAAAGGGTTTTCCGTAGAGACAAGAAAGGTTATCTTGTTTGTGTGTAGGTACCTACCTATTACTTAATTTAATGAAGACGACCAAACATGTTTTTATTTTATTTATTCCTCAGTACCTCGCATAGTAATTTGAAAATATCCTTTATCTAGTTCCAGAGAGTTAATACATACATACATATTATCACGCCCGTATCCCTAAAGGGGTGGGCAGAGCCACAAGTAAACATAAGAAAACTTGCAGCCTCTTCTGATTTAAACTCCTAAGATGGATATCGTGAACCATGGTCACAGGTGATCAGCCCATCGCCCATAATTATGAATAATAAATAAAATAAATGTTTTTTATTGCGCTACCAAGAGTTACAATACATGGATGAAATCTCCTTTTAGGTAAAAAATACTTATCATAGGAGATTTCGCTCTTGCATAGGTCTTAAACAATTTCCTGAAGTTGAAGAAAATTAAAAACATTTAAATTACAGTAAGTAGGTACCTATGTAAATACTATACCTACTATGTATACAAAATTACTGTGCAGAGTGTGAATGTACGTGTATGAATTCCACTGAGAGCACCTAAAAGTCTGGGTGACAGATGGAATGTGTGTGTATGTGTGTGTGTGTGTGTGTGTGTGTGTGTGTGTGCAGGTGTGTGTGCGGGTGTGTGTGCGGGTGTGTGTGTGTGTGTACGTGACTGTGTGTGTAAGGGTGTATAATTATGAGTTAGTGAACATATTGTATAGCATACCTTGACCTTCTTGTTCAGGTAAAGAGCTGTACCCAAGGCACCACCGCAAGCTGCACAATACGACGATAGCAACTGTCTGAAATTAATAACAATTAATGGAAAGTCACTAATCCGAGACTCAATGAATTCCGGTGAGTTCAGAGTATGAATTCCGGTGAGTTCAGAGTAGGCTCGAATTTAAATTGTGGGAAAATGTTTTTTGCAAATCAAAATAAATTAGGTACCTACTTAATTTATCTTACTTATATTATAAATGCGAAAGTTTGTGAGGATGTTTGGATGTTTGTGCCTCAATCACGCCTAAACGGCTGAACGGATTTGAATGAAACTTAGAATATACATAGTGCATGTACTGGATTAACATATAGGCTATTTTTTATCCGGTTACCACGCGAGCGAAGCCGCGGGCGGCAGCTAGTTCCTACATGAATATTCAAGGTTTAAGAACAGCAGCTTATAAAACCAAAATATAAGACAAATCAACACAATGGGTGTGTTCTTTACAGTGCACTTAAAATTAAGTTGGTTTCCTCACAATGCTCGACGAAGCATAAGTTCGAAGTCAAAAAGCATTATTTGGTTGCTCGGCTCGCAGATCGATATACAAATTTATAAAGAACAAAGAATATGATTGTTCATAATTATATTAATACTTTATTGCACACAAATGAACTTTGCACAAATGGAGGGCTTAATTCCTTAGACATTTTCTACCAGCCAACCAATGAGTAGCCTAGTAGTCTATTTTAGAAGTTTAGACGATGTCGAAAGCCTTAGCCATCATCATCATCATCATCCATCACGGTCGAGAATGTGAATCTCATTAACTCGGAATGTTCCTAACCACACCCCGGCTACTATTCAGTTAAGTCTTACACAACCGATCGTCAGCTCGTCTCGTAAAAAAAAGCAAAGTCCAAAAAATGCCAACATAAGTATTTTTAATCTTTCACCACATCAGTTCTTACCCGGTTGAAATCGGTGCATCGCCGGATCGGTTAGTGTAGTTGACGGCTGCGTTGAACGTCTGATTCACCCACTGCCAGAAAACCGTGGCAGCGGTCGTTTTGTAGAATGTGATCATACCTGTTCAGCACAAATATGGTTTCAGTATTATTTAAATTGGATCTTATCAATGTTTGTAGAAATTCAAATAATATATCAAACAAATCTATTTTCTCTGCTGAACTGTGGTAGTAAAAAAACATAGAATGCGTCCAGCCAGCTGTTTTTCTCCCCGAGCATGTCGTAAAAGTCGACTAAGGGATACATGATGGACCATATGAGCGAAGGGCTGATCACCTGTCACTATATTTCACAATCCTGGGATGCTTGGATCAGGAGTGGATGCAAGTTTTCTTAT
The DNA here is from genome assembly GCA_949320045.1 of Scotopteryx bipunctaria. NCBI lineage: Eukaryota > Metazoa > Arthropoda > Insecta > Lepidoptera > Geometridae > Scotopteryx > Scotopteryx bipunctaria. The sequence goes on from OX439462.1 coordinate 4,329,332, forward strand.
GATCATTTGGGGCTCTGCCCAACCCATTACGGATACGGGCGTGATAATATGTATATAGGTATGTACAAATTTACACTTTGCCGTAGCATGTCTGAGAACCGAACTAAATGAGCGTGAATAGGTAACATTGTAGGTGCGTGTACAAAAGAAGCCACAACAATAATATCTACTTGTCACTAAACAATCACATCTATATTTCAGCCAAACTGGAGATACAATTTATGTAAACAAACCGTTGCGTATTTTTCGTTATTACGATGAAATCAATTTAGTCTTAGGTAAATAAACCTCGCAACATAAATTTTTACACCTTAATTTAACTATTAGTACCTAAGTACTACTTATAAGTTCCGTAAACATGTAGTGAAAAAGTAAGTTTTAGGTTACATAAATATGGGTGATTTGTTTACTTACATAAATTGTATCTCCAGTTTGGCTGAAGAATAGCATGAGACATGATCAAATCTTGGAATTAAAGTGACACGAAAGGCAAATACATAAGTTGACAAAATAGCCGAGCGTTGTTTCTTGGCAGTACCTACCTACGTATCTTCCACACCTAGTCGAACAGATGAACTTACACGAACAAACGTAAATTCAACGTAAGTTTAGGATGTTTCAAAACTATTCTTATTGGCATTTTATTAAATTTGATGATTTAATTTGAATTTTTTAATATAGTTTGAGACATAATAAAATCCAAGAATGAATGTGACACGAAAATCAAGTTGATCCAGTGAGACTCACAGCCAGTGATGATGGTGTTCATAGGCACTTGCGCAGCCATGCGGCCGAGCACGAACATCTTCTCGCCCGTGTCGGGGTGGAAGGCACTGTCGTACAAGTACTTCATCTTCCACAGCTTCGCCTCGTCGTAGCCGACCGGCAATTTGCGGCTTTTTCTAAGTACAAAAACATTATCAACCAACTATACTGTTAAACTTTCCTTATTAAGACTTGAGATTTACAGAAAGTCTCAAATCGTCCATAAAAAGAGCCGCTATTTGTAACGCATGCCTCATTTGTTTGCTTAATGTTTTCTTAACTTGGTGTCTACACTACAATGCTTCATGTTGAGTTGTTTTGAAAATACCCATCGTTTCAGATACAGTACCGTTTCATATGGCATTGGTGGACATTACAGCTAATATTGAATGCCTTTTGGTCTCTGCTCTGCTCCACAAAACGTGTTCCCTGTTCCCTCTTGACATTAGATTTAATTTTAATAAATTAACTGTTGCATAACGCGGCCCGGCATTCCTAACTTACCAAGATCGTGGGTTCAAAACTTATCGTGAACTAATGGGTTTATCTGTTCTGTTCTGCACGCTATAGGTACCAGTAATCCTCAAACAGTGAAGGAAAATATCGTGACGAAACCGGCATGCCCTACGAGTTCGAAAGCATGTGTCAAGTACACGAAAGAAGCCTTTTAGGCATCTGTTACCTTACTGGTTCGAAAGAAAGAAATAAATAAATAACACCCAACAGTCACATACATAGTCTTGACCCCACACTAGGATTCCTTGTGTCGTGGGTATCAGAAACTACGAGTACCATAGTACCACAACACCCATCCCTGGAAGAAATATTTACAGATCATGCAAAAATTTCTTCCACAGCGGGAATCGAACCCGCGCCTCTTGCATCTCTGCCGAGCAATCGCCCGCCACGCCACCGAGGCCGTCGAATAGTTACACGAGTAGGTAGTAGGTAACTCTTACTTGAATGTAGTGACGATTTGCTTAGCTTCGTCGAGTGTTTTGTCTGATGTGAAGGCATTTAGGGGGTTGGTGAGCCGTAGAAAATGCCGCGCGCGCCCGAAATATGTGTTCAAGTCGTATGGAGACTTGTCCAAATCTATAGGTGGTGGTCCCATTATTATCTGCGAAGAGAATGTTGGTACAGCATTATCATCAAGTCAGCCTGGGTAATAGGCCTCCTTTGCGTTTTATCATGTCGTTTGTATTGTACAAACATCCAAGCTTTCATATTTACAACTAGCTGTTGCCCGCGACTTCGTACGCGTTGGATTACTTTTATAAGATATCCCATTTCACCTATTTTTAAGGGTTGTTTTTAAAAATCCTGTAACAATTATCCATTTATTTTGGATTTATAGTAGATATCCAACCAAATCGAGTATTAAGCGAATCGCACCGCCCTTTAAAATTTCAATACAAACTGACTCCTCAGTTCACCCCTTTTTAAGGGTTGTTTTGAAAAATCCTGAAACATGTGTCGATTTATTTTGCATTTATAGTGTCCAAACTGAGTTTCAAGCAAATCGCATCATGCGTTAAAAAGTTCCATACAAACGCTTTCACCCCATTAGGGGTTGAATTTGAAAAATCCCGCTTTGGTGGGTGGTTTTGCAATAAAAGGCCTTCCAAATTTCAGCTTTCTAGTTTCAACGGTTTCGGCTCAGCGATGATGAATCATCAGTTAGTCGGGTCAAGCTCTTTTATAGGTATAAATAGACAGATAGATTAAATAGTTAATTGTGTATGCATTGTTATTTACTACATATTAACTGAGGCCTTAGCCATGTTTCTTAGCGTCCTTCAGCTAGGTATTCGTTTCAACGACCATGGTTTTGAAATTAAACTTTTATGAATGAAAATCAATTAAAAAATCTATAAAGCCGTTGATCACTTTGATTATGCTTTGATAAGTAGTAAAGCAAGTAGGTAGGTACGAGGTACGTACCTACTTGCTTTATTAGGTACTTATCCATCTTAGAAATTGGATCTTAATACCTAATCCAATTTAACTAGGTAAATAATCAGCAACTTTATTCCGGTAGGTTCACTTGTTTCATTTTTATAGCCTTGTGAATATTTTTTTAGATTTGTAAATAAAATTATTATCTACTAGCAGCCCGCCCCGGCTTCGTACGGGTACCTATTTAACAAATTAGAATTTTAAGGTCATTTTTTTCACCTCGGGTTACATTATTGGAGTTTTAGTAAGGATCCCTAATTTTTTTGAAAATAAATTATAGCCTATATTATTCCGTAATAATGTAGCTATCTACTGGTGAAATATTTTTTTAAATCGGTTCAGTAGTATCGGAGCCTATACGTAACAAACAAAAACAAAAAAATCGTTCCTCTTTATAATGTTATTAGTGTAGATGTCATCAGTTTTTAGGTAGATTAGATAGGTACCTATTGAATTAGTAAGAAAGGAAACAATACAATATTTAGGTAGATATGTAGGTACCTACCTACCAATTAATTTGCTAGAGAGTAGGGACCTAGGTACTTACACAAGTTACCTCTGTATACCAACGCCTTGATAATTAACGTACCTAGGTAATTATTTTAGCACAAGAATAAACTTGAACATGTTTGAACTCAGATAACGAAAGTAATTATATTAAATTAAACGTTCACGGACATTGTTATCTATAAAATGTTAAGGGTAGAGATACCTACATAAAGGTACTTGCATACTAAATTAGGTAGTACCTAGGTAAGTACATTTTAATTTAAACAATCTAGGTAGAGAGGTACAGATTGGTAGGAGGTACAAATCCAAACTTACACTTCCTTGAACGTTTAAATTTTAGTTTGAATAAAGAAATCTAAATAAATAATCTGCACCTTATCTGATAAAAAAACGCAAATTACCCAAACCCTAGTAGGTATTCTGAGATTTTAATTATCAGACGTGATAGGTAGTTTTTTACTTCACTTGCCTGCCTCTACCGAAATTAATGAGCATAGGTACCTATCTAACTAAGTTATCAAGAAACATGCTCAAGACTGTAATCACATTTCCAAGCAGCCGGCTTTTCTCTACAAGGGGGTAGTAAGAGGCACGTCTATCACTTATTTACAAAGACAGTTTCTATCCATTGACATTACACACTGTAGATAGGTATTTGACTGAAATAGTGATTTAACTTTGATGTTTATCATTATCAAGTAATCTTCTGACCCTTGGTCATCTTATCAGTCTTTCGTTGTTCTTGGGTTGCTTGTTCCCTGAATGAAAGCGATTACGAAACTGCCGAAACTTGAAAATCAATAGTCTTCACAAAAGGACCATTTTAATAGCCAATGATATTGTATTTTTTAACCAAATTTGCATTATTTGTAAGTAAATTAATTCTCTCAGGGTATGAAGACAGCAATCTAATGTATTTTCTATTAATTTAGGCCAAAAGATATGTATTTAGCAAGTGACTAGTGGTGTAAGCAAAATAACTCCAGAGACTTACATTTTTTCGTTAAATGGACAGCCAGTAATTCAGATCACCTTCCAATTATGTACTAAAAATATTTATTAATTAATTTTTACAGTAAACTCTTCACATACACATTTTATTTTGATAATTTATATAATTTACTGAATTTATCGGCACAACACGTTCAAATGTTGCGCCGTCAGAAATGACGTATCGATCGGCCTATTCCGCCTCTTTGCTGTTACGCATCGTAGTGTTGCTATAAGGAAAAAATTATAAGTGGAGAAAAGTCCCTACGTTTGTAAGTTAGATACTCACTTAGATTTCGTTATGTATTTACATTAAAGTTTATATAGAACTTAAACTGTACATGTAATGTACTAAATTATTACCTTTTTGGAAATAAATCAAAATATGATTCCGATAAACGCAGTTAACACATTATTTGACACATTTCTGACGTTGCTGTCAAATTTACGTGAAACGGAGCTCTACAAAGTTACGTCTTTGTCGAGCAAAGACGATCCCGAAATAATTTTCTATTATAAAAGCCTTTTTTCTAAAGGTTTTCGACCAAAACAAAGATGTCCCTAATCAGCCGAAGCGTGTTCCGTACCCTGGTTCAGGTATAGTGCAGTTTTGATCAAAGATTCAATGAATATTTTACAGTTATCATTGATGTGTTTCGTAACCTTTTTCTGGTGCTATGTGTGTCTAGTTATTTATGTATCTTGAATAAAACCAAGTAATTTTCCCCGTCGCTTAGCTATCAAGTTTCTAGTTTTTATATCATACGTAGCATTGGCTCAGTGCAAATGCGTTTGAGTCTGATTGTTGCTAATTTATCTCACGTGATCAATAGGGATATGGTTCTCGGTAGTTCGCTCAATTTACACCTTACTATGCAAATATATTACCACCAGTTTCCACGCTGCTCTATATGTATATGATGTCCCTTAACAAAAAATGTAAACAAATAAATATTTTTATTGAACTGAATGTTTTTATTTCAGGGATCTCAGCACTGCAAGGGTATCCACACGAGTACGGTAACCGCAGATAAAAACGTATGTTACGCGCCTATGGTTCCCGGTTCCCTGGTGAGCCCCACTAACTGTCTACTAAAACATAACAACTTAGTGCAAGTAATGAAGCAGGCCTATCGAGTACTGGTCGACCCAAATTATTTTAATTCCTTCAAATCACATGAAATTTCAAATTTATTTGGCATTATGTTATATTTCTCTAAAATAGTTAATTACTGTAATAAGCAAAGTTTCCTGTTGCAATCAGTTGTTCAATAGTTTCACTAATGCAATCAGATATATAAAAACTTGTGCTAGGTACATTACTTGTACATTGGAACTATTTCTCGAGAGACTTAATTATATTGGTAAGTATTTGGTATCAAAATTACAATTAGGTACACAAACCAAACTAAATTACTATTTGGCATCAAAATCTAGGTTCAGAATAAGTATATCTTACACAACATTGGCATTCAAAATATTATGTTGGCAACAAATTTCAATGATTCCAAATTCATAATGTATTTCTGAAAAAAATATTTTACTCTGATGATTCAAAACTCATAATGAATTGTCTCTGAAATTCATATTTTGTTTTTGAGTTTTAGGAGTCTTCTGTTCCTGTATCGTAAGAACTATTTGTTGCATGAAAGCACCTTGTGCACTTTGCCTTTATGTCCCTTTGTTATCTTCAATTAGCTTAGCATGATTGATGCCTTTTTATGTTAGTTGCACATGTCCTGTGTTGACGTACCTAAAAAAAGTTCTCATCTTCATAACTTACTAGCTGTACCCCCATGGTTTCACTCAAGTTGAAATGAAATATAGCCTAAGGGATATTGTAGATTTCTATGGGTGAAAGAATTTTCCAAATTGATTCTGAAGTTTTTAAGATTATTTCCTACAAAACATACCAAACTTTCCTTTCATAGTGTAGATTTTTAGTTAGATAAGCCATGGAGCTACATTTTGGTTATTTTCATATTGATAACTAGAATGTGTAAAAATCTTAGAATTATTTCTTTCCATATACTTTTTATGGAATATATGTACATCATTATGTCATAAAATGTAGCATGTACTATGTGCAATGCTTTTAAATGTTGTCCAAATAATTGTTTTAACTATAACATTTGCTATAATAATGGTTATTTAAACATTTATTTATGTTTATTAGAATGGTGAGTATTGAATACCTTATCAGGTCAATTTATCAACATTCCTTGATCTTTTTAAGGATGGATAGGTCTAGGTTACGCTGATATCTAATCAATGAACAAATTAATATTAAATCTTACACCAGACATCTTAGTACAACAGAATGTTTGTAATTAGTTGGAGCTGATACACCATTATTTACCTAATCACCTTAAGTTCAAGCTCCAAGAATCAGATACACAGTTTACACAATAACATATGCATTTACTAAAAGTACTCATTTAATTACATCAGATAGGATGTTGTTTGCGTACTTATCGATATGTACCTACTTATGTATAAACTTATATTTTTAAACGATGTTTTGTATACATAAAATACCTACTTACTTTTAAGAAGAAACTTATAAGCTAATTAAAAGCATATTATGAGGCATTCCAAATAATAGTTACTATAAATGTAAAGGTGTACAAGTTAAGATTGCCTTTTAGGCATAACTATAATATCTGCTAATGTTTTAGCAACAACATGCCAACAAGGAGGGCCGCATCAAGTGCACTCTGATCCCTGGAGATGGAGTGGGCCCTGAGCTTGTCTACTCAGTTCAGGAAGTTTTCAAGGTAAGTACCTAATCAAAAATGTTATTTGAGGTTTGGAGGAGGGCGCTTATCCTACATTTGAATCTACGGGATTTGTTAGAATTTCAAGAGTCTTTGTTTTGACTCCACCTTGACTTCCATTCCTATTAGTGACATATAAATATTGTATAAAATTCTTATGTAACTGACTGACAATAAACGCACAGCCTGAACTATAAGTCCTTGAAGCATGAAACTTGCAAGGGTCATCTTCATCTCCCTGCCCTTATCCCACTTATGTGGAGTCGGCTCAACATGTGTTTTTCTTCCACTCCCTTCTATCAGCCGTCATCTCAGTATTCACTCCTTACTCATGTCATCTTTTTCGCAATTCATCCATCTTCTGTCTACCTCTACCCTTGTATCCATCCACTTTCATATCTAACACTTATCTTGTCACATGATATTATGAATGCCTATACCATGCTAACCTATTACTCCTCAACTTCTCTGTCATTCTGTATCTTGTCCATTCTCATCACTCCACTCATTCATCTCAACATTCTCATCCCTGTTGCATATATTCTTCTTTCATCTGTCCCTTTGGTTGCCTAACACTCAACTCCATACAATACACAGCGCCATCTAGCTTTTTTTAGGAATGCTTATCCTTAGTTTTAGTGTCTTTCAGGCGGCGAGCATCCCAGTTGATTTCGAATCATTCTTCTTCTCCGAAGTGAACCCCACACTCAGTGCGCCTATTGAAGATGTAGTCAACTCCATCGCCAAGAACAAGATTTGTATGAAGGTACGCCAACTTTGTTAATAGAAGTGAGCGAAGTGATATGCTCTTTGTTGAAATTTGTACTAAGATGATATTCTTCTTGTTGTTAATGCCTCAGACTTAGGTTACGGTGCGGGGTCTTTTCTTTTGGTGTTTTTTCATGTTATAACGATTGTTACAACAAAAAAGTAGTGGTAAAGCCACCCAATATACCGTTCCTTACTAAAAAAATACGTTCATACTGTCCCAGGACTGGTTTTTGTTTTGTTTCTGTGACTGCACTCTCTGATTTGTAAAACTGGTGCTTTTTCCAGGGCATCCTAGCGACCCCAGACTTCTCCCACACCGGTGAGCTTCAAACACTAAACATGAAGCTCCGCAATGCCTTAGATCTATACGCGAACGTCGTACACGTGAAGTCTCTGCCGAACGTCAAGTGCCGTCACCATGACGTTGATTGCATCATCATCAGAGAACAGACTGAAGGAGAGTACTCAGCCTTGGAGCATGAGGGTGTGCCTGGTATGTAACTTGCGAAGTATTCAATGTTGTATGTGTTGAATCTATGTACAATAAACTGTGTTTATTAAACTGATCTGCCGTGAGCGAAGCGAGTTACTATAATTCGAATTAAATATTTATCTCAATTGCATAAACTAAAGATATTGAATTCATCATTTATTTTCTTGGTTTCACTCCATTATGATCCTACGTAACCATATTTCTTATTTCTAAACAATTTGTACCACCACAACTGATTTAAGTTTGTATTCCTCAGGCGTAGTGGAGTGCCTGAAGATAGTGACGGCGTCCAAATCAGAGCGCATCGCCAAGTTCGCGTTCGACTACGCCGTGAAGATGGGCCGCAAGAAGGTCACCGCCGTCCACAAGGCCAACATCATGAAGCTGGGCGATGGCCTGTTTTTGAGGAGTTGCGAAGAGGTATATTTTACGCTATAAGACACTTACAAAATGTAGGCAATTGCAGCTGGTTTCCCCCTGGAAGTTTTCTTTCTTCTTTCTACTTTTTTTTCTTTCTACCTTTCCAGATGGCAAAATTATACCCCCGCATCCAGTTCGAGAAGATGATCGTCGACAACTGCACCATGCAAATGGTATCGAACCCGAACCAGTTCGACGTAATGGTCACTCCCAACCTGTACGGCAACATCGTGGACAACTTGGCCAGCGGCCTGGTGGGCGGCGCGGGAGTCGTGGCAGGCGCTAGCTACAGCTCAGAATGCGCCGTCTTCGAACAGGTAACTTTATGGACAAGACTCTGTACGGCAACTGGACAACTTACCCAGCCGGCTAGTGGCCAGCGCTAGCTACAATTGAGAGTGCTCAGTCTTTCAATACGTATTTTAGGGACAATTAATAGTCTGTACGGCAACATTATGGACAAATTAGCCAGCCAGCTGGAGGCCAGCGCTAGCTCTACAGCTCAGAGTGCACCGTCTTCAAACAGCTACTTTGGACATAGTGGTCCTTATCTAGATAGACAATAATAGCAAAGGATAGAAAAAAAAGTTACATCTTCCCTAGTAAGTATAGCACCAAGCTCAACAAGAAGGACCTTGCTAAGAAAACTAACAGCAGACCCACTGTTTACCACACCTGCCTAATTCTTAAATTATTATTAAGTCAGCAGTCATATTATTTTAAACAGGCTTAGGTTGTTTGTTTAATGTCGAATATCATAAACAGTCAATTTATGTTAGACTTTAAAAATGATCCTTATTTATTGAACAAGAGCTTGAAGTTTAGAAAAAACATAGAATGCGTCCAGCTGCTTCTCTCTCCGAGTATATCGTAACAGTCGACTAAGGGATAGTATCCTCTCCAACATGATGAGATACAAGAAGCAAGTATTCCCAAGGAGGTTTTCCGGTCATAAAACACCTTAGCCAAAAATCTTACAGCATGATCCAAGGATCATGAAGATGAAGAGCTTGAAGTTTAAAGACAATCGTTTATTTCCCAGGGAGCGCGTCACATATTCTCCGGCGCGGTGGGCAAGAACATCGCGAACCCGACTGCCACGCTGCTCTGCTCAGCGAATCTACTCGCACACGTCAATCTGCACTCCTACTCCAAGATGGTCAAGAACGCAATCAGCAAGTATGTACTTATATAGTTGCTTTGATATTCTCTGAGCCGAGGATCAACCAGAAAAGTTTTATTTCCGCACAGAGGGTACATATTATATTGCAAATTTTAAGAAGCTCTTTTGCTCTAGCAAAAGAGCTTTATATAATTTGCACCCGTTAGAAAGCGCCAAAAACTACATTAAGTATTTCAAATATGAGCTGTTTTTAAAAATTTTACAAGATCACTGACCATTTACTTTGCCCGTGTTTTCATTTAATGCCGTTGAAGCAAATACCTACACTTTGTATAAATCTCTTCTTTCCAGGGTCTTGAAAGACGGCAAAGTGAGGACAAAGGACCTCGGAGGCCAATCCACCACCAAAGACTTCACATACGCAGTTATCCACTACCTTACATAAACGTTACATACCTAGCAAAATCACCTTTATATAACCCCCATGTATTTGTAAGAATAACTTATTTCTATTATTTATCAAGCGTGATCTGGTCAATCAATGTTTTAACAGTATTTTGTTACTCATAAGTATTTATAGATCCCTGTGTTACCATTGTAAATAGAAATAAAACGATAAAATCGTCTGTTACTGGTTTTACTGCTACACTATTGCATAAGACTTGAACATAACTTGTCACGGTGTTTTCGGCACTATTCCATGGGTTGTAATGGTGAAAGTTGCTTGTTAGTCGCCTTGGGGTATAACTCTTGCTACAGCGAGCTTCTTCACTCTGTCTGAGATCACGTACTTAAGGGCCAATGGTGCAACCTAGCAGACGAAAAGGTATTGAATTAATATACTTTACATGTAAGTACCTCAGACCAAATAAAAAGAAAAGACGGCGCGCCGCGAAAAACAAAAGTGAAGCCACACAAAACCGTGCTCCTGCAAGTAAACATACACGCTCAGAGTCGTCGTATAGTAAACTTTTTAAAAATAGAATTATGCCTTCCTGTGAGTGGTGAAAACTCTTACAAACAGCAGCAAATCACACAAAAAGTCTCACGGAATCACTTTTCACTTGTAAGTACTTCAAATAACATCGTTCCTTAATTATTATACTATGAATTTTAGGTTACTTGGAACACACACACACACACACTAATAACCGAACTGCTGATACGCTGATACTGCTGAACGGCCATAAAAAGGTGGCTTGACTTTTGTTGTCCGCGGCGCGCCGTCTTTTCTTTTTATTTGGTCTGAGGTAAGTACCTACCTACCTACTATATTCTTTACATGTACTTTCTAGTTTCCTCCAATGAGACGTACCGTCAGCAACGGAAATTCATGAAAATTAGATGATTTTAATGAAGGATAAAAATATACCTTTTCAGGATTCCTGTACCAGGCTTCTTGCGAGAGCCGCCTGTAGACCTTGAACTCTGGCAATGAACAGATTTCGTTGATCCGCGGTAGTAATTCATCCAGCGGCTTGCATAGACCTCGCTAAAGAAAAAAAAGAAAACGAACAAATATATCACACAACGCTCATCTCTTTTTAGGTAGATTCTGAATAAGGGCGTTGTTTTTCATGTGCCTGGGAAAATTTGTTTGTATTATCTAGCGACTCGCCAAGGCTTCGCACGAGTGCAAACAAACTAGTGTCTGAATTTCCTTTTCGAACATGGCGTGACCTAGATACGTATAGAATGCCAGTACCTACCTAGGTACTAAATAGCTACATAGGTATCCACTTGAAAAACCTACGCATCAGGAGCGCCATATTGGGACTGGCGTAACGAAGTAGAGGGAAGAATCCTATGAGTAATTGTTGTTCAGACGTTCCCTAACTGCTACTTTATCTTACTAGAAATTCGTAAATGCCTGAAGATCTTTGAGAATATCTACAGTAATAGACGAAGCAAATAGCGCAAGGTTGTCTACTGTACCTTCATAGGTTCGGGTTTGAAGTCCCGCCTAGGACCTGCAATCTGGCTGATGTAATCCATATGCTTCTTCCATTCGCTCTCGGTCCAACCTTTCTTCTTCTTCACCTCCTTAGTATCAGACTTCTTGAGGTCAATGACACAATTGGCCAGTTTAGAGTAGCAGGTAGCGTTCGCCGCTTCGATCATGCGGTCTATACGCTCCATTCGCTCAAGACTGAATCGGTGTTTGTACATCTTCTTTATTAGGATGAATCGGCTGGAAGTACACGTTAGTTAATTGAGAATTCTTTTAAAGATTACAGCCAAGTGGTCAGACAGATGGCATTGTGAAGACGGCGGGAATTCACTAGATTCGGTTGGCACAATCCACATGATCGGAAAAAACGCCCCTCTAAATTTAAATTAACCCAAATTCCGCCCGCTAAATTTAGTTCAATTTAGTCAGCAGAATTGCACACCAAAGAAGCCTGTACGGCCTGTACCCAGCAATGGGGAATGGGCTTACCTATATGATAAAAATTTCTTAAAACTTATGCCGTGACAGGTCAGAAAAATACGATAAAATATTAAGTCATCGACACTAAGTATATGTGGGGATTACGAAACCCTCCCGTTCTATGGCGTAACTGGACAAAACGATGAGTAGGAATTATGAAACCCACCTGATTTGTGACCTACCGAAACGTCGATTGTGGTGCGAGAGCAGGTTCGATTCTTGTTGCTCCTCAGACTCCGCTTGATCAGAGGCCCGAGTATTGGCAAAGAAGATTAAGAAAAGTACCTACCTCTCTTGATAAAAAGTACTAGATACCTAAGTAAGTGCTAAGTAGATACTTACCGTAGATATGGCCAAGCCGCATCATTCACTCTGTCAGATAGCTGACTACTGAGTGCAGATTTCCTGATTCCTCTGGGCGTATACGCCGGCATTCCTTCCCCCGTATCTATTATGTACTTTCTCGGCACACTCAGGATGTTCAACCTCTTAGGGATTTTGTAAGGAAAAGTGGCCGTCGGGGTATCGAACTTCGGCTTGCCCATTTTTGATGCGGTTTGTTTGGTTTATAGCTATTGAGAGTTATGGTCGGGTGTTTTGTTTACATTTTGGGCTGGTTGGTGAATTTTATTTGGTACCCATTTTTCGGTGTTTTTTTTGCGGTTTGCTGTGCTGAGAGGTTTGATTGGACTGAGATTGACAGCCGGAACGGACTTTTGTTTTCGGAAAGTCATACTTTTATTTCTGCTTGTCTAGTTGGTCTCAAAACAAGGTTAAATACTGCACAAATTGAGTTTCGTTCTTCATGTAGCCTCTGTGTCCGAGGAGTCAAAAAAAAATTTTTTTTTAATTTATTTTTAGTGTACCTATATGTAAAAATATTTTCACTGTGGTGTGAATGATCTCTCAACAGACAGCAATTAATAAATATCAAATGAAACTATTGTAACTTGGAGTACATGTGCTGGATTAACATTTAGGCCACCAGGTGTACGAAGCCGCGGGTGGCAGCTAGTCAAAATATAAAACAGTTAGGTATCACGAACACAGTTATTAGGTATGTTATCACGAATGGCTGGAATAATGCTGATGATCAGGTATTTATTATACATTTTAAGCTTCATCCAAGACCGTTTAGCAGTTACGCCGTAATTGAGCTATAAACACCTAAACATTCTCCCAAATTATAGACCAATGTGTTAAAGTACAACTAGATATACCTAGGTACAAATAAAACAGCCAAATCAATATAAAACTTGTATTTCATAAACATATTGATCTCTCACAACATAACAATACTGTTATTACAACGTACAGCCTTTCACATCTGTTTCACCTATAAAACCAGTCATGTGAACAGAACTGAGATCTATTACAATACAATAAAAGCGAAACGTTGAATGCACTAGGTCTTAATTAATTCATCCATTTTACATTAGCGTCGTAAGAATTGCTTTTAAAAATGACCTTGGACGGTGTAAACTTTAGTAACAATAAAGATTAACTTGTTTATAAATATGTAAACTATAATTTTCTAAGCAACAAAGAATAAATAAAATAATAGAAATTCTACAACGCTCAGTACAAGGATTTTTAATCAGCCAATCCCAGTGAACAATAATTTAATTGGAGTGGCGCCCTTTATGTTAAACTGTTAGGCTTTAGTTCGTTCCATTCTATTTCTACCACACGTTGTAATTCATAATAATAGAAAGTGCCCTTATCCCTAAATTGAGGTTATTGCAGAAAAAAAATTGTTGATCAGTTATGATTTTATAGGTGAAAATCCATGACATAGGAATGTCATTGAAATTGCAATAGCCAAAACATATGAAGGCATTGCAATAAATAAATAATTTCCAAAATAGTTTTGCTTGTAAAAGCAATGAAAATTTTTATACTTAGTCCAAATTTTTAAATATTCAAAATTTTGTGTAGAAGTGATCATAGAAAATTTTGTGACGATTTATTGTATTCTTTCTTCGTTTGTTTGATCTAAGTATTAAATGTGTAAAAGTTAAATAATATCCCCCACTGGTAAAATGCTAATAAGTAAATAAAATAATTGACAACGGCAAAACATATTTTGTAAAGTTACGCTATATGACAAAATCTTGGATTTGACAATATTTACGTTTCTATTCATTACATGCTATTCATCGCCAAATACTCACTTCTCTCTGATGATACAAGTTTTGAGCAAAAATCATAATATCTTATTCCCTTTTTTTGACAAAATACCTGTTTCTTCCTGTGTACAATAAGGTGTTAATCAATCTATATTTATTATTTCAGTTGTATATTTGTGTAGCTTTACTAATATGTTTTGTGCTTTATCACGTTGGATAGTGACGTCACACGTTACTATTTTCCGACATCAATGGTTGCGATGATTGGGGGCTCGGATGTCTCTGAAACGGGGGTGTTGGTTTCTTCAAGGATTTTTTTATCTGGTCCTCGGTTGACAACGCTGAAATGACAAAAGTGTTATATTTTATTTTTTCGGTGACAGCTGTCAGATTCGTATTCGCCGTTGATTTTTTTCACCGGTTAATTGAGGCCATGAGAGTCAGAGTATCCTGACTGCATTTTTATTTTTCAATATAATGTTTAATGCTGTATTCTTCTGAAGTATACAGTCCGATTGTTTAGTTTTTATGTAGCAAAAGAATAGCATAATCAAAAAGTATGACATAATGATTTTGAAAATTTTCGATTATTATTTCAAGCTGAAACCGCTGAGGTCAGCTAGTTTGCTATTATAATATAACAACTGCCTCAACGCCATCGAGGATACTGGAACACTGCTGCCAACATCCCAAACTCCTTCTCCGGTACTTCAAGGAGTTGGGCTGGCTGGGGGAGGGTTAGCAGGGGGATAATGCACAATACACCCCACCGCGGGACGTCAGTGCAGATCTTTGTTCCCCTAACTTAATTAGAATTAGAATATAACAACTTTTTTAATTCGTAGAGTATTATGAAGGCTTTTCAGCGGATGTAGCTACAGGCCACTTTGGCTTTCATGGTCTCATTTCTACTATTTGTCTGTGTATGTTGTCTAATTTGTAAGAAGTGTAGCATCTTTTTATGCTACTCAATATTTTTTTTTTACAAATAGGACTATTCAAAGCCACCCTGCTGATCAGTTTCATTACTGCTTGCGGTATAAAATATGAAGTTTTTCTTATTTATAATCCTCCACCAAAGCATCGAGAAACATTTCATCAATATTTCGGTCCAAAGGAAAGCCCAAAGATTAACCAAGATGATGTATGATATTGCACACCTTTGCACACCCTTGATGGGCTAGTTTTTTAAACATACAAAAATAAAAAAGCAGTAGCGTATGGATGGATGAATGGAAACAGAAGCCGTCACCGCTGAACCGATTTTGATAAAATTCAATGTAAATGTAACATACCTCCCGAACTGAAGACATAACGGTATGGAATGACGTTATGGTAATATGAAAATAAAAAAAATACAATTGAGACACGGTTACAAAATATAAAAAAATGGAAATTAACTGATTTTTAGCTTCAACAAAATCTTACAATACCTACTCAAGCTGTTTATGGGGTAGTCAGATAATTGATTTCATTGAAAACCAACAAAACTGGAACATTGCAGGGCCTATTTTCTTAGTCCGTCTCCGTAATAGGCTGGGCAGAGCCACAAGTATCTTACGAAAACTTGCAGCCACACCTGATTCAAAATCCTCAAGATGGATATGGTGAACCATGATGACAGATGATCAGCCCATCATGTAGAAGATCTCGTAGCAGACTTTTACGACATTCTCAGGGAGAGAAGCAGCTGGACGCATTCTATGTTTTTCTTTACTCCCAGTCCAACAGAGAAGTATTTTACCCGACTGCGGTAATGTGTTCGGAGTATATGTATGTATGTGTATTTCTTTGGATGAAGCTGTAGTCCAAATTGCTAGACGGATTTTGACAAATGAGGTGTCGTTGGATTCGTCTGGACAACGAGAGTGTCAAGCTACATGAAGTGTCAAAAAATCCAACATGGCGGCTGTAAGAAGCCATTTTCAATTTATTCTTTTGGATGCCTCTGTAGCCGAAACGGCTGGACGTATTTTGACAAATGAGTTGTTGTCAGTTTTGTCTAGATAGCGAGAATGTCATAAGATATAAGTTTTTTGCTCTTTTAAATAAATAAATACTTGGTCTTGAAATGGATCTCAACAACAAAATCCAAATGTTACGAACTTTCTAGAGCATTACAGGGGTTTTTCTTAACATTATGTAAAGGATTTAATAAAACTCGCAACACAGCTACTTCCCAAGCTCAAAACCAACACAATGCTCCAAACACTCAAACTCTTAAACTATCAGACTTTTCACTATAACTGAAAATTATTCATGCATTCTTAAGATGGTTCAACAAACGTATCATTTTGCCGATGCGATCACTCAGTCATAGTTGAAACCACAACCTACAGCGCAGAAGGTATAGTTACCTCTACAATATTATACTTTTTGTTTAGAAGCAAGGCTTACTTATAATGTTCCTGCATTTTCTCGGTGACAAAATAATAATTGATTGATTTAATTTGATACAGAGATTGTATCAACAAAATGACATATGAACTCATTCTTAAGTGTATGTTTAAGGGCCGGTACTCACCAAGCCATTATTTTCTGGTATATGTAGATACACGTCATCGGTATCGGTGTCATTATGGCCACCGACACTGGGATTACTGAAACAGACAGAATACAACTCAAATCCTACTCATATTATTCATCAGAAAGTTAGGATGCTTGGGTAATAACTTTTACCTAACATTGCTCGCTTTGCTCGCATGTACGCATTGGGGAGCGAAGCGAGTTTATCTCAGCAGTTTTAGTATTACTTATCACGCTCTCAGATTAATAATAATAATAAATAACACCCAACAGTCACATACATAGTCCTGACCCCACACTAGGATTCCCTGTGTCGTGGGTATCAGAAACTACGAGAACCATAGCACCACAACACCCAGACCCGGAAGAAACATTTACAGAACATGCAAACATTTCTTCCGCAGCGGGAATCGAACCCGCGCCTCTTGCGTCTCAGCCGAGCAATCGCCCGCCACGACGAGGCCGTCGAGATTGGTCCAGGATCTGATTCCCTAAAGATATTTGAGTATTACCAGTGGTAAGGTCTGCCTCTGGCTGTGGCAGGGAATATCTCAGCATGAATATGGCGATGCCTGTGTTCTGCAGACCGGTCTCTATGGAGATGGCGAGCGCGTCAGGGTGTGGCTGCCTGAGAAGTCTCGCAGCTACGTAGCCTACGCAGTACCCTATCCACGGGATGCACATGCCCGCTACTATTATCTGTGGGCGGAACGTATTTTTGTAATAGAAATGAAGGTATCTGATGGCGGGAAGAAGGATAAATTCACAATTTTAAGTAAGATTTCATACATCATCATCTTCCTGCCCTTATCCCACTCTATGTGGGGTCGGCACAGCAAGGTCTAAGGATCATGCTGTAAGAGTTTTGGCTAAGGTGTTTTATGACCGGCCGCCTGCCTGACGTCTATAAAAGATTAAAATTTCATACATATATACATAAATACGGGGTGGACAGAACCATAAGTAATCATAAGAAAAACTTCTGATCCAAGACTCCCAAGATGGATACGGTGAACCATGGTGACAGGTGATCAGTCCATCGCCCATATAGGTTCATCAAGTTGGAGAGGATTTCATCATTCAAGTTAAACTGTGATTAGCTTGTAACGGTGATTAGCTGAGAGCACTGCTGGTCAAGTGGTGGTGATTCTAAAGTCGTGGGTTCAAATCCGGTCGTGCAATGTATTTTTCTTTTCGAAAAAATTAGTGCGCTACACCAGTACTCTCGGTGAAGGAAAGCGTGAGGAAATCGGCATCTCGTAGAATAAAAAAAAGGAGCTCAACATGGTGTCAAGTGCACGAAAAAAGCCTCTTTGAGGCGCACTTAAAATCCTTTCACCACACTGGTTCGAAAGAACAAGTGACACGACTTAACCATACCTGCCAGGAGAACAACTTAAAGATGTATAGGTTGGTGATTATGGCGAAGACGATGATGAAGAGCAGCAGCGTGGTGGAGAAGCCCTTCAGGATGCGCACCATGAAGCGCGCCAGCCGCGGTGTCCAGCGCTGCATGCCCAATCCTATGCCCAGCGGGATCAACAACCCTAAACAAAGATAAATAAATAAATAACCAGTCACATCCATAGTCCTGACCCCACGCTAGGATTCCCTGTGTCGTGGGTATCAGAAACTACGAGTACCATGGTACCACAACACCCAGACCCGGAAGAAATATTTACAGATCATGCAAACATTTCTTCCGCAGCGGGAATCGAACCCGCGTCTCCGCCGAGCAATCGCCCGCCACGCCACCGAGGCCGTCGATCGTATCGTAATCGTTCAATAAAAAAGATAATGCACTCATTTACCATTTTCTACATTTACTCATTACCCTGCCCTTCCCACTTTATCTGGGGTTATTCTTCTATTTATGGACATGTTTCAAGATTTTTCAAAACTACCCTTAAAATGGGGTGTCAAAGTTAGTATGGGAACTTTTTAACGGGCGGTGCTATTGGATTAAAACTCGGTTTGGATACTTAAAATAAAAAATAAATGTATACGTGTTTCAGGGTTTTTAGTCCTCAAAAGGGGGTAAAAGGGGTGAAATAAGAATGGAAAGCTTATATGGGGAACTGAGATAACAAAATACGCAAAGTGTCGTCCCGAACGCGGTCAGTCCTTGTACATAATTACGCTTTCGAACTTATGGTTTCCTCTAGATGTGTTTTTTCACCATTTGAGAGTACTAATCGCACATCAATTTTTCGTACAGAAAAATCCATTAGTGCACGACTGGATTCGACCTTAGGATCGGAAGGCGGGGCCGAGACCACTACACCACTAGTGTTCTCCACGTGCTTTGCTTACCCACAACGAATGTAGCAATATTCCTGTACGGCACAACTATGCTGGCGTCCCGGAAGATCACTTGTCCCAGCGAAAACAGCCACGCCGGAATGAATGCTGAAAAAAAACACATATTTAAGGTTTACATACATAGTATCACGCCCGTATTACTAATGGGGTGGGCAGAGACACAAGTAAACAAGAAAACTTGCAGTCACTTCTGATTTAGTCCCGAGATGGATATGGTGAACCATGGTGACAGGTGATCAGCCCATCGCCCATATAGGTGGTCCATTTTTGGAGAAGATACTATCCCTTGGTCGCCTTTTACGACATGCTCGGGGAGAGAAGCAGCTGGACGAATTCTATGCTTTTTCTTTACTTCCAGTCCAGCTATTATTCTTTTGTAGAAATAAAATCTTTGAAGCGATGCCTTTTTGTTTACAAGCTTGTGCTCACAATAATTACACTTGAAGGATGACATTTATGATTTAATCCAACCGCAAATAGATTATATTTTAGTCCTTAGGTTGGGTACTGGAAAATGCGACACAGTTTTTACTATAGCATTTTCCAGTGTTGTATTTGTATCATGCGCATAATTTATTTGCTCCAAACAAAAAATATCAGTTTTAACTGAAGCTAAGGGTCTTCGTCTACTAACCAGCTACAGAACCGAATCGTCCTGTCATTTTTTTTTTGTTTTAGGCGCAGTCTCTGGAGACTACAAGAAAAACCTGATCAAGTGCGAGTCTTATTCGCACACCAAGAGTTCCGTACCATCGTACATGTACATAAATGTATCTTATGGGGCCCCTTTTTATTTTTATTACAAATACTCACGCGGCAAACACTCTGTGAAAATTTCAACTCTACCTATTACGGCTCATGAGATACAGCCCGATGACAGACGGACGGACGGACGCACAGCGGAGGCTTAGTAATAAAGGATTCCATTGGCACCCTTCGGTTACGGAACTTATAAAAAGATACTGGCGTCTTGAAAAGACTGACCAGATGGACTTACGGCCTTGGTGGCGTGGCGGGCGATTGCTCGACAGACAGGCAAGAGGCGCGGGTTCGATTCCCGTTGCGGAAGAAATGTTTGCATGTTCTGTAAATATTTCTTCCGGGTCTGGGTGTTGTGGTACCATGGTACACGTAGTTTCTGATACCCACGACACAGGGAATCCTAGTGTGGGGTCAGGACTATGTATGTGACTGTTGGGTGTTGTTATTATTATTATGCTTACCAAATGCAGCGAGGGTTGATATAGAGCTCATGGCCAAGCTCAAGTTAAGGTTGCCGCCCAGGATGAAGGTCCAGATGTTAGAGGCGCCGCCGCCGGGAGAGACCCCGGTGAAGAACATACCCAGACGCATGTCGGCGCGATCAGGGAATATCAGAAACCCGAGACCAAATGCCAACTGGAACACAAAAAGTAATCTTACTCATATTATAAATGCTTCGGAGGTCACATTAAACAGTCGGTCCCGGCTTTTAAGTCGTCAAGCCATGACGGAGGCCTTTAGGCGGCCTAAAAACTCTGTCACTAGAGTTGGTCACTAGCTCATACGAACATACATACATATTATAAATGCGAAAGTTTGTGAGTTTGGATGTTTGTGCCTCAATCACGCCTAAACGGCTGAACGGATTACAATGAAACTTGGAATATACATAGTACATGTGCTGGATTAACATATAGGCTATTTTTATCCAGATACCACGCGAGCGAAGCCGCGGGCGGCAGTTAGTAATAAATAAATAAAAAATATTTGTGGACATTTTGACGACCTCTGTGACGAGGCGGGTGAAAGCTCTGAGACGCAAGAGGCGCGGGTTCGACTCCCGCAGAGGGAGAAATGTTTGCATGCTCTGCAAATACTTCTTCTGGGTCTGGGTGTTGTTTATGTAATTATAAGTATGTATTAACAACTCACCAGCGGCATAAATATGAATTGTCCCGCCATCCCTATGATGGGTCCCACAGGCCGCTTGATTACTTCTTTCACGGTCGGCCAGTCCATGGCGCAGCCGAAGTTTATGAATATCAAAGATACCTGCAACGAAACATTAGGTGTTATGATAACCATTTTATGATGTGTGCCCGTATTTAACTAACGAACTACTAACGGATGGTAGATTACCATAGCAATGTTAGGTTTTTTTTCTGTTACCAACCAACCAACAAAAACTAAAAAATCTTTATTCATAAGTAGAATAATCATGAATAAAGAGTCGACTTATGACTGTTTCATAGAATGCGTGCATTGCGTTGCGGCTATAGAAGAAATTAAAAAAAGCATTGGCGCGAGAAACGTTTAGAATTTTTCTCTAATTACAAATTGAATTGGTGACCGTATTTAATATTGAATTGGATTATTCTATTTTCTCACAATCGTAGTGAAAAGTAGTAACACACGGCGCTAAAAACCCATTATAACTAGGTTTCTACCTACTAGGTATAAACTACCTCGTATAAAATGGGTCATTTTAACCCCTTGTATAACTGATCACATCTGATTTAGTCCCAAGATGGATATGGTGAACCATGGTGACAGGCGATCAGCCCATCGCCCATATAGGTGGTCCATCATGTTATATTACTCCAGAAAAATGGCCAACGCAACTGATCACTGTGAAGGAATAGTAACTTACAAAAGTGGCGACACTAGTGACGAATATAGTGTCAATGACCCGCTCAGGACGAGTTATTATGATCGGCAGGGCTCCATTTGTCACGTTGAACTTCTCTGTTCCACGCCGCGCTCTAAGTACTGCGTCTATTCTACCTGAAGAATAAATTGTAAGGTTATGTTACAAGTATTTAATAATAATATTAATAAATAACACCCAACAGTCACATACATAGTCCTGACTGACCCCACACTAGGATTCCCTGTATCGTGGGTATCAGAAACTACGAGTACCATGGTACCACAACACCCAGACCCGGAAGAAATATTTGCAGAACATGCAAACATTTCATCCGCAGCGGGAATCGAACCCGCGACTCATTTACAAAATAAATATTTTTGTGGACATTTGACGCAGCGCCATCTAGCCCTAAACTAAGCAAAGCTTGTACTATGGGCACCAGATGGCTGATAAAATACTTATAATACTTTTTTTTCGCCGGCAACGAATTCGTATTGATGAGACATATTCCTCTTGGTGTCCTTTGAGTGCCGGTGTACCTCAGGGCGGCGTTTTATCTCCTCTTCTTTTTGCTATCTTTATTAATTCTATCTCAGAACAACTCTCTTCTTCCTACCACCTTTATGCAGATGATTTACAAATATATACCCAAGCTCCAGTCGAGTGGTTGAGTGAAGCCATAACCAGCACGAATGATGACCTTAACAAAATTCTCAAATGGAGTACATTTCATGGCCTTAAAGTCAATCCAGATAAAACTCAGGTTATCGTAATAGGCAGTTCACGAATTTTATCGCAGATCGATTGGCCTAACCTCCCAAAAGTTGTTTTTAATGGCACTACTTTAAAAATCAGTGAGGTGGTAAAAAACCTAGGCGTGTTGATAGACAGACGCTTATCTTGGGGACCACAGCTTGCCGCGGTTAGTCGTAAGACTTTTGCTGCAGGGGCTTCTCTTAGTCGGCTGCGAAATTTCCTTCCTACAACCACTAAAATTGCGCTTGCACAATCATTGTTGCTCCCTATTCTTGACTATGCTGACTCTTGCTACCCTGACCTAACTGAAGACCAACTTAATAAGTTGGAGCGCCTTCAGAATTTCTCCATTAGATTTATATTTGGCCTACGCAAGTACGATCACGTATCTGAGTATCGCAACAGACTTAAATGGTTACCTATCCGTTCTCGTCGCAATTTGCACATCCTTTCTCTCCTATACAACATCCTTTTTCTCCGCTCCACCCCTTCCTACCTCAAAGAATGCTTTGAGTTCCTTCATTTATCCAATCCCCGTACCTTACGCTCCTCTGAATCCCTCCAACTAAAAACTCCCGTTCACACGTCGGATTTTTACGGTAAGTCGTTCACGTTGCAGGCTATTAAGCTGTGGAATGCACTGCCCACATCGATCCGGAGTGCGAAATCCTTGCCTATTTTTAAAAACTTAGTTGTTCAACATTATCTTTCTTTGACAACGTCATCGTAACCTCATTTCTGCTTATTTATTCACGTGTTTATCTATAGGTATACTTATTATATTATGTGTGTATATACATTTTATTGTAGTACATATGATTTTTGTTATAAAATATATATTTATTTTATCTTATTAGTTTAGTAGGCATAAATTCACGATTGTTTCGTTACTGCCGTCCTTATCTTTCAAAGCTATGTCCTGTCCATCTAAAGGTTGCCTGGAAGAGATCGCTCTTAGCGATAAGGCCGCCCATTGTAAATCTCATTGTTCTCCTCTGCCTATTTTGTTTTATTTTAATTTTATCCGATGTGTTTTACAATAAAGTTGTATTGTATTGTATTTTTTAAATACATACTTATTATTCAATACCAACATAAAAATAATGATTAGTATTAAGTTTGTGTTTAGATGTAAGTTAAAACTAGTAGCCAAGTTGTGCCATACTAGCAAATTAAAATAAAAACAAATTTTCTAATAGTAATAATTCAGTTAATTTAATTTTTATTTTTAAATTGAGATTTAGTAACATTGTTTGTCATTATGTTTGTTAAAGACTTATTAGTTAAAAAATGTCCGGTATGTAATTTTAGTCCGGGCCCCAATATATGTTCAATACCAACATAAAAGTAGGTTGCAACATTGTACAACTTTGGAGGTTATGATAATAATAAGAGAACGACATTATGGTTCCCAAAATAAACCATTTTTACCGAAATTAAAACTTCTTTCTTTTGTGCGTTTCGCACACTTATAATACTACAACACCAAGACCTGTAAGAAATATTTGCTGAACATAGAAACATTTCTAGCGTGAATCGAACCCGCGCCTCTTGCGTCTCACTCAACCGAGCACTCGAATTTAATACCTACTTTGTCTACGTTCTAGGAATTTTGTTTTATGAGAGCGCTGGTGGTCTAGTTCATAGTGACCCCGCCATCCGATCCTAAGGTCGTGGGCTCAAATCCGGTCATATACCGATGGATTTATCTGTGCGGAAAAATTATGTGCGCTATACCAGTACTCTCAAACGGTGAAGGAAAACATCGTGAGGAAACCCGCGGCTTAGTCAGCTCCGCACGTATTGACCATGTCTTTCCTGTGGACAAGGCCGACTAAGATGAGAGAATGGAATAGGTGCTGGGCAAGCCTACTCCATCTTAATTCGTCCCGGGCACTACAGCGTCCCGTTAGTGAAGGTAAAAGTTGCCTCCTGACGCTGTATAAATCATCTACTATAGATGGTAAAAGGACTTGGTTTTTTTTATATACTTTGCGAGTTTTATCGTTGCTACAGTAATAGTATAGGAAAACTCACGGTAAATACAAGGAAAGTAGGCTTAGTAGAGGCTTCATTTACGAACAATGAAAGCACTTCGGAAAGACACGACGTCAATTCCGCTTCAGTTGGGCAAGTTTCTTATTTCGTAAATCAATACTCAGTAACCTAATAATGCGAAACTCTTCGGAAACCGATTTCCCGCTGACTTGATCAGTGTTCATTACATAAAACCACAAAGGGTAGGTTGGGGTAAGTTAGACACATGGGTCTAACATATAGGTATATCTTGGTGTATTTATAGGTTTAATATTTTAATACCTTTTTATTTTTATCGGTCTGTTTATAATATGTTACGAATACGTCGTTGAGACTTGGACGATTTAAAACCATTAATTTTTTAATGCAATTTTCAAATTACACATTAACTGTATTATTTAGACATAATAAGTTTTGAATACATATTATAAGCGTCTATATTATGTATAGAGAACACTGGTGGTCTAGTGGTAGAGGCCCTGCCTTCCGATCTAAGGTCGTGGGTCAAAATCCAGTCGTGCACCAATCGATTTTTCTGTTCGAAAAAATGTGCGCTATACCAGTACTCTCAAAATGTCATGAGGAAACCGGCATGCCGTAGAATCTAAAAAGATCGAAAAACACTTCGTCAAGTGCACGAAAGGAGCCTTTGAGACGTACTTTAAATCCTTTCACCACACTGGTTCGAAGGAACTACTGACACGACTAGTAGTAGTAGCGTCTATTTCAATGAGATACAGAAAATAATTGTGGACATGATAATAGTAATGTGCAGTAATAATAATATTCTAAATATGCACATTGCGTTTGAAGGTTAACAAGTTTATCCTGGCATGAAGAAGGTATTATTTGATTTTGAATTTGTTCAAACACGTTATACACGCATGTGACACGTTAGATCGAATTTACCAACCGGTATTTTTTAAAATAACATTGATAAAATACCAGGTAAAATACCTACTTGATAAAGTCCAAAAGCAAAAATGTAAGTCAATAATTTTCACATTTGTCCTTAATTTATTCTTTTTGTTTTATATACATTATGTATTTTTACTCTACAACCTTTGTCAGTTTAAAGGTGGGAATAATAATAATAATAATCATCATCATCATATTCCACCTGATTTCACTACAGGATTTTAGACCTTTAATGGCTTATATTGTGTATTTACCTAGGAAATTTCCTAAAATACGCAGCCGGCCCGTCCATCTACTTCCAGCGACGTCTGTGTCCGTTAGTGTATTTGTCGTGTTCCACTCTGCGAATGCTAAGTTCTCGTCCACTGATTCAAGTATTAGTTCATCACCCTTTTGCATTCCAGTTCCTGTAAGAATAAGAATATGAATAAATATATTGCAACAAAAACAGGTGTAGCGGTACATATTACTAGAATAACTAAGTAGTGACATAATAATGCATAATGATTTTGTACCCAGGTTAACCCCTGTTCCCTACACTAGGACTAAGAAGCCTTTAGAGCAGGGTCACAGCGATTCGCCGCATACTCTCCTCGTTATGACAGATACCTACCAACTTTTTTTTATGAAACATTAACACAAAATATACTATCGCCAAGCGCGGTTGGACATCCTCTAAAATCTATAAGCTTATGACATAAAACTGTTGCTTCGCTTGTAACACCTGAATAAAAAGTTACGACTTTTTCACTTATTACAGCTTGAACGGGTCTAACAAAGAACCTCTTTAGATACCTTGTTTATTATAAACTCAGTATCATCATCATCATTAGCCTATAGCTGTCTACTGCTGGACATTTGCTACATTATTGGCACACATTATAAACTGGTCAAAACAAATATAATCTCAAACTTGGCATTGGAATTGTAAGGTCAGTAGGTTATCAAGACGATTTAAAAAATTGCACAGATGATCGGGTTATTGGCGATTTATTTGTTTTTATTACAAGTAAGTACATTTTGTACAGTTTTTGCTGAATTCTAAAAAAAACTAAAATATCTAAAAACGTCACATTAGATAACAAATTATGTAAGAAGTACCTGTCACCAACATTGTTTTTCATAATTTATTGTAGATCATTATTGATTTATATGAAATAAATGATCCATAGACAATATTTATTGTAGTTCGTTTGAATTATTCCTTTTTAATTAACACAACACTTTAAACAACTTTTTAATTAAATTTGTTATGATAATGTTTTGAAAACAACTTTCGATGAATAAGCCTAACCTTCAGTAATGTGGAGCGATGGTGTTCAAATGTCACTCACACGTTACAGAATAAATTAATAGTAGGTTTGCGAGTAACTAACATGACAATTGACTATACAATATTTACTATTTACCTAGCTGTTAAAGTCTAAATAAATAACACCCAACAGTCACATACATAGTCCTGACCCCACACTAGGATTCCCTGTGTCGTGGGTATCAGAAACTACGAGTACCATGGTACCACAACACCCAGACCCGGAAGAAATATTTACAGAAAATGCAAACATTTCTTCCGCAGCGGGAATCGAAGCCGCGTCTCTTGCATCTCTGCCGAGCAACCGCCCGCCACGCCACCGAGGCCATCAGATAACCTTTCAGCCTGACGAGAAAGGTTTTTTGACTTAGAATTTCTAGTTTAACAAAGAATTCTTGTGGGGTGGTTTATGCCCAAAAGTGGTTTAATACAAACAAAATAATGTAAACTTCAGGTTTGCATCAGATCAGACGGTGTTTTGTCTACTTTACTACGTCTATTCCTTATTATTACTTTAGTGAGACAACAAAGTAGCCTCCAAAGTTGTATAAGACTATCTAATGACAATATTTTCTTAATGTTATCTTATTGGTTTACGACAATGAAAGGTCGTTAAGATTTAATTCTCATATCCGTTTTTTTTCTGCCCTTTTATTATAGTTTATATTTTAAACCGGAAATGTTTTATTTTTTGAAAATAAATATGACACTTCCTTTCCTTGCCCTAGCTTATCTTATGATGAATTACTCTTCTTACTGACTTAAGGTAAACGTCAAGGAACATTACGCCAAGGTCTACTTAAGGCTTAGGTAACTAATAACAGAAAAAACATGCAAGTCATTAATCAGTACCTATTGTACACAACTAAAGCAACTGGGTTGAAGTTTATTCTCAAAGACAGTGAATATTTTTCTATGGAACAGATATTACAGAGTATTTCTGTAAATATAGTAATGTTGCTTGTATTATGTTAACATATTAACATTGCTGTGGCGAAATAGATCCAATAAAATAATTGATTGCAAGCCTTGCCATTAGCTGGTTTCGCTGGTTTAAACAAATCGGTGAATTGTGAAATGAAACCTTGATATATAGATAGTTATTCGTTATAAGAGCCCGCGGTCGATTGTAGCTTAAATGCATTTAATAATTATTGGCTTGTTTGTTTATTTATTATGTCTTATTTAAAGAACATGGGAAGACTTCAAAACGGCCACAGATAGCGGGATTTATATCTTACTGAGGCCATACTACTGAAGTACAAATTCCTTTTGGTAGTTATTCAAAACATGACTTATTTAGATAGATTTTACAGATAAGTTAATTTATTACATTAGAAAGCAATGTCTATAGAAAAACGTGCAAATTCTAAACGTTGGGAACTTTGCATTATATAACCTTTGCATTATATCATAATATTCTAGACAATTGCATTAAATATTAAATAGAAGACAAATCCAACGACACCTGATTTGACAAAATCTGTCCAGCCGTTTTGGCTACAGATGCAGCCGAAGGAATAAATTGAAAATAACATTTTACGGCCGCTATATTAGATGTTTTGACATTAATACCCTCGTTCTTGGCAGTTGGGTAAAAATAATATAAAATTGAAATACACCCAAAGAAATACATAGAAGGGATGGATAGACCGTGTAAAAGATGACATGAGTAAGAAAGAAGTGTAAGTGTTGAGATGACTTCTGAGAGAGGGAAATGGGAG
Source organism: Scotopteryx bipunctaria (assembly GCA_949320045.1). NCBI lineage: Eukaryota > Metazoa > Arthropoda > Insecta > Lepidoptera > Geometridae > Scotopteryx > Scotopteryx bipunctaria. Next base: position 4,357,927 of record OX439462.1, read on the forward strand.
AAGGATACTGTTGTGCCGACCCCATATAAAGTGGGACAAGGGCAATGAATTATGATTATGAATTAACCCACACAAATATGTTACTTTTTATGTTATCCAAGGAGAATTAATGGTGTCCAGGGTATCAATTCTTGAAAATCACCGAGTGATAAAAATGGTCCATATCCATTGATTTTTATCTGTTTGAAGAATTGATACAAGGAGTAATGTCACTGGCCTCGACTCAAAGCAAATTGAAGGTGATCCGAATGCATTTCGTTGTGCAATAATAATTTTAACGACCAATACATGCCTTCACCTTTTAAGCAATCAATTTCAACTAACATGGCCGACGTGCGTTCTCGATCAAATCCATCACGATAGGGTCTACAGAGGATTATTCTAGGCTTTTATTCATCGATCTTAGTCTTAGTCGCGGCTTGTGGACAAGGCCGACTAAGCTGAGAGGATGGAATAGGTGCTGGGCAAGCCTACTCCATCTTAATCCGTCCCAGGCACTATAGCGTCCCGTTTGTGAAGGTAAAAGTTGCCTCCTGACGCTGTATAAATCATCTACTATAGATGGTAAAAAGGCCTTAGTTATTCATCGATCTTATTCGGAGAGTCTTATCATTTAGTCATTTAAAGAAGTATTTTTTTCGTGTGGGATCTTTAACATCTTTATTATTATGTACTTACCTACTTTGGCCGCTCTTAAAACCTGTTACCAACAAGAAATGGTCTCCTAAGATCTTACCTAAGTTCAGAGACAAAGTTACGTGGAAAGTATTTATCTGTGAAATATGGTAAACTAGCTGCCATCCGCGCCTTCGCTCGCGTAGTACCCGGATAAAAAGTAGCCTATATGTTATTCCAGCACACGTATTATGTATATTCCAAGTTTCATTCAAATCCGTTCAGCCGTTTGGGCGTGATTGAGGCACAAACACACATCGTCACATCCACACAAACTTTCGCATTTATAATATTAGTAGGATAACCCATCTCTAAATGGGAATCATTTTATGTCCATCTAGAGATGGCTTATTTACTGAAAAAGTATTTATTTTTCGGTTCCCGACGAGTAGCAGTTGTAAGTAATAAATAAATAAATAAATAACACCCCAACAGTCACATACATAGTTCTGACTCCACACTAGGATTCCCTGTGTTGTGGGTATCAGAAACCACGAGTACCATGGTACCACAACACCCAGACCCGGAAGAAATATTTGCAGAACATGCAAACATTTCTTCAGCAGCGGGAATTGAAACCGCACCTCTTGCGTCTCTGCCGAGCAATTGCCCGATACGCCACTGAGGCCGTCAAAAGTGGCTGTCAAAAGTAGTTAAAGTTGTTCTAAAACCTTACCTTGTACAGTAACATCCACATGAACGTAAGTCCCCATGTGCACATTGACTTCAGCGGGGTCGTAAGACGCGGTCAGCGCCGGCATTGCCTGGCAGATCACCCATAGTGGACACAACGCCAGGATGTACAGGATGATGAGGTGCAGCGGCCAGATTGGACACATCTTGGCCTATTCTCTTTTTTCTGAAAAGAAAGGAAACTTTATCAAGCAAATGCTTATGATTTTCTACGGAAGATAATGTTTTTAACAATCTCTTTCTTTTTCTTGTTACTTTATTAAAATCACATTTGAAATAAATATTGGTATGTTATGTTGTCCGTTATTTAAATTATAGAAATTCGTGTTCTCGACATCTTTATTGTCGTGACGTGAGCACTTTTTAGAGCCATAAAGATTATGATCACTTATTTCACCTCTTGAATATGGCACGAAAGACAAGTCAAACTACATGCTATGGGGTCACAGCAACATCAACGTTACGTACACTCTCAGCCGAGACTCCACCTCAAGTGTCGAAACAGCCAACGTGTAAGAAAACGCTAGACATATTCCCACCTTATCATCCGTGGACGTCTTATTACTATCAATTTAAAGGCCATAATCGTAGAATCAAATTGGGGTTTGGCCAATCTAGATATATGTTTATAAGAACATCTCGTGTTGTTGGTCACGTACTGATAAAAGTCTCATAATTAAGCTTAAAACATTATCCTTTAAATTATCATATGTCTTTCAGATTATAGTTTTTGTGTGTGGTGTCTTTTAAATCAGAAGTATTGCTTTATGAGTATGGCTAACATTTCAATTGAATTAATGTTGTAGTTAGAAACAATGCAATGCTAAAAAAACGCTTAAAAATAACTCCAAAATGTGTGGTTATCATCAAAGAATTGGAACAGATAAAAATATGTATTCAGGTTCTATTATTTGATACAACAGAACAAAATCAAACCAGGTAAACACGGGAGAAAGAACAGTGAGACAATATGAACGACAGGGATTTTAGAGGTCAAATTTAGCAATTGTAATCCCAGATCCTGTTTTGATGGAAACAATTCTTGCGAAACGAAGTCATAAGGTTCAAATCAGCCTTGGACGTGACGTTGAGGCGTGGATTGTATAATTTATAAGTGATACACTTTATATTCCGAAATAATAATTCACGAGCAACGTTTTATTTACTGCAAACGACAGACAGAAGTAACCTATCAAGCATTTTTAGATGAAAATCAAATAACCAAACAAAAAGCTTGTTTTAATACTTCGTTTGCTATAATGTTTGCGAAATAAAACTGCGAGTGTTCAAACAAATGTCACCAAAATATTCTTGGACAATTCGCCAAGGTCAACCCGGAGGTCGCGAACAACTGTACAGTACGATGCTTGGCAGTCCACATATACTTACACATTCTTCGAGTAGCTTTTAAAAACCTGAAGTGACGATTCTTGTACCTACCATTTTGCACGCGTTGCGTCAGATTTTATTTACTTCGGCTGCCCGCGGCTTCGCTCACGTGGTACCCGAATAAAAAATAGCCTATAATGTTAATCCAGCACATGTTCTATGTATATTCCAAGTTTCATTCAAATCTGTTCAGCCGTTTAGGCGTGAGAGAGTAACAAACATCCATACTTTCGCGTTTATAATATTAGTAGGACGTACGATATTAAAACTAACTGTTAAGAAACTAAATGTCACGATGACTGTATAAATTAAAATCAGCCTATTCTCAAGGATAAAGCAATAATAATAGAAATATAATTGACTTATTAATAAACACCTGAAGTAAGTTAACTACGTACTAGCTATCCGGTGTATACCCATTACCTTTGAAATTCGTGCCCTTCTGTTAGCAAAGCAAATTAATTTAGAAACTTCGTAAGTGGATTATTTACATGCGATAGTAAACACTTTGAACAGGATAGATAAACTCGCAATACAAATTACAAATCGTTTATTCAATAAAGGTAACATACTACATGGGTCATGCATGAACGAGACATTATATAAATTCAAAGAGTTACGTTTTACAGCAGATATGGTCTTGTCTTACAATTTGCAATTGTAAAGATTACTTTAAAAACTCAATCATAGTAATATTATAAAGAGGAAAGATTTTTTTGTTTGTTTGTAACGAATAGGCTCCGAAACTACTGGACCGATTTCAAAAATTCTATCATCAATAGAAAGCTACATTATCAGGGACCAGTATAGGCTATAATATATTTTCAAAAAAATTTGGGATCCGTAAGAAAATTGCAATATTGTAACCCAAGGTAGAAAACCCAAAATAGTTTATAACGTGCGCTGCGAAAACTATTGATTATAGAACAAAATAATGTACTACACGCGTACGAAGTCGCGGGCAACAGCTAGTAGAAGAATATACGGGGTAGGTATTAGAATATACAAGAAGCCAATTCAATATTTGCCAGCCAACTATCGAGCAAATACAAGAACGGTTAAGAATACAACAATGGACACTTTAATTGAGCAAATAATAGAGAACGGAATAGTTATCTGAGGAACCATTGTTTCCGAGGACAAGACCCGTACACAGGCGACCCAAATATAGTCCAGCTAGCCTTAGCTATAAGATAAGCTAGCCTAAACTATGTTTGGGTTCTATACTTGTTTGTCTTAGGAGGTTATAATATTATTAATGTTTTACTAGCTACCTTCCGCGGCTTCGCTGGCATAGTACAAGGATAAAAAGTCTACAAGTTATTCCAACACACGTACTATCTATATTCCATGAAACATGATGAAGATGATAAGAATAATAATTTTCAATGGTGGTTCACGATTCCCCAATCTACCCCAATCAGCCCACCTGAAATCAATGAATAGGTAAACTCTTGATACTTCATGCCGTACTTTAAAGTGATGGCTCTGAAGAGATGATCCTATTTTAAAGATTGTATTTAAATTTCGTAATCCGAAATTTGGTAATCGGTGTCGGTAATCAACGGACGTGACTGATAAGTCTAAATTACTTAAATCTAGTTTAAAATCATAATTCATATTACATTTCTTTATTGAAAAAGTACCTCATCATCATCATCACCATTATCATCATCATCATCATCAGCCTATAGAAGTCCACTGCTGGACATCATGCCTCCAGCTTAACGACTTAAAAGCCGGGACCGACAATTTAACGTGCCCTTTGAAGCACGGAAGCGTTCAGCTCGTAATGCCACTTGCGGTCACCCATCCCAATTGTGACCGCGCACTACGTTGCTTAACTTTAACGAACAAACAAGAACGTCTAGGCAAGCTACGCCAGGAGCGCTTCGCTGCCGTCCAATTACTAAAATGCCGTTAAGTGACATTTGTTCAAATTTGACTTTTATGTAGGTACTGGGCGAAAGCCCTTTTTTTCTATATTGACCAGTATGCGTCATATTTTTCTATCATTTATAAGTACTGAGATTTGGAGCCGAACGTACACATCTATCTACAATTCTACATCCGTTTTGGACTTTTTCAATATCAAAATACGGTAAACTCATTTCACATTACTGAAACACAAAAAGTTAAATATAAAATCACAACATAAACTTGTATTCATATATATACACTTCAAGCTTATAAAATACAAAACATTTCAATTTGGTATTTCAATAAAAGTAAGTCTTCAAAAAGTCTAGAAAACAAAATTTCTCACGTTTTTGATCGTAGCCAAAATTTTGGGTTTGTCACTTAACGGCATTTTAGAAATCGAACGGCAGTAGTTCGTATAATCTTGCTGAAACTTCTCACCGATAAAACGAGTTATTCTCGGGAAACCCCTCTATGTAGGTAGGTGCATGCAATAACCATCAACAGTTCAAAAGATAACATCTTGAACTATCAGATAAGTGGAACGCCAGCGACTTTGTTTTGAGTTTCTTTTCATATTTCATCTTCCCGCTGCGTGCTCTAGAAGTTGAATTTCGGGGATTCCCTACAAGAAAAACCCTCCAAGTCAGTAACGTCAGTGGCTGCTTCCTCTGAGAGTTGAATTTCGGGGATACCTCAGTTCCTACATCATAAGAGGAATGTATCCTACAAGTTTCATGCTTCTAGGACCAGATCACCGCTGCGCGAGAAATATTCGCATATTCTGCAAAGATTTTCTCCCGGTCTGGGTGTTGTAATATTATGTATTATAAGCATATATTTATAAAAAAATGTATCCATATAAATAATGAGCTGTCTGGCTCCCATACAATAAGCTTTGCTTAGTTTGAGGCGAAGTGGCAAATATTTATTTTTGATTAATATTTGAAGTTAAGCATACTACTATTTATACATAAACGATTAAAACTACTGGACTTTTCGTTAGTAAATAAATAACTTACTCTAGGAACTTATCTTGCTAATACTTTCAAACTTTTTTTTTATTAACGTGATATCCCATTACTAGGCAGGTCTCTCCCAGTCTACAAAATTCGATGTCTATAAAATGAGTGAACTAGAAATTGACATAATTCGTGAACTGGAATATCCAGGCTCATTCTTCCGGTATATGCCTACATTAGCAAATCCGAAGGTGGAAGTATTAAAACAGGACAAAATGCGACATAAAAACCATACATCTAGTGCTTGTAAGCGAGCTTAATGTATCCTGTTCAAAGGACGTTCAAAAATACGCTTTAAATATATGACTCAAGATAGGTATTGAAATGGGTGAACTATATTAAACGCAACTGGTATTTCCGTTTCTATTCATAATGATAGTGCTTACATCGCTATTTTCCTACACAAGAATAATACTAGAAGAATAAAATTAATAGAATAGCCTAAGGACTAATAGGGTAACGCTGGTCGTCCTTATTAATAGGTGGCCATACTTCAATCAAACCGGTCACCGGTGTACCATCATTGTACATAGATGTTTCTTATAATATTGTAGGTGGCAGCACCTCTATTAAAATCAAGCAATAAAATACAGGTCTATGAGGTTCCCCTTAATTTTTAATTTTATTATTATTTTTGTCCAAATCAGTAAATGTTAAATCGTTTGAAAAGAAATTACACAAAAAAATGTGCAAAAAGTCACTCGACCCATCCGAGTACTGACCGCGCCTAGCGTTGCTTCGATCATCGATTACAAACGTTAAAAAATGTTTCTTGTATAGGGCATTCTTTTATTTTTTTATTTTACGTTACAGCGGTAATAGAAATACATACAATGAAAATTTCAACTCAACGGTTTATTCGCCCAACCTATTACGGTTCATGAAATACAGCCCGCTGACAGACGTACGGACAGCGGAGGCTTAGTAATAGGGTATAGAAATCTAAAATATAATACCATACATCAAAATGGTCATGAAATAAAATAAAAAAAAAACCAATTGCGAAAGAATCACTCCAGTACCTAATCAATGAATCTACCAAACTATTTATCTTTATAGCAAGTAACCTAGGAACTACTTCCTACATGCCCAGATACTCGTACGTAGAACAACAAGATAAATTCGACTAGGTATCATAAGAATTTGATAAGAGTCTAAATAGGCGCGACGAAAGTACGCAGGAGGAACCGCAAAACTTATTCTCAATCTAGTCTAGAAGATTATACAATGAAACATCAAGCTTATCTGAGATGCAAAAGATTGCGAAATCCCGTTATATTTGTTTACAACGTGACCAAAACTTACCGCTGTGACAAAACGAGTTGTTATGCAAGACGATATAACAGATTATATCGAGTGAAAGTTCACAACACTATTCACGATGTTCTAAGTTTAAATAAACGCGGGACGCGCGGATTCGCCGCGCTTTACATCGGTACTGGCTGGTCAGAGATAAGTGTTGCCAGCTACATAATTACGAAAACGCGCTGTGTAAACTAGTATGTAGACGCAACAGTATGTTGACAGGTAATATGAAGGAAAAGAAACGAAGAGGATTCAGGACTTTAGTTTACAAACTATTGACTTACATGAATTCACTTTTTTGCTTTCTTACACTTGATCCATAGTTTTTAAATACACTGCAATCATTTTTTAGAAGTGTAGCTGTCTCAGATTCCATTTAATAGAATCCCGAAATGGCTTATAATTTAGATCAAGTATTTAATTATTTGGAAGAAAAAAATCCAGGTGTACATAAACCCAAAGTAGTATCTAATCTATGAATTAAAATGTGAGTCCTGGCGCAAATTCACTAAGTTGGCAACACTAAATCACAACAGGTAGGTGGTATCCATTGGACCGTCAGCTCAATACAAACTACTATTTAAACTATGTTTAATTATGTTCCCCTCACTATATTTCAAGGTAATCAAGTCATGATACAGAGAGCCGAGACGGGCAAAATGTATGATTACCAGGGGGTCATTCTATTCATTGATCTTTGCTATTCTATGAAATAATTTTAATAATGTTACTGACTGACAGAATGACAATCAAGTCTACAACTTAAATCCTAGAAGCATCCTATTTTAATATGACTTTTACTCAATGTACTTTTTAAATAGGTAGCTTTGATGATTGATTATAAACGTGAAAAAAATATTTTGTTTTGAAATGTTTCTTGTATGTTTCTTTCTTGCCACCTTAGTTTTGGCTCTGAATATTTATGCTTAGGCCAGCAAATTTTGTCTAGTAAGTACCTAGATGTTTTTTTGTCCAAGTTTTAATAAAACTAATAAATAAATTAAAATGAAGTTGAACAAAAATATAAACATGTAAGAAACTCTGAATTATACGAGAGTAGTATGTCAGGACCATAGAAAATGGAGATCGATGCCAAAGTCTGTGGGGTAGGCCCTTAGGGAAGCAGGCGTGATATTATGTATGTACGTAAGAAACATAATGCAACAATTTCATTTATACTTGTAGCATTGTATTTCTTATCCAGTTAATAAAAAAAAATACACTTTTCTACCTATTTAAATATTTATCATGCTTATGGGTTAGGCACATGTACCTTATAATTAACATAATAGTTTTCCCTTTCGGGAAGGTGGATAACCTGCGACAATAATATGTAGTCTTTTGTTAATTTATTTTATTATAAGTTTTCTGTTCACTTATGGCACTATTTTTTTCCTTACCTAATAATAGTTTTAAATCTTGACCTATGAAGGTTAACTTATATAATGTCTGTGCAAAACTGTTGCAATTTGGCTTAATTTCGATCATTTTTAAGAAAATATAGCAAGATAACTGTTAATAAGAACTGACTGAAATTATCTTTATTAGAGTAGTAGCTGGCTATCCAGTCAGGTAAGTAAAGTAAATAAAATACCTACATAATTCTTCTGAAGATAAATATAAGTAAGTACTTACCTTTTCAATCCCTCGTAAGTAAAATTATTATTCTACCTTTACGACAATACGGAAGGTGAGATAAAAAGAAGGCGGTGTGCAAAGATTCTAAATTTTACCGTAAATTAGTAAATATGCAACAGGCATGTGAATTTGTGTTCAGAGGCAGCGCAATCAAAGAGAAAGTTATGAATACTTACTTTTATCCTGCTTTGCTCCTTCAACTTGATGACCACACCGTGATTTTATAACTATTCCTATCAAAGTAACGGTTCATTCATATAAATAAATTAATTATTTTTCACGATTTCAAAACGCACCTCTACACTCGACCTTGCTTTGCAAATTGCATTTTTGCAAGAAATTGAAACTTACCTGCAAAATGTCAATTTTGACAAACATGCCATGATCAAAATTCAACTGATTGTCAATTCTGACATTCAACAGCAAAGGCGTTCAATGTCTACACATCGTAAACATAAAGGGCAAAATTGTGGCAAACACAGCTGCAGAGGCCAAAAAATAAAAGAAGAAGAAGTAAACATAAACTCATAATATGTATGTAAAGCTTTCTTCTTTCGTTGAAAGTTAAGTTCCTTTTAAACATCTAAAACTGAAAAGCGATTAGCATTACTTGACTGACAATTAATTTTTATGCATCCATCCATACCATACTGTCCTAGATCTCCATCATAATTCACTCATTCACTATTCCAATTTCCATTTCCCATCACTAAATTAAATTCAATCAATCCAAGAATCAATCAAAGCAGTCATCAAGTCAACGACAGTTTATTCCATACAAGGTACACTGTGTCAACGACATACGACAGCGACGCACGTTTGCATGTCATGTCAGAATTGCCAGACAGTAAATCAAAAGCAAAGAAAATTAGGTGCGAGAAGCTTTCGAAACTCGTCAAACAGCTGTGCAATGTGTTTGTGTAGTCGAAAAATTAAAATACATTGTTGAAAATTTAGTTATTCGGTGTCCAAAGTTAGTAGAGAAAATGACTAGTGTTGAGCATCAGGAAGGTTCTGTCCCTCTTGCAACTGGTTCTCAGGGGTCTCAGGCGTTGCAAGCGGTGGAAGATGAGAACATCAAGTCCTGTTGGGTTTGCTTCGCTACGGAGGCGGATGATAGGCTAGCGGCGTGGGTACATCCATGCAAATGCATTGGAACTACGAGATGGGTGAGTTACTGTTTACCATTGTGTTGGCAACGGGATGTGTTTTGTAAAAACATAGATGCCTTGGACATTATAATATCTAGTATTAGTAGTACTATTATTATTATTATTATTTGTGGACATTCTTGTACTATGTACACCAGATGGCTGATAGAATAGATAGTATTTAGTGCAAGTCTCCATCACAAATTCCTTGATTGTCTGATGAAATCAGGATGGATACAGAGGGAGACCCTGTGTATGTTAAAGAACTAATTTAATTGAAATAGTACCTAAAATGCAATAAAATAAATAATACCCAATAGTCACATACATAGTCCTGAACTCACACTAGGATTCCCTGTATTGTGGGTATCAGAAACTACTAGTACCATAGTACAGTCAGCGTCAAATTGATATGAGTGTCTAGAGTAGTCAAAATGATTTGAAAAACATAAAAGCAATTTGATATACGCAGTTCGAATCATTATAAATATGAAACAATGAGTAGTAAGATATTTTGAACACCTTGGATGCTTACAACAATATGATGATTCGAACTGCGTATATCAAATTGCTTTTATGTTTTTCAGATCATTATGACTACTCTAGACGCTCATATCAATTTGACGCTGACTGTACCACAACACCCAGACCCGGAAGAAATATTTGCAGAACATGCAAACATTTCTTCTGCAGTGGAATCTTGCGTCTCTGCCTAGCAATCGCCTGCCTCTCCATCGAGGTCTTCAAATAATATCTACTAAACTAATATAAATTATAATGTACCTAATTGCAACTACAAATTTTAATTTTCTCCATAAAAAATCCACTAATGGTCCATATTACCTATATTATTTTCATTGCTGTTTGCGTAGGACTTTAAAAAGTATCTACTAATTTATCATTTATACTATTGCATGAGTAAATGTAAAATATTGAAAGCACTGGTGGTCTAATCGACCTTAGGATTGGAAGGCAAGGCCACTATACAACTAGACCACCAGTGCTCTCCAGATTTTGACAAAATCTGTAACAACATTATTATAGGCTACTTTAAATTTCGTGAACCAGCAGATGAAACGTGTCATGCCACGCGCTCGTGGCATAGCTTGCTTAGACATTCTTGATTGATAGTTGAAGTTAAGCAACATTGTGTGCGGTCACAATTGGGATGGATGACCAAAAGTGGCATTACGAGCTGAGCGCTTTCGTGCTTTGGAGGGCTTGTTAAATTGCCGGTCCCAGCTTTTAAGTCGTTAAGCCATTGATGGATGCCTTTAGGCTGCCTAAAAACTCCGTCACAAGAGAATTTCTCATACAAACTTACTTACTTACTTTATCATCATCATCTTCCTGCCCATAACCCACTCTATGTGGGGTCGGCACAGCATGACCCTTGGATCATGCTGTAAGAGATTTGGCTAAGGTGTTTTATGACCGGCCGCCTGCCTGACGTCAACCCTCCTTGGGAATACTTGCTTTTGTATCTCATCATGTTGGAGGACACTATCCCTTAGTCGACTTTTACGACATGCTCGGGGAGAGAAGCATCTGGACGCATTCTATGTTTTTTTCTTTTCTCCCAGTCCAGCAGAGAAGTTACTGTTACTTACTTACTTTATATAGGATACTAAAATACACTCAGAGGTGAAATACACCTGATCTTCTCAGACAACAATGTGTAGGTAGATACTGACAAATTGACAATATCTGATGAATGCATGGGTCATCGTACTTACAACCTTGCGAGTTTCTTGTACCTTCTGCAAGTATATCAAGTTCTGCATTTCACAACATTTGCATGGTCACTTACAAACGGATTTTTGACATGTAGGTATTGTTACTAAACAATTGAGATTTTTAAACAGTCTGCTTTGTAAAAAACACATTCCTTAAAAATTCATTGTTATCATTTAGATCAGCCATACTCAACATTTTTTTATAGGGCTACAAGAATGTATCAGTCATGTTTTTGAGGGCCAAAAGGAAAAATATTTGGTGTTGATTAAAACATACCTAAACGTAATTCATGACAATGTGACTTGTGATTTTAATGAAAAAAGAAAAGTTAGTCAAAATAAAACTACGACTACAATGACTTTTTTGGAATAATTCTAGGTGGATCAACCAGAAAGGCCTTGCACGATGCGGACCGCGGGCCTCAGGTTGAGTATGGTTCACTAAGGCAAATTTCAAAAATTTGTATTTGTTTGGTTAATTTTATTTTGTTTATATACTTATTTCCAGACTTAAATTATATAGATAGCGTACATAACTTATTATAGTGACTGAACAAAAACGACCCAATCCTACTTATCTTTTTGTGCTAAATTCAGGATATTTTGATAATTAATCATTCTTTTCAATATTTTATCAGTAGGCATGTTTGTAGATAATAAAATTGTTGATAAGTTTATTTTTAAGGAATGTAGGTTGAACCCAGTGTTTATTAATCTTTATTTTATGAACCTCCTGTATTAACCTCCTGAATTGTTTTTTAATTGTATCTGTGTTTTTACCTAGAGCAGCGGTTCCCAAACTTATTTAATCTACTGCCCACTTTGAGAATAAATTATTTTTTAGCGCCCCCATTTTTTCACCTACTTAAAAACCTCTTTAACTTCAAATTATTGTGAGCTATATCAGCGAAGATTAAACATTCATTCAAAACGAGACTTTTACTTAGTTAACTTGAGACCTGAGCGCAGTAGGTAGTACACAACGACGCTTAGGTCTCAAGTTAACTCTTACGGGCTACACCTGCCAATGAGAATGATTATTGAAACGCAACTTTATAGTATTCAGACATAGATATAGAGTTAGTTTGAGCAATCTCTTAAATTAATGTTAGTTGATGTTCGCAAGTTGAGAGTCGAGAGCTCAGTCGGTGTCTAAGAGTCCTCCTAGATGAAATTACAAATCGCCCCCAAGCCTCTACACAACGCCCCCATTTTTTTTCTGGGTCTCTTACAGCCCCCCTTTAGGCCTGCAGCGCCCACAAGGGGGCGTTATCTTCCACTTTGGGAACCCCTGACCTAGAGGTAGGTATGGATATCTTACTCATTTTATCATTAATGTTTTATCTAAAGTTATAATAGAGGTAGGTTAATCACAAACAAAAACAAAGTATGGCTACCTACATCAGAAGAGATTCAACGTAGATACGCGAATCTACTTCTACTACCTAGCATCTACTTCTACTAAGAAGTAGATACTAGGTACAGATCTTTACACACTGATTGGGACACGACCGACGTATAATAATAATAGTAATAAATGTTGTATAGGCATTTGTATGTGGCATATAAACGGCACCACGTCACCATACGAGTAGAATACAATGACAATAAATAATTTTAGAGCAATTATGGGGCTCTAAAAACAGTTTTCGCAAAATAGTGCCTATTAATACTAGGTTAAAAATAAAGCTACTAGGCTCTATTTATAGCGTGTTACTTCTAATTGCTAGCCATTGCTAAGACCCTTTGTTTTGTAATTACGCCCATTTATCTATGTTCATCTGAGACTATAAAATGCGACTAAGTTGATTAGTACAAGGCAACAGTATGGTATCAGTAAAAAAAACAGGTTTTAAGTTGAAGTTCGTATTATACTAGGTTTTATACGCTTAGGTACGTTCTTGTTTCTAACCTTATTTTCTTCTACGTAACTCTGTTATATCTTGATTCACAAACAATTCATAAGTATAAGGTAAGTACCTAAACAATTTTATTGTACGATTGAAGTACCTATCAATTGTTTGTGAATTAGGTGCTTGCCGATAAGAATATTGGTCATATTCTCGTTAATGTAGTAGGTTGATTTGCCGATAATGAAGAGATTAAGGTGACAAGACATAATGGTTAAAACAACAATGCATTATTTACATTTCAAAGCTTCGTACGATAGTAATCCGCTAAGCTAGCAATCCTCTCAAAACTTCAGATACTACTGGAGTTGACTTCACCATTCAAACTGAACGGTGATTAGCTTTTAAACTGACTTCAAGTTTCATGATATAATCATAATTTCACAGCTCTTGAATTCAGTTTAGAAATAATATCGCTTAGTGTGAATGGTAAAATCAGCCCTTTGATCTTTTTTTTAAGAGAAACCTAAGATTTACATATAGTTTCAGTATAACAGGAACTACAAACTATTTAAAACATGTCAGGGTCTTTGTAATTTGAGCATCAGAAGTCAGGAATAAAACTTGCGTTTTGTGGTGGCTTTGAAATAAATATCCCTCTGGCTGAGAAAAAATACTGTGGTAGAAGGTTAAGGCAAATAGATGATAGGTATGTACCGTGGTTATAACAGGGTTAAAATTTTTCACATGTAAAAAAATGGCTTGATGTTACCTTACCACTATGTGGGAAATTGTCTTAAGTGTCTTAAGCTGTCTTAAGTTTGCTTTGTGCATCTTAAGACTTTTAATGTGTTTAAAATGTTCTGATATATTAAAATATTTTTTATTTAATTACTTTTATGACTGTTTAACGGTTACAGGTCCATCAAAGCTGTCTCCAGCGATGGGTCGACGAGAAGCAACGAGGCAATATCACACGGAAGGTCCTATGCCCGCAGTGCAAAGCAGAGTACATAGTAGTCTTCCCATCAATGGGTGCTTTTGTGGCGCTCCTCGACGCGATAGAAGACATGACGCATAAGATATGCCCATTCATAGCTGGAGGGGTGCTGCTGGGATCTATATACTGGATCGCGATAACATACGGCGCTGTTACTGTTATGCAGGTGAGTTTCTTCATAATTTCATCTTCATTGTTACTCTCTGGGTAAGACCTTTGCAATAGGGAATTAGTGTATAATCTAGTGGACAGAATTGGTGATATGGTTGGAGGTTCGGTCTTATCTTAAAAGCTCTCAAAGACATAGTTATTTGTCGGTTGTAAATAAATATGCATGCATGAGGAATGTAATGAGAGTGAAGGAAGCAAAAGAAGTATGTCAGGATCGTAGCAAATAGCGATCCGTGATCTCTGCCTACCCCTATGGGAAACAGGCGTGATTTTATGTATGTATGTATGTATGTATGTATGTATGTAAATAAATAAAAGTAAAAACTTAGTGTAATTGAAGTTTGAAGTGCCCAACCAATCTAAGTTCCTAAGTTGACTAATTCCACTTCAAATTCCGTGCCGTTCAGCAAGATGAAAAGTCTGTTAATTCTGCAGACAGAACTAATCGAAGCATGCTGTAAACGGATAAAAACCCATTAGCCTTTCGACCTACTAGGCCGGTTTCATGTCTGTGCTACTTCGTTGCGTAGTACTGACGAGTTGCAGTTTGTAACGAACTGGCAATACTATAATATCACTATCACTACATACATAGTATAAAACAAAAATCGCTTCCCGCTGTCTGTCCCTATGTATGCTTAGATCTTTAAAACTACGCAACGGATGTTGATGCGGTTTTTTTTAATAGATAGAGTGATTCAAGAGGAAGGTTTATATCTATAATACATGCATAATATAGTACAGAAACACTCATAATTTTTAAGGTTTCTAATGTGATGTCGTAAATAAACACATTTTTTTGAGCTTACATTGCACACGCTGGCTGAACCCTACGAGATAGGTCAAAATAATGTACTACAGTATTGTACACCTTAAAAAGGTCTACAAAAAAGTCCGCGATGGTATTGCACCCGTGCGAAGCGGGGGCGGGTCACTAGTTATCTATATTGTCTAAATAATACTATTATCTATATTGACGCGCTGATTTGAGCTCCTTAAACGATGTTTCTACTGAAGAAAATACGAAATCGCAATCATAAGATATTGACGCAAATTGCCTGGTCTGTATACCGACATAATTGTATGTAAATACTATTTCACATCTTTGTTTTTGTAATTACAATTCTGTTACGTTGGAATGACGATTCCGATTAAAAATTTGACGTCAGTTGTGGTTTCTTGCAAAAATTATGATGGAATTTATTTTCAAATTTCTATGAGAATATACTGTAATGACCTCGTGGATTCTGGTTTCCAAATGAATCACTTGAATTTTAAATACTTTCCGTGTATCAGTGTATGTGAAAAGCAAAACCTAATACACGGATGTTTCATATTTAAATTAATTTAAAACAAAGATGTTGGCAGGATGAGGGTAATTTGGTACAGTACCTGCTGTTAAAGTGGCTTAACCGATACATGTTTTTTTTACTTACTAAAAACATTGGTTTTTATCATATCGAAAAAATAACTAATGTGGATTTCAGATCTCATTTATAAGATTAGTGAATTACTCAAAAATCTAATATATTTGTTTTACTCAAAAAGCTTTTAAAGAGAATCAGAAACATTTTATACTAGTAATGTAGCATGATGAAATTCAATGCAAGGTGAGTTTTGGCAATAGCTGTCGCAAGTTCTATAGAGAACTAGTTCGTCCACTTTGAAGACAAATATACATTTTAGAATATGCAAACAAGGCAAGTGCGTGTCCAGTGTGAACATAACGGAGTCATTGTGTAAATAACATTGATTTAAGAATTTTTAAAATAAATTATAACTGTTTACTACGAAGTTACTATAACTGTTTACTGATACTTGTAGGTTACGAAAATGTGTTAAGTTTTTTCACCCACTGACAGAATTTTAAAGTTCTTTTAGGGTTCTCAAACTTTTTCTCCGTGACCCCATTTCACGTATTCAATGGAGACCATGTTACCCGATTTGTTTAGCCATTTTGACCCATAAAAACAATCACACATCTACCTAAAGTCATACATACATACATTACCACTCCTAAGACTAAAATTGTATGACTCCTGTTCAAGGTTCGGGAAGTCAGGAAATAGTCAGTCATATGACTCAAAAGCAACATTGTAACTTGTAGATCGAACTTTCTTATGCATGTCACGTCACATGGTAATTAAATATTCAGTTATGCGTTCACGTTCACGGTAGTTAAATGATTGTAAGCAGTAGATGTACTCGTAAAGGGCCGGAAATAATGGCATAGTATTGTGGTTTTACACATTAACAGCAATGGGCACACAATAATGATACTACTACTAATACTAGTACTCGTGCAATGGTTCTTTTGAACCAGTGTGGTGACTGATAATAAGGTACTAATAGTAAAAATCTTCATATTTTGCTGTTTTCAGTCTTGTTCCACTACTAATTTGGTTGGAAAAAAAATCTATGATGATGATGATTTGTACAGCGTCAGGAGGTAACTTTTGCCCACACTAACGGGACGCTGCTGTAGTGCCCGGGACGAATTTAGATGGAGTAGACTTGCCCAACATCTATACCATCCTCTCAGTTTTGTCGGTCTTATCCACAGGAAAGACATGGTCAATACTTGCGGAGCTGACTAAGACGCGGGTTTCCTCACGATGTTTTCCTTCATATTGACAAGAAACCGTTTTGAATATTTTCTTTTCCGATCCAATTACAGCACTTTATAATCTTAAAATATTCTACATATTATTTTACAAACAATGCTATGTTACAATGCCATGATAAAGCGTACTCGTATAATGTTATTTGACCTTTTAACCACCTGTTTGAGAAACACGTGTTGCACTTTGGATTTAAAGTTATTTTTTAATCTAACTATAAACATTAATATTCCTAAGATAAACACAATCACTATTATGTACCTACTGAATTGCCAACTTATTAGTTGCAATTTAATTACGCAGCAGAATGCTGTTTTATTACCTTTCAATATCTTGTAAGTAGGTATAATTGGACTCATTTTACGAACCAGTTTTCTACGCAATCAGAACTAGGAAGTAAACTTTACCCGTCTAGGTCTACCTATGTATAAGTATATGTACGAGTACATATGTATATGTCACCGTAAAATTGTAAATAACATTGAATTGTAATATATCTCGTGAGATTGTAAACTGTCAAAAGATTGCGGACTTTTTTAGCAACATTTTTTAGCGCCTCGGTGTCCGCTCGCTATACTCGCTCGTCTCGCGCGTCAATGGTCACTACTCAAACCTAGCCTACTACGAATTCGATCGGGTGGATAAGTAATAATGCGTTACATTGTAAGCAGTAAAGCGAGGCAACGTTGGTGGACATTCCACACAGCCATTGCTTAATTTGGGGCTAGCTCAAAATTAAGCTATGGGAAAAAAAAATATCAAAAGACGACCTCGGTGGTGTGTCGAGCGAGTGCTCGGCTGAGACGCAAGAGGCGCGGATTCGATTCCCGCTACAGGAGAAATGTTTGTATGTTCTGCAAATATTTCTTCCAGGTTGTGGAATCCTAGTGTGGGTTCGAAACTATATACCTATGTATGTGACTGTCTGGTATTTCTGGAATCACTAAATCCTTACAAACTTTAGCATTTATAATATTAGAACATTAAAAAAATAGTAGAATTAAGATAAAATAATATTATTAATGTCTTTAACCTCATTTTATTGTTTCCAGGTGGTAGGCCATAGAGAGGGTCTAGAGATGATGGAGTCTGCCGACCCCCTGGTCCTCTTAGTGCTTCTCCCCACCATCCCCGTGACCCTCATCAGCGCCAAGATGTACAACTGGGAGGATTCAGTGCTGCTGTTCCTCAGGAAGTACTGCGCGAAGATACCGGTCCTGGCGTATATACTGCCTTTTGGGGGGTGAGTGCTTGATGCATACATAGATACATATTATCACGCCCGTACCCCTAATGGGGTGGCCATCATCAATTAAATAATAAATAACACCCAACAGTCATATACACAGTCCTGACCCCACACTAGGATTCCCTGTGTCGTGGGTATCAGAAACTACGAGTTCCATGGTACCACAACAACCAGACCCGGAAGAAGTATTTACAACATGCAAACATTGCTTCCGTAGCGGGAATCGAACCCGCGCCTCTTGCGTCTCAGCCGAACACTCGCCCGCCACGCTACCGAGGTCGTCAAATTAGTGACTATCCCCCGAATGCTCAAACGCGACTCAGAGTTGAGCACGTCTCAAATCACGGTTTTATGACAGTTTTTGATGAAAATCTGTCAAAAACTCGTCACTTGAGACGTGCTCAACTCTGAGATGCGTTTGAGTATGGGGGGGTAAGTGTATAAATATGTGAGTTTTATTTTTTAATTAATATTCCAGCACGGAGGGGTCCGAGGAGAGGTCGACGGTCGTAGCGGGTTCGCATCCCCTCCCGCTGCCCACCCGCTCGTCGCACCTGTCGCCCACGCGCATCTTCTGCTCTGCGCTGCTTCTGCCCACCATATCCACCATCATGGGCAAGATACTCTTCCGCTCCATCCAGAACAACTTGCACAGGTAATGCATGCTACGGACAAATGGAACTGACCCTATTTTGTATGGAACATTTGTCAACAGAAGTTCATCCTGATGTTCAAATGATGTAACGAAGTGTAGGTATATTTGTTCTTACTTATGCCCATAACGATACTTGGATTGTCTTGAAACACAGGTTAAGAGTAAGTTTTTAAGGAAGGGGTCACTAATAATAGAATATGTTGAGTAAATTAGATTTTATTGCACACATTATAAAACAAATGGAAGCCTTCTATTTTTATTGACATCGCGGCTAGGGGCAGAAAATTTGCTATTTTTATATTTTGTAAATTTTTAGAAGATTTTTCAATTTGACGTGTACGATTTGGGGACCACGCCTGCTTTCTATTCGGATAGCACGCGAGCGAAGCCGATGGCGGGAGCTAGTTTATGAACAGCTTAAAACTCACTTGCAATGCTCAAAAGTTGTTTTCTTTAATTACAGAACGATACTCGGCGGTTTAACATACATAGCCATCAAAGGGGCTCTCAAAATCTACCACAAACAGATGCTGTACATCCGACAATCCAGCAGAAAGATCCTGGACTACACAGAGTCCAACCTAAGGCTGTATAAAGATGTAGCGACATCGATCAGTGACGCTATGACGAGCACAAGAGACGATTCTGACATAGTGATTTAGCTGAATGAGGCCTTTAAGCTGGGTTCACTCATGTCATATTTTTTTCGAACCAATTATGTATGTATGTTCGTATGAGCTAGTGGCCAACTCTTGTGACGGAGTTTTTAAGCCGCCTAGAGGCCTCCGTCATGGCTTAACGACTTAAAAGCCGGGACCGACAATTTTACGTGCCCTCCGAAGCACGGAAGCGCTCAGCTAATAAATAAATAAATATTTGTGGACGTTTCACACACTGTCATCTAGCCCCAAACTAAGCAAAGCTTGTACTATAGGAACCAGATGACTGATACAATACTTATATACTTTTTTTTGTAAATACATACTTCTAATACATAGTATTGAAACACCCAGACCCGGAAGAAATATTTGCAGAACATGCAAACATTTCTCCCAGTGCTCGGCTGAGACGCAAGAGGCGCGGGTTCGATTCCCGCTGCTGAAGAAACGTTTGCATGCTCTGCGAATATTTTTTCCGGGTCTGGATGTTGGTTTGGTATTATAAGTATGTATTTATAAAAGAAAAAGTATAAGTATTCTATCAGCCATCTAGTTCCCATAGTACAATATTTGCTTAGTTTAGGGCTAGATGGTGTTGTGTTATATGTCCGCAAATATTTATTTGTTTATAGACGTTAGAAGATTGCTAGCCTGTAAAGCCATAACTTCTCTGCGACCGACGCATGAATATGATCCACGGACAGGGCTGAGAATTGATCAATATGCTAGGCATGTTAGGCTTATATGAACTTTATCGAGTCGACAAAATTTGACGATATCGTTTAATCGATAAAAAAAAGTTTCATTGCTACCGGTGTCGATATTATGTCGAGTTTCACGTTTTTATTTTAGACTAGCTGTTGCCCGCGACTTCGTACGCGTGTAGTACATTATTTTGTTCTATAATCAATAGTTTTCGCAGCGCACGCCAAAAACTATTTTGGGGTTTTCTACCTTGGGTTACAATATTGCAATTTTCTTACGGATCCCTATTTTTTTGAAAATTTATTATAGCCTATACTGGACCCTGATAATGTAGCTTTCTATTGGTGAAATAATTTTTAAATCGGTCCAGTAGTTTCGGAGCCTATTCGTTACAAACAAACAAAAAATCTTTCCTCTTTATAATAATAGAATGACTATTATGTGGACCCAGTTTGACAGCGCACACTTCCTTTACCTAATCGCAACGGCAAAATAATTGTGATTTGTGAATAGACCAAGTTATTGCGTCTAACGAAGTCACTAAACGAACGAACATCAAAGTAAGCAAGCCTTGTTTCTTGCCTGATTTTTTTAGTTGTAATGTAAATTCATCTAGTTTTTATGATGATTGAATCGTCGAATAATTATAATTATAACGATACTTATGGCCGATTCCAATATTCTACTAACAAACGACGGATCGTTCATTACCATAGCAATGTTGTTATCTGTCCAAAAACGCCATACACTTTTTGACAGAAAAAAAATGTTGCTCCGTCGTCAATTGAATATTGGAACCGGGCATTAGAAACAATAGGGTATGCCAATATGTCCCTTTATTAAAACTATAATCATATTCCATCTTGGATATAGATCAGGGGTGCCTGCAAGTTTTCTTATGATTACTTGTGACTCTGCCTATCCCACTAGTGATACGGGCGTGATGATATACTAATGTGCAGTTTTAGTTCGAGATAAATAAAAATAAATCATATTAACAATTTGCGAAACATTCAAAATTAGTTGATGTTCCACAAAAGCGTTTATACTCTGTTTACTGATTTAGTTTGACCTGTTGATCTAAAACTACCCCCGAATACTCAAACGCGACTCAGAGTTAAGCACGTCTCAAGTCACGGTTTTTTGACAGTTTTTAATGAAAATCTGTCAAAAACTCGTCACTTGAGACGTGCTCAACTCTGAGATGCGTTTGAGTATTCGGGGGTTAATAATGGAATAGGGAAAAGTTAGTGCGCGCTTAGGTTAGGCTAAACTGGTTGATACGCTATAGTTTTCAATCAATACTATTGGCTAAATAAACCTAAATTATTTAGGCATTTTTGTTCGTTGGTGCATACATATTTTTACTAATTTTAATTAGTTACTTCACTGCTCTATGTAGACACGATTTTTTCTATCAATAAATATAATTTACCATGAATGAGAGTCAAGACTCAAGACTAATTTGACTTTGGTATGTAGAATTTTGTATGCAAAAAATTTCAATCTGAGGGGCTTAGACAAATTTATATTTTATCAGTGATGTCGTTCGTTTAATAGATATATTATTTCAAAGAAATAGAGATAGTGAAAATAAATGTTGACAGATTGACATAAGCTATCGAAATATCATGTGTTTATGACAGCAGCAGCATGGAACAGCTGTTAAATACAAACGTTTTCAGATCACAACAAAGACTAAACTAGAGTGTCATATTGACAGTTCAAGTAGGCATTAACGATTGTAGATATACAGTCGTTTCGAAATGAATGCTGTCTAGGCTTTTATCTTGGAAGTTTTTAAAACTACTTAAGTTGGCTGTACATATAATTTAGTGCTTGCTTTTCAAAAGCAGAATCTTATCACATAAATACGGCGTATTGACCAGTTGAAATAGGTATACGTAATGTATAACTTTGTAAATAATTTTATCATTGTAAAATCGTTTTAGCTAGAATTACAGTTGTTTTTTTTTATACTTTTACTGTGTTTTTGTCTATAGTCAAAATTATAGAGAATGTGATAATTTCTATGCAATTGTTTTGATTTGTAAAATACTATGAATATAACAGATATGGATAGAAAAAATGGTAGATAGCTAAAAGATTAATGTCATTTTTTTCGGGATACAGGATCTGTTTTTTCATAAATAATAATCATAGTTGGATATATTAGTCCTTACTAGGCACAGTGGCGCCCTCATTAAGATTGTATAATTTGTTACCACTACTTAACTTCCCGATATCTCCCCAACAGTTACCGAGTACCATCGAGCATTTAACTGCCGAGTACCTATACTGTAGCGCTAAATCTTAGGTTCCACTATGCTGCTCCTCCAATATTATTGTTTAACAAATATAATTCGTAATCTACAAATACACCATGTATACCTTTTGCTGCGAACAGACCTACATTATCACGCCTGTTTTCCATAAGGTAGGCAGAGAAAAAGGATCTAGATATTAGCTACTGGGGATAGTTAAACTTTAATGAGGGCGCCACTGTACCTAGACCTCTCTATGCCATGACAGATGCCAAGTAACTGTCACCAGGCCAGAGTTGGCCACTGCTCACCACTGCTGCCACAGCATCAACAGCTTATTTTACTTTTTTTTTCATATTTTTATCGTTTTTGTAACAATTAAAAATCAAAAAATGTTTCTTCTAAAATCATTTTAAACATTTTGCAGCTTTCATTTGCTCACTACTCCGTTCAAAAAAGCAAAGTTAATGCTCAATCAAGTCTGTCAAAGTGTGGCATGAAAGTGCCGTCGGTCTTAGTATCGGTTTGGTCATGGGCTTAGACTAGACTAAAATGCACTTCATAGGTCGCGCTACGTAGTACGTATGCCCGACGGAACTTGGCATCCGTGAAGTTAGTCGTTTGTCGTGCGCAATGCAGCTCTTACATACTTAGATACCTACTAAATTGTCTACTGCGCATCGAAACTTGCCGAAAGTTTATACGTGTATGCTAGTTGCGCACAAAATATTTTCTGATTGTTTTATTAAGGCGTATGTAGTGTTTATTTTACGAAAAAGCAAATATGTAGATAAAATATTTATTATGGGTACTATATAAATACGAATAGATAAATAACTTATATTATAGACAGAAAATTTTGTAAGCAAACATATTTACGTCCAAACATTTTTCCGTGAATTCATACATTTTACGTAGCGCGAACTGCACCTACTTACGTTTACGCTAAAGTTAACTTGAATCTTCTGCTACTTCAGCCATAGTGTACCTAGCTGCAAAATGTAAAAAAAATATGAATATTTTGTAAATCTTTGACATTTAGGATTTTACAGCAAAACTGATAAAAGTTCGACTCATTTGTAGGAACATCAATAAACGGACTGTCTCTTAAACTTCTTTTATTTCTCCGTTTCCTACAATATAAAGTTAATGAGGAACATTCATAAAAACGAAAAGTTTTAATTCCTGATGGCATACTGGATAGCGCTAGATTATGTAGTATGTATCCTGATCTGATGTATCCCCTAGGCCACAGACTACAATAGAAACAAACAGATTTTGTTCTGGTGTTACGGTAAAACACCATCTAGGAATCGACTGAGAGTAAGTTCCTTTGAATGTTCCTCATTCACTATTGTGTCCTATTATCCTAGTACCTACCTATCTAGATCTAGAGCGAGTAATTTATTCAATCTTATCAGGAAATATACGGATTATCATGCTTAGTCCATTTTATAGACATCAGATAGTATTTGCACTGCGCGATACTTATCCAATTGCAGGTCATTATCGGTTCTTAGAATTACATTGTTAATAAATAAAATAAGTTAGGTACCTACTAGTAAGTTTTGTATAAGTACTTTATTTTTATACCACTAAGCTGGCACACAAGCCTGATGGAAAGCGGTTACCGCAGCCTCAGCCTATTGACGTTTGCAAAACACCAGGTATCACGCGTTGCCGACCCTGCAAAAATCTCTTCACACCCTCTGAAGAACCCCATGCTGTACCTACTCGTTACTGATTGTATGACGAGGTAAGACCTCAGAATAATAATAACACCCAACAGTCATATACATAGCCCTGACCCCACACTAGGATTTCCTGTATCGTGGGTATCAGAAACTACGATTACTATGGTACCACAACACCCAGACACGGAAGAAATATTTGCAGAACATGCAAACATTTCATCCGCAGCGGGAATCGAAACCGCGCTTCTTGCGTCTCTACCGAGCAATCGCCCGCCACGCCAACGAGGCCGTCAATGGGCCATGATTCTCTACAAATTACTGTATTTGCAGGGCCACTGAAGATTGCCACTGTACGTAGAGTTAGTGCGACCACGTAAGACCAGCGATTTAGCATGTTTCGTCCTAGCAAATGCTCAGTGCATGGCCTTTTTTGTTACCTGTAGGAAATTAGGAATGATGTTGTTCCTCTTTTGTTTGAGTTGGTAAAATAAAAACAAAATCTATATAAACAAGGCTTTGTGTCTGCTTCGGCTAAGACTTCAAGGTTCGATCAGGGTAATGATTAGCTAGGCACACAATCTTGTTATCATCCAAGTTCATTTTGTTCCGTTGTTCGGTTTTGTGGTAGATATCAATCAACCTACCACTAATTTCTGATACGCACTACTCAAAGTTCAGTAACTTGCAGCGCCACAGAACAAATAGGTACCTACCTAACAGTATAGGTACCTACCTAACAGTATAGGTAGGTACATACATTATTCAGAATGGATAGGTACTTATAAGTAGGTACCTACTTACCTCTTTCCGTCGCGCCTCTTATCCGTCTTACATTTACAGTGCGGTCAACGGATCTAGGCATTTGTGAAGTTAGCCGATTCGATGCGCAGTAGACAATTTAGTATCTATGAAAAGACTGCGCACTGCGCATGTCAAACGGCTAACTTCACGAATGCCTAGATCTATTGACCGTACCTCATCCCTTCTAGGTACAGTTTTGTAGGACGGATCGTAGGATAAGTTTTAGATATTTTTTACTAGGTACCTATAGCTTCTAGAGATTATAATCTGGGAAGATGCATGGAAGAACCACTGGTGCAGGGTCACAACTATGTATGGTGACCATCATCATCATCATCATCTTCCTGCTCTTATCCCACTCTATGTGGGGTAAAAGTTTTGGCTAAGGTGTTTTATGACCGGCCGCCTGCCTGACGTCATCCCTCCTTGGGAATACTTGCTTATTGTAACTCATCATGTTGGAGGATACTATCCCTTAGTCGACTTTTACGAAATGCTCGGGGAGAGAAGCAGCTGGACGCATTCTATGTTTTTTCTTTACATAACTATGTAAGTGCCCGTAAGGTGTTATTTATAAACAGTAGGCAGGTAACTACCTACAAGTGTTATTTATAAACAGTTAAATCTAAGATTAGGTAAATGCCACTGGCACCAATAGATATTACAGGGATTACCTAATTCGGTAATTCGTTTTTTGCGATAGGAATTGTTTGAAAAGATTTTATTGCTACTTCACATTACTTTAGCTGATAGGTCAAATATTATCTACCCGTGTCACTGGTTGTTATCATTAGGATAGGTATTGTCTGAAAAACTCTCATGAGAATAAGATTAGGTAGGTATAGTGTTTTTTTTTGTTTTGTAGATTAAATTAAAATGCAATGACATTAAAAAACATTGCAAAAGAAATAGCACAATTTAATTATAATAACCCATTAGCCTGATACCGATTAGGTATCAATTTTTATCGACAGATACCTTATCATATCTTATCTTTAGATGAAATTATGGTAAATAGTAGATCCATGTAACGTGCACTGCAGTGTATGTTTGTAATTTGAGGTAGAAATCGTTATCAGTACAAAAAGTGTGTATTTTCAAACAAGCTAATCAAACAGTGGTTTTGTTGTAGTGCTGTGGGTTATTTGTGCATGGATTGCATTTACTAACGAAAGGTACCTACTTATCAAATGTACAATTTCGATTTTGAGAAAACTAAGTAAAATGAAAAAAGATTTCTGATAAAACTATGAACAATTTATCAATGCAGATTTGTGTTTATGAGGCAGATAATTATATTATAAGATAGTTTTGCCTCTATCGACTGATGAGATGACACAATTTTTCATAGAGATATTGTGTAAAAGTCTATGTTCTTTTGGGGACATTTTATGGCTATAAAATATTAATATTTAAACAACAGAAAGGTAGTGATATTCTCAAAAATCGCATACTTACGAAAATTTAAGTTGTCCCACCACAATAATATATTTTTAAAAATTTACTACTTATTTCGCTTAAATTTTTTTCGTTTGAGGAAAATATGCTCTTCTCATTCTTATCTAGGTAAGTCTTATCACGAAGGTACCTCATGGTTACTATGATCTAGCTGACTATAATCTCCAGTCTATATCACTAATACTAACCTACTGGTTCTGTATCTCTCTCTACCAAACATGGAAATCAGTTGCGCCGGTTCCAATATTTTACTAACGGACGAAAGATGTACCTATACTTAGCGCTTTTCGACAGATACCTATCGTTGTAAGTAGAATATTTGAACCGGGCATAATACCACAATCACTAATATTTAGCAGGTTTGTAAGTAATATTAGATTATAAACATAAGTAGATACTTAGCTTAGTAAGGAGATGTTGTCTATGATGGGGTAGATCGGTAGATAGGTACAGTAAGCGTCAAATTGATTAGGTAATTCAAGTATTCACTCAAAAGAGTTTGCATACTACCTTTGAGAGCTTTGTTTGCTAATTAATAAGTACCTATGTAAGATAATTTTGAATACCCTGGCTGCTCATATAAATATGAAACAATGAGTAGTAAGATATTTTGAACACCTTGGGGGCTTACAATAATATGATGATTCGAACTGCGTATATCAAATTGCTTTGATGTTTTTCAGATCTTTTTGACTACTCTAGACGCTCATATCAATTTGACGCTGACTGTACCTAGGTAGATAGTAAGTGCATGAACATATTTTTTTAGGTCACAATAATACCTAGTCTTTTTAGCTTTAGCGGAAATCGTCGGAAAATAAAAAAGGATAAGCAATAAATAATTTAGAATATCGCCAAATCTCAAAAATAATAATTACATATTAGATCTCTATCTTACGGTCCTACCTTTTGCAATATTGTTGATTTTATTGATAGATACCATATCTTTGATTGATTGTCATAATTATTATTTTACTATGCAATCTACTGACTGTAATCAATTTTATAGATTAGGTACAAAGTTTGTGCACAACTGCATTTGAGTTCATATAACTTGTGTGGTGCCTATAGTTAAGCCTTATGCGATATGAAATGTATAATATCAAAGTTTAGTGCTAGGCAAACATTAACAGAAGATGTTATAAACCTTTTTGGAATTAGGCTAGATTTTGGCCGCTGGTCATTCACATCATTCGGGTCTCCACCTAATACCGTTTCATAACCGGTCCGATTTATAGGACATCATTATCATTCACAACTCATAGTAGGTATCCCCACAGCTGGGTGTAGTCCTCGCTTTGTTTCATTATGTAACATATTTATTAAAAAAAAAACTCAAACTCCTTTTCAGAAATCTTCAACATGGCCAAGTATATAAAATCAATATTCACAGTAGAAAAGAGACGGAACGCGTATGAAGATGAGTTAGAGGGAGAGGTGGGAGCTCCACCGCTGGACGACAGGAGAAAGCTCTCTATGTCGAGGTCTGGGAGACTGAAGCAGTCGTATAAGAGGAGACAGCAGTTGTGTGTGGAGGTTTATGCAGGAGAGGTAAGGATTTCTATAGCAGTGCTTGTAGATAATAAAGAGAAAGAGAACGAGACATTAGGATACCGAATGAAAAAAGAGAGAAGTAGCAATAGGTGGCGACTTATATCCATTCCTATATCCGAACACAGAAGTCATCATCTTCCTGCCCTCATCCCACTCTATGTGTAATAGTTTTAGCTAAGATGTTTTATGACTGGCCGCCTGCCTGACGTCAACCCTCCTTGGGAATATCTTATTGTATCTCATCATGTTGGAGGATACTATCCCTTAGTTGACTTTTACGATATGCTCGGGGAGAGAAGCAGCTGGACGCATTCCCTGTTTTTTCTTTACTCCTAGTCCAGCAAAGAAGTACCTACACATAATAGTGCAATCGATTGTTCAATCAATTGTTCATTCGATTGTTCAACCGATTGTTTATTCGATTGTTCATTCGATTGTCCATTCGATTGTTCAATCTAGGGCCTAGATGCTTGTTCCACGTTCTTAAACCATTTAGGTACTAAAGTCGTTAGCCAGTAGTCTGGGAAACTTATAATAGACACAAATGGTATTATAATAGGCAAACCCCTCTATGTTTCAGGATTTACATGCAGTAGAGAGGCCAAAATCAATGGAATACCACGTACACAAGCCAACAACAGCGACAATCACTAAAGAAGCAAAAGCAGACTCGTATATCAACAGCATAGACACTAAAATCGAGCCTACAGATGTCAAGATAGATTCAGAAACACGAAAAGTCAGTGAGACTCCATCACCCGAGCAAGAAATCGATAATGCCTTTGAGATAATCGATAAATCGTAGCAATCATATCGAGTTGTTGAGGTTCTCAGGAAAGTAGGATGAGAAAGTACAAATGTTTTGAAAACACAAAGAAAGAGTCAAAAATCATAGACTAATTTCTAGATTTATGTAACAAATATTTCGGCCAGCTAGGTCAGTTTAGGTTTGGGTTTAAATCCCTCTTAAAATAGGTAAAATAGGTATGTAAAAAGTTTAATAGGTACTTAATACTTAAAATATTTCCGTTTGTAGATAGGTAGTTATTAGAAGTGAGAGACAATTTTATTTTAGACTCCATGGCGCAATGATTTAAACCGAAACAAAGATTTTATTAAAAACTCAAATTAGGTCATTAGGTAAAGATACATTCAGACGCTATTGATTTTAGCTATTAGTATACATAAAAATTAAGTTTATATGTCTGTGTGCATTGGGTAATATCAGAAACTACATACCAATTCTGTAATTTCTTTTACTGGTTAGACAGCTACTCCCCTGAGTTCCAAAATATATTGGTTCCTGCGCGATTAAATCGAGGCTTCGCTTGTTTATAACTTTTAAGGCTAGCGTACAACAGAGATTCAGCTGGTTTATAAGTACCTAAGGCCGTGCATGTACAACACGTGGCAAGTAACATGTTTAGTATTCATCTAGATATTTTTCAATTCACTGATATCCATCATAGTTGATCTTATGACAAACTAGGTAGGTACTACGTAATCGCATGATCATAGGAAGGTTAATGCAGTATTTTCTAAACTTTCTTTATACAAGCGATCGTTAAAATTACTTGTTTATCTCCCGAATACTCAAACGCGACTCAGAGTTGAGCACGTCTCAACTCACGGTTTCTTGACAGTTTCTGATGAAAATCTGTCAAAAAAAAATCGTCATTTGAAACGTGCTCAACTTTGAGATGCGTTTGAGTATTCGGGGGTATGTGTGATAATATTATCATCTTCAGAACGCCTGCACCCACTATACTTCAGCCATTGAAAATGCGACACAGTTTTTACTATAGCATTTTCCAGTGTTACATTTGTATCATGCACATAATGTATAAACTTCAAATAAATAAATAAAATAAAATACTTCAGCCAAACTGGAGATACAACTTATGTAAACAAACTAGGACTCGGACTGTCAAATCATATTAAGTAAGAAAATTCCCAACAGAATCGATACCGTTATCTACTCTTAGAATTATTCTGGTACTTATTACAAATACTATCTCGTTGCTATGCTTATAATAAGACCAGTGAACGCCCCGCGACTTGGTTCGCACTGAGTTTTTTTTTTTCATACAAACTTGTCAAATCTTCGCAATGCGGTCTCTGCGAATTTCCGGAATTCCATTCTTAAGTGTACCCCTACACCATAGGAGGCATATCCTCTTCCAGTTTCATGCTTCTAAGATTACATCGAATGATGAAATCTTTAAACCAGTGTTGAGATTTATGATTTTTCCTGTTTCATATTTTAGTAATAATCTATAATATAAAAATGAATCGCAAAATGTGTTGGTAAGCGCATAACTCAACAACGCCTGGACCAATTTGGCCAAATCTTTTTTTAAAATGTTCGTTGAAGTTCAAGGATGGTTTTTACGGCGAGAAAAATTAGAATTATTGCTGGAAAAACCCTAAAAATAGCCCTTTTATTTTTCCCATACAAATGATTTGTAACTAAAACGTAGTCAATTTGAGCTTTATTGCTATGGTATAAAGTTCATATTAAATTACAAGCACTTGCATTATTAATTTTAAGGCGATACGAAGTTCGCGGGGTCAGCTAGTTTAGTATAAAAATATTGATGTAATATTAGGTTAAGTTGTAATACGATTATTTTAATTGATTGACGTTTTGGAATAAGAAGTTGGCTTTTTGTATGTGGATTAAAGACTGATTGAAATACTAAATGGTTTTTGTATTTATAGGGGAAGTTATTTCAGATTATTGAATATACCTATACGTATAATCTGCTACTGTATTTTAAATAACTGTTAAATAAGTAAATCAATAAAAATAAATATTTTTGTGGACATTTCACACAGCGCCATCTAAGCAAAGCTTGTATTATGGGCAACAGATGGCTGACTTATACACATACAAACATTTCTCTCGCAGCGGGAATCGAACCCGCGCCTCTTGCGTCTCAGCCGAGCACTCGTATTGTTTATCGCGAAATAAGCATGTATTATTTCGCGAGCGCGGGCGGTATGTCAAATACATATAAATATTTTTGTTTCAGTAAATATTATAGCCAAAAATGAATTTGGCCCGCCATAATATTTTGTAAGTAAATATTGACACGCGAAGGAAAAAGATTCTCCACCCCTGATCTAGGAGTTATGGTTTAGGTCATGTGTCAGTCAGTCAGAAACGTAAGAGCTTTAGGTATATATTTAAACTAGCAGCAGGATAGGGGCAGGAAGATTATATGATGATGATGCGTTAGGATCCCAATTTTTTTTGAAAATAAATTATATCCTATGGTATTCCGTAATAATATAGCTATCTTTTGGTGAAATATTTTTTTAATCGATTCAGTAGTTTCGGAGCCTATTCGTTACAAACATAAAAACAAATAAAAAATCTTTCTCTTTATATTATTAGTGTAGATAAAGACCGATTGTTGTAGATATCTTTATCACAGAAGGTTTATCTAGTGATTATTAGCTTGATGTATCGTATATAGCATTTGACAAAACTCAGTTTAAACAACGTAACGTTACTTCACCGATATCTATAATATATTATCTATAATATAAAAATGAATCGCAAAATGTGTTGGTAAGCGCATAACTCAACAACGCCTGGACCAATTTGGCCAAATCTTTTTTTAAAATGTTCGTTGAAGTTCAAGGATGGTTTTTACGATTGTTTTAAAAATTAGAATTATTGCTGGAAAAACCCTAAAAATAGCCCTTTTCTTTTTCCCATACAAATGACGAATGAACAGGACGAAGTCTGTCGGGTCAGCTAGTTATTAATACGAGTAAGGATTAAATTAAGCTGTGATTTAATATAAGATTATATTTCAATTAGAATATGTACGTACTTAACTTGTTTAACCTTTCTGCTTCGCTCGCCATGACACCAGAAAAAGCAGTCTATAGATGGATTTACCGTAGGGTAGCTTGTTTAGACGTTCTTGATTGATCGTTGAAGTTATGCAACGTTGTGCGCGGTCACAATTTGGATGGGTGATAACAAGTGGCATTACGCTTCCGTGCTTCGGAGGGCACGTAAAATTGTCGGTCCCGGCATTTAAGCCGTTAAGCCATGACGGAGGCCTTTAGGCGGCCTAAAAACTCCGTCACAAGAGTTAGCCACTAGCTCATACGAACTTAAAGCATTATAGAGCACTAGAGTCCGATCCTAAGGTGGGATTATGATTATGATTATTGAAGGCAAAACTTGCCACCTGACGCTGTATGAATTTAGTATAGTTATGGTCGTAGTTTTATATGCTATTCTAGGTTACAAACAGTTATGAACTAGCTTTAGCCAGCGGCTTCGCTCACGTGGTATCCGGACAAAAAGTTGTCTATATGTTATTCCAGCACACACACTATGTATACTCCAAGAATCATTCAAATCCGTCCAGCCGTTACGGCGTGATTGAGGCACATACATCGTCACATCCACACATCCTCACAAACTTTCGCATTTATAATATCAGTAGGATAGGATTAGTTACAAGGACGATATAGGTAAATATGGGCAAGCCTACCATCTAAAATAGTCCACAGCACTACAGCAACTCGTTATTGTAGGCAAATGTTGCCTCCTTGCGCCGTAAAAATCATCTAGTACATCTTAATCTTATCTTAAGGCTGATAATGTGTGATTAAAGTGAAAATTCATTGATGAATCTTAAGCCCTATATTTACAATATTGTATTTTACCAATTCCTCATTTATAGTTTAATTTTCTTCTTTTTCGGTTTGATGGGTAGTGGACCTCCAATCTTGAACACGGTACTGAAACAAGTATGTTAAATAGATTAACCCCCGAATACTCAAACGCGACTCAGAGTTATTTGAGACGTGCTCAACTTTGAGATGCGTTCGAGTATTCGGGGGTATGTCGCGTATCCAAAAGGCGTACCGCGCATCCAAACAAACGTCAAACGCTATTAGAATTTTTGACAGCTACTGTCACTTCCTAACTTTTTAACCCATCGTCTAACGAACAAAACTCTAACTTTTAATAGTATTGTATGTATATTATCACCTCATATCCCTAATGGGGTGGGCAGAGCCACAAGTAGTCATATGAAAACTTGCAGCCACTCCTGGTTCAAAGTCCCAAGATGTATATAGTGAACCATGGTGACAGGTGATCAGCCCATCGCCCATATAGATGGTCCATCTTGTTGGAGAGAAGGGGTTCTCTCCCCTTCTCTGGACGCAGCTGGACGTATTCCATGCTTTTTCTTATTTAGGCACTTATAATATTCAACATGTGCTTAACATGTCAAAAGCTGTCAAATTAAAAGTATATACTTACTGACAAGTAGTGCAGATCGGACTGAACTTGCAGAACACTGAAACAAAGAACAAGACCAGTAAATATTAAATATTAACTAAGTAAGTAAGTTCGTATGAGCTAGTGGCCAACTCTTGTGACGGAGTTTTTAGGCCGCCTAAAGGCCTCCGTCATGGCTGAACGACTTAAAAGCCGGGACCGACAATTTAACGTGCCCTCCGAAGAGCTCAGCTTGTAATGCCACTTGCGGTCACCCATCCCAGCTGTGACCGCGCACAACGTTGCTTAACTTCAACGATCAATCAAGAACGTCTAAGCAATCTACGCCACGAGCGCTGCAAATATTAACTAATTTACATGAACGGCTTCTATGCCTCGTCTATGGCAAATAGCATAATATGGCAATATGCAAATTCTTAGAGGTCGCCCCGTGTGAGGCTGCAATAGATAGAACAGCCCTATGTAGCTAGGATCAACATGGAATTAAACCGGAGGAGTTTTTGAATCCCACAAATAGTGTGAGCTTAATGAACTCAAAAGTTTTGTATGATCCCATTGGGATCATGAGAGTGGGAGCATAATGGAATAAGCTGTGGCGTGGCGGGCAAATGCTCGGCTAAGACGCAAGAGGCGCGGGTTCGATTCCCGCTGCGAGAGAAACGTTTTCATGTTCTGCAAATATTTCTTGTGGGTCTGGGTGTTGTAATATCATGTTCTTATTATAAGTATGTATTTACAAAAAAATATATATATTTATAAGTATTATATCAGCCATGTGGTTCCCATAGTACATAGCTTTGTTGGGCTAGATGGTGCTGTGTAAAATGTCCACAAATATTTGTATTTTATGCTTTTTCTTTACTCCCAGTCCAGCAGAGAAGTAAATAAATCGACATAAATAGATCAGTTAAATTACCACTGAGACAGACAGAGCAGACATATCCAATGGTGAGAAGTTCTCTGTGGCAGAAGCAGGCGGCTCGGTAGTCGACCCGCCCTCGGCCCGGCAACACCAGCTTTGTACGCTCTGAAGCCTCGGGGAGGAACACCCACTGGAAACATAATAGTAAATTGATACTAAAGCCAGGTGTAGACGAGGCCATGAGAGCACTGGTGGTCTAGTTGGTCACCCCGCCTTTCGATCCTAAGGACGTGGGTTCAAATCCGGTCATGTACCAACGGATTTTTCTTTGTGAAAAATTTATTTGCGCTATACCAGTACTCTCAAACGGTGAAGGAAAACATCGTGAGGAAATCGGCGGCTTAGTCAGCTCCGCACGTATTGACCATGTCTTTCCTGTGGACAAGGCCGACTAAGCTGAGAGGGTGGTATAGGTGCTGGGCAAACTTACTCCATCTTAATTCGTCCAGGCACTTTTACTATTCGTTACTCATTAAACTCACCAATAAGTACTGCAGAAGGCCCTCCAATGATGGAACCTTCAGGTATAGTCCACCGGTGATGTCGCAGCCTTGCTGAAGCAAGCTCAGGTGTTTGTCCAACGAACAGACGTCTATTATCACTTGTTGTTTCTGCAACACAATATATTAGCCAAAAATATACACAAAGTTTGTGTGAAGTGACTGACCTACTGACAGACAATGCTGAGAATAAACAGTTGGTCTTAGAGACTTGAAATTTGGAATGTGCCTCCCTTATAGCACCTTAACATACACAAATAAAGGATTTTTGGAAATTATACCCCTAAGGGGGTGAAAGGGTGTAAAAACGTTTGCATGAAAAACATATTCCTCAAACATTCAAACTTGTAACTTAGCATAAATTCAATACATTTAATATGAGGCCGCGGTTAGACCGATTTCGAATTGAATTTAATGAGATAGCGCTACGGATTTCGGGTGTATAAAAGACAGATTGAGACCGCGCAAAATATTGAAATCAAATTATTAGTCACACCATATAATTCCTAATTACAAGAAAACTACTAAATGAATCAAAAAGCTGGTTTCAATAACAAAAGAAATAGTTATTACCTACCTATCAAAGTAAAAATCATCTTAAAATATGATAGGGTTCTCGAGATGTAGATGAAAACGTACGCGAAATATGGATTTTTCAGATTTTTTATCGTGTTTTAACTTTAAGAAACTAAAGAAAATATTTAAAATTTAATTTTCTTTTTTAATAAACTCATTTTATTAGCTTGCTTAGACGATCTTGATTGATTGTTGAAGTTAAGCAACCCTGTGCGCGGTCACAATCGGGATGGGTGACCGCAAGTGGCATTACGAGCTGACCGCTTCCGTGCTTCGGAGGGCACGTTATATTGTCGGTCCTGGCTTTTAAGTCGTTAAGCCATAACGGAGGCCTTTAGGCGGCCTAAAAACTCCGTCACAAGAGCAGGCCACTAGCTCATACGAACTTACTTAACTAACAACAGAATTCCACATCCATTTTGGTGAGCAAAATCTTCTATCGCACACTCTTACCTGCGCTGTGAAGAACACATTCATATAGTTGATGTACTGCGCTGCCGTGTCGGAACTGCCAGTCACTATGAGGATCCTACAGCTCATCCTCAGTCCCGGTGCAGCCTGGCGTCTCATCTGGAATTAGTTTTGAACTGGTACTTAGTATTCCTTAGCTATACTTACTTCTCTACTGGACTGGGAGTAAAGAAAAGCATAGAATGCGTCCAGCTGCTTCTCTCCCCGAGCATGTCGTAAAAGTCTACTAAGGAATAGTATCCTTTCCAACATGATGGACCCCCTATAATGGTCAATGGGCTGATCATCTGTCACCATGGTTCACAGGTTCAGAAGTGGCTGCAAGTTTTCTTATGTTTGCTTGTGGCTCTGCCCACCCCATTGGGGATACGGGCGTGATCATATGTGTGTATATATAACTAGCTGTTGCCCGCGACTTCGTACGCGTGTAGTACATTATTTTGTTCTATAAGCAATAGTTTTCGCAGCGCACGCATAAAACTATTTTGGGTTTTCTACCTTGCGTTACAATATTGCAATTTTCTTACGGATCCCTAACCCCTCAAGACCTCATATAGCCCGCGACGAGAAGGGAGTACGCGACCATATGGATATGCTACTCGGCCTATTCCATGCACGCCAATGACGGAGTAAACATCAAAACTCTAGTTCAATGCTTAGAAAGGCAGATAGCAAGAAAAGAGATGGGATAAAAAAAAAATCTTTTTTAACAGTGGAGAGCGCCAGGCCTAATTTAAAGAGAATGTTTGTCTTAATCACGCTGTAATAGATGAATGGATTTGAATGAAACTTGGAATATATGCTACTTTTTATCCAAGTACACAGTAATTCATTAATTGAAATAATCTCTTTTTACATTGGAAAGAGACTTACCCTTGCAATAAAACAAAGCCCCAATGCCACCGCTCCCGCCAGTAGTGACTCTCCTGGCTTGTCATCTTGAGGCTGACTCTTCACCAAGTTCACCAATCTGAATTGAATTGAATTTTAAGGCACTAGTCTTACTTACAATATAGGGTAACAAAAAATGCCACCACCACAGCCTTGCCAGAGCACTGGTCTTCCCTGGTTGCACTGATACAAAGTGCAATCTCTTTAAGACAGCATGTGTCAAGTGAGAAAAATATTTTATGATGATTACCGACCTTGTTTTAATAGTCTTTTCAACCAGTGTAAACAGTTCATATTGTCCATCTATTTGTCTTACATCCAATGGTTTGCCCGGAGATGGGTAAAGGTATTCACTGGAACAAGGTAAAATAGACTTTGGTATAGATGAAATAGATACTAATTTTGATAAATAAATATTTGTGGACATTTCACACAGCGCTATCTAGCATCAAACTAAACAGAGCTTGTACTATGAGAACCAGATGGCTGATAGAATACTTATACACTTTTTTTTTATAAATAAATACCTATAATACATAATGCTACAATACCCAGACCCGGAAGAAATATTTGCAGACTAAACAAACATTTCTCCCATAGCGGGAATTGAACACGCGACTCTTGCGTCAGCCAAGCACTCGCCTGCCACGCCACCAAGGCTGTCTGAAACTCTGAATATCTTAGTTATCTAGTATACTTATTATCTAGTACTACCTTCTTAATCAATTTATTTTCCTCTTTCCTTTTTCCAGAATAATATAAGCCAAAGGTTTTCACCCTAATACCATAACATAACTAGACCAACAACAAAGGCAACCTAGACTCAAAAAAGCAAAAGTTAAAGATCAAAACTATGGCATGTGATGTGCAGGTCTTTTTACAGTCCTCATATTGAATAATGTTAGTGGTTAGGAAAGGAGACCTTATAACGCAGCCAGATAGTAGCATTTTAAAAACTCACCTTTTATGAAAATGGCAGCCAATGACAGCGAGTTGATTCTGAGTCTTCTGCATTAGATGTGAGTTGGCAAATGCTATGATAGCATCGAGGCAGTTTGTGAGCACCTTCGGATCCTCCGTTATGTAGCGCTGGTTCGGGTTCGTGTCCACTATGATCACTAGCAGACTACTGTCTGAAGGAACTGGATGACAAAAACAATTTTAAATTCAATGACAATTTTTTTTTATGAATAGACCAATATGACTCAACAGCCATGCCATGCCGACGCTCAGCGAGTGGAAAACAGTGGATGCAACTGACCAGGAGGGATCCAACACATAAATAATGCGGCAAATAAGTGGATGAAATTAGTTTTGTTGAGGTTATGTTTGTTGTTACGTTATTGTACTTACATTCATCGTCTGCCATTATGTTGTGAGCTTGTAGCTAAATTTTGATTTATTTAAACAGGACTTGCGAGTCAGAAAATTGAATCATTTCAGTAAAATTCGGTGATACAAAACAAATAATTCATCCCAAACTTCCCAAAGCAACAATTCACAACCCGCATCCGACCGAATTTTGTTTTTGTTTGCATTTTTTAGCGATACGTTAGGTACCTACTGACGTTTGCATAAAGTGACAATGACTAATGATGAACCTTGACAATGAAGTTTTGTATTGATGACACGTCCAAAAGTTAAATATACCATCATTCATGAAACTTATATTAAAGGGACTGCAAGTCTGGTGTATCCGTAATCGACTTCAACCATAGAACATCAAATCTTTGAACAAAAGATTATTATTTAAAGATTTGCTAGGTATTTTGTAGATTAATAGAATGGGAACAAATTAAGCCTATATTGCGATGTTTTATTTTTCTGGGGAAGGTCTTGATTCCCACTGAGCAAAATACCTAATCATTACGTTGTTGTTTCCCACAGAAAAATAAAAGTACCCTAGCTGATTTCCTGATTTCCAGTAGGTACATATTTTGGCACCTTGGTAACGAAAATCTAGCAAGATGCCGTCTCTTATTCCATTAGCTCTAGCAGGTAAATGATATCACCGCATTGCTGTAAAAATATTAATGGGCGTTCTCCATAGATAGAGAGATAAATTGTTTTCCGGGTTCCGAACAAAATATTTATTAGTTGGAAAGTTGCGTAAGTCGAATTTTTGAAAATTAGGCTGTTAATTTTTGTATGTATTGTTCCTATCTAGTTACTTACATACTTACTTCAGGAAACTTACCTTTACCAAAGTACCTACTTATGGTAAAAGTGAGTGATGTGATTCAGTAGTAGCCTAACAATTTAAATAATCTTGTAGTAGTACCTACTATTTGCGGGAATCTACTGCGGAGGTTTGGAGATAGTAAGACTCAGTTGGAGTGTAGAAATAGGAATGAATTTATTTACAAAAAGGACAAATATTTATATGAAACTAGAACACACATTAACCAATAAGAACCAGATTCTAATTCGCGCGCTTGCTAAGACGGTGCCGTGCGCGAGCGGGGTGTGAGAGACGCGGGGCGAGTCCCGAGGCTATAAATATTTGTTCGGCCCCGGCTCCGCCCTCATTCGGCTGCGACTGCGGTGGAGAACGGACGTCTGTGTAAAGTGCTGCGTGATCTCGCTCGGTGCTCGTCGCGATGGTGAAAGTGGGAGCTGAAGTGAAGATGTGAGCCCGGTGAACGTCGTCACGAAGAGTTGGTGGTGATGGAGCTCGCAGTGCAGTGATGTGCAGTTCTTGTTTCACTTAACAAAAGGTCAAACGTTGGTGAATTAAAGTTTCTTGATTGTGTTTTCTTTCTTCCCTGTAATCCTGGTAATCCTGGTATTCTAAAAGATATTTCTTGGTACTGGTATGGTATGGTAAGGTTGTGAGGTAAACAGGTAAGTAGCTGTGTCAGCTACATGGCTCCTTCCCTAGCGAAAGCGTACCGGAAGCTTGACATCGCGTCCACTCCGAGTTGTCCTCAGGATCGATGATGGAACTTGGCGCGATGTTTGGCTTGTGGTAGAGTCTTGAGTCGCTGGTGGGGGAAGTGATGAGGCTGGTGCTGGTGGTGAATGATGACTATTGTCCGCTGGTGCAGGTATTTGATGTGATGATGGTAAGTAGCTTGATGAAGGTACAGGTAGGTAGGTATCGTAGCTACTTTCGTCGACTGTATAGGCAGGCTTAAGTCGATCGATAGATACTACTGCCGATCTTCTCTCCGGTAGTAGTATCTTGAAAGTCTTGCTGTTCCTCTCCAGTACTTTGTAGGGTCCTTCGTATGTAGGTTGCAGAGGTTTCTTCACGGCGTCGTTGCGGATGAAGACTTGTTCGCAGGTTTGTAGATCTTTATGTACGAAGATAGGACGTTTGTTTCCGTGTGATGTTGTGGGCTGACTCGGACGTGCGGCGTTGATTGTTGAGCGTAGTCGGCTTACATAATCGAAGTCCATGTCCTGGGGCTCAGCTGATGATGGAGTGGTGAAGAAATCACATGGTAGGCGAAGGTTGTATCCGTAGGTAAGTTCAGCGGCGCTCACACCAGTGTCGGAGCGTGCGGCGGCGCGTAGACCCATCAAAACTGTAGGTAGCTCGTCTATCCACGATGTATGTACTGATAGACGAGCTTTCAGCGCGGTCTTGAGTGAGCGGTGCCATCTTTCGACTATGCCGTTTGCTTGTGGATGGTAGGCTGTAGTGCGAGTCTTCTCAGTCCCAACAGTGTGAAGTAGCTTGGCGAATAGTCGACTTTCGAAGTTTCTTCCTTGGTCGGTGGTTATTAGCCTTGGTGAACCGAAGCGAGTAATCCAGTGTTCGTAGACTATTTTTGCTACGGTCTCAGCTGATGTGTCGTCTGTAGGTATTGCTTCGGGCCATCTTGTCGCTCGGTCGATCATGGTGACAAGATATCGATGTCCTTGTGGTGAAGTAGGTAGCGGTCCAACGATGTCGATATGTACGTGTTGAAAGCGGTCAGCTGGTGCGAAAGTGGATAGGCTGCTCGTTGTGTGTCTTTGAACTTTACACCGCTGACATTGTAGGCATTGTTTCGCCCACGTCCCTGCGTCGCTGTTCATCGACGGCCAAAAGAACTTTTGACTGACCAACCTGCGGGTTGTTCTTATCCCTGGGTGGCTGATCGAATGAAGTGAGTCGAATGCGGCGCGTCGATATTCTGCAGGTAGGTAGGGACGAATGCAGGATGTTGACATTTCGCAGTAGATAGGTTTTTGCGAACCAGGTATTGAGACTCGTCGGAGATCCAAATTATTTTGACTTGCGAGGCGGTCGATAGTATCTCTGTCTCTTTCTTGCGCTTCGGCGATTTTGTCGTAATCCATTGATGTTGAGCAAGTGATTGCTTCGATAGGTATGCGGCTGAGTGCGTCGGCGACTACGTTGTCACTCCCGCTGACGTGTCTTATGTCGGTGGTGAACTCGCTGATGAAGATGAGCTGTCTTGCGCGTCGTGGTGTTTCTGAGGCTGACGGAGGTTTTTGTAGCACGAAGGTTAGCGGCTTGTGATCGGTGAAAACGATGAGGTTTCGCCCCTCGAACGTTTTTCGAAAATGTTTGATTGCCATGTAGATAGCTAGTAGCTCTCGGTCGAATGTACTGTAGTTACGCTGCGCGTCGGAGAATTTCTTTGAGAAGTAGCCGAGTGGTTGCCATTTTTCGTCGATGTACTGTTGTAGCACGGCGCCTGCTGATTGGTCGGACGCGTCGCTGAAGATAGCAATTGGCGCTTCGTGAGATGGGTGCGCGAGTAAAGCAGCATTTTGAATCGCCAGTTTACTCGCTTCGAATGCTTTCGTTGCCTCGTCGTTCCATTCGATTTGTGACCGATCTTTTTTCTTCCCGTTGTGTAGGTATGCGTGGAGTGGCGCTTGAATTTCGGCTGCTTTAGGTATGTGCTCGCGGTAGAAGTTGATCATGCCGAGAAATCGCCGTAATTCTTCTATTGTTTTCGGCTTGGCGTAGCTACATATTGCGTCGACTTTTTCGGTAGGCGGTTTGATTCCCTCTCTGTTGACGGTGAAACCAAGAAACTTGACTTCTGGCTGGCCGAAAACGCATTTCGAAGGATTGATAGTGATGCCATTTTCTTCAAGTCGTTGCAGTACAGCGCGGAGGTGATTTTTGTGAGCTTCTTCGTCGGAACTTGCGATAAGTAGATCGTCGATGAAAGCGTAGACAAAATCAAGTCCACGTAGTACTTCGTGAATGAAGCGTTGGAATGTCTGTCCGGCGTTCTTGAGTCCTGGGCACATACGTTGAAACTCGAATAAGCCCATAGGAGTGATAATTGCCGTCTTCTCTACGTCTTCTTCACGAACTTTCAGTTGTTGGTAGGCTCGGTTGAGATCGATGGTACTGAAGATAGTTTTGCTTGACAGTTGGTAGGTGAAGTCCTTGATTCTGGGTATGGGATATCGGTCGGGTGTAGTGACTGCGTTGAGTCTTCTGTAGTCACCGCAGACGCGTATATCACCATTCTTTTTAGGTACGATGTGAAGAGGCGAAGACCATGGGCTTTTGCTTGGGCGGCATAAACCTTGATCCATCATGTTTTGGAATTCTTTTCGTACTTGTTCGTAGCGGTGAGGTGCGACTGGTCGTGCCTTGCAGTGTAGCGGCGGTCCTGTAGTTTCGATGTAATGTTCGACGTTGTGAAGTGTAGTTAGGTTCATTGAAGTTAGTCTTGTAGTTCCGGGAAAATCCGCTAGGATGTCGTGGTAGGATTTTTGTACGTCGATACTTCTGATTGTAGGTATGTTTGTAGCTCGCACTGATGAACTTGACGATAGTTTTGTTACGGAGTCAATGAGTCTTCTGTTCTTGAGGTCGACGATGAGTTGATGATGTTTGAGAAAATCAGCTCCGAGGATTGGTTTGCTGACTTTCGCAACGATGAATGTCCATTTGAAGGGTCGACGTAGATGAAGGTCCAGTTCCAGCGTTTTTTCTCCGTATGTAGGGATGACTGTATTGTTAGCGGCG
Organism: Scotopteryx bipunctaria; assembly: GCA_949320045.1. Lineage (NCBI taxonomy): Eukaryota > Metazoa > Arthropoda > Insecta > Lepidoptera > Geometridae > Scotopteryx > Scotopteryx bipunctaria. The sequence goes on from OX439462.1 coordinate 4,400,725, forward strand.
TAGAGATGAAAATTGAGTGGCTTCGGTGTTTGTCCTTTGGCTGGAGGTAACACGGAGATGTTAGCACCGGTGTCGATTAGGAATTGGAGATTCGTTTTTCTGTCGGTGACGAATAGGCGGTATGATATTTCGCCCACGCCGGATTCCGCCTCATCCAGCGTGCTTTCTAGTTTTCCGACGTTTTATTCTTTTTGAATGAGCACGGCGTAGTGCAGCGGAATGCTTCGGAGCCAAATCTTTGGTGGTAGTAGCAGTGAGGTGATGGCGATGGGCTTCGCCGACGGTGGCTGATGTAGTTGCGGCTTGGAGAGTGATTTTCACGGTGGGATGGACGTCGAGGTTGATACTGATGATGATTGTTTTGTTGGCGAGATGATTTTAGAGTGGCGATTTCGGCTGACAGCTTCTGAATTTCTTCTGCGAGGTACTTCGAGTCGGCGTTGGCTTGAGGTTGTGGTGATTTAGCTTCAACGGCTGAGACTTGCGTGCTTGAGCTGGCTTCCATCATCCTGTCGGCTAACAGTGCGAGTTCGTCGAGTGAAGTACTGCTGGAGAAGGTATCGCTGACTGTCAGGACGGATTGGATGTGTGGAGGTAGGTGGTTGGTCCACATCATTCGCAGGGTAGAGTCTGGGATCTTGTCGTGAGCTAGGCTTCGCATTCTCCGTAGCAGTTGTGTAGGCTTCTGGTCTCCTAGCTGGACTTCGCACAGTAGTCTCTGGAGCTTGCGGTTGTCGGATTCTTCGTATGATGAAATGAGCCTGTTCTTCAGAGCGGTGTATTCTTTTGATGATGGCGGGTGGAGAAGCAAATCGGAGATCTGTTCAATGTCTTGCTTTTCTAATTTGGCGATGAGCATCTGCGCTAGCTGGGCTTCTCCTTTGTGTAGTTCGTTGGTTGCCGCTTCGAAGCTGATGAACCACAGTCGGGGATTGTCTCTCCAAAATGGTGGTATCCTCATCGAAAGTGCTATGCCAGCTATTTCGTGAGGTAGGGCGACGGCGGCGGCGGTGGTGGCGGTGCTTGTATCTTGATTCTCCATTTCTGTGGGGGTCTTCGTTCTTCGGAGAGCGCTGAGTTGAGCGTGAGATTTCTCCTCAGGAAGGCTGTGTCTTTCACGGGGTCACCAATGTAGTAGTACCTACTATTTGCGGGAATCTACTGCGGAGGTTTGGAGATAGTAAGACTCAGTTGGAGTGTAGAAATAGGAATGAATTTATTTACAAAAAGGACAAATATTTATATGAAACTAGAACACACATTAACCAATAAGAACCAGATTCTAATTCGCGCGCTTGCTAAGACGGTGCCGTGCGCGAGCGGGGTGTGAGAGACGCGGGGCGAGTCCCGAGGCTATAAATATTTGTTCGGCCCCGGCTCCGCCCTCATTCGGCTGCGACTGCGGTGGAGAACGGACGTCTGTGTAAAGTGCTGCGTGATCTCGCTCGGTGCTCGTCGCGATGGTGAAAGTGGGAGCTGAAGTGAAGATGTGAGCCCGGTGAACGTCGTCACGAAGAGTTGGTGGTGATGGAGCTCGCAGTGCAGTGATGTGCAGTTCTTGTTTCACTTAACAAAAGGTCAAACGTTGGTGAATTAAAGTTTCTTGATTGTGTTTTCTTTCTTCCCTGTAATCCTGGTAATCCTGGTATTCTAAAAGATATTTCTTGGTACTGGTATGGTATGGTAAGGTTGTGAGGTAAACAGGTAAGTAGCTGTGTCAGCTACAATCTTATTTCTTTGTCCAACTTAGGTCATGTTTAGAATTTTGTCTTCAGTGTGGTTTAGTTACCTACATCTACCTTAAATATATCTTAGAATCAACCTACGCACAACGTCATTCTTATTGATAATAATAAATGTAATTAATTGGTTCGAAAGCACCCGTGGACACATGTCCAGTGATAGTTTGTCAAAAGGCGCATTCCTCACATAATTATACTGAATATGCATCATTGTGGAGACTTATTTTGACTCGTGCTCAGAAGGATAAGATCGAACTAAATAAAAACAAAGTTGATTGACAACATAGACAGTGGGCGGTAAGAATGCTGAGTGAGAATCAAAAAAAATATACAGCCATCCTTAATTCTGTGATCCCTACAGCCATTTTTGTTCATAGTTTCTCCTTTTGGGTAGACGATGGTGAAGAAAACCTTACTGCCTAGTCTTTCGTTAATTTCACAAGGCCGCTGTATTTTTACTCCAAAAGTGCAGCCAAATTGAGAGACTCATCCTTTTTTGAAGTCTGTTAAAAAGAAGTTCTGTTTTCGGTTTCAAAGGGAGGTAGCATAATAGAACGACCGAGCAAAACCACGAAAAAAAATCTATAGCTATGCATTATTTGATTTGTCTTGATATTATTGGCAAACTTTATCTTTCTGGTGCATCTCGAGAAGTTGTATTACCGACCGGGAAATACTCGGGAAATACCGGGAATACCTTTCTTAGTAGGTACGGTAAGGAGAGAGAAGACTCACCAGAATGTGAATAACTAGTACATAGTTCGCCCCACAGACTAAAACAGGGATGTTGTTCGCCCCGAATTGAGTTATCGCGTTTATCGCATAACCCTGCGTGATATTTAGAGATAATAATAATGATCTATTCAATAAAAAAGTAGAGTAGATAAATAAATAAATATTTGTGGATATGTCACACAACGCCATCTAGCCCCAAACTAAGTAAAGTAAGTTAGTTCGTATGAGCTAGTGGCTAACTCTTGTGACGGAGTTTTTAGGTCGCTTATAGGCCTCCGTCGTGGGGCTTGTACTATGGACACCAGATGGCTGATAGAATACATATAAACCTAGGTTTTTTTGTTAACACATAAGTACTTCTAATACATATTACTACAACTGTACCTAACAAACATACAAACGTACAACGCCAAATCGCCCAAGTTGCCACTCAGATTTTCGGTCGTTTTGCTTGCTCGATCAATAAGTGGGTTCGTGAGGGGTATGAACTTTAAAACATTATTTTCTCTTCGAAGCTGTAATAAACATAAGTAAAGTACCTAGGTAATTTCGATATTACAAACTAGCAGCCTCCCGCGGCTTCGCTCACGCGGTACCCAGATAAATAGTACCCTATGTCCCATTCCAGCACACGTAGGTACCTACTATCCTCATTATTCATTATAATATAGTGTACGCTAAACGATGACTAAAGTATTGCCACTGAAGAACACTTTTAACTGGTGGTGTTTTATAATTATGTTTATACGGGGGGGTTACTATGAATTCTTAGAGTAGAGCAGTATTTGAACTGCCCGACTTTTTTGTGCCATTTTGAACCTTATGCAGAACAAATAAGCACAAAAAAGTCGAGCAGTTCAACTACTGCCCTGCTTTATGACCACATAGTAACCCACTGCAGTGTTAACAGCCCAAAATATTATCGCAAAAATTTTTTTAGACGCTACTAAATGTAGTGTAATTTGACATTGACAGTTCCTTTTCCATATGTTTGGTATCATCTATTACTAATCTGTGGTATCATCGCTGTCATATGTCAAAATAAAAGTATTCTATTTTTCATGAAAAACACGCCAAAAATAAAGAATTGACCTGTAAATTCTTTATTATGACATCAACTAATTGAGAAAAATCGGCTCTTTAATTTGATATAGGTTATGTGCAGGGGCCCTATTCACGATGACCAAAGAAAACGAGCCACGTAACGAGCCAAATGTCATCGTGTCTCTAAACACAAACGAGACACGCCATGGTGTGAAATCAAAAACTGTATTCTGTCTGTATGCCATAAGTTAATTAACTAGTTGTCTATGACCGTGTTTTGGTTTTACATGATTCGTTCAAAATCAAGCATCCGGTCTTTCGGAAAACAATCGGTTTCATCTCAAGTAAATAAATATTGAATTATAAAATTGCTAAACTCTTTCTACTAATACTTTCGTTATATTTTAAAGTTTAGAGAACAAAAAAAAAAATATATAACGTAAAATGGTTAGCTACATCAAACCAACCACAACTTGTTTCCGAACGAATTATCAATCAAAATATTGACCGACATATTGCATTGTTTGTTTTGAAAAAAACTTGGATATACTTAATATTTTAACGGAGTGATAAAAATGGACGTTGTTCTTCGAAGACAACGTATGATATGCTGGCGCCAGCAACGCCCACACATAAATAGGAGACTGTCAAGGGATTCTGCTGAGCTGGACCCTAAATTTTTCGTGCTACTTTATAAGGTGGCCAAAGAGTGATTTTGGTATTGTGCGGCGTTCTTGGAGGCAGGCAAAGATTTAAATCTTTGGAGGCAGGCTAGTTAATTATGGGCCTCAGAGATGTTCTAGCATTACAACAGAAGTCAAAGTAAGTATTGTGTTAAACTTAATTTATTGAACAATAATAAAATGGTACCTAGGTTAGGTATTAGGTTAGACTGAAACCTACTATATTTACTGTAAACCCTCAATTTCCTGATCACCAGTAGCTATCAAAAGCCAGTGGGAAACTTTTGGTTAGCACCTCCTGTAAGCCTCTGCATAGAGTAAGCAGTGAATGCCTTGAATGATGCCAACCTACATCAAATTTCCTACCTCCGAACAAGAGAGGAATTAAATCAAACAAGGGTAATATTTTAATCAACTATTTATTTTAGTAGTAATTACATAATAGTATTTGTGAGAGCATCAGCGAACTAAAATAAATTAATTTTATTAGATTCTTTGAAAAAACTTTCACTTTCATTATATTAGTAGAATATAATCTTTATTTCCAAAAACATGAAAGTATGTACCTACCTATAAAAACAATAACAATGATTTCTGCCTCGTTTCAGATTTGCAACAGTGGCTTAAAGGCATACCTACTCATGTGCTACATTAGGAGGGGCAGCTCATGACAGTTATATAACATAATATGAGATGTGTGCGTGTGTGTGTGTGTGTGTTAGTGTTAACGTATGGGTACATGGGGTTGTGTAGGTATAATAAGTAATAATAAATGCATTAAAACCATAAAACACAAAAATACTCACAGCACACATACTATGCATATCTCAAGTTTCACTCAATCCGTGCAGCCATTTAGAAGTAAATTATGAGGCACAAGCATCGTCACATCTTCACAAACTTTTGCATTCACAACATGCAAACATGCAAACATTTCTTCCGCTCCGGTTTCGATTCCCGCTGCAATCGAAACCGCGCCTCTTGCGTCTCTGCCGAGCAATTGCCCGCCACGCTACCGAGGCCGATTAAGAAGTTTAGTGTATATGTGTAAGCATGACTGTGTGTGTGTGTTTTAGATTGTTACATTTAAATTGTTATATTTCAGAGCCGCCCACGCACTATGCCAACACGTGGATCAGAAGCAATTGCTGTACGCAATACAGTCTCAGTACATGTCTGGTCCACTACGCCAGGGCTTCTACGACATCCTCATTGCGATGCATCTCGAGTCGCACGCCACTACCATGTGAGTACACCAGCTTCGCTTGAACAGCATCTGGAAAAGAACAGGATTATGAAATACTAGGTGGCAGCACAGGTAAAGTACGCGCTATCGTTGCGTTTTGAGCTTTACGCCGGTAATTTCAAACAAACTAAAGCTTGCCAATATTATAGTATACATACATACATATTATAACGCCGTATCCCTAATGAGGTGGGCAGAGCCACAAGTAAACATAATAAAACTTGCAACCACTTCTGATCCAAACTTCCAAGATGGATATGGCGAACCATGGTGACAGGTGATCAGCCCATCGCCCATATAGGTGGTCCATCATTTTGGAGAAGATCCCTTTGTCGCCTTTTACGACATGCTCGGGGAGAGAAGCATATAGTATAACCCCCGGATACTCAAATGCATCAGAGTTGAGCACGTCTCAATCTTAAGTGACGAGTTTTTGACTTCTGTCATTTCGTTCTGTTCCGTTTTGTAATTTAAAGTACTTATCTGTATTCAAATTTAATTATTGAGATCGTAACTTTATTAAAGTGATTGTGTGAACTTTAGTTTCGTTGGTTATTTTATTGCCTGCATGCATGCAGGCAATCTCCCTTAAGCGCAAGCTCATTGACCTATGCATTCTCCCTATCCTCACGTACGGCGCGCAGACTTGGTCTTTGACGGCTCAGCAGAGGTCCACACTCGGGGTTTGCCAGCGAGCGATGGAGCGCAGTATTCTCGGAGTAAAACTCACTGACCGAATACGCAACACCATACTGCGCTCCAAAACAAAAACAGGGCACATCTCCCGTATGTCGGATGACCTATGGGCGAAAACCACTACCGAGTGGGCTCCTAATGGTGGTAAACGGCATCGTGGCAGACCAAGACTGAGATGGCGGGACGACTTGGACTCATTCATGAAGGATTGGTCCTCCAAAGCACAGGATAGAGAAAGGTGGAAGGGGGATAGGGAGGCCTTTGCCCTGCAGTGGGACGATATGGGCTAATAATAATAATAATGCATGCCGATAATGTCTAAGAATCAAGAAGATAATTATATAACAGACAAGTTCTTACTTTTTTTGCTTGTTTTTGTTTTTTCCAGGGAGGTGTGCAAAAACGAGTTCGTGATCCCCCTGGGACCGGAACTGAAGGCGTTGTACGAAGACCCAGAGATGGGGCACAGCCTCCGCTCGCTGCAAACAGAGAGCGTTCGACCGCAGATGAAGAATGAAGAATCTGTAAAGATATCACGTGAGTTTGCTTGCTTTCGTGTTCCCAGACATTAGGAAGAATATAAATATGTCCCAGGTGGCCGATTTGTAGGGCTCAGTGGGCACGTGTTCTCGTCGGGTTCCGACATAATGGGTAACCTCGAGAAAAAAATCACACTCGGTATAATCGTACGAAGTTATTAGCGTCCAGTACAAATACCAAGTAACTCTTGAATAAACAAGTAGGCAGAACAGATACGTCCCGCTCGGCACGAGCTCTTAAAATAGACTGCCCGCCAGCTCCAACGGCCGCATCCAAGCATGACTCGGCTGTGACGTCACGCTTGCGTTCTGTAGGTAGTGAGTCAGTGTTGCAGTGTGATTGTAGATGGCGCTATAATTAATCTCCGACAAATATGTATCGCCATCTAGCCCCAAACTAAGGTTAACTTAATTTTGTTCTGACACATGTAATTTTAACTGTGAATTCCTACGAATAGGTACTGAATGTTGTTATTTCGATAGAAAATCTTCCAGTCCCAATTTATCTTCACCTCGCAAAACATCTTGTTTCAGAGAGAGTATAACGGAGATCAGCAACTTGTACTCCCCCTACTTCCCGCTGGAGGTGGTCCGTGAGTTCGTGATGCAGGCGTTGGTGGACGCAGTTACAACCAACCAGGTGCACAACCGCGACCCCGTGGGCGGCATCAATGAGAACCTCTTCTTGTGAGTACACTCTTCCTGTCAGTACACTCTTTCTGTGAATACACACTTCCTGACAGTACACTCTTCCTGCGAATACCTTCTTCCTGTGAGTACACTCTTCCTGTAAGTACTTTACCCCTATCATCAGGCCAACTCTCATTTTAATAAATAAATATTCATAGGCAACCCAACCCGTTAATCCGATAAGAGTTTTATTATTCTTCAGACGTTAAGCTGTAATTAAGTCAAACACATCAAAACAAACTTTTTAAATGTGTTTCAGACCTCTGATCAAACTGGTAGACCGTCTCGTTCTTGTCTGTATGATGAGAGATGAAGACGTTGAGAAGCTCCTCATCATGATCAACCCTGAGACGTGGGATCCCACCTTTGACAAAGGTAAGTTACAATTCATAAAATTTTTACTGCCTTACCCACAAGTTTCCATTATCTGAAATTCTTTATTGTACACGCACGAAACGAAATAAATACACACAAAACATTAAAAAGTACATGTACAAAGGCGAGCTTATTCTTAAAGAGTTTTCTGCCAGCAAACCTTTGAGGCAAGGGAGAGGCTTTAACATAAGTGGAAGTTATGTGTACAGAGACAGGAAAAAGAAAAACATAAAGATAAGCTTACAAATATAATAAACTAATAAGATATACTACACACAATATATATACAAATAATATATATCTACAAAAATATATACAATGTATACATACATATAAATAAATATTAAAAAATTAAACATTATTATTTTAAATATTATTACACCATTATCATCATCATCATCATCATTTTCCTGCCCTTATCCCACTAGGTGGGGTCGGCACAACATGTTTTCCTCTTCCATCTTCTCCTATCATTCGTCATCTCAGTACTCACTCCTTTCATACGCATGTCCTCTTTCACACAATCCATCCATCTTTTCTTAGGCCTTCCTCTGTCCGTGTATCCATCCACATTCATATTCAGCACTTTCCTTGTAACACGACTTTCTTCCCTCCGCATAACATGCCCACGCTAACCTATTACTCTATTTTCTTATTATTACACCGATTACCTGAAAGTTTTTAATGATAATATAGATTGTCTTTGTAAATAAAATTTTGAAGTTTCTATAAATGTTTCTAATTCTGTCCTATAGAAGGAAAAGATGAGCACAGGAAAGGTCTACTACACATGAAAATAGCATAGAAAGCAAAGATAGCATAGGCAGCAAAGATAGCATAGGCAGCAAAGATCGCATAGGCAGCAAAGATCGCATAGGCAGCAAAGATAGCATAGGCAGCAAAGATCGCATAGGCAGCAAAGATAGCATAGGCAGTAAAGATCGCATAGGCAGCAAAGATCGCATAGGCAGCAAAGATCGCATAGGCAGCAAAGATCGCATAGGCAGCAAAGATAGCAATATCAAATTAACACATTAAAATATAATGTAACCAACCTAGGTAATGTACATTACCGTCGTACTGATAACTTGTGTTTAGAGTACGTACCTACCCACAGAACACTAATGTATTAATACGATATAGGTACTTACTCAAACACAAGTTATCAGCACGATGTCGAAACACGCAAAGCTAACGGAGCAAAGCGGCCCGGTAGGACATGCTAAGCGCTTTTATACAAATCCTTCGTAAACAACAAGATGGCGGCGATGTCGTACCGGTAGTCGTTCAGTGACTTACATTAAAATCATAAATTGACTTTTATATTAATTTAACTAACATCTAAAATCAGGATATTAATTTACAGAACTTTACACTAAAAAAAAATAAGATAGTTCCTATAATGATTATGTAGATAAAATTAAATATTCGTAGATATTTGTATTCCTGTTTTTTTTAAGACTAATTTTATTTTGAGTAGTTTCTATAAATTATTACCAGAATACGGTTAAAAATTTGTTTAAAAGATTGTGATTTTCTATGCTGTTTTTTAGTAGATATTATATAGTTTATTTATAAAAGACTGATTATAATACTTTGTTTCATAAAAACATCGTTGTCTTATTTTTTCCTATTCCATCTGATAGGAACCCGCAATTAAAATGGACGCTTTTATTATAAATTCAAAGGTTAATTGAGTAATAGGTAGGACCTACCTGGTAGGTGTTACTAGTATAGAAAAGAGTAAATGGAGTAAAAGGAGTAAACTTGACTATATACTTGTCCTAAGCCTCGAGCTCAACTATATACCTACTTGTCTTACCCCCGAATACTCAAACGCGACTCAGAGTTGAGCACATCTCAACTCACGGTTTTTTGACAGTTTCTGATGATAATCTGTCAAAAAATCGTCATTTGAGACGTGCTCAATTTTAAGATGCGTTTGAGTATTCGGAGGTTAGGCCTTTTACGAAATCTACTAGGTAATTGTGATGTTTTTACAGGCTTCAAGCACATGGACCAGGAAGAAGAATCTTGGAAGGAGAATTGTCCTTGTGGCGAGGAGCTCATCGTCAGGATGAACGAGATCCACGAGAGCCTCATGGTGCATGTGTCTCTCAACGCTCTGCAAGAGCCACTGTCTGAGGTAACTATTACTAATCATAACGTAAATAACATTTGGAATTTCTTGAAAAACATTTATCTATGGAGCGAAAGACTTTAGAGAGAACTAGAAAGAGTTGAAGGTGTGAAAGGTTAATTATAGTTGAAAGAGAACTAGAATAAGTGAAAGTATAATTAAAAAAAAAACTGTCAAGTGCGAGTTGGATGCGAGCACACGAAAGGTTCAGTACTAGTGCAAAAAAAAACTAGAATCTACAGTAATTTTTATAATAAAAGTGTCTTATAATAATTTGACGGCCTCGGTGGCGTGACAGGCGATTGCTCGGCAGAGGCGCAAGAGGCGCGTGTTCGATTTCCGCTGCGGAAGAAATTGTATGTTCTGTAAATATTTCTTCCGGGTCTGGGTGTTGTGGTACCATGGTACTCGTAGTTTCTGATACCCGCGACACAGGGAATCCTAATGTGGGGTCAGGACTATGTATGTGACTGTTGGGTGCTATTTATTTATTTATTGTACAGGCCATAGAAGAACCGGCAAAGAAGACTCCAGAAGAGAAGTTCCGTAAAGTCCTGATCGGCACTATTGTCAGTTGGGCCGAGGAGTCGCAGATCGAGACGCCCAAACTCGTCAGAGAAATGTTCAGGTAATTTTACTCATATCTCTGTTCCAGGTACCAAACAAAAAAAAATGTATCTTCGTTGCCATTTATGTTTTACACTATTTATATGTTAATTCATGTAACATGATGAAACTGGCAGATATATTACAGACTCCTAATGATAATAATAATATATTTCTTCCTTCCAGTCTCCTAGTCCGTCAGTACGACGCTGTTGGCGAACTGATCCGGGCTCTCGAGAAGACTTACGTGATAAACGCGAAGACGAAGCTGGATGTAGCGGAGATGTGGGTGGGGCTGAGCCAGAACCGCGCGCTGCTGCCTGTGCAGATGAGCCAGGAGGAGGAGGAGCTCATGAGGAAGAGACTCTGGTGAGCCATCATTCCTATTTAGATCAAGAATATACGTAAGACTAAGTTGGAGGTGCGAAGTTGTAGGTGGGATTGTGCCAGATCCGCGCGCTGCTGCCTGTGCAGATGAGCCAGGAGGAGGAGGAGCTCATGAGGAAGAGACTCTAGTGATCCATCATACTAATTAAGATTTAAAAAAGACTGACTTGTCCTTAGAATAGAAGCAAACAAACAATTCCAAACCTATGATTAATAATACTGAGATATAGTTTGTTTACTTTATTATATTTGAAACTGATCAGATATTATATCTTATTTCAGGAAACTCGTGAACAACCACACCTTCTTCCAGCTGATTTAATCAGGTATGACTTGTTTACTATAAAACGCAACTACTTACCTACATGCTCAGATCAAATAAAATAACACACCCAACAGTCACATACATAGTTCTGACCCCACACTAGGATTTCCTGTGTCGTGGGTATCAGAAACTACGAGTACCATGGTACCACAACACCCAGACCCGGAAGAAATATTTACAGATCATGCAAACATTTCTTCCGCAGCGGGAATCGAACCCGCGCCTCTTGCGTCTATGCCTTCCTGTGTAGTAAAAACTTGTAAAAACAGCAGCAAATCACATAAAAAGTCTCACGGAATCACTTTTCACTTGTAAGTACTTCAAATAGCATTGTTTCTTAATTATTATACTATGAATTTAGGTTACTTGGAACACACAACCTTAAAACCTTCGACACACACATAGATAAAATGGCGGCTTCACTTTTGTTGTTCGCGGCGCGGGGTCTTTTCTTTTTATTTGGTCTGAGCCTATATGGTTCAATTTGGGAAAATTGTGACATAACATAAAAAAATGTTGATTTTTTAAATATAGAACTCTCTAAATTCACATACAAACATGACCCACAATACAGAGGGACACTAGGATTATGTGTCTTGGGTATCAGAAACTGCGAGTTCAGTACAGTCAACGGATCTTGACACTCGTGAAGTTAGCAGTTTGACATGCGCAGTGAAGTTTTTTCATACTGTCTACTGCTCGAAACGGCTAACTTCACGAGTGCCTAGATCCGTTGACCGTACTGTACCACAAATTGCCTGTTTTTTCTTGATAGGCACTTGATATGAATAAGTAAGTAAATAGATACCTATTATGTATGGTATGTATGTTCGTATGAGCTAGTGGCCAACTCTAGTGACGGAGTTTTTAGGCCGCCTAAAGACCTCCGTCATGGCTTAACGACTTAAAAGCCGGGACCCATAATTTAACGTGCCCTCCGAAGCACGGAGGCACTCAGCTCGCAATGCCACTTGCGGTCAATTAACTTAATTTATTGAACAATAATAAAATGGTACCTAGGTTAGGTATTAGGTTAGACTGAAACCTACTATATTTACTGTATTTTTCCAGATACTTACAACCCTCAATTTCCTGATCACCAGTAGCTATCAAAAGCCAGTGGGAAACTTTTGGTTAGCACCTGTAAGCTTCTGCATAGAGTAAGCGGTGAATGCCTTGAATGATGCCAACCTACATCAAATTTCCTACCTCCGAACAAGAGAGGAATTAAATCAAACAAGGGTAATATTTTAATCAAATATTTATTTTAGTAGGTATCACATAATAGTATTTGTGAGAGCATCAGCGAACTAAAATAAATTAACTTTATTAGATTCTTTGAAAAAACTTTCACTTTCATTATATTAGTAGAATATAATCTTTATTTCCAAAAACATGAAAGTATGTACCTACCTATAAAAACAATAACAATGATTTCTGCCTCGTTTCAGATTTGCAACAGTGGCTTAAAGGCATACCTACTCATGTGCTACATTAGGAGGGGCAGCTCATGACAGTTATATTATGTTAAATAAATGCATTAAAACCATAAAACACAAAAATGTTCACTTTTCTTTAACTTATTAAGTACTACCTGCCGCCTGCGGCTTCGCTCGCCTATTGCCAGGATAAAAAGTAGCCTAATGTTATTCTAGCACACATACTATGTATATCCCAAGTTTCACTCAATCCGTGCAGCCATTTAGAATTAAATTATGAGTCACAAGCATCGTCACATCTTCACAAACTTTTGCATTCACAATAAAAGAGCTATTAGTTAGGTTAGGTTAGTACCTACTACAACTACTACTAGCCCCTAGTTCTTTCGAACCCTGCGTGGTGAAAAGATTCAAAATGCGCCTCAAAAGCTCCTTTTGTGCACTAGGGCTCCGGGAGTAATAATTATTCTGTACACTAGGGTTAGGTTATTTCACTTATTTACCACATCATTTATTAGGGATATTATTCAATGGTAACTAGATTATATTATTTATTATACAAATATTCTGCTATTAAATAGTTTAAAGAAGACTAATTTATTTACATAATTAGTAAAAACACAACCTCGTTTTAGCAAAAATTGAAGCATGTAATTTTGACAATTCAAAACGAGCCTCGTCTCGCGCCATCGAGCATTTAACTAAAATGCTCGATGTCTCGCGCTTACTGTCGTTTATGAAATTGTCATGCAGAATACGATAACACGGTAATTCCACACGTTTTCCCGCGTCTCGTTTTGTTTGGGCATCGTGAATAACGTCCCAGTTTTAGACCAAAAATTTATTCCACCCCTTTAGAGGTTGAATTTTGAAAAATCCCGTCTTAGTACACCCCTACGTACCAAGGTTTACCTACACTGAAAATTTCAAGTCTCTACGTCCAGCGGTTTAGGCTGTGCGTTGTCTGTCAGTCAGTCAGTCAGTCAGTCAGGACAAAGATTCTTATAATATAAGATGAGCATTTTGTCATATTTTCTTTAGTCCTCTATCCGAATTATTTTTCACTTCATAAAGTATTCCTTTTTCAATAAACAAATTCTAAATTGAATGATAGCCTCTATCCAGATATTTCTCACATTTATTCATAAAAAAAATACATTCAACTTTGAATGATAGGTAGCTAATCTTACCTAATGTAGTTTTATCGTACCAACATAACAAACTGAATATGAATAGTAGGCATATACCTAACCTAACCACATATTCCCAACTACCCACACTCGAAACCATTATATTGATTTACACGAGTATTCTTATCAGACAACGTAAGACGGGAGCTTATTATAATATCAGAATTGTTATTTCATAGTGAGATGACAAACTAGCGATATGGCGCCAAACTTATGTCATCTGTCAAAATACATGTTAACATACGACGAAGTTTAGATTGTACTGATAGTGCATGAATAATAAACGAGGGATGAGACTCTGCTACCTGTCATTTTACGACATTGTTTATACTATACAGTAATGATATGCCTCATTTGAATGCTGGTGGTCTGGTAGAAAAACCATGGGTTTTTGTCGCTATGTTGGCAACAATGTTCATGCAAATGTCATGTGTGTAAAAGGATTGATATTTTGACCATTTAATGTTTAAAAAAAAATTGTATTTACTACCAATTCGTTATGTAGGTACATAAAATTATACCTACACATGTAGGTATAATTTTAGCTAATGTTACATAGCTAGGAAGATCATCATCATCATCATCACCCACAACCTGTTTTTGCCTACTACTGGGCTTAGGCCTACCTCGCTTGTGCTATCCAACACGCTAAAAAACTTTTACCATAGTTCAATAAATAGGTGTTGAGGTTGGTGGCCCTGTGTTTCAGTGTTTCCAAGGGTCCTAGGAACACCTAAAACGAATATAATTTATTTTTAGTCCTTCTGGCAACTAATTAAAAGAAAACTAATCAGTTTATTGAATTGAACGCGTGAGGCAATCGAGCAGGATTTTACGAGAACATTGTTTACAAGACTTCGTGCTCCGCGACAGAGACGGTGCATTAGCGCCAACTTTCGAAAACCGAACTTTGAATGAGAAAAAAAAGTAAAGAAAGGCGGGAACAAAATAATTATGCACGTTTCGTTCGGTAATGGCTTCGCGCTACCGTTTCGCTTTAATAGCGCGCTTGTTCTGAGAATTTAATTATGGAGTGAGCCCAGATTAGTCCTGCGAGCGTCCGTTTTGTTAATAACTCTAATAATGGATGACGTGCGCATTTCGTTACTACATTATTCTTTTACGAATCCCACTGATCCGAACATTGGATTCATTCATTGTTTTGTAGGTTGGTACCAAACCAACCCTTTTTTCGAACTGCATGACAGTTCATATTGATATGCAGCATTCCTTATCAATATTTCATATTAATAATTCAATAACGAGGTCCTCAAAACAAATTGTCTAACCGATAAGACATTGGGCTCGACACAAACAAAACATAAGTAAAACGATTCAGCCTTAATAAGAACCGGGGTCCAGAGATGAACACAAAAGAAAAAGATAGCCGCCTATTGTTTTTTATCATGTTGTCAATATCGCGCGGCCAAATTTTCAATATTGGAATGCCACGATTCGCCAATAAGAAGCGGGAAGAATTGATTTATTGTCCAATTAGCGTCGGTCAGGTGTGCCAACTGCCAAGATAGCATCAGGCTGGCCAACCTAACTCGGTTGCAGCTACTATTTCTTTTGGTGCGTCCCATTTAAATGGCATATTGGAATCAAAAAAGGACCTTTACACCATGCTGGCTGGGTTTTCTGGAAGTGTATTTGAAATTCTGATCGTTCGCGGCGAGCGTTTGCTTAAGTGGAAATCGATTTGAATTAATTGCGGTGTCTGGCTTTTTTAGCGAAGGAACTTTAATTTGATAGGTTATTATTTTTGTCTCTGTCGGTTTACACAGGAAATCGTAAGCAAGTGACTTGATTTATTTTAGTTTTTTGTTGGACATTAGAAAAAAGAGTAGGTTACATGTTGTAAAATAAGTTTTGTCATAAAATCATTGGTGTAAAATTAGGGCCCAAAGCGTCCAAGCCTAAAAATGAAGTACTGGGTTATGTTACCCCACTATTTCACCTATCTTTATTATCTCAGTATGTACTGATATAATAAAGGTAACTACCTGTTGTACTTATCTATATTTCAAAAGTTGCATAAGCGAGGGTAACCAGGTATTTATGAGCTGTTCATTGCAAATTCTGACTCCAACAGCTCGATACTAAAATTCACAGTTAATATCCGCTCGCCTTAAAACATAAACTAGGAACAATGCACTCTTTGTCAAACACCCACAGTTTGTGGGATGCCGGTCAATTGCGCTGTAAATACAATACTGTCTGTTCTTACACGTTTAACTAAATTATTACCTACCTAGGAACCTAGTAAATAAGTCCACACTAAGGTTAATTTGTTTTCTTTACTAGCCTCGGGAACTGTTATTGATTACCATGATATAAACTCGTGTAATTGCTACAAATCGTTTCTAGTAATTCCGCCGAAGTTGTGTCAATAGAACGTCGTTGGCGTGAAGGGAATTGTTTGCGGGTAGTCGATAAATTCCGGTCGCGGTGACGGAACTCGGCCGAAGTCGTCATTTGCTATTGAGCGTTTGCTTGGCACGGATGTGTCATGCATGATATTGCCACTCAATGTTTCAGTGTTATTATAGTTCAATGAATGATTCTTGATATTTTTGGTTTTATAATAATAGACTCTCAACTGTTGCTTTTGTATTTTGTAAATTATATTTGTGAATACTTGAATGTATATTTCTGTTAATTTTAATAAATGATCATATTTACAGTTTCATAATTACTTTGGAAGGTATCTATTTTTCATTTTATACCTATAACTTTAAAATAGATCTGATAAGTAAAAAGGTGGTTAGTTAGTTTATTGATATTCATAACATAGAATGCAAAACTACAAGTTTATGAAGATGTCACAATCGTAAAATATCAACTGTAACAACCCTACTCAAGCTCAAGTGGCAAACACAATTTTCCCAGTCCCATATCACATTTTATAACGCTTTATTAAATGGTGAACCTCTCCACGCTAGAAAAAGACGGTGATATGCCACCCCCGAACACATTCCCCGCAATAAATGCGCGGGAAAGAAAGAGACGTAGTAATAGCCGGAAATTAGCACTCGTCTATCTTTCATTTTACACCCCAAATTTTCTTATTCCAATTTCCTCTCCGAGCGCGCGCCGACTTTTCATCGACCAAACGAACCGTCACGCTGGCGAAGGAAAAGAGAACTTATTCCGTGTGAAATAGAGTCGTAATTGTTGTTAGGTGAGGTAGAGTGATTGCGGCGTTCTATATTAGAAATCGCTTTAGAACACTCTGTCATTTGAAATGAGTCATTTTCTGATAAGAATGCCCTATTGGCTGAGACGTGTGCGCGGGGTTCCGATAATGCCATTTCCTTTAGATAGCGAATAACTTGGGTGTCGGTTTTTGCACCAAGTTTTAATAAACCATAGGGGAGAGGGCCGAGGAGTGGAAATGAGCGTGTGGTACAGAGGAAATTTGAATTTATACACCAGCTAGTTTTATTCATGACGGTACGCGCTCGTTTAGAGATTATACGAAATTTTCGTGCGAATATGACTGCTATAATTTAGAGGGAGATTTATAATGGCTGAATTGGATTGTGCTAATCTTTGTTTTGTGTGGTTTCTTTATGTCGTACTTACATAAAACTTACAATAGCTAATGTTTAACATAAAATAGGTACCTACATTGTTTTGCCACTTGTTTAGTTCAGTTCAAACCTGAGTAGGTACCTACCTCTCCTTTTTTAGCTACTTTTTCCAAAGTTACCTAAACTAGAGTTTTATGAACCTATTTTAACTATGTGTGTATGTGTTTGTGGACTTCATCGTCTATTTCTTTGTTACTTATGTAGGTAATAATAAGTCAAACTCTGTAATTTTTATAGCAAAAGCATTATCAAAGCTTTAGAATTAACAACCCGTAAAATATTACAAATCTGCAGATATTATGTTCGGTCAGGTGCCATGGGGACAATAGATGGCAGCACTGTATTAGTTTTTTGCACGTGGGAAGTTTGTTTCTAAAGGTTTGGAGTCCGCTTTTGGTCCTTCGAACCGAATCTATTTCGCGTCATTAACTTTATGTTCGTTGTTACAGATGATGTGGTCAAACTTTAATGCGTGGGAACTTGCAGATCTTAGCTTAAGTATGAATGAAATGTATTTTTAAATTTACAAAACCTACTCTTAAGTCCTCTACCTATATCTACCTAAGTAGGTTAACTTGGTTAGTACCTGGTTGGTAGATTTCATTGAAATAACTAGGTCACAACGCAGCTTCTTAGGTACCAAACTTATCTTAAAAGAGTAGGCAATCAACAGTGTAAAACATCTTGTACCTACCTACGTGTTCCTTTTAGGTACTATTGTAGGTACCTATAAGTGCCTACTTACCTATCTCAAGCTATAGAAATATCTAAATTATGGAAGTAGGTAACGTATTTTTTTAGCTAGTCCTTTTTTTTACGGGATTGTGTCGAAGGAAATCGAAGGAGATATTATAATAATCTTTCCACGAGTGATTTAAATTAATAATCCATTCATAATTCATTCACAGCTAATGGTCAATCCATTTTTTGTAGCCACACTCGAAAAATTTTACACCCTCATTCATAAAATAATTTCGGGATCATAAATAATACACATGACAATACAAATTTTTATCGTCCTAACACTATTTGAAATTCGAATGCAGGTTGAAAAAAACAACAACTCATTCATTCATAAAAGATTATTCATTCAATCAATAGTGTTGCAAAAAATCCATAGTGCGTGTTTTGAACGTAGTTTCGGAGTCTATGAAGACTTCATTTTATTATCCCATGGGATCCCAAATGATGATGAATATGAACTATTATACCTTAACCGTGAAATGGACCTCTCATAATTTATACTCTGTGTCATTTTAGACCGTGGCTTTTTATTTGACCATTTTCTACATTTGAAATACAAGGTTAAAGTTAAATCTAAAAAAAAATCCAAAAATGTAGACACGTCATACAATGTTTTCTTTTTTTGAATATTTGGACAGCACCTATTCGTGTGCTTTTAAAATAGAATGATTTTAAATGACAAGGTGTAGTAAGTGCTTGGCTAAAATATACATTTCTGTGAAGAACTATCTCGTCCAAGCAATCTTGGTCTTTGATGGTCGACAGCAAACGTTTTCTTTTGCAGACTACAGAAATCTGATTAGTTGAACCATTTCTCTGATTTATATCATGTGCAGACACAACAAAGTTGTAAAAGGGCAAAAAAATAACCTATTCTTAAAACCTAAAATCTATTTGAGAATACGTAAAGGAGTTTCATATATTTTCTTGTTTATAAAAAAACAACGTTTGTTTCGGACTCAGTCGTATGACGTGGTAAAATTATGTAAAAACAACCAATTACTCAACAACTAATGACATAATTAAAAACAAAGCTCAAATAAAATCATTCAAATCTCATCTAAGTTATCATTTTAAAGTTTTACTATAGATTAAGAAATTACCTCCAACGACTGGAATTAACTTCACCGCCTTCATTGGTAAATAGATAATCAAGCTAACTATTTAAATAAAAACCTTCAAGCAATTACAGCCGCAGTAACTATATCTTTATCTCTTAATCCAGTTATAAGATCAAAGTCCGGTAGCCCCATAATTAATCCCGAGTACTTTATAAGCCACCATGGTGCCGGCATCAGAATATTTTCATCCAATTAACTTGTAACATTCTCGCTTCCGAATATGCCATCGGTGCCTACTATCGAAAAAAAAAGATGCGTTCAAGATGCGTTCTCCGAAATTCGGCCATTATCGACCGTTACCTCCCAAATAGAGTGCGATCGAAGTACGAGATAAACTCCTTCACGTGGATTCTACTAATTGGTGCAATAAATTTTAAGATGCTGTGACAACTCTGAATACCATTTACTAGCTCAGGAAGGTCTCAGGCCTTATTAGGGCCTTTCTTGTCATAGAGATCAAGAAATTTGCGCGGGAACTGATTTTAGATATACGATGATCACGATTTTACACGGATCTTGATTTAGGTAGGTACCATGTTACTTTATGTACCTATCCTCCCCAACCTCTGATCCTGATCACCTGTCACCATGGTTCACCATATCCATTTTGGGATTATTTGGTTTTCTTATGATTACTTGTGGCTCTGCCCACCCCATTAGGGATACGGGCGTGATAATATGTATGTTTGTTACTTTGTGTAAGTTGTTATACTTACATACCTATGTAACCAAATTATGTCAGGAAAAAGCTATTGACTGAATCAAAACTGAATTCTTCTGGTAGGTATTAACATTCCCTAATGAGGAACGTTCAGGAATCGTGACATTTTGGTGACAAAATGTGGAATGAATATCGATTATGTGTCATTCGATTTTCGACCTTCTCGGGAAAAAATAAGGATGTCCTTCACAAAGAGAAGTTCTGTTTGGGTAATAATATAGAGTCGTCGCGCGCAACCGTTTGTACCCGCGTCATGGGACGGACGCTTTTTGTCCTTCTTAATTATATTTATTGTTCTCGTTATTTATTTATTGTTTTGTGTTGCTACCGTGCGTTTTAACGATTACAGAGAGAGCGGGTGCATCCAAATTAGGCCGAACGTCGATGCAAATGTCCTCTTTTGCATACGGGATCGAGCTCTTGGAAAAAACGCAATCGATATTTCGACGATCTCGAATGAAAACATCATTAATGCTATGCAAACGATCATGGGAAGAGTTTACATGTTCTTAATAGCGCGGTTTTTGAACGAAACGATATCCGGCTTGCTTAAAAACTTTAAGCACATAAATCGGCATTATTCATAGGTAGTTTTTACTTTTATATTTTTTATTAGGGGCAGTTTATTTATCAACCATTAAAAAGCCATAGAGATAACATAGAGTGGATGTATTTGCAAACAAAGGGGATTCAATTGTATCCAATAAAATCGATTTTAATCGGTAAAACGCCCGTCATTCGATACCCAGACAATGTAGAGACACGTCGAAAATTCAAACAGAGCGATGTTCCATTTTCAAACTTTTATTTATGAACTTGAATTGACACAATATTTATTTTTATCCCTATTTATTTTCATCGTGAGGATAATAGAACAAATTCGTCATTGCGAGTGATAAATCTTGGAATATGTAGAATTATAAACGTCTCCGTGGGTAGTCGCAGTCAAAACATCGGTCGTAGAGGCACATAATAAAAGCTACTTGAATACCTTTGTGTCAAGCAATAGAAGCTCAAGTTTATAACGGCCAGTCTTGATATTTTCTTATGTCAGGAAAAGGTTTGTTTTCATAGTGTTGAAAACAAAAATAGTATCTACCTACTCAGTTATGTATCTACCTATACAATAAATAACCACCTTTACTTATCTTATTAAATTAACTAAACATACATTTGAACTACCTAGATTTGAACATAGTACATACTATGTTGAGTATCAAGATTTTAAATCGACGAATATGAATGAACGTTGCATTGTGAATGAATGACAATAACACAGCATGTCACAGAAACCTTACTCAATTCACAAGTTCATTCAATAAACAAAATTAATTTGGTTTCAAAATTCAAAACTAACTTTGTTATTCGTATTATTATTACAAATTATTGGACAAACTCTGAAAGGTGAACAGCGAATACAAATTATTTTTACTCAAATTCGGCGAATCAAATAAATAGGGTTATGTAGGTACTTGGACGAATAAAGTTATGTACCTACAATAACCTGTATTTTCGTGAAGTCTATCTTTCGTGAAAAAAGTCTTCCGTTCTCTTTGGCATATTTGGATTATATTAGGTACAGTTTTTTGATAAAATATTATATGTTGATTATTCGTCTTCTCAAAGGAAGAAATGTATAAATAATAATTCTACTATAACCTGTGCCAGTATATATAAACTTTACTATAATCTGTGCCAGTATCAGTGAACCATGACAATGCATTAATTGAATCATCTCTCACGATTGTAATTAGCTTTTGTAATTGCTAATTGTCGGTTAAGTGCCGTAATTTTATAGAAAATAGTTCAATCATCTTTATGAAAAAGGGGAACAAAGCTATTGATTGCTAGAAAGTCAATAGTTTGGATGCCTTTTCACTTTGATTCTAAAAGGAATTGAACTGTACTTATACAACCTAAGGCGTTAATTGATTCTTAGAACTGATGGGTTATTCATTTAGTTATAGCCTAGTTTTTCAAACGTTAAAATAAAATAAGAATAATAAATTTTTACAGGTTTTTTTTTGTTATTATATGGAACTGTATGGATGTATGGATGTTTGTTACTCTTTCACGCAAAAACAACTGAACGGATTTGAATGAAACTTGGAACATACATAGTACATGTGCTGGATTAATATACCTAATATATAGGCTATTTTTCATCCGGATATCATGCGAGCGAAGTCGCGGGAGGCAGCTAGTATGAAATAATGATTCTTAACATTTGTTTACTTTTTGAGGAAAAATTTTAATTATTGAAAATTGGACCTTAGGGTCGGAAGGCGGGGCCTCTAACACTAGACCACTAGTGCTCTCCATGATGATGATGGCTGAGTGGCGGAAGTGTGGCGTAGATATTAGTCCGCCACACCACCGAGGTCGTCAGTTAATTGTAGGTAAAATATGTTGAGAGGAGAAGCGGCCAAATTGAAAAACACGGAACCTGGTCACTGCCACGCCACCAAGTTATTCAGTTAACTGAAGGTTGGGAGAAAAGCTGGCCAAATCGAAAAGTACGAAACCTAGTTTTGGATTCCGGTTACGGTGGCGCAAAAACCGAAATCTTAATTAATAATTAGCGTAATATTTCTTTGAGTTGACATCATAAATACGAATGATGTGTAATTAAAAATATATGCTGTCCGGGAATTTGGGCTTGGAGCTGGTTTCTGAAAATCGTTGGCCGTCTTATACTTGGTTCCAATATTCTACTAATGGACGACGAATTGATCATTAATTACCATAGCAACGTTGTGCTGTCGAATAGCGTCATATATTTTCTGGGAGAAAAACTCTTTCCTCATTATTTCAAACTTTTCACGAAGTTTTTCTTACGTGGCGTGAACTATAGGTACCTTTGTGAGGGGAAGTTTGGAATTTAACGCCAGTATTTTATCGTGGTTTGGACATGCTATAAGAGGAATAGGTACCATGCGACGATAACCTATATTTTATTTTCCTTACCTTTGCCATTTTGTTTACTCTTACATTGGCATCTCTGCCGCCATGATGCCATGATTACGGTCATATTATATGACAGAAAGCGTATTTTAAGAATGCTAAAATTCGCGTATTTTAATTTGGGCGCGCTGCCATTCGATACTTTTTCTTGATACCGCACATGTTGCAGTCACTTTTATAATTATTGGTATTTTGTAAATTTGCCATCATATATCTAATAATATCCTTACTTCCTAACTAATATTATAAACGCGAAAGCTTGTATGTAGGTATGGATGTATGGATGTTTATGATACACAAGCTTAGATAGGTATACTTCAACAGGATAGCTAGAAAAAGTAGGTTTGGAGTTCTTCGTTAACCTGAATAGTTGTCACTTTCATGATTATAAATAATGGGTAATTTATTATAAGAAAGAAAAAATCTGTTTTATAATTTTATCACATAGGTAGGTAGGTACTCTTTACGAGTCCAGTCTGACAAACATAATAATTATAGCTAGGGATTTCACCTAAAATAAAATAAAACATACATTTAATACTTCTTCGCTGGACTGGGAGTAAAGGAAAAACATAGAATGCGTCCAGCTGCTTCTCTCCCCGAGCATGTCATAAAAGTCGACTAAGTGATAGTACCTATCCTCTCCAACATGACGAAATACAATAAGCAAGTATTCTCAAGGAGGGTTGAGGGCGGCCGGTCATAAAATACCTTAGCCAAAACTCTTACAGCATGATCCAATGATGATGCTGTGCCGTCCCCACATAGAGTGGGATAAGGCAGGAAGATGATGACACATTTAATAAGGCAAAATTAAAGTTTTAGGCGACAGTTTTATTCAAACGTAGTCAAAACTAACAGTAACAAAACCAAAAACGTTTTAAAAAGAATAAAATTTTCACCCGCCCACAGCATTGACCGACTCTGGCGACATATCTTTTTGTACAACCGGTAGCCGTGCAACCTTGTCACACCGACTTTACCCCATCCTCCCTCTACTCTACACACAAATGTACGGGTCTTTACAACGACAAGGTTGTAACTGTTGTCTGGTCCATCTCAAAATTCAGTAGCTAAAAGTAATTTGTGAAATTAAGTTCGTAGAATTTGGCGTCAATTAAAGAGTGCGCGTAGCCTCGAAGTGTTTTTTGGTTCTTTTGTAAAAGGTGTGCAATCAAATTAGAGAGTTTGGTTTAGTTAAGGGAAGTTTGAAGTGGTTTCAGAGCTATTCAAATCATGCTTTTTTTTGCAGGTATTTTCATTGCTATTATTATAGGTAGGTACCTACATTTTTCCGAATTTTCGTTTCATTTCATTCGAATTATATATGAAAACTTTAACAATTTTTATTTTTAGTATGTAGGTAGTAAATACTGAGCAGGTTTGTTTTTATACGTACGATAAATAACGACGATAATTTTCTGTGATAACATTTACTTCTGAAATCGACTGTATCAGGATGTACCTAAATACCTACGTGCGTGGCACCAATATCAATACAAAATACGACCAAGAATTTTGTTACATATTTCAATCATTTATTATTCCGAAACATTCATAATTATTTATTAATTGTCCATTACTCTACATTCGTGTCAGTACGGACATCAGAATGACAACATGACAAAGACGGTAATATTTTAAAACAACATAAGAGTATTGAAATCCACAGGGAGTCCATGAACCTTTTACATAGTGTTCATACCTGTCCTTTGTGCATACTACATCACTATAGTACCTAATGTTGGAATTACATCTGTTATAGTAGGCGACGTATAAGTTGTCTGACGAACCACGTGATAAAGTTGCGCAGAACAAAATTCCAGTAATGAATAGCGTTCTACGCAACTTTGTTCCTTGGTTCGTCAGAGGACAACTTATTCGTCGCTCGTCAACAAGTTTGATAGCGCCTTAAATTGAAAAATAGGCTGTATTCTACACTGCTTTAATTTGCACATTTTCGCAAAGCAACTTAGTAGTTCCTTTAAAGGAGCTGATGAGAAGAATTCCTCGTGACACGTGTTGCTTATTGTGTATGAGTATGAACGAGTTCTGATGTCACAACTTTTAATACTAGGATGCAACTCGATGTTCTCGCTCTTAAGTGTGTGTAGGTACATTCACACAGCTATAATTATGTCGGCTAAGAAGGCCAAGTGGATTTATCTCGGACGGCCTCGGTGGCGTAGCGGGTGATTGCTCGGCGGAGACGCAAAAGCCGCGGGTTTGATTCCCGCTGCGGGAGAAATGTTTGCACGATCTGCAAATATTTCTTCCGGGTCTGGGTGCTGTGGTACCATGGTACTCGTAGTTTCTGATACCCACGACACAGGGAATCCTAGTGTGGGGTCTGGACTATGTATGCGACTGTTGGGTGTTATTTATTTATTTATTATTTATTTATCTGATAAAATATCGTCACAATTACTTCAGTGGCAGGGCGAGCGAGTATCTTATTAATACACCAGAGGTGCGAGTTCATTTTCCGCGGTTGAAGAAATTGTTTCACTATAAATTATCACTTAATAATCTGAGTGTTTTGGACCTTTAAGTAAACGAATACCTACCTTTAGTACTCGTAGTTTCTGATAGTCTAGTTTGGGGTCAGAACTATGTTCTGTGTATGTGACTGGATAATGTTTTTCTTATTCCTATAACTTTCGCTCTATTGCTAGGTACTTTACTACTCTAAAGCCACAGCTTCTGTCACAGTTACTAAGCACATAAAAGGAACTCGTAATTGGCTGGAAAACTCTTTAATTGATACATGATAAGTATCTTTTATTGGCTAAAAATTATATTGTGTAAAAAGTCACCGCTACCGGGAATCGAACCGACTAATTAGCGAGTAAAGGCAGCACAGTTAACTCGCGACACTTGCCACTGGGGTACAGATAGCAGGAAAAAAAGGCATTAAAAAAATGTTTGATAAGATTATAATTATTTTATTAACTAAAAAAGGCATATGGGCCGGCGCAAACATCGACCCGGAACCAATATTTGCAGAGCATGTGAACATTTTTCCCGCCGCGCCGTGAGAATCGAACCCGCGCTTCTCACATCTCAATCGGACACTTGCCCACTGTGCCACCGAGGTCGTTTGACCTGTAAACTATTTTTAGGGTTTAACTCGGGAGTTTTTGATACACCATTAACCATCTAGGTAGCAATTTCGTCACATTTTTCTGCATCCACTACACGTTTTACCGATCACCCAGCGGGGTTTCAATACGTGGAAAGCTGCCTTACTAACTGCTGTATAATCTGTGGACAAGCACAAGCAATACCTGTACCTATAGGTACCTAACATTGGAATGCCCCGCAGCTTTGTCTGCGTTGGATTTTCTTCATACAAACTTTATCTTCCCGTTGAGTCTTCTAAGAGTTGAATTTCGGGAATTCCATGTGCGCCCCTACACAATAAGAGGGATATTACCCCCTAAGTTTCATGCTTCTAGGACTTATAAATTGTGCGAGACGCACAAAAGAAAGAAGATTGAGTTTTAGGTAAAAATGTTTTATTTTGTAGGCACCATTTTGTCGCCCTCATTTCTTATTATAACCTCAAAGTTTACAGTGTTGCCATATTGCAACCTACCTTTAAGTTGGTATTGAACAATAACACTGTTTTTCAGACACAGGTCCATAGAAAAATACAACACATACAATAAAATAAGCAAACATAACAGTTTTATAATAGACCGTACAGAAGTACCACAAAAATTGTGCGCCTCGGCAAACTTCATGATTTGTATGAAAACCGAATATGTCCGAATATACCTATAATTAAATAATAATTAAACCAACCCTTTAAAAATAAGTATGTGCATAATTACTGTAACATCTCTATAATTAACTTCATCATCGCGTTAGTTCGTATTTCAGAAGCTAGAAGAAAATTGCCGATGCGCACAGTATTTGTGGTAGGTATAGGTACTATTCATCGAGCATTCGATGGTACTATTGTACAGTCTAGTCAGTCTAGTAACAGTTACTGTACATTATGTAGTTTAGGCTGTCCATTGATTGTTAGTCAATCAGTCAGTAGCGCAAGAGTTTAATATATTTAGATAGGTAGGTAGTTATATAGTTGTGTCCGCCTTTTTACCATCAACGGCGCCGTATCATACTTATAGGCACGTCGAAAGTTTTTCAAGACGGGTATTTCCTTTCTACGTTGACGTTGGCAACGCATTTCGCTGAGGAAATTGTTTTTTACTCGACTGTAAGGTGAAGTGTGTTGGGACCATCCTATTTTTACTCGTGGCCAACTTGATTAAAGAAAGAATGTAAGAAGTATTTGAAAATAATGTGTATAAAATTATTATTTTTTACTCCTCTTGCTCAAAAAGTCCGTCATTGTAGCGTATCAGAGCGAAAAAAAAGGTTTTTTTATTTTATTTTGTTTATTACCAATGAGCCTACAAAAACGAAAAAGTATTAATTAATAAGTAGAATAATCAGAATAAAGACTCGACTTATTACAGCTTCATAAAAAAGAACAGTTTATTTTTGAAAATGGAACTACTAATAAAAGCGGCGATCTCTTCGGTAGAATTCGTGCACTGCGATGCGGCTACAGATGAGATTTATAAAAAGGCATTGGCGCGAAAAATCTTTAGAATTTTTCTATAATTACAAATAGTATAGGTGACCGTATTTAATATTGGATTATTTTATTTTCTCGCGATCCTAGTGAAAAGTAGTGTGTACCTAACACGGCGCTAAAAACCCAATATAATTCTGTTTCTCCGGAAAGGAAACTCCGGAAGATAATATTAATTGCCACTATAAGAATAAATAATGAAAATAAAATAAAAGGGGGCATACAATAATAAACAATTATGTAGATGTACCTACGATGGTACGGAACAGTTCGTGTGCGAATTCGATTTGCACTTGATCGGTTTTTTTATGAATATTCTTCCGTGTAAAGAAGTGCAAATCACTTGACCAATGACGATGACGTCCGAGTCAAAATACCAATCAACGAATTCGATAATCGAACGCGCAAAACAAATAAACATAACTCATCGCAGATCCGTATCGATTATTAAAATCGCGAGTGGAATCGATTATGGAGAGCGGACGGTTAATTGGTTTGTGAGTTGTAAAGCATTCGAATGATAACTCACTTGGTTTCATAAGATTTTAATTGCGAATATAATAAAATGGACTGGGCTTCGTACTTCGCAGACTAGGTAGTTCTTTTTCTCATTATGGTTTTGAGCGTGTGTGTGTTTAGTTCGTGTGAAATATCCACCAATACTTATTTATTTATTTAGTCTTACCGACTACGTTATTTTTTAATCTAAGTAAGTACCTACCTAAGTACTAAGCTCATACGAGCTAGTGACCAACTCTTGTCACGGAGTTTTTAGACCGCCTAAAAGCCTCCGTCATGGCTTAACCACTTAAAAGCCGGAACCGACAATTTAACGTGCCTTCCGAAGTACGGGAGCGTTCAGTTCGTAATGCCACTTGCTTAGACGTTCTTGATTGATCGTTAAACTTAAGCAACGTTGTGCGCGGTCACAATTGGGATGGGTGACCGCAAGTGGCATTACGAGCTAAGCGCTTTCATGCTTCGGAGTGCACGTTAAATTGTCGGTCCCGGCTTTTTAGTCGTTAAGCCATGACGGAGGCCTTTAGGCGGCCTAAGAACTCCTTCACAAGCGTTGGCTCACAAGAACATATTACTTCTTTGTACACCAGACCTAAGGCACGTCTGATAACTCGTCACGTTTCCTCCGGACGTGCTCCAAGAGCTAATTATATCTGACATGGAATCCTGTCATTGCCTACACTGTGATTACCACTCAATAAAGAACGCTCAGGAGGCGATTTATCCCCGCAATTTTGTGTTCGGTTGATTAAATCACAAACATTAATTTGTTAGCCGCCACTGACCAGCGCCCAGTGTTTCAATTTACTGAAGTCTTATTTCTCGAGAATTTACTAACGGCAAATTACGACCATAAAATATAGAGGTAGATAATGTAGAAAACGCTGTTGTTTTTCATTTTATTCGATACTAGCTGCCGCCCGCGGCTTCGCTCGCGTGGTACCCGTATAAAAAATAGCCTATATGTTAATCCGGCACATGTACTATGTATATTCCAAGTTTCGTTCAAATCCGTTCAGGGGTTTAGGCGTGAAAGAGTAACAAACCTCCATACATCCATACTTACAAACTTTCGCGTTTATAATATTAGGATAGGTAGGTACCTACTTAGGAATTAAACTAACCTTAAGTAAAGTTTTATTTAAATTACCTACCTGCTTATCCTGGATCGTACTAGTAAATGATCTGATGCGATGAGTTAAACAATAGGTAGATGTTTTTGATTACCTACTTATAGAAAGATGGTCATTGACCTAATTAAATTAAAAATAAATAGAATTCTATAATTATATTATATTATTCTATATAACATATTATTCTAGTCTCCAGCGGTTTTTTGGTGTGGCAGACAAATAGGTTTCCCATGTAGAAGCTTTGGCAATACGCCTTGAAAAGTGTCATCTTAACTTCTTCAGTAGGTACATCGGGAAAACCTACGGATCAACATAATTCTGATGCAGGATAACCAAGAAAAAACGAATAAAAAATCATCTTTTTCCTCCCGTTAGTTCCCTTTATGTTGGGTTGGCATAACAGATCCTCTTTTATCTCGTCTGCCTTCAGTCTGCGATACAAACGCATCATCATCTTCCTGCCCTTATCCCACTCTATGTGGGGTCGGCACAGCATGTTCCTTGAATCATGCTGTAAGAGTGTTTTCTAAGGTGTTTTATGACCGGCCGCCTGCCTGACGTCAACCCTCCTTGGGAATACTTGCTTGTTGCATCTCATCATGTTGGAGGATACTATCCCTTAGTCGACTTTTACGACATGCTCGGGTAGAGAAGCAGCTGGACGCACTCTATGTTTTTTCGTTACTCCCAGTCCAGCAAATAAGAACCTGCGATACAAAAGCAAGCAAAAATGTGTGAAAAACCTCGGAATTAAATAATTATTATGTATCGCGCAATGACACTATTACAACGTAGACCGTGTGTTCGAAAAACGTCTTGGGATGGATAATACGACTGTTAAATATTATTCCGGACCCAAGTAGGCCGCTGCAGAGCAAACCTTGCCAAATGGGCTTACAGGGATCCAGAACAAATCGAGTGTGAGTGCGGTGCTCCCTCCCAAGACATGTCCTACCTCACCTCATGTCCTCTGGTGCCCAGTCGGATGTCCTCAGGACGACTTGATGAAGGCCACCGACAGTGGAATCGCTGTGGCCTCCTACTGGGCAAACTACATTTAAAACAACTACCTAGTTGAAACATTGACTCAATAGCAATAGAAGAAGAAGAAGTTAAATATCATAATACAGTCACCGCTTCCAGAAAATCAGAGCTTGCGCAAAATGAAGATATCCACGACACTGGAAGGGCGTTAAACAATTTTCATGGCCTCTTAGCAGTAACTAACCGGGCTTGTGCAGGGTTTACACTCATGAGTCTTATTTCAAGTGCATTTGCATGCAGCAAACCATTGATCAAGGGAGTACATGAACAAACACACACTTATGACCTTCCTAGCACCTTTGTATCAGAATCTGAATCCCTTGAGTTTGACATTTACTCTGTAACATTTACATAACATTCACGCTGTCTGTCTCCTATAATTATTATGACACTTAACATGTTTAAATCTAAGCTTTTTTAAAGTATATTTTTAATTAATGAATCGGTGTACATAATGTTGGTGACACTAAATTAAATAAATAAATAAATAAACATTTTTCATAAATGGTGGTGCAAATTATAAAAGTTTGCCAAGAAATCTTATTTTCTATTATTAGAATTATCTGTCATAACCTGTGATAGACAGATCAAGCAAATGGCGAGCCTATTTAAAGAAGAGCAATCATACCTGCATAAAAAGTTGATTATATTTATTAGGCACTTCTTCTCTGCTGTGAGTATAGAAAAAACAGAAAACATATTTAGTTTATTATTTAAGTTATTTGCAACTTCTATACTTATATTGCACTTGTATCAGGTAGACGTTCCTGCTTCTTTTGCCAGTCGTTATGCCGTGATTGAGGCACAAAGATCGTCACAAGTTTTCAAATAATTGTAATATTCTATCGTTGGCAACCCTAAGCTCGCAGACTCCAATTGGCAGTGCCTAACTGTCGGTGCCTGCGGGCTAATTAAAGTATCAGAAGTCCATGTTACCGCCGACAGATGATCCTTCATATTTTGTCTTAGCTGTCCCACTGCGCCTGCAGGCCTTGAGATCTTTTATGGTCACCCTAGATCAGGGGTTCCCAAAGTGGGCGATAACGCCCCCTTGTGGGCGCTGAAAGCCTAAAGGAGGACTCTTAGACACCAACTGAGCCCTCGACTCTCAACTTGCGAACATCAACTAATATTAATTAAGAGATGCTCAAACTAACTCGGTTCGATATTTCTCTCCGCGTAGTTCATAAACCTGTCCTGTTTTATTGAATAAATAAAATAATAATCATGTCAATCGGTCGCTCCATTTCGAAATAAAAGTAGACACAAACAAACAAATAAAAAGTGGTTTTTAAGTAGGTGAAAAAATGGGGGCGCTTAAAAATAATTTATTCTCAAAGTGGGCAGTAGACAAAGTAAGTTTGGGAACCCCTAGATCTTCGTCCAAGCCTAGATCACAAATAAGAGGTTTATGAAAATATCCGTTATATTTTGTCTGGGCTATCCCACTGTGCTTGCAGGCCTTTCGCACTTTTGAGGTCACAAAATAGGTGATTTATGGAAATACAAGACCACCTCATGCCCAAAGAAATTACCATAGAAACGTTAATATCTATCGAAAACCGCCATAATTTTTTTGACAGAAAAACAACTTATCTATGGTAATGGACGATTATGAAGTATAATTGACAATCGTAGCCCAAACCTAACGTCCTAGAATCTAGATTTTATTTAAGTATTTTATTTTGGTTTTAGGAAGAGTTTCGGGGAATCCCAGAATATTGTGATCAAACTCTGGACATTTACTAGTGCAGTAATGACTAAGGATGGTAGACATCAAGACAAATGAGCCGATCGCCTTTGGCTAAGAGGGGTCTGAAGGGGGTGGGGGGTGGGGGGATTAGTTATAGGTGGCACTGGAGGATTAAACAACCTCGCCCACTCAGGTGAGTTTAAATTACTTCATGCTTACTATGGTAACTCGAGCTCAACTCGGCCTAAGAAATATACAGATAAAGAAACGAATTGGAGCCATTACTCATTTTTCTGAGTTTTCTCACAGATATTGTACCTATGTATATACAAAGTGATTTGTGTTATGTATTCGTCCCTGTATGATTGTTCTATGTTAATTTTATTTGTAAGTTGATAACTAACTTTAAAATCGAAAAGTCGTAGTAATAACTCATAATACTAATCTTTAGAGAGCACTGGTGGTCTAGTTGGTAGTGACCCCGCCTTCCGATCCTAAGGTCGTGGGTTCAAACCTGGTAGTCTATCAATGGATTTCTCTAGAAATATAGACCGTTTGCAACAGACTTTAGATAGCCCGACTGTTTATTTTGTATTTTGTAAATTATATTTGTATTAGTTGTAAGTTTCTTTCTGTGAATAAAGATAAGTTGTTTTACCTACTTCAATTACCGATATTTCGATATTTTAAACCTATCGATGTGTTACTAATAACATCAAAAATATCATTAATTACTACGGGTTTTCTCACGATGTTTCATTTCACCATCTGAGCACGATTCGATTATGGCATAACCAATTCGAAATAAAAAAATATTTTTCTGGGTTTCGACCCCATGGCCTTTGAATCGTCAGAATACCTTTCACTAATAGCTCGAAACGGCTCTACACTGAGCAAAAATCTAACAAAAATATAGTAATTATTACTAAAATATTGCTTAATCCCGAACCAACAAATGCCCTGTAAAAACTACAAATCGATGTGAATGTTTTGTAATTATTACAAAAATCCTGTTTGTTCTTTCAAGCAATTATTTAGTAATATTCAAACGATCTGCTCATATCCAAGAAAGCTGCTCATAATATGAGCAGCTTATTGACTTTAGTAACAGCTGCTTTCGTGGTGTTTTTGTTAATAACCATCAGCATTTAACCTGTTTTGATTAGAAGCCATTGATTGTCTTCGTTTTATTCAATTGTTATATTATCATTAGCGTGGGAACTAACGGACGTAACTATTGTTAAAAACGTAGGTAGTAGGTAAGCGGTACAGGCTGGTGGTATTCGAACCTGCATCCTTCGGATCGAAGGTCTGGGAACCTTCCAAAAGCCCAACACGGGCTCTAGAACCTCGATATTTAAAACAAACTACTTGTAACTCCTAATAAATAGGCTTTCAAGAGATCCCAATCACAAAACAGCCGTGGTCACTAAAATGTTTGGAATTTAAATTGGAAAGGGTTACTCTGGTATTCAATCAGATAGTCCAAGTATGCTTATTTGATGTATTTTTGAGCAATTACTCCTTATAATGAGGTTTGCTTCCGCGAAATAATAATTTCCTTTGATATGACAAATTGTTAAAATTCAGAGAAACAAGAAAAGTAGCCACTTCTAGAGACGCACTGTGAAATTATCATAATACATAGTTTACGTACTGATTGATTGTAAAAAATAATACTCATACATAATAATATCACGCTCGTATCCCTCATGAGGTGGGCAGAGTCACAAGTAATCTTGCCATAAGCAAACTTCCAAAATAGATTCAAACTCCCAAGATGCATTATACCATGGTGACAGGTGATCAGCCCATCGCCCATGCAGTTGGCTCATCATGTTGGATTACGAAATGCTCGGGGAGAGAAGTTTCAGTTTCAGTTTATTATTATAAACATAAATATCACTTTACAAACTCATTCTAATCGTAATTAGACTAGAAGCATTCTGTTTTTTCTTTACTCCCAGTCCAGCAGAGAAGTAAATAATACTCAATATATTATTGCTTTGCTTTCATATGGTTATTACAATACTTAGTAGTTGTTGTTGTTGTGCACTGGTGGTCTAGTTGGTAGTGACTCCGCCTTCCGATCCTAAGGTCGTGGGTTCAAACCCGGTCGTGTACCAATGGATTTTTCTGTGCGAAAAATTTATGTGCGCTATACCAGTACTCTCACAACGGTGAAAGAAAACATCGTAAGGAAACCCGCGGCTTAGTCAGCTCCGCACGTATTGACCATGTCTTTCCTGTGGACAAGGCCGACTAAGCTGAGAGGATGGAATAGGTGCTGGGCAAGCCTACTCCATCTTAATTCGTCCCGGGCACTACAGCGTCCCGTTTGTGAAGGTAAAAGTTGCCTCCTTACGCTGTATAAATCATCTACTATAGATGGTAAAAGGCCTTAGTAGTTGTTACAGGTAAGTAGTTTCAGATTATTAATCCTAGAATCTAAAATCACTGTGGCCCTACTGATCGTACCAGCATTACGAAAAACTTCTGATAGTTCGATTGATCGCGCCAGCTGGAAAAAAGTTCGCGATGTCCGACGGACATTGCAGTCGGACCACGTGATCTCAGCCATATTTTTTTGACTGTCGGAAGAGTTGTCGAAAGTGTCATCATAATTGTAATAGAGTTGAGACAGTACCTATATAAATTTCATTTGTGAAGCTAGACAAGCCTTTTAATTTTTATTTATTTATCAATTAGAAAGGTATAAGAAGTCGTATTTAAAAGAAAATATCCCCATATTGTCTCTACAATAGTTTTCAAAGGTTTTTCACTATTCTATGGACAATATATTTGGCGGCAGTTAGGCTTTATTCGTGAACAAGAATGTTACCTTATAACCGCCATGATTTGTGAACGTCATTTGTAAAAGCCGATCAAGTGAGAGTCGAATTCGCACACGAGGAGTTCCGTACTATCGTACATTGTGCTTAAAAAAATTCTTGTATTAGGCCCCATTTTTTCTATTTTATTATTATTTGTTGTTATAGCGGCAGTAGAAATACTTACTCTGTGAAAATTTCAACTCTCTTCCTATTGCTGCTAGCTGGAGGAATGCTAGTTAGCATTCAGTTCGCCTATGTGCTTTTCTTATGTGCAATAAAGAATTTTCTATATCAGCTTGCTGATAGACGGACGGACGGACGGACGGACGGACGGACGGAAAAGAAGGTTTAGTAAATAGGGTCCCGTTGGCACCGTTGGTATGAAACCCTAAATACCAGGTATTTACGTAAAAATATTAATTACTTACTGACATAGATAGATAGATAGATAAACTCTTTATTATGTATAACAACAAAAAAAACAAGAAAAAAACAAAAAACTTAGGTACTAGAAAAAACAAACAGATATACATAAACGGCGGTCTTATTGCTAAGAGCAATTTCTTCCAGACAACCGTGGCATGGAGAGGGTCGAAAAGAAGAATGGGCGATAAATAAATATAATAGTTTATGTACCTAATTAAATATAATATAATAAATAAATATAATAGTTATAGGCTAAATAAATAAATTACATACGATAGTCGTTACTACCATAAATTACATACGATAGTCTGTTACTTTAGCAATTTTATTTGTTTCCTTTAAGACAAGAAATATTACATAAACAAAATGTTTACCAGTTAAAAATATTTCTTGTGTAAAGTGATTTTAATACATATCTATTAAAAAAAGTTGTCAAAAAAGAACGCTTTTGCAACCGTAGAACATTCTGTCAAAAGTTGATATATTATTTCTTTTTTGACATGCTGCTAAAGTCGCAACTATAATGTTTATTATTTTTAGTCTGTGCTGCCCGTTTGTAGATATTTATTTTGTGAAACAATATAAATAGTTACCAAGTTATCCGCTCGGTATTTTTTCTTCACACCATAAAATGAATTGAAATAGTGCTGGCGAGAATAACGGAATCGATATCCGTTAACAAGGACTTACAAAGTAATAAAGACCAATAAAAACACAGCGAAACCTTTGCCGTCAACTATTGACTTACCAATTCATACAATAAAACACGACCAGCTTTATCAGACACCTGAGGAGCCTACATCTCTATAGAAGCTGGTTCACGAAGGGCGGGCGCGAAGGCGAAGGTAAACTGGCTACTTGCGTAATAAGTTAGTCATCTGACCATCATTACGAATAAAATGACCAATTACTATAAAGTAGTGGCCACGTATCGCAATAAACGGCCATTTTCGGTGAGTAAATAAATAAATGTGTAATTAATGATCTCGCAAGTCGTGTGGGCTAGTGATGGGAATAAGCAGTTCTGAGAAGTGTTATCGGTTTTTATTTTGCGTTAAAATATTTTGAAGCAAAACTTTAATTAGAGTTGGCCACCCAAAGACGTGAAGGAGAGAGCTTCTGAAAAACAAACGATCATGTAGTTTTTTCATTTGTATTTCTTTGTGGTTCACGCAATTAAGATGATAAATAAAATAGTATTTTCAAAAGATTAATTTATAATTGAATCGATTTAATGATGAGACATGATTAGCCGGTCATTCGCTAACGTTAGTTCGCCATTGAATTGAAACGATGAAAAAGAGTTCATTTTCTTCTAGTTTCTGTACAGATTATACGATTGTCAAAAGAAAACAGTGTTAGTGAATGGCCGGCATTTATTAAGCAGTAACTTTTTTTTGACAGGTCGATCAAACCAATATAATTTGAAGATATGAAACATTAACAAATCGATAAAATAAGACCCACATCAGAATTTTTTGTCGATCAACACAATATAATTTGAACATGAGAAACATTAATAAATCGATAAAATTAGACCCACACTAGCACATCCCTACTTCCTCAGCTGTCGCGTCGCGGCATACAAATCTGTGCATTAAAATGTATTAACATCGATTATGGAGTGACCAGTTTTTGTTGCCGACTGTACCAATTAGCGGGCAGGAAACGAAGATGGCCGGTTCGAAAGCATCTGACGTCATCATTGTGACCTAGAGGTGGCCATGGCGTCTTTGTAAAACAAATGAAGAACTAACTCCCGAATACTCAAACGCATCTCAAAGTTGAGCAGGTCTCAAATGACGATTTTTTGTCAGATTTTCATCAGAAACTATCAAAAAAACCGTGACTTGAGACGTGCTCAACTCTGAGTCGCGTTTGAGTATTTGGGGGTATGTCTAGTAGATAAATTACTTACCTAATAGTTATAATTTTATTACTTAGTAGATATACTTCTGATGTCTTCCTACTCGTTTATGGGGAAGACAAGAGAAAATAAAAAAACGTTTTTTGTAGTACCACCGTCGTAGCGAACGCTACGAAATATTTTGATTTCTATATTTTTATATATATACCGGATAAAACAAACATATTTGTTATTACAGCACATGATATCCAAAATTGAATTCAAAACATCACGATTGAGGGACAAGCATACTCAAATCTTCACAATTTTTTTCTATTTTATTACTAGTACCTATCTGAACTACTACTATTTAGTCGTGTCAGTAGTTATTTCAAACCAGTGTGGTGAAAGGATTTAAAATAAGCCTCAAAGGCTCCTTTCGTACACTTGACACATCTCTTTGAACCTTTTAGGTTCTTTGACATGCCGATTTCCTCACTACGTTTTTCTTCACCGTTCGAGCACATAAACTCTTCGCACAGAAAAATAAGAGGTAGCATATTATATTATTCTAGTTACGAACTATGTATAATGCAAGTCTCATTCAAATTTGTTCAGCCACAATTTTATTAAAGTGTAGCGGTTTACCGTTCATTAGAAAAACAGGTGATACTTTTTAATGAATACTATTCGAAAACCTAAGTAGGTAATCATACTAATATTATATATGCGAAAGAATATCTGTCTGTCTGTTACATTTTCACGCCTAAACCGCTTAACAGATTTTCATAATATTTGGCAGAGAGATAAATAGCATATTAAGGAAACTAGCCTGTCCTTAAATAGGCTAGCTTTCGTCAATACTAACGAAATCGCGGCCAACAACTAGTAATAAATACCTGCAAAAAAGAACTTTGTACTTCATTTATAAAATCCAAGGTTTTTAATAAAACACAAAGTGCACTTAGTAACGAATGTATAATTTAAGTCATAATTTACAAATATTTCATCAATGCTTCATAAATACTTGTAGAATGGGACATACGGACTAACTGTCCTAACATTAGTAATTATTATCTATTGTGAAATTGGTATGCTCATTTTCTAACAAAATTTTGTATATTTACACTTTATTATTATAAGCTGTATGAGAGATAAAACATGTACAGTCAAAGAGAAACGCCAAAACTTTCTCTTAAATAAGATATTTTTTTGTGTTAAAATGTATTATAATGCTTTGTTGACTTCTCTGAAACTTTAAACTGACCATGACTTTATTGACTGTATCTAGTGAAATTTACTAATTATGTTATTTGTAATAAAAAATCTACTCTATCAAGTTCAGCTTTTAATAAACTAAGTAGGTACCTACCTGTAGTTCAGTAATAAATAACATTAATTATTTACATTGATTTTGTATGAATCAGAAAATTACATTAGTTTTTTTCTTATTATTCTAGAAATAAACACTTTTAATATTGATAACGTTCAGAAGATTTTCTTTCTGTTCAGGCAAAGATGTATTTTTAACTGTAATAAACAAAAAAAAAACTTGTTGATAGTAGGTAAGTAGGTACAATATCTAAATACATACTTTACTTATAATATATTTCCTAGACTAAAACTTTTTACAATAAATAAAACTAGAGAATATTAAATTTGTTAAATAATATAAGTAAAGTACCTATGTAATCTAAAATTAATTATATTTTAGCAGTAAATAAAATAAGTAATTATTATTTTTATTTACAAAGTAGATATTAGAAGTGTTTATGATTACAAACATTCTAGCCTAATTTAAGAACGTAGGTATTTAGTTCTGAAATCATAAAAAAAACTTATTTCACCTCGAAGATTATGATGGAACGGTATTATGTCGGTGACTGTACTAGTAAGTTTTTGTATGGTTTTTGTACACTTTTGTGAAGTATTTATGAGAAGTGTAGTATGTGAATATTTTAACCACAATTGGACTAGACTGATCGTCCCAGCTGGAAAAAAGTCTCGTAGATCGATTAATCGGACAATGTAGTCGAATCATGTGGCCACTGCAAAAAAATACTGCAAAATTACCGAATACTGGTCTCTATTGAACACAAATTCAATAAGCTCTCACTTTGACTATATTTCACCACAAACAATTTTCCAGCTATATTTTTAGAAAAACTTAGTTGTAGTAATCTAAAATGATCGGCCTTATCTAAACTTTAGTTCATTTTATATTATGATGCAAAAGCCATTGATTGCTCCACTTAGATAATTTTAATATGTTTCGACGTAAGGACCAAAACAAAAAACTGCAA
Source organism: Scotopteryx bipunctaria (assembly GCA_949320045.1). Classification (NCBI taxonomy): domain Eukaryota; kingdom Metazoa; phylum Arthropoda; class Insecta; order Lepidoptera; family Geometridae; genus Scotopteryx; species Scotopteryx bipunctaria. The sequence continues at coordinate 4,440,112 of OX439462.1, forward strand.
AAATGCATATTCGCAGTTTGTCGTAGTTTGATTTTCGATCCTAAGATCTGTAGAATACCAGTAGATGTTGAGTGCTCAGCGAAAGCGTACGAGTTAGAGAAAGAGGAAGCTCAAAAATTGGACTACGGGACTGTGAAGCAGGGTTGTTAGTCCAAATATCAAAATAGTTGGACCATGGCCCTATGAAGACCCGTAGTTCAACGGATTGGACAGAGCAGTTGGACTACTGCCCTGGACTCAAAATCTGTGGGTTTTCGTAACTTTTATACACTTACTAGTATCATCAAAATCAGTATTTAGTAGTAGTAATTGTTCTATTACATCATCACTAATGAGCTGTAAACATCCACTGAAGGCCTTGCAAACTGTACGGAGTGATTTTGGACAACAACGACGCCAAGCAACCTTAGTCTTTCCTTTTCACAACTGAACTTTTCATCACTGAGGTGTTGACTGGCATGTTGCTGTGCTTTGATCGATTTTTAACCTTGCCTGCTTTTTGTGCTGGAGCTTTGACTGTCCGGTTGTGGAAAAGGGAGACCCTTTGACTTTCCATTGTGTTTATTAGGAGCACCAACTGTCAGTTATCAACCAATGTCCGGAGCCACTAGGACGGTGGCTCATCACGCGAACCCGCGTGATGTAAACGTCAATGTGGCTGAAGAGAATTGAGGATATTCATGTTGATGGCATGTTGGTGGCTCGGTGGACCCCCTAAGAAGCTCAGCTGCGGGCGCGTGGCGGCGGCCATGGCGGCGAAGAGGGGCGGCGCCCCTCCCCCTCCGAAAAGGGCGAAGGAGGGAGGCAAGAGGGGGCGAGCGGAGAGACGCAGCTTCTCGATCTCAGCTTCTTGGAGACGCTTCGCTTTCGCTCGCCGGTTTTGGAACCAGATTTTTACCTGGAAGAAGAAGGTTAGGTTAGTACTGCTAATCGTTTCTGGTTCGTTTGAACAAGATTGGTGGAAGTGTGTTTCAAAGGCTCTTCTTTCGTGCACTTAATATGTCTTGAACCTTTTCAAGATTCACGTTTTGCTTACGATTTTAGATGGCTTGCCCCGGCCAGCACCTATACTATTTTCTCACTCTGGCCTGGTCAACCTTTTCCACGGGAAAAAAGAGGGTCAATACGTTAAAAACTACTTATGGCTTTTCACGCAATATTTTCCTCCGTTTTGAGCACATAAATAAATAAATATTTGAGGACATATCACACTGCACCATCTAACCCCAAACTAAGCAAAGCTTCTATTATAGAAACCAGATGGCTGATTGAACACTTATATAGGTACATTTTTTTATAAATACATACTTACGTAATATTACAACACCCAGACCCGGAAGAAATATTTGCAGAGCATGCAAACATTTCTCCCGCAGCGGGAATCGAACCCACGCCTCTTGCGTCTCAGCCGAGCACTCGCCCGCCTCGCCACAGAGGTCGTCAAACATGAAACTAAACCTTAGCGTACTAAAAATAAGGTAGAAACCTGTGTCTCCGTCAGCCTGAGTGACGATGAGAACTCGGCGCGCTCCGCGATGCTCAGGTACTGCTTGTCCCTGAACTTCTTCTCCAGAGCGAGGAGCTGCTGCGTGGTGAAGGGCGTCCGTGGCTTGCGGTTCGGCTTGTGCTTGCGGAGCTGGCAGCGTACCACCGGCGGGCCGGAGGGGGCACCTGGAGAAAGAATCAGGTTACTGACTATCCCCCGAATACTCAAACGCATCTTAGAGTTGAGCACGTCTCAAGTGACGAGTTTTTGACAGATTTTCATCAAAAACTGTCAAAAAATCGTGACTTGAGACGTGCTCAACTCCGAGTCGCGTTTGAGTATTTGGGGGTATACTGGCCAAGAGAATCATTGAAAAACAATTTGAACAGGGGATTGGTGGAGGGGGCGCATGAGGGAAGCAGCAATTGACTTGACTAAAGAATCATTACAAGCCAGGTGGAACATTTGAGAATAGCTCTTAGCTACGAGCGATTTTAGGAACCAGTGTGGTGAAAGGATTATGTTTATGATATAAAGTGTGCATCTAAGTGTTTGTTTTTGGCCGTTTGAGACAATGTGTTTGAGATTTTTAGGCTATAGGCAAGATGAAAATGACCTCAAATTAGCGTCCACCCTTAAAACAAAACAAAAAATTTAGTTTGTTATTTCCTTTTCAGTCGTTTCTTTTAGAGCTTTTGCAATGTTACATACTAGATCTAGGAGTTATAGCTGCACTACAGACCTAAACTGCCATGAAAATTGCAACAAATCTGGAAACAGAAATAGCTAACCAAACCTCCCACAGCCAAGCTATTCCTGTATTTCAGAGCGCTTGTGCGTGAAATCTAGCGTAGAATACCAGACCACTAAACATTGTGTGGAATTGCAGTACCTACCTATAGAACTTACGAGCTTACCTAATGTAGGTACTTGGCGTAATTTGTTTCGAATATTGCTTCCTACTTTGTTTCACCTAGTTTGTATCCTCTCCAACATCATGGACTATCTATATGGGCGATGGATGGACTGATCACCTGTCACCATAGTGCGCCCTGTCACCATAGGTGGGCAGAGACATAATTAATCATAAGAAAACTTGCAGCCACTCCTGATTTAAAACCCTAAGAATAATTATGGTGAACCATGGTGGCAGGTGATCAGCCCATCGCCCATATAGATGGTCCATCATGTTGGGAGGATGCGTTGTCGACTTACAACACGCTCGGAGAGGGAAGCAGCTGGACGTACGAGTATTCTATGTTTTTTCTTTACTCTCAGTCTCTTTATCTCTCGTCCAGCAGAAAAGTTTTTTCATTAACCTGCCTTAAAAAATGTTCGTGCCTCTGGCATCCCTTTGTTTCGTCATTACAATGTCATTAGCCGTTTGACATCGCTTTGAATATCACAATTGATTAAATCGGGTGTATAATCGATTTAGTCGGCCATTGTCCGGCTTCCGGTTGTGGGAATCGATTTAAAATATTAATTAGGTTTGTTTAAATGGTTATTTAAGGGTTAGTTTGACAGTGACCTGATCTGTATCTTATGGGCATCATCAGTTTGATTCGGACATTGGACTAATTAGTGAAGCATTTGAATAATTTGTTTTTTTTTGGTGATATTATAATACATTCATACATATTATCACGCTCGTATATCTAATGGGATGGGTAAATAACCACAAGTAATAAATTATAAGAAAACTTGCAGCCAATCCTGATTCAAAGTCCCAAGATGGATATGGTGAAACATGGTGACAGTGATCGGCCTATCGCCCATATAAATGGTCCATCATTTTGGAGAGGATACTATCCTTTAGTCGACTTTTACGACATGCTTGAGGAAAGAAGTAGCTGGACGCATTCTACGTTTTTGTTTCAGTCCAGCAAAATGTTTTGATATTATGATTATGATTATTATGTCATGAGAATGAAAGAATGTCATGTGACGAGAAGATTGTTGGATATGAATGTGGATGGATATAATGTTAAATGGGTAGAGGTAGGTCAAAGATAAGATGGACTTTGTGAAAGATGACATGAGTAAGAAAGGAGTGGGTGTTGAGATGACTTCTGACAGAGGGAAATGGAAGAAGAATACATAGTGTGCAGATACTATATTAGTGGGAAGCGCAGGGAAATCTTGATTATGATTATGATAGAGGGGTCGGTCTTAAATAATCATGACCATGAGGTTGTTTTTTAAATCATTTGGCACGTATTTGAGCACATTACTTTAAGTGTTTTTAATAAATACTCAAATGGTCTTATTTATAAAAACTTCGAGTAATTAGGACTTGTTTAAGAATCATAGTCAAGACAGCATGTCTACTTTGAGCCTTTATAAATAAAACCAAAAGTATTTTTAATACTCAAAGTAAAACCAAAATATATCTTCAAATCGTCAAGTTTTTTTATCAATTCTAAGCCATTGAACTGTATAATAAAATCTTTTAATAAAAACAGCATAATTTTATTTCAAATGTTATTTAATTCAATTTCCTTTCACTGATTGAGTTTAGTTGTTTAAATTAACATTAGACCTTAATTTACAAACAAAACGTTGTCGTAGGGCTAAAATAAAAACTAATCTAAGTTAATGGTTTCAATTTATATGATAATCAGTGAAATCATTTCTTTTAAACTGATAAGGTTAAAACCTATTTTAATGTAGGTACCTACTACCTACGACTTTCCAGACATTTTTTTTGTTATGAGCCTGTTTTGTTTAATGAAAATATTGCACTGAAATTCCACCTCTTTACCCAGTCATTCTTTTTTAGGGTTCTGTACCCGAAACGTGCCAACGAGACCCTATTACTAAGCCACCGCTGTCCGTCCGTCCGTCTGTCAGCGGGGTGTACGAGTATCTTATGAACCGTAATAGGTAGAGAGTTGAAATTTTCAGTGTACAACAAATAATAAAAAAGATGGCGCCCCATACAAACATTTATGTGCATGGACAATGGTACAGAACGGAACCCTTCGTGTGTGAATTCGACTCGCACTTGACCAGTTTTCTTACACCCAACAGTCACATAGGTACATCGTTTTGTGACACACGATACTAGGATTCCCTGTGTCGTGGATATCAGAAACTACGAGTAGGTACCATGGTACAGAACCTAGATCCAAGAACATTTTTTTTATAACTAATGATGAGAAAGTTCTAGAAGAATTATGTTTAGTATTTTAAATACCAAACATAATTTTTTTGAAGGCTGGTCTGCGATTTTCTATTTCAATACAATACCGGGAAATAACTTCTGAACATAATATTATGAAAGGGCAAGCCATTCATTGAACAAAACTATATTGAATTATGTCCTTCGATTCAGCCATAGACAATCCAATAAGGCTTAGCTGAGTTATAAAACAGAACAAATTCAATAGCCGTGCCTCCTGTGGACGTATCAATGCAAGCTTGCAAACGCTAATGAAGATATAATATCCATCGCTAAGCGTATTTATTTATTTATTTTCCCGCCAGCCCGCCCGCCATTTTGACCATAGATATAGTTGTGTAATGGCGGCCAATTAAGCCTGTTTCGGCTACTTAATACGATTTAGTTGTCAATGGCGGGATTTAATTGGGATATCTTTGTTAAATTGTTTGTTTTGACGTGAGAGGTTAATTTGTAATGTTTAAAGGTACGTTGGTCTACAGTCGACGGAACGAAATGAACTTAGAACCTTTAGGTTTTATTTTTGTGGTTAAAACCCAAACTCCCAACTTCGCGGAAGAGGTCTGATTCTAATTATTTTTCTAAGTACTACCTAGAGTACCTTTTTATTTGTATAGAATAGATAATACGACGATAGAAAGAGACATACTAATATTATACAGAGGAAAGATTTTTTGTTTTTTGTTTGTTTGTAACGAATAGGCTCCGAAACTACTGGACCGATTTCAAAAATTCTTTCACCAATAAAAAGCTATATTATCAGGGCCCAGTATAGGCTATAATATATTTTCAAAAAATTAGGGATCCGTAAGAAAATTGCAATATTGTAACCCAAGGTAGAAAACCCAAAATAGTTTTTGACGTGCGCTGTGAAAACTATTGATTATAGAACAAAATAATGTACTACACGCGTACGAAGTCGCGGGCAGTAGCTAGTTAGGTATAAAAGCGTTTTTAAGTCTACTTCATAAAGGTATAAGTTGATTTAGCCTCTCGAAACCTGATAGAATGCGAGATATTGCCGAGATAATTCCAACTAATCGAGAAATAATTATTATCGACTGAACCATCAGCATCGGGGGACTATTCTCGCGTGATCGAGAACGATTTTACAAGATCATTATAGGTCTATGAGTTAGTACCAGACAGCTACTAAGTGTTGATTATTACTATTGATATTACCTATCTATAATACCTCTAGGTAAAGGAGTGAGTGCGGAGATGACGAGTGATAGGAGAAAATGGAGGAGGGAAACATGGTGTGCCGACCCCACTTAGTGGGATAAGGGCAGGAAAATGATGATGATGATGGTTACCTACCTTCAGTTAAGTACTGACATAATGTAAATCTTTAGATTTTTTAAACTTAAAAATAAATAACTAAATATTTGTGGACATTTTACCCAGCGCCATCTAGCCCCAAACTAAGCAAAGCTTGTACTTTGGGAACCAGATGGCTGATAATACTGATTAACTTTTCAAAAGAGAACATTACAATCGTTTTAAATTATTAACCGCCGAATACTCAAACGCATCTCAAAGTTGAGCACGTCTCAAATGACGATTTTTTTTTTGACAGATTTTCATCAGAAACTGTCAAAAAACCGTGAGTTGAGACGTGCTCAACTCTGAGTCGCGTTTGAGTATTCGGGGGTAAGGTAGGTAAATCTCATGCTTTGAGCTTCCGTGAGACATCCTTATCGATCTCCACAGAATAGGTGCCTGAGTAGTGATCAGCAAATCAAATTCATATCACGATCCATTCTTCGTGGCTTCGACCAATTATACATTGAAAATTGCAGAACGAATCAGCAATTAGCAAGAAAATGCTATCTCCGACATTTTCCGGTGAATAAGTACGTATTATTGATGCAATAACCACCACGTCCAGTTTTTATAACACTTCTGGGAAATCTACTAATGGCAGGTGGATTAAACGGGTGTGGACAAGAATGAGTTAAGGGGGGTTGAGCCTTAAAATAAATAGCTATTGTAGTACAGCCATGATTATTACTGACAACTTTGTCTGTTTGTTACCTTTTCATACTTAAGCTGCTGTACAGATTTCAATAAAAGGCAAATTGACCACTTTTTCTCATAAAAAAAATGCAATGCCAACAAAGTTTCAGTATAAAATAGCGAAGTGAAAGGCTTACCTGAGACAAAAATAGTTTTACCTTAAAAACAAAACTCTAAGAACGTATTACACACATACAATACATATTATCACGTCCATCTCTAATAGGGTGGGCAGAGCCACAAGTAAACATAAGAAAACTTGCAGACACTTCTGATTTAAAATCCTAAGATGGATAAGGTAAACCATGGTGACAGGTGATCAGCCCATCGCCCATATAGATGGTTCATAATTTTGGAGAGGTTTATCCCTTAGTCGACTTTTACGACATGCTTGGGAAGAGAAGCAGCTGGACGCATTCTATGTTTTTTCTTTACTTCCAGTCCAGCAGAGAAGTAATCAAAATATGTAAATTATGCTTATTTTTTCAGCTGTTCTTAAATATCTAGATGTTAATTTATGATGTTTTGTATTTTGCCTTTTATGAGCACGTTCGCTTACAGGCAGTCTTCCCCTTAAATCGGCAGAATATAGTTACTCGAGTGAAAAATATATTTGTCGAATGCTTGAGCACTATTTGCAACAATGTTTGGATTTATACAAGGCATTCGATCGGGTCAATTTTATTTCTTACGCTACTAAAAATTTTATGAGTTTTCGATGTGGTGTAGAAATGTATCTTTAAATGAATATAAGCTCGAAGCCGCGAAATAGCTGCCATAGTTTATTTTTTAAAATTGTAAAATTTAAATAAAGATGTTAATTAGAAGAAAAAAACTATTAATTATTTTAAATAAATTCATGTTTCTTTAAACGGTACGCATTAACACCTTCAAGTTGTAGTTTACTGCCTTCCGTATCCTTTTGTGTTTCACACCTTACGGACAACTTAAAAGGAGTTTCCATTTACTATTCATTTGCTATTATTGGTAAATGAAATAGGTGTGAACCAAACAATATGAGAGTAATTAAAAGCGATGCCTCATCATTTATTTATATGGAATACTGTAGGTGACAATATTTATAATCCTGACGGCTTCGGTGGCGCGGCGGGCTCGGCTGAGACACAACGAGCGCGGGTTCGATTCCCGCTTCTATAAATAAATAGTACCAAACTCATACTCTCATGAAACATTCAAGAAATATTTGCAAAACATTTCTTTCGGGTTTGGGTGTTGTGGTACCACGGAGCTATGTATGTGAGTTTGATTATTTGGGTATTATTGATGTAATAATTAAGTATTGTTACAATGAAAAAAGTTTTTTGTATAATTCAGTAATAATGTGAGAGGTGTTGGTTTGATTTCCACGGCGGCAGAAATGTTAGTGTGACAGGGATCATAAATTTGCGAGGGCGTTAGTTTTGCTTTAATAGTGACGTTTTCCAAATTTCCAATATGGCGAAACATTAGTTCCTTTTTGGCCACGTTCATGATAATCCTTGTCGCACTATACATGCTTTGTGAGAATCTACGAAATAGGAAAAATAAATGCTCATTCAGAATAAATAAGTGGATCGAAAACATTCAAAATAATTAACACTCATATTATTGTTTGATAATCACGGGGTCGAAGACTTTTATGCGTTTTATTTATGGAAGTTAATTGAGACATAAAAATATTCGCCGAATACTAAAAGATGAAAGAGGTCCTGGGATAAAGATGAGCTGATAATTTTTAGGGTTTCGTACCCGAAGGGTGCCAACGGGACCCTATTACTAAGTCTCCGCTGTCCGTCCGTCCGGTCCGTCCGGTCCGTCTGTCTGTCAGAGGGCTGTATCCTTGGACGAATGATACACACGTGTGTTTATTTGTCCAAGGCTATATCACATTTATCGTAATAGAACTTGGCATTCGTGAAGTTAGCCGTTTGTCATGGGCAGTGCAGTTTTTTTCATACTAAATTGTCTACTGCGCATCGAAACGGCTAACTTCACAAATGTCAAATTCCGTTGGGCATACTGTACATAGAGTAGAAGTTATATTAAAAAGTACATGAGTACAATGGTACGGAACCCTTCGTGTGCGAATTCGACTCGCACTTGACCGGTTTTATTATAGACATGTTTTACAAAACCAACAAATAGATGTTTTTACCAACATAAAAAAGTGTTAATACGAGTTGGGTTTTAAATGTTCACTAATATTTAAATGGACACAAAAAATGTTTATTTATTAATTAAATTTGCCTCTAAACAACTTTAATTTTTTTTTCATTTCATAAATTAGTAAATCAGTGCTTGATTATCATCTCATAAATAAATAGTTGAGTCAAACTCTGAAGTAGGTACTTTCGCAGCCAGTGTATTCCAATTGTCACTTGAATTTGCCACGTGAATTAGACACGCGTTGTATTTATAGTTATGTGATACAAAATCAAATCGCGCTTGAAATCACACGAGTTACGAGTTGCGTAGTCTCATGAAATTACAGAGCAAAGGAAAACTCAAAAATACCATGGTACGACATGGTGGTATGGTACTATGGTACCGCGTAATGTAATGTTTTCCTATTGAGTAGGACATGCAGGTCTGCGAGGATATTTTATAACTTAAGGTTTATTGCCCGGTTCCAATATTCTACTAAAGGACGTTGTTATTTGACGAAAAGCGCCATACTATTTTTGTCAGAAAGACTACGTTGCTATAGTAATGAAAGATTCGTCATCCGTTAGTATTATGAACCAGGCATAAAAAAATCCAAATAAATATAAATAAATAACACCCAACAGTCACATACATAGTCATGACCCCACACTAGGATTCCTTGTGTCGTGGGTATCAGAAACTACGAGTACCATGGTACCACAACACCCAGACCCGGAAGAAATATTTACAGATCATGCAAACATTTCTTCCGCAGCGGGAATCGAACCCGCGCCTCTCTGCATCTCTGCCAAACAATCACCCGCCACGCCACCGAGGCTGTCAAAAATTTACTCAAATATGTTTTGTTAACATATTATGTTTTGTTAATAAAAGAGACCTGTTGCAGATGTGCTTACGATGGTTCATACGTGTTCTTCTCGCCTCGAGCCCACCGGTTGGCTAAGCGTTACAAACTTTGGAAGCACCCTACCTTACAATTTCACAATTTGTCGAGTCGCGCTTTTTGCGGGCCGCAGTAATTGGCACTCACCTGCCCTCGCCGGCTCGCCACGCCAAATATGGCAGCCTACCCAGACAACCAGACATACTGCTTTTTAGGACCATCTGACAAATGCGTAATTATTTATTTAATATCCTCCATGGCTCTCCGTTTGGGCACAATTCGCATACCGCGACTTAATGCTTTTTGGACGCCATTGCTGTAAATGCTCTTTACAGGATATTTATGCGGCATTTTGTTGTTTTTACGGTAATTTATTATATCAACTGTTGTTTTAATTGATGGATTCTTTTGAGGAAAGTTGTTGTCCGGCTAGGATGGTGTCTATAACACTTAAAATACTTACCCCCGAATACTCAAACGCGACACAGAGTTGAGCACGTCTTAACTCACGGTTTTTTGACAGTTTCTGATGAAAATCTGTCAAAAATCGTCATTTGAGACATGCTCGACTTTGAGATGCGTTTGAGTATTCTGGGGTATGGCACTTAGGCATAATGGCTTTACTATAGTTTTATTAATTTGAATCTAGAAAAAATTCTAATAATATAACATCTTCGGATAGTCACATTAGTAACTCACTGAATTACTGAATTTAATAAAAATATTTAGTTTTTGATATCAAACATAACATTATTTCGTATTCATCAGTTTCCTTGACTCACAACTTAATTCGCCATCGAACGGTGACGCATTTTGGATAAAAAAGTAATATTTTTTTAAATATTTGTAGACATTTCACACAGCGTCATCTAGCCCTAAACTAAGCAAAGCTTGAACTATGGGAACCAGATGGCTGATAGAATAATTATATACTTTTTTTGTAAATACATACTCATAATACCTACCTACATAATAGTAGTACACCCAGACCCGGAAGATATATTTGCAAAACATACAAACATTTCTCTCGTAACGGGAATCGAACCCGCGCCTCTTGCGTCTCAGACAGGACACAAAATGAATGTTCATTCCGTCTTCAGACTTTTCATTTCTAGAATTTTGGATTGTTTATGCCTCACTCACGCCGTAACTGCTGAAAGGATTATAATGATGTTTGGTTTATGCGTAGTTCATAATATATATTCTACTTTTTATCTGGGTACAAGCCGCGTGCGGGAGCTAGTTGCTTGACAACAATACAAGTAGTAGGGATACCGCGGCATGTGAGGTGCGGTACAAAACACCTAGCTCAAAGGTCGAATGCAACTTAAGCTCATTAGTTGACTTGTAGCACAACGCTTATCTTATGTAGGGTGATATAAAATTATATCTAAGCATGCTTCAGCATGAAGGAAAGAAAAAAAAAATTAGAACACACACACACACACACATAACAAACAATACTATAGATCAATTAAGAACAGAAAAGGGTCTGAAAAAATAGGTACGAAAGAGAAAAAGAAAGAAAGAAAAGCAAGCATAACCTACATACCTACCTATTACACAAAAAATCCACCTATTATACAACTAAGCATAAAATTAACCCTTCCCGCCAAATATTAAATGAAGCATAGTGTTCGATCTTTGTTCTAGGGTAGATGATTTTTGTTTGCTATCCGCTTTTATGCAACTACCCTCGTTTCGTAAACGAGGACCGGTGGTTTGCCCGACCGCCGCCGGCCGCCGCCCGCGCGCTGCCCTTGCCGCGCGGACGCGTCTGCAGCATAGTGTTCTGTGGTCTGCAGTGCACTTTTGCGACTACTCTGGTTCGGTCGCCTTCTCATAACTTTGAGGAACTATCCGTGATAGACAAGTTGTGCCACCCATTTCATTTATTACTGCCGTGCAGTAAAGTGTGTGATACGTTCTCTCCAAGTGCTGTGCCCCTTCTTACCTTGGGGCGACAAGGCTGTTCCATAACGTGGCCCTGCTGTACCGGTCCACGTCTAGAGACGACGTGTGGAAGCATGAGGTAGGTGGTGAACCTAAATCATCTATCTACTTCATGAACAAATATCTTTCTTTACAAGGTAGTATACTGGTCCTTTGATAATTTTATTATACTCTCCAGCCCTAATAATCTCCCAGCGTGTCTTCACCGCCGGCCGGGTCGGACTTACGTCAGGTTCTTAATACCTAAGCATACACTGCTGAATCGTAACATAGTATTAGTTTGACCGTCAGATACAAACAGTTTATTTCAATAACTACGTTGAATGTTGTTGTCTCAATCGATGTCTGCCATTGCTACAGCATTGTCAATTTTCGAAATCGATAATCAATCTGTTGGGAGGGGCTGGAGTGATGGCGGTTAGCGATCTGTCACTAGTGTTACTAGTGGTAAAATACCTTTTTTAAAGGGACAATTAATTCGGAAAATAATAATAACCGGATCACGAATAACACCCAGTCACGCGAGTATTTTGTGCAGGTTCTATTTTTGCTGACTGACTGAGACTTTCATAGTGAATCATAATTTGTACCTATTTTTTTTGTTGCTATATGTGGAAACTTTTAAATGGCCTTAAGCAAACATGTAGAGTCACCTCAATTGGTTATAATTTTTTTCATACTATTTGTACCTAGCTGTAAGTTCCCCAAAAACTCTGAAAATAAAATAAAATAAATAAATAATTATGTATGTAAATAGTGTGTGATATTTTGTTATGTTACCGTGGTCACACCGTAGCAACTGTTTGACAATTTGTAGGTAATCTACTTGACGTTTACTGGTAATGGCCCAAGCGTAATGTTTGGACGTGCCTGACTACCGTCTTAATCCAATCAATTCTAAGTGCCTGGAGATTTGAGAGAATACAGAACTTGACGACACCAATCGGACGCCTCTTACTCGTAAACTTGTCAACTTAAAACTTGTAACAATTAAACGCGTCAGCTTGTGAAATCGCTAGCACTAGCGCCATAAGCCAGGTACCCGATAGAAATTGCAACCTCACCTTAAAGGTATCGCAATTATGGATACCGCGGTAACAAGAAACTGATTTCAAGAATCTGACCATTTACGATGACAAATATGCCGGGTATTTGTTACTGGGCTACTTGTAATTTTTTATAATACGACTACCATTACATAACGAACATAAATGTCAACTTTGACAGTCGTATTTTTTAGAGTTAACGTTTTTCCCTCTTGAGGAAAAGAAATCAAGAAGAAACTATAAAATATGTTTTCAAAATCAATGTTCGGTGCTTACGGTCGGCTAGGTTGTTTAAAACCAACTTTAGTTTAAATGGGAACCCCAAGGCACAAGTCCTACAGTAGCATTTGTCCGGTTCCTTAAACATGCACCTCTTCGAAACGATCTCGTAGTGTACGATAGAGCATTTGGAGTCATCATCATCATCTTCCTGCCCTTATCCCACTCTATGTGGGGTCGGCACAGCATGTTCCTTGGATCATGCTGTAAGAGTTTTGGCTAAGGTGTTTTATGACCGGCCGCCTGCCTGACGTCAACCCTCTTTGGGAATACTTGCTTATTGTATCTCATCATGTTGGAGGATACTATCCCTTATTCAACTTAGAAAGAGCATTTGGAGTATTAACTAATAACTATTGATATGAGTACATATTACAGAAGTTGTATGACGGTCTCAGTATTTCAACAAACCGTCAATGTTCCACTTTCAATAAAACTGATACGTGGGAATAGCAAATAGAATCCAATTAAAGAATACAACATTTTTAGAATACATTCCGATCCAATATGGTGGAAATGTTTCGACGGTGACTTATGGCACGGCAGATTTGAGAAAGGCCACGCCTTATAATGTGCACAATGTGCCAAATGTTATGGAAACGCCACTGACTATTCTGACTTCTAAGAGAAGGCTTAGATATTTGATGAAGTCTAAGGGTGTTGTAGACTTCATCGAATTCAGTCTTTTGATTTTGGCATATTGGTAGGTAAAAATCGACGAGAATCTTGACTTGATTTGAACGTAGAAATTCCAAATTCAAGATCCTTACAGGGCACTTATTAGCACATAATGTGTCAATGTGGAAAATTCTTAAAAAAATACGGACAGCCGCTTCCTAGATCGCGTTTTACAGGATCAACCTTTGAATCATCTGATTGGTCCAGTTCATTAGTCTGTGCCTACATTAGTACATCCTAGGGCCATCTAGGATCATCATCACCATCTTCCTGCCCTTATCCCACTTGTGTGGGATAGGCACAACACGTGTTTTTCTTATATTTCTCTCTATCAGCAGTCATCTCAGTACTCACTCCTTTCTTACTCATGTCGTCTTTCACGTAGTCCATCCATCTCTTCTACGGTCTACCTCTACCTTTTTATCCATCTACTTTCATATGGAACACTCTTTTCGTCACATGATAATTTATCTCTCCTCATGACATGCCCATACCATGCTTACCTATACTAACTATACTCCTCAACTTCTATGTCACATTTTTTTATTTATTTTTGTAGAGACAAGTCGAGGATTGTAGAGTTATCTCTGTCACAATTTAATTTTTATACTTTTAAACTTCCTCTGATTTTCCAAGAAGATCATTTTCCAAAGTGACTCATTTCGTACTTGTCCATTTCATACATCTATCTCAACGTTCTCATCTCTATTACATGCACCTTTCATGTCATCTAGGATACCATATTTTGTTTTTTCTTATCGTGATAAGAAAAAGGTTGTAGTTTATTATAAGATTTTGATACTTATAAATATGATACTAAGGATTTCAATGAATAAAGCATTTTTAGTATTGAGTAGGTAGGTATAATGTAAAAAAATATAGTAACCTACTTTTTTATGTGGAAAAATAGTTTTTAAATCAATAAAAATACCTACGCCTAGGTTAGTACAATTTATAGGTAATCGTATCGATTAGTGATGTAGCGTGACTTCCCGATAGTCTCGCATCACATCGATATCAGTGCTGTTTCATTGTTCTCTGGTCAAATAATTGTCACAAAATGGCGGACAACTCATTCATTCAGTACTTGGACGAAATTCAATAGAATATTTTCGTTACGTTATGGATAGAGGAACAGTTCTGAAATCAAACACATTGTAAAAAGATATAGCTAGTATCATAATCCACTATTATTCGTGTCACCAGCTTTTTCGAACCAGTGTGGTGAAAGGTTTTAAAGTGTGCCTTAGAGTCACTTGACACATATTTTCGAACTTTCAGCTTCTACTAGGTACATGCCGGATTTTTCAAGATGTTTTCCGTTACCGTTTCACAGTACCTACTGTGTACGACCGATATTGAGCTTCGTTCTTTTGATCGGAAGGTGAGGCCGCCACCATTAGGCCACCGGTGCTCAAAGACCACCATCGATTAGTGATGTGGCGTGACTGGCTGATAGTCTCGTATCAATATCCATTTAGTCGATTAATAGCCACTGTTTGATGGGTCCAATCAAAATGGCGGTCGACAGGATCATTCATTGTGTTTTCTTATCGGACACTACTGAGCTGCTATTAGAAAACATTCTTAAAAAGGAGTTTTGGTTCGCTAGATGGCGCTTGGATGTATTCTATAGGCACAGACTATAAATCAAATCACTTTAGTGTTATCTGTCTTATATATTTTTGTAGTTGCGTTTAGCCAAAGTGACTTAGAGAAAAGATCAAAAAAATTGTCGCCGTTTACTTTAAAAAGAAAGTAATTTTGTGCTAGAACGGAAATCAATAAACAAAGTTTTGAATGAGTTAACCATCTTAGAAAACCATAAATTAGTTTTTGACCTGGCAACATTGTAGAACCTACCTAGTAATGGTAACCCTAATGATGTGAAATTTTCGCACGTGTAGACACGGTCGCAATGTTGCCGCTAACGGGCAAAGTAGCATAACGACAATAAACAAAAAAATGCGAACACAGAACTATTCTATTTAATTAGAGGTATGATTAACGATCTGTTGTCAACGCCATCTAGTGGTATTGATGGTGTATGCTTTGGTTGGGTGATAATGGAGACAGAAACATTTTGACTTTTCTAGTGTACTTAACGCTTAGGGTATATTACGTCCAAGTGTCAAAATAATCGATCGCCAAAATTATACACCTCATCATCATCATCATCAGCCTATAGCAGTCAACTGCTGGACATAGGCTACTCCTAATGAGCGCCATCTGCCAGCAGTCTTTAGCAAAAATTGTCACTTCACCTAGCCGGAGGGTGTCCTGGATTACGTTTGCCGAATCACAGTTACATCTATCTATGTCCATTGAATTGGATTAATTTGTATACTTTTACTTTTATAACCTATCAATTTAGTCAAAATGTAAATTATTTATTAAAAGTACCTACTAATATGTAAATTTTTGACAATGAACTTTCTGACATTGCTTGAAGACCTGACTGCTTATAGACCCGGAACTCTTACGATTCCTTTTTGAATTAAATTTTTTTCGGCATTCAATGTTAAAAAAAATATTTTTATTTTAGACATGAAACTAAAAATCTATAAACTTTTGTCACTTCTGTTGTTTTCGCACTGCTATTTCAACACAAAATTTACAAACACACGCAAACAGCTAAAATTAGTTTTTTTGATTTTTAGTAGAATCGGTAAGGTAACTTGGAAAGGTACTTTGAAACGTTTGAAGTCTACATTGTTTATTGTAAAATTTACGCCTTTTACGGTGTGTATTTTTTACCCTGTGGCTACACTATCGCGATACTGCGAAGGTTTACATTTTGCGTTCTCACCTATCTAGTGCCACATCATACCTCTAGCCTTCCTGCCTATTAGAAGTTCTCTGAAATCTGATAATGATTGACCTCATAGCTCTGTTGTCAGTAACTCTGCGTTGTAGGTTCGATTCTTATCTAGGACATAATATATTTATGTGATTAACATAGATGTTTGATCTGTCTGGGTGTTATTATTACAAAAAATATATATATTTTAAGTAATTTATCAGACTTCTGGTTCCCATAGCACAAGCTTTGCTTAGGTTGGAGCTAGATGGCGCTGTGTAAAATTTTCAGCAATATTTATTTATGTTAATATTACTTATTTATTTAGGTTACAATGGGTTACAATATCCAATGGGTTCACAAATATGTCAAAATAGAATTACGTTCCAATCGGCTTGCATCGTAGACGATTTTCTTCTAATTAGATGCAGGTAAATTTAATTGTTCCTTTTAAATAAAACTAATTATAATACAATGCGTACATCATTATGTATACCTAATAGAAATTAAACTTTAGCTACCGGATTAAATTAGTAATGGATTAAATTATTGTAGTTTTACGTATTTGTGATTTTATTTAAAAAATAACATAATCAAACTAATACGCCATATTTGCGTTGGTTAAGTTTGTTAGTTTGATGGATCTGGTAAAAAAACCTAGTAATGAAAAATAATAAATTAAGTACAGTTAAAGTCACAGATGATAAATTGTGGCATGATTTAGGAGTCTAAAAATAAAGTAGGTACCTACTATCATTTATTTTATGAGTGATGTGATGTGATTTAAAGTTTATCTTTAAAGACCACTCAAGATTTTTTTTACACAGTTGCTATTTTTAATGTTTTACATTATATTATAATAGGTGACTACTCAATTCACTGCAATAAATTATATTGAATGGAAGTTTTATGACTGGCTAATTGTTTTCGAATAAACAGCTTATGAATATGGAGATTTCTTGAATTGATTTGATTGGCAACGCCACCCGTCGGTATTACGTCAGTAAACGTGCCTAGGATGGTCCGGGCATCACACCATGCTGTCGTATGTTCTAAATAGTGTGTCTAGAACAGGAAAAAACGGGCACAAACTTTGCAAAAATATTGAATAGGTAACTAAACCAGCGAATTTTTTTTTGTGCTCAACGCTCAACGAAATACTAGCCGTATTCAGTGTAATTACGCTTCTTTCTCAACAAACCACTGTTAATTACGCTTAAAATAATTAAAAACACAGACCGAGTGACGAGTTGACGATTTCACATTCGATAAACAATGATCAAGGATCGGATTAGATAAACTCTGAGAAAAAGTTGTGTCACCACCACACAGGTGGCGCAGTAAAATAAAAACAAGACATTACTTAAATATTCTAACTACTGTATCGTACCCACGTAGATAAAAAGAGATAAGAACGAATTTTCTAAATTCAATCCAGCATCTTATCAAATTAGATCTAAGTAAGTACTTACTAGACGAACCGGTTCTGAACATGGGGTTCGGGGCCATCCATGGAAACGCGCCGAACGGCCACGAAGGCGGTGGCGCGTGGCCCTGGTACAGCCTCGGCAGTAGCGGCTGGGGGACGACCACTCCCCTGTTCTCAAGCTCCTCTCCATCGTTCGTTTCTCTATCTTCTCTGTCATCCACGTTCGAATCGACATCTTCAATGTCCACGTCACTGTCGTCGGTTTCCGGTGCGGCGTCAGTGCTCTCTGCGTCATTGCTGATCGCGTCGATGGATGGCTCCTTTTGCGGTGTTTCAGTTTTCCCGCGTAGCAGGGAGTCTACGCTGAAGGATATCCGCCCTTTGCCGCTCTCCGCGGACTCGGCTCGCTCGCATTCGAGCGTCGTCTTCATCTCATCTGCTCACCATCTCTAATTAATAACTGGAACGTTTATTGCCGAGTCTCCATTTTGAAAGTCAATCACATTTGTGGTAAGTATTCTGTTGGATGTTATGTTTCAGGAAGTGGAAGACTCATTGTTGAATAAGAGTCGTGTTCAAACACTAATGTTTTTCTTAATGCGGTTCTTTGTAGCTTGCACAAATTTTTTTTGTTGATTAAGATTATTTGCGGTATTAATGATCCGTCAAAGGTCAGTTTATTTACACTTTCAAGTGTCAATGGCACCACTGGCAGTCACCGTTCAATTTATCACAATTTACGTCACTCGAAAATTCAAAAGACGTCAAAAAATTGCACAAAAAAGATGAGCACGGTATAAGCCGCGTTCGGAAACTTGGTGTCGTTCGCGAAACCGCGATGATCCCTCGCGTCGATTCGCGTGGAAGCGCGGTGGAAATCGCGCTAGTATTGGGGCGCAAACCGCGAGTTGCGGACCGCCTCTCCTCTCCGCACCGTCGAGAGAGACGCAGCTACCGACCGAGGAATTTTAATAAGCGGCGCGGAGCGAACGAGACGACGATATAATCCGACATGTGTGTAAACGCGATATTCAGTAGGCGGAGTCCGTCGCGCTCAAATTAATAGCCTCCACGGAATACGCCTTATAAAATACCATCACGGCTCCCTAATTTGACTTTTATCGCTTCAATTTAAAGTGTATTTTGGATTGAGTTGTCGAACAATAAAATGACGTAACGGAATTGAAAGAGTCAGATTGCAGCGGGTATTGTGTTGAATGAAAAAGGAGTAAATAGACGTCTGCCGTAGGCGGTGTAGGGGACTTTACGATTTAATTATTCGCGAATGCGGAGGCATTTTGTAGCGAACTAATGTCTCATTGTCTCATTAATATCTCGGGCGGGCCGGCCATGTTTGATTTGTTTATGACAGGTGAGACATTTGATGTGCTGCCGTTTCCGAGCGGCTCGGAAGTCCGAATGGAGACGCTTCACGCTCTGTCCACATCACTTGTTCTAATTAAGATGTGTGTTACATTTACGTCCACACTGCGCACTGGTTGGAATGTTTAAGGGATATTTCAATTTAGATTGAGATAAATGCTTCAGTTTATTTTGGCCTTTGAAAATCATCTTGTATTTCATCAATGATGAGTTAAAAAGAAGAGTTGGGAAGAAGCACAAAATATCTGTGATAGGATTTGTCGGAAAATCTAGATTTATTCGATTTTGTAATAATGTTTGTAAAAACGGGGAAGCATTTGTTATTTATAACAGAAATAAATGTGTCACTGGTTCTTTCGAACCAGTGTGCTGAAAGGATTTAAAGTGCGCCTCAAAGGCTCCTTTTGTGTTTTTCTTAAGGTTCTACGACATGCCGGTTTCCTCGCGATGTTTTCCTTCACTTAGGTACAACTAATAAACGTATTTACAAAAAAAAACTATGAAATGAATAGCAGATATTTATGAACTACAAAAATACCTTGGAAAAAATATAATTTGAGTTATCACATTACGGACATCAACAGTCGATATGTTGCTATAATCCTTACGAAAAGTTATTAATAATTAACAGTATTGTAGATCTGTCATTAAAGTAAACATTACTTTTAATAATCTTCTATTACGAGATACTTAAACCTTAAAAAAACAAATCACACCATTAGCGCCATGTCACTTAACACGAAGTTAATCGCATTAAATCGCTATCTACCATCTTTTTGTGCATCTGAATTCCCTATTCTGCCATTTGACTTTCAACCTTACAAACTTGTATCAAAGCTCAAATCAAATCCATCTGTCATAATTGATGTCAATTCGCAAATATGAACAAACGTTTGTTCGATCGCGTCAAAGGAATTTGATGCTTAAGCAGTTGTGTTAGGGCTGTTTGATTTAAGGGGTGGCTTCCCCTAGCCAATTAATGCAGTGTAATCACACAGAGAGATTACCGCTCGCCTTAATTGAAAGAGTGTAATGCTTCATCCCTTAAGCGGGGGTTCGTAATAAAACTGGCTGGATTTTTCCTTTCGAAAATCGAAATCCGAATTTGTATTTCGAAAACTTCTTTGATCATAGACTTTTAATTGTTTTGTCAGATGCTCTATGATCGGATTACAGAGAGATAAAATATATCTATCTATT
Organism: Scotopteryx bipunctaria; assembly: GCA_949320045.1. NCBI lineage: Eukaryota > Metazoa > Arthropoda > Insecta > Lepidoptera > Geometridae > Scotopteryx > Scotopteryx bipunctaria. The sequence continues at coordinate 4,460,618 of OX439462.1, forward strand.
ATTATATACTTACATAATAAGTATGTATAAAAGAATAAGCATTTTTTGGCGTGAAAACATTTGCAAAGAACTTTTTAACGCTCAGTGCGATTTGCTTGATACTCGGTCTGGATATTATGAATGCAAAATAAATGGAAACGAGATTCAGGATTTTTCAAAACAACCCTTAAAAAGGGGTAAAATGGGGTGTCAAAGTTTGTATGGGAACTTTTGAATAAGCGGTTAGTTAGTGTGATTGGTATGAAACTCCTTTTAGTAAGTACTTAAAAATAAGTGGTCACGTGTTTTTCAAAATAATCCTCAAAAAGGGTTAAAATGTGGTGTCAAAATTTGCACTACGCGAGTGAAGCCGCGCTTGTAAGCTGGTCTAATATAAATATACAATGCCTTATTGATAATCGTACAGACACCCACAATACAGATACTTATCTAGTGTGGGTATCACATGCAACTGGACCAGATTAGGTACCCTATCAGAAAAGTAAGAACCACCTAATGTAACTACATGCTTACTATAAATGTGTTTTTTGTTTTGCTTTACTGTAAATAAATATTTTTTCATTTTCATTCATTTTTGTGACTGACTGATTAACATATCAACGCACAGCCTATGCCATAAGTCCTAGAGACGTGAAATTTGAAAGATTTTCTTTTATGGTGTAGAGGTGTATTATTAGGAAAGGAATTCCTGAAATTTCACTTCTTAAAGACGCAGCGGACTTCTCAGCTGGACTGGGAGTAAAGAAAAAACAGAATGCGTCCAGCTGCTTCTCTCCCCGAGCATGTCGTAAAAGTCGACTAAGGGATGGTATCCTCCAACATGATGAGATACAATAAGCAAGTATTCCCAAGGAGGGATGACGTCAGGCAGGCGGCCGGCCATAAAACATCTTAGCCAAAATTCTTACAGCATGATCATGCTGGATCATGCTGTGTCGACCCCACATAGAGTGGGATGAGGGCAGAAAGATTATGAAAGACGTAGCGGGATGATGAAGATCGTATGAGAATAAATTAAACTCGACAAAGTCGCGGGGCATTCTTCTATCATCGTTATACAAAGATTATGTTGTATCATACGTAAGATCTTTTTAATGTGAGGATTTCTTCAGTAACAAGTAACAAGCGAGTTTAGTTTACAGAAGGATTTCATGATAATAATGAAGGTTATTTACCTACTGCTTCGGTCAGTATCATTGTAGATACCTACTTGTTATGTATTGAAATAGAAATAAATAATAAATATTTCTAGAAATTTCACACAGCGCCATCTAGCCCCAAACTAAGCAGTACTTGTACTGTGGGAACCCGATGCCTGATATAATATTTATTTACTTTTTTTTGTAAATACATACTTATACTACCTAATACACCCAGATCCGGATGAAATATTTCCAGAGAAACATTTCTCCCGCAGCGGGAATCGAACCCGCGCCTCTTGCGTCTCAGTTGAGAACTCTCCTGCCCCGCCACTGAGGTCGTCATTTATTTTTACCCGACTTTAAAGAAGGAAAGTTGTTAATGTTTTTGTTTAGGTACCACGCTTGGCTATTTTGAAACAGTAATGAATACGATTTTCCGCTAAATTTCCTTCCGATTTAATTAAACTCCCAACTCTCTATTAAGATATAAATTGCATGCAAAATCTGAAATCCTCGGCGTAATAAAATGTAGATACTTCGACTTTCGAGGGCCTGAGTTGCGGCTTAACTCAAATTTATACTGAAATAATACGAAAAAGAGCAATCTTTTTAAATAACGACTTCATATTCCCGAGTGGTGCCGACAATTTAGCGGAGATGAGAGATTTTTTTAATAAAAAGAGATGATAATAGTAGGTAAGTGGGGGTCGGCCGCCATTACTTGCGAGGAATGAGTTTTCAGTTCGCGACCTTTTTTTGCGGACAACGTACAGGGGGAGTCCAGAGGCTATTCTATGAGTTTTTCCAGCTTTAAAAGGCCAATTTGAGCAGTTCATCTATAGCAATTCATTACCCGTATTCAAAGCAGATCTTATGGAAATTGTCAAAAAAAAAAAACTTAATAAAAAAAAAAATCGTATATGGTCCAAATTGTAGGTGAATTGTGCGCAATTCAATTCAGCAGGAGATTCATATAAAGTGGCCTTTTTAACACTCCTGACCTGACCATCGTGGGCTGGTTGAGGTAAAAAGCATCGGAGGGAGGGTACCGATTTTTTCCGGAAAATAATACGTCTATCTCTTTCGTTTTCTCAAATAACTTTTTTATATTTAATAGGTGCTATTAACAGCTCGTAGTACGTGCGGACGAGTGCACGGTTGAGAGGCAAAAGGTGCGGATTTGATTCTCGCTGCTGGAAAAATGTTTGCATGCTCTGTAAATGCTTCTTACGGGCCTGGGTAATGACTCCTTGAGAGTCAGAGAGAAATATACCTATGTGCTTGTTGGTTGTTAAATACATACATATCTATTATGTTTATCTATATTTTATGGGGTGGGCAGAGCCTCAAGTAATTATAAGAAAACTTGCAGCCATTCCTGATACAAACTCCCAAGATGGATATGGTGACAGGTGATCAACCCATCGCCCATATAGATGGTTCATCATGTCGTAAAAGTTGACTATGCCTTAATCGACTTTTACGACATGCTCGGGGACAGAAGCAGCTGGACGTATTCTGTGTTTTTTCTTTACTCCCAGTCCAACAGAGATCGGGTATTATTAATTTATAATTACAGTCGAGTAAGAGAGTATTGTTTCGGAAATTGGAATCACAATCCCAAAAAAATATAAATCTTATAACAAATTAGCTTGAAACATCTTAGGTTTGAATAGAGTAGAGAGCACCCTGTATCCAGACCACAGACAAACAGAGAGCAGTAATAAAACCGCGTATCACCCTCTGCTGTCATCGTAAACACATTTCCCGCTTTTAATATTTGGAAATTGCTCTCCTTCTGTTATTCTTTCGAGAAAGGGGGACAGGGGGTGGTCTCGCAATTATATTTCTAGGTTAGGGGTAGTAATAAATTAGGGGAAAATTAACTTCCTGTAGGTTTGGTAAAGTTTTGACCTTTTTACCTGTAATTTTCTAAGTAGGTACTCTAGGTACCTAGTAGTTTTTCAAAATTTACTTATTGCTCGCTGACAGACGCACGGACGGACAACGGTGGCTAAGTAATAGGGCCCCATTGGCATTCTTCGGATACGGAACCCTGAAAGTCACGAAACTGTTTTTTTTTTTCATGAATGTTAGCAATCATTTTTGTTAAAAAAAAGTTGCCTAAACCGCTTTAGTAAAGACAAACATCTTAAAATCTCACAACAAGCGCTAACTCTACTAAAAATACTCAAAAGCTTACTAAGTGACTTTTATAACAAACAATTCTTTTTTTTTCCACCGCATTGTCTTCGTTTCAATTTCGGCTACCCCTTTTTAAGACTAACGCAACGTCCGCGACTTTGTCCGCTTCTGAAAGTTCGGGAATATCTTTTTTAGTACACCACAGGGCAGAACCACAAGTAATAAATAAATAAATATTTGAGAACATATCACACAGCGCCATCTAGCCCCAAACTAAGCAAAACTTGTACTATGGGAACCTGATGGCTGATACAATCTTATATACTTTATTTTATTTGTAAATACATACTTATGATAAATATTACAACACCCAGACCCGGAAGAAATATTCGCAGAGCATGCAAACATTTCTTCCGCAGCGGGAATCGAACCCGCGCTCTTGCGTCTCAGCCGAGCACTCGCCCGCCACGCCACCGAGGTCGTCATAAGAATAAGAAGTAATCATAAGAAAGTTTGCAGAAACTCCCAAGATGGACATGGGAACCATGGTGACAGGTGATCAGCCCATTGCCTATAATATGGTCCATTATGTTGAAGAGGATACTATCCTTTAGTCGTTTTTTACGACATGCGGAGAGAAGCTGTTAGACGCATTCTATTTTGTACCTTTGACTTTTTGACTGAGAATGTACCTTTCAAGTTTCATGCTAGGACTTATGGTTTAGGCTGGGTTTATGTCAGTCAGTCAGTCACGAAAGTATTATATATATTAGATAAAAATAAACCTTGTTACGACGTGTTTAAACCCCGAAAACAAACAACATCCTAAAACAACTAAACATCAAGTTGCCACTTAAACCACGTCACTTAACAAAACCATTTTTGGAAGATCCTTCTGTCCGAACTAATCCTTCATATTTCGGGTCAGATGAAAATGGCCGCATTATGCTCAAATATTTTTTCAACAAACGTGTATCAGTTTTTGAATGGAATAGGGAAGTAACAAGTTAAATCAAATAATCGGGGCGCCATTTTTTTTGGCATGCTTGTGTATTCAGCCAGTGTTAATAGTTTTAAAGTTAATCTGATTATCCGCAACGCCTTTTTTTTCTTATCTATGGGGCGCTAAATTTTGTAGATACTTTAGACGACCGGCATTTTTTTATAACAAATAATCATTGAAGTACGAAATCGTCATAGTACACAATGATTTTGTCATTCATAGTATAATGTTTTTCTTTGACTTTTTAAATCTAGGTACCTAGGTAACTATATTTTTCGTGCATAGTACCTAGAGTACCTACTGCCTACTAAGTAAAATTTAAATCTTAACACAAAATATGTTTTTCACTATTACCGAGCTACCGAGTTCATTTTGAATGACACTTAAAGATGTGAAGATTATATAAATAAAAATTGACACAACTGAAAAAAAAAACTTTTCCATTTCAATATACAAAATCAGAGCAGAGCTCTTTGGCGCCGATTTTTTTTTTAAAGATTATGGCGGCTAAACTCTTTTGGGTGTTTGTTTTCAAAAATGAAACGACTATCCTTTCACTTAGCACCTTTTACTGTAAGCACTTTTAAGGCTTCGTGTGTGGTCTGCGTGATTTGTTTTACTGTTAACTCTTGAAATTAGTTAAACAACAGGTAATTTTTGGTAATGTTTAAACAGTCGGGAACATACGGCACGGTTTAGCTCAGTAGGTAAGTCTTTTTTTAGATTCTAAAAGTTCTTTTTTTTATTAATTAAATTTTAACCTGTAGTCGGCTAGGGACTATTATGTAATAGCTTGGTGAAAGTCTTAGAAACATAAGTAATTTTCTTAAAATTTTTTAACAGTTATTAAACTCTATTTACCTAGGGATCATTTTAATGGTACGAATTTATGATAAATTATTATTTATTACAGGCCATTAGATAACAGCTCTACATTTTATAGCAATAAATAAACATATAAATGCTATGATATTAGATAAATTAGCAACGCGTGCTTTGGATCGTCTTAAAACTCTTTATTCTCAGAAATCTTTAACACCTTTTGATGTCAACCTAACCTTTACAAAAAATTGCGAAGAAAATATTAACTTCAATAAAATTTATATTTCAACACTTTTATTTTTATAATCTTTAATACGATAGTAACAGAGTTCAAATTCCCCTGATTTCTCACTTTGATGTTATAAAAGATTGTAGTTTTATTCGGTTCATTCAATTCACGCCAAATTCTTTTATAGAAGCCCTTACAACTTCATTCCATAGACTTATACACTTTTTTTGAGGGTATAAACAAAATTCTATTTTTAAAAGATATCAAGATAACATTAGTGGCTTCTTAAACGGTTGTCGTGTCAAAAGGGAAAAAAAAAGAAAAAAAGAATGGTTGTCTTGTCAATGGCGTCTATGAATTGGTGACGTTATTCCAGAGATGGTTTTATGTTGATAAATATGAGACTAATCAAATTATTTATGGTATTAAATCGTGATAAGTTTTGGAACATCTGCTGAGAGCTTCTGAGGACTTTTTCGAATGGGTTTTTTAAGCATCGTAGATGGAGGACAAAATGGTATCTATTATAGTTTAGAAAAAATACTATGGCTAATATTATTATTGTGGGACAAAAGAGGTTAAAAGAATATTATATCATTTTAATATAACGCAACTAAAGACTACTTTGAAAAACCTATTTTTAGATTACTTTCCATCTAGAAAAAAAAACCCGATAGCTAAAATAACTGCAATACCTTATCTCTTAATGATCTTACTAGGTACATAAAATAACTATTGATTCTCAAACATGCGTCAAGTGCACGAAAGGAGCCTCTTTGAGGAGAACTATAATCCTTTCAGGAATCTGGTTCGAAGACTAGTGACACGACTGGTACTATTGATTCTTCAAAATTGTTCCACCATGTATTTTTTCGCATAAGGCAACTAACTCCACATGAAATGGGATAAATCTGTGATTGGTTAATGTACTGAATGTGCACAAATTCGTTTTTAAACGGCTATCAGCCGGTCATTAAAAGGACCGTCAATGGCTCAAACAGTGTGAGATGTAGGGTGACCATAGACGATCGACGATATAGACTTTTGTCTGTGGTGCGTTTGAGCTACATCGATTTTCTTGTATTTGTGAAACCTTGCTAATACTGATCTTCTTACTTATATTATAAATGCGAAAGTTTGTGAGTTTGGATGTTTGGATGTTTGTGCCTCAATCACGCCTAAACGGCTGAACGGATTTGAATGAAACTTGGAATATACATAATAAATGTATTGGATTAACATATAGGCTATTTTTTATCCGGGTACCACGCGAGCGAAGCCGCGGGCGGCAGCTAGTATATTATAAATGCGAAAGTTTGTGAGTTTGGATATTCTGATGTTTGTGCCTCAATCATGCCTAAACGGCTAAACGGATTTGAATTAAACTTGGAATATACATAGTACATATACTGGATTAACATATAGGCTATTTTTTATCCGGGTACCACGCTAGCGAAGGCGCGGGCGGCAGCTAGTATAAGGTAAGATTTTTCAGGGTTTTTCTTGGTGATTCAATAAAAAATCGTTTACCTGGTTCGGTAATATAGTCGTCAGCGTATCTGTTTATTTTTTCATTATTTTGTGTGATATTACAGTAATACCTGCAGTCGTGCGAATATTTTTTTATATGTTTCACCAGGAAAATCTTTTCACCAGTATCCACTCGCAAACTTTTACCGGTGAGTTCTTTTTATATGACGCTGTGGATTCATTAAGGTCGCTCACAGAAACCAGAGTCGAGGCAAATGCGCTAAAAATTCTAACAAATCCCGTAGATTCAAATGTAGTTAGTTTTTGTAATATGAATCCGTTTCTGGACTCCCCGCCTTGACCCTCGTTTCTGTGAGCGATGTGCCTAAAAGTGGCCACGACTTGTAATACCCAGTACTTTTATTATTTCTTCTATAGAAATAAATCGATTTGATGTTTTACGCTTACAAATGAGACTTGTCTATAAGAGACGGCCTTAGTGGCGTGGCGGGCGATTGCTCGGCAGAGACGCAAGAGGCGCGGGTTCGATTCCCTACGGAAGAAATGTTTGCATGATCTGTAAATATTTCTTCCGGGTCTGGGTGTTGTGGTACCATGGTACTCGTAGTTTCTGATACCCACGATACAGGGAATCCTAGTGTGGGGTCAGAACTATGTATGTGACTGTTAGGTGTTATTTATTTATTATTATCTACAGACTTGTGTTTTTTTTTACCTAGGTAATATATTTTTTTTGATCGATGTTACGTTTGATTTTACAGTAATACATAGATACTTAATTGTGAACATATTTTTCTCGTTGACTTTCTTTAACTTCTTACAACTTGTTCTTCTTAGTAAATCACTATGAGCACTTTTATATATATTTGATTGATTTTAGGTAAAGTTTTTCTCATCTCATATTTGTAAAGTAAATCATGGTCACTGTCCTCAGTTTATAAAGCAGTCAATAGGGTGGGTGACAATGGCTGGCGAGTGCGACAATGTCGAGCTGTTTGGACATCTGGGACTCGAGGTACTGGGACGTTCAATACGATACTAGTCATAGGTTCCTTTCAGTAGCTACAGTAGTACCACAAATATTGTGCGCCTCGACAAACTTCGTGCTTTGTATGAAAACCGAATTTGTCCGAATCCGAAGTATCTACATATTTATTGTAACATGTCTATATTACACATCATGATCGCGTTAGTTCGTATTTCAGACGCTGGACGAAAATTGCCGAGTCGCACAATATTTGTGGTACTACTGCGTTTTGATAATGCAGTTTTTTTTAGAACATATCACACAGCGCCATCTAGCCCCAAACTAAGCAAAGCTTGTACTATGGGAACCAGATGGCTGATACAATACTTATATACTTTTTTTTTGTAAATACATACTTATGATAAATATTTCAACACCCAGACCCGGAAGAAATATTTGTAGAGCATGCAAACATTTCTTCCGCAGCGGGAATCGAACCCGCACCTCTTGCGTCTCAGCCGAGCTCTCGCTGGCCACGCCACAGAGGTTGTCAAAGTTGAGTGCATTGAAATGTGTCGAAACAATGACTTGTCGAACTTTGTTTTCTCGAAGTTAGTACGTGTCGAAATAACGAACTGTCGAAATTCAGTGGGAGACTCGTCGAATGAAGGTATTATTACAATTCTGCGGTGATCCCGGACGGTAAAAATTCATTAAAATAATATTATCCAAACATTCTTTATAATTTTTTTAACCCGCCGCAAAAAGAAGGTATGTGTGAGTGTGTGTTTGTTAAAAATTTATAATTTTTGAAGTTTTTGTTAAATACCCGTGCGAAGCCAGGGCGGGATGCTAGTATATTATATTTATACGAATGCTATGCTTTTATTATTTTAAAATTCCGTGAACTACTTTCGTCGATAAGTACAAAATCTGAATGAGATTAGGACGTGGTACGAGTTAGTGATCGAAAATAATAAAATTTTGTGCGTCTATAACTCGGCCCACGCGGGCCGAGTTCACGTGGTACGAGTTGACATCGACTCATATCCTAATTTTGCGACAATTCCACTTGTGTGAGAGAGTAGTAAATCGGATGCGGTATTATCGACCGAAGTTGTCCCAGCAGTGTTTATCACTAAAGACAGTAAATTAACTTGAAATATGATATTTGTTTGGTTCCTACCCACTAACAAGATACTCGCAAAACATGTCGGTAGGTACCTAACTCGCTGACCTGTCAGCTGGGTGGGAAATGTGGGTAATAATGATTTTCAGTGTCTTCCTTTTTAGCATGTTAGGTATACAATGTTAAATAAAAAGTAATAAAATAAGTAGGTACCTAAACATTTTATTCTGTAAGTTATCCCAATGAACAGGCACGTTTATTTAAATAATCGTTTTTATTTGATTTAAAATCCTCGTTCCCACCGCCATTACCAATTCCCAAACGACCCTCCTTTTAACAATGAGTCGTCCAATTTTCAAACTTGTATTACATTGAGATACCGGCATTAAATTTGAACAGCCAGTAATCATACAAACACTTTAAACCACCCCACCTCTTAATTATCACCCATTTTAAACTGAGCTCCAATCCCACCTCGTACACCTTAAAATGGTTTCAAAAGCTCCCAAAACACCGGTCAAGTTATACCAGCCGAAGGGTAAACCCCCCGTTTTCGTACCCTATTAAGTGATGGGTAATTTAGGAATACATAAAGTACATAATAGGGTCCTTAACTTGGGCTTAATGAGGTGAAAACGGGATCGTTTACTCTGAGGTACATCAGTTTAATGTTCAATCGATTCGTGTTCCAAATATGGAACGTTGGATTCTCTTTTCGTGACAGGCCCGGCGGTTATGAGTTTCTAATTTTAGATTTAGAACGTTATTGGAATACCTAGAGCGTTGATTTTCAAAATGTAAGTATTTGAAATTCGAACGTTGAGTGGTTCAATAAGTGGTTAGGTACTTGCCTAGTTCTCACATTGATTAGATATGGTTTAGTTGGTAGGTAAAAATAATAACTATAATGTTTTTAATTGCTTATTATTTAGTTGCAAACGAATTAATTAGTTATTTTTATTACGCAATTTGTTTTATCGCAGCGGAAATTCATTATTTATTGTTCCAGTAGTGATAGACTTTGACAAGAGTACTACTACTATACAACTATTCGTTATTTCGAACCAGTGTGGTGAAAGGATTTGAAGTCTCTTCTTCTCGTCTTCTTCTGCACTAGACACATGTTTTTTTTTAAACTTTTATTTAGGTTCTATGTCATGACGGTTTCCTCACGATGTTTTCCTTCACCCTTTGAGAGTACTAAAGTAGGTACTTACCTACCTATATAAAAATTTCAAACAAAAAATAGAATAGGTACTCATCGTAGTTACTTGCATGAGTAGTAGTAGAATGGAATACAAAAAATGATTTTCTTTTGAACTGTTCATACTTATACTGCTGTGTATGTTCATACTAACAGGAATTATCGGATTTTATCACTCCGACTCAGCTTGATTTTTGCTCTAAAAAATAAATTAGTTATTTTATCAACTGTTTCAGTAATTTATAGGTACTTACCTACTTGTTTTAATTAGTATAAAATAATAAAAGCTATGAGTTTCAAACGAAAACAGGAAACTAATCTACCTACTCTTAATAATTATAGTAACCCTCAATGGATTTTTCGTTTCTACCTAAAAATCGTGGGTTCAAACACATTCTCAAAACCACGAAAATTCGGAATATCTTTTCTTTATGCTCAAAAAGGTAAAGGAAAACTATGTACCTACAGTAGTAAATATTGTGCACCTCAGCAATTTGTTTGTTTGTTTGTTTGTCTAGCTTTTGAAATATGAACTAACGTTCTGATGATAATATGTTACAATAAATTATGTAGATAGGTACACTTATTTTTTTTCAGGGGTTGGTTCAATGATTATTCAAATTATATAAGTACTTACCTACATAATGGGACAAATTCGGTTTTCATATAAAGCGCGAAGTTTTCTGAGGCGCCTAATATTTGTGGTTTACCTAACGCACAGTAGAAGTAAGTATTTATCAACATAGTCTAACAACGTAATCATGACGTTTACGTAAGTGAAAAAAAGTTACCTAAAAAGTAGATGGTATAACACTGGCAACCTCACAATCAAACAAAAATACCCTTTCCCTCCCAATCCTACATTCAAAATAAGAATAAAAAGCGGCCAGCAACATAACGTTCCATTTTTAAACGCGATACAAATGCGTTCGTTCTGTCACAAATCTGACATGTCTAACACCCGAACGAAAAAAGGTCTAATACGTTTAAAAGCATTATGTTGAACTCAAACCAATATTGGGTATATTATAGGCCACTTTAGCGCCCTTATACAATAGTGCCGTAATAATAGCCCGCACTTCAGTGATTGTATTTATTACATCCATACTATACTTCAATATTATAAATGTGAAAGTAGCCCTGTCTGTCTGTCTGTTATCTATTCACGCTTATACCGCTTAACAGATTTCGACTTCCTTAATTGTGAAAGGGGTGAAATAAGATGAAACTTTGTAATAAATGTTAAGCAACACCGGGCGCGGTCAGTATTTGGATGGGTGACCGTACTTTTTGCATAAATATTTTTTTTATCAATGCGGACGAAGTCACGGAAAACAGCTAGTAAACTATAAGTAGGGTCCGGGGACTAAATGTAAGTGAATGATTCGACAATTATGTTACACTGTGAATTTATTGAATAAACTGTTTGAATTTAGTTTGAGGGGTAAAGATTTGAATTGAATGCATTTGAAGAGGCTAATGTTTTGAAAACTAAAAAGAAGAATGAATAGAATAGAAACTTCTTGGGGTATCTTAGGTAATTGACGTTTCTACACACGTAATAAAAAATAATTAAAAGTGTAAAAGTCTCCTTTCTTGCACTTATCATCGAAATGTCTTACGACATATCGATTTCCTCGTAAATTTTTGTAACGCCGTGAACTCATGTTATTTTGATCATTCAAAGTCAAAGTCAACATTTTTTATTCCATAAAATCACGGGGATCACTTGGACACGTGTTAAATCTACGTTGCATTTACACTTCGTAACGCGACCAAGCTTGGAAGATACAGGTAAAAAACCACGCCTGGCAATTTTTTTTGGAAAATGAACCCTTTACACATGCATGTCACATATCACACTCATGCACATCACATGTCACACACATGCACGTCACATATCACACACATGCACGTCACATGTCACACACATGCACATCACATGTCACACACATGCACGTCACATATCACACTCATGCACATCACATGTCACACACATGCACGTCACATATCACACTCATGCACATCACATGTCACACACATGCACGTCACATATCACACTCATGCACATCACATGTCACACACATGCACGTCACATATCACACTCATGCACATCACATGTCACACACATGCACGTCACATATCACACTCATGCACATCACATGTCACACACATGCACGTCACATATCACACTCATGCACATCACATGTCACACACATGCACGTCACATATCACACTCATGCACATCACATGTCACACACATGCACGTCACATATCACACTCATGCACATCACATGTCACACACATGCACGTCACATATCACACTCATGCACATCACATGTCACACACATGCACGTCACATATCACACACATGCACGTCACATGTCACACACATGCACGTCACATATCACACACATGCACGTCACATGTCACACACATGCATGTCACATATCACACACATACACATCACATGTCACACACATGAACGTCACATATCAAACACATGCACGTCACATATCAAACACATGTACATCACATATCACACACATGCACGTCACATGTCGCACACATGCACGTCACATATCACACACATGCACATCACATATCACACACATGCACATAACATATCACACACATGCACGTCACATATCACATACATGCACATCACATATCACACACATGCACATCACATATCACACACATGCACATCACATATCACACACATGCACGTCACATATCACACACATGCACGTCACATATCACACACATGCACGTCACATATCACACACATGCACGTCACATATTACACACATGCACGTCACATATCACGTGTCAAGGGGGGACGTAAACGTACGTTTGTCAAAAACTGAATCGTCAAAGTCAAACTCACTTACTTTTGAACTGCTGCTACTGCTGTTGGCTTCGGTGGTAGTAGGTAAGGGCGTGGTCTTTACCAGAAGGAACCCAACGAAGTAGAAAGGGCGCAAGTGTGCATACGCGTCTTTTAAATTACCGAAATCAAATAAAATATACAATGCCATAAGACATATCTACATAAATGCGACTCTTCAACTTAGTTTTAGCCAAATTCGCCTTTTTATCTTCAATTAGGTGTAAAAATAAGTGCAGAAGCTGCTTATTTTCTTGTGCTAAAATCGCACTGAAGCAAGGTAGAAAAATATTAAAAGTATAGGCAGGGGCGCCTTTTTTTCCTGATTTTGGAAATATATATAAGTCAAATTCAGAAAAAAATGTTAGATGCGCCTTTTTAACAATCGGGGGCAGTATAGCAGTCCACTGCTGGACATAGGCCTCTCCTAATGAGCGCCATCTTTGGCTTTATGCATCCAGTTTCTGCCAGCAGTCTTTCGCAGATCGTCACTCCATTTTATCTTCGTTTTTTTTCGTACATTTTCGTTTCACAAATTTCTACAACTTGACCAACAAAGGAACAGTGGTTTATTTGCAAAAAAAAACATCTTTAACCACCATATAAAGGGCAGCTCCATAAATATTCAATTAATGAATATTAGCTAGATCTATCATTTCTTTGATTCGAAACCGTCATTTAAACAATATTAGTTATTCCGATCAGTCATGGTTGGTTAGCCAGCGTATGTAAATAAACGGCTGACATATTTTAATAATAACCCCGAGGGGTGCGGGTTTGATTCCCGCACGGCGATGAATCTGATATTTTTCCATAACACGTAGGGGGTTGAGATGAGAATGGTGTTATGCGAGATTGTCAAAGCCAAAAGTATTTTATTCATTGAAATCACTGGGATCATTTAGAAACTTAAGCCTGTTCGTAACGCGACCACGTTAAATTGTCGGTCTCGGCTTTTAAGACGTTAAGCCACGACGGAGGCCTTTAGGCGGCATAAAAACTCCGTCACAAGAGATGGCCACTAGCTCATACGAACTTACTTAGGGTACTATTAGACCACTACATCATCATAGGCCTAGGATTTTAGCACAAGAAAATAAGCAGCTTCTGCACTTATTTTTACACCTAATTGAAGATAAAAAGGCGAATTTGGCTAAAACTAAGTTGAAGAGTCGCATTTATGTAGATATGTCTTATGGCCTTGTATATTTTGTTGTTATACATAATAAAGAGTTTATCTATCTATCTATCTATCTAACGAGCGCCATCGCTCCCTATTTTACTAGATCACTAGTATAATTCCAGTTTACTGATACATAATTTTTTTCATGCCTCAATAATGTATGAACCCGTCCATCTGATCGCTTAACCCCCAGCTTTACCACGGTTTAACGGAGTTAGCAATAACAGCTCATACAACAGCCATTTGAATTCATTAATGCATTTGTCATAAAGTGTTGCGTTTCGTATTACGCGGAGATTTTTCTTAATTTCCGCTCCGAATAGGGCCAGATAAAGTTTCGTGAAACGAAGTGTGGGAAATGTGAAATTGCTTTTATTTTACTTTTGGAGATCTTGTATCGAAGTTCGATCAAATCTGTCAACATCATCATCAGTCTATAGATTAAATCATTGGTGGTTTAGTTGGTAGTGATCCTGCCTTCCGGCCCTAAGGTCGTGGGTTCAAATCCGGTCGTGCACCAATGGCGTGCGCTATACCTGTAGGTATACTTAAACGGTGAACCTAAAAAGTACGAAAATATGTGTCAATTCCACGGAAAGAGCGTCTTTGAGGCACATTTAAAATCCTTTCACCACACTGGTTCGAAATAACTAGTGGCATGAATAGTATTAGTGTCTATAGATGTGCACTGCTGGACTTAGGCCTCTTTAATTATAGGTACTTTCAGTAGGTATATTTAACCTTTTTGTGCTGCCTACACAGTCATTACCATACCCGAAGGGTTCCAACGGGACCCTATTACTAAGTCTCCGCTGTCAGTCCGTCCGTCTGTCAGCGGGCTGTATCTCACCAATTTTCTGTGATTTTGTCTGTTTACAGTATATTCTTACGTAGGTAGATGACACACTGAATACTTGTTTATAAATAAAATAGAAATGTATGTATGGTATTATCGTATGAGCTATGAGTAATGTTTAACTCTAGTGACGGAGTTTTTAGGCCGTTAATGTGCCCTCCGAAGCACGGAAGCGCTCAGCTCGTAATGCCACTTGCGATCACCCATCCCAATTGTGACCGCGCACAACGTTGCTTAACTTTAACGATCAATCAAGAACGCCTAAGCAAGCTACGCCACGAGCGCTTCGAAAAATAAAAATAAAACATTATTGGAGACATCTTGTTTAAAAAAAGTAGCGATGGAATCGTCCAAAGTCTACCAACCATTAATAACCTATTATGAATGACTTCTTAAAATTGTAAAGAATCTGACGTTAGTGAAATGTAACATGTGCTTACCATCATTTCATCGCTGTATCTATTCATTTATCATTCGTCGATAATTTATCATTGAAATGAGACTTAAAGAGATAGAAAATGAACTGCGCTGAGTAAACTAACAATAAATGATTAATTGAATTCAGATTTTTGGTCAATGGAAGAGTTGAATTGCGAGTAATTTCTGATGAATTGTAATTAGATCTTTATTGAGATGGAGTAGGGGTTGGATTGGTTTGGCAATGCGTGTGGCGTCGGTGTGTCTGTGATGTGCTGTGAAATCGGTAGGATTTTTAAATTATTCCCTATTTAACGGAATGATGACGTGGTGGTTTTCATTGAGCATTTAAAGGGTTACAACTCTGGTTTTGTGAAGTGAATTCAGATTTTTTTCCCACAACATTCCATTCTCCTTTTCGCACTAGGTACTTAATTTTACTTTAGTAATCTATTTCTATGATCCTACTAATATTATAAATGCGAAAGTTTGTGAGGATGTGAGGATGTGACGATGTTTGTGCCTCAATCACGCCGTGCCTAGATGATTTATACAGCGTCAGGAGGCAACTTTTACCTTCACAAACGGGACGCTGTAGTGCCCGGGACGAATTAAAATGGACTAGGCTTGTCCAGCACTTATTCCATCCTCTCAGCTTAGTCGGCCTTGTCGACAGGAAAGACATGGTCAATACGTGCGGAGCTGACTAAGCCGCGGGTTTCCTCACGATGTTTTCCTTCACCGTTTGAGAGTACTGGTGTAGCGCAAATAAATTTTTCGCACAGAAAAATCCATTGGTACACGACCGGATTTGAGCCCACGATCTTAGGATTGGAAGGCGGGGTCACTACCAACTAGACCACCAGCGCTCTAATAACACATAGGGGACTGTTACGAGCGGGCCCGCTAGCGGATGCTAGTCGGTATAAGCGAGCTTTGTATATTGGACGGTAGTACAATAGATCTGGTCTATTAACTATAAATATTGTCACACTACGACACAGTACTCTTAGATTTGTAGATAAAACATTTTTTTTTGTATATTAGACTTCATTTATGTACAGTAGGTAGGTACTTATAATACAACAAAACATGATAAGTAAAGTCAGCTTCGCAACTAGTTAAAATCAGGCCACCTTTGGATGACACGGATGACGAGTTTTTTTTTTATCGATATTCGAATAGATTTTCATCGATATTTTTTTGTGTAGTATGAAATCATAACTTTTCACGAGTTACTTTTGTAGATGATGACTAAAACGTACGTAACCCGTGGTTTTCCTGTTTAACGAACGCAAATTAATGTAATCGGATCATAAAACCGTCATTTTTGAGGTCATATTTTTAGGATTTTCCGGCTTTTGTTCAACTTGTTGACTAACAGTGTAATTAAACACGACAATGGGTGAATAAATACGTAACATTACTGCAATGAGATGAGTCAGAAATAAAATAAAACTAAAAACTGACTACGTAAACGCTAGTAATTTATGTTTTTAAAAGGTACATTTCTAGTCAATTGATACGAGACTATAAGAGCTATTTTTTGGGGTGGTAACTCGTATTTATTGACTGTCATTATATATATAATGGCTAACTTTATAATATAGCCTATGACAGAAGACGCAGCATTTGACATATCGTTTGTCAAAATCTTATCTGTAGTTTAGAGGCTACGAGGGACCAGACAAACACAATTACACATCATAGACTACTAAACACATAGATTTTGTTTTTTTTTTGCGTTGTCGGTTAAAAATGGACTTTGTGATATTGCGGACTGTTTTGTTAGCTCTGATTTCTCTGAAATTTACATATACTGCACAAACCCTAACAGATGCTGCTACAAAAAGTCACAATGGCTCTAAGTGGAGTCACTCACTAAATAATAAACTTTAACGACACCTTATTACGGATTTATTTGTGCTACTACCGAATTATTATGAAATTTATTGGACATGTATTTATGATTGAAGTTATTCGGGGCGTTTGACTGACTGTATTATTTTTCAGTAAAATAATAAGTAAAATGTTAACACAAGCTTACTAATCTCACATTGCTGTGAAATTTATTTGTAAATAAAAAATAAAATAAATATGAAAATACTAATTAATACTGAAATACTTACATTTTTTTAAATATAATAAATAGGTACTATTCAATTTTTTTTCTTTCGGATTGCATCAAATTGAGTAAGTGAAATAATACTTACTAGTATAAAATAAACATGTTTTGATTTAGTAATGTTAAAGTTTATTCAGGCCTATGTTTATAGAAAGCAACTCAGTCCAGTGCGCTCTTGAAAAAAATATAACGGGCAGAGTCACATGCCTCCCCTAGTCTTTTTATAATTTATTACAAATAACTCATAAAACCAGTGGATGTTGCACAACAATACGTTTTTATTACTTCTAATGTACATTTTTTACAGGATTACATTTTAATGATCACCCATACAATTTTACTATACCATTCAAGTATATAAAATATTGGGTAATTTTTAATGGGATTCGTTTAGATTTATATATTTTTAACTGTTAAGGGCTAGTTGAAAGTCCCGTGACTTTGTCCGCGTGAGTTTTTTTCACTTTTACAAAGGAGATGTTTCATAGCAAGCCTGGTCTGTGTACCTACATCAGACAGAAAAAAAGTGAAAAATCGTTGAATTTTGATAAAGACTCCCACTCTAATTTGATGCTTATTTATTTGCAAAAAAATGTTCAAATGCGAAAACTTTTTACAATAGTTACATTCGTAGCTGCCATTATCAATTAAGTATTTTGTCAGTTTTATGATTTTGACAGCTTCATTATGCGTCGATCAGTCGGTCAGTAAGGTAAGAGTTTCATATAATATATATAGAAGAGTTTTATAGAATATTCATTGTTAATTTTATTTAGTAAACTGTTACTACCGCGGGAAAAAACTGACGCCTACGACTTAGTCGTAGGTGGTTTTGAATGACAACTACTTAGAAATGTTTGAAATAGACATTTCTTGATTTAGTGCAAATGACTGAATTAGATTAGAAACTAATAAAGGTGAATTCACTTCTTTTATAGCTCATAAAGTTTCGTTCTTCAGAATTATTGATAGCCATCTTGGGATACTAGGCTTTCTCAGGTATAGCTATTTACTGTACCAAGGCTATTTGTGACTGTTGTAATACATATTTAAAAATAATAACAATAATGTTTACACTATTGTGACCATAAACATTTTGAAACACAATTATAACAGATTTTATATTTTTTATATTATTTGGGCTACGTACTTAGCCCTTAATCTATTATTATAGCTTTAGATACTTACATAATACAATAAAATATTAATATTCACCAAACTCATAAATTCACGACACTATAATCTACTTTATCAGATTATCATATCGTGTGACAACAAAATCGGCGTTTACAGCGCTTCTGCGTGGCGCGCGGCAGTTTTGAATAACCAAGGAGATTGTTTTATCTGTTTTTTCTACTACTACTACTTTTCTAATATGGTCAAAACATTAAGTTCGATTTTTTAATATTGTCATTTGTAACTTTGTGATTCATAAAATAATTGTGTATGACGTTCTTGAATGACCACATGTTTATTATTTTATTGTTGTAAAAAACAAAACATAGTCTATGTAAACCTAATGAGTAATTTATAATGCACGTAGGTACTTATATAGCTTAGGTATTTAGCGCCATCTAGCCCCAAACTGAGCAAAGCTTGTACTATGGGTGCCAGGTGGCTGACAGTATACCTACCTAGGTATATACATTTTTTGTAAATACCTACATATACTACAACACCCATAAATATTTGCAGAACGTACAAACATTTCTCTCGTAGCGGGAATCGAACCCACGCCTCTTGCGTCTCAGCCGAGCACTCGCCCGCCACGCCACCGAGGTCGTCAAATAAATACTTTTGAAAAATATCAATACTTTCCCTTTTTCACTTCTTACCCTTTCTCATTAAGAAGGCATTTATTATAATAATCACTTAACAAGTTGGGATCAGTTGGCGAAACTCGTAAAAACGCGACCATAACCCTTTGTGACGAAAATAAAGTATCGTAACTTAACAGAATACTGTATCGGCGAGTTGGGACTGTTTTGTTTGTATGCGGTCCTTGGAGAAATAAATTTAAAAGTAAAAAACCGGTCAAGTGCGAGTCTAATTCGCACACGAATAATTCCGTACCATCGTACATTTACAGAAAGGTTTCTTATAAGAGCGTCCCTTTTTATTTTTATTATATGTTGTTATAGCGTCAATAGAAATACTCACTGTGTGAAAAATCTCTATCTATTACGGTTCATGAGATACAGCCCGCTGACAGACGGACGGACGGACGGGCGGACGGCGAAGGCTTAGTAACAAGGTCCCGTTGGCGCCCTTCGGGTAAGGAACCCTCAAAAATGTACTTTTGTGTTGGAATTCGTTATTTTTGGTGAAATTTGCGACTAAGCTCGTAAAATAATGGACTCAAATCGGATATAATTATAATAGGTGTAGATAGATAGATAGATAAAACTTTATTGTTACCCATACAAACATTCTTAAATTAAGCTTACAAACGAACAAAGAAGGTAAAAACTAAGGGCAGCCTTATCGCTAAAAGCGATCTCTACTAGGCAACCTAGGTATGACAAACTTTCATCCAAAAAATATTCCTAATCCACTTTCAAAAATATTTTATTAGTCATCATTTTTTCATTTTCAAATATTTTTTCATTTTTCATCTACATAACATTAACCACTTCACTTGTGTTTTAAACTGCGTCACTCACTTATAATATTTTGTACGAAATAGGTAGTTATTCACTGGTCATGCGTCAGTTTATTTCGTTAAAAAAGGATAGGCTAAATAAATATCCTAATAGCTCATCATAAAGTCCTAAAGCTTTATTGTATTTACAAAAAAAGGATAGGTACTTATAAGTATTTTACCAGCCATCTGGTTCTCATAGTACAAGTTTTGCTTAGTTTGGGGCTAGATGGCGCTGTGTGAAATGTCCACAAATATTTATTTTCATTAGATAGGCATTTCCAATCAGGTTATGGGCCCAGCAGTTTCTTTATACATAATAATCGATCATACTCCAATGCAAACAAGCTACATTGATCCGCTCCATTTTTGGCGACCGACGAATTTGTTCCCGTGAATTCGACGGCTTGAATGGATGAAAAATTTATTCCATGAATACAAACGACAGTGATCTTTATCGAGTTAATATAAAGTTCATTGTTGTCTGTTTCATTGCTTAGAGGTTAGATCCAATATTTAAATTTTATTCATGGTTATTTTCGCTATTTACGTTGGTAACCCCCGAATACTCAAACGCATCTCAGAGTTGAGCACGTCTCAAGTGACGAGTTTTTGACAGATTTTCATCAAAAACTGTCAAAAAACCGTGACTTGAGACGTGCTCAACTCTAAGTCGCGTTTGAGTATTCGGCAGTAAGACCTGCAATAAGTAAATATAAGTACTGGCACCCCTTTTCATTAATTTTTTGACAACCAGAGGTGCGGGTTCTGTTCCCACTGTGGCAGAAATGTTTGCATTAGGTATGCGAAGTAGCAGTTTGAGTTACCTAAATATGAATCTGCTGCTGAATCGAATTGCGTAAAATTCACCTGCAATGCGGAGTATTTTAGGAAAATTACAGGAATCTCTTAGAATTTTGAATAAAAGACAAAATGACTGAACTTTAAATCGTATTTTAGACGATCTATTAGAACATTAGAAACCAATGCCTACATTATAAATGACATGTAGGTACTTAGACATTTTTGTACTTACATAGAGTGGGATAAGGGTAGGAAGATGATGATGATGAGACATTTTTGTACATCCTTTCAATTTAGTCAACGATACCAGGAAAGACATGGTCAAAACTCATGCAAAAAAGCCGCATAATTCATAAACCATTTAGCTCAATAAATTTTCAAATATCGCCTGCCATAATGTATCATCGCGTGCTAACTAATTATCAATATCAAAACAGAAAATACCTACTTACTTTCAACATATAATTTATGTATCGGCTCCTTTTGCCACCCGAAACGTGGTACCTGCGCCGGACTCGCTTCGTTACTAAATTTGCGGAACGGCTCCCAAATTTGAATTATTGCTTCCATTTTTGAATGGATGTTTTCGTTTTTTTTTCCTTTTATATGAGCAGTTTTTCGGCCAGTCTTTTTTGAATTGAGAATCTGTTGTCAACTTTTTTAGATTGTACTTAGTTTGAAGTGTTGCGGCGCCTTTGATATGATAGGACGTTTACGGTACGTTGGTTCAATATTGTCCAAAATAATGTTGGTAGGTGCTTGTCTTCTTAAATCTTTCCCACACACTTGTTTATTGTGGTTTCCGAGTTTATGAAAAGATATGGTTCAATCACTTTGTAAAGAGTGATTTCGAATCTTTCGTTTATCTTGATATCTTTTTTCTACAGATTGGAATAACTTATCACAATCTGGGCACTTACAACGCGAGTGAAGTATCGGGCGTAAGCTAGTTGTTCAATAAAAAAGTATATGTGTCAAGTGCTTAAGGTAAGCCTTTGATGCGCACTTTAAATCCTTGTACTGCACTGGTTCGAAAGAACTAGTGATCAGACTAGATAGAGTCCACGAAATCAACATTAAAAATAATATAAATTAGCGAATTCTGCACGAATAAAATATTTATCGACTTACACATAATATTGCACCTTAGAAAGTAAATAAAACCAATAATTAATTCAGTTCATTAAGTTGGGCTTTGTTTCTAATAATTTATTTAAACAATGCTATTGTATTTTAATAATGGCGTAATTTCCCGCAAATTCCCAGGATAACGCCAGATTTACCTAGGAGTGCTAATATAACTATTTCGGTATCCTTATCATTAGTTTTTAACGGTACTATTGAACCAGTTTTTAGATGTTTTCCCAAATTAAAAAATTAGGTAGGTAGGTACATGACTGCAATTTACCAACTCGTAAAACTTATGCCCGGTAAACTTATGCGGTATGTAAGAAATGTTTATATGTTCTGCAAATATTTGTTCCGAGTCTGGGTAGTAAGTATTATGTTTAAAAGTACCTATGTGTTTTCAAAAAGTTTGGTGATAGAAATGTCCACAAATATTTATATATAACTCACTGCCACCCGCGGCTTCGCTCGCGTGGTACCCGGATAAAAATTCGCCTATATGTTAATCCAGTATATGTACCATGTATATTCCAAGTTTCATTCAAATCCGTTTAGCCGTTTAGGCGTGATTGAGGCACAAACATCCAAACATCTTTACAAACTTTCGCATTTATAATAATACTAGATGGCAGCACAGGTCAAGTTAGCACGCGCTATCGTTGCGTTTTGAACTTTACGCCGGTAATTTTAAGCAAACTAAAGCTTTTCAATTTTGTAATATAAGTAAGAAGTAGTATTTTTGTCTACTTATACATATTATTACGCTAGTATCCCTAATGGGGTTGATGTATCTCCGTAATATAAATTGAACCCGTGCTAGTGGTACTAATAGGTTGTACAAAAACAAATTATGTAGGTACGTTGATCCCGATCTGTGTTTACCCAAAAATAGCCTTATCTCAATTCAGGGTAAATTCCAAAGTTTTAGAACATAATAACTTTGTTAGAAGTACCTAAAAAATATATCCTTATACTCACTATTAAGTAAGTACTTACCTATAGGTAAATAAGTATAAAAATAAACTATCGAACAGTTTGTAAGTTTGTGTTTGTCCTTTTTGTTTGTGATATCGCGCGTAGGTATTATTAATATCATGAAAAATATTTCAGACTACATATAGGTACCTCTTAGTCTTTGGATTGGGGATTATAAAACATTAACAACAATTATTTTATATC
The DNA here is from genome assembly GCA_949320045.1 of Scotopteryx bipunctaria. Lineage (NCBI taxonomy): Eukaryota > Metazoa > Arthropoda > Insecta > Lepidoptera > Geometridae > Scotopteryx > Scotopteryx bipunctaria. Next base: position 4,483,973 of record OX439462.1, read on the forward strand.
ATCCAAACAGTAAAACTGGCTAAGTTTTTTACATAATTACAGTTTCTGTCAATACTTAATTCTCTGCTGGACTGGGAGTAAAGAAAAAGCATAGAATGCGTTCAGCTGCTTCTCTCCCCGAGCATGTCGTAAAAGTCAACTAAGGGAAAATCTGAAAATCCTCTCCAAAATGATGGACCATATAATATGGGCGATGGGCTGATCACCTGTCACCATAGTTCACCATATCCATTATCCATCTTAGGACTTTAAATCAGAAGTGGCTGCAAGTTTTCTTATGTTTACTCGTGGCTCTGCCCACCCTTTTAGGGATACGGGCGTGATAATATGTAGGTATGTATTTAATTTCTGTCCGGAAAAAAAACATCTATATCGTCGCAAAAGGACAAAATACAGTTTCACTGACATAAGACCTAACGTCATAGTTCATTGCCCCGCGGCACTGTTAAAGGCACAAAGTTGAAGCTGCCAAAAAAATTTAAGAGCAGTTTAGAGGGCGTCAAAAAATTAGTGACCTATGACAACCGGCGCCAACTTTTTTCGCGTCTGCATTTAGAATGGTTTTTGTGACTTTTTTCAGTAGGTATATGGTTATATGAAAAAATATAACTGGCATCCGCTCGCATAGTACCTACTAACCAGGATAAGAAGTACCTAGGACACAGATATTATCATCGTCTTCCTGCCCTTATCCCACTCTATGCGGGGTCGGCACAATCATACTGTAATAGTTTTGGCTAAGGTGTTTTATGACCGGCCGCCTGCCTGACGTCAACCCTCCTTGGGAATACTTGCTTATTGTATCTCATCATGTTGGAGGATACTATCCCTTAGTTGACTTTTACGACATGCTCGGGGAGAGAAGCATCTGGACGCAAGTACACAGATATTATTTGATTGAAATAATGTGTTGTACTAAATCAGTTTGATTTGAAGCGTTCATGGCGTAGCTTGCTTAGGCGTTCTTGATTGATCGTTAAAGTTAAGCAACGATATGCGCGGTCACAAATTGGGATGGGTGATCGCAAGTGGCATTACGAGCTGAGCGCTTCCGTGCTTCGGAGGGCACGTTAAACAGTCGGTCCCGGCTTTTAAGTTGTTTAGCCATGACGGAGTCATTTAGGCGGCCTAAAACTCCGTCACTAGAGTTGGCCACTACCTCATAGGAACATACATACTAAATCAAAAGTGTTTTTATTTGATAATGTAATTGGCCGTGCCTATTGAGCGGAGTATTAGCATACGGCAGCGGACACCAACAAATGCCCTTATCTACCTCTTCAGATTGCAGCGTACAAGTCTCTTAATTGGTCATCAATATGCGCCCTAATAAGCCGGCACGGGGGTAAGAAAGTATTGAGGCTTCTCGCGTACGAGTACGAGCGCTCGTGAGTTTTTTTCAGAATTTCTATAAACCTAGCCAGTAAGTTATAGTTGTCACCATCAGCATTTACAAGTTCACTGTTTTTTACTGGACATAAGCCTTTCCATACACTTCCAGGACTAATGATTTGTACAGCCTCTATCCCCCGCGCCCTCCACAATGTCATCGGTCCATCGAGAAGTTGTCCTACACTTTCCGGTTCTTGATAGCCTTTCGAAAACCTTTGTTCCCAGCGTTTTAGTCCTTCAAGCTTATGACCTGCTTATTTAATGAATGAATAATAAATATTTGTGGATATTTTACACAGCGCCATCTAGCCCCAAACTAAACAAAGCTTGTAGGTACTTTGGAACCAGATGGCTGATAGAATTTTTTTGTAAACACAATACTTATTATACATCATATTAGTTGTAATACCCAGATCCAGACAGAGACATTTGTGTAATTATTGAATTATAGATGACCGTCATTGTATATTATTATCTTTGTATATTATGTACCTATGTAATTGTATATGGAAGGAGTGAAGGAGATGTCCAAAACTGGTAAATCTATGCTGGAGTTTATTTCCACACGTAGGTTATGTATTTTTATCAATAAATATTATTTTTCAATGAACACTCCACTTTTCACGATTGATCAGTTTCAAAGCTCTGAATATAATCGGGATACTTTCGCCCCCGCTGCGTTGTCCGCTGCTTAATTAAGATGTCGGGTGTCCGCGGCATGTCCGCTAACGAGCCGCTAACACATCTGCCCGCGCCTGCGCCGCTGTCCGACTGTTTGTCACTATCTCGACGTCTTCTATGGCGACCTCTGTGGCGAGGCGAGCGAGTGCTCGGCTGAGACGCCAGAGGCGCGGGTTCGATTCCCGCTGCGGGAGAAATGTTTGCATGCTCTGCAAATATTTCTTCCGGGTCTGGGTGTTGTAGTATTATGTATTATAAGTATGTATTTACAAAAAAAAAGTATATTGTGTATTCTATCAGCCATATGGTTCCCATAATACAAGCTTTGCTTAGTTTGGGGCTAGATGGTGCTGTGTGATATGTCCTCAAATGTCATGTCTGTCTATGTCTATCTCACAACCACACATCTGTAGAACTGCCTATTCTAAGTACCTACTAAAAAAAGTGTAGGCAAAAGTTGCCTCCTGAGTCCTCAAAACAAGCGAAGGCTGTAGGTAAAACTTGCTTCCAGACGCTGGTGATTCTAGTCGTGTAGGTTGTAGGCAAAACTTGCCTCCTGACGCTGTATGTAATCAAATCACTTAATAACCCACTGTCCGACTGTTTGTGATTATCACAGCTGAAGAGTTGGAGATGGGCGCACTCTATTAAAAAGTGAAAAAAAAGTAATTTCTTTACATGTAGGTATAATACCGGGTTCCTATATTTTATAAACAGACGAATAATGCTAACCATAGCAACATTTTTATCTTACAAAACGCGCCATACAGTTTTATCGAGCGCCAAACGTATATCGCAAATGTCAGTTGGCAGCTTTATCAACACACTTAAAAATAAAAGATAATAAAGAATAAAACATACTTATAATAAGTACATAATACTACAACACAGATCCGGAAGAGATATTTTCAGAACATACAAACATTTCTCCCGAAGTGGGAATCGAACCCGCGCCTCTCGCGTCTCAGCCGAGCACTCGCCCGCCACGCCACCGAGGTCGTCAAGAGATATGCAAGTACCTATCGATGGATCGCAGTGACTGGCAGAAATGAAAGAACATGCCGTTCAGTGCACCGTCTTTTCTTTTATTGCTGATATTGTATGACTCCCAAAGTAATACTAATCACTCCTCGACTTGCCCAAACATACCTTTCCATTGCTACAAAAAGCTGATATTCTAAACATTTGTAGAATTGTCCGTAAATTTTTGCAAACTGATGTACCACCATCTAGAACTCAAAACCGACCTAACAGCCTTACCTCCGAATACTCAAACGCATCTCAGATTTGAGCACGTCTCAAGTGACGAGTTTTTGACAGATTTTCATCAAAAACTGTCAAAAAACCGTGACATGATTCGTGCTCAACTCTGAGTCGCGTTTGAGTATTCGGGGGTAATAATGATGAGCACTATTGGCCAAGGAACATGCTCATTATTTTTAAGCCGGCTCTTAGACTATGAAAGTTTGCCCATAATAATTTCGTCACTGGAAAGGCAAATTTACGTAAGCGCCAATCGAGAAAAAGCCGTTTGAAGTTCATTTTTTTCGTTTTTTTAATCATAACTTTCTAAGTACCTAATTATCGAATTTTGATGACGTCAACGTAAGATTTCATTCTTTTTTCATTTTCTATGTCCAGCAATTCATATTATTGTATTTGGACTGCTTTTTTAGGATAACAACTCAATATGCCTATTTGGCGCCATTTTGGCGCTTACGTAATTTTGCCTTTCCAGTGACGATTTATTTATCAGACTCAAGGACTCGAGGATTTATACAAGCGAACCCGAATGCCGGCTTCAGCACCCACAGAAAGGTATCAAAGTAAATCTAGCCCCGGGCAAATGCTAATGAAGCTGCGCAGGATTGCTTTATTAAGTGAATTTAGTTTAATTAGATACAAATTCTCGAGCCACAGATAAAAGCCAGTTTATTTTTAAGACTTCACTGGACGTGGAAAAAATAGTTCGCAGTTATAAACTGAAGATTGTGACGAGAAGTGTGTTAAAGAGATTACTTCTGACAGAAGAAAATGGAAGAATAAATAAATAAATAAATATTTGTGGACATTCCACACAGCGCCATCTAGCCCGAAACTAAGCAAAGCTTGTACTATGGGAACCAGATGGCTGATACAATACTTATATACTTTTTTTTTGTAAATACATACTTATAATACATAGTATTGATACATCCAGACCCGTAAGAAATATTTGCAGAACATGCAAATATTTTTTCCGCAGCGGGAATCGAACCCGCGCCTCTTGCGTCTCAGTTGAGCACTCGCCCGCCAAGCCACCGAGGTTGTCTATACCTAAGTACCATGTTCTGCCGACCCCACATAAAGTGGGAAAAGGGCGGGACAGTGATGATGATGATGAATTATAAGCAAGATGGCGTAACTTAAGCAGCACAATTTAACTGGCTTTGGAAGAAAGAAAAAAATACTGATAAATTGTTTTAAGTTTGTAGGTTTATAATGCTTCGGGGAAGTTTGTGTTTAGGTTACTTTGGTGGTATGCCATCATCATCATCATCATCAACCTATAGAAGTATACTACGTAAATGCTAATGAAACTGCGCAGGATAGCTCAATCATCGCTGTGTGAAAAGAGAAAAAAGTTCTCATTATGTATTACCTATATTTTTTTAATCAATCGACTAACTTCTCCGCTGGACTGGGAGTAAAGAAAAAACATAGAATGCGTCCAGCTGCTTCTCTCCCCGAGCATGTAGTAAAAGTCGACTAAGGGATAATATCCTCTCCAACATGATGGGCCATCTTAAGGGCAATAGGCTGATTACCTGTCACCATAGTTCGCCATATCCATCTTAGGACTTTGACTTTTTCCAATCAGGAGTGGCTGCAAACTTTCTTATTATTACTTTTGTCTCTGCCCACCCCTTTAGAGATGCGAGTTTATTATGATATTTTTTGGATCATTATTTAAATGGGGCTACCATTTACGGCCTACCACAGACTGGGTCCCAAATGTTAAACGGCAACGCAGCAGACCACGCAGAAGGACCAGTTGGACGCACACCTGGAGAACTGGTCGATATTGGCACAAGAAAGATCTGAATGGAAAAAGGGGAGGGAGGCCTTTGCCCAGCAGTGGGACAATACAGGCTAATAAAAATAATAATAATTTAAATGACACTTGCGAAATGAATACCTAACCTACAGTTAAGTTCTTAACGTTCGTTAGTTTTACAAAGGTTGGGGTGAGACTCGACCACGTCTTCCATACAAATACCGTAATTGCATCCGTTTAATCTACTACTTGCAAAGAATGACTCCTCCGCGGACCATAACTCATAATTGATACAGCATCCAACCCTGATTGTTAGCGAAAGCACTTTGCTTTGAAACTGTCCGTACTACTTGACTTATCGATTTTCCTCATAAAATTTATGAAGATTACCATCTACAATCACGCCTACTCGCCAGAAATCAATGGACACTCAGCCTCGCCATACCAAAGATTTATTATCCCCTATTCGAATGTAATCTCAACTAATTCACCGTAGAAAAACGTTATAGCCACCCGGACAATATATCCTTTGTCGTTGGTCTCAATATATTTTAAATGACTTGAAGACGAGCACTCGAGAAGCCGGCTCCATTGTGACTGGCGATGGAGTGCCTTTAAGGAATCGAGCGAGGATATTTATTTTGAATTAAGAATAATTTCTTTTTTAGAGCTGCCGACTGACGTGTGCCGCGTATTAGAGTCCTTTGTTGACGCGGTATTAATGAAGGGCCAAGCTGGTCATTCTCCTTTTTGGGATTGGACTACCGCATCGCATACAGATGGTCAGTTACTGCATCTGTCGCTATTTTACGTTGGATACCAACTATTGACGTTCCTTTGTCCGTTAGAAGAATATTGGAACCGAGCTTTAGATCTAAGTAGTTTCTTTATTTATAAAAAAAAACAGGCAAATATCGTGTTTAATTCTTATGACACCATGCCTATTTGGATAAGTAGTATAATTCGATTCAATACAATTTAGTTACATCCTTAAGCTTTTATAAAAAGTAGTAACCGAGCACACGTGTAAATTCCTTAAAACAACATCAATTTTAAAACAGCCTCCATTGTGATTTGGCTCAACAAAGGCTCTTTAGCGGCTCCTTAGCATGATCACCGCTGAGAGCTACTAATTGCTACTTCATGCTAACTTATGCCAAGTCCAGACAGGTTGAAATTACAACCAATCTTGTAAAACATATCATCATCATCTTCCTGCCCTTATCCCACTCTATGTGGGGTCGGCACAGCATGAACCTTGGATCATGCTGTAAGAGTTTTGGCTAAGGTGTTTTATGACCGGCCGCCTGCCTGACGTCAACCCTCCTTGGGAATACTTACTTGCTTATTGTATCTCATCATGTTGGAGGATACTATTCCTTAGTTGACTTTTACGACATGCTCGGGGAGAGAAGCAGCTGGACGCATTCTATGTTTTTCCTTTACTCCCAGTCCAGCAGAGAAGTAAAAAAATAGTTCTTGTAAAACGTAGGCAACACAAAATATTTGCCTACTTTGCTTTCATAAATTATATTACTATGTTATATTCAGTTGTTATTTAGAAGGTAATCGGTTACACATAAATTTGTCGCTCTCAATGGCGCGCGGGCGAGTGCTCGGCTGAGACGCAAGAGGCGCGGGTACGAGTCCCGCTACGGGAGAAATGTTTGTATGTCCTGCAAAAATTTCTTCTTAAATAGCTATGGTTATAAAATTATTTTAATAACCAAGTATGCTTAGTTTTGACAACGCACAATGAGTTGTACAAGCTGTCTGGACAGTGCATTAGGATAAAACAAAGATCGAAATGACAGATAATAGGTCGTGGCTATTGTATTAGTTGCCTTTTAACACGCACTCCTTATTTTTTGAAAAATAAGTATTTAAACGTTTGTAAAATGGGTGAGACAAAGGAAAAATCTCGGCACCAGTCTATATTAAGTACCTGCTTACCTACCTACACTCTTAAGCGGTTTTGTCCAACGAAAACTTACAAAAAACATCTGTATTTGTCGCTTTAATATGACAAATAATGTCTACAATTAGGTAAACAAGTGCTAGGAAGTGTAGATACTAGGATATCATCATCATCATCATGATTGGTTCCACGTCAACGGCTTCCTACTAAACGTTACGAAAACGAACTTCATCTTATTCAATCTTGCCGGTCTCGCGCACAGACCTATCACGGTCACCTTTTGTGACAAAGTCATCAGCTAAGTCAAGTCCTCGTTGTTTTTTGGTTTCCAAATAGATGAACGGCTTACATGGGATGTGCACATTGATAAGTTGTTTGAGAGAATAAATATCTCTTCACACATTGCTAATTAATATAAACCAACAGCTATAGCGATAAAGATCATCTTTCCCTGTATCTTAGCACAAGTGGAAAATACAGTTTATAGGTCGCGCGTGTTTCGCTCTCTGGCGCTTGTCTGCGACCCTGGAGCGGAGCATGATTAGGAGCTGCTATTACGCATCTGTTCACTAGCTTCTTCAGTATGGGGTAGAACTGCTGATTGGGAGCGAGTGTTCAGAATGCAGTAGAGAGCCGTAAGAGCAATAGTTCGAGCTCCATGGGATGCACACGCTCTTGTTGAGCAATCCCATTATAGGGTTGATGAGTTTCTCAGTTAGTAGACACTGTACTTTAGTTTGTAACAATTTAATCAATTAATGATTTAATTTTTTTTATTACATTAATTTGATCAAATTATTTTTTATTTGATTTATATAATTAATATAATTTGATTTAATGAAATGTAATTACTGATATATTATTTTTAAACTGACATGTAACCTTTATTGGTTGCCAATAAATAAATCGAATTGAATTGAATTCATCATTTGCCAGTGGGTATAGGCCTCCTTTAGGCCATCGCGCCCAACCTTCGGCTCGACGCATCCAGCATCCGCCATCAGTCTTCCGCAAATCGTTAGGTACTCCGACTAGCCGGAAAGCATCCTACATTACGTTTACTCAGCCGCTGTCATCTAAGAATAGGTACCTATACCTAGGTATACAATTACAGCTGTATTATTTACATGGTGCCAAGCAAATGTATCTTTTGCGGTTTCAACCAAATTCCTAATTATAATGTGTGTTTTTCCCAGAAGTCCCACAACAATACTTTATCCAGCTAATTAACAATAAAAAGCGAAAAAAATAGTGATCAAACGATTTTCATACTTAAGACTGTGTAATAGAACTCATAATCGTCTGTGAAGATGTTTCTTATGATGATCGAATCAAAACATCGTCAGAATTAGCGAGTGATGTGGTAAAACTAGTTTATTGAAAAACGATGGACGCTACTTAATAGACGTAAATACGAGTAGGCATATGGAAAACATTTTGACTTTTAAACTTATTCTAGACGATTTATAGGTTACAGCTTCAGGAAGTCACTTTTGCCACAAGCTGGAAAAAAGTTTAAGTAGTCCGATTTATCGGACATTGTTGTCGGACCACGTGGCCAAAGCCACACAAACGAAACGTTGTGTCACCTGAAAAGTGTAGATTGATTAGACTTGTAATACCTACATAGGTCAATGTTTCGTTCCCCTACCAATTAGGGTCTTGCCCACAATCCTAACCATATAAAACATTCGGCACAAAAGAGCAAAGCAGTTTGTCAAGCAAACTTTTTACAGAAAAGCCAAAGGTACTCATAAACATACATCTGATAAAAACATCGCGCTAGTTCCGTCATGATTCTAGTCAATTGAATTATTAGAAATAAAGGAGATGTTTCACAAATGTATGAAATATATGCCTGGTCGGTATAAATTTGTGTAAACACAGCATAATATTATGTAAAACCTTTTCACATTGTCAGTTTCTTATTATTTTGTTTAATTTAATGCATGTTCCTTGAATACCTTTCTCACACATAAAACAATATGGCGGGGCGGTATTGATTAAAATGTTTTGACAGCTGTTGACTTTGACAAGTAGGTAAAATGGCTGCATTCCGTTCGCGTAGAATCAAAATGTTCGTAAAAACTGACAAAATACTTAAGTGATAATTACAGCTACGAATGTCATAAATGTAAAAGTCTTCGCATTTAATTTTTTCTGCAAATAGATATGCTTCAGTGTTGGAGTATTTTTTTGAAACTCACAGATTTTTTCTCAATTATTCTGTCTGGTGTACATCGACCAGGCCTGCTATGATACTTCTCCTTTGGTGGTTATAATAGGTGGCCGCGTTTTAGGAAACTTTGGGTGATGTAATGTTTAGAAAACACTAAGTAGAATGTAGTCGGTATTACTTAGATCTTAATTTTAAATACTATTTTGAACTAGCATGGTGTAGTGGTGTGATGACTAACAGTTCTCATTCTCAAATAGAAAAACTTCGGCATGTCGTAGAACCTAAAAAGTTCGAAAACGTGTCAAGTGCACGCAAGAAGCTCTTGAGGCGCACTTTAAACCCTTTCACCACACTTGTTCGAAAGAACTAGTGACACGACCAGTTGTAGGTAGGTAGGTAGGTATAGACAAATCCGTGAGCGTGGTCACGATCAATTAACAAGACATGAGTACAGTGTGTACAAATGAAGTCAATCACCCCCTGGGTACCCATCAATCTTCATTTCCCATAGACAATTCTCACACTTGTTTGTATTCGCTAATGTGATTCGCTAAGTGTTAGAACAAGCCCGTAGACAGGTTAGCGATAGGCGTTAGCGATAAACGAATGTATTCTGCAAAAATAGGTAACATAATGGAGAGAAAGAAATAAAGAAGTACCAGCCTAACGCATTCTACCGAAGAGATCACCGCTTTTGGTTCCATTTTCAAAAATAAAATGTTCTTATTTTTTTATTAAACAGTAATAAGTCGAGTCTTTATTCATGATTATTCATTTAATCATATTATACTTATGAATAAAGACATTTTCGTTTTTGTAAGCTCGTTGGTAACAGACAGAAATTAAAAAAAAAACCCTAGAGGCAAATATGCTATTTTATCCCCGCTCTGATACGCTACAATAACGGAATTTTTGATAAAGACGAATGAAAAACTTTTTCTCACAAATAATACTTTTACGCTGTGGTTGTTATACTACAAGTAAACGATTCTTAATCGAAAATCGAGCGCGCAAACTCCAACCTTTTTGCGAAAAACCCACGATATTTTTCAAATCTAGTCCCTTCCCTACAGCGTCTCTTTGCTCGGCGTGTTCGTAAACGCTTCGATAACCACTTGCCTAGTTAACAAGGCACATTTAGGATGTTTGTGTAAAATCTATTGTTGGTTATCCTTCGGGTTTCCTATGGGAAACCCTATGCTTGTAACTTCTTATTTTAAATCCGATGCCCTTTTAGGAATTTACCTCCTATTTTGGACGATGACTTGTTATGTATTATTTAGGAAACCCATCGTTATAAGTACATACATACTATACATCTTACGTCCGTATCCCTAATGGGGTGGACAGAGACAAGTAATCATAAGAAAACTTGCAGCCACTCCGGATTCGAAGTACCAAGATGGATATGGTGAACCATGGTGACAGGTGATCAGCCCATCACCCATATAGATGTCTCCTTAATCGACTTTTACGACTTGCTCGGGGAGAGAAGCAGCTGGACACATTCTATGTTTTTTTAATCCCAGTCCAGCAGAGAAGCACTGCAAAGGGAAAAACGGCAAAATGGTATTTTCGAAAAACAATAGCGTTTGAACTTTAAACTCGTCTTATAAAGAATACCGTTTGCATCTCTACCCCTGTTATTGTCATTGTTAACTGACGGCCTTGTTTTCGTGGCGGGCGAGTGCTCATTCAGACGAAAGAGGCGCGGGTTCGATTCCCTCTACGGGATAAATGTTTGCATGTTCTGCAAATATTTCTTCCGGGTCTGGGTGTTGTGGTACCATGGTACTCGTAGTTTCTGATACCCACGACACAGGGAATCCTAGTGTGGGGTCAGGACTGCGTATTTGACTGTTGGCTGTTATTATTATTAACTAAAGATGCGTGTTATGAATAGGAATTATGTATGTTTATCGCTACAACCGTCTATCACGTAGCAGTAAAATAATTTGAGTATTTTCTTAAAAATGTCACAAAATGAATAAAGCTCTAACGCCATCAGCATATTCCCACGAAGACAATATTTCCCATAGAAAGGCGTTAACTTGTGATAAACGAAAAACTGATATGAGTAAAATAGCTCTCGGCTGTTGCTCCGGCACTTATATGAGACAAGCAAGTTTGTAATCAATTATTGATCGCTGAAGTTAAGCAACGTTGTGCGCGGTCACAATTTGGATGGGTGGGCAAGTGGCATTACGAACTGAGCGCTTCCGTGCTTCGTAGGGCACGCTAAATTGTCGTTCCCGGCTTTTAAGACGTCAAGCCACGACGGAGGCCTTTAGACGGCCTAAAAACTCCGTCACTAGAGTTGGCCACTAGCTCATACGAACATACACACAGAGTATGATTAATTTATGTAATTGCTACGTTTCTTTTTCTGTTGACTTATTATGATCTGGCTAGATAATAATCAGATGGATGCGTGCCCAGGACGATGTTATTTATTGTCAAAAATGTGCCATTGTAACCGTTAACTATAATCGCTTCACACGCTGGAAAATTACCTGTGTTTAGGAAGAATTATAAAAATTATACCTTCGTTTATTATTAGAACTCTATGTCCTAAGCTTAATGGGGTTGTTACTATAGCGTCCCGTAAGTAAAGGCAAAGAGTAGCCTCCTGACTCTGTATGATCATCTACTATAGATGACAAAGGCTTTAGTTTTATTGTAGGAGGCCTATACTTACTCGGATATAAGAAGGTAGGTAAGTACCACCCAGAGGGTTCACTGGATGTTGCGCTATGTTAATATGAAGTGAGATCGTATTTTATACCAGACATTTTAATAACGCTTTTTTAAAAGTGCCTAGTCAACGTCGATATTGTGATCATTGTGTATATTTTTTAACATGAAACTTTAAAATTAAAGTGCCTGTTGGAAACTTCAACCATTTCCGCGACGATTTGAGTCAATGACAGTTCGCTGAAAAAGTTTTAGAATACGGGGGCTGGGCAGCAGGTTTAATTTACTGAAGGAATTATTCAGAGCTCTTAATTAAAAATGTGACTTCACGAGTTATTTGTTACAAGCTGCCGCCCGCGGCTTCGCTCGCTTGGTACTTGGATATAAAATAGCCTATATGTTAATCTAGCACATGTACTATGTATATTCCAAGTTTCATTCAAATCCGTTCAGCCGTTTAGGCGTGATTGAGGCACAAACATCCAAATATCCTTACAAACTTTCGCATTTATAATATAACTAGCTGCCGCCCGCGGCTTCGCTCGCGTGGTATCCGGATAAAAAATAGCCTATATGTTAATCCAGTACATATACTATGTATATTCCAAGTTTCATTCAAATCCGTTCAGCCGTTTAGGCGTGATTGAGGCACAAACATCCAAACATCCAAACATCCAAACTCACAAACTTTCGCATTTATAATATACTAGCTGCCGCCCGCGGCTTCGCTCGCGTGGTATCCGGATAAAAAATAGCCTATTATGTTAATCCAGTACATGTACTATGTATATTCCAAGTTTCATTCAAATCCGTTCAGCCGTTTAGGCGTGATTGAGGCACAAACATCCAAACATCCAAACATCCAAACTCACAAACTTTCGCATTTATAATATAAGTAAGATTAATATAAGTAAGAAGTAAGATAATGGGCAAATACTTTGTATATTTTTTTGGTTTAAGTATAAATAAATAAAGCGGCAAGACCATTTTAAACTAAATCAACTTATTGAATTACAAATTTACGTTAAATAAACCGTTTTTCATACTTCATTCTACATTACTTCGACAAATATTAAAAAAAGCCGTCTCTACACTAAGTCCGAGCTGGACGACTTCATTAGACGTCAATAGTTTAGTCACGACGTCATCCACAGGCGAGGCGCGAACACACACTTCTCACGACTCTTATTTTAAAGGCGTAGGCAGCGGCAAAGCCATTTAAAAGTATATAAACTTATACATACATAAGTAATTTACTACTTATATTTCTATTTCGCTTTAAGTTTCCAATATACCAGTTTCTCCATGATATTTTCCTTCATCTTTGAAAATACCTGACTGTATTCGCCAAAATCATATAGGTAAGTATAGAAAATAATACCTTATCATCATTTCAGTTTATACAAATCTTTCTTACTTATATTATAAATGCGAAAGTTTGTGAGGATGATCCAAACATGTTTGAATGTTTGTGCCTCAATCACGCCTAAACGGCTGAGCGGATTTGATTGAAACTTGGAATATACATAGTACATGGATTAACATATAGGGTATTTTTCATCTGGGTACCTAACACGCGAGCGGGAGGCAGCTAGAGAGTCCGAGTCCTCATTGTTCGATCAATCGTACTAATTGAACTTTTTAAAGTGGAGACGCAACTAACTAACTAAGGCCTTTTACCATCTATAGTAGATGATTTATACAGCGTCAGGAGGCAACTTTTACCTTCACAGACGGGATGCTGTAGTGCCCGGGAGGAATTAAGATGGAGCAGGCTTGCCCAGCACCTATTCCATTCTCTCAGCTTAGTCGGCCTTGTCCACAGGAAAGACATGGTCAATACGTGCGGAGCTGATTAAGCCGCGGGTTTCCTCACGATGTTTTCCTTCACCGTAGACGCAAGGTATGACTAAAAATAAACAAGTGAGTACGGCAAAGCCTGGTTCATGGTAATGGCTTAATAAGCTACCTCTCGCGTAATTACAAATTAGATAGATACTCGCGCCCCGCTCAGATACCACGCGGTACTATTCTGCAAGTTTTACAAAACAAATGGGTCTATTCTATAGAAACATTCGCCTTTAGAAAAGCGCAAAATAATCGCTCGTGATCCAGTGGTAGCTTCGCCTTTAAATCCTAAGGTTGTGGGTTCAAATATAATCGTGCACTAATGGATTTTTTTGTTCAAAATTGATGTTGAAAAGACATGGCTGATGGAATACTTTTATACTTCTTATTTTTTTTGTAAACACATACTTGTAATACAATAATACTAACATACCCAGACCCGGAAGAAATATTTGCAGAACATACAAACATTTCTCGCGTAGCAGGAATCGAACCCGCGTCTCTTGCGTCTCAGCCGAGCACTCGCCCGCCACGCCACCGAGGTCGTCACATAGATAGATACCTCTAAATCCATAAATTTTATATTCGTTTTATATGGTATTATAAAATATACTAGCTGCCGCCCGCGGCTTCGCTCGCTTGATATCCGAACAAAAAGTAGCCTATATATATGTTATTCCAGCACACATACTATGTATGATAAAAGTTTTATTCAAATCCGTTCAGCCGTTACGGCGTGATTGAGGCACAAACATCGTCACATCCGCACATCCTCACAAAATTTCACATATATAATTATTAGTAGGATTATTTTAAAACTTCTCTGCTGGACTGGGATTAAAGAAAAAACATAGAATGCGTCCAGCTGCTTCTCTCCTCAAGTATCCTCCAACATGAAGAGATACAATAAGCAAGTATTGCCAAGGAGGGTTGACGTCAGGCAGGCGGCCGATCTTAAAATAATTTAGCCAAAACTCTTAAACCCCGCATAGAGTGGGATAAGGGCAGGAAGATGATGATGATGAGAATTATTTCAAAAGGAATTCCTTGCAGAATAACCCTGAGGTCTTAACCCTAGAACGTGCACGATCTGTGCCCTAATGGGCATAAGTACCGCTTACAACTTTACCTGTTAGTCGCGCCGTCTATTAAGGCCTTATTGTTGCTTGCACCGTCTATTAGGGGTCTTATCGGAGGTTTAATGATTAGTTGACTGTGATGGGAGATACTTTGTAATTGACTGTTTGTTTGTTTTTGTTTATTTTTGATTTTAGTAAGATAATTTACCCCTATAATACATTGTTAGTAATTTACAACTAACACAAGTATTTTAAAATATTATTTATAAATTACAACTTCGGTAGCGTCGCGGGCGAGTGTTCGGCTGAGACGCAAGAGGCGCGGGTTCGATTCCCGCTACAGGATCAATTTTTGAATGATCTGAAAACGTTTATTCCAGGGCTGGGTAATTGTAGTAGTTTGTATTAAGTGTGTATTTAAAAAAAAGTATATAAGTATTCTATCAGCCACCTTATTCCCATAGTACAATCTTTGCTTAGTTTGGGGCTAGATGGCGCTGTGTGAAATGTCCACAAATATTTATTTTTATTTAAATACAAACAGTCGGGCTATCTATAGACTTTTTGCAATGGTCTTTATATAGCCTGACTATTTCTTTTATATTTTGATTAATTTAAAAGTTGACATAAACTGAATTCAAGTAAAGTCACAGGCTCAACCTAGCATCAATATTACAGCAATTTCAAAAACACACGGCAATTTAAAATTTCTCGTGGAGATAATAGCAATATCGCTATTAATTTATAGTCTTTATTAGCGTGTAATGAGAGCGAGGGTATGAACCGTTAAACCTTACCTTCTTACAAAACGGTCACCGTTCAATACGGATGAGAGTTGCAAAGGGTTAAGGTATGATAGATTATGTAGGTATAACAAATCCATAGGTATTAATATTATGAATGCGAAAGTAACTCTGTCTGTCTGTCTGTTACCTTTTCACGCCTAAACTGCTCAACATATTTTAATGAAATTTAGCAAGGAGATAATAAAAGTAAAATAAAAAAAGGGGCCCATACAAAAAACATTTATTTACCATCATGTGCGAAATCGACCCGCATTTTACCGGTTTTTTAAGAACTTCAGCGATCAAGTTCCACGTACGATATATCTTATAATCTAAAAACCTGTGTTAACAACATAATAAAAGGAAACATAAAAAGCTTGTTTGACTTTTTATAAAACAGTAGCTGTATCATTATGAAAGGTTGTAAAATAGGTGCCTGTAATTGTTGACCTTCAGATATAATTAATAATAAAACAGACATCGAGTAGCCTCGCGAGGCAAATGCTTGCAATTTACGCGCTATCCCCAGGCGAAGCACATCTGAGCAAGTGAGCACCTTTTCTCACGCTTTTTCGCAAAATCGTTTAGCGATTTTGTTATACGGAAACTGACTAAGGCCTCTGTGACTGCAAGATCTCGATATAAAATGCCCTTTGAAACAAAAATAGTCAAGTGCGAGTCGAATTAGTACACGAAGGATTCCGTACCGTCGTACATAAAAAAATTGTATTGGCCCCTCTTTTTTATATTTTATTTTAATTATTTGTTAAATAGGCTAGGGGCGGTTCTTTTTATTTAATTCTTATTATTTTTTGTTTTTATTATTTTTCAGGAAGATGATGTATGTATGTTCGTATGAGCTAGTGGCCAACTCTAGTGACGGTTTTTTTAGGCCGCTTAAATGCCTCCGTCATGGCTTGACGACTTAAAAGCCGGGACCGACTGTTTAACGTGCCCTCCGAAGCACGGAAGCGCTCAGCTCGTAATGCCTGCGGTCACCAATCCCGATTTGTGACCGCGCATATCTTTGCTTAACTTTAACGATCAATCAAGAACGCCTAAGCAAGCTGCGCCACGAGCGCTTCAGGAAGATGATGATGATTTGTTATCCTTTACTCGTTGAACTCGAAAATCTCTTACGTCACCAATAAAAGGTTCCCCGAGCCAACAAGTATGTCACGGTGATCAGCGGGCACAGAAGCTGAGTGCGTGGGCGCCGGCATACAAACAGACAAACAGACAAACAACGGTCGCTTTGTGCCGACGGCGCGCCGGTCAAATTAGTTGAAACGTCCTTGTTTGTAGTAGGTAGTACTTAGCGTAGGTATCTACTGATGCTTGGTATGGGAAAAGGTAATTCCTATTACTGGTTCCTTTTTGGGTAGTCAGTTTAGTCATCATGTCATATTAAAATGGACGTAAAAGTATCCCTAGAATGATCATATTTTAGGGTTCCGAAACCAAATGTTGAAAATTTTAAGTCAAAAGTTGTAAGTGCTTTAAGTTTTTTAAAGTCAAAATCCAACCTATAAGTACAATATTCTAAGAAGTACGATAATTTAATTTAGTTCCTGTTTCTATTCTACTGTGTTCTGTGTTCTATGACGAGTCATAGCTTGTGCGCTTAATGTACCTACTGATTGAAGTTATTTTGTTAATGTGTCTAATCCTATGACAATAAAGATATTCTATTCTATTCTATTTACTTATACTTGTATGATGCTACTTTGTTCGTTCGTCCATCTAAAAAGTAAGTTCGTATGAGCTAGTGGTCAACTCTTGTGACGAAGTTTTTAGGCCGGTTAAAGACCTCCGTCGTGGCTTAACAACTTAAAAGCCGGGACCGACAATTGAACGTGCCCTCAGAAACACCGAAGCGCCATCTGACACGGCTAAATCTAAAGAATTGGAACGCGTGGAAAGGTCCACGCGTGTAAATAATGTTAAGTTTAGTTTAGTTTAATTTTACTTCATTCTTCTTTTTTACTTTTTATTCAAGGTTGCCAGTCAAATATCGCTTCTAGCGATAAGGCCGCCAATTGTGGATATCAGAATTATTATTTAAACTTTTGTAATTTTTATGTTTCTTTTTGTTGGTATATTGGTATACACAATAAAGTATTATCTTATCTTATCTTAATTAAGAAAGCTATCATCTGGTGGAATATTGTAATTTTTTTAATTTCAGAGTGTGCCTTTTCTCGAATGACTGCTAAATGACCATGCCGCTACAATATAGCGATAGAATAAATTGAATAGAAGCTATATAATTAGTTATATGCCTTGCTATCTTATCTTACTTATATTATAAATGCGAAAGTTTGTGAGGATGTTTGGATGTTTGAATGTTTGGATTTTTGTGCCTCAATCTAAATGGCTAAACAGATTTGAATGAAACTTGGAATATACATAGTAAATGTTCTGGATTAACATATAGGCTATTTTTTGTTCGGTGGTATCACGCGAGCGAAGCTGCGGGCTACAGCTAGTAATATATATTATAGTTACGTAAGTAACGGCCGTAAAACGTGAAAGTCTATTATTATAAGTACCTATGATATGTGTCTGAAAGGCATGGAGTTACATGCTGATGATGATGAGCGTATCCACATGTTTTCTCTCCTTATTTGAGAGCACTAGTCAAGTTATGATGGAAGCAAATAGTGTCATGCTTTTTACATTTTAATAATGCTAAGATTGTTTGTGGTGCAATCGACTGCACCGATTTGGATAAAACCTGGAATAGAGGTAGTATTTTCTTTCGGATAATAGATACCGCTACCGGGCTTTGGCGGAACCAATGAACTAGCATTCAACCGCATCTTCGCTCGCGTGTTCTCAGCCGTGGTTTTATTTTTTTTATTATATTTGTAGACTTTTTACACAGCGCCATCTAGCCCCAAACTAAGCAAAGCTTGTACTATGGGAACCAGATGGCTGGTAGAATACTTATATACTTTTTTTTACTGCAACACCAAGACTCGGAAGAAATATTTGCAGAACATACAAACATTTCTCACGTAGCGGGAATCGAACGCGCGCGCCTCTTGCGTCTCAGCTGAGCACTCGCCCGCCACGCCACAGAGGTTGTGTCACTATTTCTCTCGAACCAGTGTGGTGAAAGGACGTGAAACGCATTTTAAATTATCGTAAAATTTTTAAAAGTAACCTTTCTCCTGTTTTATGTTCTGTCTTTATTTCATCCTGCAAGGCTGCAGACGATATAAGTCAAGATTGTATGCCGTAGGTAAATGAATGAGGCTAGCTCAGGATCATGTTGAAGATCACAAGCAACAGAAGGCGAGCTCAACAGTCGGCAAAAACCTCTAGCTTGTCGTTGCCCACTGTTGATGATGAACCTTTACAAACGATCTGGCACCCACTGGACCTACAAGATTCGATCCAAAAGCAAAAAGTGCCTATAAGATCTCATTTACATGGCCCATTCGAACCTAGCTTGACTCTGTCATGTCATGAATATTCCTCCATCGGTTATTAGTTCATGTTCACGTTGTAACTTGTAACTGGCATTGTGTCAAACTCGGCAGCTGTTCCGATTTGAACAGAGACAACGTGAGCTGAGAGTCAAAGCCATGTGTATCGAGAATGGAGAAGTCTGTTTTAGAAAGATACATTGACAAACCTAACTTAAATGCATAGGTATTATCACGCCCGTAGGTACCCCTAATGGAGTTAGCAAAGCCTTAATTAATGATCAGAAAACCTGCAGCCACTCCTGATTTAAAGTTTCAAGATAGTTTTGGGTAAAACTACTTAGTTCACCTCAGGCGCGGTCGCAGCCTGTAATTTTGGTAGGGGTCACTAATAAATTAATAATAGAATATGTCAATGTCAAGTAAATCAGATTTTATTTCACAATACACAATTTTATTGCACATATTATAAAACAATGGAAGCCTTCTATTTTTATTGGCATCGCGACTAGGGGCATAAAATTGCTTTTTTATATTTTGTAATTTTTTTGATTTTTCAATGTGATGTGTACGATTTTGGGGGGTGGGGGTCATGTCCCCTGGAACCCCCCCTTCGGACCGCGCCTGATTCACCTAAATGTACAGTGTGATATGGTAGAAGACACATACCATTATTATTGTGGAATATGTCCGGAACGAAGCAGAGAGAATGAGTTTAGTCAATAGATACTTAATAGTGATTTATCTTTGCTTGGTGTATGTAATATTATTTTGGTTTCCCCCCTTCCGGAGGAAGCAAAAACGTTAATTAAGTTAATTAAAATTTGTATAAGTAGGAGATAAAATAGTTATAAGTGTACTTAAAAAAAGTCCCAAGATGGATATAGTGAACCATGGTGACAGATGGTCCGTTATGCTGGAGAGGATATTATCCCATAGTCGACTTTTACGACATGCTCTGGGAGAGAAGCAGCTGGTTTTTTCTTTACTCCCGTCAGTAGAGAAGTAACCTTCGCGTGACCAGCATCACAGCTTCGCTTACGAAGTACCAATAGTGCATTCTAAGTTTCATCCAAATCCACGAATTGTCAAGTGCACGGCGCCTATTAAATCCTTTCACCACACCGGTTCGAAAGAACTATAGTGACACGAATTGTACCTATCCAAATCCAGCCCAAACAACCAAACATCCCCATAAACTTTCTTATACTTGATTGCTGACCACTCGAAAAATGTATACCTACCCATTTTACTTGTAAGCAAACTTTTAAAAACTTTTAAATATTTCAAACGATGCGGTAGGTACCTATGTCATTGCCGCGTGTAAATGCTGACTTCAGAGGGACTCCGACAAGTCCAAACAGCCGAGGATTAGTAGTCAAGAGCCGGCGCTAGCAAACAATGGTGATTAAAAATGCTTGTGGTATTTAATTGATGTCAAATATTGGTGGTCACGGCAATTAGTCGGGGGCCTTGGCCCCGAGACGCCACCGCACTAGACGACTGTTCAAACTACGAACGTGAGACGATACCTATTCAAGATATTACTTTCATCTTTCTTTAAAACCTTTATATATTTATTTTATGCTACAAAGACAAATTATAATAACATTAAAAACTTTAAGGTAATCAGTATAATAATAATAAGAAATAAAAATGAGCTCAGTTTTTTATCTGAGTTCGCCTACAGATAGAAAACAGAGCTCAGATCACCGACCGCAGGTAAGGTCCCCAAAAGACTGGCGACGTTACCTCGTTGGATAGCTATACTTATCCTTTGTCCGAGGTAAGCGCCAGCCCTTTGGTCATTGGTCATATCTATTAGCTTCTTGGATATCTCCTTGATATATAATATTTAATATGAACCTACTATAATGTATTCTATCATGTTGATAGAATACATTATAGTAGGTTCACAGATTATTTAAAATGTGAACCTAGCTATATAATGAATTTAATCTGTGGATAACGCTGTGGGCTATATTATTAACAAGTTGATCTGCATTCGCAGAATGTAATCTATAAGAACCTTACTTAAGCCATTTATAATGTAGCTGTTAGTTGTTCTGTAATAAAAAAAAAATCAACTTATTGTTCCTATAGTTAAAATTTTGCTTAGTTTGTTGTTGCGCTATATTTAAAAAAATCTTTGAGTGACTGCAATCAGTACAGTTTAGTTATTGTACATTCTGCAATACGATGTCCGTTTAAAAATATTCAAAATAGTGTTACACTATAACAAAGAAAATATAAAGAGATCAAAGAATGTGTCTAACCTAGTTTTGTAATTTTCGAGTTTTTATTCAGTCAGGGTCCAGCTTTTCAGGGATTTCATTTAAAGGGATAGTACCTATCCTCCAACATGATGAACCATTTCTATAGGGGCGATGGGCTGATCACCTGTCGCCATGGTTCACCATATTATCCATCTTAGGACTTTAAATAAGACGTGGCTGCAAGTTTTCTTATGTTTACTTGTGGCTCTGCTCGCCCTATTAGGGCGTAATAATATAAAAACTGTTTCCTAAAAGTTTAGGGTAAGATATCATAATTTATCCCTAAGAGGGCAGACCTCCCCACAGCCCTCTGTCTGTAAAGTACCTACCTTGGTACGTTAAAGCCATGACGGAGGCCTTTAGGCGGTCTAAAAACTCCGTCACTAGAGTTGGTCACTAGCTCATATGAACACACATAGTACTTCAAAATAAAATTATTAGTAGGTAGAATAGATTTTAGTATTGACCAAAGTTCAAACACATCGTGGTGATTATATGACGCGTTTCACTTAATGAAGATTTTGCGATCAAATATGTAGGTAATAATTGGTTGTAGGTCCGGTTTACAAGGACTCAAGAGATATTAGTGATACTGACCTCTGTTGGCAAAACAAGTTAAGACAATGGTGTACCTATAGGCTATAACGTACTGTTAACTTGCTCAGTGAGGCAAAAGCACTGACATAATTTATTCAACTTATTTATCAGCCGCTTTTATGATTTTTCGTATAAATATTTTCACGTTTAGGTACCTATTGTAGATGAGGATCTGCTGAAGGATCAAAAAATGTAGATGAGGATCAAAAAACACTTTGGTAGTGTTTTTTTGGTCCTCCAGCGGTCATTCAAAGATTCTAAGACCACATGGCGCCTTGCACGGTCCAAACTTTGAAATATGACAGAAAATCATTCTATTTCACGCCCCTAGGCCCATTAAATGAATATTGGGATTCTTCGAGCCATTGTAACGAAGAACAGATGCTTTGTGCGCAAATTACACGGTTTCAATTTCTTTAATGGTGTTCTGTCAATGGCTGGTTGAGCTAGTGCCGTGCGCGCGACTTTGTTTGTACTAGTTCTTCCTTAGGTAGGTACTGCTAACAGTTCGCGTACAGCTAAGCTGATACTCAAAAAAGGCACATTGGGAAATATAATCTTACTTCTTACTTATATTATAAATGCGAAAGTTTGTGAGTTTGGATGTTTGGATGTTTGTGCCTCAGTCACGCCTAAACGGCTCAACGGATTTGAATGAAACTTGGAATATACATAGTACATGTACTAGATTAACATATAGGCAATTTTTTATCCAGGTATCAAGCGAGCGAAGCCGCGGGCGGCAGCTAGTAATTACATATTTCATGAAATACTACGTTACGGCGTGATTAAGGCACAAACATACTTCGTCACATCCACACATCCTTACATCCTCACAAACTTACGCTATGTTTCGTATGATCCAAGGATCACAAGGACCCCATATTATAGAGTGAGATAGGGGCAGGAAGATGATGATGATGAGTATAGTATAGTAGGTACCTACCTTAAAAAATCTAACGTCATGGATTTGAATACGATCTCACATCACTGGATTTTTCTGTTCGAAAAATGTATGTGCGTTGTACTAGTACCTAGCCTACTCTCAAAAGGTGAATAAAAAATCGTGAGGAAACTGGCAAGTTGCAGAATCAAAAAGTTTTAAAAACATGTATCAAGTGAACGAAAGGAACCTTTTTGACATTTATCCACACTTCAATCATTTCACCACATAGGTAATCTTAACAGTATCGCGGCAGTAGGTATAGCCCCATGACAATTAACAAACTAAGAAAAAACAAGTATTTTCTCAAAATGCGCCATTATTTATTTCAAGACCACGCAGCTGTTCCAATTTTCTTCAATTTAAAACGATTTGAGGATCGTTATAATTGTCTTTTGCAGAAAAACTGACAATGACCCGTGCCTCCATTCTACCACACCTGCTCGTAATTCCTACGAACTCGCGGCCGTTGTATTGACGACCGCAATTAGGTACTTTTATGTCCGTTTCCAATACTCTACTAATGGACGACGGATCGTTTATTATTATTGCAGGTTGTATCTGTCGCAAAGCGTCATACCAACATTTTTTGACAAGAAAATAACATTCCTTTAGTATTGAACGAGCCGCTATCCGTTAATAGAATATGGGAATCGGGCATTAATACTTAAGCAATATTCCTAGGAACGTCATAGGAACTACATAACATAGACCACTCCCTATTTTATTTATTTATTTAGTTGCACCAACAAAGTGAA
The DNA here is from genome assembly GCA_949320045.1 of Scotopteryx bipunctaria. Lineage (NCBI taxonomy): Eukaryota > Metazoa > Arthropoda > Insecta > Lepidoptera > Geometridae > Scotopteryx > Scotopteryx bipunctaria. Next base: position 4,507,594 of record OX439462.1, read on the forward strand.
CACCATTGCAATATGACAAAATTTAATTCAAATTAAGTGCCACCTCAATTATAGGCGCAAACTACATTCAATTAGGTAAATACATTAATAAAAATAATGAATTTGAAAAGAAATTGATTTACAAGGTATTTAGATAACTTTGATGATAGCTTTCGCGGTGCGAGATGCGTTCGTGAGCGTGGAAAATGTTTTATAAGTAGGGATGACGTCTATCCATACTAATATTATAAATACGAAAGTACCTCTGTCTATCTGTCTGTTAGGTGCCTTTTCACGCATAAACTACCGAACAGATTTTGATCAAATTCGGCAAGGAGATTGATTCCATCCCGGGGAAGGACATAGGCTACTTTTTGTTGCAAAAAGAATCCTGAAGGGGGTGAAATAGGGGATGAAAGTTTTTATGGGAAACTCATCATTATACTAGCGAGGTCAAGCAATATTGTACGCGGAGACAACTGGGATGGGTGACCGCCTTGGAATTCCACGTGATGTTGACTTTTTTTTTTAAATAGCACCCACCAGTCACATACATAGTCCTGACCTCACACTAGGATTCCCTGTGTCGTGGGTATCAGAAACTACGAGTACCATGGTACCACAACACCCAGACCCGGAAGAAATATTAACAGATCATGCAAACATTTCTTCCGCAGCGGGAATCGAGCCCGCGCCTCTCTGCATCTCTGCCGAGCAATCGCCCGCCACGCCACCGAGGCCGTCAACTTTCTGATTCGCCCAAGCTTTTTGCGCTCCCAGATAATATTATTTAAAAAAATCACGCAGACGAAGTCGCGGGTTACAGCTAGCAAGCTCTATAAACAATGCGGAAGTGGTGAGACTGTCAATTGTTTGCCTACTACTTACGCTAATTTACGCATGTTGTCGTTTAAGCTTATTTTTTTAGGGTTCCGTACCAGACGGGTGCTAAGAAAACCCAATTACGAGTACTAAGCCTCCGCTGTCCGTCCGTTTGTCTATCAGCGGGTCAGCGGGTTTCATGAACCGTAAGGTTGAGAAGTACTTATAATTAGTTTTTGGGTTCCATACCAGAAGAGTACCAACGGGACACTATTACAAAGCCTCCGCTGTTCGTCCGTCCGTCCGTCTGTCAGCGGGCTGTATCTCATGAACCGTAATAGGTAGAGTTGAAATTTTCACAGAGTGTGTATTTCTATTGCCGCTATAACAACAAATAATACAAGAAAATAAAATAAAGGGGGACACTATACAAGATAGGTATTTACATCTATAATAGAAGTCTTTCTCAATATCTAAACTTTTTTCTCTTAAATCTTTCTTTTCTAAGCAAGAGTCGTTTAGTTTTGAGTGTTAAAGCCAAAATCAAAGTACTTCTAAAAAAAGCTTCCGCTAAAATACGGCCGTCATTCCCCTATTTTAGACAATCGTCACACAACAAAAAGAACTAATACGTTTTCAATTACGCAAAAAAGTTTTCAACTATTCTTACAAAGACCACCATGAGAGTCAGCCAAAATATCATTTGTTGTTATGCGGTTATAAATTAACTTTAAATAGGTACTTCAAGCTATTGAACTTGTTTGTAATAAATAAAAGTACAAAAGAATTTTATGAACTTTTGCTCAAGTTATTCAGAAAACGGTTTTGTGTCAATGAACGTTGAAAAATAACAATGACACTTCAAGTTTAAACTGACTGGATCCGGCGAAAAAAAGATGCCGGCCGGCCTAGTGAACGAAAGACAGAAAAACTACGAAAAAAAATAATAATAATAAAAATTAATAATTAATACAACTGTTCAAGCGTGAGTCGCATTCGCACACGAAGGTTCCGTACTATCTGTATGTACCTACATAATAATGTTTCTTAATGGGGCCTAATTTTATTTTTTATTTTATTTTTAATATTTGTTGTTATAGCAGCATATAGAAATATCAACACTTGTAAATTTCAACTCTTTACCTATTACGGTTCATGAGATACAGCCCGCTGACAGACGGACGGACGGACGTACGGACGAACAGCGGAGAATTTGTAATAGGGTCCCGTTGGTACCTTTCGGGTATGGAACCCTAAAAACTAATTATAAGTACTTCTCTAGGTACCTTAGTATTTTTTTAATAATGCAGCTTTTTCGACGATATTTCATTTTGTTCCTGAGTACCTACCTAACTATACTGAATTGTCTCTTCACAAAGAGCTTAAAGAAGCTCTCTAATTATGTTACCTACTACCTTTGACATGAACTCTTTCCAGATACTTACCTTCATCCTAATGATATAGAAAGAGCACTGGTGGTCTAGTTGGTAGTGACCCCGCCTTCCAATCCTAAGATGGTGGGTTCGAATCCAGTCGTGTACCCACCAATAGATTTTTCTATGCGAAAAGATTTTATGAGGGTTATACCGGTACCTACTCTAAAACGGTGAAGGAAAACATCGTGAGGAAACCCGCGGCTTAGTCAGCTCCGCACGTATTGACTATGTCTTTCCTGTGGACAAGGCCGACTAAGCTGAGTGGATGGAATAGGTGCCGGGCAAGCCTACTCCATCTTAATTCGTCCCGGGCACTACAGCGTCCCGTTTATGAAGGTATAAGTTACCTCCTGACACTGTATAAATCATCTGCTATAGATGGTAAAAGGCCTTATTATTATTATTAAATCTAATCTACTCAGTTCCGTAAAAAAATAAAATAACTGTGACGCACGGGCCTAGGAAAGCACTGGTGGTCTAGTGGTAGCGGCGCTGCCTTCCGTTCCTCGTCATGGGATCAAAGACCACCTGGTAGCTGTGGTGAACCGCGAAATGAGAGGCAGTAAAATATAGGCACCCGGTATAAAAGGATATCCAATCATGAAAAAATTAAATTAAAATCAATTTTGCAACGGCCTTTAGATGGCCCGACTGTTTTGTATTTTGTAAATTATATTTGTATTAGTTGTAAGTTTCTTCCTTTATATAGATTTTTATGAAACAAAAAAAAAACATGAAAAGGCTGCCATATTTTTAAATTGTTGGATATTAGAAACAGGCTTTATATGCCATAATAAAATTCCCACAACTCTCTATTCAATATTTTAGCAACACTGTCGCTATTTTTTGTTTCGCGGCAAAATGGCGGTACGCGGTAGCCATTTTGAGTCTGAAATGTTAATTGGGCAGGTTCTATTTGTTTTGTGGCAAAAACTTTTATCTGTCTCCGATTAAAATGCCTCTTCGTAATCGAACAAATGGGGCATTTTTGTTTGAGCGCCTCGCCAGACACTTTTTGCTTGAAACACCTTTCGTTTTGAATTTTAAGTTATGTTGAGACTTGCTTGAATTAAGTAAGTACCTGTTGACTGTGTATTTGATGAACATAATCTTATATAGGAAATCTTACGTTACTGATTGACACATCAACCTACAGCCTAAACCGTTCTAGAAAAATGAAACTTTGAGGGTAAATTCCTCTTAGATATGATGTAGAAAAACACTAAGAAAATTCCCGAAATTCAACTCCCAGAGAACGCAGATGATGTTTGTAATAAAAAAAACTAAACGCGAACAAAATCGCACAGCGTTCTACTTAGTAGGTATTAGGTAAGTAAATACTTACAATACTTTTACTGACTTTTCTATAAATAGTAGAGTCGATAAAGACAATTTCTTTTATATTTTTAATAAGTCTTAAAGTGTGGGCAATTTCGAGTTTACAGAGTTTAAAATAAGAACAAAAGATAAAAGATTGTTCTTATTTTAAACTATGCCATAATAAGATAGTTCCATCCTAACTGTCTTATTAAAAACAAAAAAAATATATATGTCTATCGACTCTACTAATGGAAAAGTTAGTACAAGTAAAATTAATGAAACACTAAAGGAAACATTATGATGATAGATACCCCGAAATATCAATGGTTCATTCAAGACATACCACTGCACACCTGAGGACGATTAACACGAATGTCAAAATAGAATTCAGAACTAAAATATTTATTTACAGGCCAAATTAACCACAGGACATAATTAGGGCACACAATCTCATCATCGCAAATTATATTAAACTTTATCGCCAAAGCATAAGGTCTTATTTAGCCTGCTTCAAAAAATCCAACAGCAAATTCAAAATGGGAACTCAATGTCCCGTAATTGCTAGTGAAGTACCACAATTCCATTAAAGGTATCGATGAAACGATTACAGAAACTATCGATAGTCAACAAGTTTATAATTATGTTTATTTTATGTCCATAATAGGCAATTATATTTTTATGATGTTGGCAGTGAGAGAGTCGTAGGTTTCTTGATATGAAGGAAGTGCTTTTAGTACCATAGCGGCATTTTTATAGAGTGGCTTTCAACCGATTACGGTAGCTCCGTTTGAGCACTTATGATGTAAATGACACACAATAAATGATATCTCTTTAAACACGATTAAGATAAAACTATAAAACATGGAGACTTTACCGAAATAACTATTAGCTGCGGTTGTAAATGGATAACTTTTAAAAACATATGTATTTTTTCTGATACCTGCTCCACCAAATTATGTACAAGACGAGGATAAACTTCCAAAAGTTTTCATTGGAATATCAACTTATCGATCTATCTAAATAAATAAAACTCTTACGGTACTGACTGACAATCAATGCAGAGCCTAAATCTATAAATATATAAAAGAAAGTCGTGTTAGTTACACCACTTATAACTCAAGAACGGCAGAACAGATTTGGGTGAAAATTGGTAGGGAGGTAGCTTAGAGCCAGGAGACGGACATAAGATACTTTTTATCCCGAAAAAAAAAATCAGAAAAAAAGAATCAGACTTGGAATAACAAAACGCAAATGATAGCTATGTAATTGACGTATAATGACAGCTATGTAATGACGTATAGATGACACAGATGATAACATTCTGTATTATATTTAGTATCAGCATTGCACCCGTGCGAAGCCGGGGCGCGTCGCTAGTCATTTATAAGTCTTAGAAGAATAAATTGGTAGGACATATTCTTCTGAAGGGATAGGGGTGCACTAAGTAAAAATTTGCCGAAATTCAACTTCAAGAGCACGCAGCCGGAATATGAAATTATAAAAAAGGTCGCAGGGCGTTTCACTAGTTCTGCATAGTATTTTTAGACATAAGATGACACTTCCTTCTACGGAACCTCTTTAATACATTCTACGGTAGTTATTTCAGAAGTCGATATCAATAAGTATGCACAACTGTCAAAATTATCGATATTTCCCATCCCCATCTAATCATAGCCGCGCCATAGACAATTTGTATCGTCATAACGAGTCTCACGTTACATAGAGCATAAATCATATTTTTTTGGCGGCAAAAAACAACGGCAAAATGCCTGCTAATTGACATGTTCCTTAGAATAAGCTCATCAACCTAAAAAAAACCTCATACACTGTAAGGAATGAATGATCACTCATTCATTAGATTCATTTATACACAGTGTATTTTTTTTGCAGCTGCGGGTACCTAAGTATTTTTTAGTACGTTTTTACGATATTAGGCAACTAGGTAATACTCGGCTCCAATACTCTACTAACGGATCGTTTATTACCATAGCAACCTCGTTACTAGCCGTCGTTTGTTAGTAGTATATTCTATATTGAGACCGGGCTTATACAATACTGTACCTACTTATGCTTTTTTTCGTAATAAAATAGTAACCTCTGTACTCTGTAGGTACCTAGTATAAAAAGGTAAAAACTATTTATTCTCTACTTACTATTGCCTGCTACATTATTATTGAAAAAAAAAAATGTAGTAACGTTCTTATTTCGTTCCAGATTTAAACTGAAAAATGAATGAGACGGCAAAAACGAATAAACTGACACCCTAATTGAAAGGAGACTTCATAACAATAAAATAACCACTGTGTGGACTGCTATAGGCTGATAATGATGATGATGATGAATAATTATTCAAACTGTTTAGCCTGCCAAGCACAGCATAGATTTTTATTCTATTTTTGTGTCTATTTAAATAAGTTATTGATACATTTACGAGTAGTCATATAATTACTCGTGAAATGAGACACGTTTGATTGATTAGTGCATGAGACCAGAAGGGTAATTTTCAAAATGTAAAAATGTATGCACTTTCTTCATTTAAAAAGTCCGTGACAAACAGACAACCTCACCTCGTTAACTATTTTTAGGTAGGTATTTGAGGAACCCATAAGGAACATCTACTGATGATCTCGATCAAGTGCGCTATCTATAAATGAATAAATATTTGTGGACATTTCACACAGCGCCATCTAGCCCCAAACTAAGCAAAGCTTGTACTATGTGCACCGGATGGCTGATAGATTTTTTTTTTGTAAATACATAATTACTACAACACCCAGACCCGGAAGAAATATTTGCAGAACATACAAACGTTTCTCCCGTAGCGGGAATCGAACCCTCTTGCGTCTGAGCCGAGCACTCGTCCGCCACGCCACCGAGGTCGTCAAAAAACCGTTGGCAAAAAATAATATTAGTAAATTCCATTATGATTTTTTTTCTGTAAATAAATTTTTGTATTTACTGAACCTAATTGTTTTTGTGCATCAATTTTCCGTTAGGTTTCCAATCCTACTCTTTTTGCGTCCAAAAGTGCGTGTAAATCATACTTCAGCATAGTTCAAATACTTGGGCCAGGGCCTTTTTGGATGTTTAGCCAGAATGCCGCATCATTTGTATGGGGCTGGATTCCAAGCACATTTGTATGAGAGAATTTAAACGGGAAACAGGTTGATTCCGGTTTACCTGTTTTATTTTGCATGGTACTTTGCAATACATACATACAATCACGCCTGTCTCCCATAGGGGTAGGCAGAGATCACGGATCGCAATCTGCTATGATCCCGACATAGGTACTTCTTTCGCTTCATTCACTCTCATTACATTTCTCATACATGCTCGTTGGTTTAGGGTACTCTTGACCCTTTTCCAAAACGTCGCCGATTTGGTCCACTTTGCAATATCTGATACTATACTACTTATATATTATTTCTTTACTCCCAGTCTAGTAGAGAAGTAGCGATAGAAATATATAAATCTACTAGCTGTCACCTGCGGCTTCGGTCGCGTGGTACGTACCCGGATAAAGCCGGATAGCCTATATGTTAATCCAGCACAAACGTACTATGTATATTCCAAGTATGTATATCCGTTCAGCCGTTTAGGCGAGATTGAGGCAGAAACATCCAAACGTCCTCACAAACTTTCGCATTTATAATATTTAAGCCATTTCGGAGGCCTTTAGGCGGCCTAAAAACTCCGTCACTAGAGTTGGTCACTAGCTCATACGAACATACATACATATATAATATGGAAAATGATGATGATGATGATGCTTCCGCCTACAATCTGCTTTCTGTTTGTATCTATGTGTGATGCCAACATTCCACACGTGGATATTTGATGCTACGTCATTCATTAGTGGGGAAAAAAACTATGTTATTTGGGGAAGGTCTTTAATTAGTTTGTCGGTTTTAGACGAAAATATTGTAGGTAAGTAATTTATTGGTTGTAAATAAATAAATTCAGTTTTTTTTTATATAAAATACAGTTCAGATAACTTCAGTCCATTTAATAAAAGTTTTTCTTTACATAACACTCGTCATTCCACAATAAAACACGACCGTCTTTCATTTCGCTGATGATCCATTGTCTTTTTTTTTTCATCTGTCAAATTGTTATAATCTATCACGAAGTTTCATTCAAATCCGTTCAGCCGTTACGGCGTGATTGAGGCACAAACATACATCGTCACACATCACATCCACACATTACAAAACATCATCACATCTTCACAAACTTTCTCATTTATAATATTAGTAAGATTAGTACCTAGGATAGATTAAAGAACTAAAATATTCTATAACAAAAATCAGCTTAAAGAAGGATCAAATATTTGACAAGTTTATGTTTAAAAGTCAAATTAACTTGAAAATCTTACAACACTTTTGCCTAAACTTACTAAAATGTCCCGATATTTTTAACCTTAATGGCCTCTACATTTTTAATTTATCAAAATTTTCTTGGTTGAGGACTTCAAAAGCAAAAAAAAAGTTTCTAACAAACTTAAAGTTATTAAGCTTTTAGCCAACTATATAGTTAAGTAATTTTTTTTACTTAAGAAACTATTTGTTACGTAGGTAATCGTTTTTACTAACTTACCCCCGAATACTCAAAGTTTCAAATAACGAGTTTTTTATAGATTTTCATCAAAAACTGACAAAAAACCGTGACTTGAGACGTGCTCAACTCTGAGTCGCGTTTGAGTATTCGTGGGTAGGACTATGATAACCTATCAAATTTGCGTAGCCATTTGTAAGTAATTATTACTGGAGGTCATGTGACCTCCTCCTGGTTATGTGACCGGTTGAGAAAGAACCAGCGTGGTGAAAGGTTAGGTACCTGCTATCAATTGCCACAGCCTCCTGTTGATAATGTAAGTGAAACCCTTTTCCCAAACACATTTAATATAATAACTCACACCAGATGTTCCGAAATCAATACACAAACGGTAATAATAGTTTCGTATTAATATCATCTTCTCATTTAGGACATTATAACACGCGAAAAGCAACTTTATCCCGTCGAATTAAGGTCGAGGTAAAGGCCATTGCATTGACAACCACTATTTTTCTTCGCACCCCAAGTAATTAACTGTCTCCCTTCCGAATACTAAACACCTATTTAGTATCAACTATCGGTAGAAAGAGACGGAAGATGTCCTTTTGTTAAAGATAGAAAGAGAGAGCGTTAGATTTCACCCTAAAGTTTTCACGGTTATGATCTAAGGGCGCTTATAGACGTATGGTATTGTCATACTCGTGTTGGTTTATTTTGGGAGAAATCGACTGTGAAGCGATAGGATGTTAAATGAATCTAATTTATTTAAACTGTTTGGCTTTTAGGAAGCTTTTGAAGGGTGACTCTTAAAATGGTTGGTAAAAACGGTTAAGTAGTTTATTAGACAAGTTAAATAGGTTCAAGGGTGTTTGAATTTTTTTAATTAATGCATCATTTGTTTTAGATGAAACCGTGATTTTTCTTTTGTTATTATTATAAGCTAATATATACAATCTACGGATGAAATGGAATCTTGCCGGATGACCAAAGAATTTAGTTTACTTGACTTTATTTCATTTTATTATTAATTTGTTGTAAAGATAGACCTAAGTCCGAAACTATTAAATAAATTTAATGTAGGGGCTATAAATTAAGCTTCAGGTTAAATTTTGCACAAAGTAGAACATTCAATCATAAGAGGATTTAACACTAAGACCTTCAAAGATTGAGGATAATCGGTGTGAAGATGAAAATAAATTACAAAGCATTAAAATCGAAATCGACAACATCAATAAATCACAACACAAATAATTGTCACGAGCGACAGTAAATCTGCGCTAATTTGAAACGGATCCGTAAACACCGAAACGAAATTCATCAGACCTCTCGCTAATCCCACAAAGGGCAAAGATTCACTCAAAAGGATTTAACAAGCGGCATTCACGACTCCTCATTATATTTTTATACTTTATACCTCTGACATAAAGTGCGCGATCAAAACGCGCGAACCCTACAAAAGGTAATTATGTTTTGATTCTTATAAAAAAAAATCGAGTATCACAAAGGAGACTAACGAGATAAGAGCGTGCTAAATCGCCCCCCGCGCCCCCCCCCTCGGATCGGTCGGTCGATTGGTGGAAAGGGACGGGGCACAGGCGGCGACAGGCAAGCCCCGCCCCCCACCGCCCGAGCCTGTCCGCCGGCGCCCGGCCGCCAGTCAGCCTCCGACTGCGCCCGCATGCGTACACCATCCACGACCCTCGCGAAGTGCAAGTGCTAAATGGAACTCACCGTTCAATGTTAAAGAAAAGCTACGAGAACCAGGAAGTGAACATGGCGATACAGAGCGTCTCGAGATACCCGAGCTCCCCGGCCGAGGCCACCGAACCCCCTAAAGCTAGCAGAATCAGTTTCAGCGTAGCCTCTATTTTGGCAGACACGAAGACGAACCAAGCGGATGAAACGGCTGAGATGATAAGGCATCATCGTACGATCCCAGAGTCTCCTTTGCGGCAGTCACCATCAGCTCAGCCTGAGCTGCCCGGCGGGAAGTCAATATCCCCAAGGCCTTCGTCCCAAACACCCCCTTTGAACCTCAACGCGTCAGCCGCTGTGACGTCCTCCGATGAAGAGTACGAAGATTCAGTGAATCAGGAAGATTCTATAGTCGATGTAGAAGACTTGCAGAATGGTGCGCAGAGTGAGGATGAGGACCGGCAGTCGACTGATAACGGAAGGCTAGTGAGGCCGACTCCGTTCAGCGCCCTGGCGGCGGCGGCGGCGGCTTACCACGGGCTCGGCTGGCCTGGGCCTTCTCCCGTCGTACCTTCCTTTGGACCTCTGTTCCAGAGCCATTTTCCGGGACATTTAGGTTAGTAAAACTATCATTACATTTTGCATTTTGGTTCTTCTGCTACTTAATTTTACAAAACTTTAGGTAAGTAGGTTTTGTTTATTTTTAGCAATTCTATATACGAGTAGAATTAAATTTTCTTTACTAATTTGCCGATGTACTTAGTTCTTCGATCTTCCTAATTGCTTATTTGACACACTTTCACGGTTAACTGTTACTTTTTTTTGCATATCTCGTATTTTACAGATTTATCAACTTTCAGCATGACTGTTAGTTAGTCGTTTTTTGTAGCGTAGACCGTTGTCTTGCTAATCAATCATTAGTTTGACAGTTTCTTTACAATTTTGTATTATTTTTCTCAATTATTCTCAACTTAAGTTGGTTCTTCCTCGATTATATTTTAGGTTTTTGTTTATTTTATATTTATTAATTATTATTAAATATTTTACTAATCCTAAATACCAAAACGTTTAAATATTTCGACCATTTTCGAACTAACAACAAGTAGAACAATAAAATTGTTTGAATGGAAAGTTATGAAAATATTATACTTTTCAGTTGAATGAAAAATGTTCTTGGACGTAAATTGCTTTGTTTATTGCCTGGGCAGTAATTTACTATTAATAAAAGCCATTATGGTATTATAGCCTTAATTATTATGATTAAACATTAACCTATGTAAAAGGTTTTATTTATTGCCATATTTATACAAAACTTTGATTCATTCGAACGTTAAGCTTTTAATTAAAATGGCTTTATTGATGAACCGGATATGAATATGATATGGGATATTGATAGATAGATATGGGAACTAGATGGCTGATAGAAAACTTATATACTTTTTTTTGTAAATACGTACTTATAACACATAAAATTACAACACCCAGACCTGGAAGAAATATGCAAACATTTCTTCCGCAGCGGGAATCGAACCCGCGCCTCTTGCGTCTCAGCCTCTCGCCCGTCACGCCACAGCGGTCGCCGAAATAAATATATAGGTACCTATACTTTCCTACCTAGTCTATTTGTTTTGTTACTAATCGAAATTAAATTATTATTACCTTATTATTTATCCAGCCATGGACTTCCCTATACTTAATTAGGTAGGTGCACTCTAGTTAAACCGATAATTTAGATTTATGTAAACAATTTTAGGAAATACCCATAACTATTTACAATGGATTAAGGATAAAATTCTCTTATATTAATTATAATTAATTTATAACCGCAGTGGCGTTATTTTTAAACAATTACAGTTTATCATGGTTTCCTGTGTTATTTGAATTAAACATTTATTATAGAAAATGCGTTGTTATAAACATATTGTTTCTAATAAGTACATACCATGAATGGGTTTTCAATATCTAAATAGATTCTCTTAGCGAATATATTTCTAATAAGATTAAAAAATTTATTGTAAACATTACTAAACATTCAATCCTAAAAAGCATTACACCAATGATAGGTTGAGTCATATAATAAGTGTAATTATAAGTGGAAACTTTCAATTGGCTTTCCGTGAATATTGTATTCTGCATGTATAAAAAATCATTATAATAAAAATAAAACAAATAAAAAAAGAGAAAGTAGAATATTATAATACACATTCTTTATTTTGTATTTTTACTTTACAATCAAACAAATTACATATTGACGCGTTATCGAAATGACGCTTCGAAAATCGAAATAATAGAAAGTATAAATTACAAAACGTTGTAGTAGAATTTTGGTAAGTACATACAAGACAGGAAAAAACAGGTTGCAGTCATGATAGGAAAAAAGGCAGGCGAAAATAACTGAATCTGTATACCTACCTACTTTCTTTGTTTAAAATTAAACTTAATTTTGTTACCAAAAATATATTCAACCATTGTTTCCCTCTTACTGCTTTCATTCGTTGAAAGTTCTTAAATTCAAAGTTTATGCAAAACTGCGATTGGTCTCCTGATCCGCCATCTTGTAGGATATTGTTTACGCATTTCGACAGATCCCTTATTTATGATGGCTTATTGTTCCTCGATGCTGTTTGTAAGGGATCTGAGAACTTCAGGTTAGATTTGAATATATTTGATTTGAATAAGGTAAGCTTTTGCGGTTAATTTGATGGTGTCGTAGTGTGCAAAAGTTGTCTACTGTCGCAACTGAATTATGACTAAATAGTTTAGTATTTAACTTATAAAGGGTTAAATATTTGTCTGGTTGTAGTTAAGAGCACTGGTGGTCTTTTTGGTAGTGACCCCGATCCGATCCTAAGGTTGTGGGTTCAAATCCAGTCGTGTACCAATGGATTTTCTGTGCGATATACCAGTACTCTCAGACGGTGATGGAAAACATTGTGAGGAAACCCGCGGCTTAGTCAGCTCCGCACGTATTGACCATGTCTTTCCTGTGGACAAGGCCGACTAAGCTGGAATGATGGAATAGGTGCTGGGTAAGCCTACTCCATCTTAATTCGTCCCGGGCACTACAGCGTCCCGTTTGTGAACGTAAAAGCTGTCTTCTGACGCTGTATAAATCATCTACTATAGGTGAAAAAAAACCTTAGTTTTTTTATAGTTATCACATTTTCAAGTATCAAGTTTTTTTATCTTATTTTTCAAGCATCAAGACTTATTTAACGTTTTTGTAGTTAAGTTATAAATGATTAAATAATTCAGCCAATAAATATCATGTTATTTAGGTAGTCAATAACTTACCTTACAAACGAAGATTTATTTATCCATTAAATAAGTAGGCAACATAAAATAAATACCTAATTATTCATTGCAAATGGCTTACACGACTTGTAATTGCACGATTATTCTTTGAATGTCAATTTAAATTATTTATAGCTCAGTATGGATGTCTAACGCACCTTGTTTCGAACTTAGAACAAAACGGCGCCATTTCAATTTTACAAAAATAAAACAAAAAAAAAATGCAGAATTATTAAGAAACTCTTTTTTTGTAATTATAAATAAACTTAATTTACATAAATACGTTAATAAAGTAAAAAAAAATACAACTTTATACATACTACGACATACTTCTTTCGCTTCATTCTCTCTCATAAAATTCATCATACATGCTCGTCGGTTTAGGGTACTCTTGACCTGGCCTTTTTCCAAAACGTCGCCAATTTGGTCCAGGTACTAATACGCCTAGGTCTCCCCCTTCCAACGGTACCATTCACAATCGCTGTTTCGTTATCTTCTTCATAGTTTCAATCGTTACAATAAACTTTAACATTTAGAAATACAAATGTAAAATAATTGCTAACAATCGAATATAACCACAGAAACGATAGATTATAGAAATCAAAATACCATAGAGTTATTTGCGTGCAGAACGGCCACTCACCTTGGCGTGCCTCGATTAGCCCTAAGAGGTTAAGAGCTACATGCTTATTCAATTAGGTCTAATCTCCCGATATTTATGCTTAAAATACCTTAAAAGGAATAAAAACGATCGCGTTTTTTTATTTCTAATTGTGTCATTTACAGAGTCATTACAATGTAGTGTGCTAAACAGTCCATTCTAACTCCGATTATGGACAGTACATGGCAAAGAATAAGGTAAAAATGATGTTTCACTTATTCCGTTTTTTCAGCTAAGCAGTTTAAGTTCGAAGTAAGTAAATCACATTTACATAACTACCAAGAATAAGTACGAGGCTTAAAAAAGTTAGGTCATACGTTCACTTGTATGTTTACAAAAACTTAAAATGGCTGCTATATCGCATATTATTTGTTACCATGGATTGTTGACACGCAAATAGCATTTGGTAATTTTATAGAAAGCTGGTTGAATACGCGAATAAATATTATGAAGGCATATTTTTTATTTTTTATTATTTTCTACAACTCTTAAGTACAGGTATACTGACTTCATAATGATTTAGTCGTGTTACTCTGCGACTATCTTAATTTTGCTTTGACAAAGGTTTTAGTTTTGTGTCTTTGTCTATCCAGTGATAAATCATAAGGCTACACCTGTCGCTTTAAGCAACAAGCAGATAATGTAGCCGCAGGGTAAACGAATCAACCAATATCATTTCCAAAACTTATTCTTTATCAATAAAATAAATTCACAGGTCTTCTTTAAAAATATTTTGTTGTGTTTTAGAAAATGAAATAACTTCAGAAGCTTATTTATTTATTTACTTGCCTAAGGTAACGATGTTACGTAAGCTTCATCATCATCATCATCATCGTCCATAGTCTGTGTTGCTGGTCGTCACCAGTATTGTCGTCGTACGTAAGCTTGCCCATAATTAATTAAAAACATTACACTCTTCTTGGTAACAATAAAAAATAATAACCCAAAAATGCCACGTCCAGAACTGTCAACACAAAATAAATTACCGATTAAATAATTTGCAAGCGACACAATAATGAGAAGTGCACCCGGTCATGCAATCATAGGACTGTAATGAGTTACCGACACGAATGTGGCTTTACACGAATTACAATTTTTCATGATTATAGCTAATTTTTGTACATTAGGTTTATTTACGTTTGTTTTGCCGTGTCTTATCTTTTTATTAGTCTATAAACATTTTTGAAAGTTGAATTAGTTTTTTGCCAATTTTATGAATGCGGTCCAAAATGTAGGTACGTTTAATTTTTTTAGACGGCCTCGGTGGCGTGGCGGGTTGTTGCGGTGGCTGAGAGCCAGAGGCGCGGGTTCAAATCCCGCTGCGGAGGAAATGTTTGCATCTTAATATTTCTTCTGGTCTGGGTGTTGTGGTACCATGGTACCATGGTAGGTAGGTACTCTTAGTTTCTGATACCCACGACACATCACTAGTTCTTTCGAGGTTCACTTAGTCTGTAGGTAGATACTCATTTAAATACGGTTTAAACTTATCTAGGTAAGCGTAAATCCATAAAAATCAAGACATGTTCTTATCTAATTCCTTTGAACTAATATACCTACAAAGCACATAATATCCATACAAATGTAGGTGATATACCTACCTGGTACCTACCTAATTTATACGTCCTTCTAGAATATTTATTCATCATCTTCCTGCCCTCATCCCACTCTATGTGGGGTCGGCACAGCATGTTCCTTGGATCATGCTGTAAGAGTTTTGGCTAAGGTGTTTTATGACCGGCCGCCTGCCTGACGTCAATATTATTCTAGCATATTTATTAAAACCAAAAAATATTATACCTATTATGAAAATATATTTTCTTACTACCCAAATGGCACTTAACCGTTTTAACCATCCAAAGTGCACTAAAAACCGGATGACATACATAATTGACGGCGCTGGGCGTATCTTAAATCAAAGCTTACAAAGGGGTCCCTTTCTACTGAAAAATAAAACGCAAACGGGGTTCGAACCTGTTCCTTATCCGTACAATGGCCCTGGATCTACGGATTGTTTACACGGGGCGAGCGAGCATGCTAGTACTCGCCTCTCAAGTTGCCAGAGTGAAGGTAACTCTGACGATATGCGAACTGGGTTCAAACCAGTTCCTTATCCGTACAATGGCCCTAGATCTACGGATTGTTTACACGAGGCAGTAGGCGTGCTAGTACTTGCCTTTCGCGTTGTCAAAGTTAGTATTACTTTGAAGTTTTCAAGATTTTGTCTATAATAGTTCTGTCAAAAGTGGCTTTGTTCTGCTTTTTTGAGCCGGGTATGGATCATGGTAGTGGGCGAAGATCTTTTAGAATCCTTGGAATAAACAGGCTTAAACAATTTAGTTTGTAAATCAAAATACGTATGGATCATGGTAGTGGGCAAAGATCTTGCGTCTAGAATTCTTGGAATAAACAGGCTCAAACGATTTAGTTTGTAAATCAAATAACGTCGATTTCTGCTATGGTTAGAGTTGAAGATACATTTTTTTATAGACCGAAACCGTTTTATTGACATGGAAAGGCAATAAAGTAAAGTGAAAAACCCGTAGGCCATTAGCCCTTCCAGTACTTGCACTGTGTAAAGGCGACTGTAAGCATAATGCCCGTTTGCAGGTAATACGCGTTAATACACTTTCATATTTGTTTATGGGCCCCAGTAATGGTCTATTAAGATTGTTGAATTGCTAGTGAGAACTGCGCTGATTACTTCAGTAATTGATTTTGCTATTTTCTATACGAGAAAACCCTATTCATGCAATCTCTTTGACTATATTTCTTCAATTAAAAAAAAAACGTTTAAACATAACCTTTTTTGTGCAATCTCTCTGACTATAATTCTTAAATTTCAAATGAAGAACGTTGAAAAATGGCGGGCGAATTAAAAAATCAAATGGTTAAAGAATAAAGCAAATGTTTACGGACTACGAAATGCCTGTTCGCTAATACAAGTTTTCATCCATCATAACCGTTGGTTTATTTATAAAAATCAAAATTGAGGATTTGTTCAACATATTATTATCTTCCTCTATGAATTATGTTGAATTTCGGTATACGGTATAGTTACAGTCTTTTTCAAGTAGCTAGACCATAAATTATAATTTCGAAAACAATGATAGTTCCGTAATCCTATCCTACTATAATATAAATGTGAAAGTGAGGATGTTTGTATGTTTGTGCCTCTATCACGCCTAAACGGCTGAACGGATTTGAATGAAACTTGGAATATACATAGTTCGTGCTGGGTTAACATTTTAGGCTATTTTTTATTCGGATACCACGTGAGCGAAGCCGTGGGAGCTAGTTTTTAATAAAAAAGGAATATAAAAAATACTAAAGTGGCATATTTTATGTACCTACTGGCGATGTAAAAAAAAACAATCATAGATCGCTATTTGTTTATTACTATTACTATTAAATAATAAGTATTAAACGTTTTGATTTCACACTTATTGCATTGTAATGTGTTCTTACATTTACGGCTCAGGCTGATTATTTTTTTATGATAGCAATCGTGATATCATTTAATTTACAGTATTGCTATATAAAAGTTAACGTTGCGAACAATTTGATACCGTATTTACGGTTTTTATGATTGGAAATTGCGTGATTATTAACAAAATGTAGGTAGAAAATGCTATTGTTTCATTTTGTAGGCACTTTTTAATTTTTTTTCTTGAGTAAAGTCAGCATCAGAAGATGATATTTTTTAAATGTTTAGTCTCTACTATACGAGATGTCATATTTTAATTCACGAAGTGGTTTTAGAATTTTCTTTAATCTTTATTTATTGATGCTTATCGCCTGTGCTTTGATTTATCATTATCATATTCATAAGTCGCTTTGTCAAAATCATAAATTTGTTATGGTGACAAAGAAATTACATAATGGCTTTTGAAAACAGACTATTTGTGCCAATTGATGTTGTAATATGTAATAAACCTCTTTATTATAATAATCTATTCAGTAAATGAAGACTCTAAAATTGAATAGATAAATACTACATAACAAGTGCATTTTTAACACAAGTTTATGTACTATCAGAGTTCAATGGAAGCTTCAAATAGGCTTTACGAGTAGGCCGACATAAATTATCATTTACTCATGTAAAAAAAAGCGAAAAAACTAAAATAAATTCATAATACACTTTTATTGTTGGCTGTACCTACGTAAGTGAAGGCAATAAGAGGCTTCAAGATAACATAATAATAAGTTTGATAAAATAAAAAAAACTATATGCGCGGTCACAAATTGGGATGGGTGACCGCAAGTGGTATTACGAGCTGAGCGCTTCCGTGCTTCGGCGGGCACGTTAAACAGTCGGTCCCGGCTTTTAAGTCGTCAAGCCATGACGGAGGCCTTTAGGCGGTCTAAAAATTCCGTCACTAGAATTGGCCACTAGCTCATACGAACATACATACATAGTTTGATAAAGTTTTATCGATTCTATGAATTTTAGGGAGGGTGTATACAGCTGCCTTATTTTATAAGCCTGTCGCTGATGCCTTCATGCCAAGGTACGGCCTGGGATGAGCGATAGCTACAGTACGTATATACTATTAATCCTAATTACGTTTTTTATCAGATTTTTTAAAGTGTAGCACGTCAGTTTACAATCTACTAGCCAATTTTTTTTCATTATGTGAAAATCCGCTTTATCTACTTACCACGTTATGTATGGAAGTGAAAGAAATAAAGCATTTCAATTATCCGTCAATCTCACAACAAATGAATAATGTATCGATATCAAAGTAACACGGAATTTGTCTACCTCGCCTCTAATTAGCCATGTATAATAATGACATAATGTGCTATTTTCACAGCTTGCTGCCTGAGTTAGCTACTTCATTTGTCTATGAGGTGCTAAGTGAAATCTGCTGAACTTGTTACACTTATAAATAGCTATCACTTAGCGAGCTCACTTCATCATCATCATCATCTTCCTGCCCTCATCCCACTCTATGTGGGGTCGGCACAGCATGACCCTTGGATCATGCTGCAAGAGTTTTGGCTAAGGTGTTTTATGACCGGCCGCCTGCCTGACGTCAACCCTCCTTGGGAATACTTGCTTATACTTACTTAGCGAGCTCACTTCAATAAAAAAAACATTATACATGAAAAGTTGATGCTGAAACTTTTTAGTAGTCCACCGTATCTTTATCAATATCTACTTATATGAGTTTATTTTGAGGTTTATTGGATTATTACTAGGGATTAATAAAATAAAAGTAATTTACTTATTTAAATAATGAACAGGAAACCATTTGAAGTTAAGAATGAAAAACTTGATTCAGAGTTTTATAGGCACGCTCATAGAGTGAACTAGCCATGTTCTATTCACTGCGGTATAACGTACACTGCAGTGCAAAATTAATGATAAATATATCCGTATTTGTCTATCAGTGTAACTGGACGGGCTTATCGCCTCCAATGCTCTCGTTAGCGCGTGTAAACCGAAACCCCATTACCGGCCACACAAGCAAACAAATAAACACCTTAGGTGTTGTCAGCAAGGTTCATATTAATTTGAAATTTGTTTTAAGGTCTTTTTTCGCCCTGTACTCGCACGATTGCCTCTCCTAATTGGCTCGCCATCTGTTTTAATTCATTTTGCGATAGTTTTACAAGTATTTTATTGACGCGTAGCTCCGCCTGGCGGTCGAGTTGTGTAACGAAGCGATTAATCGATTCGTTTGCGTGCGAGTCATTCGATCGAATCGACGTATGAATCGATCGGCTTATTCCATTTTTAAAATCCATTTGTTTGCATTTCTTTCACGGTAATAGTTTGCAATTAAAACGACGGAAAATAAAGAAGTAGTCATCCATCATATTTCTATCACACGATGGGAGGTCCTTTGAGATGAAATACAACATGCTTAATACCTTGTAATAAGGTTGTAAATCGCTTATAATGATAGAGATAAGTCCGGTAGCAGTCAGTGACGCGTGCTGCCATCTCTCGGACGATGACAGTAAATAATAAATCTTGAAGATAACATCAGAGGCGAAGATTATACGGTACTGAGTCCCCATCACGCCATCCGTGTTTCCTGCGCTCGCAAATTAGTAAAACGCTTACAAATGAACTCATTCCAAATGCCAGGTATAAAGCCTTATTCCAAAGGTTGTAGTGTTCAAAATTGCGTGAGAAGCTTTACGTTCGTGGTAACTTATTCAGTTCTGTAGAACATTGGGTATATTTTTAGTACTTCGAGGAACTATACACGCTAAAGTTAACGCCGTTGCTTGAACGACATTAGACAATGGACAGAACTGAACAGTTTAAGTGCCTATTTAACATACAGTTAGTTAAAGAGCAGATTTGCGGGAGGATGGATGAATGTTTGTACTAAATTTCTTTGAGAAAGACTGTTTAGATTAAAATTTATAGCTTGCTGTAAAATCGTCTTAACAGAGCTAACCATAAATTATATAAAATTTCGATTAAAAACATTACCTTGTGCAGTCAAGCAAAAATAATATATATATTTTGACAGGTATCAAACAACAAAACATTCAAGGGCAAAAACAAAAGTCAAATGCTTGAAATGCAACTTTCGTCGGGCACGTTTTTTTTGATCGCATTTGTAAAGACCTCGACCTGCGCGTTGACCAATTAGAAACACCCATTAAAATTCACAAATGTCCACTCTTTCGGCATTCCTTCACGAAACCAGTCGGGTTATTCTGAGACCATCTGGAACTATCGGAAACTTTCAATGGAGAATCCGGATCCTACGTTGACTTCAGGAACTGACGCTTATAGATACCGCGATTCTGCAAACGAAATATAAAATGAACTCCGGCTAGGTGGAGTGAAGATTTGCGAAAGGCTCCTGGTGGAGACTGGATGCGTCAAGCTGAAGATAAGGCACTATGGTGCCCATAAAGGGATATCTGTGTCCAGCAGTGGACTACTACAGGCTGATGCTGATGATAATAAAGGCATAATAAGCCTTTCGTCAATGTAGGTGTTCATCGGATTCTCCATCGAAAGTTTTCGATTCTGACATCCGATGGTTCAGAATAACCCCACTGCACTTCTTAGCAAAAAAAAGAAAAAAGCATGCGATTTGAGCCGTCAATTTGGAAATGGAACAACCACCGGTAGCGTTTAAAAATGGAACACTAATGACATTTCGAATTTTAAATTCGTCATTATCGGCCAGTTGCCGAATACTGAATGCAATAATATGCTAATTAAAATAAAATCAATGCGATTTGGGAATATATTAATCGTTTTAGTTTTCTTTGAAATCTTTGTAATTGGAGATTTGTGTGACAAAGTTTCTGATATATGATACCAAACTAGGTAAGTTAGTGCTTTATAAACTATTACTTAGACCTTGAATTTTAATTAGTAGGTATCATAAACCTGACAATTTGTTTTGAAATAAATGTTGCCACCTTAAATAATGTAGTGTTGTTGCAGCTCAAATTTTCAAACGAAGAGAACAAAATGAGGTACCCAATTATTTTTCGCGTTAGTACGAGTATTATTTATATAAAATTATGTCAAACCAGTGTAAACAAAAAGAAAACATTACTGAACGATTTGAAGAGCTATTAGTTAGTTTTGTATTTAATACATTTGTAGTCATCACTCTTTCAATGAGCTTCTCATCTCTCTTAGTGAGCTGCTAAGTTTCGAAGTGATTTTCGTCAAAAGATGGCAGCCCACCAAATGTCAAAATCGTGAATTTAATTAGTGACATTATATATTATAAATGCGAAAGATTGTGAGGATGTTTGGATGTTTATGTCTCAATCACGCCTAAACGTCTGAACGGATTTGAATGAAACTTGAAATATGTATAGTACGTGTAACGAAATTAATTACAGGATAATTTTTATCCAGATACATAGAGCTCAGCTGCTGGTGAAAGCTAGTAAACTTATAAAAAATCATACCGACAATATAAATAAATAAAGTCATAAATAATTATAAAGACATTTATTGTCTGTGATTTTCAAACTGTCAAAAAAAATCTAAATTAATCTCTAAACCGGTCGCAAATAATTAGAAAGACGAGAAATACTCTTATGTCTTTTTTATATTATTCAACTTTATTAGTTCATTGACAGTTTACACCAAAAATATTAATTTTGAATCAGAACCGCCATAAATCATAATGCCCATAGTTAATTAAAATAATCAACCATAACGTATTAGATAATTTGTCATTGGACCGTTTCATTTGTTCGAAACGTTATAAATCAGACCTTCTTGGAATAAAGGAATCATTTAAAAATGGTCAATATAAATTAGTGTATTATTTTGATTTTGCATCGATTTGTATTGTTTTATTTATTTTTATACAAAGGTATAATTCGCGCTACGTAACATGAAACCGCAGGAAGATAAATATTCTTTATTACAAAAATACCTGCCGCCCGCGGCTTCACTCAATAACTGGATAAAAAGTAGCCTACTGTATATGTTATTCCAGCACACATAATAATCTTAATAATAAATATTTGTGGACATTCCACACAGCGCCATCTAGCCCAAAACTAAGCAAAGCTTGTACTATGGGAACCAGATGGCTGATAGAATACTTATGTACTTTTTTTGTCTGTAAATACATACTTATGATACTACAACACCCAGACCCGGAAGAAATATTTGCAGAGCATGCAAACATTTCTTCCGCAGCGGGAATCGAACCCTCTTGCGTCTCAGCCGAGCACTCGCCCGCCACGCCACCGAGGTCGTCAAGCTAAAAGAACCTTTCAGTTTTGTAAATAAATGTTACGTTCAGTAATAGTATCGCTACGCTTGTGTTGTAGGTGGGCAGCGTGGGCAGTCTGCCGGCACCCTGCGGCCAGTCAGAGCAGACATTAACGTTTTCATTTATTAATAACCATAGAGCAGGCCATAGATCTTTATAACTTCAGTAGTATAGATCAGGCCTTAGAATTACCAGTGACGGATTAATTAATCAAATTAAGCAATTGCCTAGGGCATCACGTCTGAGGGGGCACTAGAAGAAGCACAAAAAAATCCGTCCTTAGGGCATCACGTCTCACTCTCACGTTACCAAAAACCACACCAAAAAGCATGGATTGCTTAGGGAATCAAGTAGTCTTAATCCGTCGCTAAGAATTAGGTACGTCTATTATTTGAAATCGTGACGTCTACACTTTGATAAAATAATACAGAGCTAAAAACGTTGGGCTTCTGTGGCTAAGATAATAATAACACCCAACAGTCACATAGTCAACTTCTCTGCTGCGCAGTCCAGCAGCAGCAGTAAAGAAAAAACATAGAATGCGTCCAGCTGCTTCTCTCCCCGAGCATGTCGTAAAAGTCGACTAACGGATAGTATCCTCCAACATGATGAGATACAATAAGCAAGTATTCCCAAGGAGGGTTGACGTCAGGCAGGCGGCCGGTCATAAAACACCTTAGCCAAAACTCTTACAGCATGATCCAAGGAACATACTGTGCCGACCCCACATAGAGTGAGATGAGGGCAGGAAGATGATGATGATGTTCAAAAATTTACGAAAATGATAATACACTTCTACGCTTTAAGTGTTTTTATAATATCACCATTTAGATTAAAATATCAATAACAGTAATAATAAAGGCTTGCCCACACTAATCGTTGTAAGGTCGCGTGCGACGCCCCGCGACGTCGCGTCGTGGGCGAAGCGGCGGCACTACAAACAATTATAAAATCATTCTATTTACTAGCATGCTAGTACGATCTACATCACTTTCAAGTCCTCTCAATTTATACTGAGCCTTATTAAGCTTGAATTACATTTTAAAATTGCTTTTATGCTCGATTGAAAAATAGAACAAATCTTGATAGTAAAATTAGCCATCGTACGATATTTTTATGATTCAATGCAATTTATATCTAGGTATAATTATATGTGAGGAGAGGACTGGTGGTCTAGTTGGCAGTGACCCTGCCTTCCGATCCTAAGGTCGTGGGTTCAAACCCAGTCGTGTACCAATGGATTTTTCGGTGCGAAAAATTATGTGCGCTATACCAGTACTCTCAAACGGTGAAGGAAAACATCGTGAGGAAACCCGCGGCTTAGTCAGCTCCGCACGTATTGACCATGTCTTTCCTGTGGACAAGGCCGACTAAGCTGAGAGGATGAAATAGGTGCTGGGCAAGCCTACTCCATCTTAATTCGTCGCGGGCACCACAGCGTCCCGTTTGTGAAGGTAAAAGTTGCCTCCTGACGCTGTATAAATCATCTACTGTAGATGGTAAAAGGCCTTAATAATTATATGAACAGTAAAGGCTTTAGTTTAGTGTTGTAAAACTGATATCTGCTGGCTCGTGAAACACTGTTAAATACTAGTTCGGGAGCCAATGGATTCTAAATTACCCTGTGTTAACTTTAGTTATGTCAATAAAACATTTTCACTTTACTTTTTTACGTTAATTCAAATCTCAGCCCAAAAGCTGTGTTAAGGAACGAATATCAACGCATCCTCTCAAACATTCAGATTTATAATATATATGTAGGATAGTGAGTTAATTGCAAGATAAATGAAAACAAAAATATTTTTGTTTTAATGGAACTATTTTCTTAGTAATTTCAACGTGATTATTTAATGTAATGTTCACATTACCTAGTCATTAATTTAAACGGTGAAGGTATCACCTTTCATGAGATATCATCACATAATTATATTATACGACTTCAAATAAATACGTGGTATTATATTGTCTGGTTCACTAATGAGCAAGCACATATTTTTTGCCATAAAATTTTCATAATGCATAAAATATAATTTAAAGGAATATTTTCTATAAATTGATTTTGAAACTCGTTTGTATAATTCCGTTTTTATAATTGTTATTAATTATGTTGTGTGAGAAACATGCCACGTGAAATCGGATAGGGTCATATTTTTTAATGTGACTATAAATTTGTTATTATCATAATAATTAATAGAAATAATATCTATTAATTGGTTTTTAAGGTGAAGAAAAGTTGTATTAGACATGTTTTTGTTATAGTAAGTGGTTGCCGGTGATTTAAATGTGGTTGATATATATATTTTTTGTGATAATACTAGTTTTGACACCTACTCTAGGATTCCCTGTGTTTACATCTGATATAAATTTATAATGATTTGAGCAAGAACTAGTTAGATCTAATAAGTTCTTATAATAACTTTTTTAATCTTTCAAATAAACATGTCATTATAACGTCAAAAAAGAACTAAATAATTATAAATGATAATGAATCCAGCAATTTGTAGAATATTACAATAAATAATTTAAATTCTGAGAAATAACAGACTAATCCATTTTATGGTAATAACAATTCCATTTTAGATTTATTCTTAATTTTTAATGAAGTCAACTTTATGTCACTTCTGACTTATAAATCTTCTCAAATTAGGTATAATATTTTTATGAATATGTCCCATAACTTGGTCACACAATTTCTAATCAATTATTTATTGGGGACTAGCTTAATTCCGCCCGCGACTTCTCTCGCACGATACCCGGATAAAAAGAAGCTTTTATGCAATTTCAAGTCCACAATACCTTTTCATTATTTCAGCTGTAACGTCATGATTTAAACATAAACACACACAAATGTCCAACCGTTTGCATTTATAATATTTATTAACTGAGTGCATAATAGATAAATAGATATCATTGAAAAAAACGTGAAAACCTATTATTGGCTTTCTGTTTCTTATAAGTATATTTAATTTGTTTCTGTAGCTCTTGGTTTTCCAATAAATAAATAAATAAATAAATAAATAAATAAATAAAATACATACAATTATAATGCATGTATGTTATTCTTTTTCTGATAGCAACTTATAGGACCTATGACTTTGTGGTCACTAGATACCTATATTGCACACACTTATCTCGACGACCTCGGTGGCGTGGCAGGCGAGTGCTAGGCTGAGACGCAAGAGGCGCGGGTTCAATTCCCGCTACGGGAGAAATATTTGTATGTTCTGCAAATATTTCTTCCGGGTCAGGGTGTTGTAGGATTATATAGGTATGTATTTACAATAAAAAAGTATATAAGTATTCTATCAGCCATCTGGTGCCCTTAGTACAAGCTTTGCTTAGTTTGGGGCTAGATGGCGCTGTGTGAAATGTCCACAAATATTTATTTATCTGTAAGTAGGTACGCTATACGTACGTAGGTATGTGTGTATGTACGAGTGGTAAGTACAGTCAGCAATGAGAGTCACGCTCCTAATTATAGAAGCATTCCCAATCAATTACCGCGTATGCGCAACAAAACTGTCGAGACCACTTTATTTGCGGTACCGTCAACAAAACAGATTTAAACATCATCATCATCTTCCCGCCTTTATCCCACTCCAGGTGGGGTCGGCACAGCATGATCCTTGGATCATGCTGTAAGAGTTTTGGCTAAGGTGTTTTATGACCGGCCGCCTGCCTGACGTCAACCCTCCTTGGGAATACTTGCTTATTATATCTCATCATGTTGGAGGATACTATCCCTTAGTCGACTTTTACGACATGCTCGGGGAGAGAAGCAGCTTATAACAGATTTAAACATCATAATGAGAAAATAGTATATAAATGAATAAAAGTAATTTATTTATTATTCTTGTCTACTTTTTATTTATGTTAATAATTTGTTAGTAATTAACTTGCACTTATATTCACTTAAAAATTGGTTAATATCGGTTAACTAAAATCTAAAAATATTGTTATCTGTTGTGATAAATTATTTTGATTACTTAAGCATTAAAAAATAATACTTTAGTATTAATTGGAAATAAAATCTAAATGAAACATTTAAACAATCTTTCTTCATGTTTTCGATTTGTGGAGAATTCCAAATGGAGGTCATTTGAGTACTATCTCCATTCCCCACAATACTACAAAACAATCTTGATTAGTCACACAGGCTTAAAACAAGAAAAAAGTTTAACCTTTTAGTTTAACTTCTTAAAGGATACATTGTATCCAAAGTATCACTTGACTCCGTTTAAGTACTACCATCTAAAATGTCCAACAACTATTACTGTCATCAAAAACAACACTTTTCATTATCACATCTTAAACCGTATTAAATCTTAAATCCCGTTTAAGCCGAATGGTTTTGTATTTAACAAGCAGTCAAAATGTCGGCCGTTGGCGTCGAGCCAAAATACTAATGTCCATTGAATACAGCTATTTGTAAACTGAACACTGTGTATAAGTAGTAGCTCTCTTAATAGATCATTTAGGATAAGCCACGAAATTGAAGAATAATAAAAAAAATCCTACCGGTTAGTTTTAAATTGTTAGGTATTGATGAAAACAAGGTATTTTGGCAGGAATATTTCTAGTAGAAGATGTCTTTATAATGAGGATGTTTTATTTGATATATAGAATATAAAAGTTTTGATTTATAAAACAGATAATGTTTTGTGGGGTTGAGATTAAAAACGATACCAAAAAAAATTAATGTATGTATGTATGTATATTATAACTCTCGTATCCCAATGGGGCAGAGCCACAAGTAGTCATGAAAACTTGCAGCCACTTCTGATTCAAAGTCCCAAGATGGATATGGTGAACCATGGTGACAGGTGATCAGCCCATCGCCCATTATAGATGGTCCACTATGTTGGGGACTATCCTTTAGTCGACTTTTACGACATGCTCGGAGAGAGAAGCAGCTGGACGCATTCTATGTTTTTTTACTCCCAGTCCAGCAGAGAAGTTAAAGAAATTGATGTATGTACATTTTGCTATGCATAATTTATAGCTGCAAAGTACATAGCCAAAACCACAATTAAAACCACACTGACTCAGAAATAAAATAAATCTATGAATTTAACTCTAATAAACTCGTAAATCGTTAACATAAATCACACAAAGACAATATAAACTTTTTTCTCTATTTCCGCGTTGTCTATGGCCTCTATATTATGAGAGAGCGTTTGAGCTGATGAATGGTCTGGTGTAGGCATCCCGTTTGATCCTCAGATAAATATTGTGGCAGGAATCCGGGAAGATCTGTTAATAGTTCCAACTTACAACTCTTTGTGCATAACTATTTATGGGGTAGGCGTTAAAACATAACACTAGCATTGAAACTTCCTGTTTCTGATGATGTTTTATTTATATTAAATTGTGCAAGTGTGTCAAGTCAAAATGTAATAAACCATGGTGTTTGATAGTAAAATATTTAAATCCCTTTATGTATGATGCCTAATTCATATGCGTAAAGAATATAAGCTTTCAGATATTTATATAAACTTATTTTGGCATGGAATACAATTTTTATAAGAAATAACATCAATTTTGAGCCATTTAAATAATTTCATCAATTTATTATCCACAATCGTTTGCGTTATAAAATGAATTATGAATATTATTTTTATGACTTTTGATTTGACCACCGAAATCATGTCGAAACCCACAACTATTATGTATATATTTAAAATTTATGTTCATACGCTGAGTAAAACATGTCAAACATCCACCAAGATGCGAGGAATGCCCGCCTCGCCCGTACAGACAGCACAAACGTCAAGCACACAACGCTCGTTTAAAATATTGGAATGAATGACATACCGCGCCTCGCACGATTAATGGTACAACTTGCACAAAAAGCAAACAAGCTCATTAATATATCAACTGTCTTTTAGCTACGTTGTACCGTCAGCAAATTCCATATTCAAATTCAAAAACAGAACTGCACTTTTCATAACTCACCCGTTAGACGTTCTTTTTTTGTGAAAAAAAAAGTTTGGTCAAAAAATAAAATGATTCCGTCCGACAATGGGAAATGTTCACGGATGCATTTAAAACGTCTCGTATTTCTTTCTTCGCTCACAACAGGGTCATAATTTAGCAAGAAACATCTGTAGTCGATATCTCTTTATACAATTAACGGGAGAATGGAATGAGACAGCTTCTTAGGAGTATTTTTAAAAGTTATTTAGTTACTCGTTTAAGGATACTCGACACACGTGCGCCTGTTTTGTTTTAGAGATGTTTTTGCTTGTCAAGTAACCTTCATTGCTACGACTTTTATCATAAATTTGGTTAAATAGGAACACACAGTAGTGTGTTCCTATTTTTATGTAATATGAAATTATCCTATTTTTATGCATTATGGAATTGTGGAACTTTGCAATTAAATGTAAATATTGGTAAAGTTACTTCATAAGACATGCGAATCATGTTTTTAAGCACGTCAGTAAAAAAGCTGACAAGTCGATAGAGTGTATCGCTCTCGGCTTTATTTCCGTTCGTGTAGCCGCTCGCTTTGACGTCCGCTAAACACAACATTAAACATTAGCTTTTTTTCAGCTGTCACATATTTTACCTTTTTTCTCCAGTTTTTTTGAACCATTAGCTACTAAGCGACCGTACGGTTTGACATTGGTATTAATATGTTGGCTGATAGCGCCATGCCAACGTTTCAATGCAAATTTGAATCGTGTTTTCTAATGCATATTTTATTTTTATAATAATTTTGACGTATTGTCTAAAAACCGTTAATATTTTTATAACAATTTTGACAAGTCTAAGAACCGCTAAAATGCTGCCGTTTCTAAAATATTTGTTACTTTTCAAATTATCCTAAGTTGTGTGCCAAAAAAAAAAATGGAGAGCGGTGAAAGCAACTCCAACATTTCAACACATAGCACGTGTTTATACATCAATCAGAACATTCATTAGTACTCAAATACCAATTAGTTGAAAGATAATTTTGTAGGCTACAGTCTATTAAAGATTCAATCAATTCGAGTAGTAAATTAAGGTTTTTCTAACGCTAATAAAATTGATTCATTAACAGTTTAGTTTCGTCATTGATGGATTGATGGCTGTAAAATTGATTAGGTGAGATACACTGGTAATGGTAGCAAGATACAAAAATTAGAGTTGGAATCTGTATTATCACTTTTTGTACATTATTATTTAAAGGTCTTATAAAAAAATATAAATTTGATTTACGAAATAAAAACAAATAAAATATATGAATTGAAAAACTTTTGAACCTTATAACCATTTAAATTCGATTGTCTTAACAAGTCCCAACATAAATGACATGCTAATATTTCTGCTCTTAAGTGGATTTAGCTTCTGTTTGTCAGTCAGATACTCATTATAGAATTATATTTAAAAGATTTTACTTTTAATAGGTCGTAAAGACTAATTAGTTTGGTTCAATGTAACCTGATACAAAGTTTTATGTATCATGATAAACTGAGAAAATAATAATTTATCTGTCATCTTGAGTGTAGGCGTCTATTTTAAAACGATTTCTTAATAAATTAGTTGCTAAATGACGAAAAGGTTTTAGATTTTAATCTTATTTCCCTTAAGTAGGTTTGATGTATTTTATTTATTCGATTTATTGGTCCGAAGGCTGGACATTCTAAACATATTTCGGCTCGCTTTGAAATCTGAATATTGCCAGTAAAGTTGGCATTTTTGAGCAGCATTTTATATGTTCAAGAAACATAAAACTTGGAAGTCATGTAGAGGGCAATATTGAATTGTATTAGACGAAAAAATACCTTTCTTTCAAATGCAATCTGAACCTGAGAATGCCAATCAGTCGATTCTTAGGATCATCGGAGTAATCTTCTTTCTATTTGGATTAATAAAAGTGAGAAATAAAATGTCGGCTTAGAACAAAGTTATCAGATCGGGGTCTCTTTCATGTTGGGATGTAGGTGGCAAATTGTAGGTACTATAGAAGAATAGAATTTTATCATCCGCCATTAAATGATGATCCAAAATTTGGGATTCCTGTTTGAATGTACTACATCTCGACAGATGTTCATCTTGATTTTATCACGTTTTATTCCTTTGAAGATCTCCGACGGTAATTCTTTAATATTTGTTATCCAAAGTTACGGCTTGCACGACCATTAGGTACCCATGAAATTGGTGGCTTTAGTTTGGGAATATATTTTTCTGTGCTACCGTTTTAAGTTAAGTGTCAATAACACCTACATACTCAATTATTAATGGTAGCAAACTTGACACCTTCACAAAGTGAAATGTCAAATAAAATTAGTACAAAACATAGTTACGACAAATAAAACAATCCTTTTCAAGAATTACGATCAAAATTTAAGAAGTGACGAGAATAAAATAGGTTTCAAGTAGGTAATTAATAATTATGTAGGTAGGTAACCTACTATGGACGATTTTATTGCTAAAGTTCACACATTAAAAGTCCACCAGGCAAAGTAATGTTTGGTAAGCCACTCACGCGCTTGTCACAATTTGGATGGGTGACCGCAAGTGGCATTACGAGCTGAGCGCTTCCGTGCTTCGGAGAGCAATTGTCGGTCCCGGCTTTTAAGTCGTTAAGCCACGACGGAAGCCTAAAAACTCCGTTGGCCACCAGCTCATACGAAGTTACTTAGTATCCTTCTTCCACAGATGGTAATAGCGAGCCGCCGAAGTTGAAGTGCCATCTCCGCAAGCACAAGCCGAACCGCAAGCCTCGGACGCCGTTCACGGCGCAGCAGCTGCGGGCCTTGGAGACCAAGTTCGTGGACAAGCAGTACCTCAGCATCGCTGAGAGAGCCGAGTTCTCCTCCAGCCTCGGACTGTCTGAGACACAGGTACTTCTTGCGCTAGATTAAACTAAAAAAAAACTAAGGCTTTTTACCATCTATAGTAGATGATTTATACAGCGTCAGGAGGCAACTTTTACCTTGACAGACGGGACGCTGTAGTGCCAGGGGCGAATTAAGATGGAGTAGGGTTGCCCAGCACCTATTCCATTCTCTCGGCTTAGTCGGCCTTGTCCACAGGAAAGACATGGCTAATACGTGCAGAGCTGACTAAGCCGCGGGTTTCCTCACGATGTTTTCCTTCACCGTTTGAGAGTACTGGTATAGCGCACATAAATTTTTCACACAGAAAAATCCATTGGTACACGACCGGATTTGAACCCACGACCTTACGATCGGAATGCGGGGTCACTACCAACTAGACCACCAGTTCTCTTAATACAGTAAAGTTTAGAGAAATAGGTTATCTTGTGTTATTTTTTTTTTAATTTTGATCACGATTGTTGAACCTTGACTTTCAATTCCCCTGTCAACATTCACCTCCGATTTGATCTTTTAAATAAATAAATAAAATTCTACTTATCGATGACAAATATCTCATTAATGATATCTTACATCTCAATGCAACTGAGTAGGTATTAACATTTATTAAATATTTTGATTCTTATAATTTATTTATTTTTTATCCCTAATGGTTAATCGGCTAGTCAGCTCTGCATCTTCATCATTTTGATCTATCTCGTAGGGTTCAGCCAGCGTTTGCAATGTAAGCGCAAAAAATGTGTTTATTTACATCACATTAGAAACCTCTAAAACTATCAGTGTTTCTGTACTATATTATGCATGTATTATACATATAAACCTTCCTCTTGAATCACTCTATCTATTAAAAAATCCGCATCAAAATCCGTTGCGTAGTTTTAAAAATCTAAGCATACATAGGGACAGAGAGACAGCGGGAAGCGACTTTGTTTTATATCGTCACTGGAAAGGCAAAATTACGTAAGCGCCAAAATGGCGCCAAATAGGCATATTGAGTTATTATCCTAAAATAGCAGTCCAAATACAATAATATGAATTGCTGGACATAGAAAATGAAAAATGAATGAAATCTTACGTTGACGTCATCGAAATTCGATAATTAGGCAGAAAGTTATGATTGAAAAAACGAAAAAAATTTACTTCAAACGGCTTTTTCTCGATTGGCGCTTACGTAAATTTGCCTTTCCAGTGACGATATTATAGTGATAGGTAATGTTTTAGCTTTACTAAGTTTACTCCTTCCTCCACAGGTAAAAATCTGGTTCCAGAACAGACGCGCGAAAGCGAAACGTGTTCAAGAAGCTGAGATAGAGAAGCTCAAAATGGCGCAGTTCTCTCGGCACCCCCACCACCTCTACCCCCACCCCGCTCTACAACAGTACTTCCACCCGCACCACCCCATCATGATGGGGGGCCGCCCCCTCCCCATGGGCATGCCGCAACACCTGATGCCACCTGTGTCTGGCAGCTCGCCGTCACCGAACGCGCCGGCACCCAATCAGAATTAAAAAAAGCTGGCCATCAAGAATCCTACTTATAATTATTATAAATGCAAAAGTTTGTGAGGATGTTTGGATGTTTGTGCCTCAATCACGGCTGAACGGATTTGAACGGAACTTGGAATATACATAGTACATGTGCTGGATTAACATATAGGCTGCTTTTCGTTCGGGTACCACGCGAGCGAAGCTGCAGGCGAATGCTAGTAAAAAAGTGAAATGAAGGCAAAAAGTTTTTATTCCAATATTAAACAATTTTCATTTTATAATACACACAG
Source organism: Scotopteryx bipunctaria (assembly GCA_949320045.1). Classification (NCBI taxonomy): domain Eukaryota; kingdom Metazoa; phylum Arthropoda; class Insecta; order Lepidoptera; family Geometridae; genus Scotopteryx; species Scotopteryx bipunctaria. The sequence goes on from OX439462.1 coordinate 4,540,686, forward strand.
TTCAAGCCTGCCTCCCGAATGGAGTTTCTCTCAGTCAGCGAAAAGGAGACTGGCAATAAAAATAAAATAAAAAGCCATTTTATTCAGAATGCGATGTGAAGTGGACTGAAAGATGATTTACCCCCGAATACTCAAAAGCGACTTAGAGTTGAGCATGTCTCAAGTCACGATTTTTTGACAGGTTTTGATGAAAATCTGTCAATAACTCGTCACTTGAGACGTGCTCAACTCTGAGGTGCGTTTGAGGATTCGGGGGTTAGTTATGAGGATTGTGAGAAAGGTATATACCTGGTTCGGTTATACAACGTGTAACATAATGTCCCTATAAGCCCGAAAGGGGTGTATTCAGACCGAGCACTTGAATACATTGACGTGTGCAAAAGTTCAATACATCATATTTGAAATTCCAATACAATTAAAAACAAATTATTTCATGAGAAATTTGTGACAACCCTATGTGTTTGTTTACCATTTGCGTAGGTAACAAACACACGCGCACCCTCCTATCGCGTCGGACCCACACATACGCAGACAATTGAACGCGCGGCAAGTTTCAAAAAGTACCTAGGTGTAATCAAATCACCAAAGTTTTCGTAAGAATTTGCAATTTTTTTAATTCTACGTAGAAATTAAAGTCGAAGATTAAAATCACGATATCTTTCACACATAAAAAAACAACTACCTACCTACATCTACCTAGGTAGTTAAGTTACCTAAGGACCTAGGTACAGGAAAAGTTAAGTTATACCTTTTCTTCCTTCTTCTTGGTTGGCTCGGAACACGGCTAATTGACATGGTAGGTATTAGGTAGGTATGTAGGTACCTAGGTTGGTATTACTGGTACACATTCACATTCACATTCACAATCACAAAATTATTTTTGTCATTTTTTATTAGTAAGCTAAGTACTAATGGGGTACCTACTAGGTAGGGTGATAGGTTAGGTACCTATCATCATACCTACCTATCACTGAATTTTATCACTGTTGACACACACAGTAGGTACTCGGTATCCATCAAAGGGAAGTAGGTACAACACACCACCGAATTCCCGGTCTTCCCTCACTGGTGCGCCGGTGGAAAGATCCCGTCGAGAGAAGACGGTTCCCCAATCCCAGAAAATAGCCCGTAAGATGGCAATGGCCGCCCTGGATAACGCTCTCTGTAGAGCTGAAGCGCCGCTACTAAGCTATTAATTATTTGGTGCTGCTCCAACACACACACACAACACCATATCATAATACTCACCGTTTGAGTACAAAGCCGACATCGTATCGTACGTTAATTAGTTACGCGAACCGAGAGATTGCTTGTTGCAGTTGTTGCAAGGAACGAATGCTAATTGCGACTGATAAAACCCGATCTGTTTTGCGACCAAAAGTAGGTACCTATTGCCGAAAGCCGAATTTTTAGGGTTCCTTGTCTGGGGTAACCCACTAAATACCGATTGGGAAAAAAAAGGAAAAAAACTTCACCATACATCTACTACTACTACTACTGTCGTCGTGTCCGTGTCGCTAGCTCTTTTGAACCAGTGTGGTGGAAGGATTAGAGTGCACCTTGAAGGTTCCTTTCGTACACTTTGACACACGTCTATGACATGCCTGGTTTCCTCACGAGGTTTTCCTTCACCGTTTGAGAGCATTGATATTGCACACATAAATTTCGAATCGAAAAATCCATAGATTCAAACTCACGACTTAAGGATGGGAAGGCGGGGTTCATACCAATATGCTACCATGTGCTCCATCCACATTTGCTACTAGGTACCTACCTACTTACATAATAACCTACCAACAATTACGTAGTTCAATCAAGAAAAGTAAAAAACAAATAAACCTACGGAACCAATTTGATTTTATTAAACAAACGCTTGCGGTGCGGTGTCGGTTGACGGTTGCGGATTTTGAATTTAGCAAAGGCACCGACAGCCAATTAGGGCAAGGTGCCATCCCACTTATTGTTGTTGTGGTTTCAATGCAACCAATGACAAATAGGCTGTTCACGATGAAAATGAAGATTAGTAAGACAGATAAGTCACAACCTTTGACTTTAGTGCCCAAGTAGGTAGGTACAAAATTGCATTGAAAAATGCTCCAACGAATATTGGAATAATACATCGTTGGAAAAACTAAAGTGGAATAGGGTCACGGCTTTATCCTCAGGCACGGTAGACCTCTTCTCATACTTCTTGTTACCTACTGAAGATGCTTTTAAGGCCCGAGTAGGTAGGTACAAAATTGAGTAGGTATCACGGCTTTATCCTCAGGCACGGTAGACATCCTCTCATACTCCTTGGCACCCACTGAGGATACCTTTAAGGCCCGAGTAGGTAGATACAAAATTGAGTAGGTAAGGTACCTATCTCCTATACTAGGTACTTAACAAAGAGATCTGAAAGGATGTTTACGGTGCCTAGGGATTTTAGTCGTGATGTGACCTTACATTTTAATTACCTACCAATAAATACCAAGGTACCCCTAGGCCTTCAAAAAAAAATAGAAATTACTTATTAAGCCACCTCGTTATTAGGTAAGTAGGTAGGCATTTTACTAATGGTGTCTGTTCTGTTACCTGTTTCATCTAGAGTTCACACTTAAAGGTCAAAAAACAGCTGTAAGTAGGGATGCCTCATGTTGTGTCAAGTTACGTATTGGAGCAAAGTTTAAGAGACATTTCATGAATGAAAACCTTTGAAATTTTAAAAGTCGTTGAACAAACGTTGTTCGCAATGACGTATAGAACACCCCCGTTTCGGGCTTATAGGGACATTATGTTACACGTTGTATAGAGAGAATGAATGACAGAAGACTACCGAATGGTACCGTTGGAAGGGAAAGACGTCCAGGTACCCCTAATAACCTGAACCAAATCGGCGACGATTTAGAAAAGGGTAAGTCAAGAGTACCCTAAACCGACGAGCATGCACGAATGAGAGTGAATGAAGCGAAAGGAAATCGTAGCAAATGGAGATCCGTGATCTCTGCCTACCCCTGAAAAAAGCATGATTTTATTTTATTATGTAGAACAGTTTTTTTTCGAGTGCTCGGCAAGTGCTTGATTTCTCTAAAACAATCTCTTATCACTTTTTTATTTGTCTTCACAACTCATTGTATTTAGCTAAAATGAAAGAAACGTGTAATTTGTAATTTTTTTGTTGATGGTACTGATGTATGTTGCTGGATAAATGTAAATTATTGTGTAAAAAGTTCATTTAACATTAAAATAATATTATGTTTAATATAAATAAACTTAGATTGTATAAAAAGTTTACCTATCACCAAATTAGTTGTATTCTATTAGTTTTTTTCTTGAAATATGTAATTCAGAGTTTGTTTTGTAAATATAAATAATTTGTACCTACTTATAACTACTTATCTATGTAGCTGAAAATATATTTCTTCATGGTGAACATATTTTTTAATTTCAATCTCCTTATAAAAGTTATTTCCTAAAAAGTTTAGGTTTGAACATAATTTTTCCTATAAAAAACTAAGGCTTTTTACCATCTATAGTGGATGGATTACACACCGTAAGGAAGCAACTTTTACCTTCACAAACGGGACACTGTAGTGCACGGGACGAAATAAGGCGAATTAAGATGTTTTATTTCCTATAGCTTCATATAAAATTGGTGCCATATTCTTATTGTAAAAGCGCCATACTTTTTTTGACAAAATAACGTTGCTATAATACGATTCGTCGTATGTTAGTAGAATACTGGAACTATGCAAAAATAATTGTCGATCCGTTACGTCATTGCTGCGTGAAAGAAGAACAAACCAACAAATTTAATTATGTTTTTTATACAAAACAATGCACAACGAAAACTAATTATGAAAATATTCGAACAAGAATTTAAACTTTAGAGTCATAACAATGATAACATATTATGACATTTTCAAACCATTTTTCAATTGTTATTTTCAGCTTAAAAAGTAAACATGGCTGATCTTTGGGTTCACACATTTCCACGCGACTTTTGACCTTAACATTATGAAAATACGGTTGAAAATATGTTTGTTGTTCTGGTTATCTAAAGGCATATACAGACGGACTTCATAAAACTAGACAAAGTCAAATGCGGTGGAGCTCAGAATGCAATTATCTTTTATTACCTACTAACTAAAAACTAATGCCTTTTACAATTTATACAAATGATTATGATAGCGTCAGGAGGCAACTTTTGCCTACACTAACAGAAAAGTGGCTGAAGTGCCCAAGTCCATTTTAGATGGTAGGCTTGCTCAACACCTATACCATCCTCTTAGCTTAGTCGGCCTTATTTTATTACCTACTAAGTAAGTGCAATAAGTATCATAAATATATTTGTATGTTTGTTAGTTGATTTTTCCTTCATTCACGCAGTAACAGAGCAACGGATCGACATTATTTTTTGCGTAGACCTAGTTTATGGGCGGAGAGGGCAATTTTAATCGAGGTTGTGTCCATTTTAAAAGTTATGAAATGTATAGGAATGAGATTTCATTGGTGACTTCATAATTTATTATTGAGTTGATTCTACGAACATATTCTTATCTAGAAAAGTTAAGTTGCTCGCTCTCATATTGTAGAACTGATCATCCGACGACATAGTCAGCATAGCTGGGCAGGAATGGATTTGGGAGGAGGTCTATATACTTAGCAGGGGGTGCACACAAGCTGAATAGATAATCATATAATCATAACTGCATAAGTGAAGTCTGACTAAACATTCATTGAAGTATTGTCTGTTAATGCCCTTATTGATAATATGCTGTCAATTGAGTAAAGGGGACTAATTTTAAATATATCCATTAAAGTTAATTGTCTGATACGGAGGTCGGGTCGCGCTGATAATGATGATGATAGTGATGATGTGATTTTGTGATGGGGTTATCAAGTCAGCTAGAGGGGATTCTGAATTATAAGTAAATAATTGCCTCTCAGTCACGTACACCAGCTTATTACTAAAAGTATCATCATCATCAGCTGAATGAAGTCTTCTCCTGGGCATATGCCAGAAAAAAGTATTTAGTTAGTTTCTTTTTAATAATAAACAAATTATTTTTTTAATGGGCATACGTAGACTGTGTGTTAAATATAGGAATCTGATATATACCTATATATATTTGTGGACATTTAACATAGCGCCATGTAGCTCCAAACTAAGCAAAGCTTGTACTATGGACACCGGATGCATGATTTTTTTTGTAAATACATACTTATAATACTACAACACCCAGACCCGGAAGAAATATTTGCAGAACATACAAACATTTCTCCCGTAGCGGGAATCGAACCCGCGACTCTTGCGTCTCAGCTGAGCACTCGCCCGCCACGTCACCGAGGTCGTCATTTAAGTATGTATAGGAAGTAGGAATAAAATATGCACTATGCTAGGTTATGAGCTCAGAACACTAAACTTTACAACATGGAGAAAAATAACAGAAAAGTTTTAAATAAAATGGAGTTCAGTCACGGAAAATATTTTTTTACTTTACCACGTAAGTATACATATAAGTTAAGGCTTTATTTTTATAATACTAGCATTCGTCTGCAGCTCGACTCGTGTGGTACCTACCCGGATAAAAGGGATTAATGTTATTCCAGCTCATAAACTATATATAGTATACTAGCTGCCGCCCGTGGCTTCGCTCGCGTGGTACCCGGATAAAAAATAGCCTATATGTTAATCAAGCACATTTACTATGTATATTCCATGTTTCATTCAAATCCGTTTAGGCGTGATTGAGGCACAAACATCCAAACATTCAAACATCCTCACAAACTTTCGCATTTATAATTTATGTAAGATTCCAAGTATCTGATCATAGTAATCATAGCAAGTATCTTGTATAATTTACATAAATTTGAGCTACATATTTACCATCATCAATTATAAAAAAATACTGGCTTGTAGATTGCCACAGAAAAAGAAACATAAGTACAAAAGGCGGAAAAGCGGCAATTCGATCTTTAATTGTTTTGTCGAGTGCTAATTATTTACGTATAGTTCATTTGTGTTTTAATAAAATATTGTTTATTAAACTAATCAGGTTATTATTTACTTTCCTTCTAGTTATACAAAATGCCGAGTCGCGGTCATACATAATGTATTTAAAAAATAAATACCTAAATGCCTTTTACCATCTGTACTACGAGTAGATGATTCACGCTGTAGTGCCCGGGACGAATTAAGATGGAGTAGGCTTGCCCAGCACCTATTCCATCCTCTCAGCTTTGTCGGCCTTGTCCACAGGAAAGACATGGTCAATACGTGTTGAGCTGACTAAGCCGCGCGTTTCCTCACGATGTTTTCCTTTACCGTTTGAGAGTACTGGTATAGCGCACATAAATCAAGCGAAAAATCCATTGTTACACGACCGGATTTGAACCCACCACCTTAGATCGCCAGATCGGAAGGCGGGGTCACTACCAGCTAGACCACCAGTGCTCTCATGTATTTAGGCACTCGAATTATTACTGCCCTCGCTATACTCATGCTTCAAACAATCTCATTTTGAATAGATTCCTTTCGAGTCGACCCTTGTGTAACTATCTCCTATTATTGGCTAGTTATCATTACTACTACTACTAGTTATCATTGGATCATCGTCAAATACAATACAATACAATCATCATCATCTTCCTGCCCTTATCCCACTCTATGTGGGGTCGGCACAGCACGATCCTTGGATCATGCTGTAAGAGTTTTGGCTAAGATGATCGGCCGCCTGCCTGACGTCAATCCTCCTTGGGAATACTTGCTTATTGTATCTCATCATGTTGGAGGATACTATCCCTTAGTCGACTTTTACGACATGCTCGGGGAGAGAAGCAGTTAGACGCATTCTATGTTTTTTCTTTGCTCTCAGTCCAGCGAAGAAGTAGAAGTTTAGATACAATACAATACAATAATTTATTAGTAACACCAAGTTACAGGTCAATATAGTGTACCTACAATAGGTAGGTATATAAAAAAAATATTCTTAGATTTGTCAATAGCCTTAAATCTTGTTTTACTAACATAATTAAATTAACTTTTCATTTTCAAATATAATATTCATTAAATTAAATTAAACTAATGGCGACTTGTAGAACTCATCTACTGAGTAGAATGAGTTGAGAAGTGTTTGAAAACCGCTGTGGAAGTTGCATCTCTCGTTATACTGAGGGGCCCATCATCATCATCATCATCTCCCTGCCCTTATCCCACTTAACCCTATACTTGGCAGTGTGCATCGTTATGCACATTGAACTTTCAAAAATTATTGAAACTGCAGGAAATGTTTTAGAATAACTATTTTTACATTAAATGGTAGTTATTTTTGTGCTTATTTATTAGAACATTTTTGTCTTGTTGTTTATAACACGAAATCGACAGTAGAACGCAAGATTTCAAACCGTGCGCAGGTGTCTACGCATCGCAACGTAAGAAATTAAGATTTTTATTGCAATTTCGCTATAATTTGATGAAAAATGTTATTTACAGTATAGATTATAACTTTTACTATATACACTAGCTACTTTTGAGTGCTAAAACTTTTTTATTTGTATGTTACACACGAGTTTTGGTGAATGTATCTTTAAATGCACTTTGCCCACTTGGCGACAATTTAGGTTATTTTTGTTCAGTATCTGTAAAGATACACTGCCAAATGTGTCGCAAATTTGTGTTCATAAAACACTGTATAATTAAGGTTCAACTATTAACATTTATTAGTATTTTATTTTATATAATGTAGTTTTAAGTCTTATTTATCTATATTTTATACTATTTATGTTTTTATAAGTAGGTAAATACAACAGCAGCAGTAAAATAGAGGTCGTCGGCTTGTAGCTCTTGCCCCTAAAACGGGGGCTAAATCAGATTTGGAGGACAGTGAATCATCCTCAGATAAATTGAGGTACCGCACTCATACCTTTCAAACTTATAACTCGGGTAGCAGTTCACCATCGCCATCATTGCCGTCGTCGCTGGAGAATTTAAATCTTTTGTCGGATGAAGATGAAGAGATAAATTGGATGAGGATGAAGATGATAGATATGAAGTGATATCTTCAACGTCATTGCAACACATTCAACAGCCATCGCTATCGAACACCGCTCCTTCTCCATCGATTTTATCGCCCATTATGCTATTTCCAGTCCATTATCGCCAAAGCCACCAGTGAATCGGATTGCTTTTCCATCTTCTCTATTAACAATCACATCACCTGTACCATCATCGCAAGCCTGAATTTAACGCGTTATGAATCAAGTGTCGCACCATCAGCAGCAGCAGCTACTAGATCTAAAAAGACGAAGGTTATTGTCACCAAAAAGAACGCAAAAAGACGCTGTAAAAAGCTCACTGGTTCAGCTGAAGTTGAAGTTGGCTTGTTTGAAAACTCAAATGAAGGATTCAGCGCTATTCAGAATTTCAAGCTGTTTTTCTCAGACGACATTATCTCACTCATAGCGCAACAAACGAACATCTATAGTAACCAGATAAATGGCACGTCTATCAATATTACTGAAGATGACGTCAATGATTTTCTGGCAATTATTGTCCTGATGGGGGTCCTGAAAATGCCAGCTTCTATCGATTACTCGCAGGAAGACCTCCAGATGCAATTCCATATGTTCAAGTTGGTCATATCCCAACTTTCACATCTAAAAATCACCTCGGTGGCGTGGCGGGCGATTGCTCGGCAGAGACCCAAGAGGCGCGGGTTCGATTCCCGCTGCAGAAGAAATGTTTGCATGTTCTGCAAATATTTCTTCCGGGTCTGGGTGTTGTGGTACCATGGTACTCGTAGTTTCTGATACCCACGACACAGGGAATCCCAGTGTGGGGTCAGAACTATGTATGTGACTGTTGGGTGTTATTTTTTTTTTTTTTTTTTATAAAGCGAGGTGCAAGTATTGCACTAAAGGGCAGACTCGGTTCTTCTGCCACAAATGCAAAACGAGGCTGTGTTTGGTACCAGATCGCAACTATTACTTAGCATATCGCTCTAAATAATGAGATACCAGCTTCCACGCGAGGCTTCACTTCTCCAAAGGAGGAACCTAGGATAAAGAATGTGTCAATTTAATTATAACACAATTTTAGGTAGATGTTACGGCTGAAAGTAACGAATCTCGTTCTCCTTTAAAAATTACCTCGTAATTGTTTTAGTAAGGCTGTTAACTTGTAAGAATGTTAAGTTCAAATTGTTTTACATATGTTTTAAAGTTATGCTCGTCCTCAAAATATGATTTTATATAGATTATACGAAAAAAAATATTAAAATATTATGTCCGCTTACCTGGCAGTGTATCTTTTAGTATACGCCGATTTTTAAAAGTTGATTGTTGACGGACCTGGCTGTGTGCATTTAAGGATACATTTAATTATATAAAAACTAATAAATACAGAATTTTTTTTTCTTCTAAATCCTGATCTATATACACCTAGGAACACATTTTACTGAAAAAAAATTAACATTTCAAAAAAAAAATATCCTGCCAAGAATAGGGTTAAGTGGGGTCGGCACAACATGTTTTCCTCTTCCATCCCCCTCTATCAGCCGTTATTTCAGCACTCCTTTCTTACTCAAAGATATGAGTAAAGGAGTTAATACTCCTATGGATAAGAGGGTTTTTTTATAGTATTATTCCTTTCACCACACTGGTTCGATGTCGCAAGTGACCACCCTGTATAAAGCTTTGTTGTATTGTGACGATTGTTTTCGTATATATTTTTATCAACTCGTAAAATTTTATTAGGAGTGATTTCGGACCTACATCGAAGATGTCCTACTTTTAATTAGTATCAAATTGTTATCTTAATTACTCATTAGATAATATAAAAATATTTATTGCTCTCGTAATGCCTGTTGACAATAACAATAACTTGAAAAATATTATGTGATAGATAAATGAAATAACTTCTTATGTTCTGGCTACATTATCGCGATACTGCAAAGCTTTGCGTTTTGTTTCCTTGTCTATCCCATATGGTTGAACTTGTCACTCTATGCAACAAGTCCGGTGAATCCCGATAATGTGGCCCCAGCATTAAAAGCTTTAATGCATTTGACGGTCTCGGTGGCGTGGCGGGCGATTGCTCGCCAGAGACGCAAGAGTCGCGTGTTCGATTCCAGAAACGTGCCCGCATTTACCCACGTTACGTTTTATTTGATCGTATTGAATAAGGTCGTATAAAAAGTGACTACGTAAAGTGTAAAGTTCAAAGAATGATCAAAGTGAGTAACCAAGAGATGAGTGGATACCGTGACACATTGGAAACAAACAGACAGACTTCTGTCCGTGTCGTTACGACTCATTTGCTGGATATTAAAAGAGACAGAAGGATAGTTTAAAAAAAATCAAAAGTGACGAAAAATCAAATCGACGGCCTCGGTGGCGTGGCGGGCGATTGCTCGGCAGAGACGCAAGAGGCGCGGGTTCGATTCCCGCTGCGGGAGACATGTTTGCATGTTCTGCAAAATATTTCTTCCGGGTCTGGGTGTTGTGGTACCATGGTACTCGTAGTTTTTGATACCCATGAAACAGGGAATCCTAGTGTGGGGTCAGGACTATGTATGTGACTGATGGGTGTTATTTATTTTTATTTATTTATAAAGTGTGAGTAAACTTGGACCTATATCACCGTGGTTCACTTCTAAATTATTTTTCATCAGCCCTAATAATCTCCCACATTAGGTGCCACTTCAAAGTCGCTCAGCGAACTATGGAAAGAGCAACGCTCAGAGTTTCTCTGAAAGATTTGCATCCATAGGTACTATACGACAGAGAACCAAAGTCACCGACAAGTTTCTTAAGAGGAGACTGCGACTCTGCAAACGTAATGTAGGACGTCCTCCAGCTAGGTGGAGTGACGATCTGCGAAAGACTGCTAGAAGAGACAGGATGCGTCAAGTCAAAGAGAATAGGGCGCGATGGCGCTCATTAGCGGAGGCCTATGTATAGCAGTGGACTGCTATAGGCTGCTAACGATGATGATTTAAAACAGACATATTTCGCATTCATACTTTATTTATAAGGATTTGCTTTGTAATTTTATAATGATGTCAACATGGCGTCTCTATGCCTTATTACAAAATACCTTCCGCGCTCCATCACAAACAAATTAATCCACAGTGCAGTCCGCAATTACTGTGTAATTAAAAATAACTTATTCATTTAGCATAATACGCCTCTTTGGCCGTTAATTGCTTAAATTAATCACGTTAATGTTGCGTGCCTACTGCTTGAGATTGAAACGAGATGGGTAGGGTGGGGATGTGTTAGAAAGTATCGATGTCGATCATTTTTAGCAGTGAAAGAACTGATGTTTTAGTAACTAAACTTTATGCACGTTTTGAAGTGTTTTAAATAAAAATGTAAAATCGTATCGTAGGAAATGGAGATCCGTGTTCTCCGCCCCTATGGTAAACGTAAGGGCGTGATTTAATGTATGTGTATTTGTTAAAATAAAAATAAACTGATAAAATTACAAGGTTGTTTGATTTTCACTTCGTTTACCACGTCATTGTGGCCACGCCCCTGTCATCAATCGGTACAATAAAAAATACTAAATTGTATAAATTCGTCATTTTTAGAGCAATGAAGTGAAGCTCGACAAAAAAAGCGCTGCGTAAAAGACTCTGCGTCATAGGGACTTTAAGTTTCGGCAACCATTCGGCGTATGAAATGATGTAAAACTCCAAAAAACTCAAGTTAATGTCTTCCAATAAAAAAGTTCCTATAAATAAAATTCAGAAATATTTGTTGCGGTGTGAGATAAAACATAACTATATCGACACATCCATGTCCCATCTCTATCGCCAAAGAATTCAGTCTGTATTTCACTCACGCTCATTAGATATCGCCCAAGCGAATCGCGCGTCTTGCCACAGCTTCCTTACCAGTTACTATTACAACACCACAGAACATTATCAAGTTACTATGAAAATACCACAGACGATTACATAGTTACTATGACTTGCCATAGATTAGATAGTAGTTGATATCGGAACGCAATGCCATGCTGGCAGCTAATGTAGAGTCAAATAGGCGCATCGACTTTTTGCTCAATCGAAAATGCCGCGTCTATTTTGATTCTTAGATCCTTGTTTTTTGAAGTGTGAAATAGATAGTAGATTTATTTAGTTTTATTCATATGAAACGTAAAATTAAAAACCTCTCCAAAATGATGGACCATCTATATGGGCGATGGGCTGATCACCTGTCACCATGGTTCACTATATCTATCTTGGAACTTTGAATCAGGAGTGGCTGCAAGTTTTCTTATGAATACTTGAGGCTTTGCCCACCCCATTTATGTATATATGTACATAGTTGAAATACAATTTTAAATAGGTTACTACTAGAAAAATGTATCTACCTAGTATTTAGGTACCTAGATTAGACTTATTCATAAAGTTATGAATGACACTAATACTTAACCTTTCCTTACCTAACCTAGATAACCTAGAATACTATAATAATAAAATTATAATTAAGTTTCATTCATATTTCCAATCAAAACAACACTGCAATATCAGAGGGCTAATAATATATAGAGCAAGCAAGTGCATAATTGAAGTATGAACGTGAAAATCCACTTGGTTAATTTTTTTATGACGAGAAGATAGAAGTCGTAAGTTATAGTATAAACACAATGAGAATTAGATAGTCGATAGTTAAAAAACAATAAATAAAATAGTAACTGTTTTGTTGTTATTTATTTGAGTAACCATAGGTACATACATTAATCCAATCACAAACATAAACTGCTTAAATGTAAAAACTTGACAAATGTTATTATAATTAGGTATACCTAAGGTCACAGGCAGCATGCAATAGTATTTTTTTAATAAAATAATTATGGTTTACGATTAATCATGATTGAAAAATTATTTTTTAAAATTTTCAAAAAAGTTCACTGAAAACAAGTAACAGAAAGATCTTTCTTGGGTGATGTGGTCGCAAAGCGACAAAACCCTTAAATAAATTGAAAAAAAGATCTTGCTCTCTTTGCACACACTTTTTATACTTACACTACAAAATATGGCTGTCATATTTATAGGTGCTATAATTCTAGGCGTGAAGGGAGAGAGAGAGAGAAATAATTTTCTAGCAAAAGCGTTCTATTTATAATATGCTTACTCTGATATTAATATCAGCAGACACATTTCTCAATCATTTATAATTAACGACGTCTATAATTCATAAAATTATAATGATATTGTAACAATTATTGTTCCGTTATAATAACATTTAGATAAAGGACGTCATTTGCATGCTTCCATTTTATTGTGCATACACATACTTACCTACTCCAGCTGCTTCTCTCCCCGAGCATGTCGTAAAAGTCGACTAAGGGATAGTATCCTCCAACATGAAGAGATACCTACAATAAGCAAATATTCCCAAGGAGGGTTGACGTCAGGCAGGCGGCCGGTCATAAAACACCTTAGCCAAAACTCTTACAGTATGATCCAATTATCAACACCCATAATACGAGTACCACACGAGGATTCCCTATGGTATATTTCCCTAGGGTATCAGAATTTACGAGTACCATGGTACCACAACACCCAGACGCGGAAGAAATATTTGCAGAATGTGCAAATTATTCTCCCTTTATCCTTTTGCCTCTACCCCTATATGGGTTACCTACTTACTAGCTGTTGTCCGCGACTTCGTTCGCATTGAATATGATTTTCAGAATTCTATTCGAACTTGATAAATCTATGGAGTGCAAAAAGTGCGGTCACCCATCCAAGTACTGACCGCACCCGGTGAAATGATACTCAACATTTGTTATCTCGATTCCCCATTATAAACTTTCGTCCCTTACCCCCTCTAGGTAAAGAGTATTTAAAAAGAAAGTAGCAATGTTCTTGAAATAAATTAATTTAATTGAAAAAGTGTGGTACACAGTGAACTTAAATAACTAAATTAGATCCACACACTTCGCTAGGAAACCCAACTTTGTGACGAAGTTTTTAGGCCGCCTAAAGGCCTCCGTCATGGCTTAGCGACTTAAAAGCCGGGACCGACAATTAACGTGCCCTCCGAAGCACGGAAGCGCTCAGCTCGTAATGCCACTTCCAGTCACCCATCCAAATTGTGATCACAAACAACGTTGCTTAACTTTAACGATCAATCAAGAACGCCTAAGCAAGCTTCCTTTGCAGTAGTACTTTCTGTCTGTATCTTAGTCTCAAAGAAAGTGCATTACACTTTATTCTGTGGTAGGCTGGTAGGTGATAGATTCGCACTGAGTGCTTTATGACTTCCGTTACTGACGGACGGACAGATAAAGCTATTTTAGTATATGAATGGTACTCAATGAATGATTGAACAATCCAGCTATCTTAATTGCGTTTTGTTTATTTGACGTTACTTGTAGTATTGTATGTTGGACGTTGACGACCTCGGTGGTATGGCGGGCGATTGCTCGATTGAGACTCAAGAGGCGCGGTTTCGATTCTGGCTGTGGCTAAAATGTTTGCATGTTCTGCAAATATTTCTTCCGGGTCTGGGTGTTGTAATATTATGTAGGTATTACTTTTAAAAATGTATTTACAAAAAGTATATTATGTATTCTATCAGCCATCTAGTTCCCAAAGTACAAGCTTTGCTTAGTTTGGGGCTAGATGGCGCTGTGTAAAATGTCTACACTATGTCTATTTTATCCATTTGTTGTCCATTTCACATGAATATACTACAACTCCCAGACCAAAAAGAAATATTTGCAAAACATACAAATATTTATTCGAAGCGGCATTCGAACGTTCAAAATTTCTAATCGAACCGAAAATTCTAATCGTAGGTATACACGTCTGTTGGAATAACATATTCATTATACCAGAACCAAGTGAGCAAGGCCGAGTCAGCATAAAGTTAGGTATTGTAACATGTTGATCGAAAGTCCTGGCTTTTCTGATCAGGGCCTTTCTTTACGCATTCAATGAGAAACATTCCTCATTGAATCAAAAATCTGGTGGAAGGCTCCCGTAGGCCCATAGGTCACCGCAAGGGCTCGTAAAAGTTAACTGTCCGTTTTTATGTTTGTTCGGGCCGGGAGCCTTTGATTGCTGCCGATTGGAAATGGGCCTAGTTGTAGCGGGTAGTATGCCTCACGTACTTACTTAGAGAGAGTTTTTTTTCGTTCTACTTCACGCTACTTTAGTCAGCAATGTTTTCGTGGTCTAGTGGTAGTGACTCCGCCTTCTAATCCTAAGTTCGTAAGTTCGAATGGTCATGAATCGATGAAATCTGTTGTACCTACAAATTATTGACTCGCAAGCAGTGAAAGAAAATTTCATGAGAAAACCGACATATTGTAGAACCTGAAAAGTTAGTAACCAAAGACGAAAGAACGACTTCTTTAGATAATATGTATCTTTAAGTCAGGCCACTCGCGTTTTTGGTAATTTTATATAGAATGCAAATCTCAATGTCAATATCGTCTTGCTTCTGAGTTAAGTGAAACAACTTTCTCGCCCCGACCCTTGATCGCAGAGGGGAACATCTGAGTTAAGTATAAAACAAACCCGCTTGCAGTATCACCACACCCCAACCCAACCCCACAGTGCCCCGTTTCACAAAGAAAACCGCCCATCGTTGTTAGGACGTGTCACGCTCTCAAAAACATAAAATTTAATAGCCAAAAAGTTTTATTTAATACCACAGAATCGAACGGTCATTAAACTAAACATATTTTATCAAACGGTAGTAACGCATCTATTAAAAATATACGAGAGTGTAAGCTTCTTTACTGGGATTCAATATCGTCATTGGAAAGGCAAATTTACGTAAGCGAGAAAAAGCCGTTTAAAGTTCATTTTTTTCGTTTTTTAATCATAACTTTTTACCTAATTATCGAATTTGGATGACGTCAACGTAAGATTTCATTCATTTTTTTTATTTTCTATGTCCAGCAATTTATATTATTGTATTTGCACTACTATTTTAGGATAATAACTCAATATGCCTATTTTGGCGCTTACGTAATTTTGCCTTTCCAGTGACAATATGTATAATTGAGTGTTTGAAGGTAACTTTAAAAATAAGGTGTTTTTTTATACTTCTCTACTGGACTTGAAGTAAAAAAAAGCATAGAGTGCGTCCAGCTGCTTCTTTCCCCGAGCATGTCGTAAAAGTCGACTAAGGGATAGTAGCCTCTCCAACATGATGGACCATCTATATGGGCGATGGGCTGATCACCTGTCACCATGGTTCACCATATCCATCTTGGGACTCGGCTGCAAGTTTTCGTATGATTACAACAATAAATATTATTATAATTATATTTTTTATAGACAGATCCGTTGATCCGTAGCTGCGTAAAATGACAAACAATGAACACATTTTAGCATTTATATCTAGCGATAAAAATCTATAAAACTAAACAATTATTATTACCACATGGGTTCCCATAGACAGGATGCCGTAGACAAATAATCCAATAAAAATAGCGCTTTTAAATCGAAAACCGCATCGAAAACGAACATCAAAACCTTCCGACAGACACATTTTGAAATCATAAACAGGTCCGGTAGTTAAACCGATAAATAAACTTAAATTAAGCTAACATCTCGAATTTCGCTTACAAATTGTCAAAAGATCGAGTTTTACATAAGAGTGAATATAAGCGACAGAGCAACGGAGTATGAACACTCAACTTTGTGATGATAATAACCGGATCACTACTTACCATTGTGTTTCATAGCTTCAAATGATAGCATATTTTAGTGTGATCATCATCAAAATCTTCCTGCCCTGGTCCTACTCTAAGTGGGGTCGGCACAGTAGGTCTTCTTCTTCTTCCATTCTCTTTTCAGCCGTCATCTCTGCACCCAGTTCTTATCTTAACCATGCCGTCTTTCACACAATTATTTTCTTTGGACTACCTCTAGGTACCTCTAAATCCATCCACATTCATATTCAAATTTGAATAAAATGTATCATTAACATTGGGTAAAAATCATTTATGAAACGGTGCCTGAGTTAATAGTTATCTACATTAAAAACCATACTTTAGTATAAAACAGGTAGCCTACTTTGAATGTATGAACAATATTGAATACTGCTCACACAAACATGTATATTCATATAATATTGTTGCTCTAAGAGGTTTATAGTTCATAAAACTAATGCGAGATAAGAGTGAATTTATAATTAACATTAACGACTTTAAACTATTAACTGCTACCGGAAAATACTGAGAATAAGACATAAAAATAAATATATGTAGGATGCTTTGATAAGGTTTTTAATATTGGATAAAAGTTTGGATGCTTTCGTGCTGTTAAGGGACAGTTATACGTGATTTTCTTTTTAATTTTCAACGTCTGGCGTTTTATGCCAAATCCTTTCGAATTGAAAAGCGTCGCCATTGGTCTGAGCTTTTAGGCAGACTGTTCGGTCACGTAATATTCTATGATAACAAAATGACAGGCGCTTAAAGTGATCGCGTCGATTGGCTATTTTTAACTTGTTTTTTAAATACCTTGAATTACTTTTTTGGCGTTGAATATTATTTTACCCGACTGGTTTCCATTGGTGCACGACCGGATTTGAACCCACGACCTTAGGATTGGAAGACGGGGTCACTACCAAGGCCACCAGTGCTCTTAGATCAGTGGTCAATCAGAGATCGGAGGAAATCAGTGTTCTTAACAATTTTATCCCAATGCCAAATCTGATCTCTGATTGACCACTGGTTTATACCAGTGGTCAATCAGTACCAGTACCAGGTTTATACCAGCACTGGTGGTCTTGGTAGTGACCCCGTATTCCAATCCTAAGGTCGTGGGTTATTTTCAAACATCTCTTTTCTGATCTTCCTCCCGACACCCCGCAAACTGCACCTGAAAATGACGAAAAAAGACAACTCTAACATTTGAAATAATTTATAGACTAGTACTTACTATAACACTAGCTACATATAAAATCGGTCAAGTTCAAGCAAGTTTGCACACAAAGGGTTCCGTACCATCGTACATGTACATAAATGTTTCTTGTATGGACCCCCTTTTTTATTGTTTGTTGTTATAGCGGCAATAGAAATACATAATCTGAAAATGTCAACTCTCTATCTTTATGATACAGCCCGCTGACAGACGGGCGGACGGACGGCGAAGGCTTAGTAATAGGGTCCCGTTAATACCCTTCTTACCACCTATTTTGATCCAGGTTTACTAAGCTTATTCCAAGTTTTCATCTGTTCAGCCGTTTTCTTTTTCATTTTCTCTGCTGGACTGGGAGTAAAGAAAAAACATAAAATACGTCCAGCTGCTTCTCTCTCCGAGCATGTCGTAAAAGTCGACTAAAGGGTACCTAGTATCCTCTCCATCTTGATGGACTTATATGGGCGATGGGCTGATCACCTGTCACCATGGTTCACCATATCCATCTTGGGAGTCTTGGATCAGAAGTGGCTGCAAGTTTTCTTATGATTACTTGTGGTTCTGCCCACCCCGTTAGGGTTACGGCGCGGCGTGGTAGATGCTCAACATCCTCACATCTCAAACATTTAACCTCCCCTTAACTAGTTAAGTGGTTTTTGTCTATATTCATATAATTGGTATAATGAGGCGGCATTACTAAAAACATATTTGGGTGGCCATATCCACTTTTTATTCAATCTTTGTATGCTTTTCAACTCTTCTCTTAACGGCTTTATTAGATGGGTCTAATATACAAATGGAGTTGTTAGTTCGAGCACTGGTGGTCTACTGGTGGCGAGCCTTGCAATAAGGTCATTGGTACGAATCTGGTCGTGCATCGGATTGATTTTTGGGGTATTTTGAATGAATGAGTAAATGAAAATACTTTATTACACTAGCATAAAAAAGTATATAAAACTAAATAAGTTAAAAAAGAGTACAATTGACGGTCTTATCGCTTAAGAGCGATCTCTTCCAGACAACCATGCATGGAAAAAGAGAACAGAACGTAAGGGTGGCCGGGGGTGTACGAATACGAGCTCACAATATGAATAGAATAACATTAAGCAAATATACATATATTTAGATAAATATACATAGAATACACATATACCTACTATTTAAAGCTTATTACTTTATTTTGTTAGAGGTTCGTTCGTCTTGGTTTATTGAGGGGCCTATGTCCAGCAATGGCGTCTATAGGTTGATGATGAGGATGCTGACACAGAGCTACATAAAAAAGTAATGAATTATCGAACAAGCGTGAATTTTACAAACACTACCTATTAGTTAATGACCGGAAGCCAGCACCTGATAAATATTAATACCGGAAGTGCGTAATACTAATCGGATTAAACAAATTAGTTGATTTTGCAACAATGTAAAGATTGCGCTGGAGTATGAGGTATCTCGCCTTTTGACCTGTCATGGGTTTGAATCCCTATGATATCTGACATGCACTACACACAATGTTTTCATTCACCGTTAGAGAGTATCTACTTATATTAGTGAACATAATTTTTTCGAACCGATAAATCTGTTGGAGCACGTCCGGATTCGAACCTACGACCTTACTATCAAAACCATACCATATCACTAAACTACCAAAGTTCTCAATTATATCGTTGTAAAAAGATTCTCTCGAAGCCAAAACTACTCTATTAACTATCGAAAGCATGTTGATATGGAAAAATAGCTGACTACTTTGAGAGCACTGGTGATCTAGTGGTAGCAGACCCACCCTCCCCTCCGACCTTAAGGTCGTGGTTTCAAATCCAACTATGCACGAATTTTTCTGTTCGAAAAAATTATACCTGTACTCTCTAACGGTGATGAAAAACGAAAAAAAACCGGCATGTCGTAGAACCTAAAAAAATCCAAAACATTGTGTCAAATGCATGAAGCCTTTGAGACGCACTTAAAATTCTTTCACTACGCTGGTTCGAAAAGAACTATATACGATTAGTAGGTAGTATTGACGACTTTGAAGTTGACTACGCCTATTCCTGCGCTATATGTACCTAGCTCAACATTTTGTACACAATGTTGGCAATAAATATTTAATTACCGTTTTAATTGATCCATGTTGGTAGTTTATAGTTAGGGCGACAAAAACAACATATCGAATTTCTACGAAACGACGTCGGCGGATATGAGGCAGGTTGTAGAGCTAAGAACGTATAGAGCGGACTGAAAATAAAATTAATGTAATGTAAGAAAATACACCCAACAAATTAATAATAAAAAGAAATAAACTGAAGTAAAAAAAAAATTGTCTTTCGGCAAGGTTCCAAGAGCACTGGCTGTATTCCCGCGTTGTAGGTATGGCAAGGACACAGCTAGTAGCCGATTCCAATATTCCACTAACGGGTGACGGATCGTTTATTACCATAGCAACGTTGTTATCTGTCGAAAAACGTATAAACGTTATATTCTTCATACATGCTCCTCGGTTTAGGGTAGGTACTCTTGACCTGGCCCTTTTCCAAAACATCGCAGATTTGGTCCAGGTACTTATGCCTAGGTATTCCCCTTCAAACGTTCACATTCACCTCATACAATTGTTTCGTTACCTAATCTTCTTTATAATTCGACCTAACTATCTTAATATACTTTTAACAAACTTTATCCCTATATCGTCGTATCCTACGAATAAGGACACAAACGCCATTGGGCCTTTTTATTTTTATTGCATTTTTGGAATCTTCACTATCATTTACATCTAATCAGTTCAAAAAAAGTTCAAAAATAAATTTAAATCAATAAGTTATTTAAGTTTTAAACTTGGGGCACAATTACATTGCTGAGTTTTGCCCGGCGAATAAGGTTCCAAACGCCACTGGTAGCTGTGTTCCACGCGCGAAATGAGTGATAAACGCAACTGGGACTTTATTCGTCGGAGATTACCGTGAAGTGCGGACATGCGTGTGCTGCGTATTGTTGGTATATACAAGTTGCATTTTTATCAAACCTAATCGGAAATAAACTGGATTTTTTGAGTTTTCTAGTGTAACTTTCTTCATTTGCCTATCGATTTATTACTACAAAATATAAGTACAGGCTGTAAAAAGACTACTCCCGACAACATTGGAGGGTAAAAGTACTCATCAATCTAAACTACTTTTCATGGAATCAAACCTTTGATCGCGCTGTTCCATACGTCATGTTGACTTAGTAGGTCATCATCAGCCTATAGGAGACCACTGCTGGACATAGGCCTCCCCTTATGAGCGCCATCTTTTTGTGCCTTATCATTGGGGGGTTAATGCCCATAATCCCCACGCTGGGCATGCGGGACCCGGGAATTTAACTGTGCCTTAAGGGCTGCACTATACCGCAATCAACCGGTCGCCAGAGCCTTGTTTGTGATTTAGCAGGATGTACCACGGGCAGGTGAGGTTGGCTTGGGTCCCTAAGATGTGAGTCGAAACCCCATACACCCCAGTTCAATGTCTGCTTGATAGCAGCAACTGACGCCAAAATTAAAAATCCATCACAAGCATGGTTAGAAGTTCAATATCAGTGTATTCTCATCATCTCATCATCTATCTGCCCTTATCCCACTTATATGGGGTCGTCACAACAATTGTTTTTCTTTCACTCCCCTTTATCAGTCGTCATCTCAGTATTCACTCCTTTCTTACTTATGTCATCTTTCACGCAATCCATCCATCTCTATTTCGTTCTACCTCTACCCTTGTATCCATCCACATTCATATTTATCACTCTTCTTGTCACATGATATTCATCCCTGCTCATGACATGCCCATACCATGCTAACCTATTACTCCTCCACTTCTCTGTCACAGGCGCTACATTCAAACTTCCTCTGATATACTCATTCCTTATCTTATCCATTCTCGTCACTCCACACATCCATGTCAACATTCTCATTTCTGTTGCATGCAATCTTCTTTCATCCGTCCCTTTTAGTTGCCCAACACTTCGATCCATACAATACGGCAGGTCTGACTGATTTGTAAATTTTCCCCTTAATTTTAAGGAGCATTCTGGGGTCGCTAGTTGTCCCCGTGACCTTTTGCCATTTCATCCATCCCGCATTATTCTATTTTTCACAATCCCGGTCTATATCGCCGTCGTTCTGGATTTATGAGCCGAGGTATCGGAAGTCGGAGCAGACTGGAAGGGATACTCCATTTAAGGAAATAGGGGAGAATCTGGATGGACCACCGAAATCGCAGAACAGGTGCTCAGTTTTTGTTCTGCTGATTTTCAGTCCGATACTCTCCAGTCTCTCTTGCCATTTTTCCAGTCTACCCTGGACCTCAAGCGCATCATCTTCGACAAGCACAATGTCGTCGGCGAACAGCATGCACCAGGGTGCTTCCTCCTGTATGTCTGACGACAACGCATCTATCACCAGGAGGCTAATAAGGGCTTAAAGCCGATCCCTGGTGAAAGCCTACAGCCACATTGAACTTATCGGTAACTTCAGCTTTGGACCGGACACGTATGTTTGCTCTATCATACATAGCACGTACAAGTTGCACGTACTTCTCAGGCACTCCCTTCTCTTTCATAGCCCACCACAGAAACTCACGAGGCATCCTGTCGTATGACTTTTCTAGGTAAATGAACATCATATGCAAGTTTTTATGTGCACATCTATATTTCTCACTAAGTTGGCGAAGAGCAAATATGGCGTCCATTGATCCGCCTCCAGGCATAAACCCGAATTGGCTCTGTGATACCTCACTCTCTTCTCTCATTCGTCTCGCTATTATCCTCTCCCAAACTTTCATACTGTGAGACATAAACACAGTTCTGTACATCACCCTTGTTTTTGAAAATTGGCACAAGAGAACTGTTGCACTATTCTTCCGGGATCGTCTGTTAAAGAATAAAGCTAGCCACCACCAAGCATCCACTTTCAAAAACTTCCATACTTCAGCTGGTATGTGGTCTGGCCCTACAGCTTTCCCATTCCTCATACCTTGCACCGCTATTTTAACCTCATCTACACTTACCTGTTTCACCACAGCCATGTTTGCTGGTGTTCTAGGTAAAACACCATTCCAATCATTCTCCTCATTCATCAGCTTTTCAAAATATCCCTTCCAACCTGTTTTTAGTTTCTCATCATTCGTCAAAACCTTTCTTTTATGCATTTAATATATATAATGTCCAAGTGATCTCAGTGATTTTAAAGAATAAAAAGTTTTAACTTTGACTTTGACTGTCCCTTGAACTCTTTTCTCTCGCTTTCGCTAGTTTGTGGAGGTATTTCTGTCCGTCAGGGCTTTCCAGAGACTGGTACAGTTTTTCCTTGTACAGTTTTTTGGCCCTTGCTACAGCGACAGCTCTTTTAGCATTTTTCTTACACTCAACATACATCTTCCTCTTGATTTCTTTCATTTCCATAGTTTCAACATTTTTCCATTCCTTAAACGCATTCTTCTTAAGTATCTAGTAGGATACTCGGAGAATATAATTATCCAAGGCAGTAGTCAGAAGCACGTCCAAACATAACATTTGGCACATGCCCACATTTTGCAGAAGTATTCCATATGTGACAGGTTGCAAGCCCATAACCGCTGCTAAAATTTATAATTTTGAACATGACGATAATCTTGAAAAACTATAAAAAATATTTAACTGTCATCAAATCGTCCTTCACGCTCCTCTCATCACCTTCTACTCATGACACCACAGCATAACACAAATTTCTACACTCTTCACTGTTAATGCGGTTCGTATGTGGAACTCTATTCCAATGCAAATACGCCAAGCCTCATCCACGGGAATCTTCAAGTCTAAAGTAGATCACCATTATCTTGCTCTGCAGAACAGTCATCAAAATTGAGCACCTGTAGGTTTTTTGTATAATGTTTTATAATTAGGTAGATATTATTTGTATTTATTTATGTATAATAATGATTTTTCTTGTAACTTATCTACAAAGCACTAACTCCGTTTTTTTTCCAAACTACACAAAGGTTAGCTGGAAGAAAATGCTAATTAGAATTAAGTTTGCCTGTGTACATGTTTATCTTGTGCAATAAAGAATTTTCTATCTATCTATCTATCAGCACCCCGCCAACTCCGGGCGAACAAGGTCATCAAGGCGTTTAAGTTAGCGTCGATAAACAAAATCTCCGTGGAAAAAGGTTACTAAAGGCGCTTAGAACCAAGCGAACAAGAAAATAATACACGGAACAAGGTCCTAAGCGACAAAAGTGAGGGAAAACGTAGTATTATATTAAAAAAAAATACTCAGAATGGTAAATAGAACGTTATGAAAACAAATAAAAAAATAATTTCATTAAAAAGTTTAAAACTCATCGAAATAATAAGAAAAAACCGCCTCCTGTAAAGTTGGTGTTTTGCAATTGTGCCCTTATTCGTAGGATACGACGATATCTGCTTTCACTCCACACTCTTAAATATACTCTCTAAATATTGATAACTCTATATCAATCAGAGGTTATCTGCGTTGCATTCGTGGCTACTCGACTAAAGAAATTCATAACACATTTTTACTGTATCACACCGATAAGTTGGTTAAAGGTTACGTACCACAGATTCAATTATAACTACTATATATATAATATTGTCTTCAGTCACGCATGGTTAGTCCGACTCTTGATTTTTGATCATTAGGAATATAAAATAGAATAAGTGTAAAAGTTAAGACCACATAACGAAACAATTTTCCTTTATTGTCTTACTATAAGTTGCTTTAGGTATAACTATAGTCCAAAAAAGTTATCGGTCAAATTGACAAACAAAAAAGAAAGGCCGAGTGAGCTAAGCGAACGAAAATGTTTGTTTGTTTGTTTGAGCTTGACCTTCAAAATACATTTAGAATTATTTATTTTTATGCATTACAATATTTCATTCAGGCACGAAACAACAATTAGTAGGTATCAATAATCCTTTCTGGCAAAATGACTATTTTCAAGCGAAACAAAGTGGACAGGTAGGAATCACTCCACGTGATCAAGCGTAGTTGTAGCAGATGAGATTATAATTAAATTATCACTTACCTATTCTTAATTATGACGATTAAAAAAGTATTTTTACGACTTAATTGTAACACTAGGTCAGAATTAGTTAGTTGAGGTTTTAATGAGCATATTAAACACATATTTTTATGTTCGCAAATGGTCATAAAGTTTTAATTATGACATTAATTACTGAGTTTATGGGCGGAAATTTGCGCAGAACATGATTTTTTACACATACTCATAGGTAAATAAGGATTTGAAAAGTAAATCATTTCTAGTAGATAGTAGGTATTTTGTAGGTTTCCTATTGCTTGAAGCGTTTATTCGAGTTGGTGTAGTTTTTACCCGACTGCTAAGAAGGGTAAAAACTACACGAACTTAAATAAACACAATATAATACAATATATCTATTGTGTAAAACACAAGGATGACATGACAAAAATACTTAAATAAAACAAAATAGGTATATAAATATGCGTCATACAATGGACGGCCTTATCGCTAAAAGCGATATCTTCCAGGCAACCTTCGGCTGGGCAGGATAAACACTTGTGTCCAGATTTAATTTAAGCAAAATAATTCAAGGGTGCCTACGGTAGGTATATATCGACTCGAGTTTTTTTTTTAATATTTTGATCTTATTTTTCCTGTTTATCGATTTTATTTTATTATTTGTTGTTATAAAGGCAATAGAACACTCTGTGAAAATTTACGGTTCATGAAATACATCCCGCTGACAGATGGACGGACAGGACGGACAGCGGAGGCTTAGTAATAGGGTCCCGTTGGCACCCTTCAGGCATGAAACCCTGAAAATTACGTTTTTCATAATTACAGTTCAACGCTACATTACAGCCATCATTTCACAAACAAAGACTTAAGTAAACAGAAATAATTAGATTCACAATATCACTGACCTGTCGACAAAAAAGCAATAACTTATAATTTTATTGCAATATTGCTTACAATTAAATTTATTACTTTTTTGAGATAGTACGTTTTCTTTTCGGAACCCGATTTTATAACTTTGTAAATGAGCATCAAAATCCTCTCTTATTTAAAAAAAAACTTACATCAGGAAGTTCTTAATTTAAATATTATTTAAGGTTTCCGGTAGTTTAATGTTTTTTTGCTCAGCAGTTGGATCCAAATGACTAAAAAAAATTAGTAATTACTCAATTAAATAACAGCGTGATCTTTCGAACAGTGGGTCAATATTGTAAACACGTTACTAAAAATTATGATGATCTAGAGCTGAGTCATATCAATATAATAAATATTACTTTAAAAATAAGATTTTGGACAGACTTTTGCTCAAGGCTTTGTTTTGTGCGCGGTAATTGAACATAATATTTTACTAAACGCACCTTACCTAAATTGTTATAAGCATAAAGTTTTTTTAAGTAGGTACCTAAGTAGATAGAATCAATCCTACTAATATTATAAATGGGAAAGTTTGTGAGGATGTCTAGATGTGTGGATGTGACGCTGACGATGTATGTTTGTGCTTCAATCGTGCCGTAACGGCTGAATGGATTTGAATGAAACTTGGAATGTACATAGGATGTGTGCTGGAGAATATAGGCTACTTTTCATATCACGTGAGCGAAGCTGCGGACGAAAGCTAATAAATATTAATATAAATTTTGTAATCACTTACATACTTACCTACTCTAATGCCCACTAGGATTATTCATCATTCACAAAGGACAAAACTGTCAAACGTTGAATTAAATCCAATTATATTTTCATTCAAAACATGCAATTTCCACGAACACAATAATATTGTGCTCAAGCCCACCAGCGCTCAATAAAAACATCATTGTGTCCATTCAAGTATCCATACAAAACGTCAATTCGAAACGTCAATGTCAAACTGACACCCGCTGTTGTGACACAAAAGGTTGTGAATAGGATTACGAAAGTTTGTTGTGTTAAAGGAGTGATAATCCTGTTGGGATTAAGTTATTCAAAATTTTAAATCATAATTGCTTGAAATTATTCGGACTGTGTTTTTTTGGAACCAAAAAAATATGTAAGTAAACTCTTGATTATTTTTTTTATATTTTAATGAAAACGTCTTAAATTACTTTTTGACGAAATTGTAATAAATTCTTTGTTTTTATTAATGTAGTCAATTGTTTCTAGTTTTAATAATTTTAAATTACGTCGTCGTGATTATTGCAATTAAAATAATACCTAAGTCCATAAAATTCATGGGTCTGTTTCAAAACCAAGTCATTAAAGAGAATTACTAACTCCCACAGTTTATACGTGCAAAATACTTTTTACTAGAAACAAACTAGATTTCGCTAGTTACATAAATAATAATCAAAATACTATAAAAATCTTTCGTTACTGTCTGACTGATAATTAACGCAAGTCTAAACAAATCCTTTAAGATTAAACTTGAAGGGTACATTCTTCTATCTAGTCGTGTCACTAGTTCTTTTGAACCAGTGTGGTGAAAGGATTTAAAGTGTGCCTCAAAGGTTATTTATTTATTTATTTCCGACTTTTTTAGGTTCTTCGACATTCCGGTTTTCTCACGATTTATCGTTTGAGAGTATTGGTATAGTGGACGTACATTTTTCCAATACAAAAATCCATTGGTGCACGATCAGGTTTGAACCCTCACGACCTTAGGACTCACTACCACTAGACCTCCGATACTCTCTTCTTAATGGTGTAGGGGTGCACTGAGAAAGGAATTCCCGAAATTTAACTATTAGAGGACGCAGCCTCCTACAAGATGAAGTTTATATGAAAGAAAGAGTACAAAGTAGAGGGTGTTCATAACCCATCTCCATGTGATCATCATCATCATTAACATTTTTACAACTGAAACTATGTGCGTGCTTGACGCTGTTTAAACTGAGTTGTGAAAAAATCTAAAAGCAAGCAAAGTCGCGGGGCGTGCTAGTAGTAAACAAAAGTGTCTGTAGCCAGTTGGATCGGATGATTGGCTTGCAATCGGTTTCATTGCACGCAATTACTACTGAATGCATTAGTTGCAGTGCAGCCAGCCAAGTGAGAAACGGTATGGATACAACAAATTCTACGAATAAATGATAACAATAATAAATAACACCCAACAGTCACATAATGTGTCTCATTCTATGATAATAAAGATATTCTATTCTATTCTACTCTATTCTATTCTATTCTATTCATACATAGTCCTGACCCCACACTAGGATTGTGTCGTGGGTATCAGAAACTACGAGTACCATGGTACCACAACACCCAGACCCGGAAGAAATATTTACAGAACATGCAAACATTTCTTCCGCAGCGGGAATCGAACCCGCGCCTCTTGCGTCTCTGCCGAGCAATCGCCCGCCACGCCACCGAGGCCGTCAAATTCTACGAATAAATACATTAATATTTGTACTAACTTATGACGTCCTCGGCAGCGTGGCGGCTGCTCGGCTGAGATGCAAGAGAATCCCGAACAAGATTGTGTCAAGTGCACGAAAGGTACCTAAACACCGGGTATCATCTTCATCATCTTCCTGCCCTTATCCCACTCTATGCGGGGTCGGCACAGCATGATCCTTGGATCATTCTGTAAGAGTTTTGACTAAGGTGTTTTATGACCGGCCGCCTGCCTGACGTCAACCCTCCTTAGGAATACTTTATTGTATCTCATCATGTTGGAGGATACTATCCCTTAGTCGACTTTTACGACATGCTCGGGGAGAGAAGCAGCTGGACGCATTCTATGTTTTTTCTTTACTCCCAGTCCAGCAGAGAAGTAATCACCAAGCCACAAAAAGTCACCAAAATGATCAATTCAAATAATTTTCATTGTTCTTTTTTTCAATTTCGTGTTCTTAAAAATCATTTGGTGACTTCAAAATTAAAATAAATAAATTTTGAAATCACCAAATGACTTTTAATAATACGAAATTGAATTTTTTTTATGCAGATGGACCATTTGGTGATTTTATCACTCAGAGATTTTCAAGAATTGTTACACTGGTTTGAAAAACTAGTGACAGAACTTTTAAATAGTAGTTGAGTCTATAAACTTCACAAAAAAAAATTATTATAGGTAATTAACACTTATTTATTAATAAAACCACCAAACTCGATTTAGTTCAATAAACTAATTTTAATTTAAACATACTTTCACATTCATTCATTAAAAACTATGGTAGACCATCAAACTAATCGACGTTTAATTGGCAAACTGCGTTAACTCCCTTTTTTCATTTTTTACCCCCTGACATTAACCGTTCATTTATTCCCTCATTGAACTCTAAAACCTGTAATTATAACAATTAACAATACACCTACAGACGCTAATGGCTCGCAGAGTGATTTTTTACTGTTTTCCGACAATTACCTACAGGTATACATCATTGTAAATACTTATTGAACAAATAATAACTGCGAATGCCACTTAAGTTTTTGCTGTTGCTTTATTTATACTTTCTAATGTAGTGGAAGAGAATAATAACTAGCTAGTTATTATCTCTTGGTGTTTAAATGGTGTAAAAATATTTTTTTTATGACAAGAGTTGTCAAAAAGTTTTTTTTTTATTCCGATTTGAAAATAAGGTCCAAATACTGATTAAATACCAAAATCATATAGCACAATAGTTCATGTACGCAAGAAACTATAATAACTTAATTATTTTTAACATTTTTTACCTAATTTTTTTCGTGATCTCTCTGCTAGACTGCTTCTCTCCCCGAGCATGTCGTAAAAGTTGATTAAAAGATAATATTCTTTCAAACATGATGGACCCATAATGGGCGATGGGCTGATCACCTTTCACCATGGTTCACTATATCCATCTTAGTGGCTGCAAGTTTTCTTATGTTTACTTTTGGCTCTGCCCACCCCATCAAGGATACAGGCGTGATAATATTTGTGTATGTATGACTGTAATTTTAACAATCAACGCTTTAAAGTGTGAAAATGTGCGTACCTAGAAAAATATTTTTTTCAGTTTTTTGAGTTACTCCATTTTGTAAACTTATACTTTAAAAAATAATAATATTGTTTAAATAAAGACCTTGTACCTACATTTTACGCTGGGTAATTCCGTAGTTCAAACACAAAGCATCGGACATGCAATATTTCATCTTCACACGTCACCGTACTAAACAAAACAAAAAATAACATGCTACGGAATTAATTAACCCTTTAGGCTGATTTACACATTATATGCTTGGTAAAGCGTTTTAGTTATTGTGGAAGAAGTTTTATAAAAGCAGACTTTATTTTGGATCACTTTAAACAAGCAAAGAAAAAGGAACCTAGTTTTCGCATAACGCGACTTTTTTTGTGGGTACTACGACATTGTGGGAATATAAAAAAAAATGTCTGACTGTAAAGTGTATCAAAATGTTCTAATTTGACACTGACACTTCAGACGAAAGGTTACGAATCCACGGCCGTTATCAATTTTGACAGCTGATGTTTTTATTACTTCGCCTGGATTCAGAAACACATCAAACTACTCATTAATACAAATCGAATATTAATATTAAATGAAATTCCAAGGTTTAACTGCAAATTATCGACATTCTAGACACTATGTGGTCGTACCTTTATCGCAATAACGCAACTGCTAATGACTTTAAAAGAAAAAAAAAGTACTGTTGACACAAACCATGGAACGAGGCCGTCTCAACTAATTTCTTTTGCTACTGTATAGTGTTAATTGCTCCGATGAAAGAGATAGCCTCACGCCAAAACCCTCAAGTGCGAGAGAGACGGAAGATAATAAAAAAGTGGTTGGTACCAGTCTGAGCACAGTAGCGGTACCTCGTTAAGACAGTGCTTTTAACCCTTTAATGACTGTTTATGTTTGATTAAAAACATGATTTTGGTGTAACTGTTCATTTTACGGTCTTCAAATTGGGTTGAGGTTTATTTATTGTTTTAAATCTGTGGAAATAAATAACTTTAATTTGCTAAAAAGTTGAGGCGTAGTTATTACTACCTGAACGAATGTATTCGGCCCTTAGATTTCACGAATTATTGTCAAAATTAACTCTTTTCAAATTGCATACATGCCAGGAGTTCCTGGTCGTTTCGACCCACTTTGAGTAGGTAAGCTAGGGGCATCGAGCATTTAACTGAATAGAGCAGTAATGTTATTCGTTTTGTTCGAAAACGAATTCCACCAAAACAGTGGGCCCGCCCCTGCGCTCTGATTGGCCGACTCAATGTCAAGTATTGAACTAGAGCTGTGCAATAAAATATTCATATCGATATCGATAGCAATGTTTGTTAAGTGGAATACAAATAAAGTTTAATATGTATTATGTTTACATGTATGTTTGCGCGCGTGTGTACGAAATAATAACTATAAACTTTATAAAATGGAACTTCCATACTTAAAAAAATATAGTAATAATTGAAATAAATTCGATTATCAAAGGAATCTTAAATATATATAAATATTTGTGGACAATTCGCACAGCGCCATCTAGCCCCCTTAATATTACTAACTTTATTTATTAAGGAAATATAAAGTATAGCTATTTATATCTAGGTACTTATTTGTTTGTCATAAATAACCTTTTCTGATAAATATCGATACTAATTTTGATTATGACAGTGCAGCATCACTAGTAACACGTGTAATGAATAAAAAGGATGGCATAATATAGGTTACACCTAGGTAAGAGCAAGACGCATAGACAAGCGTCCATTGTTTCGTTTTATTTGACCAGTTTAACTTGAGCCGTGATAAATGGTTGTAAATTGAAATAAAATTATAGTTTATTGATGCTTACCGATGAAACGTGATTCCGTCTGTTTTAAAATTCGATGTCCTGCTGTTTTTTCCACACCACCAAATAGAACAATACGGCATTATGGGTTATAAAACCAAACTTTGAATATTTTCGAGTATCGGGAGACGGACACACACACAGATCACTTGTTGGTTTGGTACTGATTCAGTGCGAGCGTGAAATGTTATTATACAGGTGCATATCATCATATCAGTTAAGGAATTGGATGGCTCATTTTACTACTCTATTAGTTAAATGCTCGATGGCTAGGGGTCAGATTGACCCGCAAACATGCCACGAGCATGCGGGCGGCGAGCGTTGACGGGTTGACACCGACTGGCACCACACAGACACAGTTACTGATATGGCTAATTAGCAATGGAACCTTTTCCAAGCATTCTTTCGTAATATTTCGCTGTTTTTTTGTTAAACTACAGCCGCAAAAAGTGGCCGATACTTTGTTTATTGCCTTACTTTTCTGCGTCCAGCTGATTCTCTGTCGAGTATGTAGTAAAAGTTTACTAAAGAATAGGTCATAGGCCATCTATATGGACGATGAGCTGATCACCTGTCACTATGGTTTACCATATCCATCTTAGGACTTTAAATCAGAAGTGGCTGCAAGTTTTCTTTTGTTTACTTGAAACTCTGCCTACCTCATTAGGGATACGGGCGTGATAATATGTATGTATGTATTAGAAGCCTTTAGTCCCATTATAGGGCAAAGGGCTTCCTCCTCTCCAGTCATAATATCTGTTCTGGGCTTCTGTGGATCAGTTCTATAAGTACGCATTCATTCCTCCATCTGCATTTTATGTCGTGGAGTCGTTTCCCGCCAGAGGCGTTCTTTATACTATAGTAAAACTCTTTGCCCATCTCAAAATTAAAAGTGATAAAGATGAAAGCCATCCAATTACACTTATTACTGAATTATCACATCTGACATTGTACCTGACAGTTGTATTGTTGATTGCTGTATTGTGGCCCACCCGGGCCGTCAGTTGAGAACATGGGTTTACGGAAACAATGGATTTGACTTTGACTTTGACATTGACAGGTTGTGAGGGTGGTAAGTGCGAAATTTCAAAAACGGGTCCCTGATAAAATGAACGCTGCATTAGATTGGTATATTTTGGTTAAGTTGTCATAAAAAGTTACCAACTTCAAAAAATGTGCGCAAATATTGTATTAAATCGAGATGTTTATTTAAATAATACTACCAAAAGAGTTCTGGTTAGCTCTTGTAGTAACTATAGTTCTGATTAATTCATAGTTTTCAATTGGGTAAGCATTTTTTTTTACATGATTTGTCACTCATCAAAAAATACATTTATCGACTTACCACCTTTTTCCAACCAACAAGCCCACCTACATATCACTAAAATTATCCAATAAAATAAGATTTTACACGATCCGTCGCACCCGGACACTGACAATGACAAGTCAATCATTTTCGCATTATGAACTCGACTGTACAATACCTTATTGTCTGTCTGTAAGGATTTTTGACAGACAAATTTTAATCCTGGATTCGTCACAGAAACTACTAATATTACAAATGCGAAAGTTTGTTAGGACTGCCGTACGAAATGCCTGAGCAGTTTAAATTGGAATAACCTGGAATAATAGTATATAGGTCAATACTATGTAAGTAAGCTAAGATAAAATATGAGGGTACTTTTTAGCTAGGTACCACTCGGGTGAAGCCGCGGACATCGGTATCGGCTCGAGCATGTAATGAACCGGTGCTAAGGTTTCGCAGGTGATATTTTTTATGTTTCTTGATGGATTGTGGGAAATCTTTAAACTTGTGCTTTTTTGTTTTCATTTTGTTCGTTTTGATGCATCTATGACAGAGTTGACTTCAAAAAAATTTGAATTAGTACAAAAAAAAATCGGAAATTTAATACCTGTTTTTTTCTTATTCCAGAATACTTTCAGATACCTTATAGTTTTTTCATGTTCTGAATTTGCTGTCCTGAATAATTAAAATTGCTGAACAATTTGGCAAAGATATCTTGTGCCATAAATGAATAAAAAAATACAGATGAAATCAACTTCTTTTTTTTTAAGTCGGTGTAAACCTCTTAAGTATCTCATACAATGTAAGTAACACTCAATGGAAGAGCTCATAGTTTTTGCTAAGACTTAATGACGAAAATTGCAATGCACAAGCGAAGCGACGAGCGGAGCGTTTTTAGGGCTATTTCTCATACATGTGTACGTGTGTACATACAAATAAATTATACTACGCCTGTTTCCCATAGGGGTAGGAGACCATGGATCTCTATTTACTACGCTTCTGACACATTTCTCTCTCTTCATTCGTCTTATCACATTCTACATGCTCGTCGGTTTAGGGTACTCTTGACTTGGCCTTTTTCCAAAACATTCTGGTCCAGCTTGATGAGATATTTTTTTTAGACTGGCTGCCGCCCGCGGCTTCGCTCACGTGGTAACCGGATAAAAAATAGCTTATATGTTATTCCAGCACAAACTCCTTAGCCAAAACTCTTACACCATGATTCAAAGATCATGCTGTGCCGACCCCACACAGAGTGGGATAAGGGCAGGAAGATGATGATGTTATTCAAGCACACATAGTATGTTCCATGTTTCATTCAAATCTGTTCAGCCGTTACGTATGATTATAGCACAACATCGTCACATCCTCACAAACTTTCGAAATTATAATATTTGTAGGATTATTAATTAAACAGAACGTACACCAAGTTATTGAACTTGTGTCGTAAGTTCTCTTTTCCTTCTCGGGTTTATCTCACATAATATACCATATTATCACGCCTGTATCCCTAACGGGGTGGGCAGAGCCACGAGTAATCATAAGAAAACTTGTAGCCACTCCTTATTCAAGTAAATTTTAGTATTATGGTAACCCCAGGGATGATTAACGCTCCCCGCTCCGCTCCTGTGTGCACTTGCCCGTACATTCTCGCGTTCATACAAAGTGTGCAATGTTGTAAAAACGATAGTAACAATTATAATGCAGTAAATAATAGCCAATTATAGAGCAACGTTAGTAGAACGCCAGTTATGTGTTAGTACTGTGACCATGCTTTGCTAGAAACATTGACAGTAGGTAGACATACCTAACTAAGGCTTTTAACCATCTTTAGTAGATGATTTATACAGCGTCAGGAGGCAACTTTTTCCTTCACAAACGGGACGCTGTAGTGCCTGGGACGAATTAAGATGGAGTAGGGTTGCCACATAATTTATCATCTATAGGTATACCATCCTCTCAGCTTAGTCGGCCTTGTCCACAGGAAAGACATGGTCAATACGTGCGGAGCTGGCTAAGCCGCGGGTTTCCTCACGATGTTTTCCTTTACCGTTCGAGAGTACCTACTGGTATTGCGCACATAATTTATCACACAGTAAAATCTATTGGTATACGACCGGCCTTGAACCCACGTCCTTAGAATCGGAAGGCGGGGTCACTACCAACTAGACCACCAGTGCTCTCAGACATAGAGTGGAAGACATACCTACAATTGAAATAATTTATTAAATTCATAGGATTTCATTCGCGTAGGAAAAAAGTGTAGCTCGACCAAGAGTACAGGGATATTTAGGCTTTTTGCCAACTAAATAATTGACAGAATCGGTTAAGTAGTTTCTGAGAATACCTACTTCTCTTTCCTGCCAAGTTTAAATTCAATTAGGTTGTGAATTCAACTATTAAAGCTCTACTCGTATTAATTTAATTAATACTTCGATAGGATTAAATCGCGTTTTATCTGAAAAGTAATATCTTGGCTTGTACTTGAAAACATGATGTATTGTAAAGTTTATTTTCTTATGTTTTAAGATTTAGTTAGGGTAATTATTATTAGTTATACCGTTCTAATTAAATAAATAAAGGATTTAAGTAGATTCTAATGTATTTCCAACTACAATTTTGTCTTTGAATTCTTCAGTATTTGCAGTATATATTGAAAATTTTTTTTTTGTTGAAGTAAAAAAAAATAACGGCAAAAAATTTAGAATATTTCCGAAACATTTTATATTATTTTTAAAGTCAAAAGAGCTGAAACTAAACTCAGTAACTCAGGAAAAATTATTCCACATTTCCCCGATCTCTTGGCTACCGTTGCGTAACTTTATAAGTAATACACTTTAGCATAGGAATGTACCTACTCGTCTGTCGGACCACCCGGGCGGGAAAATTGTTTTTCACACGATTCGTCCTAAGGAGGCAATAACAAATTATTAATTAAATTTAACCAAATTAAATTAAATTGACGGCCTCGGTGGCGTGACGGGCGATTGCTCGGCAGAGACGCAAGAGGCGCGGGTTCGATTCCCGCTGCGGAAGAAATGTTTGCATGTTCTGCATATATTTCTTCGTCAATACGTGCGGAGCTGACTAAGCCGCGGGTTCCTCACGATGTTTTCCTTCACTATAATTTTTTCACTCAGAAAAATCCATTGGTACACCCACCCGGATTTGAACCCACGTCCTTTGGATCGCAAGGCAGGGTCACTGCCAACTAGAGTTCTCAAGAGAGAATCTCAAGATTGTAATAGGAACTTGTATTTCAAATAAAAATCAATAAAGGAGTATCTAGAAAATTTCGTTGTTTCACTTCGCTATTGGTAGACGTACCTAGTAATAAAACATAATCTGAATCTAATAAGAAAAAAATGCATATTCCATTAAGGCAATCATGAGAAGCACCCTAATCGCCGTTTTCAATTTATTTAAACCACATTAAAACCTAACGAAAATTCAACAAAGAAATATATGCGATCATATACTTATTCTTCTATATTTCTGTCCAACAGAATTTTATGGTTCTAAGTTATATAGGCTGACCATAATTTTCCCCTCATTACGGCAGCAAAATTTCACATTGAAAAGGTTCAAAGCCCAGTATAATTAGGTTAATTTGACGCATTGAAACGAGGCGAAATCGCCGCACATCGCCTACCACCAACAATATTTTATTAACCTCTCAATACCAAATAATAATCTGTTTAATAGACAACCATCCATCTTTCACCAACCCGATAAACGATTTACGCTCCAATCTCAACCTTATCACCCAGACATAAGGATGTGACATGTTTCTATGAGTTATCGATAAAATAGTGCATGAGACAAGAGTCATATCATCGTTATTTGAATCGCGTGCCATGATTCGGCAGATTTCATCAAAGCCGGCAGACCACCAATGAGCCTCTTGAAATGATGAGATAGGAACGTCGAGTCTTTGAATCTAAGTATATCGATGTCGATGAATTTAATAAACGTATTGAAATGTACCTAATTCGATATTATTTTTTAGACAATTGACATTAGTTACCATACATTTAATTACATTGTGCAACATGCTTTGCAGTTAGATGTTACTGGGTTCTATATTGTTGTTCAGTGAACTTACTTTAACCATGGAAATTAAGAACTTGATTTACCCCTAAATAAAAAAAAATACTAATATTTAGCCGACACAGATTCATAATGACAAATTAGTTAAAAAATACGTAATTTATCGACAATTACTTCAAAGTATCGACAACTATCGTACGTCCCATCCTTAGCGTTTACTAAAAAGCGTTCTCAAGATGCACAATCAACACACATTGAATTCTTTGTTGTGCCGAGTGATTTATTGATTGCGTCTCTGTCAACACCGACTGGCATTAAAAAAAAAACTTTACACCGCGGTGAATACTTCATTTGATCCGGATTTTTATCGATAATAAAACGCCGTGAGTCACATCACTCGTTAAGTGTATTTAGTATACAAATGATTTGCTCTTGTCGGTACTCCTTTATGATACATTGAAAGTAAAATAGTCATTAAGTAAGTTCGTATCAGCTAGTGGCCAACTCATGTGACGGAGTTTTTAGGCCGCCTGAAGACCTCCGTCATGGCTTAACGACTTAAAAACAATTTAACGTGCCCTCTTAAGCACGGAAGCGCTCAGCTCGTAATGTCACTTGCAGTCACCCATCCAAATTGTGACCGCGCACAACGTTGCTTAACTTCAACGATCAAGAATATAGATAATGATGATGATTATGATGTATGCACTAAGCAGTTATTAGATTTTCAGGGGTCCAATAAGACCTATTAACATTACAACGACTCAAGCACTATGTCAATCTTCCCGAGGGGTCATTTAGACACCGTTTATAAATGGCCTCTCGGGTAATGGTTGGGGTACATTAGACCCCCGCTGGGTCAAAATTGCGCTAAAATTGGACACCCGCGGAGAAATCACTAACGCATTAACTTTACTGTACAGATATTGAGTGGATTAATTTGCGCAGTATTTATTTACTTTGTTAAGGTAGATATTTAGCGAAAACCTAAATGATTAAATCCATGCAGAGTTTATGATTACTTGCACATGTTTAAGGGGTAGTCAGAGGCATGACCTCGGTGGCATGGCGGATGAGTGTAAAGACCAGATTTTAAATCAGTGTGTTTTAAGTGGCTGCAAGTTTTCTTATATTTTGGCTCATCCCACCATATGTATCCATTCTAAACACCCCACATATATATCTCACGAGCCCACTGCTTTAATATAACAAATAATTATCCCCCTAAAGTTCTCCTTTCATCTTTAAAAATATTCATCGGCTATAAATCCTAAGAATTCCAGACATTCTTACTTACTGGCCACTTTGAATCAATATCCCAAAGCGAACAAAACTCAAGCAAATGAAGTTATAACAATAGCATTCAGATGGCCTTTTAGAAGGGCACATAACTTGAAATTCCTCAAACAAAAAACGACCGTACACCCTTCGATTTAAAGTTCAAATTCCTAGATAGTGGAATAAGGCATCGTGGGACAGAATCTTGCTGGCAATTTGCATACTTGCATCCCTTTTACTCTTGTAGGTGAATAGTTGTAAGTATTTTGCTGGATTTAAAAAGGACTTATTGAACTAATTGTTCTATAGTTCAATTGTAATTAAGATTATTGTAATGAAAGACTACAGATATACAGCTTTATTTCAAAACAGGGCCCCAATAGCGCTGTGCTAAAAGTAATTACAGGTTAACTCAGGAGGCTCCTTACGTAGTAGAGGGGTGCGGGGGGATGTCATTTCCTGTGATGTAACAAAACTATCACACTATATACGGTGAATAATAGTAAAATATAACTAATGATATTTTTAAGAGTGTATTTACCTACATTGAGTTGTATAATTATACTGACAATAAACATACAAAATGAGTAACTTCCCCCGAATACTCAAACGCGACTCAGAGTTGAGCACGTCTCAAGTCACGGTTTTTTTGACAGTTTCTGATGAAAATCTGTCAAAAACTCGTCACTTGAGATGTGCTCAACTCTGAGATGCGTTTGAGTATGCGGGGGAAATTTCTTTTATTGACAATGCGTCGTATTCTTAGTTCTAATCAAAAATTGCCAAGGCGCACAATTATTTGTGGTACGCTATTCTATTCTATTCTATATTGGTAATACAAGTTCTGTCATACAACTAAGATAAATTTGTTTTTCTGTGCGCGTGTGCGTGTTTCAAATAAAATGATATCTAATACAAATCTGTTCTTACCTAGAAGTAGGCATCATATACAGAGGCTTGCCAACCGGACCATAAAACATTTCAGGGGTCTACCAGACCCGTCCTCAATAGCGTCCCTAAACTACTTAATAGGGCGATAATTGCGGGGCTATTACTGCCCAACCCTGCCGATGGGGGTCGATAGGGACCGTAATGTATGGGGTGGGATAGACCCGGCGGGTAGATACTTCAATTCAGAGATTTTCAATTATTTGATGCATCTGCGATCTGAGATAGGAAGGAATGGTTTTGGAAATGTGAATACAATGACGACATAAATATATATATAATATATATAACACCCAACAGTCACATACATAGTCCTGACCCCACACTAGGATTCCCTGTGTCGTGGGTATCAGAAACTACGAGTACCATGGTACCACAACACCCAGACCCGGAAGAAATATTTGCAGAACATGCAAACACTTCTTCCGCAGCGGGAATCGAACCCGCGCCTCTTGAGTCTAAGCCGAGCAATCGCCCGAGAAGCCACCGAGGCCGTCAAATCATAAATCATATATGACCAAATAACACAAGATGCAAGGGATTTGCTGGTGGTGCCAGCGCGAGGAAAGCCTGTGTCGAAGGAGACTGTTGCTGGTGAACAGTGTAAAGTACTGTGAAGTCGCAGAAACGTGTCTTTCTTTGTTTTTTAGGGTTCCGTACCCGAAGGCCGCTTTACAGCCGCTTTAATTTCATTTTCATTTATTTTTATTTTATCGGCATGACATTCTTTTATGTTTAACTTTGTAACAAATTGACGAAACTAAGTGTAATAATAAGTCCCTATAGTTTGAAATAAATGAATTGAATTGAATTGAAGGTTGCCAATGGGACCCTACTAAGGCTCCGCTCATATTACAACAAATAATAAACATGAAATAAAATAAAAGGAGGCTGCATACAAGATTTTTTTATGTACGATGATACGGAACCCTTCGTGTGTGTTTTCGACTCGCACTTGACCCGATTTTTAAACCACATTAATGCAACACTAGACTCTAGTCTAGAAAGATCTAGTGTTTGCATCAATGTATTTATCCTACTAGCATTTAGGCAAGTCCGAAAGTTTATAAAGATGTTTGGATAATTTTTTAATTGTTGCTCTAAATAACGATGAAATAATGAATTTAAACACAACTTTGATTTATCATAGTTCGTGATCTGGAATAAAAATAGAATAGAATAGAATATAAATTTATTTAACAACAAACGTTACATGGCACTAAACTTATACTCAATCAATATACTCTTAGTTTTTTATAATGCTTAACGGAAAAACATAAGCACCCATACTAGGTATGACCTGTATTAAGCAATACAATGTACCTATAACACTTTTAATTCTCTTAAAACGCGAGTAAAACCGACGAATATTCTAACACACTATACATAAGACAAGTTATGTATTCCTCTACATAATTCAACTTAGCTATCTTTTACATAGAACTTGTACTCATTGTGGAAATTCATTAGAAACTCCCGCGGTGGGTAGATTGCTTAATTTTCTTTAATATTAACTTGTACACGGACCCCTTTTAATTAATATCGACAAAATAGGCGACCGCCAGCGAACTCTGATAAATACTTTAGTGATGGGAGACAATGTCGATAAGTTGAGAAAAAGTATCGATGTTTTTTTTTCGCAATAAAAAATGTTCAAGTTCCATTAAATATGACTGTGTTTGGGAACTTTCGAATGATAAAAAAAATGTTAAAGAAGTAAGACATTACTTATTTGAATTTGAAATTCTCTGTTTTATTCTCAATTCTTTATTCTTAAAAATCATAAAGATTATTTCGAAACGTCCACGTTGAATTCACAAAGCTCGTTAAAAATCATCGACAGCAAAAACCCCGCACTTGAAATATTAATTTCAAAATTGGTTTAAATAGGTATTACGCCGCTTGTTAGCCCCGGTCCAAAATGAACTCATTAAAACTATAAAAGCAGAGGTAATTAAGGCCACCCCACCCCACCGCCCCATCCGGCCCCGGGGGTTGGGCTTAGACCTCCATTTTCCCCCCATTTCCCGCAAAAACTGCAGATCTATAGCGACTGGATGAGATGCCATTTTGATCTTTTTTACCTTTATTCAATATATTGTTATAACTAAGTCTGGAAGCGCTTGGCGTAGCTTGCCTAGACGTTCTTGATTGATCGTTGAAGTTAAGCAACGTTTGTAAATACTTTTTTAAATCTACTTATCTGATACTTTTATTAAAATAGGTACTTCAAGAGGTAGCTGTTAATCACTCTTAAACTTTGAAATAATCTGATAAGATGTCTTGAACATAATGGATATAAAGCTTTAAGACGATTTTGACTCATGTAAATTTCCTCGTGAGGTTTTCACAATCGATTGAGAGTAGATATCAGTATAGTGCGGCTTTGGACCCGACATAAGATCAGAAGGCGGTATTTCTACAACTAGACTTTTTACACTCTTTACGAGTGTGTCGTTACCAGTCTTTGAAGACGTCTGAACTAGATTTCTTCACCAAGTACTCAAAGTATATGATGCCAGCAGCAAACTACGAGTACGTAAATAAAAGATATTACTAAGCCCTTTTACCATCTATAGTAGATTGAGTGTCAGGAGGCAACTTTTACCTTCACAAACGGGACTAATTAAGATGGAGTAGGCTTGCCCAGCACCTATTCCATCCTCTCAGCTTAGTCGGTCTTGTCCACAGGAAAGACATGGTCGATACGTGCGGAGCCGACTAAGCTGCGAGTTTCCTTACGATGTTTTCCTTCACCGTTGAGAGTACTGGTATAGCGCACATAAATTTTTCGCACAGAAAAAACC
Organism: Scotopteryx bipunctaria; assembly: GCA_949320045.1. Lineage (NCBI taxonomy): Eukaryota > Metazoa > Arthropoda > Insecta > Lepidoptera > Geometridae > Scotopteryx > Scotopteryx bipunctaria. Next base: position 4,582,714 of record OX439462.1, read on the forward strand.
ATTGGTACACGACCGGGTTTTAACCCACGACCTTAGGATCGGAAGGCGGGGTCACATACCAATACCAACTAGACCACCAGTGCTCTTAAATAAAAGAACTTCATACAAAAATGTAGTTCAGTTCCAGGTGCTACTATCCTTGGCACGCGAACCGTCGTCGGAGGCTTTATTGCCGGCGACATTACTGCCGGGGACGCGCGGTAATTTTCAACTAATAACCTGTTTAATTTTCACTGCCTTTTTCATTTATAAACCAGCCTGTTTATTTTGAAATTGTGAAATGTTCGCTCTTTGTTACCGAGATATTTCTGAATTGATAACTTATTGTGAGGGATTTTTGTTAAATGCGGTGCCTTTAAACGGTTTATTGTTTTTAATTTTTTTAATTAAAATACTCGTTTGAACTGTGATTTTGTTTATATGAACAGAAAAAATTTAAGATTATTACGTCTTCTACTATTAAAAGGGGAAAAGTATTTACTAGAAGGGATTGAAATCGTTTAGCAGTTTAATACATGCAAATTCTATAATTATGTATGTACCTATTATGATCAACAACTGCAGCCTAAAGAAATCCACTGATAGATTATGAACTTTTCCATCCAACTAAAAAAAATATATGAAAACAAAAAATTATTACCATTGTATGTACTTTTACCATGTGACAATGATCAGGAACATTTAAGATATCTTTAGATCGTTTTTTTAAATAACAACATTCATATACAACGTCAATCACCGAATTCTACTTTTAAAAAGGCAAATTTAGTAATCCAGAAGCAGTGATTGCGAACGGTCGCAGTAATAATCGCCTCCTAATGCGGTGATCAGCGTGGCGATCCAGCCGCGTCGATATCGATAAACACACGGCACAACACTATCGACAACTTTTAATGTTCGAGAACATTTTGGTGAAAATATTTAGTGGTAACAATTTTGATTGGGAAAAGTAAATTCGTTATTTGCTTTGTTCCTTACCCTTACGACCGCGATAACAAGTGCGAGTCGATTGCGCACACGAAGGGTTCCGTATCATCGTACTTACTTAAATAAAAAAATGGTCATGTGTGGGGGCACCTTTTATTATTTGTTGTTATAGCGGCAATAGAAATACACATTCTGTGAAAATTTCAACTCTACCTATATTACCTACGGTTCATGAGATACAGCCCTATCCCTCGAATACTCAAACGCAACTCAGAGTTGAGCACGTCTCAAGTGACGAATTTTTGACAGATTTTCATCGAAAACTGTCAAAAAACCGTGACTTGAGAGGTGCATTAATAGGATTTTTATATTTTAAATAATTAAGTAAAATACAATAAGCAAGTACTTATTCCCAAGGAGGTTCGACGTCAGGCAGGCGGCCGGTCATAAAGCACCTTAGCGAAAACTCTTACACCATGATCCAAAGATCATGCTGTGCCGACCCCACATAGAGTGGGATAAGGGCAGGAAGATGATGATGATTTTCAATAATTATACAGCTCAGGAAAATATTGTACAGTTTTTTTATCTTCAGGACATGTACCTATACGAATACACAAGTGCATGTGGCCACAGACCAAACAGAATAAGAATGTCCTAGTGATTTTGACTTTTGCTCGTGTATCTGTAAAGCCGTGTGTACCAAATGTAAATCAATTGATGGAGGTTATTTGGAGGTGATTTCCTAAAATCAATCGGGGTCCGATCAGATACGCGTTATGCATCAGACTCATCGGCTAAACCTGACATCTTCCACAGAGAAGTTGCGACGAAAGGTTGGTAAGAGAAAAGTAAGGTAATGAAGGTATTGAAGCGCTCGTGGCGTAGCTTGCTTAGACGTTCTTGATTGATCGTTCAAGTTGAGCAATGTTGTGCGTGGTCATAATTGGGATGGGTGACAGTAAGTGGCATTACGAACTGAGCGCTTCCATGCTTCGGAGGGTATGTTGAACAGTCGGTCCCAGCTTTTAAGTCGTTAAGCCATGACGGAGGCCTGAAAACTCCGTCACAAGAGTTGGCCACTAGCTCATACGAACTTGCTTTTTTAGGTAATTGCCAAAAAGTAAAGTTTCCATTTTCTATATCAACTAACGAACAATACGGATGCTAAATCTCCATAGCAAATGGCAAAAAGCTCCATACATTTTTACAGAAAAATAACGTTCATAAACTAATCTTCTTCCCGTCTCCGGTTAGTCATAATGTAGGAATCTGACATTAGTCCCGCACTAGCCATTGTTGCGACTACACTATAATAATGAATACCATTAAATGTTCGTTCTTTTAGCGCAGTGACGGCGTATGTCCCTTCTATTTCTTAAAAACCCCTATTTTTTTCCTAGCCGTCCGAGCGGTTTTTATATTTAGGCCTAGTTTTATAACTTAACCAGCTGCCGCCCGCGGCTTCGCTCGCGTTGTACCCGGATAAAAAATAGCCTATATGTTAATCTAGTACATGTACTATGTATATTCCAAGTTTCATTCAAATCCGTTCATCCGATTAGGCGTGATTGAGGCACAAACATCCAAACATTCAAACATCCAAACTCACATACTTTCGCATTTATAATATAAGTAAGAAGTAGATTCTCTGCTGGACTGGGAGTAAAGATAAAACATAGAATGCGTCCAGCTGCTTCTCTCCCCGAGCATGTTGTAAAAGTCGACTAAGGGATAGTATCCTCTCCAACATAGATTACTGTATCGCACAGAACTTTAGCAAACAGAAAAATCCATTGGTGCACGACCGGATTTGAACCCACGACTTTTGGATCAGAAGGCGGGATCACTACCACTAGACCACCAGTGGTCACTAAGCTTAGTAAAGCTATACGCAAAAAAATAGCTTTGCTAGTGCCCACAGCTTTGCTCGCGTTATACCTACGTAAAAAGTAGCCTAGGTTTGTGTTATTCCCACAAAAAATGGTATAGGTATATTCAAAGTTTCATTCAAATCCGTTCAGCCGTTACGCAATGATTAAAGTTTAATATAAGTATATTTTTATTGAATTCTAAAGTAAAATAAACAGGAAATGTAGAACAAATTTATCTCTAAATCAATGTTTTATTCTTAGACAGAATGAAGTGCTAGGATAATGGCATAGAAAATAGAGCTTTTGACATAGGTCCTTTTGTTAATGGCATATGTCAAATAAGGGAGCTAGCTTTGTATAATTAGTTGTTTATAATCTAAGATCTAACTATTTGCAATAACATTTGATTGTTGTTGTACGTGTGACAGTGATCATATTGGTGTGTCATCGGTATTGAGGTGAGTTTTGAAGAAACATTTTAGGTATCAACAGTAAGGAATGGCTTAAGAAATCTGATGTATACTGTATAGGCTTTTATCAGAATAGTACGACTTAAAAGTAAAATCACACTGTATATAAAAGTAAGTTCGTATGAGCTAGTGGCCAACTCTAGTAACAAAGTTTTTAGACAAAGCCGGGACCGACAATTTAACGTGCCCTCCGAAGCACGGAAGCGCTCAGCTCGTAATGCCACTTGCGGTCACCCATCCATATTGTGACCGCGCACAGGGTTGCTTAACTTCAACGATTATCAAGAAAGTCAAAGCAAGCTACGCCACGAGCGCTTCTAACTGTATATTTGTCCCACTCAACTTCGTAACGGCTATAAAAATTGGAATGAATGGAACCCTGGATCAACACAGACTCAATATTAGATTTTCTATCCAGATACCAAGCGGGCTAAGCCGGGAGCGAAAGCTAGTACGATAAAATATGCATTCTATTTCAGCTGCTGATCTTGAACGTTATTTTAAAACTAGCAAAGGAAATAGTCTATTTTGTATTTGTTGTAAGTTTCTTCCTGTTAATAAAAATCAATCCAAAGGAGTAATCCAGCATCTACTTTAATATTTCAACTAAATCCGTTCAGCCATTACGGAGTTGAATGGGAATAGTTGAAAAAATATATATCGAAATAGGTTTTAACATCTTTATGTTTATATCTGCATAAAACCGCTCAGTCTCCGTTATCGTCAATCAGCTTGATGTGCTTGATGAATGAACGTTTTGTGATGCTAATACTCAGATTATGTATTAAAACTACCCTATTGCTACAAAACATCCTATATCTCACTCATTTGCCACACTACTTTCAACTCTATCGCTATAATTATACAGTTGAATTTTGGGTGAAGGCTGCGAACGAATAAACTTGTCATTTGCGAAAGAAATTTCAACTTTATTGCTAAAGTGGTAAAGACTATTTTGGTTTGATAGTTCAATTCGTGTAATGAGGCATAGTATACACGTGCAGTGTGTTATCTGTGATTAGTTGTCATCAAATCGCTAAGGGCTGTTTGATTAAGGGTTAAATTGACTGGGGATGATTTGTTGTAATTGATCGTTTGTTTTGGCTGTAAGATTGTGATTGTTATCTTGATCCGACGGTAAGTGAGTTGATCCTTGTTTTTGTTCGTCAAAGTTATTGGAACTTTTTTTGTAAAGAAATACATAGTTTGTTGTACTTACCTATTATGAGTTATGAGAGCGAATGAAGCGAAAGAAGTATGTCAGGATCGTAGAAAATGGAGATCCGTGATCTCTGCCTACCCCTATGGGAAACAGGCGTGATATTATGTATGTATGTACTCAGGGATAGTGGAACATTCTGCCTGTGAAATAATTTCTAAAATCAGTCCATCTGAGATTAACCCTTATAATAAACAAACAATATCTACTTACAAACCACCTATAATAATAATTTCTAGAAGTACATACTTAAATAAATTAATATCCACTATTTTATTTTCAATTAGTAAAAATGCATAAAGACGTAACATTGTACCGACGTAAAACTCGTTTCAAAATGGCGTCAGGGCCGTACGTCATAAATCTGAATTCTGTGAAACAAAACTCCGCGGATAAAATACGGGCTTATTGTCAACGCGGTCGGCTGTAACAAAAGCAATGGAAAAATCGCGGATTTCGTGTCGGAACTACCAGGAGTAGAGTTTTTTAAGACAGAGAAAACAGGGCCGTGTGAGTTCGACTATTAATTAAGAAAGTTACTGACACAGAGGTATTTTAAACAGCTAGCGATGGGTGCTAATGGGTAGAAACCGCGTTCGCATTGTAAAAAGTATCTGCTAGTGTGTTGAAAGGCTAGGCTAATATCTTATTTCAGATCACCAAGTTCCAAGTTTTAGTCAAATCCGTTGAACCCGTTTTTTGAGGAACAAATATAAAAGGTAATATTGTAAGCATCCTCACACACTCACTAACTTTTGGTTTTCAAATTAGTTAGAATTAGGATGTAAAAAAACGGATTAATATAAAGTTATAAAAATATTATCTTCTTATTGTACCAATGTAAAATTATAAAAATACGTATTCGTTAAGTACGTGGGTCGTCTTGCGGCGAGATGGACAGACGATACCTATAATCAAAAACGTGCGCCGAGGAGGGATGTGAAAGTAAGTAGCACAAAATAATAATAAATTCGTCGGGCTGTGGATGATGATAATGATGGCTTATACGTCTAAAATCCACGTGACGTGTGGTCTGTAAGGCACAACTTACTCTTAGTTACCAAAGTTACGAGTCTAACCCCCGAATACTCAAATGCGACTCAGAGCTGAGCGCTTCTCAACTCACGGTTTTTTGACAGTTTCTGATGAAAATATGTTAAAAAAAAATATCGCCATCTGAGACGTGCTCAACTTTGAGATGCGTTTGAGTATTCGGGGGTAAGTTTCCGAGTTCCCTCCAAAGATTTTTTTTAATTTTACCTATACTAACAGCAGCAGCCTCTGCATCGTCCTACTCTATCCAGAATTGAGTTATCCCAGCGTCGCCGTGGCCACGTTACCGCAGCCGCGATCATGCTAAATATCGTGCGCCAGCCAATTTATTGATACCGCATTCATATCTTATTTGTTTTTCATCGATACCATCTTTGGTATTATTCTTTCATCTTTCTTAATAAGACTATTAAACGACTTCACAAGATGAAGTATATTACCGAAAATACTTAGCTACTTTTTTCAATTTTTATCAATAGTGTGATTTAAAGAATAAAAATATGATAAAATACGTCTGTACAAGGTTGGCATTTTGAACTTTGAATAACTAATTTTTAAACTAGTTTTAACTGATTTAGCGATTTTTTGGACACGCGAAAAAGTATTTAAGAACTCGATTGAACTTACGAGTAAGATGTCTGCCCAGTATATGTATGTACCATTTCCATAGGTAGAACCATCCGGGAACATGTAAAAAAAATAAAAAAATAGGACCGATTTTTAAAATAAACAGCACATACATTAGAACACTCTGCGACTTTTTCCGCGTCGAGTTTTTTCTTACAAACTTGATCTGCCCGATTTCTGGTGGAGATGTAATTCGGGATTTTTTTCTTACACTTTTGAGTACCTTACATCATTTCCCTGCCCTTGTCCCACTTTATGTGGGGTCGGTAACATGTATTCTTCTTCCATTTCCCTCTTGTCAGAAGTCATTGTGCACCCTACCTAATAAGAGGAATATATCCTCCAAGTTTCATGCTTCTAGAATGTACGTAGAAACGCCTAAGAATTAGGTAAATTGTATTATAAGATACCTTTAAAATAATGGTGGTTTTAAATTGAATTAAATAATACCAAATGCGATTTAAATTCAATTAAATTCGGATTAACAATTCACTTCGCGCTTCGAAATCTAAACATTGTTGATAAATTAAGCCAGGAATATCAAAGATGTCGACTTGCAGATAGCGAGGAATAAATCTGTGAATTAGCCAGGTTAAAGCCACTTTACATCAGAGCGGGACCAGCCCGGGAAAGCCAGCTTGAGGGCACATTATACCAAAGCGGGAACGGCCCGGGAAAGCCAAATAAAGGATACTCTACACCAGAATGTGGCCGGGAATAAAGCCATTTAAAGCACTTTACACTAAAGTTAGACAGGCCCGGGAATAAGTGAGCTTAGGGCCACTTTACATCAAGGCGGGACCAGGTTGGTATTGAAGGTAGAGACCACTGGTAGAGACAAAGTGTGCCTAACTATTATTATTTTAGTCATTAGTGATTAGTCAGCTAAATCGTGTGGCGTAGAAAAATCGGAATAACACAAATAAAAATTCAGTAAAAATAGAATACCTACTCTTCTTAAATTTTCCAAAGTGACATTAGTGTGTGAGTATTAAGTGCAGCATTCTAAAAACTGGATTTAATGAGGATGGTACTTCACCTACAATCTTCCTTTGTGTAGTTTTAATAAGGACTTTTTGTATTAACCTCCTGTATTACGTGTCTGCCCCGTTGTCATCCCGTCGGGTTGTAAAGAGTCTCTCCGTGAATTAGCCAGTTGAAAGCAATGGAAGGCATAGAACGAATCAATTAAGACAATGCGTTGATAACATCTCGTACAGTCGTGCAATCAACTGCAGGTGTATTGTGAAGGAATTTTACTCTTAAGTAGGTATTATTTACTAATATAATGGTTTTTTTTTTACTTTATACCTTTATTCAATAATATTTTCGTAGATATAGATATAGTTGTCTGCACTATTTACAAATTCTTTACGCTTAAATAATATTTAAGCTAGTTTTCTCACTGTTATTTTTTTTGTTTTCTATTAGGTAGATATGTATAAATTTTCTCCTTCGCTTTTTGAATAGTCATGATAGAATTCTTGACTCTCTAATAGTTACCTTTTGTTTTACAAGTATTTTTTTAAATCTGTGGATAACGCTGTGGGCCACATTGTTAATAAGTCAAGTCAATCTGCATTCCCAGAATATATCCCTAAGGACTTTACTTATGCCATATATTGTAGCTGTTTATTGTTCCATTATAAATAAATAATATAACACGGTTAATTTGAAATGTTTTCTACTTTAAAACGTATGTTATATCAAAATACGTCAAAATTCTGGATATTTCAAGTATTTGTGTCGGGATCAGGTTAGTCTTTTTGGTGTTGACAATACACTTCGCAATGAAACTTAAGCGTACACTCCAGGCCCGAGAATTCGAATTCAATTGATGTCGTGATAAGTGTATTAGCGCGTTAATTACCGTTGATTCATTGGGCTGACCCGATTACACTGCCGGACATGATTAATGGCGCAGATATGTTGCCAATAGTTATGGACTTAATTGCTTGTGGATCTACAAACAGATTATAGTAATATGAAGTATTATTTACATTACGACATACGACATAAAAAATATTATGTTTTTTTGAATAAAAAGTTCATTTTTGTGTTATATAATACTTAATCTGTTTATAAAAATAACAGTTTTTTAACACAACATATAAGCTAACATAAGAAGATTAATGATTTGTGATTTCCGTAAAGCATTTATAAATTAAAGTACCTGCCCATGTAATTGAAAACAATGTTCATAAATTTTCTAAAATCTATGGAATTTCTTATCAATAACCATTTTAATAATATCGATAAAACCATACTTATTATTAATTTTATCCGACTAAGTACAATAAATTCCAATATAAATTAAAAATACCGATGAAAGAATTCAAAGATCCGACCATTTAAAAGCCATATCTCATCGACGCGCCAGTCAGCGACCAGCCGAAACAATTACTTAATGTCCACGAAAAAGATAATTTAATAATTGTTCTCCGTGATTTACGAGGGGCACCCGCCCACCTGGGGCCAACTATTACAATAATACTTCATCCAGCCTTATTTATGCACGTCGCTACAAAGTTACATCTTACTCTGTGCGCCGTCGTGCATTTGTTAAAAGAACACGGTAATAGTCGCTCGAAGATTTCTAATGTCTCAATTTCAATTCTATAACAAACAATCTTCTACCTTACTGCGATAAATTTATAGCATATATTTGCTTACCCCTGACCATGCATGATTTTTATCCTCTACAATCAAAAGGTTGTATCTCGATCAATCACTGATATTCAAAACCAAGCTTTATCTTCAAGATCGAGAGTACAAAATCGAAGGAAAAGCTGAGACGCCTTTAAATTATGTCTTGTTTAATGAGTCGAAGTGTACTTTCATTCGAAAGATACAAACTCGTGAATTGTTTCAAAGGAAACTGTCCCTTTCACCTTTGTTTTAGGGGCTATTACGGCATGGATATTTTAATACAGATCGACAAAATCGTGGTAACCGCGGTTCGCGAGATGTTTTCACCGAGAACACAGCCATGTAACTAATGCGGGGAATCTACATATCATTAAGAGATGTAGGCTGGTTATACGTGTGTACTCCTTTGTACTCTATATTTATGATTCGGTTTATTCGTATTTATGACATGGATACCTTCGGAACACGGCGCTCGATGTTATAGAGATGTTCGGAGACGCCTATTGTATTGATATAGAATAGTTTTGAAATGCATGAGGGTTTTATCATCATCTCATCATCATCTTCCTGCCCTTATCCCACTCTATGTGGGGTCGGCACAGCATGATCCTGATCATGCTGTAAAAGTTTTGGCCAAGATGTTTTATGACCGGTCGCCTGCCTGACGTCAACCCTCCTTGGGAATACTTGCTTATTGTATCTCATCATGTTGGAGGATACTATCCCTTAGTCGACTTTTACGACATGCTCGGGGAGAGGCAGCTGGGTAGGTATAGGCCTCCTTTAGATTTGGAGTTTTGTGTCATCGATCCAACGCGCTGTTACCGTCCTGGCTTCTTCGGCCTGTCCTCGAACAACACTCGGTCAAGACTTTACTCCAGCGGTCATTACGTCTAGCTACCCGTATACTCAAACGCGACTCAGAGTTGAGCACGTCTCAACTCACGGTTTTTTTACAGTTTCTGATGAACATCTGTCAAAAAAAATAAATCGTCATTTGGGACGTGCTCAACTTTGAGATGCGTTTGAGTATTCGGGGGTAAGTGTCCTGCCCAACTCCACTATAGATCACGGTTATAGCAGGCGCGGCCGCAGCCTATAATTTTGGAGGGGGTCACTAATAATAGAATAAATAAATAAATAATAAATAAATATTTGTGGACATTTCACACAGCACCATCTAGCCCCAAACTAAGCAAAGCTTGTACTATGTGCACCAGATGGCTAGAATACTTATATACTTTTTTTTTTTGTAAATACATACTTACAATACATAATACTACAACACCCAGACCCGGAAGAAATATTTGCAGAACATACAAACATTTCTCCCGCAGCGAGAATCGAACCCGCGCCTCTTGCGTCTCAGCCGAGCATTCGCCCGCCACGCCATCGAGGTCGTCAATAGAAGATGAGTAAATCAGATTTTATTTCACAATACACAATTTGATTGCACACATTATAAAACAAATGGAAGCCTTCTATTTTTATTGGCATCGCGGCTAGAAGCAGAAAATTGCTTTTTTATATTTTGTAAATTTTTAGAAGATTTTTCAATTTGACGTGTACGATGTCCTCTACAAACCCCCTCTCCACTTCGGACCGTGCCTGGGTTATATCCACTAATGTAGAGTTCTTCGACAGAGATTTTGATCTTATCAATTTCATCACTCGTCCCAAAGATGTTGGCATACGATTCGATTAAAACGTCATAGCAACAACATTTCCAAATATTTGTCTATAAGATTCCGACAAAAACTCGTTCAGTGTCGACTACTGGCTTCGCTGTCCAATGTTTGTACACTGGGTGTCCAAACATTGGCATCATCCGAACGACTAGTTAGCACCACTGACTGACTATTAATTGGACAATTACTCAAATGCTAGGTGTGGATTCTAAAGCTGGTGATGGACTAAGATTGTTATGACGACCTTGGTGGCGTGGCGGGCGAGTGCGGGTTCGATTCCCGCTACGGGAGAAATGTTTGTATGTTTTGTAAATATTTCTGCCGGGTTGTATATATTTACAAAAAAATAAGAATATAAGTATTCTATCAGCGATCTGGTGCCCATAGTCAATAGTCCCTGTGTCGTGGGTATCAGAAACTACGGGTAACATGGTGTAGTGAAACAGAGCTTGTTGATTAAATATTACTTTATTTCATTTACAAGATGGCACCGTATAACCAACCCCCTATAACTACCCTCAATAGGTACACATGTATTACACATGGTACCACAACACCCAGACCCGGAAGAAATATTTACAGAACATGCAAACATTTCTTCCGCAGCGGGAATCGAACCCGCGCCTCTTGCGTCTTGCCGAGCAATCGCCCGCCACGCCACCGAGGCCGTCATTTTGAAGAGGTTGTAGAGTCCCTTAGTCGACTTTTACGACATGCTCGGGGAGAGAAGCAGCTGGACGCATTCTATGCTTTTTCTTTGCTTCCAGTCCAGCAGAGAAGTAACTTTAATCATAGCTTAATAAGTGTAGATCCAGCTTTAAACCAGAACACGTGCAATGCGGGTGGCCTCACAAAGTTTGCTCAAAGCATTAGCCACAAACGGCCCAATCGGCCATCGTTTACACAACTATAAGCAACGCAACCTGTGAATTACGGAAATTGTTTACTGATAGAACATACATCATCATCAGCCTGTAGAAGCGCTTGTGGCGCAGCTTGCTTAGGCGTTCTTGATTGATCGTTAAAGTTAAGCAACGATACGCGGTCACAAATTGGGATGGGTGACCGCAAGTGGCATTACGAGCTGAGCGCTTCCGTGCTTCGGCACGTTAAACAGCCGGTCCCGGCTTTTAGTAAGCCATGACGGAGGCTTTTAAGCGGGATAAAAACTCCGTCACTAGAGTTGGCCACTAGCTCATACGAACATACAAACATAATAATCATAGGCAGAAATCACGGATCTTCTATATTTCGTCCTGACATACATATTTTGCTTCATTCACACACATCACGTTCAAACTTTGCTCAAAGCATTAGCTACAAACGGTCCAATCGGCTACTGATTCAACAACGATAAGCAACGCAACCTGTGAAAAACGCAAATTGTTTATTCATAATAACATACCTTTCTACATACATACATACATATTATCACGCCGCATCCCTAATGGGGAGGGCAGAGCCACAAGTAAACATAAGAAAATTGCAGCCGCTTCTGATTTAAACAGATGAATATGGTGAACCATGGTGACAGGTGATCAGCCCATCGCCCATATAGGTCCATCATTTTGGAGAAGATACTATCCCTTCGTCGTCTTTTACGACATGCTCGGGGAGAGAAGCAGCTGGACGCATTCTATGCTTTTGTTTACTTCCAGTCCAGCAGAAAAGTAATTTTATGAATTTTAACCTTTCTTTTTTATTAATTTACTCTAAGTTGTAGAATACGGGGGTAGACCGCGTTTTTTTTTGTTAAGAATGCAATGACGTAGCTCAAACGACATACATAAGTATTTCTATTCATTTTTCTGTTTGTGCTCTTGTTAGTATGATTCATTCCATTTCGGCTCAATCTTACTTATCTTACTTCTTACTTATATTATAAATGCGAAAGTTTGTGAGTTTGGATGTTTGGATGTTTGGATGTTTGTGCCTCAATCACGCCTAAACGGCTGAACGGATTTGAATGAAACTTGGAATATACATAGTACATGTACTGGATTAACATATAGGCTATTTTTTATCCATATACCACGCGAGCGAAGCCGCGGGCGGCAGCTAGTAGTCTATAAAGTGTTTCTATATTGGATTCAAATAACTCAGTGTATGTCTCAATGGTTTGCTATCACTCAACATAACAAAATAATCAAAAGCACATTTTTGTTTTTGAGTGCGCGGAAGGATCAAAGCTCCGTTGGCGCCTGCGCCGCGTCGGCCGTCGCGCATAACGTCGTATGTGACAATTTACGATCCGCCCCTTTCCGCTGTTATGCGTATTTGTGATAGGTGGCGCCAGAGTTACAATGTACGTTCTAATTTTAAATTATTGTTCTTTGTTTTTGTCGGGATCTGACTGTCAAGGTTTGTTGACTTATTGTTTAGATAAGGATAGTAAGTTTTGTGTCGGGAACTTATCTTTGTAAGTTGCAATATTATTACTAAATAGCCCAGTAAGCCCAGTCAAGTAGTAGGAAGACAGTGGACAATAAAATTGTAAATATGATGAAGAAAATATTTATTTTGAATATGAAAACATTTTTAACATCAATGTTTCCCGCCCAAAACAATGCGCAAATCATGTCCAGACATCATTAATTTAAAATCTTTTGTTCATATCCCAAATCAATCCCAACAGTCCTTTGTCATTGTGCATTCGAAATTTAAAAAAGCAAAACATATTTCCAGCCAGCGACGTTCCGAATTCAAAAAGTGGGAAAAACGTGACGAGTGAGATTCGCGGGTTTTTCCAATTTCCAGTACGCATATCGCGTCCACTCGGATGACTTCGACAGGTTATTTTTTTTAAACGGTATTGAAAAAGAGTGAATGACGTTTTATTAACATTGTATCCGACGCGTGTTCGTTTTTATCGAACGGGGCGTCTGAAAATTGGAAAATGAATAGGTAACTTTGGGACGTCACTCCACACTTCATTGCGTAAATATTACTTAGGTAGGTACTTAATTTATAGGTAAGTGAAAATTAGTAGGCATCAACAAAATGTATACTACAATGGGCGGCCTTATGACTAAAAACAATCTCTTCCAGGCAACCTTTGGATTTGGATGAACAGGACTTAATACTAAAAGATGATCAACAAAGGCAAAGAAAAAAGAAAGCAGCAACCGAAATAGCAGCCAAACTTTTAAAACCCTTTGTTGATTCAAATATTGTAAATATAATAGTTGTCAAAAAGTCAAAAGCAATCCTAAGATCATTTCAAAGCAATGTTCAGTCACACAAAAGTAAGGGCGCCAATAAAGCGGCCCTAAGAATCATTCCGCGACCAAAAATAACCAAACGATTTATAAAATCCCGTTTAACCATTAAACAGGGGGATTTTGGACCCCAAGCAAACACACCGCACACGCTGTGATAAATACGTTGTAATTCACGAATATCGCGTAGTAGAATATCGCGTAATATCGAATATCGCGTTACGCGCGCCCGATAATACGCGCCACGCGTCCGCTTATGAAATCTGATGTCAAATAGGAAAGAACGGGGGTAGATGTGCATTGTAAGATGAGACACTGTTGTTATATATGCCTACATACTATTTACTTATTGAATTGATTTCAAAACTACGGCTGAGCGAATTACAGTAGTACCACAAATATCGTGCGCCTCGGCAAACTTCGTGCTTTGTATGAAAACTGAATTTATCCAAATATGCAACTAAAATAACCAACGCTTTTAAAAACGAATGATCTACATAATTATTGTAACATTTCTATTATCATCATCGCGTTAGTTCGTATTGCAGAAGTTAGACGAAAATTGCCGAGGCACGCAATATTAGTGGTACTACTGTACCTACCTAAGTAAGTTACTATACAAGAATTGTATTATGAGAGCTTTTAAAATTACATGAGTACATAGTATTGTAAATAAAATGTCTCAAATTTTTGGTTTTGTTTATCATGGTTAGAATTTGTCGTGCCACGGGTGACTCCCATCATCATCATTATGATGGGTTGATATACACCCACTACTAAGTAATTGGGCCTCCTTACAAAATCCAGTGGATATTCCATATAAGCTAATTCCATTGATCTCTGTAGCAAATAATAAAGAGCTGTTAATTTATGTAGTTACTATTAAAACCTCACAGAGGCAAACTTACTGTGGGCAAAAAGGTTTATCTAAAAGACAGTAATACTCTATGTCCCACCCTCGTTAAGGGCGCTACCCTTGTAAAAGTCAGTGTGAATAGAACCAATCCTTATCAAACCGAGGGTTAAAGTGAATCAATTAAAGATAAGCAAATATGCTGCATTGTGCTTTTGGATTGAATTAGTTGGCGGAGGAAATTAACTTTTGGATAAAGCGATCCGTCATTTTGTAATCTAAATTGCTTGTATTGTTTCGGGTTACAATCTTCGTGTGATTTTTTTCTAGTGCTAATCTTTTGTACTACTACTGGACCTGTGGCTATTTCTTTGGAATCAGTGTGGTGAAAGGATTTAAAGTGCTCTTCAACGGTTCCTTTCGTGTACTTTACACATGTTTTGGAACATACATTTCCAAGATATTTGGTTCTACGATATGCCGATTTCCTCACGATGTTTTCCTTCACCGTTTGAGAGTACTGATGTAACTTTAGTATCGGAAGGCGGGGAAGATACCACTAAACCACCAGAGCTCATATTATTTTCTGTAGCTCTTTATAATAATAATCTTTATTATAGATTCTTTAACTTACAGGTATATTATATTTTTTTTAGATTCTTTGTTTAAGAATATTAAAACTAACAATAATATGTTGATGCTTTCAGTCGGTACTGTGTTCGCTTTTAATTAGTCCGTCTTAGGCTGCAAGTTTATCTTATAGCTTGTGGCTCTGCCCACCCCATTAGGGATACGAGCATGATATGTATGTATGTACATATGTACCTATGTATATCTTGGTGTCTCACTATTTAATAACAAATATCCCATCTTGGTCAGTGTTCTCCTTCTACATAAAACACCCAATAAACCAATTTAGCGGAGAACTAACACCCCTGAATTATTCATAACTAAATTAATAATAAGTAATACATGCCCTATCCCATAACATTAATAATAGCCATTATCCCGGGGATTTATTAACCGACCTTTTATTAATAAAAAATTCTAATGTGGATTACAAGCGTAAGTCAAGAATTAAATTTGTTTGGAGTTCTCACATTCTGGAGGTAATAAATTGTTTTGTGTGGGAGGGCTTATAATTGTGTAATACTTGTGTGAAAAGTCAATAATGGCGGTTCCGTAAAAATATATGAGGCTTTTTGTGGTGATTCTGATTGATCATGCAGTAAGATTTGTTTTCTGGAGTCATTCTGGTCAAAAAAATATCTGAAATTCAATTAAATAGTTGGAACTTTGGTTTGGTTCCATGAAACATAGCTTGTCTACTAAAAAAATATAATTATGGAATAAATTATAAGAATCTTTGTCCTGACTGACTGACTGACTGACTGACTGACTGACAGACAACGCACAGCCTAAACCGCTGGACGTAGAGACTTGAAACTTTCAGTGTAGGTAAACCTTGGTACGTAGGGGTGTACTAAGAAGGGGTTTTTCAAAATTCAACCTCTAAAGGGGTGAAAAGGAATGAAAACCTAAAATCAATTTTTGGTTTAAAACTGCACGTAACCTATATCAAATTAAAGAGCCGATTTTTCTCATTTAGTTGATGTCATAATTACCTGTAAATTCTTTATTTTTGGCATGTTTTTCATGAAAAATAGAATACTTTTATTTTGACATATGACAGCGATGATACCAAAGATTAGTAATAGATGATACAAAACATATGGAAAAGGAAGTGTCAATGTCAAATTACCTGTGAAAGGAAGCATAAATTATTACTGGTCTAATAAGTTTCCAATCTTGATTATTCATGGAGTTCTGACGTAATTCTACGTCTGAAAACTAGATGTCGCTGCTAACGCGACGCGCTATCGTTGCGTTTTGAAAAGTTTACCTTAACTCTCAAAATTTTTACTAAATTCACCGAAATTTCTTAATTTTTAGATTAAGGTATGTTTGTTACTCTTTCACGCAAAAACTACGGAATATACTTACATACCATTATTCATATTCGTTCGCTAAAGTTAGCCATTGCTTAAAGTTAGCCCTGTCACTGTTTGTCATTATGAAATGGTAAGAGATGGCAATACTTTAGTCATCGTTTAGCGTAGGTACACTATATTATAATGAATAATGAGGATAGTAGGTACCTACGTGTGCTGGAATGGGACATAGGGTACTTTTTATCTGGGTACCGCGTGAGCGAAGCCGCGGGCGGCTGCTAGTTATGGAATAAATAATTAAAAAAGTGAACTTACGACCTTTTGCATCTAGGATAAAGATCAAGGTTTAATATTATCATGACAACAAATATTCATTTCCATATTTTAAAAAGAGAGCGAAAAATGAAATATTTTTATTGAAACATTTTCAAAATTCAAAAAAAGAACGCGCCATCGATTACGCATTAGCGTACACGCATCCGAGCGTCACAGATAAGCTAATACACGCTATCCGTATTAATGACTACGAAAAAAATATTGCGAAGAGGTCGAGGAACTGTTTTCAGTGTAATACGATTATTTTGATTCACGTTAATTTATCGAATGGAATCCGTGACATTATTTTGAGTAGACTAGAAATTTTTTTTCGAACTAGGAAGATTTTAATCTTGCTAATAAAACTATTGTCCGGTTCTTATATTTCACTATCGGCCCACGGATGGTAGATTATCATAGTAACATAGTTTTTCTATTAAAATTTATGGCAATTTACGACAAATAACAATGTTGTTATCGTAATAAACGATCAGTCGTCTGTTTTTTGAATATTAGGAACCGGGCATCATCATCATTTTCCTGCCCTTATCCCACTAGTTAGGGTCGGCTCAACCAGTTTTTTCTCTCTTCCATCTTCTCCTATCACTCGTCATCTCAGTACTCACTCCTTTTACACGAATGTCCTCTTTCACACAATCCATCCATCTTTTCTTAGGCCTTCCTCTGCCCGTGTATCCACATTCATAACTAACTAAGGCCTTTTACCATCTATAGTAGATGATTTATACAGCGTCAGGAGGCCATTTTTAACTTCACAGACGGGACGCTGTAGTGCCCGGGACGAATTAAGATGGAGTAGGCTTGCCCAGCACCTATTCCATCCTCTCAGCTTAGTCAGCCTTTTCCACAGGAAAGACATGGTCAATACGTACGGAGCTGACTAAGCCGCGGGTTTCCTCACGATGTTTTCCTTCACCGTTTGAGAGTACTGGTATAGTGCACATAATTTTTTCACATAGAAAAATCCATTGGTACACGACCGGATTTGAACCCACGACCTTAGGATCGGAAGGCGGGGTCACTACCAACTAGACATCAGTGCTCTACCACATTAATACTCAACACTGGACGCATTCTATGTTTTTTCTTTACTCCCAGTCCAGCAGAGAAGTATACAGTTATAACATTATGTCTAATGAAACGTGGAAACAAACCGAATCATAATATTTCACTTAGGTACAAGTCACGTCTCCAGGTGAACATTATAAATGATTGCTTTCGTGAGAGACCTACTGTCTGCTAGAACATTACACGTCTGTTCTCTTCCGAGTACAATACGCGAATGTGGCACATAACGTGAAAATTAAAAAAAAAAACATACGAATTACTTTTTTAGGACAACCTCAGAGGCTTGTTGCGTGCTCGGCTGAGACGCGTGTGGTACGGGTTCGATTCCAGTGGGAGAAATATTTTTTCCTGGTCTCGGTGTTTTGGTACCATGGTACTCGTGGTTTCTGATATCTAAAACAGAGGGAATTCCAGAGTGTGGTTCAGAACTATGTTTGTAACTGTTGGGTGTTAATAAGTTTCATAAACGTGCTGTTTGAGCACGTCGCATTTATGCTTGACGAACAATTTTGACTTTTGACCATTTATCTTGCTTTTTTAATCCGAAACTGTGTTCTTATCGAATAAAGTAATAAATAATAAAATATTTGTGGACATTTCACACAGCGCCATCTAGCCCTAAACTAAGCAAAGCTTGTACTACGGGCACCAGATGGCTGATAGAATACTTATATAAGTACTATTTTTGTAAATACATACCTACTTATATAAAACTAAAACACCCAGATCCGGAAGAAATATTTGCAGAACATAACATTTTTCTCGTAGCGGGAATCGAACCCGCGCCTCTTGCGTCTCAGCCGAGCACTCGCCCGCCACGCTACCGAGGTCGTCAGTTGTCGAATGTCGGATATTTTTCGACAACGGCAATCAAATCTTCATTTCACTCATTAAATGAACACTTGCACGCCACCGAGGTCTTCAAGGAAAATAACCTGAATAACACAAGTCTGAATAACAAAACTGAACATTCAGTTAGATCCAGAGGATGTGCCATACCAGCGGCCACCAACTTTAACTTATGAACACACGAACAATACATAATGAACGGGAAAGCAAGATATGGATTATGAATCATTATTTTCTCTAACACGATTTGACACAAAATCATTATCACGCCCGTATCCCTAATGGGGTGAGCAGAGCCACAAGCAATCATAAGAAAACTTGCAGACTCCTGATTCAAAGTCCCAAGATGGATATGGTGAACCATGGTGGCAGGTGATCAGCCCATCGCCCAGTTGAATGTGGTTTGCACCTATAATTGAGGTGGCACTTAATTTTAATTTAATTTAGTCATATTGCATGTAATGGTGTTCACTTTGTTGGTGCAACTAAATAAATAAATATAGATGGTCCGCCATATTGGACTACCCCTTAGTCGACTTTAAACTTATTTTTGTCATAAATGTTCCTTCATATTCTAAGAGGGTAGACAGAGAAACGTCCAAGCTTAATAATTACCACTAACCCATTAGAGCCACGGAGCAAGGATGTAGACATGACAGGATTCAAATCCACCACCTAGCACCTGAAGGTTAACAAATTACCACTAGGCCATTACAGCTACGGAGAAAGAAGGCGTGGTACCCACCCCATAAATAACCCAATAAGGGGATGTGCAAGGAATTATCTACACCCCATGTCACATAAAGAAGATAAGTTATTTAAAGATACACTTGACTTTCTTCAATTTTGGGGTGAGCCACGGCTCAGGGCATCATCATCATCGGCCTGTAGAAGTCCACCGCCACTTAGAACATCCCAATATAAAAAAAACTATTAAAAGGTGTTATTATAGACGGCCCCCTACCCGATGGATCGATGATTATTGTGAGGGTTGCGGGTATTGATTGGTGTATAAAACCGGTCAAGTGAGAGTCCAATTCACACACGAAGGGTTCCGTACCATCGTATATGCACATAAATGTTTCTTGAATGGGGCCCGCGTTTTATTTTATTTTTATTACTTGTTATAACGGCAAATAGAGATACAATATTCTGTGAAAATTTCAACTCTCTACCTATTACGGTTCTTAAGATACATCCCGCTGACAGACGGACGGACGGATAACGGAGGCTTAGTATAATAGCACAGAATAAAATGAAGGGTCCCGTTGGGACGCTTCGGATACGGAACCCTAAAAATGGTTCGTCCTGGAAGTATATATATTGGGGAGGTATATGTCCAGCAGTGGACTGTTGAACTGGATCAGTTTAGCTATCTATAGACCGTTTGCCGGTCTTTAGATAGCTCGACTGTATTGTATTTAGTAAATTATAATTGAATTAGTTGTATTTTTATTTCTTTATCTGTTTACTAGCGACCCGCCCCGGCTTCGCACGGGGATAGACATATACCATCTAGGAATTTTTTGTAGACCTTTTTAATGTGTACAATACTGTAGTACATTATTTTGATCTATCTCGTAGGGTTCAGCCAGCGTTTGCAATGTAAGCGCAAAAAATGTGTTTTTACGACATCACATTAGAAACCTCTAAAATTATCAGTGTTTCTCTACTATATTATGCACTAAACTCCCCTCCCGCACGCGCACCCCCGCCTTGGTGACGCCCACTTCGCAACGGGCCGTGCAGCAGAAATCGTAATATTTTAATTTCGCCATAACTTCAAAACCAAACGTCCAATTTTAATCATTCAAAGACCAAATATTATCTCCATAAACTGTTCTTAGTGATGAAATCATTTATTTTGATAAGGATTAATAGCATGAGTAAAATAAACGCGTTTAAATGTAGGCCAAAAAAAATTCAAGATTTTTAAATAAAAAAATGGTTGCTGTGCCTCACTCGACATAGATGGGTATAGTGTGTCGCGGACTTTTTTGTAGATATTTATAAGATCTACAATTAATTAGAACATTTTATGGTTCTATCTTTTATGGTTTAGGCAGCGTACGCAAAATAAGTAACTTTTCTGGTTGATTTTTTACACCTTGTGTCCGAAAAACCCAAATATCTTACGGAACCCTATTTTTTTCCAAAATAAAATATAGCCTATGTTACTTGTGGATAATGTAGCTTTCGAATGGTGAAAGAATTTTTAAAATCGGTCCAGTAGTTTTTGAGCCTATTCAGTACAAACAAACAAACAAAGTTTTCCTCTTTATAATATTAGTGTAGATCATCTTCAGCCTAATAGGGTTATTATGATGATGATGTAAATATACCAGGACGCGTCTCTTACAATGTCATCGTTCCATCGATGTGATACTAGAACCTTTATAAGTTCTAAATAATAAATAATACAAAACAATATCACCAACAATTTTAATACCCTGTATTTTTATACAACTAAATTTTATAAATCTTTTACCTATTTACAACTACGGATTCTCCAACTACCTTACTACAAGTCTAGTACTACAGTACTCACTAATACCTTTTACTATCTATAGTAGATGATTTATACAGCGTCAGGAGGCAACTTTTACCTTCACTAACGGGACGCTGTAGTGCCCGGGACGAATTAAGATGGAGTAGGCTTGCCCAGCACCTATTCCATCCTTTCAGCTTAGTTGGCCTTGTCCACAGGAAAGACAATCATGGTCATGGGAGTGACCCCGCCTTCCGATCCTAAGGTCGTGGGTTCAAACCCGGTCGTGCACCAATGGATTTTTCTGTGCGAAAAATTATGTGCGCTATACCAGTAGGTACTCTCAAACGGTAAAAGAAAACATCGTGAGGAAACCCGCGGCCTAGTCAGCTCCGGCTTTTAAGTCGTTAAGCCATGACAGAGGCCTTTGGGCGGCCTAAAAACTCCGTCACAAGAGTTGGCCATTGGCTCATACGAACTAACTTACTTGCCGACTGATGCCCGATCCCAATATTTCACTAACGGATGATATTGGCGTGAGGGAAACTGATTGTATGTAACAAATAACATAACCGCCAAATCGGACTCTTACCCCCGAATACTCAAAAGCGACTCAGAGTTGAGCACATCTCAAGTCACGGTGTTTTGACAGATTTTGATGAAAATCTGTCAAAGACTCGTCACTTGAGACGTGCTCAACTCTGAGATGCGTTTGAGTATTCGGGGATATGTCTGGGTGTCTATATAGTAAATCTAACAGGTACAGTATCCTGGAAACACTTGAAGTAGTTGAATAAAGCTTCTTTTGCGTTTTTCCCTGTCTCCTTTCCACATCTTCTGACTCCGTCTACCACGTCAGGTTCGTTCTTGAAGAGCTCGATAGACTTCTCCGTGTTCAAAGATCCATCAGGCTTCAGGTAGCCGATGTTCTGGTAACAACAGTAGATGAAGTCTTTGAACTTCTTGTCTTCACTGTAACCTGTAAATTAAAATATCTTATACTTACTTGCATAAACATCTATTTCTGTTATTCATAATTAACTTCTCTGCTGGACTGGGAGTGAAGAAAAAACATTGAATACAGCTGCTTCTCTCTCCGAGCATGTCGTAAAAGTAGACTAACCCCCGAATACTCAAACGCAACTCAAAGTTGAGCACGTCTCAACTCACGGTTTTTTGACAATTTCTGATGAAAATCTTTCAAAAAATTCGTCATTTGAGACGTGCTCAACTTTGAAATGTGTTTGAGTATTCGGGGGTAAGAGATAGAGTAAGCGGTATAAGAGTGTCCCCTCCAACATGATGGACCATCTATATGGGCGATGGGCTGATCACCTGTCACCATGGTTCACCATATCCATCTTGGGGCTTTAAACCAGGAGTGGCTGCAAATTTTCTTATGGTTACTTGTGGCTCTGCACACCCCATTAGGGATACGGGTGTGATATATGTATGCATTGTAGCCCAGCCATAACTGACAACACATTAATAGGACCTTTATAAAATGACAAGGGAGTTGTTACCTCCTAGGTAGACCTGCATCACGGCATCTAGCGGTACCCGAGTTTCGGCCATACATTGCTGTACTGCTAAGAACAGCTGGCTTGCTGCTTCTGGTGGCATCTTGACACTTTTCTGAGGAAACATCAAATCTAAAGCCTTATTCCCATAGAGTATTGCTCGAACGCATCCATAAGATGAACGCACCCGCATCCTTCCGCCATAGATTCGTCGACGAGCGAGAGAGAGAGAGAGAGAGAGAGAGAGAGAGAGAGTCATGCGCACTCGCTCAAACCGCGCGCCCGTCAACGGTTTTACGCGCCGGCAATATTATAGTTTTAAATGTTTTTTTATTGTTTTTACTTCATTTGTTTGCTATTATCGTGTCCGTGTGTTTTTATATTATACCATTTTAACTGATCTTTCGTGTTTCGAACAATTTCTGCACCCAAATTCGCCTGAGAGAGACGCTTTCCTCAGAAGCGTTAGTCGTGTCTGTAATTACCCCCACTTCTTTGTGTTATGAAAAGATCTAGGAAAGAAACTTTATAAATCAAATCAAATCATTTATCTTGCAAAACAAGGGTTAAACAATGGATGATAAAAATAATTGTGAAGGTACAACCTTGATCAACTTTTTAGCATGCAAACATAGAATATTAACAATAGGTACCACCTCAAAAAAATATGTATATTAAGGTCACATACCTCTATTACATTAAATAAAATTATGTACTTATGTTAAATTATTAAACGTCAATTTTATTATAAAAATTACAAGAATTTGTCCAAGAGATATTCATTGACACTATAGTAAACCCTTTGCAGTAGAAGAATTTTTTGTAGAAATTAAACTAAAAAATAATAATTATATTAATACTAGCTGCCACCCGCGGCTTCGCTCGCTTTGTACCCGGATAAAAAGTAGCCTATATGTTATTCCAGCACACGTATTATGTATACTCCAAGTTTTATTTAAATCCGTTCAGCCGTTTGGGCGTGATTAAGGCACAAACATACATCGTCACATCTACACATCCTTACAAACTTTTACATTTATAATATTAGTAGGATAGTAGGATTATAAATACGAAAGTTTGTGTGTGTATTTTTCTCCTACTCATCTATGTAACTGCTATGATATACCTACTCCTTAATATATATGGTCGTGTGACTAGTTCTTTCGAACCAGTGTGGTGAAAAGACAAAGGTTCCTTTCGTGCACTTTGCACATGTTTTCAAACTTTTTACGTTCTACGACATGCAGGTTTACTCACGATGTTTTCCATCACTGTTTGAGAGTACCGATAACGGCTCATACATTTTTCGAAAAGAAAAATCCATTGTTGTATTAAACCCACGACCTTAGGATCGGAAGGCAGGGTCGCTTCCACTTGGCCACGAGTGCTCATAATGAACGTTGCTGAATAATTTGGCGGATTGAAAACTAACAAAATCATACCTTATATAAACACAGTGAATAATCCACGACCAAAGCACACATAAACACTGTCAAACATACCCTCATTTTTACAAAAAAAATTACTACTTTTATCCTAAATCAGTTTTTTTGATCAAAATACCTAGGAAACTAGATTTAATTAGCTTAATCTACACCACTGAGTATTATTGATGACTTTCCAGATACAAGTGAGAAAAACCGCTATAGATGTTAGTTTTATAACTTTTTCTAATACCAGGATCTCACATTACCACATCATAATTACCCACATTCAATTGTATCCCATTGCATGATACTTTGACATAAAAACCAAGAGAAAACGCATAGATTATGTACAGACTAGGGTAATTCAGCTTCATAAAGACGATCATAGAAGGATAGGTTGAAGGAAAGCGAGGAAGAGGAAGACCAAGAACTAGTTATATCAGCCAGATCAAGGAAAAAGTCTTTGTGATATCGTATAAAGAAGTAAAAGAAAACGCATTGGAGAGGGAAAAAATTTAGGAATCTTCATCATTCACGACAAGAGACTATTTTAAATAATTCATGACGTAGCGTCATTATTTTTTTTTAACATTAACATGCGAGATAATTGTAGCCGCGAGAGAAAGAAATGAAATAAATAAATAATAAATACTGCCGTCATAAGAAAAAAGGACGTTTCTACATAAATTCCGAAATGCAGAAAAAAATACTGGTAGATGCGTCTTTTTTTACTGATTCCGATGATGTATATAACTCAATTATGAAAAAAATGTCAGATACGTCTTTTTTCCTTATAATAATAAATAACACCCAACAGTCACATACATAGTCCTGACCCCACACTAGGATTCCCTGTGTCGTGGGTATCAGAAACTACGAGTACCATGGTACCACAACACCCAGACCCGGAAGAAATATTTGCAGAACATGCAAACATTTCTTCCGCAGCGGGAATCGAACCCGCGCCTCTTGCGTCTCCGCCGAGCAATCGCCCGCCACGCCACCGAGGCCGTCATGACGGCAAAATATTTGTGGACATTTCACATGACGCCATCTAGCCCCAAACTAAGCAAAGCTTGTACTATGGGAACCAAATGGCTGATAGAATGCTTATAACCTTTTTTTGTAAATACATTCTTATAATACATTATGATATCACAACACCCAGACCCGGAAGACCCGCAGCGGGAAACGAACCCGTTTGTTTGCATGTTCTGCAAATACTTTTTTCGGGTCTGGGTGTTGTGATATTATCTATAGTAATAAACAAAGTAGCTACGGTAATGTTTGATCCAGCATCTGTTAGTTAAATTGGCAACCGAGCATAGAACTCTATCAGTGTAGTCTGTACAGACTTCATAATTATACAAATCTATGTAATTACGTTCTGTGCTGACGTTTATAGCAATTATAATCTTACTAATGTCTTAGTAACAATGCTTGGCCGTCACCAAGAATACCTACTACTAGTGGAATACCCCGCGACTTTGTCCGTGTTGTTATTTAAGAATACAAGAATAATTCAATCAGAAAAAACCGGTCAAGCTCGAGTCGAATTCGCACGCCAAGGGTTCTTCTTTTATTTTATTTTTAGTATTTGTTCTTAGACCAAATAAAAAGATAAGACGGCGCGCCGCGAACAACAAAAGTGAAGACACTTTTTATCTATGTGTTGTGTGTTTTTTTGAGGTTTTGTGTTCCAAGTAACCTAAAATTCATAGTAAAATAATTAAGAAACGATGTTATTTGAGATACTTACAAGTGAAAAGTGATTCCGTGAGACTTTGTGTGTGATTTGCTGCTATTTTTACAAGTTTTCACTACACAGGAAGGCATAATTCTATTTTTAAGACTCGTGACGTACCTACTAAGAGCGATGAGCATGGTTTTGGTGTGTATATGTAAGTGTAAGTAATGTGTGTGTAAGTGTGTGCGTGAGCGTGTATGTTTACTTGCAGGAGCACGGTTTTGTGTGGCTTCACTTTTGTTGTTCGCGGCGCGGCGTCTTTTCTTTTTATTTGGTCTGAGCTACCCTATTTCATGCTTCCAGGACTTATAGCTGTGCGTTACTGTCAGTCAGTAACTTAAAATACCTACTACGTTAATAAGATAATTATCGAACTGCGGATCAAAGAGTAAGAAAGGCTAGTTCTTATTGCTTGAGATTTCAACGAATTTAATCACTCGTACGTGTTCATTCACGAGTGATTGAATGAATGAAATAATTAATGAATGAACGAATGAATGCATTTGCTCGCTTATATCAAAATAAAAAGTAGCCTAAAAATGTTATCACGAAGTATGTATGTGAGTCCTTTTTACGAAAGAAGTCCGGCGGAAATTGCCGGTATTAAAATAAATTCTACGGCAATTTCTTGTAATAAGAGGACTACAGCGCCCCCCTCCACGGGACTACCTGAAACGTTGCGAATACAAACGAACATTCGTACGTTATCCAGTCCATAAGATTGTAAATGATTTAAGTCAGGCCCACACCGCTTTTTTTCACACAGCGACATCTAGCCCCAAACTAAGCAAAGCTTGTACTATGGGCACCAGATGGTTGACAGAATACTTATATACTTTGTAAATACATACTTATAATACATAATACTACTATACCCAAACCAGGAAGAAATATTTGCAGAACATACAAACATTTCTCCCGTAGGTGGCGGGATCGAACCCGCGCCTCTTGCTTCTCAGCCGAGCACTCGCCCGCCACGCCACCGAGGTCGAAAGAGATAGATAGAGTTATCTTCACATTTATAATGTAAGTATGGATTTAACTTTGAACTTTGAAACTACGCTACAATAATTAAACTAACAATGCGTTACAATGTTACGAAAATCAAAGAAGGTAATTACGATGCGAAGAATCAATAACATATTATTAAAAATACAAAGTAAAAGAACATAATTTCTAGTAAACAGCTTAAAAGGGTAGAAGTACAACGAAAAGTGTTAGACATAATTTCTATTGAATATGGGTAATTGTCTGTCTATGGAAGACTGATTAAAAATACCACAAACTGACTGAGCTTCTGCCAAAGTAATGTATAATGCAATTAATCTTTCCAAGTTGTATAATAATCCGATTAGCCGTTACGGCCTGAAAAAAACATATAGGTATTATATCAGCCATCTGGTTTCCATAGTACCTACAAGCTTTGCTTAGTTTGGGGCTAGATGGCGCTGTGTAAAATGTCCACAATTATTTATTATTAAAGGTGTATGTTTAAAGGTGCTATTAAAATCGGTGATGCTTAGATCGGTCAACTCCAGATAAGTGTGCTCTGCGGAATACCTCGACTTTTAAACGATTCAATGGATGGAGGGTCTTCAAAATTTTAGGCTACTGCGTTGTGTTCTCGACAGTACCAGGCGTGGCATACCCGGTAGCGTTGGCGTTTCGAGGTAGACATTAATTGAGACAAGTAAAACGAAAGCGTAATCGTCATGTGCTTTTTAGTGCACGTCCGTAATGAAGTCGTAAATCTTACCCAAGTTCACCAACACTTAACCTACTGTTAAAATGACGATTTGAAGTGGCAACTGTAATGGTTATCCTAAAAAAACTAAGGCCTTTTACCATCTATAGTAGATGATTTAGACAGCGTCAGGAGGCAACTTTACCTGCACAAAAAAATACAAATACAAAATAGGTAAGTAGTTTATTTTGGAACAAATTCATGGGTTCATAAATAACATAATAAGTACACAATGATAGCTGCAGTAGTTAAAAACTTTTTCGCAACTATCAACGCCCACCTCCAAGAACTCCACGCTCCGTGGGAGATTTAAGTTCTTTACTTAAGAAAATTACTAAAATTAGTTTTAATATTAAACATTATATACAGGTAGTCTTGGAAAAGGTATTTATAATTTTATATAGAATCTGTTAAGATAAGCTTTTTAATTAACGACCGGTTTAAGTGTTGGTGGATTTCGGTGTAGAGGTAATAAAATACAAAGTCAAATAGTGATTGAAACAAGACATTTTATGGACAAATAAGTAGTATTTCAACTAATTTTGTTATGTTACACAATTTTCAAGCTTAGCAACTAATAAAATAACGACTACTTATTAATTACTACCCTCTAATAAATAAATAATGTTTTTTTTTTCTGTTTATTTGAGGGTTTTGTCGTTTTGCGACCACATCACCCATTTATAAACATAATATAAATACATAATCATTCAATTTTATGTGGGTATTTAAGTATGCATGTCAGTAGAAGTTTAGGTAAGTTTAATTAAATAATTTTTCAGGTCATGTTAGCATTTGTCATTTAGGAAAATCTTAAGTTTATTGATGAATAATGAATATTTTTGTATAACTTCAAGTTCTGTCGGAAGTTTATAATGCGTATGGGCCGTCGCTATGCACCTTAAGATGAGATCGTGGTGCTATGATTTTATTTATACCTGGTTTTTCTAGTTTTGTGCACATTATGGGATGTTTTCTTACTTATACTGCATATTTCCAAAATATAAATAGAAGGCAGCGTCAATATTTTCAGGTTTTTAAAGTGGGGTTTACAGATTTCTCTTCTTTTTATGTTTTCTAGTTGTCAAATAGGAAATAAGCTGATGATCTTCAAATGCCAACATAATATTCATAAACTATGGCTAAGCAACATCTCGATCACATTAGCTTTCAAACATAAAAAACCGTATCAAAATCGGTCCATTCGTTTGAGAGCACGTATGATGGCACAAACGATGCCACAAACAGACACACTACCTACAAACTTATAACATACATACATTATTATCACGCCTGTATTCCTAAAGGGGTGTGCAGAGCCACAAGTAAACATAAGAAAACTTGCAGCCACTTCTGATTTAGTCCTAAGATGGATATGGCGAACCATGGTGACAGGTGATCAGCCCATCGCCCATACAGGTCCATCATGTTCGTGAGGATACTGTCCCTTAGTCGACTTTTACGACATGCTCGGGGAGAGAAGCAGCTGGACGCATTCTATGCTTATAACTTATAACACCCCTTATTATCGTCAAAGGTAAAAACGACTCAATCCTAACCAAGTAAAATTATCAAATCATCATCATCCACAGCCTATAGTATCCCATTGTTAGGCGTAGGCCTCCCTTTGTTCCTTTCACGTCATGTGCCTCGTAGTTACCTACTTAGGTAATAATAAGTACAATTAAATTCACAAACATCGTTGATTACAAACTAAGCTCAAAACAGCTGTCACGTCAAGTCGGCTTTGCTGTCATAATGACGTAAACAATGACAGATAATGTATTCTAACGACGCGTCAGCGGTAAGTTGTTGGATCCGTGGTGACACCTCGCCTTAATTGGAATTTATGTTTTCGGCGATACGCTTTGTATTGAGCGGGGAGCTACTGTTGGAATTCGATTCGAATGGATCTTGTCTCGACGGAATATTGATTGTGGAGGGCGAGTACTCGGCTGAGAATATAATTTTGTTCTATAATCAATAGTTATCGCAGCGCACGCCAAAAACTATTTTGGGTTTTCTACCTTGGGTATTGCCATTTTCTTACGGATTCCTAATTTTTTTGAAAATTTATTATAGCCTATACTAGACCCTGATAATGTAGCTTTCTATTGGTGAAAGAATTTTTGAAATCGGTCTAGTAGTTTCGGAGCCTATTCGTTACAAACAAACAAAAAAATCTTTCCTCTTTATAATATTATAGTATGTTAGGAACTCAAATACAAAATTTAATAAGATCGAGCAAATAGTAGGGTCCAGTGTTCGATGCCAGCCTTTTATTATGCACACAAATTCGGGCTCGGTTTCGCTTCCGAGCCGCTTCCGTCCCTAAATGCTTTATTCGTGTGTACGCAGCCTTATCTTAATTTCTTAATTAAGCCCGGTGCACGTATAAAATTAAAATGTTCCTAAGTAATTGTTTTAGAAGCAATCATTATCGTTAGTAGTATATTTTAGTGTTATTTTATTTTTTTGTTATTAGTATTGTAATGAGTCTTTGCCTTAATAAATAGGCTAATTTAGACGTAATAATTTTTAAATTGGTTCGACTATTATATTTTTTATGAATGATACGGATATGAATGAATGAATTTTTTTTTGACGAATGAATTATTGGGTAGGTACGTAAGTAGTAAATTGAAAGACGACAGACGACAGACAGATCACGGATCGCTATTTACTACGAACCTGACATACTACCTTCAGTTCATTCACTCTCATTACATTCCTCATGCATGCTCGTCGGTTTAGGGTACTCCTGACCTGGCCCTTCTCCAAAACGTCGCCGATTTGGTTCAGGTAAATGCGCCGAGGTCTTCCCCTTCCAACGGTACCATTCACACTCGCCTCATACTCATGATAATATAATTATGTACTCATGATAATGTATGTAAAGATGTACTGTACATACATAATTATCACGCCCGTATCCCTAATGGGGTAGGCAGAGGCACAAGTAAACATAAGAAAACTTGCAACCACTTCTGATTTAAAGTCCTATTGATATGGTGAACCATGGTGACAGGTGATCAGCCCAACGCCCATATAGGTTGTCCATCATTTTGGAGAGGATCCCTTAGTCGACTTTTACGACATGCTCGGGGAGAGAAGCAGCTGGACGCATTCTATGCTTTTTCTTTACTCCCAGTCCAGCAGAGAAGTAAAGATTTAAATAAATATAAGCGGTAAATTGAAAAGCGATAGAGTTTCACACTTTTCTCGAATAGAGAATTATTCTGCTCAGTTTTAAACGATCTCGCCTCTACATCACTTCGTTAAATTTGCATTCGTCTGAGTAGCGATTTCCCCGTGGATGGAGTAGGTATCGCCCGATCTATGGAATTGCCACCCGCCGTATCCAAATCGAAAATCAACTCTTTTTATTCACGCTGTTATTGGACGGACCTATTCTGGATAGTAATGAAATAAGCAATCTAATATACCTACAAATCATCATCAAATCTCCCTTTGATTTGGCAAGAGATAATATACTAC
This sequence comes from Scotopteryx bipunctaria, assembly GCA_949320045.1. Taxonomy (NCBI): domain Eukaryota; kingdom Metazoa; phylum Arthropoda; class Insecta; order Lepidoptera; family Geometridae; genus Scotopteryx; species Scotopteryx bipunctaria. Next base: position 4,613,921 of record OX439462.1, read on the forward strand.
TTATGCGAATGCTTAAAACTCTCCATAAAACATAAATTACTTGCTTTCATCATGAACATAACGTCTGGAGTTCATTATAACAGAAATTGACAGCCATTTGCTACTGGTGCAATCAATGCCAATGCATTGTAAGTTTACATGATGCCATGCTCAAAAGGACACTGATGATCATAAAGAAAGTCTGACAGGTAATCCTATTAATATTATAAATGTGAAAGTTTGTGTGGATGTGACGATGTTTGTGCCTCAATCACGCCGTAACGGCTGAACGGACTTGGCTGAAACATGAAATATATATAGTAAGTGCGCTGAAATAACATTATAAGCTACTTTTTATATATAGGTACAATGCGTTTGAAGCCGCGGGCTGAAAGTAGTTTTATATAATTGTTCTATGTTATTTTCTTTACTTGCAAAGTCAATTTAGACAGAGAAGGGAATAATAATAATATTATTTTGCCCGTAACCTCAAAGGAAATAAAATAATAGTAGTAGTAGGTATGTACTTACTTTATAGGCACAGTCATCATCATCATTATCTCCCTGCCCTTAACCCACTTAAGTGAGGTCAGCACAACATGTTTTCTTCTTCCATTCCCCTCTATCAGCCGTCTTGTTTTTAGTTGTTGAAACCAGATTTTTTATTAAAATTGTAGTTTCCTTGTAATTGATAATTATTTGATTTGGCGGGTTATTTGATTTCAATATTTTGCGCGGTCTCATTTGAAATCGGTCTAGACGCGATGGTACTGCACGCCCTTAAAAATAACCTAAAATAACAAACGATTTGAAATCGAGACTGGTCACAGCGATCCTAAAACGATACAGTTTCGATTCAAGAATAGTCTTCCCCTCAATCGCTTTCGTCTGAACGATTTTTGCATAGTAAAGCGCTGCCGTAGGCATAACATTTTATTGCAAAAGAAGTCTATTGTATTAAATTGCGTTGCTTTCACAAAGAAACGCTTTTCGTAATAAAACGGTATTGCTATTTGCATTGTCAAAACGTTCCTTTATTATGGAGAGTGTATCGAGTTTGAATTTCGTGAGTATATCTTTGGTCGGGATCTGAATATAGAGTTGATAGGGACTGTAAAATTCTATTGCGAGAATACCACTCACTCGTGTTTGATGTATTCATACCCTTGATATTTTTGTGTATTACTAAGGCCTTTTACCATCTATGTAGATGATTTTTACAACGTCAGGAGGCAACTTTTACTTGGACACTGCAGTGCTCGGGACGAATTAAGATGCAGTAGGCTTGCCCAGCACCTATTCCATCCTCCCAGCTTAGTCGGCCTTGTCCTCAGGAAAGACATGGTCAATACGTGCGGAGTTGACTGAGCCGCGGGTTTCCTCATGATGTTTTCCTTCACCGTTTGAGAGTATTGGTATAGCGCACATAAATTTTTCGCACAGAAAAATCCATCGGTACACGACCGGATTTAAACTTACGTCCTTAGGATTGGAAGGCGGGGTCACTACCATCTAGACCACCAGTGCTCTAAAAGTAATTTTATCAGTGTTTTTGTGAATTACTCTTTCACGCCTAAACGGCTGAACGGATTTGAATGAAACTTGGAATATACATAGTACATGTGCTGGATTAACATACCTATACTTAGGCTATTTTCTATCCGGGTACCACGCGAGCGAAGCCGCGGGTAGCAGCTAGTATACAATAAGAGTAGCAAACCATCCGGTTTCATGCTTTGTAGCGAGCTGATCTGACTTATAGTGAAAAACTCTTAGAATAGAAAATTTGCCTAATTCAGGAACTCTAAAAAAATCTTAATAAAAAAAAGTTTTGTTTTGACCATATCCTATACAGCTAGGTATATAAAAGCCATATAAAACAGTAAATAAAATTTTCTTCTCCAACAAACAGAGTAATAAACAACCTGACATTACCATAACGGGAACATTTGAAGAAATAAACCTTTCCCAGCTTTATGTAATGGGAACACAGCGTTATGGGATCACCTGTATAGCAGTAATGGCCTCAATGAGGATCACCCTGTATGGCAATAAAATTATGCAATGAATAAGCTAAGTATAGTTTTTATCCCACTCATCATCATCACCCACAAGCCGACTTTATGCCAGCATGATCCTTGTATCATGCTGTAAGAGTTTTGGCTAAGGTGTTTTATGACCGGCCGCCTGCCTGACGTCAACCCTCCTTGGGAATACTTGCTTATTGTATCTCATCATGTTGGAGGATACCTACTATCCCTTAGTCGCTAATGCTCGGGGAGAGAAGCAGCTGGACGCATTCTATGTTTTTTCTTTACTCCCAGTCCAGCAGAGAAGTATAAGTTTTTTGTTCTTCTAAATAAATACTTATTTGGTTTCAAGATTGATCCATACTCGGTATGTAAAAATCGACCCTTATCCAACCATCGCATCAGTATAATTTCACGATATGTATTCAGTAGAGAATATTATGTACAAGAATGTATTTTTTAGGATAAACATATCTACCGTTAGAAAATAGTTTGATTTTGTTTCTAATAAAACCTTAACAGATCTATTAAGGTGTCAGCCCAGTATAGCGTTTCATATGATGACCTCGGTGGCGTGGCGGACGAGTGCTTGGCTGAGACGCAAGAGGCGCGGGTTCGATTCCCGCTACGGGATAAATGTTTGTATGTTCTGCAAATATTTCTTCCGGGTCTGGGTGTTGTTGTATTATGTATTTTAAGTATGTATTTACAAAAAAAATTATATAAGTATTCTATGAGCCATCTGGTTCCCATAGTTTGCTATGCTAACACCATTTGCCTATCATATATCGAAATGATAAAGCTCCTATTAAATAAACAAATATTTATGGACATTTCACACAGCGTCATCTAGCCCCAAACTAAGCAAAGCTTGTACTATGGGCACCATATGGCTGATAGAATACTACTACTGAAAGTTTTAAGAATAAAATAGAATAATAATTGAAAGCATTTATTCAACCACGATGGACATAACATAAATAAACTTAATTACATAACTACATACAAAAACATACCTACTCCGAAAAATAACACGACTAAATAGAAAGAAAATAAAAGATAAAACAAAATTAGGACCTGTAAAATTTTTTTAAGTTTTGGGTAACAGGTCTTTGTGCTTAGGTACTCATTCACTTAAGTTTTATATACCTACCTTTTAAGTTTTTTTCTGAAAAACATGTTTTCTATTATCAATAGACATATTTTATAATAAGCAGATACGTTTTCCCTCTAGGAGGAAAACCCTTAACAAGGCTACTTATCACCCCTCATTTACGAGCCCAAAAGTCCATCCATCCGAACTTAAATAGCCGAACCACCTGGACAGTCCCATTATATATTTCAACACACATTCCCACAACACAAAATAAGTGTTACTTTACACTTAAGTCTTACACCCACAATGATATATAACCTACCGACTTCCGGTACTCCACTTCCGGCCACGCCCCCCTACCGGAATTTTGTACACGTAGATTATCTGGTTAAATTATGGTTATCTAGTAAGTTAAACATTTATTATTTAGTTATGTTGTGGGGTATATTATTGAGCTTGTTTTGGGCTTTAGGTACAGTAGGCAACGGATGTGTAATCACTACATAGTATAAAACAAAGTCGCTGCCTGCTGTCTGTCCATATGTATGCTTAGATCTTTAAAACTACGCAACGGATTTTGATGCGGTTTCTTTTAGTAGACAGAGTGATTCAAGGGGAAGGTTTGTATGTATAATACATGCATAATATAGTTGAGAAACACTGATAATTTTAGAGGTTTCTTATGTGATGTCGTAAAAACACATTTTTTACGCTTACATTGCAAACGATGGCTGAACTCTACGAGATAGATCAAAATAATGTAGATACTACGGTATTGTACACATTAAAAAGGTCTACAAAACAGTCCGCGATGGTATATGTTTAACCCCGTGCGAAGCCGGGGCGGGTCGCTAGTAATAAATAAAACCGTTCAAGTGCGAGTTGAATTCGCTCTCGAAGAGTTCCGTACCATCGTACATTAAAAATGTTTCTTGTTTGAGGGCTCCTTTTATTTTTATATTTATTTTAGTTATTATTTGTTGTTATAGCGGCTATAGAATACACACTCTGTGAAAATCTCAACACTACCTATTAACATGAAATTCAGCTCGCTGACTTTCACTAACGGTAGCACTATATCAGTATACCGAGAGATAACCGAGAGTTAACAAAAAGTACGATTCATTTTGATAACGAAAATGCCAATTTGGATAATGAGACACGCATATTGCATATCGGATTTACGTCTAGGTGTTTAGTTTGTATGAAATAAAAATAATGTGTCCATAATTCCTACTAATATTATAAATGCGAAAGTTTGTGAGGATGTGACAATGCTTGTGCCTTAATTACGTCATAACGGCTGAACGGATTTGAATGAAACTTGGAACATACATAGGATGTGTGCTGTAATAACATATAGGCTACTTTTCATCCTGGTACAACAGGAGCGAAGCCGCGAGCGGCAGCTAGTAAATGTATATATCGATGGTCTGAACAGTGTATAGATAGATAGATAAACACTATATTGCACACAGAAAAGTAAATAAAAAAACAAACAAAAACTGTACAATTGGCGGCCTTATCGCTAAGAGCTATCTCTTCCAGACAACCTTTGGATAGAGAGGATAAACAAAACAGAGCAGAAAGACCGTGAGAAGTGTATCAAAGTTAAGGGATATCTTCGGAAATACAGTGTATAGGAATTGGTAGACGTGTTAGTAGCATTTTACTAATCTGAACCCACTGAACCTTACGAACAAAGGCAGCTCCTCAATAGTGGGTATCTTCACGGTAGACTGGGCAGAGGACACAGGCGCTGGTGGCCCCCGGATGCAGATGCGGGGCTGGAAGACTTCTGAAGCTTACATTGTGTGTGACAATATAAGAAGCTATTGAAATGTACCTAAGTCTAGGTTGCAATGAGATGTATTTAAAGTTAAAATAAATAGGTACTTATACATTTGAAATTTGAAGTTTTAAATGATTTTAGAGCAAAAAATTCCTCACAAACAGACAAAAGACGCCTGCATAGCTCTGAATTCTCACTAAGAATATCTACTATTACTAAGATCATCATCAGAAAATAGCCTTAGACCGAAAAACCGGGAAAACTCGAGGGGAGGCCTTTGCCCAGCAGTGGGATGATACAGGTTAGCAACCAAAACTAGAACAACTAAGATTATTATAAACTAGATATAAAGTGCTAACCCGGAAACAATAACCGAATCGAACCCGCACCTCTCGCGCAATACTCCGCCACGCCACAACCGTTGTCAAAATAATGTTCCTCAATCTACATTTACCTGCCGAACATTTAATTCCAAAACAAACACATCCTAATCTTCTCACGATAAATTAAATAGAATGGTAATCGTGTCGGCTTCTTGAAACAATTTAATCTTATTCAAACATATGCAGCCCTTATAATGGAGAGTATACAGGGTGTCCAAAATCAGAGCCAATAAGAATTAGAGCCGGGTACGGACCAAACAAACGAAAGTGAGTGAACGCTAGTAAGTGAAAATCGGGAATGGGCAAAGTAATTACCTTGTCTAACGTGTCTAGTCTAAATTGAACTGGAGGTGTAGCGTTGTTTCGCACCACAGGTTCTCACCACAAATTATTTTTTGCCGTTTCATACCAAAAAATATCAGCGTTTCAACCCACATCAAAATAAACAATATTTTGTCGGCGTTTCTACACAAAAATCGTTTCCATTTCTCACTACAAGAAATTTTGTACAGTCAGATAACAACATTAGTAAACTACAGATTATTTTAAAGCGTATGTTTATTAAAAAGATAAAACTAGTCTCTATACTGTTTACTAATGAGGAAGCTCTCTAGGCGCAGATCTAGCCTTTAAAATGTTTTGTAACAGCCAGCCGAAACTCAGCCAAGTGCGAGTCGGACTATAAATAAAGAAATAAATATTTGTGGAAATTTCACACAGCGCCATCTAGCCCCAAACTAAGCAAAGCTTACTATAGGATCCAGATGGCTGATAGAATACTTATATACTTTTTTTTGTAAACACATACTTATATACATACCACAACACCTAGATTCGGAAGAAATATTTGCAGAACATACAAATATTTCTCCCGTAGCGGGAATCGAAACCGCGTCTTGCGTCTCAGCCGAGCACTCGCTAGCCACGCCACAGATGTCGTCTACGTACATGTAAGAATACATTTTTATTATCTGATGAGCTGGATCAGGTGAGCTATCTATAGACCGTTTGCAACGGCCGACTGTTTCTTTTGTATTTTGTAAATTATATTTTGTATCAGTTTTAAGTTTCTTTCTGTTAATAAAGTTATACCTAAACTGGATATACTGCCCAACTTGACTCCTGCGTAAGATAAAACACCCTGTATAAACAGAGGTTTTGTAGCAAAAAGTGCCACCCCCGGTAGGCTGGCGCTAAACGAATTTAAACCCTGACCAAATATTTGAGACGCGATTATGGCCCAATGGGACACTGATTGATGGGAATGTGATATTTTCCTGTAGAATAGTGATTTTTGTCTGTGTTATTTTATCTTGACAACTTTATTGTTACAATATATCACTTATCTGAGATGTTGTTTTCATCGTTTAGGTTTTATGGCTTTCTTTCTTAGGCCACGACTGTAATATCGTAATATTACGAGAATTTTTTTCCAGCTGCTCCATAGTAGGTACCTAGTCTACTAGTCGTGGGACAAATTCTTTTGAACCAGTGTGGTGAAAGGATTCAACGTGCACCTCAAAGGCCTTGGCTCATTATAACTAAGTCATATAAGACAAAAAAAACATTTATTAACAAAAATAAACTTACAAATATAATTTACAAACTACAAAGGAAAGTCGGGCTATCCAGTCTAGCCACGCTGAATGGCAATGATCCGTTGAGCCAAATATAAATAGGTACCTAAAAAGGTATTTTTGTTGAAGAATTTTATATTTTGTTTATAGGCACTCATTAAATTAACGGCTTATCTGAACATACAATTGATTAGGTACTGATATTTAAAGTTCCTTAAATGAGTAGTGTTAATTAACTTCTTTCTTTTAACTTCAAAGTTGGAATCTCTGTTCTTGACTTCTCTTTGACAGCTGCTGGCCAGCCCTTTGTGGTATTAAATCAATTAAACACCTTTATTGATAGACAAACATAACGGAACATAATCTGTGGGAACTAAATGCGCATTCACTCTGAAAGCGCGACGTGTAATCGATCCGGGTCATCTATAGCTCGCTCTTCGAACTGCAGGTAAGGGCCTTGGGTGTATTACCTATCGTGGCTTCTATATAATCTCTAAGTCTTTAGAATCTGAGAATTAATTTTGGTTCACGATTTTCGACGAACCTACGACACGATCGGAAGGCGGGGTCGCTACCACTAGATCACCAGTGCTCTAGCTCTCTAATTATAATAAAAAATTATGATTTAATAGGATGTCCAGATACGAGCGTCTCAAACGTGACCCACGTGACCTTCAAGACCACGTGACAAAAGTCATTTTAGTTCATTTGACGTCCGCGGCAAGTCGGGTGCAAACGGGACCCTATTATTTAACTGCCACTGTCCGCCCGTCCGTCCGTCTGTCAGCGGCCTGTATCTCATGAACCGTAATAGATTGATAATTGAAATTTTCAGTGTGTACTTCTATTGCCGCTTTAACAACTAATAATAAAAATTAAATTGAGGGGCCCCATACAAGAAAACTTTATGTACGACGACCTCGGTGGAGTAGCGGGTGTGTACTCGGCTGAGACGCAAGATGCACAAATTCGATTCCCGCTACGGAAGAAATGTTTGTATGTTCTGAAAATATTTCTTCCGGGTCTGGGTGTTGTAGTATTATGTATTTATAAGCTATGTATTATTATTTACCAAAAAAAGTATATATGTATTGTATCAGCGCCGTGTGAAATGTAGACAAATATTTATTTATTTATTTATGTACGATGGTACGGAACCATGGTAAGAATTCGACTCGCACCTGACCAGTTTTAATATAAAATCAACAGACAACGTTCTTCGTCCTACGCAAAATGGAACCAATGTTTAGATATTAATTAATACTACCTGCTAAGTACCTATTTATGTTCTCTATGACTACTCGTGTTAATGGTTCTTCCGAAATAAATTATGTAACTAGTAAAAGGAATATAGAGACGTTCAAAAAGGCTCTTTTAGCGCCATTGAACCTATAGATTCTATGGCATAGCTGTTTCTTCACTATATTTTCCTTCAGCGCTTGAGAGTATCATGCAAATCATATTTTTAACAGAAATCTTAACTATCTATAGAAATCTATAAGCTAAACCTATACCTTTGGATTGAAATTTGAGATCCTAGGTAGGTACAGTGCATTGCATATGCACCATTCGAACACAAAATCCATTAGTGCACGGCCGGGGTTCGATCACAACCCTTAGAATCGAAAGTCGAAGCTCCACCACTAAACCAAAACCTCGTTGGCATGGTTCCGTACCCAAATGGTGCCAACGGGACCCTATTACTAAGTCTGTCCGTCAGTCCGTCCGTCTGTCAGCGGGCTGTATCTCATGAACCGTAATAGATAGAGAGTTTATCACAGTATGCTTTTATGGACGCTATAACAACTAATAGTAAAAAAATAAAGAGGGGCCCCCAAACAAGAAACATATTTTGCAGTTGTCAACGTGCCATTTGTTTTATGTACCTCTAATGTTTTTGTTCCGAAATAAAAAATTTTGAAAAAAAAATTGAAATTTATATTTTTTTAACGTGTACTCTTTATAAATTACATATTTATATTAAAAAGTACATGTACGACGAGGTACGGAACCCTACGTGTGCGAATTCGACTCGCACTTGACAGGTTTTATCACTTTTGCCCACAAGTAAACAAACGATCATAAACGGTGTTTTTTTTGCACATATCTAAAGTGAAGCACTGACAAGGTGTTCAAACACGAGTGTTGTCGGCGTAATGAAAGGCGAACTAATCGCGAGGTATCGGGTTACTGTTTGAACTGGGCTGGCAAAGTGTGGAGTGGGACTAACTTATCATTATAGACATAGAGCACTGGTGACGCCTTCTGTTCTTAAGATCTCGGGTGTGATTCAGTCGTGCACCACTGATTTTACAAAAAAAAAGTATTATGTACGTATTCTATTAGCCATGTTCTCTTGTATTAAGAGAGCTTTGCTTAGTTTGGGGCTAGATGGTGCTGTGTGATATGTCCTCAAATATTTATTATTATTTATTTATTTAATTATTCTCTTTAAAATATCTGCTCTATACCAGTACCTACTCAAACGGTAAGTTCCTATGAGCTAGTGGCCAACGGAGATTTTTAGCTGCCTAAAAGGGCTCTTTCACAGTCATTTTTTCCAACTTTATTAGTTTCTACGACATACTGGTTTCCTCACGATGTTTTTCTTCGCCGTTTGAGAGTACTGGTATTTCGCAGATAAATTTGTCAAACCGAAAAATCCGGTGCGCGACCGGATTTTAACCTACGACCTTAGGATCGGCGGGCGAAGCCACTACCACTAGACCACCAGTGCTGTACCATTAATAATCTGCATCTACCAGATTCCATTCAAATGTAGAAAATACATCCAAAGTTAGCTATAAGCTAAAAATAAATAATAAGAAAGTCCGTCTCCATATTCAACAGTCTGTCGGCGAGATGAAAGCTGGGGTGGCGCTAGCTGTCGATTGAACCACACACGGTGCCGAATACGGGCACTTTGCAACGCTGAAAAAATGGTTAAGTAGGTAGGTACTTATCACCACTTCCCATGGGTTTCTAAGTTTCTACCAATACATGGTCTAACTTAGTTTTGACAAACGCTGAGTAGAGTAAGTAAAGGTTTAGCATTTGTGGCGAGTAGTAAGCATGTGGAACCAATAATAAATAAATAATCCTACTAATATTTTAATTTTAATTTTTAGGAGTCGAGACCCATGGGGCACGGTTGCCCACCGTCAAAATTCTTTCAGGGCGTCTGGTCGAAACGATGCGCGATCCAAGAGCTGGTTCTTATTTGGCTCAACGGATCAGTATTACCATTCAGCGTGGCAATGCGGCCAGCGTGTTGGGCACGCTTCCATCGTCTGATGAGCTGGATCAGGTGAGCTATCTATAGACCGTTTAGATAGGCTGTATAGGCTTTTAGATAGCCCGACTGTTTCTTTTGTATTTTGTAAATTATATTTGTAATAGTTGTAAGTTTCTTTCTGTTAATAAAGATAAGTTTATTTGACTAGCAAAGCTTGAACTATGGACACCAGATGGCTGATAAATAAAGTAGCTAAAGTGGATTTTTCTTAGTCCCCGCGGCTTAGTCAACTCTGCACGTATTGACATTAATGACCATGTCTTTCCTATGGACAAGGCCGACTAAGCAGACGATGGAATTATGTGATCTGGGCAAGCATCTTAATTCGTTCCGGGCACTAGGTACAACGTCCCGTTTGTAAAGGTAAAAGTTGCCTCCTGACACTGTATAAATCATCTATATATGGTAAAAGGCCTATAAATACGAAAAAATAGGTAGGTACGTATTTCCTTGTAAAAGAAATAAACGCGCTATTAAAAAAATCAGCTCTATTTAATGCTAATTCTGATTGACGCAAATGTCTAAGTCGGTTAAGTTTGGATGAAACAGGTTCCTTCCTAATGAAGTCAATCAATTTAATTAGACAATTATTAAATTATAAGAGCTATCTACACTATAATTGAGTTATAAATAAGATGCTTAAGAAATGTTAAGAGGAATAAAAAACTTGATTTGCTAGGGATTAGCTGTGAGTTTTTGACACCAGGCTTAATTTAAGAAAATTAATTTTAACACTTTACTGCTGTGAATTGACGTTATTAACGTATTAATTACTTAATGGAAATGTTGAAAAAACTTTCTCTTGAAACGGTTAAAAAAGTTAATTATACAAAGAAACTGAACTTATAACTAATAAAAAAACAAACCAAATAAGGCCGTTCAAATTACGCTTACAGTGTGCGTATAAGCAATCGATTTTATTCGATAGATCGATATTCCATTCTACTAGGTAATGCGAAAGTTTGTGTGGATGTGTCGACTCAAGTTTGTGCCTCAAACACGCCGTAACGGCTGAACGGATTTGAATGAAACTTGGAATATACATAGTACATGTGCTGGATTAACATTATAAGCTATTTTTCATCCGGGTACCACGCGAGCAAAGCCGCGGGAGGCAGCTAGTAGAATATAAAATGATAATTCGATAATATTAACCCAAAAATGGAAATCAATAATTTTATATAATAGAATAATAATGTAAAATGGAAAAGGAGGCACGAAAGAAGTTTCTTCATCGTTTCACCACACTGGTTCAATAACTAGCGACACAAATATTAGTAGGTACCTATAGCATACATTCACACTACAAGTAGGACTGTTTGTGGACTGAAAATTTCATCTCTCTCTAGTGATAATCATCATCATCTTCCTGCCCTTATCCCACTCTATGTGGGGTCGGCACAGCATGACCCTTGGATCATGCTGTAAGAGTTTTGGCTAAGGTGTTTTATGTCCGGCCGCCTGCCTGACGTCAACCCTCCTTGGGAATACTTGCTTATTGCATCTCATCATGTTGGATAATATCTCTCTAGTGATAATATACATACATAAAACAACATTTGCAAAACAAACACTCCATTATCAGCAAGGGAAACGGAAATTCGTCTACTTTTAAAAGCGTTTACACTTTTTGTCTGAAAAGTGTTTAAGAAGATGAAAAAAGCTTTTAACAGTTCATTAGCTGGTTGACACTTTAGTGAGCACGTTTTAAAATACCTATTTAGTAAGTGTTCTGGGATATCATTTCCGTTAAAAATAAATTAGTGCGTGGTAGAAAAATTAACTTAACTAAACTAAAAAGCAGGTGTGTGAGTTTATTTAAGTACCTATGAAAAAAATAGAATAAATGCGGAATGACGGCCTCGGTGGCGTAGCGGGCGATTGCTCGGCAGAGACGCAAGAGGCGCGGGTTCGATTCCCGCTGCGGAAGAAATGTTTGCATGATCTGTAAATATTTCTTCCGGGTCTGGGTGTTGTGGTGCCATGGTACTCGTAGTTACTGATACCCACGACACAGGAATCCTAGTGTGGGGATGTGACTGTTGGGTGTTATTTATTTAATGGATGACCGTTTCCCCCTCTCTTCCATTAAAAAAAGTTTTCTACTTCTTATTGCTATAAAACAAAACTTATAGTTAAAACAAAACACTAACATGAAAAGTTCCTACTCTATGCTTGTCATAATTTAGCTGGATCACCATAAATAACAGCCGGGATTGTATATGCAAAAATAGCAGAACAAACATCCGAGTGGGCGGGCACAGGAAATCCATTACCTAACTTCATACGTACGAACATGGAATATACTAGAGCTGGGAAATCATCGATATTAATAAAATAAGGGATGAAAAATATCGATAATATTTTAATATTTTACATCCATATTTTATACAAATAACAGAACATACCTCGGAAAATGATTACTACTACTACTACTAGTCGTGTCAGAACAAGTGTCCGGTGAAAGGATTTGAAGAGCGCCTCAAAGGCTCCTTTCCTATTAGAAATTACGCTGGTTAACACATCCCTAGTATTTGTGTCAAAAAATATTTTCCTCGTCTATAAATTATGTTGTTGGTTATTGAGATAAGGAGAATGAAAAGTTTTAACGTATTGCAAAAAATAGTCAGTAAAAAATAAGCTGATTAGATAAATATCTACCTAATTATAACAAAGAGTCTATGCAAAACCATGTGAAAAAAGATTAAATACCTGTTATATTCAGTATGTGCTGTATTTTATAAAAAAACGATGCTACTTTCCCATCACTACAACCCATATTAGAATGCACGTCGTCACATTTTCTAATCTAAATTCAAATTGGCGCAGCCCGCGCGGCCGCCATTGTGAAAACGGCCATATTTTTCCAATTTCGTCCGGAAAACTCGCGCTTCTACCACTTTTGAATACAAACCTATTCAAAAGACCGTCCAATTGTAATTCAACCTTATCACGTGGCAATAAAGACTATAATCGTAGAATTTGTTAGAAGTTGGAAAGTTGTCAATGTGAAAATGCGCGCGCGATTTTTATTGTCATCTTTTTCTAGCTTTTGTGACGTTCCATTTTACACACAAAGTTGAAATCAATACTTTTGGATATTTTTGTGTTTCTGTACCGGCAGTTTTGCATCTCACCTTTTCTCTGTAATAACCTAAATCTTTTAAAAACTAGAAGTAGCGTGCGACTTCGTCCGTTTTTTTTAACAAAAAGTAGCCTGTATCTCTCTCTTCAGAGTGCAATCTATATCGTTGTATGCCAAATTTTATCTATGTTATCTATCTAGGCTCATTAAAATAATATCAGACTATCATGGAAAGAAAGAAAAAAAAATACAAATTAGTTAATGATGTAAAATATAATTTTGTATTCTCCACCGCTTATGAATATTAAAATAAGTACATGAATGGCGTAGTCCGTTGTCACACGATAAAACTATATACTTAACCATAGAATATAAACACAATGTTAATACGAGTCGCGTTTTGAATATCGAACGTCTTTATTTTGAATGTGACGACATTTGTTACGGATCCAACATGGCGCCGGCCGGACAGAGAGCCCCCTTGTTTGGACAGCGAGTCTTATGCCACAGATCTTTGTAAGCTGGATAAACATTGTTATTATTGGTTGGTAGCTAGTGGCTAACACTTGTGATGGAGTTTTTAGGCCACCTGAATGCCTCCGTCATGGCTTAACGACTTAAAATTCGGGACCGACAATTTAACGTACCCTCCGAAGCACGGAAGCGCTCAGCTCGTAATGCCATTTGCAGTCACCCGTCCCAATTGGAATATATGTTAATTACATATTTTACGAAACATCACGTCGGATCCCTTTTTCAACCTAAGATTTAACCATGGAGAATCATAGTTTTGTTTAAAACTAGAGATATACATAGGTATGTGTTAAATCCGCCTATTAGGTTAAAAATCCATTGCGACTATTCTACTCAATAATTTCGCTAGTTCATTTAATTTGGTTACGTTTTCCCCTTTGAATGATAAATGACGTAGCAAATGATGTACAGCTACTAAATAAATGTATGTCTATGTCTAAATATACCTAAGTTATAATACCTAAGTATTGTCCTTTCCAGTTTCAGCCAAATCTGTGATAGCAAACCCGAAGACCCTAAAATAAGACATCCCACTCGGCGACGTTCATATATATTTTTTATTTTATTTATTTATGATTATTTGCATGGAGCGCGCTGGATGTGACAATCCAGGCGCTATTGTTTTCCAAATAATAACGAGAGATGGCGCTTTTACTTTTGTTTTGTTTTTTTTTTCATGTTTCCCGTCACGATAAGCCTTAACCCTTAAGGCTGGAATATATTTTGTAAAATGGCGTCTGAATGGCCACGAAATAATAACGATGAATGATGGTCATCTGAAATTGTTGTCGAAATATTGATTGTTCTCACGTTTTTGCGAAACTCGTAGCAATATATACTTGTCTCTCAGCAGCTCATCATCATCATCATCTTCCTGCCATATCTCAATCTATGTGGGGTCGGTGCATTGGTCAGCATCTTCTCTCTCTCTCTCTTCTCTACATACATTGACATGAGTAAGAAAGGAGTGAGTGTTGAAATGACTTCTGACAGGAGGAAATGTAAGAAAAATACATGTTATGCCGACCCCACATAGTGTGGACAAGGAAAGGGAAATGTTGAAATAAATAGGTACCTACCTACCTATACTATTGAATGAAAAACCAAGCTTAACAAAAAACATTATTGCAAAACAATTAAGTACCGAGAATGCCGATAATCCAAATTGCCTTTAAACAGCACTAATAGCACTTTACTGAATTAAGATCGTTCTCAATAAACACTTTTAAAATACCTCTCGTAATTAGCTGGCAAGGATTTGGTAGAATACCGCGACGCGGCTTTGCCATAAATCCAATGAGAAAACGCAGTCGAGTAAAAAAAAAGCAAGAGCGCGGAGATCTGTGCGTTCCAATTTTAAAGGCCATGATACACATAAACGGGTTGCGGCGACGCAGAAATTTGCGTTGTGACGTCACACTTGGTGACAAAATCGCTTAAAACAACATGGTTCAATAGGGTAGCAGTTCAAAAATTTTAATGTAAGAAGTTGACGAAGATTTATCGTAAATAAAAGTAGAAATACCACTTTAAGTGGATGTATGTCTTCTGTATCGTCTAATGTAAAGTCTATAAAAGGGCAATACACTTATTACTATACACATCCAGCAACGTTCACGAATCGCAGAATAAAAAGTAAGTTCAAAAACTGAAACTCGACTACTGAAAAATCACGCTCTAAAGAATATGAAACAAGAAAATATTCTCATCTGAAATTGTTACGTGCAAACTATTCGATATTTTATCGTCTAATAAATAGGTACCTAAACAACTTGACTTCGCCGTAATCGGATAAAATGGTAAAGGTCTGGTCACCTCACGAATGGCCAATCTGGAAGTCGCTTAATAGACTCCGTACGCAAGTTGGTCGCTGCAAAAACTTAGCCAAGTGGGGCATAATTGACCCATCACAAGTCCAGTGTGAGTACGGAGCCCCTACACAAGACATGCTACACTTGCTTTCCTACCCTCTGTGCCCAGCAACCTGCACCCGAGAGGACCGTATTAAAGCCTCTGA
The DNA here is from genome assembly GCA_949320045.1 of Scotopteryx bipunctaria. Lineage (NCBI taxonomy): Eukaryota > Metazoa > Arthropoda > Insecta > Lepidoptera > Geometridae > Scotopteryx > Scotopteryx bipunctaria. The sequence goes on from OX439462.1 coordinate 4,629,709, forward strand.
TAGAGCCATAGAGGTGGCTTCATATTTTGCTAAATTTATCTAGTTTTATTATAGACCTAGTTTTATTAGCTATCTATAGACCGTTTGCAACAGCCTTTAGATAGCCCAACTGTTTCTTTTGTATTTTGTAAATTATATTTGTAATAGTTGTAAGTTTCTTTCTTTCAATAAAGATGTTTTATTATATTAATTTGAGAGTTTGAGCTCGTTGACACGATGAATGAATGAATGAACCTCACGAAGTGAAGTAGCGCGCTACGGGCAGGATGACGCTTTGCGGTGCGGCGCTGCCGGCGCCGCACCGCAACGCCAGTGTTATTGTGTGCCAGCCCTAAGTCTGTGGTATCAATAAACAAAAGACCTAATTAAACGATAAATGTCTTTATAAGGTAATCGTTGCTACTGTTTGAGATTTATTATTTAAACACTTTATAAAGATTATAAAGACATATAATGGGTATCAAATTAATTACAGTTGTTTACTTGCACATTATTACACTTAACTCATTTAGACACAAAACTAAACAGGACTTGTCAAATTCGATACAACTTTTGATAATTCTTCGTTTTGTCAAATTACAGTAGTTTTTGATAATTTTTCATCAAAAGTTGCGAACTATGCGTCAAATAAATCAAAGAATGTAAGAAAATGGGTAAATTAAGCCATTTTAAAGGACACCTTTTTAGGGTTCTATTACTAAACCTCCGTTGTCCGTCCGTCTGTCAGCGGGCTGTATCTCATGAACCGTAATAGGTAGAGTTCAAATTTTCACAGAATGTGTATTTGAATTTCTGAACAACAAATAATAAAAATATAATAAAAAGGGGGTTCCTTACAAGAAACATTTACGATGTACATGTACGATGGTACGGAACCCTTCGTGTGCGATTAGAATTTATAAATACATTGTTAAAAAAATTACAATTCAGATGCTTGACATTTGATGAACTTACCTGTACCTATTATATTAAGTTTCTGTTCAAATCAAAACGTTCATAAAAAGAGACTTAAACCAAAGTTTAGGATAAAAATTCTCTAATTGGTTCGAAATCTAAAGTGTCGAGCACATAACTTTGAAAGGCGGTATTCCTTTGCATTTTTTGTTAATTCATAGCGGCTCAGGTAATGAATCGCTCCGCGTGTCACCAATAAATACTGGCTACTGGTTAATTGAAACATTATAAAGTCCCGAAGGAAAAAAAAAAGAATAAAGATCTTATCTGACGCCCTTACAAAGACACCGCGACGGACCCAAACGGACCAATACGTTGTTTTAGGAATTGAACCTTTTTGTTCGTAGAAATACTTTTTTGGTTATTTATTATAACGATGTCAAGTAACCACCCACAAAAACGCTGAAATGGGTAACAAGCAAGTAAAATAAGCAGAGATATCAAAACAAGAACAATGAACACTTCTTAACAAGCCAGCGTGCAAACTATGACAAACTTATACCAACCAACCTCTTCTTCCCTATCACCTGACGTTAAAGTTCAAACTCGCATAAATTTCTGCAATAAAGTTCAGTCAAAGGCGTTCAATTGACCAGTTTAATATGAGCCACTGTGCGTCTTATAAAACGCGATAGCACTTGCCAGACAAACTCAGGTTATGTGGCCTAAAGCAATAACAAAACATGTTCAGTAATAAGATTATTTAATTTTACAGCCTATAACATTAAATGTGTATACATTACCGATTTTATGGTATTTTACAGCATTTTTCTGAGCGCGAATGTGGCCACTCTGGCCACGTTTGGCTAGATTCAGCGCTTCTCGGAAGAAGAGGTCTTGATACGTTGGTCGTGCTGTGCCGGCGCGAAGAAGCCCGGTATATTCTAATAGGCCATTAACATATAATGCTACTGATTGGACGGATGTGGACGGCAGATGTGACAACGAGGGATCCGCAACTGTTGAGAATAATTTCTTGATACTATTCAATGACTTTATCTTGTGTTACCAGTAGCAATATTTATACCAACTAACCAGTTGTTTAAACAATATTTACATTATAGTGTTGAAGAATTTCATGATATTTTACTTGTGGTAATTTAAGAATTTGAAAAGGTTTATAAACGGAATCTGACATTTCATATAAGTACGAGTACCCCATACAAAATAAACAGCGCGTGAGAGCACTGGTGGTCTAGTTGGTAGTGACTCCGTCTTCCGATCCTAAGGTGGTGGGTTCAAATCCGATTGTGTACCAATGGATTTTTCTGTGCGAAAAATGTCTGTGCGCTATACTAGTACTCTCAAACGATGAAGGAAAACATCGTGAGGAAACCTGCGGCTTAGTCAGCTCCGCACGTATTCACCACGTCTTTTTTGTGGACAAGGCCGACTAAGCTGAGAGGATGGAATAGGTGCTGGACAAGCCTACTCCATCTTAATTCGTCCCGGGCACTACAGTGTCCCGTTATGTAAAAGTTGCTCTCTGACGCTGTATAAATCATCTACTATAGATGGTAAAAGGCCTTTATACTCTAACTCCCAAATTCGGAGACAAATCTACAAAATTCAACTACCTTAAACAGCGAACTATAAACTGTCACCTGCTTCTCTTCCTTGGCTATAAATTAAGGCCTGTTTCTATTCTGGCTCGACATGATAGCCCTTATCGAAATTTCCATGTCACAAAACTATCGATTGTTGCACACCCCTGATTCGATGGCGCGCGATACGGCAGCAAATAGTGCTACTTTCGCGACTCACCTTACCTCACACTAGCTACCTAATTCATACACACATTTATATACATAAACCTCAAACAAAACCACGCAAAAATGACTCCTACATTCCAAACGATAAGTATCAAAATGGTTTGGTCAAATCTGGCGCTTGAGACTTTAAATCCCGAACACAGTTTCAAATCTGAAAATCAACGTTCCATTCCGAAACGTCCGAACTCGAACCTGCTTGTTTCGATTTTCAACTCTATTGCGTTTGTTTAAAGTCGCAAATAGAAAAACTGCAATAAGAAATTGATTCCGGAATGCGTTTAAGAAAATTTCCCGAAGTGCAGGAAAATTGGACGCAATGTCATTGCGATAGAGACTAATTTCCTTTGACAAGTAACTATATCGTTTACGTATAAACGGTGGACAACGTAAATGGTATTGTAGGTGCACCATGCACCACGCTTTTGTAGAACTTAAATAGGGGGAGGTCTGTTATTATGGAAACGGCTTTTGTGGTAATCATAGGCTTGTAATTAAAATATTTTTATTTCTAACTAGGTATACCTAATACGTAATGTCTGCTTTAAAATTCGCAATAGCTATAATTTTCTAGTAAAAATTATGGCTTGCTTTGTTTTATTGTTACCTCTTTTAACTTTGTTTGGTCTTTTAACTTCTAACTTACCTAACAAAACCCACCATTGATAATCTATAATAGCACTAGTAAGCAAGTTCGTGAGCTAGTGGCCAACTCTTGTGACGGAGTTTTTAGGCCGCCTAAAGGCCTCCGGCTTAACAACTTAAAAGCCGTTTAACGTGCCCTACGAAGCACGGAAGCGCTCAGCTCGTAATACCACTTGCGGTCACCCATCCCAATTGTGATCTCGCACAACGTTGCTTAACTTCAACGATCAATCAGAGCGTCTATGCAAGCTACGCCACAAGTGCTTCTATACCATTGTTTCTAATAGTGAAAAAAAGTCCGTCTCCATCCTTCAAAAGCTAAGCGCATCGTGTGCGACTGAAATAATAGGCTGGCACACTGGGAGGTATTGAGACATCAGCTTGTATTAGCTCGTGATGTCCCCCCTATCCCCCTTTCCCCCCCTTTGTCCCCCTCGGGGGGAGGGGAGACTCGTTAGAGAACCTGTTACGTCTCGACTCGAATTAGGGCCCGTAATTAGATGGGAATGCAAATTTGTTTCGCTACTGTAGTCCGTGTGTGTATGTTCCGAGGTTATGTTGGCTTGGTATAATCTTTTAAAATAAGAACTTGAGATAGCTTTGTATAAGATAAAGATATGGAAATTATATAGGGTTTTAGTGAATTCAAATGTTATGAAAATCTGTTCAGCGGAATAGGCGTGTTGGGCGTGAAAAGGTAACAGACAGACAGACAGTTACTTTCGCATATTTATAATGTTTTTAAATAAATACTTATGGACATTTCACACAGCGCGATCTAGCCCCAAACGAAGCAAAGCTTGTACTATGAGAACCAGATGGCTGATAGATACTATACTTATGTATACACTTTTTTTTTTAAATACATACTTATACTTAGAATACATAGTATTGAAACACCCAGACCCGGAAGAAATATTTGCAGAACATGCAAACATTTCTCCCGCAGCAGGAATCGAACCCGCGCCTCTTGCGTCTCAGTCATGTTGTCATGTATAATAAAACACCGGTTGCAGGGTTCATAGCGGAAAGAGGTTTTATTTTTGAAGTGACAATTACATATCGTCACTGGAAAGGCAAAATTACGTAAGCGCCAAAATAGGCATATTAAGTTATTATCCTAAAATAGCAGTCCAAATACAATAACATGAATTGCTGGACATAGAAAATGAAAAAAGAATGAAATCTTATGTTGACGTCATCAAAATTCGATAATTAGGTAGAAATTTATGATTAAAAAACGAAAAAAATGAACCTTAAACTATTTTTTATCGATTGGCGCTTACGTAAATTTGCCTTTCCAGTGACGATATAATACTATATTCCTGCTCAATAGGTGGCGCTGATCTGTATTTTGTTAATATAACTAACAATGTAGTAGGTAAGTAATATAATTATCCTACTGCATGTGTCACGGTGAGAGATCTCAATCCACAGAGTAAATTATTCAGAAGCCATTAACGACTAAAAGGCACTAATCGTTTCGTTTCCGCCACCGAAAGTAATTATACCGCTTTATCTACTCTGTGGCTTTTTATTTTTTAAGATAAACTTGGTTGTCGGCGTGTTTATATGGGGCGGTATTTTTAATACCTAATATTAAAAAATTCTCTATTTCTTGCAAATTAAGTGTCACTTTTTTAATTAGTGACAAGTCAAACTCCTAAGTTTAATGTCACTACTTAATTGTTAAAATATATATTTGTAAATAACCAAAGTAAATAAAAAAAATTGTTGTAAATATCTACTTAATACGTGGACGGCCTCGGTGGCGTGGCGGGCGGTTGCTCGGCAGAGACGCAAGAGGCGCGGGTTCGATTCCCGCTATGGAATAAATGTTTGCATGATCTGTAAATATTTCTTCCAGGTCTGGGTGTTGTGGTACTATGGTACTCGTAGTTTCTGATACCCACGACACAGGGAATCCTAGTGTGGGGTCAGGACTATCATAGTCCTGACCCATACATAATGTATGTGACTGTTGGGTGTTATTATTGATTATACAAAAATGAAGCTTAGCTGAAGCGCTCGCGGTGTAGCTTGCTTAGACGTTCTTGATTGATCGTTGAAGTTAAGCAACGTTATGCACGGTCACAATTTGGATGGGTGACAGCAAGTGGCATTACGAGCTGAGCGCTTCCGTGCTTCGGAGGGCACGTTAAATTGTCGGTCCCGGCTTTTAAGTCGTTAAGCCAAGACGGAGGCCTTTAGGCGGCCTAAAAACTCCATCACAAGTGTTGGTCATTAGCTCATAATACGAACTTACTTTATTTACAAAAATTATTCAATATTCATAGTTGCTATCACTTTCACATTCAAATCCGTTCAGCCGTTTGGGCGTGATTAAGGCACAAACATCCAAACTAACAAACTTTCGCATTTATAATATACTAACTGCCGCTCGCGGCTTCGCTCGCGTGGTACCCGGATAAAAAATAGCCTATATGTTAATCCAGTACATATACTATGTATATTCCAAGTTTCATTCAAATCCGTTCAGCCGTTTAGGCGTGATTGAGGCACAAACATCCAAACATCCAAACTCACAAACTTTTGCATTTATAATATAAGTAAGATTTTTTATTTTTTTTTATAAATGGCTACACCTGTCATAAGTAAATTACCTGTCATTCTACGTGACAAGTTTGATTGTGTAGGGTTAGGTGAACTCTTTCTTCATCTAGTGACGCCATGTAAGCCCATCGCATACTATCTATTAAGAAGCGCTAACAGCATTAGTAAAACATCTCAGAATACTCTTCCGCTGTGACATACCTACCTTAAGAGAAGGGATGTCCATAATTTACACACTCTAAGATTAGGTACTCTTACATTAAAGGTATTTTGTTCTGACTAAATAAAAAAAAAATTTGATGCACATTTTTTTTAAATAAATATTTGTGGACATTTCACACAGCGCCATCTAGCCCCAAACTAAGCAAAGCTTGTACTGTATATTCAGTACTGTATACCTTAACACTGTATATTCAGTAAATCGTACAATTATATGAAAAGCTTATTTAATTTAGGTGCAGTTTAATTCAGTATGCCTAAAATTGCGAAAAACTGTATTTTATGGCACATTCAGTGTTTCAGTTTGTGAGGATGTTTGTATGTTTGTGCCTCAATCACACCCAAACGGCTGAACGGATTTGAATGAAACTTGGAATATACATAATACGTGTGCTGGAATAACATATAGGCTACTTTTATCTGGGTACAACGCGAGCAAAGCCGCGGGCTGCAGCTAGTATATTATATTAAAAACCCACCTGATATTAATTCCGAAAACAATAATTTTACTGCGCTCTCAAAACCTTATTCTCACTTACATTATTTTTTTCCAAAAACTTTATTAAAAACCAATTTGCAATTTGCCAAAAGCAATCACAATAATTTTAATTTTTAATTACTAACGTCCATTCCGAACGGAATGGGAGAAAAAGTCAAATTAAATACTTTATTCTTCGACTCTTCGACTTACCACTTTACTGCGAAGAGAATAGAGTTCAAAATGCCGCGACAGACATCTAAATATATAAAATTTATAAGTTACAGACTGTCTGACAATAGCGTAGGTACAGACTAAAATAAGTCTTAGAAACGTGAAGCTCGAATTTTTATAATGTAAGGGTGCTAAGAGAAACTAAGGCCTTTTACCATCTAGATGATTTATACAGCGTCAGGAGGCAACTTTTACCTTCACAAACGGGACGCTGTAGTACCCGGGACAAATTAAGATGGAGTAGGCTTGCCCAGCACCTATTCCATCCTCTTAGCTTAGTCGGCCTTGTCCACAGGAAAGACATGGTCAATACGTGCGGAGCTAACAAAGCCGCGGGTTTCCTCACGATATATTTCTTCACCGTTTGAGAGTACTGGTATAGCGCACATACATTTTTCGCATAGAAAACTCCATTGGTACACGACCGGATTTGAACCCACGACCTTGATCTGAAGGGTCACTACCAACTAGACCACCAATGCTAAGAAAGGAGTTCACAAAATTCAACACCTGAAGATCGCAGCGAGAAAATGAAGTTAATATGAAGAAAAAACGCAGAGAAAGTCGCGGGGCGTTTACTAGTATTGGGCAAATGAATAAGCTTGTCAGATCTTTAATGTTATTTGTCAGGTAAAATGATCCTGCGAGATCCGCCCACCAGTATCCTCTCGAACAACGGCTATAATTTGGGATGATGTCTTAATTATTTAGTGTTTTTTGTACGGCTTCTTTTTTGGACAAAAAAAATGGAACTAGTTTAAAAATTAAGATAAATTTACGAGGAGGCTTTGTTTTGACGCAGGTTTGATTGCAAATAAACTTTTTTCTGGTTTCTAATTATTATAAGTCGAATAAAAGCAACTTTTGGGTCGATCATTATAACCATCAGCCCTATTTGACGACCTCGGTGGCGTGGCGGGCGAGTGCTCGGCGGAGACGCAAGAGGCGCGGGTTCGATTCCCGCTACGAGAGAATATTTGTATATTCTGCAAATATTTCTTCCAGGTCTGAGTGTTCCATCTATATGGGCGATAGGCTGATCACCTGTCACCATGGCTCACCTTATCTATCCTTAAAACAGAAGTGGCTGCAGGTTTTCTTATGTTTACTTGTGGCTCTGCTCACCCCATTAGGGATAGTATGTATGTATGTATGGCAAAAGCCTCTAAGCTATTACAGAGGGTCATTCTGTTTTTTATTGAAATTGCAATCAAGCAAACAGTCATCAGTAAACATAGAAACCAATACTTTGCTTGTTTTTAACTCTTCCGAAACCAATTACACCCACTCGATCGAGTGATCATATCTCGAACTATCTCCAGTAATTGAGTTGATCGTCATTCGAGCCCTGGATTCGAAATATATAAAACTCTTTTAAGTTACTGACTGACTTACTAGCTTTGTAGGAATAATTATAGAGTTTGCCAACTGTAGGTAAGGTACATTTAAAAAAAGTACTGGTACATTTTAGGTATAGGAATTGTAACTCAAAACAGCAAATCAAATATGTCAAAAACTCGTCATTTGAGACGTGCTCAACTCTGAGATGCGTTTGATTATTCGGGGGTTATAAGTGTAAAAAATCACATGTCTTAAGGCGGTCAGCAAAACTGCGATACACAAAGATTGGGACTTCCATTAAGGCTCCAACCTTAAGGGTCTATAAACTCGAAGACGGGGCGGTGTTAAGGCTCGGATTCAGCGATTATTGTAAATTGCTCGTAAACGCGGACTCCGAACGAGGGTACAGCGGTTACGCGGTTTTATTTACGCTGGTTATTGTTGCGTCATTTATCTAAGTTTAAAAGGGTAATAATCGGTGCGTTTGACTTTTTTTTAAGTAGAATACGCACGATGTAAATAATTTGTTTTTATTTATCTACGTACCTACAAACATCTATACATAGTAGGTACTATTTGTTATAAAAATTATACCGATTTAAAATATTAGGTATGAAAGCTTCATACTCTATTTAAAGACGTATTAAAAGCTTTGTTCAATTTTCACTCATGAATATTTGCAACTAGGTAGGTACCTACATAGTTTATAGGTACATACACATAAGCCTGTGTCCCTAATGGGGTGGGCAGAGCTACAAGTAATAGAAAACTTACACTCCTGATTCAAAGTCCATACGCTTTTATAGTTCAGTGCCTAAAAACACGAACAAAAATAAATGAAACTTGAAAATTCTTAGAAACGCTATAGGTAATTGAGTGAGCAAAAGTAACTTGCACACTAAAAGCAAAATCTTGAAAAAACCCTAAGCAATTCTGGCTCTTACCTTATTGAATATAGAGGTAATTATTGCAATGTTCTTTTTGGAACGATTGTATAAAAGAGGGTATGATTCATAAAAACTCAATTTTATACAAAGTTCTCTTTAACGCACCCTTAATTCGGCGAAAGTACTTTTTTACGAGTTAGCGTAGTCTTAATGGAAATATTTAAAAAATATTAAAACACTATTTGATGTAATCTGTGTGTTTTGGGATAATCAGCGCAATTTTGTCTCGATTGCAGAGATTTTATTAAAGAAATTGATATTTTCGGTGAAGTCTCAAAGAATTTGTGGTTTCCATGAACATTTTGTCTTTGCAATCATTGTTGATCTGATAAGTAGTACTTACCTGTTTGTAATTTGATTCAGCCTTGATTTGTCAATAAATATTGGGTTTTAACGAGGAAATCCGAGAGAAAAAGTAGAGTAACTAACGTAGAGTATATTTTAGAATAAGCAAATTAAAGTTTCAGTGTGCATAGCTCGAAGAATACATTTTAAACCATGAACTCCTTAAAAAAACTTTCACTTAAATATTTCGGATAAAAAGTTTTTAGTCAGAAATTGAATTTAAATAGGATCACGATGAAATGAAAGCATGAAATACTTTATACAATAGCAAAAGGAATTTTCAAAATTGGTTAACAATTGGCATAGATAATGAAATAACATACAACATGTAAAAAAATATAGCCGAATTATCTATTTTTGTTTTAATCTGAACAGTTTTTCAGTAAAAATCATTTTTAATTGAATATTTTTATCGAATGAATAAATTATTTTTTGTATAATCGTTTATAAGTTGTAAAATTATAACAATATTCGATCATTCACAATTGACACACAGCATAGAGTCGTATACCTACCTTATTTGAAGAAACCCGATTCCCACCATAAAATTCCATATAAAACCCAAAAAAATCGCCACCAAACATCACACTACTTAATAACTTCTGATCAAAGAAGATCTGCTTATTCTTCAGATCAAATCAATTATTTCTGTCTCGTCCTTTTTCGATAATTTTTTTATTTTATTTTAGACAAATAACTATAAATAAGGCCTCACGACAGGTGATGAAAACCATTTTGGGACAAAAACTTTATGTCTTGTGATTTCGGTCATTTTTATCTTCAGAAGGTATGGTTCTATCGAGTAGCGTGAAATAGGCCTAAGGAGATATAGAGATGATAATACCACCCTAGATCAAAAGACGACGAACTTATAAATGTTTAACAACACTCTTTTTTTAGCTCTTGTGACATGACGTTGCAATGCTGCCATTATCCGTTAAGAAATGAGAATCTAGTGAAAAAACATTACTGTTATCTTTGCCACTGCTTATGAAAGAGACGAATCTAACAGAAAGAGATGGCAATGAATTCAACCATGACCATGGTTCATTTGCAGAACTAGCAAATATTTATCCGATCGCGAGAATGGAACCCACTTCTCCCGTTACCCATTTCAGCCTCGCTCGCTGACCGAGGCTCTATATAAGAGGGGTATTAACATCTCCGTATAATTTCCGGGTCAGGTAAAAACATTTTTTACATTTTTTATAGATATCGTCGCGAGGTCGTTATAAGGAACCCGTTTCGGTCCTTTTGTGGACCAAATTTAAAATCAGACGGTAGCGAACAGCAATCGTATTAATTAATCGTTGTTTTTTAAAAACTGCCTTTTAAACCGGCCAGTTCGAGTTGAGTTAGAGCGGATATTAGCTTCGGTGTAATTGGGGTCATGTTTGCGGTCGCAAATTGGTGTGACTCGTGTACTAGGATAAATAAAGCTCTTTGCATAAAAAAACCGGTCAAGTGCGAGACGAATACGCATACGGAGTGTTCCGCATCATCGTACATGTACTTTTTAATATGACTTTTACTACATAATACTCAAAAAAAAAATGTTTTAGCAAGTATTTGTTCTTATAGAGGCAATACACATTGAAAACCACCAACAAAACTCTCTCTACCTATCACGGTTCATGAGATATATCCCTTGTGACCCCCCCCCCCCAACCCTTCGGACCGCGCCTGATCATAAGTCTTATGGTTTAGGCTGTGTGTGAATATGCCAGTCAGTCAGTCTATCTATAAATCTATAATATCTTTTTTTTTCAAAGTCTAGAACTGTCTAGAATGTGTACTTAAAAAAAGAAGGAGGTTTTATGTTCGACTGCGTATTTTTTTAATTTATTTAAGTCTTATAAGAACGATGACAAAACATGATTAATGACAACATAAAAATATAAATTCCACCGATGTTGTCCGAATGTTCACAAAAAAATTGGAATGCGTGAAAAAGGTATATTTTCTGAATTATTGATGTAGAATGGGAACATTAGCCACACTCGATGACAAAATCAATTTTTTTATGACAATTAAAATTATAAAGGTTCTTTGAGAAACCTCACAAGAAGTCATGCCTTGACACAACAGGGGCCTTATTCGCTATGACCAAACAAAACGTAACGCGAACAAACGTGGGCAAGTTTGTGGAACCACCGTGTATTCTATATGACAATTTTGTATTGCAAAAACACGACGCGGGGCGTTGCAAACAAGTTACGAGCTGTCAAGTTTCGTTTGGTCTTAGCGAATAAGGTCCCAGGTTAGAAATTAAATCTCTGCATTTGAAATCTCTCTAGAGAACACCTAAATGGTAGTCTTTACCAATGTAGGTACTTTCACATGACAATCCTATTCGAATTATGGTACGGAAAGTTTTTTAAATATAAAAATACCTATGGTAGAGAAAAACATAAGTACCTGCTTTGTTTCGACATTACTTATTTCTGCTGGATTGGGAGTAAAGAAAAACATAGAATGCGTCCAGCTGCTTCTCTCTCTGAGCAAGTCGTAAAAGTCGACTAAGAGATAGTATCCTCCAACATGATGAGATACAATAAGCAAGTATTCCCAAGGAGGGTTGACGTCAGGCAGGCGGCCGGTCATAAAACATCTTAGCCAAGTTAATTACTTAGGTTTATTTCAATATCAAACCTAAAAAATAGTTTTAATGACTTTATTTACTACAGAAAACATAACTTATGACAATTTGGGAATCACTTTATATCGGAATCGACATCCTTCGTCCCAGACGCATCTGACGCTTCTACTATTTCCACGATATTTGTCTCATTCGGCGTATCTGATACATCCAAGGGTTTACTTGAAAGATCCAAGAGCGTATCTGAAAGATCCAATGTCGTATCTGCCAGATCCAGTGGCGTATCTACCAGGGCAGATGTATTCATGACACCAGGCTTTCCCTCCCCTGGTACAGCCACTATATTCGCCATATCAGTGTCTCTGGTCTTTGGAATCAATTTCTGTTCTTTCGCTTTCATATGGGCTAAGTAGACCGTCCATACAAAGCTTGCTGCGCTGACGAAGATAATCCTATTCTTCTCTGATATGAAGTAGAAGTTCAAAGTCTGCGCCGTCGGCCAAAAGACCACGCCGATCTTATACGTCGGCCAAAACTTCTCCCTCACTTCATTCACGCACGTCTTCACTGGCTTGAACTCCAGAAGGCTCATCCCAAAGAAAAAGTAAGCCATGGCTAATGGGGAGTACGATACCTGCTCGATAGCTGCTCGAATGACAGCTGTTTTCAAGGATTTGCTTTTGAAGAATCTGCTGGTATACTTCATCCAGCCGTAGAAGACCGGAGCCATGAAAAAGGTGCCAAAGAAGCCGAATCTGGCTGCACGAGCTAAGTCAGCGTCTACTACACTGGTCCCATGTTCGATATACTCCTGGACGATGCTGCAAGTTGGCCAGATGATGGCGTATGACACCATGCCCCGGACAAGAGGGTAGTTTATTCGTAAACTTTTGGTGAAAATTCCACTCATTTTGGATTTGTTTTGGTTTTGCATGAAAGTGTGATGGGATAGCTATGTGAATGACAGATGATTACATTTACACCACAGAATAAGTAACCACTAGATAATACAAAGAGAATAAATACTACCTGATGTGTTAAGTCAGAGACGTCAGAGAGAGGTTTTGTCTTTGACTGTTAATGAAGGTAGAAGTTTGGTAATTGTGGAAGGAGGTTTTTATCAGGATGGTGAAATATAAGTCATATGCAAATCGAATTTGCACACGAAGGGTTCTGTACCATCATAAATGGACATAAGTTGGTCATAAGCATGTACATGAATGTTTCTTGTATGGGGGCCCCATATTTTTTTTCTATTATTTGTTTTTTTTTGCGGAAGCCTGCTAGGCGCTGGCAGAGTGGTTACAAGTTTTCTTATCATTAGGTACTTGTGCCTCTGCCCACCCCATTAGGGATACGGACGTAATAATATATACAAAAGATACAGGACCACAATATTTCAAGCAAATCAGTCATTAATAAATAAATAACACCCAACAGTCACATACATAGTTCTGACCCCACACTAGGATTCTCTGTCGTGGGTATCAGAAACTACGAGTACCATGAGGTACCATGGTACCACAACACCCAGACCCGTAAGAAATATTTACAGAACATGCAAACATTTCTTCTGCAGCGGTCGAACCTGCGCCTCTTGCGTCTCTGCCGAGCAATCGCCCGCCACGCCACCGAGGCCGTCGATATTAATGTCCAGAACAAAATTATCATTGGAACACAAAACGTGACACGGAATCATCGATTTATTTATCAATCTGTGATCTATTGTGCCGCCCACCCACTGCGTCTAGAACAATCGAATAATAATTATATCCTATTAGATGTTATGAATGCTAGTTTCAGAGAATGGATGTCTGTTTGTATCTACCATTGTCGTGTTTGATGCCGGGGGCCTTATTCACTATGAACAAACAAAAGGTAACGCGGGCAAACCGAATAACCGTGTTATAGTACTCTATTATGACAATTTTGTATCGCAAAAACGTGACGAGACGCGTTACAAACGAGTGACAAGCTGTCAAGTTTCGTTTGGTCAAAGGAACCAGCTGCAAAAACACGAATAATCAATTGAGAAGTTGTCAGAAAGTGAAAAATGCAAGTCTAGAGAAAATTTTGTGAGCATATACAAAATCACGCTGAAACGGCTAAACCATTTTTGTCGTCATCATATAAAAGTAAGCCTTTTTCATACTTTATGTGGGGTGGGCACAACATTGTATTCTTCAATTTCCCTCTCAGTTGTCTCACTCCTTTCTTACACAGGCAATTTTTCACACGGTCCTAAACAATAAGGAGATCATTATTAATACTACTAATCCAAAGGATCCTATTTAAAGCTCACTTTAATCCTTTCACCCCACTGGTCCTGTTATAGGTACGACACCATAAAAATGATCCAACATCCTACTTATTAGAGTAAGTATTATAAATGCAAAATTTTGTGAGAATGTTTGGATGTTTGCGCCTCAATCACGCCTGAACCGGCTAAACGGATTTGAATGAAACTTGGAATATACATAATACATGTCCTGGAATAACATATAGGCTACTTTTTATTCGGGTACAAGGCGAGTAAAGCCGCAGGCGGCAGATAGTTCCTAATAATTCAAATCTTGAAGGGGGCACAGATACTCTCATAAATACCTTAAAAGATCAAAATAAGCCTTCGCGAATGAAGTCACGGGCATGCTACTAGCTAAACAAAACTTCAATTATTTAGCTCGGGTGAATCGATTCGGCGATTGTCTTTGAGATAATGATGATTGGGCAGAATCGCGATCGGTTGCGGTATGTGATTAGTATAACGATCTAATTAGGTGGCTTTTTAGGGTGCAGGAGAGCTATTGCCCGGTTCCGCTGTTCTATTAACGGACGACGTATGGTTCATTACCAGCATCGAGCATGAATTATGGTCGATGATTACCAGCAACATTGATATTCTGTCAAAAAAATTATGGCGCTTTTAAAACAATATTTATTTTATAATATCTACTGTTGATTTTATTTATGTATATTTTATTTTATAGTAGGTATTATAGATTCTTTAATTTATAGGCATACTAGCTGCCACCCGCGGCTTCGCTCGCGTTATACCCAGATAAAAAGTTAGAAGTTATTCCAGCTCACGTACGTATTATGTAAATTCCAAGTTTCATTTATATCCGCTGAGATGTTTAGGCGTGATTGAGGCATAAACATCCTCACAAACTTTCACATTTATAATATACTATTCTCCTCCTAATCCTCCTGGTGAGTGAATAAGTAGGAAATGACTTATATTTAGCGCGTTAATGTCTTTTGTATTGGACACTATTTTGTGGTTTACGAATAATACATTAAACTGTATTTTTACTATTTCATATTATTTGTTTCCTCATGATGTTTTCTATCAATGTTTGAGTGTAGGCAGGCACCTATTGGTAAAGCGTAGGTACCTACTTATATTATAGGAACAAAAAAATCCAATGCTATTTGCAGCACGACCAGATTTGAATGTATTTGAACTCATGACCTTGGGATTAAAAGGCTTGTCTTCCACTAGATCACCAGTATTCTAGGTAATTGTACCTATACCTAATAGAATATAATCTAGGCTAACACCTTACACAGCATCAACGAATAATAAAAAATAAATAAAGTAGACCATAAACAAGGAACATTTTTTAATGTAGGTTGGTACGGAACCCTACGTGTGCGAATTCGGCTCGCACTTGATCGTTTTTATATTATTTTTAATTATTATATTTTTTGTATACCGTACCGTCATCTATTGAACACTTTTTCTAAAATGTTTCGTACACCGTACCTCCATCTATTGAAAATATTTAAAACTATTTCAGATGATGCTTTCGTGTTCAAAAAGCTTTAGCTACCAATTAGGTCGTCATGGCAGAAAGAAAAGAAGTGAGTATAGCTTTCTATAAAGTACGTAAGAAGTTTAACAGATGTCGCTGTAAACCAAGTTCATCGTAGCTTTTGCTACTCACCGATAGATGGCAAATGGATCTGCCTCAAGTTTTATAATACCGCTTCTTTCCTAAGGTAGAGCTTATTTCAATATCTATAACTGCTCAATTTATTTTATACTATCATAAAAATACTTTGATTTTGTTTTCGGTTGTGTTACTTTATTTGGTCAACTACCACTAGTAAATTCCTGGTACAACATACTATTATTATTAATTTAATTATAACCTACCTACTGGTAAATTATTATACCAATTACCTTGAAGTTTTTAATGTAATCATAGTTCGTCTTTGTAAATAAATAAATTGTTTATTGACTCCTGATTTAGAGTCCAAAGAAGGACATGGTGAATCATGGTGACAGGTAAATTCTTATAATATCCACATCGAGCATCTAACTAATCGATGAATATCCATTAATGAATATAAAATCATTGACATTTTTATAAATTGATATTAAATATAAGTACCTACATTGAATATAATTTTGTACCTATCCTTGTAAATGTTTGTATGGACCTGTAAATGTAATGTGAACCTGGGTACCTACACGAATAATAAAATGATTTATGATTTACATACCCACACATAATATATACAATACATACACCCCAAACACATAACCCACCTTCTTCGCAGTCGGTCAAAATCATTTCGAGTTGTGTTGCACCTACTTACCTACTAAAAATTAAGGAATCCACTTAAAATCGTTAGGTCGTAGTCACATCATAAACTTGCTACTTTATTGCCAAAGATGACAAGTTTCCAATCGTTTCAGTTTTTTTCCAATCCATTTAGCAAGACTTTGAAAGGATAAAAAAAACGAGCGTTAAAAAAATATATTAGAATTTAAACGCTTGAAATTCTTATCCCACAAATGCACATGGGAATATTTAACCATGCATGACGTGAACATGACTGTTTTTGACTGCAATAATTTTTTATGTTATTTTATATACCTACCAACTTTTGTTTTATTATAAAAAATGGGAGATGAGAGATCAATAATGTGACTAAAAATAAAATAATCATGAATTTCCCCCTTCAGGAAAGTCGACTTCAGGGATTAGTATCCTCTCCAACATAGTGAGATACAAAAAGCAAGTATTCCCAAGGAGGGTTGACGTCAGGCAGGCGGCCGGTCATAAAACACCTTAGCCAAAACTCTTACAGCATGATCCTTAGATCATGCTGTGCCGACCCCACATAGAGTGGGATGAGGGCAGGAAGATGATGATGATGATTAATTTCCCCCCATGAGCCATGCGTCATTAAGAATTTCACCAGAGGCTTTGATGTTCAATCACTTCCCCTGTTTGCATTGTAATCGATTACAAATGAATTTGCTCTCTCATTAATCATTTAGTTTAAGGTTATCCTACTAATATTATAAATCTGAAAGTTTTATGAAATATTTTTATGTTAGTGCCTCATACCTAACGGCTGCACGGATTTGTATAAAACTTTAAATAGTTTGTAACCTGAAATAACATAGTTACTTTTTATAATAATAGGTACATAGCATAATATCACGCCAGTTTTGCATAGGTGTAGGCAGAGACAACGGATCTCCATTAGCGGTAATATTCTAATACAACGCGAGCAAAGCCGCAGGCTGAACCTAATAATAATAAAGAAATTGTCAGCAATGTCAAACAATGGATCCTTTTCGTTGACAGCTGAGTATTTTTTGTCCAATACTATATTTTTTTTAAATACTTACCAATAAAATTGCATAAGGAAGTGGCACATGTGCCGGACATGGTGTGATGGCGTCGACTTTTTATGTCACACAGAAAGCTATTGACAAAAAGGTCAACTCCTCAAATTCGATGGCGCAGTATAAAAAAAAATAATTCTTCTATTCAATCAAAGTTTCAATACCTATGATGAAGTGCTCGTAGGGTAGCTTGCTTAGGCGTTCTTGATTGATAGTTGAAGTTAAGCAACGTTGTGCGCGATCACAATTTGGATGGGTGACCGCAGGTGGCATTACGAGCTGAGAACTTCCATGGTTTGGAGGGCACGTTAAATTGTCGGTCTAAATAAATAACATTCTACAGTCTCATACATAGTCCTGACCCCACACTAGGATTCCCTGTGTCGTGGGTATCAGAAACTACGAGTACCATGGTACCACAACACCCAGACGCGGAAGAAATATTTACAGAACATGCAAACATTTATCCTGCTGCGAATCGAACCCGCGCTTAATGCATCTCAGGTTAAAACTCATCTACCACACCACAGAGGCCGTCGAAATTAATTAACCTGGTCTTTATTAACTGAAGACCGATTTTAGGGTTCTTATATTATTTAGTAATGCCGACTCTCTGTGCCCGGTTATCGACTTGCGCCGATGACAGACAAACATAAACAATGGCCACTCTTTCACACCCTTCGGTAAACAGATTGAGTGGATGATTGATTCTATATTTGATTTAAACCTCATAATTCATTTGTGGAAAATATTTGAATAGAAGATAATGATTACTTTATATTATACATAGGTATTAACAAAAGGAAGGGTGTCAACGGGACCCTATTAGCCTATTACTAAGCCTCCGCTGTCCGTCAATCCGTCCGTCCGTCCGTCCGTCCGTCTGTCAGAGAGCCGTCATGAACTGTAATAGGTAGAGAGTTGAAATTTTAACAAAGTTTTATTTATATGGCCGCTATAAATAATAAAAGTGAAATAATATATAAGTAATACAAAGGTAGGTATATATTTATTTTTATATTTCAGACAAAGAAAATAATATAATTATTTGGGATTTTGATCATGCTATGCCGACCCCACATAAGAGTGGAATGAGGGCAGGAAGATGATGATGATGACGATACATGAAATATTTTTTAACATTCGTAGTTGATCATCGAAACTACCTATTTAAAGAG
Organism: Scotopteryx bipunctaria; assembly: GCA_949320045.1. Classification (NCBI taxonomy): domain Eukaryota; kingdom Metazoa; phylum Arthropoda; class Insecta; order Lepidoptera; family Geometridae; genus Scotopteryx; species Scotopteryx bipunctaria. The sequence goes on from OX439462.1 coordinate 4,648,639, forward strand.
TAGGTACATAGAGTAAAAGTCATATTAAAAAGTACTTATTGTACGGAACCGTTAGTGTGCGAATTCGACTCTCACTTACCGGTTTTTTAAAATAGTACGAAAAATTGTACCTATCTAATTGCAATAAAATTCGTGTATAAGGATCGACTTATACACGAATATTTTTAAAGAACAATTATTGCAAAGCAACTAGTACAATTTGTAAAGAATAGCAACAATTGTAAAGAAAGTCACAAAGTGCACAAGAAGCTTTCTTCCAACGTATGAAAACTTTACTTAATAGTAACGGAAAAATAAACAATACCTATAATGGCATAACTTTTCAACGTTCCCTTTATTAGTTATAGACAGAGTAAGGAACAATAAAGAAATCCAAAACCAATTACAAAGTCATTAGGGAATCGAAGGGCATCTCAGGCCAAATGAAATCATCCGTTTTATTTACGCTACGTAGTAAACACTCCTGGTGCCAGACAGAGACAGCAACATACAAGATGTGAACTAGTTAGAAGGAGACGGAGAATCTGTAGACTCCGCCCACGGCGCACCAACCGTAGGATTGGCTTCAAGCCCCAATCTATTAACCATCAGTCTCGAAACGCTTGCCTTTTACACCACAACTTAATTAGTAAAACAATTAAAAGTGAGTTATGAACTAAGTGCCTATTTCAACACAAAATGGAGAATTACGAGCAACACAACGAAGTGACTACCTCATTTAATAATAACAACCTGAAGCATAATTACAATGATTGCAAAGAGTTTTATCCTGAGGTGGAAAAACTTAAGGATTCCTACAGATACAAGATTGAAGAATCCAGCCAATCAACACCCTTCTCAGTGAAAGATATTCTTAACAACCCGACATGTCATTACGAACGAAGCGACCTTTGGAAGTACAACGATAGAGACAAGAGATCGTATGAATACGACACTATGTACCATCAAGCTCCATACTGCCCGGAGTACTTCGGACAAGTCTACCCTAACATACCCGTCCACAACAATATCGACTACTGGACCCAAGAAATGTACCACGACCACAAAATCGAAGATTACTACAACTACAACCCGTATTGCCCTAATTTGTACCATCAGAACTACGAGTACGCTGAGGTGCCGATTTTTCATGGAATGGACGCAAATACCAAAGAGGAAAAGCAGACCATCAATGTTGACAGCAGTTCTCCACCGGCCGTAGAGAAAGTACCTGAATTTATTACACCTGAAATGCTGCCGAAAGAAGCGTCGCCGAAGAAAAACATTAGTAAGCTTTTCTTTTACTATGTATTCGTACAGAACCGTTCATACTCTTTTATAATTAACCTTTGAAATTAAGAACGCTTCCTCTTGTATATAACTAAATGTCAAAATGTAGAGACGTTAGAATCTAAGGACTTAGAAAGTCACACACCACACATTGTCTTAACAATTTGTTTCTTCCACAGAAGTTTTCGCGCCGGAGAAACCAGATCGTAAGGACAAATCCATTAAACGGAAGCCCAGGATCCTCTTCTCCCAAAACCAGGTGCACGCACTCGAGGTGAGGTTCAGAGGACAAAGATACCTCACTGCACCAGAAAGAGAACAGCTCGCGAAGACCTTGAACCTATCTCCCACGCAAGTGAAGATTTGGTTCCAAAACAGGCGATACAAGAGCAAACGAAATAAGGGTCCAGAGGTTTCAACCTCCACGGATGCCAGGCCGAGCAAGCTGTGTGGAAAGAAACTTTACCGTGCTGAGAATAAGGACGATTTTCCAGTATCAAGTTTCGATTACCAGTCCGAAATGAAGAATGAAACTGAAAAACTGCTGAGTTCTGATGAACAGTTGCTTACTTCTAGTATTTATTTCGATGATAGTTTGACATATGACAGTACTGTAACTGACAAGTATTACCCCAAACAGATAGATTTAGATATAGGAACTAGTAGTATAGGAAATTCTGGTATCCAAGATATTTACCCAGAAATATTACCTGAAGATGCCAAATACGATGAAAGCAAGAAGTATTATCCGATGAATTTTGTTTGTTGATGCCGATAACTTTGCCATTTTTAGACTGATCAAAAGTATTATAGTTTTAGTACATTTTTGTTATATTTTTAGTTAGTTTTAGATGCATGTGCAATGCCTGAAGTATTATTTACCTACTGCTATGCCAAAGTATTGACGTCTTAAGATTGTTTTGTAAATAAATATTTTGTAATTCCAAACCGTATTCGTATCTTTTAACCCTCATCTTATCATAGAAACACTTTAATGTAAATGGTAAAATGTTACCACAATAATGATTGAAATTTTAGAAAAAGATTTGATTTAGAGATTTTGATATTTTTTTGAACTAAGCTTAAAAAAAAGTCAATCTAATTGCTTTATATAGTCTAAAGCATATAAATTAAAGTAGCATAATCTTAAAAAATATCTCTGAAGCAAAAAAATGCTGCAATCATTAAGGAACACATAATTGTTAAAGCATTTTTGATAAGGTATTTTTACTACTATAACTTAAAGCTTTGCCTAAAATGTTCACTCAGTAGGTTTCTTTCTTGACTGTTTTTGACAAATTTTCTTGACCCAAGAAAATTTGTTCTAAAAGCTTTTGAACGCAACAGGTCTATCCATAAATACTTTTTTAGATTATTATTCATGTTATTTATTCACAAATAGGTGTAACATTACAGACTGTATCCAAGGCGTTACAACTAATTCAACCACATTAATATACAAACAAGAGAAACTTAAACATATATTTTAGACTTATTTTTATTCATGTTATCTCATCTGCCTTCAAGTAAATCACAAAAAGATATTAAAGAAAGTAATTCCCAAAAACAAAAAAGGCACTTTACAGTGTATGTTTCATATTTTTTCAGTTCAATTTGTAGAGATGCTGTTATCTGTATTGCTACCATGCCGATGGCAAGTGAGGGTGGGTCGTTGCAGGCGGGCGTTTATAAAACGAGCGCTTTTTTGCCGGAACGGAGAAGCTGCGTTCGGCCTAAGAGGTTGTATCTTTATTTAATTATTTGTGTTTGTCTGTTACCATTTTCCTCAAAAACTACTGAACCGATTTCGATGCAGTATTTTGCATTTTATTGGTGTCATATCAGGGAAGGTTCGTAGAAATGTTTTGCGGCCTTAGCCCAGGGGGCGCTGCAGCAGCTAGCATAGTTATTTGCACCTCTGAAACTCAATAAATACTGAACCGATTTCGATGTAGTTTTTTACATTATGTTAGTATAATTTTAGATAAGGTTTTTAGATATGTTTTAACTACGGTTATGTTTTCAAAGCAGTGTTTTTAAATTAGCACTATAGCATTTTGTATATAATTCAAATTAAGCTACTTTACTTGCCAAAAATAATGCTTTTGTGTTCAATAACAATTAAAAAAAAACATGAAAGTAGAAGCTAATATTTTGTGCTTCTGTAAATATTTATTAAAATGCTTGTTGCACCATTTTTTTAATTATTCAATGATTACATCCTGCAGGCAACTGTACAGTGTACAAAACTTGATTTCGCTTAAAGCCGTCCGTCTGTTCACCCCAACCCCCATATCATTTACGAGCGCCGGCGCCAATAGCTATCGATCCCATAACACGTGTCTCTATATCCATCGGGTAGGATAGAGAACAGCGAGATGAAACAACCCAGTGGGTTCATATGATCCCCCGGCACAGAATAGGTTAAAGTAGTTTCAAACCTGCATGAGAACTTTTGAAGCCACCTGTTTGAGCTAATGGTAGTTTTATTGGGGTTGGATCACATTTAGGTATTCCAGACTAGTGGAACGCCCCGCGACTTTGTCTGCTTTGAGTTTTTTTTCGTTCCTCTTACCTACCGCAGCGTTTGTAGTACTTGAATTTAGGGAATTCCTCTCTTAGTGCACTTTAATACTAGGTTTAAGAGAAATATACCCTGCAAGTTCCATGCTTCTAATATGGATAAGAGCAGGAAGATGATCATGATGATGAGTCATAAATTCTGCAAAAAATATATTATGTTTTGCATGAAAAAATAGATAAACACAGATCTTCGAACATTTCTCAGGTCATAAAATAGGCTTACAAAGACCTTCTGTAATAAAATGAATAGCCCACATACAAATTATGAAACCTTTGTGAAATGAAATCCTACTTCCTACTATATAATATATGTGAAAGTTTGTGAGGATGTTTGTGCCTCAATAGCGCCTAACCGGCTGAACAGATTTGAATGAAACTTGGAATATCTATACAAAGTACATGTGTTGGATTAACATTATAAGTAGCCTATTTTTTATCCGGGTACCACGCAAGCGAAGCCGTGGGCGGCAGCTAGTTATTAAATTGACTATGTTATGGTAGGTGTGCTGAAGTGTGCTCGCGTGGTGATGTGACCATAAGCGTGCGCAGTTATTAAGGTGCTGTAAATTCGTTTTTTTAGCTGTAAAACTGCAGTTCTGGTTTAATGGTGGTTTGATTTTAATGTTTTAACAGCTCATAATGTTTTATTGGTGCTTTAAGTGAATACCTAAGCTACAAACTATGAAATAGTAACTTCAGCCAAACTCCCGCCCCCAACGAAAAAACTCCCGCCGCAGTTATCGAACCCGCACTTCTCGTTTCAACTACCGTCTACCTATAAATGAGAAATACAGTATAGATTACAGCGCAAGAAAAAAAATTGCAGAACATTCAAACATTTCATAATTGAACCCGCATTTTTCACGTCTTATACAAATGTCTATGTGTTCTGAGAGAATATACATAGAATAGTAAGTACGGTTTGACTGTTTGATGTATTAATATTGCTCTGCTTTTAAGGTTATCGCGGTGGAAGGTGATCTGGTCCGATAGTCCGCTGCCGCCACCTGCATCTGCGCAGGCGATACTGACCTGCTCACTATTAATAATATGTTTAATATTATAAACGCGAAAGTTTGTAAGTATGGATATATGGATGAAGTTTTCGAGGCCTTTTGAACTACATCGGAGACTTGAGTTTTGGAGCGAATAATGTTATGTTAGTGTTACTGGTCATGTAGGTTTGCTAATATGGATGTTTGTTAATCTTTCACGCCTAAACGGCTGAAATGCAAGAGGTGCGGGTTCGATTCCCGCTGCGGGAGAAATGTTTGCATGCTCTGCAAATGTTTCTTACGGGTCTGAGTGTTGTATTATGTATTATAAGTATGTATTTACAAAAAAAAAGTATATAAGTATTCTATCAGCCATCTGGTTCCCATAATACAAGCATTGCTTAGTTTGGGGCTAGATGGCGCTGTGTGATTATGTCCTCAAATATAAAAAAGCCGTTTACAACGCGACCAAAGCTGCGGACAGAAAGTATTAAACTAGTAGGTACTAGCTGCCGCCCGCGGCTTCGCTCGCGTTGTATCCGGATAAAAAATAGCCTATATGTTAATCCAGTACATGTACTATGTATATTTCAAGCTTCATTCAAATCCGTTCAGCCGTTTAGGCGTGATTGAGGCACAAACATCCAAACATCCAAACTCACAAACTTTCGCATTAATTGAGATACCAGTACCATAGAATTGAGTACCAGTCTCGCCTGCGTGTGTACTCCATTACCGCGGGCGGCGGAGCAGATCTCGTTAGCTTTTATTTGGACTCCTGTTCCAGAAGCGAACTACACTGCTGGAAGCAGATATTGGTACCCACTACTAGATGCTTTTTGTTTTAGTGAATAACCTTTATTACCTCGTGGGGTAGCTTGCTTAAACGTTCTTGATTGATCGTTGAAGTTAAGCAACGTTGTGCGCGTGCGTGGATCAACAAGTGGCATTACGAGCTGAGCGCTTCCGTGCTTCGGAAGGCACGTTAAACAGTCGGTCCCGGCTTTTAAGTCGTCAAGCCATGACGGAGGCCTTTAGGCGGCCTAAAAACTCCGTCACTAGAGTTGGCCACTAGCTCATACGAACATACACACATAATTGATCAATGATAAAAAAGTAAACAGAAAATTAAAAAAAATACAGTTTAGCATGAAATTCGTGCCATTTAAGTGCCGTCAGTGTGATTGTCCTGCAGTGCACTCCGAGATGTTTCTCAAAGTTATCAGTGCAGTCCATGTGCACAGTTTAAATGTTCTCATTCTGTTTTATTCAATTAATTGCCTTTGAGCGGATGAGCCGACGCATCGACAAATCTCATAGGATTCAACTTACTAAAGTTTATTTTTTTTTAATTTTGACATATTCATTTTTAAGAGTTTTAATTTTGTTTTGTAGTTTCTCCTCCTCCTTGCGTCGTTTCCCCAATACTGGGGGTCGTGACCCATCACGGAATCAACTTAGTAGTAGTTTCTAGTTAATTTTTTTTTATTTTTGTGAGTTAATTTTTTATTTTTATTTTATTAATATGATATGTGCAATATTCTCCATGTACCTAATTCTAAATGTATCGTCTTGGTTACGGCTGTAATGTTACTTTTTTGAATAAAATAAATGACTTAAATTGTAAAGGATTTCACTCTTTGTTTTTACATTTTTCATTTCATATTTCAATTTACAAAACAGATTACGATTTAACTAGCGTAAACTTATCTAGACAATTTAATTTGTGAACGTGCCAAATTATAGTATTACTAGCTGCCACCCGCGGCTTCAGCCGCGTGGTACCCGGACAAAAAGTAACCTATAAATGTTAATGCAGTACAAGTACTATGTATATTCCAAGTTTAACTCAAATCCGTTCAGCCGTTTAGGCGTGATTGAGGAACAAACATACAAACATCCTCACAAACTTTCACATACCTATATATTAAAGTAGGATTGCATTGATCACTGGTTCACCCCATTTTAGGACTTGTTATGTTTACTTGTGGCTCTGCCCACCCCATTAGGGATACGGGTGTGATAATAATATAAGTATGTATTTCACATTTTCTTAAAAGAATAAGTATGACGTTACTAAATTGCCCACGCTTCGGAAAGATGAATCATAGAATTGTTTCTTGAAATGCTATGATGCATGGCAATGTAGATTAAATAATAATAATAATAATAAATAACACCCAACAGTCACATACATAGTCCTGACCCCACACTAGGATTCCCTGTGTCGTGAGTATCAGAAACTACGAGTACCATGGTACCACAACACCCAGACCCGGAAGAAATATTGAAACCAGATTTCTTTGAAGCTATTAACAATCAATATTATACTGTTGTCTAATAATAAAAACGTATGAAAACAGGCAAGTCTATTTCATTTAAAATATGATTGGTGTAGGAATGAAGGCACTAAAGAAAATACAGAAAAAAAACTGAATCCAGAACCCAACATTGAGAAAATATCCAGGCACTAGGCAAGGTAATGGTTAAACAATGTTTTTAATAGGAGACATTTTTTGTTCTCCATAACCTGTAAAAGACTGGGCATACCGTTATAATTTGAATAACTATATGCCCGGTCTATTACTATGGAAAGAGCTATGTTTGGAGTTTCTTGAAGGACGCTCATTAGGGAGGCCTATGTCTTTGAGCTGCTATTTATAGGCTGATGATGATGATAATGATGATACACTATGTACCTACCTAATGTTAGGTGGATACGTCCACGATTAGCACAATTTTTTTTTATGTTTTAATGTTTTCCTCTCTATGTGAATTTCTAAATTATTCTAATCGGAAATAAACCTAATCTTAGACCTGAAAGTGTTGAAAGTAATGTGGTAAACTGTTGTAAACCAAGCTATAATGTAATACTTAGTAGTTCGTGTATTAGATTTCAAGAACGAAATATATATGAAGCTTAAAAAACTGACACCATACTGCATTTTTTCTTTTTTTTTAATCTTGGGGCGGTTCAGGGCGTGTGTTGACAAAATGCCAATGTAATTTATTGGCAGGTTGGCGCCAACATCGAGACGGGATCGGTGTTTTTGTGCACCGGGAACCTGGCTGAAATAAAGTGGGCCCTGTTTCATGGTGAATACAATATGCAGTAAATTTAGTAATGTAGGTAAAATTGAATAATGTAGGAATAAAAATGCACCTGCGTTAGAAGGTAAAAACAAAAGAATTAATAAATAATAAATACCTAATAAATAACGCCATCTAGCCCAACAAACTAAGCAAATCTTGTACCTACTACGGGAACCAGATGGCTGATATAATACTTGTACTATACTTTTTTTCTAAATACATACTATAATACATATTGCATCAACACCCAGACCCGGAAGAAATATTTGCAAAACATACAAACATTTCTCCCGAACCCGCGCCTCTTGCGTCTCAGCTGAGTACCTACACGGCCGCCACGCCACCGAGGTCGTCGAAGAAGTTAACAACTCCTAATAGGTATACAAAAAAATTAACAAGGTAGGTACTCGTATTTAGCTTCCAGGAATTTACCCAGTTATGTAGATACCTTGCAACTACCCTACCTCGTATGTCAATTCGAAGTTCCATCCAATCATTTTAGAGTAATTGAAATAATAACACTCAAATCTCAGTTAGTAACAGAAAATTTCTATGATTTATTTTGCCATCCAAGTTTTTAATTTAGCAGCCGGATTGCCAGCAAAATCTACCAACAATAAATAAATGACACCTTAAAAAAAATATGTTTATTACACAGGCATCTACATCTACACTAATATTATAAGGAGGAAAGATTTTTTGTTTGTAACGAATAGGCTCCGAAACTACCGAACCGATTTAAAAAATTCTTTCACCAATAGAAAGCTACATTATCAGGGAACAGCATAGGCTATAATTTATTTTCAAAAAAATTTGGGATCCGTAAGAAAATCCGAACGAAGTCGCGGGCAACAGCTACTTATTTTATAAAAATAGACAGTTGTAAATTATTACAACTGTCCATTAAGGAAAGCTTTATGAAACAGGTCCCTACCGGGCCACTTGTAAAGTTTGGTGCCATTGAATCTGTGGCGAGGTCGACTCATGTGCGGTGAATGTGACCCTGTCGATTGATTGTTGATTTTTGTGGTTTTTTCATACATACCGCTTCATTTTAGACAAAGTGGTTTCGTACTCGGTATAAAAAAGGATCGACCTACAATAAGGTATAGGTACCTACCTACAAGGTTGTACTATTTATTAAATTTATACTTAGGTAAACATTGAAATATCCACTGTTTTATGAATCACAATCACAAAATAAATTTTCAGAACTTGATGATTTTTAAAACCAAAAAAACAAAAAAGTCTTTTTTGTAACTTACCCCAGAATACTCAAACGCGTCTCAAAGTTGAGCACGTCTCAACTCACGGTTTTTTGACAGTTTCTGATGAAAATCTTTCAAAAAAAAATCGTCATTTGAGACGTGCTCAACTTTGAGATGCGATTGAGTATTCGGGGGTTAGTCTATAGGTAACGGTTGTACACCATGTTTGTTTTAGGAAAAGTGTTACAGTTTCAATGTGGAGATACCCATACATTTTTGCTCTTGTTAAATCTTATGACTAAAGGAACATTTACAAGGAAATGATAAACTTTCAGAAGCCATCTCACATCATTGCAAATGTGGCGTAAAATTGAATAGTTTTCAGGGTTCCGTACCTAACCGAACGGTGCCAACGGGACCCTATTACTAAGCTTCCGCTGTCCGTTCGTTTGTCAGCGGGCTGTATCAAATTATGAGTTGTCATTTTCACAGAATGTGTAGTTCTATTGCCGCTATAACAACAAATAATAAAAAAGAGGTGCTCTCTTTACAAGAAAAATTTATGTAGGTACATATTTGACGACCTCGGTGGCTAGGCAGGCGAAAGAGGCGCGGGTTTGTATCCCGCTACGAGAGAAATATTTGAATATTCTGCTGTCTGGGTGTTGTATTATGTATTATAAGTATGTATTTACAAAAAAAAACATATATATCTCTATCAGCCATCTGGTGCCCATAGTACAAGCTTTGCTTAGTTTGGGGCTCTAGCCCCAAACTAAGCAAACTTTTCACAAAGCGGACTTTTCACACAACACCATCTATGGTGTTGTGTGAAAAGTCCGCAAATATTTATTTATTTATATTTTATATACGATGGTACGGAACCCTTCGTTTGCGAATTGGACTCGCACTTGACCGGCTTTTTTATAGATGGCGCCAGCGTGCCTCCGGGCTGCCTTGTGGAAGCAATAACTCAATTTGTGTCTGTTATTGACATCGGGTCAAATTGACCCAGCGTTTTTGCAGGGTTAACTTGTTTTGATTCTGACCTTCTGAGGAGAAATTGGTTTAAAGTTAAGAAGATCTTATAAATTTGAGAAATGTTTTTACTTCATAATGCTGTAGGTACTGGTCAGGCAAATAATGTAGGTACAAAGTTTTCGTTCCCATCGTAAATATCACGTTAAAAAAATAATTATAAACAAATAAAAATTAGGTAAAACCTTTCTAACTATGGTTTATAAAATAAATATACCTAAGTATAATCTTTAAAACTATAGGTACCTGTATAATTAAGTTACTTTTCAGAACCATTGTAAATGATCGCACACATTATTTTGTGAGTAGCTTATTTACCTAATAGTTTTTTAATCAATGTAGGTATTTTTGTAAAAGTCTTAATTCGATCCATCACACGCCCTACACCTCTAAACAATGAGCCTCTCTCCCCAGGTCTGAGTGAAATGAATCGTAAGTAGTGATGTACTCGTCCGGTATTTAATTTATTGTCCGGATAAAAAACGTATCCTTTTAAACACGCGCTTTTACGCTGGCCGCATTGCCACGCTGAATGGCAAAAAATGGATAATAAATCTCAAAGTAGGTTAAAAATATTCAGTACAAATTAAACAAAAAAAAAACAATTATACCTAGGTATAGGGTTGCCATTTATAAAATTTAGCAACCAGGACAAGACGCGTGAAATCCCCGGATTTTAGAGCCCGGAATCCGGACATGTCAAACATGGCACAGTGCGTGGGTCGCGGGCAACCCAAGACTTTAAATAAACCCGGACTACGTTATGAAACCCCGCCCGGACGCTCCCCGGACGCCTTCTAAACTAGGATAAATCCGAGGAAACCCGGACGGATTGTAACCCTACCTAGGTACCTAAGAAAATGGTAGCTTTCAAATAGGTACCTAGGTTCCTATAATTTTTTTCACCTGTCAAGATCCGGCTCATTTTTCTCCGTCTTTTCTAAATACACGTTGTAGACCAAGCCTGATAAATCTGTGGTATTGAATGTATTGGAACAGAGGGCGATTATCGTATCAATTACACAGAATATTGAACGGTGACCATGTGGTTTCTGTCGGGTGTCAGCCATTCCGAAGGTTTGGAAGTTCGCCGGCCAAGTTGTAGGACGGTTTTTTTTCTTTTATAGTAAAAATGTTGTAGATTAAATCGTTTACCGTTGTAGGACAGAACGAACATGTTCGTCTGTAGGTTAGCATAAAGAGACTTTGTTAATTTAGGCAAACGAAACATCAGTATTTAATTTTCTGTCACTTACCTGATCATTAATAAGGTCAACAAAAAGTGCCTGCTACCGTTCAATAATAATTCTAGTTTCGTACGTTGTAAAGCTCACAGCTTTCCTTAATAAAAAAGAATAAAATAATACAAAAAATGCGTAGTTTTGTAACCACTTTGCTTTGCATCTAATTAGCGCCATCTATTGAGGAGTAGAATACATGAAACTTTCAATAATATGATTTTACTACAACGCCATCTAGTGTTGAGTAGCTGAACTAAAGTGTCTGTAAACTGAAGCTTTTGAAAGCTCATTTAGTGAAAAGGTTTTCACTTCAGTATTTTTCCAAACTAAACTGTTTCAGCTGTTTGGCTCAATAGATGTCACTATTTCCAATATTGTTGGAAATAATTTTACGATCAATTTTCAGTTTTAAGTTTAGTAATTTTCACAGATTTCAATGAAGAGTATAGGCTACCTAACTACTTAAAAATCCTTATAAGCTGTCATGCTAAATTTAAGAAGGTATAGTCAACAACAAAATTTAATGAGCATATTTTAATAATATTCAAAACAAAAATGTTGACAAGACATAGTTTTGCCTTGACTTTTAGGCATATTTTCAAAGAAAAATTACCACTTTTCTACACGAGATGAAAAAGCGTTCTAAAAAACTAACTGCTTATTACGTGTGTGTTTATTTAGTTGCTGACTGTTGGTAGGTAGGTATCTACTTGGCTACCAAAAACATATTATCGTTCGTAATATAGGTAAGTACCTATCGTACGAGGTAATTCAAAGTGCGCGCTTGGCCATAATGTTTTGCAATTTCTTGAAGAACCTGTGTATTATGTGTTACGGGGTAAGCCCTAATGACCGCTCTACATAGCTGATTGATTGTCGATACTTGATACTACGTTATTATACCTACTTTCAGTTATGGCGATGTCGGCCGCAAACCACTTACTAGCACTCACGGCCACTTACAGATGTAGCTGTTGTAATTTTTAGAATTGGCATAAATAGTTTAAGTTTTACTTGGTTTTTTATACATTTTTGTTCTTATATGGGTGATGTGGTCGCAAAACGACAAAGCCCATAAATAAATAAGTAAAAAAAAGAATTGGCATAGTTCAAAAGTTACTTTTAAGGCATCTTGGTTCATTAATTTTGAATTTTGTTTTTACTTATTTTTTTAATTACTATAGGCGATAGGATATGACATAGGTAAAATATATTTTGTAAATAATAATACATTACAAAATATATTTTGGATGCCTACCCTGTGTGCTTGTGCCGCTACTTCGAGTCAAGCTTTGCTTATTTATGCAAACGTTTAAATTAAAATTTATACCAAATTTTATACTAACCTGGGGCTTCAACTGTTACCTAGGTCTTGAGTTGTTTTAGAATTCCGAATTTGTATGATGAGACTTGGCATGTCCGTCTGTCTCGGTTAATTATTTAGCAACTACCTATCTACCTACCTACTACTTAAAACTATAGATTTCAAAAGAATATGAAATTAATTATTTATTACACGTAAAGAACGAAGTTCATTTAACATCATGATTCACCATTTTGTTTCGGGGCCGTAAAAAGGACAATCAGCTATAACTGTTTGATATCTAAATAAAATACCCTAACAGCGATTAGAATAAAACAAGTTATCAATTTGTAAATAACATTTATTTTTCGTTTTGCCACTTCTATGAGATTTTTATATCTACCCGCTGACCACTTGATAGCCACTCATCCCGCCATCATCTAAATGTAATACAACCCACGACCTAATAATATACCCATTCATCTTTGTTTTGTTTAATCCATAATCTTCGTAAATCACTTAACTACAATGGCAATTAAAAGAGGCAACTTAGATAAAATAAAGACATAGACGTACGATCTCGTAGGATTCAGCCAGCGTTTGCAATGTAAGCGCAAAAAAAATGTGTTTATTTACGACATCACATTAGAAACCTCTAAAATTATCAGTGTTTTTGTACTATATTATGCATGTATTATACATATAAACCTTCCTCTTGAATCACTCTATCTATTAAAAAAAATCGCATCAAAATCCGTTGCGTAGTTTTAAAGATGTAAGCATAGGTAGTACATAGGGACAGACAGCGGGAATCGACTTTGTTTCATACTATGTAGTGATAGGTATCTTTATCTTATCATAGGTAAATTAATAATAACTTCGCTAGTATTTAATACCATTTCAAAATGTTAGAATAATACCTACCTATGTGATTAGTGAAAGCCCCGCGATTTTGCTGCGTTGAGTTTATTTTTATTTAAAACTTCATCATGCCGCGTGCACTAGGAGTTGAAATGAATTAAAAAGAATTCCTTTTTAGTAGGTAGGTATACCCCTACCACCCTAGGAGGAATATACCCTACAAGTTGACGGCCTCGGTGGCGTGGCGGGCGATTGATCGGCAGAGATGCAAGAGGCGCGGGTTTGATTCCCGCTGCGGAAGAAATGTTTGCATGTTCTGCAAATATTTCTTCCGGGTCTGGGTGTTGTGGTACCATGGTACTCGTAGTTTCTGATACCCACGACACAGGGAATCCTAGTGTGGGGTCAGGACTCTTGCATCTCTGTCGAGCAATCGCCCGCCATGCTACCGAGTCCGACAAATACTTATTCATTTTTTTATATATATTTTTGTAGGTAGGTAGGTACGCACTCAGAAACAAGAATAGAAAATATTATAAGAAATCAACGTCCATTGGCCGAATAAAAAGCCTTCGAATTTCAAACAGAAGCTAATTATTTTACAGTACATAAAGTCAAAGACACGCATTCCGTATCCACGTTTGAAAATTAAAAAGAAAATTGATGTTGACACTTCTTCCCACTTCTTTTATTGGTCTCTTCAGTGCCCCCGTGGCACCTGATTGGTGTAAATGATGCTCTAATGGGAGAAAGGGACAAAGTGAATAGCCTTAGGTGAGTAGTAGGGAGAGCGAAAGAGATGGATAGACACTCTCAAGCACTTACTGATAGAGCGACCGATAGAAGTGCGAGATGCAATGGAATAGTGGGATTGTGAGAATTGGCTGTTGTATGCGAAAATGAAATAAATTATTGTAGTCTAAAATGTATTACTTATTTTAAATGACTGATTGCAAATTAAAATTGAAAATGAAATCTGCTTACTAACTGACATATCTAAACAGAAATACCTATAGGTAAAGAAAGTGCCACGTTATCAAACTATTTTCTTATTAATCAAATCCTTTTTTTTTAATAAGCACTTTATTAATTAAACTCGGAGTCAAATAAAAAAGCACATTCTAAAAAAATTAAATCATCAAAAGGAATAAATATCTACTACCTAATTAAATACCTACACATAAATTAGATACGCACACAGTTTAATGTGAAAAATGTATACAATGCAAATGCCAATTCACATCATTATCACAGCATGCATGTGACCCCACCGATCAAATCGCATTCACGTAAACATCTTCAAGAAAAACTCAACGATCCCCACTACTTACGCTACTTCGGGAGCTTTTTTAAAAAACGACCGCCCTAAATAATACCATCTCTTTCCCACTTAGGCTCGAAGTTCAAGAAAAGTGTATCGCCGTCTCGCTCTAAGGCTTAAGCACGTCAAACAGGCGGGCAATCTATCACGCAAGTTTATTCGGTTGAGGAACGCTTTGCGGTGAGGCGAGCTCGCAACGCGCGGTGAAGTGCCATTTATGTATTTTGAATTTTTTGAAAATGGAAACAAAATTTAAAGACTCCTTACAAGACTGTGAGAAAACAAATCTGACGACGCCATTTTCTATAAACGATATATTGACAAAGGAGAACGATTCGAAGTGCGATTTTGAAAATGGAATGTTTTCTTTTGGCGGGAAGATTAACTTTTTGAAGAGTTCCGGGTTCAAGGAGGATGGATTCGCGAAGAAGGAGGTCATGGATAAGAGCATGAAGTATTATGATGATTGCAATGGCTACAGTGATTTTGCTGATGATGGGGCTCTGGATATGTCGAGGAAGAATCATTATGCAGTCACAGAACTTTCAGGTGAGCTTATATATTTCTTTTTAGCTTTCTATTATTCTAAGTACCTCTGAATTTATTATTAAGTATGAGCATTCTACTACATTTATTAAAACTACAATCCTATAGGTACTTGTATTTTTTACATTACCTACATACCTACTGACTTTGCTAGCCTATGTTGTCCCACTTTTGGGCAAAGGCCTCCCCCTCTCCTTCCACGCAACCCCTTCCTGTGCCAGCTCTTGCCAATCTTTTTTTCTAATGAGAACCTAATTTATACGGAAATTGTTATAGCTGTTTAATAAAAAAAAACTAAGTGGTTTTCTGCCAACGCTAGGCTACATAACATAGGTACATGCCAAACATATGGCAGCATATAAATACGCGGGAAGCTCAAAAAAAGCATTCGATATAAATGACAAATCAATGACAATTCAAATTCGAAATTCAAATTACCCGCCACATAATTACCGGTTGACAATGAAAGTGTAATGGCGCGTTCACATTGGCCGGTGCCGCGCGGCGACGTCGCCACTTAGCCGTCACTTCGCGCGATTACACTACACCCTCATTATTATAAGTGATGACGCTTAAAAGCTTCATTGAGGCATTCAATTTAGTAATTACAAGGTTTGTAGCTCGCACACGTCTAGCTTTTACGTAAATTGTTGCAATCATTACGTTATAGTCAGGTCATCCGGTCAGGGCAGAAAGTAATTAAAGTAGCTTACGCCAGCTTTGGAATAAAAAATGGCTAAAGGAAGCTCTCTAAAATTATATAAGTGCACACTATAAACTACAATGGTTCTTCCTGGTTGCGTCTCTATTACTACATAATAAATAAATAACACGAAACCAGTCACATAGGTACATAGTCCCCACACCTGGATTCCCTGTATCGTGGGTATCAGAAACTACGAGTACTATGGTACCTCAACACCCAGACCCGGAAGAAATATTTGCAGAACATGCAAACTTTTCTTCCGCAGCGGGAATCGAAGCCGCGCCTCTTGCGTCTCATCCGAGCCCGCCGCGCCACGAAGGCCGTCATAAAACTCATCTAAACAAAACAGAAAAACACATTTAAACTTACTAAAATAGCACAAATTAAAAACCAAATATAAACTTATCATTAACTAATCGACACCTTTATTAAAAACAGCTTACTAAAGCTCATCAATAAATGCCGCAACCCGAAGCTTTGACAAAAGCTTCACACGCAAAAATACTGTTAGAACATTTTACCGCTTAAATAGTTTTGCCTAACGACCGGCGACAATTTGCGTAATGGATCCATTGTGCACGTGCCTTTATACACGGATGGCGTGAGTCGATATCCCATAATTGATTCCTTGCGATTGTGTGAACTACGCTTAATGAGTTTAGGGAGGGTCACCGGGAGAAACGTAATAGGTGATGTCATGACAATTTTTCTTTTGACGCTTTTGTGATAATAAAGTTTTAAAACTGGTTCAGGTTATTATTGAATTTGTCAAAATTAGAACATCCAGCTTCGAAAGTATTTTACTGAAAGGTTTCCTTGAATAATTTAAAAAATTCTACACATACAGAATTCCAATATAAACTTAATTTCGTTTTGTTTCAGATGACTATGACTCAAGGTCCTCTCACACCACTTCCCCGCGCCGCGTGTCTCCTACCTCGGATATCTACAAGCCCTTCCTCTACGAGCGCAAGTGTTCCACTCCGGACACCCGCATCTCTTCTAACTACCCCATAAACGACTACTCACAGAACACGGGGAGAAAGAAGAGATCACGAGCCGCATTCTCCCACGCACAAGTCTACGAGCTAGAGAGAAGATTTAGCCAACAACGGTACCTCTCAGGCCCTGAACGAGCCGACCTAGCGCTAAGCCTGAAACTCACAGAAACTCAGGTCAAAATCTGGTTCCAAAACCGACGGTATAAGACCAAAAGAAAGCAACTGCAGATGCAGGAGAACGGGATGCTGGCGGCAGCGGCGGCGGCAGCAAACCACGCGAGGAAAGTCGCGGTAAAAGTCCTTGTGAACAATAATGGACAACCAGATCTGAAGAGCTACCAAAACCCTATGCTGGGGAAGAGTTTGAACCCAGCTTTGTTCACGCCGCCGAATCTGCTAGAGGGATCGCCGATTTGGAAGCATTTTGCAGGAGTTTATGGAGTGGATTTTGCCAAAAATCCTGAGTATAAAACTCTGCTTCAGGAGTCATACAACCAGGCTGTGCTGCAGTCGCTCTACGCTCCCCATTTAGGAGTCAACTACCCAAACCTACCTCTTTCTTACATGTATTATCCCGGACACCCAGCGTTTGGTATGCCAATACAATGCGACGTGGACAGAACTCCCGAAAGGACTGAGAGGTTTGGCGAAAGCTCAGAAAAGGAAAAAGGAAAAGCCAAAATTGAAAGTGTGGAAGTGAATGAGAACAGCAATCACAGTATGGCCAGTAATATTGAAGTTGAAAACTAAAAAAAATCCTAGTTCCATTATTTAGAAAAACGTCATGAAGTTCGTTCCTTTAAAACCAAAGTTGAAATAAACACCAAATAGTTAGCCAAAGATATTTTTAGTTAATAGAAATTGTTATTAATTCTGTTGTAAATATTTTTTCAAATTAAATGAATGTTATTGTAAAAGTTTACTATTTATAAGTTTAGCAATTAAGTGCAAAAATGTTTTAATGTACCCAAAAATATACGGGTTTCAAGTTCACATGTTCAGAATTTTCAGATAACATCTAACAGTAGTAAAAATACGCACATTTGTAAATAGTACAAAATTAGTAGTTAATAAAAGTGCAATCAATACTTTTTGTGTTTCATTCTCCTGATAGTGTCATAATAATGAATGAATGGATAAATCTTTATTGTACCTACTCATCTTAACGTAAATAATTAATAAAATAAAACAATTTGAGTAAAATATCATGTAGTCTTATCGCTAATAAGAAATCTATTCCAGACTACTGATTCATAAACACTTAGTAAGCTGATTAAGCTCACTAACTTACACTTATTGGCAGATGGATTCAGTGACATAAAGATTAAGCAAAATCAAATTGTAAAAAATACCTCTACCAACAAAATTGTTAAACTATAAACGTACCTATCTTAATTTTTAATATGAATAAATAATAAATAAATAAATAATAATGTTAATGTACACAAACATATTCAGAGATATAGGTAGAGTATCAGTAAAGTAATAACTCTTTCTACTAAATCAGTTTTGTTTTGTATATTTTTTTAGTCGAAACACATTTTGTATATATGTTGTATGTAACCTACCATGTATGTTAGTAGATTCCACCAACTGGCCTCTTTGGCATGCCATATCAATCAATCTCATGATTAAAAATAAAACTAGTTGCAAATAAAAGTTTAAAACTATTTCCATATTAGGTATATAACAACTCTGTAGTCTACTACCGTACCTAGTAGGTACCAACATTAGAAAATAATAGCAAAGATTTTCCAAAGAATTGTCGGTAATGGCAGTTGCAGTTGAAGAAGGCACTCGGAGCGGGAAAGTGAAGAATGCCGCGAAATCACCGCGCGCAAATTGCTACTTGCAAGTTTTGCGACGAACGGCCGCTTAGTGTGGACGCAGCTTTAGAAAATTAAATTATTTTCTGCCAGTTTTATTTTTAAATTCGGAAAGTCAAAGTGACAAAAGAAATATTTTATGAGAAAAGTTATCTTTTTAAAATATCATTTATATTACAAGTATGTAGGTAGGTATATGGATTATACGGATTCTAATGGAAAACCCTATATTATCTTCAGGGTCTTTTATAGGTAAAAACAATATGGTCGAGGCTATCATTGCCACATAGGCCTCATTAGCCATATTATAACTTTTTTTATGATTGATTAAATTATAACTTTACTGTACTATACACTGATACCACCTAAATAATTTTCAACTGATGATGATGATATCTTATATTATAAACGAAACGAAACGTCAGATGTCAGTGTAACTTGTGAAAATAATAAGTAAAATAAATTACGAAAATTATTATCAAAGTAAATCTTGTGTAATTTCTTTGTAAATATCAACATGGTGGATTATAAAAAGCCATCTCCATACCCCGTAGCGATGTGCTTCAAATAAAATTATCATATGAATACCTCGGCGGGGGGGCGTGGGGCGGGGGAGGGTGACATTATGAAAATACCGAGGTTCGACTTCCGCTCGAAGAATTTTGTAAGATTCGACCGAGTAGCTCATTTGAACGCTCTTGTGCTTCTAATAAGAACAGACTGACGTTTTTCAACAAAAGAGTTTTGTACAGTAAAGTTTAAAATGAGAATAGTATATAGAAAGAGGCCATCTATCTTCTTCTATGTTCATTTATTCGAAGCGCTGTTAGCTTGCTTGTATGTTCTTGATTAATCGTTGTGCGCGGTCAAAATTGGGATGGGTGACCGCAAGTAGCATTAAGAGCTGAGCGCTTCCGTGCTTCGGAGGGCACGTTAAATTGTCGGTCTCGGCTTTTAAGTCAGTCAATCCAAGATGACTTCCGTGCAATGAGTATAAAAAAAATCGCATTAGTGTTGCTCATCGTTGAAATTCTATTTTTAAACCAACCAATAGCTACTAATTACCCTTTATCGAAGTCGTGCGCTAGTGATGTGCAAGTGACGGCTTGTTTACCTGACGAGACATCCGGCGCACGTGCTGTAACCCAACTCCCGAGACAGTAATGCAGTAAAGTGCGTCCTGTCCGTAGTGAGGAGAATTTATATCGATAAAAAAAATAGAAAGATATTTTTTTTGTCAAACATCTACGCCCTGAAATGAGCTGAACAAAGGTCTACCCTAAATACTTCCAGATTATATCTTGAGCCTTCCACCATTACCTTTCGAAGGCATCGATTTCGTCCCGCCGACCCCGACGCCTTTGTCCCTCCGGTGTCCAGGCTGTTGTGATGGTAGCCCACAGTCGATGATTTATATATTTTTATCGATAACATTTTCATCGATAGTCAGCCCATCCCTAGTGATCCTATTGAGAGGATGAGCGGTAATGCAATGTTTACAAGTTAGTGTTGTGCGTACAATGGGTTAATTGCAGACACATTTCTTAGATTTCCATTGTAAACAGTGAAGTTTAATTAACGTGTAAGAAAGGAATCGTGATTAATTATGATTTTTCCCTTCTTTTTTATACAAATCCAGGCCGGAGTTTCAGTCACAAAGAAAAATACAGTTTTAAACTGTTTTGAAGATACACAAAGGTTGGTGAGAACGCTGGACGTTACTTATTTAATTTGATGCCACAGGTCATCAAAAATTAAGGTAATTAATGATGCAATTTCAAATAAGATAATTTTTAAGAAATTAGTTTACAACGGTCTAAGATCCAAGGATCACGCTATGCCGACCCCACATAGAGTGGTATTAGGGCAGGAATATGATGAGTTTGCAACAGTTCTTTGATAGCCCGATTGTTTCTTTTATTTTTTGTAAACAAAATGAGCAAGAGAAAAATATATGGCAGGTGTGTATTTTGAGAATACAAAAATAAATGTGAAAATATAATAAGCTAACTAAGTAAGAAATACTAGATTAAATTGAGTAAAGTCACCAACTGGTTTTTATATTGGACTATCTGAAGAAACACCCTTAAAAGATAAGTAAAAAAAAATCTAACTTATATTATAAATGCGAAAGTTTGTGAGTTTGGATGTTGGATGTTTGTGCCTCAATCACGGCTAAACGGCTGAACGGATTTGAATGAAACTTGGAATATACATAGTACATGTATTGGATTAACATATAGGCTATTTTTTATCCGGGTACCAAGCGAGCGAAGCCGCGGGCGGCAGCTAGTATTCCATAAATTTATGTGTATCCTGCCCGTCCAAACCTACCGTGCCCAAACTTGATCATTGAACGAGCTACAGAAGTCCAAACTCAAGATTTGCCAGAGGGCAATCGAACGCAGCATCCTCGGATTCAAACGTACTGACCAAGTGCGAAACAGTGCGTTCAGTTACTGGCATTGCCGACGTGAGTAGAACAGCAGCCCGACTCAAGTGGGAGTGGGCGGGTCACGTTAGCCGGATGCCTTCGGACAGATGGGCGAATGCCGTAACATCCTGGCAGCCCGACGGAAGGCGAAGTCGTGGTCGGCCAAGAAAGCATTGGCGGGACGATCTCGACTCTTTCAAGAGAGAATGGTGGGAGACCTCGAAGGACAGAGATGGTTGGTGGGGTTTGGGGAGACCTTTGCCCAGCAGTGGGACGATATAGGTTACTAAAAAAATAAAAATAAAAATCACGGGGATCACTTGGACACGTCTTAAATCTACGTTGCATTTACACCTGTTTGCAACGCGACCAAGCGTGGAAAAGAAGCATTACAGTACCTAGCCTAAGCCTAGGTACCTAAGCCTTGTAGGTTCGATGCCAGTCAGTGGTAATAAAGGCCATTACGATCGGTGATCTTCCATTCCCATCGTAATGATAATGTTTACATCGCACAGTTGGTGCGGATCACTCGCGGTTCTCATCTCGACATATTTTACGATGTTTATGAACCTTTTTTTTACTTTTATCTGCAATAATCGAATGTTTTTATGGAGTGTTTGCGTGTGAGCTTTTGAATAAAATAGATATGCCAATATATTTTTCTTTGTTTCTCTCACAAACGTTTCTTAGAGTCTATTTGGTCTTTAAAACAGTACTTCTAGTAAACCTGTTTTGTGAGAGACTGGAGCCTTGGAAAGATTATAATTTTTACATGACTTAAAACCCAACCAGAAAAATAAAATTAAACATATAAAAAGTAAGTTCGACCAAAATGCAAACTTACAGCAGTAACCACATTGTATTTTACATCCTAGCTAAGATAAGTGTAGATCCGTATTTACTAACTGTACAAACATAGGAAACGGTTATTAAGAAGTCGTGAGTGGCTGAATGTAAATTGTAATACATAATAATATAAATCGTAAGAGAACCAACGAAAGTTTTATTTTAAACTTTAACTTTAAGTGTAGGGTTTGAAAATTATTTATTAACCCTAAGAAATCTTATAATTTCACTTACAGAACTACTACTATTTGAATACCCTTGTTAAATAAAAATATTAATATCGTTTTCATGCATTTAAAAAAGTTTATAGTAATAAGTAATAATACCTAAACATAAATTATAATGACTTGTTTAGGTGCTGTAGGTAAACTTCTTTGCTGGACTGGGAGTAAAGAAAAAAAAATAGAATGCGTCCAGCTGCTTCTCTCCCCGAGCATGTCGTAAAAGTCGACTAAGTGATAGTATCCTCCAACATGATGAGATACAATAAGCAAGTATTCCCAAGGAGGGTTGACGTCAGGCAGGCGACCGGTCATAAAACACCTTAGCCAAAACTCTTACAGCATGATCCAAAGATCACGTTGTGCCGACCCCACATAGAGTGGGATGAGGGCAGGAAGATGATGATGTAGGTACTGTAGGTATCTATATTGCAAGGCAACATGCAAATTCTATAGGTAAGGTTATCATAACTTCTACTAACCACAAAAATAATTTCTTTCTGTAACATAATCTACTACTACCGTACAGTTTAACCCGTCAAAGTGCAGGGCGGTTTTCAAAGCTACCATTTTTTTTTTCACAAAATGTCGCCAACAACCCTTTCCAAAAAAATGGCTGGCGGCAACAAGTGAATTAGTATAAATTTGCCACGCCACTTAACTAAAAGGCAAAACAGCTAGAGTCGCGACGAGAAAAAAATATTTTAACCCCAAGCGACATCCCGTTACTATTGAAAGACGGCTTGAAGTGAGTTTCAATCGAGCCGTTTCTGATTTTACCAAATATGCTAGTGAATACAATGGTAGTTATACCTAATACATTAGGAATCTTTTAAAAATAGGTTAAAATCGTGGCTCATCGAGAGGGCGTTCTATAATGTAGAAGATTTTATATGTGTAGGTACCTAAATACTACAACAATTTTGTTTGATGTATATTTTATAGTAATTTAAATAATTTTATTATTATAATAAATTACAAAAGTAACAATACAATTTTACCAATAAATAGATTATTACTGATTATTATTATTATTACTGAATGATAAACGATAGAGAAGGTGTAAATGTTGTACCTAGAACAATTTTATTCTTTGAAATGAGATGAAAGTTATCTCTTTTAGACTCTACATTTCTTTAACTTTTCATAAATATTTACATCCCTTAGGCATCCAAACCCTAAGGTTATAGACAAACGTCTTCTCGAAGCAATTATATTACTAAAATCGTTTTATACGACTTCTGACCAACTTTAACATCTCAGTTGTCACGTCTATCAATATAGAGTTGTATAAATTTTGGGCTTTCCCACTACGCAGATTTAGTTTTAATTTTTTTTCGATTGTAACTTTTGCTCGGCTCTCATAGTTTCTCACTGACAACTCGATCGCGTCTCACGCTATCGTCGCCAAAGTTCGCCAATCGTCTAGACGGGCGGTGGCGACCCCCCGGACTCGTGAATCAGGGACAGGTCTAGAGCCCTTGTGTGGTCTGCAATTCACGTCAATGGACAGTGGAGGGCTCTTAAGAGACGCTGGCTAAAGTTTTAGCTTGCTGAAATTGAAAAATGGTCCAAACAGAAGTAAGATTTATTAACAGAAAGAAAAACTTACAACTGGGTGTTATTTATTATTATTATTAATAAAAATTTATAAAGTACAGTCGGACTATCTAAAGACCGGGTCTCACATGATAGGAATAAGTTAAAGTTTTAAAACATAAATGTTAAATAACGGTTACAATACTTATTGTGGGTATAATTAAGTAACCTGTAAATAAATACAAATAGGATATTTTTTTTTAAGTAAACATACCTCCATAGGTAAGTATCTAATTTTAATTTTATGTCGTAAAAGTCGACTAGAGGATAGTGGCCTCTCCAACATGATGGACCATCTATATGGGCGATGGGCTGATCACCTGTCACCATGGTTCACCGTGTCCATCTTGGGACTTTGAATCAGGAGGGGCTGCAAGTTTTCTTATTTGATTACTTACAAGATCACTTGTGGCTTTGCCCACCCCATTAGGGATACGGGCGTGATATACTTCTTTCAGGCGCTAAGCGGTTAATTCGTAATTGAGGCACAAATCAGTACAAATATACAAAGATCAATAACGAAAAGTTTCGGATTCATAATATTAGTAGGATAAATATCACATCAAACCAAATTACAACAAAAGCATTTTACGACTAGATTTTGTTGTAAAAATAAGTTCTGATGAAATGCAAGTAGGTCTAGAATTTTTCAGAAACATTAAAAAGCAATGAATCCAATCTGTTTCGTGCTCATTTTAATTAGCGATGTGGGTTGCTTCGGAATAGATTGCGCCTGGGAACTCTCTCATTTGTGAGGAAGTAGTTTCAAACGATCTTCAAAAACTCATCGTCACGGGAAAAGTTGAGGGAAGAAGGTCGAGAGGAAGGAGCCCGATGCGTTGGTCAGACTACGGTTAGAGCAGGGTCGGAAAGACTGGCGATGGCGTGCTGAAAAGGAAGTCTATGTTATGCCCAGTGCATTGGATGGATGTCATCTATGATGATGATGAACGACTCTTCGCATCATGAAGCGTTGTTGTTTGAAACTCCTCCTTGCGTCGTTGTATTTATTATTAAAATAAGTTATTTTGCTGTGGAGACAATACTTTATATATACCTACTCATCCAATACTTATTTCACTTAAAAAAGTATAGAATTTTAGGAATCAGTTCTATGTTTCTTTCTATTTCCCTACAAGCCATCATTTTTAATAACCCGTATCCCTAATGGGGTGGGAAGAACCACAAGTAATCATGAGAAAACTTGCAGCCACTCCTGATTCAAAGTCTCAACATGGATATGGTGAACCATGGTGACAGGTGATCAGCCCATCGCCCATATAGATGATTCATCATGTTGGACAGAATTCTATCCCTTAGTCAACTTTACGACATGCTCGGGGAGAGAAGCAGCTGGACGTATTCCATATTTTTTCACTACCCGTCCAGCAAAGAAGTAAAGAATTAAAGCAAGAATTTTATTGTATATATAAAACACATTTACCTGGGTATCTGTGTCGTTTTGGATAAGTTAGTTGGTGTGATGGAATCGGTTTTTTTTTACATTGCTTTACACCGAATTATTTTCATGTATCAAGGGTCGTCTTTGAAACAAAAATGTAGCTATGAAACAGGTAATTTATTACGATACCAGCCACATGTCCACACAGAGCGTGTTTGAGGAAGTAAATGTACTCGTACAGTACATCTTGTGATGTAGCACGCGCACTTTCGACATCAAATCACCATTGCTCTTCACGCACATTAAAACACGTAATTATGGATATAAAACCTCCTTCTCATAAAACTCACATAGGCACATCCTCCATCTAATTTCCCATAAAACGGGTATTAACACTATTTTACGTTTTTTTTTCTCAAATTCAATGAACGCCCGTCCTCAATGAGGCTCGTATATTTTAAAAACGAAAATAACAAAATGTTTACTTAATTTTTTAGTGTGAAGCGTAAACCAGTGTGCCGAATTTTCTATCAAGACAATTTGGAAGCAATAAAGACTGTATTCGGATGAACGTCACGTTACGATAGCGTAGATGATGTATGGCGTAGGGTCGGTCGAGACAAGCGATTGACGTCTTTAACGTAGTTCTAATTAATTTATTGGCGCTTTTAAAGCGGAAGCTAAAAGCTGTGGAGTAGAAATTGTTATTAATTATAATTACTAGGTACTCTGTTTGTACACACATATTATCACGCCCACAAGTAATCATAAGAAAACTTGCAGCCACGCCTGATTCAAAGTCCCGAGATGGATATGGTGAACCATGGTGACAGGTGATCAGCCCATCGCCCATATAGATGGTCCATCATGTTGGAGAGGTCCCTTAGTCGACTTTACGACATAAGAGATGTTGATTGACCAAGGTAAAAAAGACGCAAAGCCATGTTTACGATCAATCAAGCCGGCCAATATGTACAATTATTTTGATATTTTAGAAAAGTAACTTACTTTTTGTAAATCTCTAATAATATTTATGGTTAAATACTCATCACAAACATGAATGCTATGTCCTACTAAAAATCTTTGGCATACAAATATCTTAGGTCCTATTTAATTGTAATGTTATAATCATAATTTTAACTTGCCTACAGACTATGCTCTTATCCTACTAATATTATGAATACTAAAGTTTGGATATTGGTAAGTAAATGTGTGCTTTAAATTTTAATCACGTTCTAACTCCCCTGAGAGCACTAGTGGTCTAGTTGGTAGTGACCCCGCCTTCCGATCCTAAGGTCGTGGGTTCAAACCCGGTCGTGTACCAATAGATTTTTCTGTGCGAAAAATTTATGTGCACTATCCCAGTACTCTCAAGCGGTGAAGGAAAACATCGTGAGGAAACCCGCGGCTTAGTCAGCTCCGCACGTATATACTATGTCTTTCCTGTGGACAAGGCCGACTAAGCTGAGAGGATGGAATAGGTGCTGGGCAAGCCTACTCCATCTTAATTCGTCCCGGGCACTACAGCGTTCTGTTTGTGAAGGTAAAAGTTGCCTCCTGACGCTGAATAAATCATCTACTATAGATGGTAAAAGGCCTTAGTAACTCCCCGATAAGGATGAAAATTAAGACAAAGTAGGTAGGTCCATGATCATGAAAAAGCTTGGAACGCCTTTTATCCAGAGCAAAGCCCAAAGTACATGATCATGAATGAAAAGTTTGGCATGCCTTTTATCCAGGGCAAAGCCGTGGGAAAGAGTAGCTCTCAAAGGGAGGTCGAATGATGATGATGATGAAGCCGCAAGCGGAAGCCAGTCGTGTCTAAACATAAATTGTAGCTCCACAGTTTCACTGTTCCGTTAATATTTACAAGTCGCATCCGGCGCACGGCTATTACTTAATACTGCGCTCGCTAATGCCCGCTGCGATGCTCAAACTTTTTTTACAAGAAGGAGGTCAGTGCTCTTGGGTTGTATGTACAGTATAGTACCACAAATATTGTGAGCTCTGCAAACTTCGTGCTTTGTGAAAATCGAATTTGTCCGAATATGCAACTAATAATAACTGAGCAACCCTTTAAAAAAATAACATAATTATTGAAACATCTCTATATTGACTTTAATTTTTTCATTACATATTTATTGAATGAACTTATTTACAAAGACAAACTACAATAACATTAAAAACTTTAAGGTAATCGGTATAATAATAAGAAATGAAAATGAGCTCAGGTTTATATCTAAGTTCGCCTACAAATAGAAAACAGAGCTCAGATCATCGACCGCAGGTAAGGTCCCCAAAAGGCTGGCGACGTTACTTCGTTGGATAGCTATACTTATCCTTTGTCCGAGGTAAGCGCCAGCCCTTTGGTTTGGTCATTGGTCACATCCATTAGCTTCTAGGATATCTCCTTGAAAAGAAGCCACGCTTCCGGAACCCAGGGTCCTAAAGTTTATATTACAATATTACATTATCATCATTGCGTTAGTTCTTATTTCCGAAGCTAGACAAAAATTGTCGAGGCGCACAATATTTGTGGTACTACTGTATGTAGGTATGTGTATTCTTTTGGCTAAAGCTGTATCCCGAACGGTTGGACGAATTTTGACAAATGGATTCGTCTGGATGAAGAGAGTGTCATATCTTCTATACCTATAAAAGAGCTTAACCTGACTGACTGACTGACTGATTCATCATCGCCGAGCCGAAACCGCTAAAGCTAGAAAGCTGAAACTTGGAAGGTAGCTTCATTTTATAGCAAAAGCACCCACTAAGGCGGGATTTTTCGAAATACAACTCCTAAAAGGGTGAAAATATATATTACAGGATCAGCAAATACATGATCACGTAATTATTACCCCAAAATAATTTAAATGAAAAGTAAGTTCAACAACTAAAACCCGACTACCTACTAAAAAAAACAGTATAAAACAAGAAATATTCTCTTCAGAAATTGCTGTGTAGTCAGAAAATAGCCGAAGGCAAATCCCGTAGATTCAAATGTAGTTATTTTCCGTGATATGCGCCTGTGCCTCAACTCCGCCTCGACTCTCGTTTCCGTGGACGACAGGCGTAAAAGTTTGACATTCCGTGGCACAAAGCGGGCCGCGCGGATTTTTTACCAAAGCCGAGTAACTCGACACTAAAATCCAGTTAAAACAAACATCTATGTGACGCCAACTAATAAAAGGGTTTCTAATATGACGTGAAAATCAAAGTGAATTGCGCACCGAATTAGAAGTTACGACATTTTACTAAAAAACCGGCCAAGTGCGAGTCGAATTCGCACACGAAGGGTTCCGTATCATCGTACATTATAAAATGTTTCTTGTATGGGGGCCTCTTTTTATTTTATTATTTGTTGTTTAGCATCTACCTTTAACCACTAGCTCATACGAACTTACTTACTTTACTTATAACCACCACCTACGGTTTATGAGATCAGTGACGGATTAAGACTACTTGATGCCCTAAGCAATCCATGCTTTTTTTGGTGTGGTTTTTGGTGACGTGAGAGTGAGACGTGATG
The DNA here is from genome assembly GCA_949320045.1 of Scotopteryx bipunctaria. NCBI lineage: Eukaryota > Metazoa > Arthropoda > Insecta > Lepidoptera > Geometridae > Scotopteryx > Scotopteryx bipunctaria. Next base: position 4,677,661 of record OX439462.1, read on the forward strand.
CCCTAAGGACGGATTTTGCCCCCTCAGGCGTGATGCCCTAGGCAATTGCTTAATTTGATTAAGGGTTAATCCGTCACTGCATGAGATACAGCCCGCTGACAGACGGACGGACGGACGGACAGCGGTAGCTTAGTAATAGGGTCCCGTTGGCACCCTTCTGGTACGGAACCCTTAAAATGTGGCACGGTTTATGCTCAAATAGCAGAGACGTGGGGGGACGTGGCGCGTATGTTTTGCTTCAACACGTTTATAATTTTCTCCATTCAAAGTCTATGAAAGAGAAAAACAAATTATAATCTCGCCAGGCCTTTGCCAGTCCAAATAAACCAAACCACCTTATAATAAAAAAAGCTTACCTTCTATAAAATATCCGATTATATAGAAGACAAAAATGTTTGGGACTGAACAATGCTCCTACTCCTTTTATAAAACATGATTGTAAAGGGATCATTTTACAAAAAAATAGCCAAGCGTGTTTTCTTGCTTGTATCTTCCCCGCTTGGTCGCGTTACGAACAGGTGTACATGCAACGTAGATTTAAGACGTGTCCAAGGGATCCCCGTGATTTTATGGAATAAAAATTTTTGACTTTGACTTTGACTTTGAGTGTTATTTGATTTCAGGAGTTTTAAACACTAATACTTTCGTGGTCAAAAATTATTATATATGACGACCTCGGTGGCGTGGCGGGCGATTGCTCGGCTGAGACGCAAGAGGTGCGGGTTCGATTCCCGCTACGGGAGAAATGTTTGTATGTTCTGCAAATATTTCTTCCGGGTCTGGGTGTTGTAGTATGTATTTACAAAAAAAAGTATATACCTAAGTATTCTATCACTATCAGCCATCTGGTGCCCATAGTACAAGCTTTGCTTAGTTTAGGGCTAGAAGGCGCTGTGTAAAATGTCCACAAATATTTATTAATTTATTTATTATTTACAAAAAACAGCACAAACAAATCATGTCAGCCACCATAAAATAATACATTACAAAAGAATCAATCTTCTGACCAAGAACCGAACCCGAGGTACCATTGAATCTCGGTTAAATCCTAGTATAGTATAGTGATCTATGAAACAGATACCATTAAATATTGGAGCGTTGGAAAATAGACGAGCAAACAAATAAATGGCACATTACCAATCGCGAGCACTCTCCCTCTAGCTAATGTAGACAGAGAGACAGGGGCGTAGAAAATAATCTAAACACTGCACTTTTTATTTAACTAACTTTTTTATTTATAATTAATTATTTGTTCATTTGGAGCAAATACATTATGCGCATGATACAAATACAACACTGGAAAATGCTATAGTAAAAACAGTGTCGCATTTTCCAGTGCCCAACCTAAGGACTATGGAAATTTAAACAGTCAAACTAACTAAAAAAATGTTGTTCGATTTTTTATTAGTCGACATGAAAATCAGAAACAGAATTAAACAATATTTATACTGATATTAATTGTATGTATTTCATTTTAGTATTTGTTTATATTTTATTTTATTGGACTGGGAGTAAAGAAAAATCATAGAATGCGTTCAGCTGCTTCTCCCCTGAGCATGTCGTAAAAGTCGACTAAGGGATAGTATCCTCTCCAACATGGTGAGAATAAGAATAGGCAAGTATTCCCAAGGAGGGTTGACGTCAGGCAGGCGGCCGGTCATAAAACACCTTAGCCCAAACTCTTACAGCATGATCCAAGGATTATGCTGTGCCGACCCCACATAGAGAGGGATAAGGGCAGGAAGATGATGAGTATTTCTGTGAAATGAAATGAAATGAAATGATTTATTAAAATGCAGATAAGCTTACAGGAGAGAACCCAAAACGCTTAACTACCTACCTTAAATTTACATAACTCAAATATAATCTAAGACTACCATAAATTAACCATAGACTGTCATTGAAGACGTCGATATGCTGGAACTCGTGGAGGAAAGCATTCAGTAAGTCCAACGCTCGCAATGTTGGCGCGTGAAATAATAACCAGCGCCATCTCTCGGTCTAGTCCAATCCGCGTGATGGATCACTATGCACACAGATTTGCCTGCGGTTCAATAATCACTTGACTCCATTTTAGCTTTTAAGAGGGACGATATACGAACCGTAAAAATTCGCTCTAGAGGTCAAATTACGTTTTATTTGATGGATTAAGTACCTAATGGTACTAAAGGAATATTGCTTTTGGTAAGTAAGTATGATGGGTGACCGCAGTGGCATTACGAGCTGAGCGCTTCCGTGCTTCGGAGGGCACGCAAAATTGTCGGTCCCGGCTTTTAAGTCGTTAAGCCATGACGGAGACCTTTAGGCGGCCTAAAAACTCCGTCACAAAAGTTGGCTACTAGCTCGTACGATCTTACTTTTTAGTAAGTACTAGCTGCCGCCCGCGGCTTCGCTCGCTTGGTACCCGGATAAAAAATAGCCTATATGTTAATCCAGTACATGTACTATGTATATTCCAAGTTTCATTCAATTCCGTTCAGCCGTTTAGGCGTAATTGAGGCACAAACATCCAAACTCACAAACTTTAGCATTTATAATATAAGTAAGAAGTAAGATTCAATAAACACACACAGCCTGTAAAACATAGTAAAAATAAGCAGGTTTTTGACAATAGTCATTTCAAAAAACCATTCAAGTGCGAGTCGAATTAACACATGAAGGGTTCCGTGCCATGGCACATGATATAATCATGGTGTTACATGTATGAGGCCTCCTTTTATTTATATTATTTGTTATTATACAAAGAAATACACACATTATAAATGTGATAGTTTGTGAGGATGTTTGTATTTTTGTGCGCCAATCACGCCTAAACGGCTGAACGGATTTGAATGAAGCTTGGAATATAGATAGTACATGTGTTAGATTAACATTATAGGCTATTTTTTGTCCGAGTATCACGCGAGCGAAGCCGTGTGCGGCAGCTAGTAGACAAGTGCACACATGACACTTAAGATTCATAGCCTCAAAGAGGTACCTTGTCTAAGTTTTGTTAATTACCGTGAGTCCACGTCCTTAAAGACTTTGTGTTACTGTAAAGTAAAGTGAACTTTATTTTGTAGATGTCAAGGTTGAAAGTGCATAGGTTTTGGTTTCAAGGGTCAGGACTCACAAGACTGCATTGAGATGGTCAGGCTCCCACGATGATAGACATATTGAGGAGTAAACGCTAATGTGCCCTAAGTACTAAATTATCTATTTATAAGTGCCTTTTACTTTTTTTAACTTACAAGTTCAAATTCCCAGTATTTTTTTATAAAGAATCCTTTAAAGCAGTAGTATCACAAATATTGAGCGCTTCGGCAATTTTCGTTTAGCTTCTGAAATACGAACTAACGCGATGATGATAATGAAGTTAATATCGATGTTACAATAATTATGCACATACTTATTTTTAAAGGGTGAAACAACATTTATTATTTATTTAGAACACATTTACAAAGACAAACTATGATAACATTAAAAACTTTAAGGTAATCGGTATAATAATAAGAAATAAAAATGAGCTCAGTTTTCTATCTAATTTCGCCTACAGATAGAAAACAGAGCTCAGATCACCGACCGCAGCATTAAAGGGTTGATTTAATTATTGGTAATTTTAGGTATATTATCCGACAAATTCGGTTTTCGTACAAAGCACGAAGTTTGCCGAGGTGCACAGTATTTGTGGTACATGTATTCTACCCTCTTATAAAAGTATTGAATTCTATCTTTAAGTTCACTGAAGCGAAGGTATTATTATTACACGCACAGGTAGGTATATTAAATCCTTTCACCACACTGGTTCCAATGAACTGACTAGTAGTATTAGAAGCAACACATCATTTTTTCTGGATCTTTTAGAATTAAAAACATTCTACTAAATGGTAGTCTACTTACGAACATCCGTTAGTTGATCATAATCATATGCATAAAATGTTAACTGCTCCTTATTTTTCAAGTATGCAAGCATGCAATGTTAATTTCAGATTTCTAGTCAAAGACAAAACTAAAGAACAAAATATGTCAAGAACCAGTGATGTGCACACTCATGCATTTTTTATCGATAAACCTGGAGTATCCATTTCGCCAGCCTCTGTGTATTGTCAAGATACAGTAGTCTGACGGAGATAAGGAAACATAAATATCAGGTGAAGTGCTACTCAGGCAACTTACGTCTCAAGTACCTCGTACTCCTTTTGTCGCGTAGAGTTGGGAGTTGTAAGATGTGGTTTATCGATATCGAAAATAGAAGTAAAAATACTTTGGAATTAAAATACCTATGATTGTATCTATCTTGTACAGACGAAATTCTTAATAAAATTTTACAAATGAACAAAAAGTTTTGTAAACAGAACATGACCGTGGAAAATAATTTCCCGAATACTCCTAAAAATCTAATATAACAAAAAGCTTCAGTGCTCTGTAACAAAGCCTTTTACTCAAATCACATGCCTACTTATTGTAGGCATGTGATAATCCTATCGCCCATATGGATAGTCCATCCATGCTGGAGAGGATAACCTTAGTCGATTTTTGGACATGCCTAAGTGTATTTACCGATGTTTCTTTATCTTGGTTGTTTATCGATAATCGATATCGATGAATGAATCCGTAACATCACTAGCCACTTTGTTAAGCACCAGAGCAAGTGCAAGTGGGTAACCCATTGGTTATCTGCTTGTTCGTCTGTCTGTTTACATCTTGAGGGTCGGGATTATCTTTTAGTGCTTCGTACAGGGTATTGCTTGCAGTGTCATTTTGTACTAGAAGTACAAACTTCTTTTGTTTAAATAAAATCACCATAAAACATTTTAAAAACGTCTACCTATGTTGAATTTACTACTGTTCGTTGCGCGATCAAGTGTAGAAGTAGGTATGAACAAATTACATAATTGGGTGGTCACCAAAGTTAAAAAATAAAAGGGCAGATGTACTCAACCTTTCAAAAGCTCATTGACCCATCAGAACCAATAATCAAATATCAACCCATCAATATGTAACTGTCAATACGTCGATCAATCATCTATTAACTCAAATATTTTGATCTACCGTCAGATAACTGCCTACTTTGAAGCGTTAACTAAGTTAGTAAGTAAATTGTTTAACCATCAGTTCACCAACATTATTTTATTTATATAATCAGCTGTTACTGCAACTAGGATGTATGAAAGTACATGTATGAAAGGAGTCTTTAGGCGCACTTTCAATCCTTTCACCACACCAGTTCCAAAGAATTAGTAACGTGAAGTAGGTTTAGTGCTGAAACCGATTTAGTTTAGTTAAACATTTACCAACTCTGATCTTAAGCGTTGGACGAAAGAGAAGCTGACAACAGCTAGTTTAGGTACGTACCTATTTTTTTTTGGATGTGCTTTTTCGCTAGACACACAATGGAAACATTTTTTTCTTAAGATTGTCCTTAAAAAATGCAATTTACGTAAAACTTGCAAAATAGCAAACTGATTGTCTACCTATAAACTCTATTTTAATAATACCTTGTCTATCCCCGCTTTAGAACAACAAATATGCTACATCAACGTCAGTAAAACTTTAAATCAGTGAGTTTACATGTCAGACAATGATTTTAATTACACACAAAAGCTCATTTAGACGAGTTAGACAAATAATTCACGATTTTTACGTCCAAGATTTGTTATGTAATCAAATGTAGGTGAGTCTGTTTACAGTTACTATTGTTATATTTATAATCAAAACTTTAGTTTTATAAATGGTTGGTTTAATTTTGTGTGATTGTTTGTCTATATTGTAGGCACCAACTGGTTTTAGGATTTGAAAGTGAATAGATTTTGGCATGACCATTATTGAGATGAGTTTTAGAGATATTAGCTTAGTCATAAAACACCTTAGCCAAAACTCTTACATCATGATCCAAAGATCTTGCTGTGCCGACCCCACATGGAGTGGGGTAAGGGCAGGAAGATAATGATGATGATCATTTTAGAGATATTAGCTTAAACGCGACATCGTGGTGTACCTAAATTTAGACATCCCATTTCAATCCTTTTGAGGGCTATTTTGAAAAACCCTGAAACACGCCATTTATATTTTATTTAAAGTATCTTAACTCTAAACCGAGTGTCAAGCAATTCGCACTTCGCGCTAAAAAGTTCCATACAAACGTTTTCACCCCTTTAGGGGTTGAATTTTGTAAAATCCCGCCTTAGTGGGTAGTTCTGCTCTACCTTAGCTACCGTTCATATTTCAGTTTTCTAGCTTCAGTATTTTAGCCTGTGCGTTGATTGCATAAAAAATCTTGTTATTTTATGTATACAGATGTGTTATTAGCCGCCATTTTGAAATGGCAACAAGAGTTTTGAGAAAACCTTGTTAAGCAAATCTTGATTTTTACTCCTATGAAAACTCACTCTGATTTGGCGCGCATAATTTTTCATTAATATAAAGAACGTAGCGCCCAAATTAGATTTTGCACTTTAAAACACATAAAACATAACAATTTTTAGCTAAAATGCTTATAAAAATGATAAGGAACCAATCAACCACTGATTTATGATTACACGAGTGTTTTGAGTTGGTGCTATTGAAGTGGGTTTGTATATTGATATTGCTTGCGTAACCCTAAATTGAATAGATCCAAGTACTTGAGCTGAATCGACGTCTAGACTTTAATGGTCTAGTGTTTTAGATGTACTGATGTTTAAGTGGACTGGTTAATTTAAATTGCCAGTATAATTACCTAGGTAATAACCACGGCGCAACGAACCAAAATTGATCTTTGACCTCTGAAAAAACAACACTGTTTTTAACTAACCTAATATACTATAGCTAATGTTTATTAAGAAAATGATTTATTTCAAAAACCTTATCGTTACTGGTAGTGTTATTATTTACTTTAGTATTTCTATAGGGCTTATGTAACTAAGATGAGGTTATGGCCTATTGTGGCCATGAAATGAGACTTTACCTGAGTACTTCAGGGTCTAATTCAATCTGCGATACGTACTAGACGAGTGGTTACTATTTTCATATCATGCCTACTCTTATATAAATAGCAAGCCTTTGGACTTGATTAAAATTAAACCTTTTTACTGTTATCTAGAAAAGAGGTCGAATAAACTTTAATTGCCCGACACGTATAGATTGGTCGTAAGAAAATACGCTGAGTTGACTAAAGGCGGCCTACTCCACTAGGTATGTCATATACAGGGTGCACACTAACACACGCAATCTTTAGTAGGTCCCTACCTCGAAAGCTTAGGGAGTCACGAAATCTCTTAAACATAAGGTATGATAAAAAAATAAGCAAATATTGAGCAGAATTTGATCTGATCGTCTACTGTTAATTACTCATTTAACCGAATTGCTTTTTCAGTATTTTCTGTTCCATACATAATATGCAATAGTCGAGCTATTAATTATTACTTTGATTTGACTCATTTATTTTCGTTTTTATTATGCTGGCTAAACTAGCTGCAGCCCGCGGCTTCGCTCGCGTGGTACCCCGATAAAAAGTAGCCTACCTATATGTTATTCCAGCAAACGTATCTTAACTAACTTAACTTACTACACATATTCCAAGTTTTATTCAAATCCGTTAAGCCGTTACGGCGTGATTGAGACACAAACATACAAACATCCTCGCAAACTTTCACATTTATAATATATCACCTCTCTCCCACTTTCTCACTACACTACCTAGTCTAAATAATTACTTTTTCAGCATAGCACAGCGCCATTGTAGGTAATTCAGATTCTAATTTTTAAATCATCAAAACGTAATAAAATATTTGAAATCAGAAAATTATTAACCTGTAGGTAAATAAAAAGCATCCCGATAAGCGCGGTCAGGTGTGACTGTCCGGGACGTGTCCGGGCGGGCGGGACGGGGGCGGGACGGGGCCGGGAGGACGGGACAATCGCCCCCTAATGAGTCGACTTCTAATAATTATTATCTAACTACACTTTCTGTTCGACGAGTTTGCTATTATTGTAGGGTTGATACGCTTGCTTGGGAATTTTATATTACTTAAATTAAGCTCAAAAAAAATGAGTTGTTGAAGCTTATCAACTTTTTTAATTAGCCATGTTTAGTCGTTAAAGACTCTGGAACGCCTAAAGGCCTCCGTCATGGCTGAACGACTTAAAAGCCGGGACCGACAATTTAACGTGCCCTCCGAAGCACGGAAGCGCTCAGCTCGTGATGCCACTTGCGGTCACCCATCCCAATTGTGACCGCGCACAACGTTGCTTAACTTCAACGATCAATCAAGAACGTCTAAGCAAGATACGCCACGAGCGCTACGACTAAAATTAAAATCCATGTAAAAAGTTGTTCAAACATCTATTTTCATTCATTTTAACCTCTAGCAAGGAGTTAATGGATTTATAACTTTCAAAAATTCAAGTATTAATTATGACATTTTTTTTCTAAAGATACTACTACTAATATTTCATGACACTAGTTCTTTCGAACCAGTGTAATGAAAGGATTTAAAGTGCGCATCAAAGGTTCCATTCGTGCTCTTTTTTTAAAGAGAACAAAATCAATAAGACAACAGCGACACCCCTAGCTCTCAATAATAGGAAATTTGTCATCCGGTTCGGTAGCGCGCACCAATTACGTGATTAAAGAATTATTTCCACTTTTTTTCCCGCGATTTCCCCCTCTCCCCAGTAATTCCTCCTTCGTAATTCCTCGGGCGGTTTCCGCCTATTGAATCTCTTTTGATTAGCCTTCTTTCCCGTTTGATGGTGAATTGGCGTCGGCGCGCACGTTTGAGGTTAAATTGGAAACGTATTGAGCGTCCTTTTAAAAAGTGTTTCGGTCTTCGGCATTTGAAAGGTTAAATATTTTTGTGGGAAATGTTATTTTTATTTCTTTTCATTTGCAATTTGGGTGAGACTTTATTTACTGCTGGCAATTTTAGTTAACTTTTTAGCTTTTTACTGTCAATGAATGTCTAGATAGATAGATAGATAACTCTTTATTATGTATAACAATAAAACGAAAACAAAAAACTTAGGTACTAAAAAAAACAAAAACAGATATAAATAAACGGCGGTCTTATTGCTAAGGGCAATTTCTTCCAGACGTGTAGGTAGCTAAATAATATGAAAAGTACCTACCTAGTCTAAGTCAACACTTCAACATTTTACGGTGAAGAAATGTATGACTTTGTATGATTTAGGTTAGGTTGTGCGTTGATTGTTTGCAAACAAAAAAAGAAAAAAAAAATCCTCATTATAATATTAGTGTAGAAATATAGACCGTTAGCAACGGCCTTTAGATAGCCCGACCGTTTCTTTTGTATTTTGTAAATTATATTTGTAATAGTTGTAAGTTTCTTTCTGTTAATAAAGTTTAATTGTAGAAATGCATGCAATGCTTGCAAACACATGGTGTTATCATGGCAACATTGACAAAAAGTAGGTAGTAGGTAAGTTGGTCTACAGGCCAAAACCTCTTCCCCATTAACCCGAATCACGAGTGTGGTCTAAATGTGGCCGCTGTCCACTTGAGATTCGCTTGCCCAACTCAATAGCACTTCTTCTGAGTACACTTCATTGCAGAACTCAAAAAAAGAATTCGTTTAGTCCATGACCAACGTCACTCATCATCTTCCTGCCCCTATCCCACTCTATGTGGGGTCGGCACAGCATGAACCTTGAATCATACTGTAAGAGTTTTGGCTAAGGTGTTTTACGGCCGGCCATGATCAACGTCACTATTTTTTTTATTGTTCTATCTAGAGAAAATGAGTTTCAAATTCTTAAAAATTATTTAGCTGTAGCGCCCGGGACGAATTAAGATGGAGTAAGTTTGCCCAGCACCTATTACATTCTCTCAGCTTAGTCGGCATTGTCCACAGGCAAGACAATGGTCAATATGTTTGAGAATATGGTATAGCGCGCATACATTTTTCGCGCAAAAAAATCCATTGGTACACGATCGGATTTGAGCCTACCACCTTAGGATCGGAAGGCGGGGTTACTACCAGCTATACCACTAGTGCTCTGGTAGATTATGCGTATAGGTAGGTAGTTATAATGAGTAATACCTACAAATTACTTAGTTGAAATGCATTGAATAAGTAGCTATTGAATTGCTTTTCAAACTTATGTGACTTCATTAAAAATGCGAAAAAGGCATTTTTTTAACTTCATAAAATACTAGATGGCAGCACAGGTAAAGTTAGCACGCGCTATCGTTGCGTTTTGAGCTTTGCGCCGGTAATTTCAAGCAAAATAAAGCTTTTCAATTTTATAATAAGTAAGATAAGATTGTTTCAAACACTTTTCCGTCTGCTTGTACTTTGCCGATTCTTTTGGCAACTGCTCCGATGTAGTCTCGACCTCAGCATTACTTTCAAACATTTTCGAATTGCTAACTCCATCAAATAGCACAATAGAGTCGGAAATTCGTGCTAAGAGTACTCTTGCGTACTTATAAGTTTTTCGGTCGTACTTACGTTCGTAATCGTAAATCACGCTTAGCCTTTAGCGTCGGCCATCATTGAGCATGATTGTTATTGGTTTTAGATGGCCTTATTTATACCATTCGGACGTAGGGTTAAGATAAAAAAATATTATTAAAGTAAAATAATGTTTCGTTGCCATAGCTACAAAACGTTTTTTTTTTAATCTATAGCAAATCATATCGTTCATCAATCAAGATGTTCAAGCCTGTCAGTCAATCCAGCAGTATTATCGCAGACACCAATTTTTTGGTTGTCAAGCAACGTCATACACGTCAAATCTCTGAGTGACAGGCAGAATGGTGTTGAACCTCGACCGAGACGCGCGCATATAGCACAAAAGCCCTCCAAAACGGCTTTTCGCAATCTTTATTATTCCGCGTGTGATCCCCATCATCTTGGAACCCTTATGAATTCATTACATGCGATACCTTTGAGGAGGAGGACATGAGGACATGAGAAGACATGACACACAGCACCATCTAGCCCCAAACTAAGCAAAGCTTGTACTATGGGAACCAGATGGCCGATAAAATACTTACATACTTTTTTTTGTAAATACATACTTATAATACATTATACAACAACCAGACCCGGAAGAAATATTTGCAGAGCATGCAAACATTTCTCCCGCTGCGGGAATCGAACCCGCGCCTCTTGCGTCTCAGCCGAGCACTCGCCCGCCACAGAGGTCGTCAAAAGTATCACGTTTGTTATCGACTTATTATTTAAACTCACTTATTCTTTGACATTTGCGACCTCGGTGACGTGATGGGCGAGTGCTCGGCTGAGACGCAAGAGGCGCGGGTTCGATTCCCGCTACGTCAGATTTGAATGTTCTGCAAATACTTCTTTCGGGTATGGGTGATGTAGTATTATTGTACTTACAAAAAAAAATAAGTATGTATCAGCCATCTAGTGCCCATAGTACAAGCTTTACTCAATTTGGGGCTAGATGGCGCTGTGTGAAATGTCCACAAATATTTATTATTTAATTAGACTATTTTTTATGGGCTATTTGCTTATTACCTACTAATTTACAACTGAAACGTTGTTTTTCAATCCCCACGTGCACTTATTGTTTATTTCGACAAGTGTGTGTCAATAATGTTTTATTGTTTTATGGCAACTGTAAAATCGGTCTCGTTTATTTAAGCAGCGGCCATGATTACAAGCGATTAAATATTTTATGCTCTATGTTTGTGGAACTAATTTCTCTCATTTCATTTGGCTTGTTTTATAAAATTAGAATACATAATTAGGTTTTTTAAAATAAAAACACGACTTTGACGAAGAATAGGCCTAAACTCCTTGACCATGTCGTCCTTCGCATACACAAAGTCAAGTTATATTATCTAATTAGCTAATTTATTTTATTCTATTCTGCCCTCCTAGTGAAGAACGCGGTAACTACGTAAAACATGTTTTGATACCTTCGTGACCAATTTTTGACAAAAATGCTAGTTACTGCGTTCTTCACTAGGAGGGCAGAATTTTAATTGACTAAATCGTAAATAAATTAAATTGAACTGAATAATCCTTCCTCGGTTCATCAAATTTTCATCATTTTATTATTTAAAGATTGATTCATAGAATAAAACGTCCTGTAATCATTACTTAGCCTATTTTTAAAACCAACATTCATAAAAAAATACTTTGTCTATGGAACGAGAGAACCTCATTCATAAATCTTCATTCTTCAATTCAGAACAAAGAATCGATCAGTTAAGTGAATCACGCACAAACAAATTTAAAAACATAATTCCCATTTTCCAGCGAGTGCATTAAGATTCCGAAATAACCACTTTATTTACTTACGACGACTCAATCATACAAAGACTTCTGAGAACGTTTAAAAATCAATTAACTTTCACCCGGAATGGGCGCAACAATGGCGGGAACACGTGCGCGGTAAAAATAAAACGGCCATAGACAACAGAAAGGATTGAGGTGCGTTCATGCTCGTTTAGTAACTGGACAATTTGAAAGTTTCGAATCGCTATCGAGTTGATTGCTCACTTAAACACAGATAAAGTGAACTTTATTTTCGATAAGAATATTAGTAAATAGTAGTTCCTATTTTTCTGCGCGTTGAAGTCTTTTGTATTACGAGTAATGCGTTTTCCATGTAAAATCACAAACAATTATTTGGATGCTGTGCATTTTATCAGTTTCCTTAGTCCCAAAATGCCTGAATCCAAAAACTACTTTTTTTAATACCTGATCCTCTATATTATTATCATTCACACAGTATCCCACTGTTGACGCATTTCGTGCACTTTAAATACACATTTAAAATAAAACTATCTCTAACCACGACCACCAGGACTTGCCTGCGACTTTTGCGAGACGTCTCCATTTCTCCCTATTCCTGGCACTGCGTGTACATTCATTAAGGAAACACTTCATAGATGAACTAATTAAGTCTGTCCATCTTGTAGGCAGTGACGGATTAAGACTACTTGATGCCCTAAGCAATCCATGCCTGGGGGCCCCCCTATCCGTATGTCAACTAGAATCGGTCTTTAAACCTTTACCGCCTAAAAACATTAGTTTTTTGTAAAATAAGATGATGAGATGTAACGTGAGAGTTAGACGTAATGCCCTAAGGACGGATTTTTTTGTGCTTCTTCTGGTGCCCCCTCAGACGTGATGCCCTAGGCAATTACTTAATTTAATTAAGGGTGAATTCGTCATTGCTTGTAGGTGATCGGCCGCGAGAACGTTGATCTTCTACTCTTCATCAAAGCTATACAGTTTTGTCTCCACTAGCTCGATCTAAACGAGGCACGAATACTTCCGACTAGTAAACAGGTAGGGGAAACATATCACCGTTTATGCTACTGAAACGTAAATGCGGTGTTCAAACGACTGAATAGTTTACATAATGCCTCACTGATGGACTATACTGTGTACTTTACTGCTTATTAATAGCTTGGATTGCGGGGAATGATTGAAACTTCTTGCTACCTATTTGCCTGTAAAGAATTCGGGAAGAGATAGTTGATTGTCAAATTTTGACATAAGAGTATAACTTTTTAAACTGCCATGGTCATCGGGGAGCTTAAAAAAATGGTCAAGTGCGAGTCGAATTTGTACACGAATGGTTCCGTGCCATCCTACATGTATCTACAATTTTTTTTTCTTTTATGTGGGTTCCCCTTTATTTTTTATTATTTGTTGTTATAGCGGCAATAGAAGTTCATACCCTGTGAAAACTTCACATCCTCACAAACTTTCGCATTTATAATATTAGTAGGAAGGACTATAATTGTACATGTAAATAATTTATCTATCTATGTATTAGTTTACCTATGAACCTTCGGGAAAAAGTTTAAACGTGGATATTTTAGCTCACAAAATTGTTTGCGTGATTTATTCACTTGTACCTATTTCGTAGAATAAATATTAGGTACACTTGAAAAAAATGGAAAATGTCCATTGCATTCCATTTATTTATAAACAATGTAATTGTGTTTGAACTGAACTAACCTAGAACATAATTAATTTGGTAAATATAAAAAGTCAAAATTAGAAATAAAAGTAATTTTAACAACGTTACACATTTTTATAATGTCAAATAAATAAATAACACCCAACAGTCACATACATAGTTCTGACCCCACACTAGGATTCCCTGTGTCGTGGGTATCAGAAACTACGAGTACCATGGTAGGTACCTACCACAACACCCAGACCCGGAAGAATTATTTACAGAACATGCAAACATTTTTTACGCAGCGGGAATCGAACCCACGCCTCTTGCGTCTCTGCCGAGCAACCGCCCGCCACGCCACTGAGGCCGTCAAATTAATATTTACTAGTCAAAAAATTATCAATTCATGAAAAGCATCCCTTGAAAGAGTGTAAATTAGACTCGAATTGATGAATGTTTAAAATAAAAATCCTTTGTGGCAGTAGGCAGTAACAGTATCCACGCTCAAAATTTTTCCTTGTAGTTTCCATCTTGCCTGGCGCTAACTGTACCTATAATAAACCTATTATAGAATAGAAAATAGGAAAATGTTTATTTCTGTAACCTTTTTACATTGTATTAACTAGGTTGGGACCTTCTTTTAAGTAAAAAATACTTGTGTTAGAAGGTCCCGCTCTTCCATAGCCATATTTCCTTCCATATTTTATTTCTAATCTAAACTAAAGTATATAAATCTTAGAAGATAAGTTTAATTTTAAGTTATGTTATGTTATTTTAAGTGTATATGTGTCAGCATGTGTGTGTGTGTGTGTGTTCGTGTGTGTGTGTGAGTGTGACAGGACATGTAATTAGATTATTCTTGTGTAAACTGGATAAGGAGGGCAAATGTTATGTGCTAGGTTATTACGTGCAGTAGCGCTTCCGTCTCTTCGTCTATTTACCTATGAAAATCTTTTCGGTAAGATGGTAAATAAAAAACTGACTATTCCAAGACTATTCCAACACCCTCTCATACACAAATTCCTGAAATCACGTCTGTGAATTCTCAACACAGGTTTTTGACGCATTATCACGTTTTATGAGTTTACAAAACATAATTAACAAGTTTCCTGGAATATATGCATGTGATGGTGATATAATTTTATTTTAAGGTGCTGTTTAGAACGGCGAATATATACTGAGGAAATACTTTTGGATTGAAGTTAGTTAATTTTAGAAGAACTTGTTTGAATATTCTTCCACATTGTTGTAAACCAAAATAAGATTTATCGAGCAATAATTTTCAGTCCTATTATAAATGTGAAAGTTTGTGAGGATGTTTGTGCCTGAATCACACCTAAACGGCTGAATGGATTTAAATGAAACTTGGAATTTACATTCATATTAATGTATTTATTTGAAAGTTTTTACATAAGTTCATGATGCCAATATAAGACTGGAAAATTCTATAGTAAAAACTGTGTCTCATTTGCCAGCCCAACCTATGGATTATAGAGATTTTGACATTTAAATAGCAAGTTTAAGTAAAAAAAAAACATGTTGGGATGGACGTGTGGAGTAATAAGTATTGATAAGGTACCTAAGGAATAAGAATGTAAGAGGAGGTCATGATACAGAAGAGATCAGGTAAATAATGATGAAGAAAAATAAAAAATAAATGAGTGTACTAGAACATTCGCTGTCATTGAAACGGCACCTTAACCTTTTTGTCGTTGATAGCTGGTATAAGAAAATGTTTACATTACCAGCCTCGTGTAGAGGACGGGTTACTTTTATAGTTATTTAAGATTTTTTAACGCTACGGTGATTTTTTTACCCTGTTTAAGTCTCGGACCACGTGTTTTATTTATGGGAAATGATCTGGTTACCTTTTTAAACTAACTGCCGACCCTCGACTTGAACCCATTCTGAACTTTACCATTTTTTTCGTGTTTTTCAAACTGTCATTTTTAACATTAACTAATTTTTGACATAAGCTGTCATTTTTGACGTAACCATTTTTTTATTGGTCTATGATAAAAGTTGAATCTGGTTGTTGTTCTAATTCAGGCTTTCCTGATTGAATAATCTTGAACTAGCTAGTTTTTTTCAGCCTTCCACTACTAATCGTGTCACTAGTTCTTTCGAACCGTGGTGAAAGGATTAAGGTGAGCCTCAAAGGCTCCTTTCGTGCACTTCACACATGCTTATTAGATTCTACGACATGTCAGCTTCCTCACGATGTATTTTTTTTCACCGTTTGAGAGTACTGGCATCTATACTATAACACACAAGTTTTAAGAACAGAAAAATCTTGTGTGGCTTATTCCATTGTGGAAAAAATGTTTACTTACATGTTCTGCAATTATTTCTTCCGGATCTGGGTGTGGTATAAGTCCCTATAGTTTGAAATAAATGAACTGAATTGAATTGAATTGAATGTGGGATCAGACAGAACTACAGCCGCAAGTAATCATAAGAAAACTTGCAGCCACTCCTGATCCAAGAGTTCAAAGATGGATATGGTGAACCATAGTCACAGATGATCAGCTCATCGCCCATATAGATTCATCATGTCGGAGAGGATACTATCCCTTAGTCGACTCTTACGACGTGCTCGGGGAGAGAAGCAGCTGGACGCATTCTAAGTTTTTTCTTTACTCCCAGTCCAGCAGAGAAATAACGGTAAAGTATATTCGCATGAGCTAGTGGCCAACTCTTGTGACGGAGATTTTAGGCCGCCTAAAAGCCTCTGTCATGGCTCGACCGACATTTTAACGTGCCCTCCGAAGCACGGAAGCGCTCAGCTCGTAATGCCACTTGCGGTCTCCCATCCAAATTGTGACCGGGCACAACGTCGCTTTCAACGATCAATCAAGAGCGTCTAAGCAAGCTACGCCACGAGCGAGAAGTAACGGTGCTTTAGGTAGGTAGGCGTAATGTTTGTTACAAGTGTGGTGAAAGGAGGCGCTCGGCTGGCAACCGTGTTAGTGGGTAATGCGATGAGTAACAATGGATCAAACGATGCAGTTGTCTTTGACGAGGCTGGATACACGCCAGCGCTTTGATTCTACGTGTAGAGTAGATGAACTACAGAGGTATGTATAATTAAATAAAAAAATATAAATATTTGTGGACATTTCACACAGCGCCATCTAGCCCCAAACTAAGCAAAGCTTGTAGGTACTATGGGAACTAGATGGTTGATAGAATACATAAATTACTTTTTTTGTAAATACATAAGTATGTATTTACAAAAAAAAAGTAATTTATGTACTCGTAAGTACGAGCACAAATAGGTACGTACATAATACTACAGACCCGGAAGAAATATTTGCAAAATATACAAACATTTCTCCCGTAGCGGGAATCGAACCCGCAGCTCTTGCGTCTCAGTCAAGCACTCGCCTGCCACGCCATCGAGGTTGTCAAATTAAACCTATAATTTAAATAGCTTCCTTACAATGTACAGTCACGGAATGAAAAGGTTTGTCACCTTGAGATCGGTATTCGTTTGCACTAGTGTAAGAATCAATTATAGTTTTCATCATCTTCCTGCCCTTATCCCACTCTATGTGGGGTCGGCACAGCATGATCCAAGGATCATGCTTTGAGTTTTGGCTAAGGTGTTTTATGACCGGCCGCCTGCCTGACGTCAACCCTCCTTGGGAATACTTGCTTATTGTATCTCATCATGTTGGAGGATACTATCCCTTAGTCGACTTTTACGACATGCTCGGGGAGAGAAGCAGCTGGACGCATTCTATGTTTTTTTCTTTACTCCCAGTCCAGCAGAGAAGAATCAATTATGGTTTTAATTCAGTCAAATATCTTATCCTGTATGACACTATAAATTGTCAAACAACTTTGATGCGCATCAATTTGAACTTTGTTCTCGAGCTTTGGTCTATTTTCATAGACTTTAAATCACTCTGTCATTTTCAAAAATTGATACCCAGAATTTTTTTATGCATAATTATTAAAAGCATAATAATAAATAACCTATACTTAATAATTAATTATATTTTACTGACGTTAGTTTAGTTACATACATACATAATTATCACGCACGTGTCCCTAATGGGATGGGCAGAACTACATCACAAGAAAATTTGCAGCCACTCCTGACCCGAAGTCCCAAGATGGATATGGCGAACCATGGTGACAACTGATCAGCCCATCGCCCATAAAGATTGTCTATCATGTTTGATTAGTAAAATGCTTGCTTAGGTGTTCTTGATTGATCGTTAAAGTTAAGCAACGATATTCGCGGTCACAGATTGGGATGGGTGACCGCAAGTGGCATTAAGAGCTGAGCGCTTCCGTGCTTCGGAGGGCACGTTAAACAGTCGGTCCCGGCTTTTAAGTCGTCAAGCCATGACGGAGACCTTTAGGCGGCCTAAAAACTCCGTCACTAGAGTTGGCCACTAGCTCATACGAACATACATACATACATAGTAAAAAGCTTTATTGGCGAAAGCATACAAAAATATTGTTAAAAGAATATGCCGCTATGATAACAATACATCCAACTGACATACATAAAACAGCTACAACTGATTTGCTTTCTCTATGTATAAATTAGTCTGTAAGCACAGAAGCGTAATGAGTCGTTCTTAGTAGTACAGGTAGGTACGTTGTGTAACTCAAACAACGCGGCGGAAACGACGCTCGTCTGTCTGTCTGTCCTACTGGGGACCGTTTGATATTGAAATGGTTTTATATAGTGATTCGGTTCTTAAACCATTTAAGTCAGACTATTTCAGTTTTTAAGGGTCCCACTAATTCAGTGCTTGGTAAGCAATTTAAGTCAGACCGCTCCCGAGACGTTTAAGGGTCCCACTAACTAACAGATTACCGGTAAATTATAAAATTGCCAGGCTCACCCTAGTTTGATATTGGTAGAGAGTTGAAATTTTCAGTGTGTATTTATATTGCCTCTATAACAAAAAAATATAAAAAAGGGATCCCCATACAAGAAACATTTTGTAGATTTATTCCAGATTCGTCCCATGGAAGTTCGGCCCACACAAAAAAATCTGCTTTCGTCCCACATTATATTCCGCATTCGGCCCACAATTTATTTTATGTTAAGAAATCCTGTTTCGTCCTACTTTTCAGCTCCACATTCAGCCCAATTTTTTTATGTAGGCAAATTTGAATTATTTTGGTACAGTTAGCTTGGTAATGTACGATGGTATGGAACCCTTCGTGTACGTTTTCGACTCGCACTTGACCGGTTTTTTATCGACTCCCGAGTATTTTCAAATGTCAAAATCTCTAGTTCCTCCGATTGTAAAAGCTATCATTGCGCCAATTCCTCGCGTATTTACATTTAAAATAAATTATTTTAGTTCACCCCGACATCTGCAATTAGACGTATTGGGCTCAGATTACGGATAACTGGGGACGATGTTCTACAAGATGGTGTGCACTTTAGTAAATTATTTATTTTAAATTAAGTAACTAACAAATTAATTTCACTAAATACTTTAAAGCCTCTTAATAATAAAATTAGAAGTAGAGAATAACTCAAATTACTAGAATTAATAACTAGAAGTAGATATATTTTATTTTAGGAAAAGAGCTTTTTTATAATTTCCTTGACTTCTGACATAATTTGTCTCTGATCAATAATAAGTAGGTACCTAAGTCAAGTAATATTAAGGATTTTTAGAAAATTATAATAGAAACTCTGTTAAGATTTGTTTATTTGGTGACATATCCCACCTTATGATGATGGTCATAAATAAACCTGCGAGGTGATAGATTTGTATCGTTAAACTTCTACGCTGGATCGCTTTACGAAGGAAAATATTCAATGAAGCTTTTATCCCGTGTCTAAATGTATTATTTTCATATAAATAAAGCTTTAAATCATGCATTATACTTACCACGACCTCGGTGGCGTGTACCTTATGTGGCGTGGCGGGCGAGTGCTCGGCTGACACGCAAGAGGCGCGGCTTCGATTCCCGCTACGGGAGAAATAGAAATAGAAATTGTTTATTTGACACACAATACACAGAGAACACAAAACACTAGACACAAAAAAAATTAAAAGTTTGTATGTTCTGCAAATATTTCTCCAGGTGTTTTAGTATTAACTATATATTATAAGTATCTATGTATTTACAAAAAAAAGTCAGTATTTAAGTATTAGATCAGCCCTCAGGTGCCCATAATATAAGCTTTTCTTAGATTGGGGCTAGATGACACTGTGTTATGTCCACAAATATTTATTTTTATTTATTAGCTTCTTGGCTCCTTCCTGCACAAGCCGCCCGCTATTTAAACGTCACGGGACAGCATTTAACGAAAGCGCTCCAGTATACGATTACCAAGTCGTGCTCCAGAACCCATTAACTACAACCTATTGGGAGATAAAAGCTAATACGAGATTTTTCTTGGAATCAATGCAAAAATCGGTAATTTAGGCCAACATTTTCATATTAAACTAGCGGTTGCCCGCGACTTCGTACGCGTTAGATTTCAAACCGAGTTTCAAGCCAATCGCACCGCCCGTTAAAAAGTTTTAAATTTTGACACCCCATTACACCCCTTTTTAAGGGTTGTTTTTAAAAATCCTGAAACACGTGTCCATTTATTTTGCATTTACAGTATCCGAACCGAGTTTCAAGCAAATCGCACCACGCACTAAAAAGTTCGATACAAATGTTTTTACCCCTTTTCACCCCTTTAAATATTGAAGAGTTATTTATGCTAAGTTTGAAAGTTCAAGGAATACGATCATAAAAGTACAACGACAAACAACAAGATAAATTAACCAAAAAAAATATCACAAATAACATAAAATCATTAGGAAGGTACTAATTTTTTTATTTAAATAGAACAGATGAACTTAAACAAAGAGCTGTATGTCTACTTTAAAAAATGAATGACTTTTATAAAAATACTAGCTGTGCTCCGCGGTTTCACCCGCGTTTTTCTCGTTTCTGTGGAAATACCGAGATAAAATATTGCCTATATTATAGCCTCCCTCAATAAATGGACTATGGCCCATAACTCATTAACAGATACCAACTCTTAACATCTTACACACGTGATAACTTTTAAACGAAATATCCGATTGAGATGAAACAAAAAGTAAGTATTTTACTTCTACATAAATACTCTTGATAACATAATGCTTAATTTCGATAAAGATTAATATTACGATACATATTTAACGTAGTTTTTTTTTCTTCAGACGATTTCATAATTATTTGGAACACAAAATCGGTTATTGTGATTAAACCATGATAGCTAGATATATGTTCTCGCGGACTTTTTTGTAGGTCTTGATGGGATCTACAAACCCGTAGTACATCATTTTGTTCTATTGTCAATAGTTTTTGCAGCGCACGCAAAAATAGGTTTTCGATTTTACACCTTGTGTTACAAAATAGCAATTTTATTACGGATCCCTAATTTTGAAAGAAAAAAAACATAGCCTATAGCCTTCCTCGATAAATGGACTACCCAACACTGAAATAATCATTCAAATCCGACCAGTAGTTCCAGAGATTAGCGCGTTCAAACAAACAAACAAACAAACAAACAAACTCTGCAGCTTTATAATATTAGTATAGATACTAAGATAGTTGCAAGAAATTTATTTAACGAAGAAAAAAAGAAAGAAATAACATTTGTTTAGCACACACACAAAACAAACAAATTAAATAAAAACAAAAACGGGGAAGGAACTAAAAATTATGTACAAAAGAGAGGAAGAGTAGACAAACAAATAACTTAGGCCTTTTACCATCTATAGTAGATGATTTATGCAGCGTCAGGAGGCAACTTTTACCTTCACAAACGGGACGCTGTAGTGCCCGGGACGAATTAAGATGGAGTAGGCTTGCCCAGCACCTATTCCATCCTCTCAGCTTAGTATAGCACACATAAATTTTTCGCACAGAAAAATCCATTGATACACGACCGGGTTTGAACCCACGACCTTAGGATCGGAAGACGGGGTCACTACCAACTAGACCACCAGTGCTCTCAGACAAACAAATAGCGACAAACTATATTACCTACATAAAGCGATAAAAATAACGGAAACTCAACCTGAAAAACATTTTCCATTCTATTTTTCCAAACTCATATCCAAGTGCCAATGAACCGGAATAGTGCGTAATGATCATATTTTTATGTGCGCGTAAACATCATTAAAACTTCTCATTAAATCGAGGTTGCATGTAAAAATAGTGGCGTTTATGTTAATAGATAGAAAAAAAGCACATCACATTCTTCAGTACCTAGCTTATACCTACAACTGAAAATATTTAATAGCTTACGGTAAATTACAATGTCCAAATATCCAATTGACAAAGTGACAAAAAGAAACAAAATTGAAATTTTGAGTAGGTACCTACAAATGTTGAATTTTCATAAACGCTGTATAGATTCAAAATATGTAGCTTGCCTAACCCTTGTACTATGCGAGTTTGCTATTACCTATATTTATTTTAATTTATTTTCATTATTTGTTGTTATAGTGGCAATAGAAATACACACTCTGTGAAAATGTCAACGCTCTACCTAAAGAGATACAGCCCGCTGACGGACGGACTGATGGACCGACCGACGGACTTCTTGTGTTTTATTGATGTAAGATGAGTTAACCGTATTTTAGAATTGAAAAGTCCAAAACGGGTGAAAATAGCGGTGTACGTGCGGCTCCAAATCTCAGTACAAAAATATGACGCATACTGGTCGATAGAGAAAAAAATCGCTTTCGCCCAGTAGGTACATAAAAGTCAAATTTGAACAAATGTCACATAACAGCCTTTTAGTAATCGGGCGGCAGAAATATGACTATATCTAACATTTTTGATAAAAATTAACTTTGCTTTTTTCCAGGAGGGTGTCGATTATGGTATAGTGCAGGGGAGCCCAACCAGTCGATCGCCGGTCTCATGGTGGTCGATCGCGAAAGCAGGCCAGGCGTAGGTACCTACTCCGCACTTTAGATACCTACGAGGCGTACATCGGCCTAGTCGACTGGGCCCTTTCACACATTCATTCCACGCTATACGAGACAGAGTTCCACGATAGGAAGAAAAGAATAGTACCTCGTTCTTTTCACAATAAACAATAATAACATTTAGTTTTATGATTTTTTTTATACAACCAGGATCCTTTTACCATCTAGGTAGTAGATGATTTATACAGCGTCAGAAGGCAACTTTTACCATCACAAACGGGACGCTGTAGTGCCCGGGACGAATTAAGATGGAGTACGCTTGCCCAGCACCTATTGCATCCTCTCAGCTCAGTGTGCTAGACCCACAATAAAACTAAGTCGATCTTATGAGGCATTTTTTTCTGAGTAGATCCCAAAGTGGACTGATAGAGAGGCAAATATGATTTCTCAAACTATCAGCTGTCTTTAAAATATCAGCTACGTTGATGATTCCCAGTCATGAGAAGTTCTTGGAAGCCCACCCAACGAGCTGCAAACAAACTGACGAACAGACGGTACCTACCCATAGCCAACACTTTTCACCGAACAAGTGTGTAGGTACCTATAAACGATGAATGCTGATAAAAAACATCTAATCCACGGCCCGGGTGTTGTGGTGCGGTACTGGAATCCTAAGAGCACTGGTGGTCTAGTGGTAGTGAGCGAAGGCGGGACCTTCCAATCGAAGAAAACCGTGGGTTCGAACCAATGGGCTTTTCTATTCCAAAAAATTATACCCGCTATAGTACCAGTGCTTAAACGATGAAGGAAAACATCGTGAGGAAACCGGCAGTTCGAGAACATCCGATAAGTGTACCAAATGAGCCTCTTTGAGGCGCACTTAAAGTCCTTAAGAAAGAAGGAATAAATAAATTGAAATTAAATTCAATTGTATGGTGGGTATCAGAAATTAAGAGTACCATACCAACACCCAGACCCGGAAGAAAACTATTTGCAGAACATGAAACACTTCTCTTCCAGCGGGAATCGAACCCGCTTTTTGTGTCTCAGCTGAGCACTCGACCACCACTAGGTACGTACTTAGTAAATAGGAATAGAAATGGCTGGCTCTGAAACTTCAGACGTCATTATAATATCAATTTGTTTGATGGTCGTCGTACCTACTAAAACATCAAAAAAACCGCAACGAAACACAATCATAAAACAATCAAACCTACACCTAAGTCCCGAATAAAAACATGTCAATGTTACCCCAACTCAAACAAACGGATCTATTTGTATTGATGAATTTATCTACTAATACTAGTGTGTTTAGTTGGCAGTTAATGGTCCGCTCGATAAAACACAGACTATTCAGTGGGAAACCTAATAAAATCTCTTACCGTCGGAGTAATAAGAGCTTACGGTAGCAAGACTAGTTGGATGGTACCTTTATAGTTAAAAAATTCAGTGTATATTCCAATTGCCGCTATAAAAAACAAAAATAAAATAAATGGGGGCCGCCTATGTACATACAAGTACATACAATTTATAAGAAAGAAGGAAAGAAAATAATTTATTGACAACATAGGTACATACAAAATAAATACAGAAATGATTTTTTTTTAAGACAGCATAGGGCAAAAAAGAAAAGAACATACAGAAACAGACCTAAACTTACGGGGCTAGTACATAACACATGCCTGGTTGCTGTCTAAACAAGAAAGAAGTTGCCAAAAGGTCCTTCTTATCTCAGCTTTGAGCTACCTAACTTGACGTGGGTGAAATAGCGCTCATTTTCAGTTATGTTGTAGGTACGTGTGCGAACAAACAAAGATGCCATGAATGGTTAGTTCCATAGCTTGCTCTAATCTACTTCTCTGAACATCCAACTTTATACAGTGGCGGGTATTTATTTAAGTGGTGTTATTGCCCGCCGGTGGGCAACCAGAGACCACACATTAAATTCAACCTCGTTTTAATTGTTTCTTTGTTTTGTGGTTCTCAGGTTTTTATCGACGATCTAGTAATCTAGTTAGATCCATAAGTATTCCTAGATGGGAAGTGGATAAGTCTAGGAATGCATAAAACTTCTTGATTCACTAGTAATAAAATTACCTATGTGGGTAGGTAAATTTTCTTAGTAAATAACCTTAAATAGGTAGGTAAGCTGTGTAGATTACTGTTAAGCTTGGTAAGTACCTAATCATTATTGAGAATACCTAGTGCTTATGAACTCAGAACAGCAAATCAACTTCTTTTAAAACAAAATGCAAAGTACCGTACATGCAAGTAGATTTGCTGTTCTGACAGACTATTAATATTGTTAACGCCATCTAGCGTCATATAATTGTAATACAGCTTTAGCTTTCCAACACTAGATAGCAGAACATCACATCGGTTGGTCTGTAATTGATAATTAAATTAGTAAAATAACTTTATTAAATACAAATTAAGGTATTTACATTATTTTCTGGTTATCAAACGGACACCATACTATTAGAAGGAAACCTATAATAATGTGAAACGAAACGCACATAGAAAACGTCAGAAACCAAAATGACGTCCTTCGCTGACAGTTGCGCTTTGTTATCGTCCAGATTATTTTCATGTATTTTTCGGAAATCTAAATTATTGTGTACCAGTGCAGTCAATATTCATATGGCAAAGAGTGAGGATGCAAAAGCAAACATGGAGATCAACAGCGTACCGCCCATTGTGGCCACTTACCGGCAAGCCCTCCACACCTTCGATGACAAAAACAAACTCGAGTTGGAAACCAACTTAAAGAAGCTCAAAACATTGATGGATAAGCTGACCGCTGACGATCTAGGATTCAACAAGGATCTCAACAACCCGGAGCTTTGGGAAAGGTCTTCAAAAGCGCCGTGTACATACATAGAAGTGTTCCAGAATAGTCAAGTAAACATGTGCATTTTCGTACTAAAACCAGGTTTTAAGATGCCTATGCATGACCACCCGCATATGCATGGCATGTTGAAGGTAATAACAGGTGCCGTGAACATAAGGAGCTTCACTGAGTATCCTCTGACCGAGATGGTGAACGAATTGGAGTTTGAAACCCGAGCAAGGTTAGAGGCTGCGAGGATATCTCGCGGCATCCACACTAAGCGACGGCTCTTCGCTAAAGTTACGAGCGATGTTGTCTGTAAAGCCAACTCCCCATCCTGCATCCTCACTCCAACAATATCTAACTTCCATGAAATTGAAGCGTTGGAAGAACCCGCTGCATTTTTCGATATCCTAGCTCCACCATATGATTCTTTGAATGATAAAATCGGTCCTAGAAAATGTAGGTTTTATTTTGTATCTAATGAGATAAGTACTAATTTAGTAGAACTACAAGAAATGGAAGTGCCAGATTGTTTTTATTGTGATCAACAGCCATATTTAGGGCCAGTTCTTGCATAGAGATTGCTCCAGGGGTTGATAGGTTGCTGCTTGTTATAAAGGTCATTTCAGGTCGAAAACCTTTAATTTTCCGTGATTAACTACCTTAACGAATTCAAACAAGGTGCAAATCATTTTGCAACAGTTTCCACTGGTTAATGCATCCTTGAATGTTTTATTGATCATGAAAAAAGTTAAAAAATAAGTTTCTTAGACTGATCGAAAGGCTGTAACTATATTTTATTATTACATCCAATGACATTGGCCCTGGAAGGTAATGTATAGTTTAATCCATTAATCTCCTGGAGTTAGGTAAAAGCTATCCAAATTGATATATTTGTCGTATATATTTATCATAAACTAAGGAATAAGATTCCCTATAATTAAGTCATGATGTAAGTACCTAAGTAAATCACTTTTAGTTCAAAATTATTTGTGTCTATATTTTGTGAGTTAATTTATATAGCCCCGGATTATCTAGAATTTTTTAAATAAAAGTTGTAATTTTTTTAATTTAAGTTGTTTAATAAGAATTAAAATTATCTTTGCCACCAGATTATGTTTTGGATATTCTTACAACTTGCATTTTTATTTTACTTTCTATGATTGTACCAATAAATTGCCTTTAGGTATTAATTTGTGTCTTCAAACAACTTATTTCCGTTTAAATTTAATAAATCAAATTGTCTAATTTTAATGCCATGTATCATGTTAACCATTAATTGTAATAGAACATCACTTAGAATTAAGTTTTTTTGCTCAACAATTGGTATGTAAATGTTAAGACCAACTTGCTTATGTACTTTTTTTCTTTTCAATTACACAATTAAGTATTAAGAGTTGATTTTGCAAATGTGTACTGAAGACATAGTTATTCTAAGCTTGTACAAATATTTTAGTATCCTATTTTATTCAAAGTTTGTTCAGGAAAGTAAAACAACTATCTGGTATAACTATTTTATTTTCTGTTTCTGTCTATCTATTATGTAAATCTATTTTTCTTCCTGTGTTTCCATTTGCTACAAAGTTAATGCTTAGGCTAAGATCTATAGAGCATGCTTTAGGCTTTACTCAAGACTTATCTAAAAAAAAAGTAACTTTATATGAGCTAGTGGCCAACTCTTGTGACGGGGTTTTTAGGCCACCTAAAGGCCTCCGTCATGGCTTAGCGGGGACCGACAATTTAACGTGCCCTCCGAAGCACGGAAGCGCTCAGCTCGTAATGCCACTTGCGATCACCCATCCAAATTGTGACTGCTAACAATGTTGCTTAACTTCAACGATAAATCAAGAACGTCTAAGCAAGCTACGTTACGAGAGTCATGACTAGCAAGTCGGTATTTACCTACTCTATAATCATTTCACCGAGCGCGAGCTCAGCTTAATTGCACCATAACGACTTAGAAAAATTTAGACTGAACAAAAGAGATCTATAATTTTTTATTTAAGTAAAGTCGGAGCTAAGTGTACGTGCGCTCTATGTGTACATCTGGATTGAGAGCCCAATTTCAAATCCTTGCGAAACCAAATAAGACTTACAGGGTAATTAGTTAAAAATAGTAAAAACCTAACGCACAGGGCCATGAATTTCTTTGAAAGTGAACCTTCCAATTGAAAGTGCATGACTTTGTGCACGCGTCTGGACTGAGGGCCCAAGTTATTTAATCATAACAGTTTTAATTCACGTTTAAGAAATTTATGGCCCTTTGCTTTAGGTTTTTACTATTTTTAACTAATTACCCTGTAATTCTTACTTCGTTTCGCAAGGATTTGAAATTGGGCTCTCAATCCAGATGTACATGCGCTCTATAGATCTCTCAGCTTTAGTGCATGAAAGAAGCATTTGAGGCGCACTATTTCTTTCACCACTAGTGAAAGAACTTGTGACACAAATAGTACTTGATGCTTAGAGTAACTTTGATGGACTGTTTTAAATAACTTCCATTGACTTTTCCTTATTGATATAATAGAATAAAGAATGTTTTGATGTTCCAGCTAGATGAGTTTAGATATGACATAAGAAAACTAACCAAGATATATTTTAAATTAATAGAAAATGAATTTGTGAAATACCTTTGCATTTAATTATTATTGTTTGAAGTAAAGCAAGTTGAATAATAATCATGAATACCAACTTAGATTTTGTTTTAGATCTCTGAATACAAATAGAATT
Organism: Scotopteryx bipunctaria; assembly: GCA_949320045.1. Lineage (NCBI taxonomy): Eukaryota > Metazoa > Arthropoda > Insecta > Lepidoptera > Geometridae > Scotopteryx > Scotopteryx bipunctaria. The sequence goes on from OX439462.1 coordinate 4,706,005, forward strand.
TAAATATTTGATGGTTTTTAATGGTTATTTGTATTAAATATTTAGTGTGAATTACATAAGACTTTAAAAAAGGAAGGTAGGTATCACATAAAGCAGCCAAGAGCAATCAATAGATATTAAGCACCTAGGTACCTACTTAAAAAAAACTTCGCTTCGAACTTTACCAACAATAGGTAGGAAGGTACCTTTGATTCCCAATAAATTCAATAACTTTTCTTGCTGTTTTAATAGTTTCCTAAGTACTTTATGATTTAAATCAAGTAATAAAACTTTTATATGAGGTTCTAAGAAATCGGAATGTGAGTGAGTAAAGATTTGTAGAGACAAAGTATTAAATTGTTTTTAAGTAATAAATTCTTTAATTTGTTAACTTAACATTTTTTTTATTAAAACCTTGCCTACCCATTCTACTGATGTTTTGTGCGGACGTTTGTCTATTTGTGCCTCAATCACGGCCGTAACAACTGAACGGATTTGAATGAAACTGGGAATATACAGAAACTTCGGTTGTCCAGCAGTGGAGCTGGCGATATAGCAGTCGGGGTTATTCCCGTCGAGTCACACTGACTGAACGGGAAAAAATTCTCTTGGGTAACACTAATGCAACGCGACTTTTTCCGCTGCGTCTGCGTCACACCCTCCCTACATAGTGTTACCGAACGTAGCGAGACTCAACGGGAACAACCTAACGGGAGCATTCTTCGCTGGCCCGATTGGGATGAGGTTAGCAACGGACCGCAGATAATGTCAGACAGAACGAAGCCCTATACCCAGCAGTGAGTGAAGTCAGGATACAAATGAAAATGATGGGAATATAGAGTTTGAACTGGAATTATAGAAAACACCGGCAGTAAAAAAAAGTACCTAACAATTTAGTAGGTAAATAATAATCATTTATTGAAACAACAGCAGCATAAACTAATGATAACATTCACACAACAATTGCACACAAACGCTAAAATTAGTAAAAGGTAAATTATTCTACAATATTAAATAGATAATCTCTTTAAATAATAAGATATTTATGCGATAAGGCATAACGAGCACCTATTACATACCTAGGTACCTATACATTGACAATATACAAGGCGAAGGTGTGTTTATTCGTCCAAGTGTAGAAGGGACCCTTTTCACATGACCTTTACTGAATACCTACTGTATAAAAGAACTACAATCTCTTGCATTGAATTGGATTGGAACCAGAGATACTGAAACCGTGGAAACCTTCCTCGCTGCAGCAACGGTTTTCAAAACAGTGGAGCAAATCACTGATGAAGATGCCATCAAGAGTACCTATACCACTGATATTGAAAGAGGAAGCAGCCGTTTGGTGGAATGGAGTGAAAGAGCAAGTTACCACGTGGGAGGATTTTATAGCCAGAGTGCGTCATGCTTTTACTCCCAAACAGCCTGCTTGCTTACTTAGTTTACCAGGACATTATTGGTATAAAACAAGAAGAGAATGAACTATCAAAAGGGAAATAGAGTCTCAGACAAGTGAAGATTCAGAAATTGGCGCGCTAAGATTTTCTGAACATATCGATATTGAAATCTTATCTTATCCCTTATCCCACTCTATGTGGGGTAAGGGCAGGAAGATAATGCTGATGAAATTTATGAAAGGTGGTAGGTATAGGAATGTGCTCGGCACAGCATGATCCTTGATCATGCTGTAAGAGTTTTGGCTAAGATGTTTTATGACCGGCCCGACCTTTCATAAATTTATTATGTACAAAAAAACAAGAAATTTGAAAAGGTCCCTTTTACCCTTTCAACACACTGTTTCTTTCACCAACGGTCACTTAGAACACTTCACTTTGTTTATAAAATACAATATTTTCTTGGAGATTGCTGTCGATTCTGTTGTGCTTTTTTTTAATGGCTTTAAAGCTATAATGGCCGTCATTGGTAAGGCGATAATATTCTCTGCTGGACTGGGAGTAAGGAAAAAACATAGAATGCGTCCAGCTGCTTATCCTCCCGAGCATGTCGTTGAAGTCGACTAAGGGATAGTATCCTCTGCAACATGATGGACCATCTATATGGGCGATGGGCTGATCACCTGCCACCATGGTTCACCATATCCATTTTAGGACTTTAAATTAGAAGTGGCTACAAGTTTTTTGTGATTACTTGTGGCCCTGCCTACCCTGCTAGGGATACGGGTAATATTATGTACATATGTAATGCAATCATATACAGGGAAGGGCTGTAGAACTGCCAAATAGACGAAACTAAGTTTCTTTTAGACAATTTAAAAATGTTCATGTCACTTTCCAAAATATTCTTTAAGGCCCTTTAGTTATCCTCATTTTCAGTTTTGTTTATAAAAATGAACAACAGAATCGACAACAAAGCCAAAATATTTTAGAATTTACAGAAAAATCTTTTCAATTCACATTCACTTTCTAACACAAAATACAAGTTTTGTTCTAGTACCCTTAAAAGTAATCTCTAAACAATTTGGTCCATTATTACGTAAAAACATGCAAGAATTAATAATAAAAAACTACTTATGTGATATAATAAACGATTTTCCTGTATAAGAATACTTATCTTTGGCCCAGAGACGGGTAATGTTTTTTCTAGTGTTTCAACATAATTTTTATTTAATGAGATACTTGGATAGATTCACAAAAAATTTAAATACTTTCCAGATTAAACATTTTATAAACAATACCAAAATACTCCAACTCGTAAACGGACGTTTAAACCGCAGCATAGATATCTAAATAACAAGGTACTAACAGGCAGTGTGAGTTACTTAAGGTAAAAAAAAAACATGCATAATATTAAAAAAACTTACTCTACCGTTGCGTTTTGTATTGTGATGGACTGTTGCTTACAACTAAGTTTATTTAAATTTTTATCGGTCTTTATGAGCAGATTGACATCAATCGCTTAAACTTTATTATATTTATTTATTTAGCACACTATCGATCTTTGTAACTTTTATTTATCTAGCGTCATTATTCAGGGCCTTATTCGCTATGATTAAAATATAAGTAACGCGGTCTCGTTACGATATCTGTGTGAAATCATATTCTATTGCCAATTTTGTATTGCAAAAATGTTATGAAGTGGGGCTTTATTCGCTATGACCAAATGAAACTTGACAGTCCGTACCGTACGTAAGTTGTTTGTAACGCGGCTCGTCGCGTTTTTGCAATAAACAATTGTCATATTTCTATGTCTTACGATAACACGGTGATACCACAAACGTGCCTACGTTATCTTGTTTGGTAAATAAGGGCCCAGGAAGCAACTTTTGCCTACACTAACGGGACGCTGTACGAAGATACTTAAGAGGAAACACTAGAACATAAATAAAACTAGATCAGGAAGAATAGTAATTTTTTTTGTTATCTGTGTGTGATTCGCTCTCTGGTCTTTGCAAATAAAGATGTCCTTCTACCAAGATGTGTTTCCGTTTTAAATTATAAAACTAATACGATGTAGTCAGTGACGGATTAAGACTACTTGATGCCCTAAGCAATCCATGCCTGTGGGCCCCCCTATCCGTATATCAACTAGAATCGGTCTTTAAACCTTTACCGCCTACAAACATTAGTTTTTTGTAAAATAAGATGTAACTTGAGAGTGAGACGTGATGCCCTAAGGACGGATTTTTGTTTGCTTCTGGTGCCCACTCAGACGTGATGCCCTAGGCAATTGCTTAATTTGATTAAGGGTTAATTCGTCACTGACAATAATGCCAAGGACTTTTTTAGAAGCCCAGCACCTATACCATTCTCTCAGCTCAGTCGGCCTTATCCACCGGAAAGACATGGTCAATACATGTGGAGCTTTATACACAAAGGATTCTATTTTGTTTCGTTCATGTGTAATACTTATTTTGTAAAAAATATACATGTAATTTTTTTTCCCCGTGGTTTATGTGGCGCGCACTATACTTATAAGTTTCAGTTACAAGGACCGATTTCATCATCTATACACAATTTAATGAGATTTTATTCAAAGTAGCACCTAATGACCAAGACTACTAAATGAATTAGAAAAATGATTTAAAAAAAAGGACTTATTTACCAATAACAAATACGACTAGTTAGACGTTGTACTCGATTACAAAATAATTTTGATTTTAGAGAGAAAATATAAAACATACTAGCACGAATCTAGCAAAAGAAAATTTGTTAAATAAATTTATAATTTGATATAAACCATTATGAATAACATCTCAAAACATGATTTAGTTGAGCTAATGACTTTATTTAGCATTTTTAACTTTATTATTTAACAAATTCAAATATGCATTTTCCTATTATTATTAACATTATTTTATGCATTATTATTATTAGTGTACCTTTGCAGGTACGATTAGATGTTAGCAGCCCATCCTCTAACATTCTTTCCTTCTGACTTATTCAGTAGCACAATCCGTACAGAAACGCGACGAAATAAAAAAGAACAATTCTAAACTAAAGCGATTTCCAATCGCTTCCTAGATGGCGTCACAGCCGAAAGCTTTAGAGATAAAAAAAGTACTCTGATTTGTCCGTTTGTGCGATTGCTTTTCTGTTTATAGTTTGTACGTAGAAACTACATAAGAATACGTCCTGGCGCCATCTGGAGGATGCCATAAGGAACTCAAACATGTTTATTTTTAGGAATTTTGATTTCGACAGATATAAAGTATAGTCGGCTTATGCAGATTGCATGACAGGACTTGTCGGCAAAGTAGAAGGAATGAACGTCGGTGTATGGCTGTAGTGATGTGATTACGCGGGTATTTGGGGGCGGTCGCCGACCCCGCCCGCCAAGTCGAACACAGCCTGGGCCACCTCCGCCGCTAGTTTGTCTGCGGACTGAAACAAATGTTTGTCAATGAATAACCAGTATCCCGAGAGATATAAAGCAACATATTATCCCAGCACAATATTGTTGGCATTTATATAAACTAATATACTTTCAAGTAAATTTCTTGATTTATCATGGTATTTACATGGTCATTCTCTCGTGATTTTGTTCTGGCAGAAAGTATTTCTGGTCAAAGTCAAAAGTCAAAGTCATAAATTTTTTATTCCATAAAATCATGGGGATCACTTGGACACGTCTTAAATCTACGTTGCATTTACACCTGTTCGTAACGCGACCAAGCGGGGAAGATACAGGCAAGAAAACAACGCTTGGCTATTTTATTGTAAAATGAACCCTTTACAATCTACTACAATCTACTTGTAAATAATATTATTTAATTATTATTTATTACTGTTACCTAAATTCCACGCGGTCTAGTTTTTTATTCCTTTTTAAGGTTCCATACCCGAAGGGTGCTAATGGGACCCTAGTACTAAGCCTCCGCTGTCCATCCGTCTGTACCTCATGAACCGTAATAGGTAGAGTTAAAATTTTCAGTGTAATTTCTATTGCCGCTATAACAACAGATAATAATAAAAAAGAGTGCCCAATACAAGAAAAAAATTGTTTAACAGGTAATCGATCATCGAAGCTACCTATTTAAAAGTACATGGATTAGTCATATTAAAAGTACATGGACGATTGTGTGGGAATTAGACTTTGATTTGACTAGTATTTTGAAAAGCTTGTTTTGACTCACTTCCTGTGTATCCGCCTCTGCGTACACTCTGACGACGTCCTCTGTGCCGGACGGACGTACGAACGAGCGACCGTGCGTGTACCGCGACACTAGCTCGTCGATCCTGCTCTGCAGGCCCTCTGGCTCAGTGCATTGTCGCTCAGCGTCTGTCGTCGATATGGCGTTGCGATCCTGGAATCAAAATTATTGTTTTCAAAATGTTATATATGTTATATACGTATATATATGAAGGCCGACTAAGTTGAGAGGATGGAATAGGCGCTGGGCAAGCCTACTCCATCTTAATTCGTCTCGGGCACTACACAAGATAAAAGTTGCCTCCTGACGCTGTATAAATCATCTACTATAGATGGTAAAAGGCCTTATTTTTTAAATAATTTTTTGTATAGCAGGACTGCGTTATTTTGTCTTCCTACCTTAACGGTGACTTTGAGCTGTCGACACGGCAGGTCGACATACGAAGACATCCACTGCGTTACGTTGTGTCCTCGCGAGCACAGCACTGTCTCCACCATGAACAGGTCGGAAATGGCGTCCCCGACAGTTTCGTTCGTCATGTCTATGAAGTTTAGTAGCTGTGTTGCCGCCTTGCGTTGTTCTGGCTCGCTGAAAGTGGAACAACAAGTTTGGAACTTGGACTATAAATATTACTTCTCTGCTGGACTGGAAGTAAAGACAAAGCATAGAATGCGTCCAGCTGCTTCTCTCCCCGTGCATGTCGTAAAAGTCGACTAAGGGATATACCTCTCCAAAATGATGGACAATCTATACCTCTCCAAAATGATGGGCAATCTATATGGGCGATGGGCTGATCACCTGCCACCATGGTTCACCATATCCTTATCCTATCTTAGGACTTTAAATCAGAAGTGGCTGCAAGTTTTCTTATGTTTACTTGTGGCTCTGCCCATCCCACTAGGGATACGGGCGTGATAATATGTAGGTATGTAGGTATTCACCACCACACATTCCCCTTCTTACATATTATTGTTCCTTTAGTAATAAGTGTTCTGTTATAGTATGTAAGTGTAGTTATACTGCCTAAGTGGTGTAATGAATAAAAGCTTTTTTTTTTCATGTATGCATAATGTGGAGTAACGATTTGCGAAAAGCTGACAGGGACTGGATGCGTTAAGATGAAGTTAGGACGCGATGGCGAAGGCCTATGTCCGCCAGTGGACTGTACAGGGTGATGCAAGGTACTGACCCTTCCTCGGCTATCTTGCTGAGCGTGTGTTTGGCCGTTTGACTGTACACAACCGTGCCGTGTCCATTCGCTTCGAAGTAAACGCCCACGTCGTAGGATAAAGCCGCGTGGTGCAAGTGTTTCACGCCTGTCTTCACGCATGTTACTGGGATTTTCTGGAAATAAATACGCTTTTGTTAAACTGCAAATAGGTTAGTCTATTTTAACTCGATTTCTAAGATTTTTGCGGTGTACGGCTGGGTGTATTGTGTGTGTGTTATCAGCAGTAACCCAAACGGCTTAAAGTCTCCTATTATTATAGGAGTGGCATTAAAGCTGAAACTGGACCTGGTTAACACCACCACAAGCGAAAGACGTCAATTTTGTACCTTCTTGGGTAGGTTGGTGGGTGATGGGAGGGTAGGTTAGGTACTCTATACCTACTATGCTACTTGTGCCTATAAATGTATATCGTTTCTTTAATAGGTGGGTGCCTACCTACCTACTCTGACCTGCCTACCTACTCATTTTTTTTTGTTGCTACATAATTTTAAGTACCTATCTGTTTGTTACCTACCTTTTTCGTGTTGTGTTGTTATAAACTATATTCTATTAAAGATTTATAAATAAGGCGGCTTTGGATTTGGCTGGGCCATTATATGAAGTGAAAGAAATCCAATGTGGTGGCTGAAAGACATTATAATTTAATCCTGGATCAGTAATAATCCACTTATTGGTAAATTGTATGTTTAAAAGCCAAATGTACGATCAATTATTTGTAATAACTTAATTATTAAAATTACCATATAATAAAATACAATCAAATATTGTAGTATTGGGTACCTACACACATAAAATCTTCCACATTATAGAACACCTTTTCGATGAGCCACGATTTCAACCTAGTTTGATCCCTAGATCCTAAGATCCTAGATCTTTTGTCAATGGTAAAATAAAATAAGCTTAGCCCATTGTTAACTCGCGCTATGGAAGTCAAAGTACTTTTTCAGTACATATTTACAAAATTATTCAGTGATGACTACTAACCAGTTCTTCGGTAATGTATTTAGTAGAAGCTCCATTTGCGTATGCAGTCTGTACTAGGCCTAATTTGAGGTCAGCGGCCTCACACGACCTCAGCAGCTCTGTGATATAACTCGCCAGTAGTGTGGCTATGCGGTCTCCATCCAACAGGTGCATATTCTCCCTGGAAACAAGTTTAGATAGTAAGGTTTTATTTCATTCATTGAGAGCACTGGTGGTCTAGTTGGTAGTGATCCCGGCTTCCGAATGTGGGTTCAAACCCGGTCGTGTACCAATGGATTTTTCTGTGCGAAAAATTTATCTGCGCTATACCAGTACTCTCAAACGGTGAAGGAAAATATCGTGAGGAAACCCGCGGCTTAGTCAGCTCCGCTCGTATCGACCATGTCTTTCCTGTGGACAAGGCCGAATAAGATGAGAGGATGAAATAGGTGCTGGGCAGGCCTACTCCATCTTAATTCGTCCCGGGCACTACAGCGTTCCGTTTGTGAAGGTGAAAGTTGCTTCCTGACGATAAATCATCTACTATAGATAGTAAAAGGCCTTAGTTTATTTCATTCGAGAAGCAATGTCTTCCAGGTTTGAATTACTGTTAGGCGCTATCTAAGATAGATATAAAAGCCAAGGTGCGTATGTGCGATACTGACTTGTCATCTAGATAGTAGTAGACGATCCGGTCGCCGTCCCCGTCGAGGGAGGCGACGCGCTGTGCGGGCGCGACCGGGACGCCCACTGGCGGCTTCTGAGACACTTTCACGAAATCCGCGCCACACTGTAAGTAGTAAAATCCTATAACAACAACACTCAACCCATATTATAAATGCGGAAGTTTGTGAGGATGTTTGGGCCTCTTTCACGAGTAAACGGTTGAACGGATTTGAATGAAACTTGGTATATACATAGTACATGTGCTGGATTAACATATATGGGCTACTTTTCGTCCGGACACCACGAAGCCGCGGGCGAAAGCTAGTAGGTACAAAAATAAGAATGTCTTGAAAACTCTTTAAGAGGTAATTTTGAGAGGATTTCGCAAATGAATTATATTTTTTTTCGGTCGGGATGTTAACCGTCCATTACCGGGTAGAAATAAAAATGTTCATTGATATTTGTGGAGATTGCCTACATGAGCAGACTTTTGAGATACTTTCCAGAGGCTAATGGAACCGGTTCCTCAGAAAAGGCTTAGACGACAGAGCATTCTACAACTGACCCCCGAATACTCAAACGCATTTCAGAGTTGAGCACGTTTCAAGTGACGAGTTTTTGACAGATTTTCTTCAAAAACTGTCAAAAAACCGTGACTTGAGACGTGTTCAATTCTGAGTCGCGTTTGAGTATTCGGAGGTAAGTCGGCGAAAATAGAGAGCCATACTTAAAGGAGCGGGGCCCAACACGCCATACAGCACTCAACACATTCTCTCATGGCCAAGCGGCTGATCGCAGATCAAAAGAGAAAAAAATGGATATTTTTATTGGAGACAGTCTCGGTGGCGTGGCGGACGATTGCTCGGCAGATACGCAAGAGGCGCGGATTCGATTCCCGCTGCGGAAGAAATGTTTGCATGATCTGTAAATATTTCTTCCGGGTCTGAGTTTTGTAGTACCATGGTACTCGTAGTTTCTGATACCCACGGCACAGGGAATCCTAGTGTGGGGTCAGGACTAAGTATGTGACTGTTGGGTGTTATTTATTATTTTATAACTTGACAATTGGTCTTCCAATACTCACGTTCAAGTTCAACTTCCCTCCGTTCCCGCCCAAGTTGAACAGGTTCAGATCCAGTTCTCCGTCCAAGCTCTTCTTGATAATGTTAAGTTTCTTCCCGCCGACGCCATTAGCGCCGTCCACGTACAGGGTGGTGCTGTAATCGCCGTAAATGGGCAGGTTTTGACGGATCTTCTTGAAAGCGCCTACTATCTTCTCGTAGTAACCTTAAAAACGACAATACAGAATTTCTATCAAATATAGTAAATAAGGTGACGGCCTCGGTGGCGTGGCGGGCGATCGCTCGGCAGTGACCCAAGAGGCGCGGGTTCGATTCCCGCTGCGGAAGAAATGTTTGCACGATCTGTAAATATTTCTTCCGGGTCTGGGTGTTGTGGTACCATGGTACTCGTAGTTTCAGATACAAACGACACAGGGAATCCTAGTGTGGGGTCAGGACTATGTATGTGACTGTTAGGTGTTATTTATTTATTTAAGTGCTGGTGGTCTAATAGTAGCGACCCCACCTTTCGATCCCAAGTTCGAGGGTTCAAAGCCGATTGTGTACCACTGGATCATTCACCAGTGCTGGAAGCACTCGTAGCGTAGCTTGCTTAAACGTTCTTCATTGATCGTTGAAGTTAACCAACGTTGTGCGCAGTCACAATTGGGATGGGTGACCGCAAATGGCATTACGAGCTGAGCTCTTTCCATATTTCGGAAGGCACGTTAAATTGTCGGTCTCGGATTTTAAGTCATTGAATAAATAAAAATGGATCCACATCGTGTTAGTAGTAACTTACAAACTAAATTAGTAAACCTAAAACTACTTAAAAATAAAACCAACAAATAACATTAAGAAACTACCTATTGAGACACTAGGCGTGTGATAGGCCGAAGTACTGCCAGCCAGGGTCTCATGCAGGCCGAGCACAGATCCTCAACAACAACGGTTAGAAGGCTGTTGGGACCACCACGCAACCGGCGCATCAGGGACGCAAGATCATTAATTATTATTATTATTAATCATTTATTATCAGATTATTATATAAATCCATAAAAAACATAATACATTTACATACACACTTAACACTAAAATCACATTTCATTCAATACAAAATAATAAATTAAATAAATGTCACACAAATTAATAGATGTCATAAAAATTAATATAAAATGATCTACACAAAATGGACAACACGAAATTAAAATATGAATTGAAAATAAAATTAAATATAGAATGAATTTAAATTAAATAGAGCCCATCATTATACTCATCCATCTGTTTTGGATGTTTTGGATGGGACAGTCTGCCCGAGCTACAATCAATCATCTTCATTAAGCCACGACGGAGGCCTTTAGGTGACCTAAAAACTCCGTCAGTAGAGTTGGCCACTAGCTCATACGAACTTACTTACCAGTGCTGCCTGTCAGTTCTATATTTATATAGAATGGTAAGATCTTATATAATCAAATGGTAAGATATAGTTTGATGTTCCTTTGAAACTTTGTGATATTATTTTTAAATTTATTGGTCATACCTATTGTTTTTTTTTCTTTCTTTCTCTCTTGTGTTATTTTTAGATTTCAGTGTGTAGATGTAATTTGTTAGGAATACATACTATTGTTATGTTTTGGTATTCTAATGTTTATTTATGTATAGGTACTGTAAGATAATTTGTAGGTATAACGTTTAGATACGTCTGTCATGTTATATCTGTGGGTGTGCAATAAACTGATAAACTGATTAATGAGTTCTGAAACGTACCTTCCTCAGTAGGTGTACCATAGGACGGATCGTTCCTGCATTTGACACAGTAGTGTAGTATCGGTGTGGTGACTATGCCGAACTCCTTGGCTGTTCCCTTCAAGGCCATAACGCCGTGTACCGCAGCGGCCGCCAAACGGGGACTTGTGTATCTAACCGATAACAAGTATTTTTTTAATTAGTACATTTGACACAGCGCCATCTAGCCCCAAACTAAGCAAAGCTTGTACTATGGACACCAGCCGGCTGATAGAATCCTACTATAATTATAAATGTGAAAGTTTGTGAGGATATTTTTGTATGTTTGTGCCTCAATCACGCCTAAACGGCTGAACGGATTTGACTGAAACTTGAATATACATAGTACTTATACGTATTGGATTTACATATACCTAAGCTATTTTTTATCCGGGTATGTACCACGCGAGTGAAGCTAGTACTTATATACTTATAATTCTACAAAACCCAGACCCGGAAGAAATATTTGCAGAAAATACAAAAAAATCTCCCATAGCGGGAATCGAACCCGCACCTCTTGCGTCTCAGCCGAGCACTCGCCCGCCACGCCACCTAGGTCGTCCTACCTTAATATAATTATACTTCTCTGTTGGACTGGGAGTAAAGAAAAAAACAGAATGCATCTAGCTGCTTCTCTCCCCGAGCATGTCGCAAAAGTCGATTAAGGGATTGTATCCTCTCCAACAGGATGAAGCATCTATATGAGTGATGGTGGTATTTTGCCCCGGAAACCAAACTCGCTGTTGCGGCTCAAAAAATAGGTTAGAAACGCGAATGGTTGTAACATTTTTATAAAAACCATTATTATGTAAATAAAGGCATACCTGGTATCCATTCCGATAAAGACGCTTGCCTTCAGCGCCATATCAGCATTGACTTCCTTGATGACCTCAGCAGTTGTCGCCTCCAAATCGTTATCACTGAAAAATAACAAACACTGCTATTACTAATATTAAGAGTTCTTTAAGGAGTCGCTTTTCGAGCACAACACACGTGACATGAGTTTTGAGACTTATGTTTACTTTGCTGTTTGATAATACTGGGCCCGAATCCTACAAAAAATCAACGTCTGATTTGTGATGCTGTCCCAACTAACCTCAGAGGTTTCATGAATATACAAATACATACATATTATCACGCCCTTATCCCTAATGGGATGGGCAGAGCCACAAGTAATCATAAGAAGGCTTGCAGCCACTCCTGATCCAAGAGTCCCAAGATGGATATAGTGAACCATGGTGACAGTGACAGGTGATCAGCCCATCGCCTATATAGATGGTCCATCATGTTGAAGGGGATACCCCTTAGTCGACTTTTACGACATGCTCGGGGAGAGAAGCAGCTGGACGCATTCTATGTTTTTACTCCGAGTCCAGAAGATAAGCAACTTCTGAGACCTAACTGTTTCACGAATATTCCTCATTAAATTAAGCAAACCTTAGGATCCGAAGGCGGGATCACTAGATCAAAGTGCTCTAGCAAATCTAGAGCGCTTATTTCCTTCTTTTGATTACCTGACATTAGCCAGTCTAGTAGCTATGGCCTCCCAGCTCTGCTCCAACATCTCGCCGTCAGGGTCGATCAGCTTCACGCCGTTGTCGGGCTCCAGATTGTGGGAGGCTGTTATCATCATTCCTATCGTGCGACCTGAAAACAACCTTGATGTTATAGAAATAGGGACCAATGTTGCCTAATTAGCCTCGATAGGCATTCCCCAATGAGTGCTTTATCCCCTATCTTCGGCTTGACGCAATCAGTTTCCCCAGGAGCGTCTAGCGTCCTATATTAGAAAAGTATACATTCTGTCAAAGGCACTCAGTCCTATGGTGAAACGAATACTGTGCACGGGCACGGAAGCAGTCAGGGTGTTCAAAATTATCTTAGCAAACAAAGCTATAAATAAATAAATAACACCCAACGGTCACCAGGATTCCCTGTGTCGTGGGTATCAGAAACTACGAGTAACAATGGTACCACAACACCCAGATCCGGAAGCAATATTTACAGATCATGCAAACATTTCTTCCGCAGCGGGAATCGAACCCGCGCCTCTTCTGTCTATGGTACTAGTTTACCCGTCACTGTTGTCCGTTGTCGCGTGTGTAACACACGCGGCACGACAGCGGCAGGCTTACAAAATAAGCATGAGGAATAACACGTAGAAACGACAACCCTACTTAAAATCCAAGATGCATCCATTGGAGTAGCTATTTAAAGCAAACACACAAAAACCCTCGCACTTTTAGTTTCAAAACATTAATATGAAAATGTCATTGACACGGTGGAATTGAACCAACGACCTTTGGATCGGAAGGCGGGTCCGCTGCCCTCCTGGTTACCACGTAAAGTGATGACACAATAACATACAGTCACGCAAAATGTTACCTTATAGTTCACAAACTAAAGATGATTTTGGAATGCATGTGAAAAATCGATTGGTCGCGCAGTTAATATAGACTAGCCCAGATACCTGCCCCGATGTTTACCAATACTTTAACCGGCTCTTTTAACCATAGATTAAACTGAATAATATGATGTAGGTTTAATGGACTCTGTTGTTAACGGAAACGTTAAACGATACCTTATTTAAATCAAGCTATGGAAGTCAAGTACTGGACAGTATACTAACTGAAAAGCCTCCCCAATGCACTTTTAGTACCAACGATTTTCTGCTGCCTGCAACTCTACAATTAACGATCCCTAGAAGGCCCTGAATTTCCCGAGTATACAAGAGTAGTAGAGAAAATGAGGTTTATAAATGCAAAAATAATACATAGTATACATATTAACCACAACAAATCATAAGAAAACTTGCAGCCACTTCTATCCAAGATTCCCAAGATGGATATTGCGAACCATGGTGACAGGTGATCAGCCCATCGCCCATATAGGTCCATCAAGTTGGAGAGGAGACTAGGTATTTCTTTGTCGACTTTACGACATGCTCAGAGAAAGAAGCAGCTGGACGCATTCTATGTTTTTTCTTCACTCCCAGTCCAGCTGAAATAATTAGCTACGCTAATCTGCAATTAACCGTTAGGTTAAAGCATTGGTGAACAATAGTTCTAGCCTAGTTTCCATAATAAATTCCTTTGAAATTTTGTATGCACCAATAAGTTTGACTGACGCACATATTCTAGCGCTTACTTCAAAGAAATCGCGATATAAATCAAAATTTTGAAACGAAATATCTCTGAAATCTATTTTTATGTTGACTGGAACATGCGATTTCAACCACCCTCATTACATAGAGCGTACTCTTCTCTCTCTCTAGTCGTGTCACTAGTTCATTCGAACCAGTGGCGTGAAATGATTTAAAATGCGCCTCAAAGGCTCCTTTCGTGCACTTGATACATATTTTCGATTTTTACGTTCTTCGTTTCTACGGTACGTGCCGGTTTCCTTCACCGTTTGAGAATACTGGTATAGCGTTTATAAACTTTCAGAAAAGAAAAATCCATTAGCGCACGATCGGAATTGAACCAACGACCTTAAGATCGGAAGGCGAGGCCGCTACCATATAGCACTGATGGTCTTGTGGTAACAGCCTCGCCCTCCGTTCCTTACGTCGTGGGTTCAAATCCGGTCGTACACCAATAGATTTTCCTGTTAGAATAATTTATGAGCGCTATACCAGTACTCTCAATGTGTACAAAAATGCAACAATTGTTTCATTGTTCTTGAATACGTCAAACAAAATTTTGGCCCAAGACTTGAAAGGTCCAATTCGTCACTACTGATTCCTATATTCAACTAACGGGTGATGGATGAAAGATTACAATAGCAACGTTGTTTTTTGATGGTCTCGGTTGCGAGGCGAACGCTCGACGACACGCCAGAGGCGCGGCTTTGTTTCCCGTTGCCGATGCCGGGAGAAATATTTGCATATAGGGCAAAATATGAGAGAAATATTTACATGTTCTGCAAATATTTCTTCCGGGTCTGGATGTTGTGGTACTTGTAGTTTCTGATACCTAGCACAGGTAATTCATATTAAGTATTCCATGATATAGTAATAAAGTTAATGGATAAAAAATAGCCTATATGTTAATCCAGCACATGTACTATGTATATTCCTAGTTTCATTCAAATCCGTTCAGCCGTTTAAGCGTGATTGAGGCACAAACATCCAAACATCCTCACAAACTTTCGCATTTATAAGAAGTAAGATTAATTTGAATTTTAAAAGTTTAATTTGAATCTGTACAGAAGTTTGTGTATGACTGAGGCACAAACATTACATCGTGGCATTCAAGTATATACCTATTAATAAAAACACATTCTCACCTAAAACTTTAAGACAACAATAGCATTCCATCAAAATGTTCTATCACTCAGACAACGTCGCGGGTTACAGCTAGTAAAATATTATACATTTTTGAAAAAAAAAAAATTACGACGCTTTTGGCAGATAACAAAGTTGCTATGGTAATTTAGCGTTAGTTGAAATAGGATAGAAGCATACCACACATACAACAGATAGCGATCAACGGCTGGAGACGGCCCCTTGCGTTCCTATAACATTTCCTTCCATTTATAGCTGTAGGATATGTCTAGCGACACGGTTTCCTCACATTGTACTCGTATTGTATCTGTTACGTAAAGCTAATTGAACCCGTAACCACTGGCTGACTGTCTTAGACAATATTTATCTATCCTGCTTCCTATTTATCCTACTATATTATAAACTAGCGGTCGCCCGCGGCTCCGCCCGCGTGGATGTCGGTTACCGCTGCAAAAAGCCTACCCAGGAAAGACACGGTCAGTCGCGAGGTCGGCTCCCTACGCAGCGGTCGTGCAGCAGAAATCGTAATATTTTAATTTCGCCATAACTTCAAAACCAAACGTCCAATTTTAATCATTCAAAGACCAAATATTATCTCCATAAACTGTTCTTAGTGATGAAATCATTTATTTTGATAAGGATTAATAGCATGAGTAAAATAAACGCGTTTAAATGTAGTCCAAAAAAAATTCAAGATTTTTAAATAAAAAAATGGTTGCTGTGCCTCACTCGACATAGATGGGTATAGTGTGTCGCGGACTTTTTTGTAGATATTTATAAGATCTACAATTAATTAGAACATTTTATGGTTCTATCTTTTATAGTTTAGGCAGCGTACGCAAAATAAGTAACTTTTCTGGTTGATTTTTTACACCTTGTGTCCGAAAAACCCAAATATCTTACGGAACCCTATTTTTTTCCAAAATAAAATATAGCCTATGTTACTCGTGGATAATGTAGCTTTCGAATGGTGAAAGAATTTTTAAAATCGGTCCAGTAGTTTTTGAGCCTATTCAGTACAAACAAACAAACAAACAAACAAAGTTTTCCTCTTTATAATATTAGTGTAGATGTGAAAGTTTGTGAGGTTATTTTTGTTTGTATGTTTGTGCCTCAATCACGCCTAAACGGATTTAAACGAAACTTGGAATATACATAGTATTGGATTAACATATAGGCAATTTTTTATCCGGGTACAACGCGAGCGAAGCCACGGGCAGGTAGTATTATATATTTAAAAGTTTGTGAGGATATTTCAATGTTGTTTTTGGCTGTTACCTCAGCATCAGCTCTGAATACACATAATTAGTGACCTGGTTACATCATATTCTGGTATCACGGAAGCGAAATCGAGGGCGAAAGCTAGAGAAAAATAACTTGTTGTCATAGATAAATTTTCTGTCCTTTTATTTTTTTTATTGCGATCGTAAATGGGTCTACTTAAAAAAATTCCAATCGGTTCCGAAATAAAATGTTAAAACGGAATCCTTAGTGCGACTTCGGCTATTCGTCTACCACGGCTTATTTATTACTAGCTGCTGCCCGCGGCTTCGCTCGCGTGGTACCCGGATAAAAAATTGCCTATATGTTAATCCAGCACATGTACTATGTATATTCTAAGTTTCATTCAAATCCGTTCAGCCGTTTAGGCGTGAAAGAGTAACAAACATCCATACATCCTCACAAACTTTCACGTTTATAATATTAGTAGGATTTCAGGAGTCTAAAGCTACCGACTTGCCCTCTTATTCATAAAGACAAATAAACATGATCATTCATTAATGTTGTCTGGATTATTATATTCAAGAATCGTACCTAATCATAACATTATGTAAAGACGCTTTGCCATCATCATCATCACCCACAGCTAGAGAGAGATTTTGCCAGCCTCCTCGATCCTGTGCCTCTCTTACCCAGGTTTTGCTCGCGACTTTTTCGATGTCTTCGAAAATGTTGTCGGACGTCCAGGATTTCTTCGGCCTGCCCTCGGCCACTACTCGGTCCACCACCAAATACCTCAAGACTCGTGTATAAACGTCAGTGGCGCTGCGTTAGTGACACGTCAATGACACTGCGCTTGAATGACGTTCCATACGTAGTAGCTCTGTCGCGGCGTCACTAGCCCGATGACACGGACGCTTGGAAATATAGAGTTAGTAATTTGCGTGGTATATTTACCATTTTTGACCCTGGATCGAAGGACAGCCAGCAGCCCCATTCGATAGACGACATGTTCAAGCAGACTTGCTCTGAAACAAAAAAAATACCATTAAGAGTACTATTTATTACAACCACACATTCACTTAATGGTAACACAAAACTCAGATCCGGAATAAAAATTGCAGAACATGCAAACATTTCTCATCCCGGGACTCGAACCCGCACTGAGTGTTTCAATCGGACACTTAAGCACGCCATCGAGGTCACCGATTATGAAGATGCTATTATCGTAAACATGTTTTTTTTTACCTATACTTTCAGATAAAAAGTTGCAGAGTGAATAGTTAAACAAACAAACAAACAAACAGCGTGTTCTTCAATGCTTTTGAAGTTTATTGATGTTTCTTCAATCGAATGCCGTCATGTGAAATATTCAAAATTGGCTCCAGTTAACGATTTCGCTCGCGCGGTATCAAAACAAAAGAAAAATAGTTTAATGTAGGCACTTAGAATATACATTATATAGAGTGTGACCTGCAATAGCAAGGCTTCTTATTCATGTACCATGCAAGAGAAGCCGGGGACGTAGTTTATTCTGTTGTCTGAAGCAAAAACAGATGAACACTATTCTTACAAATAGAATAGGTAAGGTAACAAGAGACCAGTACTCGGCATTTGCAACGGCATGGCAGGGCAAAATATGCCAAAGCGCTAGTCT
The DNA here is from genome assembly GCA_949320045.1 of Scotopteryx bipunctaria. Classification (NCBI taxonomy): domain Eukaryota; kingdom Metazoa; phylum Arthropoda; class Insecta; order Lepidoptera; family Geometridae; genus Scotopteryx; species Scotopteryx bipunctaria. The sequence goes on from OX439462.1 coordinate 4,724,470, forward strand.
TTCGTGATTTTTCCGTGCTTATTGGGTGACAGTAGGATGGATAGTTAATCAACAGCTCAAAACATACAAACATACTACTCTGCTGGACTGGAAGTAAAGAAAAAGCATAGAATGGGTCCAGCTGCTTCTCTCCCCGAGCATGTCGTAAAAGTCGACTAAGGGATAGTATCCTCTCCAACATTCTGGACCACTTTTATAGGCGATGGGCTGATCACCTGTTACCATGGTTCACCATATCCATCTTAGGACTTTAAATCAGAAGTGGCTGCAAGTATTCTTATGTTTACTTGTGGCTCTGCCCACCCCATTAGGGATACGGGCGTGATAATAATGTATGTATGTATGTAAAACATACAGATGTCACGGAACCCAGGCTGTATGAACTAATGACCTTCGGATCGAAAGGACAGGGCTAGCGCGACCTTGCCTCAGTTTCGCCCTAATTTATATTTGCCATGACATTTTGTTTTACTCATCCGATAAGTAGGTCGGGCAATCATGTGTGACAGATAGATACGCTATCAGCCCAGTCAATCCTAATAGGCAGTATTGATTTTATTCTTTGGAACAATATGTTATCGGATAAACTCATTCAGCGCAAAAAGGTTTAACTCGTAGGTACCTAAGTACATAGGTAGGTTATACCACAAATATTGTGCGCCTTGGCAAACTCCGTGCTTTGTATGAAAAGTATGAAAACCGAATTTATCCAAATATACAGGGTGAATTTTTCAAGTGGGGGTGTGCATGGCCAAATCTGAAACTGTGTGGAATAGTAAAAGTACTCAAACGAGTCTCGGACCCGATTTTGATGAAAACTAAAACTGTATCACTGGATTTTTGAAAAATCAATATTCCTAGCCAGGAATCGAACTCGTTAATTTTTTAAAAAGAAAAACACTGTATTATTGTCACTAAAGGAACAAATTCGAAAGTGTTAACTATACTTACATACATAAGATAGATAAAATGCTTGTGCATGATTCAACTTACTGCAAAATCAATATGCAGAGCTGAATGCAATTCCTATTACTGACTATCATAGTTAATCAGTAAGCTAAGTGCCCTATATCTAATACACAAAGCTCTATGATCGAATAGCAAATGTCTGTACAAGTAATTGCCTTGAGGCTTGAATATTAAATTAGGTGACATAAGAATATGGCAAAACCAGTTTTAGACACAAATGTACATAATGTAGGTAGAGACGTCCAGTATTCAATGACAAGGCGATTATCGTCCTTTCACATAGGTACGATATTTTATGTTTAGTTTACATGATCATAATCTTACTTATATTATAAATGCGAAAGTTTGTGAGTTTGGATGTTTGTGCCTCAATCACGCCTAAACGGCTGAACGGATTTGAATGAAACTTGGAATATACATTGTACATGTACTGGATTAACATATAGGCTATTTTTTATCCGGATACGACGCGAGCGAAGCCGCGGGCGGCAGCTAGTATACATATATTTTTGTTTCTGTTGATAATTGTATCTTGGAAACAAGAAACTCTCTCCATGTAAATGGTGCTTTATACAAGTTGTATTTCATATTAAGTAAAACAATAATGAATGTTTACTAACATAATTATTGTTTTTATTTATAGTTTCCAACAAGAATATTTCAGATTCTGCCATGAAAAAAAAGAACTATTCATACTATTTGTTTGTGAAGATTAATATGTTACTACAGGAAAAAATCATCAATAATTTGCCATATTTTTTTATCTTAATGTATAATTAATTCAAAATACAACGTGTAACATAATGTCCCTATAAGCCCGAAAGGGGTGTATTCAGACCGAGCACTTGAATACATTGACGTGTGCAAAAGTTCAATACATCATATTTGAAATTCCAATACAATTAAAAACAAATTATTTCATGAGAAATTTGTGACAACCCTATGTGTTTGTTTACCATTTGCGTAGGTAACAAACACACGCCCACCCTCCTATCGCGTCGGACCCACACATACGCAGACAATTGAACGCGCGGCAAGTTTCAAAAAGTACCTAGGTGTAATCACCAAAGTTTTCGTAAGAATTTGCAATTTTTTTAATTCTACGTAGAAATTAAAGTCGAAGATTAAAATCACGATATCTTTCACACATAAAAAAACAACTACCTACCTACATCTACCTAGGTAGTTACCTAAGGACCTAGGTACAGGAAAAGTTAAGTTATACCTTTTCTCCCTTCTTCTTGGTTGGCTCGGAACACGGCTAATTGACATGGTAGGTATGTAGGTACCTAGGTTGGTATTACTGGTACACATTCACATTCACAATCACAAAATTATTTTTGTCATTTTTTATTAGTAAGCTAGGTACTAATGGGGTACCTACTAGGTAGGGTGATAGGTTAGGTACCTATCATCATACCTACCTATCACTGAATTTTATCACTGTTGACACACACAGTAGGCACTCGGTATCCATCAAAAGGAAGTAGGTACAACACACCACCGAATTCCCGGTCTTCCCTCACTGGTGCGCCGGTGGAAAGATCCCGTCGAGAGAAGACGGTTCACCAATCCCAGAAAATAGCCCGTAAGATGGCAATGGCCGCCCTGGATAACGCTCTCTGTAGAGCTGACGCGCCGCTACTAAGCTATTAATTATTTGGTGCTGCTCCAACACACACACACAACACCATAAATCATAATACTCACCGTTTGAGTACAAAGCCGACATCGTATCGTACGTTAATTAGTTACGCGAACCGAGAGATTGCTTGTTGCAGTTGTTGCAAGGAACGAATGCTAATTGCGACTGATAAAAACCGATCTGTTTTGCGACCAAAAGTAGGTACCTATTGCCGAAAGCCGAATTTTTAGGGTTCCTTGTCTGGGGTAACCCACTAAATACCGATTGGGAAAAAAAGGCAAAAAACTTCATCATACATCTACTACTACTACTACTACTACTACTACTACTACTACTACTGTCGTCGTGTCCGTGTCGCTAGCACTTTTGAACCAGTGTGGTGGAAGGATTAGAGTGCACCTTGAAGGCTCCTTTCGTACACTTTGACACACGTCTATGACATGCCTGGTTTCCTCACGATGTTTTCCTTCACCGTTTGAGAGCATTGATATTGCACACATAAATTTCGAATCGAAAAATCCATAGATTCGAACTCACGACTTAAGGATGGGAAGGCGGGGTTCATAGCAATATGCTACCATGTGCTCTATCCCCATTTGCTACTAGGTACCTACCTACTTACATAATAACCTACCAACAATTACGTAGTTCAATCAAGAAAAGTAAAAAACAAATAAGCCTACGGAACCAATTTGATTTTATTAAACAAACGCTTGCGGTGCGGTGTCGGTTGACGGTTGCGGATTTTGAATTTAGCAAAGGCACCGACAGCCAATTAGGGCGAGGTGCCATCCCACTTATTGTTGTTGTTGTTTCAATGCAACCAATGACAAATAGGCTGTTCACGATGAAAATGAAGATTAGTAAGACAGATAAGTCACAACCTTTGACTTTAGTGCCCAAGTAGGTAGGTACAAAATTGCATTGAAAAATGCTCCAATGAATATTGGAATAATACATCGTTGGAAAAACTAAAGTGGAATAGGGTCACGGCTTATCCTCAGGCACGGTAGACCTCTTCTCATACTTCTTGTTACCTACTCAAGATGCTTTTAAGGCCCGAGTAGGTAGGTACAAAATTGAGTAGGTATCACGGCTTTATCCTCAGGCACGGTAGACATCCTCTCATACTCCTTGGCACCCACTGAGGATACCTTTAAGGCCCGAGTAGGTAGGTACAAAATTGAGTAGGTAAGGTACCTATCTCCTATACTAGGTACTTAACAAAGAGATCTGAAAGGATGTTTACGGTGCCTAGGGATTTTAGTCGTGATGTGTGTGACCTTACATTTTAATTACCAATAAATACCAAGGTACCAACTAGGCCTTCAAAAAAAAATAGAAATTACTTATTAAGCCACCTCGTTATTAGGTAAGTAGGTAGGCATTTTACTAATGGTGTCTGTTCTGTTACCTGTTTCATCTAGAGTTCACACTTAAAGGTCAAAAAACAGCTGTAAATAGGGATGCCTCATGTTGTGTCAAGTTACGTATTGGAGCAAAGTTTAAGAGACATTTCATGAATGAAAACCTTTGAAATTTTAAAAGTCGTTGAACAAACGTTGTTCGCAATGACGTATAGAATACCCCCGTTTCGGGCTTATAGGGACATTATGTTACACGTTGTATAGTCATGAAAAAAAAACTATTATTAAAAACTCTTGATTTGGTAGCTCTGTAGACTTTATCCAAGCAAATTATCATTGCTTAGAAAGAGTAACAATAAATCGGCAACATAATATAAGCTATTCAACTATATCTATTTTAGGACACATACCGCAGATGCCATAACTAATTTTATTCCCAAAATAAATCTTCATAAACTAATATTATTTAGATTTAGACCACAAACAGGCAAATTGATCTGAGTGGTTGGCACCGTGCCAGGCCAATAAAGTTTAAAGGGCGATCAATGGAAGTAAGCAAACACCGCATTCACAATATACCTCAACCATTTGGGTTTATTTGTTTAGCCCATTTATGTGAAGTTGATGAAAATAAAGTTCCTAAGAATATTATGAAGTGTTTGTACAAATTTTATGAATGAATGAATGACAAGTTTGACAAGTGGTATTTATAAATATATCATACTAAATAAACCTGTTAATTAACCTGGCCAGACTATAATGATGCTTAGAACGGACACACATAGGGAAGCCTATGCCTGCCTGAGTGTATGGCATTCTCCACGGATTCTCAGATCCCTCCAAGGACAACAACTTGCAACCCGACTTCACCCACTGCTGAGTATAGACCCGGGAGTGGGTGAAGTCGGGTTGCGAATGATGATGATGAAATCTGTTAGTGGTCCGAGTAATTAAGTAGACACTTAATACAACTTTTTATATTTGTGTTATGATTTTAGGTAGGAATTAAGGAAATATCATTAAAACAATAATATTAATAGACAAGGGAAAATATAATTTGATGCTGTAATAATCTCTTAATAGGTAAAATCAGTAAGGAAGTTCAGGAACATAATTTAGACAAAAAATCTTAAATATCTCAAACTTGTAATCTCATAATCAATATTCTAGCTAATAGATAAATATTTGTCAGGGCTATACCAACTGTTTTAATTACCATCATCATCTTCCTGCCCTTATCCCACTCTATGTGGGGTCAGCGCAGCATGATCCTTAGACAATGCTGTAAGAGTTTTGGCTAAGGTGTGTTAATAATTAACTGTTTTAATTACCAAGGCATATTAATTTATTTTACCATTTTTAAACAACATAAAAGAGTGTTTTACCTATAATTACATTGTTAGTCAACTTTCGTTGCTGACTGTACATACATTCAAATGAATTTTATATTTGTACAGGTAAGTAAACTTTGTAAGTAGATAAATACAGAGTCAAGTCACTAAGCAATAATTTGTAACTAACGGAATGAAGAGCTAATTATAGCAACATTCTATAAATTGCTCAGAGACCTCCCAGGAAGTGAGACAGTAAAATGTGGATTACAAATAACTCCCTACAGACATACCTAATGTTTTAATTGCAACAAGGTCTTATTCATCATTATGAAAGTTACATCTACTTGAATAGCCCATAGAAAAATACCTACTGAGTTTATGACATAGGTACCAAGACTAACCTACTCATTGTTTTGCCTTATAAGATTACCAGTCATTGACCATATGATAACATCGAATACTTCCCGTTAGTAATTTATTATACATGAACGACTCAACATGACTCACTACGATACCTACTTCGAAGGAATACTTGCAATGTTTGCTTACGTGACAACGACACGGTCTAAGCTAAGAGAAAGGTACCACAAAAATGATTCTAAATTGCAATAATGACCTCAATAACCATTTAGAAATAATGTAAAGGGCCTTAATCAATGTTTTACTCACTTTGTGCGGAATCCAGCGGTGCCGTACTCGATAAAAACTTCTGTAGTTTTTGGATGCATTTCTCTGGCGAACGCGTAGACGACTCGTAAGCTACTTGGCGGCATTCTGATCGGCGAAATTTATTTATAAGGTCGCGTATCGCTCAGGTGTTCAGACAATCACTTGATAATCAACAAACGAGATTTCCACATTCCCGCTCCGACAAAGCAAGTTTTCAATTGAATTTTGTTTGACATTTGACTTGACAAATTCACATTGATATTATACAATACAATCAAAATGCTTTTCGGTCAATACAATTCACTGATATTAAGAAGACTTTTTAAATTAGTCCCATTTTTGCCCATTGGCAGCAACTGTCAAGTTACAAAGTAGTGCACTAGCTGGCTATGTGGTAGTACTACTCGTCGCTAGGTGGCAGTGACAACGTATAAATGTTTCTTCTACTGTGCCATAGATGGCAGCTCAAAAGTTATTCTTTTATTCGCCGAATCGGCACGAGATGGCTCTGTCAGTATCTATCTTTATCCATGCAAAACTTTACTGAAGTAAGCAAGGCGAAGGTAAGGCAAGGTACCTTTGTAAAACTACTGTGCTACGCCGTGCGCAGCAGTTCAATCCAGTGGTTCAATCAGCCGTAACAGCTGAACCAATTGGTATTAAACTTGGAATACCTGCTAACAGTTACCTTAGTTACCGTTCTGGAAAAAACATAATGACCAACTACATACAAGAGTTACTTGCATACTGTTTTCGTGACAGCTAATCCATGGGCAGAATCTATTGGTAGCTGACTAGTCATTTTAGCGGTTATTTCTTACTTGGTATGTACTTTTATTATCCTGTCACCAATATGTGTCGTAATTCCTAATTTAAAAAAAAACGCAAAACGTCCATAAGCTTACCTACGATAAAAAAACTATCCTATCAGAGACCACACAGTAAGGCAGTCGTGATATCATACAAACATAAAACTGAATGGGGTACACGGACCATGCATTACCATAGCTTCACTCTATGGTGGTCTGACCATTATGTGCAGTCGTATTTAATTTGAAATAGGTAAGTACCTACATTGTAGATATTTGAGCTTCAGATATCTAAGTAACCTACATAAAGAACTTATGAGAATCTTTGGGGCAAAGAGGACTACAAAAATAGAAGTTTGCACAAACCCTGAAAATGTGGGTTCGATCGAAAAATAAAACTGAAAATGAATAAAAACCTTCTGAGATCTTTTTACTCTACCCACATTTTACACTTAAAACGGTGAAGGAAAATATCATGAGGAAACCGGCATGTCGTAGAACGTAAAACGTTCGTAAATATGTATCAAGAGTACAAAAGGTGCCTCTTTAAGGCGCACTTAAAATCCTTACAGCACACTGGTTCGGAAGAACTACAACTCCACTTTCCTTTTACCCAACTTACCTCCCAGATCTCTCAATCCTACCTCCCGGAATATCATTGAAATTCCCCGTGACTTTCCCAGGCAGGCTCTAATTGTAGATACAGGCCACACACAGCTCGGATGATAGATGTTCTATTAACATGACCGTCTTAATCCGAGACCGTCTTGAGGTACGATGGATGTCTAAGTACCTTCATATATTAATGTGTAAGTACCTATAGATACGGAACAGACAACGGTAAGAAAAATCCTACTTATTTACATAAACCTAAGTATTTACGAGAGAGAGGTGTGGATCAAAATGAAGAAACAAATTTGACGTGTTATTCATATAATTTACGAAATAAATTATATAATTATTATGATCACTCTATCATTGAAGCGCTCGTCAGGAAGCGCTTGCTTAGACGTTCTCGATTGAACGTTGAAGTTAAGCAACGTTGTGCGCGGGCACAATTGGAATGGGTGACCGTAAGTGGCATTACGAGCTGAGCGCTTCCGTGCTTCGGAGGGCACGTTAAATTGTAGGTCTCGGCTTTTAAGTCGTTAAGCCATGACGGAGGCATTTAGGCGGCCTAAAAACTCCGTCACTAGAGGTGGCCACTAGCTCATACGAACATACATACATACAGGTAGAGGAAAGCCTAAAAAAATGGACTGTGTGAAAGAAATGAAATGTGAGAGGAGTGAGTACTGATATGACAAGTGATAGGAGAAAATGGAACAGGGAAGCATGTTGTGCCGATCCCATCAATAGGAAGAGCAGGAAAATGATGATGGGAGTAGTCATAAACCTGAGTGGTTTTTCCATACCTAAACATAATTTTTTTAATAATTGCCTACAGATACCTATCAGAAAAATAAAGTAATTTTCACACAGAGTACCTAGACTTTATATAAATAGAGATTACCTACCAAGCGTAACACAAAACATCAAATTGATTTCAAAACGGACTAATAGCAAAATTGAAGGCATATGACTAAATAACTTAATGTTCTTTGCTCTATAAACGATTGAACTCTACATCTGTATTAAAACGTCCCCTTTTTAGCCCAAACAAACATAAACACTTCAAAAACACAGGCAATATTCAACTCTATTTCAAGGAGTTAAGGCTGGGTTAATCTGTAAGGGGTAAAGTTGCACATGGCCCAATAAGAGGGCATGGTGGACCAAGTAGAAATGGTGCGTAATACCAAATAGCTCTCACTAATGTTGTCTATTACAGAAATGATGTTAGGTACAATTTGGTATCGTATCTGTATTAATGGATTTATACCACGGATAGTTCGGGCAATTTCTATTTAGATAGTGTATTTGATCTTTTTAAGTGTAGGTAATTGCCGTTATTTAAACGTCCCATTTTAAGAAGAAGCCTTTTACAGTGTGATATACTCTTTTAAGTTAGATTCTCTTATCTCTAAATATCGTCAAAGTTCGAAATCTTACTTCTTACTTATATTATAAATGCGAAAGTTTGTGAGTTTGGATGTTTGGATGTTTGTGCCTCAATCAAGCCTAAACGGCTGAACGGATTTGAATGAAACTTGGAATATACATAGTACATGTACTGGATTAACATATAGGTTTTTTTTTATCCGGATACCACGCGAGCGAAGCGCGGGCGGCAGCTAATTTCATCTAAAGTAGATTAACCAACGGCTAAGGGTCCGATATTTATTTTAATTAGGTATTATATCCCAACAATGGGTGTAATCAGGCTGAAATGATAATCATGATTAGATTAAAAAAGGGGGAAAATAGGAAATTAATAAATAAAGAACCTAAAAAAGCATTAAGACTTTAAGGAACATAAATTTAGATAAATCTAATCTTTCAAATTCTTCGTTAAAGGCTTCGTTCGTCAAACTGTATGTAAACTATTATGTACTTACTAGCTGCCTCTCGCGGCTTCACTCGCGTGGTACCCGGATATAAAGTAGCCTATATGTTATTCTAGCACACATACTATGTATATTTTTAGTTTCATTCAAATCCGTTCAGCCGTTACGCCGTGATTGAGGCACAAACATACATCCTCACATCCATACATCCTCACGCTCACAAACTTTCGCAATTATAATATTAGTAGGATACAGGCCCAGTCATCAACAATTTTAAATCCTACCTAGAGATAGTATTCACTATGTTATGGTGATAAAACAACAGATGGATGGTTCATTTTTCATTTACTTTAACTGTAGTAAAATATTTACCAAACCTTACGAGTGCTAGGTACCTTACCTACCTGCCTCTCAAAACCTCAATGGGAAGAGGTAAGATGAATAGGCGGAAAAGTATGAATACCTATCCATTCTGTATTTAGTGATTATTGTTTGTATTTTTGTACAGAACCTATAATTTAATTTCTTAACTACAGTCGCTAGTCGAGTTCGATTGAAAAATTACGGTAGAGGTATAGCTCTAGGTACCGTAATTTTTAACGAAAAAAGGTTTCTTCTTTTTGCTCATTTATAAATGAGCAAAAACAACAAACCTTTTTTCGTACAAATTTCATCTTCCCGCTGCGTTTTGCAGGAAATTAATTTAGATAATTCCTTTCTTAGTGCATCTCTACACCAGAAGAGGAATCCACCCTCCAAGCTTCATGCCTCTAGCTTATGTTTTAGGCTGTGCGTTGATTGTCGACCAGAGTCATATCTCTTTATATAACACTAGCTGCCGCCCGCGGCTTCGCTCGCGTGGTACCCAGATAAAAAATAGCCTATATGTTAATCTAGTACATGTACTATGTATATTCCAAGTTTCATTCAAATCTTGTTTAGGCGTGATTGAGGCACAAACATCCAAACATTCTCACAAACATTCGCATTTATAATATTTAAGTAAGATTTCAATTATCAAAATATCATCTACTTGAGTCGGAGATTCTCTGTCCAAATCAGGTGTCTTCCAAAGAGTATCGATCATTCGACATCTATCGACGATCAACCATGAATGACGACACGGCTGTCAGCACACGACAATGACGCGACGACAATGACGCCGCGACAATGACGCGGCGACAATGGCACGACAATGTTAATAGACTGTAGATAGAGTGCTCGGACATGGCTAATCACGTATTGTTGAACTGAAATTCAAGTACAGATGTTGATTGTAGAGTGTCTCTTAATAAGCATTTTTTAAGTAAACCGAGGGTAGGTACCTGAAAATGATTTCTTTATTAATACATAACAGTAAGGTCTTTTAGCATCTATAATAGATGATTTATACAGCGTCAGGAGGCAACTTTTACCTTCACAAACGGGACGCTGTAGTGCCCGGGACGAATTAAGATGGAGTAGGCTTGCCCAGCACCTATTCCATCCTCTCAGCATAGTCGGCCTTGTCCACGGGAAAAATATGGTCAATACGTGTGGAGCTGACTAAGCCGCGGGTTTCCTCACGATGTTTTCCTTCACCGTTTGAGAGTACTGGTATAGGGCGCATAAATTATAAGCACAGAAAAATCCATTGGTACACAACCGATTTGAACCCACGTCCTTAGGATCGGAAGGCGGGGTCACTACCAACTAGACAACCAGTGCTCTCAGCACTGGTTGTCTAGTGGTAGCGGCCCCAATCCTAAGATTATGGATTCGAATCCAAATTGTGTATCAATAGATTTTTTTGTTCGAGAAATGTGCGTTATACCAGTACTCTCACGTGAAAGAAAACATCGTGAGGAACCCGGCATGTTGTAGAACCTAATAAGTTCGAAAACGTGTGTTAAGTGCATGAAAGGAGCCTTTGAGGCGCATCTTAAATCCTTTCACTAAACTGGTTCGAAAGAACTAGTGTCACGATCAGTAGTAGCATCAAAGAAGATCAAATTAAAAAAAATAGGAATCTTTTTAAGTCCTCGAAAACCATCGTTTTATGAGCTTTTTTGGCAATTTTTCAGATATCATGAAAAAACTCGCCCCAATCATTCGTTGTTCCCGAAAATACCGACCGACAAAAATTTTATTACGAATTTTTTCGGTCGGTATTATCAGTAATTATTGTTATACAACGTGTAACATAATGTCCCTATAAGCCCGAAAGGGATGTATTCACACCGAGCACTTGAATACATTGACGTGTGCAAAAGTTCAATACATCATATTTGAAATTCCAATACAATTAAAAACAAATTATTTCATGAGAAATTTGTGACAACCCTATGTGTTTGTTTACCATTTGCGTAGGTAACAAACACACGCGCACCCTCCTATCGCGTCGGACCCACACATACGCAGACAATTGAACGCGCGGCAAGTTTCAAAAAGTACCTAGGTGTAATCACCAAAGTTTTCGTAAGAATTTGCAATTTTTTTTAATTCTACGTAGAAATTAAAGTCGAAGATTAAAATCACGATATCTTTCACACATAAAAAAACAACTACCTACCTACATCTACCTAGGTAGTTACCTAAGGACCTAGGTACAGGAAAAGTTAAGTTATACCTTTTCTCCCTTCTTCTTGGTTGGCTCGGAACACGGCTAATTGACATGGTAGGTATTAGGTAGGTATGTAGGTACCTAGGTTGGTATTACTGGTACACATTCACATTCACAATCACAAAATTATTTTTGTCATTTTTTATTAGTAAGCTAGGTACTAATGGGGTACCTACTAGGTAGGGTGATAGGTTAGGTACCTATCATCATACCTACCTATCACTGAATTTTATCACTGTTGACACACACAGTACGTACAACACCACCGAATTCCCGGTCTTCCCTCACTGGTGCGCCGCCGTGGAAAGATCCCGTCGAGAGAAGACGGTTCACCAATCCCAGAAAATAGCCCGTAAGATGGCAATGGCCGCCCTGGATAACGCTCTCTGTAGAGCTGACGCGCCGCTACTAAGTAGCTACTAACACACACACACAACACCATATCATAATACTCACCGTTTGAGTACAAAGCCGACATCGTATCGTTAATTAGTTACGCAAACCGAGAGATTGCTTGTTGCAGTTGTTGCAAGGAACGAATGCTAATTGCGACTGATAAAAACCGATCTGTTTTGCGACCAAAAGTAGGTACCTATTGCCGAAAGCCGAATTTTTAGGGTTCCTTGTCTGGGGTAACCCACTAAATACCGATTGGGAAAAAAAAAGGAAAAAAAACTTCACCATACATCTACTACTACTACTACTACTGTCGTCGTGTCCGTGTCGCTAGCTCTTTTGAACCAGTGTGGTGGAAGGATTAGAGTGCACCTTGAAGGTTCCTTTCGTACACTTTGACACACGTCTATGACATGCCTGGTTTCCTCACGAGGTTTTCCTTCACCTCTTGAGAGCATTGATATTGCACACATAAATTTCGAATCGAAAAATCCATAGATTCGAACTCACGACTTAAGGATGGGAAGGCGGGGTTCATACCAATATGCTACCATGTGCTCCATCCCCATTTGCTACTAGGTACCTACCTACTTACATAATAACCTACCAACAATTACGTAGTTCAATCAAGAAAAGTAAAAAACAAATAAACCTACGGAACCAATTTGATTTTATTAAACAAACGCTTGCGGTGCGGTGTCGGTTGACGGTTGCGGATTTTGAATGTAGCAAAGGCACCGACAGCCAATTAGGGCGAGGTGCCATCCCACTTATTGTTGTTATTGTTTCAATGCAACCAATGACAAATAGGCTGTTCACGATGAAAATGAAGATTAGTAAGACAGATAAGTCACAACCTTTGACTTTAGTACCCAAGTAGGTAGGTACAAAATTGCATTGAAAAATGCTCCAATGAATATTGGAATAATACATCGTTGGAAAAACTAAAGTGGAATAGGGTCACGGCTTTATCCTCAGGCACGGTAGACCTCTTCTCATACTTCTTGTTACCTACCTACTCAAGATGCTTTTAAGGCCCGAGTAGGTAGGTACAAAATTGAGTAGGTATCACGGCTTTATCCTCAGGCACGGTAGACATCCTCTCATACTCCTTGGCACCCACTGAGGATACTTTTAAGGCCCGAGTAGGTAGGTACAAAATTGAGTAGGTAAGGTACCTATCTCCTATACTAGGTACTTAACAAAGAGATCTGAAAGGATGTTTACGGTGCCTAGGGATTTTAGTCGTGATGTGACCTTACATTTTAATTACCAATAAATACCAAGGTCACCTCGTTATTAGGTAAGTAGGTAGGCATTTTACTAATGGTGTCTGTTCTGTTACCTGTTTCATCTAGAGTTCACACTTAAAGGTCAAAAAACAGCTGTAAATAGGGATGCCTCATGTTGTGTCAAGTTACGTATTGGAGCAAAGTTTAAGAGACATTTCATGAATGAAAACCTTTGAAATTTTAAAAGTCGTTGAACAAACGTTGTTCGCAATGACGTATAGAACACCCCCGTTTCGGGCTTATAGGGACATTATGTTACACGTTGTATAATCAACTAGCTGACCCCGCGAACTTCGTATCGCCTTAAAATTAATAATTCAAGTGCTTGTAATTTAATATGAACTTTATACCATAGCAATAAAGCTCAAATTGACTACGTTTTAGTTACAAATCATTTGTATGGGAAAAAGAAAAGGGCTATTTTTAGGGTTTTTCCAGCAATAATTCTAATTTTTCTCGCCGTAAAAACCATCCTTGAACTTCAACGAACATTTTAAAAAAAGATTTGGCCAAATTGGTCCAGGCGTTGTTGAGTTATGCGCTTACCAACACATTTTGCGATTCATTTTTATACTATATAGACTTCGCGCACGACCGCTGCGTAGGGAGCCGACCTCGCGACTGAGCCGCGCGGGTACCTTACTCATAGATCTAAACTCCCCTCCCGCACGCGCACCCCCGCCTTGGTGACGCCCACTTCGCAACGGGCCGTGCAGCAGAAATCGTAATATTTTAATTTCGCCATAACTTCAAAACCAAACGTCCAATTTTAATCATTCAAAGACCAAATATTATCTCCATAAACTGTTCTTAGTGATGAAATCATTTATTTTGATAAGGATTAATAGCATGAGTAAAATAAACGCGTTTAAATGTAGTCCAAAAAAAATTCAAGATTTTTAAATAAAAAAATGGTTGCTGTGCCTCACTCGACATAGATGGGTATAGTGTGTCGCGGACTTTTTTGTAGATATTTATAAGATCTACAATTAATTAGAACATTTTATGGTTCTATCTTTTATAGTTTAGGCAGCGTACGCAAAATAAGTAACTTTTCTGGTTGATTTTTTACACCTTGTGTCCGAAAAACCCAAATATCTTACGGAACCCTATTTTTTTCCAAAATAAAATATAGCCTATGTTACTCGTGGATAATGTAGCTTTCGAATGGTGAAAGAATTTTTAAAATCAGTCCAGTAGTTTTTGAGCCTATTCAGTACAAACAAACAAACATACAAACAAAGTTTTCCTCTTTATAATATTAGTGTAGATAAATAAAAACAGTCTTTCACTTCTCGTTTTGTCCTTAAATTAATAGGTATTACAAAGTTATAGTCACCCTACACCATTTAATTACCCGTGACGGGTGTACCTACTTGTCATTATTTAGCGACAGTATTCATTCGAGATTCATACGATATGCCTTCGTGTATTTTGTGATCGATTCGTGTGACAGTTCTACTAGAGATGTGCCGCCTATGACTTTAGCCGACAAGCCGACTAGCCGATTAGACGATTGTAAAGAGGCCGACTAATCTTTTTATTTAATTTTATTTTAATATTTAGGGCACATAAAACAGAATACAATGACATATAAACAGAGTAGGAATAACACAATTTAGAGATAGACCGTAGTCTAAAACAGGTACACAGCATGATAATAAATGACAAAACAGTTCTGTGTAAAACAAATACAAAAAATACATAGTTTTATAAATAAAAAATTCAAGAAATTTAATAAGAAACAAAGTTATTTTAAATTATCAGTTTTCGTGAATTATTGAGAGTACCTAGCTGTAACATCCTTTTAAAATTTATACATTTTTAATTAAAAATATCGACGCTAATTGGCCAAGCCGATTCCGGATTCGGAAGTATTCGGCAATTTCCGTGAAGCTTCGTTTACAGCTGATTCAGCTGGTCAGAGAGGTGTTTTGTTGTAAAAAATAAAATAATTTCACTATAATGACAATACTGTTAGGCATTGTTCATTTAAGTGAAAGAGCTCAATTAAAATTTAATCATTTCACAAAGAAAGGACAATGATTGACAATCAAGGTTTTTGTGTAATGTAATTCCTCCTATAAACATTTTATTAAGAAATACATAACATACAAAGTAAGAAGCTGTTTGCCGAACTAGTCGCCTACTACGAAAGTGGCCGGATAGTCGGCTTTACCGACAAATCGGAACATCTCTAGTATTTACCCACTTACTTATTTGAAGCTGTTCGATAAGGGGACATCCATCAATCGCGTGATGTTTTTATCAACTTCTTAACCCCCTCCTCCTTGGTGATATGTTGAGGTCTAACCTAAGGAATTGACGGCCTCGGTGGCGTGGCGGGCTGAAACGCAAGATGCGCGGGTTCGATTCCCGCTACGGGAGAAATGTTTGGATGTTCTGCAAATATTTCTTCCGGGTCAGGGTGTTGTAGTAAGTACCTATTATGTACTTACAAAAAAAAGTATTCTATTAATGATCTGGGGCCTATAGTACAAGCTTTGCTTAGTTTGGGGCTAGATGGCGCTGTGCGAAATGTCCACAAATATTTATTTATTTTTAAGTGTACGAAAGGAGACTTTGATACGTACTCTAAATTCTTTCCTAACAGACTCAGATTATCGAACTGGACTCTACTGGACTGACACCTTAAGGGAAAATACATAAAAAAAGATCGCAAAATAAAAATAACTTTATTTAAAAGCATTTTCTTGCAAGAGAAGCCTTTTGTATGAATTTATGATCGTCAAATATTGGCCTTTTTAAGGTTATGCGCTAATGTTCACATCGGATCTTTATGCTAATTGCGGAACCCTAAAAAGTAACGTCTTTATAAAGTCAACAATTGACGTTCGTTAGAATAAATAAATAAATAGTATTAAACGGGCTCCTTTTAACACCTTCTGTATCCAAAATGTCTTTCAAACTTAAAAAAAGCTCTATTTTATGCTAAAACTTTCCTTATTTCTATAACAATAGAGTTTAAAGTCAAGTACCTAATGTGTTTTGTAACAGACCTGTTAAAATTGTGATTCTTATCTTCAAAGTAACAGAGTTCAAATTCTTGTGAATTTCTTGTATTGATACGGAATAGTGTCGAGATGTCATCTGTCATCGGCGGATGTCACATTAATGTCATAATTTAGGTTCTTTACAAAGCATTCAGGTTTTTAATCAGTCCATCTTTAGTGACTCTCGATACTGGAAGCAAGGATTCATTGTTTGGTTTTCTACATTAACCAAGCCCACTGAGCAATTGATCTTGTAAAGTTTAGCTTTGCCTTCTGCGCTGTTGGTGGACTTTATGAAAAACTTAAGAGAAAATCATCATCTTCCTGCCCTTATCCCACTCTATTTGAGATAAGGGCAGGAAGCACAGCATGATCCTTGGATCATCCTGTAAAAGTTTTGGCTAAGGTGTTTTATGACCGGCCGCCTGTCTGACGTCAACCCTCCTTGGGAATACTTGCTTATTGTACCTATCTCATCATGTTGGAGGATACTATCCCTTAGTCGACTTTTACGACATGCTCAGGGAGAGAAGCAGCTGGACGCATTCTATGTTTTTTCTTTACTCTCAGTCCAGCAGAGAATAGTATAGAAAAATATGGTGTATGAAATATTTCCTTCAGCCGAGCGAATCAATTAACTACTGTAGCTTTTCAGCAGTACAGATATAGTCAGTTTTTTTTACAAATACTTTAGTGCTTCGTATAGTTATGTACTAGAATTGATAGTGCTAATATGAACCCCTAGGTACCAGCAGCAAAGCCCAGCTCCCGGAGCAGTGATTAGCGGTGGCTGTCGCTTGCCTCATTACGGCGGCCTAATTGCGCGCCGTCAAAAGAGCCGCGCTCTTTCATGTTGCCGCAGGGCGCGGGCGATGCCATGAGCGGAGCGGATGACTCTAAAGCCGCGGCTACGGTGAGTGCGCACCGTAGTATGAGAGGAGCGAGTAAATGGTGCGACCATTGGAATCGCATTAGTTTAGGTATTATAAGTAAGTAATTAATGTTTTTTTTTTTACTTTTTGTACACCGCCGTCTTTCTGCTCTGTTTTGTTTATTCTCTCCATCCGAAGGTTGCCTGGAAGAGATCGCTCTTAGCGATAAGGCCGCCCGCCCATATTGTTTTTGGTTGTTTTTTTTATTTACTTTCTGTGTTTTGTGTGCAATAAAGTGTTATCATTATTATTATTATTAATCACTCGCTCCATGTAGGAATTCAAACACACGAAGGCACGTGCGTTGAAAGTATTGCTAATAACTTACGTACCTAGTTATCATGACGACTTCGACTTCTAGCATAGGTTAATTAATTCGCTTTAGTTCCATTGGTCAAAAAATATTTTATACTAAGGATTGTTTTTTTTTTACTGTAAGTACTTAGAATACCAATACTGTTTTCCAGTTTCTATGAATATTTTCAGGTACTTAAATTAAAGTATCATAAACGTAATAACACAGAATATTCAAGAAATATAATCAAAACATGGCATTAAAAGCTACACACTTAAAAGAGAAGCTTAAACGCTTCCGCTTATCAATAAAATCGCTTTTTCCACCACAGTGCAATAAACCTTATATCATTTCGGTCAATGCGTTCCATTTATTTGCTTATCAAAAAGCACCCTTCCTTCTTAAAAAATAAGGATTGTTTTATTTTTTTCGGGAAACCAAGGGATGTATAAAATAAGTTGGTTTTTGAATAATTGTTTTTATTCATTTATGACCTCCATAGACGTAGGAAGGTGGTCTTAATGGCCTCTCTATTAGCTGAGGTGAATTTGTACTAATTTTATTACGCTATGCCTGTAGCCTGTAACCGTAGTCTGCACTCATCATCATCAGCTTACTCCACTGTTATGTAAACCATGTAACTCAGACCTCTTCCCATTCCCTAGTCTACGGGGCATGGGGCATAGAACGGGATAATCATGACAACAAAAATAACAACGGCGCGTAACAGTCCGTCATCCGTTACTAGAATATTTAAGCCGGGCATTAATTAGTTTACCTACAGGAAGGTTGTGATGATGATGTATAAAAATGATTGGTGTTTCTTAGTGCGGCTGCTATCAACTTTAAAATGATCCGCTGTATTTGGTAGCGATATAAAGTGTATTAATTAAGATCTTTTAACGAGCTGTAAAGTCAAGTTACTAATCCTATATTTACTACGTTGGGGTAAAGGTACCGCGTCCACTAAACCATGATAACAAGACAGCTAAATACAAAACGTACCTACTGATAGATAGAAAATGATGAAAAACGTACTTAAGAAAAGGCAATCGGCTAGTTTTGACTTTATAGAGCGTACTTTACTCATTCCTATGTGATATTTTTACCCGACTACGGCGAAGCAAAAAGAAGGGTTATATGATTTTATTAATTATTAGTTAGTTTAATCATAAAGCTTTAGCAGACAGTAACCTTATTTAAAATGGAATTGAGTAAAATGTACGTGATAAATAGAGAGGTCGAAGTAAATGGTATCACTATAATAAATACAATCGAAAACTGTTGAGCTTTTTAGTTTAATTAACGCTAGTAAGAGGCACGTATACCCGGTTCCAATATTCTAATGGACGACGAATCATTTCATTATTACGGACGTACCTATATACAAAAATAATAAACTAACACAATTTGCAAAACACAATAGCGGAAAAGCTTTCAAAGTATGTTGATTTAAAAACGAAATAACCCGGATGTGGAAACAAGACAAAGTTTCCATTATTCCCATAGTGTTGTCTTCCACCGGCACCGGTGTTATTCCTAAACAACTGTTTCAGTCACTCGCGCTACTTGATCTACCCAAACAAGATTATTGAGGCTCTTATCTTTATTAACAGAAAGAAACTTAAAACTATAACAAATATAATTTACTAAATACAAAAGAAACAGTCGGGCTATCTAAAGGCCGTTGCAAACGGTCTATAGATAGCTCACCTGATCCAGCTCATCAGACGGTGGAAGCGTGCCTAAGACGCTGGCCGCATTGCCACGCTGAATGGCAATACAAAAAGCAGTAATTCTGAATACTTGTAGAATTGTCCGCAAATTTCTGCAAACGGATCTCTCAACTGATGTACAGATACGAAGTTCTGGGGCTCAAAATCAAACAGCCATTCTTAACAGTGCGCACTTGGCTTAGGCCCGTGCCCATTGTTTATAATGCCGGGTCTCATAGAAGCCGAGATTGTAAAATTATACCTAAAAATATTAATAATAAAGTTATTTATTTAGACATCCAGGGCCAATGTAAAAAGCGCCATATATTTTTGGACAGAAAAATAACATTGGTATAGTAACATATCATCCGTTATCTGATAGACGACGTTCGATTAGACGGCCTCGGTGGCGTGGCGGGCAATTGCTCGGCTGAGACGCAAGAGGCGCGGGCTCGATTCCCGCTGCGGAAGAAATGTTTGCATGTTCTGCAAATATTTCATCCGGATCTGGGTATTGTAGTTTCTGATACCCACGACACGGGTAATCTTAGTTTGGAGTCAGTATTATGATGTATGTGACTGTTGGGTGTTATAATAATAAATAATTAACTTATTTATTTATTATTATACAGGGAATCCTAGTGTGGGGTTGAAACTGTGTATGTGAAGGTTGGGTGTTATTTATTTAGCTCACTTATTACCTATATATATCCAAGTTTCATTAAAATCCGTTCAGCCGTTTGTAGGATACAGGAACCAAGCATTAATTAACACAAGTAAGAGGCAAGTATTAATCTAATACAAGGTTATTAAGTGTAAATCAATTTATTTTATGTTATTAGGTAATCAAAATTTATCGTAATTCAGTAGCTTTCAAGTTTCTAAATCTGGTTTTGACATTTATCAACTATTTGTACACTACTTTCGTTGTCCGTTAGTTTAGTACTTTCTTTGAAATTAAATTTTATATAATATCTGTAGCGTGGCGGGCGAGTGCTCGACTGAAACGCTAGAGGTGCAGGTTCGATTCCTGCTGCAGAAGAAATGTTTGCATGTTCTGCAAATATTACTTCCGGTTCTGGGTATTGTAATATCATGTATAATAAGTATGTATTTAAAGTATTCTATCAAACATCTGGTTCCCATAGAACATGCTTCGCTTAGTTTGGGGCTAGATGGCGCTGTGTCAAATGTCAAATATAATATTCATTTACAAATTTTGGGTGTAATTCTTCGGTTCTATCGTTAAAAGAGATAACTTCCAAACAACATTCGGATGGACAGCGTGGAAGTTAATAAATAAATATCACCCAACAGTCACATACATAGTCCTGTAGGATTCCCTGTGTCGTGGGTATCAGAAACTACGAGTACCATGGTACCACAACACCCAGACCCGGAAGAAATATTTACAGATCATGCAAACATTTCTTCCGCAGCGGGAATCGAACCCGCGCCTCTTGCGTCTCTGCCGAGCAATCGCCCGCCACGCCACCGAGGCTGTCGATAATAAAACTGACAATGACTGACGATGAGGTTTGTAAAACATTTCAAAAAGGAAGCTTGAAATAGGTACCTTACGTATGCCAATCATCCAATCCGTTTATAAACATTGCAATCTCCAAAGATCTAATACCAGTAGCAATTTGTATGTGAATCGTGATAGATTGCAATTGTACGCGATTCTCCACGCTATCACTCTGCCCTCCTATATCTAAAACATCGCTAAGCCACAAAACCAAGTTTTGAGATATGAGCGAAAAACGCAGTAGTATAAATATATATTTTATCGTAGATAGCGCTGTTTTTGCTAGAGCTATTTCCTAAACTAAAAACGCTAGAAGAATGATTCTAAAACAGATCGATAGAGAATTTTTTTCTAAGTAGAATGGCATCAAAAACTCAAAATCGACCCCCTGTGGCTTAGCGATGTTTTAGATATAGGAGGGCAGCACTATCGCCCATGCAATTCTGACGAATTGAACTGGGTAGGTAATCGCAGTTTTGAAAGAGGCAGTTTGTAACATTATTTTACATATTTTTACAACTAGGTTAGATAGATAGATAAATTATTTATTTGGCACACAAGACACAGCACAGACAGAATGACAGAAACAATAAAAGGAAAGAAAAAGAAAGAAGCACAATAATAGTAAAAGTAAAAGTAGGAACGTAGGTAGATATCTGACTGCATATCTACCTATATATGCAGCCAAACATCCGCACAAGTCCCTACCTACCTGTTATTAGTTTAGGTAACTAATACAAATATAATTAAAAAAATACAAAAGAAACAGTCGGGCTATCTAAAGGCCGTTGCAAACGGTCTATAGATAGCTCACCTGATCCAGCTCATCAGACGGTGGAAGCGTGCCCAAGACGCTGGCCGCATTGCCACACTGAATGGCAATACTGATCCGTTGAGCCAAATAAGAACCAGCTCTTGAATTTATTGTTCATAAGTCTTCCTAAATAAATATTTGTGGACATTTCACAAAACGCCATTTAGCCCCAAACTAAGCTAAGCTTGTACTATGGGAACCAGATGGCTGATAGAAGATAGAATACTTATAGATACCTATACTTTTTTTGTAAATACATAATATTACAACACCCAGACCCGGAAGAAATATTTACAGAACATGCAAACATTTCTCCCGCAACGAGAATTGAACCCGCACCTCTTGCGTCTCAGTCGAGTTCTTGACACCGAGGTTATCACGTGATCTCAAGAACCTAGATATATCATATATTATCCCTAATGGGGTGGGCAAAGCCACAAAGTAATCACAAGAAAACTTGCAGCCACTCCTGACTCAAAGTCTCAAGACTATGGTGGACCATAGTGACAGGTGATCAGCCCATATAGATGGTCCATAATGTTAAAGAAAATACTATCCCTTAGTCGACTTTTATGAGATGCTCGGAGAGAGAAGCGATTGAACGCAATTTATGTATTTCTTTACTTTCCCAATCGGCTTAGCTACGGGAGAAATGTTTGTATGTTCTACAAATATTTCTTCCGGGTCTAGGTGTTGTAGTATTATATAAGTATGTATTTACAAAAAAAAAAGTATATAAGTATTCCATCAGCCATCTGGTGCCCATAGTACAAGCTTTGCTTAGTTTGGGGCTAGATGGCGCTGTGTGATTTGTCCACAAATATTTATTATTTATATTTAAACAATCATACAAAAAAGGTTTATTCAGTGGTTTACAGTGTTTGTTGGTATACAATGAACAGCCTAAATCCATCTTCATAAAAAACAAACTACTTCCGTTTTCCTAAAAACAGTGTTACCGACGATTATGCCGCACATTGCGTCCAAATAGAAATGTGTTGTAATAGCCACCTGAGTGAAGGCCACTAATGCATGGAATAGGGTACGTTAATGTACATAATAGGCCCCAGGACGTGTGTTCATTATTTTTAAAAATGGAATGTTATTATTTTAATTTTATGATGTTTATTGTGAATTTCTGAGTTAGTTTTGTGGGCAAAAGTTTTCTCCCGATTCTGTATGAGTATAAAATGGTTACTTATTATATCTATAGATAGCCCGACTATTTCTTTTGTATTTTAATAATATTATTATTCTACAGATTATTATATACTAGCTTACCCCGCGAACTTCGTACCACCTTAGAATGAATAATACAAATTTTCAAATATTTTATTCTGCAATTGAAATCCAACAAATCAAAACTCATGAAATCGGTCCAGCTAGAGGCCCTTACCCACAGCCCTGCAGTAAAAAGAGCTGCTGACGACCCGGTTGATACGAATGGCATTGTCAATTATTATAGAAATGTCAAATTAAATTATCTGTCTTGTCATAAATTAATGTCTATTAAGTATTTATGCGTTATCTTGGTTATCTTTTTAAATCCTTTTTCCATTTCTATGCCCTTCCCAATGTAATTTTATTTAACTTTTTATATTTGTGAACCAAATAAATAGTTTCTTTCTCTCGTTCTTTCAAACTGCTCAATTTCAAAGTACCTGGATGCTGATAATTCTAATGGGTAGAGTCGAATCCCCCTAATGTCTAAGGCCACCCGCATTCGACTGCTTATTACAATTTATGTGTTGAAACCAAATTGAGACGTGTTATAATGACCGCACCCGTAACTTACAAATTACAATCTATGCCGGTGTTCCCTTTGCTGATTCCGCATTCGACAGTTTCCGATTTTTGTAATGGTACAATTACCTACAACAAATCCGGTATCGGTCGAAGCATGTTCGGATGTTGTCGGCCGATTAAGTGTCGATGGTATCTAAATCGCAGTATTATTTGTACAGAAACTGTATACCGCTGTACCAGTTCTCTCAAACGGTGAAGGAAAACATCGTAAGGTAACCCGCGGCTTAGTCAGCTCCGCTTGTATTGACCATGTCTTTCCTGTGGACAGGTCAAGCTAGACAAGCCTACTCCATTTTAATTCGTCCCGGGCACTAGAGCGTCTCGTTTGTGAAGGTAAAAGTTACCTCCTGACGCTGTATAAATCATCTACTAAAGATGGTAAAAGACCTTAGAGAGAGATCTCGAAACTCCAATCGCGCTTTATTCACCCTCATTATATTCTTCATTCATACTCGTCGATTTAGTTTGAGGTAAAATTGGGTCTAATCTAACATCCCGAGCGCGAATGTTTCTCTATCGTGCCCACGGGTGCTAGAAGCTCCTAATGACACCGTTCCTTTATTTCCGTTATCCATTCCGACAAATCGTCGTATCCTACGAATAAGGGCACAAACGCCATTGGGCCTTTTTATTTTTATTGCGCTTTTGGAATCTTCACTATCATTTACATCTAATCAGTTCAAAAAAAGTTCAAAAATAAATTTAAATCAATAAGTTATTTAAGTTTTAAACTTGGGGCACAATTACATTTCTGAGTTTTGCCCGGCGAATAAGGTTCCAAACGCCACTGGTAGCTGTGTTCCACGCGCGAAATGAGTGATAAACGCAACTGGGACTTTGTTCGTCGGAGATTACCGTGAAGTGCGGACATGCGTGTGCTGCGTATTGTTGTGAATATACAAGTTGCATTTATATCAAACCTAATCGGAAATAAACTGGATTTTTTAAGTTTTCTAGTGTAACTTTCTTCATTTGCCTATCGATTTATTACTACAAAATATAAGTACAGGCTGTAAAAAGACTACACCCGACAACATTGGAGGGTGAAAGTTCTCATCAATCTAAACTACTTTTCATGTAATCAAACCTTTGATCGCGTTGTTCCATACGTCATGTTGACTTAGTAGGTCATCATCAGCCTATAGAAGACCACTGCTGGACATAGGCCTCCCCTAATGAGCGCCATCTTTTTGTGCCTTATCATTGGGGGGTTAATGCCCATAATCCCCACGCTGGGCATGCGGGTTGGGGATCGCAGAAGCACAGCTTCTCGCATCGCCGACGCTGCTGCCCGTCGACGACCCGGGAATTTAACTGTGCCTTAAGGGCTGCACTATACCGCAATGAACCGGTCGCCAGAGCCTCGTTTGTGATTTAGCAGGATGTACCACGGGCAGGTGAGGTTGGCTTGGGTCCCTAAGATGTGAGTCGGAACCCCATACACCCCAGTCCAATGTCTGCTTGATAGCAGCAACTGACGCCGAAATTAAAAATCCATCACAAGCTCCATGGTTAGAAATTCAATATCAGTGTATTTTCATCATCTCATCATCTATCTGCCCTTATCCCACTTATGTGGGGTCGTCACAACAATTGTTTTTCTTCCACTCCCCTTTATCAGTCGCCATCTCAGTATTCACTCCTTTCTTACTTATGTCATCTTTCACGCAATCCATCCATCTCTTTTTCGGTCTACCTCTACCCTTGTATCCATCCACATTCATATTTATCACTCTTCTTGTCACATGATATTCATCCCTCCTCATGACATGCCCATACCATGCTAACCTATTACTGCTCAACTTCTCTGTCACAGGCGCTACATTCAAACTTCCTCTGATATACTCATTCCTTATCTTATCCATTCTCGTCACTCCACACATCCATGTCAACATTCTCATTTCTGTTGCATGCAATCTTCTTTCATCCGTCCCTTTTAGTTGCCCAACACTTCGATCCATACAATACGGCAGGTCTGTCTGATTTGTAAATTTTCCCCTTAATTTTAAGGAGCATTCTGGGGTCGCTAGTTGTCCCCGTGACCTTTTGCCATTTCATCCATCCCGCATTATTCTATTTTTCACAATCCCGGTCTATATCGCCGTCGTTCTGGATTTATGAGCCGAGGTATCGGAAGTTGGAGCAGACTGGAAAGGATACTCCATTTAAGGAAATAGGGGAGAAACTGGATGGACCACCGAAATCGCAGAACAGGTGCTCAGTTTTTGTTCTGCTGATTTTCAGTCCGACACTCTCCAGTCTCTCTTGCCATTTTTCCAGTCTACCCTGGACCTCAAGCGCATCATCTTCGACAAGCACAATGTCGTCGGCGAACAGCATGCACCAGGGTGCTTCCTCCTGTATGTCTGACGACAACGCATCTATCACCAGGAGGCTAATAAGGGCTTAAAGCCGATCCCTGGTGAAAGCCTACAGCCACATTGAACTTATCGGTAACTTCAGCTTTGGACCGGACACGTGTGTTTGCTCTATCATACATAGCACGTACAAGTTGCACGTACTTCTCAGGCACTCCCTTCTCTTTCATAGCCCACCATAGAACCTCACGAGGCACCCTGTCGTATGCCTTCTCTAGGTAAATGAACATCATATGCAAATTTTTATGTGCACATCTATATTTCTCACTAAGTTGGCGAAGAGCAAATATGGCGTCCATTGTTCCGCCTCCAGGCATAAACCCGAATTGGCTCTGTGATACCTCACTCTCTTCTCTCATTCGTCTCGCTATTATCCTCTCCCAAACTTTCATACTGTGTGACATAAACACAGTTCTGTACATCACCCTTGTTTTTGAAAATGGGCACAAGAGAACTGTTGCACTTTTCTTCCGGGATCGCCTGTTAAAGAATAAAGCTAGCTACCACCATGCATCCACTTTCAAAAACTTCCATACTTCAGCTGGTATGCCGTCTGGCCCTACAGCTTTCCCATTCCTCATACCTTGCACCGCTATTTTAACCTAATCTACACTTATCTGTTTCACCACAGCCATGTTTGCTGGTGTTGTAGGTAAAACACCATTCCAATAATTCTCCTCATTCATCAGCTTTTCAAAATATCCCTTCCAACCTGTTTTTATTTCCTCATCATTCGTCAAAACCTTTCTTTTCTCATCTTTTATGCATTTAATATATATAATGTCCAAGTGATCTCAGTGATTTTAAAGAATAAAAAGTTTTAACTTTGACTTTGACTTTGACTTTGAATGTCCCTTGAACTCTTTTCTCTTGCTTTCGCTAGTTTGTAGAGGTCTTTCTGTCCGTCAGGGCTTTCCAGAGACTGGTACAGTTTTTCTTTGTACAGTTTTTTGGCCCTTGCTACAGCGACAGCTCTTTTAGCATTTTTCTTACACTCAACATACATCTTCCTCTTGATTTCTTTCATTTCCATAGTTTCAACATTTTTCCATTCCTTAAACGCATTCTTCTTAAGTATCTAGTAGGATACTCGGAGAATATAATTATCTAAGGCAGTAGTCAGAAGCACGTCCAAACATAACATTTGGCACATGCCCACATTTTGCAGAAGTATTCCATATGTGACAGGTTGCAAGCCCATAACCGCTGCTAAAATTTATAATTTTGAACATGACGATAATCTTGAAAAACCATAAAAAATATTTAACTGTCATCAAATCGTCCTTCACGCTCCTCTCATCACCTTCTACTCATGACACCACAGCATAACACAAATTTCTACACTCTTCACTGTTAATGCGGTTCGTATGTATGTGGAACTCTATTCCAATGCAAATACGCCAAGCCTCATCCACGGGAATCTTCAAGTCTAAAGTAGATCACCATTATCTTGCTCTGCAGAACAGTCATCAAAATTGAGCATCTGTAGGTTTTTTGTATAATGTTTTATAATTAGGTAGACATTATTTGTATTTATTTATGTATAATAATTATTTTTCTTGTAATTTTTCTACAAAGCACTAACTCCGTTTTTTTTCCAAACTACACAAAGGTTAGCTGGAAGAAAATGCTAATTAGCATTAAGTTTGCCTGTGTACATGTTTATCTTGTGCAATAAAGAATTTTCTATCTATCTATCTATCAGCACCCCGCCAACTCCGGCGAACAAGGTCATTAAGGCGTTTAAGTTAGCGTCGATAAACAAAATCTCCGTGGAAAAAGGTTACTAAAGGCGCTTAGAACCAAGCGAACAAGAAAATAATACACGGAACAAGGTCCTAAGCGACAAAAATGAGGGAAAACGTAGTATTATATTTAAAAAAAATACTCAGAATGGTAAATAGAACGTTATGAAAACAAATAAAAAAATAATTTCATTAAAAAGTTTAAAACTCATCGAAATAATAAGAAAAAACCGCCTCCTGTAAAGTTGGTGTTTTGCAATTGTGCCCTTATTCGTAGGATACGACGAAATAGTTCGCCACTTTTAAATATAGGGTAGTCACTGGTAGAATGAGAGTTTTGGTGTTGCCATTAAAAATATTCGTGTCGATTTCTGACGTGAATAATTTGGCTTGTAAATTGTAAATAGGATCTAAGGCCCTGAGTAAACGGAAGACTTTTCAACAATAAAAAAAAAACACGAGAGATTGCAATGTTCTCAGACTTACTCGGTCATCATCTCGATCACAGAACAATATTACTTCTAATCTCGATTCACTTTGGGATCTCAAGGGTACACTATTACAGAAATACATTATCGGTTTCCAACTGGACCCACAAAATATGGAGTTTAATCCAAATCAATGTATTTAAGTACTTAAAATAGAAAACACACTCTGAAAATTTCAACTCTACCTATTACGGTTCATGAGATAGGTACAGCCCGCTGACAGACGGACGGACGGACAGTGGAGGCTTAGTAATATGGTTCCATTTGCACCCTTCGGGTACGGAATTTATAAAAATATCTAATCTAAATATATCAATCTTCGCATAGTATCCAAACAGGATTATCAGTTTTTTGTTTGAACAAGATTTTATTAGATAGATACATTACCAACAAAAAAGGATACACAGAAAATAGGATTTCATAGACCAATTAATCATAGTCGATATTTTAAATTTACATTAAAACCACTCGTCTGGCTTAAATGTGATGTGCTTAGCTTTAGCCATTAAAAAGTTGATTGTACGATAGAGACGTCATTGTACAAAATTGGCGCGCTTTAAATGATTTGCGGTGGCTTTGAAACAGGAAGTGTGAAGTCAGGTAGCAATTTAATGCGAGACTCATTATTGATTTTGATGATAGTTTGTGTGGTTTTTGTAGCTTAAATAGAATACGGATTTACAAAATTGAATATTGGTTTGAATTTTAACGTAACATTAATCGGTATATAAAAGTCACTGAATTGAACAGGAAGTAGGTACCTACGCGTTTTTGAGTTTTCAATCAAATCAGAACTTTACTTTCAAAATCTTTCAAATGATCTTTGGTTTGACTTTAACTATTTTTGCTTTTTTTCCGCCATTTTCGAGCGAGCGTTAGCCGAAGACATGACCGATTCGTCATAAGTTTTTATTTTCTTCAGTAGGTACTATTTTCGCTTCGCTTGAGTGGCATTTATCTATCTGTTTCTCTATTTCTTGTAGGTACATGTCTTCTTGTTTTAACTTTTTCTATCCTTTTTAAACAACAATACTCAAATAAAGCCGACTATAACCACACCGAGGCAATTAAACTAAATACCGTGTAGCTACAATATGCCACCCACACAATTGTATAAAAGACATACAATAATTGTATGAAAGAATGACGGACGCAATTATCTATGAGGTATGTAGGTACGATGTATTTGATTAATAGTGGATGATTCATTTAGAGACTCCTTTTTCAAACGTAAAAAAGAATGTACTTAAATCAATTTTTATCGGGTTTTCCTCGTTATTATATGAAAAAAAAACGATTATTTTCGTTTTTCTTTTTAAAGATTATTTATTTTAAATGTTGTGAGCTATCGCGGTTAGCTGTAAACAGATAACAAAGAAACTGATAAAATACATAGGTATTATATATTTTTTTGTTTGAAAAAGGTTTCACTAAGTGAATCTGCCTTTATTTGTACATATTTCCTGATAAGACAATGTTTTACTTAGAACAGTTTGCACAAGTACCCAAGTTCCTACATTTTCTTACAAATAAACAATGTTGCCATAATAATTTACCTCCGGACATCCGTTAGTTGAGTGAAGGAACCGAGCATAGATGGGTAACTAATTGCCAGTTACCTGAATACCTGTGATAGGTGAAACTGGTGAAACATACATAGATACGACTATTGTAAAGTTAACAAAATGTTGAAAAACCTAAGTAATTGATTGTCGTACAAAATTTAGTTTTTATTTATGAAGGTAATGGAGTACAAAATTGCAAAAAAATTATAATGCACCTACTCAACGTCTACGTGACGTCTACGTGACGTCTACGACCTCGTAGCGACTGCTACGGCGGTCTTCTAGTTTACTTGTTTTTTTTCATAAGTAATTTGGTTTTTTTTTATGCCAGGGTGAGTATGGAGCTTTAGTTATTGTTTGACACTTACAAACAGCTTAGAATATGAGTCTTTTCGTCCATAAAAAAAAATTTGCCTTAATACTTTAAACAATAAAATAAAATAAATTCACGAAAGATTTGGCTTTAAAGTCTCAGACTATCCGCCTGCCCGAAAGAGAAAATTATTAAGAATTAATGATTGTTTAGACTACGAAAAGAGGGCGTCCTTATGGTAGGAAAGACACAAAAACTACGAAAGAAATTAAATAAACAAAAGACTAACCCAAAAGGGGAAACTAGTTTAGACTACATAATTAATTTATTAGAAATCGAAATATAAGATTTTTCAAATTTCCATAGCCTTTTATATTTTAATACTAGCAGCCGCCCGCGGCTTCGCTCACGCGGTACCCAGATAAAACATTATAATATAGTGTACGCTAAACGATGACTAAAGTATTGCCATCTCTTACCATTTCATAATGACAAACAGTGACAGGGCTAACTTTAAGCAATGGCTAAATTTAGCGAACGAATATGAATAATGGTATGTAAGTATATTCCGTAGTTTTTGCGTGAAAGAGTAACAAACATACTTACCTAAATCTAAAAATTAAGAAATTTCGGTGAATTTAGTAAAAATTTTGAGTTAAGGTCATGGGCGCCGGCAGAAATAATTTCCAGGTGGTGCAGATTTTAGTTTTCTTACAATCTTTGCCGTATATGATTGTTAATAAAAAGATGAAATTTTAGTCTGAATGTTCGAGACATTTACAAATTTCTGACTATTCATTATGAATTTATTATATAGGTACCCAGTCGTCACGGCTCACACCTATTTGTTCACGACGATCGAAATTTACAAATTCTAAATTGGTGGGCCAGGAGTACCGGGATCGATATTAATCGATTTCCATTACTTCTCTGAACGCACCCTTTAAAGTACCGCTACTCTACACCAGATGGCACCAGCATAAATGGGATGAACTTAACAGAGAAAGCGCAATACAGTTTCAATAATTCCTGTTGATCCCGAGATTCCCAAGAGGTGCAAGTGCACCCTCTGGCACCCCCTTGCCGGCGCCCATGGTTAAGGTAAACTTTTCAAAACGCAACGATAGCGCGTCAAAATTTGATCAGAATTAGCAGCGACATCTAGTTTTCAGACGTAGAATTACGTCAGAACTCCATGAATAATCAAGATTAGAAACTTATTATACCAGTAATAATTTATGCTTCCTTTCACAGGTAATTTGACATTGACAGTTCCTTTTCCATATGTTTTGTATCATCTATTACTAATCTTTGGTATCATCGCTGTCATATGTCAAAATAAAAGTATTCTATTTTTCATGAAAAACATGCCAAAAATAAAGAATTTGCAGGTAATGATGACATCAACTAAATGAGAAAAATCGGCTCTTTAATTTGATATAGGTTATGTGCAGTTTTAGACCAAAAATTGATTCCAGGTTTTCATCCCTTTTCACCCCTTTAGAGGTTGAATATTGAAAAATCCCTTCTTAGTACACCCCTACGTACCAAGGTTTACCTACACTGAAAATTTCAAGTCTCTACGTCCAGCGGTTTAGGCTGTGCGTTGTCTGTCAGTCAGTCAGTCAGTCAGTCAGTCAGTCAGTCAGTCAGTCAGTCAGTCAGTCAGGACAAAGATTCTTATAATATAAGATTTATAAGATTTTTGAATCAAACCTTGAATCAAAGCAACGTTCCTAGACAACATGCGAAATAGCGTACTTTAACCACACGTTTATCTCTTGGTGAATGTTCATAGTAATTAGCAAGATGAAAGGAAACGGAGGGAAGCAAGAACTATCGCTATTTCCTATATCGACAGGGAAATTTGAAAAAGGTTTAGAATAAATACCGGATGACAATCATTGTAAGAGGAAGCAAGACATAAAGATAAATGAATAATAATTTGTAATTATATTTAACTCCATAACAGATTATTACCCATAGTAGTAAATCGTTCAAAAACTGTCCCTGTGTATCTTGTTTTTGTTTTCACGAGTCCTTTTTCCATTAACAATAAGGATTTTATCGATATTTAAAAGTAATTTTTTCCTTAATCGAACTGCCTAGAAAAATAAATTAATGACTTAGCTCAGCTGAAATACTAAGAAATGATGGCTGAAATACTAAGAATTTTGTAAAACTAACTTTTCTACTTAACTTTTTATGGTTACAAAAATATTCGCATCACTGTTTTGAACAAAAAATCGAGGGATGACGGAAATTTCAATTTTAGAACGCCTCGGATGTAGAAAGGAATTATTTCTATCATTGGTTAATGGTAGCGCGGGAAAATTATCAATATGGCGTCTGTTCTGGTTAGTTTAGATTTACTTTCTTTTTACCGTTTAAAATTTATGACACTTCAGCAACGGTCATTGGCAGAAGAAAATAAGTTTATAATGTCATTAGGTATTTCGAATACCTACCTAATAAGCAGGTAGGTACTGCCCAACTTATACAATATCTAAAATACATAATAAGCAGATGATGGTTCGACTTGTTTTAATATGACATGTGTCAAAATGATCCTATTTTTTTAAAAGGAATTGAAGTTTGAATTTTTGTATGATAGTTCCTTTGATTTATTAATGTTCTACCACCGACTTCAAGACGGTTAGGTTACTTAAAAAAAATAAGGACCATTTTGAAACATTATTTAAACATTGAAAATCAGAGGTTCTCAGATTGTCTGCATGTTTTTTTTATTTGAGATAAAGGATTTATTTTTATGGTTAGTACTATGGGCACAAATAGCCATAGGTACCTATAACTTCAAGCCGCAGGTTCATTTACGAGTCAGTAATTGTCAGCCAAGTGGCAATAATTTCCTACCCAAGGTTCCGGTAATAAATCTTCAAACTCCCGATTGTAATAGGTACAATTTATTTTATTAGAAATATTTTTTTTTAGTATCGCGAACTACAATAGTACCACAAATATTGTGCGCCTCGGCAAAGTTCGTGCTTTGTATGAAAACCGAATTTTTCCGAATGTCAACTAATAACTGAACCAATCTTTTTAAAAAAATAAGTGTCTACATAATTATTGTAACATCTCTATATTTAAGAATCTAGACGAAAATTACCTTTCATCAGCTCTGAAGAGTCAAAATTTTTAAATTTAGAACTTGATACTATGTCGCATAAATGCTAACAGTATCACCATCACATTTGGGTAGAATTTTTTTTCATCGAAGCTTATTTTTGTGTGTGATTGTATCTAAATAATTATCCTACTAATATTATAAATGCGAAATTTTGTGAGGATGTGTGGACGTGACGATGTATGTTTGTGCCTCAATCACGCCGTAACGACTGAACGGATTTGAATGAAACTTAGAATATACACAGTATGTATGCTGGAATAACATATAGGCTACTTTTTGTCCGGATATCACGCATGCGAAGCCGCAGGCGAAAGCTATTAGATAAGTATCTAATATTGTCTCTACCAGATTTATCCAATTTTCATTTAGCTACGTAGGCATTTACTTTCTAGACAGGCAAAGCGATAAAATATATTTTTCTCGCCATTTTCAAAGACCTTATACCGCCTTATCTTACGTTCATTAACTTCTGCTGGACTGGGAGTAAAGAAAAAACATAGAATGCGTCCAGCTGCTTCTCTCCCCGAGCATGTCGTAAAAGTCGACTAAGGGATAGTATCCTCCAACATGATGAGATACAATAAGCAAGTATTCCCAAGGAGGGTTGACGTCAGGCAGGCGGCCGGTCATAAAACACCTTAGCCAAAACTCTTACAGCATGATCCAAGGATCATGCCGACCCCACATAGAGTGGGATGAGAGCAGGAAGATGATGATGATTAATTTTCTTCACATCCTATCCAATCATTTTCATTGTTTACAAGGACAGTTCAGAAGTAGTACAAATAATAAGTACCTACCTACAATTACCTGTCAAAGTTAGTATTTTAATTATTACACATGATGGCCCCTGGCCTACCCCAATGGCCGTATTGCCTCGTAAAGCCAATTGAATGTCAAATTACGACTTTTTATTCGTGGCCACGAACCGTGAAGAAAACAAACACCCAAAATGGCGGACGGTTGCTTTTGGGTAAACATTATTTTTAATTAGATTAAAGTTTGAATGGAAAGTTATTTATGTTTTGTGCCTTTATAAAATCACTGTGAAATTAGGTTGGTTATTTCTTTAACAATGATTTGGAGGGAGGACAAGTTCCAACTAACAATCTTAAGTAAGTAGGTAGGTACCTACATATATTTACCTGTCTAAACGAAATAGGTAGGTACCAATTTTAAAAGCTTTATCCACGTAACTATAGGGATTATGTGCATTATGTATTAAGCTATTAGACACCTAACTCTTCTTCTCTACTCTCTAGAAATCACTAGGTATTAACATGATAAATGATGATTGCAAAGTCTATAACTACCCGTAAAACTTACCTACCAAAACAAAATCACAAAACGTATAAATAACAATGCACCATTCAAAGAAAACTAACCCATTTACAGAAACACGTGTTCAATTCCCGCCAACGACCATTCTTACAAATTGGTAGGTGCACCTTAGGTATTTACCTCTCTGCCATTAGGTGCGATACCTCATCAGGACATCGCGTTTCGACAATTAACCGATGGAATATAAATGAAGGAAAGTGGCAATTTCTCTAGTGACAAACAGCGGCCTTATCGACGCTAAATAATGGAGCGAGTAGTTAGACTCGCGTCTTCATCCCGATAATTAACCACTACACCCCCCCCTCCACCCCTCCCTCCCCCCCGCGCGGCTAAATTAATCACACCACGAATCTCGCCCCCCAATCCAGGGATTAAAAACTTTTATTGGAGATCCGAGTGTGACAGTCCTCCGCGGCCGGTCGCGCCGGCCCAGCCAACCAGCACGCGGCGGCAATAAAGCCCCGTGCTCTCATTGGCTGAAGGTTAATGGGCCACGCCCACGTTCACCGCCCGGGCCGGGGCTGTCACGCGCCACGTCAGTTGACCGAGGCTCGTCGACCCGTCAGCCGGATCCGTGCGTCAGTGAGCTAGCGGGACAATATCGCCGGTGCCCTGTGTGATGGATCTGTGAAAGATGATCGAGGAGGAGTCGATGTCTGGCCACAGCTGCTCCGAAGACGATATCAGTGTTGGGCGGCCGTCGCCGGCGCCGTCGCGGTCGCCGTCGCCCCAGGACTACTTCCGACCGCTGAAGAGATTGAAGATGGCCTCGGAGCCGGTGGAGGAGCGTCGGGGTGATGGTGTGAAGAGTTTTTCTATTCTGGACATTTTGTCGCACAGTCCGCGGACGCCGCCGCGCATCGTGCGGCCGTGGGACGCCTCGGGCTTCGAGCGGCTGCAGCGTCTGCAGAGGCTGGCCGGCGCCGCGCTGCTGGATGGGGAGAGATGGCGACTGGCGGCGTTGGGGCTGCTCCGGCCGAGGGACATGGCCCCCGCTGAATGCTGTGACTCAGCGTCTGAGCGGTCCTCGTCGGCCTCCGACTGCTGCTCGGAGCCACGCCGCGCCTCCCAGCCCGGCTCCAACGCGCCCCACACTCCCCTGGATGCTCTCTTCCACATGACAAGCAAAACCTTCGAGGCTAACAACCCTGACAGTCAAGGTAAGGGCATGTACATTTTATATTACGACTTTGTGAAAAGCGATACGAGCTTTTAGCACGGTCTATCGCTCCAAACACATTTATTTACCTTGCTACTTAATGGTTTCAAAGCTGATTGATCATAAACAAGCTCTTTATATTTGTTATTACTTTCACTGCTTGTAATGACAGTGGAAAATAAGAGCCAATTCAATAATACCTCTTACGCGCTAAGAGCAATTTGATTGGGCAACTTGCATTACTGTTTATGAAAGCTAATTCTTATAATTAGTGATTGAGCCCAACTATAAGACTTGTAACTTGGTTATCTAATTATTTTGATAAGTGAAGGCCGCATGTTTGGAACATTCGTAGTCCTCAATTTACTTGAGACAAATATTATAAAAAAGGACCGGTGGCTAAAATGGCGGATAAAGTTGTCACCTCTTTTGAACATGAAAGTAACAATGATAGAATATCTTAAAGAACCATGATAGATGATTATTAATAAAACTATCATAATTTATTACAGTCACAGGTTCATAAAAAACACAATACCTACATCATAACATAAAAAAATTAAGAACATTTTGGACAAACATAAATTTTTGGAAAATATTGTTCTGCTGCAACTAATACCATATTTTAATACTTGCCTGTTCAAATATTTTTAATTAATAAGACACGGTGTAATAAGACAGATAAGTATTATTTTTTATTGCGGCCAGGTTGTACTGATATAATTAAAGGGAATATTTCTTTATTTAGTAATCCCATTTTATTTTGGTTGTTTGGTAAAATAAAGGCATAGTATCCTCTCTAATATAATGAAGCACCTATGGGCGATGTGCTGATCACCTGTCACCATGGTTCACCATATCCATCTTGGGACTTTAAATCAGGAGTGGCTGCAAGTTTTCTTATGATTACTTGTGCTCTGCCCAAGGGATACGGGCGTGATAATTTATGTTTGTATGTATCTGGCAAAAATTATTTTATTAAGAATGGAATTGCTTTTATTACTTTTAATAATGATTTGGATATAATATTATATAGAAACACATTATACTTAACTGTATTATCATGGTTTTGTTTTTGCGTATCAAACTGTCTTACTAAAAAAACTTGGTAGACTAAAACGCATTGGTCCTAAAGTCGGTGTAGGTATGTAACATGACAATGTATAATAACAACATACAACATAACAATACAAATAAATAATTGCTTGAGTAATTTTACTAAACGAAATAAATATAGTACCTAGCCCATATTTTGTTGTCCCCTATAAAGATAACATGAGATTTCACTAATGTCAGGTTCTAATATTACTACTGTTACTTCTAATATTAGGTACTTCTTACTAACGGACGACGGATCGTTCATAGGTACAGAAAAATAACGTTGCAATTAGGTACGTTAAACGATCCGCCATTTGTTGTTAGAATATAACAACCGGGCTTATATCATTACTTTTAGGTATTTATAAAATTGAAGTCAATAAACTAGACATTATTATTGAGTAGGTACTTCATAAACTAAGGCCTTTCACCATCTATAGTAAGATTTATACAGCGTCAGGAGGCAACTTTTACCTTCTCAAACGGGACGCTGTAGTGCCCGGGACGAATTAAGATTGAGCAGGCTTGTCCAGCACCTATTCCATCCTCTCAGCTTAGTCGGCCTTGTCCACAGGAAATACATGGTCAATACGGAGCTGACTAAGCCACGGGTTTCTTCACGATGTTTTCCTTCACAGTTTGAGAGAACTGGTATAGCGCACATACATTTTTCGCACATAAAAATTCATTGGTACACGATCGCATTTGAACCCACGTCCTTAGGATCGGAAGGCGGGGTCACTACCAACTAGACCACAACTACTCTAAGCAAGCATATATATTCTACTAAAATAAAGTATTACATTAAATAAATAAACTTTTTTCAACATGGACGTCTGAGATATTACTTTGACTCTCCTTTCTCCTTTGTTTCTTTTATCAAAAGTTCTCTAAAACCCAAGTATTATAATGTACAAGTAGTTAAATCTAGTACCTACCTACTTATTAACTTTTATCTCCAACTGTACAAAATTACAGCAAGGCTTTCTAAACTATCCATTTACTTAACATATCAAAATACAGAGGAATTCTGTACATTTTTGTATTTCTCAGAAACATTAATTCCTTATACGTTTTTGAATGTTTATTTATATTATAATTATTAGTAAACGGCCAAGTTTTACGGTTCGTCAATTAAGAAAAATATATTGAAACCCACTTAAATCATTATTAAACATAGAATCATTTATTCGACACCATATTTGGTTGGCAAATCTTCATAATTGGCCAATTGGTTTTGAATAAAATTACTTGGTGATTTTGACTCAATCTTTAAAATAAATATGATGTGGGATGTAATCAATAGGTAATAGGCTGTTGACCTTTTGACTTTTCATAAAATAAGGTAGACCTTATATGTAAATATTCTACTAACGGACAACGGATCGTTAATTACCATAGCAACGTTATCTTCTATCGAAAGCTATTTTTAACAAAAATACGTTGCTATTGTAATCTACTGTTAGTATTAGAATATAGGAATCGGTACAGAAATAGGTAACAGTAAGAAAGGCGCGTTTAAGTCTTTTGTACCAAATTGCCATAACATACCTACATACATATTATCACGCCTGTATACCTAAACGGGTAGGCAGAGCCACAAGTAAACATAAGAAAACTTGCAGCCACTTCTGATTTAAAGTCCTAAAATGGACATGTCGAACCATGGTGATAGGACAGCCCATCGCCCATATATTATATGGTCCATCATTTTGGAGATGTCTATCCTTTAGTCGACTTTTACGACATTCTCGGGGAGAGAAGCAGCTGAACGCATTCTATGCTTTTTCTCTACTTCCAGTCCAGCAGAGAAGTAACAATAATATCATCATCATCATCTTCCTGCCCTTATCCCACTCTATGTAGGGTCGGCACAGCATGACCCTCGGATCATGCTGTAAGTAGAAAAGTAACAATAGAATAATTTTAAAATCATCGCCAGGTCTAATATTTCACAACACTCTGTGTATGACGCGCATTATCATACTTCACACATCTCTATTAAAAATAATCGATAAACACGTTACATCTATCGATTACCGATGACAATCGAGTCGGGCCGAAAATAGCCGATTACGTTATGATCACTGAGCGGTGCGTAATTGAACGGGCCAAGTCGGCACCCAGCCCTGTCATTACGTCGTGTAAAAACTCACATTTAAAATGTATTTTGTCATTGGTATTGATAGAGATCATTCGTTTTATTCTTTTTTGATGAGTTTAAAGTACTTTTACGTTTTTTATTTCTTACTAGCAAAACTGTTCTTTTAAAGCTTCTTAAGTCTAGCTAGGTCATGATCATCTTCCTGCCCTTATCCCACTCTATGTGGGGTCGGCACAGCATGTTTTGGCTAAGGTGTTTTATGACCGGCAATATTTGCTCATTGTAGGTATATCATCATGTTGGAGGATACTATCGCTTAGTCGAATTTTACGACATGCTCGGGGAGAGAAGCAGCTGGACGCATTCTGTTTTTTCTTTACTCCCAGTCCAGCAGAAAAGTACTAAGTCTAGCTACTAAGTCTAAGTCTAGCTAGGTGTAATATTGCAAAAGTTTGTGTGTTCAATTTGATTGAATCAATCACGTCCTTTTGTGGTGAAACTAAGCTTAGCCATAGCTTGTTTTCTAAAATAGCTTATAGGCTACCCTTTTTAGGTACTTCTAGTGTAATCATAAATACTTAAACTGAAATGTAAATACAGCTTAATGACAGTTTAATATGATCACATATTGCAGTTGTATCAAAATGACCCAGTATAGAATATAAACTGCAATTTAGTTACGCTTAACGAAGGTATTGATACAAAATCACCAAATAAAATGTAACAACTTAGTCAATGAACTTATAAAGACCCCCAACACTCAAACCGAAAAGGGCTCGAACCCAATTTGCAAAAACTCTATTGTTACCGGCACAAAAGAAGACATCAAAAAAGAAAAAATGATTCGAAATTCAAATAGGCGTTAGAAAGGCGGGAATTGTCTATGCTCCATATGTTACGAGATTAAGCTGTAAGCGGTCATTTGTCATTCGTAGCTCAGAGCAACAAGAGCTCTTGATTGAGGAAGTCATTTCTTGTATAATACAACGGAAATAATATTTTTTACATCCCCTATCCCACAGAGAACAACATTAGAGTATATTCTATATGATTATAATATGTGTTGAGATATCACGGATATAATTACTGTGATTGGAAGTGTTCATTTCCATGTGTGTTAATAGTATAAAAACAAAGGAACTGTTTTGATTCAAACGACATTTGAATGTAGAATGGATCTTAGTACCAACGATTTAGTAAAATATTTTTTTAATCCTATCCGGCAACATTGTACGAATGAAAATAGTTCTGTTGATAAATCTCCACTAATCATACAATGATTTGTGTTTAAATATGTCATTATTTCTACATAATTTCAGGCATTGATTATCTCTGTGATAACTGTAAATTATGGTATAATTTTGATGCGATGATAATTTCAATACTTACTTCAAAGTACTTACGTACTTATCGCTTCATCTTTACGTGATTATAGTACACATGAATTCATGTAATGGCAGATACAGCCTTTGGCCTGGATTACCTAAAGTACATGTTTAAAATGGTATAAGGCTCGTAGTTATGCCCGGTTCCAATATTCTACTAAAAAAAAGAATTGTTCATCATACCAACGTTGTTTTTCCGTCAAAAAAATTATGGCTCTTTTTGACAGATAACAACGTTGCGTTGATAACGAGCGATCCATTGTCTCTAGTAGATTAGTGGAACCGGGCATTAGACTTTATAATATCACGTAGTATAAAACAGCAATAAAAAGGAACGCCCTATTTTATAAACATTATGTATATAAAAACTATGTATGTGCTTTTAAAGGCAACATAAGATAGAATGAGCTCATATAAGGCAAACTTTGCACCTTTTATATAGAGTCTATTAAAAAAGGTTGGACACCTGACTCAAACTTACAACGCATTAGATAAATACATAATTACATTAAGCGTAGTCGGCTTACGAATAAAAAATCAATCGATTGATTTTAAGGTCGATGTCTTATCTAAATTAATATCTTGGGGTAGTAACAGCCCCTAAGCTATTTAATTTTGTAGAAGAGAACATTTATTTATGTATACACTAGCTGCCTCCTGCGGCTTCGCTCGCGTGGTACCCGTATGAAAATTGCCTATATGTTAATCCATGTAGGTACTATGTATTATATTCCAAGTTCATTCAAATCCGTTCAGCCGTCTAGGCGTGATTGAGGCACAAACATACAAACATCCTCTCAAACTTTCACATTTATAATATAGTATTTATATTAAATTAATGCCGACGGCCTCGGTGGCGTGGCGGGCGATTGCTCAGCATAGACGCAAGAGGCGCGGGTTCGATTCCCGCTGCATAAGAAATATTTGCATTATCTGTAAATATTTCTTCCGGGTCTGGGTGTTGTGGTACCATGGTACTCGTAGTTTCTGATACCCACGACACCGGGAATCCTAGTGTGGGGTTATGACTATGTATGACTGTTGGGTGTTATTTATATATTTAATTAAAATGAAAATTAAATATCGTCCACCCTGTATATTATGACCATATTGGATGGCACAAGCAAGGAGAGGCCTATGTCCATGGTCAAAGGCAGGCGGTAGATGATGATGATGATGTATAACGGAATGAGTGAATTTGCAAACAAATCTCCAAATTACAGTTTACAAGTAGTAAGTACAAACAATTACAGAAATGCGCAGCTTTCAAGCTCAAATAAAATTAGGTAGGTCCGTTACACCTAAGGCAGTCGACTGAACATCAATTTAACTCGAAATAACAGGCTTTTTATACCAGGGGTTTATTTACAAAAACATCGTGTATAATGCGCCTTTGGGGTGTCCAAATTTGGGGTTATTAGCTATG
This sequence comes from Scotopteryx bipunctaria, assembly GCA_949320045.1. NCBI lineage: Eukaryota > Metazoa > Arthropoda > Insecta > Lepidoptera > Geometridae > Scotopteryx > Scotopteryx bipunctaria. The sequence goes on from OX439462.1 coordinate 4,766,254, forward strand.
AACGTCCCTTAATTCGACGCGCGCTGAAATGGGGTACGAGAAACTACAAAACAAAATACATTATTTAGTTTCATTATATAACAGTTGGCGATTATAATGATTATGTTATTATTAAAAACAATTAATGATTCAACAATTAAATGGTTTACCTATGTTGATTGGTAAGGTTTGTGTGTTGGTTCTTCCACTTCCAGTCTCTGCTGGACTGGAAGTAAAGAAAAGCACAAAATGCGTCCAACTGCTTCTCTCCCCGAGCATGTCGTAAAAGTCGACTAAGAGATAGTACTCTTTCCCACATGATGGACCACCTATATGGGAAATGGGCTGATCGCCTGTCACCATGGTTCACCATTATCTATCGTAGGACTAAATCAGAAGTGGTTCCAAGTTTTCTTGTGTTTTCTCTGCCTACCCTCTTAGGTTTACGGGCGTGATAATATGTATGTATGTACGAACTATAACATATTTCAAGTTTTATAATATTAGAATGATAAAAACTATTTCTAAGAAGTCGCACCTTATATTATCGAAGGCCACCTGACCCCTAATCTAAGATCTACCACAGATAGACTGAAACCGTATAATTAAATTAACAAAACGCACCTGTTCTTGTCTCTCCCTTAAAGACAGACAGAGACGGAAGAGTTTTGTTGCGATATTAGTTAATGTGTTGGGACTGAGATAATTTTGATTGCAAATGATGATTTTATTAGTTAGGTGCATCTTAATAGTTTATGATCGTGTTTTTTTCGTTTTGCGGATCTCAATGCTTTAATTAATTTGCCAATTATACCACCTTAAACATTTTATTGGGATGTCGCTACAAAAACATTGTAAATGATCAATCATTAAAAACAAGTCTATTTTTCTTTAACTTTTCTGCCCCTTTTCATTTTTGCCAAAAATTAGTTAGATACATAATTATTTGGAATCACCTAACAAAATACAACATTCTGTTCTCACTCACATATCAAAACACATTTGACATACTTAGTTACTGCGTTCTTGTTCTTCACTAGGAGGGCAGTTTGTTGTTTTTTTTAAGTTGACGTACCCTGTCACCTTCAAGAAGAAAGAATAAACAGGCATTTGATGAACTTGCTCCATCTTAGATCTTAGAGATCATACCCAATAAGGTGGCATTTTGCGAAATCCAACCCTTAAAGGGGTTAAAAGGGACGAAAACGTTCGTATGGAACTTTTTAACGCGTAATGCCATATGCTTGAAACTTGGTCTGGATACCATTAATTCAAAATTAATAGACGTGTGTTTCAGGATTTTCCAAAACAACTCTTACAAGAGCTAAAGTAGGGTGTCATAGTTTGGGAACTTTTTAACGGGCGGTGTGATTGGCTTGAAACTCGGTTTGGACACGTGTGTCAGGACTTTTCTAAATAGCCCTCAAAAGAGGGTAAAATGGGGTGTCACAATTGACAAAAGACACAACAGCGCCATCTAGCCTCAACCTAAGCAAAGCTTGTACTATGCTAACCAGATGGCTGATAGAAAACTTAAATACTTTTTTGTAAATACATACATAATACCTTCCATAATAACACCCAGACACAAAACAAACATAATTGTCATCACATAAATGTCTGTCCTAACTAGGAATCGAACCTACTACCAACTGAGCTATTAGGCCAATCAAAAACAATACAAAAATATTTTTACAGATAATAAATAATTATCTGTAAAAATTTAAATTTGGAACCATCTTGCATTGATTACAATTACAGCGCTGCCAACCGTTAAATCAAATTCATTTTCAAATAAAGCCCGCACCCCATCGGCATCCAATCTAATAAAGCCTACAATCAATTAGTCAGCAATATCGCTTTGAAACTCGCGTTATTTGTGAAAATGTGTATCCAGCTTAATAGCGGCTTTTTGCCGCCTTTTTTTAAATAAAGAAGGGTAATATAAACGTGCCGGCTCTGACACCTTGGGACCCCACAGGAGGTTGAATAGAAGCGCAATAATTTGTGGGATAATAAACTATAATGGAGGACTGCCGACTATAAGTGTGCTTCGATTACCAGAAGATCTTTGGCTCTTTTTGATTTTGGAATCGCTAGACGCTATGGCAAAAATGTATGGGATTGACAATGCAATTTCAATTTCAATTTATTTATTTGTGATACACAACACAGATGGTACATAAATATTTTTTTAAGTTCACTGTGACCTGCCAATATAGACGTACAAATATTAATTAAACAAAACATATTTAAAAACTTAAATAAGTACCTAGGTACATAAACAGACAAATTGATATTTGATACAACAGAGTAAAAAGGTTTCAAATTGGTAAATGATGTCTGTTGATCAAATAGATAAAGGTAAGTATTTTTTAACTATAAAGTTCCTATCAATTTCATAATTTTCAACAAAAATCTCATCAAACCACACGAATTAAAACTTGTTAAGGACATTTTCAATTGTCAATTAATACTCTTCGTACTAAGTGTCGCGACACATCTGCCTAAAGGACGGCGTCGAAAGTTATGCCAAATTAAAAAAAAAACTAAGCAATTTTACCATCTTTAGGTACTAAAGGATTTACATAGCGTCAGGAGGCAACTTCTTGCCTACACTAATGAGACGCTGTAGTGCCCGGGACGATTTTAGATAAGAGCAGGCTTGCCCAGCACCTATACCATCCTCTCAGCTTAGTCGGGTTTGTCCACGGGAAAGGCATGGTCAATACGTGCAGAACTAACTAATCAGCAGGTTTCCTCACGATGTTTTCCTTCACCGTCTCAGAGTACTTTAGAGCACATAAGTATTTACATTTTTCGAACAGAAAAATCCATTGGTGCGCGACCGGTTTTGAACCAACAACCTACCAACGCCTGTACTACTTGAACACCAGTGCAATGTTTTCGCATTATTTCGGTTGATATGTTAGGTTATTTAAAATAATTGCGACTATTGCGAGCGTATTTACCGTCGAACTTTCGGCGCTGTACTTTCGGCAGGTGTGGCGCGATACTAAAGAGATATGCACATCACGACTTTCATTATCAGCATCGTAATAAAAAATACGTTCCATTCATTTAAAGAACATTGAATTCCGTTTTCAAAATTATTATTTTTTTGGATAGAGCTTTCAATTGCTCTTACTTGTCGATATTTTAAAATTTAAAAATGGAACAAAAGACAATTGTGCGAGGATATCGACACTTATCGAATTCTTTTTTTAATTTCCACCAATGTCTGCAATACGTTACAATTCGTTGAAAATAATTATTTATTATTCGATTTAATGATTTAATATCTTCCTCACGAACATACCATAATTTTATTGAAATGCTTTACATTATTCTTTACAAATTAATTCGTGAAGATAATATAGGTACTTATCGATACACAGACTGAGTAAATATGTAAGTAATTTGGGTAATAATTATCCTAGCAGATCTTTGAACAGATACATTTACAAAGGTGGAAGTAATAATTTTCATTCTTATCGTATTCTTTTGATATCTTTCTTTTCACAAATCGATACCCAAATGAAAGGAGTAGGTTATGTACTAATAAAAGAATACGTCCGCCATTAAAACAGAATACCTAGGTACCCAGTTTGTACTTTTTCACCTAACTAGTTTAAAACAAGTGGTTTGAAGAAAAATGTTATATAAATTCCATGATGTCGTATAAAAAACATGAAAATTAATTTTCTGTTATCATTTCTACTCTAATTAACACAAGCCTATTCTCCTCGGTTGGGAGCGATTATAAATTTTTCCCCGCACTAGCTGATAAGGCAATCTATTAACGGCAATTCTCCACACTTTATCGATAAGGTAACAAAACATCGTATGTACAACACTTAATTGAATTATGTTTACAAATGGTGAAGTTTTTATACCATGGTGAAGTGGTGATAGAGTATGGCTGTGAAGGGCTGGCTTGTGATTGGTCGGTTTGAAATAGGAACAATAATGGCGGATTGTGACTTGGGTATTTAATTAGGGCAACAAGGGGCAACACTGAACTTATACAATTCGTTTCTAAATTTATCGAGAATACAATATCATCGTAATTTTTATGTCAATGAAAAGAGACAACAACTAATTGACGAATATTTCAGCTTGTATCTCATCATCTTGGAGGATAGGTACTATCCCTTAGTCGACTTTTACGACATGCTCGGGGAGAGAAGCAGCTGGACGCATTTTATGTTTTTTTTTATGTTTTACTCCCAGTCCAGCAGTAGCAGTCGGACGCCTTTAGGCGGCCTAAAAACTCCGTCACTAGAGTTGGCCACTAGCTCATACAAACATACATACAGCAGAGAAGTTATATAAATATACCTAAATATTAAAAACTTTAGACAAAGACGCCAATACGCGAACCTCCGAAATCGCAGGACACGACAAAGAGCGATAGTAAAGCGTGCTAAATCTGGAGGGCCCACTCTCAGCGTTGCGCAGTAAATAGGGCATGGTGGCACAGCCCATGTTGGTATACGCTGGTTCACTACATACTCTCAACAAACGCGGCGGGAGTTGAACCGGGCGCTTCGAATGTATCTACTGAACTGACGCAAGATTGAACCGATTGACACAAGGTTGACTGATTATAAAAATAAAATAAAATTTTACTTTCAGACAAATAAATAAATAACACCCAATAGTCACATACATAGTCCTGACCCCACACTAGGATTCCCTGTGTTGTGAGTATCAGAAACTACGAGTACCATGCTACCACAACACCCAGACCCGGAAGAAATATTTACAGATCATGCAAACGTTTCTTCCGCAGCGGGAATCGAACCTGCGCCTCTTGCGTCTCTGCCGAGCAATCGCCCGCCACGCCACAGAGTCCGTCTGAATGATAATTGTTAGTAAAAAAAAGCTTATTATAGTAGGAATAATTTTAATAATTTTTGGCATCAAACCACTGCCTACAATTCCAGTACAATCTAGTTGACGTTATGAAACACAAGCAAAGATACTTTAAATCAAATGTTGATGTCCATTTTAGGTTTTATTTTCAGCTATTTGTAAACGTCAAATTAAAGCATAAGTGCAAAATGAGTTTCAGACGATACCAAGATAATTATTAAATTTGGATAGTGGAAGCTGATTGCTGGTGAGAAATATTTAGTCACCGTATTCCTGAAAAAAAAAACCGGTCAAGTGCGAGTCGAGTTCGCAAACGAAGGGTTCCATAGCATCGTACATAAATGTTTCTTGAATGGGGCTAGGGCCCCTTTTTTATTTTATTTTAATACACACTGAAAATTTCAACTACGTATGACGGTTCACGAGATACTTCCCACTGTCAGACGGACGGACGGACTGACGCGGAGGCCTAGTAATAGGGCCCCGTTGGCACCCATCGGTTACCCAAAAAAAAACGATCTCGTCGCAAATGCTCTGTAAAGATACAAGAGTGAACCAGCTGTTCCAATTCCCAGAGACACCATGAGAACTGCACAACCGCAGTAGCTATTCCTTAATCTGTGGTGGGGCTATTGCGTTTAGTTTCATAATCGTAACCACATTCAATTTGAGACAAGGAAGGAGACAATTTAAATATTTGACGCACTTTTAGTTGAATTCAGGTACTTTCGTTATTTCAATGCAATCCACGCACTTCGCATTACTTCTACTCGTGTCACTGGTAGTAGTTTTGAACCAGTGTGGTGAAAAGATTTGAAGTGCAAAAGGCTTCTTTCGTGCACTATACAAGATACCAGTACTTTCAAACGGTGAAGGGAAACAGTGGGAGAATCTGCGGCTTAGTTAGCTCCGTATTGACCATGTCTTTCCTGTGGATAAGCCCGACTAAGCTGATAGAATAGTCTGAACACGCCTACGACATACGGCATTATAAACCACACCCCATATAATTACTCTGATTTTATCTTATTCCTTTTTCTATCCTAAACAAGCTAATCTGGATAGGATGAGCTATCTATACCTAGACCATTTGCAACAGTCCTTAGATAGCCTGACTGTTTTTTGTAGTTTGTCAATTATATTCGTAAATACTTGTACCTATTAGTTGTAAGTTTCTGTTAATACTTACCATATTATCGTAATTATATAATTGTCTTACTAATATTATTATTGTTAAAGTGTGTGCGGATGTTTGAATGTTTGTGACTCAATTATGCCGCCTTATGAATTAGCAAAACTAGTTTGGCGCATACGGCTAATGTGGCAGAAAGTCTGTATTTAAAACGTAAGTAGCACACACACCAAATCACCGCACCGCACAGCCGAACCGCGCGAAAGCGAGACAAACTCAAAGACTGCAGTTTTGGTGATTCGCCATCCCGCGCTGCAAACGTACGATAATACGATTTCAGTTCAGTATAACGATTCACATATTACAAAACAAAATAGGAAAGCTAAGTAAAACTACATAGATGTAACAAACAAGGACCTGTTACTTCATAATTATGTTATTAATAAATAAACTGAAACAGAAATCGTAATGAGTAAATTTTGAGCAGTGCCGACATATACCTACTGCTACTCGTGGCGAGCATTGATGGTATAGTCTAGTGGTTTCCGATCCCTCACCAGACCCGCCGGACACCGTCTTCCGATCGTGGATCCGGTCAAAACCAATGGATTGTTAGTTCGAAATATTTATGTGCGCTATACCAGTACTAAAAAGTTCGTAAATAAGTGCACGAAAGGAGCACTTATATAAATCCTTTCACCACACTGGTTCGAGACACGACTAGATATAGTATCGTGGTACTAGTTCTTTCAAACCAGTGTGGTAACATAGAGTGCGCCATGAAGTGACTTCTATGCGATTCGCCGGAACAGAAAGTAACAGGCATAGTAGCCGGCGCCGCAAAACCTCACGAAGTGATCTTTCGTGTGTGTAATTTGCATACCTACGATACGAGTGTCCAGCAGGCTCCTAGGCTCATGCAATTTCAAGAGCCGTCATAGAAAAGACAGGCTTACCCCGGCGTGCTCAAAGTTGAGCACGTCTCAAATGATGTTTTTTTGAAAGATTTTCATCAGAAACTGTAAAAAAACCGTGAGTCGAGACGTGTTCAACTCTGAGATGCGTTTGAGTATTCAGGGGTTAGTATCCGATGTCGCAAAACCGTGCGGGGCGATTGATTGTGTGTGATTTGATACGCGTGTCCAGAAACCGGTCCCGGCATGTGTCCGCCGGTGGTCGGAGGAACTAATCGTGTGCCATTAACCTTATTACGAACACATGGAGGCTGCTGGCCGCTGGCCTCGGAGGTAAACTACAGAATCTCATTTTGTTGGAATAGCTTAAAAATAACAAGAAAATAATATACTTTTATTTTGACGATAAACAAGTACTTACTTAAGAGCACAAAAAAACACAACTGCGTAGAATTTGGGTATCATAGTATCTGCCATATTTTATTTTTTGACATGTGATGATGCTAACTAATTTGTACCATTTTAGTCTTAAGTTTTTAGTTTTGTGCCATCTTAGTTCATTGAAAATGGCTCCTAAGACGCCTTACCTATTTGATTTTTTACACTTTAGTGTCAAAAGCGTCACAAAAAAGGCTTACCAATGATACTCTCGGTTTCTAAAAGAATCCAACAACACCTCATTTGTCAAAATCCATTCATCCGTTTCAGCTACAAAGACAGCCAAAGGAATAAATGGAAAATGGCTTCGTATAGCCGCCATATTGATTTTTCTGACACTTCCAGCCTTTGACACTCTCGTCATCCAGACGAATCCAACGACAGTTTCCCTAGAATACTCAAACGCATCTCAAAGTGAGCACGTCTCAAATGATGACTTTTTGACTGATTTTCATCAGAAACTGTCAAAAAACCGTGAGTAGAGACGTGCTCAACTTTGAGTCGCGTTTGAGTATTCGGGGGTTTATTTGTCAAAATCCGTCTTTATTTTGATCCTCTCACCACACTGGTTCTAAAGAACTAGTAACACACGAGTAGAAACTCGCAAAACCACAGGCCAAATCTGCTTAATCAAGGAAGTTAATTTTAGAAGTAACGATCGATGCCTTCCGTTTAGTAGTAGGTAACTATCCATTCTGCTATTAATAGCCAAGCACCGATGTTAATTAAATTGCTATTAATATGAATAGAAAATAGGACTTACCTGCTCGTTAATATTGATGGGTGACCGCTAACAGCACTTATAGTTCAATAGGCAATGACATTAAAGAATAGGCGTACAAATTAAATATCAAATCTCATCAAATAATCCGCCAAATCAAACAATTGTTAATAACAAGAAAACTAAAGAATTAATCAAAAAACTAGTTTCAACAACTAAATAAATAGTTATTATCTACCTATCGAAGTAAAAATCATCTGAAAATATGATCCTGAAATATAGATCAAAACATACGCGAAACATGGATTTGTCAAGAATTTTATATCGTAGTTTTTTTCTCTGTTTTTCACTTTGAGGAACTAAATAAAAAACGTTACAACATTTAACTAATAACAGAATTTTAAATCTATTTTGGTGAGAAAAATCCGCTATTGCGCATTCATTGAAGCACAAAAATCCTCACAAACCTATAGCATTTATATAGTAGGATTGCAGAACTTCCGTTGCTAGGTATGCTGTGTTTTTTTCTTCATGTACTCGTAATGTCCAGGGCTTAAGTTAGAGGCCTATAACCTATAAACTCGTTGATTATTGCGGTAAAACTGAACTCTCTGTTAATACGTTCTTCATTAACATTACGGACATAAAATAGCGGTGACCGTTTCTCTTTTAATACACACATACCTACATAAAATCACGCCTGTTTCTCTTACGGATAGTGAGTTATAGCTGTTTCTGTTAAAAAACCGATCACAAGAGCAATGGTGGTCTAGTTGGTAGTGACCCCGCCTACCGATTCTAAGGACGTGGGTTCAACTCCGGTCGTGTATCAATGGATGTTTCTGTGTGAAAAATTTATGCACGCTATACCAGTACTCTCAAACGCGGCTTAGTCATCTCCGCACGCATTGACCATGTCGTTCCTGTGGACAAGGCCGACCAAGCTGAGAGGATGGAATAGGTGCTGGGCAAGCCTACTCCATCTTAATTCGTCCCGGGCACTACAGCGTCCCGTTTGTGAAGGTAAAAGTTGCCTCCTGACGCTGTAAAATCATCTACTATAGATGGTTAAAAGCCTTAGTTTATTACCAGACGAGCTTTTTGCAAACTTCAACTTAAGTCTTCGTAAACATAGGCTTTATGTTGGCAACACAGTCCGATTAGTTGACAGGATTAGAACAACAATGGCCTATTTACGGCCTGTACCGGTCTTATATCGAGCAAATCGACGCTATATTGTGATTTGTGTGACTGAATTACCTATACTGTGTACTTTGAGAACAACAAAGAAATATCCACCTTAACTCCAACATTATAGAGTTCGTTTTATTTTGATTTGTGTGATTGAATTACCTACACCGTGCGCATTGAATAGAACAAAGGAATGTGTGTCTTAGCTCGTAGAAAATAGAGTTGAGGTTTGAGTAATGGATGCGTACTCGAAAATGAAAATGAATAATGTTCAGTCGATCTTGTCAGACTAGATTAATTTATTTATGGCTGTTATTGAGGAAAAGTAATGCGGGTGATACGTTAAATAAAAATGTAATACGCACAACATAACTCAAAAAAACGTTTTTAATAGAATTTACTCATTATAAGTACTTACTATACTTTAATTTAAACCATTAACACAAACTCTTAAACACCACGGTCAAGATTTGGTCCCATCTCAAAGAAATAAACCTTAGTTCAAATTATTTTGGTGTTAAAAATAAGCTAGATAGGCTCTGGCATGCCTCACGACGTTTTCCTTCACCGTTTGATAGCACTGGTATAGTGCACATAATTTTTTTGAACAGAAAATTCCATTTGTAGCACGACTGGATTTGAACCCACGACCTTAGGATCGGAAGGCAGGTCTCTACCACTAGACCACTAGTGCAATAAACTTCGAAATACTTACCTATATACCAGAAGTAATTATTTTATTACCTTAAACGCAAATGTTATTTAAAATTGATTAATTATTCAATTATACATGAAATTGCTTAATAAATCAATTCACATCCTCTATTGAAATATCTACGTACAGAAATAATCGTTAAAAATATAATATAAATTAAAACTACATAAAGACATAGATTAAGATGATCGCGTGGTGAAATGTTAATTGATTGGTTCATTTCATTCGTTCAGATTGATCGTTCATTCATTAGCTACTGTTCCAAATTCAAATTTATTTCTGATCGACGGCTTAGTAGATGTAGTAGTAACTCAATTTCTCTACATTTCCAACGTTTACTGTATTTTACCCCTCAATCCTTTTTCAATATCCCAATAATTACAAAACTTATTTCAAACTAGCTGCCGCCCGCGGCTCCGCTCACGTGGTACCTGGATAAAAAATAGCCTATATGTTAATCCAGCACATTTACTATGTATATTCCAAGTTTCATTCAAATCAGTTCAGCCGTTTAGGCGTGATTGCAACCCAAACATCCAAACTCACAAACTTTCGCATTTATAATTTATGTAAGATCAAGCAATAAGAAGATAACAAAAGTTGGTGAAGAAAGTTATTTTTTGTTTCGAAAATTCCTTACCCAAGAATGTAGCCAAGCCCATGGCTAGTTCGTTTATAATAACTTAAAAAACGTTGGTCTATTTAGCGGCTCAAGACCAAAAGCGACTCTAATTCATAATGAGCGGGTGCCCGCGTCAAAACATGAGAAACAAGAACAAAGCCTATCTACAACATCGATCCTACGGCGAGAGGCAATGGCTCAATCTTCACACAGAGCATTAACAGTTAGTACTGACGACCTCGGTGGCGAGGCGGGCGATTGCTCGGCTGTGACGCAAAAGGCGCGCGTTCGATTCCCGCTACGGGATAAATGTATTTTTTTTTGCTATGAAAAACTGCCACCTCCTGCCGTCGACATGAAGTGAAGACTAACCTCTATAAAAATAAAACATATTTATAAATGCGTTATAAACTTTTAATTATGATTAAGACTATTAATGATTACGATTTATTTGTCCGCGCACGACAGTAACTTGGAAAAAACAGTGTCAATTTTAGAGTAGGTAGGTACCTATATTAGTTAACCCTGTTTAAAATTATCTGTGTCAAAAGTCATAAGCTTTTTTATATTAGCTGTTTTCATCTCACTGTAGGGAATAGATCTCCCTTCCCTATTCCACTATACCTTACCACTTACTTTGACGGCCTCTGTGGAGTGGCGGGCGAGTCCTTGGCTGAGACGCGGCGCGGGTTCGATTCCCGCTACGGGAGAAATGTTTGCATGCTCTGCAAATATTTCTTCCGGGTCTGGGTATTGTAGTATGTATTATAAGTATATATTTGTAAAAAAAAGTATTCTATCAGCCATCTGGTTCCCATAATACAAGCTTTGCTTAGTTTGGGGCTAGATGGTGCTGTGTGATATGTCCTCAAATTATTTATTTATATTACTTAAGACTCACCCGCTACGCCACCGCGGTCTTCGAATAGTATGTAACCTTTAAAAAGACTGGCTAATATTCGATATCATCAGGCTTTTTTCCTCAAATATTAATAATGTACCGCACGTATTGACCATGTCTTTCCTGTGGACAAGGCCGACTAAGCTGAGAGGATGGAATAAGTGCTGGGCAAGTCTACTCCATCTTAATTCGTCCCGGCCACTACAGCCTCCCATTTGTGAAGGTAAAAAGTTGCCTCCTAACGTTGTATAAATCATCTTACTTATATTATAAATGCGAAAGTTTGTGAGTTTGGATGTTTGGATGTTTGTGGCTCAATCACGCCTAAACGGCTGAACGGATTTGAATGAAACTTAGAATATACATAGTACATGTACTGGATTAACATATAGGCTATTTTTTATCCGGATACCACGCGAGCGAAGCCGCAGGCGGCAGCTAGTCTACTATAGATGGTTAAAGGCCTTGGTATTTTTTTTAATGATGTAACTGAAAGAGTCTTCACAAAACATCATTCAAGCTCACAGTTGAACGACCTCCAACTGATTTACATGCAATTGACACTGTAATCCAATCATTCTCCAAATCCGAGTTATCAAAAGTTCCGAAAGGAACCACAGCCAACGTAAACTAACCTGCCGTCCAGCGAATTTCGACTTTATTGCCCTGATAATAAGGGGGAGGTAGGGGGGATGAAAGGTGGTTGGGGAGATGTGAGAAGCCAGATCGAATTGGTCTTAGTGTCAACACTTCACGGGGAAATTACTAAATGAGTGTAGGGACGGACGGTCCCTTTGTTGTTTAGAACAAAGTTACACGGGTTCGGGGATCGCTTTGAGCGATTTCGGACTTTGGTTTATTGGAGCTAATCGTGTTTGAAGGTTTCTATTTTCGTTTTATTAAGAGGAAGTAGGGCAACAATGCGCCTATTAAAGATGTGAGAAGGTATGCAATCGCTGGATGATGTTTTGTGACTGAAAACTATGAAGTAAATCCTAATTTCCTTACTAATATTAAACGCGAAAGTTTGTATGTATGGATGCTTATTACTCTTTCACGCAAAAACTACTGAACGGAATTGAATGAAACTTGGAACATTCATAGTACATGTGCTGGATTAACATATACTTAGGCTATTTTTAATTCGGGTACCACGGGAGCGAAGCCACGGGCGGCAGCTAGTGTTAAATATATTGTTTCACACAGTATTATTCAAATGAATTGAGGTAAAGATGGGTGGATAATAATTTTGATAATATTTAACCTAGGTATTTGTAGCTATTTTATTTCATCATCATATCAGCCCACATAATATTACGAGTAAATGTAAAAGAAGCTGCTTCTCTCCCCGAGCATGTCGTAAAAGTCGACTAAGGGATAGTATTCTCTCCAAAATGATGGACCACCTATATGGGCGATGGGCTGATCACCTGTCACCATTGATCACCATTTCCATCTTAGGATTTTAAATCAGAAGTGGCTGCAAGTTTTCTTATGTTTACTTGTGGCTCTGCCTACCCCATTAGGGATATGGGCGTGATAATTATGTATGTAAAAGATATGAAGAGTGTGTGTTGGGCAGTGACGCGCTCTGCAAGGTGCCACGGAAGAACAGCGCTGTAGTTGCTTCCGGGCTCTGCAGCACACGCTGAGTGCTCGCCTTTTTGGCTCACAATTTATTATTATTATTTTGTTTTAACTCGACAGCCTCGGTGGCGTGGCGAGCGATTGCTCGGTGGAGACGCAAGAGGCGCGGGTTCGATTCCCACTGCGGGAGAAATGTTTTCATGATCTGCAAATATTTCTTCCGGGTCTGGGTGTTGTGGTAGGTACTCGTAGTTTCTGATACCCACGACAGAGGGAATCCTAGTGTGGGGTCAGGACTGTTGGGTGATATTTATTATTTATTTAACTGTGTAATTTTATTAACTTTTATAAAAGTATTTGTGAACCAAATAAATAGTTTCTTTTTTTCTTTCTTTCCACTAAATCAGAGTGGCTGCAAGTTTTCTTGTGAATACTTGTGGCTCTGCCAACCCCTTTAGGGGTACGAGCGTGATAATATGTATGGATGTATGTATCAGCCCATCTCCACATACCGTTAGGTATTATAGACCTCCTCTTTAGCACACCATTCTTTCCGATCCGGCTCTAACCGGATCCAGCTATCGGGATTGTAGGTATTACAATAATGTACTAAATTCCAGCCATACCTTTTTTTACGTCTTAGTTAAAAAAATTCGTTTTATTGTGACTCTAAATAGTTTTATATTAATTTAACTACTTAAATTCATAAATGTGAAAGTTTGTGACAATGTGTGCATGTATGTTGTAACGGCTGAACGGTTTTAAATGAAACTTGGAACATACATAGTACATGTGCTGGAATAATATGTAGGCTACTTTTTATTTTGATACCATTCGAGCGAAGCCGAGGACAGAAGCTAGTATACTTGACGGCCTTGGTGACGTGGCGGGCGATTGCTCGGCAGAGACGCAAGAGGCGCGGGTTCGATTCCCGCCGCGGAAGTAATTTTTGCATGTTCTGTGGTACCATGGTACTCGTAGTTTCTGATACCCACGACACAGGGAATCCTATTGTGGGGTCAGGACTATGTATGTGACTGTTGGGTGTCATTTATTTATTTATACTATAATGGACTCTCTATTTTCTTATTATTCTTCTTTTTATTTCCTTCTCTGCTGGACTGGGAGTAAAGAAAAAACATAGAATGCGTCCAGCTGCTTCTCTCCCCGAGCATGTCGCAAAAGTCGACTAAGTGATAGTATCCTCCAACATGATGAGATACAATAAGCAAGTATTCCCAAGGAGGGTTGACGTCAGGCAGGCGGCCGGTCATAAAACACCTTAGCGAAAACTCTTACAGCATGATCCTTGGATATGATATGATATGATGCTGTGCCGACCCCACATAGAGTGGGATAAGGGCAGGAAGATGATGATGATGAATGGACTCTCTATTTTCATAAATAAATATGTAATAATATCAAAAGTCATAACTTGTTCAAGACATCTAGACATCTAGAACGAAGCTCTACGGGCACACCTCAAGTGTCCAACAAAGCCAGCTAATTGTACCGCGCGCTCGAAATTAATCAATCGCGCGGGAGTGTACCGCCCTGGCCCCACTCACTCTAAACCTGCTCACAAACCAAAATGAGCTTTATTAACCCCGCTTACGATTCAATTTAAAAATACAACTCAAACAAAAAAATGAATCATATGCGACTGTCTTAAGGAATATGAGCGTACTCCGAACGTGATAGGGTCTAAAGTCATTCGAATGTCAAAGATGAATACAGGTTCAGTGGAGGAACTATGCGTAAGTATGATTTCTTCTGCGGCGGTACCTGCCTAATATAAACGTTGTAGTTCCTTTGATCTCGCCGCTCTCTCCAATTAGCGCGGAGCCGCCGCCTTTGGCGTTGGCCGACGCTTTGAGACCACCGCGGTCTTGCCTCCCACTCTAATAGGCTGTCTCGCTCACACAACCTTCGGTAATGTGGGTGATTAATAAACTAATTATTCGGTTGGTGGTTAGGTACAGAGACTGCTATTACCTACATTGGGAGTGGAGAGGCTGTTTTAGATTTTTTTTAAACACGCTTACATCATTCATACAATAACTAATAAAAATACTTTTGATTTTTTTTAAGCTTTTGCTATTTTGAAGTGTAACTTTTTAGTTTATAATTGATCTATGGGGACTAAAACTCAAATATTTATTACTATAAGTCAAGTAAATTATTACAACATAACTTAAAAATCGTTAACAGTCCCATATTAAATGACCTAATCACAATTAACTCCTAATTCTCTCAAAGCCGGTGTTTAGGCAACACCTATTTCCGATAAGATTTTTTCTTTTAATTCGGGCGGGACGAATTCCCACACACGTTAGTAATTCGTCGCGGCGGCAAATAAAACAACCGCAGGTATTCCATTCAAGATGGACGACGAACGGATAGTGTCGGGAGTTTACGAAAAATTAAATTTAAGGTTGGCCTACTTTAGAGCGCACAGTTTGATTCTCGTCTTTACCTAACCCTCGAATACTCGCGACTCAGAGTTGAGCACGTCTCAACTCACGGTTTTTTGACAGTTTCTGATGAAAGTCTGTCAAAAAATCGTCATTTCAGATGTGCTCAACTTTGAGATGCGTTTGAGTATTCTGGAGATAGACTCTTTATTTTTTTTTAGTAATTATTTTAAGTTCATTTTATAATTGCTTAAAATATTATTTTTAAATATTAATACATGAAAGTGAAAACACGTCACGCGTTGAAGTCTTTTCTATAACTTTTATCTAATTGACATAATCCAATAAAAGTTTTAGTCAAACGAGCTCACAAACAGAAGTCACAAATCATACTAAATTCAAATTAGTGAAATTTAAATGCTACAAAGTGTAATAAAAACCATTGACCACTTATTTTACCGACCACCTTGGTCCTCTATAAATCTCTGAGACTATCACTTTTATTTTGCATAAATAAAACTGAATTATAACCCTTTGCGCCCGGTAGCCGCCATATTGTAACCAATAACAAAAATGAATTAAAGTAAAAAACGTGTAAATGTTAAATGAAAAAGGTTGGATATCAAAGGAGGCCGCGGTCACGTACGGGTACTGGCTGGTTATGACGAGAACAGCGGGTGTTAAAAAAGAAAAAAGAAAAGTGTTAGAGAAAAGTATAACTATTTGAAAATGGAATGGTTTTCAATTTGAATTAGAAGTAGAACTAATTCGCTGAAAGTTGGAAAGTTCTAGGATTACATTGAAGTTATGTTTATGTTTTTTAAGACTTCGAAGGTAATGTTTTTGGGGTGTACAAGTACATAACGAGTTCTTTTAGCTATAGATTACGACTTGGAAGAATTTATGCAAATGTGCTACTTTGTGGTAGGTAACATTGAATTAGTTTGGATCACGAGAGTGACATAGACTTATGATAAAAAAGATGGATAAAATCATTTTGAAAAACATAGATAGACACACAAAAAAAACTGTCTATTTTTACTTTTTTTGAAGTTCAAACACGAAAAATCTTTATTTTTAGCGTTAACGTAAACATGAGTAATTTCCTGTTGACAACAAAATAAAAAGACAGTCAATTGACTACGTAATCTAGAAGTGTGATACCCTGACACGAAAGTCCTTCCGCCACAGAACGCATCATTATGCGCGATCATTCACGGTGTGAATCAGTATTGAAACGACTCTTTATAACTCGTAACCTCTCGTAACAATATTTATAAGAATCTTCCAATATTTCACAAGGGTACACGCATGTTTCCGTTTTATTATTATTTTTTTTGTAAATAAACTGACTAGGTTACGGTTTATTATATAGTTTTACTAGCTGCCGCCCGCGGCTTCGGTCGCGTGGTATCTGGATAAAAAATAGCCTATATGGTAATCCAGTACATGTACTATGTATATTCCAAGTTTCATCTAAATCCGTTCTGCCGTTTAGGCATGAAAGAGTAACAAACATCCATACATACAAACTTTCGCGTTCATAATATTAGATTTAGGTAAACCAAATCTTATTTTTTTTTTATTGCAAACACATTTATCCTACCAAAAAATACAATTCGCAACAAAATTTAAAGAGTATTTTTTTCAAAACAAACATTATACCTGAATACCTACTAAGGAAAGGAAAGTCTGTCATTCATTTCCATAACTTAGGTGATTCTGTTATTTGCCTGAAACATGGAATGTATTGTCACTTGAAAATGCGACACAGTTTAGCATTTTCCAGTGTTATATTTGTATCATGCACATATGTATAAGCTTTCAAATAAATAAATTAATATAAAATAATAAATATATATCCTTCAGAGTAACTCCGATCATAGCTCTTTTCATAGCTCACTGAGCAACTTTGAACTGGTGGACATTATGTGAGTACTACTAATTATGCATACACATCTGAAACCCTTGAAGACTTCACAACAGCCTAATTTCCAACCCGTTCGGGAATCCCTATTCTGGTAATTAGCTGGTGTCCATTCACCGACATTCCCCCGGCACGGTGGCGGGCGCCTTTGAACTCGCCGCGGCTATTAAAGTGCGATTAGCCGGCGCGAGACGAGCGGGCTCCCACTTTCGATTTTACTGTCTAGTATCGTGTTTGGATCGCGCTCCGAATCTGGAATAAGGTATTTTAACTGTGACATCTACCTTTGTTTATATACCTATGCCCGGTTCCAAGATTCTACTGACATAATCAATAGCGCTATCTGTAGTAAAGCTTCGTACATTTTTTGACAGAAAAACAAAGTTGCTATAGATTCATGTTACAAAGTCTACCACTCTTAAAATTATACTTCAAAACACCTACAAAAACAGTTAAAAAAATATCTTATAGCTAACATTTCTTAGTTACAGAAAACTGAATGGACGAAAACAATCGAAAAATTACGAAAATATTTAATTACAATCCTTTATTTCATACAAATTCGCCGGCGACTGCTAGTTAAAGCCGTCAGAAATTGGTAGGCGCTTTAATTTAATAAAATTAGCATATTATTACATGGATTCGCATATCAAAGGTACCGGTCTCATCAACTTACTTAGAACATCGGAATGCGGTTACCAAACTACGAGTAAGTATAGATCGTGTATGAACTGTAAGCAAGAGACGTCAGGTTTCAATTCTAGGTTCATAGAAAGTGCATGATAATAGCGAAAAAAAAATAAAAGAAAGATAACCATTTAGCTATATCTGATACACTGTTTTACAGAATAAATAAAAGTGATAAAAAAATGAGAAAACGAAAACACGTAGTTTTTATCAATGGAGTTGTGATAGATGTTATAAAAAAAACTGAATTGTGAAGTGACATTTTGATAGGCTGCTCTTCCCAAATCTTAACAAGCAGATTAAATGATCTATGCTCGGTTTGATAGTAGAATAAAAATAAATAATAATAATAAATATTTGCGGACATTTCACTCAGCGCCATCTAGCCCCAAACAAATCATATGCTATGTATGCTTGTATTGCCTAGCTAGGATATTGTATGTTGCATTGTATTGTATTGTAGGTACAATGTAATGAGATATAAGTTTATTTTAGGCAATTTACATTATTATTATTTAAATTACTTTTCTTTCTTTCTTTTAATAGGAACCGGGTACTAGTCGACGGCGCTATTCACAGACGTCAGAAACCATGAACTAGCCCACTCATATTTTGCTCTGTTGTTTGTTACTACTCTGACATAAGCCATGTATTTACGAGTGCTTTTATAGCCGACCGAGCTACCCAATAAAGTACATCAACTAGATGTAAAGTCACCAAAATAACGAGTTTTCAATTTTAAAGCATAAAAATTGTTTCCGTTCAATATTAAAATTATGAAAATGGCTAATGTTATTATAATTTTAATTACCTACATTGTTTTTTTAGTTGTTTTATGTGAAAAAGTTACATCCATTTTATGTAAAATAGGAAAATAATGATATTACTACTTTTGAAGCTATAACTTAAATGAAATTAGCTAGATGCTATAACGATTAATAAAATTATAATTTTACGATGATTTGCAACATTTAACTCCAAACGATATATTATTAATAGGACTACATATTTATTGCCATTTTGATAGATCATAAGGTCAATCTGTTTAAAAATAAATTTCCAATCATGGGATCCAAAAGATCATCATCGGTTTCAATGTCAAAAGTATAATAAAATCAGGTTTTCCAAATTTGCTTACGTTCGTACACGCAGTATTTCCAAATTCAGTGGTTTGCAATGTAAATGTGAGCTCTTAAATATTATTATTTTAAATAAAGATTTATACACATTTAATAACAGAAAGAAATTTACAACTAATCTTACTTATATTATAAATGCGAAAGTGCCTCAATCACGCCTAAAGGGCTGAACGGATTTAAATGAAACTTAGAATATACACTGGATTAACATATACTTAGGCTATTTTTTATCCGGATACCACGCGAGCGAAGCCGCGGGCGGCAGCTAGTACAAATATAATTTACAAAATACATAAGAAACAGTTGAAAGTGTTATTGAAAATTGATTCCTTGGTTCGATTCGCTCGAAAATCGGTACGAATAAAACACGTATTTTTTAACTACACCTGGTAGGGGACGGTCCAAGTTTTAGAGGTTACCTTTTACACAGCGCGAGCGAAGCCGCGTGGATAAGCTTGTCATTAATATCTGCCAGAGGGTGACTTGAAAAAGGTATATTTTAGTGTCTTCTATAATTAGAAAGTTTATTGAAAGAGCTGCAAGGCCCAATTTCACAAATACTTTACTACTTTTAGTATCGTATATCACCCACCATGTCAATTCCTAGGAGATTGACTGGAGTTTTTACTAATTTATTGTGACATTGTATTCTGCCTTGGTGTTCCAACTAGTTCCAAGCTGTCACGGTGACTGACGTTGATTGTTTATTTGCAAGTTAGACTAGTGCATTCCATGTTATCCTCACGGTGACTCTAGGCGCCTGGAATGCAGTAACGGACAACATGGACTCCTTCGAGCAACAGACGATTGTTTCACAATGACAGTCGTTTAGCTGGCTTGTAGAGCAATTGTCTTGTTATTGTTGCAGCGCAAGGCTAAATTAAGGTGATTTGCAAACTGCCTATGGCCCCACGGGTCAAACAGATTAGTATTATTCTAGTAACTGGTCCAAACGCTTGCAGACTATTCCATCATCATCTTTCAAAGCAAAACTTCATCTACTATTGCGTATGTTGGAACGTTGCTAAAATACTTAAAATGCTTAAACACTGTTTAATACTCACCCAGTCATCATTTGTTACTATCTAACACAACGATATGGAATTTCACACTTTAAACACATTTTAAATTACTTTTTTTACGCTGATTTACTTTTTAATTAGTATTTTAATGCTATGTATTGTGCAGTATTTGTAACCTGCATTTTTACTGCGAAGTGCATATCTAAACGACATTTAATCACACAAAAACTTCACAACAAAATAACATCAATTTACACTAGAATGTCGAATGGTATAAGACGCAATAAATAATATGGCGCACATATTTCTTCTGAATCTGGGTATGCGAAACAGTTTCAAAAGTGCTCAAATCCAGGTCCATAAGAAATATTTGAAAGAACACAAAATTCTTCCAAGTCTTTTAGAGTAATCACAGAAAATGCACGAACTTTTCAGAGATTTTTTTATACTTACACTATATAATAAGACCATTGTCTGAACTTTACTTAATACAAAGTATTAACCAGACATTTTATCAACGCCCTGATCCGAAGTTCGCATGTTACACGGCCCCATGTGCCAATTACATCGTTAGTTGGCTTTAATGAGGGAGCCCTGGGCTCTGATCTACTCAGTACTAGATCACTGAACACGTAGGTAGTACAAAACGATTCACCCCTATTGCATACACATAAGGTTCATATTTGAAGAACCTGAGATGATGAAAATGCGGTATTAGAATTAAATAACAGAATAGTGATAGTAGTTTTTTATTGTAAATATGGCTTTTCATAGAAATGTTTAAAATGGACTCTGAGAATTACTGCTGACGATAACTTTTGAATTGCGACTGAACACTATTTATGAGGTTCTTCAAGTTGTTTGTTGCAAATTAATAGGGCCCTAGGCCTCAATTGAAAGACTCGTGCCCTCTCAACCTATTCATAAGTGTTCAACTACTCGTACGTTTAGAATACTGAAAGCACTTAGCATGCTATTGCTAAATATAAGTTCTTGCTGTAACTGTTTGACAAAATGTGCTTAACGGGGCGTAAGACGGCCATACAAATAAATACAGTGTACCTAAGTACCTTATAAGTTCAGCTTTATTACAGTCGCCTGTGTGTTTATATAAATGTTGTGATAAACGCCAATAAAGTTTCTATAACATATTTTAGAGTAAGTTTTATTTTGAAAGATTTTCCTCCAGTAGTGATTCAAACGCGTGGGATGGAAAGTTGAGTACCTATTATAAGTATGACACGATTTTACGTTCAAAAAACTCATTTGTAAACAAATTACGTTTCAGAATACGTAAGAGCTAATAAATACACTCAATTACAAGTAGATAATAACGTGTAACATAATTTTAACGACTTCTAATTATACGGTTCTACTATTCTAAAGTGTATGTGTTAAAAAGTCACAAGTTTTTTGCATTTACATAATACAATTTTGCTTAATTGCCCCCACTTAGTTGCTGAGTTAGTTAGTACCTAAATAGTATGGTTATTGTGCCTTCACACACGCAATACAAAAGTAAAACGAACAAAAATATAAAAAAAACCTGATGTTAATCCACAATACAGTATTTCTTAGTAGTATTTTGTATTCAAAATGATGTTATTGATTAACTTTAATGACATTGCATCATAAACATTAACTTACAACCATAATAAGTTCCATCCAATTGCAATGATAAAAGTCATTTTAAAATATCAATTTAGGTTAAGAGAGTATTAATCCCGCATACGGCTCGCATTAAATTAGAATTAATCAGGGATTAAATTAGTTTCACAGATAAAGACTACAATTTTATAAGTCGGTAGCGATAATTCGAGGCCACATAATTGCTACAAGTTTTTTTTTAATGTAGGCTTTTTATCCAATTATACACTCTTTACCGTGTAATTATGTTCGGTAATTTAGTTGTCGCGATCGATTATGGTGGATGTTAATATTGGCAGTTTATGCCGTACTCACTGCGACATTGCGCTTCGGCCGGTAAGTGGGCTAAATTAGGACTTATTAAGGAATTTTATTGAAAGTGAAATTTTTATCTCTCAACGATTTTATTTATCAAATATACGCTTTAAAAACTTAAAATAAAACCCACTTCAATGATAAAATTCGAGCCTATAATTTTTTTCGCCCTTAGGGGATGGTATTTTTTAGAGAGGCTACAAGTTTTCTTGTGTCTCTGCCCACCCCATTAGGGATACGAGCGTGATAACATGTATGAATAATACAGTTTTATCTTACCTTACCCATTATTATTGTCCAAATTATCTTAAAAGTAATCTAACTCTTCCGAACGCTTACGAGTAATTAATTTATGGATATAACTTTTGCATTTCTCGGGTAACTCTACTCGTGTGTGTAATGGGACCCGTTCACCTTAGAAACGTACGATAACAATGCCGTGTGTACGTCTAGTATCGCTCTACTTGTCAAGGCATAGGATGAAGCGATTTTGATAATCATAATTAAATTCGTATGAGCTAGTGGCCAACTCTTGTGACGGAATTTTTAGGCGTTTAACGTGCCCTCCGAAGCACGAAAGCGCTCAGCTCGTAATGCCACTTGCGGTCACCCATTCAAATTGTGACCACCTTCCGATCCTAAGGTCGTAGGTTCAAATCCAGTCACCAATGGATTTTTCTTTTCGAAAAATTTACGCGCCTTATAGGTTACTCCAGTACTCTCAAACGGTAAAGGTAAAACATCGTGAGAAAACCGGCATATCGTAGAACTTAAAAGTTCGAAAATTAGTGTCAAGTGTACGAAAGGAGCCTCTGAGGCGCACTTTAAATCCTTTCACCTTTCACCACACTGGTTCGAAAGAACTAGTTAGTTAGTAAAACTGGGGTCTTGTAATAAATTACAACTGGAACGAAACTTCATCGTGATTGATGTCAGAAGAGCAGTTCTCGTTAATTTAGAACGTTTTTACAAAAGTTCCTAATGTCTAAAAACATACCTACCCCCGAATACATAAACGCATCTCAGAGTTGAGCACGTCTCAAGTGACGAGTTTTTGACAGACTTTCATCAAAAACTGTCAAAAAAGCGTGACTTGAGACGTGCTCAACTCTGAGTCGCGTTTGAGTATTCGGGGTTAGTGCCGAGGAAATTTTCACAGCGTGAGATGGAGACGTTGAAATCTGCCAAAAAAAACTAAAGACGTAGAAAAACAGCGCCACTGTCAAAAAAATGTCAAATAAACTTTTTTTACTATTTTCGACACATGAATATAGGGTCAAAAATTCAAAATAAATAAATATTGATTTAAATCTCGTAGAAGCTTGTGACTTGCGCGGCTCAAGCCCGCAAGAACGGTAAGGGGTAATATTATATCTCATTACATTACAGCAGGTGAAGTCCCTCATTACAATCTAATTGATCTGAGAACCCTCCAATGAGGCTGTTACTACTTTTCATAACCTTGTTCTGAGCAAAAACTATACATTTTGCAAATGGAGCTATTTACGACAAAGTGAAGTTGCCTATGACTGTTGGGCTAGGTAGCATTATTCTATGAATTTAGCCTGTTGAAATGCAAATAAAAGAGGAAACATCAATGTTCGAATTTTAAATATGTGTTGTTGTTTATGTGTAGTTTATATTTTTTCTTTTGCAAAATGGCGGAACGGAAGTCGTTCGGATTTTAAAATTGCTGTTTAACCTGAAAACACAACAGGAGTAAACAGCACAATTTGTTAATTGCATTGTACAGAATGTAACATAAAATTAATTTATTCCTTTTTCGTATCTTGTACGTATTCCACATTCAAATTAATTCCTTTTCCCTGCATGCCGGTCGGGTTACCAATTTGCCAGCAAGATGTTCGCCATTAACCTATGCCTTACCTTATTAGAGAACGTTGGCTTGTAATCCATTATTTTATTCTTATAACAGTTAAATATGTTATTATAATTTTAGATCTGTTACAATAAACACATTTGTTTACCAAATTATGTGGCTTTTTATCGCTTTCTTAATAACCAATGCAATATTATTAAAATATACCGTCCTAAAGCTTAAATAAAACTGAAACGAATGAGCAGAAAAAAACTCATTTGAGCCTCTTTGTGATATTACGCAACTTTATACAACGAGATGTGTGGTCGTCTTTTGTTTTGCTAAAGTCAACATCGTTTGAGCAACCTATTGTATCTTCTGTTTTGAAATGTGAGCTCTCCGGTTTTTTCCATGCTGGCAATGTTTATTTTATTGACAAAGACATATTTAGGATCATGCTAATCAGTAAATCCATCAGTGGGTTATCGTACCATGCTAATAGAAAATCATAAATGCTCTTAGCTGACTGAAGTCTTTATCTCTCCGCCCACTTACAGTATTCATAACATTGATACGCTCAAGTCTGCTCAGTGTTGCCACACATCGCTCATCTGTCAAAACATTGGCGCCACTTTAGCAAAAAAACCTGCATAAAAACGGTCGAGTGTCATAAAGGTAGAGTTTTTGTCGCAAAACTCGACTCTAGTATGCCGACTTGTTTTAATAACTTGTAGCTTTTTTAACGCTCTTTTATTCTATTTTATAATGATCCTTTCATTTTATTGCATTATTGTTCTGCTGGTAATTGCCGTAATCGTAATTATCAACTTACACCGTGAGATTAGTTTCTCTCATTTCATATCGACCGTTATTTTATGAATCTTTAGACACTTTGCTTCGATCGAAGCTAATTTAATACTGCGCTTGATTACTCCAGATTTATTACTCTGTTAATGAATCCGGTAGATAATTCCATTTTAACGGTCTCGATTCGCTAATACCCCTTTCATTACCGCGTTTTGCTCTGTCACTCTTTTGTGTCGCTTTTCTGAAAAATCATCGTTCTGAATACGAAATGAGAGTTTTTTTAGTTTTCGAAATTAATGTCGAATCATGATAGCGATTGCTTTCGTTTTAAATTAGGAACGCCGGCGCCCTTGTTCTAGCTCGCTCGCTAATGAAGATTTCGTATCCAGCCGTCCTTTTTTTGTCAGCCATATCTGTTTGTTTTGAGTTCACCGTCAATTTATTTTCCAGTTTTTAAATTAGCCGTGTGCTCGCACCGGGCTGTTGTCGTCTCTGTCGCGTCGCGGGGCGACATGCTGGTGTCTCTGTCTGGCGCGTCACCGGAGTTTGTTTAGTGCGTGATGCGCCCCGCCCCCGGCTCGGCACGGGTCTCTTTGACCGGTAGCGATGCGAGTCGTTATCTATTTTTTCCGTCGCCGGTGTGTGTCCGGCCTAATATTTGAGTAGCTTGAAAAAACTGTTTTGTGTACAGTGGGAGTTGCATTTATTGCCCGCCATCTGACTTGAATGCAACGTTAATAGGAATAAAGTTTTTCATCGGTAAATAATAGTCATTTTGTTTCCATTTCCTGCACCTTCGAATAAAAACTTTTTTTAATCTCAGAAAAACCAAATAGATCTGATAATATGATTGTAATTGTACCTAAGTCAGTGCAAATAATAAGTGGAGTAAAGTAGGTTGTTGCGTGAGTGGGACTATCGACCAGATCGCGACCAAATCGCGGCTACACACGACACGGCACATACTAGAGTTGTATAAAATACGGGAAATCTGAAAATATTCAAGTAAAACCGGAACAGCACAACTCTATAGTGATGTAGGATGAGCGACAGAATATGGATCGTTATTTGAACCTTTTATTTTGCACTTTCAGATCATTATAGTAATTGTTATTATGTATTATAAGTATGTATTTACGAAAAAAATATATATATCTATTCTATCCCAAAGTACAAGCTTTGCTCAGTTTGGGGCTAGATCGTGGGTTCTTAAACTATGTGCAGTTACGGACCACTGTCAAAATTTCTAAAATGCCACAGACCCCCCCCCCCCCCCCCTCTGTCAAAGAATATTGGAAAATGCTTGATTTAATTAAATTAAAATTGATAAATATAAATTAAATAATTCTCCCGCGCCTCGCGCTGCTCAACAATAACCTGCGAGAGTGGTCAAGCAAATGATGAGATTTTTTCATTAATCTCAACAATTAATTGAGCTAATGCGGACCCCTGGCACATGTATTACGGACCCCTCGGGGGTCCGTGGACCCCACTTTAAGAAACCCTGGGCTAGATGGTGGTGTGTAAAATGTCCACAAATATTTATTTATTATTTATTTATTTCAGAAATAATGTTTTTGGAAAATGTCCCAAGTCCAACACTAGTCATGACAAATCACTGGGACTACGAAGTAGTTCTCATTAGCAACGTTATTTCTGGACAATTCTACTGAAACGAGGACAAACGAAAATGTACCTTTACTGCCTTCAGGACAAATTATTATTTGAAGGTTTTGCTTTAATTGGGCCAGTTTTATGAGCTTCGTGAGAACATTTCTTCCGTGTTTTTTTTCCATAAGTACCTGCCTAAGGAAAAATGGTGGTTGTTTCATTTCTAGTAATGGCATGAATGATTTATTAGACTGTTGAACAGTAAAAATGCTACCTGAAAATGTAATACCTTGGCGACCCAATTTGACCGAGTAGATACCTAGTTAGGTATAACTATTAATGCGGTTCACCATATAAAATAAACTGTTGATAACTAATGGCCGGTTCCAATATTCTACTAACTACGACCGACGGTTCGTTTATGCAACGTTGTTTTACGGCCACAAAATGTATGGTGCTTTTCGTCAGATAACGTTGCTATGGTAAAGAACGATCCATCGTCCGTTAGTAGGATATTGAAAGCGGGCATTAGCCAGCTCCATGTCTTTTATGTGGATATAAGGACACTAAACTGAGAGAATGGTAAAAGTGATGGGGCTACTCCATTTAAAATCGTCCCGGGCACTACAGCGTGCCGTTAGTGTATGCAAAAGGATCTAGTTTTATCATCATCATCATCTAACTTCACCTCCTCCTGGTAAGCCTCACTTAGTTTGTACCATCAACCGCTATCTTGTCTAACTGCTTAAGAAAAAAATAATAATAATAGCAATTTCCTTGACAGAAATGGGTAAATGCAATTTGCACCCCAAAATGATAGCAGAATTTTAAATTCACCCCTTTTCACGCCTTTAGTTCTAATCTCCAAATGATTGCGACAAACATTACAGGGATTAAAACGAGATGCACCCCATTCAATGCGCTTTTTATTTCATTATTACTTTAACGAACAAAACATCACCAGAAATGGTTTTGTGATATCGCAAGATTTAACCGTTCAAATGCTGCGTGCCGTGAAATTGAATTCAGTCAATAAAAATATTGACGTTGGCAGACGTTAATTGAATTTGCACGCCGTTTATTTTTAGTTATTTTAATGTTTGTTTTGCTCTGCGCAATCTCTGATGGGTGTTCGATTATGTTTGTGCAAGTATAAATTGTTATTGTGGGGTTTGGACACCACATACAAACAGGATTTCTTTGTTTTTTTTTCTGTTTGGAGCAAAAAAAAAATTATTTTTACAATATCTTGAGACGATGTCTTGACATGCCTTGCCTTTTGCAATGTTCTACTAACGGAAGACGGTTAGTTCATTACCGACACTTTTTGACACAAAGCAACGTTGCTATGGTAATGTAAATCCTACTAATATTATAAATGCAAAAGTTTGTAAATATGGATGTTTGAATGTTTTTTACACTTTCACGCCTAAACGGCTGAACGGATTTGAATGAAACTTGGAATATACATAGTACATGTACTGGATTAACATATAGGCTACTTTTTATCCGGGCACCACGCGAGCGAAGCCGCGGGCAGCAACTAGTATACAATAAATGCAACATAGATTTAAGACGTGTCCAAATGATCCCCGTGATTTTAAGGATTTTTTTTACTTTGACTTTGAATGAACGATCCGTCGTCGGTTAGTAGAATATTGGAAACGGGCATAAGCCGCGATTCTAAAGTCATTTTGGTAATCCCAGTGTTTCACAATTGAAGCGATGATTCGCTCACCGTAGCGAAAAATATTGTAAATGAATCATTGCGACAGGCCAATGATGCCGATCATTGCTTTGTCGCAATCATTAATTTACGAGTTAGACGCCATAAAGTTAGTATAGCATTTTGACACCACTATTGTTGAAGCTCTGTGCTACTGCAGCTTCGGGAGCTTTTACAAAATGATTGGAACAGACTGGATGGGACTGGCTAGAGACAGAGAGCTATGGAGAGACATGGGGGAGGCCTTCGCCCGAGAAGCGAGTTACATGATCTACTGACATTTATAACATGTTATTATATAATTCATGACATTTATACTATACTTTATATCGAGAATTGCACGACATCACCATCGACCTCATCAACACCACCTACGGCCTCAACATCATCGAGGATACTGGAACGCTGCTGCCAACATCCCAACATCCTTCTCCGGTACTTCAAGGAGTTGGGCTGGCTGGGGGAGGGTTAGCAGGGGGGATGATGCACAATACACCCCACCGCGGGACGTCAGTGCAGATCTTTGTTCCCCTAACCTTAATTAGAATTAGAATTAGACTATACTTTATAAAATTATTTTCTAATTATTATCTAGACAAATGCATGATTATATTTTAATACTTTGAATACTGAATTTAAACATGTAATAGAATAAAGGCTATTTTTTTTATTGTTGAAACTCAGTACTACGCTATCTATGTATCTAGTGTCTCAAAGAGGTTCTATTCGTGCACTTGGCATGACACTATGACTCCAAACTGGTACTAACAGTGTTTTTTTTATTGTTAGAGAGTATCTACCTTTTTCACATAATTATCCTTCTTAAGACTTCAAATAAGGAGAGGCCAAATGAAAATCCAATGACCAAAGGGCTGGCGCTTACCTCGGACAAAGGATAAATATAGCTATCCAACGAGGTAACGTCGCCAGCCTTTTGGGGAGCTTACCTGCGGTCGGTGATCTGAGCTCTGTTTTCTATCTGTAGGCAAACATAGATAGATTATAGTTAATTTTCATTTCTTATTATTAAAACGATTACCTTAAAGTTTTTTATGTTATTGTAGTTTGTCTTTGTTAATAAGTTGATTCAATAAATAGATTAGGAGAGGTTGCACGTTTTCTTATGATTACATTTGTCTCTGCCCACCCCATTAGGGATACGGACGTGATATTATGTGGGTATGTAGGTATATAGAGAGTACTCTATCAATACAAATTATACTAGATTATTTAGGAATTACCAAAGCTCCTAGTTCATTTCCTATTTATGAGCTTGCAATAAAGAAACTTTGTATCAAAACCAACATACCGAAAACCTAATCATTTCGGTACAGCGGCGATGCTTCGATACCAAATTAATCTACCGAGTCTATATAAAACCTTGTCCAAACTATTATTGCTATTATCCCGACAAAGGCGTTCTGTCAACACTGAACTATAAACTTACTGTACGGAGAACACAGCTCATGTCGTTTTAGCTAGGTAACTTGTGCTGCCATGAAAGTTGTACAAAATTTCAGATCTTCGGCTCAAACACTGTCTGGAATTTGAAAATTTCTCACAGGTGTGCTCAGGTGCATATAGTATTATATTGGTGACATTCGGTTAATTATTTTATCATCAAATAATTAACCGAAATTAAAAAACCGAAATTACTACAGATCATAGAACGTAAGCGTGTTCAACGCTGAAGATCTGTTTCTTTTTTAATTCAAGAGTACTGGCAAGTAGAACAGTCCCCTTAGTTTGTTATTTTTATGACTGAATAACGTCATTTGAATATCAAGAATAGAATATTATGAACTTTAGTATGGAAATTTACTATAGGTACAAAATTAACTTAGTTCGTGCTGAAATTCAAATGGTAAAGTTACAATGGCTGTGATCACGTGGTCTGACATCGTATGGTTCAGGACCAATCAAGCTGTATTTGAACAGCTTTTTTTAAAGCGCTGTGGCAGCCTCCCTGCGCCGGGTTATTTTCCGTGCCACTTGGCATTCGCCACCCATATTGCTTTATTGCGGTTCGCCCGTGTGGTCGGGTCCTTATTGTGTTGGCGTCAATAGATTTATTTGAGAGGAAAATACTCGTAAACTTTGCTGTTTTACTTGGATAAAAAATAAATGATGATACCGAATACTGTAAAACTACCGGTAGCTAGTAAATAACTTTCATGTTAAAGACTTAATTTAATCATTCATCATTATAGCAACTTCGTTTTTCTGTAAAAAAATGTATGGCGCTTTTCGATAGACAACAACGTTGTTTTTGTAGTCAACGATCCGTCGTACAATATTGGAATCGGGCATTAATATTCTCTTGATCTTTTTAAACTTAGATTTCCCTTTTTTCCTTTTTTTTATTACATACAGGGATTCTTTATTTACAAAGACAAACTATAATCACATTTATAAATTTTAAGGTAATCGGTATAATAATAAGAAATGAAAATGAGCTCAGTTTTCTATCTAAGTTCGGCTACAGATAGAAAACAGAGCTCTGATCACCGACCGCAGGTAAGCTCCCCATAAGTGCCAGCCTTTTGGTCATTGGTCACATCCATCAGCTTCTTGGATACCTCCTTGAAAAGAAGCCATGCCTCCGGACCCCAGGGTCTTAAAGTTTCTACACAAAAGGAACAAATTTGTATCCATCGCCTATGGATTCATATTTCCGCCTTTTGATTATGTTTTTCTTACTTCATCAGTAATCAAATTATACCTAGTAATAAGTATTTGCTCAAACTATTAAAATATTTCTGAATAAACGAAGGCCAATAAAAAACAGAAGCCCCTCGCCCCTTTAGCGAGTGTTCAGTCAGTTTAACAAGTGTTCATATAATTCGCGGCACCGAACGACTCACTCAATCATAAGTGATTGTGTTTGCTACACTCACGTGTTTATGTTACTACTGGAGCTTTGATAATAAATAGGTAGGTACGGACTGAAAGGACGAACGCGAGTGAGAGCTAGCGAACGCGAAAAGGTACATCACTACATAGTATAAAACAAAGTCGCTTCCCGCTGTCTGTCCCTATGTATGCTTAGATCTTTAAAACTACGCAACAGATTATGATGCGGTTTTTTTTAATAGATATAGTAATTCAAGAGGAAGGTTTATATGTATAATACATGCATAATATAGTAGAGAAACACTGATAGTTTTAGAGGTTTCTAATGTGATGTCGTAAATAAACACATTTTTTTGCGCTTACATTGCAAACGCTGGCTGAACCCTACGAGATAGATCAAAATAATGTACTACAGTATTGTACACATTAAAAAGGTCTACAAAAAAGTCCGCTATGGTATATGTCTATCCCCGTGCGAAGCCGGGGCGGGTCGCTAGTACATACATATATCACTCCCGTATCCCTAATGGGGAGGGCAGAGCCACGAGATTCAAGATTCCCAAGAATCAAAGTAACGAAAGAAAATAATTTATCAGCGATGACACTAGTAGAAAAGTGCTAAAGGGATTGACAATGACATTGACATTAGCAATGACATGTTAAATATCATCACCAAACTTTTATTTACTAAAACATAGTAAGTGTGTTTGGATTTTCTTCGTTTGCCTTGCAGAAAGTTTAGTTTAGCAATTATAGGTACCTACACAGATAGCAGATGGATATCGCGTTGCAAATAGCAATAAAATTGTTATTGATTATGTACTACATAAAGTGCCTGATATCTTTTAGGTCTAGTCGGTAAGCGTTTTATATCGTTTTTTATACTTTATACTTCTCTGCTAGACTGGGAGTAACGAAAAGACATAGAATGCAGCTACTTCTCTCTCCGAATATTATCGTAAAAGTCGACTAAGGGTAAGTCAACCTCTCCAACATGATGGACCATCTATGTATATGGGGGTTGGGCTGATAACCTATGTCACCATGGTTCACCACACCCATCTTGGGACTTAGAATCAGAAGTGGCTGCAAGTTTTCTTATGAATACTTGAGGCTCTGCACACCCCATTAGGGACACGTGCGTGATAATTATATGTACCTACATACACACATACATACTATCACGCCCATATCGTACTATTATATTATGTATATACTTATACGTTATTTACTGGGACATAAAGTCCAAAATCGCATACATAATAAAAAAGCACCAATCCAAGCCAAGATCACTGTCATCTTATTAAGAGTCCCAGACTCATTAATCTCGTATAAATAAACACGCCAACAGCAGCAATCCACAATCCTGAATCTCTTATCTCCGATCTCGGATCTTGGATACCAGATTTAGCTTCGGACATCTCCGGATCTTTGGCTCATCTATACGGAGCACCGAACTCTTTAATTAGCAACCTTTTTTATTAACTCGCTCCGAACGTAGAGTTGGGAAAGAAGGCCTTCTAATAAATAACACCCATCAGTCACATACATAGTTTTAACCCCACACTAGGAACCCCTATGTCGTAGGTATCAGAAAGTAAGAGTAGCCCCCAAATACTCAAACGCATCTCTGAGTTGAGCTCGTTTCAAGTGACGAGTTTTTGACAGATTTTCATCAAAAACTGTCAAAAAACCGTGACTTGAGACGTGCTCAACTCTTAGTCGCGTTTGAGTATTCGGGGGTAAGTACCAAGTTTTACAACACCCAGACCTGGAAGAAATACTTGCAAATGTTTACAACATTTCTCTCGCAGCAGAACTAAGCCAGAGGCTGTCCACTGTACATTGATTGCTGTGAAGCGTCCAATGGTTGACGTGACCTTAAGTCAGGTTCCTATGAACAAATAACGGGAAATAAAAGAATTAAAATTACAACTCTAGCAATCCGCCTTATGTTTCGTTCGCGAGGTACCCGGATAAAAAGAAGCCTATGCAACTCATCCGCGCTCATAAACTAGCTCTAAACAAAAAAAAACAAAAATGCGTTCAATAAAACGAGTTGATCCGTGGCTTCATTGCTGTTTCAAAGGTAATAAATAAATAATACAAACACACTTTCGTATTTATTTATTAAAGTACTCACACATCATATACATTAAAACATTTTCTATTATAGAATAATTGCGGTGTACATAAACTTACACTAATATATTATGTTCGTGAGAGGCAAGAAAAATGTTAGTACAATGTCGTTCGTCGAATTCAGCGAAATTGCGCATAACCGTGGAATACTCAGTCCATCCACTTCCACACTCATTCCGTAGTCTGAATGAGTGTGATTGTAACATCGGTCACTTTGGACGTTTTTTGGTTTTCGGTCTGTCGGATGCGATTTATCTACTCTTTGAGTTCACGCTCGTTGCCTCCGAGAGGAACGGCTGAAATAACATGTTTTTGGTTCTAAGTGTAGTTTTTTACATTGTGATTATTCTTAGCGGTAAATAATGAATTCATCAACATAAAAGTTTTAAACCTTATTTGATACGTGCTTGAGATAATTTGGTGGTTTTTATAGGCTTATGTTTGCTTGTGAGATTATGTTCCTCATTTTTAAAATGAGACTGTCCTAATGAGATTGGATCTAAAGAAGACAGTAAAATTTGTAAAATGCTAATATTTTTATGATTGGTGGGATATAATTA